>OX465492.1:5655076-8155076 GCA_950022335.1 Eurois occulta | reverse complement strand
AAGGCCTAAGCACAGAAATATTATAATAAAATGTTTGATTTTGTTTTTTTTTAGTCCATAAAATTCTATTCAAATTCAATGACAGAAACCTGACATTTGATACGAAAAGTATTTTTAGGATCGATCTTTATCTCTGTGATGACAAAATTTTTGACACAGATTGAAAGTTCACTTACTTCGATTATTTGTCATTGATTCAAAGAAGAATCTATTACTCGTATATGTTTACAATCATGTCTCGAAGGACCAGATACGTTACATCTATTTCACATACTGCGCCCTGTCTGTATTGTGGCAAGGGCCACTTAAAGAGATTGCTTCGAGACTCCACGCACCACATTCATTCTCACAAGATAGGATTCAGTTAATATGAGCATTCTTCGCAAAAAATATACTGCCCCTAGTGCCGAAATAAATATTGTTAAGTACCGTAAGGCCGTCTGGTGCAGAGATGTCCTGATATATCTTTGTTGTGGAGATAATGTTAGCTGATAATATAGAAGGAAGATGCTCCTTTGAAAGGCCGGATTAAATACAATTGATGTTGTTTTGATTGGTTTGATAGCTGTTGTTATTAAATGGGAGGCAACCAGTAATTGTGTGGAGTTGAGTGATAATAAGTGGAATTGAATTGATGTCTTTTTGTTTTTTTGGTTATTTTTCTGAGTGCACTTATGGGAAGTCTCGTTTATCATCATTGTTTGTACATTGCACCTGCCAGCATGAATTTGATCGAATACTTCTATTAAAAATTGAGAACTTTTGTAATAATAGAAATAGGCACCTTGAAAACTTTTTTTAATAAATTAATGTATAAAGGTACTTCTTCCCTTCTCTCCATTAGTAACAAGTCGGTATTGATTGCCCTTATTGTTCTAACTCTTATCTAAATTGATTCCAACTTTATCGTTCACTATTTGCCTAACACTCGAAGGGCCTTTCTCCTAATCTTATTTTAATTACCAACGAATCTACTGGCACGATAATTGGAGTTCAAAAACAACATACCTTTCCTGTAATCACAACACTTGCCCAAATTAATATTGACTAAGGTTGAGGTCATGGTTAATTGACAGACCAGCGAGTTACTTTGCGATTTAACCTTCAGCTATTTTATCGCTTAAGTAACAGATTTCAGCAGCATATGGAATAGTTTGGATTTGGCTTAACTCCTATTTCATGAGACCTAAACGTAGCTGGCAAAACGTGGGTGCAAACTATTAGGCACACCTCTCTGCCTCACCCTTCGGAGATTACAGGCGTGATGTTATGTTTAACAGATTTCATGTTACTTATTCAGTGTGACAAATAACCACTAATGGTTTACTTTACAAGACTAGTTGCGTAGAAACCTTACGATAAAAGAACAAAAAGCAAAAAAGCCCACTCGTTAATCTACATTCAGCCGCATCATTATCTTAGACATTTCAAAAGTGTTAGGAACTTAGGACCAAATCTCTAGTCTAGCCAAAC
Source organism: Eurois occulta (assembly GCA_950022335.1). Taxonomy (NCBI): domain Eukaryota; kingdom Metazoa; phylum Arthropoda; class Insecta; order Lepidoptera; family Noctuidae; genus Eurois; species Eurois occulta. The sequence continues at coordinate 8,153,603 of OX465492.1, read as the reverse complement.
GCGGCAGACCATCAGTATTTGTAGAAGCAATCTGCTCACAGTAAGCCGTGCCAAGCCGCAGGCTTTAGCCGTGTATCACTCTCACTGGTGCGGACGGGCAGCTACTAGCGAAAATATTTACTTTCTATTACCTGCCGCAACTCGGTGGCGACGTGAAATGGTCCTCTGAATAATTCCTGTGATACCTTTCGTCTTTGCGATAAGAATGGCTTGGAGACAAAGCTGGGGAAAATATTTGCTGGCTAGTTTATGGTAGTAAACAAAAATGTGACGTACCTATTGAATTATAGAGATGTTTTTAATATTTAAATATTGATAAATTGCTCATATCTGAGCTATTGGCCTTTCAACTAGGTGCCATTAACATAACAATTTGTTCCAGCAAAATGTAACAGTCGTTATTTTGTAGTCGAAATAGCACAAAGATATTTTTGTGCCTACATATTTGCTCTCTGGTTTCATTTTTATTTACTGGGTTAAGAGGAATCCTAGCTACGCTACCATGAGGTGTGAAAAGCTCTTATAGTCGACGTAAAGCCTAAGTGCGGACAGCATAGTTAGCATATTTTCAGAGATTCCAAACATTTCTATCTTTTCTATTAAAACACTGAAACATTTTTGTTATTTTTAGGGTTGGCATGTCAACAATTACGATGATACTAGATTTTTTTAATAGTATTTTTTTTCAAATTCTTTGTTTGTAAGATAATCTTAATTATTAAGCCATAAGTTTATTTTGTAACGCAATCTATCGTCGATCATAAAAAAGTAAGCCGCAAATATAAAAGCTTGTTGTAACAATAGTAAGTTTTTTTTGTTCACAGAACTAAAACTTTATTTTTATGAAACTGATTATTAGATTTAGTGATGTTTTACATTTTGTTCCTAAGGTACAAGTTTTGATCAAAACTTTCACGGTTCATTAAACTTAAGACATTTCTTGGCGTTACGAATACTTTTCACAAGCAATCTGGTCACAGATAGTCAGTCGTCTTAAATTAAACCAAAATTCAGTGACAAAATATAAATAGAAAAAGTTTAACACTTCTCTGCCGTACTTGTCTACCCATTATTATATTTAGGAATAAGAGTATTAAATACTATAAAGCTACTACATACTTTCGAATGGTATATGCCTTACCTAGGCGTGCTGACGTGTTGAAGACATTTCCAATCTCCCACCGAATACTTATCAACTTATTATCGATACGTATTATCATAACCAGGCAAATAGAATATGTAGGAGGTTTTCCAGACGTATTTACTTTCTCGCGTTGTCCTAGTTATTACGCGGAACGAATACGTGCCTCGCGTGGTTGAAATATTTTCATTTCTATTACCTACCTTCGTGTATGTCCTCCTGGTATCTGATAGCTTTACCTTTATGAATTTAATTCGTATTCTTGTCAAGAAAAATATCCGTTACAAATATAATTATTTCTGTGAGTCGTATATATTATTTCACTGTGTTGTTTTAGTACTAACAGGGGTGTAGAGGTTAGATAAGCAGTCGCTCCATGTAAAATATTGGTATTCAGCTGCATCCAATTAAAATGGTAGCCGACCCCAACATAGTTGGGAAATAAGGCTAGGCAGATGTAATGTGTTTTTTCAGTGTTATGGTTGGAGTTGCGTCAGTTTTCCGTCTTAATAAATGTATGTACCTTGCTTACTAAACCAACCAAGTAATGCTCGGATAATCTGGGATAGTTATAGATTTAACCTATGTATTTAAACTTCATGGATAGTTGTAGGGTAGTGGTACGTAGATGGACTTCATACTACAGGCCAGTTTAGAGTTATATTAGGTTGGTATTTTTTGAGTAGATGGTTTATTTTTATCGACACTTTCTCTGTACTAAATTTTCCTGTTGGTCTCTAGCCAAGTTGTTTCACATTTATTTATTAATAAGACTTCGTTCAAATATGTTGGCGTATTGTGCCGATGCATAATCGAATCGAACAGTTTCGATTTCTCAATGAAGATAAGTACATCCTTTCATTATGTACTGACGCCAGCAGGTCAACCTACCCGAAACTGTCAAATTTTCCCAACCAATCTTGAACCTAATGCTTTAGAGATAAAGTTGAAAATCTATTAAAGAAATTTGACAGTTTGTAGTAGCTTGATGTGCTGGCGTCTGTACGTAGCGGACGAAAAGCCCGTCCTGGCGCCACCTTCTGGGCTTAACCTTATCATTCCCGGTAGATAAGATTCCGCAACAAATCAGCAGGAAAAAATATGCACTTTAGACGAAATATTTATTTAAATTCAATAACATTTCTGAGAATATGTCGGGAGTCCGATATTATCGCTGTGACGAGTTACCCGCTGTTACGAAAACGATAAATAGCGATAAGTGCCAAGAAATGTGTACTGTCAACTCGGCGAAAAAATACTAGAACAGTTATTTAAGTACTGAGGGGGGGGGGGGCGGTAGTTATGTTGGGAACGACTAGCGTAAGGAAAAAAATCGTGACGTCAGAACTAATTCTTAGAAAATTGTAGGTGTTAGTAATTTGTAACAGTTAATCAACATTTGTGTCGAAAACAATGTAATTTGTAACAAGAACAGTCCAGCAACAGTGCTGAAATATCGGGAACTCAAGTCAAAGCATTGCAAAGAATAAGACAGTGCTGCAGGCCGTTTATTTGCGCGTGCGAGAAATGATGATAATTTCAGTCATTACATTTATTTATTATTTCCTAACCTGAGACTGAAGACTTTGTATGAAAACTTTAATTTTTCGTTTAAATACAGCGATGGCAAGTATACCCATTCACACAATATTCTCATATGGTCAAAGTTGACAAAGCTGTTTTTTGAATCGAATTTACAAATAGTTAGTTTTAGTTAAATTGTTTGCAACAAGCACAATCACTATCATCGATAGATATGCATAAAATTCTTAAAATAATGAAAATGTTACACGTGAAACGAGTATTTTTAATTTTAAAATCGACGTATTTACGTTGTGTTTATACCGCGCGCTCGTGGGCCTCTGGTGTCAGCATGCAAAAGAAGTCTCAGGTTTCAACTGGTATAACACAGTGCTAAGACCATTTTAACGCCTAGGTAATCAATGAAATTGTTTCCGCGGAGTTCTCTCAATTTTTGGCAAGCTGCCCTAGGCCTAATAACAATATTTCAGTAGATACCCGACTAGGTGCAAATATAAAAGATTGCTGATGCGATTACAAGTGAAGTATTTATGTACTGTGATTCAAAAATTAGTTTTATTGGCGTTCTGGGCGGTATGCATGATGAGTTGTGATTATTTTTGGTACCAAAACAACATTGACATCATTTTTTTTATTAGAGCGTAGCTCTGCCAAAATGTACTAACCCACATCAAAATTTCTCCCATTGTTCGAAGTAATTGGAATGGATTCGGACAATTGACGACAATTAATTTTGTCTTATGGTCTTAAATCTGTTTTCAGCATAAGTACGTTTTGGCAGTAAACCTATGACAATTATTTTACTGTTCGTAATATACCACTTGGCCCAGTAGTGGGACAATATAGGTTAGAAAAAAAATATCACATTTAGAGATACACAATAAGACATTGTCTTATGCGAAAACCACGTTTAAGAGCTGTCGATGTCATTATTCCATGATGAGATTGACAGCTAGCTCTTAAGTGCATTAAAATACGCTGATGGTGTTAAGTTTCATTGGTAAAATTCGCTCTTAGTTTGGTGGCATCCTTGATGGTTTGATAGCTCCTAAATAATTTTCCGGACATCTTGCTAACGGTTCTACGAATTCTCGATGCCCCCATAGGACCTGTTGCCAATGTGCAGTATATACTCAATGTATGCCTGGATCTAGGTCAACATACAATGTAGACAAACCAACCTATTATTAGTGTAAAGGATAACCAGATACGAACCCAGTACTAACTGGTTTGTGGAGATCAGAAAGGCATTCGCTTCATGTAAAATACTGGTATTCAGCAGCATCCGGTAAGACTGGAACCCGACCCCAACATAGTTGGGAAAAGGCTAAGGTTAAAAAGGGATGCTGAATATACATGAACTTGGTTATAATTTTAAATGTAGCGGGACATCTTTTTTACCGCAATATAACCCTTACATCTAAAATCCTCTTGGTGATTACCAAGCGGAACATTTTCTGAAAAAAAAAAAACTCTTATGAGTATTTTTTAAGGTTTCCTTTGCGAATATTTCGCGGAAGTTGTCAGTGTCGTCACGGCTCCCAGTCCCCGGATATTTCCATAAAGAAGCCTTAAAAAACAAATTGTTTTAACATTTAGAAATTCTGCGAGTTTCCGTCTTAAACGGGTCTCTAGCCTTTTGTTCCCGGAATAAACTTTTTTTTGTTGGCAATTTTTGTTTAGGTAAGTTTTTTTTTATTTAGTAACAAAAGTGTTGCCAAGAGATTATAATCGAATAATAAAATTGTGTACGTACACAAGAATATTTTCAATATTATAGTCGCTACTTCTTGAACAAACTGGGTAGCTTTTCTCTCTTTGAGAGTCAAATAAACAAACAGTATTTATTAGACTGCCAATCAACTTGACGTTTTGTTTGACAGTGCATTTAACAATCGAGCGAAATGTGGTCGGACCTAAACACGGTCGTGTGTTTGTAGCTTTATGTTAAGCGTCTATGACAGGTGAGTGGTGACCACTCTAGGAACCACAAGATGTAGTTACTAAATTATAGTTCTAAATTCGCCTTTTGGTGTTGGTTAATATTTTAGGTGTAAGGTATCTTGTTGGTTAGTTCCAGTAGAATTTTGAAATTACAAGCCGTGAGCACGATGGAATTTCTCATTAAACTTTCATACAAGGTGTAATATTCTGTCTTCATACACATCTATACTCACGCATTTTTACCAAGGGGTAAGCAGAAACCACAGAACCTGCCAACGTCACCTGCTACGATCCTTATATATATTTCTTTCATCTCGTTCACGTTCATACATCGCACGCTGGTTGCGAGTACTACGCACCTGACCTTTCTGAAGACCTTTAATCTTCATCTCATCCCTTTACAGGATGAGTTTTCAAATATCCTTCCTTAGTGCTCATTCGAGTAGATCTTCTCCTTCTTCTTGGATCGATCACTCAGATTGTGGCCAACACTAACTTCCTTCAGAAATATTTCGAAGCAAAACCAAGTGAACCATTTCTTGTAAGTAAAACTAAGCTGGCCTTTCTCATTTAGCAAATAGACCCAATTTCCTCTTATATTCAAGCAAAAGGTAGCTAATACCCACATAATGTATCGACACACAACTACTTACGGTACTTGGCGGTCCTCCGATCCGCGTGAGGTCCAATCTCCACAAACTGTTAGTGCAAACAACCTAATCTGATACTTACGCCTGTTTACAAGAAAAATCACAACTTTCCCTAAACACATACGATTCACAAACACGCCACCGTGATCACCCACTTAGACAGAAGTTTTGTAAATGATAAGTAAATAAAGCAGTTTATTTGGAGACCCTGCGGGTGGCTCATGGGCTTTGTTTTTCTAGCAAACATCTTTTAAATTTCATAGTACACTATTATGAGCACTGCACCGGATTGGAGTCTCACGTCGATTTTATTAGCGAATCAGAGCTGTCCAGTTTTTTACGTACGAATCGGACAAAATCTGTGTCATCGATTCGAGGAGAAAAAGAAGAAGCGTTATATGAAGTTCTATATAAAAAAAAAAACACCAACCGCTCGAGTTGATAATGATGCTGATCCCGTGCAGTGCTTATAACTGTGCGTTGATCTTATTTGCAAATGGAAATAAGGTCTTTCTATTTTGTATAGAGGGAGATCGACCGCCAGAACTACGCTTCAATTAGTTGCTCAAGTAACATATAAAAAATTCAAATTTAATAAAATGCTGTGCATTCATTTTATTGCTTGGAGCCCTAAGCCTTTTTCTAAAATAAAAGTACCTAAACTACTTCTTATGACATCAGCTATCTGCCAGTAAAGTCTCGCCAAAATCGGTCCAGCAGTTTTGGAGATTAGTCAGAACAAACAGACAGACAGACAAAAAAAAGTGTATTTTTTAAAATAAATTGCGTATTATATTTTAAAATGCTTTCAGTAAAAAGCTGTTACTTTGAAATTACAAACAGAAACTTCAATTTTATTTACATATTTGTGTAGATAAAAGCTGATACACAATTTATAACTATATAAGCTCAATTCTTTCCTTTTAGGTCCATCACCCTTGCATTGCACAGGAGCTCGGAGTAGTAGATGTCATCGGTTGTCTCATTACCGTCGCGGGCACGTTCTTAACAAGACTCGTGACAGACGTGGCGCCTTCGATACCCGGCTCTTGCTCGCATTATAGCTGAACGAAACGTAATGTACCGACAGAAAGTACTTCGTGGCACGTAGGTGACCTTATGTTACGGTTGTGTCCTATTTCTGGTGGGTAGGTGTGCTTTGTTTGAAGCCGAAATGATACACATTATTTTGTGTTTACAATGTGAATAAGAAAACTCCTGGTTTAGGCGTTGCGGCAGAATTAACTAACTATCAACCACCTACGCACCTAGCAAGCGTTAGCTGTGATGGTAAAACACATATAACACGCCTGTAATTGCCGAAGGGTTAAGCAGATGTGTACTTAAAACCACATTTCACCAGTTATGTTTAAGTTCTATGTAATAGGGGGCGAGCTTATTGCCATGAAGCCTGGATTTGTGCCATAACGGGCACAAATCCAGACTTCGTGTAGAATCGATCCCAGGACCTCTTGCTCCGCGGGCCTGTGGACGGTGACTAATGGGCTAGCTCGCCGTCCGTCCGTCTTATGACGACAGGCCGTGTCGACGGCGCGTTCGTGTTCCACGCGCGCCTCAAAGAGATGCCTGCCAGGGCTGCGGGACTGTTTGAAAGAGATACCGCGGCCCTGGAACACAAAGGACAAAAGAAGGAACATGGATGGGTTTTAGTCAGTAAAAATCTGACACTCCCTTCCGCTAGACCCAGAGCGGGAGGAGTCATTTGATGATTTCCCATCCCAAAAAAAAGGACCTCTTGCTCAGCAGGCTCTTGCAACCACTAGACCAATGAAACAGTGATGATAAAAGTGTGAACAATATCAGGAAAAACCAAAAAAAGAGAGTGGTTCAACCAGAAAAATCTCTGTTATTATCATTCTATTTTACAAATTGATTTTGTTATCCTAAGGTAGCGAAAGGAAACTTGAACGTTATGAGGAAAACTTCTTGATTGCGTATACCGGGAAATTTTACTTAAAAGAAAATGTAGGAGTCGATTAATTAATGCGTTCTGAGAAATATGTTAAACGTGTTTATCGTAGGAAACGATTACATATTTTATTTACGTTGTTTGTTATTTAAATAATGTGGTTGAAACCTTATTTGCTTTTTATAGTATGTCCATAAATAAGTTTTCGTCTTCTTCCTCGTGTCGCTGGCATGTCAATTTTTATATTTTGTTAACCCAGGATTTCGCCACTTTCACCGCAATAAGTATTTTCAAATTAAGTTCTCTTTTAAGCTACTTCTGTTACTTCAACCTCATCATCTGCCTAGCCTTTTCCCAACTATATTGGGGTCGGCTTTCAGTCTAACCGGATGCAGCTGAATACCAGTATTTTACATGAAACGACTGCCTATCTGACCTCCACAACCCAGTTAGTACTGGGTAATACGATACCCCTTGGTAAGACTGGTTGTCAGACTTTCGGGCCACTGACTATTTAACGACTGTCAAAGATCCTCAATTGCCAGCCGAAACAAACGGCTTAACATGCTTTCCGAGGCACGGAGGAAACTCGGTATGTAATGGGTGGTCACCCATCCACGAACCAACCTAGGCAAGTGCGGCTTAACCTAAAGATGAACCGATCGGCTATTATTATTTTGTTTAGTAGTACGAGTAGCCACGTTAGTCCACGTTACCTCGACCAAACCTTTAAATCTTTAGCCCATTCACATGAAACATAACTACCGACGTTATACCAACACCCAACAATAGGTAATAAATATATCTATATGTAGATATATCTGTGCAAATTATTTTTTTATTGAGTATAGGTGATAAATGTCAATGACCCGAGACCAAACGAACCTGCAAAACCATTATCTAATGACTCAGTCCATTGATTTTCCTCTCGAATATACAATTTTATTTTTTCTGAGTAAACAGTGAGTGAATGCAAAAATGACCCACGAATCTCGGAACTTATATTTTTAAATTAATACTTTATAATAATAATAAATGTTTTTTTTATATAATTTTTGTTACTAAAAATATTTAAAAATGTAAATAATGTATTAGAATAATGAATAAAGAGATAATAATAATATAATTAAGAATAAGAATAATTTATTTGCTCAGACAACAATGATCCACGGGTTAGTTACAAAAATAAAAACTTAAAAACTATGTTAGTGTACAATAATTATTACGCTCTCAGAAATTCACACATAACAACAAAACAAAACAAATGCCATGCCATGTATAGGTCAATAAAAATGGGTACAGTTCTATTGCATCGAGTTACTTTGAACGTTTCCACGAAGTAAACCTGTTTTTCAGAAGAGTAAATTCTGTATTTGATTATTCTTGAATAACTCGAAATTCAGAACCTTTTCAACATACTACACCTTATTTTTTACTTTTATTTTTGTTAGGTACAGCATTGTTAGTTTTTGTTAGGCAGGCCACGGTACATCAAAGCATTTAAATAAAATGTGATTCAGAATCTGCAGTATAGGACTGCATTTAAAAACATACATTTCAATTCTTTTCTCCTTCTTTTTGCCCTCTAAATTTAGCTTTTTCTGACCGTTTAATATGCGAGCATTAGCTGTTCCAAAAGACGTGCCCAATTCCAAATGAACGTCTCACGTCATCCACCTCGGTAGAATTTCTTTTATTTTATGTGAGTCAAAGATCAAATACTCATGTTGAATTTTGATGGAACTCAGGCATTCAACATTGCAATTTATCATCGTTTAAATGACATCCATAATTATGTTGTCCTTACCTTGAGTTTGTGGTGTGACCCAATTTAAAACATAACGTCACGTCTTACAAAAACATTATGCGACTAAATTCGAAGTGGGCTTTCGAAGAATTACTATTAAATTGAACTCTTGTTTGAGTAGGGTCTTTACTTAACATAATTTAGGCAATATTCCTCGTTCTAAAAGTGTTTCAACTGTTTTATATGGATATACTTTGACATACCCATTAATTTACATAAGTAACTAGGTTGGTACTTAAATTTTTAACAGGTCGTCAATTACGATAATTCCTTAGTAGTGAAAAGTTTTACGGTAGCTGTGTTATTATTAATTTTCAGGTCCAATAAAATTTGTATTTTGTTTTGTCAACAGGACCCAACAAAAACCGTAGTCCCGAAATGCTGTCCAAGCGGGCAGAACCTCACCGTCATGATCGACGATGGGACAGTAAAGACCGTCTGCTCCCGGTCTACCCTGACCTTCCAGCCGATCTTCCACAAGGCCAACGAGACCCACATCTTCGACTTCGAGAGCAACGTGTACGAGACCATCGTCGGGAACCCGTGTAAATATGAAAAGTAAATATAGGATTTATTTAGTTTTTCTACTCTTTTAAGCTCTTTCTCCAAAATTCGATCTTAACTTCAATAGACTCGCCGGTATCACATGTGATTTAAACAAAACTTGTGAAACGTAGGTGTAATGTTATGGTACGTGTCTACCTTACCCTTCGGGAAAAAGAAGGTGTGCTGTTATATAACTTGTATTTCAGTCTTGAATTCGTTAGTGATGGAACGTATAATTTAGAAAGCGTGTTGGGTGATTTGGCAATTAGCAACCCCACCTACACAAATATCCTTGAATGATCACCGTTTGCCGTAAAATCTCGCCATGATTACGAAATGATCAAGAACAATGAACTTGGTTAAGGCTGAACAAAAAAACGGAACTTGTAAATCATTTATAAGAAGCCGGATACAGAATAGGAACCCAACATTTCTTATAATGCACTTTGAAACTGTAACAGTCCTTAGATGTCTACAGCGATAAATTAATTATCAGAAAGATATTTCATATCTAGTGATATAACAAAAGACAATTCATTCTGGAGTGGTCTCCACAGTAAACTATCTCATAATAATTATCATCAAATACCTTTCCTATCACAATGATTTATAAAACGAAAACGTAAGGTAAGCCGTCTGATTACAAAATTCCAATTCCATTGATAAAGCAATGCAATCTCAATCCTATATCTAAAATAATGACTAATAATATTGAATTGGGGTATACCTACCCAATTACGATGGACTTTTATTTAATCTTGTGTAAGAGTTCATCGTTTTAGGGTCCTAAGCTCATTAGGAATTGTAGAACCAATTCCTTGATCCATGAAATTGCGAGTGGCCCGTTTAAAACGATATGTAGTGGTTAATTCATTAGAGAAAAGTGCTTTATTAATTTGATCTTGAGATGTTTTCTGTGCTCGTTGGTTTTTATCCTGAGACCGTTCTTATTTATTCATAGTTGGTTTCATTATATAAGTATGCTTGGGGGATTTCGTTTACGATATCCCATGCTGATGTACTGGGGTCAGTTTCAAATTAATTCTATAAAAATATTTCTTATGCGAATGCATTCATCCATTCAAGCACATCGTCATCGTCGACATGATCATTACCTCAATCTTCAACACCTGTCTAGAATTCTGAATGGCCATCAACCTGGTAACGAACTCCTATTTTGTCTCATCGTGTAACATTATAAGTGTTAATGTTCACATTGTCCTCAGATACAAACTACAGCCGGAGCTCCACAGTGAAGACGAGTTCTACCTTCTAGTAAACGGTTCCCTCTTCGTCCCGTACTCGAGACCGCCCTTGTTGGGTACACGGGACTATTGCATGGAAACCTTCTGGAACGAGTCGGTGCCAGCTGGCATTACGTTACCCGTTGTATGCTTTACTTCCCCCATGGAAGATACTAAGACGTCGTCTACACTCATCGCTTATGCTACAGGTTGGTACTACTATCTGGTGATAGTCTTTTGGTAAGTCCATAGGTACATGTGCATCTTTCTGTCTGTATTACTAGAATATCAGACTTAGAGCGCAGATATGGGGAAATTACCTAGTGTTATACAGTCATTTCAAATAAAACTAATCAAATTTGAATAAACTTAGACTGTCACTTACGGGATATCTTCCGTGATTGTTCATAATTTTGAGCTGTCAATATTTCGACGCTGTTGCAAGCGCCATGATCGCGGGTTGTCCGGAGAATGCGGGTGGATGGAAAATAAATTGTTAGGAGCAGACAAATCTGTCTACCCTCTCTGTCAATCACGGAAGATATCCCGTAAGTGACAGTATAAGTTTGGTTTTAAACCGTGAAAGCTTAAAACTGTGTTCGTTATCAAAATAGCATTATATTGATATGTTTGGCATTGAATGAGAATTATCAATACCTAAAAACGAAGACGCCAGTATCTGATTTCATAATCACGAAATAATATTTGATATCAATGAAGTTGCGTCTAGCAACAGCAAATAATAATACAGCATATTCATTGTGTAACCACGAAATAACCAATTTACTATATCGAATCCTGTGGGAGAATACCCAGCTGTATGTTTTTCGTCCAAAGTAAATACTAACTCAGTTGATCATTAATTAATTCCACTTTTTGTTGTTGGCAACAAGAACAAATTATTAACTTTGTTACGAAGACTCTAGTTACCGAGTTACTTAACTATTTGATCGTTGTTCTAGTCTCCAAAAGATTTTGAGAAGTTTCTATAGCCTTTTATAATACAAGCTATTTGTGAGTTGATACTATGAAAGCTTTCATTAAAGGTTTCGGGGCTTGAGGCGAGGTTAAGGGTTACGAGAATTATGAATTAAATTTTAATTAATTATATCTCGTCGTTTAATTTCTGAACGAGCGCTTTTCATTCCTTCTGATCTTTAAAGACAAACTGTTAAAGGTAAGATTTGCATCATCAGATTATTCAACTTCTTAGATATAAGTTGAGCTACGATATTATTTTCCGCCTGTTAGAAATACTTGAGTAACCTCACCATTCTCCCTGTATTGAAACTCCAATAAGTGGTTACATTTTACCATCTCCAAAAACTGAAGCCTCATTTCCTTTGCAGGGCTCCTAATATCGGTGCCGTTCCTGTTAGCGACGGCTTCTGTGTACTTGTTTATTACGGAGCTGCGGGACACCCATGGGAAGGCGCTTGCCTGCCACACCGTGTGTTTGGCGATGGCCTTCACATGTTTAGCTACCACCCAGCTTGCAGGACATGCCTTTCCAGCAGTTGCTTGTACTATAATGGGTAAGCTATGTTGATTTATAGAAATTTTGTATTGCAGTTTTCCTCCGTGCTTCGGAAAGCACGTTAAGCCGTTGGTCCCGACTGTCACTTGTAGATCTTTGACAGTCGTTACAGTCAGTGGCACTAAAGTCTGACAACCAGTCTTACCAATGACCCCAAGTATTTTGGGACAAGAGCAGAAAGACAATGGTGGTTGAAGTTTTCAAATTAAGCGCTATTTTCGAATATAATATTAAAATGAAGTAGGTAATAAAGCTTTTTAAAAACGGTTTAGGAGCTGGAACGTATTAATCTAGAAGAGTTTCAATTATGTTGGAAGGTTTCTTGTGGCTTAAGAATAGTAGTGAACTTGAGAAAGGAAATTTATCATTTCATCAAAGACTTATTTTAACGCCCACTTTGATTTCTTATAAGCGTAAAACGGCCTAAATTAATAAAACGGTCTCCTTTGAGAGATCTTTTAAGAACCCACGTGATGTCTCCGACCAACGAACTTCTATATCTATTGTGAAATATTTATAATTAATATCCTCTCTATTCTATGGTTTAATTTTATAGATTTAATTTTAGAAGTTTCAGACATTAGATACTTGGAATTTTTCACACAAAATAATATAATACTTAAGAACATTTTATTTACGTGCTCTTAGTTTTCTCTTAACAAAACTCACAGTATATTCTAAATCAGGTCAGCACGAGAATCTACCATGGGTTCGATTCCCAGGTCGGGCAAAGTGTTATTGAGTTTTTCCATCGGGAATTTCTCAGTAGCAGCCACAGAGTCTGGGTTTGTGCCTGGTTAATGCCAATAGGCTCCCCTCTATTACATGAAATTTCAACATAACTGGTAAAATTGTGTGTGTACTATTAAGTACACCTCTACCTAACCCTTCGCTGATTACAGGCGTGATGTTATGTTATATATTATAATTAATATATTATTATAATTATAATCTTTTTTGTTGCAGCGTACTTGATCCAGTTTTCATTCGTATCCTGTTTCTTCTGGCTAAACGTGATGTGTTTCGATATATTCCTGAACGTTCGGTAAGTAATTTTAAATGTAACGTTGTTAAATGTAACGTTATTAAATGTATCGTTATTACATTTATGACTCGTCGCTTTTTCATCGTCGCTTTTAGCGCTTATTATGTTAAGTGTTTACGTGTAAGGAGTGCGTAATTGATATTTTATAAAAAAATGTCGAATATAATTTTGTTATGTTACGCCTGAGTAACTTTTCTTTTAAAGAAATACCCTATTATCAGCTATAAAGCGAAGTATTTATTACCAGAAAGTTTTTTTGGAGTCAATTTATACTTTTTCAATTTCAAGGAAGTGTTTCCTCGAAAACTGGTTCTTATTGCACTACGATTCGGTTTAACATGCAATGTATTTCACATGCGTGGATTTTTTTCATTTATCACCACGTGTTCCGAAACAAAAATTTCCACAGATACTAATACTAAGTCCAAGTTGGTTCAATGCCTATAGTCGGCGGTGTTTGTTTTTTTTTAATCTCTGCAAAGATATGCGTCTAGGCGTAAATGTTTTTTGAATATTTAAATTGTGTTTATAAATTGAATATCACAGATAAACGAGATTATTTTAAACAAATATTTGCTTTTATGAACAAATTAACATTGAATTGTGTTGTAAATTAAAAATGGCAATAGGCTCGGTCCCTATTACATGGTACTTAAAAATAACTGGCGAAATGTGGGTGTACTATTAGGTATACCTCTGCCTAATCCTTCGGGGTTTACACGCGTGATGTTACGAGTATGTAGAATAAAAAAAACGTGTTTTCTGGGGCCAACACACTTGAAGCATGAATTCAGATTTTTTTATTTTTTCATCAGAGTTCGATTGCAAATTTAATTTGAACCTGTATTTGTTTTTGTTATTTTGTCTATAACTACTTTCAATTTACAGGAGATATATAGACGCATCAGTAACAAGACGTAGTATGAGACGAAGGTTCGCGTGGTACTGTGTATACGCTGTGCTGTTCCCGATCCTCCTGCTGATAGTGACCATCACTATGGACCTCTCGCCAGCTGTGCCCAGCACTTATCTGAAGCCTAACTTCGGAGTTAAGGGGTGCTGGTTTAAGAGTAAGTTGGTTTGATATTTTTTTATTTTAGACTGCCTCGTTGGTCCAGTGGTTGCAAGCGCGAATGCTGCGCATGGCGTCCTGGGTTCGATTCCCGGGTCGGGCAAAGTGTTATTGGTGTTTTCCATCAGGAATTTCTCAGTAGCAGCCAGGAAGTCTGGATTTGTGTTTGGTTGGTGGCAATATGCTCGTCCTCTATTACATGGGACTTAAACATAACTGGCGAAATGTGGGTGTACTATTAGGTACACCTCTACCTAACCCCTCTGGGATTTTCTAATTTAAAGTTCTTCTTCTGGTGTCCAATTACTTACTGAAGTTTCGTCACTAACTTCAATATTATCTCCTTGTCCTTTTGCGAGGTAGATCAGCTTCAGCACTCGACATTGGGTCCATTCGCGATTGTTTGGAAATAAGGTTCTATTTCTGGTTATTTTTTTTATTGTTTGAGTCTTGATAAATGCATTTGGAAATAAATTGAACAGATTTTTTTTTATTTTTTTTCTGTGGTTAGCGTCGCATTTCCCCGCTTCTTCATTGTTATATTAGAATTTCGAATACAGTCCAGCTCGAATCGAATTCGAAAGGATGGTTGGAATATGTTTAAAATGGTTTCATTCTTTAGCTACAATATTTTGTGCGCCACTTAAGAATGGTTCTTGATATTTTGCAGATCAAAAATAAATACGTTTGAAGATGATATTATTATTTATTTTCTAACAAATATTTTCCTTTATGAAATTCAGTATTTCGTCTATTTGTAAAGAGTTAGTTCGTTATCGAAATCGGATTACTGTCAGTTGTAGAAAAATTGTTTGATTTTCAATAAGCAATCAAAATAGACAGCAGCGATGATATTTATTTTAAGAATGTAACTAGCACAAGAAAATGAGAACTTCATTATTGAAGCGAACATAAAAAATAAAACCTAAGCTTATTTCTCATTATTACTTTAGTACGATATAAAAAAAAACTCCCTTCAAAATTTCCACAGACAGATTTTCCAATTTTTTTTATTTTATTTTACTATCAGTGTTATCATATTAACTCGAATATTTGTTCCACAGCGGACGAAGCAGCATTGCCATACTTCTACGGGCCGGTGGCTCTGATCCTATTCAGCAATCTTTGTATATTTTTCTTCACCTCACGAGCCATCGCTACGCATTATGATAAACTTAAGGATGTCACCCGTAAGTAGTTTTCTTAAGATTTAATACTTCAGTTTCAAGTTGTGTATATGTATGTATTTGTTGCATAATTGCTTAATACACTTAAGCCTTTCATTTTGATGATATAGCAACATCCATTGTGTTAGGGCGGTAAGTGTGATAGTTCAGATTTACTTGTTTTTGAACAAAATCGATTTTTGGATTGTTACATTACAGGCTCTCGGTGAGAGATAGCCTTTACATTTACTTTGCTGTAGACGAATTTTCAAAAGATATGAAGGAATTGGTTTAGGAATTTCTTTTAAAATTCTTCAGATTGTATTTGAAAGTGCGTTACACAATGGGTCGGTGATCTCACATTGGTTATTTCGAGTATGTTGCGGAATATTATATGCTTTAGCAATAAATCCATTTACAATTAAATTTACAATATTGTATTGATGACATTTGGCTCCTAGTTTTTCAATAAGAATTCAATTTTCCATTAAACTTACAGGTTTCATTGATTGCTTTAAAGCAATAGTTTTAAGACTAAAACGTGCTCTTTGCGTAACGTGTGCTTTGTTTGTGATTCATAAAAAGATTAGAGTAAAACTTTTATTGATCAATAAAATGACAATCAAATCTTCGAGCATTGAAAGCCGGGTCTTCAGTAAATATTTTATTATCTGCTATCAGTGTGTGCACATCGCAATGTTTTGCAATGCTTTGTCCTTAGAGATAAGCTGTAGAATCATTTTGTAGACAGAATACATGTGGACTATCTTTATTTTATTGAATTAACCTTGGCAGTTTCATAATATTTGAAAATGTCTTTTTTATTTATGAATGGCGTCGAGTAGGTCAACCTATGAGGCTGGTCGAACAATCCTGTGAATCCAGAAAATGTCTTGCTTTGGGTTGCCTTTTTAGCTTTTGTGCGTAAAGCTTTTGCGATAAACTTATTGAGACGCGATTTTATCGCAATATTTTAGTTTATGCCCCGGAGGACTGCGGCGTTGGCCTAGTAGTCGTGACCGCGACAGCTAAGCGTGTGGTCCAGGGTTCGGGGTTCGATTCTCAAGTCGAGCAAAGTGTTTAGGGTTTTTCTATCAAGATTTCTCAAGACCATCCAAAATCTAGATGTGTACTCAGAAGATAGCAATAGGCTTCCCCTATTACATGAGCCTTTAACATAACTAGCTAAATGTGAGTGTACTATCAAACACCTGTGACTAACCTTCCGGGGATAAACAGCTTGATGATATTTAGTAGTATTTGAATAGTTTATCATTGCAACAGTATTCTTGAAAATATCTTCGATAAGCAATGCATGCTCAAAAAACAAAAATAACAAGTTTGTTAAAGGAAAGAAGAAAATTATTAGTCAGAGTTATAGCAGTTGAGGCAATTGCCATCAGTCATTGTCCTCCTCCTCAGTAATATTCCTTATTTCTCAGGATCGTGACTTGCGACTTAATGCTCTGTTTTGGCATGCACTCTTTGGCTTAGTCAGTTATAGAGTACCAGTCTCTTAGACTTATCACCTTTTATGTTGCCAAAGAAGATTCGATTTCGTTTTCATAAAGAAATAATTGTGGTCCCGATTTACGATCTCCAATTGCCAAGAATTCTAGTAGTATTACCAAAATATACTGGCCACCAAATTCGTATGGATGCTAACGATTGTTTGTATCCAAAAATTAAATAATTAGTTCGACCACGTTGACCAGTTGAAACGGCCATTCGTTACCCGTTACCCGTAATTCGGACTAGTCTTAACAACTCGGTATGCTTATAGTCGTTAAGGATAGTCTGAAGCTCAGATGTCCGATGCTTACCAAGCGTGTTACCCAGTCGCAAGGTTGATAGATGGAGATCAAAAAAGTAATCGTTATATCTACAACACTGGTATAATATAACCGCATCAGGTTAGATTCAAAGTCAGCCAGCCCTCTGGTTACGAGAATAGTCGACCAACCTTCAAGTTGGGAAAACACTTGACAGATGATAAACTGCATCCTTATTGCGTAAGACCAAAGGAATCCAAAGGATTTTGAAAAATTCGTTTGCTCTAGAAGTTCTTTTTGGATAGTCAATATTGATGGATTATTTATTGGTATTTGTGTGTATTACGCATTGACCTCGCTGGTCGTTCATACATTCCCTCTAAATCATATTTTTCTCAACCAGCATTAGACCTGACGCACTCAGACTTCAGCACGTCGGACGACTGGGTGCGACTTGGCACAGTGCTGGGGCAACCGCTACCGGTGCACGAGCCCACGTCCTCGCCACCCGTGGAAGCCACCAACTTCAACCAGAGGCTCAAAAAGTACAAAAAATTGTGAGTATTCTTCAAAACAAAAGTAAACAGACTCCTTCTAGGTACGCTCGTTGATCTCATTCACCGCTCTCAACCAGGCCAGATAAGAGAAAGGTTAAAGAAGAGAGTTTAGAAGGCCTACTATTAATGGAGTTCATCCCGAGAAGTACTATCATAATATTGAAATAATTATGTCACTTAGCAGCGTTGCTGGCTTCCAGATTTATGGAGATGGGTGCTGGTGTAATTATAGGCCCATCAAACATTTTAGCTTTGTCACTGTGAACCTCTGATGTGTTTGGTATTGCAGATGTTTGCCAAGTAGTGGCTCAATGACATAAAAAAACACCGTCCTCCTGGGTTGGGTAAAAGCACAACATGTTGTGACGTCACGGTTTCTTAATAAATATATCATTGACATTTCATGTCAATCATAGTGTGTGTTGACATATTTGTTTACTAGAAGAGACTAATTAAACCGGCAGATATGTACACCACAAGATTCGCCAGCGTATTAATTAACTGCAATCAACTTAATAACTTGAGATAAAATAGAGTAATTCTATGTAAAGTCAATATGACTGGATCTAGTTACGGTGCAGTCGGTTTGACCGCAAATTAGTGGATCTAATTGTGTACCTTCCAGATGATGTAACCTTAATAAGCGTCTGAATATCAAACAGATTGTTTGCGTAAGAGCGTTTCCACATTATCCGATCCGATATCGGTGTCGGACGCCGATAGCCGACATCCGATAGCCGACACCATGTGCTATTTTCACATATATTTCCGACAAAATCGTTCCGATACGGCCATTTGCTCGATAGCTTAGTGCGGGCAGGTCATCATGGCAGACTATAATAGAAAACTTTATTTGCTGTATCTATTATATTTGAGACGCAAAAAAGATCTGTCCACAGACAGTATTGGATACATCCCATTGTGGAAGCTAGATATTCAGAGGGAGCATTTTATACTCTTTTTAGCAAGCTACAAAACGCACCTAGAAAGTTTTTTAATTACTTTCGTATGAGTGAATCCACATTCAATTATTTGCTAATTCATCTCACAAACAGTATCAAGAAACAAGACACACATTTTCGAATGGCTGTGGGGCCTAAAGAAATGCTAGTATTTTATTTTTATATTCCTCGTGAGTTTTATCCCACAAGCATGGTTTAGATTCTACCAGTTCAATTAGTGTAATTATGTCGTATTTAAATGATGACGACGCCATGATGACAACCAAACTAGTAAAAAAGCTCAAAATGGCCGCCGCGCATCGGGCTCTACGCACACAGAGACAATTTAGATACACGTATAGCACACATAAAAAAATTATCGCCCGACGGCTCACGGGCGTCCGATGGTGCCGCCAGCATATCGGTGTCGGCTCCGATATCCGATATCGGAACGGACAATGTGAAAGGCAGGTACATATTTCATACATTTTACTTGCCCCGATATCGTATCGGCGTCCGACGGTCCGACACCGATATCGGATCGGATAATGTGGAAACGCTCTAAGTCTAAATGATCGTGTCGGGTTCGAACATCCATTCCGGAGAGGCCAGGCTATAAAATTGCTCTCTGGGTATACAGATTGCTTGACTTCAGAATCTCCATTGTTTCTCTGTTGAATCGTTGATTTATCTAAATAGTCCTCCAAAGCCAGAACTCAGTATTCAATATTCACCGCCAGGTTCCGTATGTGCTGCCTCCTGTCCTTCATCATGGGATTGTCGTGGGTGCTGGAGGTGGTGTCGTGGGCGGCAGGCGCGGGCTCTGACGTCATGTCCGTGTGGTCAGTGTTCGACCTTGTCAACGCGCTGCAAGGGGTCGTCATCTTCGCTATCTTCGTGCTGCAGCAGCCCGTCCGTTCTCTTGTTAAGGTATGGTTCTTTGAAATGATCTGGAATTTTAATAAAGATGATGCAATTTGAGCAACTGTGTTTAACTTATCAGATTTATCAAAACAGTTTTGAAAAAAAAAAACTGAAGTTGATCGAGTACCCAAGTTACATAACCATTCCTATATTATATGAACCACACTGTAATACAAGAAATCTTAAATAGAATTAAAAAATAGATCATTTATGAAGAAAACAATAGTAAATAACTGAACGATAACGATAGAGTTGCCAATACAAATACACAATTTTGTGTTTTCAATAATTCAATTGTACAAAATAATAAAGTAAAGATGGTCCCTAAAACCAAGCATTTTCCCAACAGTCCTCACATCTCTTCTCAACCTGCAAAAGGAAAAAAGACGGCTCAGAAGTATCCGTGGTGAGTGAACGAAATAGCATCATGGGGGCCGGCAGAAGAGACTATGTGTGAAGTGTAGTGAATGAGAATGACGATGATCAAGTGAATGACATTGAACGAGACTCGGTTGGTGAACAACTTGACAACATTCAAGGTAATACACTCGAGACTGATAATGGTAACAGTATTATTGTCTTTGAAGATTTAGTGATGAGTGGTGCTCCACAAGAATTTGAACGCGTAAATATAAAACGGCTTATTATTATAAGTATTAAGTTCTTCTAACGATGAGTTTGAACGGCGCGGACGTTTGAGTCTATTAGAATTTAAATTAGGTGTAAATATTTATGTAATACTTGTTGTTTGTAAGTTATTTTCGCACTGAATTAGTCACAACGAAATTATTAATTTTGTACAGCTTTACACTGTATTGATAAGCGTTACACGGTTGTACATCATTTTCGAATCTTCTCTAAAGTGTTGTGATAGAAATTGCGCTTTTCATAAAATGAGATTAGGATTTGCTTTCAAACCACTCACATTAAAATCTTCAAAGCATTGCGGAGCGAATGTGGAAGGTGTATGAATTTCATTCATGATTTCATTCCTGTGATAGCGCCTTAAAACTTGTTTATAATCCTATTTTGCAAAAGTTCTATTGTCTTATTGTTTTGCTTGGATTGTGTTGATTATATAATTAGCTTAATGTTAAACTACGAACACGTTTACAGATTCTTTAAGAGTTTAAGTTACCGTTTCTTTAGGCTGGGTCTAGTTAATACAACGATACAAAAGGCTTGTTTTATCATTTAGGTTACGTATTTTTATGCAATTGTTATATTGATTAATTATTTGAGTTTATTTAAGGTAGCCGTGGCTAAGATCTGCCTAATCCCAGCCTAATCGCTTGTTAAACGTATGGTTGTTAATACTTAGTGTAAGAAAATTACATATTTTTATAAAGTACACGACCAACTTAATGATTTTATCTAAGCATTAGCTGATGTGACCTCAGCATCGGAACCTACATTCTTGATAAACGAAAATGTGTAGTGCCATACGATAGAAAATAGTGAACTAAAAAAAGTGGTGCATTTTATTTCCTTAACGAGAGCTAGTCATAATGTGTAATTAATGAATGTTATTAAACAAATAGGTTATTTAATTTATTTTCGTATTTATTGTTAAGGTGGACATTTTTGGACACGTACAGTTTTGTATAAAATTTTTGGGTTCGGCTAGCACGGACGAGTAAAAAGTTTGAGAAATGACATCAACTGTTTTATATGCAGAAATGGTAGTATTTGTAACAGTTTATGTTGTGGCCTTGTGTAAATACTGAGAATGATAAATTAAATCGAAGGTTAGTTCAAAAACCAAACCCATTTCCATAGAAATAGCCTAGAATCCTTGACATTACGGGCCTAAATGACGCATTAACTAACACAAAAAATATCCTTATGTCATTCTAGAAACTGGAAAGAATTTTATTTTTAAATGCTCAATTATTATGATTTATTATGAATGGGGACAGGAAAATTATATGTTGTGGACTTAACATGCGTGAAACGTATCATGTTTGACTCAACTTCGGCGTCACTCAGACGCAGTTCTTGAATTCACCTTCAGGGATTACCCGAACTTGCATATTTATGCAGGTCAAGTAATCTTAAACAGAACAACATCCTTAGTAAATGTTTCTATTCAAAAGCTGTATTTTATTGAGGAAAACAATAAAATAAACCTGTCTTTTACTCAAAATAGTATTTATTTTCTTATTTAATCGACTAAAAACTTTCGAATTTCTTTAACAAGGAATGAGGAAAACATTTTATAAATAAAAGATATAATTTCATAAATTTAGGATCTGCTCAAAAATGAGAGATCAGTTCATGTCATTTCTCAAAAGTCGAGGGTCTAACCACGACGAAGCGTAGAACAGAAATGCCTAAAAACAAATATTTTCGAAATCAGCAAAATTAAGGAATGTTCACACTCGACTCACCAATGGAATTCGGCTGTATATTCTGACGAAATTAATTTATCGAACAAACTTTTCTACCCATAAAATTGTTTATTGATTTGGAACTAAATTGCAAACGTTATCGGTACTAAATTATAATATTCTGGATAAGACTGGTCGTATGAATAATGAAACGGGAATACGTAATAAAGTTATTAAAATACCATTACGTGTAGATAAGGAAAAGTAAATGTAAGGCTTGGGGGATGTTGAAGGAAGAGATATAAATCGTACTCGGCTGGGAGCAAATGTTGCACGTCATTATGTGACGGATGTTTTTTAAAAACATCATGATGTTGCGCTTTTAGATGGGTTCCAATACTTTTTTATTACATTTCTTGTGTATCATTTTAAACGATAGTTTAACACTAATAAGTTGGCTTATTTTGAAGAAATCAACGAAATTTTTGTAGTAACAACGAATTCCGTCTTTTTAAAAACCTATTTATTATAACTGTCATAAAAGTAGCAAAGAAAGTAAAATTTAAACGATTAGTAAAAAGTTTACAATCCCTATATTATGACACGCAACGATTTGTCCTACGCCGATTACGAAAAGCCCTTCTCACCATGTTTAACTTTTGTTAGCTTTGCTTTCGCCAATCAAAATTTTTCGTGTGGAATAAAAATTTAATCAAAATTTAAGGACCCACGACAATAATTAGTGTTGTAACTTTAAGTACTTTTTAATTTGTTTATACACCATCTGTTATGTTCGATTATGAAATATTGAATCTTTATTAACAGTAAATGAATAAAATTATGTAAAATAATTAATGTATAGCTATGAGTTTGTATAAAGTGTATTTATCTTAAAGGCTGAAACACGTTTAATGTACGTTACAAGGAGATGAGGCCGTGAACTGAGTTCTTAATTGTACATTTTATACGATAAAAACGTTGGCAACAAGATTTATTTTAAAGAATCCAGTTCATCAGGTAGAGTGTAGTGACGCAACGTCATGTAGCGTATACTAAATGTGTTTTTCGCGTTAAAGTTAGCGTGTATGCGTGTGTAACTATGTATTATATTAATTGTTAAATGTTGATGCGGAATTTTTAAGTGAAATGACAATTTAAAAGTGTATATTTGTCTATTTTGCAAAACATGACGTTAATAAACAAGCTTTATATAAAATGGAATTGTTTTTTATTCATAAAATTCTACTTTCGCATAGTGATTCTAGAGTCAATTTACGTCCCATGATTAAAATTCAAATAAGCTTTCAGCATCGATAAATCTGGCCAAAGTTCAAGCATAATACGCCTATAAATATCATAAACAACCCCTAAACAAACTTGGCCAATTACGAACAACTTTACTATTTGTATGGATTATTTCTGCATCGCAATTAGTTTGGGTCCATTGTTTGATCTGTCGTCTCAATTGGCATTTGTAATAATAACGGACCACAATAAGGGACTGAGGAATCCCTCTCTGGAGGGGGGAGGGAGCCCAATAAGGGGGATCGTTGTGCTTCCTCCACCAGGCGTTAATCTTGCGGAATTCCGAGCAAATGCGGATAGATCCATCGTCGCTATCCGCTCGTCTCGATTCCGTTTCGAATTGCTGAGAATTATTTTTCGCATTACGAAATCGACTTGGATTTGTGGGGCGGTATTGTTGAAAAGTCGTCCGATGTAAAGTTTGAAATGTTACTAATACATTGAGGGTTTTTATTGCTGAATATCTTGCTGGCTGGATTAAAACTGTGAGTACCATGAAAATAATAGTAATAATCGCCTGTTGGTGTGCCATTGCATTAAAAAATATCTAACGGAGTTTGGTTTCGACTCCTCATACACTTTCCAAAGGTGCAGAACCTCAGGGTCACGAGATAGTATCAAAGCTGGTATGTAGCGGGTAGATACTAGTACTCGTAGAAGTAAACCATCGAGGGAAGTATAGGGAATGGCGTCAGACTTTTGACCAGGAGTAGTTATTTTTTTAACTACTTACACAACAACGGTGATTAGTTTTACTGTAATCTGTAGCATTAGTATTGCAATAGCATTGTAGTTATACATGGACGTTTTATCTCACAAACAGCTTTTATAGCAGTCAAGCTATAATATAAGTCAAAACTTCAAATCCCAGCAGCTTCAAACGATGCAATAAGACACCGCGTTTAACATACATACAGGTAACAACCTTTGTAACACAGACACAAACAATATCTAGATTTATATGTTCCCCGTATATTACGTCACTAGTAGGATATTGCCACTAGAAGTTTCTGTGTGGCACAGAATAAATGGTTACAGAAGGACAGGCTAATACTACGAGCGAAAAAGCACGCAATACTATGTAGACACACATTGTACAGCGAGGGCAAGCGCACTCGCGACTGGCATTTGTTTCAGGTCACCCGTAGTAAGTTTTTTGGGACTTCTCGAGTCACTATTCCCAACATTGGTTGGCAACTCCTGTAAGCCAGAATCAACAGTGGCAAACACCATAAAAGTGTCGTAGATTTGAAGCTATAATATATGATAAAATAATAATAAAATTGTTTATTTATCCAAGTGAAACACACAGACACAGTTCAAAACAAGGTGGCAGAAATACAATAAGCTTAGAAGTATTGTTTTTTGTGCATCGAAGATTTAAATCTACAAAAGTCTGTGCATACTAAAAATAATAATGAACCCTGTCGCTTAAACTAGAAGACCTGTATCTTAAGAGACCTCCGAGTCCCAGAGAAATTATTCGACAGTTTGACTGTCTTAAATCCCACAAAGATATTAATCAGAAAAAAATAACGGAGGAGTTAAATAAAGTACGTACATGTCCTTGTCCGTGTGTGCGTGTTTTCCATCTTTGTATTCTTGTACTTAGCCTTCTGTAGCTACTTATTCTGTGGTGTATGCGAAATACAGTTTCGGAACACTACACCGAAAGATCTTGCAATATGCGTTGTACTTAGATGTTACGTTGCTACTTTATGCTTTCTGATATTGAAGTCAAGTTTTACGAATTTAAAATTGCTTGGAAATGAAATGAGAAGTTTAGGGAATTTTTCATTTTGACGTAACTGGGATGTTGTGTTGCTCAACTCTCTCTTTTATGAAAGGAGCAATAGCAGAACTACCATATTGACATGAAATCACTTCACCTAAGAATAACATAAGCTTGGTGGTGCATCCAATTCGATTAGTTAGTAAATATCAAACAGTATCATGTCGACAATGCTATTTTGGTAGTACCTACTGGCTAAAAATCAAATGTTCTTTTTTAACATGCGTAGGCCGTTCATCTAAATTGAATTCTCGATAATTCCCGGGAATAATTGAATCAAACAAAAATAATTGGTTTCACAAATCTGTTAAAATATTGTCAGTCTACCCTCATCTGAATAAAATCAAAAGCCCGTAACATCGAAGACCAATTTCACACACAATTTCTCTATAAACATAAAACGAATCTGCTATTGTATCCTATAATAAACATGCCATGAAATATGGCTTCCCAAAGGTTTTCCATCCTGGAGGGGTAATGGTGTTGCTCTGTTTATAGGCAAGTGTGATTGATGGGCTCTTATCTGCAGGTGCACGTGGCCCATCGTGGCACACCCTTGAAATATGGGCCATGCATATTTGGGGGATTAAGGAATAAAAATAGTGAAGGGTGTACATAAGGCGATATTGGCTTGGCACTCTGTTTTTATAGTCCTACGTAAGTGAACGAAGGTTATTGATATTTGCCGTGTGGTCTTGGTACTTTTTTACTAGAAACGTCTGAAGGTTAGAAAGAATTATATGCTTTATTACCTAATTGCTGGTTGCATGTTGTAGGTCAATTGGTTTACAAGCTTTTTAAATAAATAAGGAGTGGCTTTTTCCTGTTTAATTCCATAAATAACTCTTGCTGTAGTTGTAATTGTTCACGCAAAGCTATGGATTCCTACTATGTTTATTTTAAAATCCTTTAAATCTTTATTTTGTTTTCTTTAAAGTCCTCTTCTTTATACAAACACTATTATCATACTCCGTTACCGCTCCCTTTAGCTGAGCTGTAAATCTCTACAATTCGCTCAAATATCTTCAAGATTCTGCCTTGTTGCACGAGGTCCTGGGTTCGATTCCCGGGTCGGGCAAAGTGTTATTGGGATTTTCCATCAGGAATTCCTCAGTAGCAGCGATGGAGTCTAGATTGGTGCCCGGTTGATGGCAATAGGCTCGCCTCCTATTACATGGGACTTAAAACATAACTGGCGAAATGTGAGTGTACTATTAAGTACACCTCTGCCTAACCCTTCCCTAATAATATCTTTTAAGAATTCTCAGCTTGCAAGTCCCCATACACTTGCTTGCAAAATTATCTACCTACTCCCAAGCTCACTTGTCATTGAACTAACAAATTGATAAGTGTATCGTTTGAATCAGTCGAGGGCCCGCTTCGAGATGGCTCAGCATCACGGATTTGTTCCCGTTCACTACATTAGCGAAGGAAGCAAGCAGCTGTCGTTAAGATTAATGGCCCTACCATGAGTTAGGTGCGATTTTTGATAGAGTTGTGTGGGACATCAAAAGTGGTGAAATAATGAAGAGATTTAAGAACACACAGATTTTTCTTGCTCTACTCTAGATAAAGAAAGTAAGCATATGAAAATTCTGCAAGGGAACTACGTACCTATACGTAGTTTCTTTACAGAATTTTCATATGCTTTTTAATGCATATTTAATTTTTACTTAAATAAATAAATAAAAATAAAAAAAATAAATTACTATACACTTACTCTAATTTCGGATTCTAGCAATTCTGTAGATTTGTAATGTTATGAACTTATAATATAGATTTAAATAAATTTAGTAAAATTTCCGTCCTCAACTTCTGGACTTTTACTTCCATTGACAACACATCCAACAATAAATCTCATCCCGAAAAATGAAGCGAACGATTATCATCCGCGCTTCAAACTTTCCCCAAATTATGATTAATACGATCGAGTTAAAGCAGTAAACGGTTAATCCATCACTAGTAGGGGCCTTAGCGAACGTGACTTATCTCTGTATTTCGCTAACATCCCTCATTCGCATCGATTCCTCTCGCTTCGCTACATAAAACGTGATCGACGTAACACACGAGAAATTCGCTTTCGAAACATTGCATCCGAGAGCTTCTCGTGCTTGATATACGGGGCTTTAGGTCGGTTTGTTTGTGCTTATCTGAGGAAGTAAGGGTCTTTATTGGATTATGGGTAAGTCATGGTACCTGGGAAGTATCTGCGTCAGCGAAGCATCGCGGGGCCAGTCGGCAGCGGGGAACGGAATATCCTTGCTAAACTTACCTTTGTCAGTTGTACTCGTAAGTAGCTTATACTGGAGGCATTCGTTAGCTTAAGAAAGGTAAGCTACTTTATATTGTGGACGAAACTTATGTTCTTCAAATATTTTTACGCTTTTTGAAAATAGGGAAGACAAAAATATTTTTTTTTAAAGATATTAACGTTAGTGTGCTGGCTACACACGAAATTGTTGGATAAGAAAATTATGTTGTAAGAAAATAAGGCGCCTTTCAAAGGCGACGTAAATATAATACGGTAGGTACCTAGTTTGTAAACAACTTGAAGAACTATCGAAGAAACCTAATAGAAATAAAAGTTACTAAACATTGTGCGAACTACTACAGTTCGCGGTAACATCAAATCAGTGAGTTGTTGAGTTTCAACACCTGGTCTGGTCTGGAAGCGTCGGGAAATGTAAATAAAACTAGTTTAACTTCACTGTATAATGTGCGGTAAGTGGGGAAAGTAAGCAAATAATTGACTTCGTTGGAAAGCCGGAGTCGGACCCTTGGATAAGAATGTTGCAACCATTTTATAGCAGGGAAACTGCGTTATCTAATGAATTAAACTTCGATAAAAGCGAATGTGGCTCACAGATAGGCAAAGTGAATTTGCCAAGTCCGATTTCCACAAACAAGAACTGAGTACAATCAACAGTTAAATCTTGTCGATATGAGTAGATTTTGTCAATGTCTAATTTTACTTTTTCAGTAACGTTATCGTTTGAAGCATCTTTCTTTGCTCTTCTTTCTTTCTTTATTTATTTCTTTCTTTAAAAACTGAGTAATATTTTACAGAAAACAACTGGGCAGTATTAATTTCTAATTCATGAATGTAGCCACTGCAACCGAACTAGGCAATGCCTGTATTTTGGTTTTCAGTGTCTTCAGTTGTCTCGATATTTTAACAATAAATATGACAACCAAGCGAATATGGTTGGTTGTACTACTAATCAATTTCGATTGACTTGTAGTGTTCAGACCCTGAGTATAATTTTTTTTTTCGGATGCTAAATCATCCCACTCTGGGCGGAGCGGAAAGGAGTATCAGACTTTTATTGACTAAAACCCATCCATGTTCCTTCTTTTGCCCTTTATGTTCCAGGGCCGCGGTACCTCTTTCGAACAGTCCCGCAGCCCTAGTAGGCATTGGCCCTTGGCGCGCGTGGAACACGAACGCGCTGTCGACACGGCCTGTCGTCATAAGACGGACGGCCGGCGAGCTAGCCCATTACTCACCGTCCACAGGCCGCGAGACCTCGAGTACCTAACACTAACTTTTAAACAGACGATTTTATGAGTTTTTTTTAAGAGTAATCTAAAGCCGTAATCTAATTTATTGACCCAGTACCCATACTGTGTTAACCTTTAAGCACCGACGTGCATTTTTTGGAACGTCAGTACCGACGTGAGGCCTGAGAGGCCGCTTATATTATGTATTGTTTTTTAAAGAAAGTGTTGATTTAAGTATTTGTCTCTGCAATATGATACAAAATAAAGATTTTTAAGAAAAAATAAGTATAGAAAGACAACAAACTTTATTATATTAATAAATTTAACACTACAATCATACTTGGCTTGAATTTTGGTGAAAAATCCGACTAATAGATATAAAAAAATATAACACAAAAAATAATCCTCTTAGAATAACAAAAAATTGTATTTCTTACTTCAGACTAATAAAACTTTAAGAAAAAAAATATAGTAGGAATATAGAACTTCTAGAAAAAAAAATGTCCACTATCGAACTACACCTTAAATTCTAAGCACAGTCAGGGCACACTTGTTTCGCGCACTGTAAACAAATATGCTTTTTGCACGAATTTTGCACCTATACGTCGATTTTTTTTTAGTTTAGGTTGACAAGAAAGAAGTCTTGCGTGTCTTGACTTCTTCAGCGTGATCTTCAGTTACCTCTGGCTTATCAGAACCAAGTACTCTTGCCAAACTCATCCTAAGCTCACGAGGTAATCTTAGGTTACAAAATCTTCGCTTCATGTGCTCTAATACCAACTGTCTAGCTAATTTTTTTATAAAGACTCCTCTATCAGTATGCCTTCCTACCTGTAAATTATGTAAAAGATGAGAATTGACGGAACTTATATCCAAATTCCGGTAAAAAATTGTCATAGGCCAGCGTCTTGATCGGCGGCTGCACGTGTATATAGAGCATTTCTTATCTATTTCATCTGCACCACCTTTCGTAGAATTATAAAACTTAATAATTTCTGTGCTCCGGACAAAAGTCTTCACCAAAGTCGTCAACCTCAGATCCGCTGGAATCTTCATCCGCGATCCAGCTCTCAATCACTCGCGTATAATATGGATTAGATTCACTTATTCCTATCCGAGGTCTCTTTAAGTGATGTAAATCTGTCGCAGAACTATTTCTTTTACTAGGTACCTGAAGGTCCTGGTCTATAGATAGTTTACACTATCTGTAAAAATAGCAGTTTACTGTAACAAATAAATAAAACAAAAACTTACGTAAGTACCGACGTGAGGCCTGAGAGGCCGCGTCAGAATTTCAAATCGTAATAACTCACCAAATACGCGCGCAAGGTCACGTCTTCCTGTTTCGATATCAAAGTGGGCACTGTTCTTGCAGCTACTTAAAAGTAGGGATCGGAATTTGGCAGGGAAAGGGGTAAAGTAGCGAGTCAAGTGCACGCCGGGGCCTCTCAGACCACACGTCGGTACTTAAAGGTTAATGATGGATGGATCAAAGCTAATAGGTCGATAACACAATTTACTGACTATACAGGTTTTCCAAGACCATCAAGCTCCAGTCCAGGTTATGCTTTTACCTTCCAACTACCCGCAATTCGTGGTGACTGAAAGTTGACATTAGTGACAGCTACCTCACTACTAATTGTGGCTTTGAGACAGTGTTTACATATACAGGGTTATTTGTAAAACACCAGCAACCTCTTAAGAGGTCATTGTACACATCATTATGAACAACTTTTACTATGGAACCAAACCTAAAATCGCGAAAAAAAAATCTACTGTTCCCTACATTTTTATGATCGATTAACTCCTCAAAATGTAGGGAACAGCTGTTTTTTTTTCGCGATTTCAGGTTTGGTCCCATTGATAGTAAAAGTTGTTCATAATGATGAGTATAATGACCTCTTAAGAGGTTGTTGGTGTTTTACAAATAACCCTGTATATTAAATATGTTTTACGATAGGATTTCCTTACCATGTCATCCATGTTATGAGCAACAATGGTAATTTCTACAATGATTATGTCTTGTACCATTTCATAACATAACATCATCCTTTGTAACTGTGTACCCTAATAGTACACCCACATTACACCAGTTATGTTTAAGTCCCATGTAATAGGGGGCGAGCCAATTGCTATTAACCGGGCGCGAATCCAAGTTCCGAGGCTGCTGCTTAGAAATCCCTGAAGGGAAACCTAATAATACTTTTCCCGACCTCGGAATTGAACACTAGACTAGACTAACGAGGCAGTTTCAATCAACTCAAAATTCCTGACATTTATTTATCATTGTTGTTGGTTGTTGTTCTGCTTTCAATTTGATAATTAAGCCCTAGGCTTCAATTACTTGCATGTACTAAATCACAATAGAAGCCATCAAAACAAAAGACAGACTAATTTTCATATATCACTTGCAGTACCATCAATTTTAATAATCAATTTGATTGGAACATTAATAGAGCACATGATTTCAATGATAGGAATGATACTGGTGAATGTTTGTGACCTTACATGTTCATTTGACGGCACGGTTGGCGCGGTGGTCAAGCGATTGACTGCTGCGCTGCATGTCGCGGGTTCGATTCCCGTACGGAACAAATATTTGTATGACCTACAAGTAGTTGTTCCGGGTCTGGGTGTTTTTCTATCTATAATATGTATGTATTTACAAAAAAAAAATGTATATATGTAGTTTATCAGCCATCTAGCCACCATAACACAAGCATTAGGTTGCTTAGCTTGGGACTAGATGGTGCTGTGTGAAATGTCCAGGGATATTTATTTATTATTTATTTTATTTGTCGGATATTGACCTTTATTGTAGTTGGAATAGAGACGGGTATTAACCTTAATTAAAGATAATGAAAATGTATTATTGTTACATGACATAACAGTCAGTCAAAGCCACAATCATAACATTGTTTAAAAACCTGCCAAACCAAATTATTTGTTTGACTGTACCTAAGTCAAGGGCACTGATTTAGCGAGAGATTTAAGTGAACTGTAAACTTTCAAAATGGTGCCGAGAAAACTCGAACGAGAAAATCGACCATTATGTTACGACAAAGGGGGATGTGTTATAGGCCAGAACCTTCACGAGGGAACCTTCCCAGCTAACCAGCGCTGACGTCAGACTTACCTAGCCCGCTCTTTCAGTTACCTCCCAATTCGGTCCGGAATTCAGGAATTACGCGGCGAGCGTCGAATCCTACAGCAAACTCATTCGACGGGAAAACTAACGTTATTGGCACATTTTTTAGGGATTTTGAAGTACCAGTACGGTTTTCGTAATATAACGAAAAGTCCTGTGCACCCACGCGCTGCATAAACGAGAAGCGAAAAAAAAGTGTTGCCATACCCCAAAAATAGGTTTTAGGGTTGCCATTATAAGACTCATTATTATTACTATAATTTTAATAAAGTGAACAGGTACCTAGATAGTTTAGCAGTGCTGATGATGGCTTTAAACATTGATAATAAAGTATTTTCAAAAAGCCTCATTGGTCTAGGCCGCAAGCGCGACTGCTGAGCAATAGGTCCTTGGTCGATTCCCGGGTTCGGCAGTGTCATTGGGGTTATTCTGTCACGAATTTCCCTATAGCAGCCATGGAGTCTGGATTTGTACCCGGTTAATGGCAATAGGCTCGCCCTCTATTACATGGAACTTACACATAACTGGCGAAATGTGGGTGTACTAGATATTAAGTACACCTCTGCCTATCCCTTCGGGTATTACAGGCGTGAGTGATGTTACGTAATTTTATGTTGTTCTTAAGAGGTTGTTTAGTACAGAATTGATTAAACACTACTTGGTACTTTGTACTATTAGGTGCAGTTCTGCTTAACCCTTCTGGGATTACAGGCGTGATGTTATTTTATGTTTAAAAATCCTTATTCTCTATAAGCTTATAAACCCTTGTCACAGCCAGCCAAAAAAAGCCTGATTCAACATGCTGATCGCAATTCCTGGTAACAAAACAAGACATTGTTCATTATCCAGCTATTTTCTTTTTCGAAAGTCACAAATGATTTTGATTCAATGATGAACACTTATTTTCCGATTTATACAAGGATTTGTGAAGAAGAAACTACCTACTCTATTTTGTAAGATAGACCTTACAGTGTTCACAGTGTTCCTCTAGCAGCTTTAGCGATGGGATTATAGTATTACCGTCCAAGATGCGCTTCAGCGATCGCGGAGGTTCAGTAAGCCCTGTCATAAGTGTTAAGGTTACAACTTTAAAGCTTCAAGTACTGCTTGGAAACTAAATGTCATTACACTTTGAGATATACATGTAGGTACAACAGAAGATAATCTGTAAGCTTTTTAGAAAGTTTCATCAAACTGAACATCTTCACACAATTACCAGGTTTTAAAATACCTACAGTACGGTGGTAACCAAAATCAAAATCAACAGTCATTTAGTCTAATTAGGCTGATAATCAGCACTTTTTAAACCGACTTCAAAAAAGGAGGAGGTTTCTCAATTCGACCGTATATATATATATATATTTTTTTTTTTATGTGTGTTCGCGGGTAACTTCGTCGTTTATGAACCGATTTTGATATTTTTTTTTTTTGTTGGAAAGGAGATACTTCAAGGGTGGTCCCATGATAAGGAAACCGGGATCTGATGATGGCATCCAAGTGAAATTGAGGGGAGCTTTCAAAAATTGTAGTGGCGACTAGTGCGTTTGTAAATTTTTTGATTAAGTATTTTAAAGCACTATAATTTAAAGAAGGTCTGGAGTCGCTCTGATGATGGAACCGAAAGACAGTCGAGGGAACTCCTCAACGGTTTACAGCAGTCACCTTGTGTTTGGGTTTGATTAATTTGTATTGATGAGAAATTTACACCTAGATGGGTTGTGACTGTCATAAGGGGTCTGATGATGAAGACGAAGGACAGTTAAGGGAACTCCTCAACTGTTTACAGTAGCTACCTTGCGTTTGGACTTAATTCATGTATATTGATCAAAACTTTGCACCCATCTGGGTTACAAGTGCCATTACAGGTCTGATGATGAAAAATATTTCTATGAAAAATTGCAACTAAAAATAAAAAAATAAAAAAACTTTTTTGCAAAAAATAAAACCGACTCCAAAAACACAAAAAAAGTGAAAAATAATTTTAGCTTCAGAAGTCGGTGACAAAAAACTGAATCAAATAAACAAAAGTCACCGACTTCTGAAGCTAAAATTATTTTTCACTTTTTTTGTGTTTTTGGAGTCGGTTTTATTTTTTGCAAAAAAGTTTTTTTATTGAACGTCAAAGTTTACCAAAGACAGGCCCTCAAAACGACCGTCCTTCGCCACTTTCTTATATTTTAGCTGGGAAGAAAAAATGGCGGAACAATCTCCCCAGCAACACATCTATCGGTTAGGTTAGGTTTAGACCTTGAGCTGGTGGACGTCCACCAAGTGTGACCACCAGTGGAAAGAAATTTCCATATTTTATCTTATTTTTTGTTTTTATTATTAATTAACTAAATTAGCTATTAAACACTTTTTTCAAGGAACATCATTCCTTTCTGTATCTGGAGAAGGGCGTTGTTAGCTGCGCTACAGGCTACAGTTTATACTTTTGCAGCTACTATCGTTTTACTCA
Organism: Eurois occulta; assembly: GCA_950022335.1. NCBI lineage: Eukaryota > Metazoa > Arthropoda > Insecta > Lepidoptera > Noctuidae > Eurois > Eurois occulta. The sequence goes on along the minus strand of OX465492.1, from coordinate 8,119,251 downwards.
GTCTTGTGTTTTTGTTCCGAGACACTTTTGCATTAGATTTGTTACCACAGACGTGAGCTTTCTGTATTTACATACCAATAAGTAGGTATTTTTAACCCATCTGTATTCAACCTAGGTAGGTACAATCGAATTTAATATTCAAACTGCTTCATAAAAAACAAAAGTACATCAACAGGTAAGCAAATGTTGCCAGTTTTCAAGCGCGCATATTCCTTAATAACAGCAATAATTCCCGGGAAACGTCGCCCGTCCCGAGTCCCCGAGTATCTCCAGTGACACGCCATCCATCTTGCTCATTTTTACTTCACTTCGAAGCTCGTCCGTACCGATACACAGTTAGATTTTGATTGGATGGAGCTCCACTGAATAAAAAGGAGTGGAGCTGGGAAAATTGTTTTTTGAAACCGTATGGAGCTGTCGCCAATTTTACGGCATTCAAAATTTCTACGGAGTTTTTTTATATTGTTTGTTGAACTGGGAGATATCCTTTGAGGAAGCGGAGTAGTTTACGTTCTGTATACTTATGAATTTGTAGAGAGAGCAGCAATTTTTTTCTAGAAGTATTTTTGGCTGCTAGACAAACTATTTAATTTTTTTGGGGCTCGATATGTGATTTTTAAGTAAGAGTGTCCGTGATATACTTTCGATTTTGTCCCGTTCTGCCAAGAAAAACAAACTGTGTGTATTATTAAAACGCAATTATGCGGTCTACGGAAAGATTAAAGTTTTGCCGAGGTAGTGCATCCTTACCTAACCCATTCGTTCCTCCTGCTGAAAATCTTCCACCTGGACATGAGTTGCCATGGCTGACCTGCAGATCTTTAAATAGATTCCTGACCCAGGTTGGCCGCAGCAAGGAAATCTGCTTAGGTGGAGATTATTGAACTGCCTCGGAGTGTAAATGTGGTGCTATTGCACAAACGATGGGGCACTTTATATTGTGTCTTGCGTGTCCTGTAAGTTTGTTCATTACAGGAACTAATCGACGTTACTGAAGGAGCCAAACTAGTAGCTCACTTCTGGGCCGATACGATTTAGTTGGCCAGCGACACGCTAAGAAGAAGAGGAAGATAAAACTAAAGCAACAATCTGAACTGAGGTAAGACTAGAAAGCTTACCATTATATCCTTTACCGAAGACGTTGTCCTGGGGCTTGATATCTTAGGGTAGCATAAATAATATTAGCTCTACTGGCAAGATAAACAACCTTATACAAGGTAGCTTACGGTAGATAATGTGGATTTAGCCCAAATAACTTTGGGACAGTTTAGTTTTCGTTTATCCCTCCTAGACATAACTGAATAATTTGTCAAGACGTCCAGGTATGCGTCCCAAAAAAAAAAAAACATTCTGCCATATTTTATTTCTGCGTATCACGAAATCCCTGGCCCGTGACCAAACCTAAAAAAGTTTTTTTCTAGTCCATATCGTGTGACGTACAGTAAATGGGCCAAAGGGATTAAGCGGGTTGTGCGAGCTAGTAACTTCATTGCACCCAGGATCAACAAATGTAATCAACGATAATTTAATCGATGGCCGATGGCGACCGGATTACTGCACGGATTATTTTTAAAATATCCCGACATAAACCGTTTAATGTGACTAAAAATAGCAGCAGGGTTTTCCGTTATAAAAAAAAACATTGTTTTGTTGTTCATCGTTATGCTGTTTTGGTAAGTACTGTTGTTAAGTTTCCGCATGTAACGGGTGTCAAAACACCATTAACGAAGCTGAGACACACTTGTCCTTCCCGCCATTGCGATTATTTTTTTATACTCGACCATACCAAGGAATATACCGGGAACCTTCTAGTTACGGAGATAGTGAAGGTTTTGCAAAGTTCCATCTTTTTCACACCTGTGTTTTTCAAATGTACTTTAAATATCTCCAAGAACCGAGTACTATTCAATGCATCCACTAGCACAATGTTTTCAGTGCCGTGATTTTAAACAAGATTTTTTTTTTCCCAGCAATAATTTATGCGCAGTGTTACTTAATTTTATGTACATAAAGCTTGGTTGACGGTTGTGATGGGACCTTTTACACCCTTTCTCGTATTTATTGAGTCGCCAAGTCGCCGATGCCAGTCTGGTTCTATGATACAACTGATATCCCAAATAAACTGCATGGCGTTGCGTCTTTTTTCAGCACTGTATTGTAGTGGCGGAAAGGGCCGCGAATTTTTAGACGTAGGTCGTAGTTCTGAACCTAGACAGGCTTCTTTGTGTAAACTATTTCATCATCACTGCTCTCAAAACGTTAAGAGATAACATCGTGAAAAAACCGGTTTACTTTAGAGCTCAAAATTCGAAGACGTGAGATCTAACTCCGCCCGCGTCGGGAAACAAGGCCCACTACCTCTCTCTTTATGCATTACTATATAGGGTAAGGGGAGGTATATCGGTGATATAAGTATTTTGGTGATATTTTTTTAAACAGAATACCACACAGTTCCCTATACAAGCACATTCAAAAGACAGCGCTAGCGAGTTGTTACGAGTGTGAGGACGACAGTGTATAGATGTCTCTTGAATGTGCTTGTTAAGGAACTGTGTGGTATTCCGTTTAAAGAAATATCACCAAATTACTTATATCACCGATATACCTCCCCTTACTCTACATGGTTTATTGTTCTGCTTCGTGTTTATTTATAGAGATTAGTACATGCTTTATGTATGTATGTATATATTATAATGTTAATAGTACACCACAGACTACCGAAGGGAGTGTCAGACTTTTACTGACAAAAACCCATCCATGTTCCTTCTTTTGCCCTTTGTGTTCCAGGGCCGTTTACAGACTACCTGCAGTATTATTTCTTCCTCTTCCTCTAACCATCCAAAGGTTGTCTTTAAAAGATTGCTTTAGCGATAAAACTGCCATACACAATGGGCTGTCTTATCGCCATAACTAAAATGTTTTCTTTTATTTAAAGTACTTGGGTGACCCAGCTCTGCTCGGGTGAAAATAGAAAAAAAACTAATATTCCCAGATATGAGACCTAGATAGATCGAGTTTTCACACTGGTCAACCCCTATTTTTTAGAACTTTTATCGAAATCGTTAAAGCAGTTTTGGAGAACGTGATTACAAATATGTATACGAATAATGCTCATTAAATAGTATAGGATTGTTTGTATGGTGTAGATAATAAAGAATATTCTTTCGATCTATCTTTGACCCATTCCCTTCCACAGACAGGAGCCCTGTATTTCAGCAGTAGGAACGTAATAATCTGATTACGTCATTATTACACGTATGCTTCTCACGACACAAGTTGCGTTAGGTAACCTAGTTTCCCACTAAACCACACAAGTCAATAACTACACACTAAACTACTACATAACACCCTCCAGCTGTAAAGTCCATCACAATATTGACGCTAAAATCAGATTTTCCAAGCGTATTACGTGATCATGCAAATAGGCTTGTGAAATTAGTCATTAAGTTTGATCGCGATACGAACGCGTCCACGATTGCTATCGAACGTCATCAGTTCAAGTAATTAGCAGTTAATCTAATGGAACTTGATTGAAGTGCGAACTTTTACTATTTTCTTGGAAACTTCCACGGATAGGAACCCTTTACAAGGCGTAGTTGTGATTAAAAAAAAATTAAATGTATTGCCATTTTATTATTATTAATAATGTAGGTATATATTTATTTCAATCAACTTTGGATCATACAATTAAATCACAATCACAAAACAAAAATTGAAATTTTAAATCAAAATTAAATTCAAAAACAAAATCACAATTAAAATCAAAATTAAAATTAAAACCACAATCAAAATTAAAATACACGCCTTATGGGCTTGCCGCATTGTTAGACACGCCTCTGCGATCTGACATGCGAGTTTCCTTCTGAATATCTTTTTCCTAGGGTTTGGACCCTTAGTTTTATAGAGCCAAACAATTTTATCGTCGCTAAGCTAGGTCTAGCAAATAACCTGTATGTCTTGACGAAACTAAACTCTAGCTTATCGATCTAGCTTCACCACCACGTTAAAAATACGAACAGCAAAATCATCAATCTATTTCATTTTCGCCGATCACGAATGCGTCCGTTTCACAAAGTCATTATAAAAATGAATGCGTCCAGTGTCGCTCGCGATTATGTACCGGATGTTGTTCCGGGGGAGGGCGCTGACGTCAATTTCCGGCGTGGGCGCCCGTGCCGGAAGCTGCGAAAAACACTTCACTCTCCATATGATTATAAAGCAGTCACTGGAAACCGGAATGATGTAAGGGAAATTATTCGTTGACGCTTTTAAACCTGCTAAATCATATGATTGTAAATCTTTGAAGTTTGTTTAAATAATTAATGTTCTTTTAAACATAATAATATTTCTCATAAAAAAAGTGATAGAGTAATGCTGGCACAGTGAGAAGCCCGCGATTTACGATTTGTAGGTGGTAAGTTCGAAGCCAGGCAGACATTTTACTTGAAAATCGTTTCATTACCACTGCTCCCAAAACCGTGAAAGAAAACATCGTCAGAAAATTGGCATATCCCAAGAGCCAAAAATTTTAAAGACATGTATGTGATCTCCACGAACTCGTACTGGGCCTGCGTAGATTATAGTTTCCACATAGAGGAGACCTGTTCGCAGCATTGGGAATGTTATGGGCTGATTATGTTAAGAAAAGTTATACTAAGTTCTCTATGTTTAGCTTTAGATGTTTTATAGCCCTAAGAAATATAGTTTAAAAAAAGTAAGACATTTTATTTCTCGTATTCTACTCAGCAAACCCTTTCATGCGATACCCATATCATGCGAATGCATGAAAAATAATTTGTCCGCCATCTCTGGGAGTCCACCATATTGGATTTAGAATGACATCACTTAGCTAACCATGCAAAACTTCTGCTCAATCGGAAACTGGGAATTGGTCCAATTTAACTTCTAAGATTTTTTTACATAGTTAAAGATAAAGCTAATAAAAGGTTGTTAAAATAAAACAGAAAAATACGAGTCCTTCCATGAGTTACTGCTAAGTGAAATGAGTTTGTTGGAGTTTTTCTAAAATTTGCAATAAATTGTGTTGAAATTATAAAGTTGGAAACGGCTACTTTGAGTATTAAATAAACTGGATCAGGTGCTCAGATTACCTTTACATGATTTAATAATTTTCGATAATTATTTGAGCACCAGCCGTCTGATACCTACTTTTGAAAAATAAAATAGGTAGGTCTCAAGAAATTTATTCGTTTGACATAATATTTGAGTTCTATGAACATGATTTACATTATACTATTTACATTTACATTAAATTATCGTTGATACACATTTCCCTGAAAAGTTCTTCTCTAATCTTCTAGTTCTACGAATTATACATCATCTTAATATAGGTACGTACTATATAATGTATTAAATATGAACATTGCGATCTGATCCAATTAGTGTTTGATAAAATGTGAACAAATAGATCAAGAAACTTTACATGTGAATGAAATGTAACCAACATCATCTGCCTAGCCATCTCCCAACTATGTTGAGGTCGGTTTCCAGTCTAACCAGATGCAGCTGAATACCAGTATTTTACATGGAGCGACTGCCTATCTGACCTCCACAACCCAGTTGTTGAAATGTAACCAAATGAATCGCAATTTGTAGGTTACTTACACATTGTTTAGTTTCAAACTTAAACCTGAATAGGTGGTCTAAAATGGCCCCTTTAGCAGAATCATAAGAGGATAATATTATGAATTACGTTTAAATTCGTAAAATGGTCACAAGGTGACAATTCACAATAGTAGGTACGTCTATGACCATTTTAAGAATTTAAACGTATTTCATATTATTATCCTATTATGATACTGCTAAAGCGGCCATTTTAGACCCCCAGATCACCTTAAAAATGTTTTTCATTGGACCATTAATTTTCAATAACAACTTACTACTTAATGATGTTTAAATATTAGTTTTTGAAAAATAGTGAGAAAAACTCCTAAGAACGCAGATATTAATGTGTTACATACCTTTACTAAGTGATTGCGTACAATTTAGCCCGCACATAGTTTGTTTACAATATCCTCACATTATTCTGGAACATTTCATAGGTATTTTTTTTATATTATTCAACAAATAAATAGACTAACATGCGTGACATAGACGGATCACTTTGAAATATAAAATATGTTCAGGTAGGTAAATAAAATACCTAATATATGATAGAAACGTACTTTTTTATGGAGTGGGAGGTCCCAGTCCCAAGTGATTGATGTAACTATTTTCTTTTAGAATATTATGTTTTTATGTGAATATTTTATTTAGTGAAGGATTTTCTAATGTCGTTTTTTTAGTTTGCGTAGATACGACCAATTTATTTATTTATTTAACACTTTAAGGACAAAGTGCAGAGGTGGACTTAATGCCATAGGCATTTACTACCAGTCAACCTTTGGGTGATGCAGAGACAAGCAGTAGTACCTATCACATTTGCTTAGCCTTTACCCAACTATGTAAGGGTCGGCTTCCAGTCTAACTATAGGTATAAAAATTAATTAGTATTTTACATTGAGATATTGTCTATCTGACCTCCACAATTCAGACATACACGCGATAATTACGCGCTTTTACCTAGGTTGTGGTATTATGGTAATGGTATAATAGGTTTAAATGTACTAATAAAGTTAAAGTACAAAGGTGACTTACAAAACTGTAGTTGGTGTATCCAAATTTAATGCCTGAAATAATTTGGTTTGCTACAGTTCAAAATTAAATTTTGTCAGGCAATCCTGAAATAAACACTGATAAAAAAACATAATAAATGTGAATACCTAAATTGTGGAATATTTACAAAAGGATGCTATGTTTTCTGTCATGGTCGTTGAAAAGACAATTTTAATTCTTAAATGGGAAAATGGATCCCATAGCAATAATTATTACATCGGTACCTGAACATGATCTAGATAGAGTATATTGCTTGAATTATTATTAACTAGCGGCTCGTCCCGGCTTTACACGGGTGCCTATGTTACTCAGGGTGAATGTAGTTTTCCAATGGTAAAATTTTTTTTTAAATCGGCATAGTAATTTTTGAGTGAGACAAAGGAGAATGTCAGTTTTACAAGGGGTGTTGGTCCAAGTGTGTTGCAGAAATGAATTGTACCTTAAATGACAGGTCTCAACCAGTACAAATTTTTTTATTACGGTAGTAAGAAAAAATATCCCGAAAGTATTGGCATTTTTATATGTGTATTAACTTTAAAAAAGGGTAAAATATGTCGTGTTAAGTTCGATAATTACTATACGTTTACGTTATGTTGTTTTAATTGATTTTGCAGACCTATAAACGGCGCGCGATACATTTGCTCCGTTTACATACTCCGTATTATTACTGCACAAGTGCACATGCAGGGAAACGCATCCTGATCTGCTGCGCCCATATAATGTGTGTAGTATGGTTTTTGGGGTGGGCGCGAGGATAATATTAATCGCCCAGGAGAGTTTCTAGATTACGTTATTGAAGAAGAATAGTAGTTATAATCAGTTTTGTCTATGTTAGTAACAAACATAAATAAAATATATTTCTTTCCTCTTTTTCTTTCTTCTTTCACTCTTTTTACTGTTTTTTTAAACGTAAATACTCATGCAAAAATCTCATTTCCACTGGGATGTTTTGTTTTGCTGTCATAATAAAAAATGTTGTATTCGGTGACACCTGTCATTTAAGGTACAATATACATCTGCAACACACTTGGACCGAAGTTGACAATCTCCTTTTTCCTCTTTATAATATTAGTGTAGATGACAATAGGAGCATTCCTATCATACAGGGTGACACCGACGCACAAAGGGTTACCACGTCTTCAGTATATCATTCTGAACCGTTTCTGCATCGGTGTCCTTTCCACCCTGTGTAGGTCAGATAGTTGGTCACACTATGTAAAATACTGGTATTCAGCTGCATTCGGTTAAACGGGAAGCCATTCTCAACACAGTTGAAAAACCCAAACATTATCCATCTGATTTTTTTTTAATTTCTTGACAGTAACAGTGCAATAGAGATTAAATAAAGGGTTGAGTTTTAATAATAAAAAGCGCTTTATCTCCTAAATACTTCCACAAAAGCTCTGCCCTTAATTGTGCATAAATTAAAATACGATTTTCACCTTTGGAACCATAGCCCCTTCCTCTCAATTGACTTTTACACCTTTAGCCATAATTACGAACAGTTTAATACCTTCAATGTTTCCCTTTTATACTCGGATTAGCATGAAAATAGGAAGTGAGCTCGACCTAGTACCTTAACAGGTAGCTTATATTGACTGAGAGTTAGGACAGTTTCATAAATCACAACACATAATATCACGGCTGTTATCACTGAAGGGTTAGGTAAAGGAGTCATTAATAGTACACCCACATTTTGCCAGCTATGTGTGATAGGGGCGAGCCTAATGCCATCAACTGGGCACACATCCAGGCTCCGTGGGTGCTACTGACAAAATTCTGAGAGGAAAACTCAATACCACTTTGTCCGACCTGGGAATCGAACCTTTTAAAAGGAACATTAATCTTCGCCTTTGCTTGAAAATGTAGTTATGGAAAGTAACTTTCTACACGTTATTCAGAACCTTTTAAAATTTAAAAACACAGCGTTCATTTTCTAGCCACTATTGTAACGAAAGAAAACTATGGATAAAATATTGGCATACTCACCTAATTAACGACATTCCTTCGTTCAAAAATTTTAAGTACTCGGCCAGATTCCAGCTTTTTGCATTCCTCAACAAGCAGAGAAAATTTTACAAAATCTCTAACAGCTAGGTTTAAATAACACTAGAAATTACTTCAACTTTCCTTTCAAATGTCGAAAGTTTCCATTCATACAAAAAATGCAACAAAAGGAAAGTAAGAAGTTTTCTAAATGCGAGGGACATCTCTTGACGTGCGACTCGAATGTCAAGTGAGCTAATGCCATTTCCGAATACCGCCTCAGGTATCAACACAGAGTAATAAGTCAATGGAATGGTAGCACATCCTTTTCTTCGAAGATTTACGGTATTTTTTTCACAGATATTTCGCAGACAAATACGCCGTGTTCAATTAGGTTTATAAATTATAATTTCGAATGTAAATCAATGGCAAAATCAGAACTACAATAATGTCATTTCTACAGGTCACAGTTATAAAAAAACGCCTTTAAATACAATTTGGCAACTCATTTACCATTACCACAATACATTTAGAATTGAGATATTTTTTCTCACGTCTTAAGTAAATGTTATTCGTTCGAAAATAAAATGTGTGAAACAATCCCTTGGTTACACAAAGCATTATTACTCCATGAGGTTATTACTCTGTGTACACGACAGCTTACGTCTGAGCCGTTTTTAGGCCATAGCCAGATTTGCGTATGAAAATTATAAAGCAAAAGTGGCGGTGAGCTCCCGGATTATTATAGGGTAGAGAATGTTGTTTTAGTGTATAGTTTGTTTAGTACACCTCATGAAATGTAGTTTGTTGTAATAATATTCAGAAAGCGATGTTCAGACATAGTGAAAGGTTTAGGCAACCATTTTCAGCAAATCAATCAACTCAGAATCAAAGCATTTATTTCAATTAGACCATTACAGGGACTATTGAATGTCAAGTTACTACAGTCCACTTCAGGGCATAAGCTGCTACTAAGATGCACCTTCTACCCACTTTGACCCAGCTATCTTTTTTAGGTCGTTTTAAGGATCGTGAGTATGGATGTGGATCGCTATGAGCGTATAGGAAGACCAAAGAAACGATATGGATGGAATGTGTGAAGAATAAAATGGCTAGAAAGGAGATGACTGCTGAGATAACGTGTAATAGAGAAGTATGGAAGACGAAAACATGCTGCACACCAAAAAAAATGCGATAAGCGCAGGAGAATGATGATGGTGGTCCAGCTTGTTACAATTTTCACTTTACACGAATTCTGACCGTGTTGCAATTGTAATAAAGCATGTTCTTATTTTTTATTGCACACAAAATCCATACTTATATATCTATACTAATAATTATTAATATTATAAAGCTGAAGAGTTTGTTTGTTTGTTTGTTTGCTTGAACGCGCTAATCTCAGGAACTGCTGGTTCGAATTGAAAAAATCTTTTTGTGTTGGATAGTCCATTTATCGAGGAAGGCTATAGGCTATATAACATTACGCTACGACCCTTAGGAGCCGCGCAGCGTGTGACACCGCGGGGAACAGCTAGTTAAAAAATATACACAAAATATTGCATTAATAAATGATTCTTTAATTTTTTCTTCTCAAGTCCATTCTGTTTATAGTGAAATAGTATGATATTTTTCTCATCATAAGAAATTCGCTCGGGCTTTCCCTTTGAGACGCAAACGTTACTTACTACAAGACTTTAGCATTTACAAAGAATACATTAGTTTTGAATATAAAAATACTGTGGATTCCTTCCCTTTGTGGATCAACTTTTTAATCATTCGTAGGAATCTAAGTAACCTTGTGTTGCAATTTAGATGTTTTACGCAACCCCTAACGTCAATTTAATTTTTTTTTTCTGTATCTATGGTATGTTCTTTCTATGTTCTTCCATCCAGTCTTACCCGACCCAGTTAACGCTAGGTAATACAATACCCCTTGCTATTGTATTACCTAGCGTTAACTGGGTTGTGGAGGTCAGATAGGCAGTCGCTCTATGTAAAATATTGGTATTCAGCTGCATCCGGTTAGACTGGAAGCCGACCCCAACATAGTTGGGAAAAGGCTAGGCAGATGATAATGATGATGGTATGTTCTGTCTATGGTTAACTAACAAAAGAACGCACTGTACTATTTTCTAAATTCAAAAACTAGGTAAGTATTCATCATTTTTATTTCATCAGGCTAAGGTAAAGCCAAATAATTCAAATGAAATGACTTTCCACATCTCAGTTTCACCCGTACGGCAGTTCGTTGAATATTCCTCGATACATTATTAGGTCAATAGACCACTGTTCCGATGGACCTTGTGATAGACAATAATAACGTCATTTCGTGTGACGACGGGTCGGTAAAAGCATTGAACATGAAGGTGAAACCACTTTGAACCCCGAACCATTAGTGGATTGTTTCAATTTCAGACTAAAACTTCTGAAAATTAGGTTGAAGCCCATGTTTTGATAATTCCTACTATAGTACTGGGGCCCAATTCTGGTATTACAATAGTGTCAGAATGGTCTGTCATTGACTTCATAATTTTTGATTTTGACTTGTCAAAACTTGTCAAAATCAACAATTATGAAATCAATGACAGACCATTAGAATTACCATTAGAATGGTCTGTCATTGATATCATAATTGTTGATTTTGACTTGTCAAAACTTGTCAAAATCAACAATTATGAAATCAATGACAGACCATTCTGACACTATTGTCGTCTATTGTAATAGCAGAATTGGGCCCCTGGACCGTTGTTCGGTTCGGTGTTTGACTAACTGTTGACCTTTTGTCTTTGGTAAAATATAATTTACTAAAAACTGAAGGATTCTATGCAGTTCATTTTTATAGGATGGCTCTTACAAAATGGCCAGTAAACTGGCCAGTCACGTTGGGGTCGTTATGACTACGAAAACACTAAGTCAAAAAATATTAACCCTTTAATTCTACTCTTGTTAAATAAGGGGTTGATTATTTTCAAGTGGAAATTCTTTAATTGTTTAATAAAAAAAGAGTGGTTTAAAATTTAGGATTAACGATGACGAATTTATTAGTCTCAACTTTCTTGAAACCAGCCTTGTAACTTTAAAAATAAGTGTTAAAATATGATATCTACTAATTTAAAAGTTTATGTGAGTAACTTTATCTTGTTTAACATCACAGTGAATTGTGATGCGAAAAGCCTGCAAGTCATCTTCGTACCTACGTTATGTACATCTACATGTCTTATAAACTAATATTGACTTATCTAGCAAACTAGTTGATAAGGAACGACGTAAAGCAAAGTGTTATTGGGTTTTTCCATCAGGAATTTCTCAGTAGCAGTCACGGAGTCTTGATTTGTGCCCAATCGATGGCAATAGACTCGCCCCCTATTAAATGGAACTTAAAAATAACTGGCGAAATATGGATATACTTTTAGGTACACCTCTGCCTAACCCTTTAGGGATTACAGGCGTGAATTTTATATCAACTAATTCAACTCAAACTCGCTTACAAACATCAGTACCCAAAATTACCTTTAACCCTAATCTCATCCCTAATACCGTTCAAACGTAACCTTCAAATGCCTTCGACACATTGAACAAACATAGTTTCCATTTAAAAAGTTCCTGTAAGCCGCCAGCCGGATCAAGTGTAGTGGAGCGGCATAACACCGTCCTACTCGTATGTACGTGAGTCGGATTACGTACCGGTATTGACGACTATCGACTAATTGTCGGATAATCGCTTTCGATTTTTATTACAGGGATCGATTACGTGTTAAGTGGGTTGGTGAATTTTGAATTTAGAAGGACTGGAGTTTTTCGAGTCTTGCTATTTAATTGGTTATATAACTTTGTCAAAAAGAATTCGTGGAAATGCCAGGGTGCAAAATAAGCGTAAGAAAACTGTTTCTAATACAAATAGAAAGAAACTGTCTTGTAAAGATATTACGTAATATTTGAATGTGTTTGCCTTAAACACATTCTGTTCATTGTGCTCTGGAGATTGAAATGTAAAGAAAAAGTGTGTTATCTACTACTGTATGTTACAAAGGTATTGGCAATAAGCTAGCCAGGCCGTATACCCAGAGTAGTTGGTATGTATAAAGAAATAGCAAAAGTAATAGCATAGCTATGGCATGAAGTCCGCCTCTGTACTTTGTGCTTGAAGTGTTAAATAAACACTAAATAGAAGTAAAAAAAAAGGAAAAATTAAAAGGTTTGGATAGCAACCAGCATAATTGTAATACTAAGGAGGAATATAATTAGACATTGACCTTGAAGAATGTCAAGTCTAATAAGCCTTTACCTGTACCTAATAAATATGCAAAGGTTTCTTAGTAAAAGGAATGTTTCCGAGGAAAGCGTGTGCTGTCAATTTTGTTAGTTTTTTAGTATCCAGTTGTCCTTGTTTAACTACCGCCTACTTGGAATCGTCTCGGCCTGAATGATCCTAACTAGATTGTACGTGGGTGGCATTTCTTTTTGCGTGGGCCTTTAAAGTTTGATTTCCCTGATTGTGTTTGAGCCTGTTTTTTGTGTAAATTAAATCAGCTGTTAATAAATTGAATAGTGTGACTACTCATAGTTATAATGATATTTTCTTTGACCTATCTATACAAATAAATAAAATTGAAGTGTCGGTTTGTAATATCAAAATAACAGCTTTTTACTGCATGCATGAAAAAAAAAGGAATTTATTTCGAGGGACTATGTTGGATCCCGAGAGAGCAAAGAAGGATTCTAGAGTAGAATCCCGAGCGTAGCAAGGGATTCTAGAGTGAATCCTGAGCGGAGCGAAGGATACAAGAACCAAAATGTTTTTTTTTCACAAGTTGTGTACTCTACTTTTTACAATTGACCGCGACAAAATAAATAGAAGTATAGTATTTATATTTCTCGTGGGTTAATAATAACAGCCACTCGGGTCGATCTTCAAGGTTAAGCTGGGCTTACCAAGGTCGGTCTGTGGATGGGTGACCACTAATTCATTACATAGCTACCGAGTTTCCTTCATGCCTCGGAAAGTAGGTACGAAAAGCCGTAGGACTAGCCAATTGTTCCAAATTCAAAATGTTTTTATTCACTCAGTGAGTAAAAGAGAGTTTTATTCACTGTTATCGATGAATAAAATTCCCTTTTTCGAGTGGCAATAGTAAAAATTAATATACGGCACTACTTTTTCTTTTTCTAACTTTTGTCTGTCTGTCGGTCCGTCTGCTTGTCTGTACTAATTGCATATGAAAGTATTAAGTATACACATGTTTTTAAATTTTTGTCTGTCTGACTTTTACTGGCAAATAGCTGATATAATAAGGTCTAACATAAGCTAGTTCCGTGCAAAAAAATTAAAACCCTTGAAATTGTTAACAAATTCCGATTAAAAAGGGAAGTAATATTTTCTTATAATAATTTCACGCGAACGCAGGACGCGGGCAACAGCTAGTTTCAAATAAAGTCAGACATACTGTTAATTTGCTGTATCAGCAGTGCTATCCTAGTGGTGCGACCGTCGCGTCGAACTGCCAAATCATAGTTAGTAAAAGGCTAAGCGCTTAGAAACTAACACCATTAGCCGTGCTACCAAACTTACTAGCCATCTTATAACGACATAAAGTTGGCACCGACCGCGACATCAACACCACTCGCTATACGTAAGAAAAAGAATAAAGGATGATTTCCACCAATCGCATCGGATCGGAAAGGATACTCACGGATGCGGCAACAGTCAATCGCGTCCGGTAGGATGTCGACGCATACGATCGGCTCCGTACCGCCGGTTGCGAACGTATCCCTTTTTGCGCCTAGTCAAATAGTTTCAGGGTTGGACCTCATCTGGCAGCACGGAATCGCCTTTTTCCGTCGCCCTTTCTCTTTCTGTCGCTTAGAAATGCCATTTGCTAGACCGAGACAGAAAGCATAATGCGATAGCACGCGGCGGAATCCTCGAGGCGATCGGCATCACGGACAAAATGCAATGGTCGGCAGGGAGACTCCGGAACGCTGAAGCGCGCGATAGCATGCTAACGCATCCTTTCACCGCCGATCACTTGCTATCGCATGCTGTCTCACTCTATCGTACAATGGCAAAATACTATTCATTAAAATCATTTAAAGTCATTCCATAATAATCTACGAAACTATCTGGATATGTTACTAAATCCGGAAAATGCGTAACATATTGTCCATGAACCGCTCTCTGCTTCCAAAAAGGATGAACCCAGTATCTCAGTTTTATTTTGCGAATGCGTTTCTTTTTATTATTTTGATTTTGCATTTCTTGCAAAATACACGCTAGAATCACTGCTCTCTCTTCCGTGGTCCTATCCATCTCGCGCTTGAAACTAAACTGATCATGAAAGAACGCGGCAGTATGCCACCCATGCTGCAGCATGCTGACGCGTGCGATCGCTTTTTTTGTCTGCTGAATGCGACAGCGCGCGTTCGCATGCGGCAGCATACTGCAGCACGTGGTAGCACAGGCGGAACAAATGCGATTCCGTGCTGCCAGATGAGGTCCAACCCTCATTCCTACCGTGTTGACAGCCGAAAGGATCCGATGGGATACGACGACAGGCGAACGGAGCTGACCGCGCGTGGCAACATACTTTCGACTACGATTGAGTGTCGCGGAAGACGCCCGTGGTCAAACTGCTGTGCGCGGCTTGGTAATATAGACTTTAAAAGCTGTGTATAGGATTTAATATCGTTTAAAGATTGATGCGATGCGAGCCGTTTGCTGGAAATCATCCTTTACTCTGAATGAATAGCTCACAACTGCACAAATTAGACATTGGAACTTTGAGATTGCAAGTAAAAAGAGGTTTATACCCAGCAGTGGGTGGAGCCAGGATGTGGATGATGACGTTGGAAATTTATTAATCTAATAACGTTGGTTATGTTAAAATCATCATCAATCCTCAATTTTCCCGAAGGATTAGGCAGAGGAGCACCATAGTCAGGGCTAGGCAAACAACATGCTTTGCTTTAATTGAAATACAAAATACAGTAACGCAAGTAATTAAAATACAAAATATCGTTATGTAAGGTATTTGAAATATAAAATACAAAATACAGTATTTTAGCTATATTTTTAATTGAAATACAAAATACAAATTACATATTACAAAATAAGTAATCTAGACCAGCATGGGCTGAAAAGTAGAAGAAAACAAGATTAATTAATCAGTAAAACCAGAAGTTCCTTTCATGAACACTAGATTTTTAAATGTACTGTCAGATAAACAGCTGTGTTGGAGAGTGAATAAGACCTGCTAAAGAAAACTTGTGTTGCCAACACTAATAGCTGCTTTACCATCATTGCACTCTCGCCGCACACTCACTAAATGAAAGTTAAATGTATTTTAATTTTAAAATGTATTTTGAAGCCTCAAGTATTTATTTGAAATACTAATTACAAAATACTTTGCCGTCAGGTATTTGAAATACGAATTACAAATTACATTTTAAGGAAGTAATTGAAATACAAATACCAAATACGTATTTGTATTTCAATTACGTATTTTAATTACAAGTAATTCAAATACTGCCCAACCCTGACCATAGTACATACAACATTTAATGATTAAGTCCCATGTAATAGGCGGCGCCCGTCTAGCTATCAATGAGGAACAAATGCAAACTCTGGGCTATTACTGAGATATTGAAAAACCCAATAACACTTTACCTAACCCGGGAATCGAAGGACTTCATGCGCAGTAATAGCCCTTATGACCATCAGACTAACGAGGCAGTTTTATGTCATTTATTGCAATTTCTACTTTCTCAACAGTTCTTTGAACAAACTATCTTTTATCCCAAATGTTGTTCATTCGCTATCGAACAGTCCATTAAACTAGCTATTTATTTACAGCTTGGACAATTTATCTACACCCACTACCAAAGAAACATTAGTAGCTGAAAACGTTCAGTATTTACTTCTAAATAAAGGACTTAAGAAGTGTTTTCTCTGAGCTCTCTCTAAACTGTCTCGGATTTATTTATTTAGAACTAGCGATCCGCCCCTACTTCGCGCGAATTTTACGGCTTAACAAACTAGGAGATTTCATCACTAATATAACATCACGCCTGGGATTACAGGGTAGGCAGAGGTGTACCCATTAGTACACCACCCACATTTCGCCCGTTATATTTAAGTCTCATGTAATAGGGGGCCAGCCTATTGCCATCAACCGGGCACGAATCCAGACTCCGCGGCTGCTACTGAGAAATTCCTAACGGGAAACTCAATAACACTTTGCTCGACCTGCTAATCGAAACCAGGACCTCATGCTCAGCAGTCGAGCTTGCGACCACTATACCAACGAGAACTAGACCATCATATACGTGGGTTAAATATGCGTGTAAATGGTGTATCCATGTACACCTTCCATTATCATCAGAATAAAATAGTCTACTGCTTTAATAAATTTGAGAGGCCTAAGCCTCTCAAATTTATTGCACACCATTCTGCTCGATTCTCGACAACTCGTCCCCCTGCTACCAGGCACCCCGCGAAGATCGTCGCTCAACCTAACCTGAGCGCCCACCTTACGCTGGCCGATTCACCGAGCGACCAGAATATTTTTTTATAACAAGTAATTAGCTTCACCTTTATCCATGTAAAAAATCTTAGAAGTAAAATTTGACCGACTTCCCGGATTCCGATTCAGCCGAAATTTGTATACATGTTTAGTTTGAATGACAATTCATGGTTAGCTAGGTGACGTCATTCTAAATTCAATATCACAGACTCCCGAAGATAGCGGACTACTTATTTTTAATGCATTCCCATGATATGGGTATCAAATTAAAGGGTTTGCCGAGTAGAATACGAGAAATAAAATGACGTCACTGTAATGCGTGTCTTTTAGTTTTTTTTTTTAATTTATGGTGACAACCGCGTGAGGTGTCTTGTTTTGATGTGTGACACAGACAGACACGAAAAGCAACTTCAAGTCATAATATCTATATATGTATAGATTTAGATACATTTATAAATAGTTGAAATTGAATGGACACTGTTGATAGTCAGATGTTGTAAGTTGTCTAAATGCTTTTAGTCTGAGAATTTTGAAAGTGAATTTAGCATTTAATTTTGAAAAAATAGTTGGAGTGTTTTTTTTTTTAATGCTGTCTACGTGTCTACAAATAAAAAATGTTATTCGAGATATTATATACAAATTTTTGAAACAGAAAACGACTATTAGCTAATTACTTTAGTTATGTAATTAATAGTATATGACGTATGAACGTGGACTAGGTAAAAGGAGCATGTAAGAGTCGTAGCAGGTGACGTTCTGTGGTTTCTGCCTACCCCATGGACAAAGGGCTTGAGTTTATGTATACTGTAACGTATATTAGTTATAGAAATTTGGAAAAAATTCAAACACTAATCTAACTAGTCTAAGTGAGTAAAGTTTAAAGTTCTGTGAGATCAGTATTATATTTCGTCTAATTTATTTTTATTTCACACTGCATCAATTTCTAAAGAAAATATTCCACCCTAAAAATCACCTCACAAGTTTTCGCACCAAAACAGAATAAAATTTATTCTGTTTAACATAATACATTCACCAACTTTGCCCTAACATGCATCTCAAAAACAGATAAACACATTTTAATCCGAACTCGACTAACACTAACGTTACTATCAAGAATGTTTCACACACTAACGTAACTGCATAGTTGAACTCATAATTGACTTACCACTTTTGACAACAGTAGGAATACATTGGAATTCCAGGTAGACTAACTAACACAAAAACAAACAGCATTTTCCAGTTTCTTAATTGTTGATTTGATTAATTAACTGCTTAAACTCTTTTATTAAGGTGTTTCCTTCAATGTACTTTATGCACTCGAAATTCAAAATTTTAAACTTTATTCAGAAACCGGCAACTAGTCGCCTATAGTGACGTGCAAGTGACATTCAAGCTCAGGGTGATAAAAAACTAACGAGGTTGACTGTACTATACACTAACATACATCCTGAATGTTCCATATAAAGCCATTCATGCACCGCCCGGCTTTTCACCCAAACTTTAAACCAACTTTATCTCAGGAGTCGTGCGTGCCTTCTACTAAATTTTCCTCTCGCTCATTTGCCCAAACTACACCATTGTTTTGCGCCCCTCATTTCCATTTGAGGAGTAAGTAAGGTTGTTCAGCAAGAGTAGCATTGTAGAGTAGGTCTTTGTAAGGCCAATGTTGGTCCTTAGTGGTGGAGGTGTTTGTGGTGACTTATTTTTATAGATAGTTTAGTTTGAAGTTTTAAAAATATTTTGAAAAGATTTTTTCTTATCCTGAATCACTGTCCAATAGCTATTATTTATAAATGCTATCGATATAATCATCTGCCTTTCCTTTTCCCAATTATATTGGGGTCTGCTTCCAGTCTAACTGGATGCAGCTGAATATCAATATTTAACAAGGAAAGACTAAATGATTCCTTCTCGGTCCTTGCAACAATCCGATATTACAATTGAATACAAGTAATACTAAAAAGCTGCATGTTTTCTGAAATATAAAGCAATAACAAGCCCCTAGAAAACCACGACGAATGTTGCACATAGATGTTGCGCTTTAGATATAACTCAAATAGCATTTTTTTTTAATATTTCCAATTTAAAGTTTGCCATCTAAGAAAATTCATCCGACTTGAGGAACTTCTTGATCCTTATATTGGCGCCAATATTGGTTGTTTGGCACCAAACTACCAACTCCTGGCGTATCTATCTGCAGAAATAAAGATGGCGGAGAAATGTGGCTTGAAATTGTTTCACCGAACATTCTAGATGTTTCTGTTTATTTGTGAAACTGACCTCGGAGCGGACATTTTTGAATTAAATTAGCGTCTCGAAAATTTCGCGACGGAATGAAGTCGAGCTTGTAATATAATTATGTCGAATATCTTCCTGAGTTAGACAAACACAATTGTTTGCGTTATTTGATCTGTATAAAACGATGTTGAAAATGTAGCTTATTTACTGTAAATATGAATCCAGGATCCGGATAATTGTTTAATTGATCAAAAGGGTTAATTTTTTTTATCGGCGTTACATTATTTTGTCACTGTTGTTTGAAATAAAACTTATTTTTCAAAATGGTGTTGAGTGACATTTGTAATAAATAAAAAATACCTTTCATTATGAAAACATCAGCATCCATCGTTTTATAAGTTTAGCCAAATAATTCGATCAACTCAATGTTGTCGAATTGATTAAGAGACCGCATGCATCTTGAGCACACAAACACAATACGCACTCACACTTCGAATTTACACGCTTATTTATCAATCATTTGTTATCTGCTTATATTACACGTGTAAAAATCGTACAATGATATTTATCCGTTATAATTTAAACCTTACAATTGAAATGGATCTGTCATAAATTAAGGCGAGGCTAAACTTTGTGACATGACAACACTTACCCATGTTAGTGTACTGTAAACTTAATAAAGGATAGTCTTAGGATAATATTGTAAGACGATATTTTCCTACTTGGGGGTGGATAAAACCTTGTAGGTTCAGAAGTTACTTCTTTCAGATAATCCATTGCGTATTTGTAAAAGTTTACGGGATTAGAATACATGTGAGTTGATACAATACCCTTAGGTACCTATTAGCTAATCTAACATATTCGAAATCTCAAAAGATTTCAATACAAAAGCAACAGCATTCGTTCAGCAGTAAGGAAAACCTGCTCAGGTGGGGATTCATTAATGACTCTGCCCTGGAGTATAAATGTGGTGCTGTTCTACAAACGAAGGGGCACTTAATATCGTGTCCTGCGTGTCCTATTGTTTGTTCGCTACAGGAACTGACGGACGCTACTGAAAGCGCCAAGCTAGCAGCCTAGTTTTGGGCGGATACAATTTAGATTGCCATCGACACGCTAAGAAGAAGAAGCATTCGTTGTCCCATAACCAGAACAACGCAATGAATATAGATAAATGACTAAAGAGACCACCAGACACCCGCTCGTCATTTGTAATCGTTATCATATTCCCCGTGTAAACATCACACACTGATCAATAACAGTTAAAACTTGACAATTGAAATGGATGTCATAAGTTAAGGCGAGGCAAGTCGAAAGTTGTACAAGGACGGCTAACTTCGTGACATGTTCTGGCAGACTTCTGATGGGAGTATAGTTTCTCTTACATCGAGCACGCAGGGTAGGGAAGACAGTAAGTCAATTAGTGATGTAGCTTCTAACGTGAACTGAATATTATCTTCTTTCGCTTGAAGTTGGTTTTGATTTGTGTGCAGTTTGGTCTCGGGTTGTCTTGTCTTGTTCCTTTTTGGTCCTAGCGTGGAATATACTGATATAACATAACATCACGCCAGTTATCCCCGAAGGGTTAGGCAGAGGTGTGCCTAATAGTACACCCACATGTCTTCAGTTATGTTTTAAATCTCATATAATAGGGGGCGAGTCTCTTGAATTGACTTCGGTCAATCCTCACGGCGCCGATCGAAAGATGGCCGATGCATCTTTCTAGTGTTTTAACCACATAAGTATTATAAATTTTCTCTTCAATTTTTCTAAAATTACCTTCGCTATTGCTGAAGACTACATGAAAAGAACGACAGGATTTGATCTACTACTTCTTTCATTCTACGTAAAAGATCTGTCTCGTACAGGGTGGATTCTTGTTACCCCGAGCCGGTGATAGCTTAAGTTGGCTACAGCGTGGATTGGCCTGGATTATTATCTTAGCGACACTGATACCGTGGACATTTTAATTAGCTGCCTTGCTCTGTTAGTCTTCGTGAAGGGCCCTTTCAAAGTATTTATAGTTAAAGTATTATTGAAGATCGTTACGATTCATTCTTGAGTAAGATGTTTTCTCTACAGAGTGTTTTGTTTTTAACCCGCTTTTATTAGCTTCACGTTTAACTAACTATGTTAAACAATCTTAGTAGTTAAATTTGAACCACTTCCCGGTTTCCGATTGAGCTGAAATTTTGCATACATGTTTAGTTTGGATGACAATGCATGGTTAGCTAAGTGACGTAATTCTATACCCAATATGGCGGACTAATTATTTTTCATGCATTCCCATGTTAGTAGTATCAAATGAAAGAGTTTGCAGTGAAAAATACGAGAAGACATGATTTTAGTTTTTTTTTTAAACTAAAATCACGCTATGAAAATGAAATCATTCATATTTTAACAAAAATTTTAGATAAAAAGACAATAAAATCCTCCTATTTTAAAAGTAAGGTAAAATTAACATATCTTTTCATTAAAAAAAAACACAAAAAGCCTCGCATGATTAACCAATTACCATTATTTAATTAAAAACATCCTCCGTCATACCATCCGGTGTTAAAATTAATACCTTTACAAATACGCGTTTGTTTTCAATACATACTTCAAGCTAATTATAATTTATATTTCAATGGAGTTAATTAAATTATAACGAATGAACGTGACAATGGGATTCTGATAAAATTAATAACATTTTGAACGAACCGCGTGGAACTAAATTAACTTTTGTCACTGAGTAAACATGCTGTCACAACTATGCCCCAGTACTGTACTAGCGATAGTGTTATTCATGCTGAAATCACACGGGATTTTAACCTGTATCCTGTAGGTAATAAAGGTGGAAATGTGTTGCGTGGGTTTGGAAACATGATGTTAATGTGTCGCTCACAAACTTATTGCAAAGTTAGTACTTGTTATGTTGTTATTCATTTCGAAAATTACTTGGTTATTGAATAGTGTGTTTTTGAATAAGGTGAAATATCCTGTATTTTTGATGAGGAAGATGAAGATGATCTAATAGTAAAAGAGACAGGTATGATCAACAGCTGCGAATGCAAAACTTTCGGTATATTTAAAAATAATGCATTAAAACGGAAGACAAATGAATGCTTTATCCAGTACACTTCAATTCTCCGCTAAACCAACACAATTCCATAAAACATTTACGAACAATACAAAAACAAACTACAAAACAATCCCTCCCAATCCTCGTATTATAAACTCATGACTCATCATACGAAAATCCGGCAGCGTACTGCACTAATAGCCGACCAAAACGCGTATTCGAGCCAAAAACGTACCGGCGTACTGTAGCGTTACGGTATTATATGGGACAACGCAACGGTGAAATTGAAACCAATAAAATGCTGGTTGAAGTAAAACGTTTTTCGTGTAGCCGCCCTGCACTGCCCTCTTATTTGACGAGGGTTGTCATAAGTCTTCCTTGTACAGTTGGCTAAAAAGTGGTCTCACTCACAAAAAACCTAAAACGCAACGACTATTTTATATGTCATTTCATTTCTCCTTAGACCAGCACTATTCCATACTTCATTTCAATCTTCAAGCTATATTGTATCGACGTCAACCGTTCCTAATTTTGAATTTTTGACCTTAGCAACACACATTTTCATAAGTTAAGAATGAGTGCCAAGCTAAAGTGGGAGTGTTCTGGCCACGTAGCGCGAATGCACCCAGAGAGACGAATCGTCACTCACTGGACTCCTGAAGGACGAAATCGCCGCCGAGGTAGACCGCGTCGAAAGTGGTGTGATGATCTGATCTTGTTTGCGAGGCGAACATGGCCAGAGGTGGCACAAGATAGAGAGGTTTGGAATTAGAAAGAGGAGGCCTTTTCCCAGCAGTGGGACACTTAAAAGGTTAACAAAAAAAGGATGTGTTCAAAAGTGACAAACCACTTTCTTAACCGATAGTACACACGTCTGACACTTCGTCTATTCCATGAGAGTTGACAAGCGTGAAGATCTGACATGTATTGGATGGCGTGGTGTGATATTTTTCGGATTCATCTGTGGTCTGAGTTGATATCTTGTAGGCTCAGCTTGTCTTGTCTTATCTTCGTCTGTAAAGGATCTGTCGTGGACTGATCTTAGATTGAATTTAAGGGTGTTCTGCTTCTGATGTCTTATCGTTGTAAAATGGGTCGTTCCTTTGCTTATCTATGATCTTTTGCCGATCCTGTCGTCATTATAGTTTACCAGTATCTATCATTTTCTCTTGTATATATTTTCTTATCATCTAGCTCATTATTTTGTTATAATAGGAGAAAAGGAGATTCTTAGTGTTATTTATAAACACAGGTCAATCTTTATTTTCTTTAATTTGAAAAATGCGATTGGAAATATAATTATTTCTCGTGAATAGCCGGCGGCAGAGTTTATCCAGACAGAAGCCACAGAATAGTTTTTCTCATTATAATTTCTACCAATCATGAACTTTCCTTCGTGTACTTTATTTCATTACAACTGCTCGCAAGCCAGTGAAGCAAAACATCGTAAGGAAACCGGAAAATATTTATACAAAAATATTTATTTTATCTCAAAACATTGTGTCATACATAAACTAAGGCAGCCCCCGTAAGTTACAAATAGTACTTGTGTCAGGGCTGTCTCACTCTTCCCTTAAGTGGTATATTATAATGATATTTTAAGATACCACTTAAGGGAAGAGTATGATATGATAAAGCTACTCAACAGGAAAAAGATAAAAAATAAATAAATAAATAAGTAGCTCTCGGTGTTGAGGAGTGCACGTATTTGAATGTGCGTGTGTTTGTGTGGGTTTGTGTCTGTGTGTGTTATGTGTGCCATCCAGCATTTTTGCATTTTACAACCAAAACTTCGAAGACATCATCATCATCATATCAGCCCGTAATCACCCACTGCTGGGAATAGGCCTCCCCACCAGTGTTTCCCACGATTTTGACAAAATCGTCGACCCAACAAGTCTGGAGGACGAACTGCAACCTGCGAGGACCGCCAAAGAAACTAATTCTTTGGCCTAACCTGGGCCACCACTCGGGCTTTGCTCTATCGGCCATCTCGCGGCTAGCCAGATCCTGCCCAAGTCCACTTGAGGCGCACCGCCCGGTCCCAATAAGACATGACATCTACCAACCCATACTGGGCCTTGTGGATTATGGACCACCCCGTCTCTCAGAAAGGCTGATTTCAGCAGTGGGAACATTAAAGGCAGATTATGAAACAGGGCCTTTTGCCATCAACCGGCCAACAATCCAGACTCTGGGTTTCTATTGAGAAATCCGTGAAGGCTGATTGTGTTTATGCTTATTTTACCAGTAGCTAATGCCCGCGGCTTCGCTCGCGGGGAAGTCGGGAATTGCTCACGGGTTCCTACTTTCGTTATACAAAGTAGCTACTATGTGCTATTCCAGACTATAATCTATCTTTGTAACTTTCATCCAGATCCGTTCAGCCGTTCTGGCGTGACTGAGTAACAAACATCCATCCATCCGTCCAAACTTTCGAATTTATATATTAATAAGTATTTATGCATATAAAGTATAATTTTACCATTCCTATAGGTACCTAATCTGTTTTCCCGAAACCGCTTCACTCCTGTTACCGTATTCCTCGTACGTGACCAAGAATAGGGGATCGATACATCGGATGTCAAGCATCCCGCACTATGATTGACAGTGATTGACTGGGCTAAGTATCTGCCTACCCAAGCACACGTATAATAGACGTATCGTGTAATGTTATGGGCTTATATGGGTACGTGGATGTAAGTTAGGATGGTGGACTACTTTGGACAAAAGGAGTAAGTAGGTATGTTCTGTTTTCTTTGCAAGATTAAGTGGGAGATATTCATATTCATATTTATTTGCGTTCCACAAGGTAAACAAGGTGTTAACAAAAGGCTTAGAGCTAAGAACCGTTGTAGACCCTGTCAGGGCACAGCAAAATTCAGTATTATATAATCTAATTCAACATTCATAAAAATTCAAATAAAATATAACATGAAACCAAACAATTACAGATTTACAGTAGCAAAAAAAGAGGAGAAATGTCAAAAGTTAATAGTTAAAAGTTAAAATGTCAGTAACACGAGCTAAAAATTAAAATAAAATTATGCATGAAAGACTAGATAATATTATCCATTTAAAAATGGGTTTGAAGTAAGCATAATTATTGAGAACATTTAGGTGGCTTTTGGAAGATGACCCACATAAGGGCTGATAAGGATGTTACTTGTATTTCTTAATGGCATTATTATGTTTCGCAACTAGCAACTCTAGGTTCAGGTGTTCAGATAATATTATGTTGTCGCTCCATGCAAAGTACTGGCAGGTAAATAGCTGCTTAGGATGAATTGGAAGCCGACACCAATATCGTTCCGAAAAAATGATAACGAAAAATTACTGATGGCAAGCATGGAGCATTTGGGCTGGGCACGCAAAGGCACGCATTTTTTTCTTTTCTTTTAGATTTCATTTTTAATTTGTTGCCTCAACCATACACCCCATATCTCTTACTATGGCCAATGGCCAAGATTTGAGGAACGGAACATTCGATGCTCTTTTGTTTTAAGACAAGTGTAGTATTAATTAATTGAACAATGTTTTATATATCACTACCTGCTATAATGTTAGCAAAAAAAAGTATTTATAAGTCTTAATCACAAAAGCAATCATTCACAGAGCTTGCTATTAAAAGTGAATTAAATTCACATTTGGTAACCAGTAACGTAATGTATTAATGTATTACTGACATTGATATATTCTCTTATTATCTTTGTTTAATCTCGGTCTTGGTCGTTGATCGCTGATGTGTAAAAATGAAATTCTTGTAATTTGGCTTGATTATTAGAATTATTTAAAAAACTAGTTTTTTTATCTCATCTATGACCTCAGGGCCTAGACAAACAGATCTTCTATGAGAGAAAATAAACCTACATAACTTTACAAACATTGATTAGATACACAGGTACATAATTTAGGTTAGATTATTTACGTTAAACATAACTCGGGTCCCAAAGATACACCCACCCTGGAAATAGAAAATAAAAATAACAAGAGCATACATGTTTTTGCTAAACAGTGATAAAGGTACAAAATTTTCAAAAGCATATTTAACATGTATTTTCAAAAAGTCTTCAAATCAAATCAAATTATTCGTAAATTCAGGTTTCATTACAATAGGATGTTATAATAAGATGGTCAGTTAGCTACATTTTACTCGAGAGCATATAAATAATAAAAAAGTTCGTTGTGTCGAAATCACAAACACACATTTAAAATTAAATACTTACCTTACATACTAACACACAATTCCTTACGTACTAACAAACAATTACCAATGTGAAAATACTTCTTTGACACTTTAAAAACTATGACTACACAAACATTCATGCAATTTATTTTTAAATAATCTCATGTTTAATGTTATTTTTATGTTTTATGTTGTCATGTTGTAATTTCTTGGTATCTAACACCAAAAAACTCTAATAATTTTTTGTTTTCGAAAATGTATATACCTACATATATTGATACTAATACAAATAAAATAAACTAATAAATATTTATTTACTCTACTTTTCCTCGGATAGTAACAATACTTTTGCATTGTCTTTCATAATTCTATACCAATTTAATTATTATTAAATTAAACCGCCTTTCACACGCAGACGCTCTAACTAAACTCAGGTTAAATAAATCCTTTCCTCTGTTATCAGTTAATAAGGTATCTGTTGCAAGCTGGAGTTTATAATAACTTGGCGCTATTAATGTATCGCGTAAAGCTTTGATAGCAACCTTTTTGTTAATTAAAATATGTGGAGGTACGGCGCTGTTTTGGACACGTAGTTAGTGGCGTCGCCTGGTGGATTGAATACGCATTATTAGTGTTAGAGATAGATGTAAATAAACCTAGGCGAATGTTTCTACATTTACCATTCTAAGAAACGATTTAATGGAGAAACTTTCAGATTTGAAATCTGCGATGAAGTTTTTTGGACAGCATCGAAAAGCCCATAAAATAAAATCGAGAATTTTGCCTGATGTTATTAGTATCGAGACAAAGTTGAAAAATGTCTGCAACAATTGAAAGTGCTTTGGAAACCTACCATAGATTTGCTAGCCCCGTAGGAAGCAGCTTGGTTAATATCCACATTAACATACATAGCGGTCTACATCATAACCCTCCTTTTTGTTTCGATGTAGTCGGGTAAAAATAGACTACACTGCAGGGTAGGTACTACAGTGCTCACTGACGGTCGACCATTCTTCAAACTTTTTACAATAAGCATAAGGGTGAGAGCAGCGGTGGCCCAGTGGTGGCGGCCCCGTCTTGGGTTCGAACCCAGGCAGGCGCATTACTTTCTGTAATTTATTTCATCACCACTGCTCTCAAAACGGTGAAGGAAATTTTCGTGAGGAAACCGGCATGTCCTAGAACCAAAAATTCGAAGACAAGTGACATCTACCAATCCGCACTGGGCCCGCGTGGTGGATTATAGCGCATTCCCTCTGTAGAGAGCAGGCCGTGTGTCCCAGCAGTGGGAATATAATAGGCTGATTATAAGGGTGAAAAGTGGTCGATCGTCAGTGAGCACGGTAGTACTTCACCAGTCGAAATGATTAATTAAATATTTTAATACATAGAATAACGACCAATATCAAGTCAACATCTCATACATACAAAAATAATTACAAAATCCTGAATATGTATGGAGGATAAGCTACTATTGACATTAAATTAATGCGCTCCATTCTTTCGCGGAACCCAATTAATCTCCTATACCGCTAGGGAAATAAGCTTGACAATGTATCACTTTTCTTCAGGGCACATCGTTCGCCCATAAAATGATATTGGCAAAAAATGTCGTCATGTAATAACATACGAGTTTGTGGCAACAACTTTTTGTATTAGGGAGTTTTTTTATGCTTCTCATAGACTTAACACTCTTGTGGTAGATTCAAAGTTTAAGACTAGGTAGATCTAAACATTATGAGGTTGCGTGATCTACCTACCATAACTGCCTTGATGGTCTAGTGATTGGAAGCGCGACTGCTGAGCATGATGTCCTGGGTTCCATTCCCAGGTTGGACAAAGTGTGATTGGGTTTTTTTAATCAGGAATTTCTTAATAGCAGCCATGGAGTCTGGATTTGCGCCCGATTGATGGCAGTGGCCCGCTATTACATTGGACTTGAACATAAATGACGAAATGTGGGTGTACTATTAGGTACGCCTCTGCCTAACACTTCAGAGATTACAGGCGTGATGTTATGTTATGTGATCTTCCTACTATTTGAACTTTATAATAACTTACCGTATTCTTGATATAATGTTTCATCGGCTAAAATGACGATCTTTTTATCTTGCATATAGGGGTATTTAACCCATCTGAGAGGTGAATGTTGCAAAAATTTTTCTTAGTATTTACATTCCCAAGAAACTTTATTGTAAAATAACTTGTTTCTATTATATGTCTAGTGGTTAAAGTAGAGCGTTGCCCGTTAGTGCTTGATTTTTATTTAGTACATGGATCTAAGAAAACAACTTTCATTTCTAACATCCCGCAGCCTGCCCCAAAACTCATCAGAAAACGCTACACCAATACAAATATTATAAAAAGCAGAAAAATCTCAAATAAAAATCCATGCAATTTAATTTGAGCTTTAATAATGAAAATAAGCGACGGATTGGAGCTAACAACAAGCAATGGGAGTCTGAACAATCTCCTTAAGAGACCCTTAGCTCTTCCTGATTGAGTCGAGGGCTGAAATATCGAGAGATTTCAAGAGACCAACTTTGTCAAGAACGTAACGTTTCGTGATACGTATTGCGTTGTTTACAGCACTAGTGGCAGTTATTGGATTTGAGTTATATAATGTGTTAAAGGAGAAGGATTCTTTGTTAGGTGTGCAATAAAGAGTATACATCAAATGTGAGTATTGTAAGGATGGACGACATTTTCTTACTCTTTTGCCTTTCATGGTTCTTGTAATATTTTAGTAAAGACAGAAGTATATACAAAATACATAATTTATCCGTTATCTACATCTTCTGTATATCAAAATAAGCTAGAATTACTTGCTTTATACTAACTGTGAAATAGCTGTTTACGGCAGCACCCAATTTAATGAATGCACGCGAGTTGTGGGGGTGTTTTTAAACTAAAGTTATAAAATTATGACATTTAAAACTGGTTTGCGTGAAAAAATAAGGGGAACTGTGACCTTCAATATCTCCGTATCCAGAAGGTTCTTGGGAACTTTGAACCTAGGGTACGGTCTAGTGCTATTTTTAAACCGACTTCAAAAAAGGAGGACGTTTCTCAATTCGACCGTATATTTTTAAAGCACAATAATGGAGATTAACAAAATGAGCTTCGGCTTTTTTATACTCGTTACTAGCTTATTCCCGCGGCATCGCCCGCATGTAGTTCGGTTATTATCCCACGGAATAGTACTACCGGGATAAGAAGTATCCTATGTGTCAATCCAGGTTAAAAACTATCTTTGTTACAAACGTCCGTCCATCCATCGTTACAAACTTTCACATTTATAACAGTAGTAAGAAGACGAGAAGATTTCTGTGTCACTCTTTTGTAAATATGTATTTAATATGTTAGCAAGGAAGATAGATTTTCCGTTAACTTAAAAGATAATATAAAGCACTATCGCCGGAGCTACAACGAAAACCAACCTTCTACAAAAGCTCTGTATGCGTAGATTGCGTAGCCTCAAACTGCGTAGTAGCTTCGCGTAGCACAAAATTCTCGTCTTATTATTTTTAGATTAAAGATCAAACTTATTATTATCGAACAAGAAACACTGGTCTTGAAGATTTTCAAGTGAAGAGTTTCTTAGAAACAAACTGGAATAGCATTATGAAGAAGTTAGTTCGACTACTGAGCATGTGTTCCTGGGTTCGATTCCCAGATCGGGCAAAGTGTTATTGAGTTTTTCCACCAGGAAATTCTTAGTAACAGCCACGAAGTCTGGATTTGTAGGTACCCGGTTGATAGCAATAGGCTCACCCCCTATAACATGGGACTTAAGTGACATAAGTGGCGAAATGTGGGTGTACTTTTAGGTACACCTCTGCCTAACCCTTCGGGGATTACAGGCAGGATGATGTTATGTTATGTTTACAAAAGCTATTCAATTTTGTTTTAAGTCTAGCATAAGCATGAATCACCTCAGCCTATCAGAGTCCACTGCTGGACATCGGCTTTTTCCAAGTTGCGCCACTACATCATCATCTGCCTAGTCTTTTCCCAACTATGTTGGAGTCGGCTTTCAGTCTAACCGGATGCATGCTTTACATTGAGCGACTGCATATGTGACCTCCACAACCCAGTTAGGACTGGGTAATACGATAGCCTGGGTAATACGATAGACTGGTTGTCACACTTCGTCGGTCGGGCCACTGACTAT
The DNA here is from genome assembly GCA_950022335.1 of Eurois occulta. Taxonomy (NCBI): domain Eukaryota; kingdom Metazoa; phylum Arthropoda; class Insecta; order Lepidoptera; family Noctuidae; genus Eurois; species Eurois occulta. The sequence continues at coordinate 8,088,409 of OX465492.1, read as the reverse complement.
CTGTAACTACCGTCAAAGATCTACAATTGACAGCCGGGACTAACGACTTAACGTGCTTTGTATGTAATGGTCACCCATCCACGGGCCAACCCAGGCCAACGCAGCTTAGCTGCGCTACTAGATAAGCACAAAAAACAATATTTTTTACCCTGCTGGGACACAGGCAGACAGAGTGGGCTATAATCTACCGTGTAGAAGAATGTTAAGAATGGTATATTCGGTACATATACCAAAATAACATTTTTTTATATTTTGGTCTGTCTGTCTGTTTGTTCCGGCTACTCTCTGGAACGGCTTTACCGATTTTGACGTGACTTTCACTGGCTGACTTTCAAAATAATTTGGGTTCCGTGCAAAAGGGGAGTTATATTTTTTTATATATTCGCGTGAAATCATCACGCGAATAAAGGTCGCGCGCAACAGCTAGTCAAATATAATACAAGAAACCCACTGTTCATTTATAATAGAAATTTAAAAAAAACTTGTGGCACGGACGCGTAGTAATCATGAAGACGTATTTTCTACTTATTTTATGTACGCTCTATTTCCACCGAATTGTGGTTTAGGACAATAATAAGTTTTCTTACAATGAATTATGATTCTTTTTATTTTGTTTATTTATTTTCAAACATATATACCGGTGGTCAGAGCTCTTGAGAGAGGAAACTCCTAACAATACGCGCTGTGTCCAGAAGTACTGCCTTCTGAATCAAGCCCTTGATCCAGCTGCCCAGCGAAAGCCCCTTCAGATGTTGGTTGAGACTATTGGCTATTAACATTGGCCGACACGACTATCGGCACGATGACTGCTTTACTCACGTCCCACATGTCGACAATCTCGCGAGCCAGATCTAGATTATTATTATGTCTACATCTTTTTTTTAGTATCCCCTTTTCGCAGGTATGCTGGAAGACATTTCTTTAGAAATAAACATCACCTTTGTACTATTTTTCTGTTCCTTTCTTCTTTTCTGTATATTAGTGTTTACATAAACATATTTGATGCGATTTAAGTCAAGTTTAGTTCACGTCTAGCAGTAGCTAATTTGATCGATAGCCTACAAATTCCCATCCATATTCCAAAGCCTTTGAACATCATAATACCACTACACAACCACAATGACAATTAACTCTAAAACTTGAAACTATTCCGTCAAAGTTAAATTCACATAGCGTGAAATTTCACACCTCCAAGCTTTGGAGTGATAACACGAATTCCAGCAGTGTTTACATTGCGAAGTTGTCTGCAAGTTGAACTCACATGACTTGGTGCGCGGTGATGTGGAGCTAACTTTAGCTAGGTATGGGAATATCGGGGAAGCACGTGTGATGTTTGGCTTATTGGCTTGACTGATAAAGCGTAAAGTGCTTGTTATCTATTGAATTGCGTTTTAACGACTGAACGGATTTGGCTAAAACTTGGCATACGAGTGGACTATGTCCTGGTTTAAGTACCTGCGGTAACAACTTACGGAAACGGAGTTTTCTATAAACTTAACTTTTAAATGGGCGGAGCGGAAGGGAGTGTCAGACTTTTACTAACTAAAATCCATCCATGTTCCTTCTTTTGCCCTTTGTGTTCCAGGGCCGCGGTATCTTTTTCGAACAGTCCCGAAGCCCTGGCAGGCATCGGCCCTTTCAGACCCCCTCCGGTTTGCTTACATCTCTTTGAGACGCGCGTGGAACACGAACGCGCCGTCGACACGGCCTGTCGTCATAAGACGGACGGACGGCGAGCTAGCCCATTAATCACCGTCCACACGCCTCAGAGCCCTAAGGCGTAACTTCTAGCAGAACTACAGATAACTGCGTATCAAACACATCAGAACAGTCAATAGTCAGCCTTCCGGACCATCACGAACTAACTCCAACAAGTACACAGTGACATGGGTTGTGTTAAGTTTTACCCTAATTTTAAGTGTCTTGTTAATAATTATGTCTAAAGTTCCTGTTACTCCCCTGTGTGCGGCCGTATTCGGTGCGTAACAGGGTTTTGGCATAGATTAAAAAGGTGCAGAACTTTCGCTCCAGTTTCAGTGTAAATGCCTACAGTCTCGGATGTGTTTGACGGACCATCGTAGTCAAGCTTGTGTCGTGCCCACGTTTCGCCAAAGATATTTCACTATACGATACTTCAGTACCTAGCTCAATGCCCCGTAACCATGACCTTTCTGCCCTTATTCCAATATAGGATTGGCGTTGCAGCTGTCCGCCCCTAAGGCGACCCACTAACTGTTATTTCTCATCAGTAATCACATGCAGCCTTTACGAAAATTATTGCCTTTCAAACAACTATAAAGTTTATCATTGGTCTTCATAAAAATTAATAGTCATGTTTTCAGCTTCATTTACTCGTGGAGATTAATTAATTACTTCGTCGACCCACGCATCGGAAAGTTTCACATCTATACGGTTTTATTAATCTATGGTTTCGGGGAAAATAATTGAGTTGATTATTTATTTGGTCGTGGGCCTAGTGTAGGTTGGGTTGGTAATCAAAATGTAAGACTCTGTAGGCAGTGCTGCTTTGTTTTGATCTAGGTGGGTAGATGTTTGTTCGACTAACTTCGAAGATCTTGGCATATTGAAGTTCTAGAAGTTTTGAACCGGTATTTATTCCTGCTATAAACTTTGGTTTCAAACTTCTATGACTTTCTGTCATTCTATGAACTTCTGTTGGCATCAAATTAAAGCTATTTAAAACGCCCTTTTGTGTTTTGATTTTTAACTATAACACTAGGAATTTAGAGACAGTTGACAGAGGAGAGTGAAAAAAACGTATTTCGTCAATCCCAAGTAACATGGGACAAGGGCAGGAATATGATGACTAGGAGATTAGAGTTCGACGGACTGAGTGATGACAGTATAGTTATTAAAATTAGGTAGTAACAAATTCTGGATTAAAAAAGCTGGCAGAAAAGGCTGTTAAGATTTCCCATGGATTTCCTAAGATAGGTACATACATCACAAACACGATTAATATCAACGAACGATACAAACAAACAGCACTTCTTGTTTAAATAAACAACCAAACAACGAGGAACAAACGAACTGCACATAAAACTAAAGAAGATGCACACGAACTAATAAACATGCAATCAAAGTTTCTCACAAACTAATATTATTCACGTAAAATGAATTTACCAACTAAAAACATTTGAAATTGTAGTCTGGTAACACTGTGTATACCGGCTTTGTGAATGGTATGTAATGAGCGCTAAATTAAAACTTTGTTAGGCTTCATATGAAAATGTCTGAACTACATGTTAAAGTTCAGTTGCAAGGCTTTCTTAGTTCCTAACTAGGATCTCATTTGATGATTATGTCTTTGAGTTTTACTGGGGGGAAATTTAGGTCAAAGAGCTATGTTTGGAAAAAGACTTGTTATCTCTTTGGTGTTGGGCAGTGTTCATTGACTTTTTCATTGGATATTTCTCAGTAGCTGTTCATGGTATGATTTTGAGTTCGATTACTGACAATGAGTTCTTTTCACCTGGTCCTTAAAATAACTGGCAAAACGTAGATGTACTATTCATTATTTGCCCACCTCCAGAAAAATAATTTAGGGAAATATTTTTGGTAAATGTGGGCGATTATTACAAATGTCCTCATATTTTTCTAATTGTCTGTGACAATTATCGCTACACGAAAATATATAAATAATAACTGAAGCAATTTTGTAAGTAGCCGTTTCATTACATTTACCATCGAAAATAACTAAAACCCAACCAGCTGCGTAGTTAGTAGTTACATTATTTTCATCTGCAAAACATACAAACCCGCGGGTTTAGTTACCAGTAAATAAAGCAAAGCGACTCATGATGTAGACTGTTGCGAACACGTACTACAATAATTGTATTGGATTTGTAGATTACAAGCTAGTGGGGCAAATACTACTAGGTTGCAGCAACTAGTTACGTAACAGTTAAATACTACATACGAGTACGTCAGTCACGTCACGCTTGTTATTTGCAAATGAGTTCGCATGCAGGTTGAAATTCGTATTTGGAAGCTGTCGTGAAAATCGTTTCTCGATTGCATTGCTTTATTAGCTTCATCTGTAACTATGTAAAAAAACTTAGAAGTTAAAGAACCCCTTTCTGGTTTCCGATTGAGCTGAAATTTTGCATACATGTTTAGTTTGGATGACAATGCATGGTATACAAAGTACCGTAATTCTAAATTTAATAGTGCGGACTCCCAAAAATGGCTGACTAGTTATTTTTTATACATTCCCATGATATGGGTATCAAATGAAAGGGTTTGCTGAGAAAAAGACAGTCAAGCGTGTCTTTAGTTTTTTTTACACTATGATTATTAGTTGTACAATAGTTGAAACTTTTGGCACGTGGCTAAAATCAGGACTAATTCCGCCATCTTTAAAAAATAACTTAGTTTTTCATGAAACAGTTTCACACTGTCATGTTTGTTTCAATGTTTAGGTCTGTAATAAAATTCGCGATGATCAAACTATTACGTGCTTTATTTTACTGAGACTGGGACGCCATGGGTGGCGCAACCATGGTCGTGCTGGCAAAGAATGTACGGTTGGTTGCAGAACAAAACAAATACCCGCCTGGTACGATACCTGTCATAAAACTCGATATATTTTACTGACTAACCCATCCACGTTCCTTCTTTTGCCCTTTATGTTCCAGGGCCGCGGTATCTCTTTCGAACAGTCCCGCAGTCCTAGCAGGCATTGACCCTTGCGGGCTCCTCCTGTTTGCTGACATCTCTTTGAGGCGCGTGGAACACGAACGCGCCGTCGACATGGCCTGTGTAGTATTCTTTATTTAATAGAAAATATGATATTGCCCATAATTAATTTTTTTATAAATTTATGTTCATTGTCCACTAATTCTACGTAATCAGCTAAAAATTTAAAACTACACGCTCTAAAATTCAGTGTCCTGAAAATGGTTTTCTGTCAATTATATATAACAGTAAACTGTATGTATTTATATGTTCTGGGAAACGTGAAAATAAACTAAATACCTCTCTAAATACCTACGTGATTCTTGGAAAAACGAGAAATCTACAGTCAAATTATTCCTGAAATCCATCCACAATCAAAATACTCCAAAGCTACAGATATGCATGCCAGTCCAATTTCCGCTTACTGGATCTAAATACAACAATTCCGCATTTCGTGGAATCACTTAATTGTAGCACAATCTTAGTGCTTGTTCACGTACAACTTGCGGGTAAGGGCTCGGTGACGAGCGGAGTGGGCCGTTGATTTTGTATTAATGTTAACAGATCCGCATAAACTGGTTTCGTAAAGCTTGATTGGTCGCCGTGTGTACGTATTTGTCCGTACCGTTTTGAACGAACCACATACTTGATGCGCAGTGAGCGACTTAGTTCAGACGTTGTCAAAGACACTTGACGATCAACAGAATAAAGTATCATGTGACTTGCTGTCAAATTTAGTTCTATAGGTAAAGCACTGATTGGCTCTCACCGCGAGCTGAAGTTAGCTTGGCAAATCGTATGATTTGAGAAAAATTCAAAGAGAATCTAATTTTGATCTCATATTACCAGTTTAATAAAAATGCAGGTGTTTTGCACATCAATAGGCAAGTATGACTTGTTAGTTCAATCATTTTCTATTTTGCGACCGCGTCCGCTTATCAATATGAACTACTTCTTACCCCTCGTATATCCACGCGTTCCGTACGATCATTATATGGAACCGGCCATATAGCAAACGGGGAGTTCGTTGGTATATTCCGGCTTATCGTTCATATCTCTTACATAGGTACATACACAGAAATTGTACAATTTCAGACAGAGCGCGCTGAAACAAAGCGATTTGGTTAGGGGTAAAATTGATGCCTGCCAGGGCTGCGGGACTGTTCGAAAGAGATACCACGGCTCTTGAATATAAAGGGCAAAAGAAGGAACATGGATGGTTTTTAGTCAGTAAAAGTCTGACACTCCCTTCCGCTCCGCCCAAAGCGGGAGGAGTCTTTTGATGATTTCCCATCCGAAAAAAAGGGGTAAAGTTGAAAATGGTCGTTGAGATTTAAGTGGAATTAACAAGGAATTTTAGTACATTCTATGGAATTATTACGTAGATGCTATAAACAAAATAAAATAGTTTCCTGGCGTTTACGTACAATCCGTAGCTGCTACTTGGTATCAGAAAAATATATACGTGCGAAAGTCTTATGTTTTTGTGCTTTTATGGTATGCACTATGAGATCATTTACAAATGTATCTACAGAGTTAAATCAATATCAAATTCAAATTCAAAAAAATACCGGATATCGGCCTCCTTTTTGATATTTTTGAGTTCCTCTTGTGTAGTCATACGAATTATTTTGGGAAACTTGAAGAAGTTACTGGTTAGCTGTCTAAGCCATTGTGCTGGGCGTAGTATATAGAAATAAGAAAGTTTAAATACGTAAGCCTCGTTTTACCTAAAAAACAAGTAAAAAGCTATAAGACAAACAGAAAAGTTTTAAAGAAAAAGGAAGGTTTACCTCAAAAGCAAAGAAAAAACAGACTGTACCCAAAACGTGAAACTAAATGACTAGATGGGGTTAACGCTCCCCAGTGGCCTCCAAAGACTTGGCTCAAGAAACTAATTTAAAAGCTCTTGATTACAAATCGGTTGACTTTAATCAGGTCAAAGGTTCAAGGACTATTTAAAACTAAGAGGGAGGTGTTTTAAATAGATCCGGGATAAGCTTTAAGGTTATTTTAATGGTGAAAAAACTCAGAATAAGGATAATACCTAATAATAACAAGGATAATAATAAGTTTATTTCTATAACTTCAATAAACATTACATCAATGTGGTCTCAACTCCTGAACTAGGACATCCTGTATGACAGGGGTTGAGGTTTTATCCGGTTACATAGATCTGAATGTGGAAGCTTAGACAGTGCTTACTGTAACTGTATAAATTGACCTAAAAAAATGTCTACTGTAGAAATTGACTTAATATAAAAACTTAAGATTGATTGACAAAAACTAACTGAACAAAAAAAATGGAAAATAAGATAAAATAAAATAAATTAAAGGCACATTTCATAATTATGGAATAGAGGTAGCATGTGTGCGCTGAGATGTGTGTTGGTGTGTGTGTTTGTGAATAAGGGCATAATCTCTTTTTCTAACAGCAGCTTGTATTGTTTAGGCTTTTAATACACAGAAATAATTATGATTTCAGAGTATTTCATCTTTTCCATTCATAGCCTTACTGCCCATGTCCCATGTTACTTAGGGTCGGGGCAACACGGTTTAGCTTTCTGTGACATAACATCACGGCTGTAATCCGCGAAGGGTGAGGCAGAGATGTACCTAATAGTACACCTACATTTCGCCAGTTATGTTTAAGTCCCATGTAATAGGGGGTAAGCCTATCGCCATTAATCGCGCACAAATCCAAACTCCGTGGCTAGTACTGAGGAATTCCTGATGGAAAAACTTATTCGCGCGACCCGGGAATCAACCCCAGGACCTCATGCTCAACAGTCGAGATTGCAACCACTAGACCAACGAAGCATTGAATATACGGGGTGGAAGGGACACCGACGCGAAAACGGCTTCCGTTTCTTACAATAGTGCAATACCTACACGGTCAAAATATATGGTACGGAACCCTTCGTGCGCGAGTCCGACTCGCACTTGGCCGGTTTTTTTTCAGAATGATGTACTGAATCCATGGTAACCGTTTTCGCGTCCTTGTCCCTTCCACCCCGTATTACATACTTACATATTTAGAACCGACAACCATTAAGGCAATTTTGGTAAATCTTTCTGTGATAAAGCAGGACCCGAAATCTCCACTAAAATTTTCTTCAAAAGCCGCCAAAAAAATATACAAATATGAAAATTGAAAAAAAAAATACAGATCTTACTTGTAGAGACCAATTTAAGGGTCAAATAAGATTATTTTCTTTCTTTTCCAAATCCCACTCGTTTCACGTTGGCAGGCACTAACGAAGCGCGGCATCGTAAGATGGTCGTAACTAAACGTAATGCGATAGGACGGTAACAAGCTGTACTATTGTTTATTTTGCTTTATTGAGTGTTGTCGTGTGAAATTCAGTGGCCTGCAGGGACTTGACGCTAACTAGCTAGTTACAGGAAATATCGTGCAAGGTTTACCTATTAAATTCTCATAAGTTTTTAAATTGACATGGTCATTAACACTGAAAACGGAATATTTACCATGTTACCAAAAAGAAAACAATCAAAAATATAATACATGGTGAATGGGTGGTCGTGGTAGTGGTTGTGGTGAATAGTAAACATGGTAACAAATATTCCGTTTTCAGTGTCTATTTTGTTGTTTGGAAGTCCTAACTTTTTCCTGATTACTGTTTTAAGCTTTCGCGGTTTAAAACTAAACCTATACTGTCACTTACGGGATATATTTCGTGATTGTTCATGATTTTGAGCTCCTGATATTGCGACGCTGTTACGACGACTTTTAGAATAATCGTATTTTAGCTTGGCCAGATAAGAGTGTTAGCCGACCCCAAGACAGTTAGCAATAGGCTAGGTAGACGGTGACAATGTTCTATTAATCTTGCCAAGTGTTAATAATGCACAGTTTCCAAGAATATCAGATTTGTTCAAAATATGTGTACTGTATGTGTGTATACACTGCAAGAGCATTACGAAAAAAAAGTAGACACTTAAAAAAAAACTTGGACATTGGCTGCTACACTTTGCTCTCTTGATATCATAATAGAATAGAACTTAAAAGTTCACAAGAAATAGGTACTTGTGAAAGTCACATTAGATTTTCCCAAGTTCGAGTGTATGTCAATGTTCGTATGTATGCAGTCCTCTCTAATGTTTCTAATGTAGCAGTCGCTCACTGTAATGTCTAATGCCATTTGGGAATTTGCATACGTGGTAACACACTTACTGTTGCAAAATCTCGGGAGATTAGAACTATTATTGCAAAATAGATTGGTAGAATTTTGCGAGGCATTTTCACACTATTTTTTATCATGGTATAGCCATGTGATGCGGAGGAATGAGGAAAATGTAATGGAACCCATTTAATGCGGTGGAATATTTTGAGTATGAATGCAGATGGCTATAAGAGTACAGGAAGACCGAAAAAACCATGGATGGGCTGTGTGAAGGATGATATGGCTAGAAAGGAGGTGACTGCTGAGTTGACGAGTAATAGAGAAGTATGGAAGAAGAAGACATGCTACGCCGACACCAAATAAATTGGGATAAGGGCAAGAGAATGGTGTTAATTTTTTTTACACTAATGTTGTTTCTGGAAGCAGACTTCTTGGAAGCTGGGTATCTTCTTAAAATTGGTACAGAAAACTAACATTTTGCCTGACCCAAACATCAAACTCAGAATCCTACACTCGGAAAACAGCAATGCCATCATAGTCGTTCTTTTAACCAATCCCTATCTTGTTACTTAAACCCCATTTACATATCACCCTAAATACCGCCAGAAAACCGTAAAACAATTCCTTGGCACCCAATCCAATAGATGGCACGCAATAAATCAACAATTTAGCCGGGCAATTTTCATAATTCACGCAATATCAACTTACCCGAGTATAAAGAAAAAAGCAATTTCCTTAGGTTGCAATACTGGAGGGACGAAGGAGGTTCGCCCTCCGTTCACACTGTACCGATGATATCGTGTTATACTGCCACACTAGCGGGATGTAAATCTGGGTAAAGTGATGAAGGTAATATGGGTCGTAGGGCACGGCTCCAGACTGTTATGACTATATTTATGGTTTATTTGGAGGTGTATTTCCGTTTTTTGGGGAAATTGTGGTCTGGTGTGAACTTGACTTGCATGAGGTTTTTTTATGAAACAAAACAGTTTATTGTTGTTTTTTTCGCTGCGTGGCTTCCTAATGTTTATTGAAATTATGTAATGGATTGGAAAACATTGCAATAATTCACTTAAAGGAACCCGTTTAAAGAAACGCTCCTTTTGAATGTCAGAAAGACCAAACTAGTACGTTATTTTTTAAATTTTGGATCAGATTTCTGTAGTGTTTTAGGATTAGATAAAAACTTTTCGAAGTTGAAGAGAAATCCTTTGATCAGACGTTACCAGATTTAAGTAAAAGTTCAACATTTACTTACATAACTTTTTAAGTCGTTATTGGCATAAGAATCCCTAAAAATTTTGAATTGTTTCATTTTCCGTTGAATATGAAATATTAGAAAACCATTATTACTTATCTACTAATGTTCAGACCATGTTTCTATTAAATAAACATTAGTTCTACTAAAATAAACTCACTAACAAAACCTTTTAACAATTCAAAAAGGAATTTCAACAATCACTGTTTTAACAATTCTGTAATCTAACAATTTTGTTTTAACTTCAAGTATAATGTAAATACAATTAATATTTCTCTAAAGTCTGCTATCGAAAAATGCCTGAAACTAAAATCAGAGAACTTAAATCTAATGAAGTTTTCTCGAAGAGAATTACCCAACCGACGCTCTCATCAATAACTAAGTTAATCAAGTTAAGAGCTCTTACTTAAGTGTGTCGTTCAAGGCTTAAAAAGGTTAATGTAAGTTGGTTTTGGTTCTAGATTTTTGGTAAGACCTAAGCAGTTGTTGTAGAATGTCGCGTCTTGAAAAATGAATAAGTAGTGAAGAAGTTTTCAGTTTATGGTTGCCAGGATGCCGTGCATTTTAACAGCAAAACAGTTTTATTACAACCTTTGATTTAACTTGCAATGTTTGTATGTTTGTTTGTTTAGGTAAAATCTTTCAACTGAATTTTAAAACAGTTATCTTCAACCGATAAAGCTGAAGTTTTGCATACACGTTTTGTTTGGATAACAATGCATGGTTAGGTGAGTGCTAAGTGACGTCATTCTAAATCCAATTTGGCTGACTCCTAAAGATGGCGGACTAGTTATTTTTTTGCACCCTCATGATATGTACCATTTATAGGGTTTGCTCAAAAACATACGAAAAAAAATTACGTCACACCTATACCTAAAATCATGTTTTTTTACAATAATCTTGATGTGTCCTAAAACATTCAATTAATAAAAGAGGCAGTCGTTGTTTGTTTCATTATTTTATTTTTTATATCTGGTTGGTTCTGGTGGAAACGTTGCTGCCTTGCTGTAACCTATTCAGAAAATTGTGTGAATTTATGTGTAAATCATAGCTAATGATTCGTTGTATCAAAAAATAAACAAATATTTCTGCAACATTATCTCGCTACGATTATTTACCAAAAAAATATGTAAAATTAATTTCACTACCTAACAAGATATTACACGAATATCCCGTAAATTAAAGCAACATTAACCCTTAATGAGTTACAAAACATGTAACCATCAATTTATTAGAGGCTTGGTCCCAAGTGTGGCCACGTCCCTAGGAAGGTGTATCGGATATGAGCGATTATTCAGGGCCACAGCAACAATAGGGTAATAAATTATGATTGATGAACGCTCCCGGGAAACGCGCACCTCTTTAAGGGAACAATAACAATATTTATTTTTGCTGCGACCGGGAACTTCTGCGTGATTAGCAGTAGGCGTGTGAGGAGATTCATTGCAACTTAGTATCTTGTTGCGTAGAGACGATAGATTAGAGAATATAGTCGAAAATTATAAATGTTATTTGAAACGGAACTAAACTTCAGAACTCAAATGGATTTGGGTAGGACCCCTAGCAAGGCGCAGTGATGGCAGGTGGACTAAGGCTGTCACCGAATGGCGTCCGAGAACTGGGAAAAGAAAGTGGGTCGTCCGGCGGCGAGATGGGCAGAAGACTTAGTTGCCATCGTGAGAAAAACCTGGATGAGGCTGGCAGTGGCGAAGGTTCCATACAAATCGATTCCTACCGGCTTCCCATTGAACAACGGCACAGTCAGTATTCTATAGACAAATAATATAAACACATTAAAGATATGTACTCCGGCTTACCACTTACAAAAATTGACCCTTCACTACTGGGCTGGCATAGGAACGTGGAGATTGGCACAAGTAAAAAGAGGCCTATACCCAGCAGTGGGAGAATTCAGGATGTGAATGATCATGATTTGAAATAATTAAAGGACGCGTAATTACTTCGTCAGTGTTCCCAAGTTCATATGACCCCAATCTATTTAAGTCGCGAATTAATATTCTTCTTCTGGGTAAGCTCGTTCCATCGTCGACCTCATCTCTATCCTCAGGACTAGATTGAGGTCAAGAGTAGGCCCATTCAGTATAAAAAAAAATATATACCATTCAGCTTGCTGGAGCATTCTCTCTGGAATCTGGATTCATATTCTGAATCCAGAAAGCCTGGACGCGCTAAACTGATATGTAATACTCCTCTAAACACCTGTTTTAGTATTAGAATTTTCATATTGCAGAAATTCAGACACTTACGAGTAACAACTTTCCTGATGCAAATTTTTCGAATATGAAAGCATGCTAATTGACCCTTCTCTATGATATCCTAGAAATAGGTCAATTAACGTGTTTTCATATTCGAAAAATTTGCGAGAAACGATATCGTTTTAGTAACTGAACGAGTGGATGATAAACTGACATGCTGTAGTATGCAAATGACTATGGAGAGGCAGTTAACTTAGTTAGACTGAAAACCAACCTCTACTTAGTTGTGAAAAGCTAGTCGGATTAGTATATCATAACATCACACCTTGTAATCCTCGAAGGCTTAGACAGAGGTGTACCTAACCAGACACCCATAGTTTTGCCAGTAATGTTTGAGCCCCATGTAATTTGGGGCGGGCCTATTACTATCAACAAGGCACAAATCCAGACTCCCTGGCTGCTACTGAGAAATTCTTAATGGAAAAACCCAATAACATTTTGCCCGACCCGGCAATCGAACCCAGGACCTCATGCTCAGCAGTCGCGCTTGCGACCACTCGACCAACGAGGCAGTCAGTTTTATAGGTTCTTGAAATACTTTATTTATAAAACCTGAAATTAATTTATTCGTAGTAGCTTTCTCCACCGCTGCTTTCAAATCCAGCACTTCATCTACAGTCACTTTCTTTCACCGAATTAATGCTTTAAAAGACTTCAATTTCTCTAGAACTCTTGTTCACCAGACAACTTAGTCCGAAGATAACAAACCATCCTCCAGATAGTTGCTATTAATCAAAGTCGCCTATTGAAAGTAAACAATATACTGAAAACCGTGAACCCTCGACCATTTCAGTTTCAACAAACAACATTTGTCATCTGTCACACCGTACCCTTCCCGACAAAGACAAACATTTTATGGACGCTGGTTCAAACGGAAATATTACTTTTCGAGCACATATGGATGGTTGCAGAAATATTTATAAACAAGATGTATTACGGTGTGAATGGGTTCGGGGTTTGTAAATGGAATGGGTATGACTCAATTTTGCGTTCGGATTTACAACAACTTTTTGTTCGCGGTTTCTGTCACTTCCTTGTGAAACTATGTGTGTGAATACAAAACATAAGTATATCTTTGTGTGAAAAGAACCAGTCACTTTAGCGAACGACTCTTTGCAAGAAAACGATAAAAAAACTATGAAATTTCGAAAACGTGACGCTTTAGAAGATTTTTTCTCATACAAAACTGCTTTGTATTGCTACCAGCTGTTGATTAATCTAAGTTTCATGCGTGGCTGCTATTTTGAAAATAAAATTAAATCGTGTAGTTAGACAGCTTCATACAAAAATCTTTCACGATAATACCACCGCCACCACCACCACACCACCACTATGTACCACTATTGTACATGAAGTTTAAATAAATAAATAAATAGAATGGTTTTGAAAAGAAAAGGTCAAAAGGAAAAAAAAGTTTCTAGAAGGCAACCTTAAAATAAAACAAGTAATGGTAATTACAAAGATCATCCAGAGATTTAGATGTAGCAGCGTCGTCCTAACCTTCAGAAACAAAAATCACCAATTCCTAGAAAGGTGTGAAGCGTTTTGGCAGTACAGTCATATTCAAAAGCAGATACTTAGCAGTAGATGTTAACACTGGTTTGCTATGGACGACTTGATCAGAAATTATTTGATGTAGGTTGTAACGGTCTCCGGTTTAACCTTTTTCTGACAAGGATAGGAATAGGATGTATGCGAAAAACCGTTATGAAACAGAATCAAGAAAATGTTAGTATAGGCTTCCGGCTGTCAATTTCAGTAAGTTGTATTTACAGAGTACATTTCTATATATAGAATCATATTAGTATAACGTACTGTTACTACATTACTTTTAGAAAAAAATATTTTTTATTCATAATCTACGGGGGGAGCAGACATTCTTTTTCATGGAATTAAAAAGAAGACTGGAGCCCTGAGACAGCTAGACGGGGTAGCGGCAGACCAAGGAAAAGATGGATGGCTTCCTAGCGAATTGGCGAAAAGAAATACACCATCGAAGTGGAAGGAATGGGGGAGGCATTTGCCCAGGGTTGGGACAATACGGGCTAACTAAAAAAAAACCGGCCAAGTGCGAGTCGGACTCGCGCACGAAGGGTTCCGTACCATTATCTATAGTAATACATCATTTGTGAAAATTTCAGCTTTCTAGCTATCACGGTTTATGAGATACAGCCTGGAGACAGACAGACAGACAGCGAAGTCTTAGTAATAGGGTCCCGTTTTACCCTTTGGGTACGGAACCCTAAAAAAGACTTCTGAATTGCCAAACTACAACATTTTGTAATACTTTCCATCACAACCAGCAAATTTTTAATCCATTGCATCAATATTATTATTTTCTACCCCGCTCTGTCCCACCTCTTCCATTTCATATTCGGCTTCATATTATTTTTCAAAAATTCTCTGACTTGCAAAACGCAATTGACAAAATGACTGACATTGGCAATTAACCCAATGGTTTCAGATACATGTTGGTGGGCTTACGTAAGAATCTTATAACGAAATAAAAAACTTGGCTTTAAGAAAAAATTACAGCATTTTGGCTAAGTAAGATATTATATTTCACAAAAATCGTTAATTCAAACCAAACTTTTCGTGTTAAACGGCGTTTAAAAAATGTGAGCAAAGAAACGTCGTAAAATCCATTATGAAAACCATCAGCTTACCCCAATACGGTGAAAGTATTTTCAGTCTAATGCGTGCTTCTGAAAGTTTCAGGTATAAAGAAGTATACCGCTAACTGCTTAGCTTCGGAACTTCGCTAAAACGTGGTGTGAACAGGAATATTGTTTTAAAAATATGATGGTGTTATTTTAGACAGAAATTCGTGCTTACTTAATACTTGAGTTTTGTTTGAGTTGATCGTTTCTGTTTTGATTTTTTATTTGGTGATTGTGGTGTGTAGATTTGTTTTATATTTTAGGCCTTATGATATAGAGCTTTTAGATTACATTATTGAAATACATAGATTAATGTAATCACATAATAATGGGCACGAAACAGTCTTACCAAAGGGTATCGTGTTACCCAATGCTCCATGTAAAACAGACTGGAAGCCGACCCCAACATAGTTGGGAAAAGGCTAGGCAGATGATGATGATAATAATGGGTGTGAAAGTACTCTATACGAAGCCGAAAGGCACGTCTTGATCTCCCTATCATTGCGATCATTCTTTTGTTCCAGACTATACCTGGGAACCTTCTAGTTACGGAGATATTGGGGGTAAAAATTCCAACATTTTCACTTTTTTTAAATACAAGTTTTTAATGTTCTAACTTTTACTTTCAATACCTTAACGACCCCCATACTATTCAAAGCATTCATCAGCACAATGTTTTGAGTGCGTTACATTGAGTCCTACCGTTCTATTTTTCACCCCAAAAAAAAGTCATTTCCCAGCAATAATTTTTGCGTAGAGTAACTTAGGGGCCGTCTCCACGAGCGAGAGAATCGCGGCGATATTATCGTCGTCCCACGTATTTGTATGCGAAAATATCGCCGCGATTCTCTCGTTCGTGGAGACAGCCTCTAAGAGAGTGTTGGGAAAAGGCTAGACAGATTATAATGTTATGAAATATGTACGTTTTACACACTATCTACCTGCTACTATCTACCCCTAACCAACCTTCTAATTGATTGCATTACAGTACGTAGCTAGATAACTTCACAGTAGCTGTTAATAGTCAACATTTAATTTCCTACTGCAACGAAACTACCAATTACTCTCATGCCGACAGTGTTGATTCATTACATTCACCGTACGACAACAGTTTCATAATGTAATTTGTTAGTCATTCCACTCGAGGCAACCAACCCGTATTGGACCCGCGTGGTGGATCACGGCCCACGCTCTCTCTCTCTCTCACAGAGAGCAAGTCTGTTGCCCGGCCGTAGGAACATTCTATGCTGATTCTATACACTCTACTGCTGAGCATGAGGTCCAGGGTACGATTTTCAGCGAAGTGTTATTGGATTTTTCATCACGAATTTCTCAGTAGCAGCCACGAAGTCTGGGTTCGTGCCCCGATGATGACAATAGGCTCGCCCCTTACTTCATAAGACTTAAACATAACTGGCAAAATATAGGTTTACTATTAAGTACACCTCTGCATAATGGCGTGACGATATGTTATGTTTCTGCGTACGCGAGACCTAGAAAACCTCATATACTTCCCCCAGCTCCACCCACAGATTTCACCCAAGAAAAGAAAAAAACTAATTGAAATTATGTTGGCCGCAAGACCGACTAACTTTCAGACGGTGAGAGCAATACCGAGCTTTATTATCTTAATAAAAAGCGGAAAACTTGGGGGTTATTTTTAACTGCGGTTCTCTGAGTGTCTCTGGTCGGATTTAAGTTTGGTAATTAAAAGTTGCGGTTCGTTACCATCGTGCGGTTAACACTTGTACTGTGGGGCCAATTTGCGAAGCGCATGGTCTGTTGCCTGTAGCGTTTTGTGTTCAAGTTAACATGGCGCTCTTTTTCACGGGTCTCATATTTTAACAACGCGTTTTTTAATTCGTCAAAGTTATGAGTTTTTTTTTATGAGGAATGGAATCGAGTTGTAATGAAATTGTGAACTATTGTTTGTTTTGGGTTTTACCGAATTTATGAGGACTCAAAAGGCGGACTTATTCTGTGTGGCCTCGACATACGAATGAATATACGAAAAAAATGTAACCAAATTAAACGCCAAATAAAAGTATTTTACTGGGAATATTACTGAAGTTTACTTTCAAGTTTTTTCTCGTCTCAGAGCATAAAATAAATGAAACGCAAATCCAATGCATTTGAAAATGACATTCAAGTTGAAATATTGAGGAGCTCGTGGCTAAATAAGAACAGCCGCTCGGGTCGATCTTTAGGTTAAGCCGTGCTTGCCTAGCTTGGTCCGTGGATGGGTGACCACCCATTACATACCGAGTTTTCTCCGTGCGTCGGAAAGCACGTTAAGTTGTTGGTATCGGCTGTCATTTGTACATTTTTGGCAGTCGTTACAGGTAGTCAGTGTCCCGAAAGTCTGACAACCAGTCTTACCAAGGGGTATCGTATTACCTAGCACTAACTGGGTTGTGGAGGTCAGATAGGCAGTCGCTTTATGTAAAATACTGGTATTCAGCTGCACCCGGTTAGACTGGAAGCCGACCCCAACATAGTTGGGAAAAGGCTCGGCAGATGATGATTCAAGTTGAAATGAATTAACTTAATCAAATGAAGCAACTACACATGATTCATTTACTACGAGTATTTACATCATTCAACATAGATAGATTCACAAACATTTTAGAGATTTATTTTTGTGCAAATCCTTCTTCTAGTATTTCTTTAGGCCTGGAAATAAGGCCCAGCGTGCCATTTTCTTTCAGTTTCGCTACGCAAGTTTTTCCAGCGCGGCAGCGTGACAAGAAGCTTAGCCACTAAAATATTCAGTAGCACGAGATAGTTCGACGTCTGTCAAGGCCTATATTGTCATGTGGGAAATAGGCTAAGAAAATAGTAAGAACGAGAAGAAAAATACAATATTCTTGAAGAAAAGTGGGGGAACAGAGATAACACGAAACACGAAAATATAAAGGATTTATTTACTTATTTCTTCTAAGAAAGAAAATTCTTTACTAGGTAAAATATGGTCTAAGATTCCATCTAGCATAATATTTTATTTAGGCACCTATTTTTTATCTCTAAAAATAATGATTTAGGTACCTACTAATTAAAAGATTCACCTTGAACGCAAGGCTAGATTTTTATTTAAGATTTGCGTAAATAATATTATTTTCTTTGCTTTTTCGTTTTCATTACGGTTAGCAGGCGCGTCTAATTTAATGAAACTTGTTTAACTTGGGATTCAGAAAATCAAATAAAATGTCTTTGCCCTCTAACCACAACAGCTCATAATCACAATGCTGTGAGTAGGGAACTACCACAAATTGTTGCAAATACAGTTTGAGCGTGTATTATTGTACAGTCGTGATTACAGTGGATGGATATATTGATAATGTACCTAATGACAGCATGTTAAGGCTGATTATCAGCGTAAAACGTTATCACTGCTGGAACATAAGTCCTTCTAGGTGAGAGAGATTGGTGATTTCCTCAAGAAGCTGTGCATTATCGTTGATGAGACTGAAAAATCAGGCATAAAATAACCCAAGTGAATTTTTGATTTAGATCCAGTTGCGCTAAACTTGCTATTTCTTCATACAGTAGATTAATGTGTTATTAAAAATAATCTTCTCTTTCATCCATAATTAAGACGCGGTAGTGTGTATAAGTTCATGCTTATATACCTCCGTTGCGCAGTCAATCTTTCCTACGCGCGTAAGCATGCGATAATGTGTAGAGATAGTACTAATCCACTTGCTCATCGATTTTGAACGACAATGAACGCCGCTTATTTAGATTTGGAGGATCTGTACGGAATAATATATCAGGAATTTGATATTTTGAGATCAAAGTTCTAGCATATTGTTACTGATGTTATGGAGATTCCTGATCCAATTTCGAGGACTATTATGTAGAGAGATTTGTTACTAAATATAGATTTCTCAATAATCAGTCAACTCTGTCAGTGCTAGACTTCAGGCAGCCCAATATACTGCACCACGCTACCTTGTTCCCCACCATCCGACCCACCTACCTTTTTAAGGTCTTCGGTTTGTCTAGCTGAGGGTGTCCAACGTTGCGCTAGCCGATATGCAGCCTCCACTTTAGGACTCGTTTGATCCCTCGGCCGTAGGTCCTATGCTAAACACGACCAGTCCATTGTCACTTCAGCTTCTTTACTATGCAAAGTATGTCGGTAACTCTCGTTATTTTCTGGATAGTTTAACTTCGAATCAATAAAGAAACTCCGACCATAACCCGCTTTATTACGCATCATAATATTTTAACATAATCATCATCATCATCAGCCTGGGCCTTTTCAATCGCATGCCACTTAACTAGATTTTCGGCAACTCGAAGATCGTCGCTCCACGCTTTTACATAATATTCTTGCCCAATTTGTAACAAAAAGCTAGCGTCAAACAAGACTTTCATAACTATTTTATGCGTGTATAAAATCGTAAAACCGCCCTCAGCCTAATCGAAACAATTGCGTGACAAGACCCTATCTGACGGGCCGTCCACCTAAAATGTACGCATATTGCCAACTTCCAAACTTTCTGTCAAGTCACATAGGCTAAAATAGGCACTTAACCTTAATGGGGAACGCCATTAATTTTCCGCGAGATGCCTTAATGCTTTTGTCGCTGAAAAAAATGCCAGTGAATAGGTGGGGGCCGACCACGGGGTCAGTGTTTTTTTATCACTAATACCATGCTTTAAAGCGCTTCAGAGATGAATGAGTAAGCGCTTTTTGGGCTGTTTTATATAAATGTTTTTTTTTTGTCATACCGCAACGATGTTCGTGTCGGTTAAGTAAATAATCGTGTAAAGCTATTAATAAAATGGTTTTCTTTTTAATTTTTGGGCGTAGATTCTTTTTGATTGAATTGAGGTTGCATTTTTTTTGCGGTTTTAAAAGGCAAATACATATTTTTATAAAAATAATTTTCGCAAGTAAAGTAAACAATTTACATTTACATAAAAGCTTTAAGCTAATCAGAGTTAAACTGATAAAATAAATACATTGAAATAAACATACTTTAGATACTCAGTGAAAAGATTACTTAAACTTTTAGATTATACGTAAATATTCTGTTTTTCAAACAACGTTTTGTAAAAAGGTTAAACAATGAGCGACCCACGGGAAAACTTTATGGTCCTTCCATTGTTTTCTTACTTTAGTTTGCAGCAACTTTTATCTTAAAGACACAATCATATTCTGGAATTTTCTTAAACCCTTTCCTTACCCAAACATTTATTTAGCTCAAAAAAACCTAAATTAGTCAACAAGAAACACACAGCAAAACCAAGTTACAGCCAAAAATAACTTGGAAGTTATTTTCGACAAAACTCACGCTTACTTTTATGTCTAAAGTTAGTCCTCACATAAACAAGCAAAGGAAAACAACGAAACATTCTGAAATGTTTCCTTAGTATGACAACGTTGAGTAGATGTATTACAAGCATACGAAAGCTTATAACAGGGATGGCGAACCTTTTTGCATATTGCGTGCTAATAATCATTTTTAGGGTTCCGTACCCAAAGGGTAAAACGGGACCCTATTACTAAGACTCCGCTGTCTGTCTGTCTGTCTGTCTGTCTGTCTCCAGGCTGTATCTCATAAACCGTGATAGCTAGAAAGCTGAAATTTTCACAAATGATGATTTTTTGCCGTTTTTATAGATAATGGTACGGAACCCTTCGTGCGCGAGTCCGACTCGCACTTGGCCGGTTTTTTATTCCCGATCATTGTGCCGATAGTCGTATCAGCCCATGGCTTAATTGCCTAGAGCCTCGATCAATACCTGAGGAGGCTCTCGTTAGGCAGCTGGATTAAAGGCTTTATTCAAAAAGCACGGCTCGTATTGTTAAGAGGTTAATTTCTCTGGAGCCCTGACCGCCGGTAGCTTGGACCCTGTTCCTGTTAGCGGTGGGCTACATTTTGTAAATGTATTCTTAAACGTTATTTTTATTGTTTTTTTTTACGGTACTTAGAAAAAATAAAGGTTTTTTATTCGGACCTCAAATCTGACTAACGTTTAAACAAAAAGAACGCACACGTCTATGCAAATCTTTACTGTGGGTAGTTTTAGTTACATGTGCAAATAAGCCCTCGTTGGTGTAGTTGTCGCAAGCACGACTGTTGAGCATGAGGTCCTGGATTCGATTCCCGGGTCGTGCAAAGTGTTATTGAGTTTTTATATCAGGAATTTCTCAGTAGCAGCCACGGAGTCTGCATCTGTGCCTGATTGATGGCAATAGGCTCGCTCCCTATTACATGGGACTTTAACATAACTGGCGAAATTTTGGTGTACTCTCAGGTACACCTCTGCCCAGCCCTTCAGGGATTACAGGCGTGATGTTATGTTATGTTGTTATGCACAAATACGCAATCTAAATTAAAAATGTAGTATCGATCCATACACTCCTGAAATAAATGGAAATTGTACCTTAATTGTGCATTTTTACTTCGTACTACAATCAATGTCGAAAACCCAGTATTTTCTTTCGACATAGGTTCGCCATCCCTTTTTTTTTGTGGTGGGAAATCATCAAATGACTCCTCCAGCTCTGGGCGGAGCGGAAGGGAGTGTCAGACTTTTACTGACTAAAACCCATCCATGTTCCTTCTTTTGCCCTTTGTGTTCCAGCTCCGCGGTAAGGTTCGCCATCCCTGCCTAAGTCCTTCATTTTTATTTCACCGTTCCCTCCATTCATGTCTCTTCGATTGGAAAATTATTCATCAAATCAGTACGATAGGCAGACACCGAGATAGGTCCCGTTTCACGATAAAACCCGGTAATTGGCCCCTTTATAAAAAGAAGTATCGTTCGTTTGTTTTCCATGTTTATTTTTCTTTCTTTCTTTATTCAGTTTTTATTGTTATGTTTATTTGTTTAGTTACCTGGTGAGTTAGTTGGATGATTTGTTGTTACTTTGTGTTGATTCAAGTCGATGTTGTGACATTACAATCTTGTTACATGACAATAAATTGTTTACATGAATTTTCTTGAAAAGGTACATTGACTTTTGATTTTGCTTCAGTGGTTTTTTTTTGAGATAGATAGAACAATGTTCTCGTTTAGATTCTGATTGAATAGCAAGTTATATAGTATCGAGGAGGAGATCGTAGCTAAGTAATAACAGTCGGGTTTGATTTTCAAGGTTAAGCAGCGCTTGCCACGGTCGGTCTGTGGATGGGTGACCATCCATTACATACTTAGTTTATACCCGTGCCTCGGAAACCACCGTTGGTCCCGGCTGACATTTGTAAATCTTTGACAGTCGTTACTGGTAGTCAATGGCCCGAAAGTCTGAAAATCGTCTTTAACTTTTTCTTTACCCATTTTTTAAGACTATCGTTACCACATGACATGATACATACTCAATTTTATATAATTTCGGTAAATAAAAACAATATACTTTAATGTATCATTATATCTAAGATATGGAAGAGCGGAGTCTCCTAATTCATCATTCATTTGTTTGCCTAAAAGGAGGCTCCAAACACAATTCATTGTATAATTATGAAGCTTTTATAATAATAAATACTTTTTTTTTTTTTTCATTTTATCTTAATACCCAGTACTCTACTAACTGGGTTGTGGAGGAAAAGTTTCATAGTCAAAAAGACTTGGATAGATCATGTTTCACGAAAAAATACTTTACAACCATCATCATCTGTCTAGCCTTTTCCCAACTATGTTGGGGTCGGCTTCCAGTCTAACCAGATCCAGTTGAATACCAGTATTTTACGTGGAGCGACTGCCTATCTGACCTCCACCACTCAGTTAGTTAGAAAGTACACTTTACAATGTTACATTTAAATCAGTTCCCAGAGCAATTAGAATGAGTTACTGCGAAGTGCGACGCAGCAAAACCACCCAAAAATCTCCGAAAAAACGAGGCTAATGCTGACATTAATCACCCAAAAACACTAACAGAACTGCATAGTTACCAAAAATGTTCGTTAACAATCGTCGGTTTTGTGTTAATTAAGAAGTTGTACCATCGTTACTATCTAGTTAAGTCGAGTTCGTTAGCGAAACTCGGTTTAGGCCCGTTACTCGTTGATTGTCGGCGAAAGTGAGAACGCGAGAATGTTCCCGGTAACTTACTTATACTTCAAGAAGTACGCTCACTTACAAATTGTCTATTAAAGGTGAGTTTGTAGCACGTGAGCTTAACGATGCCTGTGTGAGTGTGGGTTTGAGTTTTCAAGCGATTTTCAGGTTGATGATACATGCTGTCACCAATATTACGCCGCTGTACCAAGACTTTGCAGGCAATAGGTAGCTTACTAGCTAAGATCACCAATTTTGACATCTGTGAATCTCTCGAAAATTATAAAAAAAATGTCTCAAAAATGTATATATTTGTTAATTATTTTAATTCTATTTTTCAAATTTTATTATCAAATGTGTTTTGTTTTTTTTTCAATTAGTACTATAAGTTTCTTAGTTTAGTTATGCATTTTATTACGAGTATGCTTGCTGTGGTGTCCTGTACCTAAGTGAAGGAATACACCTACGTGACACTTTTTACGTCCATTATTTATTTCGTGTGTTTGTGTACATCTTTTGTTGGAGAAAGGATGTACACAAATACACGAACACAAATATATAAATATGTCCTAAACAAATAAATAAATATTTTGCTTCAAAAGACTTCTCTTGACCGATTTCCTTATATAAAAATATATACGGTCGAATTGAGAAACCTCCTCCTTTTTTGAAGTCGGTTAAAAAAGAGAGAAAACAACAAAAAAAGAAATAAATAAGACATAATTACGAACCCTAATCCATGAACCTAGATGCCAATTTGAATCGTATCAATGGAACGCAAGTTGCGTTCCATTGATACGATTCAACGCAACGATTTCGAATTGACATTTAGGTTCATGGTTCATGTTTTTTGTTGACTGATCGACTCCTTGGCGATCAAAAGTACCTACTTACCAAGTAACTGGTTTTATTAAAATTTTTATTTAGTAGAGTAGTTTAGGTATAATACGAATTATTATTCGAGAACTCCGATTAGCTTGAGCTTGATTTCGCTTTTCCAAGCAAGCACATATTTTTAGCTTGTTTAAGATCCTATACAATAAGATAGATCTTAGTAGTGTTTAAACAACAGTTATTTTGACCTATAGGAAATTTGGTTACAAATCCAAACTGGACTTCCAAAAAAACACTGAAAAAGTCTAAAATAACTTTACTTTCAGAAGTCGGTGGAAATAAAGTTAATGAAACAAACCAACTCACCGATTTACAAAAGTTTTTTATTTTACCATTTTTAGTTTAATTTTTACATTGTAGCTATAAGATATTATGGAATCATTATGAAATCAACATAGCCATAGAAGAAAAAGTACGTAATAAAGGAAAAAAACCAAACTGTAAACCGATTTTGAAAATTTTCTATGGGATCAATCGAAAAGTATATCCTTTGACAAAAAAAAGATTTTTACAAATCGGTTCATAAATGACGGAGTTATAAGGTAAAAAACATAAAAAATAAAATTAAAATACAACCGAATTGAGAACCTCCTCCTTTTTTTGAAGTCAGTTAAAAATACGTTCGAAATTGTGTTTTAAACAGTCATTGTTTTTCCTATTCATAGACTATCCAAAATTACGTTCCATAGATTCAGCCACATTTTAATTACCTTCCACAAATAAAATATCAATAAAATTACAAATTAATAAATACAAATCAACAAAAGGCCATGTAACATGGAGCATGCTACCGGTTTCTGTCAATTGGAACGGACGGCTGTTGTGATACAATTTCATTGATAGTGTCAATTTCGTTGTGTTGTCAGCGCTGAGCTGTCACTGTCACCTGTCAGTAGATTATTAAGCGCATTGGTGAGATTTTTTATCTGGTAATGTTAGTATTGTAAGTCTGGTGCAGTTTTATTGGTGATTTTATCAATGTGGAGAAGCGTTGGAGTCTAATGATTAAGAATATTCATGCTAATAATTTATAAATGCGTAAATAGCTCTATATATCATTCTGTTTGTCTATTACCTTTTCAAGCCTTGACGGCTGCACGAATTCCGATGCAATTTGCCACAGAGGTAACCTGAGTTACTTTACTACGATACCACTGAGGTACTTTAACTACAGCTTAAGATTTTTTTTATCGTGGGAGGACGTTTCCGTGCAATAATTTCCGAAACAAAGTTGCCATATCGTCACTTTTTAAAGTTTAAGTAAAATGTTGTAGGAATAATATTTTAAAATGTTATAGAAGAGTGGGGGCTACTTGAGTAGTCAATATAGCTTCCCCAATTTCAAACACTCACAACCCACCCAAATCTTCACCCATTTTTAGTGAACTCCTCAGCTTCATAAAGCTCGCATTTCGCAAACATAACACACCCGAACCATGCTAATTACGTGGCTCAGTAAAGTGTTAGTACACCACTAACTTTGATACCGAAGCGGCATACAAATGAATCGGCGGGTTATCGTCGAAACCGCAGGTGTTATCGTTACTCGTATCGTTAAAGCGGTTACCGTGGCAACGTTCGATTCAAATAATCGTTATTTATTTTAGCGAGAAATATCGGATTTTATGTTATGATAATATCGGGAGGAAGTTTAGTGTGAATGGTCTTAAGGTAATTGGGTTATGAGTTCCAGGTTTAAAATGGTAATGGTTTAACATTATTTTGGGAGAATAGGTATTGGATTCTCGTTCGTTCTTATAATTTCTTCTTTTCTTTCCACTTTTACCATTTACGGGGTGGAAGGGACACCGTCGCGAAAACGGTTACCACGTATTCAGTACATCATTCTGAGCCCGAAAAAAACTGCTATTCCGTACATTTTGACCGTGTAGGTATTGCACTTTCGTAGGAAACAGCTGTTTTTTTTTTAATAACCGATGAAAATTTGTCTCTCTAAAAAATTCTAATTTATATATCTCAGAATGATGTACTGCATACGTGGAAACCGTTTCGCGTCGGTGTCCCTTCCACCATGTACATGGTAATATAATTATAAAATAGGTACTTTACTTAACACATTTTAAAACAATCACTACGGTTGACGTAGTGGCTGAGCGATTGGCTGCTGCCTGCGCTGCGCGTGGCGGGTTTTTTTTATTTCTATGACCTACAGATAGTTGTTCCGGGTCTGGCTGTTTGTGTATGTGAGTTTAAATGTTCGTAAAAACGCACCTACGATACAGGAGATATTCCTGGTGTGGGGCAAATTAATATACAGCGTGTAACAGAAGGGGGGTATCAACCCTGAAGGAGGTGATAAAAATTTGGCCCTCCCATAGTAAATCAATCAGCTGGTAGTCAGTTTTGTAAGGGAGGGCCAAATTTTTTTTTCTTATTTCGACCTATGTTCTTTGGGGAAAGTTGTTGAGTTTCATGAGCACATTCACCTCCTTCAGGGTTGATACCCCCCTTCCGTTACACGCTGTATATTTTCGAAAGGTTAGATTAGGTGTATTTACATACTATAAGTACACCCAAATTTCACCAGTTATGTTTAAGTTACTGACTTAAGTATTAATAATACTTAAAACCCATTCCATATATTTTTCTAGTAGCTAAATAAAAGCGAATAGAACGTATAAACGACATTTCGTTTTATAACATTTCTTTCAAACTCTCTAATCGCATTAAATTAAACTCTCAAGAGAAATCAGTTTCTACTTAAATGAGGTTAAAAACTGGGATTTAGTTTTTCACGGCAACCGTCTCTAGGGATTCGAAAAATCTTATTATGTTTACGAAATGTAATTTTAGTAAAGTGAAGAAATAAACGTTTGCTGCAGTAAGAGGGGTCGGATAGCGCGGCACGCTAGCATTGCTGACATCATCCGTCGTGCTATTACTACCGCCGCGCGCCGTGTGTGCCGGGGTGTTTTTTAGAACCACGCGACGATGGGAAGACACCACACGGTATGTATGACAACAATGCGCCAACCCATTTTCCTAGCAGGGCGTGCTGTGCTGGGGCGGTTGCTGCAGGTCCTGAAAACCTCAAACGGCACAAATACAATAATTTAATTGGTAGTTATATATTTGAGCCGTTTAGGGTTGAAACACTAGAACTATGGGGTTCGAGTGCCCACCTAGTCTTCCGGGATATCGCCGGTGATTAATCGACTCTTCAAGTGACCAGAGTGCTGGCCTTTTATTTGGCCAAAGAATCAGCGTTGCCATCCAACGTGGCCCTGCTGCCAGCCTTCTGGGCACTTTATGATAATTATTTTGAAGCCCTGTAATCATTAATTATCGCTTTTGATACTACGAGTAGTAGGTACCTAGTTAGTGTTTAAATTATTTTTTTTATTTTTGGAACGTAGTTCCTTATCCGGCAATTAAGCTCGATGGATGCTCACTGAATAGAGTAACTACTTTTAAATATCTTGGACATGTATTAACCGCTGACCTGGAAGACGATGCAGACATTGAGAGGGAACGTAGGGCGCTGTCTGTTCGTGCGAATATGATAGTCCGCAGGTTTGCTCGGTGTTCGAGGGTCGTCAAAATAGCCCTATTTAGGGCATTTTGTACGTCCTTTTATACTGGCAGTCTGTGGCTGGATTACACACAGAAACAGTACAGCGCTCTACGTGTCCAGTACAATAACGCGTTCAGGGTGCTGTTGGGGCTGCCTCGCTTCTGTAGCGCATCGGGGATGTTTGCCGAGGCGCGTGTGGATTGTTTCCACACAATCATGCGCAAGCGGTGCACATCCCTGGTGCGTAGGGTGCGGGCCAGCCGTAACAGTATCCTAAAAGCTTTTGCTGAACGTTTCGACTGTCAGTACGTGAACCACTGTAGCATGGTTCACGTACTGACTAATGTTAAGATATTGTTTTGATTTTTTATTTTTTTAGTTGATGTAATTTAATTTTGGTTTTAATTTTAATTGTGATTTAGATTTTATTTTATTTGTCATTTTGAGTTTAGTTTTAATGGTTGACTTTGATTGTGATTTTAATTTTGATTTTAATTTTGATTTTGGTTTAGATTTTAATTTTGATTATGATTTTAATTTTAATTTCAATGTTGACTTTGATTTTGATTTTGAATTTGATTTGAATTGTAATTTTGATTTTGATTTTTATTTTAGTTGTGATTTTGGTTTTGTTTTTGAATTTAAGTTAATTTTGATTTAAAATTTTAGTTTTTGCTATAATTATATACTAATTGTGATGTATTTTGTATGATCCACTTGAGTTGATTGAAATAAATATATATTATTATTATTATTATTATACAATTATTAATTTATTATTTATTATTCAATTTCTACTAACAAATATGGATGTAATGGACTAATTACTCTGAATTAAATGATGATTATTATTATTATTTATTATTATCTCCTTTATTCATTATATCTCTTATTTAATACATTTTTAAATATTTTAAAAAACAAAAGTAAACAAAACATTTAAAAATATAAAAAATAGATGTCCCATCGGCATCAGGAACAAGGTCCAGGCTGCCGGTGGTCAGGGCTCCAGAGAAAGGAACCTCCTCACAATGCGCGCCGTGTCCAGGAGTACTGCTTTCTGAATCAAGCCCTTGACCCAGCCGCGCAATGAGAGCCTCCTAAGGTGTTGGTCGAGGCTCTTTGCTATTAGTCCATTAACCGTAACGACTATCGGTACAATGATTGCAGAGTCCACATCCCACATGTCGACAACCTCGTGTGCTAAATCAAGATACTTGATTTTTTTATCATTTTCAGCTTTCACGAGATTCTCGTCATGAGGGACAGTGATGTCAACAATCATTGCACGGCGCTCTCGGCGATCTATCACCACAATATCAGGTTTATTTGCTAAAATAGTCCTGTCCGTGATGATAGATTGATCCCAATACAATGTGGCATGACCGTTCTCGAGAACTGGGTCGGGCACATACTTGTAGTATGGTACTTCAAAACCCACAAGGTTGTATTGCAGGGCAAGTTGCTGGTGGATAATCCTAGCTACTAGATTGTGTCTGTGCAAGTACTCACCGTTAGCAAGACGAGAACAACCGGAAACAATATGTCGGATCGATTCACCGGGACGGTGGCATGCCCGACAGATGTCAACCGTACCGTCCTTGACAATGTATTTCCGATAATTGTTCGTCATGATAACTTCATCCATAATCGCACAGACAAAACCTTCGGTTTCCCCAAAGAGGTCACCAAATCGTAGCCAGGATACGGACGCCAAGAGGTCTACATCAGGTCCATGTAGGGCCCGGAAAAAGCGTCCGTGTAGCTCCTTGCTCTGCCATACCTCCCTACGGTCATTAGTATCCAATATCACAGGTTTGCGCCAGTTCTCGTTAGCCAAGGAGAGCGGGGTGAGGCCCTTGTCCACTGAGACCACATCTCGGTGCATCCCCACGTCGGTTTCGAGGAAATATTCCCTGAGACTGCATACCTCACGGTTGTGCAAGGTCTTAGCATTTAAGAAGCCACGACCTCCGCACTTCCGCGGGATATACAGTCTCATCACCGATGATCGTGGGTGATGCATCCGGTTTGCGGTCAGTAGAGTGCGGACCCTCCTATCCAGGGCATCAAGTTCCGTCTGAGTCCATTTGAGTATGCCGAAAGAATACATCAAAACCGGCATGACCCAACCATTAAAGGCGCGCACCTTGTTTCCGCCTGATAAAAGACTATTTAGCACTTTATTTAGGCGACCAAAGAAGCGCTCCTTCAATGATTGTTTCACGTCAGCAGCATTGATGCCTAATGCTTCCGACATACCCAAATACTTGTAGGTCTCGGTTGAGGAGAGAGATCTAAGGAATATGGAATCCGAGAGTTGAGTTCCCACGGATTCCATAATCTCCCCTCGCTTTACATGCATGACCGCACATTTGTCCACACCAAATTCCATCCTGATGGCGCTACTAAATGTTTCAGTCACTTTTAGTAGCTCCATCAGTTGCAAATTGCTGGGAGCAAATATTTTCAAATCATCCATGTAAAGGAGGTGAGATATAACCTGACCACCTCTCTTCAACCGGTAGCCTAGACCTGAATCCTCCAGCAGTGTGCTCAGAGGATTCAAGGCCAAGCAAAACCAAAGCGGACTCAAACTGTCACCCTGAAATATTCCTCGCTCAATCCTGATCGGTTCATCGTTCGCAAGAATCTGCCGACATCCTGGATAGAGAAGGACTGTCCTCCACTGTCCCATACACGACATCAAGAAGGTGCGAAGAGTTGCATCTATTTTGTACAACTCCAGCACCCTCATGAGCCATGTATGTGGCACCGAATCATAGGCCTTCTTATAATCTATCCAACACGTCGACAGATCCCTCCGGGATCGACGAACCTGTTGGCTAACGGTCATGTCGATAAGGAGCAGCTCCTTAGTACCGCGGGACCCATTCCTACATCCATTCTGAGAGACAGACATAATTGAATTGCTATCTATATGACGAACAATTTTTTCTCTCAGAATGGATGTAAGAACTTTATAGACCGTCGGTAAACACGTAATTGGTCTATAGTTTTTAGGTTCCGCAGTACTACCCGATTTATGGAGCAGGTGGGTAACTCCTGTTGTAAAGAATGGTGGTAGCGACCCATTCTCTAAGGATGACTGGAATTGTGAGGCTAAGCAAGCGTGTGACCTTTGTAGCCATTTAATCCAAAAGTTGTGCAGTCCGTCCGGCCCTGGAGATTTCCAGTTAGGTAACGGACGGACTGCACGGGCCACATCCAGTGGACTAATAGAAATTGCCTCCATTTCTGGAATTGAGTCACACGCTCGCTCAACAACACGCATCCAATCACCCTCAGTGTGACCAACGGGCACCGACCAAATACTTCGCCAAAAAGCACTCATGGCGTCATTATTCGGCAGATGCGCGTCAGCCACTCCTTGAGTGGTGACGGGCCGCTCCCATGTTCTATATACCCACCTTTCGTCACTCTGGAACATGCGGTTCCGAGTATATCGATCCACTCTTCGCCTATACCGACGGATACGGTTAGCCCATGCATAAACTTTCTGCTTCAGGAAGTCGATGCGCTCTGTGACTCGTGACATGTATTCTCGGGGACTGATATCAGTTCCTGAGAATGCCCGCCTCACAAAGCGCATCACCCTTGGACGTGTATTGCCCTCCCTGAAGCAGATAAGCTTTCCGATGAGTGCCCTGGCCTCATTAATACGACGCTCAATCCTGCATTGCCAGGCTGGCACGGCAGGTTTTGGTCGTGTAGCACTGTCTGTGTTTGGAAATTTGACATTGGCTACACGACATGCCGCAACAGCCGTGCAATACAAGATTGAGTGTGTATCGCAAAGGTTTGCGCTGCTTTCAATAAAATTTGGTAACATGGCATCCAGGGCACACACCAGTGCTCTATTCTTTTTATTCATGGGCAAACGTGGTAACCGTGGTCTAATATCAGGTGACGTGAACCGATACTCACGAATCGCATCCTCCAGAGCGCTCCTTAATTCCACATTGCACAGGTTATCTGCAGATATAGCCCTGTCCTCCTCTTCCTCAGCATGCTGATTTGCCCGCAATGGTATTGCAGCAGGCACATGTGAAACGTTCTGGGTAGGGAGAGGGTCGCTGGCAGGGCTAATCTGCACTTCCGAGCGCAGCCGATCAAGTGTAGCATCATCCAACCTATGATTATTTTGAATGACGCGCACCTGATCCGACAATCGTTGGGCAGAGACATTGACGGCAGGTTCAAGTAACTGGAACAGAGAGAGCATCCGACATCGGTACGCTGTAAGGTTAATTCCTCCCTCTGTAGCCCCATAATATGCGCGCATCACATTTTCATTCATGGACAGCGTCCATCGAATGCGCGACACATTTCCACCGGCAGCGGGGACCCTGTTCGGGGCCTGTTGGCCTCGAGGTCCCAAGCCCGCTGGTGGCCGTCCTCTTCCTCGTCGTCGTGGTGGTGTCGACGGCGGGGAGAAAAACTCGTCACTCGAGCTCGACGCAACTGCAGCAACCGGCGATGCAGCGCTCACGGATGTGGCGCGTCCCGGCGGCTGCGAGGCGGAGCTGAGTGACGAGCCCGGAGATGGTGGGTGTGTCTCTAGAAATTTGGCCCGACGTCTGGTCAGCATTGGTGATAATATTTTTGACAAACATACATATTGTTTTCCATTTTATTTTCCATTTAGGCTTCAGTATTGTGCAGTTTGGTTTCGTTTTTTTTTTCCTTTATCATTATTGTTGTTTAAAATTGGTTAGTGTCCTTTAAATATGGGTTAAATTGATAAAAACATTAAAATAAAATTCCGTAGGATAAAAATACGTGCTGTCAATTTGACACTCGGGCCACAGATTATTATTATTATTATTATCGCGCGTTGCGGGGCTAGACGGAAAAATTCAGACGTTTCGTCTGAAGTTTTTAGTGTGTACGACACTTTTACCCGACTGCGCGACGCAAAGGAGGGTAATGTGTTTTTGCTATAGTAAGCTATTGTAAGCCGTGCGGCGCGGCGTGCGCATGTTATAGAAAGCAAGCCAGATATTTTCGTTTCGTCTTTGTTCTGTGGATGGGTGATCAAGGTTAAGCAACGACTGCCCAGGTCTGCCTGTGGATGGGTGATCCAAGTTAAGCAACGGTTGCCGAGGTCTGTCTGTGGATGGGTGATCAAGGTTAAGCAACGACTGGCAAGGTCTGTCTGTGGATGGGTGATCCAAGTTAAGCAACGGTTGCCAAGGTTGGTCTGTGGATGGGTGATCCAGGTTAAGCAACGGTTGCCGAGGTCTGTCCGTGGATGGGTGATCAAGGTGGTGGTGGTGTGGTGCTGGTGGTGGTGGTGGTGGTGGTACTGGTGCTGGTGGTGGTGGTGGTGGTGTTTTTTTTTGTGCCAATTTTTTTTTTACAATTCCTTCACTACTTAATCGAAAGGAACTTCGTTCCATCCGGGTGTCCCTTGACACCTCTCTAGTTTTTATTTCAGACCAAGTAATTATCCACAATTGTTAGTAACAAAGGTCTTAAAACGACGTTATAGTTTTGCATCAATTCATAAATTTCAATTTTATTTAATTATTTATTTTTTCTTCAGTATCAATGTTGTATTCATATAAATCCTCGTTGATTCAATCGCTTTATAACATTGAACAATAAAAAAAAACAAACTAAAATCACCAACAAATATACTGGAATAGAGATAATAATAAAATACGACCCTCGCTTATACTTCTACTGAAGATGATGGCTTCGTTCAGATAAAGCTGTGATAAATACATCACATTGCCTTCTCTGCCGTATCAGTATTTCTCATTCCGTTTTTCTTATCTTTGTAATACTTCGAGTAGAAACATACATACATAGTATCCCGCCTGTTTTCTCAATGTGATAAGCAGAGATGCCTTTAGTTCACCATCATTTCGCCAGTTATATTAAAGTCCCATGTAATAGGGAGCGAGCCTATTGCCATCAATAATATTGCCTGACAAGTTTAGAATTTCCAAATGGAAAAACTATTAGCCCGATCCGGGAATCGAACCCTTGATCTCATTCTCAGTTGTTGCTCTTGTGATCTTTAGAGCAACTAGGAAGCCTGCACCAGAACCCAACAATTACCGCTTAGTTGTAGAAATAATGTCTTTTACACAGAACTACCTACTACATATTATAAAAAAACGTATATTTAGAAAAACATTAAAGGGAGTCAAAACTTTCGTCCACATCAACTGTCAACAGGAATAGGGCATTAATCCTGTTGACAGGAAGGCTGGCAGAAATTGCCACGCTGGCAATGCTGATTCTTTGACTTTTTTTTTTGGGATGGGATATCATCAAATGACGCCTCCCGCTCTGGGCGGAACGGAAGGGAGTGTCTGACTTTTACTGACTAAAACTCATCCATGTTCCTTCTTTTGCCCTTTGTGTTCCAGGGCCGCGGTATCTCTTTTGAACAGTCCCGCAGCCCTGGCAGGCATCGGCCCTTGCGGGCCCCTCCGGTTTGCTGACATCTCTTTTAGGCGCGCGTGGAACACGAACGCGCCGTCGACACGGCCTGTCGTCATAAGACGGACGGACGGCGAGCTAGCCTATTACTCACCGTCCACAGACCTACGGGGCACTCGGACCCTAGTGTTTGAATCTCAAACGGCTGAAACACATAGTTTTACCAATGAGGTTGTAGTGTTAGTACCTACTATTATTAATTCAGTTAATCAGTTAACAACGTTTCCTTTCAAGATAAATTATAATATTATAATAATATTTTAAATGAGAAAGTTTGGGATGTATGGATGTTTGTTACCCTTTCACGCAAAAACTACTGAACGGATTTGGATGAAATTTAGCACTCAGATAGTTTATAACCTGGAATAACACATAAGATATTTTTCATCATGGTAGTATGATCCTGTGGGACAGTTATAGAACTTCACGCAGGCGAAGCTGTGGGCATAAGCTAGTATTAAATATTCCTATTAAAAAGTAATTTACACATCCAATAGTGTCGCGAAGAATATTGAATATCTTGAGCCGTTTACTGAAAGTATCAAGTACGTCCGGGAAATTCATTTCCGGTCACGTACAGACTTCCGGCCAGTGACTAAGAAGCTGATGGAATAAAAAAGTTTTTCTACTTTTGTAAATATTTGCTAGGAAAATGTCACAAACAAGAAAAGAAGATATGAAACGAACGGTTGCTGAGGAGATATTTTTTTCTTATAAAGTAACAATTGGATGTATACTTAAAACTTTTGGTAAATTAAGAATTATTAAGGAATAATATGGTATTAAGTAAGTATGTACTTGCATTAATTGCTTATTACTTTACAAGTAATGTTTGTTGTTATAGCGGCAACAGAAATTCACATTCTGTGAAAATTTCAACTATTACTGATCATGAGATACAGCACGCTGACAGACAGATGGACGGACGGACGGACAGCGGAGGTTTAATAATAGGGTTCCGTTGGTTACCCTTCGGGTACGGAACACCGAAAACAGAAACCTGGATGGAGGTTTTATTTTCACAGCGGCTGACGGCGTCCAAATACTCATATCGTATTTTGCGGTGTAGCTATAAAATAAATGAGCCTTGTTGGTCTAGTGGTCGCAAGCGCGACTGCTGAGCATCAGGTCTTGGGTTCGATTCGCAGGTCGGGCAAGTGTTGTTGGGTTTTTCCACCAGGAATTTCACAGTAGCAGCCACGGAGTCTGGATTTGTGCCCGATTGATAGCAATAGGCTCGCCCCCCATTACATGGGACTTACACATATCTGGCGTAATGTGGGTGTACTAATGGGTAAACCTCTGCCTTTTTTTTTTGGGATGGGAAATCATCAAAAGACTCCTTCCGCTCTGGGCGGAGCGGAAGGGGGTGTCAGACTTTTACTGACTAAAACCCATCCATGTTCCTTCTTTTGCCCTTTGTATTCCAGGGCCGCGGTATCTCTTTCGAACAGTCTCGCAGCCCACCTCTGCCTAACCCATCGGTGATTACAGGTGTGATATTATGTAATGTTTATTTAAAACTAGTTTGATAGTTTTGAAAACCCATATTGAAGTAGGTTTAACCTCAGGCGAATCTAGTAGGTAGTTTTTTTTAAATACTTAATAGACTTGCATCTGGTCGCAACTAGCCTAATGTGAACCAACGATGCCCTAAATCTTTTTAGATATACTAAAAGAGAAGACGAGACTTGTACCTAAGTTTGGATAACTCAAGAAAATACCTACCTGCACTAGAGAGAACAGCAGTAATTCTGTTATATTATACGATGCAAAATGTATTTAACCACACAACACAGTATTTACTTACGTACCGCTATGTACGCGTGTGTACCGTACACCGTCGCTACGTCTTAGATTATATATTATTAGTTGAGATGCTGTGTCTATGAAGTTATCTTAAGGAATTATATTATTATCTAGGAAGACGGAAGTCTCGTTATTGAATAATGAGCTCTATAATACATTAAACTGTTGTTCAGGAATCGAATTTCTTACGACACATTGCGAATGCTTGTTCAAGAATCACGATACGTTTACATCATCATACGCCTCGCCTTTTCCCAACTATGTTGGGGCCAGCTTCCAGTCTAACCGGATCCAGCGGAATACCAGTATTATACATGGAGCGACTGCCTATCTGACCGTCACAACTCATCTAGCACTGGGTAACACGATACCCTTTGGTAAGACTGGTTGTCGAGCCACTGACTACTTTAACGACTGTCATCGATCTACAAATGACAGCCGGGATCAACGGAGGCAAGGAGAAAACTCATCATGCACGGACCAACCAAGGCAAGCGCGGCTTAACCTGAAAATCGACCCGAGCGGCTGCTATTATTTAGCCACGAGCTCCTCAAGATACTAACATATAAAAAAATAAAATTGTATGTTGTAAATTTTGTCGTGTAATAGTTGTGAACTAGTGAAGTAATAATAATTTTATAAATCTATCTATAACATAGAATAACATCACACCTGTAATCCCCGAAGGGTTAGGCAGACTGAAGTGTACCCAGTACCTAACAGTACACCCCCATTTCGCCAATAATGTTTAAGTTTCATGTAACAGAGGGCGAGCTTATTGCCAACTGGGAATAAATCCAGACTCTGTGGCTGCCACTGAGAAATTTCTGATGACAAAACCCAATAACACTTTGCCGACCCGGGAATCGAACCCACAACCTCATTCTCAGCAACTGCACTTACTAACACTAGACCAACGGGTCAACATTTAAAGTTAGATTTCACAAGTTGCCGATCAAAAGATTTTTAACGGTTAAAGCCCCATTCACACATAATACAATCGCTTCGCATAAAAAGCCCTCTTAAAATGATCACCCCTTATAAGCATCGCAGTGGGACCTTAAAGCACAGGCGCCCTCTGACTTACCACTTTCGATTCTGACTTTTACGTTGTTCGTAATAATAAAAATATGAGAAATCCCTACACTTGAACGATATATGACTGCCTGCGGATACATAAAAACTATACGAAAGCACGGATTTGGGGGACCGGTTGCAAGGGTCCCCTAGATTAGATTTGTTTATAAAGAATTTGCTTACGTATCTCAGGAATTTATCATTTTAATGTGACGTTATGGAGAGAGGATGCAAGCGGATTTAAAAATGGTTTGCTGGGGTAAGTTGCCTTTAATCATGATCTATCGATGGAAAGGTTGCTTCATGTACCTACTATTGTACACTTTTACCTATGCTGGTACAAGTTATGTATACCAGAAATATTTTTTTTTAATGATCACGGTGTATTGAGGTTAATACAGAGTATATTCTGTTACACGCGAACATTTTTTAATAGGCTTCTTATTTACTACATACAAATAAAATAATAAGAAACCGTAAAAATTACACTGTCGCTAATAGGTATGTGGAAGCACATACCTACTTAACTTTTCGACTCTATAAATTATTAAAATATTATTCATTATACGACGCATGACGTAGTTGAAACACCCTGTCGCGAGCGATGATCTGGGGCCCGATTCTGCTATTACAATAGTGTCAGAATGGTCTGTCATTGATTTCATAATTGTTGATTTTGACAAGTTTGGTAATCTACTAATTTAATGGCGTCATTATGACTTTCCAATGGTCAACCACTGACAGTCCATTAAAAGAAATGGCATAGAATGGTAATCTTGTACATAATGACAAATGAATGACTGACTTAGGCGGTAATCTGCTAAAATTTTGACAGTTCCTTTGATCACTGACCTACCATTAGAACGTCATCGTGCAGTCATTGCTTTTATTTAGTTACGAGTAAAGTGTTTGTGGAATATTGAATGGAGACAATGTATTCTCGAGCTAGCCAACGCAGTGGATGTTAGATAAAGAAGATGGGTGGAATGCAGAAGACGTCGTCGAGCCCATAACTTGACGAGAATGAATACGAACCCATGATATACCCGAGGCGGAATTTGTAAAAACTTTTCGCCTTTGAAAGGATTCAGTAAGGGGGTTAATTAAAGAACTCATTCCCCTTATGGCCAGACCGCGCCGAAACGATAGCGTAACGGCAGAAATGAAGGTGAGAAAACTGAATTTGACATTGATTTATTATTCTATAGCTATATACACGAAATAGGTTGATTAATGTTATATTTTTTATTGCAGATTCTAATAGCACTTGCATTTTATGCATCAGGGTCCTACCAAAATTTGATTGGACAGATTGCCCTCCATAATGTTTCACAAATTACTGTATCAGGAGCAATTAATGAAGTAACAGGCATTAGAGAGGTATTGAATGAATTTCTTGTTATAGAACTTTAGATGCAACAGTTCTTGTACCTATATGTCAAGAACAGTGAGTATATAAAAGTAATAAGACGTTCAGTAAAATGGGGTTGTATAAAAGTAAATTTATTTTTTGCAGGTGTTTGCTTGCAGCGTTGCAGCACATGCTTTACCTTATAGTCCAACAACTGCAGGCAAGATTGTGAATGCATGTTGTATATTGCACAATATTGCAAACATGGCAAGAGCACCGTTGCCACCTGCCTGATGAAGTTTATGCAGAAGCACTTGGCTTGCAATAGGTATGTGATTTCTATTTCATTATTTTGGAATATAATGAAGTTGGAATTTTAAATGATACTACTACTATGTTAAAAAATCAACATTTAAATTACTTTTTATTTATCATAAACTAAATATTTATTTAACAATATTTAAGTTGACTTTCAAGCCAATTGAAAAATGTGAAAATCATTTAAATAATAAAACAAATCCAATTTAAATTATCATAATATTTTAATCATCATTTCAAAAACAAATAACAAATTTTACCAATATACTTAATGAAAATAATAACAGTCATGTCATTAATCACTAATCAGTCTTTTAATTTAGGAGGAAAATAATTAAGCAGCACCTAATCATCAAGACCATCAAAGGGTGAATCGGGATCTTCTTGAAGGTCGGGCACTGCAGCAGGCTCTTGTTGACAGACTGTGGAGAAATACATAAATTAAATTAGCAGATATGTAATGTAAACCCACCTCAATATTCTAGTGAAGTGCGAAAATGCTCTAATTATTATTAAAATGATTTAATTCTTTTTTACAGATCCACAGTATTGTACTAAATATGATTTAAAATAAATTAATACTATTTTTATAAACACTGTTTCATTTAATCATTTGTCATTACAGCCATTTGGAATCCACTGCTGGACATAGACTCCTCCTTAAATAGATTTCATTTATCTTTTAATAATCTGACAAAACCTCTTGAATACTTTAGAAAACATTAGTCAGACTCAGAATCTGATGACATTATAATTCTGCGGAGTTTCTATGAAAACAAATTTAACTTTAATACAATAGTTACAACACTTCAATAGGATGTGTAACCTAGCGCTCAGTATCTGATCTGAGTTACAATCAAGATGTCAAATTCTGCCCAATGTACTACCACTGATGTGAGTCTACACCTAACAAAGGTTTTAAGCTTAGCTGGAGGGGTTATATTAATTTTTATTGTATTGTTTTCAATGCTCCTTAATACTTATTGTGGGTATGTTTGTAGGTACATACAATGAGTAACCTGTTGCACTTATGTGACTCTTCTGTGATTTAATTTTCTTTAACATTTTACTCTTATATTCATTGTACTTAGAACTAAAAAAAGTGTAAATATTACAATAATGATACATTTTATAATGCATACCTAATTATACTGTATTTAGGTACTTACTGTGCGCCACTCTGCCGGCGTTTTATTGGGGCAGTCCACCGATACCCAATTTAAAAATTGGGCGCACTTCATACAATATCTTTTCGATGAACTTCGCCCTTCATTGGTGCGGCTGCAGGGGCCAAGAGTCGAAATTTGCTCAATTAGCACCATTTTGTATAAAATCAATAAATATAGGCTTCTCTGTAAAGGGAATTTAAATATACAAACAAAAATCTAATAAAAACACTTAAATGTAAGAACATAACAAAACACCGGCTGCTAGAAATAAATAAACAGATAAACGTCAAAGTAATGTCACATTTGACTTTGACAGCTAAACATAACATAAATTTAATGTTTTTTTGCTATTTACGAACTTCTTACTACTTCAGATTGCTTATAATACTAATAAATAATATGTAAAAATATATATAAATAAAATCTCACATGAATAGATGTTCAAATTTAGTAGTAGTTTTTCGAAAATCATTTCTACCAAGGAATCTTATAATAATGGCAATACTACAATGTCATTATAACACAATTCTATTACGAGACCACTGACCGACCAATGATCGTTCCAATTCACTGGACATTGGCAGAATAGTCGACATCGGCTTTGCTTGCCATCAAATAAAAATAGAATAGAATAGACCAATGATCGACCATTATGAATTTAGCAGATTACGAACTTTAAGCAAAATGACAATGGGATCGTGTTGGAATGTCGAATTTTATAAAAATAGCAGAATTGAGGCCCTGCTCGACTCGTGCGCTGGGTAGGTATGTTCTAAAGTTTGACACGTAAACGTTATTAATATGATGTTTTAAACTTTTAATGGATTATTTATTTTTCTTTGTACCTATAATCTTAATGAATGGTGAAAAATAATCGTGCCTATAGGTATTTTATGTCGGATACATTGAGTGGACGTAAAACGTCCACGGTATATACGAGTAACTCCGAAAATTTTAATTCTCAGCTTTCTCTGAATGTTTTAAAGACTGGTTTACAATGAACAACTATAGACAGTAGCTGTAAAACTAGGTACATTAAACACTGCTAGAAACGACTACCACAACAAAAATAGGTACTTATTTCTGATCATCATACTATTAACCCGACAAACGTCGCGCGTCGTATGAATCGACAATAGTATGTATCGTCGATAAGAAAAAAATACTCCATAATAAATATAAACGTTAAAACTATGGAACTCTTACAAGAAGAGGGGGGATTGTAGACAATCGCTTAAATGCAGCTATACCTGAATTACAAATGGTTTCACAGTTTTCTGTCTATTTGACCCAGGAGTCCAGGAGAGAACATGAATAGTCACAACTATTTAATATCCTTCATATATTTTTGATGTGGACAATATTACGAATGTACCATGACTACCAATGAACGTATTAATCCAATATATTACACAACAGCGTGAGCGAAGCCGCGGGTACCTACAGCCAACAAAAGAGTAACCATGGAGTTTCTTGCCGGTTCTTCTCCATAGGAAACGACCAACCCGAACCGTGCACCTTTTTGTCGACGTTTTATAAGTGTCCATGTGGGCCTATGTGAAATAAAAATATTAAA
Source organism: Eurois occulta (assembly GCA_950022335.1). Lineage (NCBI taxonomy): Eukaryota > Metazoa > Arthropoda > Insecta > Lepidoptera > Noctuidae > Eurois > Eurois occulta. The sequence goes on along the minus strand of OX465492.1, from coordinate 8,047,153 downwards.
AAAAACAACACCTAAATAAAAATTAACCACAAACCGACTCCCAAATCCCTACCTGTGCATCCCGGCAGTTATTTCAACATCACTCGCCATAGGGGCGCGGTGCGTTAACAGGATGTTTACTTTCCTCCCGTAGATAAATGTGCAGTGGCTGGAGGTTAAGTATCCCTTTCTTTCTATCAAACCGAGATAGCGCGTAAATATCTTCGTGACGACATTATCTTGATAGATGTTTGTGGGTAGGGTTAATTTTATTCGTTGTGATACTGTACTGAGGAGCTCGTGTCGATTAAACAGCCGCTCTGGTCGATCTTTAGGTAAAGCCGCGCTTGCCTAGATTTGTCCGAGGATGGGTGACCACTCATTGCATACCGAGTTTCCTCCGTGCCTCGGAAAGCACGTTATGCTGTTAATTATAGACCTTTGACAGTCGGTAGTCAGTGGTCCGAAAGTCTGACAACCAATCTTACCAAGGGTATCCAATTACCCAGTACTAACTGGGTTGTGGAGGTCAGATAGGCAGTCGCTCTATGTAAAATACTGGTCTTCATCTGCGTCCAGTTAGACTGGAAGGCAACCCCAACATAGTTGGGAAAAGGCAGATGTGATACTTATTGTACTATAACTACTGTTGTATAGAACTAAGCCTTTACTGTTTTGAAGGCTGTATTGCTCTACTTTGATATTTTAAAGAATTACTATTTATTCTTAAAATTATCAGCATTTGATGATAAATACCGATCAAAATCTGTTTGATCTAATTATTATTTTTTCTCGAATAATTGTTTCAAAATCGATTCACCTCAAAACTCGATCATGGAATCGACTGTCCTTCAAAATTGCAAACAACTACATTCATGACTTTGTCAAAAAGTTCTTAGCAATTTGATTTTATGTTGCACCATAATACAGATTAAATTTGCCCCCCTCCCGCCTTAAATCAAACTCATGCAGTCCATATTCCATGTCAATAACATTATAATAAATTACCTGAAGACATACGACAACAAAATAAAACTAGTATATTTTAAAATAAATTAAAGCAATAATTAATTAAAAAAAGCTATTACACAGTACCCGAATATCTAACGGATAAATTCAATAATAATACATAATTATGATATTTAAAAAATAAATTTTCAAAAATAAACTAAACTATAACACTTTCGGATTTTCAGGATGTATTTTGTTAGGCTCGTATATCATGGGAGCAGACGATGGATTTCGTGCAATGAAAATACACTGGGTGCGATACATTGCATATATTAAACTTAAAATTATTTGAGATTACAACTCAACACAATAACACGGAGCATAATGAATCGGGTACAATTCCAAGACGTCTCAACTCCGCTCCGAATGTCTGTATGTGTATTTGCGATTCATATTAAGCCCGCACCAATGACCGGATCCGACATACATAATATACACACAATAAATTATACTAAAACACTTATACAATAACTATACTACACTAATAACCATAAACAATTTTTAAAGCGAGTAAATAAATAAGCAATATTTAGTAAAATTAAATAAATAATAAATGAATAGATAGACTTTCATATTAAATATTAATAGAATAAGTAAATGAGTGGAAATATAAAGTACTTAATAGAAATAAAATAATTCAAACTTAACAACAAAGATAAGTAAAAAAAGCTCTCTTCCTCTTTCTACTTATTTAAAAAATTCGCTGTGCCTGACTGGGTCCATAATTGTTTCTTTTATTTGTTTATTTACCACCTGTAAGTGTACATTATGGATAAAGCAATAAACGATTTGAGATTTAAAAATATGCCAAGTGTGTCAAACTAGTGCTAAATTCATAATTCAACTCCTACTCATGTACATAAAACAAATTGAAACAATAATGATCACATCCGGAATCAAACAGCTGACAACCCACAACATCCTCTCTGACATTACACCAACATGCTCACTTTGTTCCGCAAAACCGACCTAGACATTTAGATTTATTAGGCAGCCTGTACAGTAGACTGAAGCGGCGCGGAGCTGTGTGTAGCTAGATAAACATTTACCAGTTGCAACAAAATTCCCGTCTACAGTGGACATAGCAATGAGCAAAGATATTTTCTTCAGAGCTGTGTTTTTGTATAGTTTCTTCACTTGGAAAGCCTTGAAGACTTGTCGCTCTTCACTGAACCTTGGCACCACACCTACAGTGCATACAGCATTAGTTTTAAAAAACAACCGCGTAATAATTGCAGTTTTGTGTCCACTGCCATCGTTCGCTTCAAGTGTCTTGTCTCTTTTGAACCACGGCTTCGTATGGCTCCGCTACACCACTTAATGATTCATCTTCTCCTAATTTAACAAAGAGAGATACAAAGAAAATCTGTTCAGGTGGAGATTCATAGATGACCTTGCCCTAGAGTGTAAATGTGGTGTTGCTCCACAATCGATAGGAAACAAACCAGTATACTCCGCTACGGTTCTACTTCATTCTTCTCCGCTCACTCGCTCCGCTATTGACGAAACTGAAACAAAGTTAGGTTTAAATTACAAATTAGAGTTTATTCCGGAGACATTGTTACAACTCTGTAATGTTGAACTAGCTACGGGGCATATTGTTTGGAGTTTGAGGAATCCTGTTTCTTTCGTAGCAATTAAATTAGTTAATTGGTTTGGTGTTCGATTACTTCAATTAAATTGTTTGTTGAATTTAAATGCTCGATGGTTATTTCGATGTAGATTATTTGGTTACTTTTACTGAACTGTAATTGCATGTTAAATTGGACAACGTTCTCAAATTCTCAATAATATCCCGGAGTCTCGATTACTGTAGGTACCTAGTAAATTAATGTCTTACTTACCTACTGTTGAAAATAGTTTTACCAACATCAGAGAAAATGAGCATGATATTACATAATTCTAAAAACAGAACAGTTCCTAATCATAACCAGCAAATAATTTCCGCAGAGCACTCGATCTGTAAACATAACCAGTAATATTGTGTACATTGATAGCCTTGTTTGCGCTAAGCCTAACCAATTTGTACTCAACGGTAAATGGATTTTGAATTTCCAAAATAACACACTAGTAGGCTCATAATGTAGTCATTATAATTATGTGCGTAGTGTATTTGCCAAAGGTTTATCGACTCTAAATTTGTCTGTTTAGTTTGAAATTTTGAAGTATTATGTACTGAAACTAGGGGTAATTTTGCGGCTAGAGAACTGGTAGTACCAAATGTTTGACTTAGTGCACACTTAGGGCGTTTCCTTATGATAGTAGTAGTAGTTTAAGTCAACATTGCAGGGGTTAAATTTGATTCCATTCAAGGACGTTGCCCTATATACTTGTGTTCTATCACATTTCACATCAATGTATAGGTTCTTTTAAAGAACGAGTGCACCAAAAATATGTAGGTAAAGTTTACTTGAAGGTTGGCGGATTGTTGATAGTGTAACGTATAAAGACACCACTATGCATGGTTCTCTGCTCTTGTTCTAGGATTATTATTTCTTATATACATTTATATACGGGGTGGAAGGGACACTGACGCGAAAACGGTTACCACGTATTCAGTACACCATCAATGTTAGGGATTTTGGTTTCCGCACTTAGTTCCTAAAGTGGACCATTGTGCGTGAGCCATGGAGGCTGTTACTCCAACCAGGCCACCTCCCTCCAGAAGCAGATCAGACTTCCCGGTCTTCTCAGGGCATCCGCAAGAGATCTTGGTGTTCCAAGAGTCTCCTCGCAGATCTGGGTGAACTGCACTCGAAGAGTACGTGCGCTATCGTTTCCTCCGCCTCCATGCACGCCCTGGCACGTACAGGGGACTGTCAGTGATACCTAGGGTGTGGAAGTGTTTGTTTAGTGAGCAGTGTCCAGTGATGGTCCCACCACCACCAGTTGCAGGCTATCTCTATCCAGGCGCAGACGGCGCTTGATCTCTGCGCCCAGAATTACAATACCCAAAAGAACGCATGTTGAAGTCATCACCCACATTATCACATTTTGATCAGCCAGTCAGTTCTCACACATAACATAACATCACGCCTGTATCCCCGACGGGTTAGGCAGAGGTGTACCTTATCGTACACCCACATTTCGCCGTTAGTTATGTTGAAGTCCCATGTGACAGGGGGCGAGCCTATTCAATTCTATTCCACCAACCGGGCTCAAATCCAGATTCCGTGGCTGCTACTGAGAAATTCCTGATGGAATTTATAGTATTTTTTCAATTGGAAGAGCGGAGTCACCGAACACAAGCATCTTCTTGCTTAAAAGGTGATCTCCAAATCATGTGCGTTATAACTTTATGTAATTTAAATAAACATTTCTTTTAACACTGCCCGACCTGGCAATCGATCCCAGGACCTCATGCTTAGTAGTCGCACTTGCGACCACTCGACCAACGAGGCAGTCTCACACATACACGCCTATAGTGCCACGCGAACGAAGTAGCGGGCAACAGCTAGTATTTAATAAAGCTAAGGCTATTGTACTCGTGCATCTATCTTCCAATTTTAATTATATAAGGTGTGGATAACGTAATTAGTTGCACACTGATGCAATCTCGTACAATTATTTATTAACCATTTATAGGGTGTAATTGTTTCTTTTTCCTAATAAGTGAAATAAAATAAAATAATCCATCCAAAGGTTGGCTTCAAAAGATTGCTTTTAGTGATAAGACCACCCATTGTGTCACCCTATGTGAAATGTTATTTGTATGGTCAAATCAAATCAAATCAAATCATAATTTATTTGTTAACATAAGTAAAAAAATACAGATCTTATGTTTGATGAACAGAGCGCTATGTTATGCCAGGAGGCGTACAAATATGGTGTGCAAATCTAGCTGAGGATTACAATCATTTACTAAAATATTTGAAAATCATGCATAATTATGGTATTAAATTAGAAAATAAATTGAACAATTACATATAATTAATAATATTCTATTCCATAGAGTCCTACTCTTTAACTATGAGTTTAATCAAGATTGAAGAAAAGCGCTGGGATTGGAATATTTGTATAATCAAGTGTGGATGGAACGATGTCAACGTTAGGGTAAGTTAAAGGCAAGATTTGCGGACAAATAAACTGAGGTCTGTTGACAGAACCAGTTTAAACAAATAAACAAACCCTCAAAGGACGAAGGCAGTACCGTGACCAATAACCGCGAAGATTTAAATCAATTGTTTTTATCGTTGACAAAGACATTTCAATAGTACTGTCTATGTCTAGATCACTTCATCTTCTTCTTCTATACAGGGTTAATTGAAAAACACCAACAAGCTTTTAAGAGGTCATTGTACTCATCATTATGAACAACTTTTATTAAGGACCAAACCTGAATCGCGAAAAAAATCAGCTGTTCCCTACATTTATGGTCGCATTACTCGTCAAAATGTAGGGAACAGCTGATTTTTTTTCTAAGTTCAAACGGTATTTAAGGGTGTAAATCCGGATAAAGATTATATGCAACACAACATGCAATGCATCTAACAATTTAAATCTTTGCCAACAAACAAATGAATGATACTTTGCAAACCAAATCGAGTGATTCGAGAATACATGTCCGATTGTACGAACTCTTTGTTGTTTGTTAAACAAATTCGTCTCATCGTAAACATTTTTATGTTGACATCATAATATTGTTTTATTGTTAGAAAATTTACGATCATCCCCTTTGTGGTTTGTGTGATCCCGCATGGCGACGAATAATCTGTCACTGATTTGTACGTTTTGATTTGTGAGAGTGTATTCGAGTGTTTGGATCATAATATTTTAAATATTTTATTATGAGCCCATGGGCGCTTTTGAAACGAAAAAGATACGTGTCCCGTTCGGGTTGGTCGTTATTTTTTTCGCGAAGAATATTTAGATTTAACAATGTAAGTATGTGGGGATGTAGTTATACTATGGGTATTAGGGAGTGCAAAAGTGAAATGAGAGAAAAGAGTTTTATCAAGAAGCTCTCTGAAAAATCAAGAAACTGTAACAAAATCACCAGCAGGATCTCTGAATATACGTCCAGGTTGGCTATATTCGGCGAAAATGTCAGCAGATATTCCCGTTCGTTTTAAGTTCCGGCAAGTCTGGGGTAATTGCATTACTACTGTTTCAGGGTGTACACCCAAAAGTGACATTCGAATATCCCCTATACGAAGGAACGTCGTAAAATATACCTCCATTTTCTGAAACACAGGTTACTTTAACAGCTCAACAAACGAACATAAAATCCGACAATTAGGCAGGAAACGAGGGAAAACAATAAACCTTCGAGCATTGTGATATTTTTACAAGCAAATTTACTGTTGTTAGAGATAGAGAGGTCCCCTTCCAAAATGAAATACTAGAGACATTTATGGGCTGTTTACGAGCCAACTCTTTACCGAATGCGGACAACGATGTTTGTGTTTTTATTGTACACTTCCGCGTCATAAAAAGCTGGATGGATTTGTTTTATTTCTGTTGTTTGTAATCGTATTATGCTGATTTTGTATGTGGAAACATCACAATTGAAGCGTTTCACATGTTGCAGGATGTTTTTAGCAAATTGTACGCCTGTCTTGCCTTTCTAGTTGATACAATTGTGTTTCACTTTTGGTGTACATTAAAGTATATTCTATTCTTTTATGTAGCTTGTTATATCAAGTGGCAAATTGGGGATATAGTGCAGGCAGCAGCACCTCCAAAGGTTGTTTTTTTGTTAATTAAAATATTATAATTATTTTAGTCTCGGAGTTCGCGACGAGGGTAAATACATCTAACTCAGACAAACATTTTAATTTTCGCTCACGTGTTTTAGCTAACATCAAAAACGTTACGAAGAAAGCGATAGGTATTTGATATTTAATTTCCATTTGCATGACTTATGAAAAACAAATTAGGTAAAAAGCTCAAGATAATGCTCCAAAGGAAAATAAAATAATTGAAGAATGAGGAAAGAATTACCGGAATATTTTTTACGTAGTATCAAATTCGCAATGTCATAAAAATTCTAGAGGTCGACGGGGTGCTTATAAATATTCAAATTTGTACAAGCACTGGGCCAGGTGGGCGCCCAGGTTTGCATAAGTAAACTTGCGAAGGGTGCGGACACGACGCACAATAATCCGGCTTCGGTTCGATAGAAAAAGCAAAATCAAAATTCATTCCGTTGACCCGAGCTCCGGTCGTAATTCCACGACAGGGCCGGAAACTATTCCTATTCCGAGGGGATCCAACCCCAAGGCGGCACGCCTCCTTGTTTCCAAATATTTTCCTCTCGTGCCTTAATGCAGCAATCGTAATTTAAAACATGCTCCCTCGTTCAAAATGAACGCACGCTCGGTTTCTGCCGCCAGATTTGTGGACGGAATGTGTTAATTGTTTCGTTCCATACGCACGGCTGCGGTCGCGATACACTGATATGCTCTCGCTTGACCATGTAATGGAACGGGTTTAATGGTCACAATTAATGAGCGGCTACCGAATTTAGAATTTCGACGGTTTACATCGAGACGGCCTCAATAAAAGTTGGAAGTAATAGAGTAGTTGTAATCTCGGAGGCGATATACCGCGTGGAGGGCGTGTTATCGCCGACGGAACGGTAATGACTGTGCGATAACATCGCTCGGTGAGGAAGCGAGGGCGAATCGACTGATCTCAGACTGCGGCCAGATTAAATCTCTGTAGGAACTGCCCGCAACATTAACTAATGACACTCCGGAGATGAGACGAACTCCGATAGCCCCTGAATGCCCCGATCCACTCCACACACCGACTCATTTCAGTTCATTTGAGGGAGTCGCCGGGTAATCAGCATTCAAGAGCTCATCGCCAAAGATAAGACAAGTTTGTGACGGCTGTTTTGGACTCCAATTGACTTGTTTCATTATCATACACCACGGATATTTGATGACATGATATCGTGGCTGGCACTTAATATTTTATCACATGGTGGGTAATTTTCGTTTAATGTGTTAGGTATCTTGGGAACCTTGTTCATTAGTATTTCGTTACCCTAACAGTTTTTAAAGCTCCATTAGTAAGGAAAACATTACAAAATCCGTACAAACCTACGGACTCAAAATAAATAAACGCTTTCGCGTAAATATATACAACTTCCACCCTGTATTATTTCGTCGAATTGTTATAAATAGCTGTTGCAAATTGGTATTAAATGAGCTACAAAAAAGGTCCAACTTTAAGTCTCCCCTTCCGAAGTCGACAATAGGGAAATTCGATATCGCATAGGAGAGTCCCATTAAGGTTGGGACCGGCTCGAGATTGCGATAAGCATGTATTTTTTATTGTTAGTCGAGCTGTTGAGATTCGACATATAAAGTGTATCAGCTGCATTATGATTCGAGTGGGGTAAAAGTATTTTCTTTTTAAATGGAATTTTGTGAGACTAAAGTTTGACTTAAATGTAATTAAAAGACAACGATTCTGACTCCTCTTCAATACTAAAATGAGCAAATACGATACAGTTGGTACCTTTACTTTATTTCATCAACAGAAACGCAACAATATCATTTGCTATCCACAAAAGTTATACAAAAAGTACTAAACTGAAACTAATAATAGTTTGCGAAGTCGTATACCAAAATGACTTGTTGGCAGTTTCATGTTATTTCAGAACCAGTGTGCAGTTTTACGAGGAAGGTGGACCTTGTCTATTTTTAGTGCTTTGATTTGCATGATATTGTGCCGTAAAAACACCGTAAAACTACACTTTATTGCTGAATAATGGACTGAAAGACTAGTATATTAGGTTGATAATGTTTTAATTAACATAACTGTGTAGTATTACAGTAGCTTCCACGTTTGGCGAATACACTTAAATGTACGTTTGACAAATCTTGGGCAGTCAGCCAAGTTAGTTATTATATCACCATGCTCACTGGCAGGCTCACTGATGACGATTATCGATATCCATCCATCTATCTACCAATCGTAATTATCTCATTTTCGCTTCTTGTATCGGTGTTTGGAAGGCCCTTAGGACTAAAACTTAAGATAATAACTGGACTTAAGATATAATAATTGTGTTACTGCATGACTTAATTCCTCTTCCTCTCTTCTTCTATAAATGAGTGGTCAAGTTACGAGTATGTACGGCACTGACTGTCTCATCATCATCTGCCTAGCCTTTCACCAATTATATTGGTGGAGCGACTGCCTATCTGACCTCCACAGCCCAGTTACTACTGGGCAATACGATACCCCTTGGTAAGACTGGTTATTAGACTTTCGGGATCAGATCTACAAATGAAAACCGGGACCATCGGCTTGAAAGTGCTTTCCGAGGCACAGAGGAAACTCGGGATGTAATGGGTAACCCATCCACAAGCTGTCTGAACGTACCTAATCTAAGTGTGTCTATTAACCAGTGCCCTATTACTTTCAAAACCCATTAAATCTTCACCACTACATTCAAAGTCAGTCACAAATTTTCCCCTACGTCTGGTGGTACGGTGCTAATTTGCAGCGGTATTGTTTGCATGCCATTTGATGTCCGATGTTTAATGCCACCGGAACCTCATTGTCCCGTATCCCGGACAATGGAAGCGCCGCTTAGGACACAATAGCAGGGTACCTGGCCAAAGTGTTATGAAGCCGTTAGAAAGCCTTAATTGACGTTTTGGAAGGAGTTTGCTTACTGATTTTATGGAATGGAATGTAGGGATTTACTGAGAGGTGGTTGAACTGATTTAGAGGAGCTCGTGGCTAAATAAGAACAGCCGCTCGGATCGATCTTTAGGTTAAGCCGTGCTTACCTAGGTTGGTCCGTGGATGGGTGACCACCCATTACATACCGAGTTTCCTCCGTGCCTCGGAAAGCACGTTAAGCCGTTGGTCCCGGCTGTCATTTGTAGATCTTTGAAAGTCGTTACAGGTAGTCAGTGGCCCGAAAGTCAGACAACCAGTCTTATCAAGGGGTATCGTATTACCTAGCACTAACTGGGTTGTGGAGGTCCGACAGGCAGTCGCTCCATGTAAAATACTGGTATTCAGCTGCATCCGGTTAGACTGGAAGCCGACCCCAACATAGTTGGGAAAAGGCTAGGCAGATGATGATGGTTGAACTGATTTATACTGAAAGGTATTGGTCTAGTAGTCGCAATCGCAACTGCTGAGCATGAGGTCCAGGGTAGGGCAAAATGTTATTGGATTTTTCCATCAGGAATTTCTCAGTAGTAGCCACGCAACCTGGATTTGTGATCGGTTGATGGCAACCGGCTCGCCCCCAATTACATGGAATTTAAACATAACAGACGAAATGTGGGTGTACTATTAGGTACAACTCTGCCTAACCCTTCGGAGATTGCAGGTGTTGTGTTATGTCATACATGTGTAAACGTCTTTTTGCCATGGGGCTTGGCAGAAACTACAAAACGCCCCCTGCTTCCTTTCCTGTGTCTAGAGCTCAGGTTATACAAGGAAGTTCTTACTGAAAAAAGTTTTTGTTTCTCGGTAAATGCCGATACAAATCTTTTGTTTTTATTCCGTTTTTTATGAACTCAGTTTCTATTTTTACTCCACAGTCGAATTCACAGAGAAAGTATTTTTACACAAATGTATTCTCCTGTATTTCGGGGAATTGTATTGGTATATTAGAAAAACTAAAACTGGCGTGTAGACCATATAGATATAGTATACCTATGCATAAGCTATCTTAGAAAATTGTATTTATTCAGGTACATCTTCATGATTTTATTATACATTCGTTTAGTATAACTCGTGCTAAGTAACAATTTTTTTTTTTTATATTTGCAAAGTTACGTATTTCTTAGTAAGTACCTAAGTTCCATTAACAAAACTTGTGTAAAAAATATTTAAAGTAGGCACAGGTACCAACTTACTTTGATTTAATTTGTGAAAAAGGTTACAGACGGACATTGACCGCCGAATTTTTCATCATATTAAATTCACTGGTAATTTAATCAACGTTGCATGCAAAATTCTCGTGCATTAAATACTTACAGCTTTTAAACCGAAAAATTCTTGTGAAATTACGGGGTTGTGTGTCGAAATGTAACCACTAAAATGAAGTCCATTCAATTCCAATGATGCACGCAAAAAGTTATTGACATTCTGAATATTAATTTAGTCATTTTCGTCTAAATTTATATGCTTATAAATTGTTTGTAAATTATAAGTTTTAGTTTTGTTTTGTTTTGTTTTTGTGTTTTTTTTAGTTTCCATTGCATTTTTACAGTATATTTACAATTCGTTTGCTACTGAGGCACTTGAAGACCTTAGGGTTTTCTTCTTGGGCTGCGGGACTGTTCGAAAGAGATACCGCGGCCCTGGAACATAAAGGGCCAAAGAAGGAACATGGGTGGTTTTTAGTCAGTAAGAGTCTGACACTCCCTTCCGCTCCGCCCAGAGCGGGAGGGGTCATTTGATGATTTCCCACCCAACAAAAAAAAAAAAGGGTTTTCTTCTTCAAGTAGGTACCCTCACTGCCTCAAAACATGCAGTCAAGTTTACCTCTGCTCTGCCACTGAAGACGCCGTGGATGTGGTAGAGTTTTGAGCCAACCAAATTTGAAGGGGCTTTTCATCCGACGAGCTCGTGCGAGACTCTGACCTATCAGACTTCTTCCTGTTGACATTTCATGGAGATCGTCTCTCACTATCAGCCCACGACATACCTATCGTCTGGTCGACACAACGCTGGCCAGGGTTTACCTTGAAGTACAATAAACGTGATTATGATTTATGTAACCGCTTTTAGAGTGTTTGCTTTTACACTCAAACCCTTATCTGTCAAAAACTTCGCGAAACAAAACAAAGTTTAATCAAATCATATTAGGAATCATTAACCATAGCTGATCCCAAAATAGAGGGCAAATCTTGGGTCGTTTATAGTAAATAGGGGCGAATCGTCTAAATTAATTAATTCGTTTGGCGGGACCCACTAATGGAGTTTTGTTGTGATACAGACTGTTACCGACCGGTCGGCGTTCCTGTTACGGCTCAATGTAATTACCGATGATAAGAAACGCCAGATTGATAGCTGCAACGATCCCTTATTGGTTAGATGGGTCGTTTATTACAAAAGATTGCCGAATTAAGAACTCTTAAGAGGCGAAAAAGTTAAAGACTTTCGTCAAGATTAATTCGGCACCGATTTTGTCTTTTTCTTGAAGTGAAACTTGCATGGAGCGTGTGATTTCGAATATAAGTTGCAATTTCTCGTTTACATAATTATCTTCCGTGTGTTGACGAATACAAATCACAGAAGCGAAAGCAAAAGACACTTAGACACTGAATTTTGTAACTCATAGTTATACACGTCAACGAATCAGCAAACCATATCGTGAGACTAAATCGCTCGGCCACAGATACTATAGAATCGTGAAAAGCTATAAAATCAACGATAAAAAACACTGTCCTACAATACAAAGTCTTCTAGACAAAGCGGCATTTCATTAGCGATAACGGTGAGGAAAAAGTCAATAATGAATTGAAATAGAGACTACAGAAACTGCAAAAATCTGAAACGATTGTAAACCGATTGTCTAGACAATCGGTTTACAATCGTTTCGTTTTTTCAAGCCCCCAAAGTGGCTGTGTCAACATCGCAAAACGAAGTGAAGTTCCAAAGCCATCTAAATGTATACTTACTTAAAATGTATACTTGCTTATGCCCGTGGAGTTCGGATTATGCCACGGTATCGTGAAAAAGTGTTAATCCAGGTTAAAAACTATATGTGTCAGACATATAGTTTTAAAGTTTTAATAGTTAAAAGTTCGTCAAAATCCGTTCAGTAGTTTTTGCGTGAACGTGTCAAACTTTTCAATTAAGTATACCTAACATTTTGCTACATAGCCTTACAAAGACAGATTATAACGGTTTTTCTATTATATTACTTTTCTATGTAGTAGCTATCTAAAATCTTCATGCAGTCGTCACATTTTGACAAAAATCGTAAACCAACCTCACTACTAAACGAATATCTCTCACCGTAATACTACACTGAAACAACAATGACCGTCATCCCGTACCCAATAAGTCATCCTCCCTTACCTTGAACAATACGCCGTCAATTCAGCGCAGACTGACGTCATAACTCATGGCTAATGATGGTACACGTCAACGTTGTGTAGTAACGTCGATAGTTGAGCATTTGATCGGGAATTGAGAACTCAATTGAGTAAAATCTGTCCTAAGATAAGACTTAACATGATAAGATAAGGGTCTTTTGGCCTCTTGCAGGACCAGTTTAGTTTATGTTTTTTTTTCATTTATATAATGTAGCTTCATTGTTGGTCCTGTTTGAATGCATTAAATACTTTTTCTAGCTTTCTTAGGGCCGTGATTTGTAAGGGAAGTTAATGTGCTTACATTGATAATTACAACAATGCACAATTAAACATACTAGCAATTATTATGTTTAAATATGAAGGGCTCAGTGACTACAGGAATATCAAGATAGATATTTCCAAGAATACCACAGTTTTAGTTGCCCGTGTAAGAGCTACGACTGCAAGAATACAAACCGACCCCAGCTACGTTGGGAAATGGCATGGCAAGTGATTATTGTAACGCACCATTAGAAATATCCATAGAAAATGATAACATAGTAGACGCTTATCTAACTTCGAGAATGAAAAACTTCTAATACGAAGAGAAAATACTCATCTGTCTAGTTATCGCCAAACATATGACATGAACCTTGAGAGTATCTACATCATTATCATTATGTATATTTATTCACTAAGGGCTGGAAACATGTAGAAGAGTTTTGAGCGCTAACTTATAAGTAGTATTATATTGTCTGTAATTATGCACAGATAATAAAGGTAATACTACATATAAGTTCGCACTAAAACAAACACAAAAACAAAACAAAACACAAACTAAAAAAGAATATAAACTATTAAAAGTCCGTACTACAATAGGCCAGCTCATCTTCAATTGTATCTACGCAAAAACATAGTAATAAATGTACTCAATCAGTTAATATTTTGATTGCAAAATAAATAATCAAGCTTGGTACAATATTTAATATGGATGAATTAAAGTTAATCCTGCCTGTAATCCGTATTTAAGTGTATTTTTAAATCAGTGAAGTCATGTTGAATGTTAATTATGCTGAAACTACATTCGATAAGTAGGTAAGTAAATGTATTTATTCCAATCCTTACTCCATACTTATATTTAAAAAACTGAAAGTATGGTGGTTAGTTATCATACGACACCGTTCGTTCGCTTAGCAGGGCGGGTGTAGAGGATCTCACGTCGCAACGAGTGTTAGGCATCACCAGATTTCATAGAAGCCATTCTATGAAATCTGGTGATGCCACTGCCGTACATCCGCTGCGTTGCTTCTGCCTGACAACGCGGACGAGCGCTTCGTCTGATAATCGCCAAACTCTGCCTGTCAGTTACATACCTTTCCACACCTTAACGGCATTATATTCATATATTTCACTAGCGACTCGTCCCGGCTTTGCACGGGTATGTTACTCAGGGTGAATGTAGCTAACCAATGGTGAAAGAATTTTTGAAATCGGCACAGTAGTTTTTGAGTTTATTCATTACAAACATACACACACACAAAAATACAAATTTTTCCTCTTTTTAATATTAGTGTAGATTGAAATCCATTCAGGATTTAAATGATAGCTACAACAATTATACATGTTCTAAACACGAACATCATCATAACAACTCATGCCCACTCAACGCAAACCGAGACAATGTAACGACATTAATAAATACTCGATATTGAGACCACTATGGGTCCTTTCATTAGGTCCTTACATACGCCGATTATACAGGCTGACTCATTAAACGAGGGACACACATGCCAATCAAAGATATGATAGTGTGTCAACATTACAAAGAAAAGGTTTGTAAACAACTAAACGAACTATTTATATTATAACAATTATAAACAATTAAATAAACTAAAATAACTAAACAAACTATAAAAAGGCATAAAACAAACACCTCCTCAACGCTGTCAGCTGGTAATGAGCCCACGAGATTGTTGGCGGCGTTGCTGCGTTGTATGGCAACACTTAGCCTCTGGCCTTTATAAATGGATGTAGTAACTTTTAAAAAGTCTCTAAGGTATGATTTGTTTTGTCAAAAGCTTAGGTCAGGGAAAATTGCATTTGTCAACAGTCAATGTGCTCCTGCTTCATATAGCTGCTTCTTAAATCCTTTTCGGATTTATTTGATAAATTCTGTTGTTTTTTTATTTCAAATTAACTCAGTTCTCCGGGATGCGTTGAGCTCTTCTGGTGGTCTCCACTATTGACTCTGGTCCTCAGGCGTTGCAGTGACGGGATTGTCTACAATTGAAGTATAATAAATGGTGATTCTGATATTGAGGAACTCAGATAGACAGTCGTTTCAAGTCCTGATTTTCAGCTTTATCCTGGCAGACTTAGGAAAAGGCTAGGCAGATGATGATGATGTTAAACTCTGATGTTCTAAATATCTCCTTCAAATATGTCCTTCGTTTATCCGGTCACACTGTATATGATTCCCCCTGATTTATCCCATATCATTTGCAATAGGTACATGTACGACCCGCCTCCCCCCGCGGGCGTCTTCATTAATATTCGAGCGTAGGACGCTTTGCCAATAAATAAGTTAGGCAGGATTGCTCTTAAATTTCAAGGTGATAGCGGTTATGGCGAGGTCGTGTGAGGACAATGCGGGGTTGACTGGCTCGTAGAGTATTGCTTTGATATTTTTTGTTTTAGTCAAGTGAGTATAGTATTAATAAGCAGAGGTAATCACAGCTTCAAACCTTTTTTCTGTTCCACCGCCTGGGATACAGGCCTATTTGCGAGAGGAAGTTAATGATAATCCACCACGCTGGCCATGTGTGTTTTGGTGGATATCACATTTCTCAAGAAGTTTTCCTTCAATTGTGTGTGTGTTCACCAAAATTGTTTGGTGATGAAATTATTTACACAAAGTAAATTATTATACTTCCTGGTTTGACTACGCTCTATAACCCGTACGTCGTACGTCGTGGCCGTTTCCACTGAGACCGTACTTCGGCTGTATTTCTAACTTTCTCAGCAATATTCGTGAAGTCAAAACTACAGGTTGCTGAAATCCTTATCCTTCGACTTTAAACTTCCCCTCCCTTCTTTAACTCTATTCTTTTAACCTCCATTGGTTTATGTTTTGTCCAAACTGTAAATAACGGTCAGCCACGCACAATCGTCCCAAACTTATATGGATAAGCACTTCATACCCTGTTAAGAGTCGCAAGTTGTGTAACAAAATAATACCGTCTCTTTAGAAAAAGTCCCTTAGAAAAACAAACGTATTGTTGGAAAAGGCTACGAATTTATCCTTTCCCAACGATACGCTGAGGTGAATATCGTATCAGTATATTCCACAGACGGACTGCCATCGGCCCTCTGCAATCCGTTTACTGGAATACCGATATTCTGCGGTAAGACCTATAGGTAGCTAGATTTTCGAGCCTCTACCCTCAACCTATGCCTCAACGTAGGTGATAAACACTCGTATTCGTATTTCAACATCTTGAATTTCATTAGTCTTTCGATTCTATAGAAGATTTTAAGTCTGCTTACACCACAACCACACAAATGCAAACGCATTTGTGTGGAGATCTAAACGTATTTTAAACACCGTTCTATTTCTGTCAATTTGAAAATAACAGAGGTGGATATTTTTTCTTAATGTTTAGCGATAATCTCTTTAATCTTTTAATTTTCTTAATGTTTAGAAAGCGTTTTTGTGGGTCTTAGACTCGAAAGATCAATAAAACATACAATTTCAAAAATCAAAATCATACCATTTCCCTTTTTTATCGGAGCACCACCATCAAAAATGCCGTCGAATGCAGTCGCTACGACCGAAGTCCACTAGATGGCATCATGTCCCACTGTTGGGCAAAGGCCTCTTCCAAGTTTTTCCAAGAGCTCTAATCCCAGGCTAAAATACACTGGTAATTATTCCGAAGGCAAAACAGTCGTATAAAAAAGTGCAATCATCAAAACAAATACTGAAGTTCTATCTACGCTATCGTTAGGGTGCGGCCACACTGCTCCGTTTAAAACTGTTTACCTTACTAATGAAACGCTATAACGTGACGCGAATATGCCACGTCATAATTAAATACCGCTAGGGTGCGCCTTTGTATTAGCTAAAAGATTTTTAGTAATTAAATTCCGCAATAAATTTTAACGTAGTTTTTTTGTGAACTTTTGGCTCCCAAGGGTGATATAATGGTATATGTATATGCGTTTAATTTTTTTTTGTGTTGGTAAAAAATTGGTCTTTAATTGACGTTAAATTTTAAAGTGTAAATTATTGTAGTTTGACGAAGACTAAAAGTAGGCGTATGCAATTCGTTGAGGATTTATTATTTTTTTAAATAATTGAGGCATGCCTAAGAAATATTTCTCGACGGCATGTAAAGCCAAGTCAAAGGCATTACACGTTAAAGAAAGAATATAAATTGTGAAAGTATGGAAATGATAATCAAACGTTGAAATATTTTATGATCATAATATTTTAAAAGCCCCAGATCAGATGCTAGATTTTACACTCAAATCCTTAATTTAGTTTATAGAAAGTCAGCCTCAAAGCACCTTTCGATCCTAAGAAAATAAGTAGAAAGTTCTTAAAGCTTTCTTATATTTTTAGATCTTTCTTCGTTCTTTTTGGGTGCCATTTTAATATTGGAAAATGATATCTGAATTAATATTTTAATTAGATTTTAAGTTATCTTTAAAATCTTCGTTGTTATATTCTAGCACTTCGGCTGCGACTTCGTCTGCAAACAATGTGATAGACTAATATGTATCATATAAAGGACATTGTTCGGCGTCCATACATCTTTGGCCTAAGAACCAACAGAGACGTGAATTTACTTTTTATGTTTTAAATAATGCATTAATACGATTTAATCTAAATTAAAATCACAGACAAGTGTCTAAGTGTGTCTCTAAGTGTTTTTTTTACAATTCTCAAAAGTTTGAGAATTGTAAAAAAAACAAAACAGTTTCGGTATTTGAGGTTATAATTAGGCCAATAGAATCGTCATTGTCGTCGTGTCATTCTATCATTCATTACTATCAAACGTAAAAGTGTCATCTGTCAATTCAACGACTGTCAGTGTCGATGTTGCTCTTTTCACATAGCGCTTTCAATCGCTTTATTCTGTTTGTAACTAAAAACCTTAGTCAATTCAAAAAAAATAATGGCACATGCACGGGGGAATAAGACAGAAGGAAGTGAATTACTTTTTAAAATGTTTTCGACATTATGAAGTGTCTGTTCCATTGTAATAATTGAAATGAAAATTATAAAAAGAAGTAGTAATTATTGTAAAGGCATACGTGTTGATGCATAGGCCATTTTTTACAATGTCCTTTAAATAATTTATAGCCTATAGCACCCACGAATAATGTAGCTTTCTGCCAGTGAAAGCATTTTTAGAATTGAATCATTAGATCCGGAGATTACCCACTACATACACCACATACGAACAAATTTTACCTTTTTATAATAATAGTATAGATTTTAACTGAAATTAACTGGATTCTATAGAATCATAATTATTTCATCAGAATGTTAATGAGCTTAATTATTGTGTTAAAGAGAAACTACATCACGAAAACAGTTTAACCAAATTGATGTAGGGTTGCTAAAGCTAATGCAATAAAAAACACATTAATTTATAAGCTACTACAAATTTAATAGATTGTTAACTTTATCTCTAAAGCTTTAGGTTCAAGGTTGATTGGGAAAATTTGACAGTTAAGGGTAGCTTGATGTGCTGGCGTATGTACGTAACCCCTACTTGGAAACAGTTTTAGAGAAATATAAAACCACATGCAAATCAACACAAATTAATTAAAACCTCTATAGTAACACAATATGGGGTCAACTTGATAGCAGAAATGCCAGGTATCCACAGTGGTTTAGACACCTGGCATTTTAGCTCTAGCTACAGGATAGTTCCTTAACTTTTGAATAACTGATAAATGCGTGCACAAAATTTGAAAAAAAATAGTAGGTACAGCTGGAAAATCGTCTTTTTAGGGTTCCGTATCCAAAGGGTAAAACGGGACCCTATTACTAAGACTCCGCTGTCTGTCTGCCTGTCTGTCTCCAGGCTGTATCTCATAAACCGTGATAGCTAGAAAGCTGAAATTTTCACAAATGATGTATTACTATTGCCGCTATAACAACAAATACTAAAAATTAAAAAATAAATATTAAGGGTGCTCCCATACAACAGATATGATTTTTTTGCCGTTTTTATAGATAATGGTACGGAACCCTTCGTGCGCAGGTCCGACTCGCACTTGGCCGGTTTTTTTTATATGTTTTATTTATATTGATGACTAGCTGTTGCCCGCGACCTTCGTTCGCGTGAAATAAAAAAAATATATATATATGTTATATAAAAAATTTAACTTCTCTTTTTTTTAATTGGATTTTATTACAAAAATTTCAAGGGTTTTAATTTTTTTTGCACTGAACCCTAATTATTTTTCGTCAAATAGAAGTAGCTTAAGTAGCTCCTTATTGCATCAGCTATCTGCCAGTGAAAGTCCCGTCAAAATCGGTCTAGCCGTTCCAGAGATTAGCCGGAACAAACAGACAGAGAGACAGACAAAGTATTGTAAAAAAACAGAAATACGACTGTCACGTTCATTTTTGGGTTCGGTAAGTCCCATTGGTTTAATACATTTATTTGTAATACATTTTTTTTAAAAGCAGTTATTTTAATATTACAAACAGATACTTCAATTTTATTTATTTGTAGAGATTGTGATGCCAATCGATACAGTTTAAGCATTAAACTACTTATAGTATACCGTTAGACATTTTAGGTTTTTTGCAGTTTGCCGGTCAATGTAGTAACTTTATTTAATCCCATTTAATGACTATAACATGAAAAAGTTATTCAGTGTGATTAAATAAACTTTGAGGGTTGTATATTGTAATAATTGTATTATAACTCTGTAAAGCCATTGCTTTACGGTCGCGAGTCATATTTGAAAGAACACACAACCTGTCAAAATTTGCCAAATGGCAAATTGCAAAAACGTAAGAAAATTTGAATTTCGGGGGCTACCCTGTCGTTTCCCCTTTGGCACAATTTCAGGTAAGGTCGGTTATGATTGGCATTTGATTTCTAATCAAACACACGCCGGGCTAAAACAAGGCACATTTGATAGGTGACGTCATTATACATATATACGTAACTACCTAATCCGCTTTCAATATTGTAGACAGGTAATTAATGTTTGTTTTGGATATGTTAGTGTCCAATTCGATGAAATTGTTATAATTGAAACATGTTTAATTCAATGCGTTGTAAACTACAAGTATCATTTTTAGGATTAGAGGAGTAAAACGGGACCCTATTACTAAGACTCCGCTGTCTGCCTGTCTGTCTGTCCGTCAGTCACCAGGCTGTATCTCATGAACCGTGATAGTTAGACAGTTGAAATTTTCACAGACGATGTATTTCTGTTGCCGCTATAACAACAAATACTAAAAAACAGAATAAAAAAATATTTAAGTGGGGCTCCCATACAACAGACATGATTTTTTTTGCCGTTTTTATAGATAATGGTACGGAATCCTTCGTGCACGAGCCCGACTCGCACTTGACCGGTTTTATAACTAGTGGTTATCGACTTAAAAACATGTCTATCTATGTGCCTTATACTTGCTTTTTTTTAATTCAGGGAAAACTCATGACTTAAAAGTTGTATTGATGATTTTACATAACATCACGCCTGTAATCTGAGAAGGGTTAAGCAGGGGTGTATCTAATAAATAGTACATTCACATTTCGTCAGTTATGTTATAGTCCCATGTAATATGCCCGGGGGCCTATTGCCGTCAACCGGTCATAAGTCCAACTCCATGGTTACTACTGAGAATTCCTAATGGAAAAACCCAATAACACTTTGCCCGACCTGGGAATCGAAGCCAGGACCTCTTGCTTAGCAGTAGCGCTTGCGACACTAGACCAACGAGGCAGTCATTAATGTTTTTGAATGGCCATAATTGTACTGTAAACATTTTTGGTACGATCTGGAAATCATATTTTGGTCAACATACGATCTGATACTGGCCTGAAATTTACAGAAGACGTAAGAAAATCATACTTGAAGTTTTTCACAGTCTCACAATAGGCTGAATTATATCCGACACTTTTCTCTAAGATGAATTTATCACAACTTTTAAAAGCATCTCGAACTTTATATCAAAGAGAGGCAACTTAAATAAGAATTTACTATTCAGAAGCCTTTGTGAATAAGAAAGACTGTTTGGCCAGTTCTTGACATACGGTATTAAAATTGATGGATCTCCATTCTGGCTTCATAGACCTAGTTTCTCATTTTGTTTTTAACTGTTTTGACCTACGACTTTGTTTGTTGGTATTCGTGGTCAAGAACTGTCAGTGTCATTATTGGGAATACTGATACTTCTTGAGGAGCTCGTGGCTAAGCAATAACAGCCGCTGGGGTTAATCTTCGGGTTAAGCCGCGCTTGTCTTGGTTGATCTGTAGGTTGGTGACCACCCATTACATGGCGAGTTTCCTCCGTGCCTCGGAAAACACGTAAAGCCGTTGGTCCTGGCTGTCAACTATAGATCTTTGACAGTCGTTATGTAGTCAGTGACACGAAAGTCTTACAACTAGTCTTACCAAGGGGTATCGTATTACTCAGTACTAACTGGGTTGTGTGGTAAGCAGTCGTTCCATGTAAAATATTGGAATTCAGTTGAGAATTCGGTTAGACTGGAAGACGGAATGGCTAGGCAGATGATGATGATTCTAATACTTCTTGAACGCGGTTTAGATGTGCTGATCGCGTTCAGTTTCATTTGAAACATTCACCCGACGACGCAGCGACCTTAAGTTACAACGGAGAGTTAGGTTTAAACGGAGTTAAACGGAGGTGAAACTTGCTAACTGGTGGTTTAGAAAAACCTTTACATAGATCTATCTTGAGGTACCCACCTAAATGCGTTGAGCATGATTTATGTCATGGAACCTACAAATTACGTTTTACTGTAAAGATGTTCAGGTTTTTAAGTTTTTTTTGTACATACTTTATTAAATAAACTTGTATGACAGACAGATTAATATTACAGTTTGAAAGTCTAAAGAGTCATTTGTCAAAGTAAAGTATTCGTTTGAGTAATAATTAGTTCAGTTATTAGATTTTTAATACTTTCGAACAAATACTATCTGTGTACAAGTGACTTAAATATCGCTTGTATACTTCAAAAACTGCAATAAAACATTTGACATTTAATATTCAGTACCAAAAGGAGTAGTTTTTGTAATAATTCTTAACGATATAAAGTTTAACAAGTTAACAACTTGAGGCCTCTGGCAAACTCATTCATACTATTGTAATAATATCTTGACATGAAAAACTTAGCAGTCTCAGTTTTTTTCTTCTTTCTTTTGATTTTTACGATTTCTTGATATGTTTTCATTTTTAATATTACCACGGAAATTTATATCAGAGGCACTTTAATTTTCAGTGAAATAAATTTCAAAATGTTTTATGTACATATTTCACAATATTCATTCGTGGGTGCTTATAAACGTGAGATGCTATGTGAACGGTTATTATTTGATATTTAATATGGACAAGAACCGGAAACGTTCCTAGCAATGATGACAGCCGCTCGGGTCGATCTTCACGTTAAGCCGCGCTTGCCTAGGTTGGTCCGTGGATGGGTGACCACCCATTACATACCAAGTTTCCTCCGTGCCTCGGAAAGCACGTTAAGCCGTTTGTTCCGGCTGGCAATTGAGGATCTTTGACAGTCGTTAAATAGTCAGTGGCCCGAAAGTCCGACAACTAGTCTTAGCAAGAGGTATGGTATTACCCAGTACTAACTGGGTTGTGAAGGCCAGATAGGCAGTCGCTCCATGTAACATTGGTATTCATTCCGGTTAGACTGGAAGCCGACCCCAATTTAGTTGGAAAAGGCTAGGCAGACGATGATATGGACAAGACCCGGCAAAAACGCCACAGTTACTCTTTCTTTTCAAAATAATTGGCTTTTATAATACCTACAATGTTTTCAAAATATTACAGTCTTACAGGTATGAGTTTCAAGTCAAACTAATAAGTTGGCCCTTTGCTCCGCAAGCTCAAATTATTCACTCTTGAACTTTCTCTGTTTGTTTTATTTTTTGGTTCTGAGAAAAACAAAACACGGCTGAAAAGACGTGACCTTTCTTAATCAGGCTATTATCATTCGAGCCAGCCGTCCGTCCTTCTTCGGAGCTGGGATGCTGGGAAATAAGTGCTTACGTCGATAAAGGCATTCTGATATGGAGCTAAACTGGTAGCTGTGTAATGAGGATAACGGTAATCTAGATTTTCATAAATCGTCTCTTTGCTTGAGTTTGGTTTGGTAAGAGATGTAATGAAGTGACTAATAGGTATGGCTGAAAGGAGATTCTGCTTTGGATCAGTAGCATAGTCGGATTTGACAACTAGGCTGACTAGGCTGTGAATGGACTGTAGTTGGGCAAATACAGTCCATTCACAGTTACTGACAGTTACAGACTGTGGCTGGACTCTTAGTATCTTAGGTCTTTTTGAAATAAATGCTTTGAGTTTGAGTTTAGAACATACATATCTTAGTATGTAAAATCAGCTGTTTCATACAATACTACGCGGTCAAAATGTATGGAACAGATATTTTTTTTTTGATAACTGGCGTACATTTTCTGCGCTGCGCTTCTAGAATCATGTACTAAATTTATGATAGGTAAAAGTGGTCACGTTGACAGACTGATGATACCCCACTATTTGTACAGTATGATACTGTACAAAATAGTAATGTAATGTGGCCATACTATTTGTAAGTGTACAGTTCAAGGAGGCGTAGCTTGTCAAGAAAAAAATGCATCGATATGTCAAATTTAGTACATTTATTTTAGTTCTGTGTTCTCCCGCCTGCAAAGATAAGTTGGCTTAAGTGCACTGGGGGTCTAAAATGGCCGCTTTAGCAGAATCATAATAGGATAATAATATGAATTACGTTTAAATTCGTAAAATGGTCACAAGGTGACAATTCATTAATAGTACGTACGTCTATGACCATTTTAAGAACTTAAACGTAATTCATATTATTATCCTATTATGATTCTGCTAAAAAGGCCATTTTAGACCCCCTGAAGTTCAAAAGCAAACGTAACAGCAAAAACATAATCTGTCAAAGAGGTTCATAGACATAGCATAAGGAGTAAGCCGTCCAACCACATTATAGTTTATCTTTAACACGGAAAGAAAAGTACATGATAATGTAGAAAACGCTACTACATAATCGAATCAGCTTAAATATCAATGCTTGAATAATAAAACGAACTCACTTTCGCATTTATAAAATTAGGAACGAAATGGACTTCCGAAGAGATAAAATAATATAAAAGCGTTATAAAAACGTCGAGTCGGAAAGTATCATCTTATAAGGATTAATTGCTAATGGAAAGAGATTTTGCGTAATCTCTCCTTTTTGTTGTGGGTGTATGTATCTAAGGGCAACATTCACAGACTGGACTTTGAATAAACTTTACTTTTTTTATGACATTTCACTTAGAGCCTGTTTCACTACCTACGATAAAGTTCCCGTTAGCTAAATTGGCAAATAATTAAATAATAATTAATAATAAATAATTTCGTATAAATTCTGTTCCATTTTTGAATTTATCCAGTAAGTAGTGGGTATTCGGACATCGTGAAACAGGCACACACTTCTTATTGCACTGAAGTTCCAAATCTAGGCCCTGAGCCGAGTGTTAAAACACAACAGGGGTCTAAAATAGCGGCTTTAGCAGAATCATAATTGGATAATAATATGACCCACGTTAAGAAAAAAAAAAATGGTCATAGACGCAGTTAATATTATGAATTGTCACTTTGTGGCCATTTTACGAATTGAAATCCTATTATGATTCTGCTGAAGCGGCCATTTTAGACCCCAGGTCGCTTTTACTTAGGCATTCAATTAAGCATCGATTGGCATTATTCTTTTACGAGTAAAATTGATATTCGCATGGAATACTTTTTTTAGAAACCGGTTTGTGAATTTCGCCGTGAGAAGTTATCGAATAGAAATCATAGAAAGGAAATAAAATATTAGTTTCTTTTCCTCTCTACATTTTTTGTTCGAGATGAAATAAATGGAGTAGGTAATTACTTAGAGTGATACGTACTTACGTATCAATAGATAATATAACATCACGCCTGATTAGGGTTAGGCAGAGGTGTACCTATTAGTACACCCAGGTTTTGCCATTTATGTTTAAGACCCATGTAATAGGAGCCTAGTCAGCCTATTGTCATCAACCGGGCTAAAATCCAGACTCCGTGGCTGTTACTGTGAGAACCAACACGCACTGGGCCCGCGTGGTTGATTATAGCCTATTCCCTCTCTAGAGAGGAGGCCGTGTGTCCCAGCGGGATCCCTTCTTTTCGCATAATGTTCTTTGTCCTAATATACTTCGGCATAACGATTTTGGCACAATTTGTTTTGGCATAATAATACTTCGGCATAATTTTTTTAGGCATACATTTTATGTTGGCATAATCATCTTAAAGACTAATTTGTTTTGGCATAAATTGGATTCGCATAACGTTAGTAGGCCTAATGACTATTAGCATAATAATATTTAGGCACACAAAATATTGTTGGTTAAAATATAATATGCTGTGCAACAAAAGTTAGTGACAGAACCGAATTGCTGCAAAACCGACTCCACGTAGTCTTGTTTGTCCTACCCCTAGAGTGTAATTTAAAATCGCGTAGGCGCGTAGGGGAGAGGCGGCCCGCGGGCTGAGGAGCAGGTGGCTGCGAGAAAGCCGTCTGCGACGATTAGCACGCCTGGGGCCGCCGGAGGCCCGCAGCGCCGGAGCCGTGACAGAAACCCTGCCTGCTGCATGTTGCATGCTCGCTTGAATGCTGCATGCTGCATGCTTGCTTGCATGCTTGCTTGCATGCTGCATGCTTGCTTGTTTGCTGCATGCTTGCTTGCATGCTGTATGCTTGCTTGCATGCTGTATGCTTGCTTGCTTCATGCTTCCTACAGCGAAAAAAAAACCCACAAAATTGTTCAATACGGTATAATTATTATATTAATATGTTATTTATTACCTGATTCAGGAGATATGGCTTTTTTCCAATCGTCGAAATAAATTGGTATAATTATCCTCTTCGGGCAAAAAAGCTAGGGCGTAAAAAAAAGTTATGCTTTAGAACTTTATGCTTAATAAATTTATGCTTTAGAATATTATGCTTCATCATTATTATGGTTAGAGAAATTATGCTTAAAAAATTATGCGTAAGCTGTTATGCGTAATTATATTATGCGAAAATATAATTATGCCAAACAAAATTATGCTAAGTTATATTAGGTCTTAACATTTTATGCAAATGGATAGTGAACCTGTCCCAGCAGTGGGAACATAATAGGCTGACTATGCTAATAGGAGCCTAGTGAGCCTATTGCCATCAACCGGGCTAAAATCTAGACTCTGTGGCTGTTACTGAGAAATTTCTCAAAAAAAAACCCAACTCGGGAATCAGAGCCAGGACCTCATGCTTAGCCGTCGCGCTTGCAACCACTAGACCAAAACGGGGCAGACAAAGTATGTGATTTAATTTGATTTTATTTTTTGAGACTTCAGAATGCAGGAATATTTCAAAGTAAAGGCTTTCAAATTAAATAAGCCTGTGTAAACCACAAGTTGGGTATTTTCCTGGAAACTGAGTAAACACTTATAAATATTGCTTCGATAAAATACCGCTATCCATAGAGAATTTTACGATATTATTATGTAGTCAGTAGAACAAAACGAGCATGTTTTCGTCCACTCACCCACACTAAATGTACTCGCACTTGTTATTTTCTTAAGAGGTAAATGACCCAATTTATAGAATGCGAAAATGGCATGAACAACAAAAGTGACTTCAGAAAATTAAAATTGTATGTTGTTCTGTTTTAAGAGTGCGTTTACATTGGCGAACTTGTGTCATTGACTGAGCGACCGATGTCAAAAAAATACTGCACTAGGTATTACCGAGTTCACTGACGTTCGACCATTTTTCTACCTTATTACTTAGGTCATAAGGGTGAAAAGTGGCAGACCGTCAGTGAATTCGGTAGTACGTTGACTTTTCAGAGCGGTTTTTAAACCGGGGGATGTTACTAATAAAAGTCGCCTTAGGCCATAATTATTTCAGTCTAGTGGCAACCGCTTCCAAAAAAGGGTGATAGGTAAAAAGGATGTCCGAAATTCATGTTTTTTTTTTTAAATATTTTGTTGGTAGCGCTTGTTCGACGAGCTCCCGTTTCGCCATTGTAAAAAAATCCTTTTGAAACTAAACAGATGTTTTCCACGTCTACAAAAGAGTTTTACTATTGTGAATTATTGTAAGACATCTTGAAACTTGGACTATTCGAAGATATTATACATAATTATAAAAATATTTTTCATTATATATTAAAAAAAAAAACACTGAAATTATAACAACCAGTCTTACCAAGGTTATCTTGCTACCCAGTACCTATTAGCTGGGTTGTGGAGGTCAGATTGGGAATCGCTCCATGTAAAATACTGATATTCCGCTCCATCCAGTTAGACTGGAAGCCGACCCCAACGTGGTTGGAAAAAGGCTAGCCAGATGATGATGTGTAGGTACCTATTCTTACCACATAACCACTGATACTCAGACAGTTCTATCCAGACCCTAACTAACCCCACAGCACAGCCAGTAATCTAATCCTCAACGAGATTAAATTCAAACAATTTATAATTAACACATTCGGCCACCGAAAGTGCCACATAAAATATTAATTACTGCTGCAATATGCTGAAAAACCTTTCTTCGATATCACAGAACTCCCCTAATGGTAATGGGGAAAGCCGCCAAAGGATTAAAAGTATATGAGGACCCTTTAATACGAATTGGGATTGGGGTAAAAGGATTAATTCGAAAATAAACAATGTGAAAGATCCAACAATGCGGAGTGCGCAAAGTTTAATGAACAGAGCAAATTATTGCAGTGTGGCAGGTGGGCTTCATTTTTAATTCCTACTAATATATTTTTTATGGCATTGGATTTTTTGTGATCTTTAAACTGTCATGATGTGAATTTCATTTGTTAGGGCAAAGACTGTGTACATAGTGTACCTACACAGTCCTTGCTTACAGTGCTGCTTTACAAATATTTAAATAAAAGAAAAAACACTTCTTCTTCTGATGCCTCTCCAATTATTGATGGTTGGCCATCAATTTGCGAATATATCTCCTTGTCTTTTGTCAGGTGGAACAGCTCAGCAGCGCTCGTGATTCCAGTCCATTCGCGAATGTTTCT
The DNA here is from genome assembly GCA_950022335.1 of Eurois occulta. Classification (NCBI taxonomy): domain Eukaryota; kingdom Metazoa; phylum Arthropoda; class Insecta; order Lepidoptera; family Noctuidae; genus Eurois; species Eurois occulta. The sequence continues at coordinate 8,018,798 of OX465492.1, read as the reverse complement.
CAGCCAAAACGCTTTTTCTCCGGCCAACACCGCGTTTCCCCGCCAATTTGCCCATCATTATCAGTTGCGGTAAGTACATCTCAAGCTGAAAAACGTGCAAAAATCCTACGTGAAGTGATTGATTTGTAGATTTTCTACTCTATCTCATTTCGGTTTATGTGCAAAAATCCCACTGTAAACTGTCAGTGTCGATGTCAATGTCAATGTCAAAAGTTTATTTTCACGGCAATTTCTGCTCTTGTCATGCTGTCATTATCATCATATCAGCCCGGAATCACCCACTGCTGGGTATAGGCCTCCCCTTTCTTCTGCCACAGTTCCCGGTTCTGTGCGTCCCTTATCCAGGTGTTTCCCGCGACTTTGACGATATTGTCAATCCAACGAGCCCTAAGACGGCCCTGGTTTCTTTTGGTCAAACCTCGGCACCACTCGGTCAAAGCCTTGCTCCATCGGCCATCTCCGCGCCAGATGTCCTGTCCAGGTCCACTTGAGGCGCACCACCCTGACATGCTGTATTAAACAGCAATCTCTGTACACAATCTCTGTACTGAATACTCTGTGCAGAATCTCTGTACTGACTACTGAATGAGAATACCTAACTATTATTATGAGTACGAAGTTATACATCAGTGCAAAGTTGGGAACAGACGCTAGTGAACTGATATGTAGCGAAACTATCCTTGGCGTAACACATTGGGATTAGTTGGATGTTAGATCAGTTAGAAATACCTACCGAGGCACTAGTGGCGCTACCTTGTATTGAAAAGTTTTCTTGTGTGGGTATATGAAAGGATTGACTATGATAAAAGAGGTTTTGTTATGAAATAATCTCACAGTAGAATAAACACTTACTTGTTCCAAAAGTTGTTGACCAATGGCTGTTAGAAAAGCTACTGTTTTTTTCTACAATTTTGGAAGTGGTTACCTACTAATAGAACAAACATGTGATATCCTATCGCCATTTTGTTTTTTTTTCTAAGTTGCAGTGTAATTAAACTGGCATTTATGGGAAGAGAACACTTTATTGAAGAATAGATCCTAAGAAGGTAGCAGAATCACTATCCATAGGTATGTGAGAATCAGACTACCTTTGAACGTGGCGCCACTTGCCACGTCCTATCCTAGCCTGCTGGCTAGCTGGTCTTGCCTGGCCTATATCTTTCAACTGCTACCATGATGATCTTTGTTTCTTTTTCGTGTGGTTAGTGCCTAACCTGGTGTAAGAGTTTTTATGCCGCCCATAGCAACGCCGTGCCGTGCCGTTTTTAACGCGTTCAGGGCGGTGTTGAGGCTGCCCCGCCAGCGCCTCGGGCATGTTCGCGGAGACGTGCACCGACTGCTTTCACGCGACGATGCGCAAACAGTGCGCGTCACCGCCAACACAGTTCTGGCGATGATCGCAAACAGACTGTATTGCCCTTAGATCCGGCAATGCTGTAGCAGATATATTGTTACTTTGTGAGTGTTCGTTTTTGTCTGTGCTTGTTAAGCTGTCTATATAGTTTTAAGTATCTGTTTGTATTATGAGTCTTGTCACTTGAAATAAACATTTATTTATTTATTTATAGGTCTAACTAGGCTTTACATGACGTCGAGAAATATCTCTCAGGCATACGGGTTTGGTTTCCTCACGATGTTTTCCTTCACCGAAACAAGTGATAATTATACAATACGTACATGAGTCCCTTAGATCAGAGGTTCGTGTCTTGGGTTCGAACTCGAGACCTATGACTTGGCAGTCCGACGGTCACACTATAGGCTATCACTGCTGATCATGATGATGGCGATTTAAAAACCAAGCACCCCTTAGCTGTTTTAAGACCAGTCACCTCATTTTTTTTACAAAAGCAACGCAGTCAGCTCAATTTTTTAAAATAATGAACAACGAATGTAATTTTGCCACGTATAGATTCAAAAACACCGTAAGTTAACGTACTTTCTCCAGCTTCAAAGTTTAATAATACATGTTTTCCTGTAAGAAAAACATATTTCGTTAAGTTAGCCGATATGGAATGGCCAAAGTTCGGTATGGTTGGTGTTATATCGAGTGTGAAGAACAAGACTGTCGATGTGCTCAATAATTTCTGATTTATTTTATCGTATTGAAAAGTTGTTACCAGCTACTATCCGTTTTTTACTTCAGTATTTCAGTATGACGATATGAAGTTACAATGTTTTTCATCGTGGCAATGTTGGCTGTTTTTATTATTGTACATACACGTAAGTCAAATAGTTTGTAATAAAGTTTTGGATAAGGTAATCCTACATTCTTCATTATTATGGTTTAGAAAGTTAAGACATTTGTTCAACTTAAGTCGTTTTGAACCAAATAGACGTTGCTCAAATGGATGATACAATATTCTTAATTATGTGAGGTTTTTATTGCCTCGAGATTCTTTTCTCTAATTAGTATTAGTAGGATAAGCCCATACCTGGTTCAATAATTGATTCCAGTTTCGCATTAATTTTAGTGAGATGCCACAATTGCCACAATAGCTTGTTTTTATTATGAAAGGCTATTACGGAGGAGCTCGTGGCTAAATAATGTCAGCCGCTCGGATCAATCTATAGGTTAAGCCGCGCTTGCCTAGGTTGGTCTGTGGATGGATGACCACGTAGATATTTGACAGTCGTAATAGGTAGTCAGTGTCCCGAAAGTCTGACAACCAGTCTTATCAAGGGGTATCGTATAATCCAGTACTAACTGGGTTGTGGAGGCAGTATCTTCATGTAAAATACTCGTACATATTCAGCTGAATCCGGTTAGACTGGAAGCCGACCCCAGTCGGGAAAAGGCTAGGCAGATGATGATACTATTACGTATCGTTGGAAAATGGTAAGTGAATCTCGTCGTACCTATCTTTACATCCCTAATTTCAAAATAAGTTAAAAATAGAAATCTACTAATTTTATATGCATACAAGATGTAAGATTATAACCACACGACCTCTCGTGTCTCTCGTGTGACTCAGACCACGAAACTTAACAAATTTTGTTCTATAACTTTTGGAATTTCATAATTTATTTTTTATTTTACCATACATAGGCTTCTTTTGGGTTAGCTCGTTCCATCGTCGACCTCATCTCTGTCCTCAGGACTAGATTGAGGTCAAGAGTAGGCCCATCAAACATAAAAAAAAAAATACATGTTGATCGCGTCAATTGCTATAGAAAGTTCATTTTTGAGAATTTCAAGAACTCGTAAAACAAAAGTTGTTTAGTTTCATGTTCCGAGACCACCACACGAGAGGTGGTGTGTCTTAAGTTACATCTTGTATTTTTTTTTTCTTTGAAGTTCAGTACATCGTACCCTCAGTGGAAAATAGGCATAAGTGAATTTACATTGAATCATCGATTTTATCATATTTGAAAAGTACGTTTAAAGATACATACGCATTTTTTTTTTCATATTTTTCTTGTTTAATTTGACGAATTAATTCAAGAAAATAGTTTTGAGAATTTATATTCCATCACTTTTTTTCTTAAGGATTAGTAGATTATGTGATATAACGCAAATAATAAATTAAAAAATATGACATATTAATTAATAATATGTTTATACCTAAAATTTAATGTAGAAAATAAATAGTAACAAATATTATGATTTAAATGCGTTTGCTTTTTTTACATCGCTAGTCTTGTATACACGATTATCTTTTTATTCGTTATATTAACTAGGTAAGGAAATTATCTTAAATGCGCTTACTTAACCAAAAAGATAAACTTAAAAAATAAAAACAGCAGTATGACTGTTTACTTCTTATGAACTTAAAATAAATTACAATAATAACAATTACTGCTTTTTTCCACTAAAAACTTTCCTTTACGTCGAAACATAAGACTACAAACTGCAGCACGGCTGTAACATAAGAATTATTACTTCTTTCTTCCACTAGAATATTTTCATTGCACCGGGACGTAAGATTTGATACAGCGGCGCGGGAGTAGACAGCGGGAACATAAGCGTGAATACGTCGATGCAGGGGGGAGGGGGCGGTGCGTATCCACGCGCTTGACAGTCAGTGCCCGTTTCTAGGTCAAGGTAATAGCTGCGTTTACGCATTTGCGAAAACAAAACAACAACAATTGAGTGGTTTTTCTTCTTATTTTAAAGTAAAGTGACCTGAAAATGTATAACCGGACACAGCACAGTAGGGCGAGAAGAATTTTGAAGTTAATAGGTAAGTACATTTAGATTTAATTCTTATAAAAGCTAAAAATAAATTATTCCACAATGACGTGTTTACTGTATAATCAATAACATTGAGCGACTGTCGTCCGACCTTTGTAACCGGAACCAAAACAATATCGTGGTTACACATTCTGAATGAATGAAGGTGCAGTTTCCTCACGATGTTTTATCTTACCGCCAGCTAGTGGTTCAAGTAGTATGTAAGTGCGCTAGACAATTACAGCAATCGTCTGGTCTCAAACTAGGGGAACCTATATGAATGATTCGCTGTCTATTATTATAAAATTAATTTCTGTTACTAACGTGTAATTTTATTTCTAATTTGTAAAGACATACCATAGATGTTATAACAAAATGTGTATTTGTAAATATTTATATTAGGTACATGATACTTTCAAAATCGTTAACTAGGTATTATTGTTTAATCTATACTAATATTATAGAGAGGTAATATTTTTTTGTTTGTTTGTTTGTAATAAATAGGCTCCGAAACTACATGACCGATTTTAAAAGTTCTTTCACCATTCGAAAGCTACGTTATCCACGAGTAACATAAGCTACTTTTTATCCCCGTAAGTAGGTACCACGCGGGCGGAGCCGCGGGCGGAAGCTAGTATATTTATATAAAAGTAATCGATCTGTGTCCGAAAAAACCGACACAAAGTTTGTTCAACCCGGGAATTGAACCCAGGACTTATACCACTAAACTAACGAGGCGTTATATTTATATACTTACATCTAAAAATCTCAGCCATATCACTTTAATTACCTGGTCTTAAACTAAGGATTCTGTAAAGGATTTGGCAAGGGGTACGTACACTCAGACCCAAGTCAGTTTAGTAAAGTTTGTTTGTTTGTCCGACCGGGAATCGAACCCGGAGCCTTTCGTCCTATAGACACTAATAATTGTGGCATCGAGGATGTCAGACAAAGAATAATGTCTTACCTTAACTTACCTTATTTTGTGAGCAAGACGTCTTTAGTAACAACTTAATATGATATTATTTATATTACATTTTATAATAAAATAATTTATTTACAGACGACGACACAGAAGCAGAACAAACATCTGGAAATTATGAAGTCAGTCGTGGTGATATTATGTACACCGCGCCGTCAACAAGTCGAAGTAGCAGACGACAATCTACAGTAAATTACAGAATTAGTGAGTCTTCGAATGAAGAGCCATTTTCACCACCGGTATCTGAATATTTACCAAGTTCGAGTCCTAGTCCGATAGCAGACTTAGGCAATACTTTACCATCTTCAATATTGAATGACTTCGATTTTAGTTTGAGAGATTGCTTAGGTAATTCTACACTTTTCTCTTCTCCAATTTCCACCACTCATAATAATTTAATTTTTATAGCGTCACCTACTGTCGTTTTTATATCTAATCCTCAAAAAACAATTTCTATGGGTAACAAAGACAGTTATGAAAATTTAGCGGTATCATCAGGAAATTACATAGAAGGAGTTTATCCTTTGCCGAATGATGCCGATCTTGAACCCGTATCCACGTTCTGGTATAATGCACCACTTCCTGAAAAGAGCATAACTGCCGCAGAACCTGAAACAGAACCTACATTTACTAGCCCTACAAGAACTCTGCTGACTCTTGAAAGTACTACGGTCATGCTTCGTGAAGCAGAGCCTGCATCCATAGCATGTCGCGACGAATTTCCGTTAGTTGAACATAATACTGCCGCAGAACCTGAAAAAGAACTTACATCTACAAGTCTTGCAAAAACTCCACAGACTCTTGAAAATACCCCGGCTATACTACCTGAAGCAGAACCTACATCCATAACATGTTATAACGACGAAACTCTTCCAGTTGGACATAATACTCTCACAGAACCTGAAACAGAACCTATATCTACAAGCCCTGATAGAACTCCACCGGTCTCTTCAATTGCCACAGCTATAGTTCCTCACTCAGACCCTCCAATCATAGCCTGCCACGTTGAAACTCTACCAGCTGGATATAATTCCACCACAGAACCTGAAGCAACGAATTCTCGTCCAGTGTTAGTAACTGAAGCTAATACAAATCCTAGAAAAAGAAAGCGTAATCCCGAAAAATGGTCTCAAACACAAAAAAAAATCAAATTAAATACAGGTCAACAGCCTCAAAAACAGATGCAAGAGCCTTGCAAGTGTAAGCTTAAATGCTTTGAAAAAATACCCAGCGACAGGAGGTTGGTAATATTTAAGCAATTTTGGGCTTGTGGTAACCATGAAACTCAATGGCAATTCATTTTGAAAAACACTGAGATTATAGAACCTAAAGTTATGAAAATTCAGCGTAAGCGTGAACGAAATCGTACACTGGTTTATTATTTGCCGTCAAAAAACGATGTATGCCTTGTGACTAATTTGAAAGTGTGCAAAACTATGTTTCTTAATACGCTAGGTATTAAAGAAAGAACAGTTTACACTGCCATTGATAAATATGCTAATGGGGACCAAATAACAGACCTTCGAGGAAAACATACCAATAGACCTCATAGAACAGCCAGCGAAACAGAACAGAGTGCAATTCAACATATTCAGTCCTTTCCTTGTATCGAATCTCACTATCTTAGACAAAATTCCAGCCGTCAATATTTGTCACAAGACTTAAATATCTCAAAAATGCATCGTTTGTACAAAGATTGGATATCAGAAAATGAAAACTTTCGTAATACTAAAGTGGCAAGCGAATATCAATATAATCAAATATTTAATACACATTTTAACCTTTCTTTTTTCCGGCCGAAGAAGGATTTGTGCAATTTATGTAGCAAATACGACAATTCAACTGAAGAAGGTAAATTACAACTGAAAGAGGATTATGACAGTCATATAAAAAATAAAAACATCATACGAAATATGAAGGATAGTGAAAAAGAATCAGCAGATCCTAATGTGAAAACTGTAGCTGTTTTTGACTTGGAAAAGGTTCTTAGTTTACCGCAATCTAATGTGAATATTTTCCATTATAAAAGGAAATACCCCGCATACAATTTCACTGTGTACAATTTAATATCCCGTCAAGGGTTTTGTTATCTATGGCATGCACAAATTGCAAAAAGGGGTGCGAATGAAATCGCTAGTTGCTTATTACACTTCATTAAATCTGAAGTTAACAGGGGTATAAAGTCAATTTCACTGTATTCAGATAATTGTTCGGGCCAGAACAGAAATCGGTTCATATTCGCGATGTATATTTATGTATCACGTGTATTGAACGTAGAAGTTACACACAGGTTTTTACAAACTGGCCACACTCAGAACGAAGGCGACTCAATGCATGCCTGCATCGAGAAAAATATGAAAAATAAGACATTGTACTCGCCTGACCAACTGTACGAAGTAATCATGAATTCAAAAGTACAAAATAAGTTTGTAATTAAAGAAATGAATCAAAATGACTTTTACAACCTAAAAAGTCAAGTCACGACAAGCAAGAATTGGTCACAAGACACAAACGGGCATAAAGTATTTTTCTCAAAAATTAAAGAAATCAAAACAAGTCCCGATGCACCAAATAAATTATTATTTAAATATGATTTCGAAAGTGAATATTTGGTACTAGACACTACAAATCGTACGACGACGACGCGCACACGCAAATCAAATAATGCCAATGCTGTAGATGTTAATGAACTTCCACTTGCATATGCTCAATTGTTACCTATTTCTGACGCGTTGTTCAAAGACTTAATTAGCCTGTGTAATACAAATGCTATACCTCTACATTACCAAACATTCTATAGAAATTTGTTACCAGCGACTGAATCTCCAAATTTGGAGGTATTTGATTCATCTGAAGAAGAATAACTTTACTAGTTCCCGTATTTTTGATCTCATTATTATTTTAATTTGAATTTTGTTGAATTTTTATATTCATACGTATAAACATATTGATTATTAATAATTTTAAAACAAAAGGTACTGTGAAAGTATCAAAGGTCTTATTTTGTTAACAAATTATGCATGTCATGTTACCATAGATTTGTATTGAGAAAATAATAATATTTTGTTACATTTATATCCCTTCATTACCAAACATTCTATAGCCTAGAATGTTTGGTAATGAAGGAATTCGTAGAACGAAGATAACGTAGAAGGGAACAAGAATTTTTTGATTTATTGCTTAAAGAAGGTTTTTTTTTGTATTTTTATTTGTTGATTATTTTAAAACAAAAGGTACTGGCAATGTGTAAAGTACCTTGATTTGTTAATAATTTTTGCTTGTTATCTTAGATTTTTATTGAGAGAACATAATATTTTGTTGTACGGAGCCAAGAAAGAAGTTATTTCGTTAATTGTTACAAATCTTAACAAATGATCTACTGATTAGTTAATCATTTAAAAAAAAGTCATTAGTGGTAGTAATCTTCACCGAAACTCCACATTGCTGAATTATTACTGTCAAATTTTATTGTTGATAGTACGAACTTTAATTGTAGCCAAAACTATAATTATAATTTGCCTGAAATAAAAAAATAATGAACACAAAAAATGCATTTCCTTTTTTTCCCTTTAGTCATAAATATTAACTCTAAGTAATATGTGTTAATATGCAGCTAACTTTTCTTTAACATAATAATGGAATAAGTAATTATCTTTGTTTATTTAAGTTACCTTAGCAAGCCCCTAAATTGAAAAATGGGGTAAGTATTGCTAATACATTTCAAACATAATTGTAATAAAGGAAATAATGTAGTAATCTTACTTATACTAGCATAAATGTTTGTATTTACAAGTTCATTACTGCTTTAATACAACATACTTTTTGAAATATTTTTTCTTTTCTGGCAAAGTCTGGCATACATTTTGATACTCAGAATCCTGTATTTCATTACATTTTGAAAAATAGCATAATATTTTTTTTTTACAATTCCTAATAAACTATAAACATTAGTACTAACTTAAATACAACACGCAGTGCAACTTTTTTTTCTCCTTTTTTTGATACAAGAATAATTCTTCTTCGTTTGAAAATAAAGTAAATATGCCCATAAATTCAATTTTTTCGCCATACTGAAAAATCACCATTTTCGTCTTATGCCTTTTTTCCACTGGGGGTACGACATATCGTCTGCTTACTGGTAAAAAGTAATAAGTGCAGTTATTGTCAATTCGAGTAAATGACTTTTTAAAGTTTACGTTTTAATTTAATCTATTTCAAACTCTTTAATTAAAAAACTGTTGAAGCAAAATGTTGCACTAACTACCCTTCTTTTAAAATTTACTCATAAATAATATTTGGTGTGAGTAAAAACTGTATAAAATTAAATTTAGATCTAAAGGGGGTCGCATTTAACCTGTTTTACCTGTAGAGCTTTAGTGTAATTATGTCAATTATTATGTACTAAATAAGCTTCATACCAAGTGATCAATTACATAAAGATAAAATAAATATTTTTTTACATAGGTAATCTATGAAACGAATAAATGAAACGATTTTTAATAATCAATCACTTTTATTACTTATCACATAATTGTGACAATCAAACTTCGATCACTAGTGAAGAACAATCAAACCCTATTTAAGACGAATTTTATTGGGTAAACGACTTTTAATTCAATTAGAGGCTTGGAGGCGCGCTTGGAACGCGAACGCGCCGTCGACACGGTCTGTCGTCATAAGACGGACGGACGGCGAGTTAGCCCATTACTCACCGTTCGCCGAGAGCCACCACATGGCCCCCGACGCCCGGGGCTACTCTCGCGGCGGCTGGGACGTGAGGTTCTCTCCCTCTCACGTTCCGCCACCTCCTTCGCTAGCATGACTGCTTCGCAGAAGGAGGTGACGGCTTCCCATTCCCTCTCGCCCCGGACCATGGCTTGAACCAGGGCCGGACGCGAGAGGTCGCCGCCGCCAATCGCCGCTACGAGGACACGGTGGTGCTCCGGCCAAGCGGACCTCCACGGTGTGCTCCACCGTGACCTCCGGGCGATCCTCACAATGATAACACCCGGGCTTTTCCTCCCGCCCGATTCGGTGCAAGTACCTCCCGAAACAACCGTGTCCGGTGAGGACCTGCGTCAGGCGGTAGGCGAGGGCGCCGTGGCGCCTCTCTAGCCACTCCTCAAAGAGGAGACTTATCGCCACTATTGTGGCGTGCCCTGACCTCCATGTAGCTGTGTCCTGATTCAAGAAACTTGTGTTAAATTTTTTGTAAGTGGGAAATATTATAGTACGCAATGTGACAACTGCGATCGATCGCTCTCGGTATTACTGGTAAAAAAACATAAATGTCATTTATTTCGTTTTTTCTGTAGAGACATTAGCAAACTAAGTAGAAGTATTTTGATAATAAATGCGTTTATGACCTTTTCTCAGAATAATTCTTACTATTTTACTATTTAAATTATAAAATGTAAAAGCTTTAACCGTATTTATTATTGTTTAACTGTATTAACTGAAACGGATTTAAGGCATAAGATTATTTATTATGTTATACTGGTATATTTTTTTCAAAATGTGAGAATATATCACTTTTACAAATTCATTATCTCTGCAGCCATTGGACATTTCATTTATTCGGTTTTACCAGTAGATAGCGCGTAAAAAATTACATTTAACTGCATTTTTAACTCGATTTAGTAAAAAAATGCATTTATCTTGTTTTACCAGTAAGCAGACGATAGGTACCTTACCTGTACAAAAATGCGCTCTCAATTATTTTATGTTTCGACTTTCGTCACAAAACGCTTAATACGAGACTTTGTTAATTTCTCGGGTCCTTTAAATAAGATTCAAGTCTTCTTTTAATAAAAGGCTAGACTGTTTCAATTATATTTACCGAAGCACAGAAGTAAATATGCTTGATATAATCTTGAGTTCATTTTATAGGTAAAATAAAATGAGAAAATTATAGACAAAAGTATGTTTTAGGCACTAAATCGAAATACCTAATTTATGGTATTATAAATGTCTAAAAATAAGAGAGAAGTAAGAAAACCTACGCATGATATTAAGTCCGTCTTTGCACTTTTTGTGTGTTTAAATAAAATTAAAAAAGGTCATAAATCTAAAAACAAAAACGCATCGTCGAGTGTCCACCATAAACACCTCTCCATCTGACATGACCCCATTAGACCACCTTTTATCTGATACTCAAATCTGATTCTAAAGAAAAATATCAATGTCCCCCCTGACAAGCTCTTAGTGCTGAAAATTTATAATGCTAGTTCCCATTACCCGAAGTGCTCCCGCCAGAGATGCATGACGCACTCGCTAGAAAATATTAATATTATAGAATCGTGTAGTGCGCTATGACATCGGGACGAGCTTAGCATGTGAAAGGGGCTTTAGCCTCGAATGTACTTAGTGTACTTCGGTATGGAGGACTTGCTTTTGATGAGGCTTGGAGTAGAGATGATTGATTAGGTCTATGAAAAGGTGTTCGGGATATTTTAAGTTATTAAGGTGTTTTTTGAAGGTACTTTTTTCGTACATTTACGGTAGGTAGTCTAAATATCGGCGATCCTATTAAGGGATGGTACAGTGCATATGCCTTAAATACGTGAGAAAATAAACTTGCGACGGTCAATAACCATTATAAGGGGTGTAAAAAGACCCTTAAGTCTTTATAATGGTAAGAAGCTGAAAGGCTTGTTCTCCCCGTCATTGCCATATTTTGTTTTGTTTTTGACCATACCTGGGAACCTTCTAGCTACGGATATTGGAGGTCAAAGTTCCAACTTTTTCTATTTTTTTAAGGTTATTGCTTTACTTTAAATACCTCCATGGCCCGCTTACTGTACAATGCATCCATCAGCACAAAATAATAATGTTTTGCGTGTGCTATATTGAATTTTACCGTAAAACGAGATTGTTCCATGTTGTTGATTTTCCAGCAATTATTTTTGCGTAGAGTTACTTAGTTTGATGTACAGAATGCTTCGTGAAGGGTCCGTTTACACCCTGTGTGAGTTTTTTTTGTAAAGCTCATTTAAGCGATGTGATTTTAGCTTAAATTGTGATTGATTGATTGACTTCTTGACAGTCATGCGGGGATCCGCTAGATACGAGATGGACGGGACCGAACAAAGTGGCGAGACTTGGGGGCGGCCTATGTCCAGCAGTGGACGTCTTTCGGTTGAAATGGTGGTGCGGCAATCGCTTCCAAAGAGTTTCGTGTTTCTACAACGACATTCAACAGGGCTGACATAAGATTTTCGGGACCTAACTATTTAATTCACTCCAATACAGTTCTTTTTTCTTTTTTTTCCGGATGGGAAATCATCAAATGACCCCTCCCGCTCTGGGCGGAGCGGAAGGGAGTGTCAGACTTTTACTGACTAAAAACCATCCATGTTCCTTCTTTTGCCCTTTATGTTCCAGGGCCGCGGTACCTCTTTCGAACAGTCCCGCAGCCCTGGCAGGCATCGGCCCTTGCGGGCCCCTCATGTTTGCTGACATCTCTTTGAGGCGCGCGTGGTACACGAACGCGCCGTCGACACGGCCTGTCGTCATAAGACGGACGGACGGCGAGCTAGCTCATTACTCACCGTCCACAGGCCCGACTCCAATACAGTTCTGACTTTTGAATCACCATCATCGCTGATAGTATATATATCAGTTTGTCATGGCCTTCTTGATACCAACGTAATTTATCACAAACAGTGCAAAGCTCGCACTAGGTTTACTGATTGCTTAGTATTTTATTGGCTGAGAGTAGTCAGTCCTACTCTGTAACTGAAAACATTGTTGTCACTCATATTAGGTACATGTCGTTACCGTAGCGTTTGCGTGGCCCAATAGTTGTTCAAAACATACAAAGTAAGTTTTGATTGGTTAAGTTGTGTACATGTAGCCATTGACACAGATTCTATTGTGAAAGGACAAAAAAATACTATCACATCAGCCTGGCTTGCCAACTATGTTGAGGTCGATTTTCAGCTTTCTAACCAGATGCAGCTGAATACCAGTATTTTACGATTTACGAATTAACTATCTCACCAACAACCTAATTGCTGGGTAATACGAAATCCCGGTTGTCAGATTTTCAGGCCATAACTACTGTAAAAGATCACAACGGGTTCCCATTCACGGACTGACCTTGACAAGCGTTGCTGAACCTTGAAGATCGACTTATACGACTGTTAATGATGAGCTACGATTCACTTTTGCTTCAAATTGAAATCTAGTTACATTATTATTCTACAGACATTAAAAGAGTCAGACTGCCTCGTTGGTCAAGTAGTCGCAAGCGCGACTGCTGAGCATGAGGTCAGGTTCGATTCCTAGGTTGGGCAAAGTGTTTTTGGGTTCTTCCATCAGGAATTTCTCAGTAGCAGCCACGGAGTCTGAATTTGTACCCGGTTGATGGTAATAATCTCGCACCCTATTACATGGGACGTAACAAAACTGGAAAAATGTGTGTGAGGTCCACCCACATTTCGCCAGTTAAGTTATGATTACAACCATAATGTTATGTTAATATTATTAAAATACTCCGCAACAAAATTGTCCCCCATATTTGTAGATAATCGACATGCAACAATCATTCACCGCCATTTCCTTTGCAGTATTGTCAATTGTCTGTCATTGCGGAAAATTACATAAGATCACGCCACTTACGACGTTCGTCAGACCATGACCACTCAAAGACCGTGACTCTAGCTTACAATGTATTATTACCGTGATTCTGTTTCTGTTTTAAATGCTTTTTTACTACCTATGCTGCACCCGTGACTACTGGCGAAGTGTCAGGTCAGGGTTTAATGTGTGAATGATGTCATTATATTTTAGAAATGGTGATAATTATGTCAGCATATTTTAAACACTATTGTGAATAAATAAATCTTCACACGAACTAGAAGAAAATAATGGCCTGGTGAAGACTGTAGGAATTCGCTGGATGCGAGGAGCACAGGATCAGGCGATGGTGCGTGGCCTTTGTCCAGCTGTGGACGCCTGTTGGTAGATGTAAGGTCATAAGCATGATGAAAATTACATTTAAGGAACTATGCTAACGTTTTGTTGAAATAATTTTACTTTTAAAGGAGGCTAAAAACTACTGTAAATAATCTACAACCTAGCATTAAGTGAATTAAAGTATTATGCTAATTCTGAAAGCCCAAGTCATATTTCAAACTGACCAATGTATCTAATGATTATTTCTTGGTTCTTCAAAATTATTCGAGGAAATCGATCGAATCGATGGGTACCAACATAATTTGTCAAATATCGACGAAATTTTGTAAAAATAATTCTACTTTTAAAGGAGGCTAAAAACTACTGTAAATAATCTACACACCCAGCATTAAGTGAATTAAAGTATTATGTTAATTCTGAAAGCCAAAGTCATATTTCAAACTGACCAAATGTATCTAATAATTATTTCTTAGTTCTTCAAAATTATTCGAGAAAATCGATCGAATCGATGGGTACCAACCAATCACAATTGTTAGAGCACTGTTGTGTCGTATCTTCTTTTTGACAAGCTTTTATTAGTTCCGTCTGTTCCGGTTTCGTTTTTCCTTTTAAAGTACGGAACCATAAAAATCTTAAAAGTTAAATTTGACCCAGTTCTTGATTTTGGATTACCTAAGCTGAAATTTTGCAAACATGATTAGTTTAGATGTCAATGCATGGTTAGCTAAGTGACATCAATCTAAATTCAATATGGCGGACTCCCAAAGATGGCGGAATAGTTATTTTTATGCATTCCCATAATATGGGTAAAGAATGAAAGGATTTGCTGAGCAAAATCTAATTACTCTATAGGGTGTTTTTTTTTTAAATTAAATATTATTTTTTTAATAATGTGGATCGAGCGGATTACGCACATGGGAAGCAGTGCACTCGATTAACCATCATGGCAATATTCATATTCAGGTATGAATATGAATCAAATGAATCTTGGTTAAACTACCACGTTCCCACGTTCTACCCTTTCGTTCTTAAAGTAAACAGTACATCCCCCAAAACACATACACCAATAGCTACCAGTCTATAATTCCAATCCGAATCGGAGCTCCAAGAGGAATCCCTCCGGTTACGTATCGCTGATTTGTATTTAATCCCAAAACCCAGCATTGAGAACGTTAAGCGATATCGGATAGTTCCGTATGAGTTGCAGACCGTATGTTTGCACTCATCCGTTTGGTCGAATCGAAAGTTTAATTATTGTTTTAGTTTACACTCCATTGAGCTCGCATCATTAGTTCATGTGTTGCGGTTGGGAGAGAGTAAATACAAAACAAAAGTTAGGTTGCATTGGATAGCCAGGGTCTGTGGTGAGTTTAGGGGTAGTCTATTGCAAGTCGAAATTCGCTGAATTTGGGTTGTAAACATCAGCACGGTATTTCATTTATTCATAGCCTCGTTGTAGGTAAGAACTTTCAAATAATATTCGAAACCAAAGAAGTATCAATGTTAAGATGTAAAGTACCTAAATAATTGGTAGTAACAGCTGAACTAGGCGTATAACATCATGTAATCTGACTTAAAGAACAGATCTTAAGATTATGTTACTTAGATATATGTACTTATGTAGTGTTAGCTGCGTCTCCAACCTACACCCCTCCAGAAAGCCCGGACCATATGACCGAGTCTATATAATTCAACGCGTAGCGTGGCCAAGGGATCATTCCCTTAATCGGCGGCGCCCACTTACTAACTATTCCCCTTGATTTTGTTCACTCGAATATTGTTGTAATTTTGTTACGTAAACTTTTGTGTTTTTAAGTATTAATTTGTGTCTTATTAGAATACATTTGTTGTCCTGCTAGTTATTTTATTGCATTTTCCTAAAAGTAGGTATACGTGCTATGGATAGGGAGCACTATCGAGATGGCGCACGGCGGCGTAGACTGCTGGCGTTCGGGAACCTACAAGGTCAAGTTAAAATCTAAACACGATGTAAACTTCAAGTAATAATACAAGCTGTCAAAAATAATGGTCACATTACCTTTGTTTTATCGTGTTTAAGTTTAATTCGATTTTACCCTGTTTAGAGGAATGTGCTGTTTTTACGCGACTACCAAGGAAGGCTTGTATGTTTCTTTGTAAATTTCTTTATTACCTCGTAATGTTCCAAATGGCTAGATGGATTTCGACGATAAAGGTATAATTAGATTTGTCTCAAAACCCAAGTGTCCTTAGATGGGTGTTAAAAGAAAATGGCGGATTTTTGGCGCTAAATTGTGTCGTTAATATTTTTTTCAACGAAACCTATCGAGTAGGGTATCAAAATGAAGGAAATTAAAAGGATCTCCTTTTAATTTTTTGCAAATATATATTTATAGAAACATAATACAATTTGTAGCCGAGTTTTTTGATACTTTTAATTAAATGTTACTTGTTGTATTTGATTCTAAGGGACTTTAGAGAATAACACAAGATTTAAACAAACCCTTTACGAAGCCATCAAACAAGCATTCTGTACATAAAACTAAGTAACTCTCCGCAAAAAATATTGCTGACAAACGACTTTTCATTTTGGGGTGAAATATCACGTTTTATGGTAGGACTCAATGTGCGTTACATTAAGTCCTACCATAAAACATTATTCTGATGCATTGGATCATGGAGGTATTTAAAGTAAACTTATAAAACTTGTATTAAAAAAAATACTTGTGAAAAAGTTAGAACTCTTACCCCCAATATCTCCGTAATTAGAAGGCTCCCAGGTAACGATTTCTTTACATTTCCTAAAATTAAGAAAAGTCTTCGTGGTCAAAGGTTCCAGTCTGGTGAAGAAGCAGTCGACGGTTTCAAGTCAGCCATTTTGAACACCCCCACTTTAGAGTGGAAGCCTAGAACAAAATAAAATCGCAATAACGGGGTGAACAAGCGCCTTTCGGCTTCGTTAAGGCTATTTTTGCACCCACTATATTGAAGTAACCTTACCGATCCATATCACAGACATCCTCAATGTATTCTTATGTCTATCAGCACATGTTCAGCCGACATACAGTCATGTCTCACAAACACTATTATAACGCCCTGTATACATGGTCCATACGGACTTAACGTCTGGAGAATTGCGTCCAATGCTCCACTTACAATAGACCCATCGAAGTGGCTTATAATAGGGTGATAGACGTAATTCTGGCGAAGGCAGGCAAACGTGTAAATACAGGGTAATGGCTAGGTACTGTGTATTTACTGAGTCACGTAATTTGGGACGGCACGGTTGGCGTAGTGGCTGAGCGTTTGGGTGCTGCGCTGCGTGTCGCGGGATCGATCCTCGCACGGAACTAATATTTGTATGGCCTAATATTTTTGAACTATTTCTATCGACTTGAAAATTTCGGTCAAAATTACGGACGTGGCTCACATTGGACACTGACAAATAATGTCCGCAGCCGATCTGCAACTTGTTCGTACCAGTTAGACCGGATTTTTAAACGAGGAGGGATTTTTACAAAGTTTAGACTGGACAGACATTTAGCATTTCAGCAAAGTACTATTATGCCCTCAAATGAGGCCCTTAAATGTGGTTGTTATAGAGTAGGCAGAACCAATCAAAACTATTCAAATTCCTCATTCTTTAATCAGCAATCGCCTAAAATCATTCTCAATTCGAAATTCGTAAATGGAACTGTCCGCCATTTTGCAATAGCAAGTAGAAGTTCATAACGTGCGGTTTCCTATCCATTATTCTGGGTAAAGTTGTAAGTGTTCGGTACCCTTTGGGGCAAAGAGACCCTGATTCAATTCACCTGCTAGGCCCTTTGACAGTCGACTGCTCGGCGGATGGACCATATCGGCAGTTTAGGGTTGCTTTGAAGCCCAAATTATGTATGAATGGTGTAGGTTTTGTGGTGGAGCTGAAAGGCTTGGATATGAAACTAAAGGGCGCTGAATAATAGGTTTTTGTGGTGATTTAATGTTTAGGAATAAATTATACTTCTTATAGTACCTATGTGTTTAATTAAAAATAATTGTGGTTGCTACTTTTTTATACATAGAGTAGTCGTTACGAAATACAGGCCCCATCTAGTTTAAAAAAAAAAATACGTGTAAAAGTTTTTGTAAAAATCTATTTGCAAAATAAACAATCATTTATCATTTACCAGACAACGTCACAATGATGAAAACCTTAATTCCATAGTGCCTCAATGTTTCTTACTATTACTATACTACAATCTTTTTTGACAAAAAACTGTCTTTTCTGACAAAAAACTGTCATTGATGTCCACAGTGAGTTTCCTTCCCTAAACAGTCTATTTCCCTCTTCTGAACCTCAATTTGTTTTCAACTAAGAACAAATTCCGATTATTCTCTTTGATATTCCTTCCAGTAATTGTAATTAATATTACGATTATTACTTTTCGACTTATTTCCGACAGTATCTAAGTTTATAACGACATTGTTAGCTGAACACTGGCGTACAATCGCAAGGAAATTGCGGGGTCTTCGGCCGGATGGGCAGAATTACTTCCTTGAAATTAATTACCACTGTTTTATGAAGTAAAATAATTTTTGATTTAAATGATTCTGGTTGCTTTGTCTTGGTTTAACGGTTAATTTTATGACAATAATGATTTCGTTGTGAAATTGTTGTTGAAACTAAGAAAAGAGAAACACATTTCAGAAAGCTTTTTTAAATAAGTATTTAAGAGGTATTATTACCCTGGAATAACTGGGTTGTGGAGGTCAGATAGGCAGTTGTTTCACGTAAAATACTGGTATTCAGCTGCATCCGGTTAGACTGGAAGCCGACCCCAATATAGTTGGGAAGGCTAGGCAGATGATGATATGTTAAATCAATGTCTGTTCGTCTGTTCGACTCCTAGATTTGTTGTCCCATATAAGCCAGAGAACGACTCTAAAAGTCTGACAAAAAAGGCATTGCAAGACATGCAGGGCACAGCTAGTCTTTTATAAAACGTCTATGGGTTTGGAGTTAAGCTTAATAAAGACAAAATAAAAAGTTATTTTATTTTATTTTGTCTAGGTAAGTGTCATTCTAGCCATTTTCGAAGCGTGACAAAAAGGCGTTTAAACGGATTTAAAAAGATTCCATTTCGGTTTCTTTGGGTTTAGATTAAAAGTTAAATTAGTTTTTTAGGGCTTTCTTTATTTCTCCTGGGATTAGACTTAATATCACATTGATAATCTTGTGATTAGGATTTTCATTACTTGTGCTAATAAAATAACATCACGCCTATAACCCACGAAGGGTTAGGCGAAATGTGGGCACAGGTACTATTAGATATACCTAATAGTACACCCACATTTGACCCATGTGATAAGGGGCGAGCCTATTGCCATCAACCGGGCACAAATCCACCCTCCGTGGCTGCTACTGAGAAATTCCTGAGGGAAAACCCCAATAACACTTGGCCAGACCTGGGAATCGAACACACTTGTGCTAATACAGGATGGAATCGCCGTGAATACGGTTACAAATTATTCAGTACTTACCTACATCACTCTGAGTTGAGAAATATGCTGTTCCATACATTTTGACCGTTTAAATTTTGTACTTTTTTATTAAACAGCTGTTTTTTTTTAAACAACGGATGAAAAGTTTATATGTGGGGGGGGGGGGGCACAGAATGACGTACTGAATACGTGGTAACCATTTTCGCGTCGGTGTCCCTTCCACCCCGTATTTGTTTATAATTCAGAAACAGTGAAGTCTGCAAACAAATTCAATTCAATTCTTTCTCCAATTCTTCCAAGCGATTTAATCTTCTCTCAATAAATAACTCACGCACACAAAAAGCAACATACATATTCATTCTACTAAATAAAATCCGATTCTTCACGAGATTTAAAGCAACAAGACAAAGGTATAAACCAATTTCACCGTTCCCGCGTTTCCCGATACCCGCATTGTTTGGAACCCGATAAGTTAAATGAAAAGCAACTTTTGATTGTTCAGGGTGCCGTGAACAATGTACGAATACAAAAACCGGACGAGTCCGGTTTTAGCTCGAAAAAACTGTAGGTACGAGCAATTTTTCGTAGCTTTTCAAAAGCGCAAACAAGTAACGAATATAGTTTCACTGGAAATTGTATGGTTTTGTACGTAACTATGTTCGAAGTTTTTTGACGGACGCGGTTATTTTTAGTTTCATCCTGGATGGTAATTCCAGTTTTTTTTATGGAGTTTTGTTTTTGTTCAATTGGTGACTGTACAACAGGGCGACACTAAATGGTTAAAACACAACAAAAAGTATATTTTTCTTTTAAAGAGAAATATAAAACCTCTTCATTATAACAATGAATAACCACAAACCCTCTCAAACTCGTATAACAATAACCAAAATTGCTTTAGTACCAACAAAAAATTTTACGCCGCCATTTTCTCACTTTTTATCGGCAATATCATGGAATAAACTCTTAAAGTGCGGATTATATCCAACTTTAGTATCATATTAAAACGAGTTGAAGGAAAACTTCAGCCGACAGGACCAGAATACTTGAGTAGGTCGGTGACAAGTGACTATCATGGAGTAATGAGGAAATGGAGATATGAGAAATTAGATATATTTTGAAAATCACGTTACAAAATATCTTCTACGCATCACTTACCACACACTGGCCCCTCTATAGCCGGTGAAATTGCTATCACCACGCATGGTAGATAATGTGATAATCACAGTTGTTGTGAGATATTGATAATCACAGTTGTTGTTTTAGCAACAAGAAATTGCCACTGACCATTTGGAGGCACTCTTGATCAATCCTGGAGTCATTATTTGCTAGTATGTTACACTACTAGCAAACACTACTACAAATACGAGACCCAGATACACATAGCATCCTTCTTCACTCGTATAATAACTGCACCATATTATGTAAAATGTCTGCTTGCTAGGATGCAACGCACGTCGAAGTATTGTCACTCGTGTGAAAAGCACTTTTCATTACCCGATAACGATGTTCAACTGTTTATTAGGTCAGTAATTTACGCTTTGCTTGTGTCAATTGTCGAATGTGTCCGCAAATAAGCACTCCGTTTGCATTCCACTCCATGGTCACAGTGGAGGGTACTTATTATTGTGTCAAGTTAGCCTGTGTAGTCAGGGTGGGTAATGTCTGTCTATGGAAGGCACCATGCGAGCGTAACCGTAGTAAGCGTAATTATAGCTGGGAAAATGTCCTGGACTTATTATTACTCGAAAGGGAATTGTGGTTTATATACTGTAAAAGTGTAAACTGTTTGCTTATATTCTAAGCAAGGTGAGCGCAATTATAAGCACTGGTCATCACTTCCTCTAGAATATACTAGATGATCGCGCGGAGCTTATAACTGTGCATTGTTGATACCGTGCAGTGCTTTATAAGGTTCCGTACCCAAAGGGTAAAACGGGACCCTATTACTAAGACTTCGCTGTCTGTCTGTCTGTCTCCAGGCTGTATCTCATAAACCGTGATAGCTAGAAAGCTGAAATTTCCACAAATGATGTATTACTATTGCCGCTATAACAAAAAATACTAAAAATTAAAAAATAAATATTAAGGGGGGCTCCCATACAACAGACATGATTTATTGCCGTTTTTATAGATAATGGTACGGAACCCTTCGTGCGCGAGTCCGACTCGCACTTGGCTGGTTTTTTTTTTTGTACGATGACCTTATATGATGTAATAATTAGCAATATACTGGGCAAAATAAAGAATACATAGATAGGAAACGATAATATCCGTCCAAATTAATCACGAGAAGCGTTTCGTACTCAACTTAATGAAAACGAAGTATCTACACAATAAAGACAACAAAAAAAATCTTGTAACAAAATTACCCAAAAAAAGCAATTTCCTACTTGAAATCTAAAAATAGAAAAATTTCGCGAAGCCTACAAATGATCCTTGAGGGAAAAAAATACATCTGAAAATAGAAAAAAAAAACTGTTTCTGAAGAAAACAGATACTGACCTATCGCGATTAAATTGAACGTATGATTCCAGGGGCCAAGGATCGGGAGGTCCCGAATCGCTGTTCGTGCATAAAAAGAAGCGACGTGAGGGCCTCGGGTCAGAAGGGTCATATTTGGGGTCAGAAAGGTCATATTTACGATAGCCGTAGGCGCAGCTTTATTGCTTAAAACATGGTGTGAATATGGATGTTGAAGAAATATTGTTAGGAAATGAGGTTGGCCGCTGATCAATGTAGGAAATAGAACTAAGAAAATGTGTTTAAGAGAAACTGAGAGGATACTTTGTTTAAGGAATGACCGGTTTGTTAGTCCTGAAATTCGTTTTTAGGGTTCCGTACCCAAAGGGTAAAACGGGACCCTATTACTAAGACTTCGCTGTCTGTCTGTCTCCAGGCTGTATCTCATAAACCGTGATAGCTAGAAAGCTGAAATTTTCACAAATGATGTATTACTATTGCCGCTATAATAAAAAATACTAAAAATTAAAAAAAAATATTAAGGGGGGCTCCCATACAACAGATATGATTTTTTTGCCGTTTTTATAGATAATGGTACGGAACCCTTCGTGCGCGAGTCCGACTCGCACTTGGCCGGTTTTTTTTTTTCATTTACACATACGATAAGAATGATGTTGCTTGTGTGATGATGTTGTTCTTACGATGTTCCACAGTTATGGTATCTTTGTCACCTGCTACTTACTCTGCTATTTTTTTTACGTAAGCAAAACTAACCTTTAAGCTTTTTGGCATAAAGTATGATATTACAGCAAGATATACAATATTACGTACTTGGAAACAGAATAAAAAAACGGTGTACAAACCTCTACATTTATCCACAAAATAATCAGAAACAAGTGGGGTATAATTCGACCAGTTGGTTATTCAATAAAATTTCCCACCCGCTGTCATTCTTTCAAAGCTGTTACATCGAAAGGATCATAAAAGATTAATTCTAGCATGTCATAACCCCGCCTTGATTGCAACGTTTCTTCAGGGAAAGACTTCCCTGATTTAAGGCCTGTACAGACGAGGGACTTATCAAAATTATCTTTCCTCACGATTCTTCATTCTTTAAATTCCATAGAGAATGAAAAATAGTCGTGAGGAAAGTTTTGAGTATGAATGTGGGTGGTTTTAAGAGTAGAAGAAGACCAAAGAAATGATGCACGGACTGTGTGAAAGATGATACTCTAGAAAAGACGATCATCATCATCTGTCTAGCCTTTTCCCAACTATGTTGGGGTCGGCTTCCAGTTTATCCGGATGCAGCAGTATTTTACGTAGAGCGACTGCCTATCTGACCTCCACAACCCAGTTAGTTCTGGGTAATACGATATCCTTTGGTAAGACTGGTTGTCAGACTTTCGCGCCACTGTCTACCTGTAACGACTGTCAAAGATCTACAAATGATAGCCGGGACCAACGGCTTAACGTGCTTTCCGAGGCAGGGAGGAAACTCGGTATGTAATGGGTGGTCACCCATCCACGGACCAGCCTAGGCAAGCGCAGCTTAATCTAAAGATCGACCCGAGCGGCAGTTATTATTTAGCCACGAGCTCCTCGCTAGAAAAGATGATATGTTAGAAAAATGTTATGCTAGTAAAAATGATATGCTAGAAAGATGGTAAATGCTAGAAAAGATGACATGCTAGAAAATAATATCCAAGAAAAGGCGAACTCATGAGATCACGACCAATAGAGAAGTATGGAAGTATGGAACATGCTGCGCAGATTCGAAATAAATTGGAATAAGGGCCGAGAATGATGAAGATGATGCAGATTCACGAGTTTTGTCGGTATTGAAGTATCCGGGATGCGTGTGTGCCAGTTGAACAAACGTTGCCCCATACTAGGAACTTCTTCTGTATCGTGGATCCATTTAAAAACATTTAAACTCACATACATAAACAGCCAGACCTGGAACAACTATCTGTAGGCCATACTTCAAATACTTGTTCCGTGCGGGGATCGAACCCACGACACGCAACGCAGCAGTCAATCGCTCAGCCACTGCGCCAACCGTGCCGCCCGTGACGTATTTTAAAGTTGCTCATTAACATAGAATCATGCTAGTACTCTCCGAGCGGATAAGTAGAAGTGTACCCACATGTTGCCGGTTCTGTTTCGGGAATTTTTGCCCTCCGAGAACAGAATGGAAACAGCAAACTCCCTAGTCTACACAAGCCTTTATAGGAATCGGATATTCCTATCACGAAGTTCTTATGAATATCTAACAAGAATCGATAAATGCTCATTGACTATCGAGTTGTCGGCACTCGATGAAGACGTCAAGTTTTCATAACGACTCCTTTTTGTCGTGAGTGCCTATTTAGGATTTTTTCGATGGCTGAGTAGGTATACGTGCTTCTTTCTTCAGGGATTTTAATGAAGGTTTTTACGGCTAATTGACGGTTATGTACTTATTTTTTTATATTTCAGAAGGCACCTTCTTTCAGTTGGAAAAACGTTGTATTATTTGGTTTTGTATTACAATACAAAACTGTGCAAACAAAAACACAAAAATACAAACTGTGTGTGTGTATTGTTTTTAAGAAATTTTATTAAATTGATAACAAATAAATTTAAAATAATAACAAAATTCGCACACATCGCTGCCAATTCGCAGTTCGTAATTAAATAACATACCTACTGCATTAAAATTAAAATAAAATAAGAATATCAAAGATAACCGAGACCTTTTTACCATTGTAATCTATTTAAAGCTTCAAGCATGAATTCCGTTATATACGCGAAATAAACCAAATTAAATATTTTAAAGGAACTTTACCAAAAGTCGGGTAAAAATATGTTCTTAATTATCAAATGTAAAACTAGCTTCAATACCGAACGTCTAACAAAAATGCACAACTTCGACTCCACTCCACCCTTTCTGTTTTACTTTTTACAACTGGCAACGTTAAAAATATTCGTACATTGAATGCAACCCATTCGCAGAGTGAGACGGACATCCGGAACGTGAAATACGTCTCTGTTTATGTGTTTGTTACTTGAATAGTTGTGACTGTATCGGCAGGCAAGAGTTACCGAAGAAAAAATCAGGAAGCGTCTTTTTGAAAAACAAAGATGAGGTCGACGATGGAACGAGCTAACCAAAAGAAGCCTATTAACTTGCGACTTAAATAGATTGGGGACATATGAAATTATCACCCTATCCTAGTTTATCTTTAAAATAGGGACTACTTGTCTGACGAGCGAGCCAGTAATCGCTTTTTAGAGTTCCGTAGCCGAAGGGTAACCAACGGTACCCTATTAATAAGCCTCCGCTTTCCGTCCGTCCGACCGTCTGTCTGTCAGCGGGCTATATCTGATCCGTAATAGGTAGACAGTTGAAATTTTCACAGAAACACACAGTACACAGTAACAGTTTTTTTTGTTGTTTTTTTTTTAGTTGTAATTTTTTTATTTTTTTTATTTGTGTACTCCTGTATCGTAGGTGTGTTAACAAACGTTTACATTCACATACACAAAACAGCCACACCCGGAACGACTACCTGAAGGCTAATATTTGTTCCACGGGAATCGAACTCGCGACACGCAGTGCAGCAGCCAATCGCTCAATTATATTTTTTTGTGTGCCACGTTGTTCTATGCCATTGTAAGAAAATTTCAACTAAAATGTTGATTAAAATATCGTTTCGTTTTCATTCGCCTTTAGTTATGAAAAAGTTTTTGAATAGACTCGGTTGGGGCTATATAAATAAACTAGTGGACTGTATGAAATATAGGTGTAATACCACAATTAACATCGATTAATAACTTGTGAAGACCGTACAAAGAAATGCCCGGAGTGGCCGGCGTCTGTGAGCTCAGTGAGTGGTAGGGACCGCATCAGCGGTCGCGTAGCCGGGTTCGGTACCCCCGAGTCCCGCGCCCTCCCCGCGGTTGTCCACGCATATGTGAGGCGCCGACATATTCCCCGGGTTGAAGAATTCAATCTTCTACTGGAAGGGGGCAGATGCAGTTGAAGGCACGGCGAATGGTGCCCCGCTTCGTCTTCATTTCTGTCACTCTCGTGACCCCGTCTACGCCGGGATAGGTCTTCGTGACCCGACCCAGGGACCAGAGCAGAGGTGGCGTTGTCTTGTCCTTGATCAGGACTAATGACCCCGGCTTCACTTCACCTCTGGAATCAAACCACTTTGATTTCGCCTGCAGCAGAGAAATGTATTCATTATGAAATCGTCCCCAGAAATGTTGCCTGGTGAGCTGAATCCGCTTCCAACGATCCAGCCGCGTGATGTTGGCATCAGTCATCTGAGGATGTGGTACTGATGAGAATGGTCGTCCAATTAGGAAGTGAAAAGGAGTGAGAGCCGAAAAATCGTTAGGGTCTGAAGAAAGAGGAGTAAGAGGACGTGAATTTAACACCGCCTCTATGTGAGTGAGACAGGTAGCCATCTCCTCGAAAGTGAAGTGGGTAAGATGCAGTAACCGTTTTAAATGATGCTTACAGGATTTTACAGCAGCTTCAGCCAATGAATTAAAATGAGGGCTGTATGCAGGCGTGAAAATGAATTCAATACCTTCCTGCGCCATTTCAGATGCAACATTTGATGATTGCAAGAACCTACTCATCTCATTTGATGCGCCTACGAAGTTGGTTCCGTTATCGAACGTGATGCTTCGTGGCTTGCCACGACGTGCCACGAAACGATTTAGAGCGGCCATGTAGGCCTCAGTGGTGAGGTCGGTGACGAGCTCCAAATGTATGGCTTTTACTGCCGAGCAAACAAAGATGCACATGTAGGATTTTGTAAGTTTGCATCCTCGGCCTTTACGATTGGCTACCAATACTGGTCCAGCATAGTCAACGTAACAATTCAAAAAAGGAAACTCAAGATTTGTTCTTGAACTAGGTAGTTGACCCATTATAGGCTGTACGTTCTGAGCCTTATGTCTGAAACATTTAAGACATTTATTCACGACAAACCTAGACAAGTTTCTGCCACCTAGTGGCCAGTAAGTTTGTCGAATATGTGACAATAACAACTGTGGACCAGCGTGCGCAAGCTTCATATGTTGCATTTGAAATATAAGTTTTGTAAGTACGTGCTTACTGCATAAAACAATAGGATGTTTCACATTAAAATCGTAGGGGGAGTTATCGAGCCTCCCGCCCACGCGAATGAGGTTACAATCGTCAATGAACGGTGTCAGAGGAAGCAATCTACTTTTGCGTGGTAATTTTTGTCCAGACTTTAACAAATTATACTCTTCAGGAAACATTTCAAGCTGTGAATGGTGTATAATTAAATTTAATGAATCTTCAAGTTCTGTTATTGAAAAATTACCTTGCAATTTATTTTTATTTTTTACATTGTAAATAAAACGTTGTACATATGTAAATATATTTTGTATTTTTGTTAGGCTAGAATACTTTACTAATAAATCATGAATGATTGATGAATGAATGGTAAGGTCTGAATGATTACTACTGAATGAAAGACTGTTGCTATCACCACTAATGAAATGAGTCACTACTTCCGGCAGACTATCCTTCCCAGTGTTTGGCATCCTGGGCCACTCATTTTCACTATGCTGTAAAAATGAGGGTCCAGACCACCACAGAGGTTCGTTTATTAGAATGTCGGCCCTCAGACCACGAGAAACAAGATCCGCCGGGTTGTCCTTCGACGGTACGTAGCTCCAGGTATGACCACATGTACTTTCCTGTATTTCATTGACTCTGTGTCTGACAAAAGCCTTTAATTGATTTGAAGGAGTAGAGAGCCAACCCAGGACTATAGTTGAATCACACCAGAATCTACATTTGTGAATGGGCATGGTAAGCGATTCATGAACCTTAGTACACAGCCTTGCACCTAACAAAGCTCCACAAAGTTCAAGCCTCGGTATCGTTGTTGGTTTGATGGGCGCTACGCGATTTCTAGAGACTAGAAGTTGAACGCCTATGGATCCACTGCCATTACAAGACCGAATGTACACACCGCACCGCACCGTGTTTTAAACAACTTTCTTTACTTCTCCGGCGCTTTCTCGAACAGTCATCATTAAATAGTTTTTATTTCGTCTCAGTTATGTATTAAACTAGTTGTTGCCCGCTACCTTAGGTCGCGTGAAATGATTACTTTCCTTGTTGAATCGCATTTTGTTAACAATTTCAAGGTTTTTTTTTTTGCACGGAACCCTAATTATTTTTCTAAAATAAAAGTAGCCTAAGTTACATCTGCCAGTAAGTAAGTCGAGCCGTTTCGGAGATTAGCCAGAACAAACAGACAGACAGATAGACAGACAAACCGACGCCAGACAAAAAAAAAAGTGTTTTGTTATTATATGTGTCGTACTTAGGTATATATTTGTCGGAACGCGCCTAGGTTCCGCGACAGAACCAGCATCAGGGAGGTTGCCTGTTTCAGGCTCTGACATGGCGTAGGTGCTCGAGCAAGAAAACCACACACACTCAATCAATATTGTATTGCGTTGATTAAATCACAAGTGTACAAAATACGTTGAGGCGGAAGTAGGTGAAGAGACAGTTTCAGAGTGGTGCTCTCACTTCGACGGTTCGTCCAAGACTGTCCGTCCGAAATGGCGTCCCTCCCACTATTACTCTGTCCACGTGATCTAACCACGTGCTTCACCAACTACCGTTTCAATTCAAAATAACAACTTTTAATCAAAAATCAACCGGATATCCGACATATTTTAATATGCATTCAGTAAAAAGCTGTAATTTTGATATTGCAAACATACACTTCAATTTTATTTATTTAGATTTACTAAAAGTAGTAATAAGTTTAGTTTTTTTATGTACTCTCGCCTTTTTGTAGAGAGCAGCAGTGGCCCAGTGGTGGCGGGCTCGACTTCCGAATAGTAAGTTGTGGGTTCGAACCAAGGCAGGCACATTACTTAGTGTAATTTATTTCATCACCACTACTCTCGAAACGGTGAAGGAAAACATCGTGGGGAAACCGGCATGTCCTAGAAACAAAAATTAGAAGACCTGTGACATCTATCAACCCGCACTGGGCCCGCGTGGTGGATTATAGACCATTCCCTCTCATAGAGAGGAGACCGTGTGTCCCAGCAGTAGGAACATTTAGGCTGATTATGCATGCCCTTGTCTGGATAGTTGATCCCGTTTTCTTTTGCCATGTTTTTCTAGGTCCATTTTAGAATATTTGTTCGTATTATACCAAACAATTATTTTAACACTTAACTAGCTGTTGCGAGTGACCTTCGTTCTCGTGTAATTATTATAAAAACATTACTTCCCATCGGAATCGGATTTTATTAACAATGGATGGATTAAGGTTCCGTGCGAAAAAAATAAAAACGATGAAGTTTTAATTTTTTGCTCGGAACCCTAATTAATTTTGAAAAATAAAAGCCTAAGTTACTCCTTTTTTTTTTGGAGGGTGG
This sequence comes from Eurois occulta, assembly GCA_950022335.1. Classification (NCBI taxonomy): domain Eukaryota; kingdom Metazoa; phylum Arthropoda; class Insecta; order Lepidoptera; family Noctuidae; genus Eurois; species Eurois occulta. The sequence continues at coordinate 7,989,357 of OX465492.1, read as the reverse complement.
GAAATCATCAAATGACTCCTCCCGCTCTGGGCGGAGCGGAAGGGAGTGTCAGACTCTTACTGACTAAAAACCACCCATGTTCCTTCATTGGCCCTTTATGTTCCAGGGCCGCGGTATCTCTTTCGAACAGTCTCGCAGCCCTGGCAGGCACCGGCCCTTGCGGGCCCCTCCCGTTGCTGACAACTCTTTGAGGCGCGCGTGGAACACGAACGCGCCGTCGACACGGCCTGCCCGTCGTCATACGACGGACGGACGGCGAGCTAGTCCATTACTCACCGTCCACAGGCCCGAGCCTAAGTTACTCCTTATAACATCATCTATCTGCCAGTAAAAGTCCGGTCAAAATCTGTCCAGCCTTTTCGGAGATTAGCCGGAACAAACAGACAGACAGACAGACAAAAATTTAAAAAATGGTTTATTGTTATAAGTATCGAATATACTTTCATACGCAATATGCATTCACTAAAAAGCTTTTATTTTGAAATTACAAACAGACACTTCAATTTTATTTATTTGTATAGATTTTACCCTCGACACCTAAATAAATTTGTGCGAGAATTTTAGGTAATTAAATTAATATGTAATTTCATACTTCTGTTTGGGTTCCACTTTTAATCTCAGTTGAAAAGGGTCTACCCAATATTTTTGTTCAACTTGCGTTTTATACCATAATGTGGTAAACCTTTTTATTTTGCAAACATTTACTTACCAGTTTTACTGGATTTTTGTTGAAAAAGAAACTATGTTTTTTCCTAAAATGGGTTGATATAATTGACTGTGAAAGACTTAGTTAAAAGGCGAATACTTGATTGGGAATTTACTGTTTTTAAAACTTTTTCTGACCTGGGAATCGAACTCACGACCTCATGCCCAGCAATCGCGTTTGAGACCACTAGACCAACGAGGCACTGATGAATGTTCGATAAAATATTCGTTTATCTTAAAAGCTTTATCAGTTTCTCGTGTCGAGAATCTGTTATTCATGCAGGGCTTGTGTATTTGCGCGACATCCTGGACTTCTGAAACTGCGCCGACTTTGGACATACCCGATGGTACCTAATGTAGTTGTTGCGCTACTTTCAACTGCTCGATATATCCCGGGTATGCTCAAGCTATAAATTGCTCGCAACTCTTACCTCTGACCGAAACGTGGCTGCCGTTTAGCAACGGAACCCGGAGATCGGCACAAACTTGCTAAACCCCAAGTTTCACCTCGACTGGATTCGATCCTAAAACCGTTTGATTATATTTCCAACTTGGCCGTGGTTTGTCCACTCTTTTCAATCCAATCTTTATTTGGTTCAATTGAAAAAGTATTTTTGGTAGAGATTGACACATTTGAAGAAGGTGTAGTCGGTGTTTTGGTGATAATTTTGTTTGTTATATTTTTTTCGTAATGAAGAGCTCGTGGTTAAATAATAACAGCCGCTCGGGTCGATCGTTAGGTTAAGCCGTGCTTGCCTAGGATGGTCTGTGTATGGGTGACCGTATTACATACCGAGTTTCCTCCGTGCCTCGGAAAGCACGTTAAGCCGTTGGTCCCGCCTGTCATTTGTAGATCTATGACTGTGGCCCGAAAGTCTGAAGGATATCGTATTACCCAGAACTAACTGGGTTGTGGAGGTCGGATAGGTAGTCCCTCCATGTAAAATACTGGTATTCAGCTGCATCCGGTTAGACTGGGAGCCGAACCCAAGATAGTTGGGAAAAGGCTAGGCAGATGATGATGACATTTTTTTCGTAATATGTGCTGAAGTGTTATGAATAAAAATCTTCCTGCCCTTGTCCCATGTTACTTGTGGTTGGTGCAACACGTTTCTTTTCCATTCAACCGTCACATTATCGTTTCCTCTTTTTTCTTTTATAACATTCCTCATTTCATAAATTGTTGTGATACTTGTTTCAAATATTTAAAGTTATCAAACAATCCAACGCTAAAAATTAAAGAACTAAAGCAATCTTTCACAAATATTGACTAAATAAAACGACATTTCAAAGATTCAAGCACCTTTCACGACGAGGCATTTCCACCAAATAAAACCTGTTTGATGACAGATACTACCTATAGAAAATCGATAATAATTCCAAACACGAAAACCCATTCAATTTCATGCAGTTTATTTTATTTAGATGAACAAAAATACAATCGCCTCTACACGTAAACATTTGGCCAAAATTACCGACCAGAACCCAAATCCACAATTTCAAAGTAACGTTTCCTGTTAGAAGCAAGTTTCGACCCTAAAGTTTTGGAAGACAGCGGATGTGCGACCACTGCTGTCAACCGACTTCGATTTTAACATTGGAACTTTAAAATTTTCTATTAGTGCTTCCCCGAACTATGGACAGTTTCCAAGAATAAAAGGTAAAGTATTTAAAGTCGTGATCGTTAAGGAGGTTAGTAATTTTGGCCTCAATTTTATTGCTACCGTTTTTTTATCTTTCAACATTATAGTGCGGTTGCTCCTGGATTTTTAATGCGAGATTCCTTTATGAAATTCTATGCAGAATCTGAACAGTTATCCTCTGATAAAACAATTTGGTCATACTTTTAGTTATTATCAGCGCTGTACTATCTTTTCGTCTAAAATATAGGATTCATGAAGAGAAAAATAAGATTATTAAAATGAGTGTAAATGTAGTGTATGAGTATTAAAAGTATTTTGGGACCAGGTTGACCCCGTAACTTATGTCATAAATATTGTCATTTACATTTTATCGTAAACTACTAAAAACACGACAGACCAGGAAAACATGACCCAAAAAGAGGAAGCCTATGCTAAGCATAGTAATAGAAATTGAATGAAATTGATGAAATTATTTGAATGGAATTGAAATTGATGCATAGTAATTGAATTAAATTTAAAAGAATCGTTAGGGTGCAGACTATATCCAATTAAGTGTAGACATTTATGTAAAGAATTGTAATTATTTTTTAACTGTATCTATGAAATCTATGAAATTATTACTACTAACATAATTCTTAAGCATTTTCTAACCCATATGGACTTGGTTGTTCGAAATAAAGTATTTGAATTTGAATTTAAGCAGTGACTGGAACAATGATGCTGATGATTAAAAACTATGAATCGAACCGAATCAGTCGAAATGAGAGAAAGAAAACAGCCGGATACCAACTCCAAATTTAAAACTACACAATCTTCTTACGAAAGATAACACTAAAAAACCAAAACATTTAAGAAAATCTCTTCCCCCAGTAAAATCAAGACATTACAGAAAACCTCTCTCCTCCAATGAAGATTTAGTCGCAGAATCGTGGTAAGTGATAACTTAACATTTGTCCGCGCCCGCTACTGCTACGTTTAATCGTCGCCATACGTTTCGTGCGACATATAAATCGGGCTTTAAAATTTTGTGGAACGCTCCGTTGGTCGCTTTTACCACCTTAATGGTGCGGGGAATAGAAAATACGTCTTCTGCTTGTGTAAGGTCTCTGGGAGAATTCATGCTCTATTTATTTAGATCTATTTGGTAATGATCCGTTTGAGAAAGATACAGCTTTTGGGGATTCTGGTGGAAAGTGGCTGTAACTATGTCGAACGTTGTAGCGGCACAACCCAGTGATGATGGTAGTACAATCCAGTCAATCTACTAGACCGAACATTCAGTTTGAATTTAAATGGGAATAAAAGTCATATTAACGTATATCACGCATGTAATCCCCGAAGCGTTATGCAGAAGTGTACCTAATAGTACACCCACACTGCGCCAGTTATGTTTCATCATCATCATTTCAGCCGAAAGACGTCCACTTCTGGACATAGGTCTTAGGCCAGTTATGTTTATGTTCCATGTAACTGGGGGCGAGCCTGTTGCCATCAACCTGGCACGAATTCGGACTCCGTGGCTGCTACTGAGAAATTCATGTTGGAAAAATCCAATAACATTTTGCCCGACCCCGGAATCGAACCCAGGACCTTATGTTCAGCAGTCGCGTTTGCGACCACTAGAACCACTAGGTAGTCAAATTTAGTGCCATATCTTTGTATCATTTTTTGTTGGTCTTATCTTATATGGTCTCTTCATTTAAGCTTGTTGATCACAATCTATTTTAAGTCGGTCCAGAACCTAGCTACGAGTCGAGCGCCACGTTTATCAATTCAGGACAGGCTTCAGGGCACACAGGATATAAACTTAAAGTTTAATTTCCAAGTTGCCCATTTTAGACCTTTTCTGGTCCCTGGAAGTTACGGGTGTCTATAGAATTCAGCCAATTGTCTCTGGTTAAACTTGCCACTAACCTAAGCAGGTTGAATGCCACTCTGTACCAAACGATCTAGAAGATATTACAGTTTCGTTGACCCTAAAAACACTCACAGTAATTGTCAGGACCCTGATTTCAATTCATAAATACGACCGAAACGTGGCGGTACATTTCGAAAAGAACTTAAGTGGATTACGTATTGTCTGCTCGATGCATCCTAAGATTGAATGAAGCTACAACAGATACCTAAAAGCACTTCTTTATCTGCCTAGCCGTTTTCCCAACTATGTTGGAGTCCAGCTTCCAATCTAACCGGATGCAGCAGAATACCAGTATTTTATCTCCACAAGGTCAGATAGACAGTCGTTCCACGTACACGTACCTAGATACTGGTTATTACGTCCCTTGGTATGACTGGTTGTCAGGCTTTCAGGCAGAAGACTTGTAAAGACTTTCAAAGATTTATAAATGACAGCCTGGTCAACGATTTAGCGAGCTTTCTGAGTCACAGAGGGGACTCGGCATGTTATGGATGGGCACCCATCCACGGATCGATTCCAGCAAGCACTGCTTAACCTTGAAAATCGACCCGTGCGGATGTTATTATTGTAGCTATGAGGACTATCAATGCACTTGTCCACATATATTTGTCAAACAAACATAAAATGTTAATTATTAAACTGGACCGGCTTTTATGACGGAACGCTTTTACGCTAAATTGAAAACAACTCATGGTTTATTCACAGCACGCTATCACCAACCAGCTAACCAAGACCTCAGTGACATTACCAAACTTGAATAACTTTTCAAATCGCAGGGAGCACGTTATAATAGTCGTTAATCTATCACCGGGTCTGTATTGACTTTGGTATATATAGGTATTATATCGTTTAATTCTGATGTAGTGTTTTTAATTCATTAGCTCGTATCATTTGCTGTTTGAAATTCAGAGGGATATTTGATTTGTTTGTGTTTGTGGTTGCATTGATGAAATATCCAATATCCATGACGATGTTGCTTCAAAAAGAACACAGAGAGGTTAAAGGGAATTTGGTTTCCGTGGTCCTTTTTTGCCGTAGAGCTCTGGGCAGATATTATGTTGTAGCATGTGAGCGGTAAAATAGTGTCAGCCTTTTCAATGAGCGACGTATAACGTTTTGTCATGAGACCATGTTAAGTGCTTTATATAATTTTGAATACCTCTAACCCTACACTTCTGATAAAAGAGCTATAAAAATATTACTTACTGCAAAATAACTATCTACAAGCAACTAAAACTTTTATTACTTGAACCTCGAGCGTCAGAATTAACAGCATTAAATTGTAAGCGAAAGCCTTTTCAGCGGACGTTGTGGGGTTGAAAAAAAAAGAAGGAACGATCTCCAAACAATGCGAGAACAAGAGTTAACCCCACAAAGTGGTCGACGGTGTAAAACATTGCGATACTCCAGCTTAGCCGAACAGAATAGAAAAATTTATCGCTTCGCTACAATGGGCACGCTTAATCCAATTGTCCTGGGTCCTGTGATTTCATTTTGTTGGTTCACATGAGATCTTACTTACATAATAGCACGACTGTATTCTGTGAAGGGGTCAACTGAGGTGTATTGTGTAGTAGATACACACTCATTTCGCCAGTCGGAATCAAACCTACTGCTATTAACTAGCCACATACAACGTGTAAAGCCATCAGCCAAGCATTCTGTACATCAAAATAAGTAACTCTTCCCAAAAATTATTGCTGGGAAACGACTTTTTTTGGTCACGTAAGACTCAATGTCACGCGGTTCCCAGGTATAGTCCTGAACAAAAACGAGACCGCACTGACGAGACGTGCAACGAGCACGTGCTTTTCGGCTTCATTAAAGGATGATTTCCACCAAACGGCTCGCATCGCATGCTCGCAAAGTATGCTGCGAGACTGCGTCACCCGATCGGCTCCGTTCGCCTGTCGTCGTATCCGATCGGATCCTTTCGGCCGTCAACACGGTAGGAATGAAACTATTTGACTAGGCGCAGAAACGGATACGTTCGCAAGCGACGGTACGGAGCCGATTGTATGCGTCGACATCCTGCCGGACGCGACCGGCTGTCCCCGCATCCGTTCGTATCCTTTCTGATCCGATGCAATGCGAAACGTTTGGTTAAAATCAACCTTAAAGGTATTTTACATGTATCATAAAGACTTCGAGATGCTACTGAAATAGTTTTGCCGGGAGGCAAGGGAATACACATACAACAACATGTTAGTTTTCTTAAGACTATGTACCAACCATATTATGTCTACAGCTGGATGCTGTACCGTGCTGTAAATTATGGAGCAAAAGGTAATTGAGAGTGAGAGTAATGCATTGTTGGGGTGTTCTTAATGTACTGTTAGTCGGTGGGGTGAATTGTTTGCCCGAGTATTAGTTAATGCGAGTTTGTATGGTAAGACCAATGTTAGCGTTAACCATTATTATATTTTATTTTCTGTTTTCGTGTAACTAGTATAGTCCGCAACGCACGAGCAGTTGAGTTTGACTATCGTATTATGATTTTTTATTGAAATGTAATAAGAGACCAGCTTATATTGTTTTTGTTACTACTGACACGCTAAATATCTATTGTGAGGCCTATTGTACCTCCAGGGCTGCGAGACTGTTCGAAAGAGATACCGCGGCCCTGGAACACAAAGGGCAAAGAAGGAACATGGATGAGTTTTAGTCAGTAAAAGTCTGACACTCCCTCCGGCTCCACCCAGAGCGGGACGGGTTATTTGAATATTTCCCATCCGAAAAAAAAAGGCTATTGTACCTGTACTGGAGTTTTTTTTTTTTTTCATAAGTAATACAAACAAATTTTGTTCGTCTACCAGTTCTCAATTCCCAGTTAGTTGATTCACTGAACTGCTCTTTTAATGCACTTAAGTTGTATTGTAATCATACTCATTGTTATCTTTGCCAAAACTTTCCGTTGATTCAAAGCTAATCTCAAACTTTTCTTGCTTACCAACAGAAATAATATTATTAAACAAACGACCAAGAAATTGTATAAAACATCGGCTTTTGATCATTATTGTTTCGAGTTGAACCTTCAAAAACATCAATTACAGGATATCGGATTAATGTTTAAACTTTTCTATCATTATTATCATCTTGATGAATTGCCTTGTTATTGTAACCAAAGGCAATCAGGAATATTATTACAGAGTCAAAGATATTTTGATCTTTGTTTGGTTTTCGTGAATTGAATTATGTTTTCAGGTGATGAATGCCTTGACAAGGTATAGTGACTGTACAGGTCGTGGTTTTACTGTAAATTGGATTAGAAAATCTTGTGCCATTGGTGTACTGTAGATATACCTCTGCCTAACCCTTTTCGGGATACCATCGTGATGTTCATCCCTTGAGTAACATTACTTCCGTCCCAGAGTTAGCTTAATTGCTGCATAAGGCTTTACCATGTTCCGTCACACGGGTCTGTTCCTTTTTACATACGGTCTAGCCCTGCGAACTTCTTGTTCCGTCAGTCTAATTAGGCTATGATCTGTAACAGCAGCTTTTAGGCCTTTGGTACATTAGCCAACCCTTTCTTAACTTTCTGATTCTATCAACTCTATTGGTGAATGTGTCTCCTTAGTTATTTCCGTCTTCTTAAAGGATTTTTTGTCTAAGTTGATGATTTGAATGACTATTCATGGAATGGACTTGTCAATGGAATATACATAATACCTTGCCGTCTTTAACATAACGCTTTATTGAGAAAAATAAATCATGAAGCCTTTTCTTACATTTGTGCTGTCATAGACCTTTATACTAAATCTTTTTTTTCCCAGTTGATACTGAAACAAATTTATCACTACCAATCAATACGTCGACCTCCGGAGTCAAATTAAAGAAACAATATTCTAACGGACTATCGGTGTGATGTCAGTTCGTCTGTCAATTAAAATCTCCGGAACCAATTTAAGCGGTGAGACTCATGATCGCTCGGTTTTGTTTCGGGCCTTGTCGGAAATAGATATGGATGCGTATTTTCTGGTATTAATGGACACGGTGATTTTGTGGAACAATTATTTAAATGAAACCGGTCTGAAATCAGTATTCATTAAAATAATTGTAGTACTTTAGTAGTTATTAAAAAATATTATAGGTATCATGTTAATCAACCCTAACTCCCGAAAGTACTACGAAATTATGGCAATGAATATTCATGAGTTTCGCTTATGACGACTCGTTATAGTTTCGAAATTTCATAATTTGACCTAACATAGTCATGAAATCCTGAATGATTATTTGGTGATGTAAGAGTCAATACAATTTTCTTCTACATAATTACATTTAAGAATCCATCGATGTGATCTCAGCTCAATGCAAATTGATTTTCATCGTGATTTTCATCTTCCTGCAAAAAAAAATTCAGCATATGATAAATTACCGTAATGTCCCACAAAAAATAGCTTTTACAAAAATATCGAAATGTGCAAGGGTCATGTTTCGTCATTTGTGAGTAACTTCATCAATCATGGACTACGGAATGTCTGTCGATACTGACCAGTCATCAGGAGTATCTGATGTATAAAATATTCTGTTTACAGCGACCTCTTTGAAGGAATTTTCGAATATTGTGTGGAGAGAGTTCAACATTCTTTCTGTTATTCGGCTATCTTTCTGGAAATATTTTAATGTTTGTTACGAGGCCAACCTGCAAGCTCAGCACATCGTACCGCCAAAGTGACCGTTCGTATTACGACACCGCGCTTCAGACGTCACCGACTATTGTCATCGCCTTTTCTTTACCTAACTTCGGTGGGAACGGACACTGATATTGTAAACCTTATTCATAAGAAACTAATTTTATAATTTCTCTGTAATTGGTGAACCTTCGAAATACATTTCGTAACCTAAAAGGACTTATTCATTGGAGAGTTTCCCGACACACGCCCCCACACATATCTGGCGCAGTCGGTGCTCGTTACAGACTTAAGCTGTGGTGAGTGAAATACCTAAAAATCAGGAAAACGCCATATCAACTGTCTGGACGAAGAACCTATTGGAGGCTGTCAAGGAAGCTGTTGCTACGGAGATTGGGACATCCAAAAATCGATGAAACAACGCTCGCAAGCAATGCTACTCATGTAAGTACATAAGTCCTATTATTGGTTGCTATATTTCTAACGCAAGGTACTATAATTTTCCAAAATTTTTCACCCACGTAGTAATAGGGATCTTAGTCTTAGTAGACGCAATCAACTCCGCATCGCGCGTAGTGACGCCTTTCGTAATTTAGAAGATATAATAGAAAATTTAGAAACCATGACGGAATCGAGTAGTAGTTCTACATTCGACATGAATCAGATAGATTTAGCAGATAAGATTTATAAATCACTTAGACTAGTTCCAGAATTTGACGGAAATCCAAATGTTTTAACTAGATTTTTGAACTTGTGCGATCAATTAGTGCTCACTTATATCAGTCCAGAACCAGGACGTCAGCTTTCGAACTTATCTTTGATCAATGGAATTTTAAACAAAATTACTGGTAAGGCTGCACGTACTTTGGCAACTAACGGAATTCCAAGTGATTGGAATGGTATAAGATCAACCTTAATTAATACATTTTCAGATCACAGAGATGAATCGTCGTTGTATACTGATCTTTCTCTCTTAGTTCAGGGAACCGATACGATACAAGTTTTTTACGAAAAAGTTCAACACTTGTTATGCACAATTATGACGCACGTCGAATTACACGAATCTATAAAAACTACCATAGAATCCAAGCGGACTCTTTATAAAAAACTAGCTTTAAAGAGCTTTTTGAAAGGTTTAGAAGAACCACTAGGATCTAGGATAAGATGTATGAGACCTTCAACTCTTGAAAGCGCTCTTGAATTCGCTCAAGACGAATTAAATATATTATATCTCCAAAAACGGAATAAATCAGTAGCAGCAAAAGATAAACCCCAAAATGAGCAGGTTAATCCTTCTACTTCTTGGTCACACAATAATTTTCGTTCGGTTAGGCCAGCAAATCAAAATCCAACTTTTCAAACATACCCGAGACCCCAAATCCAGCCTTTGGGATCTCAATATCCACCACAATATCACCCACAACCTGCACGACCGGATCAGTTCAGACAACTCTACCCAAGACCTACAAAGACTCAACAAATGTTCGGAGCACCCCCTACCAACATGTCAACTGGTTTTCGAATCCCAGTACGCCAAGCACCTCAGAATAATTATCCAAAACCTATGAGTGGCATTAGTTACCCCGTTGCGCGTACTCTGCCACCCACGAACTACAATGGCAGTCGCAATTTGGCACCGAATGTGAATATTGTTCCTCAGATTAAAGAAGCGAACTTCAACGAATCGTTTAATGAAAATTATTGCTATTATGATTGCAATATCCAGAACACAGATATTCCTAATCCAGATACAACTAACCCTAACATTTATTTGACCGACCTTGACGATGAAAATTTACTTTTTGAAGATGGACAGAACCTTCAGAGTTCAAATTTTTGCCCAACCTTGGAGAACAATGCCCTCAAATAGAGCTAAATCTGCACGGTAAACGCCATTTACCTTATATTCAAATAAATAATCCACCAATAAAACTTTTAATCGATACAGGCGCAAATGAGTCTTTTCTAAGCCCGGAAGCATACGAAAAATTTTACCCGCATATCTCACTTGTCTATGACCCCTTTTTGGTCACAAATACCCACGTGACCACCCAAAATTATTACTCGCTAACTGTGCCCTGTTTCGAAGAATTTAAAGATTTTATGCCCATAAAATTATACCTATATAGATTTCATAATTTCTTTGATGGATTGATAGGTTGCGAACAGTTAAAAAAATGGAATGCAAAAATCGACCTAGCTACGCATACGTTAGAAACTAAATTTGCAAAAATTCCAATAGTTTTATATAATCCTGAATGCTTAAACTGTTATCACATCACCATACCTGCACAAACTACTCAGTTAATCAAGGTGCCTACTAATATTGCGCAAGGAGATATTTACATTGAAGAACAATCAATTTCTGATTGCTACATCAGCGAATGCTTATCATCCGCCGAAAATAATCATACTAATGTACAAATTTCAAATCCCACGGATACTGATATTGTAATTTCCATAACAAAACCTATCTTTGCACATATTTATAACGAACAAACAATGCCAGTAACTCGAGTAGACACGACCATGAATACCGATATGCGAACTCAGCAAGTGTTATCGCACCTGCGCATAGAACATTTAAATGCAGAAGAGACAGCCAATTTAGTTAATCTATGCAAAGAATATTCCGACGTATTTTATCTCGAAAATGAAGTATTAACTTTTACCAATGAAATCAAACATCATATCAGAACCGTGGACGATAGCCCGGTATACAGTAAAAGTTACAGATACCCTTACGTACATAAGAAAGAAGTACACAATCAAATAGAATCGATGTTACACCAAGGTATTATTCAACCATCTTCATCGCCTTGGAACGCTCCAATATGGATAGTACCAAAAAAAAGTGACGCGTCTGGTAAGGTCAAATGGCGCTTAGTCATTGATTTCCGCCAACTCAATGCAAAAACGATTAATGATAAATATCCGATCCCGAACATTAATGATATTTTAGACAAGTTAGGCAGATGTTTATACTTTTCGACATTAGATTTAAAATCTGGTTTTCTACAAATTCAGCTAAATCCGTCCGATATTCAAAAAACAGCATTTAGTGTAGAGCAGGGGCATTTTGAATATGTTAGAATGCCCATGGGTTTAAAAAATTCTCCGGCTACGTTTCAACGTGTGATGGACAATGTCCTTCGCGGATTGCCAAATTGTACCACATACATGGACGATATTTTAGTATTTTCAACGTCCTTGCAAGAACATATAGTTAATTTACGCGCCATATTTGAACGTCTTAGAAATTCAAATTTAAAAATTCAGATGGATAAGTCGGAATTTCTCAAACATGAAACACCCTATCTTGGTCATATAATTACTACAGACGGCGTGAAGCCAAACCCAGATAAAATATCAGCTATTGTAAATTATCCAATTCCGAAAACTCCTAAGCAGATTAAGGCATTCTTAGGTTTACTTGGTTACTACAGACGTTTTATACCGAATTTCGCACGTGTCACTAAACCCTTTACGTCATGTCTTAAAAAAGGCGCTAAAATTAATTTGACTCCAGAGTACTTGACCTGCTTTGAACAATGTAAAACTCTTCTTACAAATGACCCTATTCTAACATATCCAGATTTTAGCAAGGAATTTATTTTAACCACCGACGCCTCAAACGTGGCCTTAGGAGCAATACTTTCTCAGGGACCTATCGGTTCTGACAAACCCATAGCCTACGCGTCTAGAACTTTGAACGATAGCGAAATTAACTACTCCACGATCGAGAAAGAGCTACTCGCAATAGTCTGGGCTACAAAATATTTCAGGCCTTACCTTTTCGGCAGAGAATTTAAAATAATAACGGATCACAAACCCTTAGTTTGGCTTATGAATCTTAAAGAACCAGGATCACGTCTCACGAGATGGCGACTAAGGTTAGCTGAATATAATTATAATATTGTCCATAAAAAAGGTAAAATTAATACTAATGCGGATGCTCTATCACGTATTCAAATAAACCAGAATGAAACCATGTCCTTGTGCGTTAATCTTTCTGAAACGGCACACTCAGATACATCTTCTACACTAACTGCCGAAGGAAACAGCCCGATACATTCTTCATCAACCCTCACGGCTCACTCAGTTTTTGATGGATCAAATGGAGGATCAAATGGCCTGTGGCATCCAGAAGGTACAGCCTCCCCACATATTGAAACCATACACACAAGTTTAGAAAACCCTGTTCTTGAAATTCCAATATCGGACGAACCTTTAAATAAATTTAAGAGGCAGTTAGTCATAAATATAATAAATGGTAACCCTAGAAGTAGACCAACCACAACTCAATCTTTTCAGTCTTTTCAGAAAACTACTGTAGACATTAACGAACATAGCATTGAAGGCAATCTTATTGACGTTGTAAAGTCACACGTCGATCCAAAACTCCGGACAGCGATTCTTGTAAATCCTATCGGAAAAATGCTAAGTATCATACCGATTTTACAGAAAACTTTCCAAAATTCATCGATGAACTTAGTTTTAGTCAAATATGAGGTACTAAACGTTAATGATCAGTCAAACCAACTTGAAATAATAAAAAAATACCACGAAGGCAAGACCAATCATCGCGGAATCAACGAAACCTACCTTTCACTGTCACAACGTTACTTTTGGCCGAAAATTAAAACAGATATTACTACATTCATAAACGAATGTAATATATGCAGATGTGCGAAATATGACCGAAATCCGATACGTCCGCAGTTCAGAGTTGTACCTCCACCAACTCATCCGTTTGAATTAGCCCACGCAGACGTTTTGACTATTGACCATGACAAATACTTGACAGTCATAGACTCATTTTCTAAATACGCTCAGGCGTATCTTTTACCCGATTGTACTGCACCCAATATATTAAAAGCCCTTTTAACTTACAGTACTCATTATGGATTTCCTTTAAATTTAACTACGGATCAAGGTACCGAATTTAGCAATCAAGTAGTGTCAGAATTTCTCCGTTTGCATAAAATAGAACATCATATGACTAGTGCATATGCACCAAATGAAAATGGTATCATAGAGCGTTTCCACAGTACTCTTTTGGAACACTTACGATTATTTAAAATTCAGCATAAAAACGAGCCCACCCGAAGTCTTATACCGTACGCGTTAATCGCCTACAATAGTTCTATCCACAGTTTAACTAAGTGTAGACCATTTGATGTCATTTCTGGACATTTTGATCCTCGGAATCCTATTGATTTAAATATGACGGACCGATATCTTCAAACTTATATCCAAGAACATCGTAGTAGAATGGAAACGGTGTATAAAATTATTCATGACTCTGCACTATCAGATCGTATAGGTATAATGACGCGGCGTAACGCTGATAGGGAACCTGTTTTAGATTGTGAACAAGATCAAGTCATACATTTACGAAATCCAATGGAAAGTAGACAAAAATTGGCACCTAGATTTATTCAAGACAAAGTACTTAAGAACTTACCTGTACATATTTACACCGCAAAAAGTCGTGGTCCGGTCGCTAAATCACGATTAAAAAGACCACCAAAGAAATGACATTCTTCATATATCATTGTTACAGGTACTTACTATTGTTGCCGGTTTTACTAGTTGGTGCTCAAGACATACGTTTTGACAGCCTAGACAATGGACCGGGTATACTACCTTTTAATCTCGGTGCTACCAAAATTATATCTCACTTCCACACATTCTTGCAAGACATTGACCTCAAAGAAATTGAATCACAAGTAAACACTATGAAATCTCAACTCGCTGTCGCTACACATAAATTATCACATGGGGACAGCGCTCTCTTCAACAATCAGATTAAACATTTATACACAAAGTTAGAAAAAGTTTCGGTGCAGTTAGATACATTTAGGCCAACCAGAGTTAAGAGAGGACTGATTAACCCAATAGGCACAATCATCAAAAGTATTTCTGGAAATTTAGATAATGATGACGCTCTGAGATTTGAAAATGCATTACGTATCTTAAATAAAAACGATCAAACTATGTCACAATCGTTTAACAAGCATATAACTTTATATAAAGAAATGACAATTCAGCAAAACCAGATAATCCGCAATCTTTCAATTAATCAGAGAAAATTGGAAAGAGCTCTTTCTTATGTCATGAATATGACTAACAATGATAATGAGCGAATAATGCATTACACTCATCTTGTGCAACTTTTCACGATTATGACTGAAAATGTACAAGAACTACTGAGTGAAATTAATAGAATAGAAAATATTTTAGCCTTTAGTCGAGATAAATCAGTTCATCATTCCATACTTTCTGTCAAAGATCTTAAAAGTATGATAAGCCAACTAAAAAGTATTTATAGTTCCGACGAAATCATTGACTTAGATATTAGAAATTATTACGAGATCCTTAACTTAGCTTCATTTTTTACCGAGTCCACAGTTGTAGTAGTCATAAAGTTTCCTATTACATTTGCTACTGAGTATCAGTTATATGAATTGTGCCCTGTTCCAAATAACAATAGCGTTATTATAGTACCACCTGCACCCTATATAGCTTCCAATTCTCAGGAATTTGTGTATATAGAGGCTGAATGCCCGAAGGTCAACTCCTGGCACCTATGCGAGCAGAAGATCGTCCACCAGATTTTGTCAAAAACAGACTGTATTCAAAAACTCATACAATCTCAGGAGTTAGATGTAACGTGCAAAACCACGCCTATCTCTCTGACCAAGGAAGCTCTGATTGAGCTAGACAGCTACCATTACATAATTGCTTTCCCCAACAGTACAAAAGTAAAACTATCCTGTGGAAAAGAACGACATCAGATGTTACGAGGAAGCTTTTTGGTCACCGTTCCTCAAGGTTGCAAGATAAAAACCCCAGAGATCAGTATAATCAATTTGGATAACAAATTAGTCGGACAACCATTAGAACTCATGGCTCTACCGCACTACGAGATATTGGCGAAGACACGCAGTTTCCATTTGCAGAGTACAGATCTAAGCAGTCTTCGCGAAATTCAGAACCAAATTACCATGCAAGACGAAATACCAGTTGAATCATTAGACACGATTGGAATGTACCATACCACAATTCCATTTTATTCAATCATACTATTCGGCGCAAGCGCACTGAGCATCTGGTACTTCATTCGTTGCCGCCGCCGTCGAGCTGCGAAAGTAAATATTACAACTGAAACAGCTAATGCCGAGTTGACAGAAGATGAAAGGAGAGCCGCAACTTTTGGCGTCAAGGTCACCAAATAGTTGCTTATCTGGCAGGGGAGGTGTTACGAGGCCAACCTGCAAGCTCAGCACATCGTACCGCCAAAGTGACCGTTCGTATTACGACACCGCGCTTCAGACGTCACCGACTATTGTCATCGCCTTTTCTTTACCTAACTTCGGTGGGAACGGACACTGATATTGTAAACCTTATTCATAAGAAACTAATTTTATAATTTCTCTGTAATTGGTGAACCTTCGAAATACATTTCGTAACCTAAAAGGACTTATTCATTGGAGAGTTTCCCGACACACGCCCCCACACATATCTTGTTGAATACCTTTATGTTGTTGTTATCGTTACAATGCGTTGCTTTATTAATTAAGCTTACATACTATAAACGCCTCCTGCGTTATCAGTGGAACATATAAAAGAAAAACCGGCCAAGTGCGAGTCGGACTCGCGCACGAAGGGTTCCGTACCATTATCTATAAAAACGGCAAAAAAAATCATATCTGTTGTATGGGAGCCTCCCTTAATATGTTTTTTTTTTTAATTTTTAGTATTTGTTGTTAAAGCGGCAATAGTAATACATCATTTGTGAAAATTTCAGCTTTCTAGCTATCGCGGTTTATGAGATACAGCCTGGAGACAGACAGACAGACGGACAGACAGCGAAGTCTTAGTAATAGGGTCCCGTTTTACCCTTTGGGTACGGAACCCTAAAAATATTCGCCAATTCTAACAATGGTGTTTCATGAACTTTTTAAAAGCAAACCGATTAACTTCTGTTTTAATTTAAACTAAAAGCTTTCTTTCATATTCATTATCCATACAACATTGCAAACCCTTGAAACACCCATCGAAAAAATATTTCCTCACCCAAACACCCCGACCGCTCCGAAAAATACACCAAAAGGCACAAAAATAAACGCTTTGACATCCATATTTCACTCCACACATCCCGCAGAATCCCGTTGCGTTCAATACGGTAAAAAATCTTCACAAAACCCGTTGATTAATATGTGGACACGGCCCCGATTTTGATAAGGGCCACCATTGCCCACCAATTGGGCAGAGTGCACTGCGCGGATTAAAATGAATTTTGTCGAGAGCAGCGAAACATAAAAATAGAAGAGGCGGAGTGATTGAAATCGCCATCACGTAGTGTTGACACATCGGCCGTATCCGACATGGCGGAATCATTCGTAAATTTACAACCGAATACAACGGTTTTTTTTAATTTATTTTGTAAACGTGTGTTTATTTTTTGTGTAACTTCGGCTGTACTTTTCACATCATAAACTACGATTGGGGAAAAATTTTAGCCGCCGTGTATGAGTACCAAAAAAGTTATAAAAGATCAGTTTCGTCCTCCGCAAAAGTCATCTAAGTCGTTTATCAGTTTACAAAATGATTTAACCAACAACTTGACAAAATAATATTCTTCCGAAGTATTGAATTTCAGCCAGACTAGACATAATAGAGCCAACGAGTTCGAAATCGTCACAAATAGTTACGATCATAGATAAGCCGTGTACGGCTGACTATGCAGTTCGAACTAGGATGAATACTAACAATCAGAATTTGTTAGTATTGTTCAAGTACTGTAATGAATTTAGTTAGGAATAGACGGGTTTAAATTAAAGGCTAGGATACTCGTAGGTATATTTCTTGGGCAAAGTAGAAAGCAAAGTGGAAGATTAAGGGCGAATTTCACAAATAAAACGAACGGCGTTCGGCACTCTAAACCGCATAAAATTTATGTCGGTTTCAAAATTCCATAACACTATTATGACATGCTCTTCAACCCGATTATGGTGTGTGATTGCGTTCAGTTTCATTGGTGCAATTGACCCTAAACTTTAAACGGATACGGTTTTGTAAGAATTGTTTGTTTGTGTAAAAAAGGAACCCCATTTATCCAGATTTCCAATTTCAAATTGCCCCTAACTCAAAAATAACGGCCAATTTCAAAAGAATTAGATCAAGACTGCGCCATAGTTCATGAACTGATATAAAACGGCGATATTTCAAGCTAATATCGGAGCATGGAAGTAATATGACGTACGAACGTGACACCAAAGTGCCAAAGGGAAAAAATATTTCACGTTTTTTGCCCAGCGCAGTGTTGGGAGGAAACTTCACAAAAAGCAAGTCACAAACACGTGACGCTGGAAATTTTGCAAGACACGTCTCGGCATCCGTACATGTAGTTATTGCGGCGTTTTCGGGCAAAATTGTGCTTCACAAAGTGTACTTTAGGAGTTATTTGGTGTTGATATTGTGTGGTGCTTGTTTGATGCCGGCTTGAAATTATGGTTTTGGCTCTTAAGTGTGATCTAGAGCTTATCGTTTCACTTCTTCGTTGTTGTTCGTGTTCGTCTTTGTCAGATAAAATACGTTGTACACTTCTTCCATTGTTCGAAAAGTTTCCTTAAACAACAACTCTATAAGAGTGTTTATTTGTCTTCATTTCTAAGATAGGACTTTAACAACAAAATTTAAACCACAGGTGCATTATTACCCTATTCATTAATCTAAAATATTGCTGACAAGTCCAATTTAAAGACTACAATACATTTAATTTAATAACCATTCACGAACACCGTAACCACATCATTATCTCTAATGATGATACTAATTTGGCAATTATTATTAATTATAGCATCAGTTTTAACATTATTAGCATCAACTTTATAAATATCAGCTTCGTAATTGTATGGATTATTATTTTCTTCAAAATGAATGTCTGTCCATTCTCAGTCGTTACTACAGTAACAATTCATTACCGTTATGTGACGATATGCGTGTCTACATTGTAAGTACTCCGCATTGTTGCCTATTGTGCGTCAGTAGGGGCTGGAAAATTAGGGTTCTATTGAATTTCCTCCCGACGGGTTTCCCAACTTGGTTCGGAACAATCCAGTTTGTTAATACGGTCACATTTTGTCCCACGCCGATATGGGACATACGGCTATCTGGATAATGCCTCTCATATCTAGCAGTGTGCATGAAAGAGATAGCTATAGTTTGAATATATGCTTTTGTAAATGTTTCGTTATTATCCTGGGATAGACATGTGTTTGGTGCTCCGATGTTATTATTCTTCAAATTATTTGGAGCGTGCTATATGACCCTTTCATGAAGTATGTGAAATATTTTGTTATTGTTATTAGTTGTGTTATTGTGTAGAGACGGATGAGTTTTGAAATAGTTTGGTGATCCCTTCGGCACGTGTACATTTTGTGCCCTTGGACCATTATATTGTACTTTCTAGACCTAAATATGATTTATATTTTTTTTTTGTTGGGGTATTGTGAAAATAGATTGGGTGTAATTTACCGTATAAACTTCATACTACAGCGTTAATAAACGCCCTGTGAGTTAAAATATGTACCTAAATAGACTCAGAAATAATTCTAAGTACTTCTCATTATTATAGCTTTTGCCCGCGGCTTCGCTCGCGTTAATTTAGAATTTGACAATAAATTCGGGTTGTACTCTGTTTGTAATAATATTATTCAATCATGCTTCGAAAGACACGTGGTGCCCGCACAATGGTCCACTTTAGGGACTAAGTGCGGAAACCAAATCCCTAACATAGAACATAGACACGTGGTGCCATATATTATCATATTATAATGAACGTTATTATTGTTTTCCTCACAACAGTAGTTTTTTTCGGGATGAACGGTACCCTATGTCCGTTTCGGTACACCTGACAACGTATGTGTAAAATTTTAGGATCATGGATTGCGCCACGCCTAAACCACTGAGGCGTGAAAAGGCAACAAACAAATACTTTCGCATTTCTAATATTGGTATAGTATACACTTAGAATGAACCAAACCAAAAACTACTTTATTGCTATGAACATGCGCATGTTTTTAGCAAAATCAATTTTGGATGTAAGTATGTGAAATGTTAATCTACGACTACTACTGAGTTCACTTTATAATAGTTCGTTCTTTTCTATTTTCAGTTCATCATTTTCACCATCAGTCTGGACACCTCTAAAATCAGATTTTGTCTTCTTCAATTAGGTACTTAAAACCTTATCCAAAAGTTTCACTACTCTCAACAAAATTGACTTCAAACATTTTACGCAACCAGATTCCTACAATACTTATATGCAAATCTAAACTATTCGAATGCAAGACAGCTGCATCTAATCAAGCTACCCGCTACAAGAGAGCATTACTTTTCATGTTCATTTGCGAACTTATATTAAAACCTATTGAATATAGTGATTTATGCCCGCCTTACTTCGATGGGAAATGAGATTGCTCCCGTCTTATCCGATGCTCTTAAATTGAAGCTCGAGTTTTTTGTTACGGTATTGTAAGGGGAGATTTTAGCTCTGGGTAATAAGGTACTGCATTATGTGGCTCTGTAGGTAGTTTATGTATGTTATGTGCAAGCTTTGTGTTGTTGGAGTTTTCTACTTTAACTTATAAAATACTTCATTTGAGAAGTAGTTTGCATTGATGTACTTTTGCTTTTTTGGAAGGTAGGCTATCTTTCGACTCTAGATCTCTTGTAGATATTTAGTCTTGTAGATCTTTTGATCTACAAATGACAGCCGGGACCAACGGCTTAACGTGATTTCGAGGAAATTCGGTATGGTCACCCATCTACGGAACGATCTAGGCAAGCGCGGCTTAGCCTTGAAGATAGACCCGTGCGGCTGTTAGTTTCGTCACGAGCTTCTCCGAGAGTTTAGTACTTATAAAAAATGCGCATTTTGAGTTTCAGAATAGTATATAGTCCATTACTTTTGGACAAGAAGAAATAATAATAGGTATATTATAGTTAAAAAATATAAAAAAATCGATGTAGAGTGACGTCAATTTATTTCTAGTATTTTTCTCAGCAAACCCTTTCATTTGATATCCATAATATGGGAATGCATAGAAAATAAGTAGTCAGTCATCTTTGGGAGTCCACCATATTGGATTTAGAATAACGTAATTTAGCTAACCGTGCATTGTCATCTAAACTTAACATGTATGCAAAATTTCAGCTCAATCGAAAACCGGGAAGTGTGTCTAACTTCCAAGATTTTTTACATAGTAACAGGCTAATAAAAGCCGGTTGACAAGAAAGGAAGATGAACAAACAAGTCATCTTTGCGTAGCGTTATCCTAGCCACAACTGGCTACAAGCCCTACCAAGTATTTGAATAAGTATATACATACCTACAGGCTGGAAAGGACACCGACGCGAAAACAGTTAAACGGTTTAAATTTTTCATCGGTTATGCTCAGAATGTTGTACTGAAAACGAGGTAACCGTTTTCGCGTCGGTGTCCCTCCCACCCTGTATAATATCCCTTTAATTTCTTACGAGTATGTTAATCAGTTAACACGTTTAATGTTTTCCCTCGCACCCTTATCTTGTAAAATGGCATAATAATGAAGACGGTGCCAATCGGTATGAAAATGAATAATAAACATGGGGTCTTAAGCTTTATTATAAACTTTACCGTCAAGACCTTTAGCATATTTTAACCGTTAGGCCGCGTTCTTATGAAAGCGAAGCGTGATTGTGCCGATGACACGACGTGACACGTGACGTGATCGTGACGTCTCCCGGTTTTCCTAATAAATAAACGCAACTATCGCTTATCCGCGACCGATCGCTTTGGTTAGTTCGCGGGACGAATGTGAGCCATATGATTAACGAAAAAGATTTTATTTTTAATTCATATATTTTAAAATAATTACTGTTTTTTTGGTAAAATTATTATCTAATGATTCTACTTTAAGAGAATTGCATGGCAAAACCCCAAAAAATAAATACCTTCGCAAGCCGTGACCATGAAAAAGGGAGAAAAATACAAATATTTTTACAATATATCACCGCTTAACGGCGAAACGGAGACGATACTTAATATCAACAAAAAAGCTAAAAATTCGTCTGCGAAAATACTTGGAAGTTGATCTAAATGGAAGCCAACAGAAGCAGCCAAAATGCAAATTCCTGAGACTGCAATATTATAACACAACAATCTCATGAATACGATCCGTAGTTAAGATTTCCGCAGTACCTACCATCTTATTCTTATCAATTTCCCACCAAAGTACTGAGTTTCCTAGTTGTTCGCTACTGGCTGAGTAAACAAA
The DNA here is from genome assembly GCA_950022335.1 of Eurois occulta. Taxonomy (NCBI): domain Eukaryota; kingdom Metazoa; phylum Arthropoda; class Insecta; order Lepidoptera; family Noctuidae; genus Eurois; species Eurois occulta. The sequence goes on along the minus strand of OX465492.1, from coordinate 7,967,129 downwards.
GAGAATTCCTGAGTGGCTGTTAACCGACAAAACGTAGTTTATGAGCAAATTTTCTGAATAGAATGTCTCTATTACACGTTCGGTCTGTTCGGAGTGAACGGATTTGAATGAAATGAACGGTTAAGCTCTTGAGTCTTAGAAATGACGGGAACCAAAACTTTGTGGGGCAGATCAGTCGAATGTTTAATTTTCGAGCGCCTCCGTAATACCGTTCTTTCGTAAATTGCTCGCGTTTTCAAGGTGAAACGTTACGTGTAATACCAGTCATTTAGAATTTTCAGTACTGAAAAAGCGAGTAATACTAGTGATTACGAGTTTTTAAATTATATGGTTCAGTTTTTCCAAGAATAATGTAGGCGTTTCTTTTCATTGATAACGTAAATAGAAAATGACGATTTGCTTTTAATAACATGTTTTTTGATATTGTTTGAGTTATATTAATGAGATTTCGTGTTTTTATTGAGTCAAATAACTTGTAATTACAATAAAGAGACACCTATTAAAGAGGACAATAACAATTGTGACAATATATAATCTGTCTAAGCTATTAGTCAAGCTCGCTCTATTAAATTTTAAATAACAGAAACTCCTTTTAAATAAAATAACAAAGCAAACTAAAGTTTCTTCTATACAACGGCGTTATCTTAAGAACAATCAGGCGGGTAGTTCAAAATGTTTTGTGCAAGCGCCGCGGGTAACATTTGAAGTGTTAAATCTTAATCCAAACTCGAGAGCCGCCCGTTTTCTAGTGTCTCAGACATTCACGATGCAAACTGGACCTTTTACAGAACTTAGTAGGTACATTTTTGTGTTTTTTTCTCTTAGCTTCTAATTATTGTATAGACGCCAGCACATCAAGCTACCCGAAACTGTCAAACGGTTTGGTTATTGACCCCTAATGATATGGTGCAACATTCTTTATGATTATTATGTCGAACACGTAAAGGTTATGAGCTTCTGTTACAGTGTTGGCTAGTTATTTAGGTTTGTACAGTTGTGGAAAGAAAACGTAGTGCTACTTACAAGTACTTCCTTTTGACACATGTCACTTTTTCAAACTGTCATTTTCATTCATAACGCAGTAATAAAGTATGACGTGAAGTATTATTGACAATTCATGTTTGACTTTTTATTTAGGTCAGAAAGAGTAACAGACATTGATGCTCGCACCTGTACCGGCACGCTCGTTTCATGGACATTTCACTACTGTAGATTTTTACACGAGTATGAATAATGAACTTGATTATTTTTCACAATGACCAGGAATTTCTCAGTCGCAGCCTCGGAGTCCGGATATGTGCCCGGTTGATGGCAATAGGCTCGTCCCCTATGACATGGGTTTTAAACATAACTGGCGCAATGTGGGTATTTTATTAGGTACACTTCTGACTCAGGGGTCAAGCAGAGGTGTACCTAATGAAACACCGGCTATGACTGAGAAATTCCTGATGGAAAAACTCAATAAAAATTTTACCGACCCAGGAATCGAATTCATGACCTCATGCTCCGCAGTCGCGATTGCGACCACTAGACTGACGAGGCAGTTGTGGTAAATACGGTGAATGACCTCAATATTTTATATTCATAAGGAAAAAGGTCATACTTATTTATATTCATTATAAAGAAAAAACAAATTTGGTGAAAAGTACACGTGGCTGGTCATTGTGAAAAATAATCAAGTTAATCTCAAACTCGTGTAAAAATCTCCAGTTGTGAAATGTACATGAAACGAGCGTGTCGGTAGTCAGGTACAGGTGCGAGCATCAATATCTGCAACTCTTACCTGCCTAAATAAAAAGTGATCTCTTGGAATAATAATTGCAACTTTGAAATAATACTTAATTCATAATATTAAGGGTTCTAAAATATTATGTTAGTAACAACATGAGTTGAAAAAAATACTACACATACATTATTACTGCGTTATGAATACTTATGAATGAAAGTGACAGTTTGAAAAAGTGACATGTGTCAAAAGAAAGTACTTATAAGTAGCACTACGTTTTCTGTCCACAACTGTACAAACCTAAATAACTAGTCCACACTGAAACAGAAGCTCATAACCTTTACGTGTTCCACATAATAATCATAAAGAATGTTACACCATATCATTACGGGTCAATAACCAAACCATTGTATGACATTAAGTCATAATTTTCAGAAATTGAATTCTTGCTAATGCCAGCAATTTGAATAATCAACGGCTACGATACGGTTAAAGTTTTCGCCTTTAGCCGGCTCAATCTAAATTCACTTTTTGCCTTAAAAGTGTAGATTAATACCCGAAGATATCGGCGTGAATTCGGAGTATTGTTATCGCTTCCGTATTTTGTATCGCGATACCAATTATGTGGAAAGTTTTCGTAAATTTTGTAATGAGTTTTTTTAAAGTTGGTCGTTTTGGTTGATAAGAAACGTTAACAGAGCAATAATGTAGCTATCGAACTTTCTTCATTAATTGAGAGTGCGTAGAAATGTCAATTTTCAATTTGGTTTTTATTATGTTTCGTGGGTAATAAATTGAATTCAATGATTCCGCTAGGTAGGTGTTTACAATTTTGTATCTGTATTTTTATTTTCTCTGATTCGGGGAAATTCGACTTCAATTGAGTCGGCTTTACACATTTCTACTTAAAAAAATAAAGATAAAACAACGGATATTGTTTTTGAACAAATAACCATCGCTGACAATAATATATTGTATTACAATACCCGTATGTGCTCTTGTCTCAATAATAACAGCTGCACGGTTCATCGAAGGCTTTGATCGAAGGCCTTAGTAGATGATTATGATAGCCTAATTTTATAACTGCTATGCATTGCCTTTAACACACCAGAATCACACCATTTATCAAGTCATGAGAGTAACATCGTCGATGCAGTTTTTGCGGTCAGTTATTAGGTACATCATACAAACACTGCTCAGGGCTCTGAGCGACGTCCAGTACACACCGGCTACGTTTATGTCTCATTTTGCTTGACAAATTGTGGAAGCAAAATCGAGGACGGAAACACTTGCCCAGACATAAAACACTTACTGCAAACCCTACTTCACACTTACTAATATTTCTCTGGTATCCTGTCCATATTATAAGTAAACCATTTGGTTCATAATATAGATAGACTTTGTTCCTACTTAAACTCATGTTCTTACTAGTCCTTGTAGAAAAAAGTAAATCCAGCAATCAACTTAAATGTAAAATAGCCTTTCTTTAAAGTTTTAATTGTTATAAGCTTGAGAATATTACATCAAATACCTTTTCTTTATCTTTAGTTTTTTTTTTTTTCTCTGATACCTCCATATTTTCATAAACTTTTCTAAACTTTATCTATTGCTTTTATTTAATTTTTTTTTTGGCTTTAGAAGTTCAAAACTTAAATATTTTATCTTTCTACTTTCAAAACCCCTCTTACTTTCTCAAGTTTTCATTGAAGGTAATATTTACTTTACATATTCAGCTGTTTCCTATCACATTTCAGGTGTCACTTGAGGGAATCAGTCAACATGATGACCCGTGGAGCTACTGTTCGTGACATGAGTGACAAACTGAAAGCAGCGCTGAGGGAGCTGGATTCATCTAGGAATGAGTGCAGCAAGCTGCTGCGGGAACGAGAAGAAAGTGAAGTTGAAATTGAGTTAATAGTGAACAAAAACACTCAACTCAAGAGCCAGCTTGCTGAACTACACACCCAGCACATGGATATACTGGACCAGCATCATCATCTCCGTCAACTAGTGTCAGATTTTCAACAATGCCATGACACTCATGACCAGGCACTGAGACGTATATCTGAACTAGAAGCAGAATTGTGCAAGGCACACAACACCATTACCTCCATCAACTCTCTGAAAGCCTGCGAAGAGGTTACTAACACCAATAACCTGTACAATGAGCTGATTGATGATGTATCCGGACTGAAGTGTAAGCAGCCCACCATCACTATAGATTTAACTGGGGATGATACCATAACTAAATGTCCAATTCTAAGTAGCCATAATAAAATTAAGAAATATATTAAAATCAACAAAAGTATAAAGAAGTATAAGAAACTTTTAAAAACCCAAAGTGTTTATAAACATAATGTTAACCTCAGAAGAGAATTCAGAAATTTACAAAACCAATTAAGTATATGTAATAGTAAGTTAGAAAGTAGTACACAAATGTATGATGTTGACATACTGAACCTTCAAAGGGAATTACTGAGTAGGGAAAATACACTCAAGGAAATATTTTCTAAATATGAATGTAGTCAACAGATGTTGAGTGAGCGCATGCAGGAGGCCTGTGAGTTGGTGGACTTGGTGAAGTATAGCGCAGAGAGGTATGAGTCACTGACTAACAATCTTACCTGTAGCTGTGCTGCCACTCCGCCACCTCTCATGTCACAACATGTTGTTCCTGCTGTTTTACCCATATTAAATCCCACCCAAAGTAATATTTTATTGTATTCTGATAGACTAGGAACTGGTTTTGGATCATTGTTAAATAACCGTTCTAAACATACAGTAGTGAACCATTGCCATCATAACCTGCATTTCAATGAGCTCATTCATAAAATTCAACACACACAATTGAATGAGGAGTCTACTGTAGTACTTTTAATTGGAAATAGCCTTAGTATATCAAAAAAGGACATAGTTAATGGTATTGACACCCTTCTTAAGTTAAGATTAGGAAAATTAATATTATGTGCATTGCCATACTCTGACTATTTACTTGATGAAGAGAATGATTATATTTCTGGTATAAATAACCTGATGCATATTTTATCATGTCGTCATAGTGACCGTTTATTGTTTTTTGATACTAACAATTTTGTTAGAGATTTTGTTTTGATTCGGGAACATATGTTTCTTCCCAAAAAAAGTCAACATTTGCTGGCTACATTGTTAGCTTATAATATACACGCAGTTATTGATAATTTAACTGAGAGTAGGTTAAGTGATGACACAGTATTATCTCGTATTGCTGATAATACTGTAGTAGATTCTTTAAACTATTAGAGCCGACAAAAGAGAAGATGAATAGTAATATTTTACTTTATCATCAGAATATAAATCGCTTCTCCGGCAAAATTTTAGACGTGGAAATGTTAGTAGACAAATACCACATGGATATTTTATGTTTTTGTGAAACTTGGCTTAAACCAGATAGGATGTTGTTTAATGTGAATAATTTTTCAGTTGCCAGTGCGTACAACAGATCCACCGTGGGTGGTGGTACCCTAATACTTTGTAATAGCTGTCTTAGATATAAGGAAAGGAAGGATATCACTGCTTACTCTGTTGATCGCTTAAGTGAGGTAGCATGTGCAGAGGTTGAAGGGCATACTTTCTTATGTGTCTATAGACCACCAGCATCAAACTTGTCATTGTTTTTAATCACGATGGAAGAAATATTAAGTAAACTTTTCAGAGATAATAAATTAGTTTTTGTTTGTGGAGACTTAAATATTGATCTATTGGTCAATTCACCAGAAAGATGTAAGCTCATCTCATTGTTCAAATCATTCAATTTAAAATATTTATTTAATGAAGCAACCAGAATAACAGCAACTTCAGCTTCATGCATAGATAATGTATTTACTAATTGTAAAGTAAAAGATTCGTCCTTAATTAGTGGTGTTAGGTCAGACCATACTGGTCAACTTGTATCTTTTGAGTTAGACAAAAAGTTAACCTTAGCCAAAACAATTCGATTAAGACCTCTTACTAAAAATAAATTAAAATCGTTTAAAAATAATGTTCTTTGCAATCTATCTAACGCTAGTTTTGATTCAAAAGACCCCAATATAAATTACGGTACATTATTTTCTACAGTTTGTCAAGAATTTAATAAAACGTGTCCTGTAAAAACAGTTAAAGTTAATTCCAAATCTAAATTTAGTGAATGGGCCACTACGGGAATAAGGATAAGCAGAGATATTCTATATAATTTATACCACGAAAAATCTCTGACTTCAGATCAAGCTTTTCACACTTATGTTAGAAGCTATTCAAAAATATTCAAAAGTGTCTGCGCTCAAGCAAAATCTCAATTAATAGTCAACAAAATTGGTACCTCTAATAATAAAATAAAAACCGTGTGGCAGGTGATTAATAGAGAAACCGGAAAGACACAACAACGAGATCAGAATGAATTGTCTTTGAAAATAAATAATCAAACTATTTCTGATAAGCTAGAAGTCGCTGAGACTCTAGAAAATTTCTTTACCAATATTCCGTTAGAGGTTACGAAATCTCTCCCCTCTTCATCTAAATTAGCTGAAGCACTTCTTAAAGAAAACTTTACTAAGGACATTCCAAACTTTAAATTTAAACCAATATGTATTGATACAATTATAAATGCATTCAAAAGTCTAAACATAAAAAATACTGAAGACTTATGGGGGATATCCGTCAAAGTTCTTGGGGATATTATTGACTCTATTTCTCCTCTCCTAACTGGCATATTCAATCAATGTTTCCTGACTTAATGAAACATAGTAAAGTAATACCAATATTCAAATCGGGTTGTAAGGGTGACCCCTCTAATTATAGACCTATATCTGTGCTTCCAGCATTGAGTAAAATCTATGAAAAAATAATGCTGGACCAGATGCTGTCTCACTTCAACTCAAATGGGATTCTGCATAGTCAACAGTTTGGTTTTACGAAGGGTAGGTCGACAACAGACGCGGGAGTAAAACTCATCAGTCACATTCTGGAATCTTGGGAGAAGTCCCAGGATGCCATTGGTATTTTCTGTGACCTTTCAAAAGCGTTTGACTGCGTCGACCACAACACACTGATCTGTAAATTACACCACTACGGAATTCGTGGACAAGCTGCTGATCTTGTTCTCTCATATTTATCAAACAGGCAGCAAAAAGTAAATGTAAATGGGGCGACGTCCTCCGGGTCTCTAGTAAAGATGGGCGTGCCCCAAGGTTCAATTCTCGGGCCTTTCCTATTTCTTGTTTACATTAATGATCTCCCTTACATGATGGCCAAATTATCGGATATAATTCTATTTGCTGATGACACTTCGCTAATTTTTAAAATAGATAGAAAGGATACGGATGTCTTACATGCCAACAAAAGTCTAACTGTTCTCTCGAAATGGTTCGCAGCTAACAATCTTTTACTGAATGCGAACAAAACAAAATGTCTAAAATTCTCTTTACCAAATGTACCTCAACGGGATATAAATCTAAATCTTGACGGCAAAAAACTTGATGTTATAGCGGAAACTGTATTCTTAGGGATTACTATCGATTCAAAATTGCAGTGGGGACCGCACATTAGAACTCTTTCGGGTAGGTTAAGCTCAGCTGCATATGCAGTAAGGAAAATAAGACAGTTAACTGATGCAGCTACAGCTAGGTTAATATACTATGCTTATTTCCACAGTATTATGTCTTATGGCATTCTGCTGTGGGGATCGGCGTCAGACGTTGACTCAATTTTCATTTTACAAAAGCGGGCAGTCCGCGCGATCTATAAAATGGGTCCTCGCGAGTCCCTCAGAGAAAAATTTAAAGAGATCGATGTACTGACTCTGCCTTCCCTTTATATCCTAGAATGTATTTTATATGTCCGCAAAAACCGAGGGCTTTTCAAAATTAGAAGCGACTTCCACAATATTAATACACGCAGTAAACACGAAATTGTAATACCCAAATTCAGGTTAACAAAAACTAGTAAGTCTTTTCTTATTAACAGTATACGTTTTTATAACAAATTACCTAAGTCAGTTATAGAACTGACCGATGGAAAGTTCAAAAATTACATTAAACGTGTCCTTATTAAAAAAGCATATTACAAAATCAAGGACTACGTTGAAGATAAAGAGGTTTGGCTTTAGTTCCTTCTGCGCATGCGGCTTCCCTGGTAGCTCATAAACAGCACAAATATGTGGATGTCTCTAACTATTCTCAATCAATTTTTTTTTTCTTTTCATTTTAATTTACAATGGTTTTTTTTTTCTCTTTTTTTACAATGGTTATCACATCACTTAAACACCCTTTGTTCAGAATAGTTGCAGCACTGATGACAATATTTTTGTCACTTGTTTAATTTAGTCTTTTATAATATTTTCTTGCCTTTGTATAGATTCTTTTTAACGATTGTTTGTGAATGTGTGAACAGTGTAGGCCTTGTAGATTCCTAGATGTGTGTTAACTTTTGTTAACCTCTTATCTTGTTTTCCGTTTTTCTTGTGTAGTAAGCAACGACTTATTGTCGGGCCTATGCTGTCCCCCCATACTTGAGTACTAATACTGTAACATGATAATATTGTAAAACTAATCATTTTAAAAGAGTAACCATGGAGTTTCTTGCCGGTTCTTCTCCATAGGAAACGACCAACCCGAACCGTGCACCTTTTTGTCGACGTTTCATAAGTGCCCATGTAGGCCTATGTGAAATAAAAATATTTTGATTTTGATTTTGATTTTGAGTTGTAGTTTTATCCTATGTAGTATCAGTCGATGGTCATCAACTTTTTTGTATCAAGGTAGGCGTTTTTGAGAGCAGTGGAGGCCCAGTGGTATGGTCATAGGTTCGAACCCAAAATTTCATTACCACTGCTCTCAAAACGGTAAAGGAAAACATCGTGTGGAAACCAGCATATGTCTTAAAAAACAAATATTATAATACTTGTGACATCTACCAATCCGCACTGGGGATTGCGCGTCGTGGATTGTAGCCCATTCCCTCTCATATAGAGAAGACCTGTGTCCCAGCAGTGGGAACGTTACAGGCTGATTATACTTAAATACTGGGCTTTCCTTAGTAACAGTTACACTTGACTCCCCATAGAACATGCCTTTGATTCACCATCTACTTCTAATTAAAACCTTCACTCATTGTACAAACTTGTACAAAGTAAAAGCATTAAATTCTCCCAAGGAAGTAATCAAAAGAACAGTTGATTCCATTAAAATATATTTTCAAGGAAGTTCATTTAGCTGGAGGAATCCGATTTCAAATAATACTACTGTCGACGCTCACTATATGAAAAGCTTTTTAATTACCGCTTCTTGGGTGCAATGGAACATAAAAAAAGATAGTACAGAAGTTCAGCTAGATTCAACGAGTGAAAATAGATGCACGTTCACATCTCATCATCATCGTCATTCTCAGGCCCTTATTCTAATTCATTTGGGGTCGGCGCAGCATGTCTTCTTCTTCCATACTTCTCTACTACTCGTCATCTCATCAGATGTACACATCTATCCCTGTTAAAATTCGACTTTTACTGCGGACCCGGGGGCCAAGTAAAAAAAAACATGCTTAGGCTCATAAATGACTCCGCCTGAGAATGTAAGTGAGGTGCTGTTCCTCAAATGATGGGGCACTAATAATGGGGATCTTGTCCCGCGTGTCCTGTAGTTTGCTAACTACACACTCAGAAGAAGAAGTGTGTCTTTGAATGCCGCTCTGCTAGAGACGATATTGTCAATACTTTTACACAAGCCTACTCCATGCATCATTACTTTGACTGATCTTGGAGAATGATTTGAAGAACATACACATCCAGTGGATTCCCGCTGCCTTAACCAGGTCATCGGTCGGAGGTTTTCCAAAACTGCACCTGCACCGTGTCTGCCACACCAGATACTTTCGGCTCCATCGGCCATCAGTTCTACAAGCTTTGTGCTCTTCCCACTCTAACTTTAGTTTGGTAATTTCGCTTAGCGACGCCATTTTCGGCCCGAATATGATAAGTAAAGGCGTCGCTGGTGGCGCTTTAAGTCTATAGTCAGTGGTGAGTCCATTTACGCTGGTTTTAAGGACCTTTTGTTATATTTTGTGTATTGAGTGCACTGAAACCAACGCTATTAGACAACAAAGAGAATCGATTATTTCCACAAGCGTGAACCATTGTTTTCGTTAATAATTAATATTTTATACGTAGTTATGTGTGAGGTGATTTATCAGTCTACGATCTTTGGAAAGGTAGTCGGTCATTAACTAATTAGGTACCTATTGATAAAACGACTATGAGTATTACTTATTAGAAGAGGGATTGAGCTATTGAATTATTTGCTTGAGTGTAGAACTATCAATACATGTTAGGACGTATTTTCGTAGGTGCCTTATTTCAGAGCTGACAAGATTCAGAATTCTATTGAAATGGTAAGAAAGGAGCTTTTAGTGTAAATAGGTATGTGTTTGGATAGCAACGAGTACTTCAGTTCAGAATCATTTTTCGATCCCAATTTTGATATCTAAAATCACAAATAGCGGCAAAACTAAGTAAGTAAAAACGAAGTAAAGAAATTAGCCAAGGTTTTTATTAAATAAAAACTAGAGCAATGTCTATATGATATATCTCCTTTACGTATTCCTAAGTGCGGAGGAACTCATGGCGCAAATAGTAACAACCGCTTGGGGTCCATCCTGAAGGTTAAGCAGTGCTTGCCAAGGCCGGTCCGTGAATGGGTGGTCATTATCACACACCGTATTCCCTCCGTACCTCGGAAAACACTATCAATTGTAAATCTTTGACAGTCGTTCTGATCGTCAGAAACTCAAAAGTATGACAACCAGTCTTAAGTACGAGTATCATTATTACCCAGTAACTGGATTTTGGAGGTCAGATAGGCAACCGCTCATTGTAAAATACTGGTATTCAGCTGCATGTACTTGGTCTGGAAGCCAACCAAAACATAGCTGGGAAAAGGCTTGACAGATGACGTCGAATTCACATAACCCGTCGAATTCAAATCCCCGAAGTGTTAGGCGTAGCAAATAAAAATCCCACATTTTGCAAGCTATGTTTAAGTCCCATGTAGCGAGCCATCCATCCATCCACGAGTCCATGGAGGCAAGTCTATTGCCACCAACCGGGCACAAATCCAAACTCGGTGGCTGCTACTGAGAATTGCTGATGGAAAACCCAATAACTTTGCCCGACACGGGAATCGAACCCAGGACCTCATGCCGCAGGACGTCGTTTTCTTAAGTGCTTAATGCTATTACCTAATACCTACTACTACCAAAAATCGTCTTAGTAATATACCGAAATCCAAGAATAACCCAAGTTCTAAATAACTGTGTCGTTCCGCTTGTAACTCCCCGAATACACCCAAAATGGATCGAGTAATCTACATAAAATTACTAGCGTCGTCTTACGTCGTGTAATGTTCTAATTACGAGATACATACTTTAATGCTGTTAATCGAGGACGTGTTCTGGTGCTATTATTTGAGACGCAATTAGAATGTATCTGTAGGCTGTGAGCCTGAGATGTAATTGTTTTATTTTGTGTGCGTGTTGCGACTGTGAATGGGTTTAAAATGTGCGTTGCATGAGGGTAGGCTCTATGGTTCTGATTTCTTCAAATAATGAGTTTTGGTACAAAAAAAGTAGTTGAAAAATCTAAAAATCCCGACAGAAAAAACTAAAAAACTGATGAGCCAAAAACATGCACATTTTAAATGAGAAATAAAACTTCAGAAAAACAAAATTAACTTCCAATGATCTGTACTTGACTGTAATACTAAGCTATGTTAAATGAGTTACCGACACATTAATACAAAATTAAACGGCAAAAAATTTGTATTTAACAAAGTAAACAAACATGAGCTTATTCAAATTATAATTCTACGAAAAATAAAAAACAAAATTTCCAAAAAAAAATCCAACCTCCGAAAAAAATACCAAGTTTCCGAAAACAGGTTCTGCTAAAATAATCGTTTTCTTAGGGGCTGTCTCCACGAGCGAGAGAATAGCGATTTATGATCGATTAACTCGTCAAAATGTAGGGAACAGCTGATTTTTTTTTCGCGATTTCAGGTTTGGTCCCATAGTAAAAGTTGTTCATAATGATGAGTACAATGACCTCTTAAGAGGTTACTGGTGTTTTACAAATAACCCTGTATAAGTAGGTATTTCGCATTTATATGCGAAATATCTACTATCAGAAAATTAGTATATAAAGCAGTAAATTTCATATTTTGAGTATGCCTTTATTTTTTTGTTTATTACTGCCCATTTTGCATTAGGTTTTAGACCTGTAATGATAGTTGAAGGCATTTAAATAAATAAATAAATTTTAAATTAAACAAAAGTTGGAAGCAGCCGGGGCCCATTTGAATACAAAAATTATGAAAATGGAATGGGCCCTGGCTGCTTCCAACTTTTGCTTTATTTTAAATGTGCTTGTTTTTTGCTGTTTAATTTTTTCAGTCCGGTTTTTTTTAGTTTTTTAACAACTTTTTTATTACCAGCTTTTTAGTTTAGTAACGTGAAAGATTTCGCAGACGATTTAAAAGTTGTTTATGGTATTAGAAGAAAACTACATTTTAATTCGCCAATACGACACCTCAAATCCACCATTTTTCTTTGTTTTTTATTTTTTTGTAACCAGCGACAGATCGTTCAATTCGTCTTGGTGGCGCGAGTGCACGGATTTGGATACATTATACGTAACGACATATAATTTAAAAAAAGAATTAATAAATCCTTGCATCCGTTTTTGAAGTTACGAGAGAACAAAGAAACGGGCATACATACATACACACTTACATACTTACATACAGGTCAAACACATAACCCTCCTTTTGAGCTTCGCCGCAGTCGGGTAAAAAAGACGCTATAAGTGATCATTGCTGTGAATTATCAACAAGTGAAAAATAGTTAAGAGGCTTGCTGCATCATCCTTTTTTAATTATATTTTTGGACAATGTTAAACTCACAATTTCGGTTATCAAATACCTGTCTAATCTTTAGTTGATACTGTAATTGGCTTGCCAAAATTAACTTTAAGGAAGCGGAAGCAAAGTCTGATTTTTATTAATATAAAAATAAAAAAATAGAACATCTATATTACGGCCATCCCACACACTTGATTACTTGATACTTATTCCATACCTAACTAAGAAACAGCAATCAAACTCATAAGTCTTCGATTAATGAAAATATTGGAATTCCGGTCTTGACTTGACGCGTGGGCGCCTTTAATTCGTCTACCGCTTGCAAATTAGCGGCCCACAGGAGATTTATATGTACGGCTATGACCGTGAGAAGACATGGAAGAAAGAATTTCCGGTTTATTTGTACTAATTAAGGCCATCAATGGCTTCTGCACGCGTAGCATGACCAATTCCATCTCTATTCTACCAAGAATAGACAAAGCTCTTTCTATATAACTTGACATGTCTTCTTCCGAGCATGGGGCGACCCGTAGACACGAAGACAAAGACATAGAAATTATTTCCATTGCAACGGCGAAGTAGCAAGTGATGGTAAAAATAGGAATTAGGCCTTCACTTAGTTTTCACTTAGTTTTGGTGAAAACAGGAATTAGGCATTGAGTTAGGTGTCACTTAGTGTTCGTGAAAACAGGAATTAGGCATTGAGTTAGGTGTCACTTAGTGTTGGTTAAAACGGGCTTTAGGCAATGAGTTAGGGGTCACTTAGTGTTGGTGAAAACGGGCATTATTCATCGAGTTAGGTGTCACTTAGTCTTGGTGAAACGTGCATTAGGGATAGTCTGATAAAATCTTTGCCGTACAGGGAGATCAAGTTATTTACATTATTCTCGGCCTAAAAACTGAGGATATGACCCCGACATGTTGTTTTTAAAAGCAATTTATGTCAATAAACACAAAGAATAGTAATAAAAAGAATCTTGTCTAGGTCCGATGTGATGTAGACTTGTGATATTTGTTGAGAACAAATGTTTCTACCCCCAAGTGTCAAAAGTAGAGAAAAAATTGTCGTCATGCTTGACTTTGTTGACTTTTGTCGACTGAAGAATAGAAATATTTCTTTCCAAAATTTTTAACATCGCCATGCTTAGTGTTCCCACTGCTGGGTCACAGCCTCCTCTCTAGAGAGGGAATGGGCTATAATCCACTACGCGGGCCCAGTGCGGGTTGCTAACTACTAGGGGTGTCGTAATAACCAGTACTAATTGGATTGTGAAGTTCAGATAGGCAGCCGCTCCATATAAAATAGTGGTATTCAGCTCCATCCAGTTTTACTGAAAGCCGACCCCAATATAGTTGGGAAAAGCATATAGCAGTAGCAGCAGCAGTTGGCATGTTTATGTTTTTTTAAAAGGCTAGGCTGATGATATTAGAATTCTTTGTGATGGTTTTTATCTGTACTGTAGGGACTTAACCTTAGTGGTAATTTATAAAAAAACTCCGGCACGTTGAATCTAACAAGGAAATAAGCACTAAGGTTTAATAAGGTGGTAAGGTTTTTTACCACCGGACTAGCAGACGTACTGCGGCGTACCATCCACACTTGGTTGATATCCCGACAAGTCGTACTCGGCGCTTCTCCTCCACTGCGCACAGCCAAAGTGTGGAACTCTCTGCCGGCATCTGTGTTCCCTCCCACATATAACCCGTCTGCCTTCAAAGCAAGAGTGAATAGGCATCTTCTGGGCACGCTAGTTTCATCATAGACCTCATCCATCGCTTTCCATCAGGCGTGATCGAGGTCAAGAGCAGGCCCATTTTGTAATAAAAAAAAAAAACTAAGGTTGTAATTAGAATAAGAAAGTTTAGGGACCGATAGACGTGCGGCAAAAGCAATTGACTTGTAAAAATATTGTTTAATTTTATATCTAAATGAGTATTCTACAGTCACACCTTCGTGGATTACATGTGTGATATTATGGTATAGATGTTGTCTTCTCAAACTAAATCAGGTCATCTCCAGAAAGTTTGCAGATCAAGTTCCCAGCAAAGAATACGACACCATCTTGTTCTCCTTTCCTAATTGTAACATCTCGCAAGTCGTAATTAGTTCGCGTTAAACAAGACAAGAAGCCTGGCTTCCTCACTTCAGTGAGTTCGCATTCAGTGGAATATTATGTCAAAAATGTGGTCGGCGCTTGTCATGAGTAAGTACCTACCTAGCGAATGAAGATTCATATATACCTGTATAAGGTATGATAGATTCGAAACTTACCTATACATATGGAATTTTAACATAACACCACGCTTGTAGTCTCCAAAGGTATAGGCAGAAGTCTACCTAATAGTACACCCATATTTCGCCAATTATAATTAAATCCCATGTCATTGTGGGCGAACTTACTGCCATCAATAACCGAACACCAATTCAGACTCACTCACTCAAATCAGACATGGCTGCTACTAAAAAAAATCCTGTTAGAAATACCGAATAACATTTTGCCCCACCAGAGAATCGAAACCAGGACCTAATGATCAGCAATCACCTCGCTTCCGACTACTAGACCAATAAGGCTATCTTAATTTTCTACCTAATGAAAGGATCTAAATAGGTACTACGAACATTGAACCTACAGCTTTTCTAGGGTAACCAATCTTGTTGAACCCAGAGTTTTGTCTAGTACAATCAATAACAACATAGTGTATGTATCCTTTTCATTATGACAAGAAATAATAACAGATGGGTATCTAATCAATTACGGCTTTCAATATGTCTGTATTTACTATTCTTTGCTTCGTACTCATCCGTTTCGATGCTAAGAAGAATAATTGGCTTAGTAGACATTGAACTTTTTCGAAATGACCTGTAGTCGTTTATGGGCTTGTTCGCGAAATAATTACTCATTCTGAAAATGCTCTATTCGTGAGATAACCTACTTTGGATTCATTCGCAGAAACACTTAATCTTATAAAGACCTATTCTCGATATGCCCTATTTTTTATCAGTGTTCGATAATGAAACTATGCCTTACATTCATAGTTTCATTATCGAACACTGATAAAAATAGGGCATATCGAGAATAGGTTCAAAAAGGTAAAATAATTCATATTTAAATGAAGCTTTATGCACAGTGATCGGAAAATCGGGCGCTTATATACCTACCTAAACTTCTTCCCGTGAAAGAATAATACATTATGGATATTCCTTTCTGAATAAATAAGTAATCCCGGGTTCCCGGGATTGAACGATTTTGTAAAAACAACTACTTAATGAAATTAAAGCAGTGGTTATTTTGACTTAGTATCTTTATTTTATTCAAAACAAATGAAAGTTCCGTTAAAATCGGCTTTTTAAATTTAAAAAAAAGTACAATGAGAGTTCACAACGAGTTCTTATTATACACTCGAGAGCAATGAATCCGGGTCACTTAAAGAATGTTAAAAATCTCGGAAACTAAAAATGATAGGTTAATGCAATAAATTGTATTTAATAGACAATGTAATACTCCTTGAAATAAATGAAAGTAAAAAAAATATGAGTCACCATACATTTTATTAACACAAAATTACATAAAGAAAAAAACTGCTGATCTCTCCTTAAAACAAAAATAGGAAACATGAAATTTTTGAACTTTATTACGATTTTCTTGAATTTTAATACTTCGTATTGCCTCCTCGTGCTTCCATTACTGCGTTTACGCGGTTTGGCATGCTGTACACCAAGTTCCTTATACGATTTTGGGGAATATTCTCCCATTCCTCTGTGAGAGCAATTTTGAGCTCACGAAGCGTGATTGGGGGAGGGTTTCGTTGTTTTACGCATCTGCCTAGCTCGTCCCAAGCATGCTCGATCGGGTTGATATCCGGGCTGCGCGCTGGCCACTCCATACGAGTAATGTTCATCTCTTGAAGGTAGTCATTCACAATCCTACCTGTATGAGGTCGGGCATTGTCATGCATAAATATAGCATCCTCACCTAAATTGACCATAAATGGACCAACGTGATCATTGAGGATTTCTTCCACATATCTTACGCTAGTTAAAGAGCCGTTTTCTATGATCACCAGCTCTGTGCGACTTTCAGAAGAAATTCCGGCCCACAAAAGTACAGACCCACCACCGTAGGCTACTTTTTCTTCGATGCATGCTTGCTTGAATCTTTCCCCTGGTCTTCGATACACTCTGTGTCTTCCATCGTGCTTGTAGAGCATAAATTTTGATTCGTCGGAGAACATAACTTTTGATCAATCTTCAATACTCCAATTTAC
Source organism: Eurois occulta (assembly GCA_950022335.1). Taxonomy (NCBI): domain Eukaryota; kingdom Metazoa; phylum Arthropoda; class Insecta; order Lepidoptera; family Noctuidae; genus Eurois; species Eurois occulta. The sequence goes on along the minus strand of OX465492.1, from coordinate 7,950,218 downwards.
GTGGCTCTGGGCATATCTTAGTCTTGAAATACGATGCCCACGCTCCAGTTTAGGGCCGTTTGCAGGTCTAAGGGGTTTTATGTTAGATTCAGCAAGCCGACGTCTTACTGTCCATGCACTTGGGTTACTTCTTCCGAGGCGTCGAAACTGATTTGTGAGTTCAGTTCCTGTGAGAAAGCGATTTCGAAGCATGGTGTTCACCAAGTATCGGTCTTCTCGTGCTGTGGTACACCTGGTTCTGCCCGTTCCTGGTCTGCGTAGGTTAGAACCAGTTTCTTCGTAACGTCGGAGAACTCTTTGTACTGTTGACAGCGACACACCGACAGTCCTGGCTGTATCGCGCTGACTCCGGCCGGTTTCCAGCATTGTAAGTATTCTGGTGCATTCTTCAGGCGTAAGCGACATAATTTCAGCTTGAATAATGAATATAGAGCACTATCAACATGGTTTATGTACCCACATAAATGACAGATTACAAACAAAAGCAAAACCAAATGCTGTAATTTCATAGTTCCATCTTCGAAAGTGGCCCTTTTTCAAATTTGATTTTTTTATGATATAACTTTACAATAACTAAGAAGTTTTAATACCTTCATTTAAGGAGTATTACATTGTCTATTAAATACAATTTATTGCATTAACCTAGCATTTTTAGTTTCCGAGATTTTTAGGATTCTTTAAGTGACCCGGATTCATTGCTCTCGAGTGTATTTTGAGCAATCTTATGAATTTCGAACGATTCCGGGATCCGGGATTCTGAAAAGCATGTCCGTATTATACCTACTTTCGTGGGAATAAAAGTGAAGTTTAGGTATATTAGCGCCCGATTATCCGATCACTGTTTATGTATAAGCCAGTAACATATTTTAGTTTGATACAACTATAGAGCAATAAGGACGAAATGTTAGAACTTTTATTACTATTGCTCTCCAGATATTTCGTTGCCTGAAATATATTATTTATGAATGTTTCTCTGTAGTATGTTACGTTACGAGTTTTTCTCTTCGGACGTGACCTTGACCTCCAGATGTACCGAGGTGATTTATTAAGTTAGAGCGTTTATTTATTACGATAAGAGGAAACTGTTGCTACCTGCCCCTTGGGCATTAGAACAACAATTATTTATTATTTTCTTAGTAGGTACGACGACCATTAATCTGTACAAAATCAGTTTATCTCTCATTGTACGGGAAATCCATGTAAAGAGAAGCCATGTTGTACTTACTGGAAATGTATAGATTGAGGAGAAGCACCGTAGGCGCGGGCCTGTGGACGGTGAGTAATGGGCTAGCTCACCGTCCGTCCGTCGTATGACGACAGGCCGTGTCGACGGCGCGTTCGTGTTCCACGCGGGCCTCGAAGAGATGTCAGCAAACGGGAGGGGCCCGCAAGGGCCGATGCCTGCCAGGGCTGCGGGACTGTTCGAAAGAGATACCGCGGCCCTGGAACATAAAGGGCCAAAGAAGGAACATGGGTGGTTTTTAGTCAGTAAGAGTCTGACACTCCCTTTCGCTCCGCCCAGAGCGGGAGGGGTCATTTGAAGCTTTCCAATCCTCCAAAAAAAAAAAAAACAGGTTAATCTTAAGCCTTTGTCTTCACACAGAAGCGCAAATATTCTAAGAGTATATTCTGCCATTCATCAGCAAACAAGTCCAATCAATAGCTGGTCTCCACGACCACTACACCACGACACCAGCTACTGAATGCGCTCGTCGGGTTGCCAAGAGTGATCCAGCGTGTCAAGAAATTGGACAATGACATCATGTTTGCAAATAAAAATAAAGTTCAATGACTTTTTATTTGTGACTAATTTATCCGTTCTTTATCTCAAACATTCATCCCAATACCTATAATTTTTTGTTACTCAGAAAGTAACAAAAAATGTTTGTCGATAGAAACTAGTAGATATAAACCCCGCCCCTTTGCTAAGATCTGCATATTATGTACATGTCGGATCCGGTCATTGGTACGGGCTTAAAATTAATCGCAAGTACCCCCCAGTGGTGACAGTCACGCGACCTACTTACAAGTCTACATCATGAAGTCACACAAGTCTGTACAAATAAATTAATAAAATTAAAGCATCTGTTTCTAATTAAAAATAACACTTTTTACTGAATGCATATGAAAGTATAAACGGTACTATTTTTTTTTTATATTTCTTTGTTTGTCCGGCTAATCTCTGCAATGGCGGGACCGAATTTGACTGGCAGGTAGCTGATATTATAAGAAGTATAGGCTACTTTTATTTTTTACTAAGGTTCCGTGCAAAAAAAAACCCATGAAATTGTAAACGAAATCCGATGCAAATAGGGAAATAATATTTTGATAATAATTTCACACAGACTAAGGTCACAGGGAACAGCTAGTTTGTAAATATGTTTATAAAAAATCACATATCATAAATCTTCGAGTATCCTGTTTACCAATGAATATTGAATAGTGGTAAATCAAAATGGCTACCGGATAACTACCCACACCTTTTTCCATTCCCACATCAATCAAGAAAGCAATCTATCGTACAAGTCACTGGACTATGATTCAATACTCTGTGGTCCCTTAAAAATGTCAGCCATACCACTTATGCTCACTATGTTTCCAACGAAGCGTTAACTACTCATAAATAATAGTATTTAAGACCGTATATCCCGGAAAACCGGTCGCTGGAGGTAACTGGTAAGTACACATATATGAGGGACTAGTGATGGGACACGATGTGCATAGAAATGAATAATTATTCATTATTCATTTTTGCCACTTTCATTTGAAAACCTTGTATTTTACCATTATAACACATGTAAAAAATATTCTTAACGAAGCTAAGAGGCACTCATTCTTCTTTAAATTCAAGTTTGAGATGCTATAACTTTACTTGAAATATTTCTCTGATTCCTGTACTATTGAATGCACAGTCACAAGCACCAATGTAACTGTAAACACTTATCAACTTTTAAAAGTGATTTTCTCCTACTGTTCTGATAAAAAAATCATTTTGTTAGGAGCATAGTATTCTGGAACTCATATTCTTTGATGAAAAAGATCCTATCTTTAAGTTACACTTGTTATTTCTAGCGAAAATTGCTTTTAAATTTAGGAAAGTGTATATAAATTGGTGCTCGTTACATTGAGCGCTACTGTAAATCTTTATTTTTTACACAAAAAAAGACGTTTCCCAGCAATATTTTTTGCACGATGGTGTTACTTAGTTTGATGTTAAGAATTATTGGTTTACCTACTTCTTGTGGTACTCCATATTACCTATCTTATTTCCATTAATTATTACATACGCATGATGGAGTATGTAGTCATCATTAGTAATAATTAGGCATAAACAGGCAATGTTGCGGTTGGGTTATTAACACTTACCACCTGAACTTCCACCAATTAGTAGATAATTAGTCTGTAATGCGGCCTAGATCTGCTGTTCATTTATTGTAATAATAATCTTAGTCAAAAGATTCTCTTTTAGTGAAGACGAGATCTGCTGCTATTTCAGCTTAATTAATGAAAAAACTTGGACAAATGCAGACAATAAAGACAACTAAATATCTAGTCTAACTATCTACTCTTTCTAGCACGAGTATGAGTGATCCAGATAAACAAAATACAATTGAAATGAATCATAGGTAAGATTTTTAATCGTTTGACTTCACTTCATTCGAATGTGAATTGCCTCACTCATAGTCCGCCTAGCCTTTTCCCAACTATGTTGGGGTCGGAGTGGTACCCCTTGGTAAGACTGGGTGCCAGACTTTCGGGCCATTGACTACCTGTAATGACTGTCAAAGATCTACAAATGACAGCCAGGACCAACGGCTTAGCGTGCTTTCCGAAGCACGGAGGAAACTCGGTATGTAATGATGGTCACCCTTCTACAAACCGACCTTGGCAAGCATCAAGATCAACCCGTGCTGCTGTTATTATTTAGCCACGAGCTCTTCGAAAAACATAGCGCGGGAACCGACTCGTTTGTCAAGCTAACTAGCCCACCGCTTAAGTACAGACCATTTGTGACTTTATTGAATAAAACACTATCCTCAATATGTACTAGTATGGGTAATCCAAAACCTACCGATACTTACAAGTTTGATAGTTAAAATATCGATCGGATATTAAGGTTTGATTCACTTTTAAATCGATCGAACGTTGCATTTCATTTTAAAATTCATTCAAAAGTGAACAGAACACAGTCTATTCACCGAGGCTTAGTCTCCTCACTATAAAGTCTAATAACATAGCGCGGGAGCCGACTCGTTTGTCATGCTAACTAGCCCACCGCTTAATTACAGTCCATCTGTGGCTTGATTGGCGTTTCATTCGGATAATTGTTATCCAATTTAAACTTAATAACTGTGAACAGTAATAATTGTGTTAATATGATACTGTTTTATAGTAGGTTTTGTAGGAAATTGCTTTTTATTTGAACTGTTATTTATTGGTTTTCTTGTAATTGATTTGATTGAAGTTCGTAAGACAGGAGGAGGTGTGTGAATATTATATGGGACGTTATTAATGCTATACTTTTCTTTGCTATCCAATTTTCCCTAAAGGCAGCATTTACGTCAAAAAATTGTGTGTTATTTTCCGTGTTCTCGATTTTTACTGGATAAATTGATTACCGTTATAAAAGCTCCTAGAGTAATGATGTTTATAGAAGCATACCTACTTTAATTTGAACCTCTTTATTTATACACATACAAACACCTACTGACAGTTTGGAGAGAGTCAATAAAAAGAGACGAAGGAGAATACCAAGTGATCGACAACCGAAACGGTAGACTGAGCCAATCCTCCAGTCCACGTGGCTATCTTTTCTGGAAACCTCATACTGATAATGTTAGCCTGTGTCATCCCACTGCTGGGCAAAGGCCTCTCCCCATGACTTCCAGTTGTTTCAATCCAGGGATAATGTGGGTTGTTGGCTCGTTGGTTTTGTCCAGCTCATCCTGCCATCTTCTACGAGGTCTGCCGCGACGCCTTCTAGCCGTGTCAGAAATTTAAAGAAATTAAAACAGAAACAAAATGTGTTTATCAAGCCGGGACAAGACATCAATATGACGGGTCATAATCCTCAACACAGATGAACCGAGTAGAAAACGATACAAGTACAAAACCCGATAGTAAAAAGGCTCGCAAAGCATTCCACCATGGCACCATTGCTTTAAACACAAGACCAGCTATTTCCGTAAAACCTGCTACCGGTTACAAGAATCTTAATGTAAAATATAACCCCAAAGAAACTATTACGTTTCTTCAACCATCTTCATGACGTCATATGTAACTCAAGTTCGGATAAGAGAATGTACAGGCAGATGATTAAACTGCGTAATACATTAAGATCAGCAAATACGGATCATATATATGGATCTTCTTATACTTGCCTAGGTTCAGATTGGATAATAGAAATCATAAGCAGTAGCGTTTATTTTAATCAATGCTTAAAAATAAATACAGAAAAATGTATTTTACTATTTTCGTTCTGGAATCCGATTTATTGATTTATATGGGTAGAAAACCATTGTTAAGACCTTAGGCCCATTTAAACTAATGGTGCCTAAAGCTCAGACATTATACACGATGAAAATCTTTGTTTTTTACATCTTGGAGAACTTTGCAGAATGTCTCATACTAATTGTAGATTATTAGTCATACATAATACACCTTTTCGCTGACTAGGTCAGAAATGTTTACAAACGCTAGCAAATTCCAGCAGTAGTTTGTTGGAACACTATTAAAAATCTAGTGCAGCAAGCGTACACGCCAAACAATGCTTTGTAACCCTGGAGGAACTAGAGCATTTAAAACTTGCACCAAACACGCAAACATAGTTCGGAAATAAGCCCGCCGAACTAGCATTGAAATTGGTCCATTGTTGTGAGATCGATCAAGGGCTCGTTTACTAACAAAAGGGATAGGCCGAGTTACTCAGTTGAGGGCCATTTCAGAACCTTAACGAGACCTATTGAAAACTAACAATGGCATCTCGATGAAACCTCAGCACTCGTGTAATAAATGCGTTTTCAATAATAACCCCCCAACTAGTTTCTAAAGTGCCATATTTAGATAACATTGAAGGTTAATTTTGAGAAGCGGATCGGCTTATTAGCATTATTATTTCTATGCTGATTTCTGTGGTTAAACACAAAGCGGGTAAAGGAAATCATACCGTTGTTCTAAAGGGCAGCACCGGGACTGGCAATCTCGTACTGTATTACTTGGTACGGTCCAATTGTTTCCTATTCACCATATTTAAAATATACGAAAGTACATAAACTCGCACTGATCTACTACAAAACGCCACCTGCTACGATATTCTTCTTCTTCTGGCAATATCCCATCCTTATTTGGGGTCGTCTCTCCTAATTGTTCTTCTCCAAAGAAGTCTTTTGAGAAGGACCGTTCAGTACATGCACGCTGATTGCGAGTATTGCACACCGGACCTCTCTGAAGAACATCACCAAGGGGGTCAATATGATGTCCTTCTAGGGAGTCCACTCCCACTATGTTCGTTGTAGTAAATTACTTAAAAAAATTCTGGTTATTACAACACTGCCTGTTTCAGCATGAAAAGTAGCATGTGGTTCACCAAGTATATAATTTTAACAAAAAAAGCGAGGCCTCTAAGTTCGAAACAAAATGAAAAATTCAAACTTTTGACCTTGGAAACAGTAAAGAGCTTCTTTTTCGAATGAAAGTTGCGGGAAAAAAGGTCTTCACATATTTTTTCTTTCTGTAGGTCATGGAGTTTCACAACATGTAGGCATTAGAAAGAAGAAAACATATTTTTTTGTCGCAGGGACATGTCGAGAATACAAAATTTCAAAAAAAAAACAAACATTTCTTTTGTATAAGAAGGTACTAGTTCATCATTTCAGCCGAAAGACGTCCACTGCTGGACATAGGTCTCCCCACATTGACCGGTCCCGTGCATCTCACATCCAGCGGATCCCCGCAAACTTCACCAGGTCATCGGCAGTAGGTACTCGTATACTATCGGAATAATGTGTGTGTGTTTATTTTGGTAAACTTATCATCATCCCCCAGCCTGCATTTTTTAAATTACATTATATTGGTTGTCCAGTTTTCAGTTATATGAAAGATATATAGGGTGACTGATAATTCGTGACCGATACTTATACACGTGATTGTAATCATGATAACAAACCACTTTCCCAAAGAACCTTTTTTTTTTATACTCATTCAATTTTTTTTTATCGCAATAACACAACAGCCGTATGAAATTGCCTGCCTATTAGCTGTTAGCTGTTATCAGCTGTGTGACACCATTGTGTCTCATTACTATCGTACCGTGCAGTGGTAGGGTAGGCAGAGCCCGCGAAGCCACGCGGCTCACAAGCCCGCTCCATAAGCGCCACAAAAGTATACATATTTAAGTGCATAAGAAAAAAATTTTTCATTGGGAAAGTTGTTTGTTATCATGAGTTCGATCACGTGTTTGTATCGGTGACTAATTACCAGTCACCCTATATATATATATATATGTACTTATCTATTGATATATTCTACATGAAAGTAGTGATATCTGAACTCTGTAATTCAAGTACTGAAAATAATATGAAAAGATTACAACAGTTGTCTTAATTTTAGCTTTCTTTCAAGGCAAAGGTTTTTTGTTATTATTTACGATTCTCACATTAATATAATTCTCACTGTAACTATCTTAAAAAGTAGTATATCTTTGCATTCGTTATGTACTTTCAAAGCTTTTTTTTGTGGACTAAGAGAACGGTAGGAAACTAGGAGCCAATGATACACAATGTAATCGCTCAAGCAAAACCGACACATGTCAGAAGCAAACTGTAAACACGTCTGCTTCTAGTACATATTAATTATACAAAACCATGCAGCTAGAAAACAGAAGAAACGCAGATCAAAAGACACCAACAAGACCTGCATAACCCGTTCACGATTATAGAAATCAATGCCTTCAGAAATACTTTTGAAATTCACGACGTAATAAATTCTCAGTCTACGATCTTGAGTGGGGGCGTCAAAAGGGCATAGCACATTATTATGGTTTGTCAGGTAGCGTTCAATGTTGCCATCCTATCGGGAGACGCCATATTAAAGTCTACGGGATGTCTAGACAGAAATGAGAAAGGACTTTAAGTGATGGACTTTTCTTATAAGTTTGGCTGTTTCGTACCTGCGGCTTATTCTTAGATCTCTTTCAAGTGATGGTTTTCCAAGCAAATGAATAATAATAATAATATTTTGGGACAACGAAAACACCGCCATCTGATCCCAAACTAGGCAGAGCCTGTACTATGGCAACCGGACAACTGATAAACATACTTATATATTTCTAAATACATACATATTGTAGATAAAAATAGAACAAAAAATAAAAACCAAAAAAAAAATAGAATAGTAAAACCTTTTTCAAGGTTTTATTCTTGATTTCTTTAGCTATACCCACTTGAAAATAAAGCTTCGAAATTTAAACTTAGGATAAGAATTTATCATTCAAATAAATCTTATTTATAACTAGCTGTTGCCAGCCACCTTTGTGAAGTTATTATAAAATATTACTTATATTTGGATCCGATTTTGTTAACAATTTCATGGGTTTTAATTTTTTTGCACAGAACTCTAATCCTTTGTACAAAATAAAACTAGCTTACTCATTATAACATCAGCTATCTGCCAGTAAAGTCCCGTCATAATCGGTCCAGCCGTTTTGGAAATTGGCTGGAGCAAGCCGACCAGACTAAACGACAAAATTACAAAAAATGTTTTTTTTTGTTACAAAATCTGTATGTTGGGTTGTCTGGATTTATTCCGTTAAGCTTGTACATCATTGCGGTCCATGGCCCTTTACGGGGCCCCGGTGTGGGCGCGTTCGTTGAGGCTGCGTGCCAAGCACTACCTGAACGCGCCCAAAAGGTGGTAGCCGTAAGGCTGATCCGTGGGTACCGCACGATCTCCCACGAGGCGGCGAGCCTCCTTGCCGGATTGCCGCCATGGGATCTGGAGGCCATAGTCCTCGCGCACCTGCACGAGTGGCGCGCGGAGGCACAGCGCCGGGGGGTAACTCCGCTGCCGCGGCAAATTGTCGCGCAGCGGACAGGCCTACGCCGTGATCTCATGGCGACATGGAGAGCGCGACTATCGCAACCCCGTGCAGGGCACGCCACGATAGTGGCGATAAGTCCCCTCTTTGAGGAGTGGCTTGAGAAGCGCCACGGCGCCCTCACCTTTTCTTTTGCGTTGATTGCACTCATCGCATACAGACGTGCACATCAATGCAGTATAAAAATAAATAAATTAACGCCTGCAATAATTTCTGACCCAGTTTAAGTGTATTAGCGTGATATACAAATCAGCGTAGTAAGTGGTTTTTACACAAAATAATGGACTAACTGAAGTGTAAATAGTTATTATAAACGAAAAAATAGACAGCAGCCCCTTTAATCGGAGTGGGATGACGCCACGCAGCCCTCCGTCGACACCAACACCGAGACCACCTCAACAACCAAAGCAGTACCAAGAAGAAGCCGTTGAACCAATCTCTACTCCGGAGATTCAAAATTGGTTGGGGACCATTGAGCAGTACCTGAATGAGGTCTGTGTTATTGCTTCTGAGGGGAAACTTAATTCTGACCAGAAGCAAAGAATTACCAATCTTTGCCGAAAAGTTGGACATGGTGTTTCGCAATTGGCTGTTCAATACCAGTCGATGAAATCAAGAGCCCTACAAACACATACCGCCTTGAAAACTATGACCGAAGCCCGAGACCTAGCGGACTGTCTTACTGAGATGAACCGCACGATTCAGGAGTCCTGTGCGAAGCAGCAACCTGCAACTTCTACATCATTTGCCGATATGGTGAAAAAGGGGTCCAGCAGTTTTATTCGCCCTAATAATCTTAGCTCCGTGGCGATTTTTCCATGCGACAACACAAAGACCAGTGATGAAACAAAGAACATGGTACAAAAAATCATATGCCCTGGTGAAATGAAGCTGAAAGTACGAGGCGTGCGTAAAATAGGAAAAGGAGGACTTATCATCAGCACTGAGACCAAGGATGACCTAGACAAGCTCAAAAAAACAGTCCAAATCGCTTCGTCAGGCCTTACCGTCGACGAACCTCGGAAGCGCAAACCTCGCATTATTGTAATAGGAGTACCCGCATCAATGGCTGAAAATGAGGTTTATAAATGCATTTACGACCAAAACATAACGGATAAACTGCCTATGACCCTAGATACATTTCTGACCTCAATTAAACTTAGCCACAAATCTGGTAGGAAAGATGCTGAGAGCTGTAATTACATTCTAGAAGTTTCAGCCGTCATTCGCAAGGCCCTCATCACACAGGACAGATTATTTATAAATTGGACGTCCTGCCCGGTACGAGACTTCACACTAGTAACGAGATGTTACAAGTGCCAGCAGTATGGTCATGCATCTAAGACATGCAAGAACGCTGTCCCGGCTTGTGGCCATTGCGGTGAAGAAGGACACTCGAGCCAAGACTGCGCTAAAAAAGCTGAAGATCCAAAATGTGCTACATGCATGCGCTTTAAAAAACAAGCCAACCACAAGACGGGAGACACAGTTTGTCCGGCTAAACTAGCTGCCGAATACAGGTACATTAACTCGATTGACTATGAAGGCGCCTAAGAGCGCCACTTATTTGTTTAAATCCTAGACGTAATTTATTGTTGTTTTTTTAAATAGAATGGATATTAACTTAATTACCGACATAGATAATTCATTTTTAACTGAGTCAAAGTCATGTGAGGTTGAAGACTGCAATCAATATCTTTCCAAGTATCAAAAGTCACTAACCATACTAACCCAAAACATACGAAGTATTTATAAGAACATCGATAGCTTTAACATTTTTCTACATAGACTTAACTTTAAGTGCGATATTATGGTTCTAACAGAATGCTGGCTATCAAAGCGCCATGAAAATCTCCCGGCAATACCAGGATATAACTTATTGTACACTAAAATTAATAACAATCAAAACGATGGTGTCGTTGTCTTTGCTAAGGAATCATTAAAGGTCAAAGTGGAAGAACCTGATCTACAAGATTGTATTAGTAACTGCCTTATCATCAAAATTGGAACAACCACAGCGATAATTGCTTTGTATAGATCCCCTTCCGCAAGAAACTTAACCTCTTTCCACAGTTCCCTAAACCAGATCTTTCAAGCACTTAGCCCATTTAAGAATGTAATACTAACAGGAGATATTAACATTAATATTAGATCTGGAAACTACGACGCAGGGACTCAAGATTACCTTAACATCTGCTCATACCATGGTTTTCTGCCTGCTCACACATTGCCTACTCATCAAAGCGGTTCATGCCTCGACCATGTGATGATCAAAACCACTTATTCATTTATTACGCTTGTTACTAACTCAACAATAACCGATCACCATTCTGTCTTGCTAGCCGTAAATTTAACGCTGCCTAAGCAAAATTGCCCCCAGACAAAGTCTAAATTAAACGTAAACAAACTCGAATATGATTTATGCAACATTGATTATAGTCTGGTTTACAATACTGCTGACGCTAATTCGGCTTTATCGTACTTAATAAAACATGTCCAACAAGCAATATTGCGTAATACGACAGCTGTGACAATAAATAATCGTCTTCGTAATATTAAACCTTGGATTACTCCTGGACTAATCCGATGTATAAGGCACAGAGATAAACTTCACCAGAGAACTAAGAAATACCCTGATAATTTAATTATTCTAAACACCTATAAAAGATACAGGAATTTCTGCAACAATCTCCTAAAGAAGCTTAAAAATGATTACGATAAAAATGAATTAAATAAAGCAGGCAACAATAGCAAGCAAATTTGGAAGCATATTAAAAACGTCACCTACATGAATAAACAACGTGAATCAAATTCGAGGTTACTGCTTACTAATCCTTCACCTCTCTTATCCGCTAACAAAGTAAATAACTTTTTTGTTAATGTTGGGAAAACTCTGGCCGAACAGATACCGAAACATTGGGCCCAACCATCTTTTAAAAAAATTAACAACAGTTGTAACCTGAAATCATTTGCTTTGCTGGATATTGACGAAAACGAAATATCCCGAATCATTTCGGGCCTTAAAGATGACTGTGCAGTTGGATGGGATAATATAAGCAACAAGATTCTTAAACTCTTTAAGCATATATTGGCACCTCCCTTAACGCATATATTTCGAATCTGTCTTTCCAAAGGAATTTTCCCTAACTGTCTAAAAAAGGCTGTTGTAATCCCTATATATAAATCTGGAGACCGGGACTTGGTGAATAACTATAGGCCCATATCATTACTCCCCTCAATCTCAAAAATACTTGAGAAAATTATAAACAACAGACTAGTTAACTACCTAGAAAAAAACAACATCTTGTCACCTGCGCAATTTGGCTTCAGAGCCAAATTATCCACAGCCGATGCGGTGCATAGCCTGACCGATTATGTCACAGAAGAGCTTGGCAAAGGGAACCAGGTCCTGGGAGTCTTCCTTGATTTAGCGAAAGCCTTTGATACTGTCTCTGTTTCCGTGCTTCTAAGAAAATTAGAGGCAATAGGAATAAGGGGAACGCCGTTGACTTTACTTACTGACTACTTAGACGACCGATACCAATGTGTTAGGATTGACAACTTTACTAGCGACGAGCAGAAAAATACTGGATTTGGTGTTCCCCAAGGGAGTATTTTGGGCCCTACCCTTTTCTTGGTTTATATTAACGACTTGTGTAATCTAAATATCAAGCACGGCAAAATCATTTCATATGCTGACGACACGGCGCTAATATTATCTGCTAAAAACAGCAGCGAACTATTTGAAAACGCTCAACTTGGTTTTAATAGTGTGACTAATTGGCTTCAAAGCAATTTACTAACACTAAATGCTGACAAGACTAAATATATTCACTTCTCCATGCGCAAGCCTCAACTTAACACTGCTAACTTCAATTTATATGCCCATCAATGTGATAACCTGTCAGTCAACATGTGCAAATGTCCTCCTATCCTCAAAACCTGTAACATTAAATACCTCGGTGTTATAATAGACGACACACTCTCTTTTAAGTATCATATTGAAAGTCTGGTTAAAAGAGTGCGCAAATTAATATACGTATTTAAAAAAATACGAACTTTTGCAGATTCAAAATTGATCACACAAGTTTATTTCGCCCTATGTCAATCCATAATTCATTACTGTATCATTTCATGGGGTGGCGCATCAAAAACTACCCTGCTTCCCCTTGAAAGAGCTCAAAGAGCAATTTTAAAGGTAGCAAACTTCCATCCCTTTTACTTTCCCACAGATCAGCTGTATAAATCCTGCAACGTGCTGACTGTGCGCCAGCTATTCATTATGCACTTAGTTTTAAAACAGCACACCATGCTCACGTACCATGCTGACAATACTAACAAGAGACGGAATGATATAGTATGCATTTCTAATGCAACCTCAAAACATGTCTTTGTGGAAAGATTCTTTTCATTTTTAGGCCCATTTCTGTACAATAGATTAAATAGAAAACTAAGTATATTTAAGTTAAATTATTTTAGCTGTAAAAAGTCTATAATTGCTTTTCTACAACTCTTATCTTATGCACAGACAGAAGAATTACTTGTTGTCTGCAAGTAAACTGCTGACACGCTATTTTTATTTGATGTAAGTTTTAATTTTAGTACTTTACTTTTCATTGAATGTTAATTTATTTATTTTAAGTAGATATTAATATGCACCTTGTGGCCTGAAACACAGGTTCAACCTAGTTCAGGCAATGATCAACTGTGCTCTATTTTATTTGTTAAGATATTTCATTGTAAATGTGCCCCTTTTCATAAATAAACGATTATTATTATTATTATTATTACCTTCCGCCTGACGCAGGTCCTCACCGGACACGGATGTTTCGGGAGGTACCTGCACCGAATTGGGCGGGAGGAAACGCCCGGGTGCTATTATTGCGAGGATCGCCCGGAGGACACGGTGGAGCACACCGTCGAGGTCTGCTCCGCTTGGGCGGAGCACCGCCGTGTCCTCGTAGTGGCGATTGGCGGCGGCGACCTCTCGCGCCCGGCCCTGGTTCAAGCAATGGTCCAGGGCGAGAGGGAATGGGAAGCCGTCGCCTCCTTCTGCGAAGCAGTCATGCTAGCGAAGGAGGGGGCGGAACGTGAGAGGGAGAGAGCCTCACGTCCCAGTCGCCGCGGGAGGAGAAGCACCGGGCGTCGGGGGCCACGCCGTGATGGCTCTCGGCCACCGTAGGCGCGGGCCTGTGGACGGTGAGTAATGGGCTAACTCGCCGTCCGTCCGTCGTATGACGACGGGCAGGCCGTGTCGACGGTGCGTTCGTGTTCCACGCGCGCCTCAAAGAGATGTCAACAAACGGGAGGGGCCCGCAAGGGCCGATGCCTGCCAGGGCTGCGGGACTGTTTGAAAGAGATACCGCGGCCCTGGAACATAAAGGGCCAAAGAAGGAACATGGGTGGTTTTTAGTCAGTAAGAGTCTGACACTCCCTTCCGCTCCGCCCAGAGCGGGAGGGGTCATTTGATGATTTCCCACCCTCCTCCCTCAGGCTTGTACATCATGTGGGCAGCAGATGGGTTTCGTGCAATGAAAATACACTGACACAACTAACAAATTACTTGACATTACAACTTTACACAATAACACTGGGCACAATGAATCAGGGAACAGTTCCAAGAAGTCTTAACTCCGCTGCGGTATGAAACTCAATGTCCACTGGCGCCTCGAGCTGAAGACATCAGGGCTCTGTCAAAGCACGCAGTGGCCCCACCACTCACACCACAGACTTGTAACTCGGTCGCGTGATGTCATCACTGGCGTACTTGCGATTCATTTAAGTCTGTACCAATGACCGTCTCCGACATATATATCAGATACATTCAGCAATGGGCTGCGGGACTGTTCGAAAGAGATACTGCGGCCCTGGAACACAAAGGGCAAAAGAAGGAACATGGATGGTTTTTAGTCAGAAAAGTCTGACACTCCCTTCCGCTCCGCCCAGAGCGGGAGGACTCATTAATGATGATTTCCCATCCGAAAAAAAAAGATACATTCAGCAAAAGCTGGCATTTTGAAATTACAAACAGACACTTCAGTTTTATTTATTTGTATAGATCTAAATATAGTGTTTTAAGAATTAAAATAACGATAAGTCGTTTCAAATTATGTGTGCCGACACACATTATTAATTACTCAATACCTACGCCAAAGAAACCCACATTTTGCAATGACTTGTCAGTCCAAAGTGCTGTATTCCTAAACAGTTTATCCTAGATCAAATTAGTTATTCCAAGTGAAACTACTATTGGCTACTTTAATCATTATTATAAGGCACAGATTTATTGAACATGGAGATCTTACCATTTAAACAAGAGACTATTTCTAAAAATCTTCATACATTCAAAGAATACGCGATACAATAACGAGAATTAGTGATGCGACGCTCGTTCATGATCGAAATGGAATCCTAACTAATATTATAAATGCGAAAGTAAGTTTGTTACCTTTTCACGCCTAAACCACTGAAACGATCATCCTAAAATTTCGCATTAATTTGTCAAGTGTACAGAAACGGTACGTCCGTTTCTGTAGGGTATCTTTCATCCCGAAAAAAGTACCTACCTACTGTTCCCGAGGAAAACAACAATAACGTTCTTATGATAAATACCACATGTCTATCGAATCATGATTGAATTATGTAATTATAAAAAATTTAGTAGAGTGTAAGAGTTTAATTGTCAAATTCCAAATTAACTTGAGTGAAGCCCCGGGCCAAAGTTAGTTAATAATAAGGTAAATATTGTAGTAGGTACTAATATTTAACTATAAAACAAAACATAAACTTCTGATAATAAAGTTACTAATTAATTTAAAGTCCAATTCCCGTGTTCCTTATATCCCATGAACAGCAATGGATGGCGATACTTCATCAAGTTTGTAAGGGCAGACGTGTACCTACGAGGAAATATTGATGTCGAAGTTTCAACCGGTATTATTCACCGGATTCAATGTTAATATTTTATCGGTTAGATTTTAGAAACTTTTATGGAAGAATTATTTTATACTGCCAATATCAAGAAGGATAATAGGAAACATAGATCAGACATATATGTAGTTAGAAAGCATTTTAGTTCTCACTAAAAAAGTTAATATTTTTGCGAGCAATAAATTCTATAGTTTAGAATTAAATCACTGAAATAAAATTGAAATAAATAATTTGCTACCAAACTAATCAGTTATTAAAACAAAAGTCACTCAAAATTTTTACAGCAAAAAGTATAATAAACCACTGACCAAAATAACTTCGAATATACATCCGAATCCACACTAAAGTTTGTCTAACTCGAATAGATTTCCACAAACGTACATCACTATATCGAATAGATTTCCAGCAGTACACAAAAAGATCGCGGTCCGTTTGGCTATTTCATTTAAAATATGCATGAGACCCGGGTCAGAATGTCTCGACGCACAAATAAAACTATATTGTTCAATATTGTACTGCAACGATCGACAGAAATAGATTTTTTATGACTATATAAACATTTAAGTGCTTTATTAGTTAAGTTATAGGGCTTGTTTTGGGGAGGCGAATACTATAGGTACGTATAATAATAATAAAAAGAAATCGGAAAAGGAAACCAATTTTAAAGATTCCGGAGTGGGAACGAGATGGCGCTAGACGTCTTCTATAGCTCCGTCTCTTTCGCACACTGGAGTGACAATAAAACAATACTGCTTTAAGACGTTATAGTAACCCCTCAGATTGTTGAATGAATGGGATGTCTGTAAAAATCACAAAACTAACTTAATTTCACAGACTATGAATGCGTCCCATATCTATTTAAAAAAAAAAGTTTTGCAGACAATAAACAATGGAGTAATATAATTTTAGATGGGCTTTCAACATTTGTGTATGTTTATTTGTAATAAGCGTAATTAATACAATCACCGTCTAAATTAATGCCTAAATAAAAAAATGCTCTTTTAAAATTTTGACTCGTGATTCAGTTTTTGCAAATCCAAAAGCGGGCTTTTATTCAGCATTCACTTAAATAAGTGTCGCATAATTTCAGGGGAAGCAGCGAAACATTTATTAATAACCACCCTTTTAAATCATTTCGAGGAATAACACAATAAAACCTTTTCAAAACATTTCCTCCAGATTTTTTTATTTTTTTCGAGAAGCAATATTCAATACAGTTAAGAGCTTCCACGTGTACTCAGTAAGTACAGTCTCGTGCCCCGATATAAAAGAAAGAAAGAAAGAATGTTTATTTGGCACATGCCACAAAAATATGATATAATAAAATCTAAACAAATAAAAGATAAATAGGGTGTCTCGACGGCTGCGCCAAATAGGCCCAGTTCAACAAAATTGCCGGGCAATTAATGCCTGACGCTGCTTTTCTACTGATCCTGACCTGACCTGATATGTAAACATGTATTACATACGTACTTAAACTGACGCTTTCTTCACATGGGGTAGGCTGAAACAACAGAATGTCACCTGCTACGATCCTTACATACGCAAATTAGCGGCCCACAGGAGATTTATATGTACGGCTATGACCGTGAGAAGACATGGAGAAAGAATTTCCGGTTTATTTGTACTAATTAAGGTCATCAATGGCTTCTGCACGCGTATCATGAGCAATTCCATCTTTATTCTACCAAGAATAGACAAAGCTCTTTCTATACAACACGAAATGTCTTCTGCCCGAGCATGGGGCGACCCGTAGACTGCTAGGCGACGTAGTAGTTATTTCCATAGCAACGGGGAAGTAGCTAGTGATGTAGATATTCTACGAATCTCGATCATCGTGTTACTTACTCAATAGTGTTGGTGAAAATGGGCATTAGGCATTGAGTTAGGCGTCACTTGGTGTTGGTGAAAACAGGAATTAGGCATTCAGTTAGGTGACATATAGTGTGCTGAAAACAAGAAATTAGGCATTCAATTTGGTGACACTTAGTGTTGGTTAAAATAGGATTGAGGCATTTAGTTAGGTGTCACTGTCTTAGTGTTGGTTAAAACGGGCACTAGGCAATGAGTTAGGTGTCACTTAGTGTTGGTGAAAACAGGAATTGAGAGTTCACTTAGTGTAGGTGAAAACGGGCATAAGGCATCGAATTAAGTGTCACTAAGTATTGGTGAAAACGGGCAATAGGCTGTGTCTGATAAAATCTTTGCCGTTGGCAGCAGGTAGATCAAGATCAAAAGCCCCGGTTAATACTCGTACAGCATTCCTTTCGGAGTTACTTTCATCCTTCTCGTCCTAAGACCTGACGAGATGGCGACGGTAGTACCCCGACATGTTTTTAAAATCAATTTATATCAATGTTTATTAAGAACTGTCTACTGTTTGTGTTATGTGTGTTTACAAAGAATAGTAATAAAAATAATCTTGTCTAGGTCCAATGTGATGTTTGTTGATATACTATGTGATATTTGTTGAGAAGAAATGTTTCTACCTCCAAGTGTCAAAAGTATAGACAAATGAATTGTCGTCATGCTTGAATTTTGTCGATAGAAACTTTTCTTTTCTACATTTTAACATAGCCATGCTTACGACGATAGATATCTATCTACAGTCTGTCACTTTGTCGATGCTTCGATAAAACCCGTTTCCACGGTGGTCATGCAACGCGTGCTGGTCATACACGATTATACGTATTACCAGTTGCAATATACTCAGCAACTTTTCAAAGTGATTCCTTCCTACTGTATTGATTGCAATTTCATAATGTTTACGAACATAATAGTAGTTAGGAACACATATTATTATGAAATACTAGCTTATGCTCGCGGCATCGCCCGCGTGGAGTTCGGTTAGTGTCCCACGGGATGGTACTTCCGGGATAAAATGTATCCTATTTTATAAACTATCTGTGTTGCCAATTTCATGCAAATTTGTTCAGTAGTTTTTGCGTGAAAGAGTAACCTACATCAATTCATCCATCTTCACAAACTTTCACATTATAAATAGTAGCAAGTAAGAAGTTGTGCGAGCATCTCCAACTTGCAATCGTTATTTCAGAAGAAAATCTCTTTGGAATTTAGGCAAGTGTATAAGTACTGCTGCTTGTGACTGTACAGCCTCATACAAAAATTATATGTCAAGGGGATATTCGTGATCAACGATCATTAAACTGTGAAAATGGATAATGGCGACCGAATTGGTTACCGAAAACAAATAAATACAAGGTGTAAACAGACCCTTCACGAAGCTGTCAACCAAGCATTCTGTACATCAAACTAAGTAACTCTACGCAAAAATTATTGCTGGGAAATGACTATTTTGGGGTGTAAAATCACGTTTTACGGCAGGACTCGGCGTAACGCACTCAAAACATTGTGCTGACGGATGCATTGAATAGTACCGGGATTGGAGGTATTGAAAGTAAAATTATAACATTAAAACTTGTATTTCAAATAAAACTTGGGAAAAAGTTGGAACTTTGACCAATCCGTAGAACAAGGTATAGTCCAGAACAAAAAAAAAACGCAATGATGGGGAGGACGCCCTTCGGCTTCGTTAAGGGTATTTATACACCCATTATATTATTATATTATTATATTATATTATTTATTTCTTTATTCATTTTTTTTACACATTAATTACATTTTTAAATATTGGAATATAAAATAATATAAAAACATTTAAAAATATAAAAAAATAGTAGCCCACCGGTATCGGGAACAGGGTCCGAACTACCGGTGGTCAGGGCTCTTGAGAGAGGAACCTCCTAACAATACGCGCCGTGTCCAGAAGAACTGCCTTCTGAATCAAGCGCTTGATCCAGCTGCCCAGCGAGAGCCTCCTCAGGTGTTGGTCGAGGCTATTGGCTATTAAGCCATTGGCTGACACGACTATCGGCACAATGACTGCTGTAGTCACGTCCCACATGTCGACAACCTCGCGAGCCAGATCCAGATATTTGAATTGTTTATCTTTCTCTGCTTTCACGAGGTTCTCGTCATGCGGGACCGTTATATCAACAATCATTGCGCGACGCTCCAATCGATCTATCACCACAATGTCAGGCTTATTGGCAACAATAGTCCTGTCAGTGACGATAGGTCGATCCCAGTACAACGTGATATTACCATCATCGAGAACTGGGTCGGGCGCATACTTATAGTATGGCACTTCTGATTCCACAAGGTTGTACTTCAAAGCAAGTTGCTGGTGGATAATCCTGGCAACGAGGTTGTGTCTATGCAAGTACTCTCCGTTAGCTATATAGACGAGAACACCCAGAAATAATGTGTCGAATCGATTCTCCTGGACGGTGGCATGCCCGACATATGTCAACCGTACCATCCTTCACAATGTATTTCCGGTAGTTATTCGTCATCATAACTTCGTCCATTATTGCACAGACAAAACCTTCGGTTTCCCCGAAGAGGTCACCGAAACGCAGCCAAGATACGGACGCTAAGAAGTCTACATCGGGCCCATGTAGGGCCCGGTAAAAGCGCCCGTGCAGCTCCTTGCTCTGCCATACCTCCATGCGGTCATTAGTGTCTAATACTCTAGGCTTGCGCCAGTTCTCGTTAGCCAGGGAGAGCGGGGTAAGGCCCTTATCCACTGAGACCACATCTCGGTGCATACCCACGTCGGCTTCTAGGAAGTATTCCCTGAGACTGCATACCTCACGGTTGTGCAGGGTCTTAGCATTTAAGAAGCCACGACCCCCGCACTTCCGCGGGATATACAGTCTCATCACCGACGACCGTGGGTGATGCATCCGATTTGCGGTCAGCAGTGAGCAGACCCTCCTATCCAGGGCATCAAGTTCCGTCTGAGTCCATTTGAGTATGCCGAAAGAATACATCAAAACCGGCATGACCCAACCGTTGAAGGCGCGCACCTTGTTTCCGCCTGACAAAAGACTGTTTAGAACCTTATTCAGGCGACCAAAAAAGCGCTCCCTCAACGATTGTTTCATGTCGGCAGTGTTGATACCTAATGCTTCCGACATACCCAAATACTTGTAGGTTTCTGTTGAGGAGAGGGATCTAAGGTGTATGGAATCCGAGAGTTGAGTTCCCACGGATTCCATAATCTCCCCTCGCTTCACATGCATGACTGCACATTTGTCCACACCAAATTCCATCCTGATGGCGCTACTGAAAGTTTCTGTTACCTTCAGTAGCTTCATCAGTTGCAAATTGTTGGGGGCAAAGAGTTTCAGATCATCCATGTAAAGAAGGTGAGATATGACCTGACCACCTCTCCTCAACCGATAGCCTAGGCCTGAACCTTCCAGCAGTGTACTGAGAGGGTTCAAGGCTAGACAAAACCACAATGGACTCAGACTATCACCCTGGAATATACCGCGCTCTATCCTTATCGGTTCGCTGTTCCCCTGGATCTGTCGACATCCTGGATAGCGAAGGACCGTTCTCCAGTGCCCCATACATGACATCAGGAAGGTACGCAGAGTTGCATCAACTTTATACAACTCCAGCACCCTCATGAGCCATGTATGAGGCACAGAATCATAGGCCTTCTTATAATCTATCCAACATGTAGACAGATCTCTTCGGGAGCGGCGAACCTGCTGGCTAATGGCCATATCTATGAGGAGCAGCTCCTTAGTACCGCGGGACCCGTTCCTACATCCATTCTGAGAGGCAGACATGATACAATTACTGTCTATATGTTGGTTGATTTTAGCTCTCAAAATGGATGTAAGAACTTTATAGACTGTTGGTAGACAAGTGATGGGTCTATAATTTTTGGGCTCCGCAGTACTACCTGATTTATGGAGCAGGTGGGTAATTCCTGTCGTCAAGAACTGGGGCAGCGACCCTGACTCTAAGGCTGATTGAAACTGGGACGCCAAGCGAACGTGCGATCTCTGAAACCATTTGATCCAGAAGTTGTGCAGTCCATCCGGCCCTGGAGATTTCCAGTTAGGCAACGGACGGACTGCACAAGCTACGTCTTGGGGGCTGATGGTGATTGCCCCCATTTCTGGTATTGGATCACACGCTCGTTCAACCTCCCGTGTCCAATCGCCCTCAGTGTGACTGACAGGCACTGACCAGATGCTGCGCCAGAACGAACACATGGCGTCATCATCCGGCAGACGCGTGTCAGTCACACCTTGGTCCGGTCGTTCCCAAGCCCTATATACCCACCTTTCATCGCTTTGGAAAGTGCGATTCTGAGTGTATCGTTCCACTCGCCGCTTGTACCGGCGAATACGGCTTGCCCATGCACAGATCTTCTGCTTCAGGAAGTCGATACGCTCTGTGACGCGGGCCAAGTAGTCTCGAAAACTAATATCAGTCCCCGAGAACGCCCGCCTCACAAAGCGCATCACTCTAGGACGAGTATTGCCCTCCCTGAAGCAGATTAACTTGCCGATGAGTGCTCTAGCCTCACCGATGCGCCGCTCAATCCTGCACTGCCAAGCTGGAGCAGCTAATTTTGGTCGTGTAGCTCTGTCATTGTTAGGAAATTTGACCTGAGCTACACGACATGCCGCTACAGCTCCACAGTACAATATTGAGTGAGTATCGGCGAGGTCTTTGCTGCTGTCAAAGTAGTTTGACAGCTGCGAATCTAGAGCACACACCAGCGCCTTATTTTTATTGTGCATAGGCAAACGAGGTAGTCGTGGTCTAAGTTCAGGCGGTGTGGAACGGTACTCCCGGAATGCACCCTCCAAAGCACTCCTCAATTGTGCGTTGCACTGGGTACTCACGGATATAACTTCATCAACATCCTCTTCACCACCGCGGTCGGATCGCGGCGAAGCACTGGTAACATTCTGCAGCTGTACCGCGATCATAGGTGAAGCAGGCGTAACTAGGTTACTCCGTGATTCGGAGCGAAGTCGATCAAGTACGGTGTCATCTAACATATGGTTACGCTGGATGACCCGCACCTGATCCGACAGTCGTTGCGCCGACACGCTGACACCTGGCTCAAGCACCTGAAACAGAGAGAGCATCCGACCACGGTACGCAGTCAAGTTGCTTCCCCCCTCAGTAGCCCCATAATATGCGCGCATGACGTTCTCATTAATGGACTGAGTCCATCGCATGCGCGACACATTTCCACCGGCAGCGGGGACCCTGTTCGGGGCCGGTTGGCCTCGAGGTCCCAAGCCCGCTGGTGGCCGTCCTCTTCCTCGTCGTCGTGGTGGTGATGGAGTCGACGGCGGGGAGAAAAACTCGTCGCTTGAGCTCGACGCAACTGCAGCGACCGGCGACACGGTGTTCACGGTTGTGGCGCGTCCCGGCGGCTGCGAGGCGGAGCTGAGTGACGAGCCCGGAGATGGTGGGTGTGCCTTTTGTAATTTGGCTTGGTGTCTCGTCAGCATCGGTGACATATTATTTCGGAATTGGTGATATGAAGTTTCGAATTGTTGATTTCCATTTTTATTTATTCAAGTCCACTTTTATATTAGTCTGGTACGGTTTTTTTTTCTTTTTCATTATATGTGATTAAAATCAGTTTTTATAAAGATAATGTGGTAAAAAATTAAATTAAAATTGGTTAGAAAAATTTTTCGTCACGTCAGTTTGACACTCAAGCCACAGATCAGATATTATTTATATTATTATCATCTCAATATTATTCATTGCTCCTATAACACCAAAAAAACAATGAATGGACTGTATAAAGATGATGTGCCCTGAAACAGTGACACGGGGTTTCAGCATACCACGAAGGAGATGGCGGGACGATTTTCCTTGAGAATTGGAAAGAAGTAGCACAGAATCGTGGCCGTTGGATGGAATGGAGGGAGGCCTTTGCCCAGCAGT
Organism: Eurois occulta; assembly: GCA_950022335.1. Taxonomy (NCBI): domain Eukaryota; kingdom Metazoa; phylum Arthropoda; class Insecta; order Lepidoptera; family Noctuidae; genus Eurois; species Eurois occulta. The sequence continues at coordinate 7,926,391 of OX465492.1, read as the reverse complement.
GGGACAATACTGCCGACAAAATGTTTGGCAGACTTTTAATATGTTATGGTCAAACAGGTTTTGAATTAAAAAAAAATGTGGGCTAGCTATAATAATAATAATGGCTAGACGGGGGCTGAGTCGCGACATGACGACTAACACACGTCAAGTCAAAGTGATTATTTGAGTAAAAGTCATGATTTAAAATACCATTTTTATTCTGTAGTTTAGTAATTGCTTGAAATTAGAACTGTCAAAAGTTAAAATTCTTAGCTTCGCTTTATTTGACGGTTCTTACTTCGTTTAAATTCTTGTCTATTGCATTAAAATGTTTGCTTAAGTTATTACTTATACTCAAATAATTACTTGAACTTGAGTAAAGGTACGGATGTAAGAGAGAAAGAAGTATGGAACAAGAAGACATGCAGCGTCGACCCAATAAAAAAAATGATACTTCATACTTCACTTATATTATTATTAATCTATTATTATCGGCTATTTGTTTAATCACTTGATTAGAGGTTTGAAGTATAAACCTCAAAGAAAACATCTTTTTCACAGTTTGCTTGTTACAAAATCATGAACACATCAATTTTGTCTTAACTGAAAACGATATTAATTTAAAAGTACCTCAGTTTAATAGCTTTTTGGTGTAATTATATTTGAATACATCGATATAATTGGTCGTAGTTATATATTCTACACAATATTCATTTGAACGAGTTATCCGTGCAATTCTGTAGGGCCACTCAAAAGTTTTGCAAGTGCAATCTCTGGTTCACTAGTCGGCTATCGACTGCAACTATTTACATTTTGCTTTTTGCTCAGGTCCACGAATAGACCCGCAATGTTATGTGGTTAGCTTTATGTCGTTTAAAAGCAAAATACGTACAGATTGAAACTGTTAAATTCGGATTTCATATTAATTAAAGCTTTGTTCACAAAGTTTTTGCTTTATTTCTCATTTTAGTTCACAATAGCAATTTGCATAAATAAACACGTCAATTAATTAACAAAATTCAAAACAACTATCAAACAGCACTAAAACAAGAAACTTTTTACAAAATAATATAACCCTAAATAATGTCTTGTACCCTAATTCAATGTAAAACAGCTATCAGCAAGCGAATAGTGTCGCGTTCGCTCAACCTGAAAGACTGAGGGAGCAAAAACCGTAAACACCACGGTCCGGCCCGTATTTCGCGGAAAGGTGGCCGTCCCTCTAACTGATCGATGGCCCAACACTAGCGGAATTAGAGGTGGAACCGTGCGAATATCTAGCCTGGCTGAAAAAGTGTAAAAATAACTCCCACCTACTTTTTATTCACCGTTTTTGTTTCGCTTGCTGCGGTGTTCCACAGTTGACTGGGAATTAAAATATTGACTGATTCTTTGCAGAAAGTATTAATTAGTAGGTAAGTACCTACTGTTACGAAGTGCAAACTACTAGGTTATTAAAGAAAACAGAAAGTAGGGCAGGTTTAATATAATAATTATAAACTTTGCTTAGTTAGTCTAGTTTGAAGTGTGAATTCATGAGTTTCTCTATTCATTAAAATTTTAATAATTTCTTTGTTTAATTTCTGACTCGGGAGAGCTTTTCTCGTACCTTGGTTTTGTATATTATTATGAAGGAGTGTCTCTTATACGAAACTTCGAATAAATATACGTTTCTTTGTACATTATTATTCTAAATGTTATATTCTAGTTCTATATCTCTGCTATAAGTCCAATATGGATAAAACTCTCACTCAACTTAAACAAATAAACAACATTACATAAACATAACATCAATCCAGCAATACTTAAAGGGATAGGCAGAGGTGAGCCTACTAGCCATCAATTGGGCACAAATCCAGACTCCGTGGCTGCTACTAAGAAATTTCTCATGGAAAAGCCCAAAAACAATTAGCACGACCTGGGAATCGAACCCAGGACCTCTTGCTCGGCAGTCGCATTTGTTACCACTAGACCAACGAGGCGAATAAAATCACATAAATCAACCTGATGCCATAGGACTGTGCCAGATTCCAATTTTTCGTTTTCTATGCAGAAAAATCGGTAGGAAACTCCACCAACCCCATACACTATTATGTAGTAGGTACTCGTAATTTACCTACAAATCTTTATAACAGAACCAAACATCCATTGGATACAAAAGACAGGTAGACAACCAGACAGACACATCTAAATAATGCATGCAGCTAAAGTGTCGCTGCATCCCCCTATTGATTCAAATTGGGCGTGTATGGGCCCTTAGAACTTGCACGAACGCGCGCTGGAAACGTGACTTAAATACGAACGATTTTAACACTGATCATACTCTTTACACATTACAATCATCATTATCATCATTCTCTTGCCCTTTTCCCAATACATTTGGTGTCGGCGCAGCATGTCTTGTTCTTCCATACTTCTCTATTACTCTTCATCACATCAGACAGCTTATACCTCTCTTTCTTTGCACGTTATGATATTCACTTAATTTCAAGAATTTCTTCATAATTATCTATGATTCGCAAAAAAATTAACAAAAATGCTAAGGAGTAGTAGTATTTTTCAAAAACCAAATATTTTTGATTCAAAAATCTTATTTTACTACTTTTATAAATGCGAAAGTTTGTAAGTATGGATGTTTCTTACTCTTTCACGTAACTACTGAACGGATTTGGATTAAATTTGGCACACCGTTAAGACACACATGTTCCTAACCTGGATTAACACAAATAATATTTTACTTTTTTCTCGGTCGTATAATGCCGTGGGCCAATTACCGAAATACTCAGCTAATTTATTATAATATATTTTTAAGACTTTATTCATATCTAATGGTGGTACTAATTTAGCATATCATAAAAGATTGAACCAAAGTACTAAAGGCTATCCTTTAGTATTTCCGATTCAACGATATTATGTCGCGCGTTTGTGCTAGGGCCTCCTATCACGCACAATGCAGTATTCATAGTCGCGTCGAGCAGGCATGCCCTTGTAAATATTTAGCTCTGCACGGATCATTTGATGCGCATTATAGATTCTACTGGGCCGTATTTATCGAATGTTAATTGGTTTTAACAGGACTGGATTCTTGAATTTGCATGCTGTGGTCGAGGGGTGAATGTGTTTGTGTGTGCTTATTTTCTCGACTATTTATGATAGCTACTGAAGGTACCTACCACTACCTATACTTCTTTTTTTTTTGGGATGGGAAATCATCAGTGACTCCTCCCGCTCTGGGCGGAGCGGAAGGGAGTGTCAGACTTTTACTGACTAAAAACCATCCATGCTCCTTCTTTGCCCTTTGTGTTCCAGGGCCGCGGCATCTCTTTCGAACAGTCCCGCAGCCCTGGCAGGCATCGGCCCTTTCAGACCCCCTCCGGTTTGCTGACATCTCTTTGAGGCGCGCGTGGAACACGAACGTGCCGTCTACACGGCCTGTCGTCATAAGACGGACGGACGCCGAGCTAGCCCATTACTCACCGTCCACAGGTCCGCGACCTACCACAATACTACCACTATATATTTGATTAATGTGTGAATTAGTTGATCGATCAGGTTAATCTACGCTTGCCGAGGCCAGTTCGTGGATGGGTGACCATCTGTACAAACCGAAAGCACTCTGTTACCTCGGTTGCTTCTGACTGTCATTCCAACATGCTTGACAGTCGTAACGGTTCGTCAGAGGGATGCCTTGTCATTGCGTATTGTCTTATCCAGTAATGAGTTGAGGCGGTCAGATAGACAATCGTCCCGAGCATGTATTAGCTGCATCCGACTAGACTAGAAGCCACCTCCAACATAGTTGGGAAAATAGATAAACAAGAAGCAATATTTGTTGACTTCAAGACTTAACGGAAGTCGTGCAGTATTTGAAGGTGAAGACCAACTGGACTCTGAGGGTCGAAAGGTTGGAATCGCGCCGCAATATCAACTTTAAGTCATTCGTGGTACGAGTTCCAACCCAACATCTGCAGACCTGCCTGAAAGAGGACTTTTGGCCGAAAGGTGTCGTATATCGACGATTCCGAGGACGGTTACGCGACACCACGCAGCGAAAATATAGCACTGAAAGGTTAAATTCATTACAGTGCTAATGTTATAATTATTATTAACCTATTATACGAATATAATAACTGTACCTTAAAAACTCTCAATATTTTTTTAGTGTTCCGTACCCAAAGGGTAAAACGGGACCCTATTACTAAGACTTCGCTGTCTGTCTGTCACCAGGTTGTATCTCATGAACCGTGATAGTTAGACAGTTTAAATTTTCACGGATGATGTATTTCTGTTGCCGCTATAACAGCAAATACTAAAAAACGGAATACAATAAGAAACCTTTAAGGGGGGCTCCCATACAACAGACAACATTTTTTTTGCCGTTTTTATAGATAATAGTACAGAACCCTTCGTGCGCGAGTCCGACTCGCACTTGGCCGGTTTTTTTTATTATGATACTACTGTCACTGTTGTTTGGGCAAAGGCCCCTCCCCATGACTTCCAAATCCTTAGATCCAGGCCCCATGTGGACCACTGGTTCGGTCCAGCTCGTCCCGCCATCTTCTGCGAGGTCTACCGCGTCGCCTTCTGGCTGTGTCAGGGCTCCACATCGTGGTTATTTTGGCCCACAGCTGGTCGGGCATACGGCAGACATGATGATAAAGATTGTTATAAACTAGCATATTGCTAGGAACATAAAGCGCCAATAACATCAGCGTTTACATTTATGAGTTCGCTGTCAATAGTTATAAAGTTTGTTAACGTGCCAAACAAAATTCACCGCGGCTAAGTGCTATGATATAAAACTAACAATATGTACCATAGTTCACTGACCTAGGTGTCTGATTTTGTTTATTATTTCTGGCACAACCTACCATTCTAAATAACAATTTAGAGTGGCAAGTTGAGACAGTTTTGCAAACTATTTTAACACATTACTTAAGGAAAAACTCAATAACACTTTGCCCGATCTGGGAATCGAACCCAGAACCTCATGCTCAGCAGTCGCACATGCAACCATTAGACCAACCAAGACCAAGAGGCAGTATAATTTATAATATATGTGATCAATTACCTCTTCCTTGTGACCCTTGTCTACTAAATGAAAAAACGTACAATATTATCTTATCTTAAGTCGACGTTTGTATAGCAAAAAAATACGTCTAGATTACAAACAACATCTTGGTTTTTGGAAGTCAAATCAAACTCAAACTCAATGCCTTTATTTCAATTAGTACCATAACAGGCACTTATGAATGTCAGAAACACAAAGAAGGCGAAGCTACAGTCACAGACACAAGGCACAATAACTTGTGAAAGTACTGTAGTTGCACATTCCAAAGTGTAGATCTCTATGGAGGAGAATGGGCAAGAAACTCCATGGACACTCTTTTAAATCAACAAACCCAACTACCAATTTATCTGTAGACAAGATACCAAAGTGCACTAAAATTCAAACGTCACTGTCAACCACAGGTTCAACCCCCAAATACTGCCCGAAAAAAAAAATGTCATCAATGTGATTAATGGTCGGCGCACATCGGTCGAACAGACATTTTGTTTTGAGTTGTCGCCACCATCCATCTTGGAGACGTTCTGCTCGCAACAGTAATTAATTAACCCGAACTTCCCTCCTCATCTACGCCCAAATATATTGTTAGGAGCTGGGCGAATGCTCGCAGATGTAATTAGTACAAAACTATCTATTTTCTCTCCTTGGTTGTTTTGTTTTGAAGATTGGTTTTTGTCTTGATTAGCTATTTCGAATTAGAAAAACCGCCCAAGTGCGAGTCGGACTCGTGCACGAACGGTTCGGTATCATTATCTATAAAAACGGCAAAAAAAAATTTGTCTGTTATATGGGATCCCTTAAATATTTTTTATTTTATTTTGTTTTTTTAATATTTGTTGTTATAGCGGCAACGGAAATACATCATCTGTGAAAATTTCAACTGTTTAATTATTACGGTTCGGACAAACAGACAGACAGCGGAGTCTTAGTAATTAGGGTCCCGTTTTACCCTTAGAGTACGGAACTCTAAAAAATATGTTTTGGCATATAAAATTGCAAAAAACAATAAAAGTTTCTTCTGTAGGATAAAATAGAAGGAAGCATTCCTCAACTTTGAAAATATGCGTCAAAATTAAAACTTCAAAAATCAAATAATAGATTACCTAATAAATTAAAGGGCTGTAAATACTATATTATACATGCAAAAGTCTGTCTGCAACATTTTCACGTCTAAACCGCCGAACAGATTTCGATGGTATTTCACGTAAGTACCTACTTAGATAGACAATCTTATCCTGGTAGTGCGTTCTCGTGGAATAATTTCCATCCACTACGTGAGCGAAATCACGGGCAAAAGCTAGTTATCTGTAATCTGTAAATGTACAAAGAAATACACTTATTTTACATAACAAAAGACAGTCGTTCATATTTCAGCTGCAACGCGCCGGCAGATGTACAAAAGCAGAACAAAATATACATAAAAGTTATGTTTTTAAGTAAAAATCTTAAAGTTTCGTGTGAAATCTGGACAATAAACACAAAAGAAAAGGCTATATTTCGCAGCTTGGCGGAAACTTGGCTAGTTTCAGAATCCGCATGCAGAGCCTGTTCCAACTTACTCGTATCTGCAGGAGGTCTTTGCTCAAATGCTTCATGTAATCTCCAGTACTTTGTCGCGTATTATTTAGAACTTGACCAGTAGTGTGTGCTACTGGGAATAATTTTAAAGACGTGCTCTGTTTGTTTATCGTCTAAAATATTGTGTATATCGCTTTTAGAGATAAGACCGCCATTGAGCACCCTATTTATAAGTTTTTAGGGTTCCGTGCCTCAAAAGGAAAAAAACGGAACCCTTAAAGGATCACTCGAGTGTCTGTCTGTCCGTCTGTCTCAGCCAATTTACTCCGAAACTACTGGACCGATTGAGTAGAAATTTGGTACACATATATAAGTCAGTGACCCAAAGACGGACGTGTAACGTAAATTAATGAATAGTAAACATGGGGACCACTTTTTGGGGGTATATTAGAAAATGAAAAAAAAAGTTTGCAAACTATATTATGTGACTTATTAAATGAAAGGGCTTATAAATATATTTTTGAAGTTATTTAAGAAAATAGGCTAAAATTGAACGTTATAAAAAAAAACACGCTTTAAAGTGACGTCATTTTAGATGTCGTATTTTTCTTAGCAAACCCTTTCATTAGATACCCTTAACATCGGAATGTATTAAAAATAACTAGTCCACCATCTTTGGGAGTTCGCCAAATTTGATTTAGAATGACTTCACTTAGCTAACCATACATTGTCATCCAAACTAAACATGAATGAAAAACTCAGTTCAATCGGAAAAGGGATAGTGGATCAAATTTAAGTTCTAAGATTGTTTTACATAGTTACAGGTGTAGCTTATAAAAGCCTGTTAAAAACTTGTGTTGCCGCTGAACTTTAAAAACAAACGAAAATCATAAAGGTTGATGACTGTTGATCCCTTGATCAAGATTACAGTCATCAAATAAACTGTGAAGCTGTTCATCCAATAATGAAGAAAATTGAACACGTGCCGAAATTCCGATCCAACAAATTTCGCAAATCTTTTTACCTTCAAAACACAAACAGGCTTACAAGATCAAAACATGATTTGTACAGATTGATGGCATCCATAATTACTTCAAAAACTTTATTATAAGAAGAAAATGTTCAAAATACGTCTCTCGGACGTAGTGCGGTGAAGTGAGCAGTACTCGGAATCACGACTCGTTATTTACTCATTAAAACTTTGAATTGGAGGCGTTTCTTCGATAGAGGGAGGGGGGCGGGGGAGGAAGGTAAAGTTTTCAGTGATATGGCTGATGTTTACCTTTATTTTTTGTGGAAGCTGGCTGTGGTTGTTGGTTTATGAATTGGTAATTGCTGGCAGTAGCAAAATTGTTATAGGAAGGTACATTTTTTGTTTAGACTTACTTAAATCGTTGGTGTCTCGTTTGTTTGATACTATCGTTTGGTAGTAGACCGTATCGATTGTTCGAAAAACGAGATATCAGCACAATGTATTGACAAAATTAAACCAACTTTTTAATTAATCTATTAGGTAATATGACAGTAGTATCATGTAGTGTTAAATTGCTTTATAATAAGGAACTAATGTTTTTCTTTTTGTTGTATTTATCTGTGGAGGCTTGTAATTAGCAATTTAGTTATATATTTTTGTTATTAAAATGTTATTAGTCTGTAAGCTTTCCTAAAATGTAAAAAATAAAATAAATAAAACAAGAAGCACAGAGGGCTTAAGGGCGAAGCGCCAAAGTAGCCCTCGAAATTTAAATTGTCAGTCATTCAATGGGATTAAATGAACCTATAGGGTTGTATTGATGACACAGGTGTTTCACTACCTATCACAGGTACCAGTGATTCGCAACCATGTAATTTACTTTTTTATGCCAATATGTCGGATTCGGTCATCCGTACCAGGGCCGGTAGTCTCGACATAGATACCGACACTTTAAACACACACAAACATATAAATTATTGTTATTACTAAATAATATTACTTTAATAATTGTATTTCTGCAAATACATACATGTGACGGTCATGAATCAAGTATTGTGTTCAGCATACAGCATGACACTGATCTGCATATTGCCAAAAACGCCAAAAAATTAGAATTTTGCGGACTACCATGGCGCTTCCAACTTAAGTAATTGGTTTCGTTTAATATTTTACTATAAAAAGTTTTTTTTAATAACATCAGTTTAGGACATTAACTATGGGCTAATTATTAATTTAAAACAAAATACTGCCTATTTGTTTTGAATAAATCATAGCTCATAGTTTAGTTTTGTTCAGCTGGCTATTCCCAGGCGGAAGTAGAATTAATAAATACTATCGCAGAGAGAACTTTATTCTATGGAATCCGTAAGGTATTATTAGTGAAAAAGAAATTTCAAAAGATATTTATTTTATTCACCTTAAGGTTTCCTCAATATTCCCAAAAATTGGTTTCTTAGATAGTCAAGTATGATGCAGTAAATGTATCTAACGAAAAAAATACAGTGGTCAGAGAAGGGTTTAAAGAAAAAATTTAACCGAACAGAATAATAAATAATAGTTTGATATTCCTAACATAAAATTGAAAAGTTGTGGCACAAAAGTAAAATTTGGGGTCAAAGATCTCTGTATTTCCAGCGATAGCAACAGTTTTTTTAAAGAATTTAATAGAATTAGGATTTTTCTTAAACTTTAACCAAACAAATTATTTCATTCAATATCTATATTTTGAATAATCTAAAGAAAACCTGTAAAATAAATGCCCATTCACAGCTTAGTCACACGTCAACACAAATACATAATTATCTTCAATTTTCAAACTTAATCACGCTCTATATTGGTGACAATAGTTTACGCGGTCTAATAGCGATTAAAATCGTAGTCAGTCCGTGCCTTGAGCAAAATAATAGGTTGGATACTTAGATAAAACTACTAGTATACTAGTATTATCTAAGTATCCAACCGCGTACCAAAAAAAACATAATATTCATTATGTTTTTTTTGGTATGCGTATGTGTATCAGTAACGCTCCTTTTGCTGCCTGCATCGATCAAACGGCTATTTCATGAAACTGAAACCATAGAAAATAAACTAGCCCCACTTCTGAGTCTGGCAGACGAGAGACCATAAACTTTCCACTCCACAGAACCTTAAAAATATTGATGACAAGCTCTATTTTATTAGCCACCATCAAACGCACAAATCCGTACGACAAACAATAAAAGCATCAACGGCCATAGTTATTCTGGAAGCATCCCATCTCCACAATCGCTTTCGAATAAAAATATCGATTTCATTTTGTGTATTCTCCTTTGTGTGTTTGCGCTTAAAGTGAGCAAATAATAAAATAAGGCGCGGTTACCAAATCCAATAATATCGTGGCACAAAGGGTCCACGATTGTGACGGATACTGGGAACGGAATTTAATATTTTACTGAAGCTAGACCCGAATTTATTTAAGCTTAGAAACAGACTGAATTGTGTTACCGTGACTGGTGATTCTGATTTCGAATTAAATAGGCATTTAGTTTTGGAGACGTTTAATGATGAGGGAACGTTCTAGGTGTGACAGATAGTGATTCAAAGTAATAGGTTCTGGTGCTGGATTAGATCTTAGGGACCTTAGAAATCCAGAAACAAAAATTTTTTTATGTGGTTTTACTTTCCGCAATACCTTTAAGTTTCCATGTATTTTATTAGAAGTGCTAATTGTAAAGTGTTCTTGGAACTTTTCTGAACTAGTTTTTGCTGTTTTCCTTACGAAGGTTCAATGGTCTCAGACTGTTTCGCAGATTTTTTAGGTAAATAAGTTATAACTGTCATTTTCTGCTGAAGCTTATTAGTTTCGAGCCCCTACCTACCTGTTGGCTGATATTTTCCCTTAAGGGGGTTCCCTCAAGGGAAAGTATCACAGTGGCGTCCAACGTGTAGTAGATATATGTTGGTTACCTATTTAATAATATCCAAGTTTGTGTTTCTAACTGATGTTATTTCCAAATAAATACCAGTTACACCAGTGTTCATAAGATTGATTCCAGATAACTAGTAGGTACTAATTTAAAAGTTTTATGAGGTAGCGCTCTAAAGACATTTTTCCAAAAAACAAGTACATTTTCACGTTTCATTTTTTAATTTTTTTTTATTTTTTCATTTTTTAAATTAATTTTTTTTTTGGCATTGTTGCGGCAGTGGTCAAGCGATTGACTGCTGCGCTGCATGTCGCGGGTTCGATTCCCGTATGGAACAAATATTTGTATGACCTACAAGTAGTTTTTCCGGGTCTGGGTGTTTTTCTATCTATAATATGTATGTATTTCCAAAAAAAATGTATATATGTAGTTTATCAGCCATCTAGCTACCATAACACAAGCATTAGGTTGCTTAGCTTGGGACTAGATGGTGCTGTGTGAAATGTCCAGGGATATTTATTTATTTTATTTATTTATTTATTTTCAAAAAAATTACTGCAACCGGAGGTTTTGATTAGAGTTATCCTCTAAACCCACATCAGTGTATCAAATGTGTCTAAATTAAATTTAAAACATAGTGCACAATGCACACAGATTTAAAGTGTCTGCAAACATAAATCTCAAATCATTAACACTACAAAGTTGACCATTTTTTATTCTTCTAATTAATTACATCCCAACCATCCACATTTTTAACCCCCAAATTACAACATAATTAAGTATCGCAAAACGGCCAAATAAACAATAGAAATGCAATTATTAAATTCTCGGACGGGAAAAATCACAGTCACAAGTGCTGCGAAGAAATTTACGACCCCCCCTTGTACGTGGGGTTCAACCCTGGACCCCTAGGGGCTCTCTATATTAAAGGAGGGTTGTATACTTATTAAAAGTGGAAGTGCACTGACGCAGCGGGAATACCTAGTCAAACACCTTCGGGCTTCGCCCCTTATTGGTCACCGGCTGTTATTAAACGGGTTTGATTTTCGTAGTTTAGTTTGTCAGTAAAGTAAGTTTAATATATTGGGTTTTAATTGAGTCTTCGGCTAGTTGTGGGTTAAAGGTGGTTGGAGTTAAAGTTGACGGTCAATTATGGGCAAACTTAAACAGTTATAATTGAACGTCAATCATTTACTCGTTGGTAAGTAAGTTGCTGTCTAAAATTGTAGCAGAAGATGAATATTTAATAAATTAAACTTACTCTTAATTTAACTACTCACTTGCGGGACATATAATAAGGACTTCAGAAAACCTAGTGATACTGTGAGTCTATTTTGCCATGACTTTATATCGAGTTCCAGTAGTGTGCGTAGTAAAAGACTAAGAAAGAAGGTAGACAGTCTTGTCTGCACCTAATAATTTATTTACTATCCACCCGCATTCTCCAGTCATCCCGCGATCATGGCGCTTGCAACAGCTACGAAATATCGAGAGAAACGAAATAACTGAAAATCACGGAAGGTATCCCGTAAGTGACAGTACAGTACTTAGCACGTACTACGTACAGGCACGCCACGCACGCTACGTGCACGTACTTACGTAGTACAAACAGCAACAGTAGGTACAGGATTTAATAAAATTGAGAAAAAAAAAACTGAAAAAAATTAACTCATGAAACTCACTATTTACAAATAAAAGAACAACTAGCATCCTTACTTGAGAAAAGAACAAAGATTTAAAAGACAAGCTTGTAACGACATTGAAATTAAAAGGCAGAGACGAAACTTTATTCCACTCGTTACATTAGAAAGTTCCGGTGAATTTGCTCACGCACCCTCTTTTAAATGAATTATTCAGGGCGGCAAAATACAGGGTAAAAAGTTTAAAGAGCCTGTTGTCTGTCTAGCTGTCAATAATGTTCTTTAATTTATTTTTGCAGTCGCGTGCATTGAGTTCTTATTTAAATGAGCTAATTTTGTTCCTCTAATTAATTCGGAATTAAAAATAAAACACAAAATAAGATATTTTCTACTACATACTCCAACAAAAGTAAAAGTATAACGTTTGTCAAAATAAACATGTTTTTGATGTAGAGTGACCATGGAGTTTCTTGTCCATTTTTCTCCATGAGATCTACGACTTTGGAATGGGCAACTACAGTTCGGTAACAGTTATTATGCCTGTAGCTGGACTGTACGTAGCTTATTTTTGACTATGTAAAAGTTCCTGTCACGGGTGTTTTTGTAATGAATGCTTTGAGTTGAGTTGAGTTGAGTGACTACTTAAACATAAATAAATATTATATCTAAGTAGTTTGATGTCAAGTGAGATTACACACTATTTAATTTAGGTTAGCTATTAAACTACCTAAAAACTAGATTCGAAATGTTCAGACTATTTCGCAACATAAGCTTAAAACGATGTAGACTGTTACACCACGACACATATCGGCAAGCTAAAAGGTTATAAAAATACACCAAACGGTGTTCCAAATAAAGGCTTTGGAGGGCCTCTAAATCTGCTCGAAAAGACCCACCAACAGAAAGTTATAACATCGTTAGGCTTTCAAACTACAATATAAACTAGATAAAAGCATCATAAATCTCATCCTAAAAACGTGACGTAGTAAATATAAATTTTACTCGAAATACACAGGTGCGTTAGTGCGTGCTTCAGTGGAAGATTATTTTTTGGATTATGTTGTCAAAGGGTGGCAGTTGGGCCCTGTTATGTCTCTCTTAATTGCTTTTCATAGTCGCAAGCGTAACTGTTGCGTGGTAGCCTTGGTTCCTTGTCTGGTTACACTGAAGAAGGCCTAAACATTTCGGATTTCGGATTTCAACAACGGATTTCTACGGGATAGACGGAAGCTTCTGGGTTACTTATATCAATGCAGCAGCCATGGAGTCTGGATTTGTGCCCGGTTGATGGCAATAAGCTCGCCCCCTGTTACGTAGGACTTCTCCTACTGTTCTGATTAAAATTTTATTTTGTTACGAACATAGTATTCTGGAACTCATATTTTTATGAAAAAGATCTTATCTAAATATTATAATCTCCAAATTACAATCGTTATTTCTCGGGCAAATTTAAATTTAGGATAGTGTATACATATTGGTGCTCGTGACTGTACTTGTTAGGTACACCTCTGCCTAACCCTTCGGGAATTACAAGTCGTGATGTTATGTCATATTAGGTATATCAATGCAATAAATTTTTGACTTTTCCAACATCATTACCTCTGTTAGAATTTCACTTTGTCTAAAGCCTTTTTTTTTTTTTTCGAGTGGGAAATCATCAAATGACTCCTCCCGTTCTGGGCGGAGCGGAAGGGAGTGGCAGACTTTTACTGACTAAAACCACCCATGTTCCTTCTTTTGCCCTTTAGGTCCCAGGGCCGCGGTATCTCTGTCGAACAGTCCCGCAGCCCTGGCAGGCATCGGCCATTGCGGGCCCCTCCTGTTTGTTGACATCTCTTTGAGGCGCGCGTGGAACACGAACGCGCCGTCGACACGGCCTGTCGTCATAAGACGGACGGACGGCGAGCTTACCCATTACTCACCGTCCACAGGCCCGCGCCTACGGTGGCCGAGAGCCATCACGACGTGGCCCCCGACGCCCGACTTTGTCTAAAGCCTCTGATCACCAATCTCAACAAACGAAAAAAGCTATCTTTTGAACAAAAAAATCCACTTACAATTCAATAATCTGATTCCAAAGACTCACCAACCAAGGGAAAATCTTTTACCCGAGCAATTTCATTATCATCGTTTATCTATACCAACCAATATATTGCCACAGACTGTCAGCGTCAGCTCAGAGAATATTTTTGTGGCGTTTTAATAAAATTTACTTCACTTGCCAAAGGGCCCTTGGAATCGCGCGTGCAGTTTATTGTCCACCCCAAAAGCACGGAGGTACCTTTACAATTTCTTTTGTACATTCAGAAAAGTAATTTGCTTTACATTGGGATTTTCTTCGGGAATCTTTTTGTCCATGTTTTCAGTTGAATGGTACCTTTCAATGCTTATTGTCAACATTAATCCGCGCTGAGACGAAACTTTATGATTTTGCGAAGTGCTCTGTTATGGCCGTCTAAATGTCTGCCTTTGGGATTTCTAATATTAATTTTTTAGGTATCTATGTGTTGAAAATTGCTTTAAATGACATTCTTATCGTGTGACTTGTACAATATTCGTATTACGTTGAACTTTCAAATTAATTAATTATTTTATCGATTTTCTAACCCCCCCGACATAAAGGCTGTCGTCAATAAATCTCTTTCAACATTCTCTAATAAATAACAATCAAACCAGTACAGCTTAATTAGAAAACTAGAACAGTCGAACAAAATATCTCCAAAATGTATAACCACTTTAAACACAGACGGAGAACAATCAAACTTTGAAACTTGGGAGTCCTTGTGAAAAGGAACTTTAAAATAAAATAACTTAGAACAAGTAGGTACGTACAACCAGTACTACATAGTTCTTTTGGCGCTTGAAGTGCCTGCGTTGACAAGAGACCGTTCTTCTTTCTTTTTTTTTTTTTGTGTGTGGTTAGTGGTTAACCTGGTGTCAGAGTTTTTAAGCCACCCATGAGCTTAACTAGGTTTTACATGCCGTCGAGAAATATCTCTCAGGCATGCGAAAAATCAGAGGGTCGTGTCTTGGGTTCGAACTCGAGACCAATGGCTTTGCAGTAAAAACCGACACCGCTCCTCACCGACGGTCACACCATTAGGCTATCACTATTACTACTTTGTTATTGTTGGTTGCTTTAATATTTTTGTGAAACTGTCGGTGCAAATTGTATTCAAAAACAAGATGGCGGCGTTCGTTCCAGACATAGAGCCCTGTTCAGGTATAGGTAATATTTTTATAGCCATCTTTAACCTAGAATAAAGTCTGTGAAGAGTCATAAACCACGGTGAAACCTTATATGATATTAATATTCGATCAAGAAAAATTAATAAGGGTGCGACGATATCAAGAGAGGACATGCCGTAAAAAGACCGTAACATTTATATGAGCCTATAAAACTGAGTGATATTAATATTAAAGCGTATCTTTTGAATTTGTTTTATGTACGTATTATTAGATATGGTGATGAAATCATTTATAAAGGTAAAAAGTGTGTTTCTAATGTCTACATTTTTAATGTGAAAATGGAGCATTTTTTTGGAGCAGACTCATGAAAACTTCCCGTCTGTTGGCGTCGGTAAATAACAAATACTTATTCACATTACCTACAACAAAAAGTATATTTAATATCACCTGAATCAAAAAATTACCGTCCATATTTCAATTTTTAATAACAGAAACACGAAAAGACGTTCAATAGATAATTTTTTAATAACATCGGCGTCAACAATGGTTCCATTAAAGCTACTCAAAAACGCGACAACTGGCAACATTAAGCAAATGGAGTGTTTTATAGAAAAAAATAAAATTAAAATAAAATTTCCGCAACCCGTCCGAGGCACACGCCGCCCGCGCCTCGCAAAAACAAAACGGAACGATTGTTTGATCGCCATTAAAAGTTTTCGAAACATTTTATTGTTTGCTGAAGGATGGGAACGCAAACAGAAAACGCCGACTGTTTAAAAAGAGAACAACTGCGTATTCAACTGTTTTTAGGTAACAACAATAAGAAGACTGGGGAACTTTAAAATCGGCTTCTTAGCTGATGAAGATCTTAGCTGATGAGAAACGATGAATGAAATGATTCAGAGCTGAAATAACAATTTCGTAACTTTTATTTAGAACATTTTCATTGAAAATTATTTAGAATTGCACTATTTTTATTCTTAAATAGTTTGATTTTCGAAAAAAAAAGTAATATAATTTATTACTTAACAAATTAAGAAACCTCTGTAAAAGACTTAGTAGGTAGTATTATGTAAAAAGTTGTCAAAACAGATTATAAAGTCTGTCTAAGTATTTAAAACTAAGTCTAAATGAGTTTCCAGACAGTTTCCTAATAGGTCTATAATTATTCAACTAGGTACTAAAGTACCTAGTATTACTTTGACTAAATATTCAGATATTAAAAGCCAACTTGTCTCTTTTGGCTACTTTGCTCGAGTACTAACCGACTATTCTTATAAAATCTTTTCTAGAAGTTTTGGTTTGGTCTTTGAAATGTTTCAAAGTTGTCGACATCAATTTGTAGGAAGCATCTGTTTTGAGTAAGGCGTGTGTCATACGCGTAGGAGACGTGAACACTGTACCTAAGTGATTACTACTTATTCACTTTTTTTAGTTACCACTCTATTTAAGGATCTATCAAACTGGTAGGTAGGCAAATTGTGGACCTGCTGCGGATACCGGACACCGTCTTATAAAGGGCGGCGTCGACAATGCGAAAATAAAAGTAAACACCTGTAATACCTACTAGTTCATAGGAATATTTTTAAACTATCATTTTAACATGGAAATTAAAACTGTTAACGAAATATAATACCATTTATAAATATTGGTTTAATAACTATAGGTATAATTTGCACTAATACGCGTCTCGAAATAAAATTTAAGTAACGAAAATGGCGAAAAAGGTTTGAAGTAGCGTGTTGGCAACATGTGTTTAGTGTTTATATCGACGCCTATGTGCCCAAGCCTATTAATCTACATCATGTAGAAAATACTGAACATGAAAAATAACGTCCTGTGATTAAACTTCTGGATATATTCGAGTGATTTTTTGTATGCAGATTGGGATTGTCATGAGGTATGCGCAGTCGTATTGTCGGCACTACTCTGTATACAGGGTATCCCGTAAATTGGATCAAACGTTACGGGTAGGTAGCTTATCTAATTTCCAACAACTCATATGAAAAAAAAACAGGAGATTTTTTTCAATTTTGGTATTTTCTTCGTAAAGAAAAAACTTTTTAATTCAAGATTTTTTTCTAAGGTACTTAAATACTAATTCAGAAATTTTTAACAAAAATTATGTCTAAAATTTTATCATTTGCAGCGATAGGTAGAGAAAATGGTAAATTTCGAAAAAAAACATCTTGTTTACCGTAACGGTTTTTTTTTGAATTTTTCAAATTGGTTGTTGGAAATCAGGTAAGCTACCTACCCGTTACGTTTGATCCATTATATACGGGATACCCTGTATACTTCAGTGATTATTTGTTGAGCGCAATGGTAATTTCCAAAAACACAGGTTTTATTTAAGAACGGCGAATGGTCCATATCTGTTGGCATAATTATCTACGAAATACAGTCAATCTCTTTTTCATAAAAAAGGTTAAACGATGTACCTTAGCAAATGTTTTCCCCTATACGGTGTCATGATCGTACCCCTTTTTGCCCGATTATCAAATATTTAAATGATGTTTGCTCGACCAATGAACGCACGCCCTAATGCGAATATGAATTTAGGCGGGAGACGAAAAAACTCGAACGAGTAAATAATTCATTGAATTTGGAAAAGTAAAAGCACTCTTCGTTGGAGTAGAAAACGCGTCTGTCTGTCCGTCTGTCACTTACTTATGACGTTAGAGTTCCCTGCCTAAAAATTACTCTGAAACAAACGGAAAAAAAAACTTCTTATTCTCGTTCTTTGTAAGTGTTTGTGTATTTATTATGTAGATGTGACTGTTTGGTGAGATGTTTAGGTCTAGAATAGGCCGTTTTTAGTTGCTTTTTGACGGTGATATATATTCCAAATTCTTGGGTATACAAATGAACAAATTGTAGATATACCTAATCTAATTTATGTTAAGTGACAGCTAAGTTGAAAAACGAAATAAGTGATAAAAATAAATTTAATTTAATTTAATTCAATTCTACCTAGTCTCATAAGATACAGCCCGTTGACAGACAGACGGACGGACAGCGGAGGCTTAGTAATAGGGTCCCGTTGGTTAACCTTCGGGTACGGAACCCTAAAAAAGTCAAAAGCTTTTATTTAACTTGCCTTTTAAATAATATTATACCTTTTATTCTAGAGCTATTTCCTAAACAACTAAAAACTTTCAAAATACAAAGTGAATTTGTCACTCGTGTTTAATTTTACAATGCAATTTTAAAACCAATTGAATTATTATTTTTTCCAAGAAAAAACAGCATGATGCAAAACTTTTGAAACGACACAACTACTTACAATACAGAAATTCTATTCTTAACCCACCACCTACGTTCAAACACCCATTAACTATTCCATTCACCACAACCTAAGCTACATCAAATTAAATACAAAGAATATTGGTCGTAATGACCCTCCAGAGTCTACCGAACCCACGCCCCTTCCATGTCGGGTCTCGTAATGGGATATCTAAAACTTATCCTGTACGGACGTATTACGTATCGACACAATTGACTTTGGTTTAATGTCGCTTAATACTAGCCTGCGATTCTCATAGTGTTGGGTAAAGACCGTTTCTTGTAGGGAGAAGAAAATGGCATTTGTTGCCATGGTTTTTATGGTGGTTATTGATTACAAAAAAAAATACAAAACAAATAATGTAACAGCTGTCCAATTGCTGGATAAAGGCTTCTTCTCCTGCAAATAATCAGTAATGATTACTTTGTGATTAAAATATCCTATAGGTGGTTTTCTAAGATTTCCTTTTAGATTTATTAATACTGTAGAGCGAAAATCTCCTCTAGACTTATATTGTCACTTACGGGATATCTTCCGTGATTGTTCATGATTTTGAGCTCCCGATATTTCGACGCTTTTGCAAGCGCCAACCTCAACAGCGCAACCTCTTCTAGAACCCAAAAGACCACTAATCACCTTCATAAGACTCAGAAGAGCAATAGATAGTCACCTCCGCACCGCTTATTTATTTCGGTTTGGCGAATTCAGACCTGCTTTGTCGAAATGTGGAGGGTATTTGGAAATCAAAAGTCTTGATTTTTCTTTCACCTCTAATAAAAATATCGTTTTTGAGTCTCTTCAGACTATCATTACATCGTTTATTCTTTCATCGATATTACGTAACGTCAGACACTGTTGACTTTGTTTTAGCGTTACCTGCCAGAAGGTAATTATGGACTCCTCCATGAAAAAGGTTTAGTGAAATTATTGTCGTCGCTTAGGTTTTGATTATGACATTCTTTTGATGGAATTAGAATGTCTTGGGGTTCATACCATCACCAATAAGGCTGGTGTAGTTTTTGCATGAACATTTCAACTTGTTATTATGGAAAACTAACCAATAAGGATTGACAAAACAGAATGAGACCTATTCAGCTCAGTCTAGAGAAGAATATTGCTGCCTTCTTGACAATTGCCCTACCTTCGTTGCTTTTTATGACGCCCATGGGACAGGATCGGATCGGGATAGTTCATTTGAAGGGAATCAATTGGCGTGACAAATACAACGTTGAACGTTCCGTCAGTGGGAATAAGCTTGCTAATCTACTAACTATACCTGCATATTATTATAAATTAAAGTTACTTCCGTGTGTGACGCTCCTCTGAACCGCGCAACGAAACGCTTTCGATGTTTTGTCTTGACTTCAAAACCGTGTGAAGCAGAGTCTGGTTGCTAGCTAAAAAATAAATTATATCTATCTTTCCCAAAATATTTTACTCCTAAAAGCCTGCAATCGTCCCTTTGTTAGCTTAAAATGTACAAACTGTATCCAGTACATTGCTATGAATACGAACAAACGTTATCCTCTGGAAAGCTTCAATCAGTACTATGTGTGTTCAATATGGCAAACAAAATTTCAAAACGTTTTTATGTCGAATGCATTTTGTTTACTATGTTTGTTGATATACATTCAGTCCAAAAGTACTAGGAATTAATGATTTGTTTATGGTTCCAAATTCAATTTTTTGTTTTTTTTTTGTGTTAGATTGGCACAACTGTTTTCCATTTTGTTATTTAGATTAAATGCAGTGTTGTTTTTAGTTGGATCAAATCTAGTGTGTATTGCTAATTTCTTAATGGACAAAAACAAACAATCAAAGTCTCAATTTCGTGTTCCAAGTCCCTGAAAATGTTACACAAGGCTTACGGTGAATCGAGTTTATCAAAAACTCGTGCTTATGAGTGGTACAAAGCGTTCAAAAGCGGTCGAGATGTGATGGAAGATTTGCTTCGCCCTGGTATGCCGTCAACGTCTTCAACTGAAGTTGACATCGCAAAAGTGACTGAAAATCCTCATTCAAGTTTGAGAGAGATAGCCGCGTGTCTCACGATTCGATCCGTGCCATTTTAAATAATCACTTGAGCAGGTACGAAACATCTTGCCGCTCGGCTAGTTCCTAAATACCTGAATTTTCTCCAAAAACTCAATCGCATAAGAGTCGCTGAGGCCATGCTAGAATGAGTCAATTTCGAACCAAAATTCATGAAACGCATTGTTACTGGTGACGATATGTGGGTTTACGAGTTGAACATGCAAACTAGTTAACAAGCTTCGGAGTGGCGCCTTCCAACTGAGGCGAAACCGAAAAAATCACGCCAAAGTCGATCAAAAGTCAAAGTCATATTGACTGTTTTCTTTGACTATCGCGGTGTTCTGCACTCGGTATTCTTGCCGGAAGGTCAAACAGTACCTAAATAAAGACAATTATTTGAGCGTAATGCGGCGTTTAACAGAGCAAATTCGACGAAAAAGGTCCACCATCGCTCCAGGCCATCATAGTGAACGAATTTTTGACCAAAAACTCAACAAATACCATCGAGGAACCACTTTATTCACCAAATATGGCTCCAGTCGACTTCTTTCTTTTTCCTAAACTCAAATTACCACTTCGTGGCACCCGTTTTCATTTGGAAGAGAATTCGCGGCGAGAACTGAACTCAATTCCGGAAAAAGCGTTTAAAAATGTTTTGATGATTGGATTATTCGTTGGCGTAAGTGTATCGCTTCTGTAGGAGCATACTTTGAAGGCGATAACATAACTTGAGATGAATAACTAACATTTTGTGTATTATTGATCGTTTCCCGGTACTTCCTTGACAGAGTAGTACAGTTTAAAATGTTTTATGAATAACGGAAGTGTGAAATGTTTAGATAAACAAAAATTTGGTAAAACTGTGTAATTGCTTTTCTAACTTTATTTAATACAAGCACCCGTGACTTCGTCCGCGAAAATTGGGATAGCTCGATGAATATACATGATATAAATATAATTTATAGCCTATAGCAGCCACGAATAATGTATTTGTCGGATCCGGTCATTGGTACGGACTTGGAATGAATCGCAAGTACGTCAAGTGGTGACATCACACGACCTACTTACAAGTCTACCCACACCACACCGTGCTTCTACAGAGCCGAGATGTTTTAAGCTCATGGCGAGGACGAAATTCAATGCCTGATCGCACCGGAGTTGAGATGTCTTGGGACTGTACCCCGATTCATTCGCGTGAAATTATTGTAAAAAAATATATAACCCCTTTTTTAATCGGATTTTATTACCAAAAAATATCAAGTGTTTTGATTTTTTTGCACGGAACACTAATAATTTTTCGTAAAATAAAAGTAATCAAGTTACTCCTTAATACATCAGCTATCTGTCAGTGAAAGTGCCGTCAAAATTGGTCCAGAGATTAGCCGGAACAAACAGACAAAAATTGTAAATCTAATTCAATTTTATTTATTTGTATAGATAGTGTAGCCTTAATTAAAGGCTGTCTCGGCATGCATTGAACATAGGAGTAGGAAATGCAGTTGCAAAACAGATTTTACTTATTTAGGTATTTAGTACAGTAGTAGACAATATTTTTCAGTTTTGTGATAATGCATAGTTGACTTTATGTAAAGAGACATATATCTACACCGGGTGAACGTGACAGGCGACTAAATTGAACCTGTATTTCCGACGATAAGGCGAGTGAAGCCGCTGGCAAAAGCTAGAGTGGCCAATAAATTGAGATTACTTAAAATTCATACTCCGGACCACCTACACATTTATCTATTAAATCCATCACGATTCAATGATATATGAATAGAAATTGAACTTGCAGCAAAAAAATAAACTAAAACTGACGTATCGTTTATCGTCGTTCAATTTAGATCGACATTATATACCTAATCGAATAGTTAGATTGATTCCTATAATAAATCATTATATACGTGTCCAGTAACTTTTCACTTTACCCGTGTCCATTATGGAGAATTCATTGACCAATTATAGTTAATACACCATAATTGTTCGCTACTTCCTATAGCCACAGTATAAAGTAACCAGTAGACCAGGTTTTGCTCTGTTAGTGAAATCAGACGCTGATGTTAGGGTTGTCAACTTTTTTGTTATTTTAAAATACACACATAAAACAGAACCACTTGTATCGATAAAGTGATATCGATGATGATCAGGAGCCCGCAAGTCCAATAAACAGTCTAACCAAGGCGTATCGTATTGCCTAGTTCCTTGTGGAGGTCGGATAAACAGTCGCTCCATGTTAAATACTCGTATTCATACGGTTGGACTGAGAGTCGACCCTAACATTGTTGGGAAAAAGCTAGATGATTTGCCCCAATGCGAGAGCTCCGAATTACTCCGAGATACTGATTATTTGTTCCTAGTTGATATACTGTATGCACTACTGAAGATAACTACTGTGCTGTAACCCCCGTCCCATAAATAATAACCCGTTATTAGGAGCAATTATTTTAATATGAAGCTTTTATGAAATATCAGTTTTGAGTTGTTTGTTACCTTTAGTAATTTTTGTAATTATTTTTGAATCGGAATTAGAAAATGTTTAGTGTTTGTCGTCAATTCTTAGGGTCCCCAAAGGGTAAAACGGAACCCTATTAATAAGACTCCGCTGTCTGTCTGTCTGCCCGTATGTCATCAGGCTGTATCTCATGAACCGTGATAGTAAGACAGTTGAAATTTTCACAGATGATGCATTTCTGTTGCCACTATAACAACAAATACTAAAACTGAATAAAAACTATGTTTGTTTTTTTTTTTAAGTGGGTCTCATTAGGCATTATTTTAGCTGTCGCCTATTGTTACTGAAACGCGGTATAAAAGTTATTTGACAAAATCGTTTTAAGTACTTTTCCAATTTCCAGATAGTCATGTGCCATCTGCTAAAAAGTCGAAAGCCTGCCAAAACAAAATTCGAAAATATCGTTAGATATAATGAACGAGGTCGCGGGAAACAGCTTGTTTTATAGTTACCAATACGCATAGCTTTTTAATTTTACTTTTCCTATGAACCATTATTCTTATGTATTGAATTGAAATAAATGGAAATCAGAAACTCAATACCCAGTAACTGAGATTTTGAGGTCAGATAGGCTGACATTTAATAATAATAATAATAATAAGTCAACCAAACGTCTTTTTAAGTGATTTACCAAATATTTTTAAATTTAAATAGTTAAAATTATACCGAAAGCAACATTAACAACCATAAACATCATTTTTTATTAACAGTTTTAATACAATAATCAAACAAGGAACACGAAAATGGAAATAATTGTAAATATGCAGAAAGAAAAACGCACCATTGATGTGACACAATGTGTCAGACGTCAAAAAAAAATTTGGTAAAAATGTGATAAAGACCGGAAGATGTTGACAAGATTAGCTGCTCGACGCGCACGCCTATCGCCTCCGGACCCGTCGCTCAGCTCCGCCTCGCCGCCGCCGGACTCCAGCCCCGTCGTGAGTGCTGTGACACCGGCCGTGGCAGTTGCGTCGAGCTCGAGTGACGAGTATTTCTCTCCGCCCACGACGCCACCACCTGCTCGTCGGCGGGGAGGACGCCGGCCGCCGGACGGTTTAGGACCTCGAGGCCCACCGGCCTCTGATAGGGTCCCAGCTCCCGGCGGGAGTGTGCAGCGCATGCGATGGACGCAATCCATCAATGAAAATGTCATGCGCGCATACTATGGGGCTACAGAGGGGGGAAACAACCTGACCGCGTACCGTGTTCGGATGCTCTCTCTGTTTCAGGTGCTTGAGCCAGCTGTCAACGTGTCGGCGCAACGACTGTCGGATCAGGTGCGAGTCATTCAGCGTAATCGTATGTTGGATGATACCGCACTTGAGCGCTTGCGGACTGAAATGCAGAGTAGCCATGTCATTGCCACGCCGTCGCAGGCTGTGGTTCCACCACAATTTACGCAATCCCAAATCGCGATAACGACGTGAGTAATGACATGGTTACTAATGTAAGTACCCAGTGCAGTGAGGATATGAGGAGTGCTTTGGAGGGTGCGATTCGAGAATATCGGTTCATGCAACCCGACCTCAGACCACGCTTACCTCGTTTGCCCATGCATAACAAAAATAGGGTGCTGGTGGCTGTTCTGGATTCGCAGTTGTCAAACTATTTTGACAACTGCGAAGACCTCACCGATGCTCACTCAATCCTGTATTGTGCGGCTGTAGCGGCATGTCGTGTAGCTCATGTTAAATTTTCTGATGACAGAGCTACACGACCTAAACCAGCCGTACCGGCATGGCAGTACAGGATTGAACGACGTATTGGTGGGGCCAGAGCACTCATTGGCAAACTGATCTGCTTCAGGGAGGGCAATACTCGCCCTAGAGTGATGCGTTTTGTGAGGCGGGCGTTCTCGGGGACTGATATCAGTCCTCAAGACTACATGTCCCGTGTCACAGAGCGCATCGACTTCCTGAAGCAGAAAGTGTATGCATGGGCAAACCGTATTCGTAGGTATAAGCGGCGGGTGAATCGATACACTCAGAATCGCACATTCCAAAGAAATGAAAAGTGGGTTTATAGGGCTTGGGAGCGACCGGACCAAGGTGTGACTGACGCGCACCTACCGGATGATGATGCCATGTGTTCGTTCTGGCGCAGCATTTGGTCGGTGCCTGTCAGTCACACTGAGGGCGATTGGATCCGGGAGGTTGAACAAGCGTGTGATCCAATACCAGAAATGGGGGCAATTATCATCAGCCCCCAAGACGTAGCTCGTGCAGTCCGTCCGTTGCCTAACTGGAAATCTCCAGGGCCGAACGGACTGCACAACTTCTGGATCAAGTGGTTCACAAGATCGCATGCTTGCTTGGCATCCCAGTTTCAATCAGCCTTAGAGTCAGGGTCGCTGCCCCAGTTCTTGACGACAGGAATTACCCACCTGCTCCATAAATCAGGTAGCACTGCGGAGCCCAAAAATTATAGACCAATCACGTGTCTACCAACGGTCTATAAAGTTCTTACATCCATTTTGAGAGCTAAAATCAACCAACATATTGAGACTAATTCTATCATGTCTGCTTCTCAGAATGGATGTAGGAACGGGTCCCGCGGTACTAAGGAGCTGCTCCTCATTGATATGGCCATTAGCCAACAGGTTCGCCGCTCCCGAAAGGATCTGTCGACATGTTGGATAGACTATAAGAAGGCCTATGATTCGGTGCCTCATACATGGCTCATGAGGGTGCTACAGTTGTATAAAATTGATGCAACTCTGCGCACCTTCCTGATGTCATGTATGGGGCAATGGAGGACAGTCCTTCGCTATCCAGGATGTCGGCAAATCCAGGGGAATAGCGAACCGATAAGGATAGAGCGAGGTATATTTCAGGGCGATAGTTTGAGTCCACTTTGGTTCTGCTTGGCCTTGAATCCTCTTAGCACGCTGCTGGAGGATTCAGGTCTAGGCTACCGGTTGAGGAGAGGTGGTCAAGTTATATCTCACCTCCTTTACATGGATGACCTGAAACTCTTTGCCCCCAACGATTTGCAACTGATGGAGCTACTGAAGGTAACTGAGACTTTCAGTAGCGCCATCAGGATGGAATTCGGTGTGGACAAATGTGCGGTTATGCATGTAAAGCGAGGGGAGATTGTGGAGTCTGTGGGAACCCAGCTCTCGGATTCCATAAATCTTAGATCCCTCTCAGCAACCGAAACCTATAAGTATTTGGGTATGTCGGAAGCGCTGGGCATCAATGTTGCTGACATGAAGCAATCGCTGAAGGAGCGTTTCTTTGGCCGCCTGAAAAAAGTATTTAATAGTCTTCTATCAGGCGGAAATAAGGTGCGTGCCTTCAACGGTTGGGTCATGCCGGTTTTGATGTACTCTTTCGGCATACTCAAATGGACTCAAACAGAATTAGACGCCCTGGATAGGAGGGTCCGTACATTGTTGACGGCATTTCGAATGCATCACCCGCGTTCTTCGGTTATGAGGCTGTATATCCCGCGGAGGTGTGGGGGTCGAGGCTTTTTAAACGCCAAGACTCTCCACAATCGCGAGATATGCAGTCTCAGGGAATATTTCCTAGTAACCGACGTGGGGATGCATCGAGATGTGGTCGCGGTGGACAAGGGCCTCACCCCGCTCTCCTTGGCTAAAGAGAACTGGCGCAAACCTGTAGTACTTGATACTAACGATCGCAGGGAGGTATGGCAGAGTAAGGAGCTTCACGGACGCTTTTTCCGGGCCCTGCATGGACCCGATGTAGACCTATCAGCGTCCGTAGCCTGGCTACGTTCCGGGGACCTCTTCGGGGAAACTGAAGGTTTTGTCTGTGCAATTATGGATGAAGTTATGATGACGAATAACTACCGGAGATTTATTGTGAAGGACGGCACGGTTGACATATGTCGGGCATGCCACCGTCCAGGCGAATCAATCCGTCACATTATCTCCGGGTGTTCTCGTCTGGCTAACGGAGAGTACTTGCATAGACACAACCTTGTAGCCAGGATTATTCATCAGCAACTTGCTCTAAAATACA
Source organism: Eurois occulta (assembly GCA_950022335.1). Lineage (NCBI taxonomy): Eukaryota > Metazoa > Arthropoda > Insecta > Lepidoptera > Noctuidae > Eurois > Eurois occulta. The sequence goes on along the minus strand of OX465492.1, from coordinate 7,899,291 downwards.
ATCTTGTTGAATCGGAAGTTCCGTACTATAGGTATGTGCCCGACCCAGTTCTCGAAAATGGCAATATCACACTGTACTGGGATCAATCCATCATCACTGACAGGACTATTGTAGCCAATAAGCCTGATATAGTGGTGATGGATCGATCAGAGCGGCGCGCAATGATTGTTGACATTACGGTCCCGCATGACGAGAACCTCGTGAAAGCCGAGAAAGATAAGCAAATCAAGTATCTTGACTTGGCTCGCGAGGTTGTCGACATGTGGGATGTGGACTCAGCGATCATTGTGCCGATAGTCGTGTCAGCCCATGGCTTAATTGCCAAGAGCCTCGACCAACATCTCAGGAGGCTCTCGTTAGGCAGCTGGATCAAGGGCTTGATTCAGAAAGCGGTACTTCTGGACACGGCTCGTATTGTTAGGAGGTTCCTCTCTCTGGAGCCCTGACTGCCGGTAGCTTGGACCCTGTTCCCGATACCGGTGGGGTACAATTTTTTATATTTTTAAATGTTTTTTTATATTTTTTTTTTAAATTAATATTTAAAAATGTATAAAGTTTGACAAAATATGAATAAAGGAAATAATAATAATAATTTATTTTTGCTCAGACAACAATGATCCACGGGTTAGTTACAAAAATAAAAACTTAAAAACTATGTTAGTGTACAATAATTATTACGCTCTCAGAAAAACACACATAACAACAAACAAAAACATCAACAAACCCACATTACAAAAACATCGATGTTGGGAATCGCTCCCAACATACACGCGGACGGCACGCGCAGGCGACGTGATTGTTGGGAATCACACCCAACATACACGCAGACGCCACGCGCAGGCGACGTGACCGACCAACGCGTCATCAGCATCGCCAAGCGAGCGGAGGTGGCGTGGGGAGCCGGCCGGAACGGCGGACACTCGCCTTCTCAGAGCCCACCGCGACGGACGATACTCTCGAACCATTAATAGATCTTATGTTTGTCCGGGACCTTTATAATGTTGAAATTTAGAACGGCAATAAACCAAAGCCTAATAATTTAAAAATACAGTCCACTTTCATTTATACCAACGAGCAAGTCGAACAATCGATGATGCGTCATTTCTGCCTCACCAACACCTGCATGAAGTGATTCATCATCGGAGAATCAAACTTGTCCATTAACATCCTCAGAATGCCATTAGGACTCAACCGCGTTCTTTGCAATAGTGACGCTGTTTTTATTCTCAGCATTGCATGGAAGTCGTGAACACGCGCCTGGGCGAACATGTCAGAGGCACTACAGAAACGCGGTAGCCCCAATAGCATCCTGAAGCTGTTATTGTATTGGACCCTCAGTGCGTCCATTGTTTTCCGCGTGTAACTGGCCCACAGGCCACATGTGTAGAAGGTCTGGCAGTAAGCCTTAAACAACGTAATTTTAACTTCCTTACTACAACACGCAAACCTGCGAACCAGCATATTGCCTCTCACAGCAAGAGCCCTGCGCTCACGTTCGACATCTTCATGATCTCTAAGGTCCTCCGTTACACAGTGCCCTAAGTACTTGGCTTGCTTCACCCGCTGTAGGGGCTGGCCATTGAGGGTGATAATTGGCTCGTATGACTGCGTCCTTCCAGTGGCCTTAAAGATCATGAAAAGGCTCTTCTTACAATTATACACTAGACCGTGGCTAGCAGCATACTGTTCACACAGCTTTAAAAGCTCCCTTATGGAGCCAGCCGTAGGACTCAGCAGCACCATGTCATCTGCGTAGCTTATATTGTTGACGCAAATGTTGACAATCCAACATCCAATCCGTTTACTGCTGAGTCCATCGATTAGCTCATTCACGTAAAGGTTAAAAAGCTTGGGCGAGGTCAGCCCCCCCTGCCTCACCCCACATCCCAACCCATACGCAGCAGAGAGGGAATTGTTCCATTTTACAAAGTTCACCTGATTGCTATACCAATACTGGAACACACGCATAATTTCAACTGGCACGCATGCTTCCCTGAGCTTTTGCCATAATATGTCATAGGACACTAGGTCGAAGGCTCTGGAGAGGTCAAGGAAACACGCGTACACAGGCGTACGTCTGTCGGTATAATATCGGACAGTCTGTTTCAGACTCAATATCGCACTTTCAGTGGAAAGTCCTGCCCGGAACCCGAACTGAGCATCGTTTAAATGCAAGTATTTACTCAGAGTTTCATCCAACAGACTGTCCAATACCTTGGCCAGTACAGTGGCAAGCGATATTGGTCTATAATTATTTACATCAGAGACGTCCCCAGTCCTACTCTTTACTATTGGTACTACTATGGTGTCTGTTAACTCAGGAGGAAGGTAAGAATGACTCAAACATAAAGAATAGAACGTGGATAACACTCTCGAACAATGTACACCAGCATGTTTTAAGTGCTCAATGCTGAGACCGTCATGCCCTGGAGACTTGCCTCTGGCCATTTTTTGTATCGCAGATGAAACCTGCTTGGATGAGAAACGAATGAGAGGGCAATTGTGACAACTCTCAGCATCGACCAATGAGCTAGAAGGCCCCAGCCGCGAGGAAACGCGAAAATGGTTCTGGAAAGTGTTTGCAATATCCTCTGGCGCACTGCAGCCCGCCACTGTCACTGGCAAAGCTGGTTTAAGATCAAGCCTGGATGTCGACTTCCAAAACCGGCCAAAACTTTTGGACGATCTTTGTGCTGATATTATGTCCATCTTGATTTGATGTTGATGGTTTGGGCACCATTTAAGTTTACCCTTAAACAGCCTCTGACTCTCGCGCATATCTTCCCAAACTCTACCGGAGTTAGGTTTATTATAAGACACCCACGCCTGATACTTAACCCGCGCCTCCATGTGAGCAGTGCGAACATGCTTATTCCACCCAATAATACACCTTTTTCCTCGCGGCCGATCACCCTCATGTGTCTGTATCGCAGCCTTCGACAAAACACCTACAATGTCTTGGTACATTATTCGCAAGCCACTTCTATGTTCTGCATTGTCACAAAATGTGTCAGCACAAATTGTCTTTAATGACACTTACAACACTTTAAACTTGACACAATTTAAACGGCGACTAAATATTTTTTAATTGAAAAATGCTACTATACCAATGACGAATTCCTTCTTGACAAAATGTAATAAACTAAGCTGATAATTTACTGTGTATTTATGTTTGAAAATTCAAAGACTTGAGTAATTAATTGTATTCTGATTATTCTATTATAATAATTTATTGTATTAAAAAAAAAAAAAATTTGTTAATTTGTATGCAATATTGATTTTAAATTCTTATATTTTTAAATAGTGTATGCCCTTTTTTTTGAGGGTGGGAAATCATCCAATGACCTCTCCCGCTCTGGGCGGAGCGGAAGGGAGTGTCAGACTTTTACTGACTAAAACCCATCCATGTTCCTTCTTTTGCCCTTTATGTTCCAGGGCCGCGGTATCTCTTTCGAACAGTCCCGCAGCCCTGGCAGGCATCGGCCCTTGCTAACGGGAGGGGCCCCCTCCCGTTTGCTGACATCTCTTTGAGGCGCGCGTGGAAAACGAACGCGCCGTCGACACGGCCTGTCGTCATACGACGGACGGACGGCGAGCTAGCAAATAGTGTATTAATGGGTAGTTTTTTGAGTTACCACAACTTGACTATAGGACCTACTGTATCACCAAAAATCACACTAATAAATACTTTGACTTTGACTTTCCTCTCGCTTCATGTAAAATACCTACTGGTATACAGTTGAATCTAGTTAGATTCGAAGTCGACTCCAACTAAAAGAAAACGGCAGATTATCTCGAAATAGGAATCCAATTTAGCCTCTTTAAAACTTTCCATAGTTTAAATACTGTTTAATAAAATACACTTAATTTAATAACAATCATTTATCAGAATAAGAAAACTCTATAACATTGTGTCGCAAGCGCCACCGCTGAGCATGAGGTCACGGGTACGATTCCCAGGTCGGGCAAAGTACAAAAGGTGTTAAAGTATTATTGAGTTTTTCCATCATGAAATTCTAAATAGCAGCCACGAAGTATGGATTTTTTTCCCGGTTGATGACATTAAGCTCGCTTTAAATTACATGGGACTTTAACATAGCTGGCGAAATGTGGGTGTACTAGTACACCTCTGCCAAACCCTTCCAGTATAATAGGCTTGAAGGTATATTATCCTAACATTACCAAATCCCAGTTCATACGATGCACGATACCCTAAACTTTTACCCAAGTTCTAGACTACATTATCAATATAGGTCACCTTAGTGTTTGCGGTAGCTATCCGTATATTAACTGAACTACTTGGACTAACTTCTAGGATATCACTGGTTTGAGACTGTCGACGTTGGGGTTTTCAATTGAAACTAAGGAAGCTTGAACTTAATTCCCTTACGATCAATAGCGTTGCAGTGTGTGGGGATGCTGATGTCCGGCTTTTTGCAAATGTTGGAATGATTTCACATCCAATGTGTGGTGATTAAACGGCACTCCTTCTCTCGATCTGAATGCCGTATTTACATGGTTTAAGGGATATACCGGCGCTAAAACGGTTACCACTTATTCAGTACATCATTCTGAACCTAGGGAGTTAGAAATATTTAATAATAATATTCATAGAAATCATCTGTAATTATTAAAAAAAAAACAGTTGTTCTATGTATTTTGACAGGTGTTGCACTTTTGTAGGAATCAGCAGGTTTTTTTTAGTATTGTGCGTTGTTGTCCCTTTTCCCTGTATACTTACTTACTGGACCAAACTTAGGAAAATCATGACCTTTTTAAATCCTACCAATAAAGGCGAATGCAAGAAAACCTCACGTCCCAGCCGCAGCGGGAGACGCCCCGGGCATCGGGGGCCACTTGGTGGCTCTCGGCCACCGTAGGCGCGAGCCTGTGGACGGGTAATGGGCTAGCTTGCCGTCCGTCCGTCTTATGACGACAGGCCGTGTCGACGGCGCGTTCGTGTTCCACGCGCGCCTGGAACACAAAGGGCAAAAGAAGGAACATAGATGAGTTTTCGTCAGTAAAAGTCTGACACTCACTTTACCACGTTTAGGATCAGTCAGCGTCAATATTCGAGTATTCCGTAATAACAAGCTCTTGCATGAAGTTCAAATCCTATGATCGCGTTTAGTTTAGCTTAATGAAAACTGTACAGTATAAACTTGAAAAACGCTTTGTGCATATTATTATCTAAAGGTTTGTAACAAGACTCTTAACGAAGCCGAAAGACACTTGTTTTCCCCGTCATTGCGAACTCTTTTTTGTTCTAGAACATACCTTGGAACCTTCTAGTTACGGAAATACTGGGGGTCAAAGTTCCAACTTTTTCACATTTTTTTAAACAATTTTTTTAACGTATTATTTTTACTGTAAGCACCTCCACGACTCCCGTACTATTCAATCTATCCATCAGTACAATGTTTTGAGTGCGTTACATTGAGTCCTAAGTTTGATGTACATAATGCTTAGTATAAAGAAGGTCAGTAGCCTAGTTTGATGTAGGTATACTTAAACCAATAATAAGTCAGAGCAAGACAAAACGTAGCAAAAGCAAGTATCGGAACCGCGGCTAAATTGCCAAATTAACATAAACAACGTAACAAAATCTGAATACCAATCGAGACAATTGAGCCCAAGAAAGAATCTCAATCGGCCGCTCTCAATCGAACAAAAAACTCTAGTCCTCTAAGAAAAGAAAATAAACAACAATTTTCAATTGGCATACTTCCTCAGAGCAAGTTTCAGGGAAACAAAAGTACTACTTTGTACTGCACACAATTGTACTGTACTGCATTTATTGAAGCGAAAAATTGGGGCGCTGCCAATTTTATTTTTCAATTCGCATCTTAAAGTACAAGTGGTGTAGATTAGGCTGCGTTTTCATTAAAAGTGGGCACATATGGCTCGGTGAAACTATTGCGAAAGATTAGTGAAATTTCTTGCGGAGTTTTATATTGCAGCGGGCGGCGCGTGATTCCGAAACTGTTGATGTTTTGCCAAGATTGTATGAGGCATACCGAAAGTCTATCGAAGTGCTTTCATATTCGTATACAAAACGTTTTTTTTTTTGTTACAAATAACATAACGTCACGCCTGCAATCTCTAAAGGGTTAGGCAGAGATGTAACAAATAGTGTTTAAGTACCATGTAATAGGGGCCGATCTTAATGCAATCACCTCGGCCCAAATCATAATCAGAAATCATAATCCGTGACTGCGACTGAGAAGTTGCTGATGGAAAACCTAATAACACTCATGACGTCATCCTCAGCATTTGCGCTTGCAATCACTAGACCAACCCGGCAGTTTTTAATATTATTACTACATAATTAACAAATTCTAAATAATAAGCACAGATTTTAGAGAAATAGAGATAGTTTTAGAGAGATTTTTATATTGTAACTAGCTGCCCAGCGCTACTTCGTTCGCGTGGTGTCCTACCCCTTAACCTACCCTACTCCTACACTACTCTTATCCTACTCCTACCCTACTCCTACACTACTCCTAACCTACTCCTACCCCACTCCTACACTACTCCTACCCAACTCCTACACTACTCCTACCCTACTCCTAACCTACTCCTGCACTACTCCTACCCTACTAGTAACCTACTCCTACACTACTCCTACCCTACTCCTACACTACTCCTACCCTACTCTTAACCTACTCCTACACTACTCCTACCCTAATCCTACAATAACCCTACCAAAAAAAAAAAGTATCCTAGTGTTGTTTTTAGACTTATCCAGGCAATTTTTTAAATTTTTCTCGCCGTAAAAACCATCCTTGAACTTCAACGAACATTTTAAAAAAAGAATTGGCCAAATTGGTCCAGGCGTTGTTGAGTTATGCGCTTACCAACACATTTTGCGATTCATTTTTATATTATAGATGTTGTTTTTGTGTGTATCTTTTAATTTTGTGTTCAATAAAAATAAGAATAAGAATAAAAATAAAATTCTTTGACCATATTACCCACCGCAGATCACTGTCAATCTAATTCATAAATACCTGATACTTGTATTGTATAACGGGCTGGTGTCCGCAACTCCACGTCCAATGCGCGTATTTTGCGTGCGATACCTGATACTTTTTATTAGTGTATCAACGCCTCTACACTTTTCCAAAAACAAGTAAAACGGTAAAACTTTAATTCAAGAACTTCGAACAATTCGTTTCACTCTATTTATTTTTAGTGTTCCGTATCGGTACTAAATAAATGGGAGCCCATTCAATAAAATCAACTTGGGACTAAGGCCTTTAATAGGCTTGTGGACTTTGAAGGGTGAGTTTTAACCTAGATTTATATAAAAGTAGCTGTTAGTCTCAGTAAATTTTTTCAACTCGTCACTATCAGAGCTGTGAATAAAAATGCTAAACTAGTATCTTAGATATAGGTTATTCGGATATGGTCCATATAGCTGGGGGTGTCCCCCACACAGGATACGGTAGAAATCAAGGTGCTGCTGCATGATATATCTTGGAAGAGACACATGTCCAGCCGGGGAATGCGATGAGCTGCAGCTAGTACAGAGTGTAAGGGACCTCATCACACAAACGGTTACCACGTATTCAGTACATCATCACGTCGGTGTCCCTTCCACCCTGTATATTGAATATTATTATTTAAATGCAACACAAAATGCACAACCACATACCTATTGTAAAATTAACAATACAGCCACCACCATAACATAATAACTTCAACGTGCATTTATCTACCTGCCAGTGTTAAAATTAAAATCACGAACGCGTGTTGTCTATTAATTTTTCTCTCGAATTTATTTCGTAAATTGAAATTGCAGTACAGCCAGTCTTTTTTTTAATTTCGATCCTTTTGAACACGCTTTAACGGGCAACATGGCCTCCGGGCAACCAACTCTCGAATGTAGATAAAACATTTCCCAACTCAGGTTCTTAACTAAATAAAATGATACGGCCATTATAAAAAGTTCTGCTTAACTCCGCAAAGAACTTAGTTTGAAAACAAGACGATGGTTAAATACTTTTATAAGCACAATTTTGCGTTACGGATTTTGTTTTTAGCTTAAATTCTACTTTCACTACGAAGATTTTCACAAAACTTATAACATAACCTGACTTTTAATATTTTTAACCGACTTCCACAAAGAGGAGGTTATCAATTCGTCTGAACTTTACGGAAATATAAAAGCAATGACCGCCTTTTTACAATCCTAGCTCTAGGAAAACCAATGGCACTTTCATAGTCGAGCTACACGATAACTGACAAATGTTTGCACTGACTGAACATACAAGATAGGTAGGTAGGATAGGTCCACTCAAATCTGTGTGGTTCTTTCGTTTGGTTCTCAGAAATGTCTGAGATGGTCTTTTGTTATCTGACTACTCTGAGAAGAAACAGCCGAAACAAACTCCGTCTTTTTTTAAGGTACAGACAATCAGACTTAATCTTGGTCAACTTGCATTAGGACATCATGCTGAGTTTATTTTGACTGTTTCTTCTCACAGTAATCAGATTCGAAACGCACCCGTTTCATCTAGTTTAAAAAAATACGTATAAAAGTGTTTGTAAAAACCTATTTGCAAAATTAACATCATTCATCATAGCGGAACCTCCATCAATTCTTACACCCAAAACTCAATCAGGACGAAGCTGTACCAAAACTTATTGAACGATTTCAGTACAGTGTGTTTATCAGAACCACTCCTGATCGCCAAGTAAATTGGAAGCGTGTGTTTGACGCCAACGGAGTTCAATGGCTTTGGTTTAATTAACTTGTGTAATGAATATACATTTTCAATTATTTAATTTAATAATTAATTTTGGTGTACAATGTATGTTGGTATTGGGCTGCACCTGCAATTCTGATTCAATACCGTATTCGTAATGACATGAAAAATAATTGGGCATATTGAGTTTGTGAGTTGGTGACCATAGTCCAAGATATTTGAGGAATCATTTATGAAAGTGGATTGAATAGTACCTATTACCTATAGATTAAATCATTACATCATAGGTATAATTTTACTATCTAAAAGCTAGTGTTCAATCTGTTAAGCTCTTATTCTACAGTAAAATAAAAGGTTCTTTTTTCCTCGTGAATTCAACTTTGAGGAAATGGTTTGCTAAAGGTAATTATTGCCAGCAACAACAGGCCTTTTCTTGTCACTTGTGTTCTACTGTAATGGCTTAAAAGGCGTGCTTTAAACTCTAAGCTTTGCAATAAAGTAACACTTGTAGAAACGGTCCGGTAGTTTTGGAGTAAATTAGGGGTGACAGACGGACATACAGAGAGATAGACACGCGAGTGATCCTATAATGGTTCCATTTTTCTTTTTGAGGTACGAAACCCTAAAAAAACAATCAATGTCAAAAAAATTCACGCCAATTCTATTTGTCAAAAATAGTAGTATAAATTGTAGGATTTTACCCCATCTGCCAGTGATCCCTGGCTAAGAATAGCTAAGTGTGGCGGAGTCACCGACACGGCACTGGTGCAATCAATCATCCGACGACAACCAAGTGGCTGTTCACAGATAATGCAGACTTGATTCACTGCGTACTTCACAACAGTGGTGGAACGCACACATTGATATACGTAATATGTTTTGTTACTCGCAAATTGACGTCATTTTAAAGGGACGAGTGTTTCCTTCGCACATTTAAAGCGCAACTACCAGGGAAGCGCATGAAATTAAATTTTCCTTACGTTTCTTCAATTTACAAGGCAGTATCAAGTTGTATTTTGATAATTAATTGATTTGCGACTGTAACTTAAATGTAAAGTATAAAATCTCTTGAATATTTATCAATACAATTCCTTAAACCTCCAAATAATTCCTCCTCTTTTCTTAATTCCTTCCTCCTTCCTTATTCCTTTATTTTCACTATGTAGATTAGACTAGTTATTGTTTAGGTTGAAAAGAATTTAGCGAGTTTTACTGATGTTTTCAATGATTATAACTCTGAAAAAACATATTTATTATGGTCGTTAATCAATCAATTATGATCCTCAAAATACAACCCGATGCTGACCTGAAATTTACGAAAAACGTAGGCAAAAAATGAATTTCGTTGGCTACCCTGACACTTTCGCCTTATCATGCATGTGTGCGTAACTCTCAGTTGAGTTAATGATAGCAGTGTAAGTGTAGACGAAGAAGACTTTTGAGGCGAGCAAACTGAATAAGTTCCCTCAATGTTTTGCTCCCCCTTCTGTCCAAAGCAGATGAGGTTTAAGCAAATCGCCAGACAAATGATAGACGAGACAAATTGTTTGAAGTGCCACTGTGTTGTGGCTTAACTAATTTATTTTTGTCGCGCCTTCTTTGTTATGATGAATCATTGTGGTAAAGATGGAGTAATGACTGTTTGAGCTTTTTAATATTAATTTACTGAGGGATATTTTTGGTCATGAGTTTTATTTAGAAGATTTAGTTGGATTTATGGTATTGCCGTTCGTTAGCTACACGAAAAACCTGTTGTGAATAAAAAAAAACTTGAGTTTAAAAGAATTGGCAAAACTGATTGTATCTTGCAATTTATAGACAGCAAAATAGAACATATTTTTGATGTGACTGTCCATAACGAACTGCGAACAAGTGCGTGTCGGGCCACGCACAATGTAGGGTTCCGTAGTAGCCCATCAAAATATGCAGACACTTCCTACGGATCGATTTGCCTCCGAACGATGATTTTTATTCTAATAATAAAAAACATACATTATGTTTAGGAAAATATGTTATCCAAGTACATTTTATAAGTTGGTCGACTTACTTTTAAACTTGTAAAGCCTATTTAGCTGTGATAGTTTTCCTTTTAACTTCGTTATATATACTATATCACCGTGAATTTCACAAACGAATCCCATAATCGATAAATTAATTTGACAGACTCGCCATAGTGTTTAAAGACCTATCCAATGATATCCCACAGTATGGGGTACTCGAGAAAAAAAAATCCCTACTTTACGTGTAGGTACTGGAGATACCCTTTTTCGAGATTTTATTTGACCACTTTGTCGGCGCGGCGTAACTAATCTGTTACATTACAGCTTTCTAGCACTAAGAGTAATTGAACTAAGCTGCGGATAGACAGACAGACGGACATGGCGAAACTATAACGGTTCCTTGTTTGTTGACTACGGAACCCTAAAAACTATTCGTTTTTACTACAACTTAATTTGTGCATTGTTTGCCTGGGGATCTTTCAAATGAATTCAACTTTTAATATATAAAAAACTGTTTTTCCATCAGGAGTTTCTCAGTAGCAGTCACAGAGTCTGGATATATGCCCGGTTGATGGCAATAGGCTCGCCCCGTATTACATGGGACTTTTAACATAACTGGTACTATTAGGTACACCTCTGCCTAACCCCTCGGGGATTACAGGCGTGTTATGTTATGTTATTAAAAAACATAGAATGACAGAATGTACTGTGTGACAAAAAAAAAGTGTAGTGTCAATGTTTTCTGTAACAGTACTTCAAAACCACATTCAAGAACGCGAAGCTCTCTGTAAAACAGTTTACAGGAAAAACCCTTCTAGCGACTATTCATCTCTGCACGACCACGTCATAATATTGCGTGCACTTATAATAAATTTTATCGTATGCGAGCACCCGACTCTGCTCAAATGAATAATGCATACCGTTTGGCTTTTCATCGTATTCAAATGATATGAAGTTGTTATTTTTCGTTGGAATCTTGCCCTGAGACCGGACATTCCATATATTAAACGGTATATTATTTATTGGTAGTGTACTAACTTTTTTTCGGAGTAAAATTTGGCTAGTATCGGATTTTGAAGTTCATGCTTCTGAAGGATAGAAATAGCTATTATTAGGGTTCCGTACTCAAAGGGTAAAACGGGACACTATTACTAAGACTCCGCTGTCTGTCTATCTGTCCGTCTGTCACCAGGCTGTATCTCATGAACCGTGATAGTTAGATGATGTATTTCAGTTGCATATAAGAACAAATATTAAAAAACAGAAAAAAAATAAGCCCATACAACAGATATGATTTTTTGCCGTTTTTATAGACGGAACCCTTCGTACGCGAGTCCGACTCGCACTTGGCCGGTTTTTTTTAAATACTAAATAGGCTTGCATTTGACCGCAACCCGCCTAATGTGAAGCGATGACGCGACCTTTTTTTTTTTTGTGGGTGGGAAATCATCAAATGACCCCTCCCGCTCTGGGCGGAGCGGAAGGGAGTGTCAGACTCTTACTGACTAAAAACCATCCATGTTCCTTCTTTGGCCCTTTATGTTCCAGGGCCACGGCCTGCCCGTCGTCATGTCGTATGACGACGGGCAGGCCGGACAGCGAGCTAGCCCATTACTCACCGTCCACAGGCCCGCGCCTACGGTGGCCGAGAGCCATCACGGCGTGGCCCCCGACGCCCGGTGCTTCTCCTCCCGCGGCGGCTGGGACGTGAGGCTTTCTCCCTCTCACGTTCCGCCGCCTCCTTCGCTAGCATGACTGCTTCGCAGAAGGAGGCGACTGCTTTCCATTCCCTCTCGCCCCGGACCATGGCTTGAACCAGGGCCGGGCGCGAGAGGTCGCCGCCGCCAATCGCCGCTACGAGCGATGACGCGGCCTAAGGCGGAGCTTGCCTGGAAGAAACGGATTCACTCGAACTTACCACTTATATTTTTATTACCTCTATCAATATTAAGACAAATATTTAGCATATTGGGCGAATTGTTATTGGATTTTCCCATCAGAAATTTTTCAGTAGCAGCATGGAGTCTGGATTTGTGCCCGGTTGATGGCACTATAGGCTCGCACCCGGACAAAAACATAACTAGCGAAATGAGGGTGTAATATTGAGACACCTCTGCCTAACCTTTCGAGGATTAAAGGTGTGATGTTATGTTGTTTGTAATTTTAACATTAGTATAATTTTATTAAAAGTTAACCGCAACCACAAACAATAGCAGCAAAGCCGTCAAAATGATAGGCCACAGCGACACGGCTGGCTTCTGTGTAACAAACATCAAATGGCTGCACCGTTGCCATTCACGCAAGCGTTTTCATGAGAGGTTCGTCTTTATTTCTACTTCGTTTATTATTTCTCGCACGTGTCAATGCAAAAAACACCAACTGCTAAAACAATAAACAAAACATACAATTTGGAATAAAAACTTCCACAATGGTGGAAGAATAAAAAATTTAAACGCCCATTTTTTTAAAGAGCCATGGTGTGTCTGCCGTCACTCAAGTTAGTGATGGACCTCAAAGATTTTAAGGGTTGTATAAAATATGTGACAAAGTAACCGCAGCACGGCAGCACGATAAACTCAAATCGTCTCGGGTCGTTGAACCGGAACGCCTGATAGTGCTCGCAATGGCTTCATAAAAATATATAGTTCTATCTTTTCATTACTGGCTTTTCGGACAGATGCTTATCATTTTCATTTAATGCGTTGGCGGTCGCTTCTTAATTAAGGATGAAAAAACATTTCTTTAAGTAGTTTAGCTGCAAAGATAAACTGTAAAAAGGGTAAAATATTAATATGACTTGGACTCAGTAGGTGGCATTCAGTGGGTTTTTGAGGTCCTCAAAAGTGCAGGTTTTTGGGCCTTTAGAACACTAACATTATGGAACATGGTTTGCTCAGGCGCACCTCATTCGCTAGTGTGAAAAGAGAGATTTCCCGTGTGTGTTTTCCTTGTTAAGTATACCTATAATAAGACCAAATTAATATTTAGACTTATTCAATACAATTCAATTTTTTTTTATTTTTTTTTTATTGATTCTATTGAAAATCTCGAGATATACTTGACAATAATCTGGCTTATTATAACTTTGTGTCCACCAATTAGTAAAATTGAGGCCTTGTTGAATGTATTTATGAGAGTCAACACATTGAATTAAATAAAAATCAAAATAATTACCTACTTCGCTAGGTGAAATATTGTATGACATTGTCTAGCTTTACTACTTTAGTACGAAACCATCTAAACAAAGCAATGTTGGCATTTACAAACGTTATCGTCGTAATAAGAGCCTCTTTGTTTCTGTTCTAGAATGTTCGTTGCGATGTTGGCAACTGCCCCGTGGAACTTGCCAGAATCTGACTGACCATTCAAACTAATGAACTGCTTGTGAACGTAAGATACTTGCCGTATCTTGTCTGGCTTGCAGTATTGAATATAACTTTAGCCTGTGCGGTATAGACTTAATGTTTTAGCATGCTAATTAGTATTATATGTAAGAGTATCTGTTTTAGAAGTTCGACTTTAAAGAAAAATGTGCGTCTGTTGTCTAGTTATAATTTACTTAGAAAATTACTTTAAAATTGAAAACGCTGGATAAAAACTGTCCACAAAAATCGGTAGTTATTCTTGAATATTGTGGTGTTATTGGTCTTCTGTATTTGAGCGGGTCGATGGCTACTACAATACGTGATGTTTAGCAAATCCTTTCCACAATGGCAATCGCATATAACTGTGATATAATATGCCTAATTTCGATGAGCATCGAAGGTTTGTCGAAAGAGAAATTGGAAATTATTTCCAATGTCTACCTGGGCTGTGAAGAAGATGGATGAAAAAGGATTTCATGAAGCGGAGATGAGAATGTTGAGGTTAATGTGTGGTGTGACAAAAATGGATAAAGTAAGGAACGAGTATATTAGAGGAAGTTTAAAAGTTGCGCCAGTTACAGAAAAGTTGAAAGGGAATCGACTGTCTTGGTATGGACATGTGATGAGGAGGGACGAATCGCATGTGACTGAAAGAGTGATGAATATAAACGTTGATGGATGGAGAGGGAGAGGAAGACCAAAGAAACGATGGATGGATTGTATGAGGAATGATATGAAAGATAAAGAAGTAAATGATAGTGTGATGGTTGACAGAGGAGAATGGAAGAAAAAAACGTGTTGCGCCGACCCCAAATAACATGGGAAAAGGGCAGGAAGATGATGATGTCCACCGCAAAACTCATCGCGACGTTCGTTGTGTCAAAGAGACTGGTCGAGATGAAGCCTGAAGCTGGCCACATATCACTGTGCTTCCGTTTATCCCTGAAATCTGTCACCCGAAGCACAGTTACGTAGTAATTGTTGGTCATAGTACACTGCCCACCAAGTGTAGGTTTGTTAAAAAAATGCTAATATTACCAAAATTATTTATTACCTATTAACCCAAAAAAAAATTATCACATAGTGGCCGTTTAAATTTCATGCAAAAGTATGATTGGCCAATATAGTTCCGTTCCATGTTTTCATGTCAATCTTCTTCAAGGTTTGCTTCACTGTCAAGTATATCTTCACCACAGCAACCAGTTCAGCAGGTGGGTCCATAAAAATGATGAGATCAGCACGGGTTCTTACTATCAGTGAGGAGTATGTGAAAGGTATCCTGGGCATGTTCTCTATATGCATTACAAGGTTTCTGAACGGACTTCTTCCCTAAAAAAAAAATGAATTTTACCACAGTAGGAACAGAGTTGAATTTAGAGAAGCTAAATGCAGTGGTGGTGGCCCTGACTTACGAACAGTAAGTCGTGGGTTCGAACCCAGGCAGGCGCATTACTTTGTGTAATTTATTTTATTATCACTGCTCTCAAAAACGGTGAAGGAAAACATCGGGAGGAAACCGGCATGTCCTAGAACCAAAAATTCGAAGACACGTGACATCTACCAACCCGCACTGGGCCCGTGTGGTGGATTATAGCCCATTCCCTGTGCCCAGGCCGTGTGTCCCAGCAGTGGGACCATTATAGGCTGATTATGCTAAATGCAATCGGATATCCCATGTGCGTTAAAAGATATAATTAGTATCAATATTCCACAACAATGATGACAGTGACAGTTCTTGAAAGTAGTTTGGATTTGTTAATCTCGTTCAATTTCATTGGTGAAATTTCCCATATACTTATATATAAACGAAAAACTGAGTGACTCCTAACACAACTTAAATTACAATACCTACATGGAAACATAGAAGTGTGGTATAGAGATATAGGTATAGAGCTCCTAGGTTTGTTGGGAAAACATGAATGGTTCACACGGAGAAATTAATCCGCCTTGCCTTTTTTTACAAACTATGTTGGGGTCTGCTTCCAGTCTAACCGGATGTAGCTGAATTCCAGTCTTTTACATAGATCCATCATCTATATCGCTTGTTGGAGATCCTAATATACAGGGTGAAATTTAATTCATGGGCATCCTTTTAAGGGGTCATTGTACTCATCATTATGAACAACTTTTACTATGGGACTCAACCTAAAATCGCGGAAAAAAATCAGCTGTTCTTTGCATTTATGTTCACATAATTAACTCGTCAAAATGTAGGGAAGAGCTGATTTTTTTTCGCGATTTCAGGTTTGGTCCTATAGTAAAAGTTGTTCATAATGATGAGTACAATGACCCCTTAAAAAGATGCCCATGAATTAAATTTCACCCTGTATAAATAACAATATAAAAAACCTGTATACACTTACGGGAGGGAATGGACAAGTCCAATTTCCTGTCAGTTGCTTTGCGTACATCTGACCGAAGAATGGATCTTTGTACAAAAAGTCACACAACTTATACTCGAATTGCACCGGCACTGGTACATAACGTCCACTTATGTATTCATTTAACTGCCATTTGAGCTAAAAAATTGTCGTAAAATAAAGAAAGAGTATGTTCTACAGAGGTCACTGACGGTCGACCACTTTTCAACCTTATTACTAAAACCATAAGGGTGAAATGTGGTAGAACGTTAGTGAACTCGGTAGTACTTGCTGTAAAATAATATGCTAAAGATAATATTAGTGCCCAACAAAAGTCAACAGGCTCACATGTTTTATCTAGGACCACTGAGGACGTAGCCAAAGTGACTTAATCTGAGAGAGATTTTATCAGCAAACGGTGACGTAAAAGTTAGAACTGTATGGGGCTGACATATACTATCCCACATCTGTTAGTTTTCCAAAAAAACGCTTCTCTTGCATTTTTTTTTGTCATCCTGTCATGTGTCCCACTGCTGGGCAAAGGCATCCCCTTTCTCCTTCCAAACCTCTTTTTTTATGTGCGATATCTGGCCATGTTTGCCCAGCAAACAAGATCAGGTGGCCTGTGTGTGTGGGAAAGAGACAGAGCTATACAGGTCGTCTAGCGCCATCTCTTTCCAACACTGGAATTACAGGAGCAATTCCAGTGTTGGAAAGAAAGAAAAAAGTGAAAGCTTTAAGACGTCATAGTACACCTCTGATAGTCACACCACCTTCGCCTTTCTTACAATAAAATTAATAAAATATATTATGAAGCATACCGTCATGTTATTGCCGTATCCAGAGGTCGCAATGTAGTCGAAATCAATATAATAAGGACCTTTACGAGTATGCCTTCTGAATGTGAACTTGATGTTGTGGATATGTTTAGTGCTCTTCATTATCGTCTCCAGTTTCTCAGGATATATTTCTGTAGACTAACATTTTTAGTATTTATCGATTTTCCCGAATCATCATCGGTGTAGCCTTTTCCCAAAACAGGTCCGCGTCCAGTCTAACTGAACTTTATTTGGGGTCGGGTAAGCAAAGTGTCTTTTTCCAATCTTCTCTACTATTCGTCATCGTAGTCATCATCCGCTTTGTGGAGCCATACTTATCATCTTTCAGATAAAACTAATTGACTAAATTGATCTTACCCTACTCTTGTAATGTGAATACATTAATAATCCAAACTATTTGATGCATGAATATGCACAAAATGTTTCTTATTCTCGATTTTTCAAAAGACTTACCGAAATAAATTGAATAGTGCAAAACACCATAAATAAAAACTTCAGCATTTTTGAGGCAGTCAAGTCACCGAAAAGCAATGCAACAGATAAACTGATGATAAAAATCAAAATGAAATCAATTTTAATGACAGCAAATATATAAAGTCATCATACTCATGGAAACTGCAATTCACTATTATTAAACATTTATATATCCATAACAAAGGCAATGCATTTTGTTACATCCTATCAATAGGAAATCTAGAACAAATTAATATTAAGTGGGCGGTAATGCTGCAAAAACCGATGAAACAGGTAATGACCTAATGGAATCGGCCCAAACTCAGGCGCTCAGGCTAAGGGTAAATTTCACCGATGACACTGAAGGCGACCAGCAAAACAAAATTGCGTTTAAGAGCTGTCACTATGACATTTGACATGTGTCTGTATGCCAGGCTAACGAGGTCAATGACAAATCTTGATTTGCATTGTAAATATGCTGATTACATGCAAATATTGGTGTATTTGGCCCTAACTCGTGGTATTTTCGCTGATGCAGATAGAATAAGATCATAGTTCCTATTCCAAAACCTTATAGAAACTCATTAATTGCTGCATAGCCGATTCCCAAATTATGTAGAGGCCGACCTCTAGCTTACCGGATGCAGTTGAATATCAGTATTTATAAAGTGAGAGTCTGCCCATCTGGCCTCTTCAGCCTACTCCACTGAACACCACTACCACACCACACACCACCATACCACCATTTTATCGATGGAAATTATTTTTCTAGTTTTATATTTTACCATAGGTGTAAGTAATAAAAGCATACCCATTTTCACTAGTTATACCTATTAAAAGCCCATTTAATAGAGGTGAGGATAATAGCATCAACTGCACTCAAATCAACAGGCTCAACTAAGAGATACCTGAAGAAATAACCCAATTACACTTTGCCCAACCTGAGAATCTAAGCCAATACCTGCTCCTGCCAATAATGCTCAATAGTATCGCTAGCGATGAAGAGACCAGAGGCAGTTTTACATTTTCTGTAATGAAATTGTTAGTGACACATGAACCATCCATTAGAACTGCAATTTATTCGGTAATCATCATTACATCAAACTTTATAATGTGTTTACCTTTATTACCATCCACCTCTATGACCTGGTGACTCTTTCACCTTGGTGAGGTCTACAGATTTGAAAACAATAAAACATCTATTAAATGAGAGTTTAGACACTAGACGCTAGTGTGTGTCCACAATTCCCGTCTCATGTCTAACTATTCTTAAAACGTAGTCTTTGTGTTCAGAGGATCGTAAAACAAAAATATTGCAAGAGATGAAAATCGAAAATACCTCATAGTTTTTAAAAGTATGTGGTGCACCATTGAAATCGTTAACTAAAGTCAAAGCACATGTTTAACACTACCTGGGTTCAGTATTACCTCACCTCTTCGACTCGACGTCAACCAGGAGTCCACAAAAAGTAAGAGAGTTACCGGATCGATTCAGCACCTCCGAAGCGACGATGCAACGTCATCCATATTACGGCAAGCAGACAACTCGCTTATATACTCAGCAGTGGATGGAACTAGATGATGATGAGATGATGATGGAAATTCATAGAAAGAATCATAAACGGCTAAAGTTGGGGTAATGCTGTTCCCGAGCTGTGTTCGTTAGCGTTGATGTAGCCCCTGAGTTTTTATTGCAAAAAAAAAACATTATTCAGAAACAAGTTAGGCCCAAATATACAACCTTGTTGAACACCTTTGCAAACTGCTATAATCTTACCGTGTGATTGTTTATTTAACGGATTTATGATGACGTCAAGAACAGCCTTCTTTTTTGAGCTAGACGGGAATGATATAGTGTTACACTGAATATTTTTTGCTTTCGGCAGACAGATGGATAAATCATTTTGATTGTATTTGATCGTTTATGGGTTTTCATGAAAGCTCCATAGACGAATTATCAAAAAAAAACTATAGCTGCAATAATAAATCATTTATTTAATTCCCCCGCACGGGTGCAGAAGTACAAATAAGATTTTATCTAAACTAACTTAAAGAGTTTACATTAGTTTAGTTTAGTTGTGGTTGAATCTTTTTGAAACGGGCAGGTTTCTGGAAACGGCAGGTTTAAAAAAACAGACTACTTTCAAAAATCATGAAAAGCTTTCACGAATCCTACCAAAATATGGTCAGCAGCAACAGAAATTGGCCCGTGTCCGTTATCTGTACCAGCAAAAAAAGATTTTTGTCGGGAACAATGTGTCTTCGTCTGTGCAGTTTTCAATTTTTCTTCTTGGAGCTCTGTATCTTCTGCCTAACTGTCATATACACTTTCACAACAGCTACCACATCATTACGTGATCCAATATAGAATATAAGATCAACTCGGATCCTCACAATCAGTGACGAATATGTGAACGGTATTATAGGAATGTTGTCGACGTCCGTAATCAGGCTCTTGAAGATGCTTCTTCCCTGAAATAAAGAAAAGAAGACATAGGTGATTTAGGTTGGATGTAAGTGAATGACGCGGTAATGGTTGACAGGAGAAAAAGTGACATATTGCACCAGCCCTGAGTTGCCGGGTGCCAGGCCGCCAGAAGAAATAAAAGGTGACTAGGCAAAAAAGAAAAAGGACGAAGACGCAAACAATAAAGATTTTAGGGCATCATTGTATGAGCTTAACTACTACCGAAAAAACTGGTCTGCACTATCAAAAGATTTTTTTTTTTGGAAAACGGATATGGAGGCCTTTGTCCAGCAGTGGGACTTTATAGGTTAGATCTTTTTTCTGTATTATGTGTTTACAAAATTTGTTAAATAAATAAATAGTAATGCACCGTTCATTCTACAGACATGGCTCGCCCAATCTCACTTCAACCCATCAGTCACGCAGTGAGTGCCAGAAGACGGGTGCCGTCGCCGAGGGACGCCTAGAAAACGCTGGGGTGACGATTTAAAGGCGTTTGTGAGAGATTGGCCGGATAAAGCCGCACGGAGAAAAGAGTTAAGGCTATGTGAGTGGCATTTGCCCAGCTGTGGGATACTATAGGCTTTATTGCCCCACTTGTTTGTTCGATATTAAAAGCTGTATAGTAGAGTACTCACTGGAGGGAACGGACAACTCCAATTTCCACGAAGTTGCCTTGCGTACATCTGACCAAGATACTGGTCCTTATACAAAAAGTCGCATAGTCTATACTCAAATTGTACCGGTACGTAAACATAGTGCCCGCTTATGTATTCACTCAACTTCCATTTTATCTGAAAACAAAGAACAAAATATATTATCAGCTGCCTAGCCTTTTCCCAACTATGTTGGGGTCGGCTTCCAGTCTAACCGGATGCAGCTGAATACTAGTATTTTACATGGAGCAACTGCCTATCTGACCTCCACAACACAGTTAACGTTAGGTAATACGATACCCCTTGGTAAGACTGGTTGTCAGACTTTCGGGTCGCTGACTACCTGTAACGACAGTCAAATATCTACAAATGACAGCCGGGACCAACGGCTTAACGTGCTTTC
This sequence comes from Eurois occulta, assembly GCA_950022335.1. Taxonomy (NCBI): domain Eukaryota; kingdom Metazoa; phylum Arthropoda; class Insecta; order Lepidoptera; family Noctuidae; genus Eurois; species Eurois occulta. Next base: position 7,878,037 of record OX465492.1, on the reverse strand, counting down.
CGAGACACGGAGGAAACTCGGTATGTAATGGGTGGTCACCCATCCACGGACCAACCTAGGTACGACCCGAGCGGCTGTTCTTATTTAGCCACGAGCTCCTAAATAAAACAAAAAATATACGCCAAGGAAATTGTCGCGTCAATCAGAAATCAATCAAGTCAATCAGTCAGTCAGAATGAAATCCAAATCTGCTTATGTGGGCAGTTACGCCCACATAAGCAGATTTGGATTTCATTCTGTTATAATCAATTCTACTATGTACATAGGTACAGTTAGCTGATTGTCAATGGCAACAGAACCAGTATTACATGGCCTTTTATTCTGTTGCAATTCCATACTAGGCTAGGTCCAAAGTGTTACAGCAACGTGCCATATCGACCATGTCGATTGTACTAGCGATATTGAGTTTTCCATCAGGAATTTCTCAGTAGCAGCCATGGAGCCTGGATTTGTGCCCGATTGATGGCAATAGGCTCGGCCCCTATTAAATGGGACTTAAAACAGAACTAGCGAAATGTGGGTGTACTACTAGGTACACCTTTGCCTAACCCTTCGGGGATTAAAGGTGTGATAATAATGTTATACTGAAGCTGGCCCCAACATAGTTGGGAAAAGGCTAGACAGATTGTGCCTATGATGTAAGGCGCTATTCTAAAACAGACTAAGGAATATGGTGATGAAGATATGGCAAGTATACCTACCGTTAAGTTATTACCGTATCCACAAGTTGCGTTGAAATCTAAATCTATATAATACGGGCTGTTTCGGCTTCGTTTTCTGAATGTGAAGTGAAGCTTATGTAAGCAGCTGTCACCAGATTCTGTCTCTACTCTCTCTGGAAACAATTCGGTGGTCTGAAATAATAAGAAATGTAGGATGGGTCATCATTGCGCAAACTATTCACATGAAATCAGTCAATTATAGGTAGAACGCTAAGTAAAAATTTTTTCCGCTCTGACTGAAAACAAAATAAATGCTCCATACGAGTACGTCTTGACCGTTTGTGTATTACACTTTTGAATGAAACAGCTGTTTTTTTTTAATAATGATAATAGAGTCTAGAAAACTGTGTATGTATGCATACTATAAAAAAAAAACAATAATTAATAATCAAGTACATTAAACATAGCAATTTGAACGGTGATCCCCAAACTAGACGTTAGTCTTGGGGATCAGAGTATTTTTTATCATTTTCGTTATTATCAAAAAAGTCGTTTATGGCGATTATTAGCAAAATTAAAAGTAAGTTAAATTTAAGTAAAAACAAGGAGAGTATAATTAAGGGTAGGTAAATAAAAAACAAAACTTGGTAACAATACTCGTACAAATAAAATTCAAGTTAAATGTATGTGTGTATGCGCGTGCGTGCATGCGCGTGTGTATGTGTGTGTGTGTATCTGAGTGAGATTAGAAGTGTTAGAGTGTTATTGGTTTGCGTAGTCTTAGTTCTTATGTAGCTATTTTTATATAATGTTTTCTGTTTCGTCGTAGGAGAGTGTAAGGAGCCAGTTCATTGTAACCTTTTTACAAAAGGTTTTTTTAAATGTTTTATGTTGGGCTGCTGGACTGTCCGAAAGAGATACCGCGGCCCTGGAACACATAGGGAAAAAGAAGGAACATGGATGGGTTTTAGCCAGTAAAAGTCTGACACTCCCTTCCGCTCCGCCATTGGAGGGGTCATTTGATGATATCCCATACCAAAAAAAAACGGTATTTTATTTTACAGATCTTCACAGCTTCGTTGTAAATGCGTAGATATAAATAGTATGGAGAGCGTCTTGCCATAAGAGAGTTTGCTTGGGGAATGGGTATCCAAAATGTTCGTTTTGAGATTATCTCTGTGTAGTCTGCCTGGATTTTAATTTTCTGTGTGTTTGTAGTACTGCATTTAGGATAAAAAGCTGTCGAACACGAGGACTGGGAAATCCTTATAGAGACGGTCAGTTGAATACAGTAAAATGTTTCTTGAGCATTACTTTAATGACCGGTCTTTGTGCTCTCTCGGCTTCAATAAATGTGACCTTACCTGCGCCACCCCAGACAGAGATACCACATTGGAGGACGGACTGGCAGAGATCAAAGTAAACAGTACGCAGAATAGGAGTGGGTGCAGTCACGTAGTTTTTTCAAGGTTTAGATAAGTTTCCTGACTTTGCCGGATAGTGCGTGTATTTGTGGTTTAAAAGATAAGTTCTCATTTAGAGTAATTCCTAAAGGACATTGCTCTGCTCCCATACATTGTTCGCCCTGGAACCAACAGCATCGGAAAATTATGTGTTGTACAGTCGATCATTAGTAAACTCCTATAAGGTCTTATTTTTATAGCGGACTAGCTGCAGAATATACAAAAAAAAAGAAAAAAGTATTAGATTTTGAGGTTATAATTGAACCATAACGACGATATTAGGTATAGTTTTCCGAGTGATTTTTAAGAAACTGAAACACAATATTACAATACATTTAACTATTTTAAGTACCTGCCTAGATAATTAGGTACCTACCTATGCAGTTTTTTTTCTAAAGCTTAAGTGTCTGTAATTGCAACGTTTAAATGCATAGAATGTAGTTAACATAGGTACCTGTATTCTTAGCATTGGTTTTGGAATGAGATAAAATATTTGTGGAATGTATTTGCGTGATATTGAATATAGTCCCGAAAGTTACCAAAACAGATACAATTACAAAGAGTAAGCGACACATAATGTAAACAGTGAGAGCACAGGTGAAAGATTGACAGTGACAAGTGACCATTTAGTGACGTTAAAAATATAGGTGACAAACTTGATACTATTTATCGATATTTCCTAAGATTTTTTTTGTTTTTTTGAAGAAAACATTTATAATGTGTTCAGTAGGTAACGATAAGTATTTTTACCCGACTGTGCCGAAGCCCAAAAGAAGGGTTATTATATTATTAATTGCCGTAAATATTCGTTTAGTTAGAAGTAAACCACACACTTTTCTAAACGATCATTAGGAAACCCTGAAAAATGATCATGATGAAACATGTATGTTTTGTTCACTTCAGCATTATTCTAACTACCTACTTAAAATCCAGTATGCCCTTTAGGTATTTTAAATTATACTTTTAGGGAATAATTATATATGGAATGGTGATTGAATGTTTTTATTATAGCTTCTATTTGCACATCATTCGAAATAAAAAATGTGATTCAGATTAAAAAATATGCAACAATGCATTAAAAATTCAATTGAGCGATTACAATCGACTGGGCCATCCCTAATCTTTTTCGATACGACATGACGTTTGGCGAAGATGGCGGCGATTGATGTTATTAGTCGCGTCAAATACTTTTTAATGTTCATTTTGGCATGCAGCTAGTCCGTGTTACAAAAGTATTTGTAACTAATATAATAAAATAGACAATTAATTATCGTCTATGTCCGAAATTTTTTGAGCACAGGGCGATTTTGGACAATGTCCTTTCATGGATTACGATTGTCGTTTGTTTACGACTTTTTCGAGCAGCTTAGATTGCACCACTTTTGTGGATTGAGCTGACAGCTGCAACTTTCCATCTGTCCGCGAATATTCCAAATTCCACGCAAAGGTTAAATAAGAGTTAGTGGTTGAATAATATATGCGAGTATTCCCGCAAGTAGCACATTTTGTATATTTGTGAGTTTCAATGTTTTAAACGCACCCACGATTAACGAGACATTCCAAGTGGCAACTTAAAAAAAGAACCGGCCAATTGCGAGTCGACCTCGCGCACGAAGTGTTCGGTACCATTATCTACAAAAACGGCAAAAAAAATCATGTCTGTTGTATGGGAGCCCAACTTAAATGTTTTTTATTTTATTCTGTTTTTTTAATATTTGTTGCTATAGCGGCAACAGAAATACATCATCTGTGAAAATTTCAACTAGCTAACTATCACAGTTCTTGAGATACAACCTGGTGGCAGACGGACAGGCATACAGACAGCGGAGTCTTAGTAATAGGGTCCCGTTTTACCCTTTGGCTACGGAATCATTTGGTTAGAACGATGACAATCGCAAACTACATAATTATGTTTTCAAAGAAGAATAAAATAATTTAACATCTTGTGAAATTTAGCTATTTGCTTAGCGAATTGTATTGGATAAAAAACGATAAAACTTAAATACTTACTGATATAAATTGAAAAGTTAAAATTATAAACAAAGCAGTGAGATTATAAAAGTATCGATTTTCCCTTTTAGGTCGGAATCTTAAAAACAGTAACTTCGTCATTTTAGGACCTTCCAAATCACTCAAACACAGTGTAATGAAAAAAGGTAACATTAAAAAAGAAAACTCAATTTTAAAGAGAATATGAAAATACCACGCCGTATACACACTGATGACACGTTCCATTTAATTTAATGATATTTATTTATAGATAACAAAAAGGACTGCAATTTTTTACAGATTAACCAACCCGGATATGGATTGGTTGATCTCTACAATTAATCTGGGGTCACCAACACGCACAATTTTATGACTGTACAATAATTGTACAACATATCATTAGGTCCACGTAGGGATTCGAACCTACTCTCTTTCAGAAGGCTTAAGTGGATAATTACTTCATTTTCATTTTAATAATTTTTTGCACATTATTGCGAAGTTAGGCAAAGTCATGCAAAAAAAATGGAAGTTAGAATCATACAAAAAAGTCTTCCTCATGCTCATTCTTAGATTCCTCATGGCGTTACTACAGCGAAATATAGGAAATACGTGGTACTCAATGCTTCTTAGGCTTATAGCCCCATGGCGTAAACACTATTTCTTTGAAAATAAAAGTAAAGTCAAAAATAAATTAGCAATTACATTTCTTCTGCATCTGAACTGATGACAAAATTGTATTGTAATTCACTGTACTCATTTTGTTGGAACATTCTGGATTTCGATTTTGTGTTCTGCCCTAAGTTGCGGCAACAGTTTCATTTAGTGTTCTGAATTACTTGTCCCTTCTCATAACTAGAAAAGAGGGGTAGAGGGGCCAAATAATGGACTATGACTATTCAGAGGGCCCTAAAAATATTTTCCTCTTTTTTCTCTCGTTATAAACGTTGGACAACACTAGGAAGTTCTCCTGTTTCATGGGCATTCCTGGGTGCGTTTACAAACATTTTAACTCACATACATACTCAAACAGCCAGAGACCCGGAACAACTACCTGTAGGCCATACAAATATTTGGTTCGTGTGAGGATCGAATCCTCGACACGCAGCGCTTCAGCCAGTCACTCAGCTACTGCACCAACCGCGCCGTCATTGGGAACGTTTCTTCTCCCCTATTTTATCTGCCATTAAATTCCAAGTGGCACAGGTGCCATCTAATAGTACCTATTTAAATTTTTCTATAACCACCTTTTTTTTCGGTTGGGAAATCATCAAATGACTCCTCCCGCTCTGGGCGGAGCGGAAGGGTGTGAGAGACTTTTACTGACTAAAAACCATCCATGTTCCTTCTTTTGCTCTTTATGTTCCAGGGCCGCGGTATCTCTTTCGAACAGTCCCGCAGCCCTGGCAGGCATCGGCCCTTGCGGCCCTTGTGTGCTTGCCCTTGCCCTCCTGTTTGCTGACATCTCTTTGAGGCGCGCGTGGAATACGAACGCGCCGTCGATACGGCCTGTCGTCATACGACGGACGGACGGCGAGCTAGCCCATTACTCACCTTCCACAGGCCCGCGCCTACGGCGGCTGAGAGCCATCACGACGTGGCCCCTCTCACGTTCCGCCACCTCCTTCGCTAGCATGACTGCTTCGCAGAAGGAGGTGACGGCTTCCCATTCCCTCTCGCCCCGGACCATGGCTTGAACCAGGGCCGGACGCGTGAGGTCGCCGCCGCCATTCTGTAACCACCTTAGTTAGTAAGTAAGTGGGTATGCTATAACACATTTCGTGGGTTGTCTAATTATAACTTGGTTGACCTTGAATTGGCATTGGCATTCAACGAGGTGATGGTAGTCTTCTGGGCACGTTCTCGGATGACAGTGATGCGGAGGAGTAATTTGAAGCCTAAGTGTATTATCGTCGTTGTATTATTTTAGATCTATTTGTAGTTTGTATTATATAATACAAACACAAAGTTAGTTTAGCTAGTTTATTGCAAAGAATATTACAAAAGGGTTTTGATTGGTCTCAAATTAGACAAAGCCTACATCTTGGGCGCCAATGCAGATCGAGGGTTTCCCAATGGAAAAAATTAAAACATATTCGGTTAAAACAGTCATGATTAATTTAACAACAAGTAATTAATTTCCAAAATCATTAACAACTAAAGCTTTGTTGAAATTCTGTATCAGCTTGGTCTTCTTTTTGGTCTCCTTCATTTTCTGCGTGATCTTAATAAAGGTTTTCCACCGAAAGACTTCCTCGTTGGTTGTCGTGACGATGCCCTGGACATCAGCCCGAGTTCTCACGATCATTGACGAGTATGTGAAAGGTATGTTGTAAGGGAAGTTCTCCAGGTGAATTGTCAAGTTCAGGAAGTGATATTGGCCCTGAAACGTAAGAGGGAATCTTTAAAAATTTTTGCAAATTGCTTATGTCAGTTTATGACGCTTCTTTTAAAAACTTAGATCAATATGTTTTAAATAGGTGTGATTGAATCAATATGAGTTATGAAGAATTGATCAGTCTTGCTTGTTTGACAACTCATTATAGTTTTGAGTCATGCTCATCGGATGGTGAGATTCCTATTTCCTACCTCCAACAAAATCACAAACTTTTTTGATTTTCACCAATTATTGTCAAGTTATTCTCTTGGTTAGATTAAAATACTTGAATTAAAACCTTTCACATAAACAATTACAAGAAACTTACAGGAGGGAACGGACATGTCCAATTTCCAGAGAACTGTCTGGCATACATTTTGCCGAAAAAAGGCTCTTTGTATAGAAAGTCACACAGCTTGTACGATCCGACGACACCTGTTGGTATATAATGGCCACCCAGGAATTCAAATAATACCATATTAATCTGAAAAGAGAATAACAGTCTTCATCGAAAATATAAAAATACACAACAAAAAATCAGCATCGGATATGCAATGGTCTATTGGTAAAAAGAGGTTGTAGAGGAGTTCAATCAATGCCATTTTATTTTTGCTTCGAATTCTTAACTATCATTCACTCACAGACTCCTTTCAGTCCCCACAAGCAATTTTGTACTGCCTAGGGAAGAATGTAGAGCCTGGCAGCTTTGAATTTTCCTAAACCTCTCGTTCTAAAAATAGGGTTTTCACAAACAAATCCCACACAATGGTATAATAACACAATTTCACAGTAAGTATCACAATACCAAATACTGCTTCACAAACCAGTTATTGGCAATTTGGGAAACCATAAGAATGTATTCCACAAGGTTTGAGCATATAAAGTCATCGACAAGAATTAATTTGATCGTATACGATTTGTATTCCATAATATTGTAACCATATGCTAGGTACTATTTTTTTCGGCAACCTACGCCTTATTTTCAGTGATGACGTCATTGGCGCTCACCCTTTTACCTAGCTACAAGCTTGCGGCATTTATCACAGTTAGTGCTATTTTAGGAACAAAAAGATAAGATTTATGAATGAAGATTATATTTCTACAAATAGCAGTTTGCTTTCTTTAGTTGGTGTTACAACATTTACCACTGAGGTATAATAGACCTAAAATGTACTGCTGTCAGGACACCGATCTCCACTCTACAGAGTGGATCTAGATGGGAGAAGAAGTCCCATGGCTTGGAAAGTTTTGGTTCTAAGGCATGTCAGTTTCCTCACAATGTTATCCTATACCGCCACTTTAACTATAGGCACTAATTTATGTAGAAGTACATCGCATTCGCCAAGTAAAACAAAGGGCTTGTGGACACAACCAAATGCCCTTTTACCTCTACGATTTTGACTGACACGACTTGTTTCTAAGTAACTCGGTAAAAAAGCCTTCGCAGGTGGCAACACTGGCGATTGTTGCCTGTCACCAACTGGAAACCAGACTGCAGTCTGCGATTGAGCGACTTTCTCACTACAGTTTCTGCCTTCAAAATTGTTTCATTAGTACTGTTGTTACTGTTATTTAGATGGTCCATGCAAGTGCAGTAAGTAAAAGACAAGAAAACGTACGGTCAGGTTATTTCCGACTCCCATGCTCGAATCTACTTCCAGGTTGACATAATGTGGACTGTTACGGCTGAGCTTCCTAAACGTTATCGACAAATTGTTGAGATATTTGTGGTTGATATACTCGATTTCATGCCTCTCGGGGACTATCTGCATAGCCTGAAAATTACAAATTTTTCATGAAAATGTAACATAGTTCACGTCATGCTTACTTCTGTACTTCAAATCTCACTCAATCGATCATGTACCTAGTAAAAAGTAAAGTCATTATAAAGTCGTTTATTTCGAAGTAAGTCGATAATCCTAAAATCATGTCATGAGTGTGCATAATTAGCTCTTCAGTTTACAGAAGTGGAGTTATGAGTTGAAGTAGTTCAGGTACACTTTAGGATAAATGTTGTAAACGCAGTCGTGGAGTAAGTCGGGAAATTATTGTCCAAAATCATAATAGGCTTATTTTTTTTTTTAATTTTGTTAGGTCGTCTTTCAGTAGAGGCTAGACAAGTGGCAAATGCCTTCAAAGCGTCTGACATTTACACAATGACTTGCAACAAGATTGACCTTTTCGGTAGGATAAATTTTAGCAAACATTTTCTACGTTTCTATTATTGCCATTGATGATAAAGATTTCTGATCACCAAAACGAGATAGTACACGACAAAAAAAAATCTCATGCAGTTATTGAATTGTTTCACGGGCTGTATAGCGTTGTTACATAGCTCCATTATTGTGCTCCATTTTTACTAACCCTAAACTGTCAGCTGTTGTGTTGGTTGCCAACCCTTTATTACATACCGAGTTGCCTGCGTTAAGCCGTTGGTCCTGGCTGTCATTTGTAGACAGTCGTTATGGGTAATCAGTGCCCCGAAAGTCTCACAACCGATCTTACCAAGGGCTATCGTATTATCCAATACTAACTGTGTTGTGGAGGTCAGATAGGCAGTCGCTCTATGTTAAAATACTGGCATTCAGCTGCATCCGGTTAGACGCAAGCCGACCCCACCATATTTCGGAAAAGGCTAGGCAGGTGATATGAACCTGTTACTGCACTAAAGGCGGGAAATTCAAATCTTGGGTTACCCGATAGGATGTCACTTTGTCTGGGCCCTCCGGTGCAGCATAGCGGTATCAAACCTCCACAACCCAGTTCTTGGGTAACACAGGATCCCTTAGTTGGTTGGTTGTTCAAAATATGGATCATTGAATCAGGATTGTAAAATAAAGCTATTTATAATATTACGTTACCGAAATTAATCCCAGGGCGTTCAACAAAGTCAATAATTTCATTGTTACTAACACTTGCTGGTAGCTGAAATGATTTTAATACGATCTGTGTCTATGATCTATGATTGACAGCCATTAAAATACAGTTTGTTTATTATATTGTAGCAAATTAAATGCGGGTTTATGCGTGTCACTAATATGAAAAATGACATTTTGGTGTGTATAGAATTATTAGGAGGTGTCAGCAACGTGTTAAAAGATCTTAAAACGTGAAAACCTGGAAGGAATTCCCAATGACAGATTCTAGTCATCCAAACTTATACTGTCACTTACGGGATATCTTCCGTGATTGTTCATAATTTTGAGCTCCCGATATTTCGACGCTGTTGCAAGAATAATGATCGTGGGTTGACTGGAGAATGCGAGTGGATAAATAGTTAGGAGCAGAAAAATCTGTCTACCCTCTTTCTTTGTCTTTTGCTTGACACTAAGTCAAGGTAAAACACACTGCCGTATCAACGGCGCGTAATAAGGTCAAGTCATATCCATTTTTATAAAGTATTCGGCACCGTTTTAGAATTTTTTATGTACCAAATCAAATATCTCAATTCTGCAATTGAATCGGTTAAAATAATACGGAAACATCTCCGCATATTTTCTTCATTTACCTACCACGCAAAACCGGGTAAATCCTATTGTTAAAAAATACATTAGGTATCATGGTACTGATCCATTTAATTTCAGTAAAAACATACGCAATTCATTGCTTTATTATAAATCTGTTATGTTTTGGCATCCGGTTTACAAAAACTCTTTTAATAAAACTCAATTGAACAAATTGTATTTAGCAATTACTGCAAATTATATAATGGGATTTTGTATGCCGTCATATTATGCAAAAGGTCACAATCATAGGGGGACTCCCAATTGCGATATGCTGCTGCGATTTTAATTCCATCTCCACAACTTGGTATTTTTTTACTTCAGTTTCGCGAAAATCGCGGAAACATTTTCATATAATCAAGCTGATGATGAGCTGAGCATAGCTGATTCCCAACATCGTCATTGGTTAAAAATCTGTTAATTCCAATTTATTATTGAAAACTAGCTAACTTCAGCCGCGTAAAATTATTATAAAATATTACTTTCCTTTTTGAACCGGATTTTGTTAGGTTAGGTTAGGTTATTAGGTTAGGTATCCTAATCATTTTTCTAAAACAAGGCAACTCGCCTTAGTTATTCCGTCTACCATCACCTATCTACCAGTAAAAGTTCCGCCAAAATCGATCTACCCGTTTTGAAGATTAGCCGGAACAAACAGAAAGGCATAAATTAAAAAATAAATGTTGTAAGTACTGTACTATACTTTCATATGTGTGGTGTTCTCCGAACTCCACAAATGATTTAAGTTGGTGTATATTAGAAATAAAACACAAAGTTTGTATTTTGGGTACATCCAACGCCCAGTGATCGCAACGACCGTCCTCTACGGTGGATGACAAACGAAGTGTCACCCACCTACCTTGTCGGGGTTGCCGTCACCGTCCGTTTTATGCACTTTTATTTAAATCGGTTTAAATATGATTTTATAGCAGAATACCACAATATGCATTCAGTAAAACGCTGTCATTTTTAAATTACAAACAGACACTACAATTTTATTTATTTGTATGTATAAATAGCGTAATCTCATTGGTCAGATTGAGACCTAGCTATGAACACGCCATCTACAGTGAGCTTTGACCGACCTTCTCCATTGATTTGTGGTTGCGGCCGCTTTCGGAAGAGCTCCTTTAGAAACAAAATCAACCTTGTCACCCATCTATTATGCTGACTGTACTAACAACGCAGTTTTCATTACCGTGACCTCAGGGTCTGAAGTCAACATAAATCAATGTGTAATAAAATACGGCCAGTCCTTTTAAACTAAGCTCGGTCAGTGGTTCATTCGAACACAGGCCGTGCGTATTTCATTCACAGCTCGTTCCTTTCATAAGAATTCATGCGATAACGCCGAGGGGAAATATAAAAATGGAATGGTACTAGAAAAAAATGTTCTAGATTATCTTTATGTATTTTTGTTTTTGTTGCTAGTCAGGATTTGGTCTGATGCTTATTTTTTCGAGAGGTAAATATTTATTCAGAAATTAAGAAACCAGGTTTATTTGAAGATTTTTGATACTTCACAACATTTGGTAAGCTTTATAAAAACCTTTAGTTCCCTAGTATTTATTAAAATAATTTGAATCAACTAACTTATATTTTCGATTTATATAAAACAAAGTACACACACAGGGAGTTGAGAGCAGCGGCGTAGAACGGCATGATAGGGTCAGCCTGTTTACCGTCAGCTTAGGAGTCCGTTTTACTGCCAAGGGGTGCCAATAGTTTTACATCAAAAACTAGATTTTGCCCGCCTGGTTTTCGGAAGTTATACTACCGAAACGTACCACCGAGAACTTACGTACGCCGTACGCCTTCTCTTTGTAAGAACTCCACGTTTTTAACCATCATCATCTGCCTCGTATTTTCCCAACTCAGCTTTCAGTCTAACTGGATGCAGCGGAATACCAGGATTTAACATGGATCGACTGCCTATCCGACCTCCACACCTCCTCTACTGAATAATACAATACCCTTGGTAAGACTGGTTGTCAGACTTTCGGGCCACGAGCGTGTAACGACTCAAAGATCTACAAATGACAGCCGGGACTAATGGTTTTACAGCTCCACGTTTTTCATTATATTTATTTTCGTTTCGAACACATTCTTCTTACGTACAACCATACGACATTTGTAAGGTTAAACAAACACCATAAGGATATCAAAATTCAAGCTTCCAACCAAATGAACGATAGACCGGCAATCTGTACTGTTATTGACGATAGCAGGTATTGTTAGAACATTAATCATATTTCGGTATTGCTTTGTGCTCTACCCGTTAAAGGAAGCCCGCCTATTAGGCTATTAAAATTGCGGCTTCCTCCCAGTGGGCTGTGGATTCGAGCAATGGCTATTGTATTTGAAATAATATCTTTGGTAGCACCATTTTGCCGCCACCAAAATAAGGAGAATAATTATTCTCCATCGCTATATCTAATGCAAGATTCTCTTAGCAGATTGTGTTATTGTAGTGATAAATTGATTATATTATTTCCGTTTTATTACTTAGCTTTTTCTTATGCCTTCGCCCGCGTGCTTGGGAATAGGAATGGGTTTTTACCGGGAACATATTATTACCAAGGCTTTAAGGGTGTACACACCAGCGCATCTATGAAGATTTGGGGCTTTTTAAATCCTATTTTTTGCGGGCTGAAGTCTCAGTTAATTTCATAAAAAAATACGTGACCTTTATTTATATGATCGGGGTATCACGCACTCCATGGGACCGTTACTTAACTTTTTAACCACGGTTAATTAAGGGTTAACTTCATCCAAATACGATCCATCATTAACTCGTGAAAAGATGGCAGCCAGACAAAGTTACTTTCGCATTTACAACATTAGTATGGATCCATTATTTCCTTCTTCATTCCTCTCAAGAAATGTTTACTACAAATGTTCCACTTTCAGTTCTAATCCAGCAGTCACTTGTTTATTGTATTGGCTCCATTTCTGCTAACTCCCTGTTTAGCAGATTTTACAACCAACAACATCCTACAATATGTTACAACGCTTTAAGCGCTTTAGGATTTACAAAAGTGTAGACTAATCGAATACTTTGCCAAGACTAAATTGAGCAGCTCCTTTGCCAAATCCTACACTAAGAAGATTTAGGGCTTCAACATTTTCTCTTAGACATTACTCCAAGTTATTCATGGGCTGTATTCACGCGGATAGCATCTAAATACATGTTCTAACACGGCAATTTCCAGTTCAATTTGAGTGTTTGGCGACAGGCCAAGGCGGGCTTAATAACTAGCTAAACAGTCAAGCGCTGAAAGCGGTGCTGATGTGGTTTAGCGGTCGTTATTGACAGGAGCGTATATGAGAATTTTGTATGATGCGGACTTCTTTTTGTTGTGGTATTTTTTTGAACTAAACCAATTAGGTACATAACATTAGAGCACGCTTGTTTCCCCGAAGGACCTATCTATATTACACCCATATTTCGCCAGTTATGTTTAAGTCCCACGTAGTCCACGTAGCCGTGAATTTCAGATGGAAAAACCTATTGATGATATTTGGTTTTAACCAATGTTTTGACAATTAATAATATTACCAGCGTCTGTGACCATTTAATGACTTTTGATATAATTCATGTCGTTAACATATAAACAGTCTATAGACCAACGAAGTATGTAGTCAAAAACTAAAACCTATACAATAAAGGAAACCTTACCTTAGTAAAATACTCAGTATAAGAACGACGATGGCTGGGGGCTTAAAATGGCCGCTTTAGTAGAATTATAATGTGACAATAATATGAATAACGTTACAATTCGTAAAATGGTCACAAAGTGACAATTAATAATATTACCAGCGGCTGTGACAATTTAATGACTTTTGACATAATTCATGTTATCTATATCTTATTATGATTCTGCTAAAGCGGTCATTTTAGGCCCCCTGTTCTAGTTTGTCTGTTTGTTTGCTGAACCTTTTATAAAATAACCTCAGCTTTAAGTTTGATGCCGGTTAAAAGAGGTTACTAGAACAAGGAAAATATATTATTTTAATTCCGGAAAATAAGTAACTTTTCACGCTTGTTGCAAGAGTTTAACTTTAAAAAAAATATCCATAGTCTTTTAAGTACACGTACAGGCAAAATTACACGTTAACCCTGGTAAACTTAGAAACATTGAAAAAAGTTTAATAGACAGTATAGTCATACATTTAAGAAGAGCTGTGTAATAATTTTGATGTATAATAGAGTATAGGTACTATCTAGATTTACTTTAAAAGGTGATGTATAAACTCGTAATAACTTCAGATAAAAGCCTATAGGTACATGGTGTTATAGTAAAGGTAAGTACAGGGGAAGCCAATACTGCAGGATGTAATAGAATAAGTGCAATGCAATACCTCTTAGGTGGGGATTCAGTCTATCAAATGGACAACTTTCCCGAAAGAACATGGGTTGAAAACAAATCTTGGACTCTTCTAAATGAGATATTTTGTATAGACAGTACAATTTTAGTTTCGACTCATATTCCTTAGGAAAGTGGTCCAGTTTGATGACCAGGGGCCCAATTCTGCTATTACAATAGTGTCAGAATGGTCTGTCATTGATTTCATAATTGTTGATTTTGACTTGTCAAAACTTGTCAAAATCAACAATTATGAAATCAATGACAGACCATACTGACACTATTGTCGTCTATTGTAATAGCAGAATTGGGCCCCTGAATCAGTGCCGAAGAGGTATTATATTGCGCCTATTCTGTAACAGCCTGTATACACACTGTCACCCAAATCCTCAAACATAACGATCTTCGCTCGCGATTCCCAAAAATTGTATGTCACAGTCCCACTGACAATAGAGAAGGTTTGCCGGGATCGGTTTCGCCTCCAAATTGGTTTTGTGTCACGTCTATCGAATATTCGAATTGGTTTTAACCTCACTATGAAAATAACTTTCCATATTGCGTATTTTTAGGGTTCCGTACATCATAAGGAAAAACGGAACACTTCGTTATTCGTCTGTCTGTCTATCTGTCAAGACTAAGAATAAATTGGTCTTGCAATTTATTCGCAAGTAAATCAAAACCTACAGGGTACTTGTCGTTGACCGAGGATCATGTTTGGTAATAAGCAATGTTTTTACAGCACAAGTAAAGTTAAAAATCCGAAAATTTATATTTTGTAGTTATACCACACAAAAAAATATATATATATTGTATATATATCCCGTTTCTAGTGTTAGTGATAATGTTAGTGACCGTGGCAGTTGAAACACTTGTATACCACACAATTTTTTTTATAAATATACATTTGCAGTTGGATAGTTGAACGTTCTTCGTCTAACTTATGAACTTGAATCTTTAAGACCTGGGGGTTTTTTTTTTATTATCCCATTATGATTCTGCTAATCATAATGGGATAATAATATGAATTACGTTTAAATTCTTAAAATGGTCATAGACGTACCTATTATTATGAATTGTCACCTTGTGACCATTTTACGAATTTAAACATAATTCAAGAAAAAGATTTTAGACCCCCTGATTTCCGGGATGGATAAACCGCACAATATACAAGTTTGTACGTGAACCTCGGTGCGCGAGTCAGACTCCCACTTGTCCTGTTTTTTTTTTCTGTTACTGGCACATCGCTGTGGCCTTTCTATTCATAAGTTTTCACTTGTTTTCGAACACTGAATTGTACTGGGTATTAATGGAGATTTTTATTAAATTCCGTAGTGGCTTGTTTATTTTTTAAAATTGATTTTTAAAAGCCAATTTTTATACTGGAATGGGGATGACAAAATTTTGTTTGCTGTTTTTGTTGCCGGTGTTGTATTTTGTTTAACTACGATAAGTAGAAGTTTTTCTTTTAGACATACTTATGTCATGCTTGTGTAGGTTGGTCTGTGGATGGGTGACCACCCATTACATACCGAGTTTCCTCCGTGCCTCGGAAAGCACGTTAAGCCTTTGGTCCCGGCTGTCATTTGTAGATCTTTGACAGTCGTTACAGGTAGTCAGTGCCCCAAAAAGTCTGACAACCAGTCTTACCAAGAGGTATAGTATTACCCAGTACCTACTAACTAGGTTGTGGAGGTCAGATAGGCAGTCGCTCCATGTAAAATACTGGTATTCAGCTGCATCGGGTTAGACTGAAAGCCGACCCCAACAGAGTTGGGAAAAGGCTAGGCGGATGATGAGATGATGATACTTATTGTTTTTTTTTTGGAAAAAATGTTGTGAAAGTCTTAACGTCAAAATAAATACCTGGAAAATGTTTCTACTCTCGTCTGTAAAGTAAATACTTAACAACTTTTCACGCATTTATGCTTTGTTTTAAAAAAAAATAACATTGCTCATCAAGTTCCTCAAAAAAAAATATAGAAGGTCACGATACAAAAACGTCAACACGCAACCTACATATAATTACCGACCATTGTCCTTCAAAAATTAAATCCCAAAAAAAAAACTCCCTTATTAAAATAATAACTAGAACATCATATTTCCCACTATTAATTTATACATAAATGATAACGTGACGTTTTTCCACAGGTTCATCATAACTAATAATAAAAATGTGAAAATGAATTTATTTATTTATAAAGGTTTACCAACAGTTTGTGTGTACAAAATGTCTTGAGTACAGGTTTTACAGTCTTGGACTTACACAGTCGCCAATTACAGGTTAACCAGCATTCACAAAGAAAGTTTTAAGTTGATAACACAAAAGAGTATAAAATTGAAACCGAGTGGCTCTAGAAATGAAATACAACTAAACTAAAATAAACAACTACGCAATTAAACTCCCTAAACTTAAGAGTATATTTGGCTTACGAAATATAAAATTCAAGAATAAAACAGCATCGCTATAATTTAACTAACTAATTATATGAGAAGAATAAAAAAGACATAAAATAAAGAAGAATTAGTAAAATAAGATAAAAAGTTGTCATTCATTCATACTAACATAAGATAATATTCTGTTGTGATTTTCGGGAATTAAGTAATTGGGTTTTAAAGATTTTTATGGAATCATGGTGAATGTCAAGATCAGATGAATTGGATTTGTCACAACTTAACGGCTAAAAAGATTTCGATAACATTTGGCAAACTTATAGAAAATGACCGGGAAATAGAATACTTGAAGATTTTTACCCTATTTGTAAGAAAGTTCTGAGACAGAAGTCGCGTAGAACCGGAACCAATGGAAAAATGGGGCTCCCTATAAAAGGATATTCCCGTACGATAATTTTTATTTCCGAGCTCTACGCGAGCCAAGCCGCGGGCAAAAGCCAGTTACATTATAATCCTTTGTTACCGTCCCCGACAACATTGGTGAAAATTAAAATAATTAATAGCCTTTCATTATCATAGTACTATTGTAAGCCAACAATAGGTTGTCACATTGACAGGAAATAATTTATACTGCACCACTGTTCATGAATGTACAATTGGAGCCAATAGTTATTATCAATTATTATTCATTGGAAAATGGACGGGCTGTCTAATGGCTGTTGAATTCTTGTTTTATGTTCCGTTTGAGTGGTGATAATGGTATTGATGGTATTACTATGTTGGTCCTCGTATACAAGGTGTAAACGGCCCCATCACGAAGCTGTCAACCAAGCATTAAGTACATCAAACTATGGATATCCGGTGTGGAATGGTCAAAAAACAGGATGCAACCGTGTTCATACGGCAGTCCAGTTTTGCGGTACCAGCTTTTTACTGGATCCAGCAAAACTGAACTGCCATGTGAACACAGCGTCCAGTTTTGCAGGATACAGTAGGTACACTTCTGCCTAACCCTTCTGGGATTACAGGCGTGATGTTATATTATGTCTGTGCTTAAAGTATAAAATAAATAAAAACGTTATGCCAATGGCTTATGACTCACAAATGGTCCATAAATTAAATCCGGTATAGCAGAAAATTACTGCTATAAAGTACCAGAATATAATATACCTGACGACACACATTCAGAGCTACAGGAAGTAAACAGAATAGGCATGTGATAAAGAAGATATTACCCATAACACTGACAAAGTCGTGTAAAACGGTGCACTGACAACTTTTAGTACTCTTTTAGTATTTTGCGACGTTTTATCAACTGTTTAACAGATTTATATTAAGTAGGGGTTGTATTTCTGTTTTTAAGAATGTCTCATTAGGATTTTTTTCTGTCTTCCGTAGAAATATGATGTGGAGACAACTGTTTTCAAATTTGTTTGACAGACTACTTTCGTAAAGGTTCTTAGCGAAGAAGAAAACAAAATGCTATCACACGTTGGATGTTGGATAAAAACAAATGCAGAACAATATCTAGGTATACATAAAAACAGAAGCCCTGCACCAAAATAGTGAGCCATTTATAAAATTGTCATAAGATGTTGATCAAACATGAAGCTTAAGTAAACAAACTTTAATATACTCAATTAAATAACAGCTTTATGAAATCACTGAAACTAGTAAATCGCCTTCAAAAACAGCCAAGCGAACTCCGACAGTTTGCCGCACTAACTCCATTTTATAAAGCTTAAAATTGAAAAGCTGAACAAAAAGCAAAAAGAGTGTTGCGAAAATGCAAATTGAAACATAGCCAAGTTCATTAAAGTTAATTTCCGTGAAATAAAATATCTGCACGGTGAATGTGACGCGGATTTGCGACACTGAGAGTCTGTTCAGGCGCGCCACAACTATTACCAGACAAACCTTTCATCAGCGATACAGAGAATAGAAAAGTCAAAAATGTACTCAATTGACAGCAGAAAATTTTAAGGTCAAACCCCCGTAGAAATATGAAACGTTTTAAAAGAAATTACCACTTTTCTAGGTCCTCACATAGTACCTACAATTTGCTGTCGTGTTCAGTTATCACAACCTTCTTATCAATACGGCCGCAGCCGACGTCATCGTGTCTGCCACGACTACATGAACACAAACAAAAATTGCTTTAGGTATTTCACAAAATCTACGTGGAAACTTATAATACACTTATACTACTTACTTGGTACGTGTTTCCAAGTGATCGCTTCCTATGAAGAAGGAGCTCTAAAAATTTTTTTTCTTTTTTTTTTACTTCAGTCTATTCTGTCTCACTGCTGAGAAAAGCCCCCCCCCCATAGCTTTACAATTTTGTTTATTATTTGCCTTCTCCAACCTATCCGTTAAGTATAAGTCCAGATCGACACGCCAGCGTTTCTTGAGCCTGCCTCGGTTACGACGGCAGTCTTAAATTCCACAGTTAATCTTTTAATATAAAAAAGACAAATAACATCAACACTGTGACTGCAGTTTCATGAAATTCATTCACAACGGCAACAATTTTGCCACTATAGTAGTTGCCCATCTGAACAGTCCCTTAAATTATGCACAAAACTATTTAAAATGCATGGCGGTGCTGCTTGGACGCCTTCGGATATGTAATGTGACATAATGCGATCCTCGAATGCAATTAACCTAATTCTTGACTGTCTCATTCCCATATTTCACCTTTCGGGTTAAGCTTGGTGCATAAGTCTTGCTAGAGCTGTGGTCCGTTTATTGAATCAATGTTTTGCAATAATGACTGGGAATCGTTGGGGTAATTGCGTAACATACAATTCAAATGCTCGGTATTAATTTTGACAAGTCTAAACTAGTAATTGCGTAACAGGACTTACAGCCTTTGGACTCAGACCGATGCAGTTTCCTATTAGCAAAAATGAAAAACTTTCATCGCCTATTTATAAATTCTTCAAAAATCCTTCATTAGTGGAACTCTTCTAAAAACTTTCATGTTTTTAGAAACGAGTTGTCCGTCAGTGAATGAATTAATTTAAGATTTTTAGTTACATTATCGAGCTGACGAATTTTTTAAACATAATTATGAAGCAATTGATTAGGAGTTTCCTTAAAAATCCAATGGATTACGATCAAAAGTGTGACGCAACGGCGGTGCTGATCCGGTTTTGGTAATAGCTAGACTAAGTAGAGCTAGCATCAAGTACCAGGTTGCACCGAACGGGTCAATCGGTACTAGAAGTTTAGTTTTACGATCACTATCCTATTAAAACTACGAACAATCCCCACTTTCCGGGAGCTAAATATCCAGCTTTGGAACTAGACTTAGATACCTATATGTAATTAAGCCCTGCAGCTTTTTCACGATGATTCTACGATAATTAATGATTGTGAACGAAATGTTTTATTTATTAGGTATGATTAAGACCTCAAAGTGAAAAGTTTATTCCAGTTTTGCACCGTACCAGGAAAGTAGAAGTTAACAATAAGTTGGGGGCAGTCGTCCAGTAACTGGACTGCTTCGGCTTAACCTACTTTAATGAGCAGCTTTGCAATTTCCACACGTAACTCCAGGTGGGAGCACCGATTGAGAGCCGCAGTTCTGCACACATTGAAGTTCTCAGCGCGATAACGTTACTTAAGCTGGTTAATTTATGCTTTGTACAATTGGCGCAGTTACCCTGCGTCGTATTGTATGTCTGATTTATATTATGCCGTATGATGTCACAGGTGGGAATTAGGAACTGCAATATGCTTGCTCGAGTTGAGAGGCATATTGCTTTTTTATTTGGAGTATGAATTCTTCGCAAAAAATTGAAAAGAAAAGATAATGTTGCCATGAAACATTGCAATTCTGTCCATCTCAGAAATATATTAATAAAAAATATGCGGTTTTTGAAGTATTACGGTTGAACATAAAAGTATAGTTAAGCAAGACTTAGGTAATGCAGCGTTTATGATTAAACCTCCTATATCATACTTGAATTACATTCAGCCAAAGCAAGAATTCGTGATCATGATTCATAAGCCACGTACAAAACAATTGAAGTCATTATTATTTCAAAGAAACCCCCATGCTCCCTTTAAACTGCAGTGTTTACGCAACGACCAATTCACAGCAATAAAACTCAACAACTATTATTACAACAACTGCTCCATTTCTCACACCACGAAGATCGAATGAAAAATAAAAAAGAAATCGAGATCTGACATCGTTAGCGTAGGTAACGCTTGAACCCAGCAAACTACTCGTACTTTAGCCAGCCGTTTTTACAATAGTGTGAAAAGAAGTAGAACTAGGGCACGCAATATTTCTATGGACCCGTGCGTGAAGTACCCTTCTACACTCTTACCTTGTAGTAACGATCCTCTATTAGGGAGGAAGGGATGTCAAGCACTCCTCCAAAGCGAGAATGTTTTGCTTTTTTGAGTAACGGAAGAACTGGGGATGTTTTTTCTCGAGTAGTCGTTGGGTTATTATTGTCACAATGGAGGTCGCTGTGAAAGGGTTAATGTGTTTAGTACATGGATGGTGTGTACTAGCGTGTTTTGTAACTACGCTGTTTGACATGTATGTTTGACGTGTCTACATAATACATTATGTAAAAATAAGGACTGTTTTGGCTTTCATTTTGTGAGGAAAAATTGATTAAGGTCATGGATATATTTTTGTTAAAATGAGTTTTCTGATGTAACGTACTATCGCGCTTGTAATTCTTTAAGGGTACATCTCTGGATAAGCAGAAGAAGATGAGTTATGTTGTCCTTTTATGTTAAGGAGCGAACATATAGCCATCAACCGTGTAGAAATTCAGGCTTTGAAATGTTACTCAAATATCTTGAACCAAAGACCTCATGATCAGCAGTAGCGACTAGTGGTTGCGGCGATTAGACCAACGAGGCCTTTACATTCAAGAGAATAAAAAAAACCGGCCAAGTGCGAGTCGGACTCGCGCACGAAGGGTTCCGTACCATTATCTATAAAAACGGCAAAAAAATCATATCTGTTGTATGGGAGCCCCCCTTAATATACTTTTTAATTTTTAGTATCTGTTGTTATAGCGGCAATAGTAATACATCATTTGTGAAAATTTCAGCTTTCTAGTTATCACGGTTTATGAGATACAGCCTGGAGACAGACAGACAGACAGACAGATAGACAGACAGCGAAGTCTTAGTAATAGGGTCCCGTTTTACCCTTTGGGTACGGAACCCTAATTAACTCTCAGTACGCATCCTCTCTCTCACAGCTTTTTCAATATTATTAGATTTCAGGACTGAATTTTCTCTTCTCTCCTCTAAGCTACCATAAAGTTTTTCTCATAAATATCACCTTATATAATAAATGACCTTCCCTGAATGACAGCATATACATATTTTCAATATTTATTGCCTTTACATACATAAAACGTCTGTTTGGAGAGATAGCGTTAAATTGTTTGCCCCTTGTCAAATGCGAGCATTGGGCGTAAATATTTGACAACGCACTACATTGGGGATGTTCGTTTAGGTATGGAAATAAAAACAATCATTTAGTTTGGAAATGGTGCGCTGGTTTTAGGGTAAAATGTCAAAAGACGGATATGGATTCAAAAGTATAAAGTGAGTTAGATGTGTATTTTTTTCTAAGCGGAGATATACTGAGCGCATTAAGAGGGCCTGGAATAGTGGTAATCAATTTCAAATCTGTTGGTGTTCCTACGACAACTATCAGCAGAATCGACATCAACTTCTCTTTGTGATTTAAATCAATCCCATGCATTTTTGTCTGCTCGACCATAGCTATCGCTAATAGAACGTCACTTTGAATAGGCCGCCGGCCGTAGCGACCATCCTACACAACGTTACTGGCCGCACAGAAAAAAAAATAAACAGCCCACATACAGTATAACCACTTTTAAGTTTTCAGTTCAAAATGGCGCTTCCCGTCATGAAAAAATGCATCAATATGTCAACATTGACGTACATTTATTTTAGTTCTCTGTTTTCCACCTGCACAGATAAGTTGGTTGAACTGTGTTGTTGGGTGATTGTGTCAGTAGATATTCCCGGTAAATAAGGGCCTTAGCTGCATTTTTATAGATCTACTGACACAATCACCCAACAACACAGTTCAACCAACTTATCTGTCGGCTTCATTTTTTAATAAGGCAATTTCTTCCACATTATATCTCATAATAAACTTAATTATTATTTCCGAGCAAAACACAATAAATCTTGATATATTAGATACACTCCATGATCATCATCCTATATCATTTTGACAACAAATAATGATAACTAACTTATTTTAAAGCAGAGACAGATATGCGAGGGATGAGGAAAGATTACTGTCGTATATTCTGAACTCCCCCTAATAATTAGGCAAATGTAGCGAAGCATCTTTCAAGAGGAGACTGTCATTTGTTTTATATGTACAATGTCATTTTGAAACATGCCTTTTTTGTAGGAGTACCTAATAATGTTTGATGAACGATTGATATTTTTTTATTTAAAAAATACATTCCAGAAACGAGTGAAGGATGATACAATATGGCTAGATAGACAAGAGAAGATTGCATGAGATATTTTGGGCCGATCCTTTGGTATACGGGCTGGGGCATCTATTTGTTGAATATTCAATAATGTTTCAATTACTGTTGAAGAAACAAAAAGTCATCCATTCAAAATCCAAGCTCAAAACGAAAAGTCTTTCACAATTCTATCTAAAAAAAAATAGCTACATTCCTGAAAACATTATTACAAACAACCTTTTGTGTTAAAACGATTAAAAAACGAGTTAACTCAATGTCGGTTCATCACGGCCCAGTAAAACGATTAAATATAAAATCAAAATGAGTTTCATTACCAAAACATGAGAGTAGGGTTTTAAGGCAATTAGTTTCACGTCATTCTGTTTTGTGTTTAATTATTGCACACATTTATTTACACATTAGGCTAACGGCAAAAACGGGCCTCTTTTGAAATAAATTGTCTGTGTTGTACGCTGGACTTTATGTGCACCGTGCCTATAGAACACTCGACATTTCTACTTGTAACGTCATCCATTGCACTTTCAGTATAGCAGCAACATCGTGTTTTAAGCATACGACTGTTGTTAGCCAGCAACGGATGTTAAAATCAGAAGGAGAAAGGATCTGTTGTCAGTTTCATAGTAGATGCCAAGGGACTTCGGACCCTAACAATTTGTTACATGTATCGTTACTTGTATTGTGTATTTTTGGAACAAAGAAACTCAGTCTATTGTCCGAATTCTTATCTATAAGGTAGTAATTTGGTTAGGGAAAGTCAACGAAAAAATCATTGAAATGGCTCTGATAAAGAAAATGAAAGAAAACATTTCAACGCTCTTGCTGTTATTTCAGCAAACATTTTATCGAAATTATTGTTTTTTTTTTCCTGTCAAATATTTTAAGAACAAGCCTGTAAATTGATGTTGATTGTAACCTTTTGTGAAAACAATCATTGTTGTTTTTTGCGGAGCTTTTAATTTTTCACCTAGTACATAATTATCGTAATCTGTAGACCGTACCGTCCGTACCGGTACAAATAAAATAAAATTCATTTGTTTCAGGTAAAAGACAAATAATAATTTCAAAAGACAAAAGACAAATAATTTCAGCACAAATTTCAAAATAAAAACTAAATAAAGAAAATGAAATAAAATAAAATTATATTATAAAAATAATATTAATTAAAATTATTAGCTTCATATATGGCTCTCAATATTCCATTGTCAGAATCATGTACACGACTCACAAATACCAAATACTTAAATAACGTATGATAACGTATCCAGATGATAGCGATGCGGAGGAGTACTTTGACGCCTAAGACGTGTCATATTGTCATCGTTGTCTATATATAGGTACTTTATTTTAGTCTTCTTTTTATATTTATTTTAGTTCTATTTGTAGTCTGTATATAATGTACATAGCAATAACAACGTCTTCAACGTAATTTAAGTATGTGTAACAAAGTAATACCTACAATAACTTTCATAGCGATATTGTTTAGCTTACATAGCTCGTGATTAAATAATAATAGCCACATGTCTGATCTTTAGGTTAAGCCGTGCTTGTCTAGGTTGGTCCGTGGATAGGTGACCACCCATTACATACCGAGTTAGAGTTTCCTTTATGCCTCGGAAAGCACGTTAAGCCGTTGGTCCCGGCTGTCGTTTGTAGATATTTGACTGTCGTTACAGGTAGTCAGTGGAACGAAAGTCTGACAACCAGTCTTACCAAGAAGTATCGTATTACCTAGTACTAACTGGGGTGTGGAAGTCAGATAAGCAGCTCCATGTAAAATACTGGTTTTCAGCTGCATCCAGTTAGACTGGAAGCCAACCCAACATAGTTGGGAAAAGGCAGGCATATGATTGTTGAGTTTACATAACGCTTGCAATCCGTATCAATGTTAGAATCAAGTACCTGTTTGAAAACAATCCCACAATGGATTTGAGTGACTCCACTACACTATCAAAATATCACTAGGAACACAAAACGAGTATCAAGTAAACAACAATGTGCATTTTATGGAAAAAGCATTATATCAAATACCCATTTTTCATACCCATTCTACAAATTAGTTTCATACTCACTCACTTTTCAAAATCAATTCATCAAAACTTTTTTTCTCTATTTCAAATACATTTGTTAGTCCCCTTTAAAAAATGGATTCGTTTTCAAAAATTCATTTACAATGTATCTGAAAAATGATTTTGTATCGATAAAATATTTTGTTGCGCCATATTGTTTCGGGAGCTAGTAGGGAGGGGAAAAGGGAGCAAAGAAACGTATACTCGTGAACTGTGATTGCGCAACTGTTGAAACAAATATTAGTTTTCCAAGAACCAGTGATTAAACGTTCCATGATTTGATTCGTTTTCGTCAATTATATAAATAAATGTTTTCCGAGGGAACTTTAGAAATTCGAGTATAACTAATTAATTATTCTTGGAAAACTTTTGGTTCAGAAATGCTACAATGAAATTGTAATTAGCAACGGATATATTTTATTTTAGCTTAAAAATAAAGTGAGATATTCTTGGCCCTTAATTTCTAATTTATCTTGCTGAAATCATAATAATAATTTGTATCAAAAGATAATATAGATAAACTTATTATGTTGATATCATTGTAACATAAATGCAAAAAACAAATAAGGACTAATTTTACCAATGAAAGTGAACTTAGCCCTTAAATACTACGTTCAAGAGCTGTTAGTGTCATCATTGCTATGGAATATTACATTCACTGTTCTTGAACGTGGTTTTGACGAGTTGATAAAAAAAAATTGGTATAATAAAACTTATGTATTTTGAGTTATTTATCTATTCCGTGGTATTATTAATTGTTCCAACGTTCCCGCCACATGACCTTCTCGTGCGTCCATTTAGAGTGTTAGGTTCGTATCCAGAGAAAAACGTACGTACACGGGGCAAAGTAGATCGGTTTGCAGGGCACACCACAAAGATGTTGGTGTGCGTAAAATCAACTGGTGTATTACTTCGCCTATTTGTTAGTGTTTGCTTCACTATAGTATATGTATAATATGAGGTAAAGAATATGAAGCATCAATTTAACCCTATGACTAACCGGTGTCGTGGCATAGATGTGTAATCATTCGGCTGGTAAATCAAGTGTCGTAGGATCGAATCTGCGCCGCTGGCGTCAACTTTTTGCATTATTAAAAAACTTTTATTTTCATTTTGTTGAATTTTTATTGTAATTTACCTGATAATAAGAACATTATTCGAAAAAAAATATGGAAGTAAAAATTAAACAATTTGTATTAAGAAATCAACAACATTTATTGACTAGGTTTTTTTTTATATTATAATTACAAATTAAAAAGTTTTGTGCATGACAAATATTCTAAGTCGGACAAGAAATAACGTTACTTTTCTTATTCAAGTGGGTAATTTATTTATTAGTGAAATGAATAAACATGTTAATAAGATAGATATTAAGATACAGGTATCCTAAATTGTTATCTCACTAACAATAACATCACTCACATAAAACAAATCGAATTACCCCCTGATATTTTTATTAATATCCTATTGGTGCGCCTTCGCTATCTATGACTTATTCATGCACGAAGTAAATGTCTCCACTAGACCTGCATGGAAGAATATTTTTTTTTATGATAGCGCTCACCATCTTTTCGCCACAATATTTTGCGACCGTCCTTGTCTGATTTAAAACATTTTTCATCTCTAAATATAACTATATTATTGCACCAATCAAAATCCAAATATTCTCTTGCGAAGCGTACCCGGTTTTGCCTGTGAATATCTGACATTCAAATTTTCTTGGCTGGCCTACAACATTTCACACCAGCTGCTCGCAAGTGGTTTCGTACAGTTTGTAATGTCACGTCATGTTTAGTTGCCGTGGAACGAGTAGTGAGGAAGGGCTCAGCGGTATGCGTAGCAACTATATCAGATGCCAATCTGTGAATGCAAATCCAGCCTTTGGTCCCGGTCGGCAAGGATCAATGCTTCCCGAATCTGCATAACGATGGACCCACAATTGCACAGTCCTTCTCTGTGAACAATAATAAAATATTGTTACAAAAAACAACAATCAATAACATGTGGATTATTTAAACATATTAAACTTCTAAACATCATAATAACATTTTGTTACTCACCGATATCTTTAAACGTCTCGCAATTTCACTAATTGAAACATTTTGCTCATGCAAAAGAATTATTTCAGCTCATAAAAGTGTGGTTCAATGATTCACAAATAAAAACACTTCTCAAAAAACGCAGGGTATAATGTCTAAAAACGTAACGAAAGCCCGATAGTCAATAGCATTATGACGATGAACTTAAACTACTAACTTAAACATGATTTGTCATTTTTAGAGGGTAGACAACTAATACATTCTAACCCAAATATAAAGAGACTTGCTAATAGTTAAGCAATGAATTGAACAAACAAATGTAAAATATTTTATTAAAACATACAAAAACATTAAGCTGTTGGCAGTCGGATTCGATCCTACGGCGCCGGCGCAGTAAGTGATTATTTATCGCACGCTCGACTAATGCGCCACGGAGACGATTGTATGATAAGCTAAATTTATGCGTCATATTCCCTGCAACATTAGTGACAAGAAATTTTATTGTGTGTGCGTGGACAACGGGTTATTGTGAAGCAAACACTAATAAATAGGCGAAGTCAGACGGCCGTTGATTTTACGCACACCAACATCTTTGTGGTGTGCCCTGCAAACCGATCTACTTTGCCCCGTGTACATAATAACAATATTGTCCAACAATTCTTTCGGGAACTGTAAAAAATGTCCGGCTCGTGATTGTTTAATTTTTGTAGGTATCACAATTCCCTCGTTTTTTGTCAAAAACCTGTCCCAAATAAAAATGATTTGTCATTTTATAAAAATGGAAGTTAGAATTTTCTACTCTGTGTTATTATCAGAGATTTGGATCCATGTTTGCTTTTAGAATACGTGACAAAAATACATTTTGGAATAGATTGGATGTTGAATTTGTAACTAGAATTTGTGTCTACTTTTGATTGGCCTGTTGGTCTAGTGGTTAGTGACCCTGACTGCTAGGCCGGAGGTCGTGGATTCGATTCCCACACAGGACAAATTGTTGTGCGATGAGTTCGATTATTTGTTCTGTAGCTGGGTGTGTAATTTATCTTTAATATGTATTGTATTTCGAAATATATAAGTATGTTTATCAGTTGTCTGGATACCATAGTACAGGCTCTGCCTAGTTTGGGATCAGATGGCGGTGTGTTGGTTGTCCCAAGATATTATTAAGATATATACTTTCAAAATACTTGTATGTATCTATATGTGTGTTTGACGAGATGTATGAACGTGGACGAGGCAAAAGGAGAAGGTATGTAAGGATCGTAGCAGGTGTCTAGTATGGCGTTCTGCGGTTTTTGTATGTACAGTCACGAGCACCAATATGTAAACACCTAACAACTTTTAAAAGTGTTTTTCTCCTAATGTTCTGATTAAAATTTCACGTTGTTACGAACATAGTATTCTGTAACTCATATTTTTTTATTAAAAAGATCCTATCTCCAAGTTACAATTGTTATTACCTACGTTTAAATTTAGGATAGTATACACTTTCCTAAATTCAAATTCATAAGTACAGTCACGAGCACCAATATTATTTCGTCGGCCATATTTTTATTGGGTTTTTCCATCAGGAATTTCTCAGTAGCATCCACAAAGCTTGGATTTGTGCCCGGTTGATGGCATCAGGCTCGTCCTCTATTACATGGGACTTAAACATAACTGGTGTGGGTGTACTATTAGGTACATCTCTGCTTAACCCTTAAGGGATTACAGGCATGATGTTATGTTATGTTATGTTATGAAATCAAACGAAGACGTGTTTAATGTCTTTTATAGTTTAAAACAGTGGTTCTTAACCGGTGGTCCGCGGACCACTGGTGGTCCCTGGAAGCATCTCAAATGGTCCGCGGAGCCGTCCTAATTAAAAAGTGACAACGAGTCGACACTATGCGAACAATTTGCAATCACAAAAATCCCATTAAAATCTGTACTTAACGTAATGTGAATTTATCGTAAAAAAAAAATAAAATCAATTTCTCTACAGATAGATCAACCTTTTATTTAATTACATTTAGGTACTGTATACAGGGTGATTGGTAATTGGGTGCACTCCTTGCAATTTGCAACAAATTTACTATTTAGCCCCGATAACAGCTAGGGGTCCAATCTGAGTGGTTTCGGAGTAATCAAACTTTTGAATTTTTTGGTTTTTTTTTGTATTACCTCCAAACTACAAACCAACTGGGTGGTCCATGGCAAGACTGAAATTTTGTCAAATGGTCCCTCGTGACTGAAAGGTTAAGAACCACTGGTTTAAAACGTGAATAAATTCTAGTTAAATTGATTTAATCTGAAAGTCACTTTAGAGATTACGGTTTCAAATCAACGCATTGATCAAAATATATCTTTGCAAGTAATCTTCTCAGTAATCGACGTGTGATTATATTAATCTATCTTCTCCAACGTTACTCGGCTCCATAAATTCTCATCTTAATACGTTGACAGACAATTCACACAATTCTATAGGTATGTACCTGTACCACCCAACTTGATTAATCCAATAATGCCAGAAGATCAATATAGTTCGCCGAAAACTATGCGAGGTGCGACATTAAATCGTCCCTTTACGTCCCAAGTACCGAAGTTCGAATGAAATTATTGACTTTAATCGATGTGAAGTTTACTCCGTACCAGAATGGGTAACTCTCTGGAATTTAATCAACCATCTTAGATATCGGGGATTCGATATTAATCACTTTGGTATTCGGTAACTTTGCATGCTTACTCTTTGACACTTGGGGCTCACACATGTTTGTTATTGTTGCCGTTAAGGTACTGTGAAGACTAGGGGGTAAGGGGTGAATATATTAAATCCCTGGGTGGAGTACCGTCGCTTTCATTCTTGCATAGGGCTTCAGTTGTTCCTTTGTGCTAGTCCTTAGATTGGTTTTCGGGAGGCGTAATGGTATTTGTAATTATTGGATTTAGTCGATCTTCTCTTGTTACATTCTTTGCTATTGTTCTTTTTTTCAACCTACACGATATTATCTGCCCTGTGTATCGTGTTCACATTGAAAATAAACCCATTTACCTACTTAACGACTTGATCTCAATTTCCAGGTTTAGGCTTATCTACCCTATGTAGGATACACATTAAAAATAAACCCATTTAATATACGACTAAGTATCTCGATTTCCAAGTTAGGCTAAGTGTTTTTTTGGAATTTCTCTGTAGAAGCCCGAACTTTGGATTTATTGATGCCAAAAGGCTCGCCCCTTATAAACGTAAACCGGGGGAATTTAGGCGTGATGTCATGTTTATTTACTATACAATAATGTACAAGTACACACGAAAATAATTCGTTGTCCCTTAATTTGCGCAATGATTCAAAAACAACATCATTAGTACGGTTCATTTCCCTCCATGATTGCTGTTTTCCATTTCGTGTTGACTCATTAAGATTTTATAATAAGTTTTACCAAATAATGTGAGGTCCTGTAATTTATTTTGATTCTACAACATGTCATGTACCTTTATTTATAAGTAAATTATTTGTGTAGGTTAGGGAATGTTTTAAACTGTTTAGGTATGACATACTGTTATTTCTAATAGCGTTCTGATCATAGCTATGATAGTTTAGATTCACCATAGTGGGCATGGATTTATGGTGACAACATAACGTCGTAGTAGAATGAGCTGGCGAATAATAATTGCTGAATATTAGTAATTGACTCAAACAACTTATAAAAATAATGTAATTACCTAAGAAGTTATACTTTCACTGACTATTTCAACATGGTAGCTTAAAAAGGTTAGCCTGAGGCGACAATCTATCCAGCAATCAAAACATTAAACCTAAAACAATATGAAAAGCAAACAATTTTCAAAAGTTAATTAAACTTTCTTATTTGAATATGTATGGTCTATTTTATGGACGAGGACAAACTGTAAAATTAATAACTTTTTAGTTCCCAGCGGAAATCAAAAATAATAGTTAATCCTGAAGATCGGAGAGAATGCGTGGTGTAAAATTGCTTGACGACCATCCAGCGGCAGTGGAAACAGAGCATTTCCTGACACATTCAAAGGGCTATGTTAAAACAATAACATTCATGTTTGACTAGTAAACATGGAAATGTGTACAAAAATCACAAAAACAATGCAAGAATAATAAATTCAGAAGAATTACGAGTATCATCTATACCTACTAATATTTATACATTTGCAGATCGTTGACAGTCTTCAGATCCGGTTCCGATAATTCTTTCACTAAAGGGACGCTGTACAGGTCTCCGTGGGATAATTTCTACCCATAACGCGAGCCAGGTTGTGGGCAAAAACTAGTACTTACCTAATATAATTAGACACCGGATTTAAAAAAAAACAAGAAGTATCGTAAACTGAAGAGACCACGGTGAAGAAACAGAAGCGTCTAAAAATAACTTAAAATGAAAAATATACCTCGAAATATTTGCCCACAACAGACTTGTATCTAATACATAAAGGACACACAGAACAGGACCAAGTATATAGTAACTCTACAATGCGCTCTCAATTAAGCTCAAAAATTCCTCGCCACACTAAACAGTAGCTACCAAAGTACGAGCAAATAAATTGAAACAAACGTAACGAGTGAAACATTCCTAGTGCTAACTATAGGAAGTCGGAACATAGACTAAGAATGGACAGAAGTGAAACTGCGTGTATTCTTACACAAACGCAGTTGTTGCTTGTTTCTACATTCAACTTCGTCAGGATTACTTTGACGCTTATAATTAACACTAGAAACGGGATATTTACTATGTCCACTGTTTGTTTTGAAAACAAGCAGTGGACATGGTAAATATCCCGTTTCTAGTGTTAAATATAATGTTAGTGACCATGACAGATTAAAAACTTATACTTTGACGCTTGTTGAAGACATTAGCCGTAGAACTGATGACCGCAGGGTGTATAGTGTGATGTGCGATGATGATGATGATGGCGAATTCTGAGCTAAATACCTGATATATCCGCTCCCCAGCGGCATCCGATAAGACTGGCAGCCTACCCTAACATTGCTAAAGAAATGTTAGGCAGATGATGATAAGCTGCTCCCAATCATCGACTTGAGAACTCTGATTTGGCTTAAAAGCGAAAGCGTCTGGTGAGTCGTGATAGGTCTGTACAATTTCATACTCTATGGTAGTAACTACTGAGCTCTAATCATGTAGTCCGGAACCCTGGACACAGTTACTTGCCGGAACACTCAAATACATTACGTGGACGATATGACCGTCTGGCTTCGCTTGTAGAGAAATTTAAATACCTCTTGTTCTTGGACTTAATTACGTGTTTGTGTTTCTGTTGTTTCATTGTAGCATTGGTACCTATTTGGTTTTATTTTTAGCTTTGTAAAAAGAGATTGTATATCATCAAGGTCATTCATGTCCGCCAACTCTAACTATAGTAACTTAGCAATTTGAGGATCGATCAAACTCATACGGACAAATTGCAGACCGGCTGCTGGCTTCGGATACTGAAAGATACATCAGTAAGTAAGATACTTTGGACCTCTAGTGTCCGTGTCACGAGACGTGATCACAATTTATCGGTATCGATTTCAGTGATACTTTGCGGATTTTTTTTTCAAAAGCGTCATAGCTAGGTATGTCTACAAATATGTCTTCGGGTCAAATTTCTACGAATTTGAAATGGTCAAGGTCATTTCCAAACTTTTAAACTATGACAATGTCCGTGCAATTTTTTACGGTTTTAAAGTTATGACCAATTTTTGTTTTTTTTCTGTACTTCCAGGAACATACTGTATGGTAGTAGTAACATCAATTAAAACATACAACTTAAGATCGAATATCACTTCATCCCAATGTAAAAGCCTACAATGACACACACATACTTGTTTCAACTGTACCCAACAACCCCAGCCTTCAAACTCTCTGAAAGTAAAATCATAACACAAAATACCAGAATAATACGAATGTACTCATAAAATTAATTCACACCTAACCCCATCGAGCCACAGATAACAACTTCCAAGGTTATATTAAATTCCATCCAAAAGAACTTTCTAGAAGATAAGGCGGTACGTAATTTCATTTACGCCGTTTAAAACTTTAACTTCCGCGAGTCTGATTAAATTTTTAACAATATCTTTAATTTATAGACGTTGAAGGAAGTTTTATTGCAAGAGTTCAGGGGGGAGGGCGGGGGCTGCGTTTCTATAATTTTGTATATCTTGAGTTTGAGATGGATGTACTTTTGAAAAATTCTCAGCTTTGGAAGATTTAATCAATTAAATTAGGTTTCATTTATGATATCATGTTTTAAATATTCTGACTTTTCGAAAACATTTTATGAAGAATTTATTTCAAGTTGTTTTCAACACAATTAATTTTATCTTTGAACGTCACCATAAGACAGTCTCCGTATACGCCTGCTTTTTACCACTTCCTAGTACAGGAACAAGCTCCATAGCAACATTTATCTGACTGTTAAGTTAGAAAAACTATTAAATGATACATTATTAAATTATTTTTTTCATTCTTACGTTAATTTTATTTTGCTTCACTTCCTAAAGATAACACGTTATTCTGTGGTAATTAATCATATTTTAGACATGGCTGACTCATTTAGCAATTTTGCGGTGTAAGTATAAGTTTTAATTAATTTAATTTATAATTTAATTCTCAAAAAGTCTCCTCGCACTACCCCAAACCTCTGACTATAAAGTATATTAAACAAACATTTTACACTAACCAAAACTGTTCATAGAGTAATGGGTAAACAGATGCTTCTCCCTCAAGGGTTCGTCCATTTGGGCGTCCGTTGAAAAGCCGGAAAAGCACTAATCCATCACAAAGAGTTACGACGTCCTACCCGTTATATACGATCGCGGGACCCACGCGACGGACCGCTCATATTGGGGCTACTTGTATCGGAGTTAGTTTAGTTTGGTGTTTTCTCGTAGCGGCAAGAATTGTTTAAGAATATTTCATGTTCTGGGTAAAAACATTTGACACTAGCTTGCTGCTTGACCCGCGTAGAGTTCGGTAACTCTCCCATGGGATCGTACTACTGAAATGAAAAGTATACTATGTGTTAATACAGGTTATAAACTATCTGTGTGCCAAATCCGGTCAGTAGTTTTTGCGTGAAACAGTAACAGACATCCAGAGATCATACATCTTCACATACATAAGTAGGACTGTTGAGACAGACTCCGGAGTCCACATTACCTTGAGAACTGCTTAGATTTTAAGTGTTTTTGTGTTCTTTATTATTATTATACTACCTTAAACTGTTCTCAGTTTACAAAAATGTTTACAGCATTATTTAATGGATACCGAATTAGGATTCTAGTTGATTCAATAGAATTTTTCCTGTGCTGAGAATGAAGAAAAAAAATGAAGAGGATTTATTTATGTACTAGTGTTAGTTAAAACGGCCAGAAAGGCCACAACCAAACGCAGGTCAGTAAACGTCACACTGCACTGGGCGTGCCTTGAATATGCTTTGCAAATACATGCGCGCCCGCTCCCGGTGTGACGGGTAAATATGGCGGCCATACTGACACAAAAACGCCTGACCTACGCTGCCCCGCTCTGTATGTTGGTTGGCGAGTTCAAAGCAGTGCAGGCGCGGCGCAATCGGCGGGAGCCCGCGTTCAAACATGTCGGCTTCCAGTCCAACCGAATGCAGCTGAATAATAGAATTTTTCATGAAGTGACTGACATCTGACTTCTACAACCCAGTCAATGAATAACCCGATAACCTACCGCAGCTAAGATTAACATCATTCCTGTATTTCTCCGAAGGTTTAGTCAAAGCTGTACAGTCACGAGTGCGAATATGTATACACGTAGCAACATGTAAAAGTGATTTTCTCCAAATGTTTTGATTGTAATTAAATGTAGTTACGAACATACTAATTTGGATCCCGAACAATTATGAAATTTATCAAAGTTGCAATCGTTATTCCACGAGAAAAACGTTCTCGAACCTTGTTAAGTGTAAACATATTGGTGCTCGTGACTGTACCTATAGTGTGTTTAGAACAGTGAGCGTGTTGCCATGAGAGACAAAAACTCAAAATCCGGGCTGCAACTGTGTCTTGATAAGACAAAATAACACATTTCCCGACCTTGTGACCAAAATCAGTACCTTACACTCAGAAGTAGCGCTTCCGGCTAATAGAACTTACTTAATAGGAAAATAATTGCATCAAAATTTCTGACCATTTCTCAACTTAAGGTCCGGACTCCACCAAAGCCGAGATGGGCAGAACGGAGAGGAGAGGAGATGCGTACTGGCTAGACCTGAGCAGAGATGTGTGTACAAGCTACTTACGCCCATTTTAGCGACCGCAACACTCCGCACGCCGCTTCGGAGAGGAGAACAGTCGTGAGCGGGGGCTCACGTCCGCTGTGCGTTGAACCAACATGAGATAAAAAAAATTTGAATCTATTTATTTCCAAAAGTATTTAACACGACTATTACAACCAAAAAATAACGCTCAATCCTTCTGAGGCAGGATTATGTGCGCTATCGGTTAGGTTCAGGTTACCCACTCACAGGTCTGTCCGGTAGTCCCACACGTACGCCCCTCCGAGCCCTCAACGGTAAAAAAAGTCTTCAGAGTGCTTTTTATCTGTCGAGGCTTTTTGCTTTCCAGCTTTTTGGCTATTTCCTTAGGCAATGTATTTAGAATGCTTGGAGATATCTCTTCTCCCCACTGCTCAACCGTTTCCACTGAAGCTAAGCAGAGACGAGAAGTGTTAATAACGAAACTCTATAGGTGGTTCACAAAACAAAAAATCAACGAGAAGTGTTAATAACGAAACTCTATAGGTGGTTCACAAAACAAAAAATCGACGAGAAGTGATAATAACGAAACTCTATAGGTGGTTCACAAAACAAAAAATCAACGAGAAGTGTTAATAACGAAACTCTATAGGTGATTCACAAAACAAAAAATCGACGAGAAGTGTTAATAACGAAACTCTATAGGTGGTTCACAAAACAAAAAATCGACGAGAAGTGTTAATAACGAAACTCTATAGGTGGTTCACAAAACAAAAAATCGACGAGAAGTGTTAATAACGAAACTCTATAGGTGGTTCACAAAACAAAAAATCTCATATCCTCTCCACTCGTCTCGTCTCCGCCTCGGTGTAGTCCGGATCTTAGTGACCAAATTCATAACCCCAATTCAAATGACCACAAAATCTGAAACGATAAACACAACACAAAAAAAGTTAGACAGTTCAAAACGGAACACTGCGACGTAACGTTGTTTACGGAAAGGAATAAGTTGCAATCGGGACGCGAAACGGGATAAAAGTTGTGCGTCTGTGGTTTGTGCAGACAAACATACAGCCAATCTAATTATATGGAGACCAGGGTAACTTGGATGCTTACAAAAAAATAAAAATAGACGGCACAGATACGGCAAATTATAGGCTTTTTTTTTTTTTTTTTGGGGGGTGAGAAATCATCAAATGACTCCTCCCGCTCTGGGCGGAGCGGAAGGGAGTGTCAGACTCTTACTGACTAAAAAACACCCATGTTCCTTCATTGGCCCTTTATGTTCCAGGGCCGCGGTATCTCTTTCGAATAGTCCCGCAGCCCTGGCAGGCACCGGCCCTTGCGGGCCCCTCCCGTTTGCTGACATCTCTTTGAGGCGCGCGTGGAACACGAACGCGCCGTCGACACGGCCTGCCCGTCGTCATACGACGGACGGACGGCGAGCTAGCCCATTACTCGCCGTCCACAGGCCCGCGCCTACGGTGGCCGAGAGCCATCACGGCGTGGCCCCCGACGCCCGGTGCTTCTCCCGCGGCGGCTGGGACGTGAGGAGGTTCTCTCCCTCTCACGTTCCGCCGCCTCCTTCGCTAGCATGACTGCTTCGCAGAAGGAGGCGACGGCTTCCCATTCCCTCTCGCCCCGGACCATGGCTTGAACCAGGGCCGGGCGCGAGAGGTCGCCGCCGCCAATCGCCGCTACGAGGACACGGCGGTGCTCCTCCCAAGCGGAGCAGACCTCGACGGTGTGTTCCACCGTGTCCTCCGGTCGATCCTCGCAGTTGTAGCACCCGGGCGTTTCCTCCCGCCCGAAATTATAGGCTTCATGTCGCTATTTAAGAATAGGAAGGGAAGCGAGTTATACCTCACAAATGAAGGAGAAGCTGGAGAAAGGTTTCTCAGTAGAGAAGGCTGGAAACTCTTAGTTGGCAGATAGACATATTGTACTTTATTGTATACCAAAAGAGACGATTTTTTATTGCTTATCATATCACATTGAGCGGAGGAACATTTTAAGACTTTAATTTTACTTTTTGAACGTTTAATCCCGTCTGCGATAATTATATATCACTTGAACACAGATAATATAATAGACGTGAAGCTCAAAGAAGAAGCGCTAGTAGCGCTAACCTACTTCAGGCACTCATACATTCTATTTTATTAAAAATGGCAAAAAATCTTAGTCTCGACCCCTCACATGCAATCTGTTTTAATTTATCGATGTCCTGTCTATATCACCCCGCAATCGCGTTCAAGGCGTTCGAGGTGTCCCTTCTATGTGTAAGACGCACACAAGACGAATAATCCCGTAAACATGGGTACCCCAAACCCACGTGCCAACTTATATTGGATATCACGTTACATTCAATTGTAATGGCCCAGAAGATGGACTTAATGTCTCATTTAACGTAATGAGGTTTTATCTTGGAGACTATTTACATCGAATTCTGGGTTTTCCGGTCAGCGGTCATTAAAGATTGGTAAGGTCTGATGCTGAAGACTAACTGCACATGCGATAGTTTTTTATTTGAATAGATTAGTTTCTAACATCGAGGCATCGCCTTTGTAATTTTTACTAACCAGTGACATATACCTTACTTAGCCTCTAAGTTCATTAGCAATATAATTCTGTTATTGTTTTCGTAACACAAAACTTTTTATTAAAGTTCATATTTGACAGGCCCGCATCAGCCAAGCAGATTTTAAATTAAATTAAATGACAAAACAATTTTGTTTCTAAAAATTTAAATTAAGTCTTAGTCCACGGCAATCAGGCTTAACTTATCTCGATTCAATTCACGAAGGCAGCCTGGATAACTTTATCTTTTATTTTTTCTTTTGATAAAATTAAACGCTTCATAAGAAAATGCGACGAAAAATTTATATTCTTCTAGCGTTTTCTTGTGGAGATCTTTTTTATTTACTTCGTATTTTACTTGTTAACTTTTTATTGCCTTTGTGTTTGCTACAGGCCTTCCTAAGGAGGTTTAAAATCTTTTCCAGTATCTTAGGCTGAGACTTTCTTTTGTACCTGAATATAAGGCCTCTGTGTTTTTCTTTATATTTTATTTGTCCCAACCCGCTTCTACGTTGAGCAAAAGAAATACGTTTGTTTCTTTTTGTTTATGTTTCGTAAATAAAGTTGCTAATATTGGGAGGAAAATCTCTCAAGGGTAGTTTTATATGTAGGTTTAACTTTTGACTTACATTTGATTTAATGATAGTTTTATTGCAGATAAACGGTGAACTATCAAAGTGTTTTAATCGGAATTTGATGGCGATTAGTTGGCATAACATTTCTTTTTTGGTTGTCTTTTTTTATGTTCGCATTATGTGAAATTACGTCATGTAAAGTGCAATAAATACTCTCATTTAATTTCTCCATAATCCATTCTATTAGTGAAATTAGCCTGTATTAAATTCAGTCTTATATCTTTTATTTCAAGACCGGTATTTTCTCATATTCACAATATGAGACAAACAAACAAGCAGCTTATTCCTACTTCCTTGTAATAAATTATGATCAAGCCCTAAAATAAACAACATATCTAGTGTCATCACAATATTAATAAAACCTAAACATTTCTCGGATATACAGGCTGAGCTTGAAACTAAGTAGAGTTGAAGGAAATAGTTCAGGATTCAGGAGTAAAACAAACAGTTGGAAGCTTTGACAGTATAATTTTCAGTAACCAGGATGACGCAGCACATTCTGAAAATCTTCTAGTACACTACCACTCTCTCAAATCAAGGTTAGCGTACGCTTTTTTTTTATTTAATCCAGGAAAATTTGGTGCAGAAAGTTTTGAGTGTGAATGTGGATGGCTATAAGAGTAGGGGAAGATCAAATAAATTATAGATGGACTGTGTAAAGGATGATATCGTTAGAAAAGAGATGGTTGCTGAGTTGACGAGTAATTGAGAAGTATGGAAGATGAAGACATGCTGCGCTAACCCCAAGGACGACGAAGATAAGGAGACTGAAATGATAATGGCGGCTATCGGAGTTTATAATTCAGATACAATCATAATCTTTTTCATCCTGTATACGAGTATCGTGAATATCTATCTGTATGGCAAAATAAATAATATTGTGTCTACATCTACAGCTTGTGGTTTTATTATTGTTTATTTGCTTTTTTGCGACTAGATTAATGCGGTCTGGACTTTTGTTGATATATGTATGGACAAAAATAACATGTTGTTGACGTTATTCTGGTAGACCGTAAATTTGATTGATGTATTTATATCGCATTTCATTTATGGCCAGAGATATGTCTGTCCCTAACTTACTTTTAATTTTACATAACAGAAATGACATGGCCGGAATTTGTATAGAGCTGTGCCCTTACAAAAAATATTCATGTACATTGACATACAGTACGTCAAATTAAAGCTTACAGGTGTGTAATCATAATAGTTTAAGTTTTATGATCAGAGAAGAAGCGAGAGATACTATAAATAGGATACAAAAAATGTGCCTAAACATTTTGAATAGCAATGACCATAAATTCCGAAACGAAACAATACGAGAAATGCTATTACCAATGGATTTAAAGGCCGTTTATTCACTATCCGACACGAGATTTCAAATCGAAGAAGAGTGAGTACCTACTAGTCGTCTACAGATATTTCTGGATATTATGACTTCCAAGCGACCCAAGCGACTAGCAAAAAATATACAATTGGATAGGCAATAAAACACTAAAATGGTATTTGAATTTTTATTTAAGAATATCTAATTAGGTAGGTACCTAGTATATATATACGTTTGCAAAAGTATAAAATAT
Source organism: Eurois occulta (assembly GCA_950022335.1). Taxonomy (NCBI): domain Eukaryota; kingdom Metazoa; phylum Arthropoda; class Insecta; order Lepidoptera; family Noctuidae; genus Eurois; species Eurois occulta. The sequence goes on along the minus strand of OX465492.1, from coordinate 7,837,631 downwards.
AATTATCTACGTCTACTTCTTTTACAGACGTTTTAAGAAAAACATCATTGCAATTACTCAGACAAGACATATTCATTGTTTTCATCCACTTTTAAGCCTGTTCATCTTCAAAAATCAACAAAATATTATCAAGGAATGAAGCTGATGCCGTTATAGATATTTGCTTGATGCCTGGCCCAGCCTAAATACCATAACAACGTCATGACATGGCAACAACATCCAACTGTCCGTTAACAACTAGGCAACTACAACAATAGCCTAAAATGGCATCCAAGGGGTTGGGGCTAAATGGCACCCTGTCATACAAAATATATGAAAAATATTGCTTCTGGCTGACGTGACTTTATTCTCCCTCTCAAAAGATAAGGGCTATTTCCACGCACTTGTGCAATCATGTTTTGCGCATTTTGCAATTCTGGACACACAATTCAAGCACCTTGACATCGTGAGCGTCAGAATCCAAAAAAACAAACAACGTAAACAAACAAGTCTAATAAGCACAGCAGAATATTAACATTAGAAGCGTAAACGAAAGTCCGATTAGCGTGGGGTCAAGTGAAAATATCCAATACAATAACGAAAAGACAACACAGTATTACGTGATAAGATCAACGCAAGACTGCACAGATAGTTTTGAGCTCTTTGGTTTTGAGCGTAGAAACGTCAAAATAACTCTAGGATATTTGGATACACACTCTTGAAAATAAATATTTGAATATATTCATCAAGACGCGCGGCAGGTCGAAAAGTGGTGTCTGAGATAATCGTGAAACCGTTTAACTTTTTAAGGTACCCTAGCAATACAATTTGACAGTCACAGGTGTTTTACATACATTTTAGTCTGACCTTCAGGCGTAATTCAGATAGATACAGTGTTTGTCTCATGCGTGTATCCAAACTTAGATGCATTTTGTATTGCATTCAATGAAACAAAACCATATAAAAACTATTAACACACTTATTATTTTGAGATTTTTTGTCGCCTGTTCTAGAGATATGTAATTGTTGCGATTAATTTTTATTTATTTTAGAAGTAACTTTAATATAATAATAATTAGTGTACATTACGAATTATGAATTGATTCTGAGGGCAGGATTCGGCCATGTCCTTTGTTGTCAAAAATTGCTTCATTTACGTAATTACGCAGTTAAGGAATAAATTGAAATAAATCATGCTGATTACTTAGTCTAGGAAAATGTTACTAGTTCAACACTAAAAGCATTCACTAAACTAAGCAATAATAGTATCCTCTTGTTTTTAAGATTTTTCTTGGCGTTCTAATTCATGAATATCTCTCTTCTAATTGACGAAAAGAAGCTCAACATCGAGAAAAGTTGAAGGCATGGGTCCGAGGTCTTTGCTTAGGAAAGGGACAGAGCAGTTTAACAAAAAATAAATACATTGATTCAATGAAACATTTTTGGGCTCGAAATACTACACTTTGTATTTACATCGTTGGCCATCTTGAGTTGATTTTATTCGTTCATTACTAGCCTACAGCTAAGATTAATAGCCTAGCATAAAAATAAACAAACCTATTGAACCTTCAATCTTTTAAACAAAGTGGTATCGCCGATGCTCTCACATTTATTGCTCTTCGGCCCAATGACACAGCGTCAAGTCTTATAGCTATAAATCTTTCAAAGCGTTAGTACAGGGAATTTAAGAGGAATGTGTGAAAAATTGTTTGCTTTTCTGCCTAGGGGTGCCATGTTACGCATACGTGACATTTTGCATCATTTTTGAAGATGATTTAGAGCTCGTGGCTAAATAATAACAGCCGCTCGGGTCGATCTTTAGGTTAAGCTGCGCTTTCCTAGGTTGGTCTGTGGATGGGTGACCACCTATTACAAACCGAGTTTCCTCCGTGCCTCGGAAAGCACGTTAAGCCCGTCCCGGCTGTCATTTGTAGATCTTTGACAGTCGTTAAGATAGTCAGTGGCTCGAAAGTCTGAGAACCAGTCTTGCCAAAGGGTATCGTGTTACCCAGTGCTAGCTGGGCTGTGGAGGTCAGCTAGGCAGTGGCTCCATGTAAAATACTGGTATTCAGCTGCATCCGCTTAGACTGGAAGCCGACCCCAACATAGTCGGGAAAAGGCTAGGCAGATGATGGTGTGAAAATGATTTATGTGACATAATACCCTAAAAGTGAAAACTTGTGAGTTCCCTAACATCATTTTTAAATAAAGGAAATATGCTCAACGTTTTTTCTAAAATGAGAGTTAATTGTACTACTTGGGACTTAAACGTAACTAGCGATATGGGGGTGTACTACTAGGTACACCTCTGCCTATCATTTCGGGGATTACAGGCGCGATGTTATGTGTGTTTATTGTACTTAAATATTTGTAGACCTTCCCCGAGTTTCAAAAGCGACTCAAAGTTTTTGATTTAACGATAAAGACAAACATTGTGTGAAAGACCACGATTTCAGTACAGTTCCTGTCTTGGGGTCATCTACGCGAGAACTGTTGCTATGATTTGTCATAGCAACAGTTGATTGATTGATTGGCCTGTTGGTCTAGTGGTTAGTGACCCTGACTACTGGTCGTGGGTTCGATTCCCATCACAGGACAAATCTTTGTGCGATGAGTACGATTATTTGTTCTGTATCTGGGTGTAATTTATCTATGATATGTATGTATTTAGAAAAATATAAGTATGTTTATCAGTTGTCTGGTTGCCATAGTACAGGCTCTGCCTAGTTTGGGATCAGATGGCGGTGTGTTGGTTGTCCCAAGATATTATTATATTAGATATTATTATAGTTTTCGCGTAGATGACCGTTACATCGTGTTTTTGTACTAGAGTCTATACCATAACTGCTACAGGGATAAAAATAACTTTTCCATTGCAAACACAACAATGATCAAAGCCATAAAAACTTAGTCTCTCCACAACTAGAATACTCCAACTAATATTACAGCAATTACACCGTATAAAACACGAAACTTCTCACATAATTCGCGACACAGGTAACGTTACTTGTTAACAAAGTATGAAAGTGTCAAAACTATCGCGCCAAATTGTTTTGCTACATTGTCCCAGCGGAGCGGTGTTTCATAACGTCCCATAAACTTGAACGGAAAAGTTAGGGAGAGTGTACGTAGGTATGAGAAAAGCGAGTGTGAGATCGCTCTCATACTCGCTATTCTCATCCCCAAGAACCTCCCTTCTACACTTCGGGGGTAAGGACCTTAAGACTAATCCTAACTCCTAACTCTAATTAATATTATAAATGCGAAAGTAAGTTTGTTTGTTACCTTTTCACGCCTAAAACACTGAAGTGATCATCCTGAAATTTTGAACATACGTTGTCAGGTGTACAGAAACGGACATAGGGTACCTTTTATCCCGAAAAGAAGTACTATTCCCAAGGAAAACAATAATAACGTTCTTATGATAATAGATTGCGCCACGAGTCTTTCGAATCATGATTGAATTATATTAATACAAGCAGAGTACAACCCGAATTGATTGTCAAATTCTAAATTAACGTGAGCGAAGCCGCTGGCAAAACGTAGTATTAAAACATAATTTAGGAAAACAGAAAATTTTATAAGCCTAGCCTAGAGTAATTTAGGCACAGTCACATCTTATCTTTTCTCGGGAAATGATAAAGAGAAGTATGGATGAAGACAGCTGAAGTTAAATGAAGTCAGTTAAAAAAGTTGATGGCAGAAAAAGAACAAGTGATACGTTACCCGATTCACTGATTTCTTGGATTCGTTTAAGCTTATAGAATAGAATAGAATTTCTCTTTATTCAAGTATCAATGACTCAAAAAAACTGTTAGTAAAACAGTAGTGTGTATGTGTATGTGTGTGTGTGTGTGTAATGTGTGTATGTGTAATGTGTGTGTGTGTGTGTAATGTGTGTGTGTGTATGTGTGGTGTAGTGTGTGTGTTGTTGTAGGTAGGTACGTATTTCGTGTCCCACATAGCTTGTCAAAGGTCTTTCCTTTTCCATTCATGCCTCACCATTGTGTGCCATTACTGTCCATGCCTGTAAATTATATTGAGAACCTAACGCCACCTTCGCCGCAGTACCACTCGGCCAATATCCTTCATTTTAGTAAAAGTCAGTGCCTCCTAGTCTTGAAAACAACTTCTAAAAATTGCGAAGTTCAAAATATACTTTTCATTCATTTCGGTAATCCTACTAATATTATAAATGCGAAAATTTGTGGGGATGTATGGATGTCTCTCAAAAACGGTGAAGGAAAACATCGTGAGGAAACCGGCATGTGCTAGAACCAAAAATTCGAAGACATGTGACATCTACCAACCCGCACTGCGCCCGCGTGGTGGATTATAGAACATTCCCTCTCATAGAGCGGAGGCCGTGTGACCCAGCAGTAGGAACATTATGGGCTGATTAAGCTATGGATGTCTGGATGTCTGGATTTTTGTTACTCTTTCACGCAAAAACTTCTGAATGGATTTGAATGAAATTAAACACATAGATAGTTTACAACCTGGATTAACCCATAGCATACTTTTTATCCAGGTAGTATGATCCCGTGGGACAATTTATCTCTGGCAACTCCACGCAGGCGAAGCCGCAGTCATAAGCTAATAAATAAATAAAAAAACTTCATTCCCTACTTCATTACTTGATTTCATGCAAATCAAGTCAATTAATTTTATTAACTTGTCCGTAATATTCATTGTCATTATCCCATTGCAGGTAAAAGGTTGACGGCACGGTTGGCGCAGTGGTCAAGCGATTGACTGCTGCGCTGCATGTCGCGGGTTCGATTCCCGTACGGAACAAATATTTGTATGACCTACAAGTAGTTGTTCCGAGTCTGGGTGTTTTTCTATCTATAATATGTATGTATTTACAAAAAAAAAAAAAATGTATATATGTAGTTTATCAGCCATCTAGCTACCATAACACAAGCATTAGGTTGCTTAGCTTGGGACTAGATGGTGCTGTGTGAAATGTCCAGGGATATTTATTTATATTTATTTTTAAAACCACCTCACAGCACAATAAGCAAGCCCAAAATCTCCATTCACGTCATCCGCTATACCCACCATATCTCGCCCCTTATGGGCCCGTCACGTACCCTCGGAAGTGTCGCCAACAGAGCATGCAATTAGGCGACGTTTTGTGCAAATAATTATGCCCAGAGTATTTCGTTCCTCAGTTTGCACCTCTTAATTCACGACAAGCAGGTATCGTGTGAATCTACCCTCGTTAGAAACGGGACAGATTAAGGCGTCTGAGAATGTCGCATGTCGGTTCAACAAACATGTTGAATTCCTGACTCGACTTTCTATTTTCAGTCTAATGTAGGAGTAATTTCCGATGCCACAGAATATAATTTTGCACCGAAATCTTACAAAGCATAATGAACTTAATGCTAATTGTGTAACGTTCTAGTCTGTACGTTACACACGAGCCAAAAAAAACAGGTCGATCTTCTTCCGGAGAATTCTCGCGCATCCTAGAGAATTCCCGTAATTAAAAGCTTCTTTTTCTTTCTTTATCGTGTGGTTAGTGCCTAAACTGGTGCCAGAGTTTTAATGCCGCCCATGGGCCTCTGACTTGGTTTTACATGCCGTCGAGAAATATCATCAAATTATCTCAGGCATGCTGGATTCCTCACGATGTTTTCCTTCACCGAAACTAGTGATAATTACGCACATGAATCCCACCTATGACAAGGCAGTCCGACGGTAGGCTATCACTGCTCTTATTTAGTTTATACATTACAAAATTAAATTGATATAAAGTTTTTAAGATTTCGTTACAAAAAATCTCTTCCATAGCGTTCGGCGGCATTGTAAATTGAGCCTAATGTTTCAAGTCGATCAAATTAAACCGAAAAATAAAAGGGACAGATTTATTTATATCTGCCAATTATATTCTAGAACATTTCGTAGTAAAACAATAGTCTGTGATGTGAACTATTTGATTAAATTGAAAGTTGGAAAGTAAAAAGACAGTCTTTTGTTTGTTGATTAAATTGTAGTTGTTGATGAAATGTTGGATTGGATTTCTTTGAGTTTGCTGACCTTTGGAGTTAGACAATCGCGCCAAAACTAAAAATACTAATGAAAATGAAAGTCTGAGCTTGTTTTTCTTATTGTAATTGAATTGAGATGATAAAAAACCATTGAAATTAAACCTTTTGTCTTGTTTTTTTTTTGTTATGACAACAACACAACAACAACATAAACGTCATTGAATACGTGCAAATATGAAAGGACCATTTCATTTTTTTTTTATTGTTTTTGTAATTCTAAGTATATCAGTGCGTTACGCTTACAACGTTTGGGTGTCTCATAAATTAATAATTAAACTATGGGTTTCCATATTTGTATTCAAGAAAAAAAAATAGAAGAATGTAAGGATTGTAGCCGGTGGCGTAGGTACTGTACTTTCAGTCTACAGTCACGGAAAAATTAAAGAATTTATTTACTATTTTTATAAAAATAATTTATAAAATATAAGTATATTTAAAGTTCCATTTTATAACGGAAATGAAGTCCCGTCACTTCCATGGCCCTTTACCATCAAAACCGAACTGACATAAAGAGCAGCTTCGCAACTATAAACTGTCACGGCACCTTTTCCTTTATGAATGATCAATGCCAAAGCTAAGTAATTGTAATTAAGAACCAACTATTTCTTTTCTTCTATTTTTTCACTGGACTAAAATCAATAATTCAATCACGACAAAAACACTACACCCATTTCATTAAAAACAATTGATTGTAACTATTGTATCCAATTCAATGTTGTACAACAACGTCTTATGGTACTCATTTCTTTTCAAAAACAAAATCAACAGAAAAAGTATGTAAAGATCGAAGCAGGTGGCGTTAATGTCAGCCGCCGCAGGAGAAACACCGGGCGTCGGGGGCCACGTGGTGGCTCTCGGCCACCGTAGGCGCCGGGCCTGTGGACGGTGAGTAATGGGCGAGCTCGCCGTCCGTCTGTCTTATGACGACAGGCCGTGTCGACGGTGCGTTCGTGTTCTACGCGCGCCTCAAAGAGATGTCAGCAAACAGGAGGGGCCCGCAAGGGGCGATGCCTGCCAGGGCTGCGGGACTGTTCGAAAGAGATTCCGCGGCCCTGGAACACAAAGGGCAAAAGAAGGAACATGGATGGGTTTTAGTCAGTAAAAGTCTGAAACTCCCTTCCGCTCCGCCCAGAGTGGGAAGAGTCATTAGATGATTTCCCATCCCAAAAAAAAAAGGTGCCGTTAATGTATGTATGTAAAAAAATATTTAAAGTTCCACTTTGCAACTAAAATGTCATCACACCACTTCCATGGCCCTTTTTCATCAACAGGGAATGTACACCGAAGTGACATAAAGAGCAGCTTCGCCACTGTAAACTGTCACATCGGCACCGTTCGCTTTGTGAATGATCGATGCTTAAGATTACTTTGAGCTGGTGTGCAAGTCCTTCTTTCACTTAAACTAGTTAGCCTGGGGCTAAAGTGTCGTATTACACGAACATAGGAACACGCAAGCAGGGTTAAGTGGTGTGGAAGTGTGTTGTTAGGTATTTTATGAGGGGGTTTGAAAAAAGATGTTAAAAAAAAAACGTATTTCGAGAACTGGTTGGAAGAAAACAAGAACTCTTTTTTTTGTTAGACAAAGAAAAGGTTTTTTTTTAGCTTTTCATCGATTTTTCGATTCGGGAGTATGTGTTAGTAGTTGGAATTGTTAACTTTAATACAAAAAGAAAATTATGTTGTTCCAATAGGTGCGATATGCAACCTATTTGACAATTGAACGTCACAGCAAATAATGGTATCAAATTAAAAAAACGCCTCGCTTCATTTCGTTTTAAAACGATTAGCTACATTCCAAAAATAAATTCATAAAAAAACAACCGTAAACAAAACAACTCGTTTTCAAAACTCTCATCCAAAATATTCAAGCGCTCATTGAAAAACAAACAAAATAAACCACTTATTAAACAGCGAAACATGTTCAAAGAACGAAACGTATAAAATGGAATGAATCAATGTTCAAACAAAGCTCGCATTCCGTCGCGATCATTGGCAAAACGGAACGTAGTCTAGACGGATTGTAGACGAAATGTGGACGCTTAATTCTGAGGCGCGAGAGTAAAACGATACTGGGGGTGTAAAATGGCCGCTTTAGCAGAATCATAATAGGATAATAATATGAATTACGTTTAAATTCTTAAAATGGTCATAGACGTACCAACCTACTATTATGAATTGTCACCTTGTGACCATTTTACGAATTTTCCATGATCATTTTTTGAAATTTTGTTTGTTTTAATTTGTTATATCTGCCTCTTGTATGTATTTTGTAGGATTTTTTACTAATTAGTCTTATTAGTGAAAACAAATCTATTCTAATTTAGTCTTAACTAAATGAAATGAAATAATATCGATATACTCGTGGAAATATGGCTGACAAAGTAACGACAAGAATTTAACCAGGCAATTCCTACAAGTCTGTAAATAATATTTGTAATCTTCTCCAGACCTATGTATTATTTTTTGGTGGTTGTCGACATAAACTTCCGTGACAGAGTGCTGGGGTGTAATTACGAAGTGTTAATTACACCCCAGCACTCTGTTATTGAGACCCTCTTCCCTACATTGCAATGATACTTTTTTTTTTAATAAAAATTCCTTCATCGTAACTCCCCATAACCACCTCGCCTGCAGTCGGCCAGTGGTGGGCGGAGCAGTGATAGCGGGCAACTGTTTACTTTGTGCCACACCGCGCCTCTAATGCATCACATGCTTATCTATATACTGCAGTGCGCCGCGGAACCACTGAGCGAAATTAGCGGATATTTTCTGGGTGAAACTGCCTGAGACAATAGGCTACTGGGCGGTTAGGTCGTTAAGAGGGAAACGGACGAAAGGGTTCCCCTTTTTGGGGCCCTGCTGCCTGCTGCTGGCTAGATTATGCTTACAGTCGGTTCAGAGCAACCCTTTCTCAAAATAAATAAATGTCATTTTGGTATTTGTTACTGGACACTAACAAGTGCCATAATAGCTTTTTCGTCAGTTTGAGAGAAAGAGAACATAATGAGAAAAGAAACGTTTCATATCACCCATTATCACGCGTCTGTGGTCACTAAATGTATAACCCTATAATGTGTAACCCTAGCGGTGTCGCCGATTTCTATGACTATATGAACATGGTTGAAGCAAAAGTGTAAGGGCAGTTGTCTTTTTGTAGTTTCGGTTTACCCTCTTAAGAGTAATGCGTGCGTGTATGTACTCGTATGTATAGTACTGTTCAAACTTTATGGCGACACGGAAGTTAGCTACGAGTGACGGTCTGCGCAGGTATAACGGTTGTAACTTAATTTAATGCGGGTTGGAAAATCCAACGTAAAGCTGCGCAGAACACTATTTTAGGTATCAGCGGGGCGCAGAGGAATCATAATCTTGACTGAATAATGCGCAGACCGTCACTCGCAGCTAACTTCCGAACCGCCAGAAAGTTTGAACAGAACTATAACTAGGTATGCTAGTTGGTTATCCAGATTTTCAGGTGTTAGTAAAACGTAATAATTTCCCTTGTTTGCGTTAAGATTAAACGTAAACTGCTTTTGATATTATCAGAATAGCCTTAGAGCTCTACTGAACAGGCAACTAGACAGCTACAATGAATAATCACGGAAGCATATTGCTCTAATAAATTCTCACGCTTGTCAAGCTGATTTGTGATCACAGTGTGATGTTAATGCATGGAGCTTGCAGTTTTTAAAATTAAATAATTTGACAGTAGTGTGGAAATTTTGCTGAAATGAACCTTTTTGTTGGATTTGACGTGCATTTGTGGTATGTGCCAAATAAATATATTTTGTTTCTTTCCTTCTTTCCTAAGCCAAAATCAAAAGTTAAGTTCTTAATATAAATTAGATTTTATAGATCGTTTGATCGTATCTAAATAGGTTAGTCACCACTGATCCAAGTACTTAATTTTGTAGTTAGGTACCTACTTCCTAAAAAGAACTCAAACAACACACAAATTAATTTAATTAAAAAACAGCCAAAATAAGACGACAGAGACAGGATCCTGGAGCGAATTGATAAAAAGAGGAATCATTGGAAACAAAGATGGGCAACTTGAAAAGAAATAACACAATGGACGAATTAGTAACAATGACGGAGCGTAAATGTGGACTTTTCTAAGAGAATAATTAATTGAAACGTTAATTTAACCGTCACAATGTCATTATATTACGCTATGACAGTTGGGATCTACATACAATACATTGTACGTGTGTTTCGCTAATTGTTTAATTAATGAGGCTTGGCCCGTATATCGCAAGACTGGATCCCTGAGATAGCTAGAAGGGGTCGCGGTAGACCGAGGAGAAAATGGCGAGACGCTTTAGTTGGCTTTCTCACAAATTGGCGAAAAGAAGCACAAAACCGAGAGAAGTGGGGAAAGGGGGGAGGCCTTTACCGAAGAGTGGGACAGTTTTGGCTAGCAAAAAAAAGCCTTGAAATTAAGACGAACATTTAAACGTTTTCCTCACACCAAGCACTAATAAAACTGTATAAAAAAATATTATGATTTTGCTAAAATATAACTTCAGATGTGAAGATGTCGTGAAGAGAATGTTACTAAAAACGTACTTGACAAGACCGATATTAATTACCCAATTATCAAAACTCTATACGCCAACGAACTGCAAATATTTGTGATGATGAAAAGAATTTTTATTTATTTAATAAAATAGTAATAGGCAGTAGGTATGGATCAGAATGCTGGGCTGTGAAGAAGATGGATGAAAAAAGATTGCATGTAGCGAAGATGAGAATCTTGAGGTAGATTTGTGGTGTAACAAGAATGGATAAGGTAAGGAACTAGTATATTAGAGGAAGTTTAAAAGTTGCGCCAGTTACAGAAAAGTTGAAAGGTAATCGACTGTTGGTATGGACATGTGACGAGGAAGGACGAATCGCATGTGACTAAAAGAGTGATGAATATAAACGTGGATGGATGGAGAGGGAGAGGAAGACCAAAGAAACGATGGATGGATTGTGTGAGGAATGATATGAAAGATAAAGAAATCGAAAAAAAAAGTAAATATTAATAAGCAAATGATAGCGTGGCGGTTGACAGAGGAGAATGGAAGAAAAAAACGTGTGGCGCCAACCCCAAAAAACATGGGACAGGGGCTTGAAGATGATTAATAAAATAGCAATGTTAACATTAAATAGTAATATTTATAAGTGCACTTGACTTAAGCTAGTTAACAAAACAGGTAGGTGTTGCAACCAGTACCCCTTACTAAGTCATGAAATAAATAATTGTATTAAGGGCAGTGGTACAAGCCCATACATACTTCAGTTTCACAAAATAATTTCAGGCAGAGCATTATATTCTTACATCATACTTTTCAACGTTTAGAAGGTCGTCCTGCCATTTGAGTTCATGTATTGTTTGCAACTTAATTGTTAAAACAAAGTAATCAACTCCAATTACGAAATCCTAAAATTAATACAACTAAGTATTTAGGTACCCACAGAACCGTCAGTATGAGTTTAGTAAATAATCCAATACATCTAGGACATTGGTTCTAATGTTGTATGAAAAACATCTTTAGGGCTTTTTACAGACGTCTAGCTAAAGTCTAGACAATTCAATAAGCCTGAACTGGATATATGTGGCGCTAAATAGCTCTCTACAGGGCACTTACGAAAATAGACAACTGTCATGCACGCTTTGTATGTAAACCACCAGTGTGAAATATCCTTGTACGATGTGTGGTCCTAACCACACATCATGTATATGTAGATATTTTTGTAAATTTATGAGTTGCTCGTGTTTAAATAATAACAGTAGCCGGTTAAGCCACGCTTGCCTAGGTCGTTTCGTGGATGGGTGACCATCTATCACATGGCGAGTTTCCTCCGTGCCTCGAAAAGTACGTTAAGCCGTTGCCGTTGGTCCTGGCTGTCATTTATAGATTTTGATAATCGTTACAACTAGTTAATGGCCCGAAAGTCTGACAACTAGTCTTACCAAGGGGTATCTTATTACCCAGGCAGTCGTTTCACGTAAAATACTTGTATTCAGCTGCAAGTAAAATACTTGTATTCAGCTGCAACCGGTTAGAATGGAAGCCGACCTCATCCCGACATAGTTGGAAAAGGCTAGGCAGATGATGAACACTAGAGAAGTCGCGAAAAATAAAAATGTAACAATAGATCCTATTTTGACAAAAAAGTCTATTTTTAACTGAAAAGTCTAATGCAACTCTCCTGGAACTCTTCTTGAACCTTCTATAGGTACTTCTGAACAAGCGTATCAAAAATTAATGAAGCCTCCTTTCCCAATATAACATAGTTTATGTGGGAAAATTTTGTTGTTCATATGGCTTATTAAATTATAAACTTTGTCGACGTCAGCTTGGTTAATCAAAGCATTTGATCATTATAATAATCCTGTTATTGGAAATGTGTAATTAAGCGTAATCGTTTTAGGAACGTGGAAAATATTATAGCGGAAATGTTCAATACTTTAGTGGTAATAACATAACATAACATCACACCTGTAATCCCCGAAGGGTTAGGCAGAGGTGTACCTAACAGTACACCCACATTTCGCCAGTTATATTTAAGATCCCTGTAATAAGGCGAGCCTATTGCCATCAACCGGGCGCAAATCCAGACTCCGTGGCTGCTACTCAGAAATTCCTGATGGAATAACCCAATGACACTTTGACCGACCCGGGAATCGAACCCACGACCTCATGCTCAGCAGTCCTGCTTGCGACTACTAGACCAACGTGGCAGACATCGACCAATCACCAGTGGCAGTGGTCGTGGTTAGTGGCAATAATTATTAGAAAATTAGTACTGGTAGTTAAGAACTTAAATAACAATAAAACTGTTCTGTTTAAAGGCTGGTTGGTTAGTCTATGGTTTCGATAGTCGATAGAATTCCAGCGTTTCCTTACATGTGTTCTTGACAAAAAAAGTTCTTAGTTTTCAAATAAAGAACAAGATAACCATTCGAAAAAAAAATGATTTCATTATGTATGTAATGGTAAAAGTAAAAGCCACCTCTGTTTCCTATAGAATTTTTTAGAATTTTTAGAATTACAACTTAAAAGTATGTCCTTAGTTTATTGTACGCCTAACCTTTTTTTTCTCTTTTTATTTAATTTTGTTTTAAGGTTTTGTCCTGTGCGAGTCTAATAAATACTTTTTCTGTCTTTTTTTATATCGTAAAAAAAATATTACAAAACATTCGTTTTAATAATTACAAACTCAAAGGGCAAATGGCCAAAGCCTACTCATAAAGCCACAATTCATTATCTTCCACAACTAACGAGAATCCAAAAGAAAACTTTTAAATCAGTCAACGAATTTTATTGAAGAATTAACATCAACTTGATATCATTTATTAAACCAAATCATAACAATATTATGTACATTTATAAATTAAAATAACCTAAAGTAACTAACATAAAAATAAACTAAAAAATTACGTCAAAAAACTCCTCAACTTGATATCTAATCACTCGCTATGAACTCGTAGGCCGTGACGCCCGTGACACACGGACGGGTAAGCCAGGTTACCACTAAAGCGGAGCGGAGATGTGCAAGAGACAAACGATCACGAAGGAAACGAGAGACGCAATGTAGATTTAACCAATGTGACTGCTTTTTAGTCTAGTGGTCGCAAGCGCACCCGCTGAGTACGAAGTGCTGTTTCGATTCCCAGGTCGGGCAAAGTGTCTTTGGACTTTCTCAGTAACAGACAGCATAGATCTTTTTACTTGTTCACTGAGTGAGTTCACAAAAACCACGATGTACAGGATATGTTATGGTAAATAATAAAACTGTAATTATGGCCACACTATTGAATTAGGATATCCCTGTAATGATAGTGATGATGAGTTAATAAATAAATAACTCCAGAGTCTGGTTTTGTGCTCGGTTGAGGGCATAGGCTCGCCCCTAATACGTCCCATACTTAAATATAATAGGCAAAATGTGGGTACTGGGGGTACTTTCAGATACACCTCTGTCTAACCCTTTTGGGATTACAAGCGTGATGTTATGTTAGGTGACTGATTGAATTCTGCACATATCTCCGCTCCGCTCATCTTCGCTTTGGTGGCAGCCGGGCCGTAGTATGGAGAGTAATCGCGAGCGACGGGCACACTCGAAGCGACATCTCACGCGACTTCGTTCCTATCCATTTCATTTCACTTGTCTGGGACGCCTGGTTGTTTGTTGGTTGTGAATGGTGTGATATACGGAGTTGGAGTTTAGTGAACTCTATACAAGTCTTCGGGATTTTCATTGCTACTTCCATGTTTTTAGGTAGCTTTAAATTGCTTATGCCCGAGTCGTCACTGTTCTGATTGGTAACCCATTTTTTTCCATAAAAGAAGTCCCGAAATGGCTTCATAACAAAACAAATGAATTTTCATTTAATTTTGATGTTCCCGATTCGTCATCAGAATAAAGCGTATCAAAAAATACAGTCGGTAAGAAAAATATAGGAATTGTTAGTTGTTTTTGCAAAGACATGCCATGCACATTATAATATTTGATGCGCTTTATGATTATTGTTATTTCTTTTTATTTTGTATGCACGTCATGTCCCTGCGACAAATAAATATTTTTTCTTTCTTTTCCATGGGCTGCATGTCTTTTGCCCACCAATGAAAAACCGAACATGGCATTAATAATGAATATTAAAACAACACAAAATATGATAAGGTACCAACGTTTAATTGCTGCCATCATCTTAAAAGCCTAGTCGCTAATAAATAAAATACAGAATTACAAGAACATAGAAAACGGGTGAAAATCAAGTCATTAATTTAAATTACGCTGATAATCAAACTTTTTTGAACGTCCTTTACGAGAGACTGCAAAACGCCCGCCCTTTGCATTTTGTGTCTTCTCATTTTCTTATAGTTTCCTCTAATAAGTTTCTAAACAAGCTAAAAAATACAGTATAATTTTGACATGATGATTCAAACGTCACACACTGTCATCGAACTCCAGTATTCACACAATTATTTTACCAGCCCACCAGCAACTTTATTGTCATAAAGATAAAGACCACTATTATTTTAACAGATTTGTCAGTGATAACAACCTAATCATAACCTTATTGCTACGAACATAAAGGCCACATCTGTGATTTCGACAGCGAGGCCGAGTTATAGGTAAAACGGACGGAGGTAGGTGAATAACTAGTACTGTTCACAAAACCGCAAAGTTTGTCATCCTTATCACCAGTATGTAAGGTTTAATTACGCGCCGCTACTCGACCGGCCTCTGATAAACGACTCTCCAGCCAGCTCCATGACATGTTCAGGGTTTTAAGCCTCGCAGCCGACAATACCGCTTATTATCATTATCGGATTAGGATTGAGCTGCGAACGAGCGCGGATGAGTTATGATTATTGATAGTTAAAGCAATGTCTGTCTCTGACGTAGATATGCTTTTCTATATTAACCCGTTGTTGTTTAATTGTTCGCGTGGGGTGTTATATACCCCAGCGCATCCTTAAAGGCGTAGAACTTTTTAAATTCATAATTCTGAGCGCTGAAGTTCCCGTTAGCTTTATAAAAACACGTGTCCTTCATGATCAAGTATCGAACATAATCGTGATTTTGCATTTTTTTTTTTCATTTATATGATAAGGGTGTCACGCACCCCACGTGACCGTTTATGTAACTTTTTAGACGCGCCCAATTAAAGGTTAATGATCAGGCAAAAACCAACCGTTTTCCTTCATATGCCATTCAGGCTTGTCAAAGATTGGCTAAATATGACGAAGGTACTAAATCCAACCTAATTGAATTGCGTTCAGTGATACTTGCAATGCAATTATCCAAAAAAATGGTTTTTTGAAGAAAAACCTACACAAAAAACACTCCTTACAAAATGTTTTCATCGCTATCCTCCCATGTTCTTTAACACTCTTAATTACCTATGTATTTCTTGTATTCATTAAATAGTTATTCAAGTTAAACCATTCCATCCTAATAATAATGAAAAAAAAAAACGCCAAGACAATGTGAAATTCTAAAAGTAATAACAAATAAAATAGAATTTTCGAATTCGAGTTTTTTTCGATTTTTTGCATTTTCTGAGAAGATTTACTACGGTAACATATTTTTTTTTTTCACCATCGGAAAGAAGAGTTTTCAACAAACAGAAAACATACCAACTTTTTGAAAAAAGCTGATATTTTGACGGGTGAATTTTCGATTGAAAATTAGGGTGCTTTTTCGATATTAATTCAAAATGAGGTGAAAAAATAAATATTTTTAATCAAATAAATTACAGCGTATTTGGGACATAAAAAGGTAAGTTTTCACCAAATTTCGTTAAAAAAATCAAATTTTTGTAAAAGATAAAAATAAAAAACAAAAAACTTGGTTTTTTGAATTTTTCACATAAATTTTGAGGTTATGTGAAAAAATTGTAAATACAAAAGTTTTAGATCTTTTTATTACCTACAACTTTGCCATTTAACTTTTTTCGATAGGACTTTTAGTTTTGCCGGAAATCGACAAAAACCGTTTTTTACCCTTAAAATCTCACACCCATCCCCTTCCCGACCTCAGATCGCCCGTAAATTATTTTTCCTTTCATTTTTATAATATTCCCCTCCTTTTCTAATGGGTTGCATCCTACTATTTTTTTTTTTCACTTTTTATTATTTTTAAAGGCTTCTACCCTGGTCTAGTAGAGATATTGTTGACAGAAAATGAAGTACACACTTTTGACGTACGGATATCGTAAATTTGGAAATCGTTATAAAAAATCATTTAGGAGACATGAAAATGTATTAGAACCGGGTGTGTGTTTTTTTGTGTGTCGGTTACATGCAATGTTGGTAATAGCTAATTTCTATTAGTTGCAATAAAACATTTTTTATACTATTTAATTTGTTTATTATAATCAAATTATAAAAAAATGGTTACAATTTCTTACTTTGAATTCTTATTCAAATAAAAGATAAGTTGCAAATAATCATAATAGAGCCTATAAGGCATTGTTAATGAAATGAAATTAAACAATCTTACTTCTACTGCTTAATCAGCCTTCAATATCAATGAGATCAATGTTTAATCATTATAGTCATTTACAAATAAATTAATAAAATTGAGATTAATCAAAACAACCTCTAATTCTGAAACGTTTTTTCAGAATTTGCGGTTGTTTTCATAAACATTAATTTATTCGTCCACTTTAGGCATAGCATTGACGATTTATATAAAACTCTTACTTCTATGCAATTATTTTCCACTGTTATATCAGGCGAGTCTGCTGGTGGTGACGGCACACTAACAAATGCTATACCCTCAACCTTACCCTTTCCTGGGCCGGCAGTCTCGACATAGATACCGACAATGTCGCAAACTTTCGATCGCTTAATAATAACAGAAAAAAACAACGTACATAACGTTGCTTGCGAGAAATGCAAGTCTCAACATCCAAGATGCGTTTCTCGCAAGCAACGTTATTGCAACCGAATTTTTTCTGTTATTATTAAGCGATCGAAAGTTTGCGAAAGTGTCGGTATCTATGTCGAGACTACCGGCCCTGTACTATGTTCTTATGAGAAATCAATTTCTTTAAACCGATAAGGTAAGTCTCAGTCAATGTAATAGAGCCTATTGACCGGACATCAATCCACCCTTGCTCAACTTGAGAATCAAAACGTCATGCTCAGTAGAGCGCTTGCGCCAACGAGGCAAAATTCATTCTATAGTAGTAGCTATGTCTAGTAAAATCTACCCCCTCCATACAGTGTATTCTGCGTTCACGATTCATACACGAATCCGCGTCAGTGACGAGGCGGGATCGCGGGGAAATAGACGCCCGCGAAACCACATCGTTGCTAAACAAATCAATTTGCGTTGTAAGTATGTAGGTACATTATTGCCATAGAAAGCGTGGCACAGCCCCTAGTCTCCTGAGTAATATTACCAGTTGACAGCGATGTGATATAATTTTAGGATTTTAATGCCATATTTTCGTTTTTCTTAGGTTAATTATTTTAGAATATTTTAGTGGTTTTGTTGATGTGTATTAATAGTTAGGTAGCTAAAAATAGATTTGTCGTAGATACCGACGTTATAATAACAGAAAAAATTCGGTTGGAATAACGATGCTTGCGAGAAACGCATCTTGGATTTTCAGGCTTGCATTTCTTGCAAGCAACGTTATTGCAACCGATTTTTTTCTGTTATTATTAAGCGATTGAAAGTTTGCGACAACGTCGGTATCTATGTCGAGACTACCGGCCCTGTCCCTTTTCCTTTTCCCTTCCCACTTTTCGTTATACGTTCTGTATTACTTCCTATTATCTTTTTGGCTGCCAATTTTTCATTTATTTTGATGACATAAATAATTGCTTCCTCCTTCATAGAGTGTTTAGTCTAAATGGTTTTGAGGTCTTTTTTCTTTATTGTAGCTATTATAATTTTCGCAACTAGCAAGCCATTCGTCTTTTGTGGAAACAATTATTCTGATAAGGGGTCCCAGTCAATGAAATCCTTGTGCTCCATAACGGTTACGACGTAGGGACGAGGATTCTTTCGAGTACATTCCATGTAACTAGGCCATTGCAGTCAATTTTCGCACTTCTCCTGCAATAGCCGAGTGCATGCTGTCAATTGGCATGTAACTATGACCGGTCAACAAGAAGTTAAACTGAATTATTTCGACAATTTTGGAATTTGACAAAAAATAATGCAATATTGCCAGCATCCTCCTATTACGATTTTGTCCAGTGCAAGCATCGCAATACAGGATAACTTTTCTTATTCCTCTATCGTCGACATCTTTCAGATACTCGAAAAGGCAGGACCCTATCTCTTTTGACTCTCGTTTTCCGTCATATTCACCCCAAACATACCAAAACCCGTTTTGAGTAGAGCTTTTATAAATAGTAAAGTTATGCACAGTGTATTTTCTGATAAAGAATAACAAAATATTGTCACCATGAGGCGTATTTAAAATATTTTGTAAATCAAGGCTTGCAACTACAGTGTCCATAATTATAGAATAGTTTTGATGACTAGCGAATCTTTCATAAGTAGCATCTATCTCTTCCATGTGAGCTTTAATCTTTTCTTTGTCCTTTTCTGTCTCCTTTGAATTGTTTTCATGCTAAGCGCAAATATTGGACTTATCCTTCTTCGAAACGTGAATAGTTATTTTGCTGTATCCCTATGGAGCAGATTAATGAAAACACGTTCGCTCAGGGGGTCTAAAATGGCCGCTTTAGCAGAATCATAATAGGATAATAATATGAATTACGTTTAAATTCTTAAAATGGTCATAGACGTACCTACAATTTGAATTGTCACCTTGTGACTATATTACGAATTTAAACGTAATTCATATTATTATGACATTTATATATGATATTTATTTTTTGAGATAACAAAGGCATTAGTGTAAGGCCACTTTTATTATGATTTCTTCAAAAATAAACCATGTAATGGTAATTCGTTGATTGGGAAGACCCTTACCTTATTCGAAGTGGATTGGCGGCGGTAATTACACCATTTCAAGTTGCTATATTGCAAAGTTTTTCAGATACATGGTTATTATGGTGCTGTTTCGAAATTTTTAACCAAAAATTCAGTAGGGTAAGGGACATTTTTCTTAAGCTAGATTTTTTTCATATACACCATTCGAAAGAGCGAAAAATTCTAAACAAAACTGTATAATCAACTCATTTTAGGTGTTTTGTCCCTTACCCCAATTGAACCTACGGTCGACGATATGTTGAACTGACATAAATTACGGAAAATCTTATAAAAATCCTGTTACACTTTAGCCAACTTATCTGTGCAGGCGGGAAAACACGGAACTAAAATATATGTACCAAGTTTGACATACCGATGTATTTTTTCTTGACAACCAACGCCACCCTGAACTACACACTTAGAGTGATCATACATCATCAAGCATCATAGCAACAATTCTAGGCCACCCGATGACAAATTGAATCGTGTAAACCGAATGCTACTCAGACAAATGTCAGACTCCAGACATACATACTGTCATTGTTAATTCTCGTACACTAGACGCCTGGTGCTCGAATACAAAATAATCAAATAAATCTGTTCAACCCAGTCGTATAATGTAACAGTCAATTGGCAACTGTTTCGTGGAATATGAAAGTCATTGTTGTATAATTTTATTTCTAAATAACCACAGTACTAGTATACCAGCTGGTTAGCTTCTCGTCTAATCTCTGTACTAAAAATCATCAAAATATATTAACGAAGTATTATAATTTGCCAAGAATTCAAAGACTAAAAAAAAAGTTGAACAATCAAAGCCACTTTCCCATTTCGTAAGACCTTATTATCCATAAGTGTAAGTGTGTAAGTGATTTGTGTGGACGAGGTGCTACTTATATGAATAAACTTTTCGTATTTAACCAAATATATATATGTACTTATAGATAGATACCTAGCAATATACCCTGTATATACGTACACAAATCTTCTTTTTTTCCAACCCTTGACTTCACAAACTTTAGCATGGTCTACTAATATCACATTGAACAAGCTCACATATCTTAATACAACGTAGATGAGGGTTTATGCCTAACTTCACATTGTCAAGTCAAGACTAACCCTTACTTATAAGTTTATAAGTAAATTGTTGTTAAATTGGATTTATGAATCGTTGTAGGCCATGTTCTTGTGTAGGTTATCCTCGTATTCGAAATTAGGATGTTGTATGAAGTTATACGCGCAAGCAACGCGGGCATGTTTCTATGTACAACGTTTACGGAAAAAGAAATAAAATATGTAAAATATTTAAAAAAAAAACCCGACTGCGTAAAACAAACAAAAAAATATAGGTACCTGAAATAAATAAAAAGAAAAAAAAACAAGCCTAGTAGTTTATAATGTTGTTAAAAGTAATACTAAACAACTACACCATTGAAATAGTTTTATAATCGATACGCACATAAACAAATCATAAACTCATATGCAGAATAAAAGTTATGAATAATGGGGACGTCTCCACGAGCGAGAGAATCGCGACGATATTATCGTCGTGCCACGTATTTCTATACACTCTCTTAGAGGCCGTCTCCACGAGCGAGGGAATCGCGGCGTTATTTTCGCATACAAATACGTGGGACGACGATAATATCGCCGCGATTCGCTCGCTTGTGGAGACGGCCCCTAATAGTTGGGACCCATTCTTTTATTTACCACATAATGTACGTAAAAATTAAATGGGTCCCGGCTGTTAATTCTTCTATTCTGAATAAGAAAATGATTTGCTTAAGTGTGTATCGAGTACCTATTTACCCTTCTTTGCGTCGTGCAGTCGGGTAAAAAGAAATGGCTTAAAGGATGGCACGGGTCACCGCCATACAACTGGCGACGCAATGGCATTCATGCGATGGAACAAATTAGCTTGGGTCGTGAACAATACCGAAAAAAAGCTGAAAATTAAATTTTTTTGCAGGTGATGAACTCGACATAAACTTGGCTCTCTTACACGACCACTAGTGTTGTTCTGAGTAAAGTTTTTAACTCATAGACTAAAACGTTCTATGTATTCTGGTATTTCAACGATAAATTGTAGTTAAATTGTTCTTATGAAATTTAAAATACTTCCGAAAATTGATATCCATACGAGACATCAAGTTAGCCAGCGTAATGATAGGCTTTTGACTCGAAAATAATGTTTGAAACAATCAAAGTTTTAATACACGAACATTATACCTTATTTACCATTTAAGTATCTCTTAATATTAATTAGTTTTCCAATAATTACGGACGACGTTTTACGATTATTTTTAAAAATTAAAGGGAAAACATTATGGGTTAAGTATCGATTTGAAATCATTTTTCAAAACTTCGTTATTTAAAAATCATAATATCAATGTCAACATAAGCGCCAATTTATTTCGACACTTGTCTCTCAAAATATTTTTGCTGCTCATATCCTATAATTAATATGGGGAAAAGGGGTGGGGTAGGTCATCCTGGATTGGTTTTTACGCACCAACCTCCAACGCCATTAGAAGGCTCAGTCAGCGGAACAATTTAATTGATTTATTTATCCCTATATCCAATTAGGCCGGCACCAAAAATTGCTTGATGAAATTCAGGCAGAATTCCCTTCGCATAGCTGCCAGATACACAATTCAATGGACAGTGCTAAAACATGATAGGTATTTCGCTTTAAAATGATGATGAATTTTCATTAAATGAAGGTTTGCGAGTAAAACAAACGGTATTTTAATCATTGACATTCTATGCTGTCTGTGTTGGACTAGTGTACTAGTTGATGGTTGAAATTTAGGATACATCATATTTTAATAGTTTTAGTACTATTTGCTTTGTATGTCTAGTAGATATTTTAATAATGTGGATTTATTTTAAGGGATCCGTACCTCGAAAGGAAAAAACGGAACCCTTATAGGATCACTTTGTTGTCCGTCCGTCTGTCTGTCTGTCAAGACCCTTTTTCTCAGGAACGCGTAGAGGTATCAAGCTGGAATTTATATCAAATACTCAATTATTCTACTGTCCCTTGGAGCTGTGAAAAAACCAAACTACTAAGCCAACGTAATTATAAAATACAGCCGTTTATGCCGCAAATTTTCGACACTCGCAAGGGAATCAAAACCTACAGGGTACTTCCCGTGAACTCAGAATCTTGAAATTTGGTACAAAGCAACGTCTTATAGCACAGATAAAGGAAAAATTGCGAAAACCGTAAATTTTTGGTTACATCATATCATAAAAATATTTTTAATAATTTTTAACTGACTACCCCTTTCCTCGTGAACGCGTAGTGGCATTAAATTGAAATTCATATCAAATACTCAGGTCTGTAATACTTTTAAACTGTAACAAAATAAAACTTCTTTGTCAACGCAATCAAAAGAAACAGCAATTTAAACCGCATATCAAATTCGCAACTACTCGCAAGGGAATCAAAACCTAAAGGGTGCTTCCAGTCGACCTAGAATCTTGAAATTTGGAATGAAAATTTAAATTGGAATGACAACCATTTGTGTTTGTTTACCTATTTTGGCCGGTTTGCGCACGTGATGGCTAGACCTACTAATAAATAGACAGGGCAACATTTTTAATGAAGATTCATTGAAAAATGTGACCTATATTAAAAAGTAGAACAATTGATTCTGCTCGTTATTCTGATCAAACTATGTATTTTCAGGTTTTGCGCACTTAACGTTAGACGTTGTATACCTACAGGCTTGTACGGAACCCTCGGTGCGCGAGTCCGACTCGCACTGGGCCGGTTTTTTTAAAACATAAAAACAATCGACTTCTAGTTTTAAATAACATCAATTACTGATATTTTTTTCCGTTTTCACATATAATAAAGTCCTGGGTTCGATTCCCGGGTCGAGCAAAGTGTTATTTGGTTTTTTCATCAGGATCTCAGTAGCAGCCACGGAGTCTGGTTTTGTGCCCGGTTGATGGCAATAGGCTTGGCCCCTATTACATGTGACTTAAAATCATAACTGGCGAAATGTTGGTGTACTTTTATAGGTACACCTCTGCCTAACCCTTTGGTGAGTATATTCGTGATGTAATGTTTATTTTAATAAACAACGTGGATATGGATCATTTCATATTTAAATGAATATTTTTTTTTCATTTTGGTTCACAATAAGAAATGGAGACTTATATTAATTTACAAAAACGTGCTTCGACCCACAAGTTTTTTCTCTACCAAGAAATAATATCATGTTGCGAAAGCGAAGTCCTATAAACTTCATTGGAGTTGAAAACGAAATGGGGGCAAGCAAATGTTACCCAACCAACATTTCTATGAAGAAGACCTTTAAAGTATTTTGAAAAAAGAACAATACTTATTCAACCCTTCCCTTACTGCGTAAGTAAGTTTTTTCATGCTTTCCAAGAACAATATTTTACTATTTCTATGGTTTCAGCAGGAAAAGTCAATTTAATAACGCAAGAGTGTACGTAACTCGACGAAATTTGCTTAAACTTTCTTTTGTTTTAATTATTCCGGTTAAAAGTCAAGCATGAGTGTCAACAGTGTCGTCAATTCTCCAAAAGAACTTTGCCAAGGCCAAACATTCACACGTACTTACATCAAAATTGTTTATTCCACAATAATGTATGTATTATCTTAGGGTACGAATTGTTACCTTTTTTGCCGGATGGGAAATCATCAAGTGACCCCCAAAGACTACTATATGTAATGGTGAGCCCTCCCGCTCTAAGTGGAGCGAAAGGGAGTGTCAGACTTGTACCGACTAAAACCCACCCATGTTTCTTCTCAGCTCTTTGTGTTCCAGGGCTGCGGTATCTCTTTCGAACAGTCCCGCAGCTCCGGCAGGCATCGGCCCTTGCAATAATTGTTACCTTACATAAAATTAATAAATCTAGTATTAAATTAAACTAATAAGGTACGCACGTCGAACAATCTAGCTATACTAAACCAGAATAAGCAAATCTCTCATAGTATGAGAAATGTATAGAAAGCGAGGCCATGTTATTCTGGAAATCTTTAGCTTGATGTGTCGCCGTGTGTGTCAATGTAGACAATACAAGATACATAGCTTGATGTGTCGCTATGTATCTTGTATTGTCTATGTATGTATCTTTCAAACTTGTAATTTTTTTTTCAGGAATCAAAATTAACAGTCAAAGGAAAATCATCAACATCATCATTTTCTTGCCCTTGTCTCAATTCATTTGGTGTCGGCACAGCATGTCTTCTTCTTCCATACTTCTCTATTATTCGTCATCTCATCAGACACCTCTTTTCGTGCCATAAAGTCAGTGGGTCTTAATGTGAGGTAAACCCGTAGTCGAGTAAGTAATAATATCTATACAAATAAATAAAATTTAAGTGTCTGTTTGTGAAATTAAAATAAAAGCTGAAATATCAAAAATACATTTTTCACATATGTCAAAAAGACATTTTTTTAAAATTTATGTCTGTCTGTTTGTTCAATTTTGAAACGGCTAGACCCATTTTGACCGGAATTTTACTGGCAGATAGCTGATGTTATGAGGTCTAACTTAGGCTAATTTTATTTTAGAATAATATGTAATATATAAAAACTAAAACCCTTGAAAATGTTAAAAAATCCGATTCAAAAAATATTTTATTTTTTAAATAATTTCACGCGAACGAAGCTCGCGAGCAACAGCTAGTATTTAATAAATAAGATTAAGGCACTTGATAATGTCGTCCATGTTTAAGACTAGTTAACCCTGTCACTCTCAATGACTAAACTATTTTAAGAACTTAATAGACCCAATATCACTATCAACCAGTGGCGAAGGTTCCATTCAGCTCGATTCCTACTGGCTTCCCTTTGAAAAATGGGACAGTCAGTATTCTATTCACAAAACTATACACACACTAAAGATATGTACTCCGGCTTGCCTCTTACAAAAATTGAACCTTCGCTACTGCAATCAGCCATCAAAATGTTGAGCTAACATAATTTAAAATACTGCCGTCGACACGAAATTCGTACGTTATGTTAATGATATTGTTTTACGCATCGCACCACGCCTTTAATCTCCGAAGGGTTAGGCAGAGGTGTGATTATTAGCCAATCATCATCTGCCTAGCCTTTTCCCAACTGTGTCAGGGTCGGCTTCCAGTCTAACCGGATGCAGCTGAATACCAGTATATTACATGGAGCAACTGCCTATCTGACCTCCACAACCCAGTTAGTGCTAGGTAATACGATACCCCTTGGTAAGACTGGTTGTCAGACTTTCGGGCCCAATGGCTTAACGTGCTTTCCGAAGCACGGAGGAAACACGGTATGTAATGGGTGGTCACCCATCCACGTACCAACCTAGGTAAGCACGGCTTAACCTAAAGATCGACCCGAGCGACTGTTCTTATTTAGCCACGAGCTCCTCCGTGATTATTAGCCAATATGATATAGTAATCCACTGATGAACAACTGCAATTACACGCCATCCAACACAATACTCAGACACGAACGAATTCATACATTTAGGCATTATCTCAACCTACTGGCAGACAAAACAAACAGTTTTTCTTCAATAATCCGCTTCATTGCCCATGTAAGTATCACGAAATAAACCTTATAACAAATATAACCCAATCATGTTCCCAATAATCTGTAATATCGTCTCATTTGTCTGACTGAAGTGACAGCAAAATTGTTACTCACACAAAATCCCTGAACAATTCGTTCGCGAAAACATTTCAATTTTCCCCTCAAGATATCAATTCACTGGAAAGTATAATTCAAGTCGTGGAAATTTTAATATCCGCTTAACCGAACTGCGATCAGACCATCAAACGAGGCCATTCGGCAGACATAATGGACTCAAACATTAGCTTTACGGCCTTTCCAGTTTTAATAGGACTGTAAAAACATTTTCTTTTTAACTGACTTATAACCTGGCTAAATAAGATGGTCTTGGAATGAATGAAGTGGTTACGGTTTTTTTTTAATTTTGTTGATTTTTTTATATTAAATGGGCCTACTCTTGACCTCAATCTAGTCCTGAGGACAGAGATGAGGTCGACTATGGAACGAGCTAACCCAAAAGAAGCCTATTAACTCGCGACTTAAATAGATTGGGTTCATATGAACTTGGGAACACCGACGAAGGCAGGGAATTCTACTCCTTGATTGATTATAAAGAAGTAGTTTTGTTAACTGAAGCAAAGAAGCAATACACAGAGACACTGAGTAAAAAGAAATTGTAAAAAAACAGTAGGTACTTAATCTAACTTAGAATAAAATTAAGGTGTTTCCGCTACCTACAAACGCCAAAATAAAACATTCACAAAAGGCACATCCGAAATAAATATTCATATTTTTCTTATTGTCTTCTTTAACAAAAAAAAATGTGAAACTGAAAAGATATTTAGAGCTCCACAAAAGACGTTGGAAGTATATAATTAATGTCCTGTTGAATAAGTAGGAATTTCGACTTGAGCGAAGTTGTTTGTTTTAATTCCCAGAATGTCACGTAGCCTCGTTAAGGGTTAAGTACCGTTGAGCTACTGCTAGTCAACGCTCACTTGTTTTTAGTGTTTCCACTCTGTTTATTTTTTACTCTGTGGAAGGATTTGAAAAAGGAATTATGTCGCTATATAGTTTGTTTTATTTTTTATTAAATTATTTCAAGCCAGTGTTTGACACTGCGGGATACAAACCTTATTGACTTTTTCTTCGTCTCTTTTTGACAATTCAAAAGTGCCTGTAATGGTCTTATTTGAAATATTTTTTTTTGAGTATGAGTTGAGTTTTGAGTATTTTTATTTGAATTGATTTTAAACTCATTCAATACAAGGTATGTGCCCGATGGTATTTTCCATCGGCAAACATGATGTACTTCAAAAACAATATCTCCTATTATCCCAACATTCCCAACCCCTTTAGGGGTTACCAAACTCGCAAAAATCTTTCTTTAGTGCTCATCTTAATGATGGATATCTGTTGTCTGTCAGTGAATTTATAATTTTATTAAGCAGATTTGTGCCGTTGTAGAAGAAAATCGACGCACCGGCTCTTGGTAGAACAAATTATTTCCCCATAATTATTTCTGTTGCCCCCAGGCCCTATTAAGAAACTCATTACTCTCAAAAGATTTAAAGCTAAAATTAGGTCATCGACACACACCTTTCATGTTACTCCAAGCAATTTCCCGTTAATAAGCCCGAGTTCCGACGGGCGTTAAAAACAAAGGTGGTCGGTGGAAACGCGAGCATCGTGGAATAGGCTCGTTAACTTTTCAATTTTCCGACCTAAGCTTAGTAATAGTTCGCTGTGACGCCCCACAGTGTGGCCCTACCCTATTATTTACTATTGTTACGACCTGTAGGCATGCATCGAATTGTCTATAGGACTTTCTTTGTGAGAGGTGCGAAAGTGTTATTTTTTCTGTTTAGTTTGGAGTTTTTTTGAGTTTTCTTTAGCAATTCTTATCATTATCTTACCACCATAAATCGTACTGAAGGTTGGTAAACATAACCCGTAATCTGAGACGGCTAATTAAGGTAGTTACTCTCTCCGAACGTGACGTTGAATGAAGAAGTAAACTGTATAGACAGATATTTAGATGTAAACCTGTGAATGGACCCTGTTACTGTAAATCAAAACACGAATTCTATCTCTTGTTTTGGGGTACTAAAACTTCAGTAGGTACAGTAGCAACAGATGTATGTACATTCATACATACGTCTGTTGCTAGGAACAGATTACGTGGAAATACCCAAATCCCATAAACACATATATAACCATAAGGACCAGCAAGCTAACCGCAAAATTCTCCGAACCAGCAACCGTCAGGATATAGTAGTAATTTGATATTAACAGCGCTTTTATATCGTAATTAAAATGATAGTTTTCGTAGTATACGTGCGGTTGTCAGTACTGTTCAAAGCTTGTAATCCAATAGGCCGCACGTAAGCCCTAATCGTGAGCTGGCCTAGCGTAGTATACAGTTTCCATAGAATAAGAGGTCTGTTTATGCTGGATGTGTTACCACTGACTGCGAGCTTCTTGAGAAAGATTAAAACATTAGATTACTAGTGAGTAGTAGCTAGCCATTGCATAAACAGCTAAACTATGTATTTTCCTAACCGACGTCTACAATTTGCCAGATAGTATCCTGATAATATTTATACTTGTTTTTTTCTTGTTGAACAAAACGGGTAAAACCATAAAGCATGGCTGTCTATACAAGCACTCAACAACAGATAACACAATGGAAAAAAAATCAAAAAGCAAGGTATATTATCAAGGTTCTAAAGGTTTCTATTGCCTATAATATTTTGAAGTCGTAATTTACGACACCCTTTTATCTCTTTCCTACAAATTCAGAGAAAATATTAATCTAGATCGAACAAATTAATTTAAGGTACTAATTAGTTTCGCTCAACGCTTTCACATCACTTTTCAAGCCCTTCTGATGAGCAATTCAATTGGCTTCCATAAATTCACCCCCACGCATAATTTTATATTGATAATCAAGGTGGAATATTCCGCATTTAACATGGAATATTAATCCAACTTTACCTATATGGACGCGAAATATAATTGGACGTAGGTAAGTTATGGAAAAACCCGCAAATGACCCACATTTTTGGTCATAAAGTAAATAATAAATGTCATCACTACTTTCGTTTAATATTCGAAATTCAAATACAGGTAATAATGGGATATTTCGTTGAAATTGAAATCGGGTAAATGGCGACCGTGGATAAACCTTTTGCATAACCTAATCGGCCAGTGTTATTGAAAACTTATTCAACGAATTTCTATTCCAGATAGTGTTGGCCGTTGGTCATTGCCAATAAGAATGAAATTTCAAAAGATTTTTCATGTAAAAATTTTATGTAACTAAATAAACAAAAAAAAACCGCAATAGTAAAACAATTAAATAACATCACACCTATAATCCCCGAAGAATTACGCAGAAGGATTTTCCTACATTTCTCCAGCTATGTTTTAAGTCCCATATACATAGTAGGGAGCGAGTCTATTGGTATCAATTGGGGACGAATCCGGGCTCTAGGCTGCTACGGATAAACTGATGTGATCTCATGCTCAATGGTTGCACTCGCGATCATTAGGTATGTGAAATGTAAATATATCAACATTAATTTCCATGATTAATGTGCCATTGAAATTCATGTCAAACCACGAAGAAAACTACATTAACCAAGAATAATGTACTCCACAAAACGAATAAAAACGTAAAAAACATTAATTTACATAAAAACGGGACCGCACTATAATTAAGCTACATACCTACGCTCCTACCTCCCTACGTATCGTGAGTGTGTAGTATAAACCGTTAGTAGTGCAGGGTATGAAAATGCAATGGTGAGGGAAAAAGCTCGCCAGCCATTACCCGGGCTATTTGATTAAGCAACGGATAATGAAATTTCCGACGGAAAATTGTGTTGGGCCCTCGATATAGAAATATTATTATAGTGGGAAGATTGTGGGTGTCGTCATCGGCTATTAGGGCTGATAGTACATGCATACGCTGTTTTGTGATATTCTAGCTAGACAGTAGAAACATTTAATTTCTTGTGACGTTATTCTACAGCTCCGTTGGTCTCGTAGATTCAAGCACGACTGCTGTCCGTAGGATCCTGTTTTGATTCCCACATCCAGAGATCCAGAGTCCAGAGATAAAAAGTTAGTGGTGCGACGACCCAATGTCTCGTAAAGCACGTTAAAGTTTTTGGTCCTTCGCCTGATCGTGCAGGATCGCCGTCCCATTGAACTACATATTATTCGAGCACACCAATGTTTACGCACTCACTAGTGCAGTTGTAAATTCAGAATCACCTTGATTTTTGACTGGCTTTATACTTTTTATCCTAATTATAGCAGGTACCCATGAACTAAACGTGTCCTATAATGTGTAAACCACAACCATAATACCATCATTTATAAACAATATTCCATTTGGCATTTGAGAGATCATTAAATAATTATAATTAGCAGAGTACTACTCAATTGATATTATAGTGAATAGAGCAGGCATCAACTGTTTGGAAATCAAATGCTAAGTCTCTTTGGTTTTAGGTAAACAATAATAATAAATTATGATTTCAAACATTGAAATTCATGTTAGTAATTGTATTTGGCATTTGTGCTAATAATATATTATATAATGTTGAAATGGGATTATTTCTAAAGTTTCATGCTGCTGTTTACACTGATTTTTTTCAGCTAAATAATATGCGCTAAATGTGGCACATTCGATTTGGTGGTATTTGTAGAACAAGAAACCTGACCTGGTGTAAACGGACCCTTCACAAAGCCGTCAACCAAGCAACCTGTACATCAAACTAAGTAACACGGTGAATTAGCACGGTTTACGGTAAAACTCAATGTAATGCACTCAAAACATTTTGCTGTTGGATGCATTGAATGTATTGGACAATTTACATGGACGTATTTAAAGTTATGTTTTAAAATTAAAAACTTTGTTTTTTTTTTCATTGTGAAAAATCTGTATCTTTGATTTTCAGTATCTTCGTAACTAGAAGTTCTCTAAGTGTGTTCCAAAACAGTTGAAATATTGCAACGACGGGGAGAACCTTTCGGCTTCGTTAAGTGCATTTTTTAACCTATTATTCGGCTTCGTTCGGCATGTACTCTCGCTTTATATTAAAGGTTCAGGTTTGCTCGGCACAATCCGAGCTGATCAGAACGGGTTTTACCGAATGATGCCGACGACCCGAAAATCCTTTGCGTAGCACTTCTAATAAGGATAGTTTAACACAATAATAATTGTATTCAGATACAATAAAGTCATCAAGTAAGTGTTCTATGTTATAATCCAAGTACTGTTTGTTTTATTTTTTATTCATATTAACAAATGTTTATGCTGTATTGACTTCCGTACATTTTTTCACGGGTGACCACTGAAAACAACTTTTTTTTTTGTTCCGCGCTGTTGTATTCTAAATATTTGTTATGCGTTGTATGTTTATTTTATTTTTACCCGACTGCCAAGGAAGGGCTATGTTTTTTGTCATTTTGTATGCATGTCATGTCCTTGCGACAAATAAATATTTTATATTCGTTCTTTTTTTTCATCTCTTGTTTCTTTTCTTTCTTTCTTTTCTTGCTTTCTTTTCTTTCTTTCTTTTCTTTCTTTCTTTCTTTTCTTTCTTTCTTTTCTTTCTTTCTTTCATCGGTGTCTTTTTGTGCCTTCTACACAAACACATGACACGTTACGTAAATCAGACCATATCTTTTTCTTCCTTACCCCGTCTACCATTTGTCATTGAGTAGATAGGTACAGCTTCTGCATCTCAACTATATTGAACTTCGGCATTCGAAACACACCGCCTATAGTGTTATAAATTATCCGAACGTGATAGTATCCAAGGAAGCCTACTGATATTCTTATCGGCTTTTCCTATAGAATACGTTTATTTTTACTTCTAGAGTATGTCTTCAAAATATGTGATATTATTCATAGAGGAATTTTCGTGACGGAAATGAAACAAAAATATGGACACTGTCTGCTGTCTGTATAATATGGTATCGATATCTTCGAACGCTGGATGAAAGAAAGAAGAGGAATTTGTCGACTATACAAGGTTCAGGGTAAATAAATCAGCTGTTCCCTACATTTATGATCGGTTAACTCGTCAAAATGTAGGGAACAGCTGATTTTTTTTCGCGATTTCAGGTTTGGTCCCATAGTAAAAGTTGTTCATAATGATGAGTACAATGACCTCTTAAGAGGTTACTGGTGTTTTACAAATAACCCTGTATATCAAAAATCTATTAACAACCGCATCGAAATCATTATATCGACGGTTGAAAGGCTAATTGGTCTAAGCGACATTTTTTGCGATATTGAGTTATATACTTATTATTTGGAATCAGCAAATTTTTCTCCGTCGTTTGAGTCGGGTTTCAATTTTTTTTGACTACTTTTTTGGCGCTTAGCACCCACAGTAAAACAGGCCTCATTTCTAAGCTCATTGATCTATATGACACCAAATTAGACAAAATTTGAGGACTCCGTGACTTAAGCTAATTTGATTTTTCAAACTCTTATAACGTGTGTCGATTAAGGCATTTGGCTTTTTCGCCATGGTTGTGGTTTTGTCGTTTGGCCTATTTTGCATTAAACTAAAACAATAAGCTATGTCGTTTGGCCCATTTTGCATTCAACTACATTAAAAAAACTTAGGCTTCTTCTTGTGTATGTTACCCATTACTGGGGCGAGGCTATTGAGAAACACGGCGAAACCCTTGCTGTATCGCTTGATTTCAAAGGCCTTTGACAGGGTCTGGCACGCTGACTATCGCAACCCCGTGCAGGGCACGCCACGATAGTGGCGATAAGTCCCCTCTTTGAGGAGTGGCTTGAGAGGCGCCACGGCGCCCTCACCTTCCGCCTGACGCAGGTCCTCACCGGACACGGATGTTTCGGGAGGTACCTGCACCGAATCGGGGGGGAGGAAATGCCCGGGTGCTTTCATTGCGAGGATCGCCCGGAGGACACGGTGGAGCACACCGTGGAGGTCTGCTCTGCTTGGGCGGAACACCGCCGTGTCCTCGTAGCGGCGATTGGCGGCGGCGACCTCTCGCGTCCGGCCCTGGTTCAAGCCATGGTCCGGGGCGAGAGGGAATGGGAAGCCGTCGCCTCCTTCTGCGAAGCAGTCATGCTAGCGAAGGAGGCGGCGGAACGTGAGAGGGAGATAGCCTCACGTCCCAGCCGCCGCGGGAGGAGAAGCACCAGGAGAAGCACCGGGCATAGTATATATAGTAATGGGCTAGCTCGCCGTCCGTCCGTCGTATGACGACGGGCAGGCCGTGTCGACGGCGCGTTCGTGTTCCACGCGCGCCTCAAAGAGATGTCAGCAAGCATGATGTAAGCTTCCTGCATTCGGCATCTCTGCTGACTTTCGCAACTGGATTTCCGACTTCCTGAGTGGCCGTTTGATCAGAGTGGTCAAAGATGGCTGCTCATCGGATCTTAAGGCCATTGATGCCGGTGTTCCTCAGGGGTCTGTTCTTTCTGCAACTTAATTTCTGCTACACATCAACGACCTGCTACAGCTTGGTGCAATCGGGTACGCTGATGACAGCACAGTCGCAGAAAGATACCTGTCCAGTGCAAGAGGCAGCAGAGAGGAAACAGCTACTCATAGAGAGGCCATGGTGGAGCGAATGAATTTGACCCTAAATCTCGTTTCCCAGTGGGGCGACGACAATCTGATCAAATTCAATGCTCTGAAAACACAGGCATGTCTTTTCACTGCTAAAAGGAGCCTGTTCCAGTTGTCTCCAGCTTTCCGAGGTATAGTTGTACCAGTTACCGACCGCCTACAGCTCTTAGGCATGGAGTTGACATCGGATCTCAACTTCGGCTCAACCATCGAGTCGAAAACTCAGACCGCAGCTAAGAAGCTGGGCATCCTGAATAAGGTGAGGCGATACTTCACATCTGGATAGCTTTTAAGTTTGTATAAAGCACAGGTCCGTTTCTGTATGGAGTATTGCAATAAAATACCAGCTTGCTGCACTTGATTCGGTGGAACGCAAAGCTAAAAGACTCATAGGCGACGAGACTGATAGCTACGCTTCACAGCCTAGCTCATCGGCGTAATGTCGCCTGCTTGTCGGTCTTCTACATACTGTACTTCGGAGAGTGTGCGCAGGAGCTCCACGATCTGATCCCACCATCACCCTTTTACAACCGGACTAGCAGACGTACTGCGGCGTACCATCCACACTTGGTTGATATCCCGACAAGTCGTACTCGGCGCTTCTCCTCCACGTTTATCATGCGCACAGCCAAGGTGTGGAACTCTCTGCCGGCATCTGTGTTCCCTCCCATATATAACCCGTCTGCCTTCAACGCAAGAGTGAACAGGCATCTTCTGGGCACGCTCGTTTCATCATAGACCTCATCCATCGCTTTCCACCAGGCGTGATTGAGCTCAAGAGCAGGCCCATTTTGTAATAAAAAAAAAAAAAACTAGTCTTAGGGTTATATACCTTGTTCCAAAACACGTTAGATCAACATCTTGAATGATTCTTCTTCACAAAAATGTTTTTTTATATGTACAAAACGCTGTCTAAAATTGTATAAAGTGGCATACCAACCTGAAAAATATCTTACGGACGTTGCTGATTAATGAGGGCCTAAGCACCAATATAGATCTTCATTTTTTTCATCCAGCAGTCCCTCTAATGCCATCTGCATCAAACTGTTGTTGCTTAGGTTCATTGGGCATATTCAACTGTCGGTCGACTTGGCGCTACATTCGTTTTCTCTCGTATTATTTGGTTCTAAGTCGATGCTTGAGCCAGTTTACTTTCAGCTATTTTATTAACGGTAGGCATTTGAACCATTTTGCTTTTCTCAAAAAATAACTAACTTTGATGCATTTTGGGCTAACCAACATAAATTTTCTAAAATAATACACAATTTTCAACAGTAATAACTTAAAAAACTTGCCAACTTAATTACAGATATACTGTATTAAATAAATAAAAGTCTATCAAATAGTTCTTTATTTATGATTTTTTTTTCCAAAAAAATAACTTTGATCCGTCCTCCTGCAAGTTTCACAAAATGTCGCTTAGATCAATTAGCCTTTCAACCGTCGATATGCAGACAGAAAACAACTTCAAACACTAAAATGTCTTTTTATAATATTGTGTTGGTGCCACTGCTCATCTTTTCAGTTTGACAACGTCACTGTCTAAATGACATTGACAACTGAGTGCAACCTTAAAATAACTTCACAACGACATCGACTCAATTGGCTAAAATAAAATTAAAGAAGAAACACTTAATATCCAATCTGTTATACTTTTTTACATACTAAAAACCATTGTAATAAAGGACAATAAAGTACTTTTTTTTGTAACCAACTTGCCCTATTGTATGTAAAAATGATTCTTATAAAAAAAATAGTAAAACCCTAACACCTTTCTTTTTACAACGGTAATCACACGGCAATTAACACGACATTATTAAAACCCTACACGCCCAAATAGCTCTCGGAGATTTCACTTTATCCTCTGGGCATATGCACCGTAAAAATAATTACGCATTGCACAGAATCCTGGGAAGCTTCGCAGATAAACCATGGTCCATACACTCGGTGCCGGCTGTCGGGTAAAAGGTGGGTAAGTGCGTAGTTTTAAGAAACGCGTAACACTTAATATATATATTTTTATTTAAATATACAAATCTACGTGGGGTCTGTCATTTCTAACTTTAAAGACTATTTATGGGGCGACTTACCTAGGGTGTATGTGCTACGGGGCACCTGTTTGGGCCGATAGGGCCACCATAGGGGCGGTACGACGTAAATTGCTTATTATATATTCTTATGCAAAGCGTATAAGACGGTTAGTACTGAAGCCTTACCGGTTCTTGCAGTCGATCTTGAAGTGCAGCGACATGCTGCAATGTACTATTACGAAAGAGAGACCGCGGACGCAGACTTTCTAACCCAACGTGCTCGTGCTAAAATTTCTAGATCATTCAAACCACAGACTGACGTCTGGGAGGAACTTTTATTTGAATGGCAATGTAGGTGGGATAATTCCATCAAGGGCCGACACCTCCACCAATTCTTTCCATCCGTTCGTGAACGGCTGACCAGGACATGGCTGGAGGTGGATCTCTGTGATGCCCAATTTCTCACAGGTCATGGTAACTTTAAGAGCAAATTATTTTCCTTCCAGCTTGTTGCCTCACCTTTTTGTCAATGTTCTACATCTGACTGCGAATATGAACAATCTGCACATCATATTTTATGGGAGTGCAGTCTTTGGCAGAATGAACGCAATATTATGTTGGATTGTCGTTACATCCGGAGTTATTTACTACAATGACCTCGTAGAAACTAGAACAAATTTCCGTGCGTTCAAGCGTTTTTGCCATACCTGTTATTGGAATCACTTATATAACAGAACTTAGGACCCATTAATAATAATAATATTTATCCGCGGTGCTAGGCAACTGGGCTTATCACAGTTGTAAACGTCCCTTTGTGCCTATTGGCCTTGTTTCGTTCTGTCTCCTGTTGATATGGAGGGAAGTGGAAATTATGATTTTACTACTCCTCCGCTATACTTTTCTGATTAATTTTGTTGCGGAATCCAAGACATTAAATTGTTTCTCTGGGACTTCGTCGAGCTTCATTGTCTCGGCGCTTTTCTGGTGGTTGCCACTGTTGATTCTGGCTTTCAGGAGTTACAGTGGTTTGGGAATAGTGTGGCGGGCTTGTCCCCACAAAAAGTGAAGTTTGTTGTCGCATGGACATGAGACTGGGGGATAACCAATTCCACGTGGTACATGTCCATGAGGCCACTTATCTTTAACTTTCTTTTCTACTACACTCTACCTTTATCATCGGGTTCTCCAGGTCTATAGGATTTGATTGCGACGGATTACTTACAAAATGTCACTCTCAATTGTGTTACATGTATAAATCTATAAAACAAAAATTTGGTTTTGCTACTTACCATTCTTTCACTTCACGCACAGCAGCACCGCACAATACGAAATCCGCGCTGTAATTATAAATCATTCGTACCACGTCCGTTTAAACAGCTTACTATATTTAAATTTTATTATAATCTCTGCTTTTGAAACGCTCCCTGTTTAAACCTGCGGCTTTTCGGTGACTCCCTCTTAAGCTTTGTGCTTACATAGAAAATAGAGTGTACATTTCCATCGCTTTTCGAGTAAAAATGCATTTACATAGCTCCTGTTTGTGTTTCATTGCTTATTCGAATTTTTCGCAGCGAATTTTATACATGTAGTATGAAATGTGTGTTATAAAGTTAAAGTGAAATAGTGTTTTTGTGTTATGAATATTTATGACATTATAACAACAGCCTGTAAATGAATATGGGCTTAATTTAGAACGTTCTAGAATAGTCTAGACAAGCATGTTGGTGTGTTCTTACTTGCGGTTTTTCGTGGTATTTTTTTTATTAAATGGTTGAGGTATCTATAGAGTATACCATATAAAGTATTACAACACTGATATTTTATTTATTAACTTAAAAGCAAAAGTCATCAGTTTTTATTAATCATGAAAAAAAGGCAAAAAGCTCCTGTCTCCTTAAAAAACAAAGTCTCAAAATCACCTTTTATTATTCATTTATTAACAAACAAAAGACGTAATAATCAGACTTAAAAAAAAACATTAAAAATGGCCGTCAAATATAATAGCAAGTCAAATAAATTAGAGTCGTCTAAAATAAAAGAATGGGGCAGTGAAAAATAAAGAAATTTAATCTCGTTCAGGAGGAGTCTTCCGCTAATCGCCAACAGAAGTTTGTATTGGGGCTTCCCTTTGTAATCTTTGCATTGAAGGAAAATCAGAAAATTAGGGCTTTTATTTTTCACTAACTTATGTGCTCGAGGCTTCGCTCTCGTTGTATACAGAAATTTACCCACGGGAACGTTTTAAATGTAGAAAATGGCACTCGGGAATTATGAAGCTAACCGTTAGTGAAAGAATTTTCGGAATCGAATCAGTAGTTCTGAAGTTCCCCCTACATACAAACTTACAAACAAACTTTACCTCTTTTTAATATTATTATAGATTAATACGACGTAGTTTTCAATAATTTTAACTTACATATGTCATGGATAAAGAACTAAGATAGGCATAAAATATAAAACCAAAATTATCAGTAGGGAAATTGAGGACGCTAATTATGTTAAAAGATTTCAATTTCTAGGTATCTATTATTCTTTCATACTGTTTGCGCGAACAATCCGATCAAATTTTGAAAAGTGGCACGTTCCTAAAAATATGGACGCACGCACTAATTTGGAACATTTGGATTAACAACATTGCGCATAAAAGGAAAGTTGCATATAACTCAAAATTATCTGCGCAGGCTCCTTGAGGGTTGAACATAACACAAAACGACGTAACACCAAATTCCACCCTAATTTCGAAATTTCTCGAGAGCGCGCTGATTCGCGGCGTCGTCGGGTCAGCCATTGATTAGTTCGCAATATGCACGACAGAGGCACCTGCGACGCACATTTCTTCTTGCTCAGAGAAAAATTCTATATACAGACCTTCAAATCCTCTCCTAAAGCAGAAGTAGGCTTAAGTTATAGTTTTTTTTTTTTAATAATAAAATGTTTTTACACAGAAGGTTACAAGAACAAGTTACAAGTTACTTTCAGCACTAATTTCTAATTAATGCACTAAAACACTAGGGGCGCTATTAATATCGGTATTTATTTGAGAGACGCTACAAAGTAAACTTTCTCCCAAAAAACTTTACAGTATGAAAGGTTGTGACATGGCAACAGGGGAATAAAATTAATGAAGTTGTTCATTAAACTTAAGTGGGATTGTCACTAATGTCTGCCCAAGTAGCAGACCAGGGGAATAATTATGTAGCAGACCAACCATCAGATAGCAGCGTTAATTAATTGATAACAAACTTATTTTGGCTATTATTAAGAGTTATATTGCTAGTTTTGTAAACAAAGCCTTCTAGGCAAAAATGAACAGCTGTTATACTTTCAGGCATGTTTCAGCACGAAAGTCTGACAGCCAATCTTACCAAGGGGTATCCCAGGGTGGGGTGTTACCCAGGAATTAGGTTATGGAGGTCAGATAGGAGGTAGGATCTATTTAAAATACTGGCATTTATCTGAATCCGGTTAGGCTTGAAGCCGACCCCAACAACAAAAGGCTAAGCTCTTCTATTCCGCGGGCCTAAAATGTAAGTAAAGGATAATGCCAAGATTCCCTATACTTATCTATACAAAGAAATAAAAAAGAAGTGTCTGTTTGTAATTTCAAAATAACAGCTTTTTACTGAATGCGTATGAAATTAAATACGGTACATAAAAACAAAAAAAAACATTTATTTTTATATTTGCCTGTGCAAAAAAACCTAAAATTGTTAACAAATCTCCGATTTTAATCGGGAAGTAATATTTTTATAAT
Source organism: Eurois occulta (assembly GCA_950022335.1). Lineage (NCBI taxonomy): Eukaryota > Metazoa > Arthropoda > Insecta > Lepidoptera > Noctuidae > Eurois > Eurois occulta. Next base: position 7,798,172 of record OX465492.1, on the reverse strand, counting down.
AATATTTTCACGTTGGCGAAGGCCGGGGGGCACAGCTAGTAGATTATAAACAAATAATGAGCAGCCAGTTGACAATATATAAAAAAAACCGGCCAAGTGCGAGTCGGGCTCGCGCACGAAGGGTACGTACCATTATCTATAAAAACGGCAAAAAAATCATATCTGTTGTATGGGAGCCCCCCTTAATATTTTTTTTTTAATTTTCAGTATTTCTTGTTATAGCGACAATATTAATACATCATTTGTGAAAATTTCAGCTTTCTAGCTATCACGGTTTATGAGATACAGCCTGGAGACAGACAGACAGACAGACAGCGGAGTCTTAGTAATAGGGTCCCGTTTTACCCTTTGGGTACGGAACCCTAAAAATGGTACTGTCTATTTTTTCACAAGTGTCATACTTCATAAAAATAAAATGCTCAACTTTATTTGATCTTAATTAAGTGAATAATGCAAATGTTAAGACCTACTTAGTTGAAAGTAGGTTTTTGCTAAATAACTAAATAAATATTATGTGGCTTGGTATATAAAAAGGAAACTTTATACCGCACATAAGCATACATCATTATAAGCACACACAGAGTTTTATTATAAAATTAATGCAAGCTGTAAAAAGAAACAACAAGCTTATTTTTATAACGTTAACTCTTATAGAGGAAAGAAATATGGAACCTCGTGTAGGTACCCCTTTTTTAAGGGCAAGGTCGACCCGTTAGAATATAATATTATATTTAGGGTAATATAAACTTACCTTTTTACGTAACATTTTATTTGACAGTATTTTTTTAAGAAATTAAATTTACTTTGCAGACGTAGGTCGTTTACTCAAATATAAAGTTCTGCTGTGAATGAAACGAAATTAATCGCTGGTAGCTGGTTGGTGGCTGGTATACATGTAAGAAATGATTGTTCGAAAAAATTTGAATTATGGTACAGGCTAGTTGTGTATAAAGATTATAAATAAACATTATAATACTTTTAATACATGGTATATCTACCTCCTTTTTTTTTTCGGATGGGAAATCATCAAATGACTCCTCTCGCTCTGGGCGGAGCAGAAGGGAGTGTCAGACTTTTACTGACTAAAAACCACCCATGTTCCTTCTATTGCCCTTTATGTTCCAGGGCCGCGGTATCTCTTTCGAACAGTCCCGCAGCCCTGGGTATATCTACCTCCTTACATTATATTAGATGATGAAACGATAACTTTTCTGAAAGCGGCGCCGGTGACTGAAAAGTTGTGTAGTAATCAATTCATCATCTAATATTGTTGTCGGTGGTCGCGGTACGCGTAGGAATGAGGAAAATGTCGTAAGGAACGTTTTGAGAATGAATATTGATGGCTGTAAGAGTAGAGGAAGACGAAAGAAAAGATGGATCGACTATGTGAAGGGTAAAATGGCAAGAAAGGAGGTGTCTGATGAGTTAACGAGTAATAAAGAAGTATGGCAGAAGACGACATGTTGAGCCGACCCCAAATAAATTGGAATAAGGGCAGGAGAATGATGACAATGATGATGATGATAATGATGATGTGTGCCCAAGTAGCAGATGATGATGAATCGATTATGTAAGAAATTCAAACGAATCTGGGTAAGGATTAAAATAATACCCTTTGCAGAACGAACTAAATACTACTCAGACTATAAATTCAATTCAAAACGAACCAATTGTTTACTTATCTATTGAAAACATTTACGAGCCCCGTGTTTCAGATTTCAACGTGACTAAATCGAATCTAATTTCTAGCAAATTATTTTCTCGTTAAATCCAAGCCCCGGGCAGAGATCAAAGAAAGGTATTAATTAAATTAACTTTTCTGTCAATAAACGTAAATCAGATTTAAAGAACAATGTTAATGTTTAATTTAGTAACTAATCACAATCAATTACTGCAGTCTTTCAAGGAGACGTAATATGAATTGACATGAAAATTAAAAAGTAATGCCTATTATGCATTATAGTGTATGTTTTGTTTGTTTTCATTGTCATTGTCATTGTCCTTTATGGCAACTCAGGTAATTTAATACGCCTACTCATAACATCATCACACCTGTGATCCCCGAATGGTTAGGCAGAGGTGTACCTAATAGTACACCCATATTTCTTCAGCTATGTTAAAGTCCCATGTAGTAGGGTGTGAGCCTTGCCATCAACCGGGCACAGATCCAAACTCCGTGGCTGCTACCGAGAAATTCCTAGTGAAAAAGCCCAATAAAATTTTGCCCGACACGGGAATCGAACCCAGGACCTCTTGCTCAGCAGTCGCGCTAACGACCACTTAATCAACGAGGCAGTCACTACGCCTATTCAAATGACGCAAATTCACAGTAATAATAATGTTTTGATGTATGTAATTTTCTAGATCAAAGCCCAAAATGTAATAAGGCCTTAGTAATAAGTATTCTATTTACTCGTATAAACCTGAATCCAAAAAATTGGTACTAATATTAGTTCACCCACGCTCCCAGGTAAAGGAACCTGCTCAAACCTAAATTATAGGCCGAACCAATATCATCATCTGCCTAGCCTTTTCCCAACTATGTTGAACCCAAGGATCGGCTACCAGCCAAACTGGATGCAGCTGAGTACCAGTATTTTACATATAACAACTGCCTCTCTGACCTCTAAAACCCGGTTAGTACTGGGTAATACGACACCCCTTGGCAAGACTGTTGTCAGACTTTCGGACCACAGATTACCTGTTACGACTGTCAAAGATCTACAAATGACTTCTAGGACCAACGTCTTAACGTGGTTTCCGAGGCTCGGAGGAAATTTGGTACCTATGTAATGGATGGTCAAGTTTGGCTAGCGCTTTACCTTGAAGCTCGACGTGCGACTGTTATTATTTAGCCACAAGTTCCAAATCAATATCTGCCACCGAAATACATCAGATTACGCAATAAAAAAGACGGACTCTTCCCACCCTTGCCATATTAATAGTAATAACTTATGTCTATCGCCCTACCACTATGAAGGTGATTCCCCATTAAAGGTCGTCCCAATAACGGCAATATGTTCTAAAGGGATAATAGGGACCGACATAAATGGGGCTTAGTGACCTTTAGGATTTGTTTACCATGGGTAGCCAGACAAATCAGTCTTGTTTTGGTATTTTTAGTGGGATTTAAACATTACTCACCTTGTCAGTTTTATTTTCAAATTTAAATTCATTTATTTCAGGTACGTAACCCATATTGCAAAAAGTACAAATACAAAATCCACAAACATACATAGAAATCAATTCAAATTAATTAATAAAAACAATAGTTAATTACAATTTTGTTAGTCTCTTACGGGCGACACTATAAATGTGACTTGTCTATCACAGCAGTGTCGCACATAAGGACAGTCCAACCTATCAGCAATCATCCTCAGAACGGCATTGGAGCTGGCACGCACCCTGCGCACAAGAGACGCGCATCGCTTCCGCATGGTCGCATTGAAGCAGTCCGTGCGCGCCCAGGCAAACATACCATATTTTCGACAGCCTTGTTGGTCTAAAGATTGCAAGCAGTACTGCTAAGCGTAGGTTCGTGGTAGCTATGGTTCTGACTGCCTCTCCCAAATCAGACAAAGTTTTTGCGTCAACTCGGTGCATACATCTGGAGCACAATGATTTAAGTGTAATTTATGTTGCCAGTGATTTTATTTCTCGGACTTGAAACGGGTCTTAGAAATAATGAAAATATCATAAGGCAAAACAGAAAACGTTTAAAATATTTTTCTTTTTCCGATCGACAAACTAAACACGGTTTATTTATATCGTGTTTAGCATCAAATTAATTACGCTAAAGTTCTAATTTCACCCTCTATTGAAATGAGAGTTCTGTTTTCAATATTCATTCATTTGAAACTCTAATTAATATTTTGTTGGTAATTGTAAATGGAATATTATAAAGCCTGACCTCTGCATTCAACATTTGTAATACAGTGATAATTGATTTGTGATTTCATCACTATAAATTATATTACCTATGCTGATCCTACATCAAATATTATAAAACTAGGTAGTTTTCTCAATTTAATTTGTCAACTAGCTTAAGCTATCATTTCGTTTCTTTTCAGTCGGTCATTGCTACCATCTCGCTGGCTGGCTAGAAACTTATTCCACGACGTGAACTATCCTTCAACATAAAAAAAAGATGGAGATCACCCCATCTTCTAAGTTCAATTAATGCTATCCTCCTGAATCTTTCTTTTATTATTTTGTCAAAGAATTTACAATCAGTTTATGCATTTAAATTCCAATAAAATTGACAAATATAAAATCCAGACAGCACTCACTCAAATAAAAAAATTAAGTCAAAAAAGTTTAGATCAAAAAGTCTTTAAATCACAATAGGGTGTTGTGAACAAAGCTTTAGGCAGAGTTCGAGGGACTTGCCCAGCCATAACAGTAATAAGGATTTCGGCTAAGGATACGCAATTAAGGGGTGAAACTTTTAATAACCAACAATTTTATAGGTAATACGGCGAAGGAATTGTATACGGACGATGTTTATGAGTTTATGAGGAGTTTTATTGGTTTCGAGTGCTCGGTTTGGATATAACAGGGTATTAAGGTTATAAGGGTCGGACTATGTTAAATGTTCTTGATGGTATGTGGTTTTCCATGACACAATAAAATATGCTCTAAACAAGGTGGAAGGCACACTGACGCACAAACGCCACGTATTCAGTACATTATTCTGAACCTAACCCATTTCATCGGTAATTTTGAACAAAACCTGCTGTTTCATACATTTTGATCGTGTAGATATTGCTCTTTTATAGGAATCAGCTGGTTTTTTTAAACATCAAAAATCATTACAATTACTTCGGAAAATGGCTATGGCTTGGCATCAAGTCCATCTCTGTACATGATGTGAGCTTAAAGTATTATAAATAAAATCGCAGGAAAGTTTTGTTAAAGCAACGTTCAGTTATAAAACGTCGATTATTTCAACAACGAAGAAGTTTGCGATGACCTCACTACCACATAAAGCAGAACACAGTACATTTTAAATAAACAACATTGAGATGCAGGTAAGGCTATTTATGTTCAAAACATTCTAAACGCTAAAGAGAGACGTTGAAGCATGATTAACAATACAATATTTCATATTAATTTCACTAAAGCGAGCTCGAAAGTATTCGTACACTCTGGCGCGTTTTAATTAAAAATTAACTTGTTCAAGTCGCTAGCTTTCCTTGGTAATAGTTTAATTACTCATCTCGGTCTTTATGTCATATAAAGTCGGTGGTTCCGTGACTTTCAGAAGCGAAACCACTGGAGTAATACATATTTAATACAGATTGAACATGCCCCATAAAAGATGTAGAGGTTTTTTTTTATACTAAGCTTGAGTTTGGCTGCAATTTCGCCCAGGCCTAGGGTGGAGCACGCTTGCCTAGAAGAAACCGATTCACTCGAACTTTGAAGAGATCCAGATTATAATGATCGGGAAAAAGAGAAGCCGGCAGTGAATTCCACAGACTGGTGGTGCACACAGTGAAGGTGGAAGCAGTGCTTTGTTCGGATCCGACATAATAAAATGAGGTAAACATAATAAATCGTATGTACAGCTAGAAAAGGAAGACAGAGGTTTAAAATGCCCACGCTAGTCATGTTGCTGTCTTTATTTAAGCATCATCATTATCTTGCCCTTGTCCCAATTCATTTGGGGTCGGCGCAGCATATCTTCTTCTTCCATACTTCTCTATTACTCGTCATCACATTAGACACCTCTTTTCGTGCGATATCATTCTTCACACAGTTCATCCATATTTTCTTTGGTCTTCCTCTACTCTTATACCCATCCACAGTCATACTCAAAACTTTCCTCACGACATTTTCCTCATTGTTCCGCATCACAACCCGAATTGACTGTCAAATTCTAAATTAACGCAAACGAAGCCGCGGGCAAAAGCTAGTAGGAAATAATAGGAACCAGGAAATAGGGATTTTCTGATCTGTGAATCTAGGAGAGAAAATAGCACACAGTGGCACGGCACGATTAACGCAGTGGCTGAGCGATTGGCTGCTGTGCTGCGTGTCATGGGTTTGATCCCCTGACGCAACAAATATTTGTATGGCCGCCTACAGGTAGTTGTTCTGAGTCTGGCTGTTTGTGTATGTGAGTTTAAATGTTTGTTAATCGCACTCACAATACAGGATAAATTCCTAGGGACGGGCAAGGATTAAGGTGGTTTTAAAAAAATAACTTTCGTCCCTTAGACCAAGAATGTAGAGGTGCACTTCTTCTTCAGAACGTGTCACTATCACTAGCGTCCATCAATTCCTTTGGCGTGTGTGTTTTCCTCAGGGTATGCTGAACGCTAGCTCGCCGTCCGTCCGTCTTATGACGACAGGCCGTGTAGGCGGCGCGTTCGTGTTCCACGCGCGCCTTAAAGAGATGTCAGCAAACATGAGGGGCCCGCAAGGGCCGATGCCTGCCAGGTCTGCGGGACTGTTCGAAAGAGATACCGCGGCCCTGGAACATAAAGGGCAAAAGAAGGAACATGGATGGGTTTTAGTCAGTAAAAGTCTGACACTCCCTTCCGCTCCGCCCAGAGCGGGAGGAGTCAATTGATGATTTCCAATCCCAAAAAAAAATAAAAAAGGGCATGCTGAACACGGTATCAGGTGTCCCGTCTTTTGTTTAGGATTTGTTACTATTTAAAACTACTTCCCTGGTTGAGTCAAAGGGGGTTAAAAGTTCGTTCGCGAACTAGACGGGAGCGACAACAACTTACTTCAGTTATATAATATGGCTGTCAGCGAGTTTGTTAAGACTACGTAGAATTAATATTAAGTGTTGAACTAATTCCTTGGGAGGGTGTGGAGTCACGCAGCTCTGTCGCTGCCAGCTAAGCTGCGAGGCGCGGGATTATAATATTCTCATTTGTTTATCTATAATTTTTTTTTGTTTGTGTTGAATTAGGATTCTTATTTTGATACATTTTAGAGAAAATGTAGGTTTAATTTATATTTTTAAGGGTAATATTAAATGAGCTAATGAATCCACAGATATGATAAAGCAAAAAATATAATGATCTTTGGTGGTTTATTTAAAATATCATTAGTTTTTAGGGTTCCGTAGTCAACAAACAAGGAACCCTTATAGTTTCGCCATGTCCGTCTGTCTGTCTGTCTTTCCACAACTTCGCTCAAGGACTCCTAGTACTAGAAAGCTGTAATTTGGCATGAATTTACAGATTAGTTACGCCGACAATAATATATAGTAAAATAATATCTCGAAAAGTATTTTTTTTAGGGGTCTCCAGTACCTACACGTAAAGTGGGGATTTTTTTTTCTCGCGTAGCCCATAGTGTGGGAGTTCGTTGAATAGGTTTTTTAAAAATATTACGAGTTTGTCACAAGAATTTTTCGATTATGAGATTCGTTTGTGAAACATTAAGCATTAAAGTGCAAATTTTTGTTAGACTCATGTGTCCGCCCCCTCTACCAGCTAAACGGTCGTGTTAGGGTACGTGAAAAAAATCACAGTGATAGTATATATAACTAAGTTAAAAGGAAAACTATCACAGCTAAGTAGGCTTTACAACATTACGAGTAAAAGTTGACCAACTTATAAAATGTACTTTGATAACATATTTTCCTACACATAATGTATGGGAGCATAGGTTTTTCAACTGCAAATGTGTTTGTTTTTCATTATTACAATGAAAATCATCGTTCGCAGGCAAATTGGACAGTAGGAAGTGTCCGCATAATATTTTAATGGGAAACTACGGAACCCTACAGTGTGTGTGGCCCGACACGCACTTTGTCGGTTTGTATTTCATAACATCACGCCTGTAATCCCCGAAGGGCTGGGCAGAGGTGTACCTGAGAATAAACCCAAATTTCGCGAGTTATGTTAAAGTCCCATGTTGTAATAGGGCCGAGCCTGTTGCCATCAATCAGGCACAGATGTAGACTCCGTGGCTGCTACTGAGAAATTCCTAATGAAAAACTCATTAACACTTTGCCCCACCCGGGAATCGAACCCAGGATCTCTTTATTTTATTATATTTCGAAATCGATTCCCAACATGCCTAAACTTGAATCCATGATATTATTATATTCTATTTGCAGCACTATTGTGCTAAACCTTATACCTGCACCTCAATGGACCAACAATGGTTTAGTAAAAATTCTATTACCATTATAATAGACAAGTTTTCTACCAGATAGTTACAAAAAAAAAGATGGTTTTGTGAAAAATGTCTAGACATTTTACGTAAACACCTATCTAAATATAAAAAGGCAGGTAAGACAACAATGTCAATGTCAGACACTAACGTAGGCACAAAAATTAATGACCTGGAAAAACGATATGGTAGAAATCTAGAAAGATAGAATTTTCGGGCCTAGAGAAAGAAAGAATCTATCTTTTTGGGGAAATCTTTGCAAGAACAGTTGTTAGACAATATAAAGCTTATTCTTGGAATAAATGGTTTAGGATTTTCTTTGATATTACGTGTGGTAAGAAGTACCAACATTTACATACATATTTTAGGTGGATACAGTCTGCCACACAACTAAATTAACATAATCATGGGATTTTTCCCCTACACGTTATTTTTCCTTATTGTTTTATAGTCTAGCCTAGACGCTAGACGTACGGCAGTGTTTCAAGCCAAGATGAAATAAGAAATTTTCCACTCTATTGAACTATTAGTTGAAAAAAGGATAGGGTTCGGGGTTTAGCAATAACAGCCGCTTGGGTCGATCTTCGAAGCTAAGCAATGCTTTGGGGATGGGTTACCATCTGTTACATATTGAGACTTCTCCTCTTCGTGCCTCAGAACGCCCGTTGAGCCGTTGGTTTTTCCAGGCTGTCTGCTGCAGGCGATATCTAAAGACCTTTGACAGTCGGAACAGGTATAGTTAGAACACCGAATCTTTGACAACCAGTCTTACCACCGGGTACCGTTTAACTGCTGTGGAGGATAATTAGGTCGTCACTCCATCTAAACAGCTGTTCCTCAGCTGTATCCTGACTGAAAACCGACTCCAACAAAGTAGGGAAAACACTATACAGATGATGATGATGACGAACGACTTGAGACACGTTCATGAGAACGTAACAAAATATAGCAGATAATAAAAGCAGTTCGTTTTGAAGCCGACTGTACCTACTTGGGTGTTTAATAGTTTACGGTAAAGTAGAACAGTTTATGTAAGGCCGCAAATCAAGTGCTGAAGGTTCTAGAAATTTAGGCTTACCTAAGAATAATGGAGTAATGAATAATGTATTTAGACGTTGCATTTGATATGCCTTTTGCTTCGTGTACCTAAGTGTTTGGAAAATGATTGGCGTAGTGGCTCAGTTCTTGGAATTTTTCGGTTAAAAACTGCGTTTGAAAATCACAAACGTTTATAATAGAAGCCAGAAATTCTAAAAGATGGGCAGATTTGAATCGTAAATACCCACTTCTACAATTCGCCAGATACGTTTTGAGTCCCGCTAAAAAGATTTGACGGTCTTCTTTAAGAATTTCAATAATGTTTCGTCTAAACTAAACTTTTTGAAACTGAACTCACGACCCCATGCTCGGCATCATCATCTGCCTCATCTGCCTAGCCTTTTCCCAACTCAGTTGGGGTCGGTTTCCAGTCTAACCGGATGTAGCTGAATACCTATATTTTACATGGAGCGACTGCCTATCTGACCTCCACAACCCAGTTAGTACTGGGTAATACCCCTTGGTAAGACTGGTTGTCAGAATTTTTGGGGCACTGACTACCTGTAACGACTGTCAAAGATCTACAAATGACAGCCAGGACCAACGGCTTAACGTGCTTTCCGAGGCACGGAGGAAACTCGGTATGTAATGGGTGGTCACCCATCCACAGACCAACCTAGACAAGCACGGCTTAACCTAAAGATCGATCTGAGCGGCTGTTATTATTTTGCCACAAGCCCCTCACCCCATGCTCGGCAATCACGACCATTAACGCAATAACCTACAAAGACACACATGAAAACACCTTGAGTTTTAGAAAAAAACTGATTTTCAGGTATAAGTAACGGATACTACGTTCCACAAAGCCGAAATGTTTCAAACTTGATAAGTCATTGGTTTGATGGTGATGCTGTGCACTTCAGTTGTAGCGGGCATTTAAAAAGAACGCCAAGAACATCTATGGTGCAAATGAGAAACTAGCATCAAAATCCTGAATCGCGTTATTAAAGTTATTAGAAAAAACCTGACTAACTTATACTGTCACTTACGGGATATCTTCCGTGAATGAAAACCTGACTAGATCTGCAGCCCTGCAGAAACAAACACCTCTCTGATCGGAGAATCCTCCCTTTTCTATGAGAATGAAGAAGTTTACACCCTGTCCTTCATACCCCTAAACTGCAATACCCTACCTATATGCACTTTTATCAACAAAAACATGGAAGGAACACGATACACATTACACATGCCCGTACCGTCGCCTCGCCTCAAATATGCAGACACGGAGTTACATTCACATTTACCGCTAACAAGCTTTAGCCCGCGGCTCCGCTCGGCCAAGTTAACGGGCTGCCTTTTTGTTCTGTCCATGTTTTGCGTCGTTAAATATGATGGCATATGGTAAATGTTGTGTTTGCATATGACATTGGTATACAATGAAATCTCGATTCAAACGTGTAGGAACGTGGAGACAGGATGACGTGAAAATGTGAAAAAACTCGTTGGTATCGACCATTGTATGCACCCAGAAAACTTTGACAAAGTGACATTTTTAAGCCATAATGATAACGAAAAAGCGAGAAATGCATTTATTGGAATAATATAAATTAAATTACTGCCTCGTTGTTCAAGTGATCGTAAACGCGACTACTGAGCATGAGCCACTGAACCGATCATCCTGAAATTTTGCATTTTACGTTGTCAGGTGTACAGAAACGGACATAGGGTACCTTACATCCCGGAAAAAATATTGTTCCCGAGGAAAACAACCATAACGTTCTTACGATAACAGATGGCGCCACGTGTCTTTCGAATCATGATTGAATTCTATTAATATAAAAACTTAAGTAGTGCGTAGTTGATTGTCAAATTCTATATTAAAACTAGTTAATAATAATAATTATCCGTGGTGCTAGGTAACTGGGTTTAATCCCAGTTATAAACGTCCCTTTGTGTGTGCCTATTGGCCTTGTTTTGTCCTCGGCTATTCTTTTCTGATTAATTTCGTTGTGGGATCTAGAATTGTTCCTCTGGGACTTCGTCGAGCTTCATTGTGTCGGCGCTTTTTTGGTGGTGCCACTGTTGATTCTGGCTTTCAGGAGTTGCAGTGTTTAAGAAGTGAGACGGGCTTGTCCCAAAAAAAGAGGAGCCCTTATAACATGGCACTTAAAACATAACTGGCGAAACGTGGGTGTACTATTTTTTTTTCGATGGCTCATACTTAGTAACCGGAATTTATATTAGTTCTTGGTTTTCCCGCCTGCACAGATAAATGTTGATTGAAGTGTAACCCACCTTGTGTCCCGCAAGTCCCGAGCATGGCAATGCCCGAGGTTCCATGATGTCAAGCCAATAAACTTGTTCAACATGGTACTGTTCCAAAACAACCCTTCTTATTGATTCAAATACTTCTTCTTTCTTCTCTTACTTTCTATGAAGTTAATCCACCTTCAGTCTGGGTATATTGTGCTCTGTGCTATATGCAGCCGTTGTACATTGTACCAAGTCCTAGCACCACCTTGCGACGTAAATATACTGTCCATCAACTATCCTGTCATTTTGCTTTTTTTTTACGAAAAACTCATTATTATAATTATGAATATAGTCTTAAAACTAATTAAATCGAAGCGGGTATTTTCAATTTTATAAACGTTCGAATTTACGTTATTATTATTTACCAACTCCACACGTTCGTAGTTGGCCCACCATTCCAAATTCAAAACCAATCTTATTGTTCCAGACTCCATAGACATGCCCATCTATCACCTGCCAATTCGCTTGCGTTTCAACATGAAGTACCTACCATAGACAGTGAAGTGTTCACACGTCGAGTATCACTTGCGACGAACCACTAATTGGGTCACATCACTAGCACAGATTGAAATCAAACAGAGCTTGAAATGGAGTGTCTGGATGTGTATCAGAGAGTTTGGAAAGTCTTTGTGGATTGTACCAGGGAGATGAAGTTAAAAGTGTTGAATACTTTTTTGTAGGACAAGGCAACAGACTTTTTTTGCTGCATGGGGTACCTTTATTCAGAGTGTATAATTATGTAAGTTATGATTTAGTAGAAGAACACACTGGAATCGAGCCTACACGGGGTTATTGTGTTGTCTTTGGTGTAAAATCAAGTACTGTTACTAGTGGGTGCGTTAACAAGCATTTAAGTCCCGGAACAACTACCTGTAGATAGTTTTGGTCTAATATTTATGACTTCTTCGCCATCTTTATCGCTGATGGAATGTCTGTTAGTGGAAACCTGGTCCCTGTTCTATGAAATACCATAATACTTGTTGATTATTTATTATCCATAGATTTCAAATTACATTTTCACCAAAACTTGACAACATAACACTCTTCTTTTCATTTTCCACTATGACATCTCTATTCATGCTTGCAGTACGAAAAATGTTGAAAACTTTTACTGAAAAATACCCCTGTAACGTTGGAAAACAATTACCGAGCTTCCTACAAAAACATTGTATTTGAAACTAACTGCAAAGCGCTGAATATCCTACCTCAGTTGAAACTGTCCTTTTTCATGTTAGTGCCGGGTATTACGGTGGACTTTAGGTGTGGCTTCTCTACATTACACACTCGTATATTTTGTGAATGAATCATTAGTTTTTTATCTTGTAAATGAATTACACTTCTCATAAGTTTGGTTGAGTTTCAGGATAAAAGTGAAAGAACGAAAGAAAAAGTACGGGGTGGAAGGGAACTCCGGTGCAAAAATGGTTACCACGTATTCAGTACAAGTTTTGGGGGTATGAAGAACAGGGTGTAAAGTTCTTCATCCCCCATAGAAAAGGGAGGATCCTCCGACCAGACTGGTGTTATTGTCTGGTGGGCTACTGCCCGACAGTTGTTGTCGGGTTCTATATAGTCTTAAGTCGTGAATAACTTTACTTGCGCGATGCAGGACTAAGATGTATTTCGATGTTTAGTTTATCTTCTGCGTCATAGATGGCGCTGTAGTACTTTTTGTTCTATGTTGCTGTAGTACTTTTTGTAGTGCCGCTACAAAAGTAACGATGAAAATTTTCTATGTGCGGCCTCAGAATAATGTACTGAATACGTGGTAACCGTTTTCGTGTTTTTATTTGACTCGTACAGGACAAAACAATAATACAAAAATTAAATAAAAAGAAAAAACAAAGACATACTTAAACCAAATTCGTCCTGTACAAGGCCAAAAGGCCCTCAGCAGTGCATGAAGTGAATTCATTATCTTGTATCGAAGCCATAAATTCCATACTTACCTACTATTCATACACTACATTGCGAAAGTAACTTTCACCTGAACGGATTTTGATGAACGAACAGCCAGGATTGGCACACAGGTAAACCATGAACTAGGTTACAACCTAGGGTACTTTTACAACGGTAATACACTCCCATGAGGCATTTCCGAAAAGCTAGTAGGGAAGAAAATGCACTCTGAAATAGTTCTAGAGCCGCTGAAAAAAAGACATATTTTCAAATCTACTTTTCATGATCTTGAACAAAAAACACTTAATTGATAAAATTGAAGTGCTTACTCACAAACATCAGTGTAGCCCTGGCTTGTACTAGGAGTTCCTGTATCACAAGAGCCAGATCTTTACAGATGATTTCTTTATGAGTGGCCGGTTTGTAACTTTTTCGTAGAGGTAAACGTTTTATAAAACGTTTCATTCAAAAAATCATTCAACTCGAAATTATTTTAAAGGCCAAACCACCCCAAAGTGCTCTTTTTCGGTCGTATGACGTAATTAGCCCGAGCCTATGATAATTAAGTTGTATGTCTGTCTATAATACACAGCGCTCTTAGTTCAGATAAGAAACCAGACCTGGAATCTTGCTTCATTTGACGATGCTGCTTGATAACAAAAATAGCCAATAAAATAAAACGAAAACTAACAAAAGTCAATAACAAAACTAAATTGTGAATTTGTGAATTACTAACAGTTGTGCAATTGTGTGTGTAACTATTTTTGGATGGCAATAGACTCACCCCCTATTACGTACTAAAACATAAATGCGAATGCTTCTGGATTTTAATTTGAGTTATTCATCTATTTCTATGAAAAAATAAACTGCTCATCCACAATCAACACCAACTTAAACTACTGAAAACACCTGAAAATGTTCACTCCGACTAGTTAGCTAGTATAAAAGCTGAATTCAGGCCAGCACCGGTAGGCGCCCGGTAATGGGTAAACTTAGGCACTGCGCTTTGTAGTCTAACATACAACTTAATTATCGCAGGCCCGGGATAATGACGTCACAGGCTGATCGAAAAAGGACAGTTTGGGCTTTAGAATAATGTTTTTAGAGTTCAATGTTGCGTTCAATGAATGTTTTATTTATGAAACAGTTTGTTGAACGGTAGGTTAAACTATATGAAAAAATTATCAATATACCACCATGAAGCGCGTACCACCGCAAAGGTAAATGAAATGTAGATTTCTTTTGGCGTTTAAATATTTTTAAACAGCCGGTAGGTATCATAATACCATAATATCACGCCTGTAGTACCGAAGGGTTAGGCAGAGGTGTTCCTAATAGTACACCCACATTTTGGCAGTTAAGTTTAAGTCCCATGTAATAGGGGAGACCCTATTGCCATCAACCGGGCACAGATCCAGACTTCGTGGACTCAAATTCCAGATGGAAAAACTCAATAACACTTTACCCGACTCAGGAATCGAACCCAGCACCTCTTGCTCAGTAGTCGCGCTTGCGACCACAAGACCAACGATGCAGTTTACATTGATTTCAATCAGCCTATAACGTTCCCACTGCTGGGTCACAACCCACCTCGTTGTAATAATGGGCCGTCCACCGCGTGGGCTCAGTGCGGGTGAGTAGTTGTTCAAATGTCTTTGAATTTTCGGCTCTAGGACATGCCGGATTCCTCACGATGTTTTCACTGGTTAGTGAGTTCCGTTCTGGGTGGATTTTTGATAGATATTTTCAAAATTATATAACAGGTTCGAGTACAGTACACGGGTAAAGCGAAGCACATAATATACAGTTATGCACGAGCTAATCTCAGAATGTTTACTTAGCCTGATAGCTTCCATGAATTCACTAGCGTACATAGTAAAAATGTATTGCTTCCCTACCGTAATACGTTATCTATTTCATCGTATCAAGTGAAATACTCGTAAATACAAATTCTGAACAACAACAATCGTTAAATTAAGTATTCTATTGTATAATGTACTTATACATTCAGTAGTAATATAAAACAGCTCTAAACAAAAACTCTCATAAGTAAAAATATTCCACAAACAAATCGTTTTCCCAACCCGACCAACTTAACTTTCAGATACAATCCCGATTCGTATATTTCACGCAGTTTCACATATAAACTACTTACACAAACAAAAATATTTGCGACAAAAAGAAAGCGATAACATAAATCACCGGCGACGGACAAACTCGAAACTCGAAACTGATACTTGCGAAAACGCTCACACACCGAAGGGTACTATCAGCTTATCGAAACTGGAACTGCACTGCGCGCTATTTGTCAAACTTTCGGCGAGAACGAAAACATAAACGTAATACTTAACCATTATAACTTGACTCCTCATTTCGCCTCTCTATACCCCGGAAACTTCAACATCACCGAAACAAAAGACATGGAAGGAAGCTCAGGTTAACTGGTAACGACGCGCGACAGATTGAGAATATAACCTCATGTATAATTCACACGCGAGCTTGAATCGAGAGCGCGATCGAACATAATGCATTGCTGTTGCATTCTATGAAAGATTGTAGCGAATAAATGAATATTTTACGGTGAAACGATTCCATTTGGATGAATATCTGATAGTTCATCCTTTCGATATGAGTTTGGGAACTGTTTTCCTATCAATTACTGATGATCTAATGTATCAAGCTTGTTTTGATGGATTTTCATTGAGTTCTTGCAAATGGTTGTAAGTGCAAAGTTTTTTTATCGTTTCATGTTCCATGCTTTCCTCCATTAGATACATGGGAAAGAATATAAACAGGAAGTTAGTGTGTTGATGTTTTCTTTTATATATATCAATGGTTTATCGTGATCAACGATAAGTACGAGGAAATTATTTAGCTACGATCACGAAAAATGTTGAAAGTGCATTCTTATTCTTTACTAGCTGATACCCGCGAGCTTCGTTCGCGTGAAATTATTGTATATAAAAATATAACTCCCTTTTTTTAATCGGATTTTATTACCAAAATTTCAAGGGGTTTAGTTTTTTGCACGGATCCCTAATTATTTTTCGTCAAATAGAAGTAGCCTAAGTTACACCTTATTACATCAGCAATCTGCCAGTGAAAGTCCCGTTAAAACCGGTCCAGCCGTTCCAGAGATTAGCCGGAACAAACAGACAGACAGACAGACAGACAAAAATAAAAAAAAGAAATATTTTGGTATATGTACCGTATTCATATGCATGTAGTAAAAAGCAGTTATTTTAATGTTACAAACAGACACTTCAATTTGATTTATTATGTACCTAGTATAGATTACACACACAATTTCAATATACGATTTGGAAGGGACACAGTACAACATTCTGAGCAAACATTCAAATTTTTCATCGGTTATTTTAAAAAAAAAACAGCTGTTCCATAAATTTTGATCGTGTACATATTGCACTTTTGTAGGATTGATTTTTTTTAATGGAGGGCTCAGAATGATGTACTGAATACGTGGTAACCATTTTCGCGTCGGTGTCCCTTCCACCCGATATAGCTTAATATATACAACGGCAATCAGTATTTAGCCTGATATGCGCCCGGTTGATGGCAATAAGCTCACCCCTTATTATTTGGGGATCAAACATATCTGACAAAGGTGGATTTACTACTTATAAATACAACTCTCCCTAACCCGTCTGGGATTACAGGTGTGATGTTATGTAACATCTTTATATAAATCAATCATAAATAAATACTTATTACTGAAAAAGATCAGTTGTCTGTCTGAGGCATAAGTCATTAAATAAACACGTTTCGATGAACCTTCTATCCACCCCAAGTTAGGTCTTCGTTATTCAAATACGAGTATTTAAGATATTAAAGTCGCCGAAATAAAAAAAGAGTATCAAAGCCAAGTAACGCATCACTAACTAATTCATTTAATACACTTCCAATCCAATAAGCAACGGCAATGCTATAAATTCAAATGCATAACGAATAAATCATACTTGAAAATCTCAGTTATTATCAACTTTAAGGTTATGAACTCATGAATCACTATTTCTGACATTTAAATAAAGCAAGAATTTTTAAATGTCGTGCACGCATAATACTCCGTATCTAAAGAGATTTTTCCAGTCAAATAGCTACGAAATATACCCGTAAAATAGTAAAACGTCTAACTGAAATATTTCATGCAGTTTCGAATTTTTCTTTTCAGAAAACTCCATGCGTAAAGTTGCCTCTAAAAAGGTTAAAACACATTCGAGGCAAGCCGAGTATGAAGTGCGTCAACGACATCGTGACTTCTTTTTTTCATGCTCAAAGGGCATTTCGAGTTTTCTAATTATTTGCACCCCAGTCGTGTCGGATGAAGTGGACAGTACATTTTAATTCGTGGTCTCCGCAACCAGTAAGGGCCGACCATTGAGTTTGAAATGCGAACAAAATCAAAGGGTCGAATAGGTATAGTGATAAATGATTTGATCCGGTACTTTACAGTATAGATAAAACATGATTACATAATGCGGTATTTGAATCGATACAAATGAACATGATTCAATGCTTGGATCGATACAAAAGTGCCAATAGGTATCGAAATGGATCGTATCGTACTAAATTGTCATAAGTTGCAAGATAAGTAAATTAAAAAAAAAATGAAGCTAATAATATGGGAGCGGTACAAAAGATTTCCAGAATTATAACCTAGATTGTTCAATCGATTAATAATACGTTTCGTTTATTTGCGATTCGCATAGATCCAAATATCGACACAAAAGAGAGTAACGTCCATCTCTAAATAGGTATAAATAATAATGGCGGCAAAACTACGAAACTACTTATTGATCTGCGTACGTATTTATAGGTCACTGCTTTCCCACGAAAGTAAGCGAACTGAATTTATTTTTGCATGAGGAAGTTATCTTTCCAACGTTATGTTCTGGTGAATATTATATGTGGGATTTATGTACACGAGGTATTGGTTCACAGGGTTTGAAAAGCTACAAGGAAAAGGTGAATGTGTATGGATGAATAAACGTGTATAGCAATTTTTCTCATATAGTGTGGAGTCAATAAAGCGAAGAAAAGAGCTGAAAGAATGTGTTTTCTATACATTTTATTAGTAACGTTCACACTTAAAATTATAAATGACAAAATGTAACTTTGTCTGTCTCTCTGTTTGTTAGTTTTTCACGGCATTAACGGCTGTATGGATTTCGATGGAATTTGACAAATAGAACATGACCTGGGTTAGGACAGAGGATACGTTTCTTAACCCGATATTACGTTCCCAAAGGATAATTTTCGACCACTACGCGAGCACTTGGAACAGTATGAGGCCACGCTAATCACGGCGTCTTTGGCGTCTTTTAGGTCCTAAGTGCATGTGTTTGGACACTCCAGTAAGTGGGTCATGGTCTGGTTGGGAGTACCTCAGTCACAGTGTGTCGGCGGGATCTTTAATTCCCCTTTTTGAAAATTGTGTTTACAGCGGCCTATTTGGTTTTACTTACTTTGTTTCACTCATCATATTCCTGCTTTTGTCCCCTGTTATTTGGGGTCGGTGCAACACGTTTCTTTCTTCTATTCTCCTCTGTCAACCGTCACGCTATCATTTACTGCTTTATCTTTCATATCATTCCTCACACTATCCATCCATCGTGTCTTTGGTCTTCCTCTTCCTCTCCATCCACCAACTTATTACTTTTTACTTCACTAGCCACCTTATTGGTTACTTATTCCCAAAAAGCACCGTCACACATTCTACCTACGTCCGCCTCTGCGAAAAATCAAAAAGTCTTCCGATTAACACGAACAGTCTGGCCTACGTCCAAAACTTCCTAATGGAGTTCTGCGCGACTGTGACCGACTACTTCAGTACACTTGGATGTAAAAATTATGCTGCGCTTCATTCCAAATATCCTTTTACTAAGAAGCCCCTTGATACATTGATGCATCGAGTGTAGTGGCTTTTTGCTTGAGTAAGTGAAGTTTTCTGGGAAAGTATGTTAAAGAAACTACTGGTTTAGGTTCAAGGAATTTTTACATCTAAATAGGCTTTATAATATTTCTTATCAACACAGGTTATTGATTTTAATAATTAAGAATACAGACTGGATGCGGACTTTGGATCCAAAGGGACCCCTTAAATGAGCCATAGAGTAAGTATCGACAACATTCGCATAGAAGTTAATTACAAAAAGAGTTCTTTAAATTCTCAACTCTAAAAAGTTCCCACTGCTGAGACACAAGCTTCGTTTTTATACACCGTTATTAAAGCAATTGTGTTTTTATTAAAAGCTACAATTTCATGCTAATGCGTACCATTTAAATCACCATAATCTAACCTAACATTATTAAAACCTTTACACCTAACTCTCTTTCACACACAGATTTATAAAACAAACACAGCATAAAGAACGATATTAAGATGCAACGTCCAACCGTGTATCAGGGATGGCGCTCGTTAAATTTTCAATCTGCCGCGAGAGGGAAGCTAATGACAGCTGGAGTCATTACGCGTGGCTTTCTCTATGGACCACCGTCTAGTCAATGGATGGTAAAAAAACTTGGGTTTAGTGCGCGGAAAGTATGGTATGTATGCACTGTGGATCGATTCGGGTAGTAGTCAAAATGTGCCTGAGTTGGGCAAGGTTTAATTTAATGATGATTGGACTTGGTTAGGTAGTTCAGTGATAATCTGCATGATATCTAAATTATGACTGAAACAGGAACAATCTTGACTAATAGAAGTCGTTTAAAATGAGTTGCAGAATTATATTTTTCTCGGCTAGTTTGTTCCGCGACGACTGACGCTTGTATAGTTAATTATTAATGCTACGTACGGTTGCTCACATATAATATAATAATAATCATTTTATTATCAGGCAACAAGGCCCATAGATAAAATACACTAAATAATTTTACACAATGATAAACTAATACATATTTTAAAACCTTAAAACTAATAATAAACTATACACGTAATGTTGCTGGCGTCGTGTTTCGCTGCGTGGTATCGCGTAACCGTCCTCGGATACGTCGATATACGACACCTTTCGGCCAAAAGTCCTCTTTCAGGCAGGTCTGTAGATGTTGGGTTGGAACTCGTACCACGTATATACCTACAGGTTACCGGATCGGTACCGTTCATGCGGTAAAAATAGTCCCATACTTCCTATATGCACTCGCACATAATATAGAACATACTTGCTAAGACCGGTAAATGTAGGTATGTACCTATATCTTTATGCAAGCACCCAATGGATGACAAAAAAAGTGTAACGTAGTAGTGGTGACTCACTCTTGATTACGCTATTCGTACGTCTATCCCTGTCATTAATCTCATGAGTCTTATACTAATTCGACGTTTACACTCTGTATCTATTAAAGCTCCACTTCATTTCTAACTCATCAACAAGAACAAACTAGGTAAGCACTCCAAATATGATATAAACTAAAGCTAACTCTACTAAAACTAAATCTACTTACAAACTTTAAAAGCATAGGAAGACATTTTAAAAACAGCTGACATAATCCTTGCAAAGATACTTATTTCACCCACTGCCCGAAATACATGGAAATACTTAAATCCACTAGGTTTCATCATAACATTTTCATACTCACTCCTCCGAAGAAAATCGAGTCAAAGCAAAGATTTTATTTACTTCACACACTGATGTAAAAGGAACCCCTCTTTGAGATAAAAGATGGTACGAAGATAGTACAGTGACTAGCACCATTATATACCAACTTTTAAAAGTGATTTTCTCGTATTGTATTGCTTGCAATCTCATGTTTTTACTATAGTAATATAGTATTTTAAAACCCATTTCATTATGAAATAGGTTTTATTTAAAAGTTGGAATCTTTCTTCCGCGAGAAAATGACTTTTGAATTTAGATAAGTGTATACAATATTGGTGCTGCGCCGACCCCCAAATAAATTGTGAAAATGGCAGGTCTATGATGATGATGATACATATTGGTGCTGGTGACTGTACTTTGTTGTAGAAACAGAACCAGAAATACAACTTATGTTAACCCGCGTTTCTTTTGCAAATACTTTAAATTAAGTCGTAAGTGTATGTGCTGTGGACATAGACTGAAGATTAATCTTTCGAGTTGTTCTTATTTTCTTGGAAGAATAAAAAGGGATGCCGGAAATTGGTTTGGCTAGACAGGATGTCAAAGACCGCAGAATGTCGACGGTTTTAAGATAAGATAAGATTTTGTTTATCAGTTGTCTGGTTGCCATAGTACAGGCTCTGCCTAGTTTGGGATCAGATGGCAGTGTGTTGGTTGTCCCAAGATATTATTATTATTTTATTTGGTACATGCATATATATTATCTTGAGCCACTTTAAAATATAACGGCATGCCTTATATTGCCTTTCCTTTATAGTTAGAATGAGTTCTCAATAAATATTGGAAAATAGTTCAGTAGCAATTAGCCAAATGTTCAGTTTCCTAATTGTAAAAACAAAATTAAAAGTACTTGCACGTTGTTTCTATAATTGTGTATAGATGTATGTCACCGCACTTCGGGGAACAAATGGCTTTTAAGACACAGGCTTCTAGCCTAGTTTAGAAGTCAAACGTTCATTTATAAATTGTCTCTGTTGTACTACTATAATGTCACTAAATTGTTGGTTTTTGTGTACAAATAAAAATATTTTATTAATTTATTTATTTATATCTGCAAAGGTTTAGACAGAGGTGTACCTAAATATAAAGGAGTAGATACACCCACATTTCGCCAGTTATGTTTAATTTCTATGTACTAGGGGTCAAGCCTTTTGCAATCATCGAGCCAAAGCCTCAGGGTTGCTGTTTAAAAATTCCTAGTGGAAAAACCCAATAACACTACCGTCCTGGGCATCGAACCCTGGACCTCATGGTCAGCAGTGGCGGTTGCGACTACAAATATGAAGATAAACTGAAAATTCTTTAAGATAGAAATCATTTACTTACTCATCGCATAGGTTATTTAATCGTATGTAGTTGCATATGAACTTTTAAACACTTACACACGCATATAGGAGCTCGTGCTAAATATGAACAGCCGCTCGGGTCGATCTTTAGGTTAAGCCGTGCTTACCTAGGTTGGTCCGTGGATGGGTGAACACCCATTACATACCGAATTTCCTCCGTGCCTTACAAATAGTCAGTGGTCCGTATGTCTGACAACCAGTCTTTCCAAGTGCAATCGTATTATGTACTAACTGGGTTGTGGAGGTCAGAGTCAGTCAGTCTATGTAAATTACTGGTATTCAGCTGCATCCGGTTAGACTAGAAGCCGACCCCAACATAGTTGGGAAAAGGCTAGGCAGTTCATGAAACTCTAGAAAAAACACACTGTACTTGAACAATTCAACGCGATCCTTTTGAAAAATATTGACGAGCAAAGTTCAACGTCAGACGATGTTTCTGGCGCCTTCAACTTCCAAAGACCCATTCTTATCTGGAAACGATTCAATAAAAATCAGTTTTCCAAGTTGTAGAGGTAAACCGATTTGTCCAGTGTTATCAGGGAAACTGCTCTCAGTTCACAAGTATGGATGTTTTCCGAATGGGTGCGTTGACCGGGTTAGTTCGGCCAGTAGAAAATGATGGATGGGGTTTTTTTGACGTTCGATGGTGGAAGATTGATTTCTTGAAGGGGAATAATGTTTTTGTAGAGGGTTGATAAGACGGAAAGAGTTGGGTTTGAAAAGAAAATGATCATACAAGTAGTAGCTATTTATAAACACGAGTTGAAACTTGAATACTTTTTAGGCTTCAAAACAAATGAAAATCAATTCTTAATACAAAGTTAACTGATCCAATTTGAAATCCATAGAGAATATTACAGTGCATTTAACCTCCACGGTTATTCATTAAGAACTACATTAGTACTACACTGGATGTTATTATTTTATAGATAAAAAAACACTAACTTCGTTTTTAGAACTGATTGGAAACAAGTGCGACTTGGAATCACGCATGAAGGGTTCCGTACCATCGTAGTAGGGGAGCCTCCTTTAATTTGTTTTCCTTTATTTATTTTCCTTACATACTAATTACATTTTTAAATATTTTTATTAACAAAAATTATATAAAAAACATTAAAAAAAATAAAAAAAAATAAAAAAAAAATATCCCTGGACATTTCACACAGCACCATCTAGTCCCAAGCTAAGCAACCTAATGCTTGTGTTATGGTAACTAGATGGCTGATAAACTACATATATACATTTTTTTTTTTTTGTAAATACATACATATTATAGATAGAAAAACACCCAGACCCGAGTTAACTCATCGTAACACGCGTTTACGCTGAGCATGCAGCACCGCCAGCATGCGTCATTTTGCAACTATGCATTTACCGGAAATTCAATAGAATTATTTTTCTTTGTATTGTATTCAGTCTTGCATCAGCCATCAGCTTAATATCCTGTATTTTTATAATTAAATTAATATTGTAATAAATAAATATTTTTTTTAACTAAAATCCCGACCGCCGAAACTTAACTGGCGCAGTCGGTAGGATCGCGACGTTCTAAGATCGAATCCAACTCTTCATCTTAAGAGCGACGGTTCTCAAATCGTTCCTTCGTGATCTACAAAGAACCTATCGCGCGGTCGGACACCTCTACGGTCATCGGGATAAATCTCCGGAGAATTGGAGGAAGCTGCGCTGGCCGAGACTCGACTCGACAGGAGATGCAGTGGCTGCTTTGGTAAGTACTCTTATTTGCCAAGTGTCCTTGCTCGATTTCCTGCCTTATTTTAATTTGTGTATTTTATGTTAATCTATGTGTATCTGTCTATAAGCTAAAATCGCAGTAGGCAACCACAAAATTATAATAAGTAGCGTTAAGTATCCCACGAGTAAATTCCAAGTGTTTAATTTGACACCTCTATTGTTTTACGTCAAGCGCCACTAGGCCGGCAAGCTACAGAAAAACAATGTCGCTCAGGGATTATGATGCTAACTATAAACCGTACAAACTAATTGCAGATTTAATGCCAAGATATGATGGTAATCCTAAATTACTCAATTATTATATTAGGGAAGTAGAAAACTTATTACAGTTAACTTCAGAGGCAGATCGTGCGCACCCAGCGTTCATCTGTTTAATTAAAAGTAGGCTCAGTGGTCCAGCCGTAGACGCAATAGCGTACGAAGGCTACTTAAACTCATGGCCATCAATTAAGAATGCGTTAACTAGACGCCTTGGTGAACCACGAAATGAAATACAAGTAATGCAGGAGCTAACGCGAGTGCGTAAGTCTAAGGCAGAGGACGCTGAAAGTTTCGGCAAACGCCTCCGTGAGCTGTTGGATACTCTGTATTCCGTAGGGGAGCATGGCAATAAATCGTATTACGAAAAGATGGTTATTGAACAGTACATAAACCAGTTAGACTTCCACGTCTCGTTGGGCGTTCGAATCGCTAAACCGGACACCTTCGAAGCAGCCATTATAGCGGCTAGACAAGAAGAAGCTAGGCTTTCATATAATAGAGCTAATTACAGTAATAATAATCCGTCAACGTCACAAGCAAAGCCAAAGGAGTTATCTAAACAACCAGGCAATAGTAATCCCATCCGTAATACAGTAAACCCATTTGTACCTGGCTTTATTATTCCCCCACAAAACTTTGTACCTCAACAAAATAATATGACCCCTGAACAGCGTCAACAATGGGTACAATCCATGTTACCCTGGAAGGCCAGGCCAGCATCAGGTAACTCTAGGCCAAATGGTTCAAATAACTTTAGGAATCAACCCAACATTCCAAAACCACCGGTTCCCACACCAGTATCATCGGACGTCACAATGCGTACGGCAGGTAAGCCAGAAAAACCACAGTTCGCTCAGCAGTTGTTCTACATTCCGATTCAGATGGCCACTCAAGATCAACCAGGACCCAGTGACATAGGGTTCTATAACGATGTCACAGACGGCAACGGTAACGGCATATCGGTCGAGCCGAATGCAAACACGGACGAACAAGAGGTAGGTGGTGACCAGGATTTTCCCTTGGACACCAACCGAGACAGCCAGACGTAGTTTCAATAAATTTCCAGACCAAGAAATATTTACCGTACATAATACTACCAGAGTTTGACGGTAAGTTTCTAATAGATACAGGGGCCAGTCATTCAACTATAGCAACTGACGTAGTTGCAGGCACCATATTTGAGTACTGCGTAGAAACAGAACCCTTTCAAATTAATACGGCACACAGTTCATCAGTTCACGACAAGGTAGTTTACCTTCCCTTACCTCCCGCGTTTAATAGCGATATAACACATAAATTTCTAATATTCGACTTCGATCCTAAATATAAAGGTCTTATCGGAATTGACCTTCTGCAAAAACTGAAGAGTAACATTGATTTAAATAATAATGTTTTACGTACATCTACAGCGGAAATACCAATACACTTTAGTTCTCCACCCCAAAAGATAAGTATCGAACCTAGATGCGAAAAGATAGTCAAAGTAAAAACCAACTACTTAGACGGACAATACCTTCATGACGATTTAATCTGGTCAGATGGTTTAATGTCCCCAGCAGCTATAGTCAACGTTACAAACGGTTCTTTTAAAACATCGGTAATTAATCATAGTGATCAAAAGAAGTGTATCCCGTTTAACCCGTCAATTGAATTAGAGAAATTTTCCAAGGTCAACTATAATAATAATCACGATATTAATACCATACAGGTTCAATCCAACATTGACCAAATATTAAATGAAAACCTTCAGAAAATTCGTACAGATCACATGAATGAAGAAGAAAAGCGCGAAATAATCCGGATATGTTATCAGTATAGGGACTTATTCTATGCAGAAGATATACCACTCACTTTTACACACGCTGTTAAACACGAGCTCAGATTAAGCGATAATACACCAGTTTTCGTACGTAGCTACAGACAAGCTCCTCAACAACGCGAAGAAATTTGTAAACAAGTAGATAAGCTCCTTCAGCAAGGTATCGTGCGAGAGAGCATATCTCCTTGGTCATGTCCCGTGCATATCGTACCCAAAAAACCCGATTCCTCAGGCAACGTCAAATGGAGGCTTGTAATTGATTACAGACGACTCAACGATCGTATCATTGAAGATAAATACCCCTTACCAAACATACACGACATATTAGATAGATTAGGACGAGCGCAATACTTCACAACCCTAGACCTTGCTAGCGGTTTTCACCAAGTGGAAATGCACCCCAATGATATTGAAAAAACCGCATTTACCACTGAACGAGGACACTATGAGTTCCTTAGAATGCCCTTTGGACTCAAAAATGCACCAAGTACATTTCAAAGGTTGATGGACCATATATTAAGAGGCATAGATAATGTCTACACCTACTTAGACGACGTAATAATAATATCTACGTCATTGCAGCAGCACATAGAAAAACTAAAGCAAGTATTCGAGCGATTCAAAACACATAATCTAAAGATTCAGTTAGATAAATCGCAGTTCCTACAAAAACAGGTTAACTTCTTAGGACACGAGCTAACAGATGAAGGATTAAAACCAAACAAAGACAAGATAAAAGCCGTACTTAACTTCCCCCTACCTACGTCTCAGAAGGAAATAAAAGCCTTCCTAGGTTTAGTCGGATATTACAGAAAATTCATAAAAGATTTCGCCAGACTTACGAAACCAATGACCCTTTGCCTTAAGAAAAATAGTAGAGTCGTACACTCCCCAGACTTCTTAGAAGCTTTCAATAAGTGCAAACAAATTTTAACTAACGCCCCAATACTACAGTACCCGAATTTTGATGAACCTTTCATCCTCACCACCGATGCTTCAGATGTAGCATTAGGTGCGGTGTTATCTCAAGGAATAGTAGGATCTGACAAACCAGTAGCATTTGCATCCCGAACACTATCAGATACCGAATCTCGTTACTCTACAATAGAGAAGGAGCTACTCGCCATAGTATGGGCAATTAAATACTTCAGACCCTATCTCTACGCTAGAAAGTTTATCATCTACACAGACCACAGGCCTCTCACTTGGCTAATGTCATTAAAAGATCCTAACTCTAAATTAACTAGATGGCGTTTAAAACTATCGGAATATGACTATAAGGTTGTATACAAGAAGGGTCGTCAAAATACTAACGCAGACGCTCTATCACGTGTTAAAATCTTTCATGGCAGTGTTGACTCTCTAGCTGTTAATTTAGACGATAACGAAGATGATGAGATAATTAATAGAATATTCGAAAATGCACGTAGGGAAGCCGAAAATCAAATAGACACAATAGCATCCAATGAAAATATACTACCACAAAACCCAAGCATTCCTGAATCTCATATAGGCACAGATAGTATGAGTATAGTATCAGCTGAATCTGAATTAGTATCTACGAGACATACACAGCCTGATAACGAAGCTAGAGGCATACCCATCATTACAGACGCTATTGACAGGCAGTTGAAGCAGTTCCACGTTAGGTCCACGCCTGGATCTACGTATAGAGTAGATAACAGATCCACTAACTCAAAAGTAGTTATAAAAGATGTCTTTATCCCAGTAAATAATACAGAGTCCGAGATAATTAGATTCCTTAAAGAACACACCATCGCTGACCGTGTATTCCATTGTTACTTTCATAATGAAGAGTTATACCATGCCTTTTCTAGAGTCTACACAACAATATTTAACGACAGAGGTCCTAAACTACTTAAATGCACAACACGCGTAACTCTTGTAGAAAACAAACCTGAACAACAAGAGTTGATTAAGAAATACCACGAAGGTAAGACGGTTCACCGTGGTATTCAGGAGACGTACAAGCAGTTGCACAGAAATTATCATTGGCCAAACATGCTCCTTACAATTCAAAGCTTTATTAATCAATGCGATACTTGTTTGAAATCAAAATATGAACGCAACCCTCTTAAACCACCCCTAGCTATAACCGATACGCCTCGCAAACCGATGGAACATATATTTATGGACTTATATTCAACCGGAGGCGCAACGTTCCTTACAGTCATCGATAACTTTTCTAAATACGCCCAGGCAGTCCAACTAACAGCATGCAGCAGTGTCCATATAGCTGAAGCACTACTAAACGTTTTCTCAGTGTTAGGCTTACCAAACAAAATAACCACAGATTCAGATACTAAATTTGACAACGATGTTATTAAAGAAATATGCGCACTACATAACATCCACGTACATTTTACAACGCCTTATAACCCTAATTCTAACTCCCCTATTGAACGTTTGCATTCTACCCTAGCTGAAATAATCAGGATTCAAAGAATGACTAACAAAGATGACCCCATACAGCTAATCATGAAGTACTCTATAATAGCATATAACAACGCTATCCATTCGGCAACAGATTATACACCTCATGAGTTATTATTCGGACACACAGCATCTAGAAACCCATTAGAATTATACTACCCAAAAGAATTTTACCAAGACTATGTTATTAAGCATCGTGCCAATGCAGAAGCAGTTCAAGAGTGCATCGCTGCACACATGTCCAAAAACAAGGAGCAGGTGATTGCTAAACGCAACCAAGAAGCAGAAGAGATGAAATTCAAGGTAGGTGAAACTGTTTATAAACAGGTAGCAAAGTCAGCACGCAGTGACAAAACGAAGCCAGTCTTCAAAGGACCATACAAGATTATACACCTTCACCCAAATAACGTAGCCGAAATAATAGGTAACCATCCAAATTCTAAGTCCATTAGAGTTCACTTCAAGCTACTACGGAGGCCTCATCTTGTTGCAGGACCTTCATCGCAGGAGCCGTCGTGCTCAACACAACAGCAACCGTAACCATTACCCATGTAGATAATGACAATGGGATCCTCCTCCTAAAACAAGGTCAACTCCTTAAACAAGACAACTACTTTAGCCTTGCTTGCGTTTACAATATTACCAATTTGCACTTTACATCTATCCAATTGATGTCCTTATATTCAAACACGAAAAACGCTGAGAATTCAGCATCTGGAGATTTACATAAAACATATAGGAATCAAATAGAATATAGCCTTAGTATTATTGGTAAGAAAATTAAGTTTTTATCGCCGCAAGTTAGAAAGCGACGCGGTCTTATAGATGGATTAGGTACTGTCGTTAAGTCTATCACAGGTAACCTCGACCATGAAGATGCAGCTAAGTTCGAAGAAGAAATCTTTAACATTAAAAACAGAGTTAAAAACGTTCAGGATTCACAAAGGAAATCCTTAGTATTAGCACATAATACTATAGATGAGTTCAGTAAACAGTTAACAAAATTAAACAATAACCAGAAACATTTGGCTAGTTTATTACAAAATATCACTAATAATTCCAACGACTTATCTAACCATTTACGTTTCTTAGATATTTACGTACAGATAGATTTTAGTTTACAGATAATTTTGGATAGGTTAATGTTATTAGAAGATGCTATGACTTTTGCTCAGATGGGCACCATGCATCCTAGTATTATAAGCCCTCAGAATCTAATAGAAGAGTTAAGAAATTTAGAAAGTATGTTTTCGTTTAAACCAGTAGCTAGTATTAGTATTAGTAACATATACAGGATAGAAAAGTCAATCAAAGTTAAAGCTTACAGTACAGAACACTCGGTTAATTTTATTCTCGAAATCCCCTCAATTACCCCAGAAACATACGACCTTATTCACCTTTATTCAATCCCAAATAAAAATAACCTTACTATAATCCCTAAATCCAAATACCTAGCACTTGGTAACGATGAGTACGCTTACCTGGAAGAAGACTGTCAGCCACTGACCGACGACACCCAGCTCTGCAAGCTCCTCGACACCAGAAGAATCGAAGACACAGATGACTGCATACTATCACTCATTCAGCATCATCCAGCTAATTGCACCCACGCTAAGATGAACTTAAGAAGAGGAAAAGTTCAGAAGATTGGAGATAACAACTGGCTAATAGTCCTCAGAGAAGACGAAGTCACCAAAACACAATGCAATACCAAGACAGACTACAAGAAGCTATCTGGAATTCATCTCGTTACACTAACGGAAGACTGCCAGATGAACATCATGAACAAGACACTACGGTCTCACACTGACACGGTCGTCATCAACGAGGTTATACCGTTACCAGAGCAGCATCAAGTCTCAGAACAATCAATACAATATGAACTTCAATTAGAAGACATCTCATTAGACAGCATCCATGAACTGATCAATAGGGCAGGAGACATATCCGCGCCAGAAGAAGATTATTGGCCAATTATAGCAGCTACACCTAGCTGGAACACAATCATCCTATATATCTTACTGGTCGCCGCAGCATCCTGGAAGCTGTATCAATGGAAAACTAAGAACATCCCGGAGGACACCAAGGGCAGCGCGGACGCCGCCAGAAGCAACAGTTGCTTCTATCTTATGGAGGGAGGAGTTAACTCATCGTAACACGCGTTTACGCTGAGCATGCAGCACCGCCAGCATGCGTCATTTTGCAACTATGCATTTACCGGAAATTCAATAGAATTATTTTTCTTTGTATTGTATTCAGTCTTGCATCAGCCATCAGCTTAATATCCTGTATTTTTATAATTAAATTAATATTGTAATAAATAAATATTTTTTTTAACTAAAATCCCGACCGCCGAAACTTAACTCCCGGAACAACTACTTGTAGGTCATACAAATATTTGTTCCGTACGGGAATCGAACCCGCGACATGCAGCGCGGCAGTCAATCGCTTGACCACTGCGCCAACCGTGTCGTCATTTACAAATATAAAAAATAGTAGTCCGCCGGTGTCGGGAGCAGGGTCCAAGCTACCGGTGGTTAGGGCTCCAGAGACAGGAACCTCCTCACAATGCGAGCCGTATCGAGGAGTACTGCCTTCTGAATCAGGCCCTTGATCCAACCGCCTAAGGAGAGCCTCGATAGATGGTCATCGAGGCTCTTGGCCATAAGGCCATTGGCCGTCACGACAATCGGCACAATGATAGCCGAGTTCACATTCCACATGTCGACAACCTCGTGTGCCAAGTCGAGATATTTTATTTGTTTCTCTTTCTCAGCTTTCACGAGGTTCTCGTCATGCGGGATGGTAACATCGACTATCATTACGCGGCGCGCTGATCGGTCTATCACCACAATGTCAGGCTTATTGGCCACAATAGTCCTGTCAGTAATGATAGACTGATCCCAGTACAGCGTGACATGGTCTTTCTCGAGAACTGGGTCGGGCACATACTTGTAGTACGGTACCTCAGATTCCACAAGTTTATATTTCAAGGCAAGTTGCTGGTGAATAATCCTGGCTACTTGGTTGTGCCTGTGCAAGTACTCGCCGTTAGCTAGACGAGAACAACCAGAAATAATATGTCTGATGGACTCACCCGGACGGTGGCATGCCCGACACACGTCAACCGTCCCGTCCTTCATAATATGTTTCCGGTAGTTGTTCGTTAACATAACTTCATCCATTTGTTTTTATTATTAGCGGCAACAGAAATACTCATTGAAAATTTCAACTGTCTACCTATTACGGATCATGAGATACAGCCCGCTAACAGACAGACGGATGGACGCACGGACAGCGGAGGCTTAGTAATAGAATCCCGTTGGTTTACCTTCGGATACAGAACCCTACAAAGAGATCAAATCATGCTGACAGCGCGTGTTAAGAAATAAATAAGTAGTTTATTTTAAGAATAATTATCACAATTTAAGTTCTAAACGTCTTTTAATTTATACCAGGTAGTACAGTACTTACGGTCGTTTAACATATTCGGTCCGTTCTCTTCCAAAATATACAGACATCAGATACTAGCTACTCTTCAGATAGTGTACACGATATTTCGAAACCTCCCGGATAACCATTTCCTTCCTTACCGGCAACGGATACCCTTAAAGCCGAAAACCGACTTGCAACACGCCATACCACACAACGTAAATGTAGCATGCCCATTGCCCATTGGTTTCATTTTCGACTTGCTATTCTTCGTTACGTTATTGACCAATGAGGCGAGGTGAAGATTTGTTAGATTATAATGGATGTAAAAGTAACATTAACGAAACCGAAAGGCACTGATTCTCTACGTCACGTCATTGCGATCATTTTTTTTTTTGTTCTAGACCATGCCTTCAACCTTCTAGATACGGAGATATTGAAGTCAATGTCCCAACTTTTTCAAAAGTTTTATTATTTAAGTACATGTTTTTAATGTTATAACTTTACTTTAAATCGCGACCCTTGTATATAAACACCATTATTTTTAGGTCGTTCTGGAACCGAATACCATTAACACGATCATCGAACTCGAAACGATTGGGACTATTTTTTTCAAAAAGTAACAATAAAAAAAAACACGAAAGAATAATGTTTTTTTTGTGAAATAATGAGAACTCAAATGCATATGTGTGTGTAAAACGTATCCACGATCGGCAACACATGCGAACGATACCCATTGAAAAATTGATTCATCGATCGATTCTCATTATTTCACAAAAAAAACCATTAAAT
This sequence comes from Eurois occulta, assembly GCA_950022335.1. NCBI lineage: Eukaryota > Metazoa > Arthropoda > Insecta > Lepidoptera > Noctuidae > Eurois > Eurois occulta. The sequence continues at coordinate 7,765,305 of OX465492.1, read as the reverse complement.
TTATTCTTTCGTGTTTTTTTCTATTGTTATTTTTTGAAAAAAATAGTCCCAATCGTTTCGAGTTCGATGATCGAGCTAATGGCATTCGGTTCCAGAACGACCCAAAAATAATCTATAATATAAAAATAAGTCGGGTTTTCCTTCCTGACGCTATAACTCCAGAACGCATGAACCGATTTCCACGGTTTTGCATTCGTTGGAAAGGTCTCGGGCTCCGTGAAGTTTATAGCAAAGAAAATTCAGGAAAATTAGGGTAGGTAGGGTAGGTAGGGTAGGTAGGGTAGGTAGGGTAGGTAGGGTAGGTAGGGTAGGTAGGGTAGGTAGGGTAGGTAGGGTAGGTAGGGTAGGTAGGGTAGGTAGGGTAGGTAGGGTAGGTAGGGTAGGTAGGGTAGGTAGGGTAGGTAGGGTAGGTAGGGTAGGTAGGGTAGGTAGGGTAGGTAGGGTAGGTAGGGTAGGTAGGGTAGGTAGGGTAGGTAGGGTAGGTAGGGTAGGTAGGGTAGGTAGGGTAGGTAGGGTAGGTAGGGTAGGTAGGGTAGGTAGGGTAGGTAGGGTAGGTAGGGTAGGTAGGGTAGGTAGGGTAGGTAGGGTAGGTAGGGTAGGTAGGGTAGGTAGGGTAGGTAGGGTAGGTAGGGTAGGTAGGGTAGGTAGGGTAGGTAGGGTAGGTAGGGTAGGTAGGGTAGGTAGGGTAGGTAGGGTAGGTAGGGTAGGTAGGGTAGGTAGGGTAGGTAGGGTAGGTAGGGTAGGTAGGGTAGGTAGGGTAGGTAGGGTAGGTAGGGTAGGTAGGGTAGGTAGGGTAGGTAGGGTAGGTAGGGTAGGTAGGGTAGGTAGGGTAGGTAGGGTAGGTAGGGTAGGTAGGGTAGGTAGGGTAGGTAGGGTAGGTAGGGTAGGTAGGGTAGGTAGGGTAGGAAAACATGCATTGCAACGCATGCCGGGCACAGCTAGTGGTGTATAAAACAAGTTGTTTCCCAACAATAATTTTTGCGTCTAGTTACTTGGTTTGATGTACAGAATGCTTGATTAACGACTACATGAAGGGTCCGTTTACACCTTTTGTATCGATTGCTTCTACGCCACTCTGCGCAAGCGGTGCGCGTCAATGCTGAGCAGAGTGCGGGCTAGTCGCAACAGCGTTTTATGTATGGTAGCCAGTAGACTTGACTGTCTGTACATGAATCGATGTATTAATGCTCACATGAGTATTAATACCTCGATTCATGAGTCAGGTAGGGGGCGAGTAGATTAAATTTGTATTACTAACACTAGTTATAAGTCGTTATACTTACCACTAACAAATTGGATCATATTTATCTTAAATAAATGTTTATTATTATTATATTCGGATGTTACTGCCGAAGCGATGTTTTGGGGGACTTACGCAGTTAATGTTCAAAACGTGCTGATTATCAGTCTAGTTTTTAATAAATGGCTTTTGATTTACAATTGAACTTACTTTAGCCCAAACCATATTACCATGAATGTTCCAGAATAAACTTTAAGTTCGTTGTTCGTTTATAATTTAAAATTGCAACTGTTTTTATTTGAACTAAGCAAATGTTATAGTAGAAAAAAAGGTCTGAAACTCTTCATTTACAAATGAAGACCATTTTGCAGAGCTTCGTTTTTCTTGAGTGTTTTGGTAAATTCCAAATTGAATTTTGTCAAAATTAGTTCTGCAAAAAACCAGTTCGGCATAATAATCAAACAATCTTCCAGTTCATATTAAATTGAATAATATTTACAGTGCTTCGGGGAACAATATAGTTTGCTTTGTTGCGTCAGACAGTTCGCAATGGATTCCTTCTGTGTATCTTATTGCATTTAAATTTTTTGCTTCTGTTTTGTAATGCTGAAATGGGTGAAACTTTTGTACGGTTTTTGAATCTTTGTATGTATTCAGATTATGACGTAATCGTTCTTGTTACTTTCATACTATGCATCATTTTGGACAGTAAAAATGACCTTTACTTAACATAGAACATTACGCCTGTAATCCCTGAAGGGATCAACAGAGGTGTACCTAATAGTACACCCACATTTCGCCGGTTATGTTTAAGTATCACGTAATAGGGGGCGAGCCTATTGCCATCAACCGGAAACCCAATAACACTATGCCCGATCTGGGACCTCATGCTCAGCAGTCGCGCTTGAGACCACGACTCCCTCGTTGGTCTCAAAGAGGAAGCCTTACAACTACATTACGGCCATTACTTATGAGTAGTATGTCACAGGTTTGAACTCAGTCAGGCACATTACTTTGAGTAAATAATTTCATCAGCACTGCACACAAAATGATGAAGGAAAACATCGTGAGGAAACGGGCATGTACTAGAACTGAAATTTCGAAGATATCGACATCTACCATCCCACACTGGTAACTTCTATCACAGAGAGGAGACTTGTATCCCGGCAGTTACATTGTAAGCCAGTTACTCAGCTTAGTATGTCACTCCTGTAGTCCTGTATACGGTTATCATCATTTTCTTGCCCTTATTCCTATTTATTTGGGGTCGGCGCAGCATGTCTTCTTCTTCCATACTTCTCTATTATACGTTATCTCAGTAGTCACCTCCTTTCTAGCCATATTCTTCATAGAGTTCATCCAATAGCCATCTACATTCATACGCACTCCTCCTCATACAGTTTCCTCATTCCTCCGCATCACATGTCCACGGTAACCGATTACCACACAACTTTTCAGGCACCGGCGCCACTTTCAGACTTCCTCTTTTGTACTCATTCTTTATTTTATCCATTCGCGTTACACATCTCCCTTAGCATTTTCATCTCAGCCACAGGCAATTGTCTTTCATTCATCCCTTTTGTGGCCCAAAATTCTGATTCATATAAGACAGCAGGTCATCATCATCATCTGCCTAGCCTTTTCCCAACTATGTATTTTGGGGTCGGCTTCCAGTCGAACAGGATGCTGCTGAATACCAGTATTTTACTTGGACCGACTGCCTATCTGACCTCCACAACCCTGTTAGTTCTGGGTAATACGATACCCTTTGGTAAGACTGGTTGTCAGACTATCGGGCTACTGAGCACCTGTAACGTCTGTAAAAGATCTACAAATGAGAGGCGGCACCAACGGCTTAACGTGCTTTCCGAGGCACGGAGGAAATTCGGTATGTAATGGGTGGTCACCCATCCAAGGACCAACCTAGGCAAGCGCAGCTTAACCTAAAGATCGACCCCGAGCGGCAGTTATAATTTAGCCACGAGCTCCTCAGGTCATGTAATACGGTGTTAGTACAAAAACTATCTTTCTAAAGTCCTCATAGTACAGGGTATAGCTAACTTAACAAGCTTGTACGAAATTCGGAGAAGATGAGCTTGAAGACATCGCTGTGTAGTAGTTCTTTGCAAAGTCTGTTGTGTGTTGCCGTTTCTATGGCAACTTGATTTACAAAATCCAACTGAACTGATTAGGAAGACAGTAAAATATTTTGTTGGAAACCAAATAAGTTAACTTTACCTTAATGTAGTTGGTGTACCGTATACGAGTACTTATCAAACGAAATGATTCTTTGAATAGTTTCATTTTATTGTTTTATGTCATTTATTTTCGGTCAGCGCAGTCTTCTTCTTCCACACTATTCGATTAGTCGTCATCTCATGAGACACCAGTTCACCAACTTTCGAGCCATTTACCATATTATTTCCCTAGAACATTTCAGGGACGTGAGGTGCGCACACGACCTGTTTTCGCCGTCAGTCCTAGTCGCACGAATGCAGGCTTGTACCCCTACGTCATCTCACGGGCAATTTCAATAAGTTTATCTCTTACTTGAATGTATTTGCTCTGTCTGATGGATCATTTAGAAAAATATTACTTGACGCAATCCAGAATCTATGTGAATAATGCATGTATTTAGTGTTCCTTAGTCGCTGTAATTTATTTGTGTCGGATTGTCAGGATTAATTACGTATACCGCTTGTACATCATGTGGGCAGACGATGGGTTTCGTGCAATAAAAATACATTGGGTGCGATACACTGTTTCTATTAAACTAACAAATTACTTGAAATTACAATTTAACACAATAACACGGGGCACAATGAATCGGAGTACAGTTCCAGGACGTCTCAACTCAGCTGCAATATGACACTCCACTGTCGTCTACGCCTTGAGCTAAAAACATCAGGGCTCTGTAGAAAGCACGCAGTGGTGGGGGTAGACTTGTCAGTAGGTCGCGTGATGTCACCACTGGCGTACTTGCGATTAATTTTAGGTCCGTACCAATGACTGGATCTGACATGTGTATTTAATCTCAAGCAATTGTCTACTATGTCCGACTTTTACTTCAACAATATTGTCTTTGTCTATCTGTGGAGAACGTGGTTGGTTGTACATTTCTCATCACTCCGTCTATTCTATTTTTTGTAAAATATAATTATTATTGGTTCTTCCGAATACATAAAATAATATATACATGGTCTTTTTTTTTTTGGAGGGTGGGAAATCATCAAATGACCCCTCCCGCTCTGGGCGGAGCGGAAGGGAGTGTCAGACTCTTACTGACTAAAAACCACCCATGTTCCTTCTTTGGCCCTTTATGTTTCAGGGCCGCGGTATCTCTTTCGAACAGTCCCGCAGCCCTGGCAGGCATCGGCCCTTGCGGGCCCCTCCCGTTTGCTGACATCTCTTTGAGGCGCGCGTGGAACACGAACGCGCCGTCGACACGGCCGGCCCGTCGTCATACTACGGACGGACGGCGAGCTAGCCCATTACTCACCGTCCACAGGCCATATATACATGGTCTAACATAATAAACGCAATACCTCTCATGAGGTCTCAGACCATGAAAATGAACAATTTTTTTCTATGACTTTTGGAAATTCATAACTTTTATTTAGTTTTACCAGTCAATCAGCTGATTGCGTCAGTTCCTATAGAAATACCATTTTTTATATCAAGAAGTCGTAGAACAAAAATAGTTCAGTTTCATGGTCCAAGAGATCACACGCACGGACATCTTACGTTTATTATGTGCTAACAGCTCGAAAGATGGTGGTGGTTTCACACAGTCCATTCATCGTTTCTTGGTCTTCCCCTACTCTTATAGGGATCCATATTCATACTCAAAACTCTTTTCCTTACCGAGAAAGAATTTTGAAGAAAAAAGAATCTTTGTCTGTCTTTATGACATAAATTGTGTTGCACTCATCTAGTTAAGCTGTGATTTAAAACTATTCAGTGTGCCTGTTAATTGTCTTTATTGATTTAGCGCTAAATTATAGCTTTTGCATGCCAGTTGGTAAACTATGGCTGAACTTACCTTTTATCTATGTATCACCATGTCCTATACCCATATTTGCAAAATAAAAATTACTTACTTCTCATGACATTTTCCTAGAAGATTGAGTATTATCTGGTCGACCGTGCTGTGTTCAGGTGAAAATAGAGAAAATGAATTTTCCCAGATATGAAGCCTAGCGAGATCTATTAATCGTCCCCGTAAACCCCCTTAATGCAACTTTTATCAAAATCGTTAGAGCCGTTTTCGTGAACGTGATTACAAATATTTATATCCATATATTGCTCATTTTATAGTAGTATGACTTACACACATGCAGAGTATGAATGCAGGCCATGATTTAATCAAAATCCTTCACACAGGAATTTTCCAAAAATATTTCAGTTTATACCGCCCCAAACTGTCACCCATCCTTTGTACAATACGATTTGAGTGGGAAATTCGGAAAGAGGTTCTATTGCAGCCGCCCTTCGCGTCGGAATGCACATAATTCTACTCCACCCAATATCACGCGACGTGAACTACGGCGACGTGATAGTATCCGATGGCAGATAGGTAAGGCTGGGAGTGCTATGGGAGGTATTGTGTTTTATTTTTTTCAAATTAAACTGCGGGCGAATTTCACTAAAAAACTAAACTCGTTTCAGCACATATAAACCACGTTTAAGATCGCCCGAAAATGACAGAGCGCACTTTATATGTCTAATGAACCGAACAAAACCGGTTTGAGTAAGCGTTTTTTTGCGACATTTTTCAAGTGTTTGGCTTGGTTAGCCGATACTCTTAAACTGAACACTTCTAACAGCAGAGACTCTGTTTATGATAAGTATGTAGACTAAACATTATTATAAAGTTACAATCTCGAGGCCGCGTTCGTGTAAATGTAAACACACACATTAGTTTATTCGGAACGCGGACGTCATGGTTATTGTTATGCTTTTTTATTTTTGTGTTTTTATTGGTTTGTTTAACTATACTAATCCATATATAATCTGTTAACTAATTTAATAACGATTCTAACGACATAAACTTGTAGATAGCCACCTATCGTAACTTGTGAGAAAAACGTTTTAAAAAGACACGTCGTAATCGCGCGTGAACACCCGTGAAGTTCCTCACAGTTGACAGATGTCAGATAAATGCCGTGACAGATCAAGGAAAAACCGCGAACAGTCAGGTTCGCTTATCGCCATTAAATTCACGTCTTTTTGAATAAAATGAAACAGATGGTGTCAATATTGTAAAACAAAGGTGTAAATAATGACACTGAAGCTCATTCTTCTCCACCTTCGAACCATTTGATCACAACACTTGAAAAAAAACGTCCCAAAAATCAGAAACAAACCCAGTGCAACCCTCACCTTACATCAGAACAAGACTGTTATTTTGAGTGCGATGCCCTAAGGGAGATTGACCCGAGAATGACCCAACATTTACTTAGATATATGCACCTCCACACTCCTCGATGGCACCATGAAGACGAAATGAAACGTAAGTGGTAGTAACTTACGAAATATTTGACAGTCTCACTCTAACTTTGTTAGTATATGGTGGTATCAGCTTTTCCCACAACTTTGCCTGCTTAAAGATCGAAAATGATTGCACCAGCGTACTACTTAACATAACATGACGCCTGTAATCCACCAAGGTTTAAGCAGAAGTGTACCTAATAGTACACCCACATTTCACCAGTTACGTGTAAGTCCCATGAAATAAAGGGCAAACTTAATGCCATAAACAGGTAAAAATCCAGACTAGATGGTGCTACTGCGATACTCCTGATGAATAAAACCAATAACATTTTGCCCGACCTGGGATTCGAAATCAAGACCTCATGCTCAGCAGTCGCGCTAGCAACCACTAGACCAATGAGGTAGTCTTTCTGTGTGCCAACATAGAAATCCATTTAATTAAGGTGTAAGAAGTAACAGACAAACACAGTTACTGTCGCCTTTATAATATTAGATTTGATAGTTTCACAGTAACAATGTAAGTACTCGTATACGGTGGTCTAGAGTGGTGAGAAATACGTAATTCGATTTTGTTTGAGTCAGGAATATTGCTGTGATGTTACGACTAAACTCAGTGATATCTTTGCTTTGTTTATTTTATTTCATCACCACTGCTCTCGAAACAGTGAAGGAAAACATACGAGAGGAGGAGGTCCTAGAACCGAGAAACCTGGGTCCGCGTGGTGGATTACAGTCCATTCCCTCTCACAGACAGGAGGCCTGACTCCCAGCAATGAGAACAATAAGCGCTGACAACGCTTATACAATTATCAACATCGTTGAAAAAGGGGCCTTTTTTTGCTGACACCTCTTTGAGGCACGCGTGAAACACGAACGCGCCGTCGACACGGCCTGTCGTTATAAGATGGACGGACGGCGAGCTATGAGAAAGGGGCCTAGAACCACAACTTCGAAGACGTGACATCTACGAAGACACACTGGGCCCGCGTAGTAGATAAAGGCACATTAACAGGAAAGTTCTAGGCTGATTTTAATGATGATGTAAGTAGCGTAATATGCAGTTGTTACAGGCAGTCAGTGGCCCGAAAGTCTGACAACCAGTCTTTCCAAGGGGCATCGTATTACTCAGTACTTACTGGGTTACGGAGGTCAGATAGACTGTCGCTCCATGTTTACATTAAGTTGAGGGAGTGCGTTTCTGTGGAAATGAGGAAATTGAAGAAAATGGTTGACCAATGGATGGATGGATGGTTGGTTGTTGGTTGGAAATGGTTGGTTGGTTGGTTGAATGGTTGGTTGATAAATCTTAATCTTTTAAACGAAGCTACTAATTTAGTAAATGTGTTCAAGAGGTCAAAGTGAAGGCACGTGGATGAGATGAGACTGGAAGCCGATCCCAATATAGTTGAAAAAAGGCTAGGCAGATGATGATGAGGTAGCGTATTAAAGTACACATCTACCTAACCCTTCTAGAATTACTGGTGTTATGTTATCTCATCCACGTGTCTTCACTTTGACCTCTTGAACTCATTTACTAAATTAGTAGCTTCGTTTAAAAGATTAAGATTTATTAGCTGGTCAACCATTTTCCTCAATTTCCTCATTTCCACAGAAACGCACTCCCCCAACTTAATGTTTACGGCTTTCGCAGTAAAATATATATAATTCCTATTTATGTTGTAGTTTTATTTGTTGTGATTCAATTAAAACACTATATTATGGTGCCTTTGATCTGTGGTAGTGTATTGAAGTTGGCCAGATGTGCTGATTTTTATGATCTGACCCGTAAACGTACCTACCAATTATGGCGATACAAACCAGGAAGTCAATAAACCGGAGTGTGTGGTGATAAAAATCTAGAAAACCTAAGAAAGAAAGAAAAAGTAATTATTTTTATTTACTTATTTATATAGATTAATAATTTATTTCAAAGATTATTAAATTATTTACAAACTATAATAATTAAAGTAATTATTTGTTTCGCACATGACAAAACAAAATTATTAAAATAACAATATCGTTTTATTGTTATTTTAATAATTTATTTAATTATATAAAAAGTAAACGTAAGAAAAAAGTTAAATTTAAAATAAGACAAAAATTAGACTAAATTGGTCCAGTACGACGCCAAAGGGACCTCGGTATGGTGCTGTAACATTTAAAAAATGTCAGAGCACTGGTATTCTGATAAAAGGTATACACAGTGTATGAGACATCGCGACAGTGACGTAACACAAAGTTTTACCACGGATCGTGTACCTACATGATTTTAAACTGAGAACACAGTGAACCAATAAGCAGTTTACGCTTCTAGGTCTAAATTATTTTAGTCTGTAGTCACACTGCATTTTTTTTTTTGTTTAGGTTTAGGTTTTCTTTGTTACTTTTGTTTAATGTTGTGTGCACTTGTGGCATGTGCCAAATAAACATATTTTCTTTTCTTTATTTCTTCACATAATTAGGTATGTAATTAAATGATACTTTTATTCTCCCGGCTCGTGGCTAAATAATAACTGCCGCTTGGGTCGATCTTTAGGTTAAGCTGCGCTTGCCTAGGTTGGTCCGTGGATGGGTGACCACCCATTACATACCGAGTTTCCTCCGAGCCTCGGAAAGCACGCTAAGACGTTGGTCCCGCCTGTCATTAGTAGATCTTTGACAGTCGTTACAGGTAGTCAGTGGCCCGAAAGTCTGACAACCAGTCTTACCAAAGGATATAGTATTACCCAGAACTAACTGGGTTGTGGAGGTCAGATAGGCAGACGTTCCACGTAAAATACTGGTATTCAGCTGCATCCGGTTAGACTGGAAGCCGATCCCAAAATAGTTGGGAAAAAGGCTAGGCAGATGATGACTTATTATTCTCCCGGTGTCTAATGCAAAATGAGACCTACTACTGAAACCAAATAGTTATCATCATTAAATAAATTGCTTGGGGTCAGTAAACTCATCTTCCCTCCGTAGATAGGGTTCCCAGATGTGTATGTAAGTTTCCCGAAGAAAATTCCGGGAATTTAAAGAAAATTACGGACTTCGTTTATTTGAATTCTATTCTGCAGGTTTTTTTTAAATTTTATTTTAATTGAGAAAGATTTGTTGCAGAAAATTGCTGGGTTCTTAAAATATAAATCCCGTTTATACAAGTGATACTGTTAATTCCTGGAGTTCATTATTATGGAATATATTATATCATAGACGGTTTTAATTTTCTCGTTTTGATGATTCCGAACGTTTTCCCCTTGTATTCCGGACTTTTTTTTAATAAGCCTACTCTATCCCACTACTAGGCAAGGGTTTCCCCGTTCTTTTCCAACTGTCTCGGTGTTTGCCTTCTTTGGCCAGTCAGTCAGGAACGAGTCCAATTCGTCACACCAACGTTTCTTTGGCCTGCTTCGGTGACAACGACTTTGGGATTGGGTGGGTCACATTTCCAGGATGGGTCAGGACAGATGGGCAAGAATCGTCACACAGTGTATGGCTGAAGATTCCGGGCATGGCCGGAAAAAATCCGGACGTATGCCAACCCTATCCGCAGATAGACAAAACACCAGAAACCTAAGCCAAACTCATTAAAACCCAGCCTCTCCCCATTACTACAAACAAACAAAATATTTAACAAAAAATAATAACTCCGGTAACTTAAATCCAGCAAAACATTAGCTCTTCGCAGAAACGCCACTGAATAACGTCTAAACGGAAAAGTATCCACGCGTTTTATAGGAAAAATGGTGCAATTAACACAAGCTAATGGACCGTCGGGTAATAGTTTCTGCTCGCAAACAAACGGAAAGTCGTGAAGGTAGAAAGATGTTTTAATTCGTATCGTATTTTAATGGAAACAGACGTAAAAGAAATAAAAAAACGATTTTTTATTTTGTGTGTTTTGTTTTGTATAATTGGCTGAGATCGGAATTTTTATTTAACATCGTATTTTGCTGTTAAATAATAAAAAGATACTATCCACCTGTTAATTACTTCCTTAAGCTTTAGACAAATAAACTCTAACCATTCCGATCTTTGCTAATTAGTGAACGAATTAGGAAAATTTATGACGGTTTCACAATAAAAGTCGAATAAACAAAGAAGTAAAGTAAAAGTTTTTAAACTATCATGGTCACTAACATTATCATTAACACTGAAAAAGGGATATTTTCCATGTTTACGATTTGTTTCGAGTTCCCGATATTTCGGCGCTGTTGCAAGCACCATGATTACGGATAATCGTTACCCCTAAAAACCCTAAAAATCAAACAGTAGATGTATGACCACATTTCGCTGAAATAATAACCGTTTTGTACACACAATAACACCCAGATTTTCAATAACAAAAGGTATTCCATTTCCAGTCTATATATACCCAACTCCAGGGACTTAGGTTTCCAATCACGAGACACCGAAGCCTCGTAAATGAAAGTCCCTATTGTTGCCATTGTAACGCTAATAATGTTCGTAATACGGTCCTAACTCGCTATCTGGATCTATTAGTGGTTCCAGTGATTAGTTGTGATTGGCTTGCTCGTGACTGTGTATATGTTACTGTAAAAGCCCGAACTACGGTAAATCCTAAGATTTTCCAGTAAAACCTAAGATTTACCTACTCTTAATGGTAAAAGTCCGAACCGTTCTATGGTCATCGTTTATTTCGAACTTTTACCACCATTCACTTGGTAAATGTCAGGATTTGCCTTAAAGACACGGTAAATGTTGAAATAAACATGTCAGAACGTGATCAAAAAATGCTTGTCGAAGAAATGCACTTGCAAAACACAGGATTACTTTGTAATTCCAATTTCCATAACAGCGCTCCGTGTAACAAGTAACTTTTTTAACTACCTATTAATAAATGACAACTGATTAATTGTCTTGTCTTCGATTTGTGTATTAAAATAAATATTAAATAATAAGAAAAATACTCATTCAGTTAGATTAGCAACGTAAGCGTTATGTTTGTGATGAGATAATTTTATTTGTTTTATTTTTTACTATTCGAGAAGTAGGTATTTAAAAATTGTTTTAAATTATTAGTTATTAAAAATTAATAAATAAAAATTCCAAATAAAAAAACTAGGTAAGGATTTGACTGATTAGTAATATAAATGATTAATAATTACTCTCTTAAGATACATAATAATAAATAAAGTTTTGACTGAAAGTTAATTGTTTTGTTCCTAAAACCAACATTTACCAACCGTCACTGGTAAAACCTAGTATGTACTAAATTCTAATGGTAAAAGCCCGAAAAAATCGTTCGTTTTTATAAAATCCTTACATTTACCAACCCGTGTTGGTAAATTCTAAGATTTACTGGTAAAACCTAAGATTAACCATTATTCGAGCTTTTACAGTAACATATATACTGATTGTCGTTCTAAAAATTGGGGTAAGAAAGTAATCCTGCGGCTATCAAAGGTCGTTTTTTTTGCTTGTGACTTTATTTCTGAAAGACTCTTGTTTTCGATACTTTTAAGCCATTCAATGTTATTTTAAACCGACTTCAAAAAGGAGGTTTTCAATTCGGTTGATTTTTTTTTAATATTTGTTACTTCAGAACGCTGTCACTTTAAATTCGATTTGAGACTTTGTTTTTTTTTCACTTGATAGAGGAAGAGGTTTTTTAAAGTAATTTTCCACTTTTTTTTGTAAATTGGTTATTTTATGCAACAAAAAAAAATGTCTCATCTCGATACGTGCACTTGGTAAAATGTTTAGCCAATACCTTCTCTAACTTATTATTCAAGTAGTTATGTATGGTATGTGCCAAATAAACTTACTATCTCTGTTTCTTTCACTTCTAATTAAATATATTGTTCCACTACCCCAGAAATTTAAATTAGAATAAATATATACCAATGAAATGCCTTAATGAATAAAATAATACTAAACTTATTCTGCATACTTATGCTAGCTCGAACATCACTTTGAAACATTCTGACTCGTTGCCCTAGACGGTACGTTATACATATTTTAATTCAAACGTAGTAAGTTCGCAATACATTATTTAATTAAATACTGGTATTTAGCTAGTAAGCCAACGGTAAGACTGGAAGCTGACGGCAACATAGTTGGGAAAAGGCTAGGCAGATTATGATACATTTATTTAATTAGCTTTGAACTTAAAAGTGCTGTTTGTGTTCCGAAAATAACTTGTCAAATACACATAATGTAGTAACATTTGTTATTTTTAATCAGAAATTTGAGATATATGAGAATAGGTGTCGAGTTCGAACCCACGACACGCACCTCTGATATTGTATAATTATCACTTGCTTCGGTGAAGGAAAACATCGTGAGGAAACCAGTCTGCCTGAGAGATATTTCTCGATGGCATGTAAAAGCCAAGTCAGAGGCCCATGGGCGGCATAAAAAGTCTAAACCAGTTTAGGCACTGACCACACGATAAGAAAATAAAAAAAGTTTTTTTTAATGAACGTATGAAGGTTAATGTTGGGTAATGGAACTTTAAGAAGAAGGCCTGTTGTTAAGTGTAATATTTTTTTGCGAAGATGGGTCATTAAGTGCTGAGGATTAATTTTCTCAACGTTGCCTGTATATAAATAAAATTGACGTCTGATAGTTATTGTATGAAAAATCGTTAAAAAAAACAAGATTATTCCTTGGGTCAGTAGTTTTCCGGTTACTTATTTACAACAAAAAAAAATACCGATTCTTTTCTTTTGAATTTTGTTTCAAGTGCAACATCATGTTTGCTTTACATTTAATAACTCAAAACTACGAAAACTAACAAGCACGGTGATCATTTCATATTTATGCGTGAATCATTTGTGGGTTTCTTTGTTTAACATCGTCTGACGTTTATGAACGTGGAACGATAAAAACACTGTCTGTTGCCCACAAAACCATATACAATTTCTTCAAATAAATACCTGAGCATATACGTTTAGTCTAGCACCTTACTATTAGAATGTAATCACATGTACCAGAACCTACTAGAATATTAAATCTAATTTAGTACGTGTAGCTACTTTAATGAGAAAATTATCAACTAATTGACGAATGGGCGGTTTGCTACGCCGTAGCAGGCGTAGAGCGATGATCTCGTAGCAGCGTAGGCGTGAGGCCAACGAAATGTACAATTTGGTTACGATGTGCGTAGGCAGAAATTCATATGAAAATCCATGCTCATTTTATTCATTGTAACTATGTCTGTCTGTCTGTCTGGTACCACTTCTCGCTTTAGTTGCAAAACAGATTTGGGTGAAATATAGCACACGGATAGACCTGACCTGAGTTAGAATATAAGGTGCTCTTTATCCCCATAGTGCCCTTGAGATAATATCCGACTCCACACAAGCGAAGCCGTACGTAGAAGCCAGCTATATTCCATATTTTTCTCAGAAATAAATACAAATTAACGTAAAACAACTGTTCCTACTTACCGTAGGCGTTAACTTATTACCATAGTAAGTGGCGCACCTAATTAAAAACCACGACACGACCTCAAGGCCTAGTTCGGTGCTAATTACATCATTTATTATTGTCTTTCTCACTCACTCTCTCTATCTCTTTCTTTCCTAGAGGCACAAACACTACTCCGGAAAATTAGGATGTTATTGTAAGTGTCGCTAATGTTGGTGCTGCGCTCTAAGGAGTGAATAAGTTAACATATAAGTATTATTAAAAGCTGTATATAAGACTTAAAGAAAAAAGAAATTCTTTTATCGAGAACAAGTTCAAGAACCAGAAAGGAACTGATAATATTTTAAATCCAATTTCACTTCTCACCAGGTTTCCTCCTATAGCTGCTTCTGTGACATTTTTGTTTGCGTGTTTATATACCAATATCTAGGATGAATGATAGCCTTCTTCAGATCTCAGCTACCGATCTAACTTTTATAATGATGGGTTCTATTGGCAATAGACGTGAAACAGTAATAAAATGGATAGTGGGATAGTTTATAATATTAGTAACTTAATATTAGTGACTGTCTCAAATCAAATCAAATCAAATGAAAAATGTTTTTTGCATGTTTGTTTTATTTGCTCGTTTGTCTAATGGTCGCAAGCGAGACTGCTGAGCATGAGACTGCGACTGCTGTTCGATGCCCGGGTTGGGCAAAGGGTTTTTTCCCTTAGGAATTTCTCAGTAGCAGCCACGGCCAAATCTAGACTCCGCCGTAGGCTCGCCCCCTATTACATGGGACTTAAAGATAACTGGCGAAATGTGGGTGTTAGATACAGCTCTGCGTAACCCTTTGGGGATGTTATGTTATTTTCTGATACATCGTTTTGAATCAGAAGAGATCGAGGTCTAGAAAAGGCGCATTAGGAAACAAAAATAAATCTGTATGTTTATAACTGAATCATAAAGATTCCATCACTGCCACTGGTTAACATTCAACAAAATTAAAAACAGCAGATAGAATCGCATACTCAACATCTAAACCAATAAAATATCATCAAAACTACTGGAAATATTTCCCGAATCTCTCCGAACTAAAACTGGCGAAGCAATATCTCATCTCCGAGGCCAATGAAAAAGTTTTAACGTCCAAATATGATATAGTTGAAGTGTGGATTCGACGATATTCGCGATATCTGTTGTACAGGCACGTCCAGAAAGATCTCTTCATTTTGTTATTTTGAACAAAGATGTTTTGCAAAAAAATTCTGCTGATGAATTTATTTTCAGGCTTGTTCAGCGTGTTTCTTAACAAAAACTAAACTCATGTCTCTATTTAATTGTTCAAACAATTCATGCTCTGTTTCTTTGGACTTTCTTTCAAGACACGTTACATACTAAATTCAGTCTCATGCGTATCCAGACTAATCAAATAAAATAACTCTGTCTATGGCCCTGTCTATATGCCCTGTCTATCACCCTGTCTATCGCCCTGTTTATTTGCCCTGTATATTGCCCCGTCTATCACACTGTCTAATGCCCTGTCTATAGCCTTGTCTATCACCTTGTCTATTACCCTGTCTATCACCCTGTCTATCACCCTGTCTATCGCCCTGTCTATTTTCCCTGTCTATCGACCTGTCGATTGGCCCTATCTACTGCCCTGTCTATCACCCTGTCTATAGCCTTATATATCGCGCTGTCTATCGCCCTGTCTGCTGTTATGTCTGTCTGTCCTTCCTTTTCACGCATTAACGAGTTCAAGTACCAATGAAATTTAGCACTCAGAGAAACTATTACTTGGGCTAGGAAATGAGACACATGTAGGGTAATCTTCCTTAAGGCGTGATCAAAAGCTATTACATAACTGAGATGAGAAAAAATCATGATAGTAGAGAAATGAGGGACACCTCTTTTGTCCTCAAACTGCAACGATCATAGCCAATTTACAAACTACTTCTTGATCATCAGACGACTCCTATGTTTGTTTGATATAATGTATTTTAAGTACTTAGTCGACCTAAACGTTTATTACGTTTAATCTATATTTCATTTAGTACGTGACTGTACAACGATCGTGAAGTACCAAACGATAGAGTTATGGTCTCTCATTGGTGTCTTCATTCGACTTTGGTGAGACCTAGCTTAAAATTTATGGTTTATGTTGCGTGTGTACTGGTTTTAATGGTGGCACTTTTAACTTTACTGTGTATTGACTTTAAAAAATGATGTCATTCATTCATAATGATTCAGAAAACTGAAAAAAAAATAGCCAAAATAGTCAAATGATGCTCCGATATAATACATGTTGCAATTGTTTTTTTTTTATAAAGTAGGAGATAGAAGATGTCTCTAGTATTGTTTTCACTCAAAAATCACGTAATTAGCTTCGTCAAATAACAAAATCATTTATTCTATAAGCCATTTTTCTGCGTAATAGTTTTAACAATTCAAATTATACAATTTACGGTTTTCCTGCTATTGTTTTATTATTATTTTTCTTCCCAGAAAAAACCTCCCAATTAACAACAAAGACTCCTAACTTGATATCCTTGGGCATACCATAGACACTCGACGTTTTATTAAAATCTTCATTTTATTTACCATCGTCAAGACGTGAATTATTTAGCCAGAATTGAGTTTCATCAAAACAAACTCAAGAGCGATGAATAAGTATTTTAATTGGAATTCAAATTTTGAAAATATCGCGTGACTGAAGAATCTAGTGCCGTTTCACGAATTATGTTTGATTTCAAAGGTCATGGCTTAGTGTTTGGCTTGAGAATATTTTGTTATTGGAAGTGATGGAGATTTTATGCCTGTATGTATTGCTTCACTAACAAACAAGCTGGGCCTAGTATTGGACCTGGTGTTAAAGCTGTCGAAGATTTCTTGAATTTTAATACTATGTTAGTTGTATGTTTAAGAACAAAGTAGGACATGTGTAATTAAATAAATGATTTTAAATATAAAAGTGCGTCAAGGACGAAAATAATTTAGCCCAGCCCGGGAATCGAATCCAGGATCTCATGCTCAGCCTAGTAGTCGCGCTAGACCACTCGACCAACGAGGCGTTTAATATTATTGAAAGTCAATATTCAAAAGCCTTTAACATTTATTTTTCAGTCTGCTCTAAGATTTCGCTTACAACAACCTCCAATCACTTTGATAGAATCTAAAATCCTAACTTTATCCCAATATTTTCAATAGCACTTATTCGGGTCTCACACCTAAGTACGAACTAAGCCATTGAATATCTGAGCCCTATTCAGTAACATAGTTTGACAGAATCTCATGAACTTGAAGCAATCGACTGGAAAAATGAAATATCTCTAACCGAACATTTTTTTCCAATATTACCTACCATACTTATCTGCGGTGTTACATTGCTAAATTACATGGAATGTAAAAATATTGGGTGTGTATTCGTCTGAGATGGACGAAAGAATTTGTATTAACACAAAATCTTTCTATATCGTGTGGTTAGTGCCTAACCTGGTGTCTGAGTTTTTATACCGCCCATGGGCCTCTGACTTGGCTTTACATGCCATCGAGAAATATAAATAAATAAATAAATATCCCTGGACATTTCACACAGCACCATCTAGTCCCAAGCTAAGCAACCTAATGCTTGTGTTATGGTAACTAGATGGCTGATAAACTACATATATACATTTTTTTTTTTGTAAATACATACATATTATAGATAGAAAAACACCCAGACCCGGAACAACTACTTGTAGGTCATACAAATATTTGTTCCGTACGGGAATCGAACCCGCGACATGCAGCGCGGCAGTCAATCGCTTGACCACTGCGCCAACCGTGTCGTTATATCTCTCAGGCATGTTGGTTTCCACATGTTGTTTTCCTTCACCGAGGCAAGTGATAATATTAAACAATACGCACATGAATCCGAAAAATCAGAGGTGAGGTTCGAACTTGAGACCTTGAGACTTGACAGTCCGACGGAAACACCAAGGCTATGACTGCTACAAACAATTAAGTAGATACATAGAAAACTGGGGTCTCGTGGTTGCAAACACGAGTGTTGAGCGTTGTGTCCTGGGTATGAACAAAGTGTTAATGGGGCATTCTATTAGGAAGTTCTTAGTAAAAGTCTGGAGTTTGTTTGGCGACAGTATAGCGATATGATGAGGAGAATGTTGAGGTGGATAATTATGTGGTGTGACAAGAATGGATAAAGTAAGGAATGAGTATATTAGAGGAAGTTTGGAAGTTGCGCCAGTTACAGAAAAGTTGAAAGTATGCATTAAACGCACACTATGTAAGCAAGCATATTACAAGTTGGACGATTATATCTCTGATAAAAATGCTTGGCTCAATGCCGGTCCTGCTCCACATGGACAGGGGCGCATAAACTGATTAATGGATAGCATTAAATAGTATTGTTGGAGCTGCTGAAGATTGTACAACTATCTTTGCATTGTATAGATTCAATTTCTTTTGGTATTATATAACCGCATAGCCCATATTATGTGTCATGCTCACTCAAATGTCTCGCTGATGGTGGCGCGTGTGTCGGATCATTTAGTTCCCTTCAAAATGGTTGAGTTGAATGGTGCTGATACATGCGTCATGTTCGTGAACGGGCGCTGTCAGTTGTGACTGGTCATCTCTTGGTTGCCACGGCTTATTTGAATTAATTATTTTATTTTTTGAATTGTTCTTTTCCTTGTTTTACTATGGACACTTTTAACGTGCACATCTTGCTACATCGCTCTCACATAATGTACCATCTAAACATGAATGATGTAACCAAGGTTTTGTAAAAATATTCTGATTTAAAAGAGTGTCCATGGAGTTTCTTGCCCGTTCTTCTCCATAGAGATCTACGTTAGAGAATGGGCAACTACAGTACTTTCACAGTTTTTATGCCTTGTGACTGGGACTGTAGCTAAATATCATTGTTGTCTTTGTTTCGACAGTTCAAAAGTGCCTGTAACGGGCCTACTTGAAATAAATGCTTTGATTTTTGATTTTGATTTTTTTGAAAAGGAAGCGACTGTCTTGGTATGGGCATGTGATTAGGAGGGACGAATCGCATGTGACTAAAAGAGTTTTGAATATAAATGTTGATGGATGGAGAGGGAGAGGAAGACCAAAGGAAAGATGGATGGATTGTGTGAGGAATGATATGAAGGAAAAAGGAGTAAATTATAGCGTGCCGATTGACCCCAAATAACAAGGAACATGGGACAAGAGCAGGAAGATGACGAGTAATAATCCCGTGCCACAGAAAGAACGATTCTGCGCACACACTTCGGTCCGAGAAAGTGCGCCAGTGTTTGTGCATACACTTGTGTATGTGTGCTTTACTGAATATCTCCCTTGTCAGTGGATAGACTCCGCTTAGATTGGCTGCCTTGATCACAGCAGGGTTATTAATACGGATTTCAAACTCAAACTAAGCATTTATTACAGGCTCTTTTGAATGTCAGAAAAACAAAGAAGGCGAAGCTTCAGACACAAGACATAATAACTTGTGAAAGTACTGTAGTTGCCCAGTCCAAAGCGTAGATCTCTATGGAGAAGAATGGGCAAGAAACTCCATTGACACTCTTTTCAATCAAAACATTGTTACAAAATCTTGGTTACATCATTCATGACGATATAACTTATACTTACATATAATTATGTGAGAACGATGTAGAAAGACGTGCACATTAAGAGCGTCCAGAGTAAAAGATTACCTATATCAATAATTTAAAAGAAACAGGCACAACTTTGAAAAAATCACCATTAGAAAGGTATCAGAAGTAATTCTAAGTTACCAAGTCCGCTTTGTATTCGTCTTTCTAGTCCGACTACTTTCTAACAGAGCTACTTACACGATTGAATTTCCAAGAACCTATCCTTATATACTACCGACACATCGGTAATATTGAAAGAAATATTTTATGCGAATCGAAAATGTTACTTATATGTAAGTAATCCTCCATTTGAGTATGAGATCCGATCTGATATCGTCATTGTGAGATTCACAAAGGAAAAGCGATTCTGTATTAAACGTACCAACGTAGGTAGTATATCTTTTAACCTATATTATTTGTTATATTATAGACCGGGAAGATATTGGGAGCGAACTTGTCCAGCTAATGGATATAGACAGAAAATATTGGAGAGATATTCTTTATGTTGAGGGAAACTGTAAATAGAATCGATTAGGTGTACTGGTTGGTTCTGCAAGTAAGTCAACTAAGTATTGTATATTACCTACTTTAATAGTAGGTAGTAGGTATACACTAGGTACTTAGTTTGTGTTGATGTGGACAAGGGCCTAACCCCGCTCTCCTTGGCTAAAGAGAACTGGCGCAAACCTGTAGTGCTTGACACTAACGACCGCAGGGAGGTATGGCAGAGTACGGAGCTTCATAGACGCTTTTTCCGGGCACTGCATGGGACCTATCAGCGTCAGTAGCCTGGCAACGTTCCGGGGAACTCTTCGAAGAAACCGAAGGTTTTTTCTGTGCAATAATGGATGAAGATAAGATGACGAATAACTACCGGAGATTTGTTGTGAAGAACGGTACGGTTCAAATCAAATCAAATCATTTATTTTGCAGAATATGGATACATACAAGGACGAAACACAACATTATAGCTCAGGACCATATCGTACGGTACGGTATGATCAGGGTACGATTCGTACCCTAACAGGTGTGCAAAAATAGTTTATTAATATAATTAAAATTAAATAAAATCAAAATCACACACACATACAAACATAATAATTATGGTTGACATATTATAAGTCGGGCATGCCACCGTCCAGGCGAATCAATCCGTCACATTATCTCTGGGTGTACGGCGGCTAACGGAGAGTACTTGCATAGACACAACCTTGTAGCCAGGATTATTTATCAGCAGCTTGCTCTAAAATACAACCTTGTGGAATCGAAAGTACCGTATAGATATGTGCCCGACCTAGTTCTCGAAAATGGAAATATCACATTGTACCTACTGGGATCAATCCATCATCACTGACAGGACTATTGTAGCCAATAAGCCTGATATAGTGGTGGTGGATCGACCAGAGATCGACGAGAACCTCGTGAAAGCCGAGAAAGATAAGCAAATAAAGGATCTTGACTTGGCTCGCGAGGTTGTCGACATGTGGGATGTGAGCTCAGCGATCATTGTGCCGATAGTCGTTTGCATTGGCTAATGGCTTAATTGCCAAGAGCCTCGACCAATACCTGAGGAGGCTCCCGTTAGGCAGCTGGATCAAGGGCTTGATTCAGAAAACGGTACTCCTCGATACGGCTCGCATTGTGAGGAGGTTCCTGTCTCTGGAGCCCTAACCACCGGTAGCTTGGACCCTGTTCCCGACACCGACACCGGAAAAGAAATATTTAAAAATGTGTGTGAAAAATGAATAAAGGAATTAAATTTACACAATAGCCTCAGAGTGAAACAGACCTTTTCTCATACAAAAAAGTAACGAGCATTACCTCAATAATCACCATGTTTCCTGGGATATGCGTTGGTGTTTTTTCTCGACCCTACTATCAAGCCCCTAGGTAGCTACTATTATTAACTGTTTTAGGTACCCCGTGCTGTGCAGTCTGGCCGAAATTAGAGCAGACAGACTGCCCCAATTTTTTTCATACTTGAATATTGTGAAAATTTGGTGTCTGGTTATGGTCTTATCGTTGTTAAAGATGATATAACTATGATAAGTTGCGTGGCTGTCGCGATGAATCGTTACACTAACAAGGAAAAACGACCCGATATTTAATTTCTAGACAAAATCTGGCACGAACTGGGATTAACCATATAGTTCGGTACGGGCCCCTTCGGGGGCTTGACATACAAACCTCCGCTGGCTCGGTATCGGCCCCGAAAGGGGCTAGCATTTAAGTCATACGTCATCCTCATTATTTATGTAAATATTTAACATTCTGATAATCAAATACTATGAGTGTGCGTTAATTAAGAGAGTTGGATAAAAAGCTCATTTATGTCAACGCCATTAAAACTTCTGTATTTAGCGCGCAAGTTTCTTAATTTCACCTTACAAAATCCAAGTGCGTAAATACGGTCATCGCCATTTTGACAGCAGTGCTGGCCGAGGCTAAAAATCATAAAAATTGTGGTTTTTGGACATCCAAACTCCACTTTATTGATAATAATTAACACGTCATTTAATTATGTGACGAATTCATTCATAGTTCAATTTAAATAAGCAGTGGTAATGATGAATTTTGGTATCTAAAGTCGAAGTTTCGCGCCAATAGTGCGTGTTAACATTTTTATTTTTCACATTATATCACACAAACGCATAAAGATTCGATAACAAATGTGACAAATATAATTTCAAATTTTATAAACAACATGAAATGCCCAGATCTTAGCGTAATTTACTAATTCAGGACCAATAACACGTAATATTCATTACCAATAGTCAATTTGTATTCGAAATTGACGACCATTTTTTTTTTTTAATTTTTGTGATGTGTGAAAGCGATTATTTCAATCGATTCTTGTTTTGTAGATTTCGATTAAATCGAGTAATTAAATGTAAGGAATTTAAGAAATCGATAGATAGAAATTAAAATAATTTTGTTTTAAGCGTTAAATACAATAAAAAATGTTATAATATTTTTTAAAGCCTATATAATGGTAATCTTAATAGATTTTCGTGCATTGTAGGTATTAAAACCGACCCAACAATAAACAGAACAGATTAATCTATGGCTAAATTCGCGCCGATTTTTTTTCCATGTCAAAATTTAAATTAGGAATGCACTCGCTGTTCCAATTTATATTGTATTTATAGTTACTAGATAATTTATTGTGATTTTTTTTCTATTGGTTGGTTGAATATAGAACGCCAAGGATCTTGGTAGGCCATAAGTAGTGTTTGTTTGGTTCCCACCAAGACAAATTATATAGTCTACAAAATTGGGTTATGGTTAGATGGATTGGTTATTAGGTATTCACTATTTACAAATACTTTTTTTTTATCAGACAGTTCTCTCCCACTGCTGGGCAAACCTCCCCAAGGCTTTCCAATTTTCTTTATCTTTTGCCTTCTCCGACCAATACTTTTAATCGTCATTATTTTTTGATGCGTAGATAAGCTTGGTTTAGTAGCAACCCCAAAAACTATAAAATTGTATTTTTAAAAACTTCTAGAAATGCGAGTAGGACTCGGCCTCACTCAAGTGACACGGCCCACGGCCTATGATGGATAACCTGAACTTTGCAGTTGTTAAAAGAGGTTTTAGAGTGGACAATGAACCCGTTTGAAAAAATAAACTAATGTTTATTTAGGATACGGCCTATGCACTGCTGATTGCGAAATATAGGACAATAAGTTTGTCAGTCGTCGTCACCGAGGCAGGCCCAAGAAACACTGGCGTCACGATATGGACTCACTCGTTTTTGACTGATTGGCGAGAGAAGGCAAAACACCGAGAGAGTTGAAAAGGTATGGGGAGGCCTTTGCCCAGCAGTGGGAAAGAATAATCTAAACAAAACAAAAGTTTGTCCCAACCTAACACAATAACCCAACCGTACTATACACAATTTTGTAGAATAAGTAATATAATGTATCTTTGACGGATCAAACTAATTTTTTATTATGCCTACCTACCGAGATCCTGGGCATTCTATATCCAACAGCTAGATATTCATCATCATCTGCCTAGCCTTTACCCAACTATGTTGGGGTCGGCTTCCAGTCCAACCGCCAGATATTAGAAAACCAAATTCACAATAAAGGATGTAGTAACTTAAAATATTTTAAAATTGTGAATTGCGAGCGTATTCTTAATTTAAATTTTGAAACAAAAAAATCGACGCGTATTTAGCCATAGGTTCAAAAATCGATCCATTTTCAGATGTTTCTTTGTTTGAACTGTGAGACTTATTTCTTGCCAAATTTCACGCTGCTAGTTCAACGGAAAGAAAGATAATCATCAAAATGATTACATAGAAGCAAGTTTTTACTTTATTTTATTATTTATAAATCTCCTTCTCTTGAAGTCAACCAAAAGCATCGAATAATTACTAAATGAAATTATTAAAAAAGATAAAATTAAATGATTAATTATTATTCGAAATTATACCAAGAATTCAGTCTCAACTCTATTTTTCATTGCGAGTATCGATTAGGCTGAATACCACTTTTTAATCGTAATGATAGAACTTGGGTTTACGGTCAGCAATACGAAGTGTCATTTTGCAACACTTGCAACAACATAGTTTTTTAGTAATATTTGTCAAGACTTTGATCGTGTTTTTTTATGAAATTATGTATGAATAATAGCAAAAATAAGAACGCAGGTAGAATGTTACTGTATTTATTTTTCCTTTTCGAGTTTTTTAGCAAACGAGAAACTGTCTTGTCTATGTACATTATTTCCAGCGCATCTAAGTTAGCTATTTTTTGGAAGCGTGCCGTAATATGTATTTTACACATATTTGACAATAGACTGACGCCGTTTTACGAACCTCAACACGGTATTGAAGATATTTAACACAAACTTATCGTGCGAAACAGCTGCCGTGACATATTTATCATCATAAAATCGAATGCTGAATGTTCACGAAAATTCTTGAATTTCATTACAATTCGCATCACCCCCCCCGATTCAGCTGATGTGTCATGTGTCAAAATCTTGTCGAGCAGAGTGGTTAATGTTTTTTGATAGAAAATTATCATATAGTACAGTAGATGTATGTAATGTAGGTACCTATGTATAAACGTATACAAATCTCAATATTTAGAACTTAGGAATTTTTCATTGACTGCCCCGTGGATCTCATGACTGCTGAGCGTTCCTGAGTTCGATTCCTATGTTTCCAAAAGGAATTTCTCTGTAGCAGTTTGTAAGAAAGGAAGTGGACGGTGTGCAACACCTACGAAAAACACATTAAGCCGTTGGCCCTACGCCGAATCTCCCTCCTGTCGTGTTTTTATTTCCGTCTCATTAGATTATCAGAGTGAGGGCACTTAGGTGATTCCACAGTTACTAAGTAGTACACTATTGTATGTAATACTATTCCCAGCGAACACGGCTAGTAGTCTCAGCTGAGATTGGGTACCATGGTCGAAGTTCGATCTGGACTGAGTCTGGAGGACTAACAGCTTATAGTACCTCAGACAGAACCTCTTATTCCTAAGCAGTTTTAAACTTATACAAAAATAGATTATAGGTACCTACTATTTAACCACTTGCCAACTAGCCCGTAAATATTAAACTATGTAGGTACATCTAAATCCAGAAATATAAAAGAAACTTTCACAGGAATTTGCTATAACATTAATCATTTAGTTCAACCTAAAATAACATTTAATTAATATTCTATCCCAGATTATTAATTCCAACTATAGTTAATCCTTTTGAAACACACACGTAACGAATGATACAAATATTTGTGTTTCATTTTCGGACTTAACGATGTTTTTAATCCTCAGCGTCCGTGGAGTATGGACAAATGGAGCTCTAACGTGAGGATCGAAATAACGCGCATTGGAAGATACTAAATATTAATGAGTGAGTAAACATAAACAATTTATAAACGTTTATGTAACTGTACTACTATGTATTATTTATTTATTTTATTTTATTTTATTTATTAGGTCTACCAACAATTGTTTACACTAATTTACAAACAAAAAATAAAACATGCGTTTAAACTCTACACAGTGCAACAATTACTTAAAGGTAAACACCACATGAACAGTAAAAAAAAACAATAATAAGTAATTATATTAGTTATAAGCTACATAGTGTACAAGCGAACTAATAAAATATATGTATTAGTAACATAGGCTAAAATCATTATTTCTTTAAAAAACGTACACACAGTCCAAAAACTTACAATAAATCAGATAAACAGTTCAGAAATTTACATTTTTGCTTGTTGAGAGAATCAAAGTGAAAATCAACCATATCACTGCAACTATTCAAAACCCTACAAAACCTAGCACAGGGAGAGTTAGATCCCAATACCGTTCTTCTCATTGGAGGACAAAGTGGAGCAATAGGTTTTCGCGGAATCCTGGACGGAGCACGGAAGTTAATGAGTGCAAGCAGCGGCGGTGAGTCGATATTTCCCCTCAAGATTTTGCTAGCAAACATTGCGTCGTTCAAACATCTTCGTTCTTCCAAAGTGTGCATGTTGAAAAATTTCAATCTTTTTTTGTAAGAACGCACTTTTTTAGTTATTCCCACAGAAAAAGCCAGATGCCAAACGAAGCGTTTTTGGACACGTTCTAGACGCAAACTATTTGTAGCGTAGTGTGGCCGCCATACCACACTGCAATACTCTAATATGCTACGTACTAAACTCTGATAAAGTAAGATTTTAGTTTTAATTTGACGAAAACCCTTACATTGTCTTATGACAAAACCCATCATCCTGGATGCTTTTTTGGAAATGTGATCTAAGTGCGGTGCAAAGGTTAGCTTTTGATCAAACAAAACTCCAAGGTCACGTATAGTGTCCACTTCGTTAACTTTGTCCTCATCTATGTAATACACTGTCTTTAATGGATTATTTTTCCTTGTATATTTAACGTGGTAACATTTCTTCGAATTCAAACACATTCCATTACTCTTACACCATTGAATAAGACTATTAAGGTCAATCTGTAAAAGTGAGGCGTCACAGTCAGATTCTACAATTCTAAGAAATTTCAGATCATCCGCATACATAAAAATTTTAGAGTGCCGTAGACAGTTGGGAATGTCATTAATAAAATAGTTGAATAATATTGGACCCAGATGAGAGCCTTGTGGAACTCCAGATGAGATATTATACACTTCAGATTGATAACCGTTTACCACAACAAAAAAAGATCTACCTCTCAAGTATGAAATAACCCATTCAAGCAAGCCACCAGCGATACCATAACTCCGCAACTTACAAGATAGGATTTTGTGGGAAACTTTATCAAAGGCCTTGCTAAAGTCAGTATAAATGACGTCAGCTTGGTGACCAGAGTCAACAGCTTCAATCAAAAGTTCCGTGAAAGGGACCAGATTAGAACTTGTGGATCGTGATCCAACAAAACCGTGCTGATGATCGCTAATGAATAAATTTAGATGGTTTTGGAAATACGGGCAGAGCAGTGACTCAAACACTTTAGCAAACGTTGAGAGGATTGAGATAGGCCTATAGTTCGCTATATCATCGTTGCTATCTGATTTATGTATAGGCACCACCTTAGCCATTTTCCATTTAACAGGGAATACGCCAGAAGATAAGGATTTGCTGTATATAAGAGTAAGAGGGTACAGTAACTCCTCCGCACAAGACGTAATAAATATTGCCGGTATGCCATCAGGGCCAGCTCCTTTGTTAATATCTAAACTTTTAAGTTTTTTAAGTAATGTCTCACTGCTAATTGTTGGACTTGTTAAACATAAACTACTATTTTCGATACATTTTAATAATATGCTTGTATCAACTTCCTTGGTCATATCTTGATCTTGGCTATAAACAGACGAGAAGTTGGTAGCGAACATCTCACATATTGTTG
Organism: Eurois occulta; assembly: GCA_950022335.1. NCBI lineage: Eukaryota > Metazoa > Arthropoda > Insecta > Lepidoptera > Noctuidae > Eurois > Eurois occulta. The sequence continues at coordinate 7,737,693 of OX465492.1, read as the reverse complement.
TACCATCAGATGTGGACATTGATCCATTTTTCATGGTTATAGGGTAGGTACTAGACCCTCCTCGTTTATTTTTTACGTGCGTCCAAAATAACTTAGGGTTGTTTTTTATTTCATTTTCAATACCTTCAATATAAATATTGTAACAAGAAGTGGCCAATCCATCGCAACGCTTACTAATTAATTTTAACTCAATCAAATCCATAGGGTTTTTATATTTATTGTATCGCCTTCTAATATTATTTTTTAAATTTAACATTTTAATAAGTTTATGGTTAAACCACTGAGGATATTTACGTTTCTTTGGTACCCGTGGGGGAATAAACTGATGTATAGCGTCGTTAAGCTTCTCGTAAAAAACATCCAACATCACATTCACATCATCTCTACCCTCGAATAATTTAACCCAATCTACTTGTTTTAAAAAATTACGAACTGTTTCATAATTCGCGGTGCGAAAATTAAGCCTAATCTTGTCACTGTTGTATGGCAGATTAGCGCCCCTACTGAAGGAGACAACTATGTCAAGAGGTGGATGCTGCTTATCGACATTACTTATTGGACTAATACTTTTGCTCACGCTACACAAGGAATGTGTTGACAAAACTAGATCCAAAATGCGACCAGAGTCGTTTGCCACTAAATTAAACTGACTAAGTCTGTTAACATACGTAAAATCAACCAATATTTCACTGGTACTAGGCAAACTAAGTTTATTATCCGATTTTCCTACTAAATTCCAATCAATGCTGCTCAAATTGAAGTCACCCACAATAAAAACACTTGAATCTGAACATTGTTCAAAAACAGCATTACATTGATCCAAATAGTGCTCCAGAGAAGAACGGCGTATAGGAGGAGGCAGGTATACTGCGCAGAGAACCATTCGGCGAACAGTACATGATATCGGCAAGTCAATACTTACCCATAGGTCTTCACAGCCACTTTCCCAATTCTTAATACGTTTAGACTTGATTTGTTTATTAACAGCTATTAAAACACCACCCCCTTCTTTACCACTCTGAAAATGTGAAGTTTCTCTATCTCTTCTATATACCACGTACCTATCGTCGAACAGCTCACCGCTCAGCACAGAGTCATTCAACCAAGTCTCAGACAGAATTATTATGTCATAATTATTACAGGCAATATTACGATACACAGTATGGGTCTTAGTTCTTAACCCTCGACTGTTCTGATAATATATTTGCAAATTGTTGAATTTAAATGATTAAATTTACAAGTGCACGCAATAATAGGTAAATAATTTGTTTTATCCAGTAGGTTACACATTATTTTAACTTATTTAAAATGTCCAAGCTTCCAATAAGAACATGCTCGTCGCCGTCTGTCTTTCTGACAAATATCCTGCCGTTCCTCACCCACACGTACTTGTATCCTTTCTCCTTTGCCTTAAGTCTCGTTGCAGCGTGAAGAGCTTTGTATGCAGGGGATAAATGCTCGGCGACAAACACAGGAGATCTATTTCCAGCTATACCAAAATCTGCCGTATTGAGTTTTTCGTGACTTTTATTTTTGTTATAATTGACTACAGAGGCCAACAGCTGATCGCGGATTCTCGGAGAGGCAAGCTGCACTACAATAGAACGAGGGCGAATATTACTCGTGTTAAGTTTAGCGATTCTCGTGCAGTGTGAAATATCGCTATCTTGAACCTCACAACCGACCACAGAGCCCAACTGCTTGACAATGGTGTACAGGTTTTCCTGTTTATTTTCTGGTAAACACTGCAACTCTAGGTTGTTGGCCCGTGTCTGCTGCTCCAAGTAATTTAGACGCTGACCAAGAGCCGCCACTGTGTTCTGCAGTTTAATATTATCGTCTTTTAGCTCTTTGGTAGTACTCTTAAACTCGGCATGCTCCGACCGAAACTCATCAAATTGACTCGAGTGAAAATTCAAAGACACTCTAAATTCTTCAAGATCCGCGCGAATCGGGGCCAACTCGCTATTGACAATGTTTATAATCGTAGTGTTTATTTGCTTGATCATAGCAGCAAATTCTGTTTTAATAACTTCCTGCACGATTGATCGCACCTCCTCACCGGTAACCGCGGGGGCTGGCTCTGGAGGAGAATTTAAGGCAATCCTCTTGTTTCCTCTCCAGGCTGAGATGTTACGTTCCGGAGTACTGTCTTTTGTTGACGACATTGGGGGCAAGTAAGATAAGTATAGTCCACAAAACTATGTAGTAAAAAACAAAGCACCGTCGCTGTGTCACACTAGCGAGCCCGCGAGAAGAACGTCGTAAGTGATGCGTATATCACGGCGCTTACGCGTACCGGGCAAACACTCAGCGGTATCAATCACTGACGGTATCTGTTTTATTTTAAGTTTACGAGTTTTGATCAATATTGCAAATTAATAGCAGATTAACACTCTGGAACTGTTCACTCACTAATCACTTTTATACTAAGAACTGTCTAATAGTCTTTTCACATAAAAACTTCGTCAAACAGTGCTTTTAAAACACAAATAACAACCAAAGATTGAGGAGCTTAATTACTATTGTGTTTCGCGCACGGTAGGTCAACGGATTATTATTGCCAAGAGTATTAAGGCCAAGATTCGCATTTAGTGTATGTAGTTTAGGTTGTTTATCGAAGCACGGGGGACAGGGTTGGGTAGGGTCGCGAGAGGCCCTACGTCCAGCAGTGGACGGCGGCGGCGTTAGGTTGAGTTAGTTCAAGTAGATACCTAATATCGACAGCTTGTGCATCTTTAAATAAGTTCGTACACGTAGGTACCGAACTACAGAATTCTGAACGATGCACAAGGAGTGAGGTCGGTGTGCTGAAAGGACAATGACCAAAGTTGGTACCAAAAAGTCTCGCGCCTCAAAACCAAAATATTATAGTAATTAGTTTCATATTTTTTTACGGCATTACGCGTCGGGGATTTGATTTTTGAACTGGAAATATACTTTTCGAGTTTAAAAGTACGAATATTGTTTTACTCCCTTTATATGACGTTCCGTTTCAACTGAATATAAATGACGTTCCGTTTCAATTGAACAAACCCTTGTCTGTCGAGCGGACTCTAAAATTAATTACAATTAAGTAAGATCAGTACACCAAATCGATTTAGTTTGGTTTATTGCTATTTGCAACAAAATAGATTTTCTCAGCCTAAAGATTTTGATTTATCGATTACATCCCTAAATCCCGACTAGTTTATAGCACTTACTATACTCTATGGTTTATAGTTATCTTATCTGTGGCATCTGACATTTGTACTGTACTGACTGACTATTGGCAATGTAAAGGTCTAAAATAAAATCGAGTTTCAGTCAAGCATACTGTGGATGTTACTTTAACTCGTAATTCTTACTAATATTAGTGTATTACGCTGTTTTTAGAGCAATAATGTAATGTATGTGTGTTAAAATACGTCGTTGGTAGCGTCGAAAAAATAGACCTACTTTTAAGGTTAGTTTCGATTTTATAAAATAACTCCGAAAACGCGGGTTTTTTTTTCAAAAATAATTTTTGTAGGAGTTAATACGATCAGTGTAGTCTATAAAAAATAAGGTTTGATTTTGATGCAGCATGGTACGGGATTCCATACTTCCATGAGCATTCTCTTTTTACAGCTCGACTAATAACTTGGCGACTTTTCGACTTACCATTGCTAGGCGGGTACAGCTGTTATTCAAACACCGGGAGGGGACGGTCTAAAAGAAGACACACTGACCTTATTTCTGATGTTCTTCCGAAAGGTCAGGTGCGCCGTGCGTTGTAGCTAAATTCTCGCTTGATAACTGTATGAAATTGGTAGAAACCAAAGGAATATACCTATTAGCATCGTAGCAGGTGACGTTATGTAGTTTTTGCCTTCGCACATTGGAAAAAGGGTTGAGTTTAAATACAAAATCAGAACGAAAGTTCTGATTTTTACAACTGAGTACAGCGAAATAAGTGATCAAGACGCGTCTCTTTATCTGATCATTTTATATTATTGGCACTCTCTTTGCTAGCTACTCCGTGTTTTTGTTGGCGGATCATTATCGCAGTGCGCGGAACGATGCACAACGCCAGATTTAAGTCGCAATTTGATGGCAGCCAGCATAGGTCATCATTTTGTTACTGTTATAGGTAGGTATGTTGTTAATCTACGTAGAGACATTAAAACATTGCTGAGCTGACGTACCAATTCGCATGTATATTGGTTTAATCGTGACCTATGACTAACTACTTAGCAAACCGTTCCAAGATAGGTAAGTCAAAACACTGAAGTTAGAGGAACCATCTAGTTCTAGGCATCAAATATACGAAAAAGATGCGTAGATGCCTTATTGGTTACCTAGCTAGCCCTAACTGCCTCTGCATTTCATCGCATTTGCATTTCATCGTAAGGATAGGTACATAATTTATTTCAACTATTTTGAAATTAAACACTTCATCAATACTTACCTAAGTAAATTCAACACACAGCATCGCTTGAACAAACTCAAACTCGATGACAAAAACAAATAGGTACCTACCTTAGTTCAAATGCACTTCTCGGCAGACTTCAAATAATTGCTCTTTTCCTGGACTTCAGAGCTAGACAGTACAAAAATGCAATAATATTTTTAAAACGGGTGAGTTTCAACGAGCGTCCAGTTTGTGCGGACCGGGCATCCAATAAGAATATGTCAAAATCACATGCATGGATCCCGTAGTCTCCTCTCGATATGCAGTGCTACAGAAATGTCGCTATTACCGGACCTATCCTGCCGTCTCGTCGATATTTCCGTATTTCCGTCGACAAATGAAGTTGTTCAGCAGAATAAATAATGTACTTTGGTACCCAGTGAATATAACATGGCAGTTTTGTTTCTTTAGTATGCGGCCCAGTGAGTTTTCGATTCGTGTAGGTATCTATTTAAAATGATATTTGGTTCACGTGTGTGAATTTTGTGTCTGCTTGGATGGGTTTTCAATTAAATTGCTTATTTAAATAAGGAAAATCTGCCGCCATTGTTTTGCTTTTAGGTAGGTTACTTATACGGATTTTGCTGACTCTTGCGATAGGTCAATTACATAGTCAGGTAGGCAAGGGTCACAGATTCGATTCCGCGCTGAACCAAGGCCCTAGCCAGGTAGCACGAGTGTGTGGTGTTTACCTACGTTACGTAAATACGTCAATTTTAAAATTAAAACCGGCCAAGTGCATGTCGGGCAGCGCAATGTAGGATTCCATAGTTGCCCATCAAAATATGCAGACACTTCCTACGGTCCGATTTGCCTTCGAACGATGATTTAGCTGTGATAGCTTCCCTTTTAATTTCGTTATACATATATACTACCACCGTGAATTTTTTCACGCACTCACACCCATACAACCGTTTTGCTGGTAGAGGGGGGGGGGGGACACTTGACTCTAGAAAAAATTTGCACTTTAAAGCTTAACATTTCACTAACGAATCCTTTATTCGAAAAATTATTTTTCAGTAGGTACTCATAGGTACTCTGAAAGTAGGTCTGAAGTTGCCTGAGGAGCGGGATGAAAGTGATACTTTTCATCCCTAAGGAGAATCGCTTTCAACTGACAGCTGTCAAATTATTTAAAAAAAACTAGTTCTATTTTCACATTTCTATTGAACCATGTTCCAACTTTCTATACAGCCACGATGTAAATTTAAATAAAATAAAGCATTGATTAAATAATACATATTTTTTAAATAACTTTATTATAATTTAGTTTCAACAATTTCTTTAAAATAACATAGATTTGGGCAAAATGTTTACCATTTTTTATAGCTCACCGGCCACAGAAAAAAAAAAATAGGCGGGAAACGGGAAAGCGGCAATCCGATCTTCATTTGTTTTTTCGAGTTTTGTTTATACTTCCGTATAGCAGAGATTTGTATAAAATGAGTTCATCTGATTCAGATATGAATTTAACGCCTGATTTTATAAGAGAAGAGGCTAAAGCGGTAGTGGAAATAAAATTATCTCACCAAAGTTATTGATTTATTTAAAATAAAATTTACTCATTTTTTCTTTAGCTAATTCATGTTTTTATTTTTACTTTCCTTGTATTCGTAATGAAAGCACAGTGTTTACCTCGGGTTAAAGACTTATTTAGTCCCGCGAACTATTGGGTAACTAACCCCGTCTCGGGACTAAATAAGTTACTTTCACCCCTAGGGTAACAATGTACTATTACAAACTTGCAATATTTTTTAAAGACCTATCCAACGTGTTGCGTGTACTGGGTAGGTAGGTATAGGTACTGGAGATATCCTAAAAAAACAACTTTTCGAGATTTTATTATTTTTGTTTTCTGTTATTTTTACAGATAAGTTACGCCGACAAAGTGGTAACTTTGTCGGCGTAACTTATCTGTAAATTCATGCCAAATTACAGCTTTCTAGTACCTACTAAGAGTCTTTGCGCTAAGCTGCGGACAGACCGACCTAAAATTACTCGTGTCTCTTAACATCATTTAACTAAACACTAAAACACAATGTAACTAAAATGCTAAGATATTAATTATTGTTCAAAAATCGATGTATTTACCTACGTTGTTACGTTTACCTACACCGCGGAAAGACAATAAAGAACACAAAAAGTCGGTAAAAATGAAAAAAAAAGTCGATAGGACAGTAAAAGAAAGTCGGTTTCGGGCGTTAATATTGAAGTATTGCTCTGCTGACTGCTTGGTAGCTATAATTATTACCTACTTATGTGAACAGGAGTTCGTAACGCAACAATACCATTTTTCACTGATTGATTAAACTCACTATACTCCATTTGTTTAGGTAGTTAACTAAAGGTAAACAATCTTGATATGTCTTTTTATGTAAAATAAATCGTATAAAAGACATACAAAGATTATTTAAATGAAGTTAATTACCTAACATCTATTTAAGTAAATACCTAATTGTAAACATTTTTAGATACAATTTTTAGTCATTTTTTTAGTTAAAAGACATGCTAAGATTGTTTACATTTAGTTAACTACCTAAACAAATGGAGTATAGGTAATTTATACAGGGTTAATTTTTCAAGTGGGCATGGATGCCCAAATCCTAAACTATAAGGAATAGTGAAAAATACTTAAGGTGAATGCTCCAACCAGCCCGCGAAATTCAAAAATTCTTGCGTTTTTTTTGCAATTTGCAGGCCAGTGCTAGGTTGTATGTTGATTAAAATATTATTCGCGGCTGTAAGACGTACGTAGTTACAGAATTAAAATCATCAAAATCATCAATATAACGCTCTAAGTTCATAAAGCTGTAGGAATGACTTTTTCTGTTTTTTTTTTGTTCCTACACCTTTATTATCTTGGAGGGTTGTATTGGTGATTTTGATGATTATAATTCTGTAACTACTTACGTCTTACAGCCGCGAATAATATTTTGATCAACATACAACCTAGCACTGGCCTGCAAATTGCAAAAAACGCAAGAATTTTTGAATTTCGCGGGCTGGTTGGAGCATTCACCTTAAACGAATCTCTGGCCCGATTTTGATGAAATCGGATAAAAGTGCGCCATTCCTAGCCAAAAACTTCTTTAGTTTTCCGTGTCATTTCTCAGAATTTTAATAGCGACACTATCGATTGGTTAAATACCTACAGGTTCGATTGGAATATTGATTTTCCAAAAATCCAATCCCGACACTTCGTTGAGTGTTTTTCACTGAATCCTCATAGTTTAGGCTCTGGCTATCACGCCCACTTGAAAATCGTAGTGTAGTTGCATATTACGAGTATTGCAATTAGGTAAGTGTCAACACCCGCCTCTAAATGGTCTGTTTTGGACCACATAACTACAAAAAGGACAACTCAAGAGATCCTTCAGAATAAAAATCGGTGTATTATTCATAGAAAAAACATACCTACTCGCCAAATACATAACCTCCTCCTTGTTGTGAAGTCGGTTTAAAATCTGATGTACCTCACACACTCTGTAATTACCTATGTTGACAAATAAACATTCTGATTCTGATTCTGATTCTGTATATAGTAGGAATCGAACCCAGGATCTATCTTTCCTTTTGCAGTTATAGTCTTGGATACGATTGGCTATTGTAGTTTTATGAGAGAATTACTTACATAATCCAGGATATTATATAGTAAAATCAACCTTTATTTTTCCCGCTTGTTGGGTAACAGAGACTATGTGATGAGTGCCGAAATCCACAATGGGGCATTTTTAACTAGATGTTTATGTAACATATGGTATATATTTTGATGGCACGGTTGGCGCCGTGGCCGTGGCTAAGCGATTGCCTGCTGCGCTGCGTGTCGCGGGTTCGATTCCCACACGGAACATATATTTTTATGGCCTACAGGTAGTTGTTCCGGGTCTGGCTGTTTGTGTTTGTAAACGCACCCACGATACAGGAGAAATTCCTAGTGTGAGCAACATTCTTTTTTCAAGAAAAAAAAAAACAGGTAACATACTCGTAAATTGGTAACTTAGATAATCAGACACAGTTATTTTAGTACATTAATTGTAAAATAAACTTTATTCTTCATTCCAAAAAGGAAGAAATACAAAACAGTCATTTGAAATTACACTATTTAATTACACTTAATAATTATAATTTGGTTCAGGCGGGTGTGGCGGGAATGGGGGGTGTCCAAACGGGGGTGGTCCTCGAGGCGGGAACTGCGGCCTGAACGATGGAGGCGGGGGTCTCCATGGCGGTGGGGGTCTTGAGCCTGGCGGTGGCGGGGGTCCGAAACCCGGCGGTCCAAATGGTGGTGGTGGAAAGTGGTGGAATGGTGGCGGTGGAGGTGGGGGTCCTGGCGGGGGTGGAGGGCCGGGTGGCGGCATGGAGCTTGGGGGTGGTGGAGGTGCGGACATTGGTAGTGGTGGAGGTGGTCGAGCGTTCATCGGAGGTCCTTGCGGAGGCATGGGAGATGGTGCCGGCGGTGGCGGCGGCGCCATCAGTACGGGACCCATCATGGTCGGCGGAGCGTCCGCGAACAACTGATGAGGACGGTCCGCGTGGGATAGCGGGTTTTGTGCAGCCAGTAACCTGTGGAACAAAAGAATAAGTAACTCAAAAATTTGTAGGAATATTAGGGGAGCCTAGTCAGAGTAATAACCACAGTTTTATCACTAACTTCGATTAAGGCAGAATAAATAGGATTACTTTATTCATGGTGCAAGCCTAGAAAAACAATGCAGCGCAGTTTACCTGCCAAACAAATATCAATATTATCTTGACAAGAATTAAGTCGAAAACCAGTGTATATAGATAGCTACGTGGCTTATTTGATGCTGCAGTGGGCTAGTTTAGGATTATTTAGATTCTAACACTAGATTATAACTATAATAATCTTATGTTTAGTGGAAAAAAAACGGCCAAGTGCAAGTGGGACTCGCGCACCGAGGGTTCCGTATAAACTTGTAGGTATTTTGTTATTTAACTAAGTACATATTTACTGTTTTCAGATTTTTCCTTTACATGTGCTGTAAGACATTGCTACTTGCCAAATATCATGATTCTAGGTCAATAGGATATACCCTATAAATTTTGATTCCCTTGAGAGTGTTGAAATACACGACGGACAACAAAGTGATCATAAAAGGGTTCCGTTTTTCCTTTTGAGGTACGGAACCTTAAAACGGCTCTGTATTAGGCTTGGCCAGGTCTTAGAATTGCAGTAAGTTGAATTGTTGTGTTGAGAAAGATATTATATTCATTGGTCTTTTCTAGCAACAGCTAATCAGCCAAATCAAGTATAAAATATTTACAAACCTTTCAGCTGCAGATCCGTGTCTCTCTCCCTTGACATCTTTCTTGAATGCGTACGACACAGATATAGGTCTGTTACACAGGTACTGGTTGTTCATAGCTTCTATTGCCGCATCAGACGCCTCGAATGATGCGAAGTTTATGAACGCAAAGGCCTTTGAGTTGCCTGTCTCGGGGTCTCTCATTACCTGGAAGTTATTATATCAGTGTTAAAATATGGCATGGCTATTGAGAATTTGATGGGTGAGGATTGTAATTTCTTGGATCTTGAAATTAAAGGATTTTAAAGAATAGCACTATCAAAAGAGGCTTTAAATAATGCTACTGATGTTCGATAATGCCATAATTAGACAATAATCAGTCGGACTCAAAATGGTAAGGTTTATTAATATTTCCATGTAAATACTCTCAAAACTGGAGTCATTGTGCATAATTTGCACTTCGCAAATCTATAAGGAACTAAAAGCATTTATTTCAAATAGACCCATGACACGCACTTTTGCAGTCAAAAATAAGTTACCTATAGTCTAGCCACAGGCATGATAAATTTGAATGGACTGTAATAGCCCATGCCAAAATCGTAGATCTCATTGAGAAGAATGGGCAAGAAACTATATGGACACTCTTTCGGATTTGTTTGTTGCATTTGGTTGTAAAACTTTACCAGTTTTTTTACCCAGATATCGCTTGTTTACTTAGAGCAGACGATACAAAATGTGCTTTTTGATCATTACCTTAGGAGTTTGCAATATAACACCAAATGCAGAGAAAGTATCATACAACAGCTTTTCATCCACTTCTGGGTCCAAGTTTCCTATGAACACATTAGCTCCGACATCCAAGTTTTTCTGATGGGCTGATGCCTTGTTCACCCTTACTGGTTTACCATATAGCTTTATCATATTCATAACCTGGGAAAAGAGACAGATTTGATGATATTGTTACGTCGGTGCTTTACAAGAACATTCTAGATTATGTGCCAGTCTCAAATGTTCTAATAAGGACCTGTCTATCCTGCCAGGGCTGTGGGACTGTTTGAAAGAGATACCGCGGCCCTGGAACATAAAGGGAAAAAGAAGGAACATGGGTGGTTTTTTGTCAGTAAAAGTCTGACACTCCCTTCCGCTCCGCCCAGAGCGGGAGGAGTCATTTGATGATTTCCAACCCGAAAAAAAAAGAAAAAAAAAGGACCTATCTATAAGATTAGAGTCTAGAATGTTACACTATAGAACTGTCTAGAAAATTCGAGAAAGTGGTAGAACATTCTTTCTTTCTGGACAGTTAATCTGTTCCACTTAAAAACTTCCACTTGTAAACTGCTTATCAATAAATTATTAGTACACACTTTTATGGCATAATCAGCATCCTCCTCGCCCATAAACTCAACAAATCCATATCCTTGATGAGTTTGAGTCACTCTGTCTTTTGGCATGTGGACATTCACTGAAATTAAACACAAATGTATTAGCAAAAACAACAACATTCAAATTAAAAACCAAATGTAAGTACAATAGAAAAGTTTAAGCAGTTAGCTAGGTTACTTGTGTTGTGATCAACAAATTAGTTTTAAATTAAGTCATAATTATACATTTGTGCTAGGTACTGTACATATTATTTAGAGATAAATTGCCCTAGATAAGCTTGGTGACGGGGTCATATTGGTTACCTTATTCAAGTTCATCATATAAGTAGTAAATACAGTCAAAGGTGATTTATCCAGATCTGCTGCTATTGTGTCAATTTTAATACATACCCACGGGTCCGGCTTGTACAAACAGCTCCCATAATAAGCTTTCGGTGACTCGATCATCCAAACCACCAACGTAAATCGTAGCATCTGAAATTGATACAAATTTTGTGTAAAATCGAACGAAACATACAAGTAAAGTTATTCATTTCATTCCAACCAAAATCAGCCACATAGATGCGATTTCGGAAAGTAAACGAAAACTTCAAAACGATACTTAACCTCAAAAAGTTTAACTTAGTAATTTACTTAGAAAGCAAAAAGCATTTGATATTTTGTTACGATAGCAATAATACTTATAGTATCACGAGTTATCGGTATGGTTCGAATTAGTGATTATATCAATAAATACCTTGATTTCGTTCGGCAATTGGTCCCGCTGCCATTTTTATTGACAAGCGTCAATCATGACAGATAATTGAATGAAGTGAACGAACTAGAAATCCACAGGCTAAAAATAGAATCAACTGGTAGTGACATTCTCACCTACCTCAATTAATACTATTTAGTCTATGGTGCTAAATTAAAAAATAAATATTTTTACTTCTTAGTTTATGGTTGTAAGAAAAAGTGTCCATTCTGCAATATTTTACTATTTCATTCTAAAGGTTTCACCGTCAATGACCTGCATTCATATTGTCTCTTAACTTGTTGATCTGAAACATTTTAACTTGAAATTGGTCTGCAATCTTGTTAAGATTGTTAAAATTACGTGGTCGGCAAATGAATTTAATTGTAAAATGTTTCCGTAAGAATTTTGCAAGATCGCAATGTCTACAACACAACCCCTAACATGTTACAATGTTTACAATAGTTTGTTTTTGAAAACGACAAGCATAGGATAACACAACTAATTACTAGCACGAGACAAGTTGCGTTTGCTAGGATACAAATTTATAATAGCGCCAACCCTCAATCGCACTGCCACGGAATAATTCTGCTTCTTGTTATAAGACTGTCAAACCGACAAAAAAAGTTATTTTTAAACCGACTTCAAAAAAAAAAAAATATAATATATATACGGTCGAATTGAGAAACCTCCTCCTTTTTTTGAAGTCGGTTTAAAAAAGGAGGAGGTTTCTCAATTCGACCGTATATATATATATATATATTTTTTTTTTTTTGTGTGTTCGCGGATAACTTCGTCGTTTATGAACCGATTTTGATATTTTTTTTTTGTTGGAAAGGAGATACTTCAAGGGTGGTCCCATGATAAGGAAACCGGGATCTGATGATGGCATCCAAGAGAAATTGAGGGGAGCTTTCAAAAATTGTAGTGGCGACTAGTGCGTTTGTAAATTTTTTGATTAAGTATTTTAAAGCACTATAATTTAAAGAAGGTCTGGAGTCGCTCTGACTATGGAACCGAAAGACAGTCGAGGGAACTCCTCAACGGTTTACAGCAGTCACCTTGTGTTTGGGTTTGATTAATTTGTATTGATGAGAAATGTACACCTAGATGGGTTGTGACTGTCATAAGGGGTCTGATGATGAAGACGAAGGACAGTTAAGGGAACTCCTCAACTGTTTACAGTAACTACCTTGCGTTTGGACTTAATTCATGTATATTGATCAAAACTTTGCACCCATCTGGGTTACAAGTGCCATTACAGGTCTGATGATGAAAAATATTTCTATGGAATATTGCAACTAAAAATAAAGAATCAACTGGTAGTGACATTCTCACCTACCTCAATTAATACTATTTAGTCTATGGTGCTAAATTAAAAAATAAATATTTTTACTTCTTAGTTTATGGTTGTAAGAAAAAGTGTCCATTCTGCAATATTTTACTATTTCATTCTAAAGGTTTCACCGTCAATGACCTGCATTCATATTGTCTCTTAACTTGTTGATCTGAAACATTTTAACTTGAAATTGGTCTGCAATCTTGTTAAGATTGTTAAAATTACGTGGTCGGCAAATGAATTTAATTGTAAAATGTTTCCGTAAGAATTTTGCAAGATCGCAATGTCTACAACACAACCCCTAACATGTTACAATGTTTACAATAGTTTGTTTTTGAAAACGACAAGCATAGGATAACACAACTAATTACTAGCACGAGACAAGTTGCGTTTGCTAGGATACAAATTTATAATAGCGCCAACCCTCAATCGCACTGCCACGGAATAATTCTGCTTCTTGTTATAAGACTGTCAAACCGACAAAAAAAGTTATTTTTAAACCGACTTCAAAAAAAAAAAAAATATATATATACGGTCGAATTGAGAAACCTCCTCCTTTTTTTGAAGTCGGTTTAAAAAAGGAGGAGGTTTCTCAATTCGACCGTATATATATATATATATTTTTTTTTTTTTTGTGTGTTCGCGGATAACTTCGTCGTTTATGAACCGATTTTGATATTTTTTTTTTGTTGGAAAGGAGATACTTCAAGGGTGGTCCCATGATAAGGAAACCGGGATCTGATGATGGCATCCAAGAGAAATTGAGGGGAGCTTTCAAAAATTGTAGTGGCGACTAGTGCGTTTGTAAATTTTTTGATTAAGTATTTTAAAGCACTATAATTTAAAGAAGGTCTGGAGTCGCTCTGACTATGGAACCGAAAGACAGTCGAGGGAACTCCTCAACGGTTTACAGCAGTCACCTTGTGTTTGGGTTTGATTAATTTGTATTGATGAGAAATGTACACCTAGATGGGTTGTGACTGTCATAAGGGGTCTGATGATGAAGACGAAGGACAGTTAAGGGAACTCCTCAACTGTTTACAGTAACTACCTTGCGTTTGGACTTAATTCATGTATATTGATCAAAACTTTGCACCCATCTGGGTTACAAGTGCCATTACAGGTCTGATGATGAAAAATATTTCTATGGAATATTGCAACTAAAAATAAAAAAACATTTTTGCAAAAAATAAAACCGACTCCAAAAACACAAAAAAAGTGAGAAATAATTTTAGCTTCAGAAGTCGGTGACAAAAAACTGAATCATATAAGCAAAAGTCACCGACTTCTGAAGCTAAAATTATTTTTCACTTTTTTTGTGTTTTTGGAGTCGGTTTTATTTTTTGCAAAAATGTTTTTTATATGAGATATGTTTCGTGTGATAAGTTCCGAAACACCTACTTATTCAAAACCATTGTATTTTGGTACGAACGCATAATGACTTATTTGCTTCCTTAAAGTCGATTTCCTAGTTCAGTTCAAAAATTTTATCAACACTTTGCAGAATGTGACTTTGTTGTTTGTGTTCAGTTGTGTTGTGTTTGTCAGCTGTCAATAAAAAAAACATTTCGATTTCATTTCATAAATAAATCCATTCGAGCGCGCATCTTTGTTAACTTCGTTTGCCTGAATTTTTCCACATAGAATTCAGGAGTTATCTAAATTAGTTGAAAATGCAGAGTTCTGATATTATATCTTCCTTATTTTGGTTTAAAAATGATAGTGATGTAGACGAAGAAAAAGAACCGCAAATATTAGAGCAATTTGTTCACAATGTTGAAGATTTTAGTTCTCAGTATGGCAGTGAAATCAGTGTTTCTTATACTGCATTCAATCTTCGTGGACCTCCATCTAACTTCCCTGATTACGGCGACTATCCACAAGCCTTCGTAATGGTAAAAGTAGCTATATTTTGATTGTTTTACCTTCCTTCTTATATGTATATCTAAACTTATTTATGTTGTTTTCGAATTTTGAATAGTATTATGGTTTTGCCGCGGAATTTGACTCCCAATGGCTTCTGAAATACAGTTATGATATTCTTATTTTACAGTAGGTAATAATTTCTCGGATCAGAATTAAAAATAATTTATTCATTAACTTTAATTGTTTTGTAAACTTAATTAACTGGACATCAGTTTCGATGATAATTTAGAAATAATTATTTAAAGGGACCCCAATAATATTATTATTTACTTACTTATATGTTATAATTATAATGTAACTGATTTTGTTTTATGGGTATAATATTATAGAAAGAAAATCAAAAAGATATTGTAAGTTTCATCCTTCTTTTATCTATTTACACTAGCTTCTGCTCAGTGAAAAAAAAACAGTCTCAGTAATAACAAGAAGTAGAAGAAACTAGGTTCTGCAATTTTTTTGTCATAGTTTCTGATTTAATAGAAAAACATATTTTAGCTTATTTTAGCAGGTATGGGAAAAAAAAGGTCTGACACTCCCTTCCGCTCCGCCCACAGCGGGAGGAGTCATTTGATGATTTCCATCCCAAAAAAAAAGGTATCAGACAAAGGCACTACAGCAAACTTCCTTATGCAAATAAATATCAGGGGCATTCTATTAATAAACCACTTGAAACTAACCATTTTCTTTCTCATGTGAAGGGCAGACAAGTTTGTGTGTTTTTAAAAGTAAACAATACATTATTCAAGGCCTGAATGACTTTTCAAGCCTTGAAATTATAAATGTCACTGGCCATTTTTATGATTTTTATTTCTGTTTTTTGGTTAACTGCTTGTCATTTTTATAACAAAAAAAAAAATAAAAAAAAATATTTATTGCTGTGCCAGGAAATTACAAGTATCAGTACTTAACATTAAAAAAAAAAAATTATTCCAAAACCAGTTTCACTATAAAAAAAAATACAACTCAATTTTATTTTTGTTAGCTGCGCTGCAGTTTATACTTTTGCAGCTACCATCATTTTACTTGTACCTAGTCTTGTGTTTTTGTTCCGAAATAAACTTTTTTATTATTTATTTATTTTGGTAATATTTAAAAAACAGAGGTCTGAATCTGCTGTGACCTCTGTTTTCTTTTGTGCCTCATAGCCATAGGCATAAAATATAATGTAGGCCACATCTCCGAAGACGACCAAACAAAAATGTTGGTCTATTAGTGACTACAGGTCTTGGGCATAGGCTTCTTGTGAGCTGAAGGCCAGTCCTTACCTCATTTTCAAACAACTGTTACCCAATTTTTAACATTAATGTTTATGTTTAGAGAACCTATGGGACTTGGTGGGAGGAGGCTCCATCAGCTCAGCAAGACTACATGCCACAAAGTGCCAATGCAATCACAAGTCAGGATTTTGTAGGTAAGTGTTATGAACTGATAAATTGTGTTGATTTCTAATAAACATTGCTTGGTTTTAACTTAAGTGTTTTTGGTAGTAACTCACTTGAGGTAGGTAGCTTATTAATAATAGCAAAATATAATATTCAACCCATAATATTTCCCAATGTTGGGTTACAGCCCTCTTCTCTGTGAGAGGGAGTGTGTCGTAATCCAACATAATGGCCCGGCGTGGGTGGGTGGTTCAATATTTTATTTTTATTAATAACTAATATTTTAAGTAAATTATTGTCTTTTAACTTCTGGCTTAACACTTAATGATGAAATATAGATTCTAATTCAACTCTGCAGGCGGAGATCTAGTCTTAATCTGATAACAATTGAACTAGTAATTATTCTAAGCTAGTTTTACAATTACTAGCATTTTGCTAATTAAGTATCTTCGTCAATGGCCATTTATGCCATTTACTACTAATTATAACGTTTTATCCGCCATTCAAAAGAAAAATCATACCGCGCAATCCGCCGCGGAAGGGTTAGAGACACACATAGAGTTGGTTTTGTCTGATTATCCCAGTATACGGGGTGTAAACGGCCCCTTCACGAAGCCGGCAACCAAGCATTAAGCGGCTTTCAGACTACGCTATAATAGCGTAACTCTGCAGCTCTCAGCAAAAATTATACCTAGGAAACGACTTTTTTTTTTGTGAAAATTCACGTTTGGCGGTAGGACGCAATGTAACTCACTCAAAACATTGTGCTGATGGATGCATTGAATAGTTCGAGGGCCGTGGATGTGTTTAAAGTAAAATCTTACATTAAAAACAAGTATTAAAAAAAAAACTTGTGAAAAAGTTGTTACTTTGACCCCCAATATCTCCGTAACTACACTTGGGAGCAAATAAATCGAGCCACTTCCTTTTTCACGCATTATGGTAATTATTTTTGGTATTAAGGAACGCATCGATTCGAAACATATATCGCCTAAAAGGGTATTTAATAACCTTTACAATGAGGGTAGTTAGTTGTCAAAATTTCATTTTTATTAAAGTTTAAAGGGTAGAATAAAATTATCGCATTTAATTTGCTTATGACATTTTTATTGTACTCTGTTAAGAAAAGATTAAATTTGAGGTTTTTGTTAATCATACCCATATTACTTGTTATTGTTGTCTTTATCTGTGTCTGTGTAATCAAAATAACCTGATAAAATGGATACTACACCGACGGAAGCTGCCCAAGTTGTAGCTTTACTTGAGGTTGGACACGGACAACGTGAAGTGGCACGCAGACTTCATTTGAGTCGTTCAAAGGTACAGCGGGTATACCGCAGGTATCTGGAGACTGGTGCTTTTGTTCGGCGACCTGGAACTGGCCGACCACGGGCAACAACAGAACGTGACGACCGCTTTATTGCAACCAATTCGTTGCGCGACCGTGGACTTAATGCTGTTCAGCTACAGCAAGCGTTACGTGACGTTCGAGGAGTCGCAATCAGTAGGTGGACAGTGAGACGAAGACTAAAAGAACGAAATTTAACATCACACAAACCAGCAACTGGCCCAAAATTGACTGTAGCTCATCGCCGATCTCGCTTGGAGTTTGCTCGAGAACACATTAATTGGACGTTAGAAGACTGGAGGTCAGTTTTGTTTTCTGACGAGTCAAGAATCTGTCTTTTTAGCAATGACGGGAGAAACCGAGTGTGTAGACGTCCTGGTGAAAGATTTGCCCAATGTTGCATTCGAGAAACGGTGAGTTTTGGTGGTGGTTCTTGTATGGTGTGGGGAGGAATTTCTCTAGACGGAAAAACGGAACTTGTCTTCGTCGACCCCGCCAACGATGGCAGTGGTAGACGTGGATTAACAGCTGACCGATACATAACTGACATTCTTGAAAACCACGTAATGCCGTATGCTGGTTTTGTCGGAGAAAATTTCTTGTTTATGCATGACAATGCGAGACCTCATACCGCGCAGATCGTTACGGAATACTTGTCTGCGATCGGGATTCAACAAATGGTATGGCCAGCACGAAGTCCCGATTTGAACCCGATCGAACACCTATGGGACGAGCTAAAACGGAGAGTCCGAGCCAGGGTTCCCGCTGTTTCATCCATTCCCGAGCTTAAAGTCGCTGTGCTTGAAGAGTGGGAGAACATACCACAATATGTCATCGTAACGCTGATCAGATCGATGACTAATAGGCTACAAGAATGTATCAGGGCCCGGGGGGGTAATACCAGTTATTAAGAATATTTTTTTTGCAATAATTTTGTTTTTTTATTGTTTTTATGGACTGTTTTAGCCCTACTAAATTTTCTATCAAAATTACCATTTTTCTTGCAGAGCCAATAATTTATCATTCAATAAGGTTATTATTCAATAATTTACCCTCATTGTAAAGGTTATTAACTAAACTTTTAGGCGATATATAGTTCGAATTGATACGTTCCATATTACCAAAAATATTTACCATTTTACGTGAAAAAAGGTAGTGGCTCGATTTATTTGCTCCCAAGTGTAGAAAGTTCGCAGGGATGGTACCTATAGACTCTAAAACAAAAAAAATTATCGTAATGACGGGGAGAACAAGTGCCTTTCGGCTTCGTTATGGGTCTTGTAACTTGTTACACCCTTTATTGTTCAAGTTCTATGAAAGCAATTTTCTGCGCTAAGATCTTACGGGTTCCTTCCCTGGTCGTCAAGGATCGGTGTTTCTGTACGTCAGAGCATGAACTTAAACATTGAGCGCACGGTCCGAAACCCTGAAACTTGAACAAAACAAATACAATCACCTTTTACAATGACCTTGTGAAGACCGTAGGCATTCGGGGACTGGGCGATAGGGCGATGCTTCAGAGGCGCTTATGTCCAGCAGTCTTAGCCTATACGGTGATTATAATGAAAAGCAGGTCTAATCATTTC
Source organism: Eurois occulta (assembly GCA_950022335.1). Lineage (NCBI taxonomy): Eukaryota > Metazoa > Arthropoda > Insecta > Lepidoptera > Noctuidae > Eurois > Eurois occulta. Next base: position 7,718,298 of record OX465492.1, on the reverse strand, counting down.
GGACTCTGAGCCCGGATAACCTGGTCCACAACTTCCGCAAGGCTGACTTATAAAATGTATGCACTTACTAAAACTTAAACGGACTTATACTTTTTTGAAGTGAAAACTTCTTTAGCGGCGTTGAGCACTTTTTCTGTAATGGGTATAAAATCTTAAACTCGCGTCAGGACACGTGACTCTGATCGAAAAAGCGTAAGACAAATTTTCTCATTCGATTTTGAACTTAACCTTCAACATTTTATGGTTTAAAATCATTTAAAGAAATTTTTAAATGTTTCCAATCAACTTTGAACCTAATGCTTTAGGGATAAAGCTGACAAATCTATTAAATAAATTGCCACCCGCCGCGCGCCGGGCGCAGCGCCGCGAAACCTAGTCCTCTGGCTATCTTCATCGTCCTTAAGATTGTGATAGAACCGTGGTCTTTGGGGGATTCGCACCGTGCTAACTACGAAGGCAATTTACGTGCTATTTACAAACGTTACGTACCTGTAGGTATGTTAGTGTAGCTAAAATTCCGTATTTCCTTGCAATTTTATTGATTGACGCATAATGACAAGAGATTCTAAAATCAATAAGACAGTGTTGTCTTTGAGTTTGCAGCTTTCTTAGTATCTAGTAGCTATTAAAAGTACTTGTGAAGGCTTTTAAGATGCAAGCACAATCATGATAATAAAATAAAAAAGGAAATCGTTCAATCGCAATAAGTACCTTCCGAGTATTAAATTGCTAAACATTTTCACTAAGGCGTTTGTTGTTTGGTAAAATAAAGTTCAGTTTATTTAAAAACCTGCTTTAAAAATGATTTGATTACAAGTATTTACAAGTAAGTTAAAAAGCACGAGTGTTATTGGTATAGGAAACCGATAAATTCTCAGCTAATTCTGTAGTAAGATCGAATGTGACGTTCCTGCTTACGTGCTTACTAAGCGCCTGTGAAAAGATGTATCGCACACATTTTTATGTGCGACAGATTACTTCCACACTTTTAATTACAAATTCTTTAGGCAGGATTCAATGATAACATAACATCCTGTAATCCCCGAAGGCTCAGGCAGGGGTGCACCGAATAGTACACCCTGTTCTTTATACTGATAAAGCAATTGGTGCAAAATTATTCCCTAACCATTCCAAAATATCAAACATGCTCAACGTTAATAATCAAGTTTTCACTTCTGCCGGCACTCCCGGAGTGCAACCCGTCTTTTTTTTTTTACTGACGAAGTTTTTGGACATGCTATACAAGTTCTCGTTCTCTCGTTGCAAACAATATGACTTTTGGCAGAAGTGTCCTTCGAGAAAGCAGTCTACCCACTTGAAGTGTCGATCTTCGAAACTTACAACCCTGGAGCGCTGGTCCGCATGTGGGCTTTAGGCCCTACAGCATGGATGTTGCTGTGGGAAGGGGAGCCAGAGTACGTTGGAGACACCCCCAGGATCTTCAGCCCACCGATACGCCAGCTAAATGTACCAACACGGTGAGTTGACTTTGCATTCACCATTGGACATGACAATACATTGGACGAATGACTAATGAGGCGTGTCGCGTTAGGTTTTATTTCTGTTATTGTAAAGAATATTATTTTATTCTCCACATCTGATAACTGCGATCTACATTGTTTATCAGTACATACTTCCTTTTTCGGCCCTTGTCGTGCCTAGTGTAGATATTGTATGGGTGTTAATTAAATTTAGACCCCATTTATGTTGTTTCCAAATATTGGGAAGATGTGATTCTGTTGCGTGTTTTTCGTTTTAAATAAAAGTACCTACACAGTTTGTAAGAGAAAGCCGAGAAGAATTTTGTTTGTTAAACTATATGACTACGGTTTTCCTTGAGTAGAAACTTTCCCGATACTATGGGGAGGTTGGTGGGAGTCACGTTTTTGTAATATTTTATGAGTTTATATAACTTAGATAACGATGTTCTTTTGCTTTCACGACTTGGTAAAAAACAAATGAAAGCTGTTTACCAAATCACTTAGGGGCCGTCTCCACGAGCGAGAGAATCGCGACGATATTATCGTCGTCGTACCACGTACCTATTTGTATGCGAAAATATCGCCGCGATTCTCTCGTTCGTGGAGACGGCCCCTTAGTAGATAATGGAGGACATCACTTTTGCAGATAAGATGCATAAATCATAAGCTATCTGATCCATCTTAAACATTTAGTGATTGTGTAGGGCGCTTTACACCTACGGATGCTTTTTATACGTGTGATTCTTCAACAACATAAATTGGTTTGCCGAAGTCATACAGAATAAACCACCGGGACCATCATCAGCACAATTGGTTTCATTAGTACAAAAACCGTCGATCAATAACAAAATACACATTACATCCTTCGTCTCGTCTGATTGGACTATTTCTGCACGTCTTCTCTCCGCTCCGCTTTTCTAGTGCTATGTTGATTATGGCACTCAGAAGTTGCAGTAAATAGGAATAGTATAACCACAGAAATATTAAAAACCTCTCGTCTACACCAGTGGCTGTAGATCAGAGCTATCTTGGTATCTTGCCACTGTTTTTGCTTGATAAACCTATTTCTTTAACCAGAATGCTAAGACTGGAGTTCAACCACAAGCTACTTCCGTACTACACCGAGTTGGACGCCGTGTTGCTTCGTGGCAAACAACCACCGAATTTGGTGAAGAATATGAGGAATAACTTCTCTTATTCTTCTCTGTTCTATAAGAAAACGCAGCCGGTTGTTGAGAAAGGTAAGTTTTTTGTCGATTTAGTATTTTTTATGGTACGTTTATGTGGCCTCGTTGTGTGGACATCGGTTATCATGAAATAGGTATATCTACGGCGGAGGAAAAATCGTGAAGCAAGTTATGAGTACCTATGAATGTGTAAATGGATGGATGGATGGTGGGTGAAGACCAAAGGAACGACGAATAGACTCTGTGAAAGATGATATAGCTAGAAAGGTGGTGGCTACTGCGATCACGAGTAATAGATAAGTATAGAAGAAGAAATAATGCTGCGCCGACCCCAAATAAGTTGATTGGGAGAATGATGATGATGACTTTGGCTGATCCAAAAATAGTTCTACTCTTTGAAACGCCAAGCAATCAGATATCACGTTCAGCTCTTCTAGCTACTTATTTCTTGTCATCAGAATTATGATGTAATCCGCAAAAAATTCCACGCAAGATCATCCCATCGTCATTAGTTACTGTCATGTCAAGATAACACGGATTTATAAAATGTTTGCAACGACTAACTCCAGCTGAGAATAATACCCACCTAGATTTATGTTGGTCTTTACTGGTGGCGGCATTCGGCTCCCAACCTGACTAGGTTGGGAGCCGAATGCCGCCACCACCTTGAGTAGGGCAGGAGAATGATTATAAGTAACCAGAGGTTGGCAGCTGATGCAGCTCTAAATGTATGCATGAAGGTACCATTATATGTGGTCATAATATATTAAAATAATAATAATGTGGACTCAGCGATCATTGTGCCGATAGTCGTGTCAGCCCATGGCTTAATTGCCAAGAGCCTAGACCAACATCTAAGGAGGCTCTCGTTAGGCAGCTGGATCAAGGGCTTGATTCAGAAAGCGGTACTTCTGGACACGGCTCGTATCTCTCTGGAGCCCTGACCGCCGGTAGCTTGGGCCCTGTTCCCGATACCGGTGGGCTAAATTTTTTATATTTTTAATGTTTTTTATATATTTTTTAAATCAATATTTAAAAATGTATAAAATTTGTTTGTAAATGAATAAAGGAAATAATAATAAGTGAATAGGCTTCTTTTGGGTTAGCTCGTTCCATCGTCGACCTCACCTCTGTCCTCAGGACTAAATTGAGGTCAAAAGTAGGCCCATTTAATAAAAAAAAAAACTCGCTTATTACTGTTCCACTACCAGGAAAACGCCTCTTCTCATACAGAGAAGGTATAGATTTATTCAATCTTTATGGCGGTTCGGAAGTCAGCTGAGAGTGACAGTCTGCGCATATTATAGTCAAGATGATGCGTCCTCAGCGCCCCGCTGATACCTTTTTTTTTTTTTTTTGGGGGGTGAGAAATCATCAAATGACTCCTCCCGCTCTGGGCGGAGCGGAAGGGAGTGTCAGACTCTTACTGACTAAAAAACACCCATGTTCCTTCATTGGCCCTTTATGTTCCAGGGCCGCGGTATCTCTTTCGAACAGTCCCGCAGCCCTGGGCCCCGCTGATACCTTAAATTGTGTTCTGCCGTTCTGCGCAGCTTTACGTTAAATGTTCCGAGTCAGCATGAAGATAGAACCGTTATACCTGCGCAGACGTCATTACAGCTAACTTCCGAGCCGCCATAAAGTTTGAACAGAACTATACGAGCACTGGCCACCACGCTTGCTCCAGGCAGATTGGCAATTTCAGGCTTATAATAACTACATAGAAATTTGTATGTGGGGGAGCTCAGAATGATGCACTGAATGCGTGGTAACTGTTTTCGCGTCGGTATCCCTTCCACCCCGTATATATGGAATTTGTGAAGTGTCAATGATTGCGTGACGGTTGACAGGGGAGAATGAAAGAAAAAAACGTATTGCGCCCTACCCCAAGTAACATGGTACAAGGGCAGGAAGATGATGAATAATTATAGATCTAAGTTTCCTTACGATGTTGTTCTTCACTGTGTTCCTAATTCTTATGGCTATAAAGTTGTTTAGTTTAAAACACAGGTGCAAAACACATCCTAATTGGATTACGGGAAGTGGATGAAAAATCGATAACATGACTCATTTATTTAGCCATTTAGCCGGGGACTATACTAATCGTATATCATCATTATTCGTGTTTGTCGATAAGTTCGATAAACTATACCCCTTCTCTTAGGTGTTCATTAGATTTATTAGTTTCTTATTAATCTAAAAATAGCAAAGATAAAGCTATAATGCTAAAGCTGTCGGTTTTATGCGCGTTTCATTTCGTTTTTGTTCGTTTCTAAAGCAATATTTCTCAAATGCCTATAAAGAGACACAATACTGAAATTGTTAACCATGGTCAGGTTCATAACATGATTTATCGATTGTCAACTTTATTCCGAAGGCCCTAAACATCAAACTACATCGTATTATTGTTAATTGGTTGAAGATTACGTTCCTCTGTCCCTGGTTGTTCGATTTTCTTCGTTATTTCGAAGGACATGCGGTTCAAAATGCAGTATTAACTATTGGGTGCAGTAAGCATTTAAGAATGTATTTTATGCGTTGTAAGTATCTATCTACAATTAAATAAGATTTCTTGTAGTCACGTTTCACGACAGTTCTGTGAAGTCAGAGTATTTCTAGTTATCTACTAATGAATCTCTCTGAAGGTACATAATCTAACTATTATGTATCTAGAAGATTTTTTTGAGGAAGGTAGTGAACGATTGCAGATTTTATTTTTTAAATTAAAACAGTGGACCGAACTAGTTGTCATGTCACAAATACATAAAAACTAAAATTAAATTGTTAATTTAATATGAAACGGTATCCAGTTTTATTTTTTCTCAAACAAGTTTTGAGTACCTACTAATAATTGTTTCTGGTAATTATAAAATTAATAAAACACAAATTAATGACACCGTTTTACTGTGTATGCAAATTGGCGGTTTTATCTTATTTTAATCAGTTTTTGAATGAACCATCGTGGTGAAAGGATTGGTCAGCTAGACCTTACGTTGCCGAGCCTAGCTGTCCAGGGAGTGCTGGGTGTTTGGAATCACAGTACGATTTATATGTATGTGGTAACGTCGTTCGGAGAGGAGCTCGTGGTTAAATAAAAACAGCCGCTCGGGTCGATCTTTAGGTTAAGTCGCGCTTGCCTAAGTTGGTCCGTTGATGGGTGACCACCCATTACATACCGAGTTTCCTCCGTGCTTCGGAAAGCACTTTAACCCGTTGGTCACGGATGTCATTTGTAGATTTTTGACAGTCGTTAAGGTAGTGGCTCGAAAGTTTGACAACCAGTCTTACCAAAGGGTATTGTGTTACCCAGTGCTAGCTGGATTGTGGAGGTCAGATAGGCAGTCGCTCCATGTAAAATACTGGTATTCAGCTGCATCTGGTTAGACTGGAAGCCGACCCCAACATAGTTGGGAAAAGGCAAGCCAGATGATGAGTAACGTCGTTCGAAGGCTGCTATCATGCATCATATTAATACTGATACTGTGTTTAACGTGGCCACTTACTGTGCTCAGTCAATTTTATTCTATAGCTAAGAAAGTGGTCTCAAAGTGGCGTGGTCGTGGTTATTGGGTTTTACCTTCAGGAATTTCTCAGTAGCAGCCACGGAGTCTGGATTTGTGCCCGGGCAATAGGCTCGCCCCCTGAATTACATGACATTTAAAACTTAACTGGCGAAATGTGGGTGTACTATTAGGTACGTATTACGTACACCTCTGCCTAACCCTTTGGCGATTACAGGCGTGATGTTATGTTATTTGTCACCCAATATATGGCATGGCTAAAAGGATTGCAATATCTAATCCATCATTCTTTTTCAGGTCAATTACTGAACAGGATAATAGCATCTAACCTTCATGAGACCTTGGTGCCACAGATCCCTTCGCCTCGAAAAGAAAATCAAATCGATACGGGACCACTACTAGGGGACTTCGAGAGATTACCTGTGAGTTTTATATTGTTATACCTACCTGTTTTGCATAATAATTAGCCTAGAATGTTCCCACTGCTGGAACACAGGTCTCTCTATAAGACGGAATGGGCTCATAATCCAGTACGCTTGCCCAGTGCAGCTCCGGTTCTTAGATATCGCATGTTTTCTAATATTTGGTTCTAGAACATGCCGGTTTCCTCCTCATGATGTTCTTCTTCACTGGTTCGAGAGCAGTGGTGATGAAATAAATTATTACACGAAGTCATGTGCGTCTGGCTGGTTTCGACCCCACGACCTTCAGTTCGTAAATCGGGGACCTCACCAGTGGGCCACCAGCACTTGTTTGATAGTATATTTTTTACAATATGTTAAAAAAACCCTGTCTGATCCGTGAAGGTATTATTAGGTATCGAGATTAGATTATTTTTATGTAATCGTTTTTGAGTATCAAGTAAAAAAAATACCCCGACGAAAATAAAATAAAATGTAAGTACTAAAATGAGGAAACGTACATGGCAACACAGGGGACACGCCGGTCGCTTCTCGGATAGTGAAGTCATAAAAAAAACAAATGACGGTCGAACATACTTTATGCCGCCGAAGAAGTGTTGCCATGTTTTAAAAGTTTGTTAGAATTTAGGGGAACGGTGGTAATTTGGGAAAAAAATAACGCATTTTAAAATTTGTTACTATTTTTACTGTCACGAATATTTTTATTTTCTTATTTTATTTGGTACTAGCTTTTGGCCGCGGCTTTGATCGCGTTAAATTATAATTTGACAATCAATTCGGGTTGTACTCTGCTTGTAATTCAAACATGATTCGAAAGACACGTGGCGCCACCTATTATCATACAAACGTTATTGTTGTTTTCCTCGGGAACAGTACTTTTTTTCGGAATAAAAGGTACACCTGACAACGTATATGCAAAATTTCAGGATGATCGGTTCAGTGGTTTAGGCCTGAAAAGGTAACAAACAAACAAACTTACTTTCGCATTTATAATATTTATATATAATATAATATTATATATAAGTAAGTAAGTGAGTATAGTAAATATGGAAGTAGGTATTGTGTATTTCCCTTTTCGGATCAGACAGGGTTTTTTTTAACGTGTTGTATAAATTGCTTCGTTAGTCTAGTATTTTTAAACGTCACTGCTAAGGATGAGGTCCTGGGTTAGATTCCTATGTAAAGCAGTATTGTGTATTTCTCAGTAGAAGCCCGGAATTTCGATTCGTTCCCGTTTCTCACTATTACATGGGCGTACCATTATGTACACCTCTGAATAACCCTTCGTGGATTACAGGCGTGGTGTTGTTATAGATATTTTAAAAAAACCGGCCAAGTGCGAGTCGGACTCGCGCACGAAGGGTGCCGTACCATTATCTATAAAAACGGCATAAAAATCATATCTGTTGTATGGTAGCCCCCCTTAATATATATATATTTTTAATTTTTAGTATTTGTTGTTATAGCGGCAATAGTAATACATCATTTGTGAAAATTTCAGCTTTCTAGCTATCACGGTTTATGAGATACAGCCTGGAGACAGACATACAGACAGCGAAGTCTTAGTAATAGGGTCCCGTTTTACCCTTTTCGTACGGAACCCTAAAAAGTGCTTTTATTTTTAGCCTTCACAACAATATTTTTAAAGGTCGTTTGATAATGATTGAAATCAGATGATCAGTTGACAATAAAAACACGCGATAAAATTAAAAGGCCGTTCTTGAAACTTCAACCAAATAATTAAATAACAAAGTTATTCTAAAACTAGATTCTGGAACCGTTATAAATAGTGAAGTTAAACGGTATATAGAACCTGTCTAGCTATTTTAGAGACTAGCCATAAATTTAGTCGAAATCTAGTTCTTAAGTAGCTCTTTATATTATTATACTAGCTGTTGCCCACGACCTTCGTTCACGTGAAATTGTTATAAAAAAATATTACCCCTTTTTTAATGGAATTTTGTTACCAATTTCAAAGGTTTTTAAGTTTTTTTCACGGAACCCTATTTCTTATTCTAAAATAAAAGTAGTAGTAGCCTATGTTATACCTTATTATATCAGCTATCTGCCAGTAAAAGTCCCGTCAAAATTGGTGCAGCCGTTTCGGAGATTAGCCGGAACAAACAGACAGACAGACCGACAGACAGCCAATAATTTAAAAATCTGTGTTTTTGTTTTAAGTGCCGTATATTATAGTTGTCAAGATAATTAATATAAATAATAATTTTGTCCATCTATTTTAATGGGACCATATACATATAAAAAAAAACACTTTATTTATTTGCGTGTTTGTGTTGACTACTTCGAATAAAAGCTGAGCCAATCAATATAATTTTTATTACTTAGCGTGAGAAACGCCCATTTAGAATATCATTTCCTTTATTAATTTAATGCATGCAGAAGTCTACTTAATACTACCGCGTCATTGAACTTGAACGAGTGATATTTCCAGGTATATTATATAATATATCTTATATACGCAATATCTACCTAATAAAAATCTTTAGTTTCTTCACTCATCACTGACAGACAATCGCATAGCCTACGCCTAGCTAGCTGGGTGTTAAGCAGCATGAGATTTCGCACAAGAGTTCCAAATAAAAGTGAACACCAATCAAGATTTTTTTGAAAATTCATCCCCTTAGGCGGTTCAATAGGAGATGAAACTTTGTATAAGTCCATTAGGCAAACAAGGTGTAAATATACCCTTCATGAAGCCGTCTACCAAGTATTCTGTTCATGCAAACTAAGTAACACTACGCAAAAATGATTGCTGGGAACGACTTCATTTTTGGGGTGAAATATCACGGTAGGACTCGATGTAACGAACTCAACAGATTGTGCTTATGGATGCATAGAATAGTTCAGGGGTCATGGAGGTATTTAAAGTAAAGTTATAACATTCAAAACAAATTTTAAGAAAAATTAGAACTGTCATGATCACTAACATTATCATTAACACTAGAAACGGGATATCCGGTTTATCCGTGATCATGGTGCTTGCAACAGCGCCAAAATATCGGGAACTCAAAACAAACAAACATGGTAAATATCCCGTTTCTAGTGTTCTTCTTCTTCTTAGCGTATCGATGGCAAAAAAAACAAATACTTATGTTTAGCCCAAAATTCAGCCACGCGAACCCCGCTCTCTGATGCAATAATTAAATCATCAAGAGCGCAGGTGATAGGGCATGCGGTGCAAGATGGAAGTTTCTAGTGTTAATGATCAAATTAGAACTCTTTGACCGGCAATATCTCGGTAACTACAAGTTTCCCATGTATGGTGTAAAACAAAAAAGTCTTCTTCCTTTCGGCTTCGTGAAGGGTCTTTTTGCACTCATTATAGCTTGTTTCTTAAGAAATAATTTTGGGCAAAGTACATTTATTATACAATAAGTATACATACATGTCCATCATGTAAACTTTACTTTACATTGTAATGGATTATTATGACTTACAATGCACACAATGCGTTGCCCTCAAAATTCTAGTCGCGTGAAACACCAACTTCACCCCTTTGCCAACACATCGGGTTTCCCCTTGGTTGTATTGTATATCGGGCTGGTGAACGGAACTCCACGCCCAAAGCGCATATTTTGTGCACAATAATTAAGAAATGTATATTTAAGAATGTTTCATCCTAATTGCGTAAGACATTTTCTATCATAATTTTGAGTGAAATAAATATAATCGATTTTCATATTTTTCAAATAATTAGTTTGCTTAGCTAATAAATGCCATAAAATTGTTTAAATATGAATGGCACTGGGATTGCCAGTGTGTTACGCAATTAGCCCGCAGTTTCCCGTATTAAAAACACTACGTGCAAGTTTCTTGTTACATGTTACCTAGCTGCCAATTTTTTTAAATATTCGTAATATGTTTACTGCTTCTTGCATTTAGCAGAGCGCCAATTACAAATAACTGAACTGACCTAGAGATTTGAGTCATCAAGAAACAATAGGCGCTATAAATAAAGTATGTATTACAAAACGACGTATGAGACGATGTTGATACCGGCTTATTATAATAGGATAGGTAAAGGTTACTTAAAACATTTGTCCGGTCTATCATGATGCGATGTATCACATAAAATATTTAAAAATAAGGCAGTATATCATCGGAGACTACACACCTAAGTCGGTCGTGACCGACGGCTTGGTGTGCGGAGTTTATTACGTAAGTAAATATTTGGTATCACAATAGATTTGATTATGTATCAATCATTTTGTAATACCGTACTTGAGTTAAAAGAGTGTACTATAAAGTATTGCCCGTTCTTCTCCTTAGAGATCTACGATTCAGAACGGGCAACTAGCTTTCTAACTTATTAACTTTCTAACTGTTTATTTATTATTATATATTATTATTTATTTATTTATTATTTACTTATTAGACTCCTTTAAAATTTAAAATGTGTGGAAAAGTGGAAATGTTTTAATTAAATTTAATGCGTCCCTTACAAGGGGTAAATAATGGTGTGACTAAAATATTGTTAAAATATCACATGGTTATATTTATATCATAGTTGGAGAGACAGTTGGGCTTCATTTATAAGTGCTAATTACAGCACCTGTTTACTTAATCCACTGACTAATTGCGTAACACTTTGGGTGTGACAACCCCTTTGCTTCTGACAATACAACATAGATTGCTTCGTATTATAAAGTTGGAGAATTCAACATAACATCACGCCTGTAATCCCCATAGGGCTAGGCAGAGGTGTCCCTAATAGTGCTCCTATATTTCGCCAGTTATGCTTAAGTTCCAAGTAATAGGGGGCGAGTTCCATCGACCGGGTAGGTGCAAAACCAGACTTCGTAGCTGCTACTGAGAAATTCCTGATGAAAAAACGAATCGAACCAAGGACCTCATGCTCAGCAGTCGCGCTTACGACCACTAGACTAACGGCAGTTTAGCACTAAACGTATTTAGTGAGTTGTTGTGTAAGCTGGCCTAACAGATATTTTGTTTCAGTTTAGATTCCTAAAATTAAATCAATAAACCAGTAATCTAAAAATCCATTATTTTTCTTGCAGGATGAAACCATACTATGCGTGATGAAGTACCTGGATATCCAGTCGCTCTGCCGTTGCGCCCAAGTGAACAGACATTTCTACAGGCTTGCTTCAGACGCCATACTTTATAGAAGTATTGACCTCAGGCCTTACTGGCATTGTGTGCAGTCACAGGTAATATCCATTAAATTTTCGATCACTTACTACCGTTTTTTAAAAGGGATTACATTCATCTTCGTTGTTAAGCCGAACCACCACTGCTTAAAAAAGGCAATGGCGGGGACCCTCAGCAAAACCATAGCATAATCAGCCTATAATGTTCCAAGTGCAGGGACACACTGCCACACGGACTCCTCTCTATGAGAGGGAATGGGCTATAATCCACCACGCGGGCTCATTGCGGGTTGGTAGATGTCACATGTCTTCGAGTTTTTGGTTCTAGGACAGGTTTCCTCACGATGTTTTTCTTTAGCGTTTTGAGAGCAGTGGTGATGAAATAAATCACACAAAGTAATGCCCTCATACAAGCCAAAAAGCTTGACTTACCCAAATAACTAGGATTATTTTTATACTGCATAATTTTAAAATGATGAAATATCTGCGCAGTCTACTTGCCCTATGCTGTCTACGTGCCTTAACTTGTCTTAATATTTACTGTTGAGGGGCCATTTCATTGAGCATAGGCCAAGCATCGCCATATCAACCAGTCCTGTTCTTCTCGCATAGGTATATATAGTAAATTCTCGTGACTTTATTAGGTCATCGATCCGCTGGTGGCATTTGAATTTATCACCGGTTTTAGAAAACTATCTAATCAGTAAATCTAATGATTGTAAGTCGAGATTTTGATAATTATAACAGATAAAAAGTTGAATGAAAACAAGTATTCGATTTAAGTTTTTAAACTATCATGGCCACTAAAATTATCATTAACACTAGAAACGGGATATTTACCATGTTTATTGTTTGTTTACTGAGTATAAAAAAAAACGAACAAAAAAGAAGGTAGATCAATTTGTCTGTTCATAAACACCCACCCGCAATAACTTCAGTTTATCCGTGATATGGTGCTTGCAACAGCGCCGAAATATAGGGAACTCAAAACAAACAGTAAACATGGTAAATATCCCGTTTCTAGTGTTAATGATATTTAGTCGATTATAATAATAATACCAGCATATTACTGTTCTACTATATGGCAAAGGTTTCTTCTTACACAGAGAAGGCATGAGCATAAATGCATTTGTTCAAGGCGAATTGGCGATTTCAAACTTAAATTAACTAAAAGTCCAGATTTCCCTCACGATATTTTCTTTCACTGATTTCAGTGAGGTCTAAAATAAGCTTAGAAAGTACATTTGAATTTAAATTGCATTGATACTTGCCTAATTTCGAACCCACGCCCTCGTACATGAGAGGCAGGATACCACCTGGGCTATCATTACATTACGTTTACGGTTCAATTGTGCTAATGTAGAACTGAGGCAAGATTGGGCGGATTTCAATGGTTTAGCACAAAGAACGAATTTTTGAATAAGAACGAATTCTGAAATCTAAATACAATGTACGCGTTGTAAGCCTGCTTGTACTATACACTTCTGCCATCTCCTTTAGTGAAAACAAGCATGATATTTTAAAATTGTTTTTCTTTCTTATACATAGTACTCGTAGGTAAACAAGCCCTAACAATGCAGGAGTCGGCGGCGTATTGTTTGAAGTCACGTGCAACAATCACGTTTTAAGTTCAAGTCTTTATCTTTAAACTCTGTGAACTTGTTTGTTATTCAGTCTTCTTGTTGTTTATATTATTTAAATGATTTTTTATTGTACTGGCCACGTTTCTCTATAAATATATTTGTTTAGGTATTTACCATATTTGGTGTTCCGAAGACGAATTTACATTTTGTGTGTAGATATACAGAAAGTCGGAATAGAAAATAAATTATGTATTTTTAACTCTGTTGCTATCTTGTCTGAAATATTTTGGTATTCGAATCTATATTAAGATGCGGTTTGGAGGGGACCAAAACCAACTTAATAAAATTCATGATATTTCATTTCACTAACTTTAATACCTACTAATATTACAATTGAAAAAGTCTGATATACCCTTTCACACCTACATCTACATGTTTGTTAAACTTTGTGTATTGAAAGCAAGATGGTAATCATGGTATTCAAGCCATTAAAATGTGTATTTGATAAGGTCGTTTTGACCAAAAATAATATGTGTGTACCTTTAACCAATTAACCTTAATTAACCTTAAAACACCTCAACGACTGAACATATTCTGACAAGTTTGGCATAAATACCTACTAAGAGTAGTGATATAGAATACCTTTTATCCCAAAAGTATGATACCGTCATATAATTCCCGAATTACACGCGGGCGAAGCCACAGACAAAAGCCAGTCGTTACATAAAATTGCGATCTTATTTCCAGGTCCTCATAACCCTGTCGATGCGCTGCAAGTTCCTACAGAAACTGGACCTATCATGGTGCGGCAGCCATCGCATGATACAACCCAATTACGTGGTGAAGTGAGTAACTATTGCCTTGTTATAATTACTGCTGTAACGCAATATCTATGTGAACTTGGACAGTGAGATTGATTGATGCATGAGTAAGGCTGTTTGTTGATTTGTTTTAACTTTATGTTTAGACAGCGATTCGTGATATACTCACCGTAAAAGTTGATGAATACGAATGGAGAGAAAACAAGGAGTTTCTTTTATGGACTACTATATTCTGCCCGCGGCTTCGCTCGCGTTATTTTAGAATTTGACAATTAAATTCTTAACACACTACTAAAGTTTCTATAATAATATTATTCAGTTTTGTTGTTTTCCTCCGGAACAGTGTTTTTTTTCAGGATGAAAGATACCCTATGTCCGTTTCTGCACAATTGACAACGTATATGCAAAATTTCAGGATGATCGGTTCCGTGGTTTTGGCGTGAAAAGCTAACAAACTAAACTCAAACTTTTGCATTTATAATATACTTATATAATAGGATTAATTAAATAGAGGTTCTATTTTCTTTCTCGGGTTGTTTTACAGTTACAATTATCTGTCTTTCACTTATTTGTATTTTAATATTTAATAAATAAACTGAATGAAATTATGAAATGTCTCTCTGTGTTAAATTACAATAACCAATATAGTGGCACTGGATATTTAGTTTTCAGTGTAAAAAAAACACTCGGGAGAACCATTCAAATGCTTTTGCAACACCTAATCCAGTCTTTTAAGTATTTAGTGTAAAACATCGCCTCGACAACTTAAGTACATAAATAATGCTAAAGAAATCTGACATTCCACTTTGACTATAATTTCTTGTGAATTTGGCAACCAGGTAGATTGTCCCTCTAAAGCCATACGCTTGGTATCGGTTCTCAAGGCGTTTCGGATTAGGTACTCAATTCACATTACAGTCATTGTAAATAGTTTGTTGTATCATGATTATTTAAGGTCTATTATGCCTTTGAACATAATATAATTATGAACACTGCATGTATCACGATCAGATAATAACTCAAGGTTTCATCCACAGTTTCCTCAAAGACAGCGGCGCCGAATTAACACATCTGCGCATGAATTGCTGCAAATTCGTTGACAACACCGTGCTAAGAGCTATCGTTGACACCTCTACTAGTTTACAAGGTACCTTTGTTACTAAGCTGCTTATTATTTGAATGTTACCCTATACCAGTAGATAGGCTATCAATTTAAGACACTATTCATATTTATTTGCGTTCCAGAAGGTAAACATGGTGTTAACAAAAAGCTTAGAGCTAAGAGCCGTTGTAGACCCTGTCAGGGCACAGCAAATTTTAGTGTTATACAATCTAATTCATAGAAGCTAAAACTTAAAATAAAATATATATGAAAACCAAATGTTTACAGTCGCAAAAAAAGAGAAATGTCAATATATTTAAAGTTAAAAGTTAAAAAGTCAGTCGTACAGAGCTAAAAATAAAAATAAAATTATACATGAAAATCTCAATGATTATACTTATTTATTATGTTTTATCCCTTTGAGTTATATTCCCGTTTGAGTTCATGGTTGTCTCGTTACTGTTGTGGTCGCAAGCACTATTGATGAGAATACGGTCCTGTGTTCGATTGCCAAAATTGATTGAATTATTGAATCATCAGGTTGATGGCAATAGGCCCTTATAACATGGGACTTAAACATAACTAGTGAAATCTGTGTGTACTAAACTACTAGGTACACCTCTGCCTAATCCTTTGCTAATTACAGGCGTGGTATTGTGCTATGTTGAGTCTTTAATGTTGACTAGATTATTTTTATTCTAAATATTTTTGTTTCTAATTGTGCAGAAACGTTGCTTGTCTGCAAATAAATAATAAACAATTGCAATTTCCAGAGCTATGCCTCCGATCAGTGGTTGGATGTTCAGACTGGATATGCCTCTCCGCGCTAAAGAAGCTAAAACGTCTGGACTTATACAGAACTGATATCACCACGTCTGCTGCCGTCGCCATCATCAGGTCCAACCCTGCACTTCGTCATCTTAATGTTGGTAAGTATTTACTTTATTTATTGAGGTCGGTAAGTCAGTCAAAAGTTATGTGGTAATCGGTTATCGTGGTATGGACATGTGATGCGGAGGAATGAGGTAAATGTAGTGTAGATAACCTTAAGTATGAATGTGGATGGCTATAAGAGTAGAGGAAGACCAAAGAAACGATGGATGGACTGTGTGAAGGATGATATGGGTAGAAAGGAGGTGTCTGCTGAGATGACGATAGAGAAGTATGGAAGAAGAAGACATGCAGCGCCGACCCCAAATAAATTGGGATAAGGGCAAGAGAATGATGATAAGTCATGTCAAACGTTTAACAGACTGATGTATCGCTGATCAGTTCGTTCCACCAGTTTTTCAATCTTTTACCCAAAAATAACTACAAGAGTATACGCTAATAGTGAATCTAAGCATTCACAGTTATGGAAATTTGGTCACGATGTCTTCCTCTTACCTATAAGAACAGTGCTTATGAAAAAGTAAACATATGTACATATGCATTAGATTGCCCGTAATAATTTCAGTTTTGTCTTTGGGATAGCAACACATCTGTGATGCTTGTGGTATTGTGATGATGAATAACTATCTGATGGAAGAGCTGTTAGTTAGCCATCTAAAAACATAAAAAAAATAGTGTTAAGCATGTATTCCAATAAGATTCGATTTTAAGGATTCGTGAAAATATTTTTCCCACAGGATCGTGCAAAATGATATCCTCAATGGACGAAGTAGCCATCGCCCTGGGCGGTAACTGCCCCAACCTGATATCTGTGGACTTCTGGAAGTCATACTCCTTGACTCCAAACGGCATCAGGGCGCTCGGCAACTGTAAGAACCTGCAAGAATTGGATGTTGGTTGGTGGTAAGTTATTTTTATGCATTTTTATACAAAGCTGATTTTAGGCGTGCTACATAGATGTTCAGGTTGATCTGATCGGATGCGGTTCGACACAGGACAATTTATTGATCTAGAAAAAAACTTTTTCATAAAAATTTAAGAATTTCAGCAGACGCGAGATTATTTTTTGGGGTTTCACATCAAGGGTACCAATTTAATTCCGCTTTTTTTTTTCATTAGCTTTCCTTTTAAGGGGAAACACCAGGGTAATCCGCGAAATTCAAATTTTCTTTTCAGTTTGCAGGCCAGTGTCGGGTTGTATGTTGATTAAAATATGATTCGCGACCGTAAATAATATGGCTTACGGAGTTAAAATCATCGCTACAACGCTCTAAATTAATTTAATCCCATTGAATGACTTTTTCATGAAATATTCATGGAATGGGATTTAATGAACTTAGAGGGTTGTATAGACGATTTTAATGTGTATAATTATGTAACTACATACGTGTTACGGTCGCGAATTATATTTTGTTAAACATAAAGCCTCACACGGACCTGTGATTTGAAAAAACCTAAGAAAATTTGAATTTCGCGGGCTACCCTGATGCTTCCACCTTAAGGTAGATCTTTTTATCCTGCAATTGAAGTCGGATTCATTCTACTTATCTAGTATTGACTGGAAATTCGCCGAGTAACTCCTCGTGTCGAAAAAGCGCCATCTCGCGGCAAAGCTCTTAGTAATGAACTCAATGGTAGCTGAATGAGAGTAACAAACACTTAGCGCCATCTTTGCGGAACTAGTTTGACAGTTTTGTCTGCCTATATTTTATTTTTATTTTCTGTAATCTTCACTTTAACTTAATCACTAACAAACGAACACAAGCATGTATTTATACGACAGTCTGCAAGCGGGTGGTTCTGGTGAGTGGCTGGCGTGGCTCTCAGGCGGGGAGCTTCGCAAGCTGTTCCTTGGAGCCCTGCGCGGTGTCTGTGACCGTGATCTGAGAGCCCTGCTGCCTAGGGCTCCGAAATTGGCGCAGTTGGATCTGTTAGGAGTAAGGGCTGTCACGCCGGATATTTGTGATGCGTGAGTAATTCTACTGTATCCATATATACTTAAAAAAGTAACTGTCTTTTTCTACATTTTCGAAGTTTTACAAACTACTGTACTTACCAAAAGGCACAATAAACACATTTCTAACGTATTTATTATAATAAATTTCCAGGATACTAGCTGAATGCAGAGATCTGAGGCTCCTAGACGTCAGTTTCTGCGATCAAATTCAAGAGTCTCAGGTATTTATTTTTTGTATAACTTTTAATAGCTTAGACTTGTCTGTATAAGCATCTAAGTTCTGATCTCACAAACTCGTTTTTTTTTTCATTCAATGTAGTAAAATAAAACTTTTAATCAAGCCAATGTATTCACGCAATCTACTTATAACGATATTTGCAAATTAGACACGTGTCTTTAACGTCATGTTATTTTATAAAAACAAAAGAATTTCACATTGACGTCACAGGATATGCAAATGAACAATGAGCTAAGCGTTCCCTACGCTTGATCCGGCTGTCGAAATATTATTACTTCAGGGGGGGTTACTATCACGCCGTGATGGCTCTCGGCCACCGTAGGCGCGGGCCTGTGGACGGTGAGTAATGGGCTAGCTCGCCGTCCGTCCGTCGTATGACGACAGGCCGTGTCGACGGCGCGTTCGTGTTCCACGCGCGCCTCAAAGAGATGTCAGCAAACGGGAGGGGCCCGCAAGGTCCGATGCCTGCCAGGGCTGCGGGACTGTTCGAAAGAGATACCGCGGCCCTGGAACATAAAGGGCCAAAGAAGGAACATGGGTGGTTTTTAGTCAGTAAGAGTCTGACCCTTCCGCTCCGCCCAGAGCGGGAGGGGTCATTTGATGATTTCCCAACCTCCAAAAAAAAAGGGGGGGTTACTATGACGTCTTAAAGCAGAGAGTAATTCCAGTGTGGGAAAGAGACAGAGCTATACAGGTCGTCTAGCGCCATCTCTTTCCCACACTGGAATTGGTAGGCCACCAGATATAACAGTCGTGGTGATGTTACATTAATTTTTATTTGTTTACATACTACATGTTTAATTTCTCGTATGTTGAATATTAAAACTCTATTATCAAATTAGTATCGTATGTTTCATGTTCATAAAATTGAATTGGCGCGGGCGGCTATGCTTTTATCCCGTGTCTGTACCTTGTCCATGTCTTTGCTTTGGACGAAACGAAATAACAATGGCTTGGAGTCGCAGCGCCTCGTTCGCCGTGCGACACGTGTCGCACGTGCGTCACGTGCGACACGTGCCACGCCGCGGGGAGCTACGGGGAGGTGCGCACACCGTCACCTCAAGCCTCTACTACATTCAACTGGCGCGCTCACAGTAGTCGTCGCGACCCTCTGCACAAATTTATGAATATTTACAATTTATTGCTTATTTATTTCAGGTATTAGAATGGCGCGAGCAGTATCCTCATGTGAGCATAAAGCGTTCCTTCCAATCGGCTAACTTGAACACCGCACCGAACCCACTGTTCCTGGCACCGAGTTTGGAGTAACAAGTTCAATTAAAGGCCTATTTCATAAAACTTAAGGTGCATCCACACTCAAGTTATTTTTTGTGAAGAAACGTTTGCAAGTGTGGGCATCGGCAGACATAAAGTTACAGCAAAACATGTAAAAGTTACTTCATAATATGTTGTTCAGCAAAAAGTAGCTTTGTTGTGGGAGCCCCTTATTAATGTAAGTTCTGGGTAATTTATAGCTATCTTGAGGATAAATTCACACGGTTAGAACTGTTAAATTTATCAGAGATGTAGTTCAAAATAGATCCTTTTGGCTCATTCACATGGAGTAATTTGACTTATAACTTCAGTCATTATGGGCTACTTTTCAATTGCCAGACTTTTACCGGTGGAATATAATATATTGTAGTAGACAGGTATGTTTGATATACTTTAGGTTTTGTAAAGGAAATATATGTCGAACATAAGTACTTTTAATGGGTGTAAAAGTACCTCTAACGAAGCCGAAAGGCACTTGTTCTCCCCGTTATTGCGATATTGTTTTTTTTGTTCTAGACCTTACCTGATAACCTTTTAGTTACGGAGATATTGGGGGTCAAGGTTCCAACTTTTACTACAAGTTTTTTTTAATTACATGTTTTCATGTTATACCTTTACTTAAACACCTTCACGGCCCCCGATTCAATGCATCCATCAGCACAATGTTTTGAGTGAGTTACATTGCGTCCTACCGTCAAACGTGATTTTTCACCCTAAAAAAGTCGTTTCCCAGCTATAATTTTTGCGCAGTGTTACTTAGTTTGATGAACAGAATGCTTGGTTGACGGCTTTGTGAAGGGTCCGTTTACACCCTGTATATTGTTTAGGTAAAAATGATCTGACTTGAAAAGTAAGTCCTTGTAAGAGAATAGAATAGAAAAAAGTCCTTACAAAATCTATGTTTTGTCATAACCAAAATGTGCCATCTAAATGTGTTATTAGTTTATTGTTCAATGTAACTGAGCCTTTACCCGATTCAAAAGACATTTCTGTTATAAATTTATTTTAGTATTTTTGATAATACTTATAAATATTTGTGCTAGGTTAAATCGGTAGAAGACTGTATGTTAAAAGAGAAGAGTAATTATAGAGAAAAACATTTTGAAAGCAAGACGATCAGTAAAAGCATACTGATGGAAGAAAAACATCAAAAATATAGTTTTCCCAGAATACGTAAAGATTTTTGGGGTTAGGTTAGATCAGACTGCCTCGTTGGTCTAGTGGTTGCAAGCGCGACTGCTGAGTATGCGGTCCTGGGTTCAATTCCCGGATCGGGCAAAGTGTTATTAGGTTTTTCTATCAAGAAATCCTCAGTAGCAGCCACGGAGTCTGGATTTGTGCCCGGTTGATGGCAATAAGCTCTCAACCTATTGCATGGGACTTAAACATAAATGCCGAAATTGGGGTGTACTATTAGGTACTTACATACAACTCTGCGTGATGTTATGTTAAAAAAAACATACACATAAACATTAATATTCCAATATCCAGTGACCTTTATATATTTTATGTTACTGACATTTTACCCATAGGTACTTTGTCTATGATTAGTTTTAAATGACATTTTAACCCTTTTAAGGTAGAGTATATGTGACACCAATAAAATGATTTTGTGACACCAAAAAAAAATATTTTTAACCTTAAAAATCATAAAAAAAATTCTCTAATACCATACATACATTTCGTTTGCCTACCACTTCCGGTTTTCTCTGCCTTATAAAGGGTTAAAAAAAATATTTAACTCGAAGCTTGACTTCAGAAGTCCGATAAAAAAAAACGAATAATACCAGCTTATATCCCGTCTGTTATTTTATCAGCTGAAAGACGCTTTGTTTCTTTAATGAAGGTTTGTTAAATTAATGTTAACCAAGGCTGAGAGCAGCGGTGGCCCAGTGGTGGCGGCCCCGACTTACGAACAATAAGTCGTGAGTTCGAACCCAGGCAGGCGCATTACTTTGTGTAATTTATTTCATCACCACGGCTCTCAAAACCGGTGAAGGAAAACATCGTGAGGAAAGCAGCATGTCCTAGAACCTAAAATTCGAAGACATGTGACATCTACCAACCCGCACTGGGCCCGCGTGGTGGATTATAGCCCATTCCCTCTCTAGAGAGGAGGCCGTGTGTCCCAGTAGTGGGAACATTAAAGGCTGATTATGTAAGGCTGGGATCTACAAAGCATGCTTAAGCTGAGATCTGTAAACGTTTCTTTAGAGGTTTCCATAGCCGGAACCGCGTCCAAAATTCTACAGACGCCAGCACATCAAGCCACCTGAAACTGTCAAAATTTTCCCAATCAACCTTGAACCTAATACTTTGGCGATAAAGTTGAAAATCTGTTAAAGAAATTTGACCGATTGTAGTAGCTTGTACGTGTTGGCGTCTGTACGTACTGGTTTGACGGGTAGCTTGCCTAGGGGCCAATAATTCGGCAAGCAGACTCTTCCGAAACCCTAACATCATGAAGAGTTATAAGGGCAAGTCAAGCTTGCAGGCTTGTATGAAAGTACCACCACTGGAGTTTTGACCGAACATTCAAAAGGCAGTAACTATAGTCCAGCCATGATCCTGTCCGTTGACACATTAGTGAGCGTTCGCTCTTACTCGATAATATTCGTCATATGTAAACCAATGACAAGATAAATGTTTGTGTTTTTTTTTTTAATATACACGGTGTAATACATCGTGATAATAACTTTTATCATTGATTCAGTGGGCACAACTTGTCCATACAAAAGTGCAATACCTACACGGTCTAAATGTATACGACAGATAATTTTGAAGGTTATCGATGTCCGATGCCGTGTAAGTATAGACCAGTATTTCAAAAACTTCGGAAAAAATTCTTGTTGTTCTTACAATACAAGACGGGAGGGACACCGACGCAGAAACGGTTACCACGTATTCAGTACTGAAGAGCAACCAGCTGTTTCCTACAAAAGTACAATACTTACACGGTCAAAATGTATGGAACAGCACATTATTATTTTTTAAATTACCGATATAATTTGTTTTATGTGGGGGTTAAGAATTATGTAAGTACCGAATACGTGGTGGTAACCTTTTGTGTTGATTTCCCTTCCACCCTGTCTAATATTTGTATTACATCATCCGCCTTTTAAAAACGGTACCGTTTGGAACTAACCAAATATGTGATGAACAAAAAAAGAACTGATTGTAAAAGTGTGATCTGTAAAAATTTGGCTTTAAACAACCATATTATAAACAAAGACTGACTAAATTAATAAAAACCAATTCCTCTCGACAAATATGCATTTAAAACTATTTTGTGAGAATTTTTCGCCAAATTCTATGCGTGTCAGCTTTTTGCACTATTTTTACAATTGACAGCTAAAATCGCTACTATGAACATGACAATGTAATATGGTATTTAGAGAAGGAAAAGAGTATGTTCTTTAAAATTAAGACACTAAGGCTCATTTTCATTATTATTCTTCCACATTGTGTCTTTCGAAAAACTTACTATACTTATTCGAAAGCAATTTGGAGATTATAGAATGCAGTTGTATGTATAATGAATTTGGGCCTCATTGTAGAGTAAACATCGTAAATATTTTTTGAATTTCTGTTCATTATTTTGTTGCTTAAGAACTTAAACAATTAAGTATTTGACAGTATATTGTGCTATATTATTTTGCTCAAAATAATTATTTTGGATTTATCTTATGAAACATTTCAGTTCTGTCTACTTGTCTATGTATGTAGTTATAAGGAATTGTCTGTGTATTTGACGTACTTTGTAGTTTGGTAGACGCTATTATTTAATATAGATACTGTAGATTTGGAAAAAAGCTAAATACTTATTCTTAAGTAACGATGTAGTTACTTAAATGCTATAAATACACCATTATTTTTAGGTCGTTCTGGAGCCGAATACCATGAACTCGATCATCGAACTCGAAACGATTGGGACTATTTTTTTCAACAAATAACAATAAAAAAATACACGAAAGAATAAATTTAATGTTTTTTTTTTAAATAATGAGAACTCAAATGCATATGTGTGTGTAAAACGTATCCACGATCGGCAACACATGCGAACGATACCCATTGAAAAATTCATTCATCGATCGATTCTCATTATTTCACAAAAAAAAAAACATTGAATTTATTCTTTCGTGTTTTTTTTTGTTGTAATTTTTTGAAAAAAATAGTCCCAATCGTTTCGGGTTCGATGATCGAGTTCATGGTATTCGGCTCCAGAACGACCTAAAAATAATGGTGTATAATATTAAGTAACTTAACGTTCAGATTACATTCGAGTAAAATAGACGTGTGTCAGATATAATTATTTTACGATTACATATAAAAAATACATTCTATGCAAGCTGATATTAAGTATAATTGCTAATTGCAATTGTTGCCATACGTATATTTAAATGCCTCAATGCCAATGTATTTTTCGTCAATTTATACTACAGGCCTACCTCACCTGAGGCGGCGCGGTACGGAAGTGTGGGGTGACGTGTCACGAGAGATTATAGGAAAATCTATACAGCTTGTAACGGAAGGGGGGTATCAACCCTGAAGGAGGTGAATGTGCTCAGGGAGGGCCAAATTTTTTTTTTCATATTTTGACCTATGTTCTTTGGGGAAAGTTGTTGAGTTTCATGAGCACATTCACCTCCTTCAGGGTCGATACCCCCCATCCGTTACACGCTGTATAGCAAACATGAAGCGGTCCGTACCATCGCTTTATACTAATAAGGTTTATTTTCGCTAAATATACATAAATTCCCGCGCTTCGTCGTTGCGTCGCCTTGACGCTTGTCAGCGGGCTGACGGGCGTTAAGGCGTCTGATTGTATGGACGGTATTTACATTTAAAATGTTAATTAAAAAATGAGCTAGGCAACCCTTTATCTCGGTCCATGCAGTCGGAAGCCGCGGGCAGAACCTAGTAGTTTAATTAGTCTAGTTTTGTGTACTCGCACGGTTTATGGCCGTGATTGCGGTGAATTTATTGGCGTTAACGATATTAAAGTTACATACTATAAGGATTATAGTGCTGAGTGCTTAAGTTGTGGTCTTGGCATAATAGTTCCTTGCTATTTTGGAAATGTTTACATGATAATGATATATTGATATTCTTGCGATATTTATAGCTCGGTAAGAGTAATATATGTATGTCTAAGATAACTGAGACTTACCTTAATATATTTAAGTATTATTATTTTCAAAGACCATGGACTTGGAGGAGGAGCAATTTCTTTAAACGTTACGTACGCATTGGCAGGTGGCTTGCTTAGCCCCTTGAGCCTAGTGAAGTAGTGACTTACGTTGAAAGCGCGAGGGTACCCCGCGATATTATTTTTTTATTAGGTTTTGTTGCAATTTGCAGGTCAGTGTAATGTTGGACGTTGATTAAAATATGTTTCGCGACCCTAACACCTATGTAGCTACAGATAATAATTAAAATCATCAACACCACACTCTTAAGTTCGTTCATCCCATTTAAAGACTATTTCATGAAAAAGTCATTCAATGGGTATATGAAGTTAGAGGGTTGCGAATTGCAAATTGCAAAAAACTTAGGAACATTTAAAAGAGAATGCTCATGGAAGTATGGAATCCCGTACCATGCTGCATCAAAATCAAACCTTGTTTTTTATAGACTACACTGATCGTATTAACTCCTACAAAAATTATTTTTGAAAAAAAAACCCGCGTTTCAGAGTTATTTTATAAAATCGAAACTAACCTAAAAAGTAGGTCTATTTTTTCGACACTACCAACGACGTATTTTAACACACATACATTACATTATTGCTCTAAAAACAGCGTAATAGTAAGAAAACACTAATATTAGTAAGAATTACGAGTTAAAGTAACATCCACAGTATGCTTGACTGAAACTCGATTTTATTTTAGACCTTTACATTGCCAATAGTCAGTCAGTACAGTACAAATGTCAGATGCCACAGATAAGATAACTATAAACCATAGAGTATAGTAAGTGCTATAAACTAGTCGGGATTTAGGGATGTAATCGATAAATCAAAATCTTTAGGCTGAGAAAATCTATTTTGTTGCAAATAGCAATAAACCAAACTAAATCGATTTGGTGTACTGATCTTACTTAATTGTAATTAATTTTAGAGTCCGCTCGACAGACAAAGGTTTGTTCAGTTGAAACGGAACGTCATATAAAGGGAGTAAAACAATATTCGTACTTTTAAACTCGAAAAGTATATTTCCAGTTCAAAAATCAAATCCCCGACGCGTAATGCCGTAAAAAAATATGAAACTAATTAGTATAATATTTTGGTTTTGAGGCGCGAGACTTTTTGGTACCAACTTTGGTCATTGTCCTTTCGTGGGCTGGCGCTCAGACGCTTTCCCTTTTACAACTGATTACTTGCTAGCGAAGGCACCATGCGCGCAGTGTGGCAGGATGCGAAAGTTCTTGAATGTTCGTTCCACTTCGCTACTCGATAGGCTCTAGGCAGTAAGCAGGTCTCCTATCCGTGCGTACGTAGTCTTCTTACGGGTTTTAAAACCTTTCACAAATTCGAAGTTACAATGACTGGCGTTACCTAAAAACGCAACTGAAGATGATGAATTTCATTTTCGTAATCTGAACAGAAAACACTACGTTTCGATTTTTAGGTTTATACAGCTGTGTTTTCACTAGAATTTTATCGTTCCAATATTTTAGTTGGCATAAAAAAAACAGATAATTGTATATCTTGAACGCGCTGTTTTCTCTGAATTCTCACCTAATTGAAAGGAGTCGGTGCGATGTCACAAGTCCAACATTTCAGTCATAGCTGCTAAGATTGTAATAGATTTAATAGAATGTAATACATAGGTACCCATATGTTTTGCTAAATAAAAAAATATTAATGTAATAATGGTTTGTTTTTGTACTTCTTTTGACACTTATACACGGTGTGAGACATCGACGCTCAAACTGTTACCATGAATCCTTTAAAAAAAATGTTTTTTTTTTAAATAACCTACTAACATTTGTAACACTAGGGGTCTAGAATTATGTGCTAAATTCATGATAACCGTTGCGCGTTGATGTTCCTTGCACCCTGTATTTGTTGTCTGTAACTTTTAAACTGTTTATACCAGAGTAAATTGAAAAAAACCGTAACAGGCGGCAATGTCGTCTGGATATAGAACTCACCTGGTTTTCTATTTTTTTGTCCCACTGTTGGGCAAAAACCTCCCTCATAGCTTTCCAATTATATTTTTTTATCATTTGCCTTCTCAGATCAATCCGTTACAAATGAATCCAGGTCGTTTGATGAATTATTATACAGGGTAACCCCTCTAATATATAACGGGTGATTCATTTGGAGGTACTTTTTTCAATAAACTAAAAAAATATGAAAATAACAAATGTATCGGGTTATCTTTATAATCATACAAAAGAACCATTCTGACATTTACTTTTTAAATATTATTTCTTTAAAATGTTGTTAACATGGTTCATTCTGCAGTACCAATTTTCGTTGACGCTTCCGAGCATTTCGAGTGGTATTTGGCGAATAACCCGAGTAATGTTGGCTGCTAGTTGCTCACTCGTACGCGGCTTATCTTATAGACTTTTGACAAATGAAAAAGTCTAGGGTGTGATGCCACAGGATCTAAGCGGCCAATTCACCAGTCCGAAGCGCGAAATTAACTAACCAAATTGTTTTCGCAATAAAGCTAAGGGTTCACGTGCTGTGTTTCAAGTTGACATTCAAACTTTTCGTTTTTCAAATTCAAATTTTTCGTATAGCGAATTTTGCGTCCGGTAGGCCGATTATGTTGACCACAAGTTGCTCGTTGCTCTTGCTGATTTTCGTAATACAGTTGAAAAAATTGTAGACGCTGTGCCGGGATGGAAAGATTTAGTTCCATGATAAAATGTCAAACTATACTGAATAAATATACCATGATAGGTTAACACGATTAACGCTTCCTCTGTCAAAAAATCCTTATTCAAAAAAGTACCTCTAAATGAATCACCCATTACATATATATTAACCATTTAATTATTGCTGATTAAAACCAATATACGGGTTATCTTTTCGGTCCCTGTTAAAAAGGGACGAAGTGTTGCTTATTACTGACGCATGGACTGTACTTGTACATACATAATAGACATGAAATGATTTATGTTGAATTCCATCACACTCGTGACTTGTAATGTCCTTTTAGATAAAAGTGACTAGGTAATGTTATGTCAACAAACATCTTCATTGGAGAATTGCAATAATATGTAGTACTCCAAGGGATAAAGAAATACAGTAGCACTTCTCAATAATGAGTACTGATAACAATACTTAGTGACGTCTTTGGCGTTATGACATAACTTTATTTAACAGAAGGGCAAGACTGGTAGGTATCAGTTGGTTTGTGTAGAAAATATATATTGAAATAGCGGGTGAAAAGTTGAAGCGGGTACTGCAGGGGAAGTACTCTATATACTGATTTTTACCATTATAAATATTTATTATAATTATACTTTTTTTTTTTTTTTTTTTTGGGCAGTGAGAAATCATCAAATGACTCCTCCCGCTCTGGGCGGAGCGGAAGGGAGTGTCAGACTCTTACTGACTAAAAAACACCCATGTTCCTTCATTGGCCCTTTATGTTCCAGGGCCGCGGTATCTCTTTCGAACAGTCCCGCAGCCCTGGCAGGCACCGGCCCTTGCGGGCCCCTCCCGTTTGCTGACATCTCTTTGTGGCGCGCGTGGAACACGAACGCGCCGTCGACACGGCCTGCCCGTCGTCATACGACGGACGGACGGCGAGCTAGCCCATTACTCGCCGTCCACAGGCCCGCGATTATAATTATACTCAGGAAGGAAACATTAGATTTTTTCAAAAGTAAATTCTATTATGTCATGGTACCTACTTGTCAGGCCAGAGGATTTTTCTGCAAGATGAGATGAAAATCAACGCTGCTGAACAGCCTTTTTTTTTTGGAAATCATCAAATGACTCCTCCCGCGCTTGGCGGAGCGGAAGGGAGTGTCAGACTTTTACTGACTAAAAACCATCCATGTTCTTTCTTTTGCCCTTTATGTTCCAGGGCCGCGGTATCTGTTACAGAACGAACAGTCCCGCAGCCCTCGAACAGTCCCGCAGCCCTGGCCCTGGGCCCTTTGTGAAACTTTCAAATAGGTACCTAAGTATAGTTTTAGCGTTCTGTCATCACGCCGACGCGCCCGCGCACGCCTCTTCTCAGCTATCAAATGTTCATACTGAATATGTCAGCTGGGGAACCCTCAGGGCTCCCCTACCATTAACCTTTTGAACGCCAGAGCATAAACGCACGAGCGTGCCCTCACCGCCAAGCCACAATTTCACCTACCATTTTTGTCACATATTTGTGTCGTTTGGCGTACAGGGCACGCGCTTACTTGTCACGTACATGCAATTGTGACAATGGCGTGAAAGGAAAAAGATTACTATTTCGCCATTCGATAAAGGTTCTTATTCTTTATTGCACACAAAATTAAAAGATATAGGTACCTACGCACAAAATTACAATATATAGCTTATGTACAACGGCGAGCTTAACCCAAAATTATTCAAAAAGGTTCAAAATCAAAATCAAAATCAAAATATTTTTATTTCACATAGGCCTGCATGGGCACTTATGAAATGTCGACAAAAAGGTGCACGGTTCGGGTTGGTCGTTTCCTATGGAGAAGAACCGGCAAGAAACTCCATGGTTACTCTTTTAAAATGATTAGATTTTACAATATTTTCATGTTACAGCATTAGTACTCAAGTGTGGGGGGACAGCATAGGCCCGACAATAAGTCGTTGCTTACTACACAAAAAAAACGGAAAACAAGATAAGAGGTTAACAAAAGTTATCACACCTCTAGGAATCTACAAGGCCTACACTGTTCACACATTCACAAACGTTCAGTCAATGCAAGCACTTGCCAGTTATCGTGGAGCTCGACTTATAACTCAAGGAGCTCAACATCACGACAAACAATACCAAAGAAAGGACATCTGGGTGGGTCGCTTATAGCACTGTTTTTCTAATTTTAACCATTGTCCGGCAGTTTGCCAGACAATAGTCAAAATCAGAAAAAGACCCACATGGTCCTCACATTCAGAATATAAAAATAATAAAATATTTGTCATATTAAATAATCATGTCAATTCATTAAATGTCAATATACAGAAAACTAAATAAAAAATAAAATAAAATATTTAACATGTAAATATTCGTCAAAAAAAAAATAATATCATACTTGAAAAAGTAAACAATGTCATGTGTATAAAGAAAATTCATAAAATGTCAAATTGTAAAAAAGTAAAATAAAATAAAAATAAAAATAGGTGTAAGTAAAGTCAATTCAAATTGGAGCAGTTCAATCCCAAGCTTTTTTGTCCTCTATATAATCTTTAATAGTATAAAATCCTTTCTGGCAAAGCTTACGTTTTATAAAGGATTTGAATTTATTAAGGCTTAAATTTTGAATGTGGCTTGGTAGTTTATTATAAAAGCGAATACATTGGCATCTGAAAGATCCACCTATTTTCTTGAGCCTTGTTGTGGGTACAATATATTTATGTCTATTTCTTGTATTTATATTGTGAATATCACTATACTTCTTGAACAGCTTTATATTTTTGTGAGCATACACAAGATTTTCATAAATATACTGGTTGTTCTTTTTTTCACATTTGTCGGTGTTTCAAAAAGTCAGTTGTTTAAACTTGCTATTGACCAGACACAGTCAAGTTTCTTAATCATCTATGAATTACTACGTCTATTGTATCACACGTAGATCAAACTCTTTGGTCAACGATACGCAAAGACATTTTGAAATGCGCACAACTTTAGGTATTTCTCTGTTGCAACTCTTTTGTTAACTGTACTTGTAGGTACTCATGACGTGTAAAGTGTTACATTTATTATAATAGTTGAGAATGTTCGCTATTATGTTAAGTGTTTTGATTCAAGAGATCATTGTAGTGTTTAAACCTTCCTGTTGAACAGCCGCTAGCCGTATCGGTACTTTAGGTCCACCATACGTAAGTAAATATTGTGGAATTTTCAAATAGTTGTCCATTTTTATATTAATTTCTAGGTACCGTACTAATAAGGTGGATCTATATGTTTTGAGTATTTAGTGCGCAGGATCCATATTATTTCAATCTTTATTTCATACAAATAAATAAAATTGAAGTGTATGTTTGTAATAACAGCTTTTTACTGAATGTATATGAAAGTATATTTATTTATGTATTTAAATAGGACGGCCGAAACCAATTACAGTATTTAACATATAATTTATTTAACACAGGCTTGCATACTTATCACAAAAATATAATTAATTTTATACGGTACTAAACATTTTTTAATTGTTTTTGTCTGTTTTTTTCCGGCTAATCTTTGAAACGGCTGGACCGATATTTACTGGCAGATAGCTGATGTTATAAGGAATAACTTATGCTACTTTTATTTAATAAAAAAATTAGGGTTCCCTGCAAAAAAATTAAAACCCTTGAAATTTTTAGCAAAATCCGATTAAAATATCCCTATTTTATCCTAATCTTTTTATAATTTCACACGGACCAAGGTCCCGGGCAACAGCTAGTTTAAATCTAAAATTATCATGTTTCCTTGCCTGACACAAGTCACCCACAGTCTGTTAGGCACGCAAAATTACGCTTATAAGGATACATAACAAAATTAATAAGTGGTACTTAGACAGGTAATCTAACTTTACCTTCCTGTTTGGCAAAACATATTTTGTAGTAGGTAAATAGATCATGAGCATTATTAGTTAGTGCTCATAGAAAATTAAACCTCACTTAGGTACTATTACTTTATCTCTTGGACTCTTGCCATCTCAACTATGACCAACGAGTGGCTCCTTTTTAATAATCTGTTAAATATTTTCAGACAATGTCGCTCCTAGTGTGGCTCTCTTTTTGCTCATTATTCGGCGCGGCAGTATCCTGCGAGGCCTATATAAAGACTAGGGCATGCAAACCGGATACCCGGATAACCGAAAAAACCGGATAACCGACTGATTTGAAAACCCGGTTTTTTAGCAAACCAAAACCGGATTTATCGGTTTTTTCGGTTTCTCCGAATTAGCTGATTCTTTAGCTGTCATAAAAGCTACTGTAGAAGCTTTATGTCAGCGTGATGCTAATTTAATTACAGCAGTAGCAGCAATAAAATTTATGCTTAAAAAATTGAAAGAAGATTCTTCTTCCATCAGCACTCAATTGGAAAATTCATTAGAGTCAAGAATAGAACAAAGATTGACAAATCTTACCGGGATACTTTTATATTTACATAGCCCAGCTACTACAAAGATCTTTCGGATGGCGTAATAAATAACGCGATAGCCCTCGATAACGAACAAATTCGAAGTTGAAAAATGCTTAGATATAATGTTAACTACATCATATCTAAGCATTTTTCAACTAATACAAAGAGGGCGACGACAGTCGAAGCAAACGTAGACCATATGTTTCTCAAAACATTAAGGACCAACTCGGTCAAGAAATAAAGAAGGCGCTTAGACAACATACCTCTTCTGCAAGCCCATCTGCAGAGCTCGATTTAGACACGAAAATCAGGGTGGAAATGGCTCTTTACGAC
Source organism: Eurois occulta (assembly GCA_950022335.1). NCBI lineage: Eukaryota > Metazoa > Arthropoda > Insecta > Lepidoptera > Noctuidae > Eurois > Eurois occulta. The sequence continues at coordinate 7,686,080 of OX465492.1, read as the reverse complement.
GGTGGAGGAAAAATGGGAGAGCACTTAACAAAAGTATATAAAGCTTTGAAATCTATACCTCCAACAAGTGTGGAATCAGAAAGAGCCTTTTCATCAGCGGGCCTCATGTGTAATAAAATCCGCAGTACACTAAATGATGACTCGCTTGACGCACTGGTATCATTACGGTCTTTCCATCAAAGCAACAAATAGTTATTTCTGGTTTAGCTTTGTAAGTTTAATTTTTATTCATATCTGTAAGATTAAGAATGACTATTTTTTTTTGTTTTGGTTCTTCTTCTTAGCGTATCGATGGCAATCTAAATTGTATCAGCCCAAAACTGAGCTACTAGTTTGGCGCTTCAGTAGCGTCCATCAGTTCCTGAAGCGAACAAACAACAGGACAAGCAGGACACGATATTAAGTGCCCCATCGTTTGCAGAACAGCACCACATTTACACTCCAGGGCAGAATCATTAATCAATGGGGACCTGAGCAGGTTTTCCTTACTGCGACCAACCTGGGTCCGGAGTCTATTCAGAGACTTCCAGGTCAGCCATGGCAGATCATGTCCATGCGGGAGATTTTCAGCAGGCGGAACGAATGGGTTAGGTAAAGATTCACTACCTCGCCACAATCTCAATCTTTCCGTAGACTGCTCGCCAGTGAGTGGGGTGACACACTTCAGGAAGCTGTTTCGGCTTTTCAGCCTTTGCGAGACGAGGGTATTTAAATGTAAAGGGTGTCGAGTGTCTGAAGCCATTTTGGCTCTTTCGCTAGAGCTTGCCACTGTCCTGCGAACTTCTGGTGGCGCTATTCCTGCCAGTGGATACAGCATCTGCACCGGGGTCGGTTTAAGGCAACCAGTGATGATCCGGCACGTTTCATTCAGAGCTGTATCCACTAGCTTTGCATGGGCTGAACGGCTCCACACGGGGCACGCAAATTCGCCAGCTGAAAAAGATAGCGCCAGCGCAGTAGTCCGCAAGACACGAGGCGTTTGTTTTGGTTAATTAGGAATAAGACGATTTTAAGCAATATGTTAAAAATTATTTTGATCTCATTTTACGTCCTGTTGATTTTGCCTGTTAAATTGTTAATTGTTATATTCTGTAATTTTAGAGTTAGACTTTTGTTTACCTACCAAATGTCCCTATTTTTTATTTTCCTAGTAATAAGCTTTATTCTATGTCAAAAAATATTTAAGTTTAGGTGGTAAACTGTTAACTTAGTAGTTGTAAGCTTACTTCAATCCAAAAATGCTTATTATTTAAAAAATAAGTCAGATTAACGTAAAAAAATACATATTTTGATTATACTTCCGCATTTTCATTGCTTCACACACAAATTTCTCATTTTCTTAAGAAAAAATGAAAATAAAACCGAAAAACCCGATTTAACCGGTTTCACCGGTTTTGTAAACAAAAAAACCGAAAAAGTCGGTTTTCTTAATCAACCCGGTTTTTGCATGCCCTAATAAAGACCAACCAATTGTCCGACCGTTCCGTCATCGTTCAAATGTTTGAATGGAAATGGTCGGACATTGCAGACGAATGTGAACGGTTTCTTGGGCCCAAGAAGTATGGAGCGGTACAGGTAAGTGTTGTCCTTATTTGTAGAAGCAGTTTTACTCCATGGTGGTGGTCGTGTCATGGCAATGTGATGAGATGGAATGAGGAAGATGCTGTGAGGAAATATTTTGGGCATAAATGATCTACATTTATGCCCAAAACATTTATATGCTATAAATATTTATAGGCTATGAGCAGAGCAAGACCAAAAAAACGACGGATGGTCGGGTTAGAGTGATATAAAACTAGAAAAAAACTTACTACTGAGATGATGATTTTGACTCCATCCATTTTTGATTAACAGACTTCACCGGCATCAGAGAATTTGGTTTTACACCTGGATGGCAATATAAGACCTTGGTACGAGCGCTACCAACCCATGTCATACCAGTTGACCACTCGGTCAGGAGACCAAGCGGCATTCTTGGACATGACTACCAGGTGCAACAAAGTTGGTGTCAGGTAAACGTTTTATGATACTTGTTGAAAAATTCCAATTTGAAACTGTCTACCAATGTGCAATGGTATGAACAGTTTCCCAATGGTATACGGTGAGGAACGGACACCAACGCGAAAACGGCTACAAAGAAATTTTTCATCGGTTATTTAAAAAAACAGCTAATTCTTACATTTTTTCGACCGTGTAGGTAGGTATTGCACTTTGTAGGAAGCAAAAGTTTTTTTAATAACCGATGACAAATTTCTATGTAGAGGAGCTCAGAATGATGTACTGAATATGTGGTCACCGTTTTCGCGTCGCGTCCTTTCCACCCCAAAGTTCTGATGGTTGTTGGTCGATAATTTCTGCCGTCTCTCCTTTATCAATGTTTAAAGTAACATTGATAAAATGTGTTATTATGCGATAATCGCGGGAAACAGATGGATAAGGGCCGCATAGAACAGAGAAGAATGGCAGAAGATAGGGAAGGTACCGAACAAAGGGTGATTCCGGGCTGAAATTATGAAAGTTACATTAATATTTTGTTGGAGTATCACACTGAAACCCCAGCTTTATCAACCAACTCCTTCTACTATTGGAACCCTACTATTATTGCATGAACAGGCAGGCATGGTTCAAAATATGACACTGCGTTTATTTGGAGTCCACATAAAAATGTTGAATAATTTTGACGAGTTTGTCCTCTCCTCTGTATAATTATATACAACAAATCGAAAACTAACACTTATAATTCATTATTGATGCATACTTTTATCTTACTGGTCTCAGCTGCTAGGTAGGGCGCCTCAATAGTTCATAATGTTGATTGATTACGATTAAAATCAAAACGTCACGTATTATTTATTGCTATGTTACTTGCACTTTGATATTTTCTGACTCAGTGGGCGAAATGATAATGGTAACGTAGGTATTACTGAGGTTTATCTAAGAAATATTATAAGCGGTATGTACCTAATAACTTATCAATCATTAATTGATAGCGTGATTATATTAAATTTTATTCTTCTTCGTCGTTCTCTCAATGCTAAGGATGAGCTAGTACATTTATACGATACGTCTCCAAGTTATGCGGTCTTCTAAAGTGTGCACGGCTCGATAGATAATGCCCCCAAGCAGCTAGAGACCGTCTAAACTAAAATTGCGTACCTATCCACTTCATATATGTGATTTTGCCAAGTTATACAGCATGTATCAGAAAGCCGAGGTAATATTTTGAGGGTATGGCAAAAAATCTCATTGGGATCGATATTGCGAAAAAAAAGGCTAACAACACCTTTTTTTTTCGACTGGGAAATCATCAAATGACTCCTCCCGCTCTGGGCGGAGCGGAAGGGAGTGTCAGACTTTTACTGACTAAAAACCATCCATGTTCCTTCTTTTGCCCTTTATGTTCCAGGGTCGCGGTATCTCTTTCGAACAGTCCCGCAGCCCTGGTATGAGGCTAACAACACCTTTCTGATAAAATCATAGTATTTGCTGATATCTAAGGGACCAATGATGGTAGGTTTAGTTGTGTGCTCACACGCAAACAACGCATACGCAAGTTTAGCTTGATCGATCATTATACCTTGTAATTATAGTTGTAATGGATGTGTCCGTTTGAGCAGTTTTGATACCTCATGAGAAGAAACAAGACATCTGTTGCCAAAATGTTAAAAACATGAACTTAATTTACAGAGTTTACGTGGACGTCGTATTCAACCACATGACTGGAGACCACGACAGCAGTGTAGGAACCGCAGGCAGTACTGCCACGACACAAACTAATTCGTTTCCGGGAGTTCCGTACACAGACCAGCATTTCCATCACCCTGTGTGTGACTTCTCAGATGTGAATAACGCTACTGAGGTTGGTTATTTAAACTTTGAAGTTAACTAATGCGTCAATACTAGGTATTATTTATTCTGTATAAATAGCTTCCGCCCGCGGCTGTCGGCGTGAAAGATTAATAAACATCCATCCTCATTAACATTCACGATTATAATAGTGATAATAAGATTTACATTTCCAGTGTCCCATAAAAAGTATTTTATTTTGTCTTAATGCTTTCATTTGTTGCTGTCGTAATTATAAAATGATCACCTCAGGTGGCACACTAGGTAGATTTATAAAAATCTACTTACATAACTTTTTCTCATGCGTTCGAACTCATGATGATCTTCTTGCAATGGCAATATGTCACCAGCATCACCGCTCGCATACCGTTGGCATGGTCTACAACCAATAATAATTCATAGAACTACACCGTGGGCAACCACCACTCCCTAACACAGAAACGAGGTCTGTGTCAGCAGCGGTAACATTATGCTCTAATTATGCTCTGCTACCTATACTTCTCATTATTCAGGTTCGAGTTTGTCAGTTGTCTGGACTTCATGACTTAAATCAAACAATACCGTACGTTCGCCAGAAGATTATCGATTTTTTGAATAACCTCATTGATCTTGGTGCAGCTGGTATAAGGTAAAATTCGAATTTGTTAATTTGAATGCTCCCTAAGAAGTGCTACACACATGTTTAAATCGGCACATTTGGTTGGACAGTTTTTGTGGAATAATACCGTCGACCCGAGGCAATTCTTACAGCTTTATGATCGGCTTTCATTCGGCTCGTGATAATCTGCAAACTCTGTTGGGCATCTACATACGAATTAGCAGCCGAAGCGCGCCGAATCGTGCCCGAACATGTGCATATGTAGCACTTCACAGAATCGTCTGAACCGAACCAGAATTTGATGGGAAGACTTAACTTTATTATTTTCCACCCAGAGTGGATGCAGCAAAGCATATGTGGCCAGAAGATCTTAATGAAATTTACAAAAACCTTCACAACTTAAACACAAATCATGGATTCCGCAAGAACTCAAGACCTTACATTTACCAAGAAGTTGCAAAGGGTGGTGTAGTAACTTATAAGGACTACAACGCTATGGGAGACATCACGGAGTTTACGGTAAGTCGTAGAGTTACTTTTCAATTGCATGGAGCTTATAAATAATAGGACATGGGTGATATTACGGAATTTACTGTAAGTCACACAGAAGCTACCATAGTTTTTCTACTTGATCTTTACTGGGTACCTTCCTGGACCTTCAACAAAATAGAGTAGGATACCGCAATAAACTTGGTTGAGTTGAATGTAGACAAAAGTATTTGTATATCAATTTTTTACTAAGTCTCTAGTATTGAATGCGGCGATGAGAAAACAGATTGTTATCAGATCGAAGTGATAACAATTTTCGATGTAGCGAATTCGTTCAAATTAAAAAGTATTTAACTTTCCAGGCAGGGTCAGAATTAGCGCAATTTTTCTCTGGTCAAAAGCCTCTGAAAAATCTAAGCTCATATGGAACTACAGGACTGGATATGATGCCCAGTGAGAACGCCGTAGTTTTCGTTGACAATCATGATACACAACGTGTTGATGGTATATTGACGTACAAAAATCCTACAATCTATAAGGTAGGTAATCATGATTCTTCTGTGTTAATAATTTACATGACTTCTGAATTATCAGAAGTTCTAAAATACTTAATAAGCCTTGTATACTATGGCGATGCTCAACATTATTCTTGATTCGAAAGTCGAGAGTTGAGTCCGAAGATCAATTCTCGTGATACAAATCTTCAATATCTAGTCACAATCTCATCGCATTGACAATAAATTTAAGTAAATTAGAGGTATGTTTCACAGCTTGTGACTGAAATTAGACTGTGAACTTTCTAAATATGCAGGTATGCTTGGACTTTCTTCTGGAAAATGTAAGGCCCGCGTACCATGACAAAAAATCTAATGCGCGCTTTAAGTTCTTGCTGAACCACTTTCTATTGCCATAGCTATACAAGGCACACTAAATTGTGTCCAATTTTGAGTATCATAACTAGACCTAGGACCACATAATATACCACAGATGTGTATATGAAGTCATTGAAGATTAAACATTATTTTTTCTACAGGCGGCTCTAGCATTTCTTCTAGCACATCCATATGGACAAGCCCGAATAACAAGCAGTTATTATTTCACTAATTTTGAACAAGGCCCTCCTGCTAATACTGATGAAAGTATTAAGACACCTACTTTTGATACGGTAACTCCTAAATTACTTTGTTCTTTGATACGATGTTTCTAAAATTGATAGTGTATTGGTTTGTCATAATATATTTTTTTTATGTAACAGGACGGACAGTGCACAGACGAAAGTGGTTGGGTATGTGAACATCGCTGGAACACCGTTCACAAAATGGTCGCATTTAGAAATGAAGTCCATAAAACTACAGTTTCAAACTGGTGGGACAATGGTAACAACCAAATTGCATTCAGTTTGGGGAACAAAGGATTCATTGCGTTCAATTTAGAAGGAACTGCGATGAACATAACGTTACAGGTAAGTAGCTACTAAGGGACATGATGGGACAGATATAACTACAGGTTTACCGCTTAAATCAGACGGTCCTTGAGGCAGCTGCGTGCCATGGGATGGTGTCTTGACTTGTCGCTAAGTTCAGCCACAGTTGACAGATAGAGGAGTATTAACATCCAGAATTTCTAAAATGGGCGAAATTGGTTCGCACACAAATAGGTACAAAGCGCCTGTACGAATTGTAAGCATGCTTCTGGTATAAGTTACGTTTTATGTGTGTTCTAAACAAAAAGTTAAGTTGACAACCCTAATACCCGCGATTGATTTCACAGAACGTGGGTAGTTCGTTTACTGGTTTTCTTCAAACTGTGGCTCAGTCATTCTCACATTTCTCCTGCACCGCGAAGTAGCTTCAATCACTGTTTCAGTTATACGGTAGATCTGTAAGAACTAGATTTATTGGAGAAAAACCTATGTATATAAAATTAATGATTAAACGAACTTACCTGTAAGTGAAGGTCGATCATAATTATGTGAGGTGTTTCGTTCGAAGAGATTAGATATTACACTTGTAGTCACACATACAATGTCGCCACTAATGCACTCAGTTTAAAGACAAACAAAAAAAAAAAATAAGATGTGGGTAGACTGACCCCATCCTATAGATTTATTGCGTTCAACTCATCATTTAGTTCAGAGATAAGTAATACTATACTCATTTCACAATTTTGGGTGTTAAATTCGGGAGGGTGGGATGCTAATCTCTTCGAACGAAACACCTCACATAATTATGATCGAACTTCACTTACAGGTAAGTTCGTTTAATCATTAATTATGCTTCTGTGTTTCGTTCTCGAGATTAGATATTACACTTGTAGATATTGAGAGTTATTTGTGAAATGAATGCATTTAGGTGAAAGATAAATCAATAAAATATTGAAACAACAAAAGATTTAATCATAGCTAAACCACAAAATGATTATATAATTAGAGAGGCATTAAATGATATACCTATATTACACATTTCTTTTATAATTAAACCTAGGATAGGTTGTTACAAACAATCATGTAAGAGATTACTCAATTACCATCTGTTAAAATGCTTCTAGCAAATAGTTCTCTAGAATTAGTTGAAATGGCCCTGTTATAAAACTTAGCAAAAGTTGTAGATGTGCCCGACCAGCCGGCAGTTTTTCGAATTAAATCTAAATTGACACCCATTTTATAAGCACGAGAAGTACTGGCATGTCTAGTACTGTGAGCAGAAAATTCGGTAACATCAATTCCACTGACTTGTAAGGTACCCTTTATCCACCTACTTAGTGTTTGAGCACAAACTTTATAATGTGGCTTTTTGGTGCTAATAAACAGAAAAGTGTGATTTTTACGTAACGATTCCGTTACACGTAAGTAATCTACTAATAATTTAGCTGGGCATATTTCGGGTCTTTCCTGAAAGTATGGTAGTATAAGCATTGGCTGGTTTGATTTTATACTAGATGTTTTTATCAAATCAGGAATCTTAATAGATATTTCATTAGTAGAAGTACTAATATTCTCAACTTTAATTTTGGATAGGGTTTGAACCCTGTGGGCTGTAACAAGTGCAAGTAAAGTAACTAATTTTCTTGTAATTTTTTCTAACTGTAACTGATCGTGGGGTACCCAACTCGCCAGAGTTTCTATGACTAATGAGGTATCCCAGGTCGAGTCGTATTTGGGTAAGGGTGGGCGAAGTCTAAATAACCCTTTAAATAATCTTTGTACCCGATCATCTTTACTGATGTGATTACCTAAAATTAAAGTCAGTGCCGACCTGCAACTGTTCAATGTACCATATCGAGCACCAGAATCAAATAAATCAGTAAAAAAATAAATAATTTTTGGGATAGAGGCTTCATAAAGATTAATGTTGTTTTTCATACAAAAAAGAAACCATTTTTTCAAACTATCGTATTGTTTGATGGAATTTTCGGATAGGGACGCAAACATGATGTGAACCGATGCTGGAGGAATACTTCTTCTTAGTAGAGATTCCCGCACAATACTCCGGCAACCAGGGTAATCCGCTTGTGTATCTGACGGTTGGTGGAATGAGAGATTATTAATTCCTTAGAAGGATGAAGTGTCAAAGGTTTACTTTCTAAAAGCTTAATAAACAAGGGATACCACGGCTGTGACGGCCATACCGGGACAATAAGTATTCCTCTAGCTTTGTCCCTAATAATCTTTCTCAATGTTTTGAGAATGATTGCGAATGGAGGAAACCCATAAAAATACCATTCAGACCAACATATTGAAAAAGCATTTATATTATATGCGTCGGGGTCTTTGTGCCATGATAGGTACGTATCTAGTACATTTTTTATTTATACGACTAGCGAACATATCTATATCAGGCTGACCGAACGATTTAACTAATTCTTGAAAGGCAAAGTCTGATAATTCCCATTCAATGTCGGGGTGAACTCGTCTCGATTCAGCATCGGCGATACTGTTCTCGATTGATGGGATGTATAGAGCAGAAACGAAAATGTTGCGAGCCTCACACCATTGCCATATACTTTTAGTAAGTTTTGTTAAATGGGGAAACTGCACACCTCCCATGCGATTTATATAAGAAATCGCAGTAGTATTGTCTATTCTTAAAATAATTTGACAACCAAATAAGTTTTTAGAAAATATTTTTAGACCGATAAACGCAGCCATTAATTCTAAATAATTAATATGCTGTTTTCTTTCCTCGTGACTCCAAGTACCACTTGCTGTTTTTCCCTCACAAGCTACACCCCATCCCGTAGTTGAGGCGTCAGTCTGAATTTCTAAATTGTATTCATCAAATTTTATTTTGCAAACAGATTTGTCGATGGAATTTATCCACCAATCAAAATCAGAATCTAAAGTAGACGATATAGTCATAAACTTCTCATAATTATCATCGCCTTTTAGACTTAAGAATTTACATCGCTCAAACTCCTTAGTATAAAGCCAGCCATATTCAATGGCAGGGCAAGCAGATGTTAAAAGTCCTACTAAGCGAGCAAAATCCCTAATTTTACATCTATTGAGGTTTTTAAATTTTAACAACTCGTTCTTAATTTTGAGACGTTTTTCAACAGGCAAGCTAATTTCCATTGTTTTAGAATCAATGATAAATCCTAAATATCTACATGAATTACGAGGAATCAAACAACTTTTAGCTTCATTTACAATGAAGCCCAAGGAACAAAGAAATGTCTTTGTAATTTCAACATTAGCAACACACTCGTTATAGCAATGTGATACGAGGCATAAATCATCGAGATAGATTGTTGACAGATTACCGGTACATCGCAATAATTTGACAACAGGTTTCATGATTTTTGTAAAAACGTAAGGCGCGGTATTGAGACCAAACGGCAGAACATTAAATTCGAATAGATTATCTTTCCATTTAAATCGCAAGTACTTTTTAGAATCTTCGTGGATTTTTATTAAAAAATATGCATCCTTAAGATCAATCGTGGACATATAACAATCTTTTGAAATAAGTTTAATAATTGTCCGGAGGTCTTCTAATTTAAATTGCTCAGTATTTATAAAAACATTCAAACTTTTTAAATTTAGAATGAGTCGAGTTTTACCGTTTGGTTTCGGCACCAAGAATATATTTGATATAAATTGACCGTCAGAAGGTTGACATATAGAAACAGCTCCTATAGAAAGTAAACTATCTATAGCCTGTTCAAATTCATATTCTTCAGAACGAGAATATTTTTTAGACGGTGGTATATTAAGCTGATATGGAGTGTGTGTAAATGGAATTTCATATCCCTTTATCCATGATAGTACAGCTTGGTCCGATGTTATTTGTGACCATTGGTTATAAAAATGACAAAGCCTGCCGGCATAATTTACCGTGGTGTCTATTGGCGGTTGCGGCCGTAGTTCGGACGTGACGCTTTGGATGATTGCGCGTGCTGCTGCCTCGTCGAGGGTGCAGACTCCTTCGTTCTCCGAGGCGCCGTCGGTCTGCGGTACGGCGCTGGCTTCCAGTTTAAATTTCTGTTGGATGGTGGCGGCTTTGGCTTGTTCGATATAGCCTTGAGCTGTGGACCTGACTTCAACTCAGCTCCTGACTTATTTATGGACTTAGCCGTTCGCAACGTCTCAGCGAGCTCTTGTCCGAAGAGTAAACTATCAATTTTAGTCAGCTGCACCTGATCCTTTAAATCTTTTTTTTAGTACAGCAAGTATGAAATTACGCCTGGTGACAGAATCATTATGTTGACAGTCGCACAAGATGCGCCCGGTGTCCACAAGTAATCGCAATATGTTCGCATCTTTTGTCTCTTGAGACAAAAGAATAGTAACGACTTCACTTAGACATGAAATAGCGCTAGCAATCTGCTTCTGTTTTGCCTGCATAGCTTTATCACGCTTCACTATAACGTCATTGACTGCTGCCTTAATCTCAGGATTTAGGGATGGGGCGTCAATAAGCTTACAGTTGCCCGGAGGTAAATGAGAATCCAAGAGCTCCTTGCGGAGCTCTTTTGTCAAACCAGAAGTGGCTATGAATTCATAGCGTATAGCTAAGTCGTTTTGGATGTTTTTACCGAATGATGTAGTGGTTGATGGATCAGATCCCAATATTTCCATCACGGTCTCGTCTAACTCCTGATTGTGATCCTCCTTTTCGATAGCAGCGGCTTCATCAGCTGATAACTGGAGAAGCGGCTCTTGTGTCGCTTCAAGTACTTTCGACCCCTGCAGTGACTCTAAGCATACAGCGCTAGTTGATGGTACCGGCTCGTCAAGGTTCACCGGTAGGCATTCATTATTCTCCGATTCCAAAATTGTGTTATCTGCAATCGGAAATTATAAAATGCTGAACATTTCCCAATAGGAATATGAACCGTATTTGTATTGTAATAACAATACAGTGTTTCGCAACGACGATGGTCGTATTTAAAAAAAAAAAAGTTTTTATGTAGGTATTTCACTTTTTATTATGAAATCGATGCATGATTTTTAACAAATTACGGGTAAGATGAACTCATAGGCGTTGCATCGTGAACCCGAGTTTTACGAATGCATAATTGTTTCGTGGTTATAATTACCTAAACAGGTAACAAGATATTATGTACGTGATCAGGCGTAGGTAGGTTTGTACCTACAGATAACAGCGGGTAAGATGAACTCAAGGCGTTACATCGTGAACCCGAGTTTGAATAAAGGATAAGTTACAACTCGTGCGTAGCATCGTTAATCCATTAATCACCAATCAAATAAAAATACCTTGAGGTGTTGACAACATTGGCTCAGAATCCGAGGATGATAAAGATCTACGGCGTCCTTTTAGTAATTTTCTTTCCAACTTCTTAAGTTTCTTCTTAATATAACTATATGAATCCTTATCATCACGTTTCCTCTTCGGCATTTTGGTTTATGAACACTAAAAACACTAAATTGCCGAAAAAACACTAGAACGCAAATTAGAAATACAAAGTGGCGAAGCACTGGAATGTGAATGATGAGTTGAACGCAATAAATCTATAGGATGGGGTCAGTCTACCCACATCTTAATTTTTTTTTTTTTGTTTGTCTTTAAACTGAGTGCATTAGTGGCGACATTGTATGTGTGACTGCAAGTGTAATATCTAATCTCGAGAACGAAACACAGAAGCATAATGAAAAATTACAGACCAGACTTCCGACTGGAACCTACTGTGACATAAGATCAGGACAGGTGCAAGGATATGCGTGCACAGGAAAAACGGTGACTGTATCAAATACTGGTCAAGCACTAATTACGATATCTGGAGTTGGAGAAGATCTGTATCTTGCCATTCATGTTGGGACAGAGGTGCGTATAGAACTTGTTGGAAAAAGTAAAAAGTATCTGTAAGAAATGGTGGATGGATGATATGGGTAGAGGGGTGACTACTGCGATGACTGTTAATGGTGATTGATGTATGGAAGAAGTCCCCAATTAATTTGCATCAGGACAGGCGGATGAAATATAGTGATTAGGGATTGCAAACCAGCGAAGTTGGATCCCGCACTTCAGCTGGATCCAGCGTAATTCTACGCTACGCAGAACTCCAAACAAATTACGAACATTACATTACATTTATTTAAAAGTAAAGTTCGATTTTTTAATTCGATAAATAATATAACCTAAGTGAGATCCAGCTGGATTCTGCTAGACAGAATTCAATCCAGCAAAAATTCAGCTTTATTGAAAACAGTGCTGGATTGCAATTCCTAATCGTGATTGATATATTAGGACACCCCAAAGTGATAGACGTTTTCGGAAAGCTAAGAAGTATTCAAAAATCAAGCGTCTTGGCACGCGGTACTTGTAGGTTTTCTTATCAGCTAGGAATGTAAAATCAGAAGTATTTGTGCAGATGTTTCATACGAAACAATAATTTAAGTCTTGAATGATTGATTGGGAATAAATTGACACCACCTTTGCGGTTTAAAGGATTTGCGACAAAAATAGAAAAGTGTATGCTTAGGTAGATGATCTGCTCATGTTGAGAAGATCAATGAATGGCGACATACAAAAGGTATTTACAAGGCAGAGGTGAGTGAAAAGAGGAACTCGTGGTTTAATGTTAACAGGCGCTCGGGTCAATCTTTAGGTTAAGCCGTGCTTGCCTAGGTTTGTCTGTGGATGGGTGAACGTATTACGTACCGAGTTTCCTCCGTGCCTCGGAAAGCACGTTAAGCCGTTGGTCCCGGCTGTCATTTGTAAATCATTGACAGTCGTTACGGGTTGTCAGTGGCCCGAAAGTCTGACAACCAGCCTTACTAAGGATATCGTATTACCCAGTGGACCAACTGGGTTGTGGAGGTCAGATAGGCAGTCGCTCCATGTAAAATATTGGTATTCAGCTGTATCCGGTTAGACAGGGAGCCGACCCCAAGATAGTTGGGAAAAGGCTAGGCAAGTGAAAATGATGTCAGTGAATACGCCGGGACGCGCCAGATGTTCACTTACCTAATGGTGATGTTCTCTAAAGAACATCACCATTAGGTAAGCAAAGATCTGGTGCGTATTACTCGCAACCGGTGTGCGTGTAAGACTAATGAACGTATGAACGTGGACGAAGCTAAAGGAGTACGTAAGGATCGTAGCAGACGGTGTTCTTTTGTTATTGCCAAAGGGCTCAAACACATAAACACGTTACGACGACGCAACGTGCCACGGCACGGTAACGTGATGTGGAAGTCCACGTCATGGTGCCGTGACGTGGACTTCCACGTCGAGCAACGTAAATAATGACGTCACGAAAACGCAACGTGCCACTTTGAACAACGTCATATTGACGGTGTCGGATTTGTAGAATTGCCGAATTTAAAATTTTTGTTCTTGAACTCTTCAGATGTTTTGTCCCATAGTACGGGAGGCTCCTGAACTAGGGTTACTAAGTGATCGACTTCAATGTCGTCCGTCATCTTTGAATATTTAATAACAAATGCGGCACAGCTGCTGGAGTGCACCGTGAAATTTTACGTCACGACGACGTGCCGTGCAACGTGGCACGTTACGTTGTCGTAACGTGATTATTTACGTTACCGTGCCGTGCCACGTTGCGTCATCGTAACGTGTTTATGTGTTTGAGCCCTTACCCCGTGTTAAAACCCCGGTGAAGTAGAAAACTGTGGTATAATTGTTATTTTTCTTTTCAGTCGGCTCTTTATACTTCGCGTAAGAAGTTTTAGTAACCTGGGATCGACATTTTGTTTGGAGTTCTTCAAATCCAAAAAGACTTGTCATTCTTTCTGTTGTATGTTCTACACTATTTAGATAACTTTCTTTCAATTATAATATTACTGTAATATAGTTCATTGTTTCCTTTTATACACTCTTCCTTTCTTGGTGGTATTTTAGATATTTTTTCTACCGTAGATATCTGTTTTTCTTTCCTGTATTAAGCTTTAATAGGTATAGCTTATCCTAAGAACAAGTACGATCGATCAAGCTGGCTGTAGGACAGCCAGCTGAAATGTGAGATTTGCAAGAGAAAATATATTTTTATAAGAGAGGTATGCAATGCTATTGGACCTTGACCAGCACATGCTGTTAAAAAAAAACAATAGAACACTACTCCTTATTTCCACAGGGATAGGTTATGCACTCGTACATTACGCTAAACCATTGATTATTGCTTTTCTTTATTAAACGCAGATAGTCCAGACCGTCATAATCTCAGATACCAATATTATTTTTCTGCGTGCCTAAGTAGCTAGTTGGTATCTGCCTGCAACTAAAACCAAAGATATGATAATAATATAAAAACCCATTACCTACCTACCTTCAGTTAAAGTCCATCCACGGGCCACACTTATGATAAGAATCATGATAAGAGTATCTGCAGATTTAATCTTTACATTAATATCTGACAAGATCTGACCATCTTGGTCGGTAGGTATCTGAAGATAAAATTACTTTATCTACACTGCGGGTGTAATAGTTCATTGATCATTATAATGGTTTCATACCATTTCGGTTTAAATACAGGATCTAAACGTACCTATCCATCACGAAGCCGTCAACCAAGCACACTGTACATCAAACTACATAGTTTGATGTATAGAGTGCTTGGTTGACGGCATTGAGGCCGACTTTGACTTTTTTTTTGGTGTGAAAAATCACGATTTATGGTAGGACTCGATGTAACGCAACAAACATAATATTGTGCTGATGGATGCATTGAATAGTAGGTACTGGGTTCATAGAGGTATTTAAGGTAAAGTTAGTTATGACATTAAAAACTTGTACCTTTTTTAAATTTGGAACAATGTTGGTACTCTAACATACCTACAATATCTCCATAATTAGGTTACTAGGTATGGTCCAGAACAAAAAATTATCGCAATGACGCCATGATGGGGAGAACAAGTAAAACAAGAAAGCTTCCGGCTTTGTTAAGTGTCTTTGTACACCCATTGTAGTACCTAACATACGTCCTGCGTAGCCTCCGCTGTCGGCCCCATTTCCGCTAACTGTACTGGCTTATACTTATTTTGTAATCACGGCTTGAACTAGGTATTCTTTTATAGGAAGGTGCCGAAACGAGGGAAGAATTATCAGTGGTCCTGCTCTACAGTAGGTTCCTCACTGATAACACATACATGTAGTTTTGTCCAATGCTCCATGAAGAAGCAATCCATATCTATTCTCTCTACAATGAAGTTTTGTTTTTTGTGTTTGTTTTTTTGCGATGTATCGCTTGAAAGCCATCCACTTCAGCATCTGCAAACATACCGCTACAAAAGCAACAACAACATCCTGAACGCGGTATTGTATTGGACACGCAGAGTACTGTAAGTCTTCTGCATAGTATGCTTCACCCAAAGGCTGCACGTATAAAAAGACTGACAGTAGGTATGCCTTTTTTTTTGGATTGGATATCAAATGACCCCTCCCACTCTGGGCGGAGGGGAAGGGAGTTTCAGACTTGTACTGACTAAAACCCATCCATGTTCGTTCTTTACCCTATGTATTCCAGGGCCGCGGCACCTCTTTCGAAAAGTCCTGCAGCCCTGGCATGCATCGGCCCTTGCGGAACCCTCCGGTTTGCTGACATCTCTTTGAGGCACGCGTGGAACACGAACACGCCGTCGACACGGCGCGTCGTCATAAGACGGACGGACGGCGAGCTAGCCCATTTTACTCACTGTCCACAGGCCCGCGCCTACGCTGGCCGAGAGCCACCATGTGGCCCTCTACGCCCGGGGCGTCTCCCGCGGCGGCTGGGACGCGACGTTCTCTCCCTCTCACGTTCCGCCACCTCCATCGCTAGCATGACTGCTTCTCAGAAGGAGGGCTTCCCATTCCCTCTCGCTCCGGACCATGGATTGAACCAAGGCTGAACGCGAGAGGTCGCCGCCGCCAATCGCCGCAACGAGGATACGGCGGTGCTCCGCCCAAGCGGAGCAGACCTCCAGGGTGTGATCCACCGTGTCCTCCGGGCGATCCTCGCAATGATAACACCCGGGCGCTTCCTCCCGCCCAATACCGTACCCGTATTCGGTGAGGACCTGCGTCAGGCGGAAGGTGAGGGCGCCGTGGCGCCTCTCTAACCACTCCTTAAAGAGGGGACTTATCGCCACTATTGTGGCGTGCCCTGCACGGGGTTGCGACAGTCGCTCTTTCCATGTTGCCATGAGATCGCACCGGAGGTCTGTCCACTGTGCAGCAATTTGCAGCGGCATCGGAGTTTCCACCCGGCGTAGTGCCTCCACGCGCCACTCGTGCAGGCAAGAGGACTATTGCCTCCGTTCGCTTTGAATAAATTTATTGTTACTTGTGCAGTACAGCGTGCAAACCTACGGGCCTGTATATTGGCTTTGACTGACAATGCCCTGCGTTCCCTTTTAATATACCTACACATCATCTGCGAGGGTCTCAGTGACCCAGTGGCTTAGGTACTTAATCTGCGCCACTCTTTTGAGAGCACTGCCGTCTAATGTGGCCTGAGGTACGGTGTCATCGCTCTGCGTACCGGACTTGAAAACCATCATTTCACTCTTCGCATAGCACTCGCATGTCTTACGCCACACTCCAACCTATACGCATCCCATAGTGTTTCCGCCCACCTGACGTTGTTACGATTGCCATACCAATATTTAAGGAGTGATATGAATCCGTCAGGAAGTTCAGTCTCACTCGACAACTTCTGCCACAGCTTGTCATACACAACCAGGTCGAACGCGTTTGAGAGGTCTAAAAAAAGGTGTACACCGGTGTATTTCTGCTGGCGTAATACTGGATAGTGTGCTTGAGACTCAATATAGCTGTTTCAGTAGACAGCTCAGTTTGAAATACAAACTGAGCGTCATGTAATTTAAGATCCCACCATCACCCTTTTACCACTGGACTAGCAGACGTACTGCGGAGTACCATCCACACTTGGTTGATATCTTGACAAGTCGTACTCGGCGCTTCTCCTCCACGTTCATAATGCGCCCAGCCAAAGAGTGGAACTCTCTGCCGGCACCTGTGTTCCCTCCCACATATAACCCGTCTGCCTTAAAAGCAAGAGTGAACAGGCATCTTCTGGGTACGCTCGTTTCAACATAGACCTCATCCATCGCTTTCCACTAGGCGTGATCGAGGTCAAGAGCAAGCCCATTTTGCAATAAAAAAAAAGATCTTTATCTAAATATTTCTCTATCACTCTATCCAGTACCTCAGCAATCACAGTTGCGAGCGATAAAGGCCTACAGGCCTATAATTACTACTATACTCAAACTAGACGCGTCCCCTCTCGTGTTCTTAATAATAGGGACAACTACGGTTCTCGTCAATGCATCAGGTAGGTATGAGATCATCGCTCATATACCTATATAGGTAAATACAAGCGGAGAAGTGGTGGACCTCGACACCAGGGTGCAGGCAATCCAAGGAGGCTATGCCATCCCTGGACAGAAAGCTGACCAAGCGTCTTCTACGCCTGAATAGAGATAGCCTGCGACTGGTGGCGGGGACCATCACTGGACACTGCTCATTAAACAAGCACTTCCATACCCTAGGTATCACTGACAGTCCCCTGTGCAGGGCGTGCATGGAGACGGAGGAAACGTTAGCGCACGTACTCCTTGAGTGTACTGGCGTCACCCAGATACGCGAGAAGACTTTTGGAACACCAAGATCTCTTGCGGATGCCCTGAGAAGACCGGGAAGTCTGATCTGCTTCTGGAGGGAGGTGGGCTGGCTGGAGTAGCGGCCACCATGGCTCACGCACAATGGTCCACTTTAGGGACTAAGTGCGGAAACCAAATCCCTAACATAGAACATACCTATATAGGTATCTGGGCTTATCAGTGGATTAACTTTCAAGACATGCAATGTTATCATTTAGGTAGGTACCTATCTATGAGAGTTCCAACTGTATGCTTCAAGTGATGGAGAAATACAGAAGTACCTAAGCAGGTACTTTTCTAATGTAAATCCTATTGATATCGATAATTTTACTGACGCCTTTGTACTTTTCCGACATTTTTATCTGAGTTTGAATTGGTGACACTTGGAGCATGTATTTTATTATAATATTTATATATTTAGGATTTACTGACTGTTTATTTACTCCCAAAGTAATAGTCGAGTCAGGCTGGATAGAGCCGGGCCTGTGATCAATATCAACAGAGGAGTTGGGCAAGGTGATCCTATCTCACCGAAATTGTTTACAGCTGCTTTACAGAATATAATGGCAGATCTCTTATGGTCGAAGAGGGGCATTAACGTAAATGGAAAACATCTGATCTATTTGCGTTTTACTGATGACATTGTTCTGCTGACGGATAACAACATTATGGTCAAAGAATTACAAGCAGCGAGTGAATATGTGGGTTTAGAGATGAACCTTAGCAAAACGAAAGTTATGACAACAACGAAATGGTCTATCTTGGTCAACGACATGCTGGTCGAATACGTCCAGGAGTACATAGGTATACCTGGGTAAGCAAATCTCTTTCAGGAAAAATAGGAATATTGAAGAAATAGATCGAAGGGTAGCTATTACCTGGAAAAAATATTGGGCTCACAAAGAGATATTCTATTTATTGTATATTATTTGATTGTGATCTGATTATTGTTTGTATGGCATTCAAAAAGCTTTTTAAATAAATAAATAGTGTATGTACAGTCAACAAATAGATAGGTACTTACCTACAAGTTTTGTACTACCGCTGATGCAATGAAAAAGAAAGATACATAAATTACAAGCATAGTGTCTGTTGAACAACAACTTGTAGATTTACATAGCAAACATGTAAGTAATCCAATCTTATAAATCAGTTTTCACGTAAAGCTAAAAGGTAACGTATAATATTTGTATTTTTAATTATCAGCAACAAAAACAACTAGTGTTGTTTTTGTGGCATATTATCCAATTGTTTTGCTAACCATACTGTAAACTTAACGTAAAGAGCTCTGACGTGTAGGTAAAGTGCGATATTTTCAAATTGTTTAAGTTGTTTGCTATTATATTAAGTGTTTTGATTTGAAAGAGCATTGTTATGTTTAAGTTCTCCTGGTGAACAGTCGTGTTAACACAATAGTTACTTAGCTGTCATCTTAGTGTTGACTTTTTCCGCCAAATCATCACTACCAATCTGTTATATTTTTCAGACAATGTCGCTCCTAGTGTGGTTTTCTTTCTGCTCGTTATTCGGCGCTGCATATTCCTGCGAGGCCTACATAAAGACCAACCAATGGTCCGACCGTTCCGTCATCGTCCAAATGTTTGAATGGAAATGGTCGGACATTGCAGACGAATGTGAACGGTTTCTTGGGCCCAAGAAATATGGCGCAGTGCAGGTAAGCGTCGCAATTGTTAGAGCAAACTATGCTCCACTGGTTGCTCCAAATAAGCCACTGGGAGAGCATTATAGGCTTATCATAAAACATCATAGATCGCAAATAAATTTTAGTATGTTTGGGGCCCGAATGTATGGGTCAGCAGATTTAATTTTTTGCCGATTAGGTATACAGTTGGTCCAAGGGAGAAAGTTATTTAGTTTGATGGTCTGTGGGTACACTTTTCTCATACACGCTGTATCTGTCGGATCCCGAATCCCACGGGACAGGTATCTACTAACATATAAATAATCATTTTTGTGATCAAAAGCCCATCGCACAACAACAGTCCAAAGTTTGCCTACCTACCCGCATTTTGTTTATTAATCAACAGACTTCCCCGGCTTCAGAGAATTTGGTTTTAACCCTAGAAGGCGGTATCAGACCGTGGTACGAACGTTACCAAGTCATGTCGTATCAGTTGACTACTCGCTCGGGAGACGAAGCAGCCTTCTTGGACATGACTACCAGGTGCAACAAAGTTGGTGTCAGGTTGGTGAAATCTTTCTCAAAATTTCCATCTTATGAAATCGTTCATCATCTGCCTAGCCTTTTCCCAACTATGTTGGGGTCGGCTTCCAATCTAACCGTATGCAGCTGAATACCAGTATTTTACATGGAGCGACTGCCTATTTGACCTCCACAACTCGGCTAGCACTGGGTAACACGATACCCTTTGGTAAGACTCGTTGTCAGACTTTCGAGCCACTGACTACCTTAACGACTGTCAAAAATCTACAAATGATGGCCGGGACTAACGGCTTAACGTGCTTTCCGAGGCACGGAGGAAACTCGGTATGTAGAGGGTGGTCACCCATCCACGGACCAACCTAGGCAAGCGCGGCTTAACCTAAAGATCGACACGAGCGGCTGCTATTATTTAGCCACGATCTTATGAAATCGTTATTGTCTACAAAAATCTTATCTTATTAAATCTTTAGGCTCCCAGTTCTACGTCGTTTTGACAAGTCAATACAATGGATCATTACTATGATCCTGCCTTTAGGTACGTTAATATACTTTTTCCGAGTCAAGTGTTACAGAAATCCACTTTTTTCACAGAATTTACGTGGATGTCGTATTCAACCATATGGTAATACCCCAGGACACGTCAAGTGCATTAGTTGGGACTGCCGGCAGTATTGCCTACCCACATAATTATGATTACCCAGCGGTTCCGTATACAGAAGAGCATTTCCATTTACCAGTGTGTCAAGTTGAAAATTATGAAAACGCTACTGAGGTTGGTCTAAATTATTAAGTTTGTCTTGTAATAATATTTCTATTTTTCAATGATCTTTTATTAGTTGTAAAATAGTATATGGATCTTTTAGCGCGTGGCCACAATCGGAGCTACCGCAGCCATCTTGGTTTTTCAAAATAATTAAACAAAAATATAATTCACAAAATATCGTATTAGCCGTAGAACCGATGACCTGGTAGACGTGTTCTTGAGTGGAGACCGCGAATCGGCAAGCGTTGGCTGCTGACGATGATTTCACAATTTTTTACCAGCAACACCCTCCTGGCAACGTCATTCAAGTGCCAAAGGTCCGTGCATCACTGTACCTACAACCATTTATTGGGTTCTGACTTACTGCCATTATTCTCACTAGGTCTACTACTACATATCTTTACAAATTCATCATCTGCCATCTGCATCAACTATGTTGGTGTCGGCTTCCAATCTAACCGGATAACAGTTAGTACTGTGTAATATGATACCCCTTGGTAAGACTGGTTGTCAGACTTTCGGGCCACTGACTGCCTGTAACGACTGTCAAAGATCTACAAATGAAAGCCGGGACCATCGGCTTAACGTGCTTTCTGAGGCACGGAGGAAACTCGGTGTGTAATGGGTTAACCCGACTTAACCCGACCCGAATTGCTAATATTAAGCCATGGGCACGAGCACTAATCTTCACAAATTAATGTTTGTTTACTTCTTTTCATTTAGCTTCGAGTATGTCAGCTGGGTGGACTACAGGATTTAAATCAAACAAAGCCATATGTCCGTCAAAAGATTATTGAATACCTGAATAAACTTATTGAACTTGGTGTGGCTGGTTTCAGGTAAGATTTGAATTTGTTGTTGGTGTTCATTTATTTTCATCTAATATTATGGTTCGTTCAAACCGGATCGGATTCCGGACTGGCTGTGGACTTTGTTAGATACTTCAGTAAATTATGTGTGGAAATCTGGTGTCAGATTCCGGTTGTCAATCTGTCCGTACCGTTCCTCATCGCGTCTTTAAAAAAATAAAACCGACTCCAAAAACACAAAAAAAGTGAAAAATAATTTTAGCTTCAGAAGTCGGTGACTTTTGTTTATTTGATTCAGTTTTTTGTCACCGACTTCTGAAGCTAAAATTATTTTTCACTTTTTTTGTGTTTTTGGAGTCGGTTTTATTTTTTGCAAAAAGTTTTTTTATTTTTTCATTTTTAGTTGCAATATTCCATAGAAATATTTTTCATCATCAGACCTGTAATGGCACTTGTAACCCAGATGGGTGCAAAGTTTTGATCAATATACATGAATTAAGTCCAAACGCAAGGTAGCTACTGTTAACAGTTGAGGAGTTCCCTTAACTGTCCTTCGTCTTCATCATCAAACCCCTTATGACAGTCACAACCCATCTAGGTGTAAATTTCTCATCAATACAAATTAATCAAACCCAAACACAAGGTGACTGGTGTAAACCGTTGAGGAGTTCCCTCGACTGTCTTTCGGTTCCATCATCAGAGCGACTCCAGACCTTCTTTAAATTGTAGTGCTTTAAAATACTTAATCATAAAATGTACAAACGCACTAGTCGCCACTACAATTTTTGAAAGCTCCCCTCAAGTTCTCTTGGATGCCATCATCAGATCCCGGTTTCCTTATCATGGGACCACCCTTGAAGTATCTCCTTTCCAACAAAAAAAGAATTATCAAAATCGGTTCATAAACGACGAAGTTATCCGCGAACACACATAAAAAAAAAAAATATATATATATATACGGTCGAATTGAGAAACCTCCTCCTTTTTTGAAGTCGGTTTAAAAATACTCTAAAGAATGCTTCAGGCCTTTCGAAAAAAAAGAGAACACTGAATTTAATTTTATCTATCCAGAGTGGACGCAGCAAAGCACATGTGGCCAGAAGATCTTTATGAAATTTACAAGTACCTCAACAACTTGAACACTAATCATGGATTCCGCAAAAACTCAAGACCTTACATTTACCAAGAAGTTTCAAAGGGCGGTGTAGTCACTTATAAGGACTATAATGCTATGGGTGACATCACGGAATTTACGGTAAGTTGTTGTTTAAAAGCACCGAACCACACGCACCGAACTACACTAACCGAACTTAAAAAATATTCGTTGGTATTTCTTGGATTTACGGTTTGGATTGTTGGCACATTTTCATTTAGGGTACTGTATAGGATACTGATGTATTTCTTACATCTGTTTATTTATAATTTTACTGTTGATAAAATTATGTTATCTCTTGGTTGCCACGGCATATTTGAACTAATTCTTTATTTTTGAATTGTCTTGTTTGTTTTACAATGGATACTTTTAACGTGCACGTCTTGCTACATCGTTCTCGCATAATGTACCATCTCAACATGAATGATATGATCAAGGTTTTTGTAACGATATTCTGATTTAAAAGGAGTTTCTTGCCCGTTCTTCTCCATAGAGATCTATGCTTTGAAATGGGTAACTACAGTACTTTCACAGTTATTATGCTTTACAACCAAGACTGTAGATTCATTTTTATTGTTGTCTTTGTTTCAACAATTAAAGAGTGCCTGTTATTGGCCTACTTGAAATAAATGATTTTAACTGGATTTCCATCAACCCAAAAAATCTTAAGAGTTATTATAACATAAATTCTTACAATATCACATTATCGCTGTCTTTGTTACGATTTTCGCTGAATCAGAAGAAATCACGGAGCGGTTAGTCTTAAAAAGTATGTCAGCCTCACAGGATAATTTCCAAACATTTTAACTTTAAGCCAAATTATAGCACTAAGTAGTAAATCAGTGGAAAATAGAACACGGTTCAAGAAAGGATTTTCATGACTCAGCAATATTGTTTCTTGCTGAATCATGGACAAATTAGTTTTCATTAACAGCTATGGAAGCATGACCGCGCGTTTAACTTGGAAAAACAATTTTGTCATAGCCTATATTATATTCCTCAATTATATTCTTGTGTCGTTTTGTACCGGGAGTTCTTATCCTGTATATAGACGTTACTTAAATTTAGATGATCCATTTAAAAGTTAGTAGGTACACAAAAAAACCTTATTTAATTTTACAGGCAGGAGCAGAACTAGGGCCAATATTCACTGGTGAAAAACCTTTGAGAAATTTAAGCTCATACGGCACTGCGGGACTGGATATGATGCCCAGTGAGAACGCTGTAGTTTTCGTTGACAATCATGACACGCAGCGAGTGCCTTCTGGTATATTGACATATAAAAATGGTATACTCTATAAGGTAAATTATATCGTGTTTCATCATGAATAATTAAATGAGATGGAGATTGAAACTACATAAACACATGTTTTCAACAGACATTGGAATATAAGCAATCTTTGGGACTTTAGCATTTAACATTCACGAAGACTGCCTCATTGGTCGAGTGGTCGCAAGCGCGACTGCTGTGCATGAGGTCGTGGGTTCGATTCCCGGGTCGAACAAAGTGTTATTGGGATTTTGCATCAGGGATATCTCGGTGGCAGCCACGGAGTCTGGATTTGTGCCCGGTTCATAGCAATAGGCTCGAATAGGCGGCGAAATGTGAGTGTACCAATAGGTACAATTCTGCCTAAACCTTCGGGGATTACAAGCGTTATGTTATATTATGTCATTCAGGAAGACTATGTCAGGATTAGCGACCCACCCCTGGTTGACACAATTTTTACGATTTCATTATATATTTAGATTTCTTTAAAATGAATGCAAGTTTAATATGTATTAAACACATAAACCTTCCGGGGTTTATTTTTCTACAGGCAGCTCTAGCATTTCTTCTAGCGCATCCATATGGACAAGCTCGGATTACAAGTAGTTTTGATTTTACTAATCGTGACCAAGGACCGCCTGCTGATGCTTCTGGAAATATTCAAGGGCCGGTTTTCGATGAAAAAGCAAGTGTTAAATTGTTTCATTATTTTATCACACACTACCAATCATCACAGTTAACAAAACTAATACCTTATTGTTTGATGTTTGGTGTATGTTTTTTAGACCGAACAGTGCACATCTGATAGTGGTTGGGTATGTGAACATCGCTGGAACACCGTGACCAAAATGGTCGCATTTAGAAATGAAATCCACAAAACTGTAGTTAGAAATTGGTGGGATAATGGCAACAACCAAATTGCATTTGGTTTGGGAAATAAAGGCTTCGTTGCATTCAACACAGAAGGGACTGCCTTGAACAGAACGTTACAGGTTAGTAATATAGGATTACTTTACAAAGAAAACGAAAAGACTAAACACTTTCAACCCTCAGTATCAAATAAACTGATGCAAAAGAAAAAAAAAGAACTCTAGAACTGACGCTTTATAAAATCAACATTACAGACTGGACTACCTACTGGAACCTACTGTGACATAAGATCAGGACAGGTGCAAGGATATGCGTGCACAGGAAAGACGGTGACAGTGTCAAACACAGGTCAAGCACTAATTACGGTATCTGGAATTGGAGAAGACCTGTATCTTGCCATTCATGTTGGAGCAGATGTATGTAAAGAAATGGAATAACTGAATTCTATATCCTTTCATCTCGAGCAACTTGAAAACCATTATAAGCTTCTTTTTCCTGCGCGTGTCCCATTTTAACTTCTGGTCCGTGCAAAATATTTTCTTCCATTCTTTATTGTTAGCTGAAACATTTTCATTCATTCCCATTTTAATCATATCATTTCTAACACAATCTATCTTATCTTTGGTCTCCATTTTACCCTATCAACGTTTATGTTTTATTTGCCATCTGGGCACGCGTTGCCGTGGCCGACTTAGAAATCTCTAAACAAACTTTGAACCCAAGTCAGCCATTGACAAGACAAGACAATATTTGCATGGTTCATGGACAGCTCAGACCTCAAGAGCGTCTGCGGCGTCTCCCCACAGACAATGCTCCACCTTCCATCTTACACCGCATGCCCTCCGCATCACCTGCGCCTGTGATGATCTGCATCAGTGAGCGGGGTTCACGTGTCTGAGTTTTGGGTTAAACACATTTGAAATTTTTGCCATCGATACGCTAAGAAAAAGAACATTTAAATGTTCATCGCTCACTTATCCACATGGGTTTTAGTTGTCCCTCATCAAATGCCTATAACAACATAAAACCGAAATAGGCAATTATGCAAATATAGATTGCATGCCAGCTTCTCTTTTAATCAGATATCAATGTCAGACGAATCCGGTTTCACAATTATCTTTTAATTTCTAACCTACGTCACTTTCCCTACTTTGCGACATTAAACTTTATCTTTTTAGTCGTCCATTACCAATTAACCCCCATAATGCAGTTACCATGTCATTGATGGATTATTCTGATTATAAGTAGTCATTCAATAACATTTCATACTCATTTCAATATCTAATCGGTTTATGGTTGCTATCTTGACCAGATTGACGTCTTTGATATTATTTTGATTATTGTGTTATTCTTTTCAGTCGGCTCTTCTGACTTCGCGATAAGAAACTTAAATGACCTGGGGTCACTGATGATAGGACAGTTTTTCAAATCTTAATTAATTTTGTTCATAAAACTGAATTATTGTATTTCTTGCTAATAAATATATATAAATATATGTTTTTTAAGAGCCTGCTCTGTCCCACTGCTGGGCAAAGGCCTCCCCCATGGCTTTAAAATTTGCCCTCTCCGACCAATCCGTTAAGAATGAGTTCAGATCGTCACTCCAGGGTTTCTTGGGCCCGACTCGGTTACGACGGCCGTCTTCAGGCACCTACTGTGTACTGTGAAACGTGACCCGCCTAGTCCCATTTCAGCTTCGCAGACTTATCGCCAACATTGGTAATGCCTGTCTCAGACCGTATAAATGAAGGTTCGATAGCATTTTATCCCCGATCGATATGCCTTGAGTCGTTCATCGGTCTGCAAGTTTTTTAAATTCCTCCTCGAGGGTGTTGGTGAAAAGTTTGGGAGAGAGCGGATCACCTTGTTTGACTTCTTTGTTGATTCTGAATATTGAGCCCTTAGAATCCAATTTAACATTGGCCGAGCTATTGTTATAAATATTTTGCAAAAGTTCTTTTTAAGTTTTCTCTATACCTTAGTTTCGTAAGGCTGAGAATATTGCGTTGTGTTTAACGCTGTCAAAAGCCTTTGTGTAGTCTACGAAAGCCAGATATAGAGGTTTTCGAAATTCTGAGTGTTTTTCTATTAACTGATTTATAGTGAGAAACTCGGCCTGTTCAGGTGGTTGGTGCGAGTCTAATTTCGAATCTATGCAATTTTGGATGATTTTGATGAATGCTTTATAAATATGTGAAACAAGACTAATGGGCCTGGCACATCTTATTTGGGAATTTGCCTGTTTGTAATATTGTGTTAAATAAGTTAGTGAGGTGTGAGAGCAGTGTGGCAGAGATGGCTGCTCATCTAAATAAATTTAAACAAGATGATGATGAATGATTATGAAATAATTGTTTCTGCAGTGTTTGTGTTACAATTAAAAAGTAAGTATTTATATAATAATATTCGTATCATTGCAGTGCTTCTCTTTTAAACAACTAAGGACTTTTCAATGTAATTATAAATAATGATCCCACAAAACGGAAATTTTAGAACTTTCTACTACAAAATTATATAATGTTCTTCAATTATAATTACCTTAAGAATTATCTTTCCACAACATCTTGAGATTATTGTTGTTTTCGGACCTTTTTATCAAAGATTATAGTAATTAAAAAGATAATATTTTGTATCGAATCTTTGATTGAAGTTTTTATCTCATGGTATAAAAAGGATTGTCGCAGTAGGAGGGCCAACGCAGATACATTGATCTTCAGTGGTAGTGCACCAAGCGGTGAAATACAAGGTGAGAGAAGTTTCGATAATTTTCAACAGCATCTTTCGTGTTTCTAATAACGTAGTGTAGTTCTGGGGGTCTAAAATGGCCGCTTTAGCAGAATCGTAATAGGATAATAATATGAATTACGTTTAAATTCTTAAAATGTTCATATACGTACCTACTATTATGATTTGTCACCTTTTGACCATTTTACGAATTTAAACGTAATTCATATTATTATCCTATTATGATTCTGCTAAAGCGGCCATTTTAGACCCCTGTTCAAACTTTATGGCGGTTCGGAAGTTAGCTGCGAGTGACGGTCTGCGCATTATACAGTCAAGACGATGTAGTACTCTGCGCCCCGCTGATTCCTAAAATTGTGTTCTATGCTGCTATACGTTAGATGTTCCGAGTCAATATTAAGTTTGAACCGTTGTACCTACGCAGACCGTCACTCGCAGCTAGCTTCTGAGCCACCATACAGGTTGAACAGAGCTATACCTAGTTTCCTAATCACCATCATCTCCTTAGCTGTTTCCCAACTATTTTGGGATTGGCTTGTACATGAGGCGACTGCCTATTTACCTAATAATAGAATAGTTAGCAATAAAAACAAGATCCGATGAGTCAATGCTTTCCATATATATGGAGATTTATTTCGAATGTGCGTACATAAATGATTGAATATAATTTCTATTAATACATTGTACTTTGTACTTATGTTAGTCGTTTTGTTATCGGAAACAAATGAAGCTTGTTTTATGACAGATTCATTGGCAGTGTTTAGCAAATTATCTTATAGTTAGAAGACCGGGTTAATTAAAGTAAGAAGAAGTAAAATATCTAATGGTGCAAAAGTGTGTCATGACTGTAGCTATCTAACCCAAAAAGTATTGTGTTTTTAGTTTTGCTTTGTTTGTGTAGCTTTTTGCATATAACATCAAAAACGTGATATAGTCCTAGCATATTTTTGATCTTTTTAAAAAATAATTGCTACCTAACTAAAGTTAATAAAATGTCATTCAAAATTATCATAATAATTTTAAAATGAAAAAAAAAACAATATTGTTGAGTTAATCAAATTATAAGTAAAGTGTGCGGCTTACAAACCAAATGTATAGTTGACAAACTAATAGAAAACTATATTATATAGTGTCAGGTAAGAGCTACATGTATTATTGGGTACAATAACACATTGTACTCATTCTATTTTTTGTTAAGTAGCATGAACGTCACGCCAATATGAAAAGATAATAACATCATTTAAGTGTTACAATATTGACTGAGAACAAAATCATTATGGTCCCTACAATTTATGAAGTCAACCTGATAATAATAGTATTTTCATCTATTATCATCATCTAGTAGAATATCTCATATTGTGAACAAAATAAGACTTGACAAAGAAATCGTGTTGTATTTGAACAAGTCAATTGTTGAAAACAAGAAGAAATAGTTATGCGCACCTACTGTTCTATAACTATAATGTTGACAAGGTTAGAAATAGTTCGTCTGTGTATTACGCAACTGTGATGGTCTTAAGACCTTGCCTGTTTAACTGCCTTTTGGTTCACCAAATTGATGATCGCATTATTTCGGTTATCTATTTTATGTGGCCATCTCCACGAGCGAGTGAGCAAGAGAATCGAGGTGATATTATCGTCGTACCACGTTTTTCTATACACTCTCTCCGTCTCCACGAGCGAGATAATCGCGGCGATGATAGTGTATAGATATACGTGACACGACGATAATATCGCCGCGATTCTCTCGCTCGTGGAGACGGCCCCTACCGTATCAGCAACGTGTTAGCATAATACTACTGTTGTTATTGCTGCTATTAGAAAACACAAAACAGTTTCGTTTGTTAGAGATAGCTAGTTTTAGTGAGTGTTGACTGTGTCCGTCTTATTCATTGAATTCATCTTTGAAGACAGGTATATCAACTTTATAAATTCTCTTGTTGAGAGTTCTTTTACTTAAGGGATCTAGTGCCTCTTCCAAAATAACCCACAAATTGTCATCGATGAACACCTTCAATTCTTTTAACGCATCTTTCTAATCAAACGTCTGTGTTTCAGGATGTTCCGTTTCATCCTCTGCCTTGCGGCCTTGACCGTGGCCCTGGCGTACAAGAACCCACACTATGCCACAGGCCGTACCACCATGGTCCATCTGTTTGAATGGAAGTGGGATGACATCGCTCTTGAGTGCGAGAGGTTCCTTGGACCCAGAGGATACGGTGGTATTCAGGTAAGAAATTGATAGATCTCAGAAAAAAAGTCATAACATAAAATCACGCCTGTGTGTACCAGAAATAACTGTTTCGTTTTACATAACGATCGGTCCATCTTAGATTGTTATGAAACAAATACACAGTGAAAGGAAAATCATGACACAAACTTTTACCGCGGATCTATGACATGATTCAAGACCCCCAAAATTGTACACGGTCAAAATGTATGGAAACGCTGTGTTACGAATTACGATGTCCTTTACACCGCGTATTCATTTATGCAAATAAATAAAATTGAAGTGTCTGTTTGTAATTTTAAAATAAAAGCTTTTTCCTGAATGTTTATGATCGTATGTATACACAGTACCGTATATACGTTCACAAAATTTTTGTTTTTCTAATTGTTGTCTGCCTGTTTGTTCCGGCTAATCTCCGAAACGCCTGTACCGATTTTAGCGGGACGTTTACTGGCAGATAGTTGATGTTATAAGGTGTAACTTAGGCTACTTCTATTTTAGAAAAAGGATTAGGGTTCCGTGTAAATAAATTAAAACCCTTGAAATTGTTAAACAAAATCCGATTGAAATGGGGAAGTAATATTTTATCAAATTTTGACTCGGATGAAGGTCGCTAGTAAATTAATGTAAAAGAAAATATTCATTGTGTAACAACAATTACATGCAAAATGTATGGTACCTAAACTTTTTAATTAATTGCGTCTCCTAATTATTGGAGCGATTAACAAGTGATAATAATATCGTGAGTATCTTTAATGAGTTACACTTGGCACGTATTCATTAATTTAAAGATTATCGCTTATAAAATTTTGATTTAGCTACCTACCGGATAATTGAAACGATTACGATAAGAAACATATAATTTGTGTTTGACACCAAGTGCATCTAGAAATATCATCACCCTTGCAATTTCTAATTTGCAACTTTGATCGTTTTAGCCTCAACTAATGAGACACAATTAATTTATCTGTTACCACGATTTGACAAAAGAGATTTCAAAAATACATTAATAACCCTTTCACAATAAATTCTTTGAACGATTTGTAGCGGCACTACAAAAAGTACTACAACAACATAAACACAAAAAGTACTACAGCGCCATCTATGACACAGAGGACAAACTAAACATCGTAATACATCTAAATCCTGAATCGCGCAAGTAAAGTTATTCGCGACTTAAGACTATATGGAAGAACCCGACAACAACTGTCGGACAGTAGCCCACCAGACACAACACCCGTCTGGTCGGAAGATCCTCGCTTTTCTAAGGGGGATGAAGAACTTTACACCCTGTTCTTCATACCCCCAAAAATTTATAGTCGCTGTAGTAGTATCAATCGATGGTGTATTTAATAAGAACTAAACGTTCACACATACAGACAACATGACTTTATTTTATACTATTTACAGACATGCATACGGATGTAGTGTATGCATTCGTGACTCTTGTGACGTCACCGTTCTCAAAAGGTTCTTTATTTATGTAGTTATCCAGAATTAACCAATGCATCTATTCTTTACAGATCTCCCCGCCCAATGAGAACCTGATCATCTGGTCGGCTAACCGGCCATGGTGGGAACGCTACCAGCCCATCTCATACCGCCTGGTCACTCGCTCCGGTAATGAACAGCAGTTCACTAACATGGTCCGCAGATGTAACACTGCTGGTGTGAGGTGAGTCCGAAAGTAAAATATAGAAAGAAAGAAACACACCACACGTGCACACAAAATACAACAAAAAAATGAATCCAAACAAAAAAAGATAATAAATTATTAATGCGTGTGGGCCAACCCAGCAATAAATAATGAATGAAGGTAAATCAATCTCTTCAATTAGCTTTGAAAGTATGACGAGTCTTTTTGCAGATCAGGCGGTTCACTTTAAGGCATGTGTACCACAAATCATGTATTTTATAAAGTGTTCTGTTTCTGCCAATCGTATGAAGATGATAGAGACAAAATGATGGTATAAATAATTATGTTAAGCGTTAAAGGCGTTTAGTCGTTTTTGGTGCAAGGGTACCTTAAAGTAGACCAAACTTCACAATAGTGATGAGTATCGAAACACATCTTATAAATAAACAACTGCTACGCAAATTTTGCTATCTTGATATCCGATAACCACAAGTCTTAATAAAATCGTTTCTTTAACTTACCAATGCCATCTTTAACTTTAAACAAGGTATTCAAATGTCTCTTCTACAGAATTTACGTTGACGCGATCATCAACCACATGACTGGCACATGGAATGAGAACACTGGTACTGGAGGTAGCACCGCTAACTTCGGCAACTGGCACTACCCCTCCGTTCCTTACGGCAGGAATGACTTCAACTGGCCCCAGTGCGTCATCTCTGGCAATGACTATGGCTGCTGCCCTGATAGGGTGAGTTTTATATTCATAACATAACATAACATAACCCCTGTTAGGACACCCACATTTTGCTAGTTATGTTTGGGTACCATATTACAGGGGTTAAACCTTTGCCATCAATTAGGCACATAACCATCACCCTCAGCCCCATCTCAGGTTGCTATTGAGGAATTCAAATATAGGTACAAAAATTCCATTTTGATTCTTACATTAGTCTGTTTATTTAATTAAAACTTTTACAGGAAAGGGTACGTTGATTTGCATAAATTCATGTGTCCTTTGCTACAGTTCACTATAATCTTTAACAATCACGTTTTTTCTCAAACCGTTCCCTTTATAGCCTAACAACTCTTTCGGGTTCTTTACGGCACCTACTTCTAAATTCAATATTTTTATGTACTTATAAATCTTATTCTATAACTCTGTCTTTGTATATCAGGTACGTAACTGTGAGCTTTCCGGTCTCAAAGACTTGAACCAGGGCACAGAATATGTGCGCCAAATGATCGTGAACTTCATGAATCATCTCATCGGCCTGGGTGTCGCTGGTTTCAGGTAAGAAATTGACTTTATTAAATAGAGGTACTTTATTGGCTTCATCAGTTCGTTTAATTTCAAGCTCAAGATTTGTTTTTTCTGCAGTCGTTTTCTCAGTAAAATCTGTTCTGCTTCTGAAGATCCAATAAAATCATCATCGCACTTGTGTGATTACTGGAGTTAGATGCATTTAAAAAGCAATAATCCTAAAAAACAATTCTCCCACAGAATCGACGCCGCCAAACACATGTGGCCCGGAGATTTGCGTGTCATTTACGACCGTCTACACAACCTGAACACCGCCCACGGTTTCTCCTCTGGCGCCCGTCCCTACATCTACCAGGAAGTCATTGACCTCGGAGGTGAGGCCGTCACCCGTGACGAATACACTCCTCTTGCTGCCGTCACAGAGTTCAAATTCGGATTGGAACTTAGCCGTGCCTTCAACCGCCAGAACCAACTCAGATGGCTCGTCAACTGGGGACCTGGCTGGGGTCTACTCGCTTCAGGCGATTCTCTCACCTTCATTGATAACCACGACAACCAAAGAGGCCACGGTGCTGGTGGAGCTATTCTGACTTACAAGCAGGCTAAGCAGTACAAGGGTGCTATTGCGTTCATGTTGGCCCATCCCTACGGTTGGCCCCAGCTCATGAGCAGTTTCGATTTCACCAACACTGAGGCTGGTCCTCCAATGGACAACAGTGGCAACATCATCTCTGCTTCTATCAACTCTGTAAGTATAACTTTTACATTTTACAATAAAAATGGTTAATTCATAATAAAAAAACAAATAGAATCATTTTACATGATCTACTAAGAGTTTATTTTTGTTTAAAGAGCCATGCTTACATAGTGTTTTAATCATATCCATTTAAATCTCTTCAATCTTGGTCTTAAAACCTAAGTAGAACCATTGTCATTACAATTTCCACTTCTTATTCTTCATTCTCTCTTTCTTCCAGGACGGTTCCTGTGGTAACGGCTGGATCTGCGAGCACCGTTGGCGTCAAATCTACAGCATGGTTGCCTTCAGAAACCGCGCCGGTAACACAGCTGTGTCCAACTGGTGGGACAATGGCAGCAACCAGATTGCTTTCTGCAGAGGAAACCAGGGCTTCGTTGCTTTCAACAACGATTACTGGGACCTGAACCAGACTCTTCAGGTTAGTTTTGAAATAATTATTTTAAAATATTTTAAAATATTTTTACCTGCATGAGTTGTCGGATTTTAAACTTTCAGCGCCTAGTCAAACGTTTCAATGTCAATCATTCTTCATTCAAATTTCCGTCGTCGATATGTATGATAATTATCAACGACGAAAATTTGGTGTTATTTTTTTTTTACAGTTTTTTTATACCATGTTATTGACAAGATTTTTCGAAAAAGCGGCATATAAAAATATCTCATAAGTGAAGTGAAAATGTTTCAAATAATTGATGTCTTCGGGAAAGTTGTTCAGTTCCATAGTTTGCATTAATCAGGCCTTCATTTAAAAAAAAAAAACGTGGCAAAAGTTAACAAAGTCTCCATCCTTTACAATTCCACTCAATGAATTAAGAACTAACATTTCCACGTTCATTTACAGACCTGCCTGCCTGCCGGTACCTACTGTGACGTCATCTCTGGAGAGAAGAGCGGCAGCACTTGCACTGGCAAGCGCGTCACAGTCGGCAACGACGGACGCGCTAGTATCCAGCTTGGAGCCAACGAGTTCGACATGGTGCTGGCCATCCACGCCGGAACTGAAGTGAGTTACTTGTGAGGTTTATTAAAAGGGGAGTAACACACATAGCATAACGTTTGTAATCCCCGAAGAGACAGGCCTTTAGTACATCCACATTAGTCTAGCTATGTTAAAACCCATGTAATAGGGGGCTATAATTATAGGGGAGGCAATGCAAGGCCAAATATTGGTATGACATTCTGATAGTTTCTTGACATTCAAGCTATTCGAAATTGGAGTTAAAATTCCTTGTCAAAGGCAAACATTTCAACATTAAAGTTGAAGTTTCAATCAAAGATTCTTGTTTTCACTATCCAATGGGCATATTGAAAGTGACGTTAATATGATCCTAAAAGTGTAATGTTTAAGAGATTGTCCCGATGTAGCTTCGTCATGGCCATGATGAGTCAAAATATAGTTCACTCATTCGGCAATGTTTCAAACTTAGGGATCTCAACTAATTTGTTTGTCTATTTTATACTCATATTGTTTTTTTCTTGTTTCAGTCGAGACTGTGAAAACCTTTCCGGATCGAGTCATTACTGACTGCATCGAACGATAGATTTCATTATTAAATCTGCGTTGTCTTGATCTGTGATCTTTTTATTTTTATTTATAAGTCTATAGTTTTTAAGTAATAAAAAACCTAAAATTAAAATAATATGTTTGAATTTGAATATTCCTACAATATTTTCAACGGGCTGCGAAGAGTTTCATATGAATACTTTTAAATAGAAAGTTTCATGCATTGTAGGAGACGGTAAAGACGCGAAATAATAACTTATACTTATTTCTATGTTTCCAAACTATATAAGTGACGTTTCAAATTTTGGAAAAAAATATTAGTAACTATACCATATGGTTCAGTTTGCTGTGGAATTCAACAAATCTTAATAACATAAATGATTCTAAAAGCAACTTTATTCGCACTAGCATAAAGCCCACCACACTTGTTGACTGACTCACCTTTTCATCACGACACACAGCTCTCGTCTAGAACAGTTTTGTTTTGAATCACTCACCAGGTCAACTCAATACTCATTCATCATACTACTCCAAAACCAGATCTAAGGATGCAAAAATATACAAAATCAGTATTTTTAGAACATTATCGCACACAATACGTACGGTGAAAGCCAACAATAGAATTGGTTTAGCTGGTAAATCACACTGAAGTCAACCACCACCTACGAAGTCTGCATTACCAGTATAAACAAGGCGTTAGTCGGTTGTAAATCGGTTATTATCACAAACATACTGACAGCTTGCTGAAATAATATTGAGTTTGCAGTGTAAATATTTTGTGCAAAATAACTGCCACACGGGTTGATCTTCAAGGGTGAGCCACGCTTAAGAAGGTCAGTCCGTGGATGGGTGACCATTCATTACACACAGAGTTACCTCCGTTCATCGGCAAGCACGTTAAGCCGTTGGTCCCGGCTGTCCCGAAAGCCTTTCTTTATTTTTTTTGGGATGGGAAATCATCAAATTACCCCCCGCTCTGGGCGGAGCGGAAGAAAGTGCCAGACTTTTACTGACTAAAACCTATCCATGTTCCTTCTTTTGCCCATTGTGTTTCAGGGCCGCGGTATCTCTTTAGAACAGTCCCGCAGCCCTGGTGTCCTGAAAGCCTGACAACGAGTTTTACCAAGGGATATCGTATTACAAAGTACTAGCTATGTTGTGGAGGTCAGTAAGGCAGTCGCTCCATGTAAAATACTGGTATTCAGCTGTATCAACTGGATCAGAATCACCGCTCCACTGCATCTGTTCATTGTGCGAGTAATACGCTCCCAGCCGTCGTCGCTTCGCTACTCGAATCGCGGCGACTTATGGCCTGTACTTCTCCTTAATTTTTGTTGGCTCCGCAGTCAGCAAGATTACGGAACCCTTAAAATCCGTGTAGTGTAAGATCCTAAATATCTTTTCCTCTAAATATCTCGGCAACGTGATAATTGAAGGCACCATATATTTCGCATGTATTCAAGTCTATGACACTCAAAGGTATTCCAGTTTCATCTACGTTACTTCACAGAGAAGTCACAAGGGCTATGGGAAGTTAGGTCGCTTACAAAAATGTTCGACCCATATTTCTGTTTTTATCGATTACCAACAATGACGAATATTAACTCGTCAATTCATACAATTTACAGACACGTCCTACGCCTTTATTTGTGCTTTGTTTGTTGGCATTATTATTCCCCGCTTCATTTCCCTCATTATAAATTAATTGCGAGCAGTATGTGCTTACACCTTCGTTAATGAGAAACCTAGATCCTAAATTAAACCATGTCCTTAAACTTTAAGTGCAGAAATAATTATTGGACTTAAGGAAATCTGTCCGTGAAAAGGGCAAGAGATCGCTTACAAAACAGCGTGTACCAGAAAGGTGTGGTCCTATTTCAGGGTGGGATTCAGACCATCGAACCAAACAATCCCTATGGAATAACCATCGCTATTGACGAATATTTTATAAAACAAATCGACTTCTTTTGTATAGTTCAGTCTGTAAGAAGTGGCGCAATGATTCTCCTGTTCTCAAACTCTCTCTCTCCCGCATACTTATTAAAATTCAGTTTTAGTTCTTGTCCAATACTCCTTATGTATTATATGTATAGATTGTGTAACAAGGTAAAAGATGAATATGGTCACTGTCGGGCACAGCAACATTTTAGAGAGCTTTTTCTTTCCATTTTCTCTTCAAATTAGCCAAACTTCAGTTTGAAAAGACTTGTAACAATCTACACTTAAACACGAGAAAAATAAACTTCTAACCCGCAACGAAAACTTACGACATCGGTCGTACAAACTTGTCCAGTGGCAAGGTTCAGCAAAGTTATACCCATAAAACAAGTTTTGTTCAAACGTCCCGGACATGTGGACACTTCAGAGACCACCAAGGGAGATCGGCTGAAACGTGTACAAGTTGTAAAACGAACGATTGTTAGTTGAATGTCCGTGGCGTGTCCGACATGACTCGAATTTGTGGAATTTGGGAAATGTATCACGTTTGTTGGGTTAGTCTGATGCAGTTTTGATTTCCATGTTTTTAGAGGTTTTGATAATAATAATTGAATATATTATAATTATTTGTTAATTAAGTAAGGATTTAGACCTCATCATCTGCCTAGCCTTTTCCCAAATTTATTGGGATTGGCTTCCAGTCTTATCGGATGCAGATGAATACCAGGATTTTACATGGAGTGACTGCCTATCTGACATCCACAACCCAGTTAGTACTAGGTAATACGATATAAGGGTAAGGAGTTACACCTTTAACATAATGATGTCAACTGAAAATCTTCCAAAGAAAATAAATAAATATTTGGAAAAGCTTCTTGTGGTTAGTTCGCGTTTTATACGCGAGATTCAGGTTATACGGAAAGTATCGTATTTATTCATATATGCACATTATGAAATAGTGAGATACATAAAGATATAGAAAAAATCAAGACAAAAAGAAACAAAACCTCAGCCTGCACTGATATATTCAAAGATTCCCATCATCTTCTTAGGACGTCAAATAGATGTTAATCTGCACATGATTTGAATAATCTTGTTTAGGGGACAACTTAAACCCCACTCTCGTAACCCTTCTTCTTGTAAAAAATATATGAGTTCAGGGGGGTTACTATGACGTCTTAAAGCAGGAGTAATTCCAGTGTGGGAAAGAGACAGAGCTATATAGGTCGGCTAGCGCCATCTCTTTCCCAAACTAGAATTACTCCTGCTTTAAGACGTTAATGCCACCAGGTCAGGAAATAGGAAGTCATCGTTGAAACTAAAATATCAAAATTATTATACGTAGGTATAAGAATTTTGATATTTTTTATTAATGTGCCGAATAAACTACTGTGCCGACGCATTTTTTAATTAGCCTTTTCAGTTCGACTTCTGGGCGAAAGCATCCCCATTCCTTTCCAACTCTCCCAATGGTTTGCCTTTTCCGGCCAATCAGTCACTTTATAAAGGGTGTAAAAGTATAATTAACGAAACCGGACGGCTCTTGTTCATCATGTCATTGCGATCATTTTTTTGTTCTAGACTTGGAACCTTCTAGTTACGGAGATATTGGAGGTCAAAGTTTCAACTTTTTCAAAACTTTTTAAATACAAGTTTTTAATGTTATAACTTTACTTTACATAGCTCCACAACACCCGTTCTATGCAATGCATCCATCAGCATAATGTTTTGAGTGCGTTACAATGAGTGCTACCTTAATACGTAATTTTTCACTCAAATAAAGTCACGTTTCCTAGCAATTATTTTTGCGTAGAGTTACTTAGTTTGATGTACAGAATGCTTGGTTGACGGTTTCGTCAACGGTCCGGTTACACCCTGTATTATAAAATACCTTAGCTCAAAGAAAAAAAAAAATCAAAGATTTAAATTTTCAAAAACTAGCTCTTTTGTAAGTGTTCACAACATCATGCGTTTTTTTTGGATAACTTTAGTTTAGTTCGTAGATCCACTTTTCAAAGGTGAAATATTTATTTTTAAACAAACTAACTTTAATAACATTAACTATTTTACAGCGGGGTTGAAAGCAGATGCTCATGCAGGTTTTCATTATAATAAACTACTTTTACTTGTAATTTCAAACTACATTAATTAGATTGGGGATCCCTCATACAAAAGTTAAACAACTTGTGTATATTAACATGGCTATTTTAGTCCCCTTGCTTTTGTTCACGGAGGAGTCTCAATGTGTAATGGACGGTCCCCTATCTACGGGTCGACCTCGGCTAGTCTAGCTTAACTTGCGATCGAGTACCTGCTTTTATGGTTTCTATTACTTAGTCACTAGGAAATGTATGTCCAAATAATTGTAAGTACTTAATAAATGTAAGTACTTACAATTATATCATACTCTGAAACATTGCAATTAAAAGTCAGCCTTTTAAACAATTTCCCAGTAAAAATTTCTCCTCGTTTTTCCATCAGTTCTATTACGTAGAAGCTTTTGAATGTGCCTATAGCACACGAATAGCCTATAATGTCCCTAGTTGTGAGACACATGCCTCTTCTGCATGTGAGGAGGTCCCTGAAAATTCACCAATTGACTGGACATCTTCGAATTTCTTACCAAGGGGTATCGTACTGGGTTGTAGAGGTCAGATAAGCAGTCGCTCCATGTAAAATACAGGTATTCAGCTGCATCCAGTAAGACTGGAAGCCGACCCCAACATAGTTGGGAATAGGCTATGCAGATGATGATGACTGGAGGTCTTCGAATGTTTGACTCTAACATTTCTTCTTCTTGATCGTGTGGTTAGTGTCTAACCTGGTTTCAGGGTTTTTATGCCGCCCATGGGCCTCTGGCTTGGCTTTACATGCCGTCGAGAAATATCTCTCAGGCTGGTTTAGTTCCCTCTCGATGTTTTCCTTCATCGAAGCAAGTGATAATTATACAATACGCACATGAATGCGAAAAATCCGAGGTGAGGCTTGGGTACGAACTAGAGACCTATGACTTGGCAGTCCGACACCAAAAGACTATCACTTTCTTCTTTTTTTTTTGGGATGGGAAACCATCAAATGACTCCTCCCACTCTGGGCGGAGCGGAAGGGAGTGTCAGACTTTTACTGACTAAAACCCATCCATGTTCCTTCTTTTGCCGTTTATGTTCCAGGGCCGCGGTATCTCTTTCGAACAGTCCCACAGTCCAAGAGGCTATCACTGCTGCAAACGTGATATTGCCATTACTTCTAATAAACCTAGGTCCACTCGGCTAAAGCATTGACTTTTTCTTAGAACAAATTAATTACTATTGTATTGATTCCACCAATACCCACTTCGGGGCAACGTAATTATATCGACTTATTGTTGTATCAAAGTTTTATTTTTGGCTGTTATTGATGGCTGTGTTTTCACCTTTCTGATATCAATTATAACGTTCACATTGTGTAATTGTTAATAACTGACTAAGACAATAAGATAGTTCAGTGAAAGTCTGGCCGAATACCAAAAATAATAAAAATTGTTAAGTATGGTATGGTGGTGCTCGTGACTGTACCCATTAGTAAACTCACATTTCGCCAGTTATATTTATGTCCCATAAATTAGAGGGCGAGCCTATTGCCATCAATCGGGCACAAATCCAGACTTCGTGGCTGCTACTGAGAAATTCCTGCTGGAAAAATTCAATAACAATTTGCCCGACCCGGGAATCGAACCCAGGAAAACAGTACATTACAACTAGACACTCTCTACTTTTAGTATATTATAATTAGATTTAAATCATCTCTTTCAGTCATAATATTGTGAGAAGACGAAGGAAGATTAATCAAGGTACCAGGACAGCGTTACCAACGCATATAGCAACACCAACGTTGCCTATGAATCACGCGATGTTCGGTTTTTGAGGTTTTAAGGCTTGGGCGATATGAGTGTGCAGCAGAGGCAAATAGGTCATCCATCTTGGGCCTGAAATAAGAACCATTAGAGCGAGGATATTGCTATAAACCGAACGCAAATCTAAATTAAAGATTACTACATAATACTAATTCGGTAGATATTTTTATTGTACAGTCACACGAAACATCCCAATAACAATGTCTAATTATTGAGTGATGGGGCTACCCCATTCTCAAAAATCTAACTCTCGACCACTTGAACAACAAGACATAGACAATCATTTTTTTTTTTAAATAATTTATTGTTAAAGAAGCAGTCCATTTATCTGAGCTTCATAAAAATAATAAACTTAACATTCTGTCTCGAGTTAGTCGAAATGAAAATGTTCCTCCACTAATTTTGTTTGCCACTCAACTCAGCTGGAGTTGTTAGTTGGAAAACTCATTTTTCTTCATTACTTTGAGCTGTTTCTGCACATTTTACAGTTTGCCGTCCAGAGTAGTGATATTTACTATGACACTGAGGGGAGTGGCTTGTTCCACAAATGAATGGCAATGAATCAATTCATTGCCATTCATTTGTGGAACACTGCCCGGTTTTTAAACGTAGGTAATTACTATGATTAAAAGATAAATAATAATTTACTTAAGGCAATTTACAGATGTTTTATTTTTAATTAATAATTTTCTATAACATGGAAAAGCTTATGTAAAAAAGGCCCTTCACGAAGCCGCCGACCAAGAATTGTGTACAGCCGCCAGCACATCAAGCTACCCAACACTGTCAAATTTTCCCAATCAACCTTGAACCTAATGCTTTAGTGACAAATTGAAAATCTATTAAAGAAATTTGACAGATTGTAGTAGCTTGATGTGCGAGCGTCTGTACATCAAACTAAGTAACTTTACGCAAAAATGATTGCTGGGAAACTACTTTTCTTTTTTCACTGAAAACATTGTGCTGATGGGTGGATTGAAACGGGGGTCGTGGAGGTATTGAAAGTAAATTTCTTACATTAAAAACATGTACTTAAAGAAAAACTTGTGAAAAAGTTGATATTTTAACCCCAATATTTCCGTAACTAGAAGGTTTCCAGGTATGGTCTAGAAAAAAAATCCCAATGTTGGGGAAAACAAGTGCCTTTCGGCTTCGTTAAGGGTATTTTTACACCCTAGTAAAAACGAACCTGCTATACTGTTGGTATTATAGTACTTAATTCTGGTACCACTAGAGTTAGCTGAAGCAGGTGTTATATGTAACAGGTGCATTATTGATGTATCTCCTGTATATCTCATTAACCTAATTATTCCATTTATGCATTCCATCCAAACCAGAACACGAAACAGCTTTTAGGCAGAGAAACGGAATAATATGGCGATAGAAATTCTCACAACAACTATCACAAAGAATTCTTCTGCTATTCAAATTGTTAAAGAAGGTAAACACATTAATAATCCGTTAGAAATAAAACCACGTCTATAAAATGTATTAAAACACAACAATACCGTTCTCCGGGTATTAAGCATCAAAATACGCCTACACACATCTTCACGCACCGCTGAAAAAGGGTTAAAAACCAATGATCCG
This sequence comes from Eurois occulta, assembly GCA_950022335.1. NCBI lineage: Eukaryota > Metazoa > Arthropoda > Insecta > Lepidoptera > Noctuidae > Eurois > Eurois occulta. The sequence continues at coordinate 7,643,457 of OX465492.1, read as the reverse complement.
ATGCAAAAATCGGAATGTCATCCGCTTTTACATAAAAGGCGATATCGAACTCTATTTCCTAGGCAGCAAAGTTCTTAAATATCAGACTATTGGGTAATTAGCATAAATAAAGCTTCTAAGGTGATTGTGGAAATAACCGTCATTAGTTACTTTGTTTTATCGTTGCGGGTTCAAAATACAAGAATCATTCTATATCCAGCTATTTTATGTTAATCTAGTAGATGCATAGGTTGGCTAGGTAGATTTTGCTGGTTTATGTCATTATGATTTAACCTATTCATAGATGGATTTTAAAGAGTCTGAGCCAATTTGAAAGAGAGTAAGTGTGGATTAAAGATGTATGAGTTTCCTGTCGAATACCTTCCGTGCGCATAATTATGATGAAGTTTTACTTACATTTTCAGCAAAACAGTAGCATCAAAAGACACGGTACCCGTGATAAATTAAGCATATATGATGAAACCGATGAATTGTGATCTGAAATAAAAAATAAGAGTGTGGAGCAAGTGAATGAGTAATTTTAGCAGGTGTAATAATAATCCTTCTTTTGGGCTTTGCCGCAGTCGGGTAAAACGACGCTTAACGACGCTGAAAGTCACTTGGGCTCCCATTCACTGTGTTTTTTTTCTGGTAATGCCCTAGTAAATATTGTTACATTGCATTGCCAATGTGCGGTCAATTTGCGGCTATTCGGGCTGTAAAACAATCAATTATGGGTGCTGTAGAATTATTAATTGACCGAGGGAGCTGACCGCGTTTCAGTGAGGCGTTTGTGGCCGGCCTCGGCCCGGATATAGACAATGCTGATTAGATACCGCAAGCTTGGTTAGATAATGAGTTAAAGGGCTTGACGTAGATTGCAGTTATCAGGCTGTAGTTTTTGGTTAAACCTTTTGTAAGCTGATTGAAAAATAAAAAAAATAAAAAACAGACAAAGCAAAAGAAAAGAAAAGAAAGAAGATAAAGTGACATTCTAACATCAATAAATTAATTTAATCTATTGCACTCCACAGCTGTACGTAGGCCTCTAACATCCTGGGGCCTGTTTAATAAACGCGACAATGACTGTTGACATGAGAACTAAACAGTTTCTCTTGACAGGTGACAGGTGACAATTTTTCCGCAAAAACTTGTTTTATTTTTTATAGATAAATTTGAACATTAAATTGTCAGGACACGTGGCACTCTCATCCAATGACAAGGCAATTCGGCAGTCACATTAGTACGAAAAATGTAGATATTTCCAATCATTGTTAAATACTCCCAATCCTCACAATCGTTGTGTGATGTGCTTCTATTTATTAATTTTCATTTCGTATTAATTATCATTAAATTTGCCGAATAAAACGTCTCTGTTTTCATTGATAAGACCTAAAATTCTTAAACAAAAACAAAGTTTAAGTCTAAACAGTCGTAAAATTGTTATATTTTTTAATGTTACCCACATGTTCACTCATCCTCGATATTGTTTTGTGACAAATATGTCAGGAAAAATGACAAATTTGTAATTTACTATGACAATTAAGTCAGAGAATATTTTCTTAGAGACTCGTCAGGTAAACTCTGACAATTGTCGCCTTTATTAAACCGGTTTTTAGTTTGACAATTTTGTCTGTATTTACCTGTCGCTTTTGGACATAATTGTGACTTTTTGACTTATTTGTCAAAAACTGACATAATTGTCGGATTGTCACGTTTTTAAATAGGCCCCTAGCCACCTTTTTTATTGTATTAATTATGATGGGAAAGTAAAATATCTAATAAATTACATAAAATTAAACCTTATTTCAGTTTACTGCAGTTTATAGTTTTGTTAGTATTTTAGTGTTAATCAGAATGGTGCTTTTTTAGTTAATAGATTAGAAGGTTAGCGTTGTTAGTGTTTTCAATTTATTTCTTCTTAACATATCGATGGCAATGGCATTTATATGCCATTTATATAATTATTTATTCAGACCTATGACTGTCACCAACGCAGTGTCTCTGAAAGCAGTTCGCTTTCGCAGCGACCAATTTATATTTAAAAGTTTATATCAATTCTATTGAATGTCATTGTAGAATACGAACCAAATATTTCGAAAGCGATTGCCGATTGTTTTGGCCCTTTTGACCGATGGTCGATAATTGGAACAGACGAGTCCTTAATTGAGATCGACAATCGAAAAATGTAATGCCAGATTGACATGACCATTGACCATTGCCATGATAGGTTATTGCGTAAAAGAAAGGATGGGTGGGTACTGAGAATAAGATCTTATGTAGCAGTAATTTGTGACACACCGAGTAAATAAAAACTATGATTTTGTAACAGTCTCTCCGCACGCCGGATTTTTTGGAAGAGTCAGCGTTTGAAAAAAAACCGGCCATGTGCGAGTCGTACTCACACGTACACAGGGATCCGTAGCACCAAACAATATAATAAAATTATTTTGAAGGCTCATTCATATGTTGTATTGTATTACATTCAACAGCAAAACTAAATTTATTTTTGATAGTATCTTATTCAAATCAATTTTCGTTGAAAGTTTATTTTACGTTCTACAATCCTACATTTTTTCAGAATTTTCATCTTCTTACTTTAGAAATTAGAGGGACTTTCCAACGAATGACTTTGAGAAAAAGTGGTTTTAGGTACCTCAAATGTAATTTCTATAGACACCCCGCACGTATGGGGAGCCGCCCTTAATCTTTTAAATTTTTGTATAAAATCGAAAAGCGGTTCACAGAATACATCTACCTACCAACAGTTTCAACTGTGTCGTCCTAATAGTTTCGAAATAATGTGGCTGTGGCTGACAGGTAGACATGGACGAATCTATAAGGGTTCTGTTTTTTGTCATTCGGCTACAGAACTCTAAAAAAGTCTGTGTTATTTAAAGAAACTGTCTTCAGCTTTAGAGCGCTTTGCTACATCGTTTATTATGCGCACAGCCAAGGAGTGGAATTACCTGCCTTCGTCGGTGTTCCCAAGTTCATATGACCCCAATCTATTTAAGTCGCGAGTTAATAGGCTTGTTTTGGGTTCGCTCGTTCCATCGTCGACCTCATCTCTGTCCTCAGGACTAGAGTGAGGTCAAGAGTAGGTCCATTTAATATAAAAAAGACACAATTACATAGATTACCTGCGGTTATCTACCGTTATGCTACACCGGAACTTATCCGCAGAGTTTAATCCAAGTCATTAATATAAACCACATTCCTTGTGCTGCTAAACACAACCAACGTTACGTTAGCACAGCGGAACAACAAGCACGTAAGCGGATGTTTGTAAATCAACACTCAATGTTTGTGTTACTTGGAACTTAGTGTAATTTGCACGGAAAATGCCTGAAGGGCGTATTATTATGGACACGCCAGAAGTATACGGGGTATGTGCCACTCACACATACCTACCTACCTCTAGATATATAGGTCAGATGTTTTAATAGGCCTACTTATCTCTAAACTTAAAAAAAAAACTGATCTGAAAAATCTCTTGCTTTGATTTATCAATTTTGATTGACACGTTGGTCTAGTGTGTCGCAATGGCGACTGCTGAGCATTAGATCCTGGCTTCGATTCCCGGGTCAATCAAATTGTTATTGGGGTTCCATGAAGAATTTCTCACAGAGTCTAGATTTGTGTTCGGTCGATGACAATAGGCTCGGCCTCTTTTACACGGTACTTAAACATGACTGGCGAAATGTGGTTGTACTATTAGGTGCACCTCTGCCTAACCCTTCGGGGATTACAGGCGTAATGTTATTTTAATGTTGATCAATTTATTTAGTTAGAAAATATGAAGAATAGAGTTTATCGTGCTAAGCAAATGTTATCGATATATCAAGTAATTTTGCCACTATTTAACAAGCTCAATGGTCAACTTTACGCCTTTGCATTCAAAAGAGAATGCTCATGGAAGTATGGAATCCCGTACCATGCTGCATCAAAATCAAACCTTGTTTTTTATAGACTACACTGATCGTATTAACTCCTACAAAAATTATTTTTGAAAAAAAAACCCGCGTTTCAGAATTATTTTATAAAATCGAAACTAACCTAAAAAGTAGGTCTATTTTTTCGACGCTACCAACGACGTATTTTAACACACATACATTACATTATTGCTCTAAAAACAGCGTAATACACTAATATTAGTAAGAATTACGAGTTAAAGTAACATCCACAGTATGCTTGACTGAAACTCGATTTTATTTTAGACCTTTACATTGCCAATAGTCAGTCAGTACAGTACAAATGTCAGATGCCACAGATAAGATAACTATTAACCATAGAGTATAGTAAGTGCTATAAACTAGTCGGGATTTAGGGATGTAATCGATAAATCAAAATCTTTAGGCTGAGAAAATCTATTTTGTTGCAAATAGCAATAAACCAAATTAATCGATTTGGTGTACTGATCTTACTTAATTGTAATTAATTTTAGAGTCCGCTCGACAGACAAGGGTTTGTTCAATTGAAACGGAACGTCATTTATATTCAGTTGAAACGGAACGTCATATAAAGGGAGTAAAACAATATTCGTACTTTTAAACTCGAAAAGTATATTTCCAGTTCAAAAATCAAATCCCCGACGCGTAATGCCGTAAAAAAATATGAAACTAATTACTATAATATTTTGGTTTTGAGGCGCGAGACTTTTTGGTACCAACTTTGGTCATTGTCCTTTGGGAAATTCTGAGAATATGAATGTAATGAAAAGATCTTGAGAAAGAGACCTTGTTTTACTTGACTTCTCTCTGTATTAGACCACTAGAGTAACGAGGTAGTCAATATACCTACACTTAAACCAAGTTATCTGTGCAGGCGGAAAAACACGGAACTAAAATAAATGTACCAAGTTTGACGTATCGATGCAAATTTTCTTGACGAGCAACGCCACCTTGAACTGCACACTTAAAGTGGTCATAGTATACACTTCATATTACTCGTATTTAAAAATAAAAATGAAATCGGTTAATAATGGACACAAATGGGTGATATAAGTCGTCCAGATAATAAAAAGAGGCGTAATCACGATACCACTTTTTAAATGACATATTTAAATTTTGTTTGATACTTCGAATGATGGTAAAATATGACCCTGCTTTTAATTCTAATAAATAATTTTCAATAGATTCAACTTAGGTTCAGGTAAATATTGTGTACTTAATTGGCTTAGGTAAGTAGTGTCAAACGTCAATCAATACGGGAGGACACTAACGACCACAAATAATATACAATGACAAACGGTCTAAAAGAGACTGTTTTGCGGTGACAATTCGGTGCATAGTTCTATATCAAGGTGAGTGAACTTCGAATGCTAATCTACGATGCTAAAATTACGCGTCTGCGCGACAAAATCGTGTACTCACGGACATTGTGCGTGAATGACATTTTCTTTTGGATAAAATTGGTGTTTGATTTATGTATAAATCTGAAGGAGACTCAAATGTTGGAAACTAGCTCAAAAACGGTACCTAAAAATCCTACTATATAATATTATAAATGTGAAAGTTTGTGAGAATGGATGTGTGGATGTGTGGATGTTTGTTACTCTTTCACGCATAAACGGCTGGACCGATTTGGTTGAAATTTGGTATGTAGATAGGTTATACCCTGGATTAACATATAGGCTGCTTTTTATCAACACACCATGCGGGCGAAGCCGCGGGCGGAAGCTAGTTATCTATAAACGACAGCGGCGTCGGCGCTGAGTTTTTAGGCTTATGAAGACTGTTAATGAACATCATATGAATATCTTCAGGTGAAGCGCCAGGGAATCCCGCGAAATTCATATTTTCTTACGTTTATTGCAATTAGCAGGTCAGGGTCAGGTAATGTTGATGAAAAATGAGTCGAGCAAGAATCACGTAAGTAGTTAAAGAATTATAATCCTTAAAATCATCAATACAACCCTCTAAGTTCATTTAACCCATTGAATGACTTTTTCATCAAATAGTTATTGAATGACACACCTTAAAAAACCAGACAAAACCACAGCATAGTCGTATTATCGAGATTAAAAGGTCATTTACAAAAACATTACATCTTTAAAGTAGGTAAACAAAATATATAATGATCACCGCAGCTCTATATTGCTATAAGAGGATTTGGAATCTCTGCCTTTCAAAAACAATAATAATTTTTAGGGCAAAATTAGTTCTGCCATTAATTTAGACATTAAAACTCTTTATCGGTTTTAAAGCTCAATACACCACAAATCTATTATCAAACCTGGGACGGTTTGTTTTTATTCAATAAAAAAAAACAAATACCACAATACATAGAGCGGAACCCTTACCACACCACAATACAATATCCATCAAAATTCCATTCAATAAAATAAATGTTTGCACTTTAAAGTCAACTATGGAGTGTACTCATCGTACGTCGTACATTTGAAACCGCCCTTAGTACGTTTCGTTCCCGCATTTCAGTAGTACGTATTTCAGTTCACTCGGCGACTCCCACCTCACCGGTCGTCTGTGTTCCCGCGTCTCCCGAACACGGCGTAAATTTTTAATTCCCGAATAAAAACGAAGGCGTAAAAGACCAAAACTTCTGTCGATTCGAGATTTTTCGATACATTCGTGTAGTGATGTGGTAAAATAAATGGATGGTATACACAAATGTGAACATTTTGTTAAGATTTTTTGGTTTGGCTGTGTTGAATAAGTTTTTTGAAGTGAACGCGTGTAGGGACGTACGGGCGGTCGTCCTGAAAATTATTTCGAGAGGTAAGTGCTTTATTTTGTTTATGTTTATTTTTTTTTAGATTTTTACCTTTGTTACCTTTGGATTTCAATACAAATAAACAGCAGGACACTTCTTAATTCGGAGTGTTGGAACAAAATAAAACAAATGGATATCGACATAAAGTGCGTAAATATAATTTTAATTAATATTTGGTACCTACATAATTAAACTGTCCTATACGTATATTTGCATAGGATAAGCACATACTTTTAAAAAGTAAGATTTAACATGCTAACGTAATTTTTGATAGGGAAAAGTGATTTTCCTGTTACTTGAGGAGATTAACTTCTCTAAATTCTACTTCCTTTTATCCTCGAGTTGGTTTTTTAATGCTGAGGTATCTCCTTAACTAAATTATATATTATTATGTTAATAAGAATTTACAGATGTCCTGAAGCGACTGCTCGCGACGTTTTAGCATACCGACGTGCTTTGGTCAATAGACCAACATAGCAATACTCTAACCAAACAGCGTATTAAAAGCTTAACGTTTATATAATTAATATTGACCAAGAATATACATACGTGGGTAATTATAACTATTGAAATGAAAGCTTAATTTATCATCTTGATCTCGACAAGAGATCTGAATCGCGGCCTTTCCTGCACCAATGTTTTAAGATGTGAAACGTTTCCAAAGATTTTAATCTCCTTCAACCAGATGAGAGTTATCGAGCATCTGCAAAAACTTCATAATTATTCGCCTAGTAAGTATTAAGCGAAGATTTCCTCTCATCGCTTTTAAAGTTTCATAATTTTTCAATCAGTATAGCCAAGTTTTCCTTTAATTAGAAACTCCGAGGCTACAATAAATAAATCAATCATTATAGCACGCCATACTATGCGATAGTACCTTACAAATCATTACCCGATAATTGAAACGACAGATAGGACTGAACGAAATAATGAGACAAATGAACAATACAAATTTTGTGACAGCTGTCACTTTCCCATAGGTACATTTATTCGGCCAGCACTCTCCATTTTGTTTTAAATTTTTAATGTCTGTAAATATACGTTTTGGGTTCAGTCGAAGCCAAAAATGGAACCCTTTTAGTCTGTAATGTGTTTTTCAACTGTCAGTTATGTACAGTTATGAAACTGTACACTTGACCTATCATCCATGTCAAAAGTTATAATAACACTGAAAATATTTAACTTGCCGCATTTAGAACTATCACCAGGAGCTATATATAACACCTTTAATTGTTTCAGCTGGCTACTATATAGACGCCTGAGGCTCTAGGACGAACGCGAAATGTAAACGTAACGAAATACTCTTTTATCCGTTTCGCATAATCGCTTATTTACTTAATTTTATGACTTGATGGTTTATTCATAAACGGTGAGTAAGTTGAGAGACATTTTTAATATCGAAAAATGTTTGGTGAAACAGACAACCAGTCTGACAACCGGTCTTACCAAAGGGTATCGTATTATCCAGAACTAACTGGGTTGTGGAGGTCAGATAGGCAGTCACTCTACGTAAAATACGTATTCAGCTGCATCCGATAGACTGGAAGCCGACCCCAACATAGTTGGGAAAAGGCTTGGTAGATGAGATGATGATGTATGGTTAAACAGACAAAATCTATTGTTATATTTGTTTATTTTTTATTAGCCGTTAATGTCCCACTGCTGGGCAAAAGCCTCTCCATAATTATCTTTGAAGGTACTGATTCCGTGCGTCATTTTTTTTTTTTATAAGTATTTATATTGTTTTTGTTGTAGTGGCGTTCTGTACGAAATAAGTATTTTCAATTTTTACGGAGAGTTTATACGGGGTGGAAGGGACATCGATGCGAAAACAGTTACCACATATTCAGTACATCATTCTGAGCCCCCCCACATATAAATTTTTCATCGGTTATTTATATAACAGCTGTTCCATACATTTTTACGGTGTAGGTATTCCACTTTTGTAGGAAACAGCTGTCTTTTTTGTATGTACACTGAACTTCAAAATCACAGTAAAGCCGATTTCCAATAAAATCAGTCGTTAACAGCTTAAAATACTCACTTTATAAACAATACATATTTCACATGATTTCATTAACATAAACAGAGTTTCTTGAAATTCGTAAAGCTGGCATAAATAATCTCATTGCTTTCAAAATAATAACCTTACACAGCTTATTTCAACGCATTATAAATTAATAAACATTGTTAATACGTTTTCAATAATATCCGTTTCCGTTATATATTTTAGCACATTGCTTTTCATCTTCTTTGTTGGTTAAAAACGATGTTGCGTGAAAATTATAAATCCATTAGGATATACTAAATACAATTATTTGGATACAGACTTTCTGTTAGTCTGTATGCTAATTTTCATGTCGAAACTGCTGGACAAAGGACAATGACCAAAGTTGGTACCAAAAAGTCTCGCGCCTCAAAACCAAAATATTATAGTAATTAGTTTCATATTTTTTTACGGCATTACGCGTCGGGGATTTGATTTTTGAACTGGAAATATACTTTTCGAGTTTAAAAGTACGAATATTGTTTTACTCCCTTTATATGACGTTCCGTTTCAACTGAATATAAATGACGTTCCGTTTCAATTGAACAAACCCTTGTCTGTCGAGCGGACTCTAAAATTAATTACAATTAAGTAAGATCAGTACACCAAATCGATTTAGTTTGGTTTATTGCTATTTGCAACAAAATAGATTTTCTCAGCCTAAAGATTTTGATTTATCGATTACATCCCTAAATCCCGACTAGTTTATAGCACTTACTATACTCTATGGTTTATAGTTATCTTATCTGTGGCATCTGACATTTGTACTGTACTGACTGACTATTGGCAATGTAAAGGTCTAAAATAAAATCGAGTTTCAGTCAAGCATACTGTGGATGTTACTTTAACTCGTAATTCTTACTAATATTAGTGTATTACGCTGTTTTTAGAGCAATAATGTAATGTATGTGTGTTAAAATACGTCGTTGGTAGCGTCGAAAAAATAGACCTACTTTTTAGGTTAGTTTCGATTTTATAAAATAACTCTGAAACGCGGGTTTTTTTTTCAAAAATAATTTTTGTAGGAGTTAATACGATCAGTGTAGTCTATAAAAAACAAGGTTTGATTTTGATGCAGCATGGTACGGGATTCCATACTTCCATGAGCATTCTCTTTTTAATAACATAGGCATAAAGATTGTCTGTTACTTGAAGAAAAAAAAAATACTAGTGCTTTTTGCAAAGTCACTTTTACGGTACGGTAGGATCCCCAGAAATACATGAAACAAACTACTTAAGTAATCGGTAAATTAAAATCGCCATGGGGGCCTCGGTTAAAGTAGTCACGATTTTTCAGAGGCGAGCAAATATTTACTAATAGTTAAGTAGGCACCTATGTATATGTATATATCTATATATCTTGAACCCGACCAATGATTGATCGTTCAAGGAACGTAAAAATTTCTTCAACGAGTTTCTTGATACAAGTTTATCGATATAAGAAACAGTGTTTAAGGAAATTGAACTTTAGAGAAGCCTAATAGTTTTGGGAAAATTATAGGTTCGGTGTGAAGCTAAATTAATTGAATTTTATTCGGCGTAGTAAGTAATGGTTTTAATTTGTTTTTATTATGGGGCGTCAACCTTCGTCAAATATTTTTGAAGTATATACTAATTGCGTCACGCTTTTATGTTTTAAGTAATATTTGGAGGTTTTTGAGGTTCTGGATTGTTTTAAGGTTTAGCTCACGGCTTCCGACATTTTGGTAAACAAAACAATAGATAGCTCACTCATTTAAATAAGCTGATGTAAAGTCTGTAACATTTTGTCTTCTGTATTTCTATATTATTTTAATTTACTTCCTAGAAATGATATAAATTATAAATACTGTCATAATTCTTGTATGTACAGACTCCAGCACATCAGGCTACCCGAAACTGTCAAATTTTTCCAATCAACCTTGTACTTAATGCTTTAGCGATAAAGTTGAAAGTCTGTTAAAGAATTTTTAAAGATTGTAGTAGCTTGATGTGCTTGGCGTCTGTACATTACGTAAGTTTAAGTTACAGAAGAGTGGAGTGTTCTAATCAGGCATTTACTTCACAGTACTTCTTCAGTTTGGACAGTTCTATCACTATCTATATAACACCTGACCTGGAAATTGTAAAAAACGTTTTAAATTTGGATTTCACGGGTTGCGTTAGCGCATCCTCCTGATTCCTCCTTAAATATAATTGGCGAAATATTGGTGTACTAATAGGTACACCTCTGACTATCCCTTCGGGGAGAAAGCATAATGATATGATATATATATATAGTTACATATATATATATATATATATATTTATTTATATTATCAACAGTTTCCTGAAACAAAACTGGACTGTCAGTGTATGTTTAATCCTGCTTTTTACTTTTAAGCACACAAACACAGCCAGACCCAGTCTACACTTGTTCCCTATTCCATATGCTCAAAAGCATGTCTGGAAGCCAGAAAGTCAGGTCCCACGTAATCCCACAAAAAGAGAACGTTTCAGCTCTAGATATGAGAGACGTGACATATTAAAGACTAGCTTTGACTCACTGTAGGCCATGTGTAATTGAATACACGTGGAATAACTTAAGGTAGGTTATGACCTTTTTAAGCCTTGGTAATTCTCTTTTGGAATGGTCTCGTATTGAAACTAACTTAACTTATTAGTCCTTACATCTTTTTTAAGGTTCCGTACCTCAAAAGGAAAAACGGAACCCCTTAAAGGATCACTCGCATGTCTGTCTGTCATAGCCAATTTACTCCAAAACTAGTGGACCGATTGAGTTGAAATTTATATGTATGGTGTATGTATGACGTGTAACGTTAATTATTGAATTTTGGCCGCTTTTTGGGGTTTAGTTTGGTAATTGAAAAATAAAAAGTTTTGCAAACTATATCGTGTTACACATGAAATGAAAGATTTTTTTTTTTTTTTTTATTATTATTTATTTATGTACACACAGATACTTAACTGGACAATAGCTAGTGGTTTTTTATTGTGAGCCTCTCAAATATATTTTATTTATAATTTTAAAATAAGCAGTTTTGAAGTTCGTCAAGAAAGTAGGTGAAAATTTGATCTTCCCCCCCCCCTTTAGCTCTGAAACTACAAGGCCGAAAATTTTGAAAAAAAAAATACAAAAAATAGTTCTTTGCCTATCGATGGTCGATCCGAAACGGGGCACTATGAAAAAGTTGACGTAGCTCCGCTATGCGGGGCTCCTATTTCTGTCTACATGGTTTAAAGTAATCTAACCTAACGTGCGTCGGGATGCCCCAAGGCCCGAGCTCGCTTCGTACGCTCTTGCATCTAAAACTTTTTGTCTTTTTTCCTCAGTGCCCCGTTACGTACACTCCAACCGGATATTTACCAATTATGGTATAAATATCCGGTTGGAGTGTCCGAAATATCGGGAACTCAAAACAAATAGTAAATAATTATATTCACTATTTGTTTTGAGTTCCCGATATTTCGGCGCTGTTGCAAGCACCATGATCACGGATAAACTGAAGTTATTGCGGATGGATTTATGAACAGACAAATTGGTCTACTCTCATTCTTGTTCGTTTTTTTGCGATCGGGAACTTAACACAAATAGTAGATATGATAAATATTCCGTTTTCAGTGTAAATGATAATTAGTGACCATGTCAGTGTCGAACCTTATATAATTCATGTTAGTTCTGTGTTTCTCGCCTGCACAGATAAGTTGGTTGAAATGTAACGCACGCTCGACAGTAATTTGTGTCACACTGACAGGAAAAATGCTCAGCCTGACAGGCTTGAGACTGCTGTCACTGTCGCACAACTGTCAAACTAGTTGTGCAAGACGGAGACGTTTATATTTGTATCGGTCTTAGCTTCTGTAATTCAGGTAAGAATAGGGTTGAAGTCATGGGTATGATGCTCTATCTATAATATGTATGTATTTACAAAAAAAAAATGTATATATGTAGTTTATCAGCCATCTAGTTACCATAACACAAGCATTAGGTTGCTTAGCTTGGGACTAGATGGTGCTGTGTGAAATGTCCAGGGATATTTATTATTTATTTATATTTATTATGTTCCTAAATCAATCATTTGCCCGAATGTGTTTATTTAGTACTATAAGAATTGAATAATTACTGTAAAGAATCATATTTTTATCGTCACACTTTTGACGCACGCCTCAGCTGTCTAAAGCTTTTTCTTGTTCTAATTTCAACCTTATTGTTTATTTCCTTTTTCTTTACAACGTGCCAGAGTTAATTCCTAAACGACCACAAAGGTTAAGGTCTTTATAGCACCTTGTAGTAGATTAAGCAGACAAATGGAAACTCTTTATTAATTTAAAGAACTGCAATTTGATTTCTTTATATTCCTATAAAAATATGACTAGCGTTTTAAAACAGTTCACGTCTTAAGAAAGATCTATATCACCAATGTATAAATCTACTGCTACCATAGATAGTAAAATAAAAATCCACTATAAAAGTAATAAACACTAAGTGTTCAGAGACAAATCACAGTTATATTCCTCTTATATTTGATATAAAATAAACGTATAAGCGTGAAAGTACGTAACTGCACTTGACAGGTGACAGGCCACAAGGGTAGAGGTAACAGGGAATCCGGAATAATATCTACCTTTTAAATTGTCGTTTCCGAACCGAATTTGGTCTGTCTTTTTTTTGCAATCGAACCTCATTTTGTCTGGTAGTGATTTTTGTTATGTTAGTACTGTCACCCCTAGGGAGTTCGAGATCTCGATCTTGTATATCGGCTGTCAGATTTCTTGATTGTGGTTGGTTGGCCCAAAGACGAAATTATTTAATTGCTTGACGAGTTACTAATCCTATTTGTCATTTTGCCCATAAACTGATCAGGATGATCGGATTTTAATGTCACACCAGTGTGGGAAAGAGACAGAGCTTAGAACGTTTAGCGCCATCTCTTCCCCTCTCTGGAATACGATTAAAACAAAACTGGTTTAAGACGTCATGGTGAGCCACCAGAGGTTATGAAATTAGACAAATAGGTAGCCCGAGATCTGGAGATGGACACACTACCAACAAAATGCTACTTTCATATTATATTTTTATTAAAATAATTTGCTATTTACACAACGTCCACGCATTCGTCGTCACGACCATCAGCTAGCTTGTTATAAAAACTAGAAAAAAAAACAGCTGAAAAATATTTTTTTAATGAGAACTTGCAATTAACATGATACCTATGGTTATTTATAATATTAGTGGACCAAGACTCTCTAACTTTTATTCAAATGCTAAGGGATAGACTAATACAGTCTACTGTGCGTGTGACTTGTACGTGTGATATTTCGACGCTGTTGCCACGCTGTTGCAAACGCCATGATCGCAGATTGACTGGAGAATGCAAAATAAATTAATAGGAACGGACAAATCTGTCTACCCTCTTTCTTTGTCTTTTGCTACGCACACTATTGGAAGTCATAGCTAATATCGGGAGCTCAAAACCATGAACAATCACGGAAGATATCCCGTAAGTGACAATATAGGTTTAGTTTAAAACTGTGAAAGCTTAATAAAACAGTGTTTGTTATAGGATAGAGATAGAGTCGGTAATGGTAAAGTCGATATCTGAATCACTCTTTGAATGAGTAGGTAAAAGGCATTTTGACATGTGGTTCGTTTCAAATTATCCCTGACAAACTAAATCACGTGAGAATACCAATCAGATTAGCCATCATAACGTGAATCCCAAACCAACCATTGGACCGAAATAATTTTCCTCTACGAAATATCGGTGCGATGAAAACCGTTTGAGCGTTGTATACGCTTCAGCGGCTTTAGCGCTAACAGCTTTCGTTAAGGATGGTAATAAAGCGCTTTCCTCCGTTATTAGCGCTTATTCGCGATGTTACCACAATTTTCAATTCATTTTGAAAGTCATTTCTCGTGCTTTTATAGAATATTAAGATTATGAGCACGAGCAGATATTAAAAATGGAATTGAAACGTAGGTACGACTAGTAATGGTGTTTTTTTGCGTTAAACATAATTGAGCCTTGGTTATCAGTACCGACCCGTCACGGTCTAGAAGCAGAACGTCCAATTCGTAAAGATTCGATTCACATGGTCTGGTTATAGTTTATTGTCTTATATTCTTAAATAATGCAAAAACTGACATTTGTTTGAGATTTCCTACGTCAAGAGAATGGACATTAGCGTGTATGCGCTTTCAATCACATTTATTTTCCCGTAATTCGGGTTGTACTCTGCTTGTAATACTATATTTCAATCATGATTCGAAGGACACATGGCGCCATCTAGTATCATAAGAACGTTATTGTTGTTTTGCTCGGGAAGAGTACTTTTTTTCGGGATAAAAGGTACCCTATGTCCGTTTCTGTACACCTGACAACGCAAATGCAAATTTAAGGATGCTCGGATCCGTAGTTTAGGCGTGAAAAGGTAACAAACAAACAAACTCACCGCATCATTCTAGTTAGGAACATGATTCTATTTTAAAACAAGCAAGAGTTTAAAGTTTCACTACTAGCTTTTCTACGATTCGAGTACACGATACTCTTTAGAATAGTTGGGCTCAGTGGGTATTCACATTAAAGGCTCTCCCACATAGGCGCGTTATTATCGATCGATAATACCGGATGGGTTATTGCGATAATGCATCCCGATTCCTTGGACACAACTGCGTTTTTAGCGTCCGATATTTCTATTTCGTAATCGTGTTTTTGGTAGGTTTTTACCTAATCAGATTTTTATTTCTCTTCTCACATCACCACAACAAAATAGTGAAGCAAAGCAAACGCGCTTGTATCAAAAAACTAACGGAAGACTGCATTTAATGGAAACCGAGTACTTTTAACAACACTGGATTGGACACAAAAATAAAAATACAGAAGAGAAACAAAGCGAACACACTTATTAGAAGAACTCATATCGGAGTATCGCAGGACGGAGGAACGCAAGCATCCTCCTTCTATTACGTTGTTATTATCGCAGCAGTGTGTAACTTCGTAGCCATCCTAATACATAATGTACCTACTAAAAACAGGTATCGGAATAACGTATCCGGTAATATCAACTAATAATAACGCGCCTATGTAGAAGAGCCTTTATAGCAACGTCAGTGGCGTTTATTAGACCCTCAAAAGTGCAGGTGTAGGGATAGTTCGGACATCTCATGTAACGTGTACTGTGGGTCCAGTATGTAATGTGGGTCTCATTTTGAATAGCACTGCACTCACATTGTATGTGTCTGTCGGGTATATTATCCCTTAATTTGGCAAGTTGCACTACCAGGTAATGGACGCTAAAAGTGCTTTGATTCTTAGCCTAATTTCGTTTAATGTGTTTTGTTTACTTTTAAGGTGAGTTACATACATATTGTGTTGAAATTTAATTTTATTAAAAACACTACACTTTTTACGTTGATCTCTGTGGCGGAACTAAAAATAAAAACGAAAGAGGACGCAATTAGCAACTTTATACCCCACCATCTTGCACAGGAACCATTGTTTACTACCTCATACGTAATTAGCTTATACGTTCTACCTTCTAGTAATTAATTCTGTTTTGTGTAGCTTAATCCGGGATCCGTTTCTGAGAGAACTTTCGTCGGATGTTCGAAATCTAATTTTGAAAGAATTAACTTTGCATAAGAGGGTAGGATTAAATTTGAATTATGTATGGTGATCAAACCGAGAATGTATGGCTCAAGTGGTCCCTAAGGATTGTCAGTTGTCTCGAAAAGTGGGAGTGAATTCACCCCCATCCGGTTTCAGAACGCAGTCTCAAGACTTGTTAACCATTTTACCAAATCAAATGTGCAGTTATTTTTGATTTAAATAATGTTAAATTGTAAACACTTCAACCAGCTTATCTGTGCAGGCGGGAAAACAAATAACTAAAATACTCGTACCAAGTTTCACATATCGATGCGTAGGTGTCGACACGCAGCGCCACCTTGACCTGCACACTTAATGTGGTCATACTATAGTAGATACTAGCAAGATATTAAACATCCTTTCACTTGCAAAAAAACATTTTCAAGTTAAGAAAACGTTTGCTCTCTAAATCATTAAATTACGACGATATTCTCGTCGTAATTTAATGATTTAGAGACTTATGCAAAGTTAATCTGATTCGAACGGTTAATTTGACAGTTACGTATCCTATTCGAACTATAATATTATAAATGCGAAAGTAAGTTTGTTTGATACCTTTTCACGACTAAACAACTAAACCGATGATCCTGAAATTTTGCTTATACGTTGCCAGGTGTACAGAAACGGAATAAAGTACCTTTCATCCAGAAAAATAGTAATGTTCCCGAGGAAAAAAAGAATAACGTTCTTATGATAATAGATGGCGCCACGTGTCCTTCGAATCATGATTGAATTATGTTATTACAAGCAGAGTACAACTCGATTTGATTGTCAAATTCTAAATTAACGCAAGCGAAGCCGCGGGCAACAGCTAGTTTGGAATAAGTGTCATAATTCGATACTAATTTGATTAGATTCAAGACTCGACGTCGAGAGCCAGTAGCTTGAGTCTCAGATCAAACAGTCTGCTGTCAAATCTTGAAGATAATCTGATTAATCTTTCCCGAGCCAATAGTAGCTATTCTCTGCTTAGACAAAAAAGCTCCTTAATTTCCACCTGAATAGAAATATATAGGTGTTATTTTTTTCCTTTATAATTTTTTAAAATATGTAGGTTTTATTTTTTTTCTTAGTTAATTTTTTCTTTTGGGAATAAGAATTAGCTGTCCAGTATATTTTGTGTTCACGTAAATTGTCAAACAACGCATAGAGAATTTAATAACTCAGCTTTGCGAAATCGATGCCACTGAAAGTCAAAGCATTTATTTTAATTAGACCATTACATGCCTTTTGAATGTCAAAAAAATGAAGAAGAATGAAGCTGCAATTCCGGTTCTAAATAATAAAATAATAATAATTCTTTTAAATCAAAATACTTTTACAAGATCTTGGTAACATCATTCATGTTGATATTATGTTATGTTATACTATGTAGAAAGACTATCCTATTCAATTAATGAAGTATTTTTAAAATTATTACCACGCAGACGAAGATCGCGGCTAACAGCTAGTGTGCTATACAATTACAAAATACTAAGAAATGGACGATAGATGGGCCATATCAGAAAGAAAGAAAGAAGAAAAGTAAAAATATTTAAGTATTTATATCACTATGAATTGTTAGTCTTTGTAGATAAAATTAAGCAATATCCAATAGGTCGGACTTTGTAGTCTCATTCTGCACTCTCACTCACACTATAATGTATTTACCGGCCAAACTCAATTTCTGGCCGAACTAGTTTATCCTAGGCCAAACCGGTTTATCGTGTCAGGATACACTAACCCATACAAAGCAATTACAATAAGCCCAACTTGGATGTGGCGCTCGCTGGCCGCTGCGCGCACCGTTTGCTCCGCTCGCTCGGCTCGCGCGTGGTTGGTCACAGTTCTAACCCATTTAGACGGGGTGCTCTATGATCGCCCTTATGTGATGAGCTCTAGCTAGTTTAGGCAGAAATCGAGTTTGGCGGTAAGTATGGGCATAACAAGCTAAATCTTGAAATCAAGAAAATGCTTACTAGTATTATCTTGATTTTAAGATTCAGCTATTGGTTAGGAAATCCTTTTCAACGTTCATTTCAATACTATTTGTGTGTTTGTAATGAAAACATCGTCTTTTCAACTCTGGGTTCGATAAAGGTTTGCCTTCAATAAATTGGTGAGGAATGAATCCTCAGAAATCCTTTGACCAAGTGAATATTCAAGTGTGCTAAGAATTTAAGATATTGTATTCCGATTTCAACATAGTTTTCTCTAAATTACTTAAAATGTGAAAATCAATACTTACACCCGTATCTACTCAAGTTAAAGTTATAACTTGAGTTTAAGTAGTTAATGAATATTAGGATATTGTCTTTTAGCGAATGTAGATTTTACTGAGACTGTGGGAGCAACCCTGTTTTTCCTTCTGCCTTTTTTCTTCTGTGGGTTGAATTTAATATAGAAAGGAGCATTTGTAAAATTCTCAAGGGAGCAATTGAGAAATAAATATTTGAAAGCACAGACGCCAGCACATCAAGCTTCTACAATCTGTCAAATTTCGTTAATAGATTTTCAACTTTATTGCTAAAGCATTAGGTTTAAGGTTGATTGGGAAAATTTAACAGTTTCGAGTAGCTTGATGCAAGCAGCAACAATAAGTTTCTTAAGAACTGCTGCAAATAGCATTTATCGCAATCATCGCGTTGCCCGAACCAGTAATATCGACAGTTTTCATTAAACTTTTTTGCAATAATTTCCTGCAAGAGCTTCTTTCCAACTTGAAAGGTGCAGACTCTGTGCGAATTGCGATACTTGCTCCCGGGTTTTGAAAGGCAGGTTTAAAATGAGAATAATACACCTCGGCCAACTTATCAGTGCAAGTGGGAAAACACGGAACTAAAATAAATGTATAAAGTTTGACATTTATCGTTGCATTTTTTCTTGACAAGCAGCGCCTCCCTAAACTGCACACTTAAAGTGGACATACTGTATTATGCTAATACACTGTCAAATTCTGGTTGACTGTTGCGATTGGCTCACTTTAATAGCAACAACCAATCGGTGGCGGTCTTTCACCGTGAATATCCTAACCAATTTGCTACTCTTTTAGCAGGGGATACATGAAGTAATGGCACAAAACTTTCTAGATATTCCACTCAAACAAAAACCATGTATTTATTCAATCTTCATCCTCAACTTTTCTCGCTTTACTTCGAGGAATAAGGACCTTAGAGAATCGTTGTGTTAAAAAGTCAAACACTGACTTTGTGCCAGTCCAATCTAGTGCTAATGAACCGGGAGAGTGCTGTGTCAACTGATGAAATATCCGCATTGCATTCAAAGTTTCTGGAAGCCAGTGCGGGAAGCGTGTCGCACGTTTGTTATTCGGAAATCGAAATATATTCCTCCAGTTTGATTGTTCGATCGGGGTCCCGTTCAACTTGCGTATTGCTGTATTGTACGAATGAGGTTTCATACTAATCAGATCATGGTAGTTTAATTTCGATTGTAAAGCGAGTATGTTTATGCTAAATGGGTTAGCAATATTTTATTACATATAACGTTCGTTATATTACGTTCTAGATGGAAGAAATGTAGATACTCCTCTGTTACTAAGGAATTTCAGAATGACATGATTTGTCTTTAGTGTCGTAAAATGATAAATTTACGAATAAAAGCACTAAAACGTAATGTAGGTAGATATTTAAATAAATCGTATGTAGGTATTGTACATACAAAATATTAAAATCCAGATATTATTCTTCCAATAAAACCGGACTCGCGCGTAAAGGGTTCCGTAGCATCGTAGTGGTAGTATTTTTATTATTTCTTGTTATATCTTTTATATAGGGTTGTCCTGCAAAAACATATTTTTTGGATTTTTTTCAAAATTTTCGTTCCTGTAGTTTCAGATTTAAGGGGGGAATGGTAAATTTTCGCCTATTTTCTTAAATAACTTCAAAAATATTTATCTTACCCCCCAAAGGTGGCCCCCATGTTTAATATTAGACAGAAACGCGAGTGATCCTATGAGGGGTTCCGTTTTTTCCTTTGAGGTACGGAACCCTAAAACGAGCTTTGAAATTAAAACAAAAGAATCGTAATTATAAAATACGAAGAACTTTGGAGTAAGAACAGTATCATCAGTTAATATAATATAGTTCCTACTTTAGGAGAGTTATTATAGTAGCCTATGTTTTACATCTGGTAATAAATTATTAGGTACGCCGAACATGGATTTTCGAGGCTATCTAACTCCTATTAGAAGTTTAAGTATTCTCAATGCAAGTCCAAGTAAGGAAATTGGTGACATATTTATTATGACAAAGTGTTTTTCAATGTAGATATTTTGGATAGTAGGTACTAGGTTAATTTGTGGTTGTAGATCATAGTTACACTTATAAGAAATGCAGCGGATCGGGACACTTCACCTCATCATACAAGCTTGCAATGTAATGAATGTATTTTTGTTTGTTCAGGTCAAATCTTGCAACTGAATTTTAAAACAGTAATTTCCAACCGATTGAGCTGAAATTTTGAATACACATTTAGTTTGGATGACAGTGCATGGTTAGCGAAATTACTTCATTCCAAATCCCATATGGCGGACTCTTATAGACGGCGCGCTAGTTATTTGTTATGGACGTCATATAGTATCAATTAAAAGGGTTTGATAAAAAGTATACGAAATAAAATGACTTCACACCTACATTTATGTTTAAAAGCTTGTTTTAAAAAATGTTTTTTTTTTTACTATAAGCTTGTTAGCTGATCCCGATCCGAGGCGATGCCGTAACGGTGCTTATGCTGTGTTCACTGTGACGCACACGAGTTTTATAAAAACAATCCCGAACGACTCGAGTGGGGACAATGCTGATTCCGTGAAGTGCTTATTTTGTTTTGACCTATATTCCTAAGGTAACATTTTAGAACAAAACCAAAAAAATCAGAGCGTTAAAACAAGAAAGAAACACATGAAAGAAACAAATGTTGGCCACGTGGCCAGTACTAAAGTCACCAGCGAATACAAATAACAAGCCATAATGTCCCCCACATAGTCTAAATTACAAAGCGTCCTCATAATGTCAGCTATTCGAATCGACTTGTAACAACCATACAAACGGAACACAATAATTTCCGCTAACAACATATTTTTGCATTCGTACGTTTTAATTCCGGTGATGGCTATTAGGCTGCATTCACATGAGTGCTGTAACGTGTTCGCAAAATGTTTCTAGAATAAATCACGAAATAAATCTTTCGGTTTAGATTGGATCCATCATCCTCCTGGCCTTGTCTCAATTTATTTGGGGTCGCGCAGCATGTCTTATTTCTCCACACTTCTCTATTACTCGTCATCTCATCAGACAACTCCTTTCTAGTCATATCATCATTCACACAGTCCATCCATCGTATCGTTGGTCTTCCTCAACCTCTCCTCTTTCTTGCCTATAAAACCAGTAGATTTTGTTAGAAGGAAACTTCACGTTTCTATTTTCAACATCTAGACTAGCCAAGTCAGCTTCTTTTCGTCAGACTCATCATCATCATCTTCCTGCCCTTGTCCCATTCTATTTGGGTCGGCGCAACACGTTTTTTTCTTACCTTCTCCCCTGTCAGGCGTCACGGTATCATTTACGCCTTTCTCTTTCATATCAGTCTTCACACACTCCATCTTTTCGTTCTTTTCGTTTCGGATTTTGTTTTATTGCTTCGTTTCACTTTACCGCTTTGCAACCCATATTGCCCTGACACTCTAAGTTTTTCCGCATAATACATATTTGTCATAATGGGAGTAGGCCATATTGTATAGTCATCATCATCATCATCATCATCTGCCTGTGCCTAGCCATTTTCCAAAAATTTTGAAGTCGGCTTCCAGTCAAATCGGATACAGCTGAATGCCAGTATTTTACATCGCGTTGACCTCCACAACCCAGTTAATTTGTAATAAAATACTCTCGGTAAGACTGGTTGACAGATTATATTATGGAGCTACTAACTACCCGTAACGACTGTCAAAGATCTACAAATGACAGCCGGGACCAATGGCTTATTACGGTATGACCATTTGACCAAGTTTGCTCTCATAATATCGAAACCAAAAAGGCACGTGGCCTGCTCGTCGGCCAACGTACACAAACCCTAACATATCCGCGGCTATTCCAGTTATTTAGAGGGCAATTTGTTAAGAGTCCAATTACGGCGAAAAAAATACAAATTACCCACACGAATGACGATGAACTGTTGAAAACGGTACGCTCATATTTCCCGCGTTGATCCTTTGAGCTCCCGTCCTATATTTTCATTTTGGGTTTCGTTTCTCGCCATTTCCTTGATGAATGCCATTGTTTTGTAACGATGGTGGAATTAATAAAAATGTATAAGGGTAGCTGGTAGCTGCTGGCTCTGGGTATTTCGCGAAGCCGTAAAAGTCAATTGTATGAAATTGTTTATTGTGGTTGTAAATCTTTTTATTCGTTACAGGAGTAATTTTTCGAGCCTTGGAACAAATTAAAATATTTAGCTTGCCTGGTTTTGAAAATATCGAATGAGAGATTGTTCCAACTACCACCTAGTACCTTCTCTGTTTGCCGATCGTTATAATTTTGATCTCTTCAAAGTTTGAGTGAAAAGGTTTCTTCTAGGCAATTGTGCTCTACCCTACGTTACGTCATCGCTTCACATCAAGCGAGTTACGGCCAAACGCAAGCCCAGTTAACATTAAAAAAACACAATAAGCACAATGAGACAAGAATTTCAATGGACATAGTCCTTATAAAAATTGAGTTCCCACTTTTATGCTTATAAACGTCCCTGTCTCCAACATATTGCTAATAATGATGACCTTTCTCGACATCGACGAACTAACTTGTAGGTATGTCAAATTTCTGGGTTGACAGCATCAAATGAGCCTGCTTTGCCGAGATCTATACAACATTCGTCTTATCTCTGATACTGATACTACTGTTAACCCTACAAAGGCCTCTCCCCTTGCCTTTTTTCTATCCAGGGCTAATAGGCCAGTGGTCATTGGTTTTATTCAGCTCATCCCGCCATCTACGAGGTCGTTGCCTTCTGGCTGTGTCAGGGCTACACAAAGCTGCTATTTTGACCCACAGCTCATTGGTCATGCAGCAGACGTAACCAGCCAAGTCCCACTTCAGCTTAGCGGCTTTTTGAGCAACGTCAGTGATTTGTGTTTTTTAACGCAGTGTGGTTTTGCGTACATAGCTCTAAAATCCTGCGCCCCATTGCACGTTGTCAAACCCTATATCAGAATATTAAAAAAACGCATAAAAATAAGTAATATCCATTATATACTTCACATTCTCGCGTGATACATAGTCGCGTGACCACCACAATATTTACATGCCGCTTTTAAAAAATAACTTATATACTGGTACATGGGCTATATATTAATCTAATTACGTCTAATAACTCTTACGCACTAATATAATTGTTTTAAATTATCTTTCTGTAATAGTGAGTGGGTGGACAGCTGAAGGTTGTGGGCTGAAAGATGACGTCACTATTTGGTGATCGATACATTTTTAGTACGCGCGTTTTTTTCGGTTGAGCTAGAAGAATATGTATGTGTTTTAAGTAAAATTAAGGTGAGCTTCTAATGCTGACCATAAATAACCACAAACCGAAGCACTGCAAACCACCCAATTACCATTAGTCTAAGATTCTGACCTTCACTCATCTGCTTCCAGAATTAAACATATTCTATGCAATGTTATTACATAAACAAACATATTACGAACAGTTTCCCTGTTGAAATTAAGGCGACTATTAAAATTTAAAGTGCAACTGTGACTCTTCACCGATTTTACTTGACAACCCAATACCATCGTATTTGTAATGAAACTCTCTGTATTTCAATAAGAAAACTGATAAGTGTACATACATATTTATCAACTGACCTATTTATGCCTGTAAACCCTGCAGTAGGGACAAGACATACAACATAATAGTGTCTTGCTCAATAAGCTTTGTACTTTCAAACAATATTAGTTACCTACATTGACCCCCACTATCTCCGTAACTAGAAGGTTCCCAGGTATCGTCTAGAACAAAAAAAAGATTGCAATGACGGGGAGAACAAGTGCCTTTCGGCTTCGTAAAGGGTTTTTTTACAACCATTTTAAACAATTTGTGTCGCTGCGGTATGGGATTGCAATAGAGATTGGACGGCTTTGCTGGTGCAAAATACCTACAAAAATGTAGTTCCTAATATTACTGTTTTCTATGTTTTGCAACAATGACTGAATGATCAAAACCAATACAATATGGTGAAACAACAAAAAATCGGCACAATGAAAATCAAACATGACCATTAGACTCCAGAAAAAAATGGTTCAATTTTCGGATAAAATTGAGTTCCATACACAAAATTTAATACCGATAAACCAAATATTTATATCGTAAGGTACTATACTGTACTCAGTACACAGATTTTCTCATAATGTTCTCAGAATTCAGTAGTGGCTGAGCAAACATACGATATTTTGGCGGTAACCGATTTGTCTGCTCCTAAACACCCACCCGCAATAACTTTAGTTTATCCGTGATCATGGTGCTTGCAACAGCGCCGAAATATCGGGAACTCAAAACAAACAGTGGACATGGTTAATATCCCGTTTCTAGTTTTAATTATGATGAAAACCATTTTTAGAATGACTAGTCGAGACGAGGGATTGTATTATACTATTCTCAACAAAACAGAATGATTCGCCCGGTCGCATCAACAAATGTTTACGTTTGACCATCGCATTCGTGGCATCTCCGTACCCCCTGATCCTGAGCATCGAAAACCATTGCAGCCTGCCCCAGTAGCAGGTCATGGCCAGCACGTTTGAGGTTCACCGGGCGAATCGAACGCAAAAAATATGCACCATTTCTCCATGTGTCCCACATCTTCCTTTACCTCTTACTACATTATAATCTCAGTGACGCTGCATTTATGAAGCATTTTCATGTGCCAACGATATAATATAAAGTTTACGGTGAAATGCTCAATTTTTTTCGTTTACGACCGCCTATCTTACGCTCGAGGGAAATTCAACCAAGATTGAGATAATATGCTACATCGCACATCCTATGCGGTAGATTTATCTTAGGAAACTTACTTGTGTAGAGTGTGTTGGTGTTAAAATTAATACACAAGTTGTTTAACCCTACATCTTATGCATACTCGTTGGACGTTAGAGCCAGAAGGTAAAGTTGGAAAATCGTGACTTACCACGTGTTTACCAAAGAGAATTATGATTGATTATGATTGATTAAAGATTAATTTTCTCTGGTTGGAGAAGTGAGAGCCAGTGGTAACGATTTCTACTGACTCGTAGATAACTAGCTGTATAGTTCAGTAAGTGTCCCATGGGATCGTATTCGACCGGGATTAGAAGTATCCTTTGTGTTAAGCTAGGTTATAAACTATTTGTGTAAAATTGATTCAAATTCAGGAGTTTTTGCGTGAAAGAGTAATTAACATGCATCCATTCATATACCCAACCATCCATCTCGTTACAAACTTTCAGATTTATAGTAAGATTGTGAGTATCACGACCGCTACGCAGTCGCAGAGATGTGCAGATATAATATGCGTCTGATGTTTTGAATTCACCTGAGGTTATTAAAGCTCACATTCACATTGCCACTAAGAAGTAAATAAAGCCAAAATCTGCTAGTCAGTTACTTCATAAACATATATGTTACCTTCTACAATCAGACTCGCGTGTTTGCCACCGCGTGAGGTATCGGTGTGTGAAAATATTCTCAGCTTTATAAACCTCTCCGGTATATAAATGTAATACCTCCATATAAACGAGTGAAATATTTTATCACGCGTTTCATGTTACGTTCGCAGTACTAATTTACATCAGCCCATGTTGTAATGAAGATAAAATAAAATGTTCCGTTCATATTTTTCGTTGGTTTGTATCAAAAGAATGTCGAATGAATTTCGCTGCTATGCCGTATTTTTATTTACTTTGTGTTGCTATGTATTTTAAAATAACGCTCTTCAGAGATTTATCAATACATAGGACAGATTTTCACACTATATGTCTTGGGTGAAGCCGGAGGCGATTTTGGCAAAATTTTTAAAACTTTTTCAAATTATAATGAGATACAGAATATTCTACTTTGGTTAACAATCTGTAAGCTTATTATATTTTTGTTGTTTATGGAAGTCGAACTCATGATAGAAGTTTGGACATTGAAGAATATAACATAACAAAACATCAGCATCACGCGTGTAATCTCCGAAGGCTTGGCAGAGGTGAACGTATAGTACACCCTTTCGCCAGTTATGTTGTAAGTCCCATGTAATAGGGGGCGAGCCTATTGTGATCAATCGGACACAAATTGAGAGGTCGTGGCTGATACTGAGAAATTCCTGACGGAAAATCCCAATAACACTTTGACCGACCCGGGAATCGAGCCCAGGTCATCTTGCTTAGCAGTCGCGTTTGCGACCACTCGATCAATGAGGCATTTGAAGAATATACTAAGTAGTAGTAAAAGCTAAAAGAGTATCTTTCTAGAGAATAATAGGTAGCAAAAAAAAAGCGGCCAAGTGCGAGTCGGACTCGCCCATGAAGGGTTCCGTAGCAGCAAGTAACATAATATAAAAGTTCTTGTAGTTCTTTGTAACTTTGATCGATATTTTAATAATAGAAATCATATTTACAAAAAAAAACTACCTACTTACTAGATCTCGTTCAAACCAATTTTCGGTGGAAGTTTGCATGGTAATGTACATCATATATTTTTTTTAGTTTTATCATTCTCTTATTTTAGGTAACAGGGGAGGGACACACATTTTACCATTTTGGAAGTGTCTCTCGCGCAAACTATTCAGTTTAAAAAAAATATATCTTAGAAACCTGAATTTAATTTTTGAAGACAGGTATTGGTTTGATGAAAAAAAATGTTAAGTTTCAGTTCTAAGTATGGGGAACCCCAAAAATTAATTGTTTTTTCTATTTTTGTGTGAAAATCTTAATGCGGTTCACAGAATACATCTACTTACCAAGTTTCAACAGTGTAGTTATTATAGTTTCGGAAAAAAGTGGCTGTGACATACGGACGGACAGACAGACAGACAGACATGACGAATCCATAGGAGTTCCGTTTTTTGCCATTTGGCTACGGAACCCTAAAAATTAGTTAGGTAGGCAAGCGAAAGGTCTTACTAAAATATAATATTATAAATGCGAAAGTTTGTGAAGATTGAAATTTAGCACACAGATAGCTATAGCATAACCTGGATTAATACATAGAATACTTTTATCCCAGTAGTGTGATCCCATGGGGCAATTATAAGCCGGGAAGCCGCGGGCATAAGCTAGTCTTTTATAAACAAAGATAATTATGTAGGTTGCACTTTATCACTACTCCTATAACAATTTCTCCCGTGGGAAGAAATCTTTAGAAAAATATTTCTTTTCTGCCTTCTAAAAATATCCTGAACTTATTACGCCACACATAATACACTCGATGTGGACTTGTGTAGGCAGATAATTCACTTTGTATCCCCGCGGCGGTACCAGAGTTATTCCAACGCTGTAGTTTTGGAAAATTCTGTATATTTTCTTTTATCTTTCAGACGTTCTTTTTATTGTCTCAACAAGATACGACGGCTTATCGTGCGATCCTCAAGGAATGTCTTACATGCTTACATGAATAATGTGGTTGAGTTTACTGGGAAGAATAATGGCGAAAGTTTGGGTATGTGAAGGCGTTGACACGTCTGTTTAGCTGGAGGAGTTGAGCAGATGTTTTCTGTTGTACACTGAAGACATCTGGCAGGCCTGTCAGTTACCCTAATGACTGGCAGATTTGTTGCGAAAGGACAAATCTTTCGTAAAAGTTCAAATACAAACATACAGCGTCAACTAAGCATTACGTATATCAAACTAAATAACACTGCGCAAAAATGATTGTTGGCATTTTTTTGATGTGAAAAATCAAGGCTTACGGTAACGTTCAAAGTAACGCAAGGATGCGTTGAAGAAAGAGTACAGAGGGTTTAAAATGCCCGCTTTAGCAGAATCATAATAGGATTTAAATTCTTTTATTATTACGTTTAAATTCTTATAATGGTCATAGACGTACCTACTATTATGAAAAGTCATCTTGTGACCATTTTACGAATTTAAACGTAATTCATATTATTATCCTATTATGAATCTGCTAAAGCGGCCATTTTAGACCCCCAGGGGTCATGGAGATGTTTAAAGTAAAGGGGTGACTCATCAATATCTTCGTAACTTGAAGGTTCCAAGGTGTTGTCAACAATAATGTATGGTAATATTCCGGAGTATTCCGCGTAAAAAAAAACAAAATGAAATAGGTATTAAACACGTTGAATTGGCGGGCGGGCAATTTGATAAATAATTTATTTATTCCGTATTTTGGTAAATTTATCACAAAGTTAGAGTAGACTAGGGAAAACTGATAGCCTTGTGGTTAGTAGCATCAACAGCGCGGAACTTGAAACCATGCATCGACGTACAAGTTTCCTATTTCAGGTTTTGTTGATGAACAAAATCAAAATGTATGTATGTACGTATACGATAAATTCCATTATGGTTTTCCCTATTCTATAATAATTGTCAATACACATAGACAATGTATTAGGTCGACAAATTTTATCTCAAACTATTTAGTTCCCGAGAATGGTCTTTGGTAAAATAATAGGATATTTAAAATATTAAGGTAGATATTTCAGAAAGATATAGCTAAACGAGAAATTATAGGGATAGTAGGAAAATAATATATGAAAATGTTATTCCCACTAATGAGATTAGGGGTTGTTTTGTTATTTAAGCGTCTTATTCGGATAAAATCTGAAGGAGATCATGATTATTGATGGGTTGTTTTCACAAACAGTACAAGTGAATACAAGTGAGTGCGGTAAGTAGTAACTGTACTCATTGAAACTCAGCATTTTTTTTCAAACTGTACTGTCCCACTGCTGGGCTAAGGTCTCCTCCATAAACTTCCATCCCAGAAACATCACGCAATACGAATAAAAATATATATATACACGTATTTATAATGCAATGTATGCAATGGAGTGCACTGATAAAATAATTATAATACATCATTTAAGTTTAATAAAACATCTTTTTCATCCTATAACAGCCGTTTAAATACTAGAAAAAGAGTCGTAGTGTTTGACCAGACTAGAAAAAGTAATTTGGGTCAGCTACTCTCAAATCTATGATAACAAACTCTAAGAAGAAACTTTTAGCGTTTAAAATTCAGCCTGAATTTTGCTACATTAAGAGTAAAACTTACTAAAATAAATTGATAAATATAATACTGGTTCTTATAAGTACCAAGTGCTTAAATAAGAAGATTAAACATTAAGAAGAGGTGAAAGGGTACTGTTTTGTTTGGCGTACTTTCTGACGTCAAAAACTGTTGGTTCTCTGCCTAGTTTATAGACCTTTATCTTTATTACTGACAGCACTATGATAGGAATTCTAGCTAAATTCGAAAGCCCGGAGCTTAATAGACTTGCTTCACCAGTACCGCCAAAGGATATCCCGTAGGTAACATAATTTTGAACCATGGTTAAGCGTGAGACCGTATGATCTGCTCCTGTCAAATCGAACGTTAGTTTAAAGTTTTTATTCTCTGGCGTGGAACTAGCAATTACTGTGTTGGGTACACAATGAGTGAAAAGTGTAGTATTTAATTGTGCCATAGATTTTTCTGACGTGGTTGTGTTTTTGTTGCCACTCCACCACCCCTTGCTTCAAAGGTAGATTTTGATGAAAGCAAATTGGAAGCTGGCCCTTCATAACATTCTTCGGTCACTTTTATGTGTTTTTTTTTTCTATAACTTCAAAACGTCCTTCAATCGATGGTTTTCTCAGATCTCAAAGACAAGTAATTTTTTTGAGACTCCTTATGCCTCAATTATTCATTTTTATCTTTTCTTCACCCATAAACACTTCCAACATTTTCCTATACATTGACACAGTAGCTCTAAGTAACAATTTCTTCTTGTTTCAAAGTTAGATGCAAATACCCTAAGGGTATTAAGTTGCCCCATTGAGATATTTATTGTTAGCTTAAGCTGTAGCAAACTTGTTTCAAGGGTTCCTGCAGTACTTCCCGTGTTTATTGAAAATTAATATTTATGAGTAAACAAGCGATTCCTTCGATAAAAACTTATTGTTTGATTTATTTTATTTGTTTTTATTCGATCATCTTAGAGTTTGAGGAATACTGGCTTTGTGTCCACGATGATAATAGTAATTGCATCCCGACCGAATTTGGTCACAGTAGATAAATCTCAACTACGCACTTCTCAGTAGATATTATAGTGTGTAGTATGTGTGCAAACACATGTCTTTTTTCTCTTACTCTTCTCTTTTCTTTCTCTCTTTTTCTCTTTGTTTTTTTTTTGTTCCGTCCTGTTGTATTTATAATATATGTTATGCGTTAAATATTTATTGTTTATTTTGTCATTTTGTTTGCACGTCATGTCCCTGCGACAAATAATTTTTTTCTTCTTTCTTCTTTGAATCATCGAATTATGGCAGTAAAGCAATCTTTAGTGCAGGTGTACTAAATCACTAACACCTAATTCCGACAGCCGTCACATTAGCTTAAATCAGATATAGAGTCAGTAAACTTAAAATGAGGCGTAACAGCTGATTCAAACGAATGAGCCCCATTTTAAGTTCACGACAATCGAATCCTCGCCAACATATACAATTTTCTTGAAATCCAGTCTACACAAAATAAGGAAGAGGCAAAATAAAACCCAGACATCTAAAAAATACATCCAAAGAATCACGACTATGATGAAAAATTGTATTATCATGTATAATACAATTTTTCCTACAGCTCCCTCGTCGCAAGCTTGGCCGATAGACATTTTGTGCGAACAACTTGCATGTGTATGTATCCCCTTACTTATATGGTAAGCAAAGTCTGTATCTCCCCGCTGGGACTATGAGGGCAGTTGCCTGGACGAAAGTGCGTTATATCTTAAGACTGTGTACATCTAAGTCTGACATACAATCTGGAGCCAATAGTCTCAGCGTCTCAATTTACTTTAAATTGATTGAAGGTCGTGTTTTCTGTATCGAACATATTGTTACTAAGCTTTTTATCCCCTAACGAGGGTTTATTAGGGGATGCATTTTAGAAATTGACTGCCTCGTTTGTTTAGTGGTCGCAAGCATGACTGCTCAGTATGGGGTCCTGAGTTCGATTCCCAGGTCGGGCAAAGTGTTATTGGGGTTTTCCATCAGGAATTTCGCATCCACGGAGTCTAGATTACTTCGGTTGATGGCAATAGGCTCGCCCCCTACTACATGGGACTTAAGCGTAACTGGCGAAATGTGGGTGTACTATTAGGTACACCTGTGCCTAACTCTTTGGGAATAACAGGCGTTATATTACGATGTTCTGAATTACCAAAAATCCTTCTTTAGTTTATTTAGGGACCTTTTGCGTAACATTTCATGCCTCTAGACCCAGCTATTTAGGTTTCGTGTTCTCTGTCAGTGAATTTAAGATTTTGACGAAATGTGAGCTTATCGGATAAAGTATTAGAAGGTTCAGTACAACTCAAAGATTTGTTTTTAATTAAAAATGAAATGGATTTCGAGATGTGGATTCAATAACACTGAATGGGATCCTAACGACTAAACTTTGGAATAACTAATTAGATTGTAAAGACTGGGCCGTATTGTTCGTGTTTCTGGAGCAGTTACGGATGTAAATATTTTGTGTATACCTAACTTAATTAAGTTACCTTGTGTTGTATAATCAACTTCTTTTTAACGAATTTAATTGTATCAATTTAGAAAAAGCCGTCTTAGAATTTTGACTTTCTGTCAAGAAATATATTACCTATACGTTTAACGAACAAAACATATTAATAAAACTGACAGTAAAACAAAGCTTTTCAATTAATTTCATTTCTGGCTTTTCCACCATTGTTATCCTTGATACCCACTGGGTCTAGGTTCTCAGGCCTTCATATAACCAAATTTTTAAGTCAAGTGTCTTTTTTCTGCCGTTTCTAAAACATTCTGATAAAATTAGACGTCATAATTAGGTACTACTCTTCTGCTGTAATCGCCACATGTAATCCCCAAAGATTTAGGCAGAGGTGTACCTAATAGTACACCCACAATTGGCCAGTTATGTGAAAGTCTCATGTAATAGGGGGCGAAACTATTGCCATCAACCGGGTACAAATCCAGTCTCCGTGGCTGCTACTGAGAAATTCCTGATAGAAAAAACCCAATAACAATTTTCCTGACCCGGGAATCGAACCCAGAGCCTTATGCTCAGCAGTCGCGATTGCGACCACTAGATCAACGAGGCAGTCCGGTACAGTCACGAGCACCAATATATCTACACTTACCAAAGATAAAAGATCAATTTCATAATTGTGCGGGATTCAAAATAGTATGTTCGTAACTACATAAATTAACAATCAAAAATTTTTGAGAAAATCACTTTTAAATGTTGCTACGTGTATACATATTCGCGCTCGCGACTGTACTTTTACTACTAGTGTAAAATTGTCAACTGACTACGTCTACGAAACGACCCTGCATAAATCAACCAAAAACAAACCCTCCTACAACTCAGTTCAATGGCCGTGTGACCGATGTACTACTGGAATATCACCACCCACTTCCAGGAATACTTGACATCTCTCACCAGTGTTGGTGGTTTCCTTTGTTAGGAGATCGTTAAGCCACCTGAAAGGCTTTCCTAGTTTAGACACGGTGAAGTTTTGGTATGTGCGGAGGTAATCTATTGTGCGTTTAGTTCTGGTGGTCGGTTTAAAGGAAATGGTGTGTGAGGAATTTTTGATGGTGTTAAAATGTTGATTTTAGTCGAGATAGAGAGAGAAGAGGAAAAACTTACAAAGGTGTAAGTTTTTGGAGATACACGACACCGCTCGTACACGCGCTCGGGCGTAGGCAGCGACGACAATGTATTGGCGGTGCGCGCACGGAGGGGCGAGGAGTGCCGCTTGTCCGCGCATTCGGGTGGTGCATGTGAATTAGGATCATCGGATTTCATACAACCCAATGCGACGTGAGATCCGCGTCACCGCCCCGACCGCGAGCGGTGAGAATCGCCTTGTAGCATCGATTTTCTTGCTTAAGTTTACTTAAGGTTGTTTATCAAGTAGTAGCCAAAACTTCATAGATAATCATCATCTGCCTAGCCTTTTCCCAACTATGGCCGGCTCCCATATACTGGCCGGCTTCCAGTTTAAGCGGCTGAAACTTCATGGGTACCAGTGGGATAAACTTAACAGTAGCATAGTCAGCCTATGAGAAAATAGGTCCAGCGGGGTTTGGCAGATTTCACGTGTCTTTGAATTTTTGGCCGTAGGACATTTCATTTCCTCGTGATGATTTCCTTTACTGTTTTGAGACACTTATTATTCAAATCACAACTGATATTCGTCTAGAATTTGCTCAACCATGTTAGGGTCCGCTTTCAATAGCAACGTGTGACTGAATTTCAGTTCCACTGCGTAATTTCCAACGGACCGATTCCCAAAATTTTCAAACAAAATAACTAATTCAAAACGTTTCGGAAGTTTTAGACGAATACGGCACTTATCCCATACATAATAAGGACATCAAGAGAACCTTTTTTGAAGTACCTAGTCGTGATAAAAGGACTGACCTATTCCCATTACATTTTATATGACAGGAACAAGCATAATGTCCATTCACTTAAGTCGGTTCGTGTCCGGTCCCCAAAGTGTTATTCAGGATCATTGCCTTCCATCCCCCGTGGGGTTAACATTTCATTACAGACTCGAATACCTTCAGTTTTTCACGGTAAAATGAATCGTTGCAAATGTGAATAGTGGTAATTTTTGCTTTTAGAAATACTTTTATCACTTAGTAAGAAAATCATAATTTTTCTCATCGTTTGCATACTTGTCTTGCTTTGTATGAAATAAACACTTACAGGGTTATATTATGAATCACACTAAAAACTTCTTAGGTCAAATTAAAATCAAATCATTAAAGCGCGATAATTTACTCGAAAATCCAAATCTTACTACAGTAGGTACGATCAATTAAGTAAGTTCTTGTTTAACAAAAAGACAAATAAAGAAAAAACATACTACTGTTCCTGTTTCTTTTATAAAGCTGGGCTGAAATATAAAAATGTTTGAATGGAAAATAAAAATGCAAAGTTTTCACTTCCCTCTTGTTTTGTGATGGGAGTATTGGTTGTATTGTCAATATGT
Organism: Eurois occulta; assembly: GCA_950022335.1. Taxonomy (NCBI): domain Eukaryota; kingdom Metazoa; phylum Arthropoda; class Insecta; order Lepidoptera; family Noctuidae; genus Eurois; species Eurois occulta. Next base: position 7,608,869 of record OX465492.1, on the reverse strand, counting down.
AACTACATTTATACGATGCAGGTAGGGTTGGCTTTCACTGTTTTTCGGCTTATTGGGAAAATAAGGTAACATCTACATGTTACCTTCCTACGAATATGACATTGTTTCTTGTGTATCCTTATTTTGGACCCGATTGAGAGATTGTCTGTGTATTGTGTTTTCTATGATTGATGGCTTTGCCTGGCAGAATTCTGGGTGATGAAGAATCTTTGCATCTCAAAATGTTGCTTTCATTGACGAGTAGAACCACTTCATTGACGGCCGCAGTTGACTATTTAGTCACATGGTCACCTGCATCCGTCAATATTCTTCTTCGTGTCGATGATTCCCATAGTTATTTAATTTTTTCGTAAACAACTCAGCCACTGACGGCGTTGGTAGTGGCTGCGGACAGGTCCCTTAAAGTGAAGGTGGAGTTGCATAAAGAGTAGGGCAAGAGGTGGGCCGTGGTTTGGGATGAGACTCATCCCATGCGGGATGAATCCTGCCCCCCTCAAGCCTACACCCATTGGAAAAAGGGCATGAGTTATGCATTTATGTTACTAGTAAGGTTAAAAGTGTTGTGTATATGAATTCAGTAAATATTGTATGCATGTTGATATCACAAACTGATACTTCTATTTTTTTAATTAATAAAAAGAGCGATGAAACAACCATGTGGTTAACCTCTAAAATATAAAATCTCTTTGGAACGGCAGCCCTAAAATGCATATAATTATTTGCACAATACGCTCCGTGTCCAGTAGAGATAATTCTCCGCTTTTCATGCGTCGACTCGTTTTATTGCTGAAATTCGCATTTCAGCTTCTGCGTACGCAAATAAACTCTATAAATACCGCTTTTAAAAGGTAAGTAAATTGCTTTCGAGTGTAATATACTTCCGTGTCGTAAGTGAATTGAATACTTTATGGTACTTCATGTAAATGTGGCCGAGTGGTCCTTGAGTGCTGCAATTTATGTCTGTAACGCAATTTCGTCGATTGCTGTCCGAAGTGCCGGTAACTTTGACCGGTATGTGTCTATTACGGCAGTCGACATGTCGCATGACGGTGTGGTAGGTGTAAAGCACTTTTAGTAATAGGTATTGTATAATGTGGACCAAGTGAAGGTTGTTGCATTTTATGTTGACTCTGTTTCCTGTTAACATAAGAGTGCAAATTTAACTAGAGCGAGTTCTTGAGTTTCAGGTAGTCAATGTCCCGAAAGTCTGACAACCAGTCTTACCAAGGGGTATCGTATAACCTGTAACTGGGTTGTGGAGGTCAGATAGGCAGTCGCTCCATGTAAAATACTGCAGGTATTTGGCTGCATCCGGTTAGACTGGAAGCCGACCCCAACATAGTTGGGAAAAGTCTAGTTAATGAGGTCTTGAGTTTCAGTATGCCAGCTAGTCAAACGTTAGCCTCACCTGTTTGCTTTATATAAAATAAAAATACTCTGCCTGGCTGCTAGGTCACAATCACATAACACACTTACCACAATAGCTGTCAGAAGGATTTTGAATGAAATTCTGAATCGGATATCTCATATCCTATGGTTGAACAATTCATCTGCTCAACACCAGGAATGTTGTTGAAAGCGTGTCATGCAATTACCCCGTAAGATTTTGGGTGGGATGACGAGAATTGTACACTGTGCAGTTTGAGCACAGTGTGCAATTCTCGTGATTAGATCTGTCGAAGCTTTTAATCACCAGCTTTTTACGCGTCAAGTATTGCTTACAGTCCGCCCTCACCTGGAAATTACATTTTTTTCTTTTCGTCGGTTCATATGAATTGTGTCATGTTAGTAATATATTAGATTTTAGTCAAGATTCAAACATTCCAACACCAAAACGAACAGAAACATTTACGTTTTTTCCGACGTCCACGTGTTTGACCTCAACGTTGCCGATAGTCAAAACTATTACCGATCGATAAGTCGTACGCGTACGTTACCAAAAAAACAAACTAGAACGAAGTACAATTTAACGAATCGATTCGCTGAATTAATAATTATGGTTGTCGATTGAATCTACCTTAGCAATAATAATCTATATCTAACGTTTGTTTGGTTAACATACTATCTATGCGTGCGTGGTTTGTGCGTACTTGTGTAAGTTGTAGGTGCTTAGAAGATATTTAAGTACAGTCACGAGCTTTAATATGTATACACCAGAAGCAATGTTCTTGTGAAATAACAATTACAACTTTGAGGTAAGATCTATTTTATTTTTGTGCAGGTTCCTATAAAATATAATCAATTTTGGTCTTGACAACATCAATCAATAAAGTAGGAGAAAATCACTTTTAAAAGTTCCTACATCACAAGATATCAACTTTCGTGAATGTAATAAACAATATAATCAAATTGATACCTAGACAACACCAATTTGCGTGCTTATGCCTACTCATACATTAAAACTGAATGGTCAAAAAATGACAGTTCAAATTGAGGATGATTTAAGTTTGATAGTCAATTCGCTAAACAATTAATTTCCGTTAATTTTCAATTATATAGCTGCATAATATTTATCAAAGCTAAGTTATATAAAAATGAGGTAATAGTTTGGTCGTCGTGTGAAATTAAAGTTACGCATTTGTGGTGAAATTTTGCGAGATATTTTCAGTGTGTTGAGTCGGTCAAATGTTGAGCCTAAAAAGAGCCAAATTTGCCTTATTTAGGTCATCGGACATTTTTTATAAACAATGTGTTAGGATAAATTAGCCCGGTGAGTAATTTATCTGAAAAAAACCATTCCTTACACCTTATTTTTGTTGAGTGAGACAAGGTAGGTGATGACTGTTATTAGCTTAGGACAAGCGATGAAAAACGGAATCGCCGCGCCCTGGTCAGCTACTAATAAAATATATGCCGAAAATGCGTTGAGCGCATAACTACTGTCATGGATAGGGCATTAATAATAACAATAATAATATTTTGGGACAACCAACACACCGTCATCTGATCCCAAACTAGGCAGAGCCAGTACTATGGAAACCACACAACTGATAAACATACATATATATTTCTAAATAAATAAATCACACCCAGATACAGAACAAATAATCGTACTCATCGCACAAAGATTTGTCCTGTGTGGGAATCGAACCCACGAACCTCCGTCCTAGCAGTCAGGGTCACTAACCACTAGACCAACAGGCCTATCAATTTGATATCATTGAAAGCTGTCAGTTTCTATGCGTCACTTATCTAGTAGTTAGTAGTAGTCAGTAACAAGCTTGGTTTGTATTGGTAGTTTTTGATGACAGGCCTTGTCGACGGCGCGTTCGTGTTCTATGCGCGCCTCAATTACATACCGAATTGTCTCCGTGCCTCGGAAAGCACGTTAAGTCGTTGGTACCGGCTGTCATTTGTAGATCTTTGACAGTCCTCACAGGAATCAGTGACCCGAAAGTCTGACAACCAGACTTACTTAAGGGTATCGTATTACCCAGGACTAACTGGGTTGTGGAGGTCAGATAGGCAGTCGCTCCACGTAAAATACTGGTATTCAGCTGCATCCGTTTAGACTGGAAGCCGACCCAAATAATTGGGAAAAGGCTAGGCAGATGATGCTAAAGGATAATTGTATTTTCGATTCAATAATCGACGTATGCGCGCTCGTGTTTTGTAGTCTACTTGAATGGCGAAGTACTTACCCTAGGACATTTTGGCTTGTTATAAAAATCTAGTTATATACCCACCTACATACAAAGAACGTCTGAATGGTACGTTATTTAGTAGTTCCTCGGAATAAATTACTAAGTAAGGACAGGTTCCGTTTCTCAGAGTAAGACGACCATCCATCATTCCCTACTACTTAGAACTTAAATATAAACTTCCGAAGAAAAAAGTTTTATATCGAAAACTGTCGTGAAGATTCTTGGTATCCCTGGACACTGTTTGTCACTGGCCGAAGTGAAAGTCACTGTTGGTCTAGTCAGTTTTTCAGGTTAAATCTGGACAGAATAAAAAAAAGCCTTTTATTCCACGTATTACACACAAATTACAATATTTTTTCAGGTTAAGCCGCGCTTGTATAGGTTAGTCCGTGGATGGGAAGCACGTTAAGCCATTGGTCTCAGCTGTCATTTGTAGATCTTTGATAGTCGTTACAGGTAGTCAGAAAGTCTGACAACCAGTCTTGCCAAGGGGTATCGTATTACCCTGAATTAATTGGGTTGTGGAGATGATGATGTCTGATAGGCAGTCGCTTAGTAAAATACTGGTATTCAGCTGCACCCGGTTAGTCTGGAAGCCAACCCCATAGTTGTGAATAGGCTAGGCAGATGATGAAGTTATGTTCATTCGCTCTTGATGCCATAAAAAATCATGAAGTGGACTTTTCTTTTTGACCATAATAAATGTGTTGATATAATCGAAGTGACGTAAGTGTATCAGCCTACTTTCTCTTTTCCGTTGACCTTTATTTAACAGTTTTGGTCCGACATAGTCTTTGCCGTCGCCGTCCGTGAAAAGGATTTCTTTTTAATATTATAAAATAATAATTTTCAATAGTTATTTATTTTGTTATTTTGAATTACGTATTAGTTTGTTAAAAGTTGGTGATTGAAACTAAAAGGTTGGAAACAAGCTTTAAAAGAAGATATGCTGGAAATATGTAAAAGTACAAATGGCAGATCAGCCGCGGACATAAGAAACTGGCAGATATTTGCGAGCCGCGTCCACAAGTTTTGTCAAATCTGTTTGTCCGAACTTTTAAAGGTAAGACCTAATCTTGACAAGTAAAATCTCAATTTGTTGTTCAACTCAAATATACAACAGACTTTCCCACTCGCGTACTATTATTATAACACGATTTACCACTCGAATGATGGCAAAATTCTCGATTCTCGATACCAACTCGCTTCACAATCCACATCGTGTGTCTTCTAACTGATTACTATTGATCGTCCGAGGTGACTTGTTTATATGTCTAAATACAATACTATTGGACTATCCGACTCTCAGGGACGGGTCACCTACGTAAAATCGATACATTTTAGTACGTAGCTTGCGTGTAAGTAAATTACGAAGACATTGAACTGCGTGAGAGCGATTTTTTTCATAATCGTTTGTGTCACGGTGATGTGAATTTTTCATGTGACCTATTTTGTAAGAACAGGTGCGTAGTGTTGTTTAATAAAGAAAATTGTTGTGCAATTTTCAAGTGCTACAGCCGGACAAAAGTTTCCTAGTATGATTCAACAGGCAGTTCTTTTCAGTGTGGCTTTTATTTTATGAGTTTCCAACGATCCGAGCAAATTACGCCTTGAAGACAAGTCTACAAGTACTCGTTTGAATATACAGTGCCTGCTGCTTCTAATCAAGCTGCCGCCTTTGATATAAAAAATCATCAGAGTTCATTATATTGTGACTGCAAAATTAAATCTGTCTATAGTGTTGAAATACCAAAGTGTTGAAATAATAAAGTATTTTTGTTGACACAGGGATAAAGTAAAGAAATTCACTTCACGCAGGAGTGGCACACACACCTGCACATACAAAATTTCAACGAAAAAATCAATTCCCGCTGGTAGTACTATGTACCAAATTCATGATAACAGTTCATACATGTCCCTTACACCCTATATTGTATAAATTAGCTATCCATTAGACCATGTCATATTCTAAAATTTCGTAGTGCTACTAATTAAATTTACACAGCCTCAACCACTACGTGTCTTCCAGCACTGCATGAAAGTAATTCACGCTTCAACAAACAAGAGAAAAGCGCCTCATACCCCACCACTGTGTGCATCACACAGTTAACACAGCTCGCACAGTTCACACAATTCGCACAAAAGGTGCCCGACCGCGCTCAAAGCGATGACCGCGGCGCCATCGTCGGGGAGGTCGTTAATCATCTCTTCACGTAGCTAGGTTATAAATGCAAAGCCGTTCTATGGGTATGGTAGATTGTTCAAGTTCCATAGGTTTGCAGTTAGTTCATTGTGAGGAAGTTTTGTATTTTAGGTCGTGTTTGGCGATTTATCATCATCATAGCCTTTTCTGTATTTTAATCTAATGGAGCGACTGAGCTGACCTCCACAACCCAGTTACTGATTAATACGATACCCTTTGGTAAGACTGGTTGTCGTGTTTGATCACTAACTTGCTTATTTTTAATCCACCAGATTTAACCAGAGCTTGGTAAAAAAACGCTGCATTAAAAAATCGACCGTGTGAATGTGGAATAAAATTACTAACGCATTACAAAATATTGTTGCCTAGTAACCTAGGCAACAATATTTTCATCAGAACAGACCCAAACAAAACATCATTGTCTATATTTGTTTACTATTGTTTATTATTGTTTAATTTTCCGTCTGCTTTATTTAATTTGTTTTAAAAACTTTATTGTACGACAACACGACATAATTTTGTTAGTAAAATTGTGAAACTTCAGGTGTGTTTGAATTTTAAATAATTAAATTCATACTCTATTTGGTCGGAGTGAATTTCATAAATATCAGGTTAATTTTAAGGAGAAACTTTTGTGATTGTTTTTTATGAGAATGGGGACCGAGGTTACTAATACATATTTTAATGAATGCTTAATGTTTCTCATGAAATAATGTTTCTTAATATTGTTTTAACAAACTATTGAAAACTAGGCCATGCCATGGCTACTAAATTAAAGAATCCATACAATCTTGTTTGTACAAATTAGTACAAAGTAACACGCTCTGAGTGAGTAACACAAAGTATACTAGAAAATATAAATTTGAGTATGAATGTAGCTATAAAAATAAAAGAAGCCCAAAGAAATGGAACGGAAATGGACTGTTTGAAGGATGATATGGCTAGAAAGGAAGTGACTACTGAGATGTAAATTATAAATAAAAGGTTTATTGCAGAAACTTGTACAACTATTACAGTGAATCTTCTTTTAAATAAAAGCTATACCTGTGCTAGGAGATCCCGCTCTTCAATGACAAATTTTGTAATGGTAAAAGTGATGTACAAAGAGAAAAAATAGAATTCAAACAAAAACTTACAACTTTTTAGTTGTTATTTTTTGTTAAACTAAACAAGACATGACTTGAACTATTATAATACTAAATAATAGAAAAATAAACTTACAGATATATCCTAAAATAGTGTGTGTGAGTATGTGTGTGTGCGTGTGTATGTGCTTGTGAGTGTGTGTGTGCCTGTGAGTGTATGTTTGTGTGTGTGCGATGTTGATATAAAGAAAAATCGTCCCTAAATAAATGTGGATAAACGCAAAAAAAAACCATGATTTTTCCCTCAATAGCTAAAGCTACAGACACGTGCGAATTATTTCAGGTCATTGAACTGTCCACTGATTTCCTAAGATACGCTTCACCGCACACTCTTAGACATAGGTACATACCTATTTCTCGTCGGCCATTGTTAAAATTTTCCCTCAGGCTCTTGACATTGAAACTCGGACGCGATGCCAAGGGTACTCCGTAAATATGCTTCCTCAACATTCGTCCCTTAGTTCAGAATGTTCCCGTATATTTTGTTTGAATTTCGAAGGGTCGTACTGGCTTGTGAATCAACAAATATGGCGACTGTTTTTTGTTTATTTGATATGTGTTCCGGTGTTTTGGTATTGAATGTAGTTCATACTAGCTGTTGCCCGCGACTTCGTTCGCGTGGAAATTTTGTATGTATGTGAGAGACTGCCTCGTTGGTCGAGTGACTCGAGTATTAAGCATGAGCTCCTTTGATACATTTTTATTTTAATTACATAAAGCTATATCGCACATTATTTAGAGATCACCTTTTAAGCAAGGCGACGCTTGTGTGACTCCGCTCTTCCACTTAACATTAAACAATGTATGCAATTGAAAAAAATACTATAAATAATAGTGTTATTGGGTTATTCCATCAGGAATTTTGCAATAGCAGCCACGGAATCTGGATTTGTACCCAGTTGGTGGAAATAGGCTCGGCCCCTATCACATGGGAGTTCAACATAACTGGCGAAATGTGGCTGTACGATTAGGTATACGTCTGCCTAAACCTTTGGGGATTACATGGCGTGATGTGTGAGAACTGACTGGCTGATCAAAATGTGATAATGTGGGTGATGACTACAAAAAGAAGTCCCAAACAAAATTAAAAACCGTTTATTTTAGCGCTATACAACTTTATTTACAAAGTGAACCATCACACGCCTTGTTGGGCATTATTTATTCTAGAACCGTTTTGTATACAACATTAAATGACTTATTATTTTCCGCAAGCACGTGCAAATTTTGGGCACTGAACAACCAACACATAATTGACCGTCTGAAAAGCATGGAGTGCACAATTGAATGCCGGTCACTTTTTCACGGTTTTTTAGTTTGGCCCTCGGATCTGTTGATCGGTTGCATCAAGGTTTCGCATCACCAGAACTGGAACGACAACTTTAAACTCCAGCTGATGGGACGCCTCGCCTTTTACTCCACGGAGTTGAGAAATTCAACGGGGTAGGCAGTACTATCGTCATTAGCCATCACAGTGTCTAGTGTGTCAGTGTTCTGTCGTCATAAGACGGTCGGACGGCGAGCTAGCCCATTACTCACCGTCCACAGGGTCTAAAGCGGCCGAACGACACCACCCATCAGCGCCTGGTTGCCGCGGATGTCCTGCAAGCTGCGGTTCAACGCCTCTAATGCATGCTTCTGCGACATTGTGCACTCGTCCTATAGGCTTAACTTCCACTGCTGCAAAAAGACTCCCCCGTTTTTGGTGATGTTGCATGTTGAAGTATCTTCGCTTGCAAGATTCAGCGGCAATTTGAAAATTGAATGTGCAGTCCGGCCACCCTTAAGCAAAGTTGCATCAATGCCCGACGAAGTCACAACCACAGTTATGTGACGGCACGGTTTGCGCAGTGGCTGAGCAATTGACTGCGGCGCTGCACACACACAACGTCATGGATTTTATCAAATTTTAATTTTGTTTTAATTTTTAGAGATTTTTTTTCGTAATGGGTTGTACGTAGTACTTATTACTTCCATGCAAAGAGTAAACACAAAAGGAAAAATAAAACCAAATTCATTATCAGCCATTCCGACTACACTTCGACTAAAACCTATTTACATAAATAATTAAAATTATCATAGAAATCGCGTGTTGAGATTACTAACTAAATTTTAAACATTAATATCTTTTGCGTCTGTTGGTCGATTTTGATGAAATAAACACTAAATGTTACTCGGAACAATGCTTCTTATGTTTCAATATTTCAATTTTGAATATAATGAGGGATTTTTACGTGATGCGCGCACAAACATACAGACAAACCGACAAACAGACAAACCGACAAACAGACAAAAATTCTAAAAATGGTAGAAATGGGTTCTGTTAGCGTTTCTTTAACACCCCTACTACTTTTTTTCTAAATATTTTCAATGTACAGAAACGCCAAGTCTACAGATTTATTATATGTATAGATTGAGGAATACTTAAATGAAATGTTTTTTACACGACTGCCCCAAAAAAAGAGTGTTATGTTTTCAGGGTTCATGTATGTATGGATGTATGTGAGTTTCTTTATGAAATAAAAGAAATGTTTTTTGTCTTTGCACTGCGCATATTTGCAAAACAAAAACGTATTTTACGAAGGAGAGGAATGTGCCTAATATCACATAATCCGGTTGCAAATGAAATATCGAGAAATATTACACGTATCGTTTATGAAATGGTCGCAAACTACTAAAAGATCATGAGGGTTTAGGTTCAATTTCCAGGTCAGGCAAAGTGCTCGCTCCTATCTTATACCTAAGACTAAAACTAACTAGTAAAATGTGGCTGTACTATCGGTACACCTGTGCCTATTATTCAAGGATTACTGGTTTGATTCTACGACATAAAATCCGAAGTACTTAATATACATTTTGTTTAGAAAAAAAAGGTCCGTAAAAGAAAACATCAGATATTAAAGAACAGTTCAAAATTCAGAACAAGGTAGATAATAAATTAGGTGATTTGATCTTCTAAATGAATTTCCTTAAATCAAAATCAACTGCTATAAGCCATTTCCTCTTGGAACCCGGGATTCATTAAAATTGTAGCGCTTAGTTAGAACAGGGATTTTATAAATAATTGAGATTTCTAAACAAAAACAAGGGAATGTGATTTTCCGTGTTAATCGAAATAAGGGATACAGTAATAAGGACTATTTTACGAAGTTACACCTTTTTGTAACTATTATAGAAATGTGCTCCACAATTATTCATCAAGGTTGAAGGTTGTTTTTTCATACCATAACTTGGCTTGCGCTTAGCCGTAAGTCACTTTAGGAGCGATGATGCGGTCTACGGTGGTGCACGCTTGCCTATAAGAAACCGATTCACTCGAACCTTGAAGAGATCCAGATAATTATCGTGGAACTGAGAAGCCTGCAGTCGAATTTGCAGACTGGCAGTTAAAAAAGTGTAAAGATAGAATCTTAACTTTCTAACTAATATTATAAATGCAAAAGTAAGTTTGTTTGTTACATTTTCACGGCCAAAGCACTAAACCAATCATCCTGAAATTTTGCATATACGTTGTCAGGTGTACAGAAATGGACAAAGGGTACCTTTCATCCTGAAAAAAAGTACTGTCCCCGGGGGAAACAACAATAACGTTCTTATGTTATTAGATGGCGCCACGTGTCATCATCCACAGATTCGGGTTGTAGAGTACAATCCGAATTGATTGCCAAATTCTAAAATAGCGAGCGAAGCCGCGGGCAAAAGCTAGTATTTAATAAAGTGCAAGTTTGTCTTATAGCTAAAGATGACTACCTGGCTATGTCCATACATGTCTATTATGTGTATATATGTGACATATTTCAGATGAAACACTTCAATAATACCGTGTGAAAAAGCGTAGTTAATGATAATCTTCAAATTGGCGGAGAGCTTTCAAAGAACCGTCGTTATTTGTTTGAAGTGGAAGAAATAAAATGACGATCAATAATAACTTTATTTCCATAGCCACAAAACACGCAGATACAGCTGTATCTAAGACAGGGTGTAAAAGGACCCTTTACGAAGCCGTCAACCGAGCATTCTGTACATCAAACTAAGTAACTTTACGCAAAAATTATTGCTGGGAAAAGACTTTTTTTTAGAAAAGTCACCTTTTACGGTAGGACTCAATGTAACGCACTCAACACATTGTGCTGATGGATGGATTGGATTGAATAGTAGGGGGGTCGTTGAGGTATTTAAAAAAAAAGGTTTCACATTAAAAAGGTGTATTAAGAAAAAACTAGAGAGGTGTCAAGGGACACCCGGATGGAACGAAGTTCCTTTCGATTAAGTAGTGAAGGAATTGTAAAAAAAAAAATTGGCACAAAAAAAGACCACCACCACCACCACCACCACTTGCTTAACTTGGATCACCCATCCACAGACAGACCTTGCCAGTCGTTGCTTAACCTTGATCACCCATCCACAGACAGACCTCGGCAACCGTTGCTTAACTTGGATCACTCATCCACAGGCAGACCTGGGCAGTCGTTGCTTAACCTTGATCACCCATCCACAGACCAAAGACGAAACGAAAATATCTGGCTTGCTTTTTATAACATGCGCACGCCGCACGGCTTACAATAAATAGCTTACTATAGCAAAAACACATTACCCTCCTTTGCGTCGCGCAGTCGGGTAAAAGTGTCGTACACACTTTTCGTCTGATTTTTTTCCGTCTAGCCCCGCAACGCGCGATAAGGAACTACGTTCCAAAAACTTGTGAAAAAGTTGGAACTTTGACCCCCAATATCACAGTAACTAGAAGGTTCCCAGGTTTGGTCTAGAACAAAAAAATGATCGCAATGACGAGGAGAACAAGTTCCTTTTGGCTCCGTTAAGGGTCTTGTTACACCCTTTAGGTAGCCTTTTTTTTTTTTTTTTTTTTTTTTGGGGGTTGAGAAATCATCAAATGACTCCTCCCGCTCTGGGCGGAGCGGAAGGGAGTGTCAGACTCTTACTGACTAAAAACCACCCATGTTCCTTCATTGGCCCTTTATGTTCCAGGGCCGCGGTATCTCTTTCGAACAGTCCCGCAGCCCTGGCAGGCACCGGCCCTTGCGGGCCCCTCCCGTTTGCTGACAACTCTTTGAGGCGCGCGTGGAACACGAACGCGCCGTCGACACGGCCTGCCCGTCGTCATACGACGGACGGACGGCGAGCTAGCCCATTACTCGCCGTCCACAGGCCCGCGCCTACGGTGGCCGAGAGCCATCACGGCGTGGCCCCCGACGCCCGGTGCTTCTCCCGCGGCGGCTGGGACGTGAGGAGGTTCTCTCCCTCTCACGTTCCGCCGTCTCCTTCGCTAGCATGACTGCTTCGCAGAAGGAGGCGACGGCTTCCCATTCCCTCTCGCCCCGGACCATGGCTTGAACCAGGGCCGGACGCGAGAGGTCGCCGCCGCCAATCGCCGCTACGAGGACACGGCGGTGCTCCGCCCAAGCAGAGCAGACCTCCACGGTGTGCTCCACCGTGTCCTCCGGTCGATCCTCGCAATTGTAGCATCCGGGCGTTTCCTCCCGCCCGATTCGGTGCAGGTACCTCCCGAAGCACCCGTGTCCGGTGAGGACCTGCGTCAGGCGGAAGGTGAGGGCGCCGTGGCGCCTCCCTAGCCACTCCTCAAAGAGGGGACTTACCGCCACTATCGTGGCGTGCCCTGAACGGGGTTGCGATAGTCGCTCTCTCCATGTCGCCATGAGATCACGGCGGAGGTCTGTCCGCCGCGCGACAATATGCCGCGGCAGCGGAGTTACCCCCCGGCTCTGTACCTCCGCGCGCCACTCGTGCAGGCGCGCGAGGACTATGGCCTCCAGATCCCATGGCGGCAATCCGGCAAGGAGGCTCGCCGCCTCGCGGGAGATCGTGTGGTACCCCCAGATCAGCCGTACGGCTACCACTTTTGGGGCGCGTTCAGGTAGTGCTTTGCACGCAACCTCAACGAACGCGCCCACACCGGGGCCCCGTAAAGGGCCATGGACCGCAAGATCCCCGCGTAGAGCCTCCGGCAGGAGGCGTTTGGCCCCCTCAGGTTGGGCAGGAGCCGCTTGAAAGCAGCCCCGGCCTTTTCCAGTCTGGGAGCCAAACGTCGGAAATGCTCCACGAAGTTCCATCGGCTGTCGAGGACGAGTCCGAGGTACCTCAACGTCGACTCGACGCCGACGGGAACCCCTCCTACCGTGAGTATGGATCCCGACGGTGGCGCGCTCCGAGGCCCATGAAAGCACATGGCCTCGGACTTGTGCAATGCCACCTCGAGACCCAATTGCCGGATCCTCTCAACGACTATCGCAACCCCGCGTGTCATCAATTCGGCCGCCGCCTCGTGCGACCTCCCCTGCGCCAGCACCAGCGTGTCGTCAGCGTAGCAGACTACGCTGACGCCGCTAGGGAGGTCGGCACGCAGCACATAGTCGTAGCCGATGTTCCACAAGGGCGGCCCCAGAACCGATCCCTGTGGAACACCGCACGACATCTCTCACCGGTTCCATTCTCCGTTGTGACCGGGATATATGACATACCTGTCCGTCAGGTAGTCCCCGACCAACCCTTTAGGTAGCCTTAGATAACAACATCATAGTTATTTCAAATTATTTGTGGGTGGCGCAGACTTTCTATGTATCTATATGTGGTGATTCTCCGATTTTTAGCTGTAACTAATTTTAGGGAGATTTCAAAACCTCAACACAATTCTTGTTAACAATTAACAGTTGTGCGCAGTTTTACTAATTAATTTAAAGTAACTCGAAACCTAAGTATAATATAAGTATGAGCAACGCTTAAATTCGGAGTATCGGAATCGCAATATCGGAGGCACAGGTCGGAGGCATGCTCGACGTAACTCTTAGAAGCCAACCAAAGGTTGTTTATTAGAAAATGAATTTCTCAGAAATTAACCCAACTATGAACTTCGAAGAAAGACCTTTTAAAACGATTTCTTTCAGAAATGCCTCCGCTCCGCAAGTAAAAAAGGCGCATCTGCGGAAAAAATGTAAAGAAAACAAGACTTACTAACTAAAAATGGTGATCCGGTAAGGCTCACTTTTCCCCATTCTTTCTCCTCAGATACTTCTTATACTTACCGCGGTAGATAATGTAAGCGTACCTTTATAATACTGTATTTGATTGTGAAGCTTTTTATCAGTATAATAAATCTGGCCTGAAAAGAGACACACACGTTTTTACCAATACTAGCTTTTGCTGAATTTGACAATTAAACTCTTAACACACCACTAAAGTTTCTACAATAATATAATTCAATTATGATTTCGAAAAACACGTGGCGCCATCTATTATCATAAGAAAGTTATTGTTGTTTTCCTCGAGAACAGTACTGTTTTTCGGGATAAAAGGTAGCCGATGTCCGTTTCTGTACACCTGACAAAAGTATAAATGCAAAATTTCAGCATGATCGGTTCAGTAGTTTAGGCGAGCAAAAAAAAGAAACAAACTTACTTACGCATTTATAATATTAGTAAGGTTAAGGAAGTTAAGATGAGTAAGGATAAAACCAATTCATTCCAATGTTCGCCGATTATTCCAATTTTATTTTTTGCTTATTGTAAAGACTTTATTAAGCACGTATTTTCCATTTTATTTAGACTCGTACGAACAAAGCTTTCGACAAATTGAGTATCCAATAACGTTTCGTAATTGGACATCGCCTGTTTTTTTCTAACGAGCAAAAAATATAATTCACCCTTACGAGGTCAATGGTGCCTCTATATAACTTTTTTTATTTATAGCTAGTATAAAAACTAGGTCATTTTATCGTCCTAGATTGAAACCTACGCTTCCCAACTCTCGTAAAAATGTAGCTCATTTAGTTTGTAAAATCGTGATTGATACTGATAGCCATGTTAAATTATGTTTTATTTTTAACATATATTTTTACTTTGGTAGCCAGTTTTTCATAGACATATTATGTTACCCTTCTTTTTATTAGGCTTGTTTTTCAATTGCCCCAATATTATTATAAACCGAAACTTGATCTAGTGGTCCCAAGCGCGACTGCTGAGCATGGCTAAAAACCCAGTAACATTATAAGAAGTCTCCTTGTAACTTTGGGAGCTGACTGAACCGTAGAACAAACAATTGAAAGGACAATGACCAAAGTTGGTACCAAAAAGTCTCGCGCCTCAAAACCAAAATATTATAGTAATTAGTTTCATATTTTTTTACGGCATTACGCGTCGTGGATTTGATTTTTGAACTGGAAATATACTTTTCGAGTTTAAAAGTACGAATATTGTTTTACTCCCTTTATATGACGTTCCGTTTCAACTGAATATAAATGACGTTCCGTTTCAATTGAACAAACCCTTGTCTGTCGAGCGGACTCTAAAATTAATTACAATTAAGTAAGATCAGTACACCAAATCGATTTAGTTTGGTTTATTGCTATTTGCAACAAAATAGATTTTCTCAGCCTAAAGATTTTGATTTATCGATTACATCCCTAAATCCCGACTAGTTTATAGCACTTACTATACTCTATGGTTTATAGTTATCTTATCTGTGGCATCTGACATTTGTACTGTACTGACTGACTATTGGCAATGTAAAGGTCTAAAATAAAATCGAGTTTCAGTCAAGCATACTGTGGATGTTACTTTAACTCGTAATTCTTACTAATATTAGTGTATTACGCTGTTTTTAGAGCAATAATGTAATGTATGTGTGTTAAAATACGTCGTTGGTAGCGTCGAAAAAATAGACCTACTTTTTAGGTTAGTTTCGATTTTATAAAATAACTCTGAAACGCGGGTTTTTTTTTCAAAAATAATTTTTGTAGGAGTTAATACGATCAGTGTAGTCTATAAAAAACAAGGTTTGATTTTGATGCAGCATGGTACGGGATTCCATACTTCCATGAGCATTCTCTTTTATGGTTGACGAAACGGGAATCGATGTAGTTACGAAAGGCGACTTTTTCACTTGTTTTGCACGTATTTTGTTTAGTTGGCGAAACGGGAAAGTTACTATATGGGACATACCCTGGAAAACCATGAGGAATTTCTCAGTAGACAACCACGGAGTCTGGATTCGTGCCGAACTGCCGATTGATGGCACGCCCGTTATTACATGGGACTTAAACATAACTGGCGAAATGTGAGAGTACTATTAGGTTCACCTCTGCCTAACCCTTTGGGGATTTTAGGCGTGATTTTATGTTATTAAAACTTTATTTTTATGGTGCATGCTCTTCTAATGTCGACCGCAACCGCAATCCGCAATTGCAACGTCGCGCGCCGCCACATCAGAATGATAGACCACAAACACGATTTTTTTCTGTCTGGTGTGCGTCAATGTCTGGTGACATTGCCGCGGAAGCATTTTCATAGATTTACATACAAACAAACCTTCATCTTATGATAGGAGCTCGTGACTAAATAATACCAGATACTCGGTCGATTTTCAGAAGTTAAGCCGCGCTTGCCTAGGTTGGTCCGTGGATTACATACCGAGTTTCCTCCATGCCTTGGAAAGCACATTAAACCATTGGTCCCGATCAGTGGCCCGAAATTCTGACAACCAGTCTTACCAAAGTGTATCAAGCAACCCAGTACTAACTGGGTTGTGGAGTTCAGATAGGCAGTCGCTCCATGTAAAATACTTGTATTCGACTGGAAGCCAACCCCAACATAGTTGGGAAAAGGCTAGCTGATGACCAACCTTCATCTTATGCATCTCGGTTTCAAGCAATAGTAAAATTATAATTTCACCCAATCAATTTCCTTTTAAACGGTTTATTTTGATCGATACTAATCTGTTAGAGCTTTAAGCACCTCCTAAATCATGTCATGTTCCAAATTAATTGCCGTTTTATGTAACGGGCCGTTAATCTAATCGTGTAACCGTACCTCAACAATCCCTTAATATGTTCAACGTCTTCGCTATTACCTTTAACGTTGAGTATAATGGTTATTTAATTATTTGACGTGGTAACTTTACGATTCAAATATGACATACCGTCTGTTCTTGTCTCCAGGCAGAGGTGTATTTTACTGTCTTGAAGCGTAATGCTGTCTGTCAAAACACGCAGTGGTAGAGGCAGTGTCAGACGTGCTTTAAATTAACCGCGGTTCACTTAACAGTTAACATCATGCCTGTAATTCCAGAAAGTTTTGCAGTAATGTGCCTCTGGTAGTTATATATGTTGCCGTCAAAACTCTTAACCAGTCAAAAGTACTTTTAACTAGCAAAATCAGTCAAAAGTAGTTGTAACCGTATGCTTTCGACAATACTACTTTTGACTGAAATAACAGTTAAAAGTAGTTTTGCCCAATGGAGCTGGTTAAAAGTAGTTTTGACTAACTGATTCCGTCAAAAGTTGTTTTGACGGTGACCAGTCAGTTCACCAAACATTAATTCAAAATTTTTTACTTGACAGGCAACGATTGGCAAAAATATTATTTGTCATTTCATAATTCCAACAACAAGTTTACCAAATATTTCACTTAGCAAAATAATTATCCGATAAACTTTTATTTAATAACGTATTAAGTATTTGACAAACAATTCATTATTTTTTAGTTTTATTCCATAAATAACCTTTGGAATGAAGACATTACACAAATTGACTTAATATAACGTAATTGAAATTTAACAGATGCTGACAGAAACCCTAACCCTAGACGGTCGACGTCAGGGGCACCTCGAGGTTCGGTTGGTTAGGTTCCTGTAAACCCTGCAGACAGAAATAGGAGCCCCGCGCAGCGGGGATCCGTCGACCTGCTGACGAAAACGCTAACCCTAGACGGTCGACGTCAGGAGCACACCGAGGATAGTGTTTTGACTGATGCTTTAGCAGTTAAAACTAGTTTTGACTAAGAGCGTCAGTTAGAACCACTTTTTACCGCAAATTTGCAGTCAAAAGTACTAATAACCAATAATTTTCAGTCAAAACCACTTTTGACCAACCTTTTCAGTCAAAAGTACTTTTGACTGATTTTGCTAGTCAATAGTACTTTTGACTGGTTAAGAGTTTTGACTGCAACATATACACCCATTTCACTAGTTACGTTGAAGCCCCATGTAATAGGGGCAAGCATATTGCCATCAATCGGGCGTAATTTCAGATTACAGGCTGCTATTGAAAACAACCTGATGGAAAACCCCACACTTAGCCCAACCGGAGAATCGAAACCAGTACCTGCCACTAGACAATCGCTGAACCAATGGCCGTTTAATTACTTGACCACTTAACTTCATGATTCAAACAGTATATATTTATTTTTATTTCTCCAGCTTATATGATTGTTATGACGTTAGCAGTGTGAGCTGACGTAACAACCGGCCTACTAAAATAATGTCAGACTGAACATATTATACCAACATTTCATTATTAAAGCATTAATTTGTTACGCGCGGCTTGTTTTTAGGAATCACACTGTATTTTGTGTAGTCTAGCTTTCAGTGTATTTTTTTAAATTAATTTACTTACATCGTAAATAGCGACAAACCCATTACATTTTTTGTTTATTTTTGTCGGATTGGAAATCATCAAATGACCCCTCCCGCTCTGGGCGGAGCGAAAGGGAGTGTTAGACTTGTACTGACTGAAACCCATCCATGTATCTTCTTTGCCGTTTGTGTTCCAGGGCAGCGGTACCTCTTTCGAACAGTCCCGCAGCCCTGGAAGGTACCAGCCCTTTCCTTTTTGCTGACATCTTTTTGAGGCCCGCGTGGAACATAAACGTGCTTTTCCACACGGCCTGTCGTCATGAGACGGACGGACGGCGAGCTAGCCCATTACTCACCGTCGACAGGCTCGCGCCTTCGGTGGCCGAGAGTCACCACGTGGCCCCCGACGCCCGAGGCGTCTCCCGTGGCGGCTGGGACGTGAGGTCCCTCTCACGTTCCGCCACCTCTTTCCCCTGCATAGGGTTGCGACAGTCGCTCTCTCCATGTCGCCATGAGATCGCGCCGACGGTCTGTCCACTGAGCGGCAATTTGCCGCGTCAGGCGCGCAAGGCGTATCACCTCCAGATACCAAGGCGGCAATCCGGCAAGAAGGCTCACCGCTTCAACGGAAATCGTGCAATACCCACGGACCAGCCTTACGGCTACCACCTTTTGGGGCACGTTCAGGTAGAGGGTGGCTCGCCGCCTCAAGGAACGCGCCCAAGAACACCATACAGAACACCGACAGAAAAGGATAGGAGCATTCCGTGCTTCCACATGCGGTTCAACCCTAAGACTACGTAAGACGTTACGGATTACTTGGGTAATTCAATTATCGATTCTTGACTAGAAGCTCTAGAAAACGTTTTACCCTGATAGCAAGTTTCGGACGAATATTTTCGATAAAACAATATTTGGTTTCAATCAATACTCTTTGCTTTGAATTCTTTATTGAGTTTCTGCCCAATTTGTACCACTTTGAACTACTTTCTGTAAGCTACCGCCTTTTTGTTGAACTTTGGCATTAGAGTTTTGATTCTGTGTATTTTAGAGAAGCTTTGTATTTAGCGGATATCCTAAATCAGTTTTTATTAAGAAAATAAATGACTTAATTCTTTACTAAGTCTAATTTTGTGATATTAATAAACAATATGTGGATATGAATATACATTTATCTAGATAGAAGACCTTATTACTATGTACATTATATACAGACTACAAATATAACTAAACTGATAGTGTTTCAAATAACACATCTCGAGACTCAGATTCACTGCTCTCCATATTCCACAATAGCTTACATTACATGCATGGCGTATTGCTTCAACCAGGCAGGTGGGTCTAGAACTGCCCCACCCCAAACACTGTTTCACTAAGCAGACACGGACTCCTATATCATCAGCTCATCTGCCTAGCCTTTTCCCAACTATGTTGGGGTCGGCTTCCAGTCTAACCGGATGTAAGTGAATACCAGTACTTTACATGGAGCGACTACCTATCTCACCTCCACAACCCAGTTAGTACTGGATAATGCTATACCCCTTGGTAAGTCTGGTTGTCTGACTTTTTGGGGCACTGACTACCTGTAACGACTGTCAAAGATCTACAAATGACTATTAATATATATATTTATATATATATATATATACAGCCTGAAATTTTACATATACTTTGTCAGTTATACAGAAACAACATAGGATACCTTTCATCTAGAAAAAAGTACTGTACCCAAGCAGAGTACAACCCGAATTTATTGTCAAATTCTAAATTCGAAGCCTGAAATTTTACATATACGTTGTCAGTTATACAGAAACAACATAGGATACCTTTTTTCTAGAAAAAAGTATTGTACCCAAGCAGAGTACAACCCGAATTTATTGTCAAATTCTAAATTCGAAAAATAAATTTGTAATTAAATCACAAATTTATTTTTCGTTTAATTTTAAGACAAATTGCAAATTGCAGAAAATTGCTTAAAATGTTTTTCTACCGTTCTTTTATTAAAATGGATTTTAAACGACACTACATAATATATTTGAAACGGAGAGTGTAATTAATGACCCAGTGTCAAATCACTATAATTTTTCTTCAAGTCTCATTGTTTCATTAATTTATGGTGGAAGGTCAGGGTCAATGTCGATGTTTGTAACAGTTTTATGGAACAAATGAGGTAGTACTTTGTCTAGTATTTACTGTCATTAAAAGTTAATAAAGCCCCTTAAACATGAAATCCTTACTACTTTTTTACTGCAGGAAGTATTATTTTCAGGCTTTACAGACCTGTTTGGTTGCATCTACTTTACTATAGCTGAGAGTTTGCAAATCATTGAGCAAATGATCAGGGACAAAAAAACCATAACATAACAAAACATCTTGCCTAAATCCTCGAAGGGTTAGGCAGAGGTGTACCTAATAGTACACCCACATTTGCCATTGGGCACAAATCTAGACTCCGTGGCTGTTACTGAGAAATTCCTGATGGAAAAATACAATAACACTTTCCCCGACGCGGGAATCGAACCCCGGACCTCATGCGCAGCAGTCGCGCTTCCGACCACTAGACCAACGAGGCAGTTAAAAATCCTAACTTTGACAATAAAACTAACAAAGTCTTTTCTTAACCACAATACCCATTCCTCAACCAGAATCCTCTTGCAAATGAACTAAACCCAACCCCATAATACCTCGTCGGCTTACCTGAACAATAATTGAAAATATAGTCATTTGAATATATCTCTGCTCGGTTGGGGCCGAGATTAGATCCGTGCGGCCCAATTACAATTGGCTGATTCCCGTACCGGTTGCTCGGGTATTTTTATACGCAATAAATCCATTACGCATTGGACTGTTACATAAGCCATTGAAGTAGATAAGACGTGTGAAATGGATGTGTTTTAAAATGATGACATGCAGCATGTAGCAGAAACATAATATTTATTTATTTATTTAGGTTAACCAACAATTGTTTACACTACTATATACATTTCTGATTTAATAACTAGAGTTACATATTCAAGTGCAACAATTATTTACAGGTTAACACCACATGCACAAAAAACGGCTTACATTACAAATTTATAATTTTATTACAAATTTATAATTTTATTGAAATTAGAATTAATAGATACAAAGAATAATAATTAAAAGCAATAATAAAGAAAATTATCAAATCGTTCAATTCTGTATACAACATAAGAACATCATTGGGATGTAAATAACTTACTTAAGATGTGATCATATTATTTGAGAAAGTGGTAGAGAACATCAGACCGAAAAACTTTGTCCATGGGACCAACATCAGAAAACAAATCAGCTGTCCCATATGATACATTTCGGTCGTGTAGGTATTGAAATTTTGGAGAGGTAGTGGAAAATCAAGGAAACGATGCATGGATTGTGTGAGGAATATGAAACACTAGCTGTTCCCCGCGGTGTCACTCGCTGCGCGGCTCCTAAGGGTTGTAGCGTAATGTTATATAGCCTATAGCCTTCCTCGATAAATGGGCTATCCAACACAAAAAGAATTTTTCAATTCGAACCAGCAGTTCCTGAGATTAGCGCGTTCAAGCAAACAAACAAACAAACAAACTCTTCAGCTTTATAATATTATTAAGTATATTAAGTATTAAGTATAGATAAAGAAGTAAATGATATCGTGATGACGGTTGACAGAGGAGAATGAAAGAAAAAAACGTATTTGGCCGACCCCAACTAACATGGAAAAGGGCAGGAAGATGATGTGGTATTAAAATGTTGTATGAGAAAGCAGATTGTTTTTTTTTTTTTGTGACTACGGACAACGGCATTTATATAATTTTCGTTTATAGCCTAACTGAGACATGAGATCAAAGTGTTTTTCTATGACATTTTTCTTCTGATAGTGTCTAAAGTATTCCAAATCTCTTTACTACCAAATTATGTATGTCCAGTTGCATTAAATTCCAGACAACTTCAAACAATATGTGAATAACACAGGTATTTTTGTCCTAAAACTTAAATATTCAATATCTCGAAAGTAACAATTTCATACTTATTGAGTTTTAGCACTATACCCTCGATATGCTTGATATTTCAGGTTTAACACACACATAAATTTCAACTTCAAAACATGACTAAACGAAATTAGCTTTGCTATGTCGTCATTGCTTTGTCTATAGTCCTCTGTTCTACCTCACAAAACCATATTATCGTGAAAGTTAATTTGAATACATTAGTTCGACAACGCCGAACCCAAAATGTCTCTGACGGCATCGACTGGAGCGGGTTATTGAACTTCAACGTAATCTAATTTAAATTCTATAACAATCATGTAAAACATAAATTTAAACGAAAAGTTTTAAATTGCTTGACATGTTTAAATAAGTAGGCGTAAATCGAAACCGATTTCCATTACTTATTTATGGTCCTAAGTGCAAAAGTAGTTGCAGATTTTTCTGTCTTATATTTAAAAAAATAGTCATCTCCTAAAATTGCCTGCGATTTCCGCAAGCCATTCAAATTGGATGTTTTAGAAATACAAATGTAAATGATGGTCTAGTTTGTTTAATTTATGATGAAGGTACCAACTCAGCTGTCTTAACTATCCCTCCATGATTAGACTGGCGATCAAGAGGTTGTTACTTCAAATCAAATCGTAAACCCAGTTTTAGAACAAACATAATCATCATAAATATATTTGTTTACTCATTTTCCTCCCACATTTTGAAGCTGTTTATGTTTTAGGTCTCATTATTGGTAAAGTTTTATTTGTATTCGATTATAAATAAATCAATGTACCTGTCTAGCGCATATAAATCCACATTTTTACTTATTTTGATGGTTTGCCAAAACTACGAATAACAAAACATTATGACCGCAAAATCTATGAAAGAAAAGTAAACCGAAGATGTATTGAAATCGTATCTTAAACGATTTAGACAGATTTAGCTTTTATGTTAGACTTTATGGCTTTGAAACGGATACACATTTATAGCTCTATTCATAAAATATAAAAGGATCCATTCAATGCATAAGCATATTTTATGAAACTGCATTCAAAATCAACAAACTGTCATTTACAACGATTTATATTTATACAACATCTTAGATTACCCAAAATATTTTTCATGCTCTCGGTACCTAACACCATTAGGAAAAATACTGTCAATTGTGAACCATCTAATACAAAAACACGAAGCATAATACTGTATCAGGTACTTCCTAACAGCTCCATTAAGTCACAGTGTTCGCTTTTGTCACCCTTATTCACTACCCCAAACCTAGCATAAGCGCCACAGCGCAGCAAAATTACTTCAGCGTCCTCACTACGAAAGTTAATCGGATTTAAGCCCCTAATCACGCGACATCGAGTGGTTTTGATTAGACAAATATGGCGCTTGACAAGATTTATAGCCGTTATGATTTTGTTGGAAATAAACACGTAGATTCAGTGATTAAGAAGAGATTTTGAGTTTGTTTTAGGGGATTTTCAAGATATTTAATTTCTGCCGCTTTCCTTCAATTATGGGAAGCTGGTGTCCTGGTGTTTAAAATTCATTGTAAATATGTTTCTTATAATGACAATTTGAGCTTCTTCAAATGACAAATCAACTTGGATATAGGCCCAGGGTATTGCCCTGTCGCCATGGCTCACTCATGTGTGTAATGTTCTTGGATGAGTAAACAAAGTCAATTGATGTAAACCATTTACGTTAGCAGGTAAAATTGACTCGGAAAAATTGGATTATATCGTCCTACGTATTTACTAGGGCAAAGCATTCGAGTATAGTAATAGTACTGTGTATATCTAGATGACATCATTATTTTTTATGTTCGTAGCCAAATTCTGGGCCA
Source organism: Eurois occulta (assembly GCA_950022335.1). Taxonomy (NCBI): domain Eukaryota; kingdom Metazoa; phylum Arthropoda; class Insecta; order Lepidoptera; family Noctuidae; genus Eurois; species Eurois occulta. The sequence goes on along the minus strand of OX465492.1, from coordinate 7,584,666 downwards.
GTTCAATTTAGATCGCTGTCGACGCGATAAGAGGATGTCTGATGGTGAAAATTTTCAGGTTCAATATTGTCCAGATGATCAAAGCTAAGAAGATCAAAGATTAAAATTATGTCCACTATCTTTAGTTTATTTAGTAGAATTTGGTTAGGACAAAGTCAATACCGAGTTGGACGATTAGAAATAACGTAAATCGTGAAAACTTTTTATATTATTAAGTACTATTTGAACATGTGTTGACCACAAATGAAACGAAAGGTTAGGACCTTCCAATTTATCACTACGGATTTAATATAATGGGAACTAAGTCACGCGAGAATGAGTAATTAAGAGATTATAGTACTCATATTATTCATACCTTCAGTACTAATTGAACAAACTAAGTTATATACAGCTCACAAATCCATTTGCAACAAAACATTTGGCTTTTCGGATTAACAGACATTTGCATTCATATTAGATATTTGCATTAGCATGAATGTTCAAGTTTAGTGTTGGTGTATTCATATGAATTCAGAAGACTGACTTAAAATATCTTCTGAAACGTGTTGGGGATTTAAATTTTTATTTCATACAGATAATTTCCTAAAAAAAATTCTGCCAAAAATACAAGGCACAGTTGAATCCCAAATAAATGAAATAAATGCCATGTAAAAATAGCCATTTTATTTACATCACACCAAGATACGTCAGTAAGAGAATGAATAGTGTTAGATGCCAAAAGCATGTCAAAATAAACTATACCTCTTACTAACTTTCTTTATAGCGGTAATGTTTTTAATGAGACGTTTATGAATGCTGTGTACGTGTGTATGTGTGTTTTTTGGGTACATTGGCTTTAATACTGATTATTTCTACCGGTTTCATAAGATTATTAAGATCATCATGCAAAGTCGTCACTGTCTTAATACTACATTCAAAACCGTTCTTCCATGGTAATTTGACTCTGGCAATATCTTTGTTTCGTAGTTGTTTGAATTTTGGTACCATTACTATTGAACATATCTTTCTCAAAGTGTATCTGGCTGTTGCAAATGGTTCAGCTGGTGTATGAGGATGAGCCATTATTCAATTAATAGAGAAGTTAACAAACTTCGATTACCAATTGTTGATAAATATTGGAATCAGCATTTGTTTAGTGCACCCTATCTTATCAAACATAAAACGTTTTTGCCAACGTTATATCAGACAAAAACCGACAGTCTCGTCGTCTATCAGTTTTTCAATTTTCAGACCGTCATGAGTTATCGACAGCTGTGTAAAGTAAAAAGAATCGTGTGCAAAATGTTGGCGAAAATCTCATTAAAATAATACCATTTCATTTTCAAATCAAATCAAATCAAAATCAAATCAAATTTATTTATTTTAGGACAGCTAGATCCAACGGTTAGTAATACAAGACTTAGAAACTATTGTTAGTACTTAAATTAGACAGGACAATGCTCAACATAATAATAATCTAAATTACATAAAAATACATTAGAATGTAATGTATTTTTATGTAATTAAGCACAAAAATACACAAAAATTTACACAAAAATACATAAAAATGCACAGAATTACCCCCGTGCTGAGACACCCCGCCCCGTCAAGATAACCTATAGGGAGATACCTCCCTAACAGTCACCAGACGAACGAAATGCCTCAACACAGGAGCACGTAAGTCTTCTGCTACAGTTTTCAGGATGCTGTTGTGACTCCCCCGCACCCTTCTCATGACTGACACGACTTTCTTCCTAATGACGGCATGAAAATCGTCAGTATGAGCCTGTGCGAACATCTCGGAGGCACTGCAGAAACGAGGAAGTCCCAACATCATCCTGAAAATGTTATTGTATTGGACGCGCAGAGTGTCCAGGGATTTTTTGGTATGGTTAACCCATAGACCACCCGTGTACAGACCCTGACAATACGCTTTAAATAGCGTGATCTTGACTTGGTCCGTACAGCGAGCGAATCTACGGGCCAGCATGTTGCCACGGACTGACAGAGCCCTGCGCTCCCTCTCTATGTCGACATCATCTTTAAGGTCGTCGGTAACGTAATGTCCAAGGTACTTAAACTGCGACACCCTATCTAAGTTATTACCATTCAAAGTAATGGGTGGAACAGATTCCGGACACTTACCTGCGGCCTTAAAGACCATGTACTGACTTTTCTTTACATTGTAAATTAGTCAAAAAAAAATTCGATTACCCTTTCATACTATATTATTTAAAAATTTTCGATTACCCTTTCATATTTATGTATGAGATTACAATTTTGCTGTAGAATTTGATTTTAAAGTCTCTTTGTTGCGGTGTTAGCTTCGCCTAGACTGACTTAAAATTATTTGATTCTGGTATATAATATTGACTCCTTAGGATTAACTTTTAGTGGCTGATGGCCGAAATTTATTTCCTACCTTTCTAATATCAACTGTCAGTTTTCTTTGTAGCCATCGCTCATCGGTCGCGTTTTCTCTCACATAGAGGATGCCCGACATGCCCATTTTCTAGCATTGGAAACGTAATAGGCCGATTATAATAATATGCTAAGCAACATTTCCTTGTCATTTAACCCAGTAGGATCCAATTGTAATTCTGATCAACACACCAAAGTTTACATTTAATTTTACTACATTAGCTCAAAAACTTATTACTCTCAGATGTCCAAAATTCCAGCTTTAATATTCTCAAAACCAAAAGCAACTAGAAATTCCCATCAAATCCTAAACAAATAATCTCTTTTGGAATATAAAGAACTAGAAAGATCCCACAAAAAATTCATACGTCCAAACAATTCTCTTCGCTAGTACGATTAACCCCAAGGCCCGGTAACGCCAAACCACGCTGGTTTCAATTAGAGCCACATGTCGGCCATTATGACCTATGGGTCATGCCGCGGTAATGGCCGACAATGCAATTAAACTACGTACGAGTAGCATAGCACGTAGGTAATTGTTTTTGCTGCAAGTTTGGCTGTTGAAGCTAAAAAAGAAATTGTATGCACGTGGTTTGGAGAAAGTAAAAAAAATTGTGCTAGTTTTTTTTCATTTGTGGTTGTAGATACCTTTATAATGTGGTTTTGGGGGTATGAAGAAAAGGGTGTAAAGTTCTTCAACCCCCATAGAAAAGGGGGAATCCTCCGACCAGACAAGTGTTATTGTCTGGTGGGCTACTGTCCGACAGTTGTTGTCGGGTTCTTCAATATAGTCTTAAGTCGCGAATAACTTTACTTGCGCGACGAAGGATTTAGATGTATTTCGATGTTTAATTTATCCTCTGCGTCATAGATGGCGGATGGTTGTTGTAGTACTTTTTGTAGTGCCGCTACATGGTCATGAACTTGGTATTGAAATTAAACTTGATAGATAAAGTTAACAGAATATGCTCTTCATCATTCATTATGAATGTGAAAAAAAGAAAATGTCAATGCCATGACGTTATTGTTCAGACAGACCATTCGTGATCTCTTTGGTTTTAATGCATTTTTATACACCAACATTTTAATAAAGCTTATTTAAGAAACCATAATATTCAGGGCACCACCGTGACGGCAGTCTTATCGCTAATGAGGCGGTGATAGAAATTAATCCCGTATTGTGAAATGGCCTTAGCAAATTTATTACTAAGATAAAAAAACATTCTATAGACTCTCGAAAATTACCAATTTTAACTTATCTGCTGCGCTTCACACCCATTTATTAAATTAATAAGACAAATATTAAAACAGACAGAAGAAGGATCACCCTTTTACTATGAAATAAGTGTTTCCTTATTAAATTTTCCTTAAACTATCACAAATGTTTCCAATACTTTCGATACCAATTTCGTTACACTGTTTATTTTCGGCTTAAAAACAATTCGGGGCTTATTTTTAGCAATCGAAGAGACCTTTTCATTACGGGAAAGTTCCTTATTGATGTTTTACTCAAATACTTAAATGGAAGGTATTTCTGATGTCGTATTGTAATAATCATCATATTGAACGAGTTTTGTTTGTGTGGGTCGGTATACCCTTAGGGTGCAGTGCGGGCAATACGGTCCGTTTCAATTAAACCCATATGAAAGCTATTACCGTGTTTCCACCCAGATGCACTATAACGTTTCGTAACGTGAATAAAAAAAAGTTTTAATGGTTCAAAGGAGAGCCATTTCTGAGGTGGATGTTTTTTCATGTTTCACGTAAAATAAAATTATGAAGGTAATTTTAATTTGTTGAATTTTTAACAGATATTTTTTACTGTTCTACTACTTGGCTCTTTGGAAAAATTAAATAAAGGAAAACGTCCGCAGAAAAGAAGGAATTTTTAATATTTTTTGCAGAAGAAATTGTTGGAAAATGTTTGCAGAAAAAAACAACTGTTTCTTAACCTTGTTTCAGTTGCAGCACATAAAAATAAATAACAACGGAAATAATAAAATGTGACCTTGAATTGTGGTGTACCGGATATAAAGGCGACATCGCGACATCACGTGTCTGTTTCCAGGTTCTTATTAATGAGTTTAGAGAACGTTGATGAAAGACGTCATTCTTTTTACAAAAAGTATTTCAAAATGCTTCACTTTCAAGTTTTTCTTTGTTCACGTTGTGAATCAATATTTTCTTTAATTTTTACCTAAAGAAAATAAGTCTCGCTAACTTAATGTATCAGTCTTTTTTTGTAGTGGCCACACTTATTAATAGTCATCGGATTATATGCCTTTGTATATAAATCCAACCCGGTGTTGAGTCGCGATTAGGGCGTGCAGGACTGGTTCTGGTTACTACTGAACCAGAACCGGTCCTCCATGCCTAGAATCGGTTTTCTCGGTTCTTACTACTAAAACAGAACCAGTTCCGAGGCTGTAGTGTTTGTTCTGAAACGAAACGAAAAAGTTTGATCAATGTGTATTAAAACGAGTCATGTGAAATGAGAAAGTGATATCTGACTGTTGATGTGAATGATAACATTAAAGAGAGACTGTTAGATCGTTCAAAGCTAATTAAGCATAGATTGATATATTACAATAGCTACATTCCACCTGAACTGAGTCTGATACTGAAGAAGGGTTGCTAGAGATAGGAAGCAGTGGAAGACGTTAGTGGAGGCCTATACCAAAGAACTGAGAGACATTTGAGAACCACGGAACCACTAATAAAGGCTCATGATTGATTGATTGAGATCGATACATTGTGTTTTGTAACATTATATTAGCAGAGCACCAAAGGACAGTCAACACAAATATTCTAAACAAGTAAACCGACGTCAAAGGAAATGCTTCACAAAATTCATTTCCAGTTTTAATTGCGGTATACAATAAAACATTTCAACTGTAAAATTTAAACCAGATCTAAAGAACCACGAGGCCATTGAAGTCGACGACAAAACAGTTACCATTAAAGATTTAACAGTCAAAGATAAGGAACAAAACCCAGAGACAATTACAAAGCCACCTCTTTCTTTTTTCTCTGTGACAATCTGTGAACGGGGAAAAGAAATGGAGAAACAAAATGGAAGCTTAACAGACATAATAGAACAATTACTCGGTCGTTGAAAAGCACTGCAATAATTATTAGCAGTTGAAAACAAGGCTGTTAAAGATTCTTTTTTTATTTTTACTTGTTGCTCGGATGAGCCTTGGATGAAATGAAATCGAGGTTTCAGGATTTAGGAATTGGTTTTGTAGTCTTTCAGAGTAATAATTTGTTTGGTTTTCACCAGAAAACATTTTTGTACGGGGAAATGTCATCATCTGTCTAACCTTTTCCCAACTATCTTGGGGTCGACTCCCAGTCTTTTACGTGGAGCGACTGCCTATCTGACCTCCCAGTTAGTTCTGGGTAATAAGCCTTTGGTAAGACTGGTTGTCAGACTTTCGGACCACTGACTACCTGTAACGACTGTCAAAGATCTACAAATGACAGCCGGGACCAACGGCTTAACGTGCTAACCGATGCACGGAGGAAACTCGATATGTAATGGGTGGTCACCCATCCACGGACCAACCTAGGCAAGCGCAGCTTAACTTAAAGATCGACCCGAGCGGCAGTTATTATTTAGCCACGAGCACCTCACGTCCTCTACGGGGACATGTACTAAAGTCATTTCCCACTAGCAGTTGCTCATGTTAATGAGCCGTCCACGCCTCTATGATTTACTATCTGTAGCCCGTGGCTTTACCCGCGTGAAGTTCGGTAACTGTCCTACGGGATAAAAAGTATCCTATATGTTAATCCAGGTTATAAGTGCTATCCGTATCCAAATTTCATCCAAATCCGTTTAGTAGTTTTGGCGTGAGATCGTAACAAACGTCCATCCATCCATTCATCCATCCTCACAAACTTTCGCATTTATAATATTAGTAGGAAGTAAGATTAGTAAGATAAGAAATAAGATCTATAACTAGCTCCTGCCCGTGGGTAGGCTGGAAATTAACCCATGTGAACGTACTACCGGGAAAAAAGTATCCTTGGTATCCTAACCTAACCTAGGCCATCGCCTACACGTGTGTCTAATTTCATGGTAATAGTTAAAAATACTGTACAGATGGACAGAGATACTTTCACAGATAAAATATCAGTATGAATGTAGGTATATTATTATTAACAACATGCAAAAATAATCATGCCATTAATTAAATACCCAGTTCTATACACAGTTCTGTTTACATTGAAATGCATCAATATTCATGCCACGGGGAATACGATATAGACGTTTCGTGGTATTGCGAATTGCTATGAATGCATTTCACAAAATTAACCGGTTGATTAAGTTCCATTGGAATTGAAAGGACTTGGCAGTATTGAATGGTTTGTATGTTCGTGGTAGGTTTGTTTTAGATTGTAAAGGAGCTTTATGATATAATAATATTATTGTTACGACTGTAAATTGGGATAAGGGAAGGCGAATGATCATAACCGTAAATCCTGATCATTCGCCATTGTACTTCTGAAAACCCACATCATTATTGTATCTATTACTATTCAACTACTTCACAAATTAAAGTATTTATGTATTGATTGCAGAATGTTCATACAGACTATGATTGCGTTGTGTTTATTTGTGTTGTACACAGCCCTGTTAGTGCAGTGCTCAGTTTTTGAGTGGATTATGGTCATTTGCAACATACAATGCCTTTTTTCCCGAATCGCTTATGCAGTACCTTTATTGATCTTTCTCAACTCAAGCTCAAAGCATTTATTTCAATTAAACCATTACAGACACTTTTGAATGTCTAAAGCAAAAGGATGAAGCTACAGTCCCACTTACAAGACATAATAACGCGTTGTGAAAGTACTGTAGTGAACGTGTCGGTGAAACTGCATCGCCAGGTTTATTTGCAGTGTTTGAGGGGCCCGCAAGGGCCCATGCCTGCCAGGGCTGCGGGACTGTTCGAAAGAGATACCGCGGCCCTGGAACGTAAAGGGCAAAAGAAGGAACATGGATGGTTTTTAGTCAGTAGAAGTCTGACACTCCCTTCCGCTCCGCCCAGGGCGGGAGGAGTCATTTGATGATTTCCCATCCGATAAAAAAAAGGTTTATTTGCAGTTATTGTTAAAACTATTCTAATCATCAATCCACAAACTCACAATGCGTGCATTTGTAACATCAGTTTCCTCTGAATGGAATCTATAATTGTTTCATCACTGGCACATTGCTACGTTGACTGACGTCACAACACGTTTACAATCGTCAAAGAATTGGGTGCTAACAGATTCTGTTTCTATTAATGGCTTGTTTACTGGAGTTAATAATTCGGTCAGTTTCCGTTCTGGTGTGTTTACATCTGCTTGGAATCGTAGCATTTTGTCAACGTTTATATTACTGTTGTTTCTGTTTTATCTCTTCGTGACTATTAATTCCACATGGTGTCAGTAGTCCTTTCTTTTCTCATTCACAATGCCATTCATCTTGACATCTGTCTCGAATTCATTGCATGCTGACAGATCTCTATGATCTGCATCTATTCTCACATTTTAAGTTTTTCTAACTTCAGTCAGTCTTGTTGATGGGGAGTTGGTTAGGTTCCACCATTTCTTCTCCCAAATCTTGGTGAAAACTAGCTATTCTGTGAAAAACATTTTTAGGGTTCCGAAGCCGAATGGCACAAAACGGAACCCTTAATAGATTCGTCATGTCTGTCTGTCTGTCTGTCCGTCCGTATATCACAGCCACTTTATTCCGAAACTATTAGAAAACTTGGTAGGTATGTATTCTGTAAAAGGCTTTACGATTTTTTTTACAAAAATTAAAAAGATTAAGGGCAGTTTCAGTTCCTTGTTTTAGCCATACAAGGAACTGAAACTGAAAAAAAAAACAAACCTATACGTGCGGGGTGTCAATAGATAGGTCTTTAAAAATGACATTTAGGTTTCTAAAACCATTTGTTCTCAAAGTCAATCGTTTAAAAAATAGACACTTACAATGTCGTAAAATGTGTCCGCCCCTCCTCTAATTTATTTAAGAGAAGTAAGAGGTAAAAAAGTAAAGTAAGAGGAGGAAAATTCTAATTAATAATTGTTTTTACGTTCTATTGTAGAACGTAAAAACTCAACGAAAATGGTTTGATTAAACTTCTGGCTTAGTTTAGGTTCTGATTTAGCTATTCAAACTGATCAGTGCCTAGCCTTTTTCCCAAATCACGTTGAGGTCAGCTTCCAGTCTTACTGGATGCAGCTGAATGTCAGTATTTTATATGAAGAGTGACCTCCCCAACCCAGTTACTGTGTAATAAGAATCCCCTTGAGTAAGACTAGTTATCAGACTTTTAGGCTTCTGACTACTCGTAACAACTGTCGTAGTATGTAATGATGGTCACCCATCTATGGACCGACCTAGACAAGTACTGCTAAATTTAGAGATCGACCCGTGTGGCTGTTATAGTTTGGTAACGAGCTAATTAACTAAAACAGCCTATCGCACGGCACTACTAGTCGTAGAACTCATCGGAGATGCACCATAAGCACCATAACACCTGTTTTTTCTTCTTTGTCGTCCGGTCTGACATAATCACGTCTTTGAGGACGTCGATCAATCTATATAGGGGCATCCCCATGCTACGCTTGAGGGTTTGTTACGCTTGACCATTATTAACTGTTTTCTTAATTTAAATAATACTGTTCTCTTGTCTTGCACAGTCAGATGCTCATCAAATTACCACAAACTGTCAAAGTTTCTTATTCGATTTTGAACTTATCCGTCAAAATTTTATGGTTTAAAGTCATTTGGAGACATTTGACAGTTTGTGGTAGCTTGTTGTGCTGGCGGCTGTACTTTCTACTTCGGAACTTAAAAAATTTCGAATTTAGTAATGCGTGTTTCTTTCATTAATATTTACCGAAACCATTCTTGTGGTTTTCTAACTTTGATACGAAGTAGGCGTTGTATTAAAATTTGAAACGTACATGTCTTGTTTAAAATTACTTGTTCACGATAACTTATTTAAATATTAATGTACATTTGTCTAAAGAATAGAATTTTGTTCTTAATTATTTTAGTAGTTGAACGTGTACTAAGATGTCTAAATATTTAACAATGGGATTATTAATTAATTAACTACTCAGAAAATCCTTTGTGTTGAGTACTAAATTACTCCATTGTGACGTGATTAAGAGATACGTATACATTAGTTTAGGGTTTTGGACAGATGACAACGTACGACTTTGTTAATTTAGATATTGTGTTTAAGCAGCAAATATTAAATCCATTTTATTTATTCAACCATTCCTAGGTAGGTAAAAGGACAAAGTAACTTTAAATATAAACATTATACCGGTTCTTTGATCGGCGGAAACCTTTTTGCTACATTCTAATAATTCTTTGAGATAATTTCACCAATAAAACTGAACGCGATCAGCACGTCTAAACTGCGTTCAAGAGACGTCAGTTGTCAGTATCATTCCATAGCAATGATGACACGTTCATATACGAGCATAAAGAGTCGAGCGACACGATACTGACAAATGCTTGCACTGACTGGACAGATCCACTCTTTGTGGTTCTTTTTTCAAAAGACCACAACAGTCTTTAATCTGCATAGTCGTCATTTGACTTGACCAAGAGTTTGGAGATCCACATTATTAAATACAGTTTTAATGCGCACGTAATAATTAGATTTAAACAAGCTCCTATAAAGTCACGCGTACATAAAAGCATTGTGGTAAATGTGCGATAACCTTTAATGTGTTCCATTTATCATTCAAGTCTTTAAACTGAGATTTGAATCCATTCTCGTTTAAAGAACAATAGAGAACACAGAATTCTATTCGACGAATATAAAATGCTGCTCCGCCATTATTACTATTATCCACAAATGACGTTCATGAAATGGCAAGTTGACCTTTAGGTTATAAATCGCATGGTTGTGATTTCTTCAGCAGTGTAAACATGGGTACAAAATAGGAATGCATATTTGCATTTGTTACGATACATTGGATCGATTCGATCGCAAATATACGATACGATTCTAGGAACGTATTGAATGGCTTCAATCCGATTCTCAGAATATCGTATCGAATCGTCCTCTGGGTTGCTTGATACTAAACTTGTATCCATACAAGTGCAAGTGTAGACCAGGGTAGAAGCCTTTAAAAATAATAAAAAGTGAAAAAAAATAATAGTAGGATGCAACCCATTAGAAAAGGAGGGGAATATTATAAAAATGAAAGGAAAAATAATTTACGGGCGATCTGAGGTCGGGAAGGGGGTGGGGGTGAGTTTTTAAGGGTAAAAAACGGTTTTTCTCGATTTCCGGCAAAACTAAAAGTCCTATCGAAAAAAGTTAAATGGCAAAGTTGTAGGTAATAAAAAGATCTAAAACTTTTATATTGACAATTTTTTCACATAACCTCAAAATTTATGTGAAAAATTCAAAAAACCAAGTTTTTGGTTTTTTATTTTTATCTTTTACAAAAATTTGTTTTTTTTAACGAAATTTGGTGAAAACTTACCTTTTTATGTCCCAAATACGCTGTAATTTATTTGATTAAAAATATTTATTTTTTCACCTCATTTTGAATTAATATCGAAAAAGCAGCCTAATTTTCAATCGAAAATTCACCCGTCAAAATATCAGTTTTTTTCAAAAAGTTGGTATGGTTTCTGTTCGTTGAAATCTCTACTTTCCGATGGTGAAAAAAAATATATATGTTACAATAGTAAATCTTCTCAGAAAATGCAAAAAATCGAAAAAAACTCGAATTCGATTTTTTTTTTATTATTATAAATAATTTTGAGCTATTTATTAAAATTTACACTTTAATTACTCGAAAAACGTTAGATTACATGCTACATTAATAAAAAAAATTTGCAAATCAAAATATACTACTATAATTAACAAACAAATAAGTTAATAAAATTAATTTTTAATAAGACATCTACAATATTTAGAGAAAGTTGTCGAATCTTATTTAAATTATATGCGTAGATGCCTATTTATAACTATTTTAAGATAAATTATATACCTGAGTGACCTACGAAAAATTGTAGCCCATCAAAAGGTATTTCATGGAGAAGTGGGGAAGGGGCTAGGTGGGTCTGGGTCTTACTACATACATACCTACTATTTCGTAACAGCTGTTACAACCGTTAGCCTAGCCAGTATTCGAAATACAGTACAGTATACAACATCGTTTATAAAAATACACGTGCACGCTGAGTTTCTTGAAGATAATTGTGACAAGTTTACTTTAAAAAATCATGTATATTTGAATATATTTTAAATATATTTTAGATACATTCAAAATATATCTTAAAAGACATAAAAAACATAGCTAAAAATATAAAAAAATATATATTTTGTATATTTTTATAGATTTTTAATATATTTTTTATGTATTTTGAAATATTTTTTTTTTTCATGGGATTAACTAAATTTGTTTGTGCAAAATTAAGATTATTATTTTTTAATCTTGTACTAATATATCATTTACTTTTAATCTTTAGGTTATGTTACGTTAAGCATACTATTTTTTAAAGAAAATATTACTATTTTAATGTTTGAGTTGATTGATACAGATAAAAATAGAGATAGTATTTACCTTCCTATGCAGATTCGAAAAGTTTTTTTTTTTTAAGTAAACTTGTCACAATTATCTTCAAGAAACTCAGCGTGCACGTGTATTTTTATAAACGATGTTGTATACTGTACTGTATTTCGAATACTGGCTAGGCTAACGGTTGTAACAGCTGTTACGAAATAGTTGGTATGTATGTAGTAAGACCCAGACCCGCCTAGCCCCTTCCCCGCTTCTCCATGAAATAACTTTTGATGGGCTACAATTTTTCGTAGGTCACTCAGGTATATAATTTATCTTAAAATAGTTATAAATAGGCACCTACGCATATAATTTAAAAAAGATTCGACAACTTTCTCCAAATATTGTAGATGTCTTATTAAATATTAATTTTACTAACTTAATTTTGTTTGTTAATTATAGTAGTACATTTTGATTTTCAATTTTTTTTTATTAATGTAGCATGTAATCTAACGTTTTTCGAGTAATTAAAGTGTAAATTTTAATAAATAGCTCAAAATTATTTATAATAACTTAAAAAAAAAATATTGAATTCGAGTTTTTTTCGATTTTTTGCATTTTCTGAGAAGATTTACTATTGTAACATATATTTTTTTTTTCACCATCGGAAAGTAGAGATTTCAACGAACAGAAACCATACCAACTTTTTGAAAAAAGCCGATATTTTGACGGGTGAATTTTCGATTGAAAATTAGGCTGCTTTTTCCATATTAATTCAAAATGAGGTGAAAAAATAAATATTTTTAATCAAATAAATTACAGCGTATTTGGGACATAAAAAGGTAAGTTTTCACCAAATTTCGTTAAAAAAAACAAATTTTTGTAAAAGATAAAAATAAAAAACCAAAAACTTGGTTTTTTGAATTTTTCACATAGCTTTTGAGGTTATGTGAAAAAATTGTAAATGCAAAAGTTTTAGATCTTTTTATTACCTACAACTTTGCCATTTGACTTTTTTCGATAGGACTTTTAATTTTGCCGGAAATCGAGAAAAACCGTTTTTTACCCTTAAAAACTCACCCCCATCCCCTTCCCGACCTCAGATCGCCCGTAAATTATTTTTCCTTTCATTTTTATAATATTCCCCTCCTTTTCTAATGGGTTTCATCCTACTATTATTTTTTTTGGTTTTAAAAATTATCGACCCTGGTCTATGTCGTATCGTATTTATTTATCAAACAATTCCAGGAATTCTTGTGTACCTACCTATTTACGACAAAAAAGGAGGAGGTGCGCAATTTATGAAAATGTGGTACGATACGATCAATTATTTTCGATAGCGATACTTTTGTGTCGATTCAAGCATTGCATTGTATTCGTTTTTATCGATACTGTAAAGTTTCGGATTGGATTGTGCATCACTAGTACAAAACTACAAATCGATTGTACGATTTGACTTCGTACTTTGAACAAACGTGTTTGAGTTACGATAGCTATCTTGGTGGTATTTATGTTAGCCACTTCATCGTTTCAAACGGAAACCAACGATTGGTTTTCGGGCAAATTACTTGTGAATTAGAAGTTGTATTTGACCTGACATCAATTTGTTTTGCTATTTCGTTTTTTCAAACAAATTATTGACAAATAAGAATTTGTTTTTGACGCGACATTCGTTTGTTTTTATTTCGGTTTTGAATCGTATTTGGAATGTGGTTTGCTGTTTGATGTTGAAAAATTTAGTTTTTTAACGATTTTGCAGACAAGAATATTCTAGGTTGCTGAAAGATTCGTAATATTGACCCGGTAAAACTTTTATTGTTCACCCATGCTACAAAAATTATAGATAAAATCAATGCTTCAATATTTTTTAAGCCTTGAAAACAAGTATGAATACTTACTGGCACTACTGGCAAATAAGAATCACTTTTTATTTCGACATGCATTTTGTCTTTATATTTCGGTTTGGAACAGGATTTGTAATGTAGTTTGCTATTTCGTGTTGAACAATCCAGTTTTTCGTCGGTGTTACATGGCACAGAAATGAATTTAGCCGAAAAAATATATTTTTTGATCCGGAATTGGATCTATGTTCGAACATACCGTATATTTTTTATTCGTTCCCGGAACCTGGTCCCCGTGGACGAGCAACATGAATTTTAGTGCCAGGCTCCGAGCAAAAGTTGTGTTAATTAAAATCTGTTACCAATTGACCACGACCAACTGGTTCAAGCGAGACGCGAGAGCTGTCACAGATGGCATTGCATGAGGTCGTCGGGGAATTACATTCTAAAACAAAAACTTTGAAATAGTAAAATAATATGCTGCCCAGTTTTCCGCATTTTTCTTAAAATAAAACTTATTTAAAGGGCGTAACGTATGTTTTCATTCTTTGACACATATTTTTTATCTTTGTGGCTTGGCTAGTTTCCAAGTAATATCAACGAGGAAGAAAGATATGGGAGCTGTATAGGTATCTTTTGGGTCACGTATTCAGGAACGTGGATAGGTACATATATGTAGTTGTAGGTACCTATACAGGTAGGTAGATACATATTGAGTGCAAAGTTTCTGATCGCTGCCTTATCCTTCGTTGTCGTATGTATGAAACGTTAAGGAATTTGTGCATTGCGTAATTTAGAGTGCCCCAATTTTTTTTTTTGACGTGACATCGTCTAATAAATCGATGAACGCCGGCTGCATGCACGAAAAAGGATGACTCACTGTCCCGTTACGCTCATTGAACTCTTGCGCCGCATCTATCTCTCTTCCACTCGATTGTCTTATGTGACGTTAAACTATCGTCCGTAAACCAACTTTACATACAACCAATTTTTTTTTTTAGGGCAAGCGTGAACCGTTTTCATAACACTGATAGCTCATGAACGTCAGGTTAGATGGACCAACGCGTTGAATGTAATTGGTGAAATTTGGCCTTATTCATTCATAAAGGAAATACGGCTAGTAACAAACACATACCTACATGGAAAACATCTATAGATGTAACAAATTAATTTATACTAAAGTACCTGTGTTTTTAAGGGCTTCCTGCCTATGCAAAAACGAAGGAAATTGACAGCATCGGCATTCTTAATAAAACAAGGCGTTTAGTTGTTTTGTTAAATCAATACAGAGAAGGATACATAAGCAATTTCGTCCGACTAATCGAATGTAATCTAACAAAGATTAATCACCTTACTAAAGCCATCTTTTCACAACAAAAAACAGCAGGTCATTAACCTTAAAGAAGAGCGATTATCAAAGTTAATTGCTCATTTCAGCTCCATTACCCACCTAATCGAATACCTACAAAGATTTTTAAAACTCCCAGAAATTTTCTCATAAAATATAAGGCTGAGAGTTCACGAACTGATAAGAGAGCTTAAGGCCAACCGTAACCTCACTTTTCGACGCGGAATTAGCTTTAGCTGGTAAGAAAGAGTTTTAAGGATTCTGGTCACTACATCGTACCATATCATGACCGTGCTAGGAACATAATCATGCAAAAAAATATTTTCTTTATGGAAAAGTATAACACTATGCCTACTAGACAGTACCGTGACCGATCATCACTGTTGCGTGCCATACACGTAACGTATCGGCAAAATATTCTCACCGTATGTTGACACTCCGTGCAAGGCACGCTTCATACGGGCATAGTCTCATATTTTCAAAACAAAGAATATTGGGCTTAAACGCGTATGATGACCGTTCTAAGGCGCGTATGATGTCCGCTAACCCGTTATAGGGAGTATGATACGCTGCTGATTCATTCTGATAGTAGTCTGTGTCATGTTTCTTTCCGTACGTTCACATAACGGTCATGGTATGGTACGGTATAGCGGGCAAACTCATTTTTATCCATGCACTAAAAGCGAATAAGGTGTTATTCACTTTGTTTAGGTTCGGACAACGCGATTCGACACTGCACCGATTTAAGTAAGACAAAGGTTTGGAATACGTAATCGGCACAAGGTAATACAGGTCTCTAAAGGATACATACATCGGTCACGTCAACGTCTTGACTCCGAATACTCTGATCAGTTACGTCAATCAATATGAGGGATGTAAATTACTGCTTGGTTTTGTTCGCAACAATAAACGTTTCAACATGTTGGTGACGCGACGTGACGTTTACTGAGAGTACTGTGTGCTGTACTCGTTGACAGTGATGTGACCGATGTTACTAGACTGCAGTGCCACAAACTTGTCTGACTCTTTGACTGAAAATGAAACTAAGGTAATTCCTATGAAAACTGCCTTTGGAGCAGTGATGGTCCAGCGGTGACGCAACGCCTTACGACTTTAACAAATTCTTTCTTTCAAAAAAATGTTGCTAAGCACAAGGATTTTTTCCTGTATCATGAGTGTGTAAATTACAAACATTTAAACTCACATACACAAACAGCCAGGCCCGGAACAAATATCTGTAAGCCATACAAATATTTGTTCCGTACGGGAATTGAACCCGCGACACGCAGCGCAACCACCAATCGCTCAAACACTGCGCCAACCGAGCCGTCGCCAATCGTTTTGTTAGGTCGTTTTATTTATTTTAAGACCACTGCTCTAAGAACGGTAAAGGAAAAGTAACATCGTGAGGAAACCGGCCATGTCTTAGAACCAAAAATTGGAATACTTGATACATCCATCAATCCGCACTGGGGATTAGGTACAGCCCACTTCCGCTCGCAAAGAGAAGGTCGAAGGAGGTCTGTGTTTCAGGAGATTCCACTCCTTTTCCTAGACATGGCTGATTATGCTATGAAAAATGAGAAGGTCTGTCATTTCTGTATCACATCATCATTTGCCTTTGTCCCATTCTACTTGGGGTCGGCGCAACACGATTTCTTCTTCCATTCTCCCCTGTCAGATGTCAAGGCATCATTTACTCCTTTTATTTCTGGATCATGTCAAACATCATAGTGGAACTGTTATTTTTTTGCCAGGACTGATTGGTAACCTAACAATGACTTGACTGATATTGTGTGTGCACTCACCTTAATGTTTTATTTTTTATGACCAAGTTTACCTTAAAGCTATGAGTACCCGAACCGCTACGCAAGCTTAATTCGCCCAAAGCTTGTCTACAAAGTTAATTAGGCCGGTGCTCAACTGCGAGTGTTCTTTAGTCTTATGAAAGTAACTTAGAGCAGGCAAGTACAAACATAATTATGCGTAGTTTTAGAAAATAACGAAGGACTTGAAAAATTGAGCTTGATAATAAAAAAATGTTTTTATTTTCGTTAAGATTTGATCTCTAGTTTTAGGTAGACCATTTAGTAGGTTAGGTATGCTGTAATTTTAGCATTGTAATTTTATCCAACTTCTTTCTTGAACTTATCAATATTATGTCAGGTTCTCCTTTCTTCGCGGGCCTGTGGACGGTGAGTAATGGGCTAGCTCGCCGTCCGTCCGTCTTATGACGACAGGCCGTGTCGACTGCGCGTTCGTGTTCCACGCGCGCCTCAAAGAGATGTCAGCAAGCAGGAGGGGCCCGCAAGGGCCGATGCCTGCCAGGGCTGCGGGACTGTTCGAAAGAGATACCGCAGCCCTGGAACATAAAGGGCAAAAGCAGGAACATGGATGTTCTTTAGTCAGTAAAAGTCTGACACTCCTTTCCGCTCCGCCCAGAGCGGGAGTCATTTGATGATTTCCCATCCCAATAAAAAAAAGGTTCTCTTTTCTTCATTTCCATCAGGAATTTCTCAGTAGCAGCCACGGAGTCTGGATTTGTGCCCGGTTTATGGCAATAGTCTCGCCCCCATCACATGGGACTTAAAACATAACTGGCGCAATTTTGGTGCACTATAAGGTACACCTCTGCCTAACCCTTCAGGGATAACAGGCGTGGTGTTATGTTTTATGTTATCCTTTCTTCCTTATTGCTTTCATGTTTAATTAGATGAAGTGAGTGACCAGCCTTCCCAAGGCGACAGGCAGTCGCTCTATCTAAAATACTGGTACTTATCCATCTGCATCTGGTAAGACTGGAAGCCGACCCCAAGGTATTGCGAAAAAGCTAGGGAGATGATGCGTTCATCTAAAATTGGAAGGTGCCATGTTGCTTCTCTGATACTTCATTAAAAAAAAATATATGATATTTCTTTTTTTATTATTTTTAACTTCGAAAATACGGAAAACGGATACATAATAAATAACGGTAAAACGCTCTGTCATTCAAAACTATATTCTAACGTTTTAAATCGATGAAACATTGCCGTGAGCTATATATAGATACAGTTGAGCTATGATTTATTAACCCACACATCATCTAACATTTTGACTCGTTTTTTTTATTAATAATGTTCAGACTGCCTCCGTGGTCTAGTGGTCGTAATCGCGACTGCTGAGCATGAGGTTCTGGGTTCTATCCCCAGGAATTTCTCAGTAACATCCACGGAGTCTGGATTTGGGCCCGGTTGATGTCAATAGGCTCGCCCCCTATTACATGGGACTTAAACATAACTGGAGAAATGAGGGTGTAGGTACTATTAGGTACACCTCTGCCTAACCATTCAGGGATTATTTACAGGCATTTTGATGTTATCATGATGTTTATTTTAGTGCGTATGCGGCGTCTTCCTCATCTTGCACAGCATGCCCTATCACCTGCGCTCTTGATGATTTATTTACTGCATCAGTGAGCGGGGTTTGCGTGCCTGAGTTTTGGGCTAAACATATTTAAACTTTTTGCCATCGATACGCTAAGAAGATGTTTTATTCCTGAGAAGGTCAGAATTAGCCAAGTTTTCTAGGCTACATCGTTACGAAAACTGGACTTCTTTTAAAAGCCACTACTTTTAAGGATCTGACTGCAAAAGTACCATATTGTAACTTTGGACAAACTGTAATTAGGGCTAGTAAACCTAAGATGTAACATTCTTGGATTTTCTGGAAACAGAAAGCCTAAAATAGAAAAACAAGATTTTGAATACTATTTTTTCCATGTCTGTTTTTTCCATAACTCTCTGGTAACCAACGGGGCCCTATTACTAAGCCGTCCGTCCGTCTGTCCCTCTGTGTGTCAGCGGGCTGTACTTCAGGATCCGTAATAGGTATATAGTTGAAATTTTCACAGAATGTGTATTTCTGATGCCGCTATAATAATAAATAATAAAAAAAATAAAAGGGGCTCCCCTACTACGATGACACGGAACCCTTCGTGCGCGAGTCCGACTCGCACTTGGCTGGCTGGCATCCAAATTCATGCTCAAAACTTTCCTCATGACAAATTCTCCATTCCTCTGCATCACTTGCCCATAATTATCATGAAAACCGATATTTTAAACACCGAACAGTCAGTAAATTATAACAATAGAAAAATAAACATAGAGCATTCATTTGTTTATCTATGCTTGCCAAGTTGTTTTGTAATCATGTCAATATAGAATATCTCGAATAAATCACTACATAAACAAATGTACGACTAATGAATTGACGGCACGGTTGGCGCGGTGGCTGAGCGATTGACTGTTGTGCTGCGTGTCGCGGCTTCCATTCCCGCACGGAACAAAATATTTGTATTGCCTACAGATAGTTGTTCCGGGTCTGACTGTTTGTGTATGTGAGTTTAAATGTTTGTAAACGCGAGACACGAGAAATTCTTACTGTGGGGCAACGTTTTTTTTTAAAGAAATAATTGAACTATGAAATATGTATACTCCAATCAACATCTACCTATATTAAAACTTCAACATGTTAGTTGGAATATACGAACAGGTGGCCTACAATGACGTCTTAAAGCAGGAGTAATTCCAGTGTGGAAAAGAGATGGAGCTAGACGACCTGTATAGCTCTGTCTCTTTCCCACACTGGAATTACTCCTGCTCTATGACGTCATAGTAACCCCCCAGATGCTAATTTATTTTATGTTTGAAAATCTATTTGAGTTTATGAAGATCATTTCCTAAAACTGATGGAGGAATAAATTGCTTGATAAATATTGTCATTAAGATCCGAGAACACCAGCTGTTAAACGTTGACAAATTATTATTATTTATTAAGATACTTTACCTACACTGAGTGTTAATTAAAAGTAATTAAAACTTTATGTACTATAGGTTCCGATTTTTAGGGTTCGGTACCTCAAAAGAATAAACGAAACCCTAACAAGCAGAACTT
Source organism: Eurois occulta (assembly GCA_950022335.1). Lineage (NCBI taxonomy): Eukaryota > Metazoa > Arthropoda > Insecta > Lepidoptera > Noctuidae > Eurois > Eurois occulta. Next base: position 7,564,608 of record OX465492.1, on the reverse strand, counting down.
ATAGGATTACTTTGTTATCCGTCTGTCTGTCTGTCCGTCCGTCTGTGTGTCAAGACCTTTTATCTCGGGATCACGTGGAGGTATTGAGAGTAAAATTAAAACCATATACTCAAGTCTACAGTTCCTTGAAGCTGTGAAAAATACAAACTTCAAAGTTAACGTAAAAAAAGATACAAGAAAACGTGTATTTCGACACTCTCAAAGGAATCAAAATTTATAGAAGTACCCTATAAATTTTGATTCCCTTGACCGGTGGCCTCGAATCATGAAACTTGGTAAGAAGCAATGTCTTCAGCACATATCAAGGAAAAAATCTGAAACCGTAAATATGAAGTTTAATCACAAAATACCTACAAGTATATACGGAACCCTCGGTACGCGAGTCCGACTCGCATGGCCGGTTTTAGATAATGCATTAGGTACTTAATCTCTATATTAACCATGAAGATTTAATACTCAAAGCTTCAAAGTATTGAGAACTGCAGGGAAACTAGGATCATTTACAAAATTAACTTTTTTTTTGGGAAATAATAAAGCTTGTGAAAAACAAATTAACTTCCACTGCGCCAACCGTGTCGTGAGTTTGATTAAACCTGGGATTCATCTATCCGTTGATTAACACCGAACGAATCTATTATATATATATTCTATCATCCTAATCCTAGTCGAAGTACTACCATAAAGACCAGTCCTACCCTGTTCTCTTTCATAAATAATACCTACTGCACAGCTACCAAAACATTTAAAATTCTAAAAGTAAACCAGAAAAAATGTTCGTGTATCTTAGCAGAACCAACGCTTTAACATTTCATAAATGTCTGATAAAATAAGTAAAGAAATAAACACACTTTTCAGATTAATATTCCAACGAATCGCTCTCAGCGAACAGATTTTTGTACGACCACCTTTTCTCGGTAAGCTTCAAAAACGTTTTCAGCATAAAATATGAAGATTATTAAGTAATATCGAAAATGTGCAAACACTTTGAACTCGATTATGTTTTAACATGAAAGAGTTTTATGACTCTGATAGCGATTTATTGAATGTTATTATAGATATTGACGAGCTTTTTGGCATAGAGATCGCCAAAAAACGACAACAGTAACACAGCACACAACAGTAGTAACAGTAGTAGTGTGTAGTAGTTGTAACAGTAGTTTCGTTCTTGCTAGGTTTTTGGTGACATGACAAGTTTCAGATATGTTTATTTATTTATACTTCATGTACAATACTGGTACATAGGCGGACTTAATGCCACAAGGCATTCTCTACCAGTCAACCTTTGGGTTAAATAGGATAACATTGTGATAGGGTATAAAATTATAAATAAAAATTAACTTTTTGTTTTCAAAATTTTATATTCTTGTCGGATTGTCATGATTTATTCCGTTATGCTTGTACATCATGTGGGTAGAATATGGGTTTCGTGCAATGAAAATGCACTGGGTGCGATATACTGTTTCTATTAAACTAACAAATTACTTGAAATTACAAATTATCAAACTGAAAAAATAAATTTTGCGAAATGTGTCATCATCATCTGCCTAGCCTTTTCCCAACTATGTTTGGGGTCGGCTCCCAGTCTAACCGGATGCAGCTGAATACCAGTATTTTACATGGAGCGACTGCCTATCTGACCTCCACAACCCAGTAAATGCTAGGTAATACGATACCCCTTGGTAAGACTGGTTGTCAGACTTTCGGGCCACTGACTAACTGTAACGACTGTCAAAGATCTACAAATGACAGCCGGGACCAACGGCTTAACGTGCTTTCCGAGGCACGGAGGAAACTCGGTATGTAATGGGTGGTCACCCATCCACGGACCAACCTAGGTAAGCACGGCTTAACCTAAAGATCGACCCGAGCGGCTGTTCTTATTTAGCCACGAGCTCCTCCATTTAGCGAAATGTGTCATTGCACTACATATTATTTTTACCATCCTTAATACCACATTTACTGCACATAAATAATTTGACTTTGACTTTTCATTAGAATCATTGCGCTGTGAAAATAACAGAAAACTTTTGATTATACGAGACGTAACGTCTCCTATCCGCTTTGATGGATACTGATCCGTCGACTCTCTCGGGGCTGAATGAAAGTTTAAAATTGTTATCTTCTTGAAAGATTACTGATTCATCTCCGAATTAAGCCGTTGTAGTTTTTCTTGTATATATCTCTAAAGTTTATATATTTTGTTATATATATTATGTATATTAAATAAATAAATTATTTATTTCACCAAAAGCCATTACAGTACAGAATACACAGACTAAGAGCATATAACTAGGTCACAATAAGGTTAATAATACTCTGACTCCTAAACTAAGTGTATGTGCCTGTGTCTTAGGAGTATTATGGATTTATTCTTACATGTTTAGGTTATAAATAGTATTTTTTTCTGTTATTGTACCTATTGTGTATTGTCGCTGCTACCAGTCTACCCTAGGGACCACCCTAGGGTAGAAAATGTCCAAGGCATTAAGTACGCCTTTGTACAGTTTTTACTAGTGCATAAAGTATTAATGAATAAATTTCCACAAGAATAAGAGACATGAAAACTTAGTTGTATTACATAGAGTAGACCGTAGTCGAGACGTGAGACGGTAATAACCAGTTGACAGGTTCTAAAAACAATAAAAAAATCAGCCCTTGAAAGCCCCTAGCCTACTTCTCCGTACTTACAATAAAAAGGTGACATACTGTATAAACTGACATGCGTGTAGCTCAAGTTACTTTATTAGCATAAAGTGCCATGCAAGTTCTAAGTTGATATACATAACTTAAATGTACCTATGTACCTGAGTGTGAAGGAGAGGTTTTAGCGCTGACATGTAAACCAGGGCTTAGAGTGCTTAAATGCAACTGTAGGAAGGTATGAATATGTACCTGGTATAATGCATTAGTTAAGTATGTTTACTGAACAATACAGTACAATGTAACTAATGTTGCTAAACATGCTTCGAAACCAGAACAGTGTTGCATTGGGAACCCGCGATGATTTACGTTATTCGAAATACAAGTATGTTTTCTTCATAAATGTGTTCGATGCCTTGAGGAGAGAAATTTGGAAAGGAAAACTAGTACACACGGCGACAAATCAAGCTATACAATTACAGTATAAGATGACCTCGCTTTGTATAGATTTTTCGTACAATGAGAGATCCGCATAAACTGGTTTTGTATAGCTTGATCGGTCGTCGTGCTTACACCGCCTTCATAGTGTTATAAAAAGTGTGAACAAATTTTTGTCAATAAAGGTGAGGTCCATTACTGGATCGGAATACTTGCCCGGTTAAGCAGTAGCCAACCTCAGAGGATGAACTGCGAGATGCCCTACCTACTGAAAAACCGGATCGGAATGTGCTTATCTGTGAAAGTCTGGTGTCCGCATTGAATCCGGAGTCTTGTCCGGTCACTTAACTTATATAAGGTGATTTGCAATTTTAAGACTCGAAAATAGTGTGGATAGATAAAAACGGAGCCTACTTTCTTTTCAATAAATCTTCCTTCAACTCGAATCACAAGCCTACAAATAAACCGCTGTCATGTCAATAGATCGATCTTCATTCTTCTTTACTTTTGGAAACTTAGTCTCAATAATTCACAAAGTTAAGATAACATCGTTATTTCAGAGATTATTCAAGTTGCCGTCACAAAGATACGACTTTGATCAAATGATCAATTTTGTTTAGGTATAGGCGTCAGCTCGGAACAGCTACGAGTATGGCCTTGATAGGAAGGTCCATTATAATTGCAAGTTACCTTCATGAATTAGAATTTTTCGTGATTTGGCTAACTTAGGACCAAATTCCTGAGGATTTAACAGCTACACGATCCATTTTAAAATAAAATAAAATACGTTTAATTCAGACCAATAAAATGTCCATAAGTTGTTAGTAACATTATCTTAAAACTATGTTAGTCAGTAAACCAAACTTAGACAACATACAGCCTGACAAGCCTTCCTACAACTGCAGATTCAGGTCTTTCGGATTTCAGGTCTTAGGATTCCGTTGCCACTACCTCAAATTCGGCGAATTAGTGAGGCTGACTTTTTGCGCATTATAGCGTAAAAGTCATCCACCCTCGCGTCGGCAAACATGCCCGAGGCGCTGCAAAACCGAGGCAGCCGCACCAGAATCCTAAAGGCGTTGTTGTACTGCACTCTAAGAGCATTGCAGGCCTGCTGCATATATATGGTCCATAAGGCGCTAGTGTAAAAGCTCTGACAGTATGCTTTATATTTAAACTGATAACACAATACAAGTTGTGGAATCAGCCGTGACTTTGCGGGAATCGATTAAAAACATGTTACTGATACCATAAACTTTTAACCCCAAGGTTTTATGACTACTAGCCATAACTGTAACCCCTCTAGGCATTATAACATCGTTGTCACACATTTATGGTAAATACCATGACCATTTCAATGTAATTAAACATCATAACCTTCCCGCTATCAGACCATCAGACATGCGTCGTCGTGTATTTGCATAGGGCAACCATCAGGGCCGGTGGCACGTAAGGCTAGGGTAATCAACGGTTAGCATAACCTATGCGGTCTCTTGGGCCTACTTCATATGACATTATGGCGAAAAAGACCTCGTAGGTGACTCGGTGTTTTGTTAGCAAGCACGCTTTTTATAAAAATATCAAATGAATAAAATTTTCATAAAGATTACTTTACAGCTATAAAGATGGTTTTATAGCAATAACGTCATTATTACCAAAAAAAAAAAACTTAGATTAATTATCAGTATTATTAGTAAGTGGTTCTTAAACTGGGCAGCTGGGATAAACTCACCATCTGCTCAGTCTTTTCCCAACTATGTTGGGGTCGGCTTCCAGTCTAACTGGATGCAGCTGACTACCAGTATTTCACATGGAACGACTGCCTATCTGACCTCCACAATCCAGTTAGTAATGGGTAATACTATACTTCTTGGTAAGACTGGTTGTCACGGTATTCTTATGAACTAAAATGTTTAATTTTTCATGACGTGTTCTGATGTTTTCTATTTTTGTTTTCAGGTACATTATTGTCTTTATCAAGGGGTTAAGTAAGAAGTAACCATTGGTTTGCATGTGGACTTCTACGTTGTTGATCTTGAAGCGAAATTACGATTCTACGGTAAGTAATAATAACCTTACATTTTCTAAAATATGACGATTTAAGCTTTGGACGAAAGTGTATGTGCATATTTTCTTTGGTTAATTAATGCGTCGTTATTAGTTTAACTAATAACGTTTATTTGTCACTACTAAACCCATAAGACGCCACATAAAATATTATGTTGTAGGTAATTTAATTGCCTTTTTACGACCACCACAACTTCTAAATCAACTCATAAATCTGACCTTTATTACTACAAATAAAATCCATGACTAACCAAAATTCCATAGAAACTCGACTTCTAAAGAAATGTTTCAAATGAAAGCGTAATCAATACATCCTACATACATACATAATGGTCTGATAATTACATCGTGTTATCGACTGTTTTGGTTCTGAGAAAAATACTCATACTATTTTTTCTGTCCGTATGTATCTTTCGTTTAGTGGGTCGCGTGATCATTGCTTATGCATCTTTGATGCAAGGCCACTCGACCAGTACCTCAAAATGTTTTATTATTTTTAGTCTACCTTATAAAAGTCACACCGTATTTAGTGCAAGAGGTCGGGTTTATTGATTCGTTCGAAAATAGTGACACACGGATAGTGACCTAATTTTCGTGGTTTTAACTTATGATTAAATTGTGTCGCCGCGCCGACCTTTTGAGTAATTGGATCTATTTTCGAGGTGTATTTTTTATTTTTGTTCGTGGTAATTTTTTTAATGGGTAATTCATTTGGGAACTATTTTTAGTAGTCAAGTTAATAAATGTGGTGTTACATCATAAAAATGTTGCTCAGTGATGTTAGTTACTTGCAGGAAATAATTAAGTTTACCGTTGATTTTTCAGTTTTTGACATTACCATCACCATTATCTTGCCCTTTTGTCATTTGAGGTCAGCCCAGCATGTCTTCTTCTTCCATACTTCTCTATTACTCGTCATCTCATTAGACACCTGTTTTCGTACCATATCAGTCTTCACACAGTCCATCCATCGTTTCTTTGGTCTTCCTCTACTCTTATACTCATCCACAGTCATTCTCAAAACTTTCCTCACGACGTTTTCCTCATTCCTCCGCATCAGTTTTTGACATTACGACTTTACATTTTATTGAAGTTTTGAATATTAGGTGGTTCATATTTTATCATATTACGGTAAATGAAATACGGACGTGCTAACTAACGATTCGTCAGTACACGTATTTTATTTTGGTTTTGTGTTCACATAAATATGACAAAAAAAACTATTAAAAAACCTAATAATAAAAATACAATTCGGTTTATTATCTCATCTATCTCTACAGTATTTGGAACACAAAACTAAATTGAATTGTCTCGTTTTAGACATATCAAGCGCGGGCTTAAGTAGGATACGGTGTATGTGTGAACCAGATACTAAAGGCTCTGAAATAGCCACTTATTTCAAGTAGGGCATGTCCCGTTTCGCATTATATGGATGTAGACATTTATTGTTGTTTGTGAAACGAGAGTAGTGAAATAGGTTTAAAGAATTTTATCTGCTCATATTAATTCCTTAAAAGTTTATTTTCAGTAGAAAATTTGTTTAGTGGTTTGTGTTGTTTAGTGACAGTGAGAAATCATTTTTGGAAAACAAATATTATGATTGGAGTGGGTCTCGCATTATATAATTCCAAAGTTTACAGTTAGAATACACCATTCATGCAGCATGCAAATATGCAAACGAGCATACACCATGCAAGCAGCAAGCATGCAACTTGCAGCAGGCATGCAACATGCAGCAGGCATGCAACATGCAGCAGGCATGCAACATGCAGCAGGCATGGTCTCTGTCACAGCTCCCGCGCTGTGAGTCTCCGGCGGTTCCACGCGAGCTTATCGTCGCAGATGGTTTTAACGTACACCACCGCAGCTTCGGGTGTGATGCTTTCGGGTGCTTCGGGGTATGAGCTACGGCGCGAGCGTTGAAACTACCTGCTCCTCAGCTCACGGGCCGCCTAACCCCTCCGCGCCTACGTGGGCTTAAATTACACTGTAGGGGGTAGGGCAGACAAGACTACGTGGAGTCGGTTTTACAGCCAATCGTTTGTGTCACAACTTTTGCCGCACAACAAATTGACTTATTTTTGTCTGTACATTTTTTGTCATAACGAGTCATTTGACGAAATGTCTAAAGATTGTTTGCTGTAATAAATCATTTGATTAAAGACCAAATGCCTAAATGACATGATCCTTGGTAATATTCTGCCGAGTAAAAATTTTACTAAATGAAAATGTTCGTACTAAAATCATTCCAAATATTGCGTTGGTATAAAGAAAGGTTGCTAAAATTTGTTTAGGTAATGGAATTTTGTCAAAATAATTTTGGCAAAACGGCAGGCACCCGATTGGAGTACAAACGAGGCATTATACTTGGCCAATAAATTTACCTTGGCTATTATTAAAACTATTATACTGTGACCTGAAATACAGGCTCGGCCTAGCTCAGGCGCAGTTCCTCATATTTATTCTCTGTGCTTAATTCTAACTGCATTTAAATACTGTTCAACATGTTATATTTTTAAGGAGCAATAAATAAACTTATTATTATTATTTCGTTTATTCATTTCTTAACATATTATTTACATTTTTAAATATTCAAATATAAAACAATATAAAAAACATTTAAAAATATAAAAAATAGTAGCCCACCACCACTTATTATTATTACTTGTGGGTATTTAGGCCAATATTATTAGTTTCGTGTAGAAATTAAAAAAGTTTAGTTAATTTCTTCCTTGGAATTAAGTAGTAATTTAAAAAAAGGTATAAAATATTATTTTATACTTAATAATAATGAACGGCTTTGAACGAATTTTCCCGTCTGTAAGTAAAACACACATTGCCTTCAAGGTGAAAAATAGGTTAAACTTTATTCCGAGTGTAGGTCAGGCTCAGACTGCTCGTAAATACATAAGCGTGATTAAAAATTTAAGGTAATTAGGTGTGTATTGTATTGTATAACAGGCTGGTGTCCGCAACTCCACGTCCAATGCGCGTATTTTGTGTGTGGTAGGTGTGTACTTAAAGTTCTAACATTGTGGGTACCTTCAAACAAATAAAAACATAATCTAGGTATATAACACATGTAGCCTGCGAAATTATTTTTTTCTTACGTTTTTTGCAATTTGCAAGTCAGTGTCAAGTTGTATGTGCAGTTATTTAATTTCATTGAATGTCCTTTTCATGAAAGAGTCATTCAATGGGATTAAATGAACAAAGAGGAATGTATTCATTTATTTTAATGATTATAACTCTGTTAAGCCATATTTCGCGAAAAGCATAAGAAAATCTGAATTTCGTGGGCTACTCTGGCACTTACCCCTTAAAACTCTCTAAAGAAAATTCAAGCTTCAAGTTAAAAAGAAAAAATGAAAATAAAGAAAGAAATAAAAGTAAAGATCTGATCTCTAAAGAAAGTTGATAGGTATTGGTTATTGTTAAATTATCAAGTTTCTAGTTCGTCTAGTTCACTTAACACGAAAATGATTTTTTTTCTGATTAAATGCGACTACGAATTAGCTTTGTATAAAGTTACACGACGAATATTCATACCTAAAACGAACATTCGTTGGCAAGCACATTACTAAATATTTTGTTCTTGAATTTCGGGTATTGCTGACGAACTGTGCGGTTTTGTAATTAAAAGATTTTCGGAAACTAAAAAATGACGTGCATTTTTTTTGATTTTTGTTGAGGAATGCCAATGTTTAAAAGTTTTTGAATGTCTATGAAAAAATAAACTCAACCCTAAGTCGCTTCACTACAATTACAAGTAGACAAAGAGTGAATCGGTTCTTTTCAGTTTGTCGCTTCGCTTTTCACGTCCCATACATCGCGTCCCATTCACGTATGAGACTTTGACCTGACATTGATTTATGGTGGCGTGTTGCTAAATCCCTTAATAAAGCTGAGATTCTGAAGAAAATATTTTCTATACACATTGTAATGCTAAACTGACAGCCGTTACGCGCTGCTACTGCTAAGATGAGGTCTTAGGTTCAGGTAAAAGTGTTGTTGGGAATTTCTGATTTGTGTGTTTGAGTCTGTGTGTGTGCCTTCATGGCAATAGGCTCGCCCCCTATTACATGAAACTATAATTAAATAATAATAATAATAATAATGCTAATTGGCGAAATGTGGTGTACTATTTAGCAGCGTTCGAAATTATCAAGATAATTATTTTCTTTGGTAATTATCGTGATAGTTATTAGCCATGCTGATTCATAACTTGATCTTTTTTTTTACTCAAACCACTTTAAAATGTTTATGTGACTCAAATCAGTCCTAAGAGGGTGTTTAGTTTTCGTTTTTTTTTGGAACTACCTATCACTCTGGTCCTATAGTGACATAGCAAAAAACAAACCAAACAAAAAAAAATACTAAAGAAAATTTTGTTGAATAAATATAACTTTTTTTTACTCATAACTCGTTCGGATACACTTGACACGTGACATTGATTGATTGAATGATTTTTTAAGGTAATTATAAATAATAATTATCACTTCGTACCCTGGCTATTTAGTACAACTTTGTCTAACCCTTCGAGAATTGACAGACGTGTGTTATATTCAAAAATCAATATTTTACATACAACCTCTTTATAATCACCTAAGCTATTCACTGCAAATGCCCAGCACGCCGCGCAATAATAATGTCTTCTGAAACATGCAAACAACATTGTTCTTGACATACAACAGCATAAACGCCTTTAAAACACACCAATCGATTTTAGATTATAACTCAAGCTGTTACAGATTATTTTTGCTTGATCATTTAAGGACATAAGTGTTTGACAGCCGGGTACATAAATTATTAAGGCCGCCCGCTATTTGTAGTGAGAGCCGTTTAATATTCCATTGCAAACAACCATATGGGTAGTTTGAATTTACACTTCATAAAGTTAAGTTTTTCGCTTTTACTCTGATAATTATAGTGAAAACGGTAATTGTGCGGTCTTTCGATATTTATTGACTTAGTGTACAGTCAGACCTTAAATACCATAGGCTTACACAAAATTCTACTGCGTTTTTCTCGTGAAATTATCATTGCGACTTTGACAAAAGACCTACATATTTCGAAAAGTATGACTGCAAAAAGACTATGTTTTTAACACTATATCTAACCTATCAATTCTTTAGGAGAAAATCACTTTTGGATCGTCATTACGTGCCTTGCCTTTTCCCAATTGTGTTGGAGTCGGCTTCAAGTCTATCCGGATGCAGCTGACATAAGACTTTATTTTGTATGAGTATTTTTCATGGAGCTCGTGGCTAAATAAGCCCGAACAGCCGCTCGGGTCGATCTTTAGTTAAAGCCGTGCTTACCTAGGTTGGTCCGTGGATGGGTGACCACCCATTACATACCGAGTTTCCTCCGCGCCTCGGAAAGCACGTTAAGCCGTTGGTCCCGGCTGTCATTTGTAGATCTTTGGCAGTCGTTACAGGTAGTCAGTGTCCTGAAAGTCTGACAACCAGTCTTACCAAGGGGTATCGCATTACCTAGCACTAACTGGGTTGTGGAGGTCGGATAGGCAGTCGCTCCATGTAAAATACTGGTATTCAGCTGGTTAGACTGGAAACCGACCCCAACGTAGTTTGGAAAAGGCTAGGCAGATGATGATTTTTCATGGAGCGACTGTCTATCTGATCCCCACAACCCTATTAGTACTGTTTAAAACGATACCCTGAGGAAATGACACTTTTGAATCCAATGTGATATTTACAAGGTATTAAAAAAAAAATACGTGCAAATGTACAGATACGGACTTAATGCCATGAGCATTTTATACGAGTCTTATGGTCGTGATTGTACCATTGTGAATGGTTCGAAAGTAAGTTGTTGCGTGAGCAAAGAGAAGCCACACCCTCTCCTTCTATTGGTTTATCAAACTATGTCAAGTTCCGTTAGGTCATTTCAGGGTTAGAACTTGATGCGAACACTAATTATGGGTTAAGTTAGAAAATCGTGATGATGTCGGTTTATTAGGTCCTATTATAACTTCACTTTGTAATCCTGGAAGGGTTAGGCAGAGTTATACCCCGTAGGAAGTACTCCCATATTTCTGTACTTAGGTTTTGTTGTTTATTGTGGCGTTTTACTAAAAAAATAGGGTTCCGTAGTCCAACAAGGAACCCTTTTAGTTTCACCATGTCCGTCTGTCCGCAGCCTAGCTCTCAGACTCTTAATTAGTACTAGAAAGCTGTAATTTGGCATGAATATACAAATTAGTTACGCCGACAAAGTGGTAAAATAAAATCACGAAAGGTATTTTTTTAGGGTATCTCCTGACCTACACATAAGTGGGGAATGAACATTTTTCGCGTAGAAGTGTGGAATGTCATTCATTTACATTCACATTCCTTCATTTTTTACAAAATATTGCGAGTTTGTTCAAATAATTTTTCGATTAAGGGATTCGTTTGTGAAATATTAAGCTTTAAAGTGCAAATTTTCGTTAGACTCAACCCTCTCTACCAGCTAAACGGTTGTGTTTGGGTGCTTGAAAAAAATCACGGTGATAAGTAGGCTTTACAAGTTTAGGAGTAATAGTCGACCAACTCATAAAATGTACTTGGATAACATATTTTCCTAAACATAATGTATGGAAGCACAGGTTTTTCAACTGCAAATGTAAGTTTGTTTTTTTATTATCACAGGCAAATCGAACCGTAGGAAGTGTCTGCATATTTTGATGGGCAACTACGGAACCCAACATTGTGCGTGGCCCGACACGCACTTGGCAGGTTTTTTTTAATCTAAATACTGCTTAGCGTTATCAGAATTAAATTAATGATTAATTATTCAAATACCTTTTTGATCGCCTCGATAACTGGTTATTTAAATTAACTAGCTATAAACAACATTTATAATTAAAAGGAAACTAGGTGATATATCATTTATGCCTTTTAGTTCCTACAAAATTAATCTGTAAGGAAGTTTTATTAAATATTTGCGTGTGGCACGAAATACAATGCGTAACCTATAAGTTCGGCCTATTACTAACACTAAGCGAAATCTTAAATGAATGCCTAAATAAAGAGGATCTTTAAATTCAGCCCTGAAAGTTGAAAATCCAAACAACAAATTTGTAGATCTTTGAAAGTCGTTATAGGTTCAGTGGTCTGAAAGTCTGACAACCAGTCCTACCAAGGGGTATCGTATTACTGAGTACTAAGTGGGTTGTGGAGGTCAGATACACAGTCGCTGCATGTAAAATACTGGTATTCAGCTGCATCCAGTTAGACTTAAAATCGACCCCAACACAGTTGAGAAAGGGCGAGGCCAATGATGTCTTATTTACATTAAACATTTGTACATTTTCATGACATCAGTAATGAGTTTGTTTTGCTTACCAGCATAGTCCTCTCCGAGACTCTTCCACAGTCCTCAGTCGCGAATTTTCCTTCTCTATGTCGCACCGACGCAACGTGGAAGTGAACACAGTCAGTAAAATTCAAATAACATAACATATAACACCTGTAACCCCCAAAGTGTTAGGCAGAGGTGTACTTAATAGTAAACCCACATTTCGTGAGTTGTTTAAATCCCATGTAATATAAGGCGAGCCTATTGCCATCAACCTGGCACAAATCCAGACCTCCTGGCTGCTACTGAGAAATTTCTGATCAAAAAACCCAATCTAAATTTGCTCGACCTGGGAATCGAACCCTTGACCTCGTGATCAGCAGTCGGTAACGAGGCAGTAATGTTCAAATAATAGTAACCTATTTAAAACGATAGGGTAACATTGAAACTAAAAGTTTTCCAAACGATGACTCATCGAATAGCTTCGAATGGAAAGTTCCTGTTAAACTGTTAAATTACAGTTGTTTGGTTGTCACGTTTTATTTATTCAGTGAATTCGTTAGACAAAGGTCAGTTTTTCAAGAACTATGACACAATCAAAAGGTGGATGAAGGCAAAGTTAGGGTTAGTTTTAATTTAATCAAGATATAATCTAGCCTCTTATTATTTCATTTATAAAATTAATTAATTTTAGGGTGCCGTAGTCAACAAACAAGGAACCCTTATAGTTTTGCCATGTCCGTCTGTCTGTCTGTCTGTCCGCAGCTTAGTTCAAAGACTCTTAGTACTAGAAAGCTGTAATTTGGCATGAATATACAGATTAGTTACGCCGACAAAGTGGTAAAATAAAATCTCGAAAAGTATTTTTTTTTAAGTATCTCCAGTACCTACACGTACATTGTGGATTTTTTTTATCTCTCGGAATGTCGTTGGATAGGTCTTTAAAAATATATCGAGGTTGTTCAAATAATTTTTCGATTAAGTAAGGGATTCGTTTGTGAAATATTAAGCTTTAAAGTGCTAATTTTTGTTAGAGTCAAGTGTCTCCCCCAGCTAAACGGTTGCGTTTGGGTGCGTAAAAATATTCATAGTAATAGTATATATAACGAAGGTAAAAGGAAAACTATCACAGCTAAGTAGGCTTTACAAGTTTACGAGTAATAGTCGACCAACTTATAAAATGTACAAGGATAACATATTTTCCTAAACATAATGTATGGGAACACAGGTTTTTCAACTGCAAATGTAAGCTTGGTTTTATCATTACAATAAAAATCATAGTCCGGAGGCAAGTCGAACCGTACGAAGGAAGGAACTACGGAACCCAACATTGTGCGTGACCCGACCCGCACTTTGCCGGTTTTTATTAAATCGGATTTGATGTGTCCCACGGGATCTTACTATCGGAATAAAATGTACCCAGGTTATACACTATCAGTAGAGTTTGCGTGAAACAGTATCAAACATCCTTACATATGTACATTCATCCTCAAAAACTTAAAATAGCAGCAAAATTATTAATGAAAACAAACTTTCATATTATAGAACGTAATATTAACAAACCATTGATTTGTACAGTCTATCTTGTATCTGCTTTATCAGTTCTCACCAACGCAACGTCTGAACGTCATTACCAAGTTTCAATGGTGGTTTCAACCTTAGTGCATTTGCAATGGGGTTGAAATTGCAGTCAAAAGTGATAAATCAATTGTATCGAGATTGCCCAGCACACGTGGCAAGCTTATTACGTGGCACGAGTTTGTCGGTAAGTTTGCGTAGAACTTAATGGTTGGCTACGACCTACACGTTCCAGAGAGACGCGTGTTGCGACTGTGATGGTGGATAAAACAAATGAAAGAAAGCAAGCAACAAATGAAGTCATCATGACACTATTATACGATGGTACTAACGTAAAGGAAACAAAATATGATAAACGCGTGTCGTTTGATGGAAATCGCCGTGGCTCGTCGTATCATCTGAGGTCGTGCATAGAGAGTTAGTGAGCTTGTTAATTTCCACAATATCACAGGCTACGATTTTGACAATTTCTTGCATTGAGTCTTCAGGCAGCGATTGACTTGCAACAATTGCCTGTAATTCGAGGCGATCTTGTTACAATACATCGATTTACATAAACACGGCGAACGCTCGCTTGAGCCCTCGGCTTAAGCTTGGTCCATTCTTGGTCTAAATAGTGAACGTAGAGGTTGTGTGTGTTTTATTTAATAAAACACACACAGTAAAACTTTATGTACACTCGATAACAATGATGACACTTAAAAGGATTCGCGAAAAAACCGACAGTCGAGTGGAGCAAGCGACGAGCGGCTCACCTGCTGCTCTGACTGTTGCAATGCTCGAGTTTTAACGCGTTATATTACACGGATTAGACCTAAATGCAACGAGTCAAAGGCCGTTTTTCTATGCACGGACGAAAAACGAGTGGCCTGGCCGTTTTGCTGCAAGTCTCATCGTTGCATATATTTCGGAGCCTTTGGGCCATGGAAAGCGTAGCAAACAAAAAAAAATCGAAGCTATTGTTAACAAATCTTTGTTCGTCGGCCAGTAACGAATAGTCTACAGAATAGCCAATTGGTAAATACACAAAGAGCTGAGCCAACCTTTTGTGGCAACGATGCAGCAATAAACTTTGGCTTTTCGTTGGAGAAATTAATTGGAAAACTCAATAATTGGAACAAAGCATGAAGTTTTAGATGAAAATGTTCGCTGCGTCTGTCTGTAGGATGCTTTCGGGCCTTGAAACTAGGTGCGACTGGTAGGAAAAGATAATATGTAGTAGGAATGGTGTTTCATATGATAGGTCAATATATAACAATCCAAAAATTCCACATTAATGAAAGTCAACACAAGCAAACAAGTCATAATGCCATAAAATATAAGTCATTTTTTTGTTTCGAAGTTACTATCTATGATCATACAACATCATACTTGTATATTTCAGAAGAATAAGACAGAGGATCACAGACTGTACATACTTGATGCGTACACCCCCATTTCACCAGTTATATCGAAGTCCCGTATAGGTAATAGGTGGCGAACTTATTGCCATCAACCGGGAATAAAATCCATACTCCTAGCTACTCCTATGGAATTCATGTGGAAAAAAAAAACAAAAACAATCGTCAGGGTGTTTTTGTTTAGCCATGCACACACACAATATAGATAATTAAGCACAGACCATAAAATATTAACTTACATTTTCGGCACTCACTTGTGAACAAAAATTAATTAGAAATGCTCAACGCAGCTCTAAATCAACTACTTCCTGTGCATTTGTACAGCATTGTTTTTGTAATTCACTCCCCACTCGACGTTACAAAAAGCATTCTTCTGTGAAATTAAATTAAAAACTTGGCGAATTGAGGAAGAAACCTCTTTGGAATGAGGGAGTCTGTGACGTAAGGACCGGGAGGGAAACATTATTAAAGCCAATGCTTGTGCGCGGTTCATAAAAGATATTAAAAATATATTTTTAGGAACAAATTTTGTTGAGACACGTGTTACCTTCTCGGTATGGGCTTTGATAATGTCAGTTTTTGTAGGAATATTCGCTTAACGGTGTTACAATACAAATTCAGGATTCTATTTTTGATGTACAGGCTACTTTTCAGATCTATTGCGATTAACCAGGCACAAAACTATACTCAGAAATTCTCACACAGACATTTCTGTATAAAATAATTTAAAGAGTTATTAAAAATATTTTAATCCTTTATTTTTATATTTTCTACACATAAGTTACACAAAATATTTCTTAAAAATAAAAACGTATAAAAACATTAAAATAATGAAAAATAGTGGTCCGCCGGTGTTGGGATTAGTTCAAGCTACCAGTAGTACCTAACTACTGGTAGCTAACAATGCGGGCCGTATAGAAGACTACTACCTTCTGAATCAGGCCCTTGATGCATCCGCCAAGCGAGAGTCTCAATAGATGTTCGTCGTTAATAATTATTATGATAGAAAATGTTTTTAAATAAACTGTACTACGTAAATTCGCAAAGAACTGAACCCATGAATCAAATAGAAAAAAAACGAATACACAAATCTTAAAGGGCGTTCACGCACTGCGTACATTCGTTCGCACGTAATTAGCAATTGGTTAGTGGGTACGTTGAACCCAGCATTACAAAACTCACACGATGTTTCATCGGTCATTGCTATAATTAGTTCGCATTGCAATCTTCACAACGCTCGCTTTCAAATGCTTGCCGTGTGACCTCACCTTTATAGAAGTCAACATTTAACTCTCAAGTACGTAATGAACAGACAACCTGCCATTACTTTTTTCTTTCTTTCTTAGTCGTGATTATTGCACCCATTTACCGCATGCTTTCTCTTGCCATCTCCTTTCGTAGTGACATCTAGATGTCTTTGCTGGTTCTGTAGCCGAAATTATTACTAAACATAGAGTCTTAATTGTGTATACCTTTTTGTTGTTTAATTGTCTTTTTTAGTAAGTGTTTCACATATAATATGCATGGTAGATTCACATCTAATAGATGTTAATCAGAAACATTGTTTTGTAACTTTTTTATTGCATTTGTGATTGTACATCAGGTTTGTGAACTAAAAAAAATCGGTGTATTCCCGTTGTCCCCATAATCGGTGTCCCCATCACGGGCACATCTGATCCTTACCGTTGTCCCCGTTATGTACATATGGGCAATGGGGACAACGGACAGTTAAGATTTCACGTATCGTTGTCCACTTTAAATTTTTAGTTATTTTTTAAACGTGGGTTACTTAGCGCGGCAAGTCTAAAACTAAAATGAAAGATATTTTGTACATAATAGATTTTAATCCAAAATATAGGAAGAAATAAGACATGTTTACACACAAAACACATCTAGATTTTTAAATGGAAGGCAACAAACGTTAAGTATTTAGTTCACACAATCAACATAGCAGCTACCCATAAAGTAATAAAAAAATTGTTTGTGGTTGGTATGTTGAAATGATTAAAATGATTTATAGCACACAATAGAGCAACAAATGAGAATAACTAAATACACTCGTTACCCGTGGTCCCGGTGGGTCGACCCATTACCGGGTCCATGGGTAATTTTAATTACCCGTGGTTCCATGGCATTAGGGATTGCTCCCGGACTTCTGACTATATCGATAAAAAATGAAAACCATCAGTTACACACAATATAGTTTACTCAAAAAAATAATAATTCCATCCTTGGGAACAAAAACATACTCATACCAGAACTACATAATTATATTGAAAATAATGAATTCATAAACCGATACACACGGACACCACGGGGACTTATGAGTCATAAACTATCTTAACATTTCTAATGCGTATCCAACTGATATTTTGCCAGTAATTAATTCACGTCATGCTCCCTGGCGGAACCACCTTTGCTGTAACAAGTATAAGTTACATGAAAAATTCTATGGAATGTCTATTAAATTCTAATCCTATTAAAAAAAAGTCTATATCTCTAGTTTCGCCGTAAACTTTTATTTAAAGTGGTTGCGCTGCAGAGTATCCTTCCCAGCGAAACCACCATGATATTTCTATTACTATTCATAGTATTTGCAAATATATAGTATCAAATAATTCTATAACAATTCTATATTGAACTGGCACCCCTAAATCTTCAATCTAATTTAAATATACGAACCAAACGGTGCCTCAAACTTTGTCTTCGAAATAATCACTAAGTGCCTAGAAATAAGAATTGAAACAACTAGTTATATAAGAAATTAAGAATATTTTTTTCACGTGTTTTATAATTTGTAATAAGAAGTATGTTTTTTTTTGGTGTGTAACATAAGTTAAGTTGTACAGTGGTTAATTTCTTATATAACTACAAATACATTCGTAAATTATAAATACTTGTGTGGCAATCACATGTGTAGCTATTATTTAGATAGTATGTATTTTTTTAATTTTAAATGTAGTCATTAGTTCCATTTTGTATTGGTACAATATTCTCTGTATTAAGGCACTCTCACTTCTAATTTGAACTCAACGGGGACAACGGGCATATTTTGAGAAGCATATATTACAAGAAATTAACGGGGACAGCGTATAGGGACAACGGGCAGTAATTTTAATTATTTTATTAAATTCCCTCTGTCCCCTTTAACGGGACATGGCCTATGGGGACAACGGGCAGTAATTTTAATTATTTTATTAAATTCCCTCTGTCCCCATTAACGGGGACATGGCCTATGGGGACAACGGGAATACATAAAAAAATCGTTCATCTATTGCTAGGTTTCGCGTTGCTAAAGGAAAGAGTCGCGCGCTCATTATACACTCTGAAACCAATTTTGAGAAGTATGTATTCAAGAACTGACTGCTTCTCATTTACGCGATCCTTACACAAACATTGTATGTAATGAGCTGTTCCTATTTGAGGAGTTCAAAGTACTTGGTATTTTCATCTCGGAATAGCATGGTTCAGTACTAAAAATATCACTTTGAGGAGGACGGCGAAAGTCTCGTCTGTTTATTGTAATATAATATTATTATGATGGTTTGTCATACGGAGTTTTGATTAGAATATTATGATTCATAACCGTAAAAAATAGATATGTTTTATAAAATAAAATTAGTAGTAACCTCAAATAATATGATTTCATGAAATGGTCATTGAATAGTATTAGAGTTATGTACATACATCGGTGACTTTTAATGACTGTCCGTAAATTCATATTTTTACCCTGTGATCATAGGAGTATTTAAAAGATTGCATGTAGCGGAGATGAGAATGTTGAAGTGGATGTGTGGTGTGACAAGAATTGATAAGGTAAGGAACGAGTATATTAGAGGAAATTTAAAAGTTCTGCCAGTTACAGAAAAGTTGAAAGGGAATCGACTGTCTTGGTATGGGCATGTTATGAGGAGGGACGAATCGCATGTGATTGTGATAATTGATGGAAGAAGAGACGGAGAGGAAGACCAACGAAACGATGGATGGATTGTGTGAGGAATGATATGAAAGATAAAGGAGTAAATGATATAAAAGATAGCGTGACGGTTGACAGAAGAGAATGGAAGAAAAAAAAACGTTTTGCGCCGACCCCAAGTAACATGGGACAAGGGCAGGAATATGATGATGATCAAGGAGTATTTATTTAAAATAATATTCGTAAAAAAACGAAAAACTTGAAAACTTGTTGGAACTTTGACCAATAACTCCGTAACCAGAAGGTTTCCAAGTAATGTCCGATTCCTTTTAGAAGTTGCGGCCAAACCGAGTAGCCTCGCTACGGACACCGGACTTGGTCAGATAATACAGTACAATTATCTGTCAAAGTGTGATGTCCACAATTCGGTCAACTGTCCAGTCCACTCGGTTTGTCCGCACCTAAACAAATGATCGTAAAAACGGTAAGACAAGTGACTCTTGGCCTTTTATATAACACCTTATGAAAACCCAAGCGCGTTGTTCTAAAAATAATTCTCATCAACGTCGAGAAAGTGCTTGTTGACAGAGTCTCGCAATTTACACCTTTCTCCCTCTTACATGATATTAAAACCTCATGTTTTTCATCTTGCATCTCTTTTACTACTGAAAGGATGTTTCACTCCTTCACAAGACCTCTTCTGTATGCATGAACGCTCAAGAACGACGCTTAAAGACCAACTTACGAGAAACTTTGAATTTTATAACTAGTAGTTTCAGAACTGTTTGAAAGAGACCGTTTTCTAGATTTTTTGGAGTTTTAAGTCTTGCAGTTACTGAAGTACTTGTGTTTTCAGTTAAAAAAGTCTTCTCGCAGATTAAGGCATTTAAACTTTTATTAAAACTCGTATTTTTTTTTACGGACCGTTCGTTGCTTATCTGAATGTCATTGGTTCTTTGCGAATAAATGCAATCAAGTTGTCAGTTACCTACATACATCAATATTTAATCACTTTCAATCCAATCTTTTGGTAAAGTGATAATAAATAATAATCTAATGCGACAGGCTCTGCAAATTAGATTTTCGCAGTGCTATAATATATTGAACATATTAGTTTAACAGTCCCCGCCTTAATTAACATTAACAGAGAACTCAAATCCAAACAATTTCAAACTCTGAGGTTAACCAAACATATAACACCTTTGCACCTGCAAACATAGACCGACCCTACAATTTTCGCAGTCGTTCAACTTCGGGTTAATTCGGGTTATTTCGGCTGATTACGATGGAGGTCGTACTGATTGAGCAATAAGTATTCCAATTGTCGCCTTGGGCTCGCTAACAACTCAATTTGCGCACTGGGCTCAAACAGGGGGATATTGAAAAGCCTGTACTACCCTTTAGTTCAGACAGGGGCAAGTTTTTGGGTCGAATTCAGGAAATGAAGGGTGGAAGATGGAAAGACCCATGTTTGTTCCTGTTTGAGTTTGTGTACATGTTTTATAAAGCACTGATAGGGTAGCTTTTATGGGGGTTTGCTTGTGGTTACTCGTGGAGAAAGTAAGAAAAATGTTTGTGTGTATGACACGGGTGAGATGAAGATTCAATGATTTGTCGTCATTTTAAACATAAGACATACTTACGTCATCTTCATGTGAAGTACTCGGAATTCAATGGGCTTGTTGGCGTTTTTAATTTAACTTTACATAACACACATAACATTACGTCACGGTTTGGCAGAGATGTACCTAATAGTACACCCACATTTCGCCAGTTATGTTTAAGTCCCATGTGATAGGGGCGAGCCTATTGCCATCAACCGGACGCAAATCCAGACTTCGAGGCTGCTCCATGCCGTGTAGTTAAAATGTCACCACTAATAAAAGAAAAGTAGGAAAGAAAATAGGAATACTGCCTCTTCTACAAAACACTCTAAGAAGGATAGCAATCTATATAGAAATTAAAAATTATGCAACAGCGTTTTTAATACATAAGAAAATTGTGTACTAAGATTGCTCACTTCATACATTAAAAAGCAAACTAGCTGATTACTGCAAACAAAACGAGCATGAACACAAACATGGACGCAAAAATAAGAAGACGTAGCAAAATCTACATACTTAAAAACATCGCATATTTCTACATGATATTACTTCAATAAATAAAAGAAATGAGAATTCCTTATTCATGTTTACTCATGTAGTTTCCATATTTTCTTGAGTTTATAACATGTTTGTCTGTAAAAGGTAAAAGAAAATGAGTTTTCTTTTACATATCTTTTCGTTTTGTTAACATCTCGCTGTCTTTCACAATGTTTAGTAAAAACTAGAAAACATCACGTGCACCTTAGAAATTACTCCATTTACTCCAACTACACCTTTTCCATACAATACCCGCGTGTACGCACGGCCATTTTGAAAAACATAAAAGGTCAGTATACCAGGAAGGTGACCCCTTTCTCATTTCCACTTACAATGTTTATTTATTAAGACGTCTAACCTGCCTTACATGAAGACACGTGTCGCCGATAAAAACGTGCTACGACAAGAAAACGTGGAAATATCTACAAATTATTGATAGAAACTTCTTTGAATCATTTGAAAGGTCAACCAATGGGAATTGGTGAAACAAATTATAGGTTTCTAATAACTTTCGACAGTTGTTGTCTAATATATATGTATGGGTTTACTCATGTTTATTTAACGTAGAGCTTAGAACAAAAATTCAAAGACATGTGACATCTACCAACCCTTCCCTCTCATAAAGAGGAGGCCTGTGTCCTAGTAATGATAACATTATTGGCTGATTATGCTTATGTTTAGGGCCTAGACAAAGTGATATTCTATCAGCGTTATTGATGATTTATTTTGATTATTGATGAAAAGTAAAAAAAAGTAGTAATCGGGGGGCACGGCAGTGCCCCCGCCAAGTCGAGCGCGAAGCAAACTGCCGTACCATCCTTTACTGGAACCATTTCGCCGCATTTTCAGGCCCCTATTTGAGAACCTCTGGATAAGACCAGAACGCAGAAACTTTCGTCATTCAGTAAGCTATAATTACATACTTAAAATCCAAAATTTCAAGTCTGTAGGTCAGTTAGTTCCGAAGTTAAGCAAAAGCAAAGTTTTGCATTTATGAAACTCACTCACTCACTCATGATCATCAAAATAGAACTAGTACTTCCCATAAACTCAGAGAGCTGAAATTTGGTACAGAGTTAGGGTTTAATGGCCACATAAAGGGAAAACTATAATAACTAGGATAATCGAAGATCTGGAGTACCTGGTGACACTGATTAGAAAACACTAGAGCCCAACGAAACTATAAATAGATCGACATTACCGCCTTTTCAAAAAATATTCAACTTGGTGGGCCGCTTCATTTGATGTCAAAAATGGATTGAATTTATAAGTTTATCAATTGGAAATTACTTTGTGTTGTTATTAATAAAAACTTCTGCCTACCGCTACTAGATGGCGCTGTGCATTTTCGTCTCATTTCTGAATCGCGGTGTTAAGACTACACATAAGATATTCTAATAAAAGAAATCAACATACCCACGTTTCTACAAAAAGAAGTGAAATCCCACCAAAAACATTCTGTAAAAAACTAGCCAAGTCTCGATGAAGCTGCTTGTTTATCTCTAAAAAAGTATTGAAATCTAGACAAAGTCGTGCCAAGTGTAAAGTTCCATACTGCGATTTCTTTATTATTATAGTTAATGTTGTGTGACTTGGCCGTTAAAGTTACACAAGGGGTGGAAAATTGCCACTTGGAAAACGTTGATTTAATAACCAGTCAATTGTAGGCTTGATAAAGCTGCATATTTCAATAATACTTATTTATAGTCTAAAACAAACAGTATAAAAAAATATTTTCAGTACAGACGGACTTCTAGTCATTGATATATGTCTGTCTGCATGTCTATTCGATGTTAGATCGGTGGTCGATTTGACGCTCGAAAAAGAAGATAGAAGAAGTCAGCATTATCTGAATGAATGCGTTGCACAATCAACAACAGCCTAAAATGAGACTAGCGTCCAATTACCAATAACAGTATGGGCTATTATCTCGCTTAACAAACATAGGTAGGTACAACAGAATGTTATATCTGTGTAAAAAAATGACTTTTATCCACTAGCGTATAAAGAATGTTCAACGGCCAAGTCACACAACATTAACTATAATAATAAAGAAATCGCAGTATGGAACTTTACACTTGGCACGACTTTGTCTAGATTTCAATACTTTTTTAGAGATAAACAAGCAGCTTCATCGAGACTTGGCTAGTTTTTTACAGAATTTTTGGTGGGATTTGATTAACGTAAACCACCAAAATGCTTATGTGAATCGTGTTGAAATTTATTGGAAAAAAATACGAAACGCCACGTTTTTTTCAGTCTCCTCAAAATCACGACCCGTATTTTTAGAAATCAACATTAACTTCTGTATTTTTTTAAGAACCTTTACTCTTAAAATTTCATTCACAAAATCTGTGAAAAATAACCCTCTACTTTTCCCTCGTATAAAAATGTAACTTCGATGCTTACTCTGAACTTGAGAAGTTATGCAGAAAAAGTGTCAACAACGTTGCTACGCGGGCGAAGTCGCCGGCTTTAGCTAGTGTCATTATAAAGTGAAGAACGGTTCCCGATGTGCTCGGCTCACGCTTGACTAAACGTTGAAGCGGTTTCATGAATAATAAATGGCCAATGGCAAAAATGAGAACGAAAATTAAGCCAAGATTCGTTGTAAAGAAAAATGTTTCTGAAAAGATTTAATTATTTGTCCTAACTCTGCGATTTCGTTGAAAAGTATTAGGTAATTGAATATCTTGGGAATCATGTCTTTTTTTCTCAAGTATTGACTTTTAAGTGTTGTTGAATTTGGATTTCTTGGACAGTACCTATATTTTAATACAGAAAGATGTAAAATCAACATTAATCGTGTACCTGATTATAATAATGTTTAATAGATTACCAGTCATTTAATCAACCTTTTTTTAAATAATAATTATTTACATTTAGTTTCAAACAAATAATTTGTAAGAACCATGGGTTAATTAATCAGAACTGTGACATGTTGGAATGCCAAGTTTTTCATTCGTCAAAAAGAGAATTTTGTTGAAAAATTAACAGTTTCCGCTTTCAGCGACGAATTTTTTGTGTCACTTTCAGGAAACGTTTTCCATTCCCTGATCAAAATGTTTTAACTAGGTAGAATCAACTTACTAAAATGTTGTTTACTTTTAACTTTATCGTATTAAACACGACACTTTGGACGTCGCCATTAGCAACGCATACAAGCAAATCACATTTTATTTTGACGCTAGAATATAACAATAGAATTCCGGAGTAATCCATCGTTCAAGTTAACTCGCAAAGCACATCCGTCTGAATATTTTAATCATCAACTGCCTAGCCTTTTCCCAACCATATTGGGGTCGGCTTCCAGTCCCGGTTGGACTAGAAGCCGACACCAATATGCAGATGCAGTTATCAGTATTTTTCATAGAGCGACTGCTTGTCTGACCTCTACAACCTACTGCTAGCACTGAGTAATACGATAGCTGGTCTTAATCTTTCATATAGGACACTATTACTCTTTAAAATAAAAGATTTGAAATTTTTGTTACAGAGTTATAAAAACCACCGCAAAAAAGGCGAAGAAATATCGCTACCTATTACAAAAATTCAAAACACGTTTATAAGAAATCATCGTAAATTCTTATGATTTGACAAAAAATAATAATTACATTATTCATCTGTGAAGTGTATTTCCGTTTATTTAAACAAACCTACATTATTCATTTGTCAAAGTTAGGGTTGTCACCCTTGGAAGCCAAATTTGCCTTTACTTATGTTTTTGGTACGATTTATTGACTTTTATGATAAGAAAAAATTACTTTCAGCTTGGAGAATGAATGACAAAAATGCAATAACTTAAAAACAATAAAGATATCACAAAGATAAATTATATCAAAGTTATTTACATAATTTTCCGGCCAAAATACACCAGCGAATCGAATACTTTCTTCTCATGGTAGTAGGAGTAACACAGTAAGGTTTTAGTCGTAGACGTACTTTTGTCTTAAAAATAGCCAAAAAACTGCGGCTAGCTTAGCAGCATAACAACAGCTTTCAAGAATAACATCATCTGTCTCTGTTAACCCTAAAGTATTTCTCTCGTCAGTGCTACTCATGCCTTTTCTGTATTTAAATTATTTATATTTATTTTGCGGATTAAAATGATGAGGGTTGGAATGATGAGGTGGGTAAAAATGACATGGTCATGGTTTCTATTTTTATTTCTCAATCTCCATCCCTCTCACTCAGAGAGGGCTGTATTCCAGCTTACGGGCATTATTTACGACTATGCTGTGACGACTCATGATTTGAATATTTTTTTCACTGTCTCACTGTTGGGCAACGGTCTCTCCGGCTATATGCATCTAGATCGTGTTGTCCCCGATTTCTGGGCCGGCCTCGGCGGCGCTGTCCAGCTTTGCTTGCCACCGATTGTGTGGAGACTTTTGCCCAGTGGTCACCGTGCATGCGGCAGACGTGACCCTCGCATTCCCATTTCAGCCTAGCAGCCTTATGGTAATATAATAATGAATAATATTACGTGTTAATGGGATTATCTTTTTTAATTGATTTGCATTCATATTTTAACAATTAGAAGTAATTACATAAAAAGTTAATTGGAATTGGTATTTAAATCATTTGGTATAAAATAATAAATCCAATTCCAAAGTTTTCAAGCTTCGACAGATTGGAAATTAATTACTTTCTTTTCGAATTTCGGTACGCACTTAGTTAGCGAAGTCCAAATGATTCTTACGGCTCTAATTAAGTGATTTCTGTGAAAGAGGAAAATAAATTGATTTGGGAAAGTACTTAGGTATGATACATTAAAAGCTTCACTCAAATACGTTGGTTTTAGAAAAACATTTAAGTAAAGTAGAAAAGAGGTAAAAAACCTTTCATCATTGTAATCATAAATTATTCTTTGAATTTTGTTAATAGTGTCTATTCTATACCTGTTTGTTTTGAACCAAATCAATGTAAAAAACATAATATTCTCTTTTTGTTTATCCAACTTTAGGTTGAACGTACTAAATGAAAGCTTGAGTTTCATAATTTTCTTTTCCTTGTTATAAAAATGGTCCGTATCAACAAAGAAATACGAATGATTTTATTCTTCACTTACTCTATCAACCCTTTAAATTTAAACGAATAAATGGTTCTCGGTAATGTAAAATCAGCATAATCCTTTCAATATTTTACAGGAAGGATACAATAATTTGCCAAACAAAACCCTATACGGAATTTATTTCCAGTATTCTCATTGGTCAGGCACCGTATTCAATTTATTAAAGGTAAAATCTCAAATTACGGGAAACGACTAACAATCATTAAATTGCTAACTCATAGAACGTAAAATTTGTTAGGGGTATATTATATAGGAAAGGATAGTATATACTTTATTGTACACCAGAATTGAAACACAACTTTATTACAATATTTGGGTATCGTATTACCCAGTATTAACTGGGTTGCGGAGGTCACATATGCAGTCGCTCCATGTAAAATACTGGGCCGGCAGTCTCGACATAGATACCGACATTGCCGCAAACCTTTCGACCGCATAATTATAACAGAAAAAATCGGTTGCAATAACGTTGCTTGCGAGAAATGCAAGTCTGAACATCCAAGATGGCCCTGGTATTTAGGAAGCCGACCCCAATATAGTTTGGAAAAGGCTAGGCAGATGATGACAGTGAGGAAGCCTGCCCTGTGCCCCAGTAGTGGAAAGATACAATCTGATTGGACAGGTCCACTCAAATATGTGTGGTTTTTTCTTCTAAAGACTACCTCGGACTATGTATATTTATATTTAGGTTAAGGTATTTATCTATGGGTCTTTGTTGCCTGAAATAAATGGTATTATATATGTCGCAGGCATTTTGTATGATTTCGCCATTTACATACGGCGTCGGCAATTTATAAACGCTTTTTTCATAACAGCGAGCGTTTATAAATTGCCGACGCCGTATGTAAATGGCGAAATCATACAAAATGCCTGTGACACGTACATAACAACAGAGAATCGAGGAGCCCCGCGCAGCGGGGATCCGTCGACCTGCTGACGGAAACGCTAACCCTAGACGGTCGACGTCAGGGGCACCCCGAGGTTCGGTTAGTTAGGTTCCTGTAAACCTTGCAGACAGAAATAGGAGCCCCGCGCAGCGCGGATCCGTCGACCTGTGTTTCGGCATATTAGATAATGACACGGCATTATACATTTTGCCTTCGGCATTTTTCATAACAGCGAGCGTTTATAAATTGCCGACGCCGTATGTAAATGGCGAAATCATACAAAATGCCTGCGACATATACAATATGCTATATGACTTGACCAATGTCTGGACTTTAAAGGAGACAGTGACCTCTAGGTTTGTTTCGGCTGTTTACGAGACACCGTGCACCGGCCCCATCTATTTTTAAAATATAACATATTGTGACGAGTAAAAGTGTTTTGTAAAACTAATTTACAGAAATATCATTATCAATAACACTAGAAACGGGATATTTACCATGTCCGACATGGAATATGGTAAATATCCCGTTTCTAGTGTTAATGATAATGTTAGTGACCATGACAGTTTAAAAACTTATAGTAAATATCATTTATGATTGATATAACTCCACACCACACACTCTTAATCATAACTGGTTTCTCATTTCAATTGCTCCTCGTTTATCGCGATAATATGAAAGGAAAACAAAAATTAAACGCTTCCATTTCGCTCTTACATTTCCTAAAGTTTTTTGTTAGGTGTTATTTTCTGCCGTTTTCAATTTACTTTCAGGACCTGTTTTCGTTCACAGTATTAGGGTACCGGGCTTATTTCTTTTGTTGGGAGAAAGTCGTGGCCGTGATGTGAAAGATAATTTGTTTAGTATTTATTTTATGTTAAGTCGGGTATTGTTAAACTATTAGGTACTGTTTTTGTTTCGGCCCTAATTTTGTTGGAATAAGTATTGGTATTGTTGTTGAGAGGAGCTTGTGACTACATCCACTCGGGTCGATCTTTAGGTTCAGCAGTGCTGGCCTAGGTTGGTCCGTGGATTGGTTACCACTTATTACATACCGAGTTTCCTCCTTGCATCGGAAAGCACTTTAAGATATCATTTTACCCAGTAATGATTGGGTTGTGGGGGACTGCTTATCTGAATAAGCAGTCACTCCGTGTAAAATAATGGTATTCAGCTGAATCTGGTTAGGCTGGAACCCGACCCCAACATAGTTAGGAAAAGGCTGGGCAGATGATGAAGTGTTGTTATTGAACCGCTGCAGGATTGACGAAGACTTAATATTTTATGGTTTTGAAATTTAAAGAAAATTTGATGGGTATTTCACTCGTCCTCCTTCCAGTGGTTTTAGCTGGAAAACCGACTTAACCCCAACCCTCTCCGGGTTAGGGTAAAGTCGGTTTTCCAGCTAAAAGCACTCGGCGGTCATCCTAAGAATAACCTATAACATCTTTTCTTGGAATACACCTCCATATATTGGGGATTACAGGTATAAGACACACTCCTCCTGTACTTCGCACAGCACGTCTTCGAAGAACCATTTTTAACTTAAACATAAAATCACGCCTGTAAGTCACTAAGGGTTAAGCAGGTATGTACCTAGAGTGCACCCATATTTCTCCAGATATGTGTAAGTTGCATGTAATACAAGGACTGACATGACTGCCTCGCTGGTCTAGAGATCACAAGCGCTATAGCTCATGAGCGTGAGATCTTGGGTACAATTCCCAGGTTGGTCTAAGTCATATTGGGTGTTTCTATCAGGCATTTATCAGAAGCATCCCCGTGTCTGGATTTCTGTTTGGTTGATGGCAACAGAAACATTTTTGTTTTTCTCCAAATAATACACAAAAAAAAATCATTGCCCAAGAATCTTTATCCTTATGCGAAATCTAAGCCAGCCTTATCCAAGCAACAGGTCTATAACAGCACCATATATTTTATCCTCACTCCAATGAGAAAGAACTAAACATAATGTTCTCATAACGAGTTTGATCATGATAACAAATAGCTGAGGGGACAAGTACTCCTGAAGGTTTTTGTGGCATAGTGCCAATTTTTCTTTGACAGTTTATTAGAGTTCTGGAGCTTCCCTTAAGTGTAATTTATGGATCTGAACTTAGATAACGATTATCCAATCAAGCTATGCAATACATAAGAGGATCTCTCTTTGTACAGGAAATCTATAAAAATTGGGTACCATGTTATACTGGAAATATATACGAGTAGCTTGATGCGTCGCCGTGTCGTCAGCGTCACCGATTGTGATAACCGAATAATCAATTTTGGTGTAGTGGCACTACAAAAAGTACTACAGCAACATAGAACAAAAAGTACTACAGCGCTATCTATGACGCAGAGGATAAACTAAACATCGAAATACATCTAAATCCTGCATCGCGCAAGTACAGTTATTCGTGACAAAAGACTATATAGAAGAACCCGACAAGTTGCCCACCAGACAATTATAACACCCGTCTGGTCGGAGGATCCTCCCTTTTCTATGGGGGATGAAGAACTTTACACCCTGTTCTTCATACGCCCAAATCGGCATAGTGTAGACATGTCCTTCTATGTACAGATGGGCACTTTAATTGTGTAATTTATTTCTTCATTACTGCTCACAAAACGGTGAAGGTCGTGAGGTAGGTAGTGTCGTAAGGAATGCGATATTTCATAGAACCAAAAAATCAAAGACATGTTCGCACTTATTGGATGACGAGCCCATCTCTCTCACAGAGGTCTGTGTCCCGACCATCCAATCTATGATTATACTTTATGGTCGCAGCAGTTATGGGCTGATTTTGATTATGTGTGTGTTTAATAAAATTGTAATCAACGACTTATTTAGCTCGCTGTTTAATACCTAACACAATTTTTTAACACCAAACCTGCATAACAAACTCGAATTTATTAACAAAAAACCCGCAAAACCATTGTTTTTGGCATTTTTATAGGAGTTGCGATATTTCTTAGCAGTCATTAATTTGACCCTTCCCTTTCGCCATGGGGTAACAGTTTTATATGGAATTATTTACAGCTGCAATTCACCAGCTTATGAGAAAGTAATAAAATGCTCGCCGTTCTTTTGTAGGCAGAATGAAGTCATATAAAAATCATCATAATTTTCACCTGACTAGGCAAGAGATAGCTCATATAGATAGACGCATTTTGTTTTTTTTTTGTTATCTGATCTTTGCCGTAATATCATTTCTACTGTTTCTTGCCAGAATCACACTGTTGCTGTCAAATTGTTGTGAAGGACAAAAATTTGAGATTCCTTTTTCGTGTGGTTAGTGCATAACCTGGTGTCAGATTTTTATGCCGCCCATGTGCCTCTGACTTGGCTTTACTTGCCGTCGAGAAATATCTCTCAGGAATGTTGGTTTGATCTCCTCACGATGTTTTCCTTCACCGAAGCAAGTGATAGTTATACAAAACGCACATATGAACCCGAAAAATAAGAGATATCTTGGGTTCGAACTGGATACCGATGACTTGGCAGTATGACTGTTAATCACTGTTGTGAACGATAGTTATTCATGTCAATGAAGTGGTAACGAGACAACCGTCAGTCGTCATGACACAGTGAATAACTAACATAACACGTTGGTTTTGAATTACATATTTTATAATCTCTTCGGGAAATAGTAAGTATTTCCCGAAAAGATAAAGTTAAAAGCCAATATTGACTGTCACACCATAATTCACACCTGTCGCAGACGCAACATAAACCACTAGCTTTATGTTTTATACTCATTTTATTAGCCTTCCACCGTTTACGAGTCTAGACGTATATTTATATACGATATGTTCCAACAAACGCGTTAACTATAAAATTACTGTTGTAAAACTATGCTGCGTTCACACGAACAGAGTAAGAAGGCGACTGAAATGGAAAACCTATTACGGAAAATCACATTGCTCAACCGACTTAAACTAAGAGCTTTTTTTTTCGTTCTTGTTTGCTGACATCTCTTTGAGGCGCGCATGGAACAAGAACGCGCTGTCGACATGGCCTGTCGTCATAAGACGGACGGACCGTCCACAGGCCCGCGCCTATGGTGGCCGGAAGCCACCGTATCCTCCGGGCGATCCTCACAATGGTAACACGCGGGCGTTTCCTCCCGCCCGATTCAGTGCAGGTACCTCCCGAAACAACCGTGTCCGGTGAGGACCTGCATCAGGCGGAAAGTGAGGGCGCCGTGGCGCCTCGCCAACCAGTCCTCAAAGAGGGGACTTACCGTCACTATTGTGGCGAGCCCGTCCGGGGTTGCGCGACAGTCGCTCTCTCCATGTCGCCATGAGATCACGCCGGAGCGATTTCTGTCAGCTGATCGGCGATTTATTATTTCTTCTTTTCTTCTTTGCCGCGGCAGCTTTAAATAATTGCTTAAGGTTCTTCTTAAGCGTAATTATTTCGTATACCCTTTAGGTTGATGGTCCTAATGCTTTAAGATTTGGTTACCCGTTTGACTTAATTCCTTTTTATTAAATAAATATTTGTAAACAGAGGTAGGACAATTATTGCGACACGTGTCATGTTTGTCAATACATTTATACTGTAATATTTCATAAAACATAACACCACGCATGAATTTTCCCGAGGTGTAACTTAGTACATATCATTTTGCTTGAATTTTCAGTACTACTTACTCGAACGCCACTGACAAAATACTGAAAATCCTATTAAAAAGTACTTACAAACGTGCTCCACTTATTATTCAATCAGCTAAACGTAAACGCGCCTTGATAAGCTCAGAGATTTGCCTGATAACGTGTTTGGATTTGCGCTGTTTCATTCTGCACTAGACTTTATTTCGCTTCGCCTGTTCAATAGTTTTTTTTTATTTCAATTGAAGGACGTATTGTGAAGGAGGTCTTTCGTAATTGATAGAGTTTAAAGTGATTGTAACAGGTTTTTTGTTTTTATAAAGATTAATTTTCTTTTGTCTACAAAATAATATTGTTTTGTGATGGATGAGACATAAATTGTTTCTTAAACGAGATATCAGTTTATGATTGCCTAATACATCAATGTTTGTTTACATTGGTAAACAAACATTGATGTATTATTTCTTTACTTGGCTATATTGAAACGACAGATTCTTATCAACTGGTTAAAAATTATTTTTTTCACTTTCGTTAATTTCATTAGTCATTGCAAATCAGCAGCATTATTGCCGAAACCAATATTGTCCTATATTGTACTGTGATTTTTATGTATTTCTTTCGACTGTGCCAGATAAACGTTCTTCTTCATATCTTTTCTTTAATCAACTTCCTGCCCTTGTCCCATGTTACTTGGGGTCGGCGCAACCCGTTTTTTACTTGCATTCTCGTTTGTCAATCGTCACGTAATCGTTTACTCCTATTTCTTTCGTAACATTCCTCACACAATCCATCCATCGTATCCTTGGTCTTCCTCTCCCTCACCATCCATCAACATTTATATTCATCACTCTTTTAGTCACACGCGATTCGTCTTTCCTCATCACACATGCCTAATTGCATATAGGTACCAAGACAGTCGATTCCCTTTCAACTTTTCTTTTACTGGCGCAACTTCGAAACTTCCTCTAGTATACTCATGCCTTACTAGCTTTATCCTTTCTGTTCTTTATTGTACAGACGCCAGCACATCAAGCTACCCAAAACTGCCAAATTTTCCCAATCAACCTTGAACCTAATGCGTTAGCGATAAATATGAAAATCTATTAAACAAATATGACAGAGTGTAGTAGTTTCATGTTTTGCAGATATCTAACACGGCACAGTTAACTGTAACTTTCAATGCTTTTAAGGAACAATTTGTATAGGTATTTCTTATTATGTCTCTACGATCCATTGGGAATAACTAGAAACGACAAGCGGTCAACGCCTAAAGGAAAAAACCCTCAAACGTTAGCAAATATTATAACCCGTAACTTTCCACGAATTTTCCGGGATTTTCCCGGGATCTAATCAGGAAAGGACCTCGGCTACGATCGTATAACTCATCCGTAAAAGATTTGAAAATAGTCGTCAGTTTTATGAGGGCGGGTGACATTTCTGGCCAAGAATGCAAGATTGACCGATGGATATTATCTTTGCCCGGCGCCATAAAAGAAAAATAAATGGTACTTGCAAAATATGTCTGACAGAGCCATTTATGATTATTGTTGTGGTTTTCTGTAATTTAGGAAAGTTATGAAAGTGTATACTTAGTCGTTACAGGTAGCCGGTGGCCCGAAAGTGTGACTACCAGTAGTCAGTCTATCGAGTATCATATTACCCAGTACTATCTGGGTTGTGAAGCTCATAGGCACTCGTTCCATGTAAAATACTGGTATTCAGGTGCATCCGGTAAGACTGGAAGTCGACCCCAACATATTTGGGAAAAGGCTCGATAGATGGTGATGAATGAAAGCTTGTTTTAGGAACACTCATTCTTCGTTGTCGTAATGATGATTCCTTTAAAATTAAATGAGCTTCGACCAGAACTCTGCTACCTCGATAACGTTAAGCCTCGGATAGGTCATTTGAGATGCAGGTTGAGTTAAACTAACTGTCTGTAAATGACTTCACTCCATATAGTATAGCTTCTTTTAATTAACAATATCAATGAAAAGAATAAATAAAATGTTGTAGATCTATAATAAAACAGTGGCAAGCCGTTTAACGCGATTAACACTAGCTTTGATTTAAAATTCTATGTATGTTGCATGGTTTCACCACTTAACAGAGTGGCATCAACAAATAGTAGGATTAACAGCGGATTATGATGTAAGCGCGCCTCAGGGTATTAAGAAACCCCATAATGTACCTATGTACGTACAGTTGAAGAATTAAAAGGTTAGGTACGTTCTTAATTTTCTGACCGTCAAAGTGTTGATTGTAAATTGACAGTATGAAATGGTGATAATGTGTTTGTTATACGCCAAAAGAATGTATTAAAAAAAAATTGCTTGTGTTTTTTGTTTCTGGAGTGCACAAACTGATGGAAAAATAAATTTGTGTGTAATTATTAAAGCTTTGAACTGTTATGTTTTGAATTTTATTTCAAACTAGCTTTTACCCGCGGTTTCGCACGCGTTAATTTAGAATTTGGCAATCAATTCGGGTTGTACTATGCTTGTTATAATATAATTCAATAATCATGATTCGAATGACACATAGCGCTATTTAATATCGCAAGAATGTTATTGTGGTTTTCCTCGGTAACATTACTTTTTTTGGGATGAAAGGTACTCCATGTCCGTTTCTGTACACCTGACAACGTATATGCAAAATTTCAGGATGATCGGTTCCGTGGTTTAGACGTGAAAAGGTAACAAACAAACAAAAAAGTTACTTTTGAGTTTATAATATTAGTTAGGTATTAGGATATTAGTTAGGATTTGAATGCTAAGGTCATATTCCTGCGTACTGTCGAATAATTGAAACTTTAGGTGCAGTTTCGTTTTTAGTTTTGACCCAGGGTTTGAGATTCATGATTTCAAAATTTTTAATATACGAGCATGACAGTTCGAAAAGATGGCGATGTGCTGGCTATAAGATAAAATAATTTAGTTTAAAGTTGCCTAACTTTTTCATTCCCAAGCTGCTGGAAAAAGCAATGTCTTAACTATTAATGCAAGTGTTTGAGCTGTTATACTTTGATTTAAATTTTAATGGTAAGTTCGTGTTAGACACTAATGATTGTATAATGTTTGCTTTGAAACACTCGGTTTACTTAGAGTTGTTAAACTGTGGAACATGTTTATTATTGACGGCTTTGAATCGGTGTACTATTGCTAGTTAAGAATTATTAGGGGACTTTTCATTAGTCTTGTTGTATCGCTAGGTTAATAGATAATTGCGGTTCAGTATGAATGTATCAGATTTTGACAACAAATTCAAGTCAGAAAACTTTAATGTTTCCTGAAAATATAACGTTTCATTTACAACCTTAGATGAGATTTTCGTCATTCAGCAGTACCTTTGTCAATTAAAATTCAAACAGTCATACTAAATTATATATTTTTTCTGGCTTTTGTGAACAAACCCGATGAAAAGGAATACCTATACGAAAAGTTTTTTCTCTGACATATTTCGGATTTCGTTACACAACCGTCCTTTATTAAACTCGCGCAAGTAATTATAACAATCTGCAAAAAATCCAAAAAAGAATTTTCCTCATCTCTTTTTTGTTCACGCTTCGGTTTATGGGCCAAATCTAAAATGATTCTCTTGTTAATGTAGTTCACAGTAGTATCTTTTTCAGATTTATACTTACAACTAAATTACGTTTACAGTAAAACCATAAAAATAATATAGTTATAGTATAATTATAGTTTAGACACGGAGGCGTGTCTAAAAAGGCCAAACGGAAACTACGACTAAAACATTTTCGTCTTCTGTTACTGAGGTTTTTTCAGGTTAACAGAACAGGTATGACAATAATGCTGCTTTGAATATTCATAACAAGAATTATACGAATAAAAGCGATTAGAAAAAAGAGATATTATTCAAAGCACGGATTATCTCATCTCAATTACAATGTTAGTTTTCCGCACAAGAGCTGGAATGAAATTCCCACTTAAGTGTTTGTTCGGCTTTACTAACTGAGTTGCTTTAACTGTCAGTTCCTGAAAGCCTGTTAGAGATTTGTAAATCTGCTGTCAGATCTCATGCGAGCTGTGATTGGTTAATTGAAATCACAACAGACAATTCAATTAGGTACACATTCATTTGAATAGACGTGTTGAAGGCCGGGAATATGGTTGCCAAACACACTAAGAGTGGAATTCACTATGAAACTGACGTGATCAGGAGGTCTACTCTCTAAGTCCGTCAACGACGGACGGACGGACGGACGGGCTCGTCCGACCGTAGTCCGTTACTACGGACAAACCCTACTCCCTATTGATTACGGATTCATGATTTTCGAACGGAGTCATAGACAATATTCGTGAACGAATGACGCATGGCGATAGAGTTGCGCTATTTTACTGGTCGATTACCGGTTTACTAACTTTATGATTTTAAAGTTTTTAAACAAAAAATATTATAGTTATTCTTAAAAAAATTACCTCATTTTAACAATATACATTTTATTATTATAGAATTGAACTATTTTTGCTATTTTTGCCCGACTTGTGGCTTTATCCTGTTAATACCTTTGCTTTTCTTTCTTTTGACGGCAAGTCTCAAATGAAATGTCAGTTTTTTATTTACAATTTTATTAAATACATTCAAATATTAGGAGCTACAATATACGTAATTCGCATTATTAATACGACGCGGGAACTCCGTAATAAATGGTAAAATGGCCTCAACCGTTCAAGCAGCAACTCACGGGCGCAAATAGACACACTCCTCAACATTTTATGAGTGAGAACGAGTTGCAAAACACCAGCGGCAACCACATTACCGTGGTGCCCAGGCGAGTTCGAAGCTCGTTGCCACCAGTAACAAGCCGAGGACAAGCTGATGAAGAAGGCATTCGTGTGGAAAAGAAGAAGCCTAAACGCAATCAGTGCGGTTCCGAATTGACAGGTCCGAACATATTGCTGCATCCCGCTATTCCATCGACGCAGCTGTACATACACATCTACATCACATCACGACGCCAGAGGAGGTCGTGGAGTATATTGTATTCGCGGAAGTCTACATGATACCTCGACTCAGTGCAATAATTATATGGCCGACCAAACATAGTTAGTAGTTTTTCGTAAAAGTGTTCAATATGTTTTAGTTTATTGTACTTCTAAGAGTATTTTGTGTAGTGTATCTTCGATGCCTGAAAATAAAAGTAATTGATCTATTGAAAGTTACTTATTACTACGAACTTAGTTTAATATAAAACGACTATAGATAAATAAAAGGAAGTATGTGTTTTATTTTATTTAACAGTTTATTT
This sequence comes from Eurois occulta, assembly GCA_950022335.1. Taxonomy (NCBI): domain Eukaryota; kingdom Metazoa; phylum Arthropoda; class Insecta; order Lepidoptera; family Noctuidae; genus Eurois; species Eurois occulta. The sequence continues at coordinate 7,527,285 of OX465492.1, read as the reverse complement.
AAGTATAGGAAGAAGAAAGGAACAGAAAACATAGGCACAAAGGTGATGCTTATTTCTAAAGAAATCTCTTCCAGCATACCAGCGAAAGGAGAGTAGAAAAAGGAGATGTAGACGTAGTGTGTAAAAGAAGAAGAGGAAATAGAATACATAAAAACATAAAGGAAATGACAAGTTTAAATATAACATACAATATGTATAAGAATCATCATCATCTGCCTAGCCTTTCCCCAACTATGTTGGGGAAAGGCTAGGCAGATGATGATGATTCTGGAACCCGACCCCGGCTTCCAGTCTAAGCGGATGCAGCTGAATACCAGTATTTTACTGGGAGCGAACGCCTATCTGATCTCCAGAAATCAGTTAGTTCTGGGTAATCCCTTTCGTAAGACTGGTTGTCAGACTTTCGGGCCACTGACTACCTGTAACGACTGTCAAAGATCTACAAATGACAGCCGGGACCAACGGCTAACGTGCTTTCCGAGGCAAGGAGGAAACTCGGTATGTAATGGGTGGTCACCCATCCACGGACCAACCTAGGCAAGCGCAGTTTAACCTAAAGATCGGGCCGAGCAGCAGTTATTATGTAGCCACGAGCTCCTCTCCAATATATTACGTATCATATATGTATAAATACTTATGCAACTATGGCAAGTTGGAAATATATAGTTCTTTCACTCTTCTTTTGAAAACTGCAACAGTTTGGCAGTCCCTTATATCAGGCGGAAGAGAATAAATACCACAACAGCAAAGCGTGTACAGTAAAGGAGTAGGAGTAGAAGTCAGTAGCGTGGGGAGGGGATTTAAGGAGGTTCCTAAGATGCGACCTGCAAGGTGCATCAGAGAAACGGGTGTAAGAAAAGCGTTCCCGCAGATAGGCTGGTGTTTTAGGGTTATGAAGGATGTTAAAAAGCAGACACAATACTCGAGAGTTCCTGCGAAGTCGGATTGGGAGCCATCGGAGTATATTGCGAAAGTTGGAAACGGTCATACTTTTTGAGGTTAAAAACAAAACGAATAAAGATATTTTATAAACGCTCAAGTTTATTTAAAAGTTTCTCGGTGGCATCCAAATAACACGCATCGGCGTAGTCTTTGATGGGCTGGATGAGAGTTTGCGCGAGGGAGGTTTTGGTCTTCAAAGGCAAGTAGCTCTGGAGTGCACTTTGCGACTTACTTCAGCTACCTGGGAAGTCTACGATAAGTAAGAGTCCATTATCACCCCCAGGTTTTTGGCCTTATTTGCGAATTCTATCTGAACTCCTCATATGTTTTGATTGTAATAATGTATTGTTGAATGTATTTATATTTTTTTCAAATCGATTGGTGCCAAATAAATGAAAAAATACTCTGTTAAAAAAAATGCTTTTATTGTGCAAATTTGTTCTTTACTTTATCACAATCTTCCGCCTGTCCCAACACCCATTATGTCCTGTCACTGCTAAGGCCCACTGCACCTTGATGGATCCCCCGGGCATAAAAATTGAGAGCATCAAGTATCTGAAAGTATACAAATACAACAGTAACAATAGATAAGATCGATTAGTAGTAATACAACTCAATAATTTTCAGAATCTTCAAAATGTATATCGTTAGCCTAAGTCCTTAAATTTTGGATCAAACTATTACCTACCTTAATTCTTGGATCAAAACCATTTCGTCGCTTGTTGAGGCAAGACATATCTTCAGATAATTCCCGCGTGAGCCCTTGCAACCCCATGTCAGGAATAAGCGCCAAGCGGAAGTTTTGGCGCGAGTAGAATGGGCGTCGCCTCCGCTCTTCTTGTAGAGCTTCTTCAAGCATTAAAAAAGCAGCCATTGTATTGATTTTCTAAAAAACTTAAACTTTCGTCGACAGCACGATAACTATTTTGATGTCGTATCAACTGACATAACGATCCGTCCTAAGAAGTGCCAAACTCAACTTTTCGGACGGGCAAAAACACATCGGGAGTAGGGACAACTGTCAAATCGAGTTGTCATTCATTCTTCGTTCGGGCTCGAACTAATCGTCCGTCCGTCGGTGCTAGGGAGTAGGAAACGCCCGTAATTTCGGCCGAAACTACGGGTTTCGTGCTTAGAGAGTAGACCCCCAGGTTCAGTTGAAAACCAGCTTCGGGCACGAGTTGCATTTTGATGTACTGGGCCTATTTGCCGCAGCCGTGAGACACACAATAATTAACTTTTTCTTCTCGTGTTTAGGTTTAAGCTGAAATTATGTCAGTGATAGTGGTAATTGCCATTTAAATTTCACCGATCTTAACCGGTTAAGATCTACTGATCAAAAATTTAGTTTCACTGTTGATATTTGTACTAAATAAACTATTAAAAGTATTGGGAAAACACTTTTTTTGCTGAAGACATAACTGAGGACCTAGATAAAAAGAAATCGCTTTTAAAGTGTTTCTTATTTCTACAAAAATGTACATGATTGATGTAAGAGTTTCTGTAGCTTTTGTCCATACATTTTTGACTTCTCCGTCATTGTGATCACTTTGCCTAAGCAAACAGGCATAGACGTAAGTGATTGATCGATTGAATGTCTACTATAAATGATTCTATTGTCAATCACAATGTAGACCTTAGGTTTTGCGTCCACAAGTAGGTAATTTAAAACTCTAACAGAAAACCCATATCAATCATCCCTTCTCTAAATGTAAACCGAATAAATTTCACCTTCAAATGCTTCAATTTTTTAAACTACAAATGGGAAAGATTTAATCTGAGATTTTAACCCAAATAGTCTGCCCCAAACAAAGTAATTACTTAACTTTAAACATGGTTTTTGTACAAAGTTTTTGGTATCTTCCTTTCAAGGCTTTTTATTCCAATTCTCTATTGAAAAGGAAAAGATTTGTTCTCTTTAAAACGGCTAGTGAAATACGATGTTTCGGAAAGCCTTCTGCCTGCCCGGAGCGATCTATTGTAAGATCTCGGCGATGTAGTGTCTAGAATACACGACTATGGCTTACGAAACTGAATTTACATTTTAAAGGAAGTGCAGGGCATTGTTCATCTTAAACAATACTTTATTGTAAATGGATTACAAGTTTTTGTTCATCAAATCAAAGTGTGGTAAATGTCTAACCTGGCGTCAGAGTTTTTATGCCACTCATCAGCCTCGGACTTGGTTTTACATGCCGTTGAAAAATATCTCTCAGGCATGCTGGTTTTCTCACGATGTTTTCCTTCACTGAAGCAAGTGATAATTATACAATATGCATATGGATTCGAAAAATCAGAGGTGCGTGTCAGTCCGAGGGTCACAAAATTATATCACTGCCTGTACGGCATGTTTTTTGTATACGTACTAAAAAGAACGTAGTAAATAAAACGCGTTATGATATTAAATTTAATACCCTTTAAAATTATTATTTTTAACACAACGCACGCTGTCAACCCTCCTCTGCATCGCTACAGTACCGTAACGTGCATCTTAAGGTATAATTCAGCTAGCGACCGCAACAGCACACGGCACCGACCATAACTGACTTCAAACTGTTAGACTAGAAGCGTTTTTGTATAAAACTTACATACTCGTAGTGACCACTCGCATCGCTGCGTCATTGACGCTGCGGTTTACGTTTTTCGGTTGCTTTCAAAATTGTACTGTTTTAATTGTGTTGTTCGAAATAGTATACTAAGTCCAAATGGGTTCAATGACTGTAGTCGGCGGTGATTGTTTTTTTTTAAATCTCGGCAAATCAATATGCGAGCTTCACGGCGTAAATATTTTTTGAGTTTTTAAAATTGTGTTTATAAATAGTACATCATAGATAAACATGATTATTTAAAACAAATATTTACTTTTATGAACCAATTAACATTTACTTGTGTTCTAAATTCGAAAAAAAAGCATTTTCTATTTTTCAAATTAGGCCGTTTAGCGGCATGATACCTTTGCATTTTCTTCAACCTGGCGAAAGCAAAGCGCGGAATAAAAGCAAATTAAATCATAGTTTCCTAATAACTCCTGACAAAAATACTTTCCGTTTTAATATAATATTATTTCTTCGAAAGTGCATTGAAAAACGTTTGAAACGCGTCCCTTTGTTACAGCAGTTCTTGGCTCCATAACGATTTCGCCTGTAGCTCGGTGCTAATTCCGCCTCGAAAGCAATAACAAATGTACTATTCCATTCCGAATTTTGTCAGGTTTCTGATAAAGCTGTGAAACCTAAAATTTCTCATTAGCCACAAACCGTTCACTAGATAGGGTTAAAATACGCAGTAATAATTAAATTGTAAGACGAACTCTTGTATTAATAATTATTTAAAGTTTGAATACCACGTAAAACATTGTGACTCAGTGAGATTTGTTTACTATGAATTAATTAGCTAACTGTTCTATTTTGATTTAAATGTTTTTAAAATCAGACTTTCAAAATGATTCTTTAAAAAGTAGGTAACTCTTTTCATCATTATTTTGTAGTTTCCAATTGATCATTGCGATTATGAACTGAACTTTATCAAAGTAATACAATGCGGAAATATAAGTTTGCCCTCAAGTCTATTATAATTTATATATAGCTTTCAATCTACCCTAGAAAACGTCTTGCAAAAAGCAAAAAAACCATCAAATATTTGTCATTTCTCAAGATAGTACCAGGGTTTCATATTCTACTAGGGTTTAATATTCAATGAGGAGCTTACCTGCAATACTACATAATTCTAAAATTTACAACGAATAACTTCCCAGACACAAACTTGACTTTCCTCACCTTTTCGGAAGTTATCCTGTATGAAGTTACGAACTAATTCTCTTGTAAACTTCGAGCGTCTAAAGACGATAATATTAATATTTCATGAATCCCTAGTAGATCCTGCAGACAACTCCGTCCATAATCATATTCGAACGGAAAATCTTAAAATTAATTCCTGTCGGATTTCGAAAGATTATATTATGTGCGAAAATATTATGAAGCTTGTGATGCAAAAGGACTCAATTCAGGTAATTAATCACGATGTTGAGTTGAGTTCAGTTTATCTACTCGCAGTGAGGGTAAACAAAGACATTGCTTCGCAATTTAATGAAGTAGGGTTCATCGGTGAGTTAATGTCTCCGCTTGAATGAAATGATTATTACAATGTTTTATGTATGATAGGCAACTTTTTTGAAAATCTATACGTGTCTACTCATGTTATATATGCTATAGTAACTCTATCAGTCTGTCTGTCAACTTTCGGTGACGTCACAACAAACAACAAAAGCGGCGGGTGGGTGGTGGGTGTACTATTAGGTACACCTCTGCCTAACCTTCAGCGATCACAGGCGTGATGTTATGTTATCACTAAACCGATCGTTTTGATTGACAGATAGGTTTCCTGGGCCGGATAAGGGATGGATAAGGATATATATAAGCATATATCTAGGATTTTTACATAAAATATGAATACAAAATACACACAGACGCAGGCAACAGTTAAAATGTTAAACAAACTTAAAACAGATATTCATGGAACCTCCCTCTTTCTCTCGCATTTTTAATATAATTTCTTGTGCAAGTTACGCGTGGTTTTATTGAGTTACCACGTTTTTGTTCTTTCTTATTACATTTCATGTTATAGTTTGTTTATTTATTTGTACCGATATCGAAATCGGTAATACATTTAAATAATGATGATGAGATGTTACTTACGTACTGTTGTGGTATTCACAGGGCTGACGCGGAATTGCTTTGTGCGGTTACAAAAGGTACATCGGCGATATAATGTAACCGCTAGGAGCTTTTGTCTGTAATGGGGAAGTTATGGTGAACTCCTTTGAGCGAAATAGATGATAGAATTTAGTTGAGTGAGTGACGAGTTTTGTGTTCTTTGGTTGTGGTTTCCATTGATTTTTCTCGTTTACGGAACAGACTGAAAATACAGTTACTACTTTGTTTCTGGTTTTGTAAGATTCGATTTAATTTATTGGATAAACGCCAGAGCTTTTCCCGTATTTTAATGTTACTTGCATTAAAATCTCGGTCTTGATCTGTCAAAAATGACTCTAGTTTCCCTAGACATTTTTGACATTGATTTTTGCTGAGATAGAGAGGAGAGGAGCTTTTGGCTAAATATTAACAACCGCTCGGACAGATCTTCAGGTTTAGCTCAGCTTGCCTGGGCTGGTCCGTGGATGGGTGACAACCCATTACTTACCGAGTTTCCTCCGTGCGTCGCCGTTGGTCCCGGCTGTCATTTGTAGATCTTTAATAATGTTACAAGTAGTCAGTAGCCTGAAAGTCTGACAGCCAGTTTTGCTAAGGGGAATTGTATTTCCCGGGACTAACTGGGCTGTGGAGGTCAGATAGGCAGTCGCTTCATGTAAAATACTGGTATTCAGCTGCATCGGGTTAGACTGGAAGCCCTCAACATAGTTGGGAAACGGTTAGGCAGATAATGATGTCCAGATGAGATTGCGACTAGATTGTGCAAGAATTGGTCTTCGTTAAGTTGATTTTTTATTAGTAAATAGGAAGGACCAATACATATTGGAAGTATTTCTCATTTCGGTATTGAGTACATAATTCATATTTTATTCAGGATTGTAAGACTGTTGTGATTAAACTTTCACTAGTTTCATCATTATGCCAGAACGCAAACGTTTCTCTTGACGAATCTAACTTAAATAGAAGAAAGACACATACACAACACACACATAACATAAGCACACATACACACATAAATAAGCACACACACACACAACATACTCAAGCAACCTACAAGCTATATATTGTAATGTTGTGTGTATATCTTTTATTTCTGTGTGCAATAAAGAATAAGAATAAAGACAAAAAAAAAATTGTCGCAGGGACATGACGCGCATACAAAACGACAAAAAAAAAACCATAAACATACAACGTTTAACCAACATTAATTAATATTACAGGATATAACAAAAAAAAGTTAACAGCTTGCACGTCGTGACTGCGACATGCAGGTTACCACTCAGCATAATGCTATACTATGAGAGGCCAACAGCACAGAGCTGGATTTCATTTAAATCGTTAGGATTTCGTCAAGAGACACGCTTGCATGAGTCAAACTAATAAGATTATGTTTTCGACGATGCTCCACAAACTTGACAACCGAATAAACATTAAAAATTAACGCGAGACTAGGAACTCTAAACCCCTTAAAGCCATACAAAGTACTTTCACTTTTATTGCGTAGAAAAAAATATTACGCCTAAAAGAAAAAAAGAAAATATATTTCTTCAACGAAACAGTACTTTATCACCCGACTTTTATTCATCACTTGGGATTATTTCGTGAAAAATGACTTTGTCCGTACAATGATATTACCTACTTAGGTCATAACTTAGAGCAATAGGCATGACACAGGGACACAATGGCTCTATTTATTATCTACGTCTCCAGGCGATGCGATTTTTGAATCATTATTTCTTTCGGCCCGATTTACATTGGTCAAGTGTTCAGCAAAGTACACCTCTGCCCAACCCTATGCAGATTTACAGGCACACGTTTGATGTAATGGATGTAATAGTTTTAGTTAAGGGTAAGGGGTTGGTGTCACATCTAGCCACCCAAGTCAACCTCTCCTGCACGCGGTGCCCCTGCTGTATGACGAACGAGGCTCTGTCTAAACACTAGCCCAGACGCACTGACCAGCGCGGCAGCGTGCCGTTTTAAGGCTTAACCCAAAGACATTAAAATATTTACGAGCCATAGAAGGGACAAGACAAAGAATATCGTAATCCACTACTTTTTACTACTTGGTAATAAGTCGTTCTGTCTAATGTCATACGCTTGCTTGTCAGAAAGCATTCGTGTGGTAAAATCGAAACCCCTTTTATGAGTAGTGTCAATAAGCCGCGGCCCTCAGTTCCCAGCAGCCCTGCTATTCCGAGTTCTGACAGCAGCTCTGGTAACGGCGGGGCAGAGGGTGGTAAATCTCTGGATGTCGCCCAGCTGTCACAACTTAACGGCCCTGAACAACAACACCAGGACGCTGCAAACGGACGACCGATTGGAAAGAGAAGTGTAGGTCATCTGGCGGCGAGATGGACAGACGACATTGTTGCTATTGCGGGAATATCCTGGATGAGGCTGGCACAGGAACGTGGAGCTTGGCACAACCAAAGAGAGGCCAATACCCAGCTGTGGATGAAGTCGGGCTTTGGATCATGATGATGTAATAGTTTTATGAAACCGCAGCACTGCCGTGCAGAGTGCCTCTTGACGCTAGACTGTTTCCTAGGTCTTAACTAAATTAGACTTGAACCAGTGCCTATGTCGTGTTAGATATGGGTCAGTAATTTGCTTGAGGCACTGCCTTGAAGACGTTTCGGTATGGTTTAATTGAGCAATCTCAGGCAATGAAGGCATAAAATATTACACGGGAGTACGCTATGCAGTGCGATATTTAAATAATACATTAATAAAAATTTTATTTTTTTATTTTTTCCAATATTTAGGCGTTTCTTTATGTGTGGCCTAATGTTGATAACAACATGCATGGATGATAAAAGTAGAGGTTTAATTTTGTATTGATGTTTAGTACAAAATATTGTGCCCTTAAAAGGAACGGATCATCATCAGCCTAGCCTTTTTCCAACTATGCTAGGGTCGACTAACAGTCAAACTAGATGCAACTCAATACCAGTATTTTACATGTAGCGACTGCCTATCTGATCTCCACAACCCAGTTAGTACTGGGTAATACGATACCCTTTGGTAAAAGTGGTTGTCAGACGTTTGGGGCACTGACTAGGTACCTGTAACAACTGTAAAAGATCTATTTCATGTAGACGAGACCAATGTCTTAACGAGCTCTTCGAGACACGGAGGAAACTTGGTATGTAATGGATGGTCACCCATCCACGGACCGACCTTGACAAGCCCGGCTTAACCTTGAAGATCGACCTATGCGACAGTTATTATTTTAACTACGAGAAAAACGAAAAGATAAAACGTTAATATTATTATCATACCTATTCATTAAAAGTACATCAATATGTTTTAACTAAAAACACATAAAAATAATGTCAACAGAATTTCTTAAGTAATTCGAATGCTCAGATTTCAGATGAAACTTTACATTGATGTCTTTAATCAGTCAACAGTGTAATTGAATCAGATAAATAACAGTCAAAGCGAGACCTTTCAGGAGGAACAATTTAATAAAACGTAATTATTTACGCTAGAATTCCCCGAATGGGCAGACAGAGGTGCAGTATACCCATATTCTGGGAATATATTATTAAATTAATCTGATAGCATAGTAGGAGCTCGTGCCTAAGTAATGACAGCCGCACTGGTCGGTCAAAGGTTAAGCAGTACGTGCTAAGTTTCGTCCGTATATGGGTGATCATCCGTTGCTCGGAAAGCACGTTAAGCCTTTGACAGTCTTTATGAGGTCAGATAGGCAGTCACTCCTTGGAAAAAACTGGTATTCAGCTGCATCCGGTTCGATTGGAAGCCGACCTCATCTTAGTTGGGAAAATTCTAGGCAAATGATGATTTGATTTAATATATCATTTTCAATCATATAATAAACTTTGGCCATCATCATCATCTGCTTAGCCTTTTCGCAACTATGTTGGGGTCGGATTCCAGCCTAACCGAATGCAGCTGAATACCAGTATTTTACACGGAGCGACTGCCTATCTGACCTCCACAACCCAGTTAGTGCTAGGTAATACGATACCCTTTGGTAAGACTGGTTGTAGACACTGACTACCTGTAACGACTGCCAAAGATGTACAAATGACAGCCGGAACCAACGGCTTAACGTGCTTTCCGAGGCACGGAGGAAACTCGGTATGTAATGGGTGGTCACCCATCCACGGACCAACCTAGGTAAGCGCGGCTTAACCTAAAGATCGACCCGAGCAGCTGTTCTTATTTAGCCACGAGCTCCTTTGCCAAATAAGAGTCCTTTGCCATTCATAAAAAAAAACCTTTGGTTATCTACTAAGACATTTCTCATGTAATAACCTGATCACATTTCACCCAACTCGGGATCAAACCTACACCAAAACCAACATGGCAATATATGCCTGGAAAATATTCCAACATTTCTTTACAAGTAAGTAGGTATACCTTCAGTAAGGAACAGCAGGTACCCCTTATGCTAAACAGATGAATTTAATATTCTGCCGGTAGGGCTCACTGAACAGCAAACACTGATGTTTGTTATATAATGTAATAAAAATATCTTGGGACATTATAATTAACACTAGAAACGGGATATTTACCATATCAAAACAAACAGTGGACATGGTAAATATCCCGTTTCTAGTGTTAATTATAATGTTAGTGACCATGACAGTTTAAAAACTTATATCTTGGGACAACCAACACACCGCCATCTGATCCCAAACTAGGCAGAGCCTGTACTATGGCAACCAGACAACTGATAAACATACTTATATATTTCTAAATATATACATAATTATAGATAAATTACACACCCAGATACAGAACACATAATCGTACTCATAGCACAAAGATTTGTCCTGTGTGGGAATCGATCCCACGACCTCCGTCCTAGCAGTCAGGGTCACTAACCACTAGACCAACAGGCCTATCAAATATATGATTAATCAATTAGCGAAATAGTTGGTATTTGGGTTAGTTTTAAGAAGGACTACGGATTAACTCGCTTCCTATCTACATAAATACATATCTTAACGCCTGTTATCCTTGAAGGGTTAGGCAGAGGTGTACATAACAAGTACATCCACATTTCACCAGTTATGTGTAAGTCCCATGTAATAGGGGGCGAGCCTATTACCATCAACCGGGTATAATTAGACTCCCTGGCTGTTACTGAGAAATTCCTTATGGAAAAACCCAATTACCTACATTGCCCGACCTGAGAATCGAACCCATATAATTTTTTTGACTTGATCTTATTTTATACTTTCATCCGATTGCGATGAATCTTTGTCAGCTTATTGCTTGCATTGCTTGCATAGTAAAAATTAACATAAAAATAAATATTAAGCGGGCGAAGCCGCCGGCAGAAGTTAAACTTCTTAAAATTATTTTGCGTTAATGAGGCCATGTAATGTGTGAATGAGATAATTATTTATTTTCTATATTTTGCCCGCGGCTTTGCTCGCGTTAATTTAGAATTTGACAAACAATTCGGGTTGGTCTCTGCTTGTAATAATATAATTCTATCATGACAGACACGTGGCGCCATCTATGATCATTTCATTCATTCACTCTTCTCTCTGTGCTGGTTTCTCCGACCAATCTGTCACAAACGCTTTCAAGTCGTCACGGCAGCGTTTTTTAGGCCTACCTCGGTAACGAAGCCCGTCTTCTGGCACATCTTCTTCGCACCCTATTACATGATCTTAAATTATAACTGGCAAATTGTGAGTGTACGATAGGGTACTGTCACGAGCACCAATATGTAAACACTTAACAATTTTTAAAACAGTTTTTCTCCTACTGATTAAAATTTCATGTTATAATTAACACTAGAAACGGGATATTTACCATGTCCACTGTTTGTTTGTTTGTCTGTTTGTTTATCCCGTTTCTAGTGTTAATTATAATATTAGTGACCATGACAGCTTAAAAATTTCATGTTGTTACGAACACAGTATTTTGGAACTCATATATTATGAAAAAGATCCTATTTCAAAGTTTCAATCGTTATTTCTCGCGATTTTTTTAATGTACAAAATTGCTTTTAAATGTAAGAAAGTGTATACATATTGGTGCTTGTGACTGTACACCTCTGCCTAACCCAGAAATCAGTTGTTTTGTTGTTTAGGCAAAAAAGGCCTATTTACCTACTACCCCTTTGAATAAATATTAATTTAAATAAATATTTTTTCTTTCTTTGCATTTTACAGGGAATGTTGGAAAAAGTAAAAGCATTATGGTTATTAAATGGTAATATCCGTTTTGTGCTTTACAGTTTCCGCTATCCAAGTTATAGGAAACAGATATTTTACGAAGTTCCTAATTGAATTTTTACTGAGTAATAGTAGCGGAAGGGACGGAATCAGGTTATAACTAAAAGACGACTGGCGTAAATGTGCAGCTAAACAAGTTATAAAACTGGAAACAAGAAAGATGAGCATTGATGTCCGTTAGTCAAAAGGTCCAAAATTCCTTGACAGGTGCACATCTAGGTACGCGACATACAACACTATTTTCTTTAATGAATGACTATCTTTGATGAGCCTACAAACTAAAACTACACTATTTTTGGTTGTATTTTACACTTACATAATACCTGTACCTAAATACGGTCCCTGCTGTCATTTGTAGATCTTTGGCAGTCGTTCCAGGTAGTCAGTGGCGCGAAAGTCTGATAACCAGTCTAACTAAGGGGTACCGTATTACCTAGCACTAACTGGGTTGAGAAGTTCAGATAGGAAGTCGCTCCACGTCAAATACTGGTATTCAGCTGCATCTGGTTAAACTGGGAGCCGACCCCAACATAGTTGGGAAAAGGGTAAGCAGATGATGATTATGAGTACCGTTACCCAACTAAAAAGATGACTAGTGTCTGAAAAACTGATCGCTATACGCAGGAGCGTTGCATTTTGTATACTTTTTAAAACACACATGCATTTTGTCATTCCCAAATTATAAAGGATGCAACATCAATAAGCGAGACGCTTCACTCGCACATAATCTTTCAGATTAAGATTAAGCGATGTGGGTTTAACCAAAATTAATGTTATGTTTTTTTTTAATAAAAAGATTTTTTTTTAATCCATTTTGTGTTAAAGTGGCGTAGAATTAATAGAAATCTATAAATACAGGTCATCAATTTCATGAAACTACCATGATACACATAATTATATTTATCTTAAGTCCTGGATCAAAGTGATGGTGCCACGGTCTGTGACTTTTCATCTTATAAAAACAGAATGGCCAACAACAAACCACACTCCAATTTCAACCCTTTAACCACAACCTAGCACCCATTTTAGTCCAAATGTAACAAGATTCACAGTCGTTTGTCGTTTTATAGATAGTAACAGTGTAAATAAATGGAGACGCGCGTGTAACCTTACACGTGTAGTAGTTTTCTTCATTAGTATCAGATTCTGTGCTGACGTCATTGACAAGCTTTTTTTACGTGTGCGTTGGGTTTTAAAAATAGTTGCTGTCTATGCGGTTTGATCCCTTCAAAAGAGATATAGTGGGTCTGGGTAAATAATTATAACACAATTAATTCACAATTTTGATTCGTTAGGAGCTTTTTTTTTTACCCGACTGCGCGGCGCAAAGGAGGATAATGTGTTTATCAGTGTATGTATGTATGTTTGTTCCTATGTGGCGTTGTCGAAACCAAATGTGTAGGCCGATGTTGATGATTCTTAAGTCAATCGATTCATCTTAACCTTGAGAGTGTCACTAAAGACATGACAGTAATCAAAATTCACCACAGCGACAACCAGACGCCATATTATCAAAATGAAAAAACAAAAACTCGACGAACTACGTCAAGTGAGATATCGTTGGATAGGTATTTAAAAATCACGTTAAAATTCTAAAAATGGTCGCAGACGCAGCTAATATTATGAATTTTCACTTTGTGACCATTTTACGAATTGTATCGTAATTCATATTATTATTATCGTGTTATGATTTTGCTAAAGCTGGCAGCATTGCCACCTTGGATGGCAATGCTGATTCCATGGCCAAAAAATAGGCCCGCCCTCTGGTCACGTGAAGAGTCAACCAACCTCTTGGCGATTTCCCAAAATACTAGGTGGGCACTCGGACCCCATGGCCCTAGTGTTTCGACCGACCCCAAGCGGGTCAAACACGTGACTACCAATAAAATTATTGTATTTGCGCCGTTTGAGGTTTTCAGCACCTGCAGCGGCTGCCCCAGCGCAGCCCACTGTGCTAGGAAGATGGGATGGCGCAATTGTGTCGACGCAAGTTGCGTCCCACACCACAGGCCTACCCAACTCTTGAACACATTCTTGATTTTGATTGAAAAAAAAAACTAATAAATGAGTACAGTAACTATTCACGAATAATTTGATGTAAAAAAACTAGAAAAATAATTTTTCATTACGACATGCTTAAAAGTCTGACTCAAGGTAGAGATTTTCTATATTAAAAAAAAAATATTGTATAACTGTAAATCCGTAACATTTTGCGAAACATAATATATTGTGTTGTTTTGGTAGGTATTGATCCAAGCTTCCATCTCCTGCACTATTACGTACTATTTACTGGACACCCTGAAGAAAGTATCAATAAAATTGCAGCCGCACCCTACCGAGATTGACGCAAAGTCACCACTCTAAAGTGGTGAGAACGGTTATAAATTTCAGTACCTGCCAGTCCACCTTTAATTAAAGTCTCGCAACGAGAGCCGACAACAAGAAAATCAATGTCCGTAGCAGTTTATGTATACAGCTAACCACACGTTTTCGCACATCACTGTGGCATCAATTTGAAGCTGAAAGCACTTTTTTTGTCGTAGCAGTAAGGGCGGTTTTCGTAAAATAACGCAGTTGATGGTACTCGAAGTGAGTGTCAAGTGTTTTATGGTCGTACTCAATGGACTGCGTCCAGTGGGATTGAGTGAACCGAGAATTAACAAAGAGATGGAGTGAGTCAGACGTCAAGGATTAATCATTATAGAATAAAATAGAAACGACCAAAAGATTTTAAATTCTATTGGTATCTATTAAAGTCTATTGGACTTGTAAGGGTTACATAGTTTTGAAACAACTTTTCAGAACAGGTGTGTATCGGGCTATGCCACATAGCTCTCACAGAGTCTTTGGGTTCAAGTCTATCGAATTATTTTGGTCACATCCTGAATGCTCTTGCAAACTCTTGTACATGAAGTTTAAATAAATAAATAATACGGCCTTCAAAATTCGTTCCAATGTTACATGGTAGTTAAGTGAAATAGTAAGGTACGATATTTTTAAAGAGACACTGCGTTTGTTGCTACAAAACTGTGTTGGTAACGAATACTTGTCGTTGTAATTTTTGTTTTTAAATCTGTGTAAGAACAGATCTTTTTTTATTCTATTTAATGGATAGCATATCGAGCGATAATTTAGATAATCTGTTTTAAGCAAGTTTATAAACTAGTGGCACGGGACCGGTCAATGTGAAGACACTTTGGGGAGGCCTATGTCCAGCAGTGGACGTCTTTCGGCTGAAATGATGATGATGAAGTTTATAAAGTGAAAATTAAGTATGACTGCTTTTTCATTGGAAAAGTTTATGTCTTTAAAAATCTATACTTTTCTGCTTTTTAACTTTACAAGCCTTACCAACTCAGTGGATTTGGATGAAAGACACAAACATAGACCTGGACAGGAAGAAGGATACTTTTATACCGGTATCATTTACCGGTAATTTCCTATAGGATAATTCCCAACTACTACGTGAGTGCCACTTAATATTTTTTTTTTAATTTTTAGTATTTGTTGTTATAGCGGCAATAGTAATACATCATTTGTGAAAATTTCAGCTTTCTAGCTATCACGGTTTATGAGATACAGCCTGGAGACAGACAGACAGACAGACAGCGGAGTCTTAGTAATAGGGACCCGTTTTACCCTTTGGGTACGGAACCCTAAAAACAGAGTAAAATGATGTTAATAATACTTTTATAAATGACTTAAAGTGTGTTTTTAAGAATGAACCTTCTGAATTTTCCTACTCTGTGGTCGCAGTAAACTGAATATGGCGACGCAATCGAGGTCGTCCATCACGCTTGTATCTCTAATGGGTAAACAAAGCTTAGAGTGTTGTGGGTGGAAGAAATATTAAGTGCCATCTGACTAATTTCCCTTGAGGATCGAGTATCCAACAATGTCGAAGTTTTATGCGACATTTCGCTAAGTCGAGACATACTTAGTGAAGTTTTTACTAAGAAGTCTGCTGTATTTTTCTTTTGTAGTTGAAGCGCCAACTCATCAACATGTGAATTTTCTCCCGTCCTAACCTACGGTGCTCAAACTTGGTCCTTGACCGAATCGCAAAAGTCCAAACTCAAGGTTTGCCAAAGGACGATGGAGCGTAGCGTATTAGGAATTAAGCGACAGAATTCACAATACCACTATACGCTCCAAAACTGGAATCTCTGAAGTGGGGAACAAGACTGCTGGGTGGAAGTGGGATTGGGCGGGCCATGTCTATAGAATGCATCAGGACCGATGGGCGAGACTCGTTACGCAGTGGGTGCCAGAAGACGGGCGTCGTCGCCAAGGGAGGCCTAGAAAACGCTAGCATGACGACCTAGAGGCGTTTATGAGAGATTGGCTAGAGAAAACCGCACGGACAGAAGAGTGGAAAGAGACCTTTGCCCAGCAGAGGGATAATAGAGACTAAGTAAAAAAAAAAGTTCCTACAGTTGAAAAAGAATTTGGCGTGAGACCAAAATCAGAATTACACCGTCCTCTTATTTATTTTTTTGTTTTCACAAATCTTCATAAACAGTGCCCAGTTTCCAAAGTCATTCGCCAGAAGATTTTTGTGCCACTGTAATTGAGTCAAAACAAAGGAATTAAACACTGTTTTACACCCGTGTCTATGAACAAGTCTTAGTGATTACTTGAGTAAAAGTATTTAAGATACGATTTTTATTCTGTAGTTTAGTAATTGCTTTAAGTTAGAACTGTCAAAAGTTATAATTCTTAGCTATGTTTTCTTAACGGTTCTTCCTTTATTCAATTTCTTGTCTATTACATCAAATGCTTGCATAACTAGTTCCTTAAACTCAAGTAATCGCTTACAAACAGAACAAAAATAAAGATAAAAAGAAGACTAAAAAAAGTACCTATATTTATACAACAACGACAATAGGACACGTCTTAGGCGTCAAAGTACTCCTCCGCATCGCTGTAATCTGAAAACATGCCCAGAAGACTGGCAGCATTGCCACGTTGAGTGGCAATGCTAATTCTTTGCCAAAAGAAAGAGCCAGCCACGCGAAGTGTCGACCAATCGGCGAGAGATTTCCTTAAAAAGGAAACGCGCACTCGGGCCCCATGACCCGAGCGTTTCGACCCCAAACAGCTCAAAACTGTAGTTACCAATAAGGTTACAGTATTTGCGCCGCTTGAGGATCTCAGCAGCCGCAGCAGCAGCGCCCGCACAGCCCGCCGTGCTTACGACTATAATACAAGTATTAACTTTTCACGGTATATGACTTAGAAAAAGGTAAAGAGATTGGTTACTCAATCAATTTAAGTATCTATTAACCAATTTATGTCTATGCGTAGTGTGGATAACATATACCTACAAGTTATTGGACAACCCGATAGACAGAATATTTTCTGTTATTGTGTACACAAAACCAAATCGCAAACTTGCATTTTCTACTCATATTCTCTAGCCAACGCGCGACCATGCCATTTGCAAGCAACAACTTTTGAATATCGGAGCACATTATATAGATAACAAAGTATCTTTGAAGTTACCTTATAAGTGAAAACTGAACTGCAATGGAACTGACTTTGCGAGTATTTGTCATTGAGATTTTCTGTTGATGTAAAACTAAGTATCTGACATCACTATTATACTTTCTAATGACTGTTTTCAGAAACACTTAGTGACTTCTTAATAAAAACTTAATATCAGTGTCGTATAGGAATAAGTATGATCATAATATTAACGTTTTATCTATTCGTTTTTCTCGTGGCAAAATAATAACAGCTGCTCGGGTCGATCTTTAGGTTACGCCGCGCTTGACTACGTTGGTCCGTGGATGGGTGACCACGCATTACATACTGAGTTACCTCCGTGCCTCGGAAAGCACATTAAGCAGTTGGTTCCGGCTGTCATTTGTTGATCTTTGACAGACGTTACAGGTAGTCAGTGCCCCGAATGTCTGACAACCAGTCTTACCAAGGAGTATAGTATTACGCAGTTCTAACTGGGTTTTGGAGGTCAGATTGGCAGTCACTCCATGTAAAATACTGGTATTCAGCTACATCCGGTAAGACTGAAAGCCGACCCCAAAGACATACATACTGCTGACATAGTTGGGAGAAGGTTAAGCAGATGATGCTGTATAGGAAATTTAATCTAAGCGTCAAACGAGCGTTGAAAGTTGAGTAGCGTGCTTTTATTTAGTCATTTATTTAGGTGTTAGGTATAATACAACGCCTGTAATCCCCAAAGGGTAAGGCAGAGGTGTACCTAATAGCATACCCAAATTTTGCCAGTTATGTTTAAGTTCCATGTAATGGGGGCGAGCCTATTGCCATCAACCGGGCACATATCCAGACTCCGTGACTATAACATTTACTCGACCCGGGAATCGAACCCAGGACCTCAAGCTGTCCCTGTCGCGCTTGGGGCCACTCGACCAATGAGGCAGACAATAAGTTAGGTGTTAGGTAGTGTAGTAGACGTACTGCGGCGTACCATCCACAATTGGTTGATATCCCGACAAGTCGTACTCGGCGCTTCTCCTCCACGTTTATTATGCGCACAGCCAAAGTGTGGAACTCTCTGCCGGCATCTCTGTTCCCTCCATATAACCCATCTGCCTTCAAAGCAAGAGTGAACAGGCATTTTCTGGCCACGCTCGTTTCACCATAGACCTCATCCATCGCTTTCCACCAGGCGTGATCGAGGTCAAGAGCAGGCGCTCTTGACCTCGATCACGCCATTTTGTAATAAAAAAATAAAAAAAGTTTTGGAACTTACAAACTTATTCCTTTTATCAGGCAATTACATGATTCTGCGTCAATGAAAACCAGTTGCGCAACACGTTTGTGGATCGTACGTCTAGTGTTCAAATCAAAATCATTCCACTCCCGAAAGTTAGCCACTGCATTATCATCATGTCAAGGCATTGTTATTAAACCTGCAATCTATAGCGTAGTATATCTATTTGCCCATAACACAACCCCGTCGTCAACTTTCAATTACATTGTCAGTGACACTGTGTCACTAGCTGGAAAACAACTAATGACTGAACTTTGATTAGCAAACTTTTTGATAAGGCACGCCCAAACGGTTGTGTACCAGTGATTAATTATGGGAGTTCGACGGCGAAACGACGGTAATGCGATAGGATGCCGAAATTCAATATAGTTGATCAATTTCATTTATTAGGCGGAAACTATTTCGATTTGTCACGAGCGGGGACAGTGGCGTCATTGTTTTGAAATGTTTTCGACAGACAACATTATTGTTTTTGAAAGAAAGTAGATCGTTTACACCTCCAAGTTCCAATCCTTACTAATATTATAAAGAGGTAAAATTTATTTGTAAGGTTGTATAAAGGGTAGTCTCCGAGGGCACGCCACGATAGTGGCGATAAATCCCCTCTTTGAGGAGTGGCTAGAGAGGCGCCACGGCGCCCTCACCTTCCGCCTGACGCAGGTCCTCACCGGACATGGCTGTTTCGGGAGGTACCTGCACCGAATCGGGCGGGAGGAAACGCCCGGGTGCTATCATTGTGAGGATCGCCCGGAGAACACGGTGGAGCACACCGTGGAGGTCTGCTCCGCTTGGGCGGCGCACCGCCGTGTCCTCGTAGCGGCGATTGGCGGCGGCGACCTCTCCCGTCCGGCCCTGGTTCAAGCCATGGTCCGGGGCGAGAGGGAATGGGAAACCGTCACCTCCTTCTGCGAAGCAGTCATACTAGCGAAGGAGGTGGAGGAACGTGAGAGGGAGAGAACCTCACGTCCCAGCCGCCGCGGGAGAAGCACCGGGCGTCGGGGGCCACGTTGTGATGGCTATCGGTCACCGTAGGCGCGGGCCTGTGGACGGTGAGTAATGGGTTAGCTCGCCGTCCGTCCGTCTTATGACGACAGGCCGTGTCGACGGCGCGTTCGTGTTCCACGCGCGCCTCAAAGAGATGTCAGCAAAGAGGAGGGGCCCGCAAGGGTCGATGCCTGCCAGGGCTGCGGGACTGTTCGAAAGAGATACCGCGGCCCTGGAACATGAAGGGCAAAGGAGGGAACATGGATGGTTTTTTGTCAGTAAAGTTTGACACTCCCTTCCGCTCCGCCCAGAGCGGGAGGAGTCATTTGATGATTTCCCATCCAAAAAAAAAGGGGTAGTCTCCGGAACTAATAATCCCATACTAAAATATCTGTCACAGGCAAAAAACTGCATTATTCGTGGGTGCTATAGACTATAAATTTAATCATACACATTAGCCGAGCTATCACAATTTTTGCGGACCAAGTTGCGGGCAAAGTGCTAGATCAATTAAACAGTGTGCTTATAGTAATACTTCGGAAACATTACGAAAAAAAAACAAATCCAAAAACCGAAACCCGACCGAACTTAAGATTTCCAATAACCGCGCGTATGGTACACTTGGGTTTGTTGTTGGGTTGCCACCTCTTCGGTCCCGAATGGTCGAGAAATGACTCAACCATAAGTTTGCCTCCGCAGGTCCATCTTACTTTAACTCGCTTAGGAGTATATTACGTCGGCAGGTTACATTTGTGCCAACATCTTTACTCTGATAAAGATCCATACAAATAATATGGCGCTGCTACTTGCTCAATATTTTTGCCATACAAGAAAATTGAGCCATACAAGTTTTTTTAACAACATTGTCATTTTAATTTCAATTCTGACAACCAATCTTACCAAGGAGAACCAGAACTAACTGGGTTGTGGAGGTCAGATAAGCAGTCGCTCCACGTAAAATACTGGTATTCAGCTGTAAACAACAAACATCCGTGCGATTGCAGCAATCACGCAGATTTGCTGTCTATTATTGAAGAGTTCCATTGTATATCTCTGAAGATCAGCATGAGATCTACACCAAATTTAAATGGGACCATTTCGGAATAGACCATATAGAAAAAAAAAAACTAAATTTTGCAAATCCGTCTTTAATTATGACGGAGTTATACCCGAACATAAATTTAAAAAAAATGTAAACATCCGACTTGATAACCTCCTCCTTTTTGAAGTCCACGTAAAATACTGGTATTCAGCTAGGTTAGACCGGAAGCCGACCCCGACATAGTTGTGAAAAGGCTAGGCAGATGATGATTTAAAGATTCAGATGAATGCCGCGGGTACTAACTAGTTTGTAGTTATTTACATAGTTAGTATTTAGCTCGCTTAATCAAACCTTTAATTTCACAAATGGTTCGGGTAACGTAAATAAAAACCGGGAAAGAAAGCGTATTTTGTAACTAGAGGGCAGATTTTGTAAATTAGTACGTCGTTTAGGACTATTTTGGGGACATTGTTTTAATCAAGTTATCAACGTTTTTTTTTATCTTAAACGGAAATAATGTTAATTTCCCTAATCTTGGTCTAATAAAAATTTAGGTAATTCGGGCTCTTTCTAGTTAAAAACACTTGTTATTTGAGTAAAATAACACATTCGGGTAAAAATCATAAAATGCTTGAGCCCGAATACTACTCTCCGGTCTACACGTCTTGTAATATAAGTGACGGCATTATTGCTACGGCGTAGCTGACGTAACCGCTACGCCGTATACACTTAGTCGATATAATAAATTATGATCTGCTACGCGTCGAGTCATTATTTTTTTACTTTTATTGTGTGTGTTTGATTGATTGTGAATTAGGATTTAAATGAAATCGGTAATTGAAAATTTTTAGGAAGCATTTTTTATTTATTTATCCCATACTTAACCACTACAGGTAGTCAATGGCCCGAAAGTCTGATGTATAGGATCAACATCACCTACCTAGCCTTTTCCCAACTATGTTGGGGTCGGCTTCCATTCTAACTGGATGGAGCTGAATAACAGTATTTTATTTAAAGCGACTGCCTATCTGACCTCCACAACCCAGTTAGTACTGGGTAATACGGTACCCCTTGGAAAAACTGGTTGTCAGACTTTCGGGTCACTGAACTGTAACGACTGTCAAAGATCTACATATGACAGCCGGAACCAACGGCTTAACGTGATTTCCAAGGCACGGAGGAAACTCGGTATGTAATGGGCGGTCACCAATCCACGGACCAACCTAGGCAAGCATGGCTTAACCTTAAGTTCGACCCGAACGGCTGTTATTATTTAGCCTATGATGATCCGATTTATAGCGTAGTTAACGTATGACAATGATGCGTAAAAATCAAAATCAAAATCAAAATCAAAATCAAAGCATTTATTTCAAGTAGGCCCGTTACAGGCACTTTTGAACTGTCGAAACAAAGACAACAATGAAATTTAGCTACAGTCCCAGTCACAAGGCATAAAAACTGTGAAAGTACTGTAGATGCCCATTCCCTAACGTAGATCTCTATGGAGAAGAACGGGCAAGAAACTCCATGGACACTCTTTTAAATCAGAATATTTTTACAAAACCTTGGTTACATCATTCATGTTTAGATGGTACATTATGTGAGAGCGATGTAGCAAGATGTGCACGTTAAAAGTGTCCATAGTAAAAACAAGGAAAAGAACAATTCAAAAAATAAAATAATTAATTCAAATAAGCCGTGGCAACCAAGAGATGACCAGTCACAACTGACAGCGCCCGTTCACGAACATGACGCATGTATCAGCACCATTCAACTCAACCATTTTGAAGGGAACTAACTGATCCGACACACGCGCCACCATCAGCGAGACATTTGAGTGAGCATGACATACACTTAACCGCCAGGGCAAATTCAAGTCATAAAAAAAAAAAAAAAAATGACGTAGGTTATCAACGAAGGATAGCTTTCTATTACATAGTACTCACATAATATGGGCTATGCGGTTATATAATACCAAAAGAAATTGAATCTATACAATGCAAAGATAGTTGTACAATATTCAGCAGCTCCAACAATACTATTTAATGCTATCCATTAATCAGTTTATGCGCCCCTGTCCATGTGGAGCAGGACCGGCATTGAGCCAAGCATTTTTATCAGAGATATAATCGTCCAACTTGTAATATGCTTGCTTACATAGTGTGCGTTTAATGCATGATTTAAATTTCGTCTCATTCAGTTCAAGAATACTTTGTGGAATTTTATTATAGCATCTTAAACAGTACCCCATGAAAGATGAGTCTACTTTAGCGAGTCTGAAGCCCGGCTGAACTAATTGGTCTCTAGTTCTCGTACTGTAATTGTGTCTGTCACCTCTTTTATTAAAAAGATGTAGATTTTTTCTAACGTACATTATGTTTTCGTAGATGTATTGACAATGTACCGTCATGATGTTGATTTCCTTAAACAGTTCCCTTAGAGAATCGCGCCTACGAAGATTATATATGGCTCTGATGGCTCTTTTTTGCAGAATAAATATAGACTCAATGTCTGCAGCCCGTCCCCATAACAGAATGCCATAAGACATTATACTATGAAAGTAACTAAAATAGACCAGTCTAGCGGTATCTACATCAGAAAATTGACGGATTTTTCTAACAGCATATGCTGCTGAACTTAGGCGCCCCGCAAGAGATTTCAAATGAGAACCCCATTGTAGCCTTGAATCAAGCGTAAGCCCCAGGAAAACGGTTTTATCTACGAATTCAAGTTTCTCTTTATTCAATACTATATCACACTCGTTACTTTTAACATTTGGTAAAGCAAATCTTATGCATTTCGTTTTTTTTTCATTTAATACTAAATTGTTTGCTGTGAACCAATTATGGACCTGAAGTAGGGCATTATTTACGTCATCTAGATTTTGGGCCCGTCTATTTATCTTAAAAATTAGAGAAGTGTCATCAGCAAATAACACCATATTTTGAGGTTGGTTTTTCAATAAATAGGGTAGATCGTTTATATATACTAGAAAGAGGAAAGGACCCAATATTGAGCCTTGCGGAACCCCCATTTTTACTTTTAAACCCTGTGAATTAACACCATTTATTTGAACATATTGTTGTCTATCACTTAAATAAGATTTTACCAAACTAAGTGCAAGTTTACCTAGTCCGTAATGCTCAAGTTTCAAAAGCAATGTGTCGTGATTTACGCAATCAAATGCTTTGGAGAGGTCACAAAATATTCCTATTGCGTCTTGGGATGCTTCCCACGCAGAAAATATGTGCTTTAATAAGGTTACACCGGCGTCAGTTGTACAACGTCCCTTAGTGAAACCAAACTGTTGGTCGTGTAAGATTCTGTTGGTGTTAAAATGATTGAGCATTTGATTAAGCATTACTTTTTCAAACACCTTGCTAAAAACTGGCAACACGGATACAGGTCTATAATTATTAGTATCTTTACTATCCCCGGATTTGAAAAGAGGTATGACTTTACTGTATTTCATTAAATCAGGGAAAACTCCTTGGTCTACACACAAATTAAAAATTAAAGCTAAGTATGGTGCTACAGTCTCAACTATGGATGTACAAACTTTGATAGACATTCCCCAAAGATCTTCGGTCAGTTTGACTTTTATTTGCCGGAAAGCTTTAATAACTATCATAGGGTTTATGTGTTTAAATTTAAATTCAGCCGGGCAGCCAGACACATTCGCCTTTAATAAACCAATTGCTACTTCAGGAGAGGAATTAAGAGACTCCGTAGTTTTTAACGGTATATCGGTAAAAAAATTCACAAATTCTTGAGCTACTGCCTGATTAGAGCTTTTAGGACCACATGCTGTATCTAAGGTGTAGCTAGTGTTACGTATTTTCTTCCTGTTAGTCTCGTTATTTATGACTTTCCAAACTGTCTTTATTTTATTTTCTGCTGTTTTGATCTTGTTGCTAATGTGCAGGGCTTTGGCAACCTTGCATGTATTTCTAAAAATGTTTGAATACTTAGCAACATACTTATTAAAAGTTTCAGTGTTTATATAAGATTTAAGGTCATAAAGCTCAAATAGTCTTTCCCTACTTTTTCTGATACCTCTAGTTGCCCAATCACTAAATATAAATTTAGGGCAAATACTTTTTGTCTTCTTTTCAAAAGTTTTGTTGTATTCAGTGTGAACTATTGAAAAGAAATGATCATACAATTGATTTATATTAATATCGTCCATATGATGGCTCATAACACTTAACTTGTTCTGCAGGGAAATATTATACCTATTTAATTTGCTAGTAGTTATAGGTCTAAATTTAATCTGAACATTTTGCAATGGTGTGTTACACCTAAAAGTTACAGTTTGTCCGCTGTGGTCAGACGGCAGGCAATTTACTATGGCTTTATCTAAGTAATCGCAATCGCAGAAAACATTATCTATACAAGTAGCAGAAGATGGAGTGACTCTAGTAGGTTCTATAAAAATGTTGGTCAAGTCAAATGACTTAAAAAGATTTAATAACCGACTGCTATTTGAATTGTCTTCTAAAATATTGATATTGAAATCACCACAAATAATTGTAGATTTATTACTGGCTGCAAGTTTTGCCAGGACATCTTCCATTATTGATTCAAATAAGGAAAAGTTTTGATAGTTTGGGGGTCTGTACACACACACAATTACATGCTTATCTAGCTCAACACAGGACAGTTCGACGCAATGTTCAACCGAGAGACCTACTATGTCAATACGTTGTTTATATTTAACACAATTTTTCAAAAGTATTAGGGAACCTCCACGCAGCATAGATTTACGGTTAAAGCAGCTACCAACCGTATAGTTCTCATAATTAATCAGCATTTGGTAATCTTTTAGCCAATGTTCGGTAAAACAAATAATGTCAAACATATTTTTTTCTAAAAACAATTCAATTTCTAATAATTTGGAAGAAATGCCTTGGATATTTTGGTGGAATAATTTTAAGGTGTTCTGCTGAGGCCCTTTTTTACTAACTAATTGAGTGCAAGAAGATACCTTGTTGTTGATAGGTTTAACAATATTGTTAAAGGTACCTTCTTTTGTCTCACTACCTAGTTTAAATTAATATTAATATCTGGAGTGAGCCCCGAGACTCTACTACCAGTGGATTCTACTTGAGAATCATCTATAATTACGCATGGATCCTCCGATTTACAGTTATTATAAAAATGTTTATTAGTATGATTACTAATAGTCGCGGTGTTAATAATATAACTAAACTTAGACATACTATTTATGTCTGTGTGAATATTATAAGCTAATAGCCTAGCTATTTTGTGTCTACATCTAATTGGTAGATACACCTTACCCCGTGTCGACTTAAGTTTATCAACAATAGTGTTGATATCCAGATATATAAGTCTGTCACTATAGTGACCTACTAAGAAATGTACATGCTTATTTAACATATGTATGTAATTGTTTTTTCTACTACTTAAATTTTTAAAATATGGAAAAGCACACAATATGATCTTACTACAGCTTAACTTTAACAACTCTGATACATAGTCGGTGATGTCTTCCTTTTTAATATTTGAACTATTTCCAACACATATAGTAATGGTGGTATTAGGATTACAAACATTATTTATTACCGAAGCCATGACCTGTTTGTAGGTTGACCCGGGCGTGCAATAATTTTGGGTACAATAACTAAGGTTATTACTGATTAATTTACCTAGCCCTCTACCTATACCATCAGAGAACATAACTGACTACTGTAATATGACTTAGTTAAATTATTTACTTTATGTTGTACTGTTTAAATTGTAATCTGTTTCAGTTTTAATGAGTTTTTAAATCCATCAAAAATGAAATAAATGTTTTTCGTCTTACAAATATACAATTTACACACACACACCACACACACACACCACACACACACACACACCTAGAAGTCAAATTCTCTATAAGTAGCGAACATATGGTTTATTGTACAAAAGTTTATTAGATACTAGTGCATTATAACTCTCAATACACCAAATTGGAACGTAAATTCAAACCAATACCCATCAATTTTGAACAGCAAACAATATAATTAAGCCGTCAATACCTCATTCCATTGCATTGAATGCTAGGCAGGTGGTTTCAATTACGTATATTATGTATAGAGACACCTAGGCACCAGTTCAAGGATAACTAGTAAACCAAGAAGGTTCTCTTTTGTGTAATCAAACGTGTGTGTTAATGTTAACATAATATAACATCACGCATGTAATCCGCGAAGGGTAAGGCAGAGGTGTACCTGATAGTACACCCAAATTACGTCCAGTTATGTTTTAAGTCCCATGTCACAGGGGGCGAGCCTTTTGCCATCAACCAGGCATAAATCCAGACTCCGTGGCTGATGCTGAGATATTCCTGATGGAAAAACCCAACAACACTTTGCCCAATCCATGAATTGAACACAGGACCTCATGCTCAGCAATCGCGCTTGCGACCACTAGAATTTTTGTTATGTTGCACATACAATGTGACTTCATGTTTCGATACTGCAATCCTGACTTACTCAGGAGTAACCTGTTACCTGAGACGCTTAGAATTCCGAGTAATTCGATTCCGGTCATTTGTTCCTAGTTCGATTTCCAGGTCGACCAAATGGTAATCCAGTGTTTCCATCAGGAATTTCTTATTAGCAGCCACGGAGTATATTTGTGCCCGGTTGATGGCAATAGACGCATTCACGATCGGAATTAAATTTAATAAGTAATAATTATGGCGTAGGCCCGACAATAAGTCGTGGCTTATTACACAAAAAAAAGGTAAAACAAGATGGAATGCACAAGGCTACTACTCACACATTCACAAACAATTAATCAATAAAAAACCGGCCAAGTGCGAGTCGGACTCGCGCACGAAGGGTTCCATACCATTATCTATAAAAACGGCAAAAAAATCATATCTGTTGTATGGGAGCCCCTCTTAATATTTTTTTTTTAAATTTTTAGTATTTGTTGTTATAGCGGCAATAGTAATACATCATTTGTGAAAATATCGGCTATCTGGGTACGGAACTCTAAAAAAAATCTTTACAAAGGTAAGAAAATGTTATACAAAGACTAAATTAAACAAGTGACACAAATATTGTCATCGTTGCTGAACTATTCGGAACAAAAGGTGTTTAAATGATTTGAAAACTATTGTAAAAATAAATCTGATAAGAAGAAAAGAAAAAATGAGATTGAGAATAGTTAGATATATATTTTTGTGCCGTTTATGAGCTACCCGATTAGCAGCATGCACAGGAGGAATTAAAACCAAACTTTTTTAACTTCTACCCCATGCTGGATATAAATGCCTGAAACTCACTCTAGTTTCTTTTTTTTGCGTTAGAAAAGTTTTGATGAAATAAATCTCATCCACGGTGGCAGACCTACTGGTTTCAATGTTTCGGTTCCATAGTGCATAATTATTGATATGTCAATCTAATTGGCTCTCACAATCGCACCCGGTCGAGCATTGCTAATTGTGTTGGATCACGCATACAAATGTGTGCGTTTGACAGAACGTTTTCCTTTTTTTTTTTTTTTTTTTTTTTTTTTTTTTTTTTTTTTTTTTTTTTTTTTTTTTTTTTGGAGGGTGAGAAATCATCAAATGACTCCTCCCGCTCTGGGCGGAGCGGAAGGGAGTGTCAGACTCTTACTGACTAAAAAACACCCATGTTCCTTCGTTGGCCCTTTATGTTCCAGGGCCGCGGTATCTCTTTCGAACAGTCCCGCAGCCCTGGCAGGGCAGAACGTTTTCCTTAAAACAGGGCGTTTCGCCTTTGAAATTAGGGTTTTATAAGGCATTTTTTATGTGTATTGTCAGGCATTGTGTTTGCTTGAGTTTGTTTGAAAATGTGTGATTAATGTTAGAAGTGGGTTATTAAACAATAATTTAACGAAATATTCAAAAAGTGCAGGTTTAGGTCACGCGGTATCGTACAAAATAAATATCATTCCATTTCAATAAATTTTTTTTGGGACATTTTCTGTCTGTTAAAAGGTGTATAAATAAAATGTGGATATATTTACAGTGAATAGCAAATGGCTGGCTTATTATCACGTCTGGTTAGCAGCAGACAGAAAATGATTTTAGCGTAAAAATCTTCTAATACAATTTCTCTACTTAACTAAGCAACGTAAGTACTAAAACCAAGACTACCCCTTCTGAGGGTTGCGTTTAACCACAGCCGGTAATTTAGGCGCAAGTTGTGATGTTAGATGAAACGCATAAATTAATAACAAGCGACAATGACCCCGAATGTCTCCCAAAGTTGACGGGGTACTTCGAGACTTGGCCAAGCGTAAGCTTTATTAAAGTTGGTTTCACAATCAGATATCATTTTGCCACTAATTTTAAGATTTGGTCATACCGATACGGACACATTGCGGACGCGGCTCCGGACACCGGGCCATTACAGATGACACTTGTCTCTCGGCTGTGAAGAAGATGGATGAAAAAATATTGTATGTAGCGGAGATGAGAATGTTGAGGTGGATGTGTGGTGTGACAAGAATGAGTATATTAGAAGAAGTTTGGAAGTTGCGCCAGTTACAGAAAAGTTAAAAGGGATTCGACTGTTTTGGTTTGGACATGTGATGAGGAGGAACGAATCGCATGTGACTAAAAGTGTTATTGGGTTTATTCCATCATTAATTTCTCAGTAGCAGCCACCGAATCTGGATTTGTGTCTGTTTATAGCAATAGGCTCGCCCCCTATTAAATGGCACTTAAATTTAACAGGCGAAATGTAGATGTACAATTAGGTAGGAACATCTCTGCCTAAACCCTTCGGGGATTACAGACGATAAATAATTATTTTTAATGTTAATGTTGTTAGTCATTCACTTAGCTATACATCATCATCAGTCAAGTAGAACCCATTTGCCGTAAGATGAGTTTTTTTTCTTATTCCTCCATTTTCACTGCCAAGACTCTTCTTTTTTTCTTTTTTTGGGCCAAGCCCGCCACACTATTCCCAAACCACTGTAACTCCTGAAAGTCAAGATTGCCAAGATTCTGTTACCGGTTTCTCTCCCCATATTTAACTCCAACCTGTATCTTTATTTAACGACCAACCAGACACAGCGACCATTTTCTCGGTGCCCTGTCTGAGGTGATGGAATTTTAATGGAGAACGCCTCAAGCTATTTAGTCAAATGACATCGTTCGAAGTTTCTTACTAAACTCTTTGGAAATGTCTCACAGAATACATAATGACTGTCTTGTTGGCAGTGTGACTGCTAAACGGGTACTGGGATTGATTGTCAGGTTGGGCAGTGTGTTTGAGTCAGGATTATTATTCGGTTAGTGGCAATAGTCTCGCTCCCTATTACGTGGAAGTTATATAAATGACTGCCAAAATGTGCGTTCTATATAAGTTTACCTACACTTATAAGACCTCTTTTTATAAAGAGGAGGCATGAGCAAACATTGATCACCACGCTTGCACAACATTAAAACCTTCTTATTAAAAAAAAACTTGTGAACAAGTAGGATCTTTGACCTCCAATATCTCCGTAACCAGAAGGTTCCCACTTACGGCATACAAAAAAAATACCGCAATGATAGGGAGGACAAGTACATTTCGACTTCGTTAAGGGTAGTTTTACACCCATTATGCCCGGATTTCCTCTCGTTTTGTAGCGATATACTAATACTGTGTTGAGTTATATGTGTTCGCAAGTTTGTAAAGCCTAGTTTTGTGTAACATATCGAGTTCTGACGTCATTTGCACGCACTCTATGTAATTGTAGTGGTTTAATGTTGCTAGGAAATTATGTAAACTGATGTGTAAACATCCCTCGTGACGTCATCAAATAATAGTTTGTTCGATTGATTATTTTGTCATGTAGATGTAGCTTCATAATTATGTAGTAACGTAATGAGAACTAGGTTGTAGAAATACAAATTTGCGTTTTATCGATGAAGACAACTGTGTGTCTGTGTCAAATTAAAATTATTCTTGCTAAATAATAAGTCTGCTTTTTTGACGGAATTTTCCTTCAATTTTAACCAAAATTTTTACTCACTATTTTCAAACCTATTTTCTTAGCTAACCACCTCAGTCAAGTCATCGCTATTTCTGAGATTAATGGTTTCGATTCCCAAGTTAGGTAAAATGTCATTGTGATTTTTATTAAGCTGCGGCTACGCTAGGCAAGCCGCACACGATCGGAGCACGAATTCGCTTAGTGTAAACGGACTCAGAAACCTCGACCGAGGACTCCTGCCAAAGGAATTTATGCTCCACTTGTGCTCTGCTCGTGTTCGGCTCGCCTAGCATAGACGCAGCTTCAAGGATTTCTCAGCAGCAGCCGGTTGTTGGTATTTTTGCACCTTAGAGGTGTTATCTAATTTGTTTCCTCAAGTTTGACTGGGCTCAAACGGCAATTTTTATCCACTTCCTCAAAGCCTCCTCAATCCCAACCCTTTCCCTTCTTTTTCACTTTTTTGTAGTTTCATGTAAGAATATAATGTATAGGCGTTTATCAAAATGGCAACTAATTCAAATAGTCCGCCGCAGAATATGAATTAGGTACGCATAGTTTGATGTGTATGCGGTTGGAAAACCATTTAACTCAAAACCACAAATTCCTTTGAACAACATTCAATTACGTACGAAATTCGACCGTACCATGAAGGTAGAATATAGGTACGATTAGATACTGACGCTAAAACTTTTAGCTTTATGTTTAGCTTTTTAGTATCTACCCTAAACACATTAGGACTGAAACTCTTTTCAGGACGTCTAAATGTCTCACTCAGAATCATTACTTTAAGTTAATTAATCGTTAATTTCGATTGCTTAAAAGTTGAGCCAAATAATAATAGGACATTTTAGTGTAAGATATTTTTTGTTTTTCGTGTTTTATGAAATATAATAAAATAAAGATAATTATTATTATTTATTTTTATTTATTATCATTTTCATTACAGCATAATAAAAACTAAAGAAATACTATAATTAACACAGTTCGGATCACGAATAAACTCCGTTATCATGGCGCTTGCAACATTGCCGAAATATCGGGAAATAAAATAAAAATGGTAAACATCTCGTTTGAGGTGTTATTGATAGTGTCAGGTGATCATGTCAGTTTAAAAGCCTAAAAGCCAATTTGCCCGACCTGAGAATCGAACCCAGAACCTTATGCTCAGCAGTTGTGCTTGCGACGACTAGCTAGACCAACGAGACAGTCCAACGAGGAAAATGTCAAATGTGAAATGGAAAAGGTTAACGATTGACTATTTTTAGGAGGCGTCTCTAAGTGTAGCAGTAAAAGGCGTAAAAGTGGAGCACTAAAACTTGACCTTAGTTTTGCGTTAAGTAATCGGAATAGTTGATGTAATTTTATTAACAATTCGTTAGTTATTTGCCAATGACCTTTAGACCTCTAGAGGACTACTAATTGTGACCGTTTTAGTGTTAAAATTATAGCATTATTTCAAGCACAAGTTTACATAATTAATTAAAATGTTGTTGGAACCCAGGCACTATGTTGAATTATTTCAGTGTTATCTATTTTATAGATGTAAGTGTAGTAGTAATATTCCTTAGTGTATTTATAATTTATTGTTTTGATAATTAATGTTGAAACTTCCTTAATTTTGTTTTGCATAATTTTTAATTAGTTAAATGTTTTCGCATTAAACTAATTGTTATCCACGTACTACTAACTACTCAACAAACATGTACCTGTGTTTTTCGAGTACATAATTATGAATAAACTTAGGTATGCAAACAATGCTGCGGGAATGTTCGAAAGAGATACCGCGGCCCTGGAACATAAAGGGCCTAAGAAGGAACATGGGTGGTTTTTAGTCAGTAAGAGTCTGACACTCCCTTCCACTCCGCCCAGAGCGGGGGGGGGGTCATTTGATGATTTCCCACCCACCAAAAAAAAAAACAATGAAGAAATAAGCAGAATTATTCTCCATTTACAGGAGTGTGTACAACCACGTCTCGCTATTTTGGTGACAAACATATTTGCCAATTTTTCGGCAATGTTTTGGTAATAGGTGCTGTGTCGACCTCAAACAAATCGGGATAAGGGCAAAATAATGATGATGATTCTGGTATTAGGTTCCAACCCCTCTTACGAATCGCTTACTAGATGTTTATTGAACATAAATTAGAAAAAGATTACTTTCTTGCAAAAACAGACAGTTTACCTAAAATGTGTTTACACCAACTTGAGTTAGAAAGTAATTTTGCATCTATTTTGAAACTAACCTAGTGACCTGTCGGCTTCGGTAAACAAAGTGACATGTCTGAGTCTAGGCTGAACTGACGTTAGGTTTTGCCATTATTTTCTAGCAAATCGTGCATTTACCTAGTATGTATATTTTAAGCGCAAAGTCTGACAATGCTTTCAAAGCTAAACTAAAAGGCTGGTTAACCGAACAGGCATTACATATTAAGATCTAAAAGAATGGTTTTACATACTTGATTTTATTTATCACTTAATTGTCAATTATTCTATTAGTTTATTGCATTTTCCAATTAATTCTTAATATATGATAATTTGTGTTGTATGCTCCTTTTAATACAGGCAAAAAAAATCAGCTGTTCCCTACATTTTGACGAGTTAATCGATCATAAATGTAGGGAACAGCTGATTTTTTTTTCACGATTTCAGGTTTGGTCCCATAGTAAAAGTTGTTCATAATGATGAGTACAATGACCTCTTAAGAGGTTACTGGTGTTTTACAAATAACCCTGTATAATGATTTGTGTTTTTATTTTTACTAAAACTGACATAATTTTGACAATCTATATATAAGCAGCGGTGGCCCAGTGGTGGCGGCCCCGATTTACGAACAATAACTTGTAGGTTCGAACCCAGGCAGGCGCATTACTTTGTGTAATTTATTTCATCGCCACTGCTCTCAAAACGGTGAAGGAAAACATCGTGAGGAAACCGGCATGTACTAGAACCAAAAATTCGAAGACATGTGACAATCTACCAACCCGCACTGGGCCCGCGTGGTGGATTATATCCCATTCCCTCTCTTAGAGAGGAGGCCATGTGTCCCAGCAGTCAGAACATTTAGGCTAATTATGCTTATTTATGCTTATTTATAAATAAATAAAATTGAAGTGTCTGTTTTAATCATATGGATTATAAACAGATACTTCGATTTTATTAATTTAAAAAAATTGTTATTATAAACAATTTTTTACTGAATGCATATGGAAGTATACATGGTACTACTAGTGATGAAAGGATTTGAGACTTTTAAGTCTTTAAAAAGAACTCGACTCGCTAATAACGGTTTGCAACTCAATTGAGTCCTTAAACCCTGAACCCTAGCCTTTTTAAGAGTCTTCGACTCACGACTCGAGGTTTAATCTTCACACTGTCGTTTTTAGAATACTCCTTCTTTTTAAACGACTCAAGTGCAACGAAAAGGCTCGAACTCGTTTGAAAACAACTCAGTTCGTGAGTCATGCGAGTCGCCAGTCGAGAGACAGTGCACTATGCGCTAGTGCAACTGTTACACTTGATGAGTGGCCGTGGGTACTATTAAAAGTACTATTATTATTAAGTACCTACTGATCTGTTATAAATATGTAATAAATCATGCACTGAAGTATACCTAGTTATGGTCTCATATTAAACGACTCGCTTTGTTAAACGACTCGAGTCCTTAGCTTAAAAGACTCGAGACTAAGTACTTGTTCACGTTGACTCGCGGGCGCGGTGGCGGGCGCGGTCACGAAATATCAAACATATGGCGTAATATCCAAGTGTTCACGTACGAAACGCACGTGCGGTGGAAGTAGCGGGCAAGCTAGCGACTGGCGCGCGCGCGCCGCTCGCGTCAATATCAAACGCGTGAGATGTTTGTGTGTGTTCACGTCGAACTAGCGGCGGAGCGCGCGATTCACTCGCGACGTCAGGCAAGTTCAACCAGTATGAACTTGTCGCTAGAAACGTTAGCGCGTCTTCATCATATCTTTCAATACAGAAGAGTTTATTAGTGCTGTTCAGGCTAGAACTCCGATTTGGCAAAGCAACAACACGTCACACCCGCGCAAACGCCTGGCGGCCAATGTAAACACGAACCCGCCACGTCTTCGCGACCGCACCCGCCACCGCGCCCGCGCGTTCCAACGTGAACAAGTACTAAGCCTTGAACCTCTTAGTAAAGAATTCGAGTCGTTTTATTGATTCAAGTATTTTCTAATGACTCCGGCTCTTTCACATTAGTAACAAGCCTCAAGTATTTTTCGAGTCAAGTTTTCAAAATCGTGGCTAATCTTTACAATAAAAGTTTAAAAGCCTCGAGTCCTTTCATCACTAAACGTACTTATTATTTATTTATTTAACCCTTCAAGCACAAAATAACCTGCACTATTTATTAATAAATAAATATGCCTAGTCAGAGGCCCATGGGTGGCATAAAAACTCTGAGACCAGGTTAGTCGCAAACCAAACAAAAAAAAACTAAACTAGTTAGATTCGAAATCAAAACGGGCCCAGATAAAGTGACGTTACCTGTTAATATCAGGGATCACGATGATAGTAAAGCCAAAAAGTATTGGAATAACACAATTAACAGTGCTTCTACAATTATTTTATCTCTGTCATATTCACAGTGATCTTTATTCTTGTTGCAATAAGGAATATGTTGAGTAATTAGATTGCAACAGCGACCCACATAAACACAGTCCAGGCAGCTGGCAATCATGCTTAAGATACTGTTGGTGCTGCCCCACACCTTGCGCACCAGGGATGTGCACCTTTTATGCGGTGTTGCGTAAATACGACGCAGTGACAGCGATTGCCGCTTTTAAACAAGTATGGCCTATAGACCATAAGTCAAAGTTTTAAGGCTTCCATACTTATAGTGACACGGTAGGTATATAGGTTCAGGCATTTTCTTGCTGATAACTGTCCTGTTGGTATAGTGGTCGCAAGCGCGACTGCTGGGCATGAAGTCCTTGGGTTTGATTCCCAGGTCGGGCAAAGTGTTATTGGGTTTTCCATCAGGAATTTCTCAGTAGCAGCCACGGAGTCTGGATTTGGGCCTAGTTGATGGCAATAGGCTCGCCCCTATTACATGGGATTTAAACGTAACTGGCGAAATGTGGGTGTACTAATCGGTATACGTCTGCCTACAGGCGTGATGTTTTTGTTTTCTGTTTGAGTGTTCCACTGCTGGGCCTCGCCTTTCTCCTTTTCATTGTTTTAAAATAATTAAAACATAAAACAGATTTATTTGTTAGATAACTGAACTGTAACTTGTCGCTTGTTAAACAAGCCATTAATCAGTGAAACAATACGAATCAGAACCTTTCAACTGCTTTGGCGTTTTTGCTGTCAAACTCCCAACAAGTCTCGTTAGGAAAGATTTATAACATAGAATGTGATGATTCATCGTGGTTAAGTTT
The DNA here is from genome assembly GCA_950022335.1 of Eurois occulta. Taxonomy (NCBI): domain Eukaryota; kingdom Metazoa; phylum Arthropoda; class Insecta; order Lepidoptera; family Noctuidae; genus Eurois; species Eurois occulta. The sequence goes on along the minus strand of OX465492.1, from coordinate 7,491,241 downwards.
GTTGTTCCGGTCAAAGCCCCTACCTGCTTTTATTTTGACGGCTTCATCTTTTCCACGGGGTGTAAACGGTCCCTTCGCGAAGCTGTCAACCAAGTATAATGTACATCAAACTGAGCAACTTTTTGCAAAAATTATAGCTGGAAAATGACTTTATTTTTGGGGTGAAAAATCACGTTTTATACGGTAGGACTCAATGTAACGCATTTAAAATATTGTGCTGAATTGTGATTTAATAGTACGAGGGTTGTGAAGGTGTTTACATTAAAAATATTACATGAACAACATGTATTTTAAAAAAAACTTGTGAAAAAGTTTGAACTTTGACCCCCAATATCTCCGTAACTAGAAGGTTCCCAGGTATTGTCTAGAACAAAAAAAATATCGCAATGACTGGGAGAATAAGTGCCTTTTGGCTTCGTTAAGGGTCTTGTTACACTCTTTATAAAGAGTTACGTTTCAAAAAATAAAGAATAAGGTATGTTGTTGGTACATATTAATATGAGGTGCCTTGTTTAAGGAGCTAGGAAGAAACTACGGAACATATTTTGTACCTGCTCAAATTCTTTTTCACAAACACTAGATATCATCTATAGATATAAATAACAGCTCTTTACTGAATGCGTAATGAAAGGATATACAGTACCTTTCACAAAATATCTTGTTTCTTTTAATTTTTACTCTCTGTCTGTCTGTTTGTTCTGGCTCTTTACGGCTGGACCGATTCTGAAGGGACTTACTTTTAGATAGCTGATGTTATAAGGAGTAACTTAAGCTACTTTTATTTTAGAAAAAAAATTAGGGTTCCGTGAAAAAAATACCCATGAAATTTTTAACTTAGGTACTACTATGTATTTAAATAGACAAGTAATATTTTTATAATAATTTCACGCGTATGAAAGAGCAACAGCTAGTGCCTAAATAAAAATGCTATGTTGGTTTTGCGCGAATCGCTTACCTTTGAGTTAGTGAATATGGGATTTTTCAATTCCACCTCCGTTTATACATCTGGACATACACGTCATGCACAATACGCACATCAGTTTAAATTGTAACGCGTGTCAACTATGTACTAACTTATTAATATAATATTTTTGAAGTTAACAATAAAGAAAATCAATTTTAAACTCTACATCACTCAAGTAAACGAACATTCAGACTGTTTGAATTAGTTCGAATTCAAACGATCAAACGATAGATCTTAAGCGTAGTTCACACGCGCGAATAGACAGCGAAACCGAACTAATTAGCGCAAAGTCGCTTTAAACCGAGAATTATCACTCAACCAATCAGCAACAAGTTGAAACCAGTTTAATTGTACGGATTAGAGAAGTAATTCGAACGTTAAATTAATTAGCTAATACCGTTTGAACAAGAAAGCGGGTGGCATTTTGTAATTGCAATGATTTTCCGTGATAACAATAGGTCTTAACGTAATTATAATTAATTTTGATGATTTGAATTCAGTACTCCACCCCTAGTTACCGAAAGCCACATAACTACCTGCATATTACTATTAAACATGACTAAGTATATAATATATACTTATATATTATATGTAAGCCTAACGCTGATGATAAAACTTCTTGCATACCTAATCTACCTAATGGCTTGACGAAAAATGTGTTTTAAACGTTTTCAGAAGTTTCAAGTATTTCTACAGATTTATACATAAGTAAAAACACTGTAATTATCAACTGGCCTCACCATCAGCTTGCAGTTATGTTTGCATGCATCTATCTTTTATAATCAGCTTATAATTTTACTACTGTCGTGATACAGGCGGGGGGCCTAAAGAGGGGTCTTTGTGACTGGTAGTGCGTCAATATCCACCACGCAAACCCAGTGCAGGTCGGTGGCCTATACGTGTGGTTTGTCATAGGCTACTTTATTAACAAATCCTCCTTTGTGTTGTTGCAGAAGCGGCATGGCATGAGCGGTGCGGTGGGCGCGACATGCGGCGCGCGCCGCCCGCGCAACCCGCCGCCGTCGCACTCGCGCTCTCGTTGCTTTTGCGCTTAGTGAACGCCGGTCAGTACCCAGCTTTATACTTGCTTTAGGTCTTACGGTATTACATTTAGCTAAAAAGTGATTATAAGTGATTGGAGAATTTAATGTCCCTTTATAAGCTGACAGTACAGTACTGGCCAACCGGCGGCGTCAGTTTTATCTATTTGCTTCAATCTTTCTTTCATTCGTACCCCGTAAGCTTATTTCATGGTCCGTGGTTCAAAACTGACCCTGGGTGTAAAAAGACCCTTAAGGAAGCCGAAAGGCTTGTTTTCCCCGTCATCCCGCCGAAACAAAGATATTGGAGGTCAAAGTTCGAAATTTTTCACCACTTTTTCTTAAATTAAATTTTTTAATGTTTTATCCTGACCTCAACGCCCATACCCCAGCACTACAGTGCCAATAGTCCACAATATTTTGAGTGCGTTACATTGAGTCTTATATCGAAAACCGTAAAATTTTACCTTCAAAAAAAAAATTGCATTCCTTGCAATGATGTTTGCGTAGAGTTACGAAACTTACTCTAATCAACTCATAAACAATGAAGACAAGAGTCTGTGTACTCTGCATAACTATCACTTAATTAATATCACTTTAAAGTCCCTTCCAGGGAGATACCCTCGACCTGTACCTGACCTACTAAACTGTCATACTGAACTTGAATCGACCTGTTAAAATATTAATAGATCTCATGGGAGTCATCCCTGCTGTGTGGTTCTATTTGTGTAAGTTTATTATTCTATTTTTAGTAAGAGCGTAGCATGGTTTGAAACCAACTCATTTTTTTTTTACTTTTATCATAAAAATGATAAAAAGTCACCTAAGCGATTCGTCGAAAGAAACCGAAATTATTAAAAGTCATTTTTTTTCTTAACTTTTATATAGGGGCTTTTACGCATAGCGTATGTCAGTCCCATCGTATCCTAAACAATTGTACTTTTCACAAGACGTGGGCCATGAATTTAAACAAACCCTTCGCATTGTCGCCATTTAGTTGGGATAGAATTGTATGGAAGATGCCTACACCAGCTTTGTTTAAATACAGGGACCTTACTAAATTATTTCCACTGGACTCATATTATTATGTTGTAGGTCCTCGATTGTTGGAAGTCATAGCGTCATCGCCATGATATCTGCAGACTGCTAGTTATAGTAGAATTTAGAGCTCCTTGTGCGTTTTCCATGAAGGAACAACGACTTTAGCCGTTGTTCCTTTACGGAAGGAAGCCCCTATAAAAAAAATAAAGAAAAAACATGACTTCCAACAATTTCAGTAACTTTCCAGCTGGACGAATCGCTTAAAGTCGTTGTTCCTGCACCACAACCTGAAACTTTGAAGATTCAGGTTATGGTCGACATCACACCAAACACAGAAATGATGTTATTACAAACGAGTAATCGGCAATCTCTTCGGTATTGCTTATTTATCGGAGAATAATGGTCTTGCCATTGAAAAAGCTGGGTCACCACCCAGATTTCCCAAACAAAAAGAAAATAGCGGTTAAACTGATGCCAGACGCTTTATTCTAGAGAAAATATATTTTTGTTCACTTTGATTTACTCTGTGATAAGAGGTTTCACTTCGAGAGCAAGATACTGAATGAAATGAACAGAAAAATATTCAATAGCGAAGCGTCTTAAATAAATAAATAAATAAATAAATATCCCTGGACATTTCACACAGCACCATCTAGTCCCAAGCTAAGCAACCTAATGCTTGTGTTATGGTAGCTAGATGGCTGATAAACTACATATATACATTTTTTTTTTTGTATTATATATTTATATAATATGGATATTTATTTATTTATATTATAGATAGAAAAACACCCAGACCCGGAACAACTACTTGTAGGTCATACAAATATTTGTGCCGTAAGCGTCTGATTCGGCATTAACCAAACAAATCCGTCAAACATCAACCCTTCCTCCATGTTCTAGGCTCAATGGGCCCCGGAGTACCCGAGAACATTACCGTGACGTTCCTGAACCCCACCACGGTGCGGGTCTCCTGGTCCACCACGGCGGACCTGGTGGAGAAATATGACGTCACGTACAAGCCTTCCGACGCGAGGTAAGATCTGGCATTGCGCGCGACTGAGGGTTTCGCAGACTGAGGTATATGTACCCTAAGAAACGATGTTATAAATTTTGGAAGCTTTTATGTAGTGCATGTTAACAAAATGTGTAGGTAAATAGGAGGTGTAAATATGTGACATTAACTTTATCGCGGATATATCTACATGATTTTAGGCAGTGGCATTGAAAGCTTGGGGTATGGATTCAAACACTGAATTCTTGGTAAAAGTGTCACAATGTAAATGTAAATATAATATAACACGATGTAAAGGACACTAAACACTTTTTTAAGCTTTCACCATTTAAAACTAAACTTCTACTGTCACTAACGGGATATCTGCCGTGATTGTTCATGATTTTGAGCTCCCGATATTTCGACGCTGTTGCAAGTGCCATGATCGCAGGTTGTCTGGAGAATGCGGGTGGATGGACAATCAATCATGAACAATCACGGAAGATATCCCGTAAGTGACAGTATAAGTAAAGGACACCAAGTACACAACTAGGGCTATAGAGATCAGGGGGTCTAACAAGGTGACAATTTATAATAGTAGGTACGTCTATGACCATTTTAAGAATTTAAACGTAATTAATATTATTATCCTATTATGATTCTGCTAAAGCAGCCATTTTAGACCCCCTGGTGTTATACTCGGTGCTCTGAAATCTACGTACCACCGCATTCACTGACGGTCGACCACTTTTCAATCTTATTACTCAGTGCATAAGGGTGAAAGTGCTCGATTTCAGTAAACTTGGTAGTACATTCAGTGTAGCTGCTGTGAAGAAATCCCATTACATTCAACGGTCTCTTAACTCTTATAAAAAACATTACAATTGGCTTTAATTGTTACTAAGTCTGCGAAACTCCTCGAGTTGTGTGTTCTCTGTTGTGTCCTTTCTTGTCTGTCTGTCTATCTGTCCATCTTTTTTTTTGTTTTAGACGTAAGATTTGTAGTACGTGTATAGAACTAACCATTAAAAATACTGTTCATCAACGTAAAAAAAAATCTGCTTGCTTACCTCTCTGCCATGAGATAAAACCTGCTATAACCTGACCTGATCTCGCTTTTTATGAGCTTCCCGTACAATGAGAGATCAGCTTAAATCGGTTTTCATAGCTTGATTGGTCGTCGTATACCTACGTCGTCGTGTACGTGCTACCGCGACGAAACTTGCGGCGCGACGCGGACGTTACTCCCTCAAAAGTAACACAAGACATGCGAACACTTCTTTTGACACCAAGTCGCGTCGTCAGTAGCATCGCCTGAGGCAGTAAGAAGTGCCTTACTTATGTAAATCAGACAAGGTGTAAACGGACCCTTCACGAAGCCGATAACTAAGCGTTCTGGTACATTCATCAAACTAACTGTAAGCAAAAAATATTTCTAGGAAACGAAGTTTTTTTTTGGGGTAAAAAATCACGTTTTACGGTAGGACTCAATGTAACGCACCCAAAACATTGTGCTGATGGATGCATTGAATAGTTCGGGGGTCGTGGATGTATTTAAAATAAAGTTATAACATTAATTACTTGTATTTTTTTTAAAAAGTTGGAACTTAGACCCCCAATATCTTCGAAACTAGGAGGTTTCCAGGTATGGTCCAAAAATAATGCAGGGTGAATTTTTCAAGTGGGTGTGAATTGCCAAATTTTAAACTATTACGAATAGCGACCATCCCGGTCTAGAACAAAAAAACAATCGCAATGACAGGGAGAACAAGTGCCTTTCGGCTTCGTTAAGGGTACTTTTACACCCATTATGTACTTACTAACGTACATAATAGTGTAGTTACGTGAACACATAGCAGCACGTGGTTCCTTGTTAACGTTTCCAGCGCAAACATCCATTTCACTGGATGTTAAACATTTACACGCAGTTGGAAAATCAGGCTTCAGTCACAGCCGTCTACAAGATTAGAAATCAGTTGGTTTAGTTAGTTCAGCAAACGATACTGGGAGGGCGTGTGCAAAGAACTCAAAGGTTAATGATTTATCGATAACTGGAACCACTTTCTATTTTCTTCCTCTAAAGATTGAAATTGTGCAGATTCGTCTCACATGGCGTCAAATGATCGTTACGTTCCTGTTTCATATTTGATTATTGTTGCGGTCACTCATACTAAAAAACGTATGTTTCGGTAACCTTAAAAAAGGTTCTGTACCCGAAGTGTAACCAACGGAACCCTATTACTAAGCATCTGCTTTCCGTCCGTCTGTCTGTCAGCGAGCTGTATCTCGTGATCAGGTCAGGTCAGGTAGATATTTGAAATTTTCACAGAATATGTGTTTCTGTTATAGAAATATATAAAATAAAAAAGAATAAAAATACAAGAGAGCTCCTCCACGATCGTACGGAACCCTTCATGCGCGAGTTAGACTCGCACTTGGCCGATTTTTTTACGACTTTGACTTGCTGTAACTTTGGTTTCCCCAGGGGTGTGGCAGCTGACTGTCAACTGGATGTTATTGAATATAAAACAATGACTAGGATGTAATCTTTTCGATATAAAATAAATTGAAAATTGTGCAGCTTACTGTAGTATTACCATAGCAGTTGGAACCAATTAAAAGGTTTATCTTTAGCAATGTAAGTATGTGTGTGTGTATTGTGTATATGTGTATTGTGTTGTGTATAGTATATTGATTTCCCTACCAACTGTGTACATTATAGTACGCCATAAAGAATTGAGAATGGATAAAGCTTTTATTTATCTACTTCTAATTTCCACGGAACATTATTTGGTGTTGCAAACTCCAATCTGAAATCCTGCAGTCAAAATCAAGTTTTTGTTTGCTCAAAATTCATGGAAAACATAATCAAACTACGAGGATTCTGCGAATTGTGAAACAAATGCAATCTAATTTCGGTGTTAGGTTTCGTCTAAGGTTTTTAAAGCACTTAAAAGTTTCACAGAATAATTAAACTTGTGATACGTTAGAGGTTCAAGAGAATCTGAAAGTTAAACGTATAATTATCTCGTCAGACATATTAATTGAAGACATAAAATTTATGAGTACAATGTTATACTTTTTCGAGATTTATTCTAAATTTCCAGTCACGTGTAGTGAAATGATTATATACATGCAGCAACTTTTAAAAGTGGTTTTCTCCTACTTTATTGATGAACGTTTTACGTTGACACGTACTGCAGTCGCCACCACATCAAGTTACCATACTCTGTCAAATTTCTCCAAATGATTTTAAACCATAAAATGTTCGTGATTAAGTTCAAAATCGAATGATAAAATTTGACAGTTTGTGGTAACTGGCTGCGCTCGCGACTGTACATAATATTTTGGAAGCTATACTATTACAAAATAGGCCTTATCTCAAAATATAAACCGTTATTTTACTTATTTTACGGAAAAAAAAACGGTTTTGAACTCTGCCAAGTGTATTCATTTAATTACTCGCGACTGCACAGGTGCAGACACGAATGGTTATTATTTGTCTATGAATATGGTAATAGTTGTCAACGTCTGAAATGTCAATCGATGGTAACGTTTTCATTGATTTGGGTGGCTTTGACGTTTGTTGTTATTGTACCTTTAAACATATTCATTGGGAAGCTTCATAAATGCAAATAGTTATAATCTGCTGAATTTTAAAAGCTTTTGGGACAGGCTTCTAAGAACCTAATACAATTAGTGGGTCATTCTAATAGCGCCAAGGCTGTCGACACCTATCTAACAAAGGGCGTAAGGGCAACTGAATAAAATCGATCAACGTGTCTACAACATCTACTAACACATTATTTATAATTGACACACAACTTGGCACACACCACTGATTATAATCGTTAGCGTGATAGAATAAACTATGAATAAATTACGATACTAAAACAAAAGAAGTAAAGCTACATAGCATTAAATCACGTCTATGAGGTATGAGGCAGGGGTATACCAATAGCTCGCCTATATTCCGCCAGTTACGTTTAAGTTTCATTGCCTATTGTCATCAATCGATCACAATTAGACAGACACCGGGCTATAACTGAAAAGTTAAGAAAAACCCAATAACACTATTATATCAGACTTGACAATCGATGCCATGATACAGCTCAGCGGTATCTCTAGCGACAATCGAAGCAGTCAGACAAGATATTATTATTACGTATACTGATAAAAATAAACTTGATTTTTTCGTCTAAAGCTGACAGGTCTGGCTCTGAGCTGAAAGGTTCAGAGTTGGGTTGTTGTAATGTTAAAAATAAACTGTAATTTAACCAACACTAGAAACGGGATTTTTACCATGTCCACTGTTTGTTTTGAGTTCCCGATATTTCGGCGCTGTTGCAAGCACCATGATCACGGATAAACTGAAGTTATTGTGGATGGGTGTTTATGAGTAGACAAATAGGTCTACCCTCTTTCTTGTTCGTTTTTTTTGTATGTTTTTTAGGGTTCCGTACCCAAAGGGTAAAACGGGACCCTATTACTAAGACTTCGCTGTCTGTCTGTCTGTCTCCAGGCTGTATCTCATAAACCGTGATAGCTAGAAAGCTGAAATTTTCACAAATGATGTATTACTATTGCCGCTATAACAACAAATACTAAAAATTAAAAAAAAAATATTAATGGGGGCTCCCATACAACAATATGATTTTTTTGCCGTTTTTATAGATAATGGTACGGAACCCTTCGTGCGCGAGTCCGACTCGCACTTGGCCGGTTTTTTATTAAATTACGTAGTGACCACCGTTTCTAAAGTGATTTAACAGGTGACCCTCTTAGGCACAACATAGTCACGTAAAAGAGAAGGAGAATAAAGTACTTCAAAATTTGAAAATAATGTTTCTTTCCTAAAATAAAATAAATTTAAATAAATCACTAGGACGTTATAATAAAAGTTAGGAAAAAAATGTGAACGTAAATATATTCCAAAATCCAATTTCCAGTATCTCTGACACGTGTAATATAATTTTCAAACCCATTACAATAATAATGCCAGCTTAAATATTTTTTGGATAAAATGTCATTATATTTTTACAGCACTTAAGTTCCCTCTTGAAAAAGAAAAAAATAAAGCCAACCAAAGGGATAAATAAATTCGGTAAGCGGAAACTACGTGTCACTGATAACATGGCTGAACTTTTTATTCTTGAATTTGAAAAGCGAATACTTTTGTAGATAAAAAAGCGGTTAGCAGTAAGCACTTGTGCGAAAACCTTTGTTTTCTTTGGTATTGTCAAGAAATGTCTACAGGAATTTATTTGACGATGAAGAGATCAGAATTTGACTGAAAATAAAATACTGCCTCTAGGGATAAGGATATCTTTTTTTGGGCTTTTCATGATGAACTGAAAATGTAATGGAGATTTATGTTTGCTTGTGTATTGAATGGTACCGCGAGGTTCGCTTCGTGAATTTGTTTTGCAATCATTTGTAGACATTTTTTGTGTACGGATTCACTTCATAAATTGTTTGTATCACAAATGAATATTTGTCGCATATCAAACGTGTCTAAAAGCTCGCAATTCGTACGTGTACTGTCCTTAAAACTAATGTTTAAATATTAAATAAGTTTTAAATGTTTTCCTTTTTAGAGTTCCGTACCCAAAGGGTAAAACGGGACCCTATTACTAAGACTTCGCTGTCTGTCTGTCTGTCTGTCTCCAGGCTGTATCTTATAAACCGTGATAGCTAGAAAGCTGAAATTTCACAAATGATGTATTACTATTGCCGCTATGACAACAAATACTAAAAATTTAAAAAAATATATATTAAGGGGGGCTCCCATACAACAGATATGATTTTTTTGCCGTTTTTATAGATAATGGTACGGAACCCTTCGTGCGCGAGTCCGACTCGCACTTGGCCGGTTTTTTTAACAAGTTAGTCTTGAATCTAAATAAAAATATGGCGACCGCTAAATGATTTCAAATGAAATAATTTACTGATTCTTCTAATTTCAATCAACTTCTGATCATCAAAAACTGTTATCCAATAAACATACATACAACAAAAGCTTTTAAAATAATGACCTAGACATAACACACCATGTCTCTTGCTTTCATTTTCTCAATCGATCACACAAAACACATTTAAAATTGACATTAGAACATCAGTTTTTAACACAAACAAATCTGCATCAGAATAAAAATCGTGTACATTTGAAAAATTGGCATGTCGATGAATAATGCTCTCCGTGACGGGTGATAAATTTGGATCGCCGAGCAGCTTAGGGTTGTCATACATCTGACGGAAAATGCGTCCGGCCATCATCTGTTGCGTCTCCACCAACATCATTCCCCTGCCCTTAGCTCAGTTGTATTTGGGATCGGCGCACCATATACCAACAATTACACGGGTTTCGAACACCGTTTACTAAAACTATAGCTGTTATTATTTATAGCCGGAAGGCTAATGAAATTAAAACATTATTTGGTCATTAGCACGTCACACGCTTTTTTTTTTTTAAAGTAAAACGGAACATAACGTTGACATTAATCTGACAGATAGAGCTGGCTGCTCAGAAATATATGTTACTAACAAAAAGGTTTAACATTCATGAGCGGAGCGGTCCCCATCTTAATGGGCAGTGGTCTAAGTTCACGCCACACTTCCATACTTATCTTTTAGTCGTCATCCCAGTCTATTTCTAGCCATAATTATCGACTTTCACACAATCCATCATTCATTTATTTGGTCTTCCCCTACTCATATAGCCATCCAAATTCAAAACCTCAAGATATTTTCCTCATTACCGAATCATATGCCCGTACAAGTAAACCGATGGAACCGATGTAAAGTAGTGGTAGCCTAGTGATGTGACCGTTGGACTGTCAAGTCATAGGTTTCGAGTTCAAACCCAAGACACGCACCTCTGATTTTCCGGATTCATGTCCGTTTTTTATAATTTTCACTTGCTTCGGTGAATGAAAAGATCTTGAGGAAACCAGCATGCCTGAAGATATTTCTTGTTGGCATGTAAAGCCAAATCAGAGGCCCACGGGTGGCATAAAACCTCTGACACCAAGTTAGGCACTAACCACGGGATAAAGAAAGAAGATGCCAAAAGATTACTAAATAAAAACTTTTTAGTCACCAGTCATCGGTCGAATTTAACCTGCCACATTACACGTGTACATATAAGTTAGTACGCTCAGTAAGTGTCTAAGGTGTTTTATTACCAATTTGTGTGTTCTGGCGCAGCGCACTTTCCGTCAGATCTGCACTCACCCTTATATTATTTATGTCATGAATTTAGTAGACGAAAGTTGTCATAACTCAGGGCTGTGCTAAGTTTATTTTAGGTGCCATTCCGCAGATGGAAACATTATGGAATGAGCTCGCATGCTTATAAGAGCAAAGAGCTTATAGTCAATCTTCTGGTGATGTATTCGGTAAGAAAATTGTATTCTATGTTTTGTTAACATTGACTTTATTCTTTGAACTTTTGCGGCACCATTCTTGTATTACTTACTTAATTCATACATACGTGGTTTGGTGCTTACTTCGACTTTATTATAAACTAGCTGTTGCCCGTAAACTTCGTTCGCGTGAAATTGTAAAAAAAAAATATTACTTCCCTTTTTGAATCGCAACCCTAATTATTTTTCTAAAATAAAAATAGACAGCCAGGAACAAATAGACAGACTGTTTTTGTTACAAGTGACGTATATATTTTCATATACATTTAGTAAAAAGCTATTATTTTGATATTACAAACAGACACTTCAATTTTATTTATTTGTTTAAATGGGTAAAACGACCTATTGCAGTAAATCGCAAAAGATATTAATAAAAAAACATCATTTTTTTGCGTTTTTTTTATTAGGGTTCCGTACCCAAAGGGTAAAACGGGACCCTATTACTAAGACTTCGCTGTCTGTCTGTCTGTCTGTCTGTCTGTCTCCAGGCTGTATCTCATAAACCGTGATAGCTAGAAAGCTGAAATTTTCACAAATGATGTATTACTATTGCCGCTATAACAACAAATACTAAAAATTAAAAAAAAAATATTAAGGGTGGCTCCCATACAACAGATATGATTTTTTTGTCGTTTTTATAGATAATGGTACGGAACCCTTCGTGCGCGAGTCCGACTCGCACTTGGCCGGTTTTTTTGTGTTTATGTTGTGTCTGAGAGACCCATGCTACAGTTAAATGCTTTTGGAACGGTACCGAAAAAATTACCGATGATGAAGGGTGTTCAACGCTTCCTCTATAAACTTGGTATTGGAGCGAAAGTGTCTCTGTTGAAAATGGTAATTCATTTCAGTATTCGCGGAGTCAGTTACATATGTATGTCTTTTTAGCAAATTTATTGCCAGTGTCCAGTCATTAGAAATAGGTTAAACCTAGTGATAATAATCTCTTTGTAAGCTTAATGAAGATTCGTCCAAAAACCATATCGAAAACGGGACCATACACTTTGGGTTTAGTTAAAAAGAAATAAACAATGGTATACAAGTTATATGAAGCAGGAATGAATACGGATGTAAATGAGCAGCTTCATCATGCATTATTTAATTTTACCAACTACATCAGTAAAGTAATTCATATTGCTGACATATTTAATCAGGCACATGAAATACCTGTTGCTGTTGTCCAAATTAATGACGAAATTAATCATGAAAATGCAAATGAAAATAGAATGGAATCCAACACTGGACAAACAGAAACAAATGACGATTCTTGCAACAGCTAAGCAATGCTGTGAGTTGTCAAATCTTTTAGTTCACTGTAATTAGAATATCTATGCATATAAAATATAACTACGTTAAGTGAAGGAATTTTGCGAGATTATAGTAATAAATGAAATATTTACTGCTACAACTTTGAGAATTTATTACAACTGATAAAAAATAAAATAACTGTCCATATTCATTAGAATTAGCTATTCCTGTGTTTACGGAAATAAATGCTGGAATCAGAATGACACATACAATTAATGAAGCTAAAATCATCTTCGATAGATTTAAATTTTTAATTTTATTGCTCTTTATTTCGGCGGCTGGAATAAGGGACTTCGTAAGAATGCAACAATTTATGTTTTAGAGCTCTCTCAGAAAGTTGAATTTGAAGCTATTTCTGGGTTTTGTTTTGGGGCAGTCGACCTGATCGTCTGTAACTTGCTTCTCATGGTTTTCCTTTGGCATTTGTCGAAACATTTCATAATATACATACACAACAGATCATCCACTGATTTTATTCTGATTAATTTCGTTGAGCGATCCAAGATCCAGTCGTTTCTTCGGGACTTGTCGAACTTCATTGCTTCGGCGCGTTTTTCGTGATCCACACTGTTGATTCTGGCTTTCGCGCATTGATTAAAGTGTTTAATATGACACTCAAAATGAGCGAGCCAAAAGAACTACTTACAGTTACGACACATTTTAAACTAGAAGAGCATATTAGATAGGTTATTAGTGGCGTAAATAACTAGATTTATAATGTAATGTTCAAAACATAATTACGTAGCTTTTGTTAATCACATGTTATCATCTTGTCAGTTAGATGAGGTAGTTCTACTCAAGATGAGAAATTCCTCAAACTAATTACTACGTTTCACGTTGATATTTTAGACCTATGAAATTGTAATTAGTCTTTAGCGTAATTATAATCGAAATTATGGTTAATATTACAATAGTTCTCCGATGTTAGTTGATACTGTTGTTATAGTGTATACCATTGGTGTATATCGATAGCTACATTTTAATCCAAGTAATCAGATTTTTCCTAGCGTGGCAATGTAAATAGTGTAATCCCAGTTCTCAGCTACTCGTTCAAGTAAAACTTTAAAAATTAAGTTTTTTTTGGTATGCTACAAGTTTACACACAAATTAAGCATACAGGGTACGTACGTGTCTACGTGTTTAGTTTGTTTAGCCTTGCGATGCGTTGAATTCCCTCACGATTTTAAATATTAAATTTATTTAATCTTTAAAATCGTGAAAATCTCCCTTTTCAACCCCCTTACTATTTTAAACATCTCGGTTACAACATACTAATTAATTAGATCCACATAATTTTACCGAAATTTCAACGATGTTACAATTCGATGTTGAAATTGAGCATGTTCAACAAATAAACATGTTCATTTATGTGCTAATCAAACTCAATGCTTCATTAAAAGTTCCATTAACAATTTTAAACTAACAATTTTCAATTAATGTTATGTTTCCCTTTTTGCTCCACTATGATTAAAGTTATTAAACATTTAAGAAATTAGATGAAAGATGAAAGGTAATAATTTTATAGAACATTCGAAGGTCCTGTACTATTTTGAGTTAAAACCAGACGGTTAAATTGCTAGATTAAATTGGTCAATGATTGCTTTCATAAGTACTTTTGTGAAACCATAATTTATTTCTCAAACGAGACTTGAATTATGTGAAAAGCGCTTCTTGTGATAGAGTTTATTTGGAAAATTACTACTAATTAATTCGTTATGTTTTAGCTACCAAGCAAATAGGTTTGAGTCTTTTCAAATTTATAGCCAAAGAAAGCAATTAAATGGTAAAATTCTGAAAGCTACAACCGTAAAAACGCAACTGCAAAGCCTCGAAATCGCTATTGCAGAACGCAGCTACATGACTGGTTTCTTTATGTAGGTAACTACATGAAAATGTTTTCTTAGATAGCGAAATTTCCGCCTGTTATCGTTGCAATTGTGTAACTTTGCCGCTGCGGTATGAGTTTTAAATTTTCTTGAATTCTTGACTGCTAGCTAGCTGCTCATTATTCTTTCTTCAAATAATTTATAGGGCTATTATATACGAACAATTCCAATTCCTGTTGAATTACATTAATACTAATAAACGAAGTCAAAACAAGCAAGTTCTCCTAACATTACCGGTCCACATTAGTGGATAGCTCAATGTAGTATTGTCACCTGATCTTGGTTGACCTTTGTTTCTGTACAAATAAATGTGACTTACTAAGTACATAGTTGGCTTTATATTTACTTATAAAACACCTCGCAGACACACAGAGTCACAGACACACAGACAAAAATTCTAAAAATGGGTTTGTTGGTGACCCTTTAACACCCCTACAATTTTTTTTTCTAAATAATTTCAATGTACAGACACGCCACGTCTACAGATTTATTTATACATATAGATTATTCCTCTCTTCTAAGTAAGGATTTTATATTTAATTAATAAGAGACTTCCTCTCTTTTATGTAAGGATTTTTGCAGGTGATTTTATTTTGACAACCAATTTAGGTATTAAGACAGCCTAGTTGGTCGAGTGCTGCAATCTTTAATTTACCCAAAGTCTGGGGCTATCTGAGATCAGACACGCGACCTAAATTTCGAATGTGATTGCTCAAGACTCATGTCCTTACCCTGTTTGAAGACCGGGGAAACATGATGCATGTTCTCATATTTTACTGTTTTCCGGCCAATTTTTCAATTAAATTGATACAATATAGGTATATTTCATATGGAAGAAAAAGTATTCTTAACAATACCATGATCAACTTATTATAGGTAGTGCCCGAAATCGTAATTAACGATTGCATAATTAACCAAAGTGCCGTCAAGCACAGGGAAGTTTTTCATACAAACTACACTTAAGTTTAAGCGATAAAAGAACAACTAAAGCTTAAGTTTTATTCACCTTTCTCGATAGTTTATGTTTAACTTTATTATTAATTTCTGAAGAATACCCGGTTAAGATGAGTTTTACGGGAAGAATGATTAGAGTTAGAACAGTTGTAAAGTAATTTTAAGTTATTAAACTAATCTATAAAAATATTATAAAGAGATATTTGTTTGTAAGTGTGTATGTATGGGTCATCTCCGGTATTAAGTCATTTAATTGCAAACCAAGTATATTTATATTTTTCTTACTTCGATTTAAGCGGTGTGTAAAATTATGGTGTGAGCACCAACACAGGAAGTGTTGGTGCTCACACCATAATTTTTTACTATGTCTATACGTGAGGATTTATAATTGGCTTTCCGGTGACTATTATTCCCCCTTTTGTTTGTTTTTATTAGCTGTAAATCCTCCATGTACTAAAATAAAATTAAATAAATAAAATTAATAATCGTATTCTAAAAAAATCTTTCACTGGCAAAAAGGTAAACTATTTGTGGGCTATAAAATATATTTATATCATGCAAATTAGCCGAGCTACCACAATTTTTGCGGACGAAGTCGCTTGCGAAGTGCTAGTTGGCAATTTATAGAAAGTTTCAGTAAGATAATCGAAGCTGCACAAAGCTCAATGCTCTTACGAACTAGTCAGTATCCTGCTTTTGCATTACTTGACCCCTCTTGACTAGGAAGGTGAGGGGATGAGGTATTGCAGACTGAACCTTGTATTGATTTTTTTCTGTTTTTCTTGTATTTCATAAATGTAATTTTTTTCTTTTTTAGGTTTCCGTACCTCAAAAGGAAAAACGAAACCCCTTATAGGATCACTCGCGTGTCTGTTTGTCCGTCTGCCACAGCCAATTTCCTCCGAAACTACTGAACCGATTGAGTTGAAATTTGGTACACATATGTAAAACAGTGACCCAAAGACGGACGTGTAACGTAAATTAATGAATTTTAAACATGGGGACCACTTTTAGGGAGTAAATTGAAATTTTTTAAAAAGTTTACTAAGTTTTGCAAACTATATCGTGTTACATATCAAATGAAACATATTTTTTTTATAATTTTTAAATTAATAGTTTTGAAGTAATACAAATAATAGTTCTTTGTCTATAGATTACTGGGAAACCTATAAGAAATCTTAGATTTAAAACAACTTACGGAATTTAGATTATTAACGGACGTAACCCACTCCACGCGAGTCGAACTCGCACTTGTCCGGTTTTTCTTTACTGAGTACTAGAATACCTACAGAAAACATAATACTTACACATCATTCTCTTATTATTCCTGTTTCACAATCAATCACACCACCCAAAATGTAACTTATTGTGTATATTCTACAGCTAAGAAGTTGTATATAGGTACCGTTCTTCATGTTGACACAACGAAATTAACAACAAAACATTTCACCCACGTAATTTAAACAGACGCGATCTCGACATGAGCCAACCTCTTTATCAAATTAATTACTACACTTTATTTAGGCAACATTTACAGAGATTGAAATTGTTAAATCCCAGCTGTATTTTCGTTCTGATTTCTAACAAAATGTTCAACGTAAGTATTCTGACTACAAAATTTAGTTTCCAAAAATGTTAAAGAATATTACATGTATTTGGGAAAATATCTTTGAAACCTACTCGTAAGGTTCAGTTTTATATGTTTTCAATAGTCATTCTAAAATCAACTTTGTAGTCTCAAAAATAAAGTTCCGATTTGTTTTAGTTGGAATTGGAAACAAGTCTTTGAATAGATTTTACGTTGAATTCAGCCTGAGGCGTGAGTGTAAATTATACCTACTTGATATTATAACGCACCTGGTATTCGTATTGTTGTTTCAGCATTGTGAATTTAATACACTATGTGCTGTGAGCCTGAAGCTAACTGCTTACTATAATAATATGGAACTGCTTAATTGGTCTGGGTAGTGGACACAAACGCTCAGGGGTCGCCTGAGCGTGGGAGTTAGATTTAGATCAAGCAGTGTGACATTATACAAGAAAGAAAGAAAGAAAAAATATTTGTAGTCGCAGGAACATGACGAGCATACAAAATAAAAAAAGTAACAGTAATCATAAAACGCATAACAAATATTATAAATTGGACAGAAACCAAAAAAACTTAACAGCTTGCACGTCGGCATCGTGACTGCGACAAGCAGGTTACCACTCAGCATGATGCTGTGCTATGGGGCCCACAGCACAGCGCTGGTTTTTGGTGGTCACAGTGGTTCAGGAATTTTTAAGTGGTCAAATAGAAAGAGTGATTGTTTCCTTTTTATCAAACTTAATAATAACTTAAGTAATATCAAGTGCACTAAGCTCGCGAGGTTGTCAACATGTGGAATGTGGATTCAGCGATCATTGTGCCTATCGTCGTATCAGCCAAGGCATCATTATATTCTTGCATCAATTCATTTATTGCCGCACCGCGCCGTAACCAAAGCGATCTACGGGCAATTACGTCGCGTTCACGTTGTTCGGAATGCGTGGTCAGCGGCCACGCCAATAGGACGCGCCTTCTGGTTCTATAAACTAAATATGACGTTAGCATATTCGCGTGGTGATTGCTTTGAATTAGGACGCAGTGTAAAACGTCAACTCGTTACGACGTAATCCGATGATGAATATCTGCTAATTCGAATGTAGGTTGTTGTAATTGATTGGTCTATTTCGATTAATCAATTGCAACAGTAGGTACAATAACACCAATCAATCAAATTATATTTGCATAATGGACTCTTCTAACTTAATGTAATTTCCTGTTAAGTATTTTGTGTGTACATACAATTGAATTTCACTTTAAAATCGGAGCTACAAAATAGTGTCCTTTATAGTCTTGCATAAACATTGGTTCATTAGTTCCTGGTTGGTTCGATTTCATATCACCAGGAATAGGCCCACATATTGGGTCGATCCCACACTAATAAGGGGTTTCCATAGTCGTGTTATCTTGATAGCCATTTACAAGATATTGGATGCCCAAACATTATTTAAGATTGCTGTGGGTAAACCAAATAGAGCCATATCAGTCGATCCGTTCTCAAGTCATGCTCTGTCAAAAATGTGGTAACACATTTTTATTTATGTAGTTGGATATATTGAGACTAGTACATGTCGTTATTTAGTTACATCTGCCATAACCACGTTACAATTAAAATGATTACATCACAACATGAACACGTAATTCTCCGAAGCCTGTAGTGTAGTCCGGATATGACATTCTATAGTTTCGTTAAACAATATCAGTCAATTAGACACTGATACCATGTGCCGTTGATTTCCTAGAAATGTGTGACATTGTGTTCTTGTACTTTGACACACGTTACGATAGCATATGCTTCAGTAAGCCGTGATTGCTTTAATACAAAGACATTCAAATATTTACGAGCGATAGACGGGACAAGACGAAGACAATCGTAATCCAATACTTGTTATTCTACTTAGTAAGAAATCGGTATATCTAGTCTCACACGCCCGCTCGTCAGGTAGCACTCGTGTGTCAACATCGAAATTGTTCGGGATCATTTTTGTATGACTTTATTCCCAATAATTACCCGCTTTATCATTATTTTAAATCTCTTTGCTTTAATATTGGGTACCTATATTATACTGGTTTGATGCAACTCAATATAATGATGATGTCATTATCATCATCTGCCTAGCCTTTTCCCAACTATTTTGGGGTCGGCGGCGGTATTTTACATGGAGAGACTGCCTATCTGACCATAATAATGATGCAGTATGTAGGTATGTATGTATATTAAAATTTTCCCACATAATGGTACGTTACTGTCACGAGTAATAGGCATGCAATTATAAACTTTCAAAAATTACTTTCTTTTACAGTTTTCACGAATACATTTTAAAATCATACCTGCTATTGAAAGGGGTCTTATTTCGAAGTTGTGACAGGTTTTCCACAACAAAATTGCTTGCACTGCATTTGGAAATTGTAATTTTGCTCATGTAAATGGTCCTGCTGGTTACTTTGTGTTTCAATGTAAGTAATTTTATTAAAATAGTCACTGAAGATCGAAAAAAAGGTCAAACGAAATCAATTTTTCAAATGTGGAACTAGGGTTTCTTTTCCATTTACCTGATCTGAAGATTATGTAGCATGTTTAGATAATTATGAAGTTCATACAGCCCAGAATTATTCTAAAACCACTTTCGCTGTCTGGCTAATATTTTCAGAAAGATGTGAGTTATTTTCATTAAAACCTCGTTGTTAGAGAGAAGGCAGGGATTTAAAACAACATTTTAGCAGCAATAATAGGGCCTATACACACAAAGCTTTCATAGTGAAATTTGAATAATCACAAAACCAAACATGTTGGAATAGTGGATAGAAATAAAATATTGTTTTTGTAGTAACTTATTACTATTTGGGCACCGCTTTGTTCAGATTGCTCGAATATAAGCCGTATTTGTGTAAAATTAATGAATATATTAATTTTGATGACGTAAGTAAGCCTATGGTTTGCTTTCCGTATAATATACACATTAATCTTCATAGGAAGGTGTCTTAGGCTGAGATAATTGCAGTGCGAAGGAATTGCGTATTTGATCAACATAACACACGCCTGTAATCCCCGAAGGGTTAGGCAGAGGCCTATCTAATAGTACACCCACATTTAGCCAGCTATGTCAAAGTCCCATGTAATAGGTGGCGAGCCCATTGCCATCAACCGACACAAATCAAGACTCGGTGGCTGCTACTTAGAAATTGTTTCTTTAGTATACAATTTGCATTATAACATTGTGTTAGCAGCATTAATTGACAGAAGTTTATTTAAATAATTTACTTATTTGAGAAATTGTTTGGCGTTTCCAAAAAGTCATTGAGGCGTTCAGGCTTAAATTACTGTCAACCCGAAGAAGAACATTGTTTTAAAACATAGGTACTATTAGTCAGAAAGTGTTTCACAGCAAATAAACAGTTCTGAAAATCAGTTTAATCATACATAAACATAGATCATTTAATTGCATAAAACATAACGAATAATATAGAGAACATAACAAAGCCATTTATTCTAATATTGACTGAAAGAGCATAGTTAACATTACAGAGCAAAACAAAGTCAACTCCGAACAAGAAAACTCAATTTCAATATTTCCTAGATATTATGAGATTTACGGAATCAGCGTCCGTTTAAAATATTCAATATTAAAATGGGAACACCGCAAACTGCTAAATATTCAGTAGTTGCTAGTCGATAGTGCAGAGCTAAGAGTTGAAAGTTCACGCCACTAAAAAGGGAATATGATAATTAATGTAAATCAGATCGGTTTCCCGACTGTGCTGGATCAGATCTTGACACCCTTGTGAAATTAAACGGTTAAGGACTTTTCTTTAGCGGATCGTGTTTCCTTTGTTTTTAAAAAAAGTTTATTATATTGATGTCCCAAAGGAAAGTTTTGAGTATGAATGTGGACGGGTATAGTAGTAGAGGAAGATCAAAGAAACGATGGATGGACTGTGTGAAAGATGATATGGCTAGAAACAGACTGGGATGACGACTAACAGAGAAGTATTTTTTTTTAAATGTTTAATGGGCCTACTCTTGACCTCAATCTAGTCCTAGAGGACAGAGATGATTTCAACGATGGAACGAGCTAACCCAAAATAAGCCAAAGAGATAGAGAGAGAGTAGAACAGCAGAGAGCAGAGTATGGAAGCAAAGTACATGCTGCGTCGATCCCAACTACAATTGAGAAAAGGGCCCTCCGGTATGATGATGATGCTGACACTACAGATGATCACCCAACGCATCTTCCGTCAGATATGCGTCCACCCTAAATTGCTCCGCGATCCATGGTTGGTAGGAAGATATGGCAAGAAAAGAGGGGTCTGATAACGAGTAATGGGGAAGTATGGAAAAGGAAGACATGCTGCGCTTGCAGGAGAATGATGGTAATTGTTGTCCCAACGGTTCGTATTTTTTCATTTACAGTAGTTTCAAATAAGTAAAATTTTTCGAAGTAACTCGTAAAGACTTTTAGTCTAATATCATAATTCCTAATTCTGCTTATTACTCAGTAAAAGACTAAATCACAGGGACGGTTTAAGAGCCGTAGTCTATATCATTTCAATCATAATTTCTAATTCTTTAAAAAATCAATAATTTGGATGGCAGAAGTGTCTATACAGGCAAGTGACAATTTTTTTGGGAAATTTTTCGTCTGTAATTTAAAAAAAAATCAGCTTTTCCATCAATTTTAACCGTGTCGGTAGTTTTGTAGGAAACAGCCGTTTTTTTAATTTCCGACGAAATTATTCCAAGTGGAGTAATTCAATTAAATATTATATAGTGTGTATGTTCCGTGTGGAGAATGATGTTCTGAATACGTGGTAACTGTTTTAGCGTCGGTGTGCCTTCCACCTTGTATATTATAATAAAAAAATACCATACTGTTGTCACTGTAACTGGAAACTTCTCTGGACTGACCAGGGCCGGCAGTCTCGACATAGATACCGACACTTTCGCAAACTTTGGATCGCTTAGTAATAACGTAAAAAATCGGTTGCAATAACGTTACTTGCGAGAAACGCATCTTGGATGTTGAGACTTGCATTTCTCGCAAGCAACGTTATGTACGTTGCTTTTTTTCTGTTATTATTAAGCGATCGAAAGTTTGCGACATTGTCGGTATCTATGTCGAGGCTGCCCAGGCCTGTTTCCACACCGATCAATTCATGGCCAACACAATTCCAATAAGCAACAAAAAGTAATTATTTCTCAAATATACCATGTCCAATCCTTGCCCATTCATCCAAACCAACTGTCCCTAACCGCAATATCTAAGTACCTAAGGCCGTTATATACATATATCCTGATAAATCAATAAATATACCCATTTATTGCTTTTAGAAGTCCATAACTAAATTATTAGTGAGAGCTATTCTGTTGCGAAACTTACCCAATTATGTACAGGCTGTTGTAGAATTTGTATCCATAAAAAAGGGATGACATCGTTATAAAATGTAGGGTGACTCAAGTGTCTATTGGATGGTGTTGACGAATTTTATTATAAACTAGCGACCCGTCCCAGCTTTGCACGGATGCATTATACAAATGAAGATAATGAGAAAGTAAAAAGAAAGAGTTAACAAAACATTTTTTTGTTTTTCATACAAACCTTTCCTCACAACTAAGAACATAATAAAAAGAAATCTACCGAATCAGTCGAGCCGTCCTCAAGTGATGGTTCATCATACATGTGGCAATTGATTTTTATTTATCATAGTATTATAGAAATAAGAAACTGTAAGAATGGGAGAAATGAAATACACGATAAAATTCTTATTCAATTGCTTGTTCAAATTAATGCATACGTAATGTATGTAGGTATGTAGAATTCTTGACTGAACAGCTATTGACGAAACAAACGCAAAAAAAAACATTATTTTCCACTCTTGTAATTAAATAAAAGTTCTGTATTCAACGAGAAATAACTTAAAACAACAGAGCACTCGAAACTTCCTCTGTTTCAAAAAGAAAATGTACGAACAATATTATTTCACTCAATGTAAGAAGCCTCAAAGGTGTAAACCTTTCACTGCATTGCTCAAAACTTTGGGAACTGGGAAGTATATAGTATACAATTAAGTTGGTTACGTATTATTTAGGTACTCAAGTTAATACAGGGGTTGGAAATGTTTGATTTTGTCACGGTTTTAACTGTATGTGCTTTCCTGTTTAAGTCAAGTTTCATTATAGCTCTGAAAGTTAAAATAATAACTCTTACCTCATATTTGTAGATTATGATAATATAATATTTAGACGTCCATATCTAATAGTTAGGTATAGTAGCTTTCCGCTGTGTCCTGTAACATGATGATAATATTGTAAAATCAAACCATTTTAAAAGAGTATCAATGGAGTTTCTTGCCGGAACCAACCCGAATCGTGCACCTGTATGTGAAATAAAAATATTTTGATTTTGATTTCATTCGATTCACTTTCAGTGACTATTCTGACATATTTTTCCATCAGAATATTTTCAAACATTATTTCCCATGTTTTTACCACCAAAACAGCTGCCATCTGATCTCTAAGGGTAAATAATGTTCGCCTTATTTTTCATAACATAAAATAAGGAAACTTTTGTTTTCTTTGCACGGAAAATCAATTTTTATCTTTGAACACATTTAATATTTACCGAATAAAGCGAGCATCCTGTACATTTACTTACGCAAATAAATTGAATTTCTGTGTGATAGCAATTTTAAATTCCCTTTGTACCTGTTATTGGATAAAATATGGCTTCGCTATTAATGTATGGTACCTGTTCAGCTAAAAGAAATGGCCTTCGAATTAATTATGTAAACATGTTTACAAAAGTAATGTTCATTACTGTAATTGAATATTTAAAATTAATATTGCTCCATTAACCAAGTGTAATTAATGGAGCCTAAATGTTATACTTTATTAAGTTTACGTTTGCAACAAACTTCCTTGTTCCGAAACTTCAAAAATATAGGATAACATGCATAATCAGTGTAAAATTTACAGCACACAGCCCACCTGTCTATGAGCAAGAATTGCAATGTCATCATCTGCCTCGCTTTTTCCCAACTATGTTGGGGTCGGCTTCCAGTCATACCGGTTGCAGCTGAGTACCAATATTTTACATGGAGCAACTGTCTATCCGATCTCCAAAATCCAGTTAGTACTGGATAATACGATACCCCTTGGTTAGGCTGGTTGTAAGACTTTCGGTCCACTGACTACCTGTAACAACTGTCACAGAACTACAAATGTCAGCCGGAACCAACGGCGCGCGGCGTATCGTGCTCTTCAAGGCACGGAGGAAACTCGGTATGTAATAGATGGTCACCCATCCACGGATGGACCTTGGCAAGTTTAGTTAAGCCTTGGAGATCGATCCGTCCGGCTATTATGGTTAAGCCAAAACAAAACTTAGAATAATAAAACGACATAATGATCCATAAGCTGCACAATAATGTATAACATAATTCCACTGAATACCGTCCTCCACGATCATTTCAATAAGTATCATGACATGCAATCTCCAATAGAAGCAGATATAGATAGTACAATGGGTTCTATACAGGTAGCTAAGGAGAATGCGTTCGCCGATACGTAGAGAAGGCGGGTCGCGTGTATTGATTAAACATACCATAATGGAATTAACGTCAACGGAGCGAACTGTGATTGTGATCGTGATTATGTACGTATATTGAACACGACATTGTTTTTGAACTTGAAAAAATAACACGCTAAGCCATTGGTGTAAAAGGAAAAGTTTACGACACGAAAGCTATAGTGATTTTCAAAATGTTGGAATAAATTGACTTTTTGATGAATTTACAAACACGGTACATAGTTTTAGGCAGCCTAGAAATCTGTGGCAAAGACAGCCCTTGTAACATTATGAAGACCTAGAAAAGATCATTTTCTATCAGCGTTAATCATGGCGGAAAAGTAAAAAAAATATTGGATTGACAAACTACACTTCAACCAACGTATCAGTGCAGGCGAGGAAACACAGAACTAAAACAAATGTACCAAGTTTGACATTTCGATTTATATTTTCTTGACAAGCAGTACTGTCTCGAACTGCATACTTAAAGTGGTCATCATACTGTACCGTAAAGCTCGTGTCAAACCTGTTGGAAATTGTTCTGGAAATAAGTAACGCTTTGCAATCGACTGCTCATCCGGCTCTCTGAAGTAGTCATAGAAACGTGGAGCATTTCTATTAGGGATTAGTATTTGGCTACAACCGGTTAGACTGGACGCAAACTCCAAAAAACTTGGTAAAAGGCTTAGCAGATGATATAGGAACTTCTTAGAGCGAATTTTTTTTAAAGATTTGATTAACATCTTAACTGTAGTGGAATTCATTAAAATTGTTTCATATTTTCTTAAAATATTATATCACTACATTCAGTTCATAGATAAAACTTTTATCGATGAAGACGCAATCCGTCACAACTCATGGAGCAAAAATTTTATGTGTAATATTCATCTGCTCTGTTAGCAGATGTTCTAACAAATATTGTCGGTTGAGACGATAATATTTTTATAGGCGATATTCTTCTCTTATCTATTAAGTTTTAGGACCTTCGCTCACCGAGACTTTTTGCAGCGATTCATTCGCAATACGGCCGCGAAGCTATCGCTGGCTGTAACCACGATTCGGAATCGCTACCTTCGCGATGTTGTCGCGCTTCAGTTACAAATTTACGATGCTATGCAAATTTGATTCAGCATACAGAAATGCCTGTTCGTTGGCCTGATGTCGTCAGAAAGTGTCCTACGTTTGCATCTATACAGTAGAGATACTAATTTGCGTTTTCATCGTTTCTGTCGCGCGTTTCAAACGTGAATAACGCGCGTTACCAGCGATGCAGAAGAGCGTTTATGACACGCGTTACAGCATAGCTACAAAAACTCACCGTGGACAAAGACCTTTAAGCGTAGTTTATGACCTGAGTTCTTGGTAGTTGTAAAGTGTGTCTCTGGAGAAAAAATCCCATCTCCGGTGTGTAATGAATGTTTTTATTTTTATGTTCTTTCTTGTAAGTGGTTCTTCAAAGTGATGTGTGCTCGCACACATCATGTAAAGGACGTTTAATACTAAAAGCAGTTTTATTGAGACGACGAAGAAAAATGTAATGACTTGTTCTAAATGAAACGTCTTTTGAGGTTCATTATGTACTTCTTTTGTATATATGAAGTGTTAGATAGATTTAATAAGCCATCAATATTAACCCTAACAATATAACAATATTATATTCACTTATAAATTAAAATAACCTTTTTTTTTTTTTTTTTTTTTTATTTTTTTTTTTTTTTTGGGGGGTGAGAAATCATCAAATGACTCCTCCCGCTCTGGGCGGAGCGGAAGGGAGTGTCAGACTCTTACTGACTAAAAAACACCCATGTTCCTTCATTGGCCCTTTATGTTCCAGGGCCGCGGTATCTCTTTCGAACAGTCCCGCAGCCCTGGCAGGCACCGGCCCTTGCGGGCCCCTCCCGTTTGCTGACATCTCTTTGAGGCGCGCGTGGAACACGAACGCGCCGTCGACACGGCCTGCCCGTCGTCATACGACGGACGGACGGCGAGCTAGCCCATTACTCGCCGTCCACAGGCCCGCGCCTACGGTGGCCGAGAGCCATCACGGCGTGGCCCCCGACGCCCGGTGCTTCTCCCTCTCTTCATTCCCTCTCGCCCCGGACCATGGCTTGAACCAGGGCCGGACGCGAGAGGTCGCCGCCGCCAATCGCCGCTACGAGGACACGGCGGTGCTCCGCCCAAGCAGAGCAGACCTCCACGGTGTGCTCCACCGTGTCCTCCGGTCGATCCTCGCAATTGTAGCATCCGGGCGTTTCCTCCCGCCCGATTCGGTACAGGTACCTCCCGAAACATCCGTGTCCGGTGAGGACCTGCGTCAGGCGGAAGGTGAGGGCGCCGTGGCGCCTCCCTAGCCACTCCTCAAAGAGGGGACTTACCGCCACTATCGTGGCGTGCCCTAATTAAAATAACCTAAAGTAAGCATATCCAAAAGTTGACCACAGGCAAACGACATTGTTTAATTATTTCACTGTCCTGTCTGTTCTCTTTGCTCCGAAAATACACATTCTGAGACTGAAAATTGAACTTTCAGTTCATAATGTCAGTTCGCTGTGGGGCTATCAATATTTGAGCAGTCATCCCAAAAACGGCTAGACTCGAAAGTGTCGACCTGAATATTCAATTTAGGCAAAGTTTGGTTCCTAACAAGCATTTGACACTAGATCGATTTCGACCTCACTTTACACAAGATGGTCTTGAATACGATTCTCATTTATTATTGAGCCTAGACAATCTATTACTAAGTACTTTGTTGATTTAGAAATCGACAAGCAAATTGCTGTGATTTAGATAGTACGAGTATTATGGGTTACCATGCAGAGTGTACCTACTCAAAAAAATATTTTCCGACCAAAACCGATTTCAGGCCAAACTAATTTGTTTTAGGCCAAACCGGTTTACTGGCGTGGTCAATGTTGCCCCGTTGCGCTGCACGGAGCTCGTATTTTTGTAGGGTTTAAAGTAACCTAACACGACGAGACCTCCCTCGAACCTAGGAGGATACTCCTTTAAACCTAATCTATCAGACTCGTGGTCACGATCTCGCTTCGCTCACAATTTGGCCTAGGATAAACTAGTTTGGCTTGAATTAGGGTTTGACCGACAACATACACATATGTATACCTACTTTTCCCTCCAAAATACAGCTAAATTCTTGTAAAAAATAGACGTAGACGACGACGACGTTCATTTACGTAGTTATGTGTTTGAGCTAATTTAGGGTTGAAATAAAATATTGTCATCATTTGAGTTCATTCTGATTGAGTTAAAGATTTTTTTCCGCAATATTATAATTAATTAATATTAATAATTTACTCACAACCTTATAATTGACTTTTCAACGGAAAACATTTTATGTAAAATCTATATTTACATCTTCTCTATGTAAACATCTTGCGGTCTCCATATTACCTACTCCTATTTTCTAATATTATTATGAAAGCCAGAGTATCAAGTATA
Source organism: Eurois occulta (assembly GCA_950022335.1). Lineage (NCBI taxonomy): Eukaryota > Metazoa > Arthropoda > Insecta > Lepidoptera > Noctuidae > Eurois > Eurois occulta. The sequence goes on along the minus strand of OX465492.1, from coordinate 7,463,024 downwards.
TTCTAGCCGTACATAGCAAGGCGTAGCGTAGGTATTATGAACATAATAATATCCCTAGGGTGTACTAGATGGTAATACTAGTGTTTCTCAGAAATCTAGTAATACCTATCTGCTCACGTAATCTAATTGAACTTACCCACCACACCTGTGCATAATCAGCCTGTAATGTTCCCACTGCTGGGACAGACGGCCTCCTCTCTAGAGAGGGAATGGGCTAAATCCATCATGCGGGCCTTTCCTTCACCGTTTTTGAGAGCAGTGGTGATGAAATAAATTACACAAAGTAATGCGCCTGCTTGGGTTCGAACCCACGAGTTACTGTTCGTAAGTCGGGGCCGCCACCACTGAGCCACCGTTGCTCTCCACCACACCTGTGTTATGTCTGAACTACTTGGTTATACCTATCTGTGTTATACATTTTATATAAATTATTCTATTTTATCTATCAAAACTATTGGGAATTAACATAACATCACGCCTGTAATCCCAGAAGGGTTAGCCAGAGGTGTACCTAATAGTACACCCACATTTCGCCAGTTATGTTTATGTATCATTATAATAGGGGGCCTATGTCCAGCAGTGGACGTCATTCGGCTGAATGATGAATAGGGGAAAGCCTATTGCCATCAATCGGGCACAAATTTAGACTCCGTGGCAGTTAAAAACCCAATAACACTTTTCCCGACCTGGGAACCGAACCAAGGACCTCATGCTCAGCAGACGCGCTTGCGCGCACTAGACTCTACAGACACTAGAGAATTTTTGGAGTTCAGTCAGATTATTCGCTTTTCATCACATATACGAATCGTTAGATGTGTTCTAACCGTACGTCTTAGGTTGCACTATAAAATGAGTTCGTAGATCCCGCATAGAACGATCAAATGATAAAATATTAATTAATTATTGTCATCGAAACAAAACCATGGCTTTTTTTTGACGCGATACGACGAGCCGCACGTTTCAAATCTTAGCTTTCCACGAGAAAAATAAAAGAAAGAGTGCGAAACAGTGGATGTGTTCTAGTTAGTGAAATTAGTCTTGCAGTTCACCCCCTATTAAACAGGACTCCATTACAGTTGGCGGAATGCGGGAACAATCGACATCTGCCAACCCGTTCGTGAAAAACAGGCATAAAGATACGTGTTGTTCAGTAGCAGGTTTTACATAATTAAAAACTCAGTCTGTATTTGGGCTGAGTAACGTCCTTATCACTAGTTCACAATATAATGCCTGTTAAAATGATTTGCCTCCCTTTTTTTATACACTTAACCGCCATATCCAAATCAACTGTCAATTACTCAATATGTTAGAAATACTAAATGATTGTTACAAAAATCAAATAGGTAAATGACTTATGAGAAAATAAATACAAAGAATATCATTTAGATATTAATGAGAATATTTAAAAGTATTAATAGGAATAATTAAGCAACTACTACGTCATAACCGTCGCGTATCTATTTGGTACTTGTTAACATACGTTATTCGAGCTTCTCTCCATTACGTCGGCAAGTCTACTAGCTTCACCCACTATATTAGGAGTATAACATCTTTTAGCGTCTCTGTCGAGACAAGTGACGTCAGTGGAGATTTAGTGCTTCATAAACTAGGTATAAAGCTTCTTCCAGGGTGAAAGCGGGTACGGGTGCTAAAGTGGGCGTGAACATTAAAATCGCTGTTTCAATTTATAGTGCAGTGATAGCGCCTAATCACGAATCTGAACAATAACAACAACCAAATTGTCTCTTCAGTGTGGGAAAGAAACAGGTACAGAGGTCGTCTAGTGCCATCTCTTTCCCACTCTGGAGTAGGATTAAAACTATACTACTTTAAAAATTCATGATAGGCCAGCAGGTTGCGAATGTACTCGTAGTTTTCAAACTATTCTATCCAGTCATTGTGGCTATACCATCGGGCTTCAGGCATAGCTAGTGAGCGATTGTCTTTTATTTTAGCGCACTTGCCACTTTTGCCACAGCAATCGCTCTAAAGGCGCGATTCCATTAAGCAACTCTTGCATGCAAGTATGACTACACATTTGTGTACAAGTTACTTGCATTGGCAACCTGTTTTCAAGAGTGTGCAAATTGCATGCAGATTTTACTTGCATACAAGTGGAGATGTTCAACAATTGAGTAGGACACGTCACTCGTTCGCAATTCGAAACGTGCTTCTAACGTTTGCACGTTACTTTTTTTTTTTTTAAAAAGAAACGTTGCTCTACACTAGGAATTTCTCCTGTATCGTGGGTGCGTTTACAAACATTTAAACTCACATACACAAACAGCCGGACCCGGAACAACTATCTGTAGGCCATACTAATGCGGACACAGCTACTAGTAGTCCGCATTCGTTTGCTCTCATTGACACGACTGAGGAGGAGGTGGATCGTCTCATCCTTGACCTAAAATCGGACTGTGCCAGTGGCGGAGACAATATTAGTAATAAATTTCTGAAAACATATAGAAACATCATTGTACCACCTCTTACTAGGATCATAAATGATTGTCTGCAGAACGGAGTGTTCCCTGACGTTCTTAAAAAAGCCGAAGTTTGTCCAATTTATAAGAGTGGGGACAGAAATAATATCAATAACTATCGACCTATATCTATTTTACCAGCGATATCAAAAATACTTGAAAAAATTATAAATATACGACTAGTTAAATATTTAGAAAAAAACAAACTGCTTTCAGCTAACCAATATGGTTTTCGACAAGGAAAATCAACTGAGCAAGCCGTAAATAAATTAATAAATTTTGTAACTTCCAATTTAGATAAAAAGAAAAAATGTCTCACTATTTTTCTAGATCTCGCCAAGGCATTCGATACCATTTCTGTTCCCCTCTTACTGGACAAACTCGAAAGATTGGGAATTAGAGGTACACAATTGCAACTTCTTACTAGTTACCTGACTGGCCGGTCTCAGTGTGTTCGTGTAGGAAATTGTAAAAGTCCTCACCTCCAGATTACACATGGTGTACCACAGGGTAGCATACTGGGACCTAGTTTGTTTCTTGTGTATATTAACGACCTCACGAGTCTTGAACTTACCAATGGTGAAATTATTTCTTTCGCGGACGATACTGCCCTCTCTTTTGCAGCCGATACATGGGAAGAGGCTTTCGATGCTGCGCAGCGGGGCTTTAATATCGTGGGAAAGTGGCTTCAGAGTAATATTCTTACATTAAATGTCGACAAAACCAAGTATATCTGCTACAGCATAAAAAATGTAACTGGAGATGGCATCGTGCGAAATATCATGTCGCACATGTGTCACTCAGGAACAAACTGCACGTGTCCTTCACTAGAACGCGTGCATACAGTAAAATATCTAGGAGTTAACATAGACAGCAATCTTAATTTTAAGGAACATGTTAAGCTGCTATGCGGAAGAATACGAAAGCTCATATATATTTTTAAAAACCTGAGGCACATTGCTGATTTTAAGTTGCTAAAACAGATATACTATGCTCTCTGTCAATCGCTTATAACATACTGTCTGTCATCTTGGGGAGGGACATCAAAAACAACTTTGAAGTCAGTCGAGGTCGCCCAACGTGCAATATTGAAAGTTGCGACGTTCAAGGCTATCCGATTCCCTACAGCAACATTATACGAGGAATGGGAGGTCATGACCGTGAGACAATTGTATATACAAAGCGTTGTCCTCCAACAGCATAGCAAACTACACTACAACCCACTACTCCTCCAAAAACGAAGAAAGGACATAGTATGCGAAGGAACTAAGCTGTCTAGAACTAAATTTAGCCAACGCTTTGCCCACTCCATCGGTCCATTAATTTACAATAGATTAAATAGAATCCTTAATATATACCCGTTAACAAAAATCCAATGCAAAAAGAAACTTTCCGAATATCTGAAAAGTCTTACCTATGAACAGACTGAACTTCTTCTGTACATAGTATCCTAATAAAAACCATTATAATACAATATAACATCATCACTACATACACACAAACGCGCGCACGCTCACTCACACCATAACACACCACACAGCAGAACACTACACAAAACTACACACATCCTCTAACACATCACACACGTACATCCCCATCTCACACAAATTAGAGGCACTGCATGCAAACACTACACAAACTCTTTTTCTTTTTACATTTTTATTTTATTTTTGTATTTGTTGTTTTATTTTTTATTTTTTGTTTACTTTCTCTAATCCACAATATTAAAGAAAATATATTATTAATTGTTAAAATGTTTATTGTACAAGATACAAATGAAATGTTACTGGCAATTATATTTGTTTAATACTCGAGGGGTTTGGCGCTGATAGTCGAAATACAGGCTCTGCCTAGTTCGACTACAGATGACTACACCACTTAAACTGTCCTAATTTAGCTTGTTAAAATATCTTGTAATTTATGTCTAAGTTTCTTTAAATAAACTTTATTATTATTATTATTATTATACAAATATTTGTTCCGTGAGGGAATTGAACCCGCAACCCGAAGCACAGCAGTCAATCGCTCAGCCACTGTGCCAACCGTGCCGTCGATTTGCGCGTCACTTGAATTAAAAATTTGAACTACGTTACAAGTTGTAGCTTGTATGCAGGTTTGTTCAAGTTGTATGCAACTTGCAACTTGCATACAAGTTCCTTGCCTAATGGAGTCGCGCCTTTAAAGACAATTCATATTTATGCAATAATTTTCAACAGTATTGCCAAAGTCAGCAGCTTCTTTATTTTTGTCAGTCTCAAACATTTTTGATAATTCTATCATTATTTTCGTCGATAAGACGAAATAATTGTCTATGCTTTTTAATCGCGAACGCTTAGGTACTGTAGACGAGGCCTATGGGTCACGTGACCCGTTAACGTCTCAACGTACCTCAGCTTCTACTTTATGCATTACTCCATCAAATGTGATCAGGATTACATGTCTGCCAAACTTTTAACTGCCGATTATGAATTCATTTACCCTAAGTTATGTTATCACCTTAGCTATTACACCTCAGTGGGTTCCCGACAAAAGTTTAGTGTAAACGACCTGTAGAGTTTGGAACTATTCGCTTTTGGAATTTATGGATTCTGGAATATGATACGGGCTTTATCTTGTTGAAGTATGTAAGAGGTGCTTTGCAGTTGTTCTGGCGAGCTTATTTGATTCGGTAGTAAAGATGATACGAAGCAATTTCTACACTTAACCGACTGCCTCGTTGGTTAGTGGTCGCAAGTGCGACTGTAAAGCATAAGGGGTTCGATTCCCAGGTCGGGCAAAGTGTTGTTGGGTTTTTCCATCAGGAACTTCTCAGTAGCAACCACCGAGACTGGATGTGGGCCCAGTTGATAGCAGTAGGCTCGCCCCCTATTACATTGGACTTAAATATAACTGGCGAAATGTGGGTGTACTATTAGGTACACCTTTGCTTAACCGTTCAGAGATTACAAGTGTGATGTTATGTTATGTACCAGCTGTCCTTCGGCTGATCAGCAGACTGCCATCCCCGAATAATATTCGGGACGATTCGGCAGAATTTCAAACTAAGCCGAGAACGTTTTTTCCAAATATAAATCTTTACATTCGAGAACCAACACGAACATGTGTATAGCTCGAGTCAGTTCAGCTTTCATTTGTTTCTTAAAATAGAAAGAAAATATGAGTGCTTCGCTTCGTCTTTGCGATTACATTATTCAAATAACCCTTCTAATAATATGGCTATGGTTTAGTTTTCATCGACCAAGTGTAACTACTGGTATTATTGTATTATATTATTCATATTAGGATAGTGCATGAATGGTTATCCGTATTTTTAAGACTTCAAAAGCACAATCTAAGTTCGCTGACTGGATTTTGCGTTTTTTCGGCATAATAAATAGGAAATAACGACTTCCTACCTTTTTAAAACATTACCATGTATAATACCAAATCGTAAAATTTTAAAACATCTTCATCTTTTCTCTAGAAACATTATCATTATGAGACCAAAGGGACTATCCGTTTACCAAGATAAAAATCAACGAAACAGGCGAAGTGAATTTACTTTAGATGCAGGTACGAGAGGATTTGTTGAAATCTCGCAAATCCCCGCGGAAAACGCTCAACGCAGACAAATACTTGGCAAGCGTATAAAAAGATTTTACTTTCTTTGTTTCTAAATAAGACACTTTCTCACTACATTGTAGGACCTCGTTTGTTCATTGCATAGGTACTTCATTTCAAAGATTTTTAAGACTCATATACACCCGGTTTTGGAAGAAATTTATAACATAACTTAGCTAACAAATTGTCAAGCGCGTAAACTTCTATGATTGGTCCAGAAAGTAATGAAAATACAGTCACATCACTTGACTTGCATTTAATGTTGCCGCGTATCGACTCGTCAACGGGTAGGTATTAGAATAACGCGTGCTTACCAAATGAATAAAAAAAATAATAATAACAGAACACAACCCACCAAATAATGTTATTCCAAACCTGAATACATAAAAAACGTTATTCATTCAATAAACCATACGAAATTCTCCGCTGTCGTAATAAAATCACACAATAGAGTACAAAAAACCAAAGAATCTACCACAAATTGCTAACGGAATAGGTAGGGGTGGCGGCCGGAAGTCTTATTACCGATAAATTTCCTGGCGAAAACGCGGCCTCTTTTGTTGTCCGCGTAACCCTAATTTGTTTCGATGGAGTTTCTCACAATACTATTGATAGTAGACTAGACTTGTGTTGTAATGGATAGTTATCATGAAGATGGGATTTTTGTTGAGAACGATTTTCGTTTCTTTCTTCAGATAGAACTCAGGTAATTCAGATTTTTCCTAACAAATAAGAATTACTACATACCATAAATATACAACATCACTTCTGATTTATCCGAAGGGCTGGGTAGAGGTGTATCTAATAGTACACCCAGTCACCCAGTTATGTTTGAGTTCCCATGTAATAGGGGGCGAGCCTTTTGCCATTAACCAGATACAAATACAGACTCCATGGCTGCTACTGAGAAATTTCCGGCGGAAAAACCCAATTACACTTTGCCCGACCTGGAAATCGAATCTCTCGGACCTCGTGCTGAGAAGTCGCGCTAGCGACTACTTGACCAACGAGGGACTTGAGGCAGTCAATAAGATATACTCGCTGCTTAAAATCTGCCTAGTGTTTCAAACACCAGCACACGCACATAGGTACTGCCTGTGCATTACTTGTAATTCAATTGGTACTATGTCAGTAGGGGAATAATAGAAATTAAAAAAAAAAACTACAACAGAAAAATCGAAACAACCAATCATCGAATAAACGATTATGTTATTTCGAGTCTCTATCAGGAAGCAGGAGGTACGATTAGTATACGTCAAAGAAAAGTAACGTTGACAGTTAATATATATGGAATATCTCAATAATGTAAGGCAATACGACTGTCAATTTATCACTCTGTTAACAAATTCTCAAGGCATTCAGGACTACCAATATTTCTAGGAAAATTCGTCCTCGTTTTTCTTAAAAGCTCAATTTACGAAGCAATGCAGACAATATAGGTACAAAGCGGAATTGATAAAATAACATTACTCAATACTTGTGTAAAAACATTATTGGTATTTTTTTCAGAGGTTGTCTATTTTGTGAAAACATTTGGGTAAGAGTGAAGATACTGGTGTTAAAGAGGCTAGATACTGTATTTAAGTCAATTTATTTTTACATTAGAAGTAGTTAATTCTGTCCCATTTATTTCATATCTTTTCTTACTTCTTTCTTCCTGACGGTGGGGCCACATGACAATCTATTCTTCAAAATAACTTACTCTATGACTGCGTTAATCACCAGTGAGAGGAGTTCGCTAGGTTGAATTTTAGGGCCAAACATATTTGAACTTTTTTGCCATAGAGATACGCTACGAAAAATACTCGAAATCAATTTGTATTTTTTTATAAAAATCGGTAAGTACAGTCTTTCCGTCATTATTTTATTCAGCGTTCTATACATACTAAAGTCCGTCCAACTTGTTAGCAGTGAAGCGTTGAACGTAATTCTTTGACCTCAATCAGTCACTGTTGATGCGGGGTAATGCTGAATGCGAGGTTTCTTTCTATAAATGTACAAAAGACGATACGGATAATACTCTTGGTATTGTTTGGTATTTGTGTTTAATGTGATGTACCTACTTTAAATTATACAGGCCTGATTGCACCATCAATCGCTAGTTAAATTTAACGCTAATCGTCGTGAAAACATCATTTCGTCTCTGTCATCTTCTAACGGTTCACAGAAACAGGCCGATGTTTTAAACGTGTTTTGTGATTGTTGGTGCAAACGAGCCTCAATGTACAATATCTCTGTAAATTACTTATGCACTGTTAGTTCGTGGCATGTTGTCTTACTAATCCAACCGCTTTCAGTGTTACTCACTAACAAATTCTATGTAAATAAAAATATAAGTACCCATTTTTAGGGTTCCGTACCCAAAGGGTAAAACAGGACCCTATTACTAAGACTTCGCTGTCTGTCCGTCTGTCACCAGGCTGTACCTATCTCACGAACCGTGATAGTTAGACAATTGAAAGTTTCACAGATGTATTTCTTTTGCCGCTATAACAACAAATACTAAAAAAACAGAAAAATAAAATATTTAAGAGACAATCAACAGACATGATTTTTTTTGCCTTTTTATAGATAATGGTACGGAACCCTTAATATTCTCATGTAAGTGAATAGTGTAATTCTTATGACAATAAAATAATGATCTTAAACCTCAACCTTTCATGCGCCAGTCCGACTCGCACTTGGCCGGTTTGTTTAACCTTACAAACATAAAAACAAACTAACTAATTAGGTGAATTATCCAATTCTTTATTAGTAAATTAACGTTGAAATGACGTCATATTTCATCAGAAAGGACACGGAATAGAAGCGATGTAGTCTGGCGCATCACCATTTTGGTGAAAAATCAAAATGGCGGGGACTATGCCAGCTTACCTAGAAAAAAGTTCAAACCCCTACTATATTCAGATCTTAATCAGAAAATTCCTTCTCAATATTTCTAAATGTGGCCTCACCGTAGACAGCTTTTCACTAGAATACAACGAAATTGACTCATCGTCTATTAGTTACAGAGTCGTGCTGGAGGTGGCTGGTAACTCGGATGCTGTCATCCTGAGCGGTTTGGAAGCTGACACGCAGTACCAAGTGACTGTCGCCGCGCTCTGGGGCGGGCATAAGTACAGGAGTAGGCCTATTGTCTTCCGCACGCTGGGTAAGTCTTATTTTATCAAGTAGAGTTTGCTTCTTCTTCGTCGTGAAGTTGATTCCTGTAATGTTTTAGACAGCCTCGTCGGTTTAATGGTACAGCTGAGCACGAGGTCCTGGGTTTGATTTCCAGATCAGGCAAAGTGTTATTGGGTTTCTCCATCAAGAATTTCTCAGAAGCAGCCACGGAGTTTGGGTTCCTGCCTGGTTGATGTCAATAGGCTCGCTCGCTATTACTTGCGTGATGTTATGTAAGCTTCCACCCCCGGGGTTACTATGACGTCTTAAAGCAGGAGTAATTCCAGTGTGGGAATGAGACAGAGCTATACAGATCGTCTAGCGCCATTTCTTTCCTACACTGGAATTACTGCTGCTTTTAGACGTTATGGTAGGCCACCAGAACTCCGCCACCTATATAGATAGGGCTTTAAGTACAGGCTGTAGCTCGTGCGTGTCGGTACATCGACGGGTCCGGTTATTTTAGTTTAGACTTGATAACATCAACTATCTGCCAGCAACAGTCCCGTCAAAATCGGTCCAGCCGTTTCGGAGATTAGAGTTGTCTGTCTATCTGCTTGTTCCGGATAAACAGATAGACAGACAGACAAAAATTGAAAAAAAAAATATTTTTGTTATAAGTGGCGTTTGGATTTCCTCTTCAATTTTATTGATTTGTATAGATGAACTTAGAGGTCACCCAGCAAATTGCAAAACAGAAAAAAAAAATTGCGGGCTACCCTGGCGCTTTTATCTTAAATCTATGAAGTCTGCTTTGACATTTCTATAATGTCAAAGAAGACAGTTAACAATTAAAAAACTTTTTCTAAACCCAAACCTATTTCGATAGCAACTTTTTCACTTAAAACCTCCGTGACATTTACGCCCTTCAGGCATTTACACCACACACCTCCTTTTTAATGAAAATTACCTACATGTGCTTGTAACGTGTGAACGAACTTTCGGTAGTCACCCTCTTGTCCGATGTTTCGCGTGTCAACTATTAATATGGTGGCTGAAACATGCAAGCAGAACATTAGCATTAGTAGGATGAGGTCGGACTCGGTTAGGTATCTATGAATTTCTGCTTTTTATTAACGAGTAAGTTTTTGGTTCGGTTCGAAGGAAAATGTTGGTAATCATACTGATATGAACGTAATTATTTAAATCAAATTAAACTTACTGTTAGATCTATAGGTTAAACGTCAATTCAATTCAATTCATTTATTGCATCAAAATATGGTAGGTACATGAAGTTCTTATATAAAATATTTAGTAACACACATTTGGCCAATAAATAGCATGCAATAGTAGAAGTTTTTACACTTAAGATAATATTATTTAGTAGGGCATTTTGTCGTTACACACATGATGTTGTTTTGTTGAGGTTGACTGGTAGAGAATGCCTTGTGTCATTAAGTCCGCCTATGTACCACTCTTGTACACGAAGTTTAAATAAATAAATAAATAATAGCAGTTGAATATGTCTGTGCTTTAAAGTGTAAAATTTACAGGGACACTTGAAAAAACTCATCTATCGAATAAAAACACTCTTGTAACAACCACTTCCGCAACGCAACACAAAACTTATTGAATGGTAGTTGAGTATCATGTCATCGTCATGACTATCATTAATAGAATCGGTGACAGTGATCACGGGTAGTCGGATGAGCAGTCTAACCATGGTTAGGGTATCGTGTTACCCAGTAAGTGAGGTCCATATAAAAATACTGGCATTCAGCTGGATCCAGTAAACAGGAGCCCGATCCAAACACACAGCTTAAGATGATGATTTTCTGGTAGTTCCTTCTTAATTTTTGAAAATCTATGAAGTTTTGCTCCACCAATCGTCTATTTGATATACTTTTCTCTACTCCATCTTTTTAAATTACAACAAACCTCATAGAAAGTAACTGTAAATTGTATTCTTATTAAAAGCATTATTTCTGAAGTTAGTCTAGCCAGTAGATGCTCCAGCTTCTTTTATACTATCATTTATTCTGGCTTTACTTTTATTACCATCTTTCCACTATCCAAGATGAAAATTAGAACATTACAAAACCCATTTTCTTCTAGAGAAATCTTTTGATTATTGAACTAGTTTCAACCACTTTTCTTAATGTCAACGATGTACAAAATAAGGTAAGTGCACCTGTTGCGTGATCCAGTCGCGTGAGACTGTCCCAAAAACACACAAATAATGGGTCACTGACTCCCCCATTATGTTAAATTACCTCAAACTGTGGGTGATGTTATATCTAAATGTTTTTATGTAACGGCTTTTGATGGAATTACTCGAGCCGTGGTATTTAAATGTCGGTACTTAAGGAGGTTATGTCAAAGTTAGGTAGGTACGTAAATGTTAAATAATTTGGGTAGGAGTTTGGCAAAAATGTATGGCATGAAAGGATTGGAGGAGCTCGTGGCTAAATAAGAACAGCCGCTCGGGTCGATCTTTAGGTTAAGCCGTGCTTACCTAGGTTGGTCCGTGGATGGGTGACCACCCATTACATACCGAGTTTCCTCCGTGCCTCGGAAAGCACGTTAAGCCGTTGGTCCCGGCTGTCATTTGTAGATCTTTGACAGTCGTTACAGGTAGTCAGTGGCCCGAAAGTCTGACAACCAGTCTTACCAACGGGTATCGTATTACCTAGCATTTACTGGGTTGTGGAGGTCAGATAGGCAGTCGCTTCATGTAAAATACTGGTATTCAGCTGCATCCGGTTAGACTGGGAGCCGACCCCAAACATAGTTGGGAAAAGGCTAGGCAGATGATGATGATGAAAGGATTGGTTGATTTCCGAGTGTTGCACTGTTAGTTAATGTGGAAACGCTGTGGTAGCTCGAAATTCTAATTTTCTTACGTTTTTTGCAATTTTTAGGCCAGTGCTAGATTATATTTATGTTGATGAAAAATGAGTCGCGCAAGTAACACGTACATAAAACTATGTAGTTACACAAATATAATCATGATTCATCTGTAACTATCACTATTCTTGAGATCATCAATAGACGAAAACTAGTTGTTTGTGCCGTTTTAGTCAAACTCAAAATTATTTAAAGGCACTTTTGAATTGACAAGGGGTCAGCCCAAATTCCGTAGTAGGTTCCTATAGAGAAGAACGGGCAAGAAACATAATGGTTACTTTTACAAATAACATTCATCACGCCTGTAATCCCAGAAGGGTTAGGCAGAGGTGTACCTAACAGTACACCCACATTTCGCCAGTTATGTTTAAGTTCCATGTATTAGAGGGGGAGCCTACTGCCATCAACGGAGCGCAAATCCAGAGTCCGTGGCTGCTACTGTGAAATTCCTGGTGGAAAAACCCAATACCACATTGCCTCACCTGGGAATCGAACCCAGAACCTCATGCTCAGCAGTCGTGCTTGCGACCACTAGACCAATGAGGCAGTATGGATACTTTTAAATCCAAATAATCTATTTATATCCAATCCTGTTATTCGTCCTTTAAGTATAGGTACCTACAAGAAAACATCCATCAAACCTAGACGTCATTCAAAAAAATACACAGCAACAACAACTTAATATTAAAGCCTTCACAAACACACCCAGGATTTTATTAAATACTAGATTTACTCGCAAATCCCCGACCTGCAAACCGGAGCACGTCCCTAATGCTATCGTACACAAAGCTAGATTACAGAGACACGGCTAAACGGAATAACGGACCGAAGTAAACGGAAAAAAACGGACCGCGGTAAACGAGAAACGGAGATCAACATTGGCAGCATTGTCGATGTAAATAAGTGACCTGTTGCGTTGAAATTTATTGGAACCTTGTTATTTTCAGCTAGCAATTCGAATAAAACGAGGTTTTATTTTTTCTGAATCTTATTTATAGGACTTTATTGAATAAGTACTGATTATCTTGTGATTGAAATCTAGGCTTTATTTACATTGCGCGTTCTTTGGGTAAGTGCTGTTACTTTGATGCAGAGCAAGTTATAATTATGTTGAAAAACAAGGAGATATTATCGGTATAATTACTTATTTTTGGTAAGGAGATGACGACTTAATAGAGAAACATGGAAAAAGAATACATGCTGCGCTGACCCACAATAATGATATAGATAATTACAGGAAAATAATTATGATGATTTGTATGATTAGTTTCCAATGATCTTTAAGGCGCGATTTATACAGAAACGGCGGCGTAAGGTGAAGGCGCGGCGCGATGCCGCTTCAAAACGTTTTCATATATAATGTACGTAGGCGACGCTTTCTGAATTACACTCAAGCGGCGCGACACAGGCACGGGCGTTCTTTCGTTTCCTTATAAATTCCAAGTCTGGGCTGCGTCTGCGCCGCGCCATCACCTTAGGGCGCGTTCCCACTATGTCGTGACGACAGATTATCGTGTCGTTTACAGCGTCGTGACTTGTGTATTTAAATGGAAGTGTTCACATATAGAACGACACGATTAACTGTCGTCCATGACTTTTCCATATATTATCCAACGATAAATTAGTCGTCACGACATAGTGGGAACGCGCCCTTACGCCGTTTCTGTATAATTCGCACCTAAGAAAGCGAAAGTCGGATTCTGTTTTTAAAAACTTTCAACCCAAACAACACCACCTTAACAGTGGCATTGCGTGGTTTTATTGCTGGTGTAGTAGAAAAAGTATCACAACTACACTCTTAGGAAAAACAAAGAAAGTTCCTAATAAGAGTATATGCTCCCGATTTTCCTCGAACGACAAAACACAAAATGCGACACAACTCGAAGATCAAACGAACAGAGTGACCAACAAAACGGCGGGTGTACAGTTACGAGCACAAATATGTACTTATACATTTAGCAACATTCAAATGCGATTTACTCTTCAGTTTCTTTTTTCCTGTTTAATTTCGTTGCGCCCAACACTGTTGAATCGTTTTCTTGGAGATACTTTCTCGGTGCTTTTCTAGTGGTAACCACAATTGATCCAGAATCTTATCTTTTAAGAGTTACAGTGGTTGTAAATTATTGGTGGGGTTGTCCCTACCTATAAAAATCTACTCTTTATTAGGAAGGATTCCACCATACAAAGTTCATAACAAGATTAAAAATTAGAATTAATACAGTCAGAGAAAAATACTATAAAAAGTTACCAAGTGTATATACCTTTTTTGACTCATGACTGTACACGGGTGTACACAACTAAAGTTGTTGATGTAAATAAAGTGACTTGTAGCGTGCGCCGCGTGCGTGTGTACATTCCCCGAAGATTCCTTTGAAAGCTAGGGTACTTTTGTTTTTTTTTTGTGTTATTAGGGAATTTAGTCATGTTTTGTTCGCTGTTGTCTTTAAAATTGTTTTAGTTTTCGTTTTGTCGCGTGAGAAAGGTCACAGGTGACATGGATAAAGAAGTAGATAATTGTCATGCGTGAAGGCATTTCAATTCGAATCTATTTTTGACAAAAACGTGGTGGAAGCGCCATGGTAGCCCGCGAAACTCAAAATTTTAGGTTTTTTGCAATTTGCTGGTCAGTGTTAGTTTTTATGTTTATGAAAATATGATTCACTCTTAACCCTTTATTTGTAGGGTACTTTGCCGGATTTTCGCGCGCTTTTCAATAACCCACTCAACATCGCAAGAGTTAACAGAATAATAATTATTAAAATCATCATGACTTTTTCATGAAATTTGAATTTCGCGGGTTACCCAGCTTTCACCTTAAGGTTTGAAATCTTTAAAGAATCTCAGTCCCCTTAGTTTTAAGAAGGATTTTGAATAACTTCGTAAAATATAACGTTATAAATTTTCGAAACCTTATTGTATGCTAACAATAAAATTTTGTAATTAATTAATAGCTACCAAAGTATTCAAAGCTAACAAAACACTTCGTTATATAAATATTTCACTGTAGGTAGGTAGCTGGGTGGGCATACCCTAGTAAAAACCTTTTTCTAAAGTGCAATGACCGCGATTTGTAGAAGTTCAATTACACTAGAATAGTTTTAAAGAAAAATTTAGGAACCCGCGAAGGCAAACCAAGTATACAGAATTTTAAATATTTCTTGAAATTGTTACAAAATAAATATATTAATACGTTAACTTGTGAACTAATATTTTTATGCGGCAATCACGACAGAAATAAAACCATAGATTTAAGTGATCAATATAAATTTGGCTATCAGTATCCAAGATGGTTAAACCAGCTGTGAACTGGCTTGTTCTCTGATATTCGAGGTCTACATCGAGTCAATTTGGTACAAACCAAATTGACACTAGTTCGAATAAACCACGATGGAGACGTTCTGGCACGAACGCGCTACGTAAACGTAACGCATATTCGTACGGTTTTGAATCGCAAAATGCCATAGCATATTGGTAATTATTTTTCCTTGCGGCAAGCACAATATCACCCATCATTTGTGAGAAATTACTCATTTAAATTATAAATGACGAATATAACGTACCTACGTTACGTTTACTCCGTGCGTTCATGCTAAGTCTACGTAATTCGAGAGATTGCGAGTGAGTGTATTTCCAAGTATCTATATAAATAAAATGGGAATCTGACTGAGTGACTAGATCAACACACGTATAACAACATACAGCCCGCTGGTCCTAGAGACATGAAACTTGGAGGGTGTGTTTTATGTGAAGAGATACACACCACACCCACCACGAAAATAAAAGAAAAGGATCGACTAAGACAGGATTTTTGGGAATTCCACCACTAAAGGGGTTAAATAGGGGATGGATGTTTATATGAAAGTCCGTCAGTTTTGAAGTTAGGATCTTCAAATTTTGTGTTTAGGCTGACGATTGAAAATTAATTTATACGTGTCTCAGCGTTTGTGATAATTCTTCTCCCGAAGGCTTAAAAAGGGGGATGAAGGAATGTAAATATTATTATTATTTATTTATTTATATTCAAAAATGGTAGGTAATCTTATAAACTAAGCCCCACAAAACCGTAGTAACCAACTACTATGTTTGTTACCGTAACCTATAGGTTACTTTTTCGTCGGATATTTTTCGACATCCGCGCTGGCGAAGCCGCGGGCAATAGAAAGAGCTTTTAAAGGAGTTTGAGGAACTTTGCTAGGTTGCCAATAGCTTAGTGTTAGCTCAATCGCCTTTAAGTTCATGTACTTACCAAATATTTTAGCTTGTAACGTAGGTAACCATATTAGGTACTTAGATGAGTGGAAGTGGATACTAATAATTCACAGATGACATCTTTATAAATCACTAGCTGTCGCGCGACCTTCGTTCGCGTGAAATTATTAAATTACTTCGCTTTTTTAATCAAATTTTGTAATCATTTTCAAAGTATTTTAATTTTAACTCTTCTCTCTTTGAAGCCTAATTACATTTTTTCTCTAAAATTAAATTAGGTTTGTTAGAACTTGTAACATCAGCTATCTGCCAGTAAAAGTCCCGTCGAAATCCAGCCGTTTTGGAGATTAGCCGGAACAAACAAACAGACAGACAGATAGATAGATAGACCGAGAGACAAAAACTAAAAAATATGTTTTTTTTTATAAGTGCCGTTTATACAGATGAATTTTTCAAGTGGGCGTGGATGGCCAAATCCGAAACAATGAGGAATAGCGAAAAATACTCAAAGAAGTCACTAGCCCGATTTTGATGAAAACTGAAACTGCATCATTCGATTTTTGAAAAATCAATTTGCCTATGAACATTATTATACAGGATATAATGTTCATAGGCATTCACTAAAAAGCTGTTATTTTGATATTCAAAGAGTTACTTCAATTTTATTTAATTGTATAGATAAGCTCAATAAAATCCGATATTTACATTATCCTGAGAACATTGTTTTTTGCATTTACAAAGAAAGAAAGCATTCGTAAATAATAGTCTAAATAGACAAAGTGTAAAAACCTCTTCTTCGAAATGCTTCAGTACATTACAAAGTAATTTATAAGACATTAAAGTTAAGTACACTTACTTTGGTCTTAATACCACAAAAAGCGTTAATACGGGTGTAAATCAAAATTTATACTGTCTGAGAGGGTTAAGTAAGGGTTATATTAACCTAGTAATAACGTTGATATTTTTAAAAAATCATCAGTAAGTATTTATTTATAAAAATAACAGGTTTCACAAAACCTGAAAAAAATTAAAAGGAAAAGTACCTACCTATAGTCGAAGAATGAACAAACACTCGTTTGGGTACAATAATTTATATGTATTACTTTCATGAGACTTATTATTCTAACTACGTACATTTAAAAAAAAAAAAATTTTGGGATGGGAAATCATCAAATGACTCCTCCCGCTCTGGGCGGAGCGGAAGGAAGTGTCAGACTTTTACTGACTAAAACCCACCCATGTTCCTTCTTTTGCCCTTTGTGTTCCAGGGCCGCGGTATCTCTTTCGAACAGTCCCGCAGCCCTCTGATTACGTACCTTATGTTCTCTTTTTACTTATGTAGTTAATGAAAGGACTTCAATTATTTAAGTACCATAAACAATATTACGTTACGAATACTTACCTGCACACCGCTGAATAATGCCTCTTCGGTTGTACGCCGCCACACCATAAAATCCTCCAAAGTCTGTACTCACAGCGAACCGAATTACTACAGATAATAATACAAGAAACCAATATACAGATGAGTAGGTAAGATTTATCTAGCTACACATCCCGTTATTGACTTAACTGTAAGAGTAGAACATCACGCCTCTAAACACACGGGTTTGATGTGGTTACGTAATAAGGTAAAGGGCCCAATAACCGTGAAGTTTTGAACTTCACTGACTTTGCAGGTCTGCTATGCTAAAACTAGAAGACTTACAAAAAAAATAATTACATGACTAGAGAGATAATTTAAACTAGTTTTAGTGTAGTATTGTTTTTATTTATTAGTCTATATTTTCTTTAACAATAATACAAAAAAATGAAACAAAGGGCTAAATGTACCAGTACCCGGTAGATTTGTACTAGTAAACGTTAAAATGTCCCTGAATCCGGTAATTTTAACCGCGAATTTGAACTCTATTGCTTTACGTTAAAGTTCACAGAAATGCTATTTTTGCATTTCTGGTAAGCGAAGTCTTGATTCTAATTTTATGAGTGGTAATCTGAAAAATAATTATTATAACAGTGTAGTATTTCCCTTACGAAAGTATGGACTCGCGCTGTGTAAAATAAATAAAAAACGGTATATCCAAAGAAGAGACATTTTTTGTTCTCCTAAGCGCATGCTTGGAGAGAGACCAGTTCTCGCTTCGTTGGAAGACGGGGAAGCTGGTCCTCATTCGGAAGCCGGGGCGCTCTGCGGACTCTCCGTCCGCATACTGGCCCATTGTGTTCCTCGACGAGGTGAGCAAGCTCTTTGAAATAGTCATTGCAAACCGCCTCGCCGGGCACCTTGCGGGGATGGGACTGGATCTTGCGGACCACCAGTTTGGTTTCCGCAAGGGGCGCTCGACGGTGGACGCCATCATGCGCGTGACAGCCCTCACGACGCCGACGGGGGATGCGGTGTCCCGGTGGGGTCGTCTTGGCGGTGTCTCTTGACATTGCCAACGCCTTCAACACCATGCCCTGGAGCTGCATTAGGGAGGCACTCCTGACGAAACGCTGGTGCTGGCACAAGGGAGGTTGCACGAGGTGGCGGCCGAAATTATGACACGCGGGGTTGCGATAGTCATAAATAGGATCCGGCAATTGGGTCTCGAGGTGGCATTGCACAAGTCCGAGGCCATATGTTAACATGAACCTTGGAATGCGCCACCGTCATGATCCATGCTGACGGTAGGAGGGGTCCCATCGGCGTCGAGTCCACGTTGAAGTACCTTGGACTCGTCCTCGACAGCCGGTGGAACTTCGTGGAGCATTTCCGACGTTTGGCTCCCAAAGTGGAACGGGCCGGGGTTGCCTTCAAGCGGCTCTTGCCCAACCTGAGGGGTCCAAACGCCTCCGGCCGGAGGCTCTACGCGGGTGTCGTGCGGTCGATGGCCCTTTACGGGGCCCCGGTGCGGGCGCGATCCTTGAGGCGGCGAGCCGCCCACTACCTGAACGCGCCCCAAAAGGTGGTAGCCGTAAGGCTGTATGATCTCCAACGAGGCGGCGAGCCTCCTTGCCGGATTGTCACCATGGGATCTGGAGGCGATAGTCCTCGCGCGCCTGCACGAGGGGCGCGCGGAGGCACTACGTCGCGGGGAAACTCAGCTGCCGCGGCAAATTGTCGCTCAGCGGACAGACCTCCGGCGCTATCTCATGGCGACATGGAGAGAGCGACTGTCGCAACCCTGTGCAGGGTACGCCATAATAGTGGTGGTAAGTTCCCTCTTTGAGGAGTGGCTAGAGAGGCGCCACGACGCCCTCACATTCCGCCTGACACAGGTCTTCACCGGACACGGTTGTTTCGGGAGGTACCGGCACCGAAACGGGCGGGAGGAAACGCCCGGAGAACACGGTGGAGCACACCGTGAAGGTCTGCTCCGCTTGGGCGGAGCACCGCCGTGTCCTCGTAGCGGCGATTGGCGGCTCGCGTCCGGCCCTGGTAGGGAATGGAAAGCCGTCACTTCCTTCTGCTAAGCAGTCATGCTAACGAAGGAGGTAGCGGAACGTGAGAGGTATATATAACCTCACGTCCCAGCCGCCGCGGGAGACGCCCCGGGCGTCGGGGGCCACGTGGTGGCTCTCGGCCACCGTAGGGGCGGGCCTGTGGGCGGTGAGTAATGGGGTACTTCGCCGTCCGTCTGTCTTATGACGACAGGCCGTGTCGACGGCGCGTTCGTGTTCCACGCGCGCATCGAAGAGATGTCAGCAAACAGGAGGGGCCCGCAAGGGCCGATGCCTGCCAGGGCTGCGGGACTGTTCGAAAGAGATACCGCGGCCCTGAAACATAAAGGGCAAAAGAAGGAACATGGATGGGTTTTAGTCAGTAAAAGTCTGACACTCCCTTCCGCTCCGCCCAGAGCGGGAGGAGTCATTTGATGATTTCCCATCCCAAAAAAAAGAACAACGAAAAAATTAGTCGGGTATCCACAGATCGAGTCATGTAAGTTTACCGGTCTGAAGTTTGCTTCAAATTACTGCGTGGTTATCAATATCCATACTAAAAAAGCAGCGCGACACACGATGTGCATCGAAAAACCTGGTTTCAGAACAGCAGAGCAGTAACGCGAAACGTGCAAAAATTTGAAAATCATAAAAAAAACTAAATAGGCAATCGAATCCAAGTGATTACAACACAAACAAGGAGCATAGAAACTACATTCTATTGATTCGAAAGAAAAGAGGACTTAACACAAGGCAATAAGGACGCTGTCGGGTTTAAATGCAACAGTTATTTGAAGTCCCAATATCAGGCAAAAATGGATTCTACAGTTTTAAAGGAAAATGAGACCTATTTCAAGGCAATAAGTACACAATAACGGGTTTCGGTACAACGTGTATTACCGGGTTGATCGTGTACCAATATCCGTTAAAAAAAATACGATTTTAACGGGTACTAGGTCAAGTAGGGGTTTGTTAGTACCAATAGATGTGAACGGCAAAAATATTTATTTCCCAATTAGATTCACCTCGATTTATAAGTTATATCGCAAGATAATATACTTAAATATCTTAGAAAATTAACACTCTTACTTTAATGTTATCCGTCGCAGTATGGCTAGCTGATCAATGCGACGTGGTGGTTTCGTAGTTCACTGACAGAACTTTGAACTTTCATAATATTCAGTTACAGCAAACTTTTGTTAACGCATGGTTTTGACGCCATTGAACTTTTTGGACAATGATGCCATTACAATTGTACAAAATATTACCGAGAAGGTATTGCCCTTCACAAACTTTAATTTATTATTGGTAGAAAAGAGCAATAATAAAAAAACTGACTTGTTAACGGATACTGGTACACTAACGGGAATACGTACTTTTACCTTATTGTTTCCACTCGATAAACACTCGAGGAACTTATTGCTTAGCTTTGGAACATTGTTAACCATATTAATGTAAGACATGTAGCTACCAACATACATATTATTTGGGCACAGATTTCCTGTTATAAAGTACAGAAATTTGCTCATGGCTTCGCTCGCTTGTTGGTCGAAAATGTTCCTTTGACGGGAACGGACTACTGGGAATAAAAGTATCCTATGTTCTAACCCAGGTAATGGTTTACTTCTGTGCTCAATTTTATCTAAATTCGTTCAGCCGTTTAGGTTTGCACAGGTAGGCAGAAAGAGTTAATATCGATAATACAATAGGTATAATATAATTATAGTATTTGCAATGACAAAGCATTAATCGTTCTTGTAACAGCGCCGGATTTTTGCACCAACCGTCATACCTTGGAAAATTGGAAATGGTTCTAGTGACAATTTCACCTGATTCCTTTTGAAAATAAAGAAAGAAAACATAATATTGTTTGGCATATTTACATGCCACAAGTGCACACTATAGAAATAAAAATAATATAAAAAAGGAAAAAATAACTAAAATCTGAACAAGAAATGTAACGCTGTGTGCCTCACGGCTGCGCCAAATAGGCCCAGTTCAGCAAAATAGCATATAGCAACTAGTTCTCGACGCTGGTTTTCAACTGGACCGGGATTAGAGAGGTTACAGATGTAAAACAGTTTTTTAGGTTGTGTCAATGGTGGTGCTGAATAGGTACTTAAATAATTATGTAAAATTGATATGTTATACAAAAAATAAAAAAAATAAAAATATACAACAAATTATAAATAAATAAACAAGGAAATAATTAACATAGTGAAAGTACAAAACAAAACCAAAAAATTTGGATTAAACTGTCTTTCTATACAAACTATTTTTCATTATCTTAGCAAATACGCCGAGAGTATTAGTTTTAATCACAAACAGAAAGTGTAACTTCTTATACAAAATCTCTAGTTATCAACAAAAATAACAACTTAATCCAAGATCAGTGCGCATTCGTCTCAGGCCTGCTCTTTGTTGTTTCGCTTAACTTTGTACTTGCACATTGCTCAGTGCGTTTTGGCACGACTCCAGACTCCAACCGGTTCATTTACCCTACAGCCGATCTTCCGGATGCATCACTGTGTGAGTATATCTGTGTATAATGTGAGGTGTTATTCTGATGATTTATTAAACGTTTAGAATATTAATATTAGGTTTCATTCAGGCCCGTTTGCACCAAATATTACTAAACGCATTTGGACCTTAACTTATTTCAAACATCGATCTGGCGCTGTCAAATTCTAACGTTTGAAACGGAAGATTGGAAAACGATGTTTTAAACTGGCTTAGCGCTACGTTTCTCATTATTTGCGGTTTTAGACCTTACAAGCTTAATGATTGAGTGTGAGAAATATTTTTGTTAATTTCTTCTCTGATCCTACGGCGAGAACTGCTTATCATTATGATGAGAATAATTTATGCTGTGGAAAAACATTATCTAGTCCGCACGTTGGTAGTGGGTCTGACAGACATAACATACAAGGTTATGTCTACACAAGTTATCACCCCATGACATAAGAATTCTACGCTCGAATTTTTGAGATCTAAAATCGTGCCTATTAGGTAAGTATGTCAAAGCTATGATTACTTTCGGGGTAATTGAGGATACCATGTTAAAACAGGTAATAAATATGTTAACCGGTACGTGACGAACTCCGCTCAAATATTTAAAAGAACATTTTGGGCTATGCCTCCCGAATTTTAAATCGAGACTTATTGAATTTCAATACCCCAAATACTCTAGGGATTGGATAGTTTACGTCGAAAACGTTTTAAATGTCCGGACCGTTTTTAATCTCACGATTAAACTCCGATTTGCGGATTACTTCTCGGTTTCATGTTTTTACATTTCTCGCCGTTTTGGGATTATTTTAGCACTTTAGTCAGTTGCGGTGGAATCGGTAGATTCGATAAATATTGATGTTCTCGTTGTAACTTACTTAGTTCCTGTTTGTTGTTAAAGTCCAATTTTTCTTGTCGATTTTCCCTTACTTTTGTGAGGGACATTTGCAAGCATTGGCAGTCAACGTGTCAATGCTACCACTGTTTTCGGCATGACCTGACCTACCTGTAGACAGTGATGCGAAGTGAACAGAAAGGAATTGATAGACGCTAGAGTGTGAGACTCCATATTTATGTAAAACTGCCATCGTGACGCTAAGAAAAATATTTATGACAAAAGCGCATTTCAATAAACATGTTGGTCCTCTTACTCTTACTATACAGCGTGTAACGGAAGGGGGGTATCAACCCTGAAGGAGGTGAATGTGATCATGAAACTCAACAACTTTCCCCAAAGTACATAGGTCGAAATATGAAAAAAAAATTTGGCCCTCCCTTACAAAACTGACTACCAGCTGATTGATTTACTATGGGCGAGCCAATTTTTTTTTCATATTTCGACCTATGTTCTTTGGGGAAAGTTGTTGAGTTTCATGATCACATTCACCTCCTTCAGGGTTGATACCCCCCTTCCGTTACACGCTGTATATAATAAATGCGAATAAGAAACAATGCGAAAGTTTGTGAGGATGGATGGATGGATGTTTGTTACTCTTTCACGCAAAAACTACTGAACGGATTTGAATGAAATTTGGCACATAGACAGTTTATAACCTGGATTAATACATAGTAGATAATTATCCCGGTAGTATGATCCCGTGGGACAATATTATCGAACTACACGCGAGCGAAGCCAAGGGCATAAGCTAGTCTTCTAAATCGATTGCCCCGGATTTCGTCAAATGTGTACCGTTCTTGTACGATTGCTTTCACAGAGCTTGTCAAAGTTAATTTCTAGTTAACTTTACGAGCACCAAGCTAACAGAATACTCCTGTTGAGTACAAAGTACACAGGAGAGTTCTCTGACCGATTTCTAAAATTGGATTCGACATTTAGTTTACTAGGTCTTACTGGAGTACTGTTGCGTATCAACGGGAGTACGGAAATTGGTTCCTCTTTAACGTGACGGTTTGCTAAACTATTGGTATAGATAATTTTACAAATACAAATAGTTTATTTCTTTAACCAGGTGGTCTAAAATGGCCGCTTTAGCAGAATCATAATAGGATAATAATATGAATTACGTTTAAATTCGTAAAATGGTTAAAAGGTGACCCCCTGTTTGTACTACATAGCTAGTGATAGAAGTGTCCTTTTAAGCAAGTAAATGCCTGTATTAGGACACTCCACTCTTCCGTAACTTAAATTTACGTAATGTACATATCACAACA
Source organism: Eurois occulta (assembly GCA_950022335.1). NCBI lineage: Eukaryota > Metazoa > Arthropoda > Insecta > Lepidoptera > Noctuidae > Eurois > Eurois occulta. The sequence continues at coordinate 7,438,623 of OX465492.1, read as the reverse complement.
GAATTGTATTAACTATTACTAATATATATTATTTACTATTTATATAATTTCGAGGGAAAAAATTAAGAAAAATAAAATACATAGAAATACAACATTCGGTTTAAATAAATTCATTTCTCATAAGAACAACAGTCCGCTTAAAATGAGATACAAAGTAATAAGTATGACAATACAGTACAATACAATTTCCTCCAGAGTATTAGACGTTATAAGGTACATGACATATATATTTCTTACGCTTATTTTTAAATGAATTCACGTTATCGCACTAATCCATTGAACAGATGAACTCCTTCAAATAATAATTATTACGTACGCTGATGACTTCAAGTTTGTTTTTATATCTATTTCTCAGGTTAAGTGACATTGTTTTTTCTTTATTTGTATGTTAGTTTGTATTGAGAAATTACAGACTACATCAGCTTATTTAAATGAGTGTGCGTTTTGTGTATGTTGTAAGTGAGTTGGGCCATGTGTGATTTTGGAGATTATTGAATTGCTTTAGAGCTTAAGGATCCAGAAAAGCTGATATAGTAACTGCACTTAGGTTCGTTATACATTATTAAGCTGTGTCTATGCTAGGCGAACCGAACACGAGCAGAGTATAAGCGGAGCACAAATTCCCTTGGCGGGAGTGCTCGGTCGAGGCTTCCAAGTCCGTCTACGCTTAGCGATTTCGTGTTCCGATCGTGTTCGGCTCGCCAAGCGTAGACGCAGCTTAAAACAATCTTGTTATAAGTTTTTAAACTGTCATGATCACTAACATTATAATTGACACTAGAAACGGGTAATTTACCATGTCATGTCATGTCTTCAGTTTATCCGTGATTATGGTGCTTGCAACAGGCAGCGCCGAAAAATCGGGAACTCAAAACAAATAGTGGACATTGTAAATATCCCGTTGCTAGTGTTAATTATATTGTTATAAGTTGATTTGAGGCAGGATCATTTCTGCCGGAAAAAAATAAATAAATAAATAATAAATAAATAAATATCCCTGGACATTTCACACAGCACCATCTAGTCCCAAGCTAAGCAACCTAATGCTTGTGTTATGGTAGCTAGATGGCTGATAAACTACATATATACATTTTTTTTTGTAAATACATAGATATTATAGATAGAAAAAATGAATGGATATTCACGATGACTATGGCCCTAGAAAACTTACATGTTATACAGGATCTGCCTAAGCTTTATGTACATGAATGGACATAAAATTCCGTAGTTTATTAACAAAACATAACATTACGCCTGTAATCCCCGAAGGGTTAGGCAGAGGTGTACCTATCGTACACCCACATTTCGCCAGTTATGTTTAAGTCCCAGGTAACTGGGCGAGCCTATTGCAATCAATCGGGCACAAATCCAGACTCCGTGGCTTGAGAAATTCCTGATGGAAAAACCCAATAACACTTTGCTCGACCTGGGAATCGAATCCTGGACCCCATGATCAGCAGTCGCGCTTGCGACCACTAGACGAGGCTAATTCTGGATTAAAATAGAATGATATTTGCTCTTAGTATTATAATAGTGAAGGTATTTTAATGGTAGGATTACTGAAAATAGGTACTCTTTTTATAAAGAACTCCCAGAAACATAACACAATGCTTTTAATATAAATAGTATATTATACTTCGTGATTTACTTTGATTTCTATACAATCAAACGATACGCATTGAAAAGGTAGGTTTGAATACACTCTACATATCATTGTATTTTCTGTAGGGTCTCTATTGTATTATTTTTCTTTTACAATAACGTACTAAGTAATGACTTTTCACATTCAGTATTTTTTATACCCTTTTGTTAAAATTAATAAGGTTACTTTTGCAGATTACGGACGAATGATAACAAAATACTTTTTATAATAATGTTACAATGATTTCTATAATTAGGTATACCTCTGCCTAACGCTTTAGGCGTGATGTTATGTGATCCACTTAGAAAATATAAACATTCAAGATGAATAATAATAATTTGTTTATCAGTCTCCCTGAAAGTCACCTTTAAGCAAGATTACAAACTTTGAGATTGTTGTTGCAAGTGATAATCAGTTCAACCACGTGCAGGGCACGCCACGATAGTGGCGATAAGTCCCCTCTTTGAGGAGTGGCTAGAGAGGTGCCACGGCGCCCTCACCTTCCGCCTGACGCAGGTCCTCACCGGACACGGCTGTTTCGGGAAGTACCTGCACCGAATCGGGGGGAGGAAACGCCCTATCTGCTATCAGCTATCATTGTGAGGATCGCCCGGAGGATACGGTGGAGCACACCGTGGAGGTCTGCTCCGCTTGGGCGGAGCACCGCCGTGTCCTCGTAGCGGCGATTGGCGGCGGCGATCTGCCCTGGTTCAAGCCATGGTCCGGGGCGAGAGGGAATGGGAATCCGTCACCTCCTTCTGCGAAGCAGTCATGCTAGCGAAGGAGGTGGCGGTACGTGAGAGTGAGTAATGGGCTAGCTCGCCGTCCGTCCGTCTTATGACGACAGGCCGTGCCGACGGCGCGTTCGTGTTCCACGCGCGCCTCAAAGAGATGTCAGCAAACATGAGGGGCCCGCAAGGGCCGATGCCTGCCAGGGCTGCGGGACTGTTCGAAAGAGATACCGCGGCCCTGGAACATAAAAGGCAAAAAAAGGAACATGGATGGTTATTAGTCAGTAAAAGTCTGACACTCCCTTCCGCTCCGCCCAGAGCGGGAGGAGTCATTTGATGATTTCCTATCCGAAAAAAAAAAAAGTGATAATCAGTTTAGATTTTGTTCAAGTGGTCTATAGTAATGCATGGCAATTTACTGATATTTTCTATGATTAATGCAGAAGTAACAGCTGGGAGGAGTTGAAGTTTTGTTCGCAGTTTAAAAGTTGGTTTAGAAAGTTGTCTGTTTATAGTTTTAATGTTGGCAACGGTAGTGACTTCAGTTGGGAGCCGTTAGGTAGATTTATCTTGGGTTAGAATGGGTATTGTATACATTATACATGCTGATTTTTTTTTTATATTATACAAAAGTGGTTATTTGCTTTTTGTTGGTTCAACTACCTATCTGATTATAAATATATTTGGATCCGGAGCTTGAACTCATATAATTATGGCAGATAATATAGGATAAAGAATGCCCTTTTTAGAGTTCCGTACCCATAGGGTGAAACGGGACCCTATTACTAAGACTCCGTTGTCAGTCCGTCCGTCTGTCACCAGGCTGTATCTCACCGTGATAGTTAGACAGTTGAAATTTTCACATATGATGTATTTTTGTTGCCGCTATAACAACAAATACTAAAAAACAGAATAAAAAATTATTTAAGAGGGGCTCCCATACAACAGACATGATTGTTTTGCCGTTTTTATAGATAATAGTACGGAACCCTTCGTGCGCGAGTCCAACTCGTACTTGGCCGGTTTTTATTAAGTTATTTTCTAATGTTGCCAGTAATTAAGTACATCATATAATAGTTTGTTTAACCGTCAGTCAGCTTTAAACTAAAACCTTCATTTCGCTATCCATTTCATTTCTGAATTCATCCAAGCGAATATTAATTCCATCTACACAGTTAACACTATCTTTATACCCAAACACAGTTCTAAAGGCCGTGGCACACTAACACAACTCAAACAACGATCAAATGTTAGCACATAACTGTATTGGCTCAGCATCGGCCGGGTACAGGATGTGCTTGCGGCTAAGTCGTTACCCTGATTACGTCCGGGCGACTTGACGCTCGCTGACGGCTGATTGAAGATTGACCGATCCTACGTTAGTGGAGCGACTGCTGACAGCAAGTTGTTGACTGCTGTTTACTAGTAGATGTCGGACTTCTGTCGAACCAAAGTGATCCCATTACGTTGCTTATAAGTGTACTGCAGTACATAACAGCGGTCCTGAACAGGTTGAGTCAGATCGCCGATGCTGATCCCGTGCCGTGCTTATAACTGTGCGCTGACCTTTAGCCTAAGCCTTAAAACAATAGCTATTATCAAACTAATGCCAGTATCATGTTTGTGCAGAGCCCCCGAGGACTTCGCCCCAACAGGACGGAGGGCTGGTTGGGGCTACGCCCCGGTCGTCCGTCTCGCCGCCCGATCCTTCGCCAACGTTTCCAACGGTAATGTTATATTCTGTGGTAAGAATGCTTAGAAATTGTGCTGTGATTTTGAATTGGTTGAAGATGAAATGTTCGAAACTACACTTAATAGGAAATGAATGGCAATGTACAGACGCCAGCACATCAAGCTACACGAAACTGTAACCTAAAACTGTAGCGATAAAGTTGAAAATCTATTAAAGAATAAATTGTAGTAGCTTGATGCGCTGGCGTCTGTACATAACTTATGTACGAAATAAATAATATAAATATCTCAATTGCAATTTTGATCCCGATCTTTGTCTTCAATCAACGGCCGAATATGAGTCTTTGAGAGAGCGAATCACAAGCAACCGTCAAAGATCGCGTATCAAGATTGAGATATGTATAATTTACTCCGGGAGTTAGTTGATGCAATTGGAGCAAAACTATAGCCTTAGTTATTTCTACTTATATGTCACTACTTGTATGTTTAAGTTGTGTATTATCCTTCATCATCAACCTATTCAATTCGGTTTCAGTATTATCTACATGGTCTGTTAAAATGATAACATTTCTCTCGGTATACTGGGTATAAGGCACTTTGCATTTCACACGCAACCTGTTAAAGCGGCTTCAAATTATTGTATTTTTAGTGTGAATAGGCTCGATTCTGGACGCGCGTGCACGCGCGTATATTCGCAAGTCGCGAGATATTCTCGTCACTTTTGCTGACAGCTGTCATTTTAATCAAACAAATAAGCGCGTGTACACGCATTCGATTTTTACTGACACGAGCCCAAGCTGTTACGAGCTTATAAGCGCTACAAAATACGCTAGCCTAAAACCACTCTAACCAGTACAGTGATCCCAGACCCACTAGCGTTGAAAATCGTCATTTATTTGAAAATATCTGCTGTTTTATGCAAAAGTGCACTACCTACACGGTTAAACGTAATTGAAAAATCTGTGTTTTTCAATCACTGTCGAGTGTAGGTGTTATGAAAGTAAATACTAAACTAAATAAGTGTCCTTTGTTGTGTAATCTACTAGTAGGTATGGTAAACGTCACCTTTGCTATAATACACTGATTGCAGTGTTTGGAGTAATGAGATTTGAATTATTATTAGGATTGACGTACTATGACTCAGACGTGACTTTAGCGATATAAGCCTGATTTAACAACTTTTCTAGGTCATCGGTGACACGAGTTTGAACTCTTCTAGTTCATAGCAAATTAGATACCTACATTATTGCAATCAAACAAAATACTTAATTAGGTTTTAAACATGACTTATTTGACTTTATGACCTGTCTCTTCCAATTACCTGAAACGAAAATAGTGTTAAAGTCAAGCTTCGATAAATCTTGAGTGAAGAACGCTTTACTTAATTCAGGGGTCAAATGATAAGGACTATCTATAAACAGATCATTTACGATCTGTATCAATGAATTTATTGCTAAAGACATCGATGACATAAAACTTATTCCTAAAACCCTAATCTTTCGACGTATCAAGATTAATGCCACACTCTTCTCAGTAATATTTCAACAGTCGATTGTGTGACGTAAGCCTAATAAGAACGGTCAGTAAATGTTGATTAACTTAAATCTTTAAATTTCACAATGGTGATGAATCTGACTGTATTCATGATGAAAATTAGCAATTCGGATTATTATGTTTAGGCGGATGGTCCGCTTTGTTAGAATTTATCAGTGTTATTACAAGGAGCTGATGGAACCAATCAAACCTTGTTTATCTGAAGACCACGATTTTCTTTAATCAATGTATTTTTTTTTACGCAATGTTGGTTGTGTAGAATTTTGTTGATGTGAATTTTTAATTTTTTCGTATTTCAATTAACCTGTTTAATTGGCATTTGTTTTGTCCATTTTGCCTGCTTACAAAAGGTAAAACTGCCGCAACTTGCTAGTTAATCAAACTGTTATTTTTAATAAACATTTTCGTTGCTGAAATAACCTATTAAAACGATATTGTCAGTAATTAAAGACGACTTTTAGAGATGGCAAGTCGTTGAATAATTTCTTTCAAAAATCCCCCACTTTATCTAAAACCCGACCTCTATTATTAAAATGATGAAATACGAACATTCATAAATTTTAAAGGAATTGACAAATCCAATCTCCGTTTCAGTAGAAGTCAAGTCTTTTCATTGATGTGCGCAATCTAAATACCGTAATTTGCAATTATCCCTAAAAAGGCTTCCATTTCAGTGACCCAATTTTTGTTTTTTATTAACTTATTCTTGCTGTGTCCTTTTATTTTGATTGTTATATTCACTGTTATATCCATGATCTTCTTTATCTGGATGAAGAAGAAAAAGTAGACCATGGTAATTAAAATAATGACATACAAATTAAAATGTTTAAAACAGATTCGGGGCGTGGAGATCGGCATAGTAGTTTTGGTGCTAATCGTATGGATCGGGGCGATAGCACTGTTCTTCAACAGATGGGGGAAGATCAGGATGCTGCTGCCGTACCAGCCTGACTACAAACAGGAGCAGCTGAAGGTAATAATAGTCATATTGTTGATACTGATGCATACGTTGTAGATAAAGAGTAAAGAGTCATTTAAGGCAGTGAAACAAAATTTGTAGTAGAGGAGTAAACAGTTTTTAATAACAATGTTGTTGACACTGATTAAAAACTTGTAGTAGTGATGTAAGAAGATCTGGATAAAAATAAATTCTCTAATAAAATTGCCAAACACTTCAGTTGGATCAAAGTGTTTTAAAGAAGACTGATATCATCTATATGTATACCGTTTGTTATTAGACATTCTAGAAGTTAAAAATTAAATTAATTAAAAGAAGTCCAGATAAATTTTATTATTTGTTAACTTAATTTAGTTTAAAAATTTAAATTTAAAATTGTAATGGAATAGACTTAGAGGGTAATTTGTCTTATTTATTATTGGTACTTAGTGTGTTTTTAATTTCTCGAGAACTTTTTTTATATTTAAGAATCGTACAAACATATATAATTTCTACAGGTGGATCAGTGTACTTCTCATGTACCAACGTCGCTATAGGAATTCAATATGGTTTGTTCATAGCCCACGAAATTGCTACTTTATTAATATTCCCAGTAAGCTTAGATTCCTCTACCGTAGTTATCATGACAAAGTATTTAGAAATAATCGCCGTGAATTGTTCAATTATTACCCAATTTTTATATTTTATGAAATCTATTTTGATATATTTCTTTTGCCTTTTTTTCCATGTAAAAGATCTAATAAGTAATTAATTAGCTTTATACCCTTGTTGAGAAAATGGACGTTCAATTATTATTATTATTGTAGCTAGGTACTTCTAGACTCGATTTCCATTCAGCTTTGCTTGCAGTAAGCAAACTTTCCTCTTTTGTGTTCATATGAATGATACTACATTTAATTTAACGTTTAGCTTATTCGGTATTGCCAATTTAAAACTTATGCATTTCAATTAGCCTTTAAATCGTTTTGCCAAATACTTTCATAACTACAAAAATAATTTAAATATTATTTTACTTGCTAGACATTTTGCAATTAGAAAACTATGCCAGATTATCCAGGACTTCAAGGGCTATGAAAGAACAAACATGTCTGTTGAGAATTTCAAAACAGACTTTTGGAATGTTTATTACCACATGATCTAAGTCTCCTAAAGACAATCTTGGAACTTTCAGGGTTACTCTGAAATAGATTTTAGGATTGAGTTACTAAAATGCTATTTCGCTCGTCAGGTTCCTGGAAGCAGCGCATTAGCAGCTGCAGCGGCGGGGGGTACTTGTGGAGCTCATTCCGCGCCATCGGCGTGTTCGGTAAATGTAATTTCATTTTTCTGTATATTTGTAGATATTTTATTGATTTTGCAATCAATATTGAGCTCGAACGCTTTAGTATCGGTATTGAATTCTTTAAAATCTTTAACGTTGAATTTGTTGTCTCCCCATAATTGATTGCAAAATCTCTTGTAGAATTAGTAGTTTTATAAGTAAATTTAAATTTTAAAAGCTAAACTCTTTCCAAATACTTCTCTCATCTAAACTTTATATCATTCCTTTTTTGTACATCACATTTAAATTGTACAGAACTTACTATACTTATTTAAACTTAATTAAATTTAATGAAATCCAATTTAGGTATTTTAGTTTTGTACTTGAAATCAAATTGGTAACTGGAATAGTTTATGTTATGTCTGAGTCAGATTTATCAGACCTTTTTCGAATCAACAATTTACGTTTCAAGAGTTTCGTTTCATCTAAAAATTGTCTTTTACATTATATAGTTATAGTACTGACACCATTTGTATTTTTAAGAACAACTAAGCATTTATTGTTCATCAGATTAATGTTAATAAAAATAATGCACATACCATACATTCACTTAGTGGTTCAAGTTAATGTACATGAACATGCATTCTTACGATACACCATGTGATAAAATACATACTGATACGGTTAGTCTGCGTCACTGATGTGGGCCACTGGTCGTTGGTTTTGTTCACCTCGTCCCGCCATCTTCTACGAGGTCTAATAAAATATATACCTACATAAAAATATTAATCTGATACAACGTCAAGGTACTTCAAGTAATATCACATTTCTCCATCTCTCAAGGCTGTGTACATTGTTGTATGTACTGTAATGTTATGAAAAGGAAAATCTTTACTTCGTAGAAAACGTGTTTTTTTTTTTTTATAGATAGCTAAGTGCCTAAATCTCCAGCTAGTTTCGACATTTTATATCTAAACTTGCAATTAGTAGAGTTTGAATATAGACAAAATTTTACCAAAACATTACGAACCACACACAACTTTATTAGTTTAAAAGAAACTCAAGTCTCTAACATCAGACTAATCGAATATACCTCTGTGGTATATTCTAGCAAATAATCATTCGAGCCAAGAACTTTGGTACACATAATTTATCTGCAAAGATCAAAAAAACATTACGACTACTTAGGAAAATGTAAGATTTATGTGGGTCGGAACACTTTGGTACAATAAGGCACGAAAATTTTTAAATTACAATTGGCTTGTCGCCCACAAACATAAAGTCAATTGACTATGTAATTTGACGCGGTACCTATACCAAACATTTTCGTTATTGTAGACTTAAAACAAATGTCAAAACCCACGCCATTTTACCACCGTGTATTACTCATCCTGGACCTACCTAAAACTATTACAAACAATCCTTCTAGGAACCATTTACTATCAACTTAATGTTAAGTATGGGTTTTGGTGGTAATAGGAAATGTCACGAAGACGACTAGGTTAATATCCCTACTTTTTCTCATTAAAATATAGTGCGTCGGTTTAGGCCAAAGCTTCTGCAACTAGAACTTCAGTTCGAAAATTCTACAGTCGTTAGGTAAGGTAAAGAAGGACCCTGACCTAAAGTAATGAATAATTATGTTATAATAATAATACTAGGGTTGATATTATCATAACAAATAATGGAAACGAAAATATTTTTGAAATATTTGTTAATTTAGTCGAGACAATATTTCGAAGTTTTAGTTGGGTAAGGGTGTGTTATACAGTGCTATAAGTTTATCCATTTTAACCAACCTGTCAAATTGTGAATAATCTGGTTATTACCTACCACAAGACCTGATTCAAAGCAAAGTACAAGTAACAGAACATCAACAAAATTTCTGAAGAGTTTAGATGTTAGCACTAGTTCGAGGAAGCACGAGAAAAAAGCCCTTGGGATGTCAAGGTTTCAAGAGGAAAAACTCCTAGAAAAAATTACTTGACGATTTTCCACACATTCGCACGAATCGCTTTGCTACATCGTTTATTATGCGCACAGCCAAGGAGTGGAGTTCCCAAGTTCATATGACCTCAATATACTCGCGAGATAATAGGCTTCTTTTGGGTTAGCGCGTTCTATCGTCGACCTCAGCTCAGTCCTTAGGACTAGATTGAGGTCAACAGTAGGCCCATTTAATATAAAAAAAGAAAAAAAACTTGGAGGAGAGTTTTCAGCAGCGGGACAGTTTGGTTCAATGAAATAAAAAGGCGTAGTAGTATCGAAAGTAGTAAAAAAAGAAAGATTTATATAAAATTTGGACTAACAAGCACCATTGCGAAAAAGAAACAAATAAAAAAAATACAAAGTTTTAATCAGATACGTCCACTATCTTAGCTCTATCATTGGCTGCCAAGGTTAGTGAATTACATGGCTTGCAGCAAAACGAAGTAGCGTGATTCCTAACCGCAATGCAGCATTACTTTGCTGAAGGTCAAAGCCAATTCTGCAGCTTGAAAAATTGAAACTTATGTGTAGCACAATAGTGCTTATTGTTTTTAAGCATTGCCCTGCCCTTATGATCTTGCTGTTAAGGGTGCGATTAGATTGTTTTTTTTTTTGTTAATTATGTTTTAGGAAATAATGTAATAATTTATTAATGAGTAATTAAGTTGGTTCGGACTTCAAAAGAGACCATGACCTCTGAGTTTGTTTTGGTATGTCTTTTCAGGGATCAATCATCAAGGTCAATTAGGAAATGCGTGCTCAATCTAATGTTATATTACTATTAACCAAAAAGGTTAATATGACAAACAAATTAACGGATTAAAGTGTCTTAGAAGGTCTCCCTAAAGACAAAAATCTATTCTTTTATTTTCAAAAGAAATGGTCATTCATCTTCATCATCATCATCCACAGCCGGACTTCACCCAATGCTGGTTATAGGACTCTCTTTGCGTGTGCCAAGCTTCGCGTTCTTGTGCCAGCCTCATCCAGAATATTCACCAACAATGATTGATATCTGCCCATCTTACCACATGGTCATTAGTCATTAGGTCTCGCATAATTCGGTTCATGTATACAATATGAACTAACTCGCTCTTCTCAGTGTAATCGCGATAAAGTTCAGGCGCTTTACGCAGTACGCTTTAAAACATATATATATATATATATTATGATGGCAAAATAATGTTATGTAAAACATTCTGACACGACGTATTGAGTGTATACCCACCAACCACATACCAATATGAAATGTCGGATGCAGGCGGACTCTATTTGCTGCGGGACTGTTCGAAAGAGATATCGCGGTCCTGGATACAAAGGGCAAAGAAGGAACATGGATGGGTTTTAGTCAGTACAAATCTGACACTCCCTTCCGCTCCGCTCAGAGCGGGAGAGGTCATTAATTTGATGATTTCCCATCCGAAAAAAAAAGCCGGAGTCTAGTTCACAAGCTCAACTTTTAACACGTTCACTACGGGTCCAGATATTTGCTACCTGTCACTGTAGCGGCAAGAGGTCTAAAAGAATCGTTATTGGCTTTTCTTAATGACGAAACGAGATTCTATAGATATCGTACAGACCAATTCGAATATTAAACTCAAAATATTTTATGAAAATAGCTCAACATAATTATTTTTTTGTTTCTATCGGTAGCTGATAGATATGATAATAAATAATGTCAGCTCGCCCGACGAACAAAGAAAAAATGGAAACAAAAGTACAAAAACAAATTCACGATACCCTTAGGATCTCGTAATGCACTGAAACTTAGAAAGTTACGAGACGTTTTATATAGTGTTACGCGATCTAAAACGTCTCGTTCACTTCCGCACTTAGTAGAAGACTCGTACGAGAACCATTCGATCTCGTAACGCAGTGAACGTGTTATCAGCCCGACTGCGGCGAAGCCCAAAAGGGGGGTTATTAACAATCTTATTGAGGGGTAATTTTAGTACCTAATGATAATAATATTTTTTTAGGTTAGAAAAAAAAACATGTGTATATATTTGAATATTATCTTTGTTTTAAGACCGTTTATTACATAACCAAAGAAAACTAACTCGATGGCCATAAAATCACTGGATTTAAAAAAATAAAATTGTGAAAATCGATCACTTTGAAAATAAATAATGACAAGACCGTGATAGTACATCAAAACACTTAACTTCACCGTCAGAAACTTCTCAAAGTGATCTTATTTATTTATTGAGAGACGCCGACCGTAAAGTCGAACCGACCTTATAGCTTTCACCTCTTTAAAGCTGTAACGAACTCGAACGCCAATATCTTTCTAAACATCGATAGAAAACATGAAAATATATTTCTCTTGGCCGGTAAGGCAATATTCCATGGAAATCATATCATTCAAGCTCTTTAATTTTCAACCTTATCACATAGCGCATACGAGTGAAAACTGGTCGACCGTAAGTGATTAGTAGGACTTACTAAATTTTTTTTTTTTTGTGCATGAATGTGAGCAAGATCTTCGTTCACTTTAAATTAATTTATTTGGTTTTTTGAGACTCTATTACTAAGCCTAAAACGTCTATCACAAGTCAGATGTTTTTACACACGATCAAGTAGGTAGGTAGCTATTTGATGACAAAAGGAGTTTACGTGTATAGCCTTTACATCAGTGGTTTCCAACCTTTCTTGGACTAGGGACCACTTTGATGTCTTTATTGTTAGCAGGGATCATAGGGTCCTAGATAAACAGGGAACCCAACAGTATTATATCCAGGGGGGTGAATCTTTAGCTCACACAATGCAAAAATTACAAAATGTGATGAAAACCTTGAGAATTAAGATAGTGAAAGATGCAAGAGCGAGCTCTTGTGAGCTCGAAAACTTTAGCAATCATTGGTACAAAAATAGGAAGAAGTTAGTTGATTTTCAGAAATGCTTACGAATAATCTTGCAAGAGCGAGCGAAGCAAGTTCAAAGATGTTAGCGCCCCGCCTCTGATAGGTTTTGGATTAATAAGGTTGAGCTTGCATCTTCTTCGTGCAAGTTATAAGTACGAATAAAATTTATCACCTTTCGCGGACTATATTTTAAACTCCTGTGGACTACCGGTGGTCCGCGGCATAATGGGAACCTTATACTTACGGAGATATTGGAGGACACGGCGTCGTGAAGGGTCTGTATAATGCCAACTTAATAATCAAAGAGAGATAAAGAATGTAAGTTAAATTTCCGCGCCGTTCACGTTCAAGTAAATCAAATGCATCGCACGATACCAACCAGCTATTCGGCAGTTCATCCGACCAACATAAATAAATGGTTACGAGCAAAGTCGTTGAATCAATAATAGCCACTAAAATCTGTCGTTTCCATTTGGTACATAAAATGGCGAATAAAACATTAGTCTTATTACAATTCCTTTTAGCGGAGACGGAAGTGAGCCTTAGTACTTTTAGTGGTCGTACGCAAAACAAGATAGGTCTCCACAATCACGCTCTCCTTGTCCCATCTTTACCACTTTAGGACTCGTCCAGATAAGGACGTTTACGAGCGATTTTCTTTGCCGCGACTTGCGATCGATGACGTTACAGATTTGAAATTACCAGATACAAAAATGTTATAATGGTAATATTATATTAAATAATGTTGTTTAATATTTTTACTTAAATAAAAGACTTGAAGTTGGCATGTAATAAATTCTTTATTATTCAGACATTTGATATAAGTCATTTCATTTATTTTCTTGGGCGTCAGATGCTATTATTTGACCACTTAGCATTAAGCATAATCAGCCTATAATGTTCCCACTGCTAGGATACAGGCCTCCTGTCTATGAGAGGGAATGGGCTATAATCTGCCACGCTGGCCCAGTGCGGGTTGGTAGATGTCACATGTCTTCGAATTTTTGGTTGTAGGATAAGCCCGTTTTCTCACGATGTTTTCCAATGACCCTTAAAAATTGAAAAACATAAAACTCTCCAAACATAAAAACGCATAACTTGTTTCCTAGGTGGTCAAAAGATACAGCAGGTACCACCGCAGAGTTATGGTCTTAAACTCGTAGCTTTGATACTCTCTCACTCAAATAAAGACGAATAGAGTCCGTCTGAACGCTTAATCGCCTCTATCTGCAGAAGCCCTTAGGAGTACGTTAAACTCAGTTATAAAACGTATTTTATACGCTATAATATTGCACCCAGCTTCTCTTTTCAAATAAAACAAGCTTGGCAGATGTGTCTTTTTTCATTACTCAAGTCTGATGTGATTTGCAGTTTCTATTTTATTAGGGAGCCATAAAATCGGTGTTGATAGGGCCGTTTGATTACATTGTTAGTACTCTGATGTTGCAAGATGTGGGAGTTTAAGAGTTAGTTTTATTTTATTAGTTTAATCTTTAGATCTTGTTTCGTCTGTTGAAGTAGTAGTTGTCTTTTGAACCAGATTTATATTTCTAACTCGACTGCCACATTGGTCGAGTGGTGGCAAATACGACTGCTGAGGATGAGGCCCTTGGTTCGATTCCAGCGTCGAGCAAAGTGTTACTGGGTTTTCCATTAGGAATGTCTCAGTAGTACCCACGAAGTCTGGATTTTTGCCCGACTGATGGCAATAGGCTCGTCCCCTATTACATGGTGTAGCGACTGCGACTTGTCTCTATGTATGGAGAGGGGACATTTTTTTTTAAACAGCTTGTCATATTATTTTATAATATTGTCAAACATATTATCAGACAGCTTGCTCCATAAATACCTACAGGTTTGTACGGAACCCTCGGTGCGCGAGTCTCACTTGCACTTGGCCGGTTTTTTTTAATAGATAAAGTGATTCAAGAGGAAGGTTTATATGTATAATACATGCGTCGCTATTGGTTAATATACAGGACTCTTTCATTAACAGAAACAAAATTAAATAATGGAAATGGAATTTCTTTCTTTTCTAATAGTAAAATTGGCAAAACTTTATATTGTTTTGCGTCTAATCAATGACTTGAAATAAGTGAATTTTATCTATGAAATAAATGAATATATTTATTTTCATTGTTTCTAAAATACATTTCAGAGATTTCAACTTTAGCAAATTTAAGAAAAAAAAAACACTTAATCTTACCTTATAAGCATTTTAAATCAGTATATATATATATTTTAGGGCCCCTCCTAGTATGTAACGTTACGCTATCCATAATTGAGTGAAAAGTTAATGTACCTCAAAGTTCCCCTCGCTAGTAATGATAGCATCAATTAGAACTTTCTCGAACTTCAGTTGTTACCGTTGTTCGGGACATGATATAATTATTAGTTGAAGCAGCTACTTTGTTTGTTGGGGTTCAGGTAGAAAGGTACTGTGTGTGGATCAAATGGCATTTAGCGGTGAGGGCCCTAAAATGTTGCATGGAATAAACCTGCGGGTTTTCCAAGAAGGGATCTTTTGTGGAGGTTCTAAGGTCATTCGTTAAGTTACTGGTAGTTATTTTTTTAGATAAAGACACTAATTTTGGATTTAGAATACATGGAAGAACCGATTTAGCTTAGATGGCTGGCAGACGTCTTCAGTTAAAAAGTAATTCTTCTAGGAACAATGATTTCACCTAAAAATTTCTAAAGCGCCCTTTTATTTAGGTAGTTAGTTAAATATATCATAAACATAACATCACTCTTGTAATTCCCAAAGGGTTAGGCAGAGGTGTACCTAATAGTACACCCACATACCGCTAGTTATCTTAAAGGACTTAAATGGTAATGATACAGTGCTGAAATATAAGTATTTTGTCATATAATAATTTTCATACTGATTTCCTCTATCATAATTTTATGGATCACCGTTCAAAGCTTTCATTAAGCTCAAAACTCAAACATGAATAAAGAATCTTTCTCCAGCAGTTAACTCGATAATTACTTGCAAGTTTTAAAAGAACGTTGTAAGTACTAACTTCTATTAATAAAATCTTCGTTGCGAAACCTCGTTTTACCTTGCAGTCTTTTGTTTTAACTTTTCAACTTAAGAGGAAACAGGGTATGCGAGGAGTTTGAAAAATAGGTAGGTATTTGAGCAAACTATTGCCGTTGCGCTGCGACAAGTCTGCCCACGTAGAGTGCGATTGGGACATCTGCAGCTCAGACCGATTATATCACAAAAATGTTGACGAGATCAACGTTGCGTATTCCCCTTTTTTTTCTTTTAAAACTGAGCCGATTCAATTATTTTTGACATTAAAATTTAAAAAAAGTATGTCTATGTTCCTATCAATTTGTTTTTAAACTTTTTCTGGTAGTCTTCTAATCACGGCCGTAAAAATGGGGCATTTTTGGTCTATTTTGGAGGGTTATATTTTCTTTAATTACTAATTGCTGAAAAAGGGCATTGTTTTATGACAAAAAAATGATAGCTCTAGAAGCATTATTCAGAAAGAAAAAAGAGGAATACTAAACATCGATTTCGTCAAAATTTGTTTGGAGAAATCGCGGCCCGAAAGTTACGATTCAGGACAGGAAAACGACGAACGCCAAGATTGATTTTTAGTTCTGTTTACATTCTACTATCTTTTCTTAGTCTCCTCCAACTCCAACATACTCGGAGTAAATTACCAAGAATTCTGCAGCACGAGCACGCAGTGTAAACGTAACGTAAATACGTCAATTTTAAAATTAAAACCACCCGTTTTACATACATAATATTATCATGATTTTAAGAATTGATTCATATCTGAACATAACTGGTGAAATGTGGATGTACTATTAGGGACACCTCTGCTTAACCCTTCCGGGATTACAGGCGTAATGTGATGTTATGTATTATTTACGCACATCCAAAATATTAGTCGTGCCCAAAGTGAATAAAAAAGGATTATTTTATAATATGCTTTTTAATTTCACAAGTCTTTCCGTCAATGAAAAAGCAATCATTCCGTGTATCGGGTTTCATTATAAACAGACGTCATCAAAAGTATGATGAGCTCATTAATATGCTCATAATTGTTTACCGATTTGATCACGTACATATTTTTGAATTTCCGATAATTACAACGTCATTGGGATCTGTTAGTATCCCCATTCCATTTTTAAAATTAATTGACGATGATAAATGAATAGGTATTAGATAAAAAGCGTGTTATCCTACTAATAATATTTTAAATGCGAAAGTTTGTATGTATGAATGTATGAATGTCTGGAGGTATCGATGTTTGTTACTCTTTCACGCAAAAACTACTGAACGGATGTGGATGAAATTTAGCACACATATAGTTTATAACCTGGAACACATAGGATACTTTTATCCCGGTAGTATGATCCCGTGGGACAATTATCGGATTCCACGCGGGAGAAGTCGCGGGCATAAGCTAGTATTGTAAATTCAATACGAGAATTGAGAGCAGAATCGATTTCATTAGGTTCAATGAAGATATTTTTAGTCGTGTGTTCGACTTCCAGGTTGGCCAAAGTGGTGTTGAGTTTTTCATCAGTGAACTCTCATTAGCAGTTCGAAGCCAGGATAGGTTATAGGTTTGTGGCAATAGGCTCGCCCACTATGGACATAAAACATAACTGCAACTATTTTTTCCATCAGGAATTTCTGAGTAGCAGCCACAGAGTCTGGATTAGTGCCCGGTGGATTGCAATTGGCTCGTTCCCTATTAAATGGGACTCAAAAGTGACTGGCGAAATATGGGTGTACCTACAATTTAGTTACACCTCTGCCTAACCCTTCATTGTCACCCTTATCATGCCAAATTAGTACAAGCAGGACACCCAAAAATGTAACCGTTTCTTGCTTTATGCAGACGTAAATAATATGCCGTCCGTCCGTCTTATGACGAACGGCCGTGTCGATGGCGCGTTCGTGTTCCACGCGCGCCTCAAAGATGATGATTGATTGATTTAAAAAAAATGATTAGATACCGCGTCCCTGGAACACAAAGGGCAAAAGAAAGGACATGGATGGGTTTAGTCAGTAAACGTCTGACACTCCCTTCCGCTCCGCCCAGAGCGGGAGGAGTCATTGGATGATTTCCCATCACAAAAAAAAAAGACGTAAATAATATAAATCTATTTATAAAATATCAAGCACGTAGCTCGCATAACTTTTCTCTCAAGCTGTAAAGGTTAATTGTCTATACTTGCAACTGGCGGTCGAGATTCCCGGTTCCTTGAAAATGGCGCGATTTAATCGAGCACATTACTCGGCTGAATTGTTTTGTAGACTGCACATTCTTAGCGAAAATCTTCTTGAATCTAGCCAAACAATTTTATTTCATTCTTAGTTGCAGAAAATAATAAATTTAATAAGTAGTTTATGAGCGTGTAGAAGCCGGTGGAAACGTTGTGGTTGCACCCGCAAAATTTCATAAATAGTAAGACTCCAAACACTGTAACTAATATTCAATATTGCAAGACGTATATAATAATATTCTTAGGTAGGTAAGTACATGTGTGTAGGTATGTTCCTATTTGATACTCTGTAAATATTTTATCAAAAAAATTATAACCCGTACCTATGCAAAATAGGAGCTTTGGACGTGGAGTTGCAGACACCAGCCGGACAATACAATATTCTTTGCAACAACAATACATAATTTAAAAATGTTAAATAAATCATCATCTTCCTGCCCTTGTCCCATGTTAATTGGGGTCGGCGCAACACGGTCTTTTCTTCCATTCTCCTCTGTCAAACGTAACGATATCATTCACTTCTATCTTTCATATCATTCCTCACAGTATCCATCCATCGTTTCTTTGGTCTTCCTCTCCCTCTCCATCCATCAACGTTTATATTCATCACTCTTTTAGTCACATGCAATTCGTTAGATAAATACGAGATAATAATTACGTATACCTAAGATTAGTTTACGTATATTGATTTACGTATAAATTTTTACAGTACGAGTGAGTTATTTTTATGAAAGTTTAGGCCTTATAATTATACGATGTCCATTTTCAAAACACGGCTCACGCTGTAATATCCCTTAAAAACAAACATCCAATATTATTGAACTAATGAGAAATCATTAGTATTCGTAGCCATTACTGTCAGTCACTAATGTACTAATTAGCGTGTCACTCTAAACCGATTGGTCGTAATGGGTTTGGTCCCCTTGATTGGATAATTCAATGTCTCCGAGAACCTAAATACCAAATACACATTAGTTTCCACAGAATTCTGCAATGTAATCGACTTTTGAGAATCTTTCAGTTTGTTCTTGAAATTGTAGAATATTCTGGAAATGGTATAATTTATTTTAACGAACTTATAACTAGAGATTAATTTTGTATCTTTGCAATGAAAGGACGTAAAAGTAAAAGGCAGTCGATTATTGAATTTTGACCCTTATTTACAGTCTTCAGAGTCTCAAGATGATATCGAATTTCACGTCTTGTTTGGATCTAAAAATAGACTTCAATCAACGTTTTCCCTCGTCGTGTTGATCAAAGATAAAAGGTTTACGTTCACGTGGAAGTGGATGAAACAAAGCGAAAAGCTTTTTAACAAAATTATTATTTTCAGTTCCACGTTTTAAAAGTCCATCATGTTTTAAAGACATTTCAAGTAACATAAATCCGTCTGCAGACTAACTCTGTTCGGGCCTGTAGACGGTGAGTAATGGGTTAGCTCGCCGTCCGTCCGTCATATTATGACGACAGGCCGTGTCGACGGCGCGTTCGTGTTCCACGCGCGCCTCAAAAAGATGTCAGCAAACAGGAGGGGCCCGCAAGGGCCGATGCCTGCCAGGGCTGCGGGACTGTTCGAAAGAGATACCGCGGCCCTGGAACATAAAGGGTAAAAGAAGGAACATGGGTGGTTATTAGTCAGTAAGAGTCTGACACTCCCTTCCGCTCCGCCCAGAGCGGGAGGAGTCATTTGATGATTTCCCACCCAAAAAAAAAAAGAAAAAAAAAGACTAACTCTGTTCACTGAAATTGCTGTAGATCATTTTAGTGATCAGATTTTGCCAGTGTCAAAGTCGCTTTTTGAGTTTGTCTGTGTGATCGCCTGGTTCTTTACACTACACGATGAAGCTTGATACAGCTTTCAATGCCATTTAATGAATGTTTTCACAAAAGGTATGTGTGTCTAATACCTTATTCTTAACTACCTTCTTACGTACTACATGACACAAAAATCTCGATGTTTTGAAATAGGTACCCATTGCAAACGTGACTACAGCGCTTTAGTCTACACTTAATATAATATTATAAAGAGGAAAGATTTGTATGTTTGTAATGAATAAACTCAAAAGTACTGGACCGATTCCAATAGTTTTTTCACCATTAGAATGCTACTTTATCCTTGAGTAACATAGGCTATATTTATCAACAAAAAAAAATATCCACCCGTGCGAAGCCGGGACGGGCCGCTAGTATTAAATAATAACAAAATTCACCAGCCCACTAAAACTCAACAATCCTATGAGAATAATAAATTAATTTATTTACCCCACGTCACTTACATCTCGGTCCGATAGGCTTTCTAAATAGTAGAGAGGTTCTCCCCCGAGATCAGCGGTCAAGGGACCCGGTATCGGTATCTGTCAAGAATAGCAGCCTACTGTCCATCTCTATTTGCTTAACTGAGCAATTGTTTGGGTCATTCTGTTTATTCTCGTGAACTTTTCGGCAAATTGTCGAATTGAGATTGTTGAGCAGTTTTGTATGGCAATATGATACGGATGATATGATATTTTCCGCACGCAAAATACGCGCATTGGACGTGGAGTTGCGGACACCAGCCCGTTATACAATACAATACAATGATACGGATGGTTGGAATTAGGAAAATGCTTTTGTCATTTTTTTTTAAAAGAAAGAAAGAAAAAAAACTAACAAAAAAATAAACAATAAACATACAAAGCAAAACAAATATTTTATGAAAACAACAGCACGGAACAAAAAAGTTTGATAGCTTGCATGTTGTGACTGCGACAAGCAGGTTCCCACTCATCATGATGCTGTGCTATGGGGGTCCAACAGCTACTACTAAGTACTACATAATACGAGTATCTGCTTCTGGGATACACCATACCAGATTTTAAAGTAATCAGCAGGTTAATAAATGAATGGAAGTTTGTACTAGAGACAAGCAAGTCTCAAAAATAATGGAATTATCTTTGATTCGTCGTTTAATTGGATTGTCCAAATCCATTTCTCAACAAACCTTCAATCTACAAGTCCATCAGGCCTCGCAATTTAGATCACAGATTCCAATCAACGAAAAAAAAATCCAGCCACATTTCTCACGAACCTAAACTCCAGTTCAAAAATGAAGAAATATTCGAACCTATAAAACTGGCGACCCTTTACAAATGAAGTAATACTTCTCGAAGGCTGAAGGTTTTCGCACTATAGAAAAAAAATCCGGCCAAGACTCAAGAGTGAGTTGGACTCGCACACGTAGGGTTCTGTAACTGAACAATATGATCGAGCAAAACAGGCCGAAAAAAAAGTTTCTTGAATAGGGTTCCTTTTAATTTTTAATTATTGTTATCGTGGTCATTATAATACACAACTGAGAAAATTTCAAGGTTCTACTATTATGGTACAAAAGATACATCTCTGTGACAGAATGGCGGATAAACGGCCAACAGACGACTGTTCGTCGTGTTTGTCTGTTTATCCGTTTGCACAAACTGACGAATAGACGGACTGCACTTAATAATTGGATCCCGTTGGCACAGTTTGTATACGGAACCTTAAAAAAACAGTTTTATTCCGAATTCAAATAGCCTTGTAAGTACCAAAGCAATGAAAGTGTTCGACGGCCACTTACATTTTGATATTTATATCAGTACAATTTTATCTTTAAAAAAGGATTGAATGACGATACCTTTTGATTTATATTGATACTTTGCGATATACATTGAGATACTTGACTTCGTGAAAGTGGATTTTATTACAGAGAACTGAGATTGAACCAGAATGTTCGAGAAAATTGAAGTGGCAAATATTGAAACGCTGGGTAGTAATAATGATAAAATAGTGTACTCAACTCTAGATATTATTGTGTTTATTTTTTGCCCAATATTTTTACTCTGCTCTTACTAAAGTTGTGAATAAAACAGTGAATGCTATTATATAGTTTTATACATTTAAAGTATGATAAAGTCAAAGGAAACAAATGAGAAAATTAAAAAGGAGATTTTATGCAAAAATCAATGCGGCCTGTTAATAAGTTCGTTTAAAAATACAATAATGTAAGCGGGTTTGGCAAGAAAATATTTTATTTCCGATTCCGATTCCCAAGAAGAAAATAAAAATACCAATCTCTACAGTTTGTTCAAAATAACGAAAACAAAGGAACAAACGATTTTTTTCACATATTTTTCAATATTGTCCAAGTTCCCATTATGTTAAATTCGCGTGACAGAGACTAATTAAATTAAGTCTAATTTAGAAGCTTATTTAGGGCGACTCACAAAATATGGAGAATAATTCGCCAGAAATATTAAGGAACAATTAGTTAAAAATCGTAGTTACTTTTCTGGACAAAAACTTCCTGACTTTAACTAAGACTACTATAAAAGGCGAGAAATGGATTTTTATCGTGTCCTCAACTAAGATAATCTTAAATCCACCAAAATGAAATCGTGCAAATCACAACGAAATACTCGGTGTAAAACTATGAATTTTTAGAATAAAAATAATTTATTTGCATTGAATGTAGGTACATTCTTGAGTTGTTATTGTATGATTATAAATTTTTGTATGCCAAATGGTAGAATGTACAGGAACAAATAATATTACTTTATTTGTTCCTGTACATTCTACCATTTGGAATGCAAAAATTTATACTTAAAATAAAAACAATTAAGTATACAACTTCAATAAAAGGAAATTAAAGTAAGTTCTCAAACAGAAACCATATTCTTTGACATAAAAGTCACAAATCGTATCCTAATATTCAAACACTAATAATCTAGACCCACACCGAACGCTCTCAAGCAAACCCTCTCAAAGAATAACACTCTTTTCATTTCACAACTTCATCCACACATTCACAAGAGTCCCTACAGCGTGCTACAATTTTATTGACCCCATTTTGTTCATCGGATGTAGTCGGAGGGATGTCTCTCAAGACAGCTATTAACTCGGTTAACTTTTATTTGCTTAGATCACGTGATTCATGCCCCGATTAATTTAGCGTTGGACGTGCCCGCTTGACCCTTTGACCCCGGTCAGGGGTTAGTACTATTTTGGTGACATCATTTCTCGTATCGGTGACGTCAGAGAATTTATTGTGACGTTTGACTTTTGAGGTTGTGGTGACATCTTCATCGCCAAATACGATCTACGTTGGGCCCACTAGACAAAACACTGGTATGTTCGGAGAAGAGGTTTCCTTTGAAGACTTTACGCCCTTTTTCATACCTCTAAAGATTGTAGATTTCCTTTTTGTTAAATGCTTTTATTTATTTATATATATTTAATTAACAAATAACAGGACTCAATTATGTTAGTAACAATATTTCTTAACAACTATGTTAGTAAACCTAACCTACACACTAAACCTAACACTGCCATATAGAAATGAAAATCCCTGCTACAAGCTCAATACCGATGTAGAAAGCCATTTACATTAGACCCAGTCCAGTCTTTATGAACGATAATGCCATATCGCCTCTAGGTATAATTTTCACGAAACCAAATAACTTTAACTCAAGGGCCATCCCTTTTTCTTAAAACCAACTTTTGTGATGATGAATCAATCAAACTTCATAATAATGCTCTGAAATCACCATTAGCGTTGCAGAAGGTTTTTCCAGACATCAAAGTATACACTTCTCATCAAAAAAATCGAAACACTTTCGTTTTTATTGTTTTTGTCCTAATTTTTTACAAAAGAGAATTATAAATCCTATAAATGAAATTAATCACTGTTTTGAGACAAATGTGTATTTAGGGTTGGAGTACGTTTCTCGTTTAAAAACTAAAAATTAGCGCTTGTCTTTAAACTTTTTGTCTCTTATTTCATTTACTGTGACTTTGGGACGTCTGAAAAAACTTTTTTTTCTAAAACATATGGATACTTCGCCCGCAGAAGCCGCCCAAGTGGTGGCATTGCTGGATTCTGGACTTAGTCAGCGTGTTGTGGCTGCAAGATTGCATCTAAGCTTATCATCTGTTCATAGAGTCTACAAACGCTATCGGGAGACTGGTTCGTTCACGCGCCGTTCAGGATCTGGCAGGAATCGGGTCACTTCTGAGCGAGATGATCGATTTATTGTAACAACTTCTTTACGAAATCGACGCCTTAACGCTTTTCAACTGCAGCAGCAGCTTCGCGTTGTACGAAGAGTAGCTGTAAGTGACTCTACAATAAGAAGAAGGTTGAAGGAACGCGGATTGGCACCGCATAAGCCAGCGAATGGGCCGAAATTAACTGCAGACCATCGAAGAGCGCGCCTTAACCTAACTTGGTCATACCTTCAGTGGAGCAAAGTACTGTTTTCTGATGAGTGTAAAATTATGCTGTATGGTAACGACGGAAGGAACAAGGTCTACAGAAGAGATGGAGAACGCTTTTCACAATGCTGCATTGAAGAAAAGGTCAGCTATGGTGGCGGTTCGTGGACGGTTTGGGGAGGAATCAGCGCCGACGGTAAGACAGAACTTGCTTTTGTGTCTGGGCCACGGCTGCCTGCACTAAACTCTCATCGGTACATCGAACAGTGTCTTGAACCTCATGTGATGCCCTATGCACATTTTATTGGCAATTACTTCATATTCATGCACGACAATGCTAGAGCTCACACCGCGGGCGTCGTACGAGATTATCTTACCGAAGTCGGTATCTCCATTATGGTATGGCCAGCAAGAAGCCCGGACATGAATCCCATTGAACATCTATGGGATGAATTAAAGAGACGAATTCGAGCAAGAGATCCAGCCCCAGAAACATTTAGCCAGCTGCAAAATGCAATCCAAGAGGAATGGGATAATATACCACAACATGTGATCGTGACTCTCATCCGATCGATGAAGAACCGTATGGAAGCAGTAATAAGAGCTCGCGGAGGGAATACAAGTTATTAAATAAACGTTTCTTACATTTTTTTTTCATTTACGCGTGTTGTTTTACCCATTTCCTTCATATTCCATACAGGGTAAAAATTACTCATTATACAAAATACGAAACCTATGAAGACTTAATTTGAATTTAGAACAATAACATTAGGATTTAAAAACCTCATACTACTCACTATTAAATGACATTTTACATTTATTCCCAAATATACACATTTTTCTGATAATCCTTATCAAATCATAAACTGCGAGGTGTTTCGATTTTTTTGATGAGAAGTGTAGTTTCCTTAATTATTAAGTCAAAGCGTAACAAATCTTAATTGGGAAGCTGAAGCAGTACAGCTTAATTGTAGAACTTTAATAACGGCAACAAGTTACGTCACACTGAAATAAAATATGGAGCAAGGCTAGAGTTAATTAAAAATTGTGAAAGCAGGTTCTAGGAAGAAACGTGCTAATAATTTTACTGTACTTTTCCTTATTAGGTTTACAAGTTTTGCTTCACGTACCTATTGTTATTAAAACTATGTACTCATGATTGGAGAACTATAACTACCTACTCAGCTATTTTTCAGTTTCACGTGAATTTTCTTCCTAGTTCAATTTTTATAGCTTGTGGCACATATTTTAAAAAGAAACCCGCCAAGTGCCAGTTGGACTCGCGCACCGAGGGTTCCGTATAAACTTGTAGGTATTTTGTTAGTAAACTACATATTTACGGTTTTCCCTTAACATGTGCTGTAAGACATTGCTACTTGCCAAATTTCATGATTATAGGTTCAATGGGAAGAACCCTATAAATTTTGATTCCCTTGAGTGTAGAAATATCCGTTTTTTGCGGCATAAACGGCCCTTTTTTACGTTAACCTAGAAGTTTGTTTTTTACACAGCTTCAAGGGACTTGATATGGTTTTAATTTCAACTCGATACCTCCACGCGTTCCCGAGATAAAGGGTCTTGACAGGCAGACAGACAGGTGGACGGACGGACAACAAAGTGATCGTATAAGGGTTCCGTTTTTTCCTTTTGAGGTACCTTAAAAAAATATGTCACTATAGAAAACTGTCTACTTTCTTGACATCAATTTTCGTAAAGGATAATAAATATGTATACCTAAGTATCTATCTATATCCTGGCAACACTCTATCATTTCAGACATTGTTTCAAATCCGAGGGGACGATCGATCATACAGTTTGATTTTCTCAACGGGAGAACCTGCACTTCGTTGTCAAATCAAATATCCTTGGATAGGAAAAAGTAGACGATATTTTTTTTTCGTTAAAATATAAATGCGAAAAAAATAGAACCTACCTTTTTTATACTAAGTGCTACAAGAGGTATTATATACCTCTTCGAGTCAATTTATTCTGCGTTTTCTTTATATTTAGATCAAGGAGACTCTAGCCCTTTGTGTGTGTTTCCATAAATTGCAGGTCTTTTGACGCGGTTACAAAGCACGGTGCATATATTTTCTTAGTACCTGTTCTAGTTTTCACAATTGTTAGTTTTCATAAAATGTTGTGTTTTTTTACCCGACTGCCAAGGAAGGGTTATGTTTTTGGCGCGTATCTTGTATGTTTCTTTGTAAATTTCTTTATTACCTCGTATGTTCTAAAAATGATGGATTTCGACGATTATGGTATCATTAGATTCATCTCAATTCAAGTGTCCTTAGATAGGTGTTTTAAAAAAGAAACAAAATGGTGGATTTTTGGTGCTAAATTGCAAGTCGTTAATATGTACATATTTTTTTTTCAACTAAACCTATCGAGTAGGATGTCAAAATTAAGGAAATTAAATTTTGATACTTTTAATTAAGTGTTACTTGTTTATGTTAGTATTTGCTTGTTTCGTTATGCTCAACATTAAGCACTAAAACACCGTTCTATTTCTGTCAATCCATTTTTGAAAATGGTAGAATCAGATTAATGATTTAAATAGATTAAATGCTAAAATGCACTAAGAGATTTGGGATTACTTGCAAACTAGCCATATGAGCGTTCAATTAAAACACTGAATTTGATGGTGTAACATACTTTTTACATTTAAAACTAAATATTCGGTGTTACGATATTAATTACTGCATTTCATAATCAATATTTTAGTTCACTAGTTAGCCATATTTCTTATTTCCATACAGTAATATTGCCAAATTAATCAAAACATCAAAATGTTTGACAGCTATTTACGACTCACTTTCTGTATAAATAATAAAAGAACCAAATCTGACAAATTTTTATTTAAATTCATAATTATTGGTTGTTATTTTTTGTGTTTATAGTGTGGAAAACTTCTTTGTGATGTTTTCCCTTTACAGTACCTAGGTTATTTTTTGTCAGCCATTCTTTAAGAGCTTCTATTTTAGAATCAATGCAATGTAAAAGATTTCAAATTCTTTAGAAAGAAAGAAAGAAAGAAAACATATTTATTTATTTCATTTCAAATCTCCCTCGTGTGGTTACAAGAATATTCTCATATCAAAATGTTCTCAGTCCAATATCAAAACACATAAAATTCAACATTTTCTAATAAGATCGCTATTACATACAGAGTACCCGTCCGTGCAAGTGAACCTTAGTTCTAAGCCGTCCATAGTACACAAAGAACGTACTTGGCTTAAGGTTTTCATTCTACCAAGACTATATTATTAAAAGGTAGAAGGTACTGGTTTCCACAGACAATTTTATGATATTCCTTGCAGTTTGCAAAGAGCTTAATTTTACATTGGATCTTGACATTTTAAAACGATATTGAGTTACATAAATATTGATATATCGAGACAGTGAAGTTCTAATCTTGGCTTTACATAAGTACGATAATATTTGTAGCTACTAGCTTATTACCGCGGCTTCACCCGAATGTTCTGTAATTGACCTACGAGATCGTACTACGGGAATAAAAAGTATCCTATCCTATAAAAAAAAACGAAGCAGGTTATAAAATAGCTGTGTGCGTTTCATCCAAATCCGTTCAGCAGTTTTTGCGTCAAAGAGTAACAAATATCCATCGATTCTCACAAACTGTCTCATTTATAAACGTAAATATAGTATTATAGTAAGATAAATAATTTTGGATTAAAATACCAATAGATTGAACCCAGCTGCCGATGTGTTTGGCATATAAGTGCATTATCTACGCACTAAATCTCAAAGCTTGTCGGAATAATGCATAGTGATAAGTTGGTTAACCATCCCATTATAGGGACCGCAACATTTGTATGGTATAATGTACTTCAACCTTACACTAAACAGCTCTATTCTGACATTTCACTAATTCGTAACTAAGTTAAAACTTTTGAAGCAAAGTGAATAAATTTCAGACCAAATGAAAAAAGAATCTCGTAAATCGGCCATGAAATAATGGAGAAACCGATGAACATACTATAAATGTAAACGGCGGAATACATAACCTCCTCCTTTCATAGAAGTCGGTTAAAAAGGTGTAAACCTGCATTCATTCTCTAGTTTAGCTTAGTTTACATTACCTATTTATTAATAAATATCAAAAATTACACGTCAGATTTAAAAAAAATTAAAAACACATCATTATAAGTACTTTAAACAAGTGCGAGTCGGACACGCGCACGAAGGGTTCCGTACCATTATCTATAAGAACGGCAAAAATATCATATCTGTTGTATGGGAGCCCCCTTAACATTTTTTTTAAGTTTTAGTATTCGTTGTTATAGCGGCAATAGTAGTACATCATTTGTGAAAATTTCAGCTTTCTAGCTATCACGGTTTATGAGATACAGCCTGGAGACAGACAGACAGACAGACAGCGAAGTCTTAGTAATAGGGTCCCGTTTTACCCTTTGGGTACGGAACCCTAAAAAAGAGCAGAAAACACAATTTATCATAAAAAATTAAGAACACACAATAAACAGAATTATTTAAGAAACATATAGATAATAATCACATCGAATTACCATTATATTACCTACTCAGAAACTATATTTATTTATTTATTTCGAACACAGTAAAGTTAAGTTTTTTTTTTATTTCAATTTTTAAACTGTAACTTTCTTCTTCAAAAATTAGCTGTCCCAGATTTCTTCTGATCTTTTTTAATGCCCCATCTTCATCAGTAATTAGTTGTCTCAGACAGTTTTCATATTATATTTTTAATGCCCCAAATCCCTTACTCGTGTAAACTAAGCCTTTAAGCCATTTTTACCATTTAAGGCTCAGAGGCTTATTGCTATATCAATCGCAATTTAAAATGTCACAATCTTTAACACTCTTCGCTTATTTTACATTACCTATTTATTTTTTTGTGAGGCAGAGCAGAAAAGTTAATGGTTTTAATATCAATGAGCATTATCAGTCTATAATATTCCCACTGCTGGGACACACGGCCTTCTTTCTATGTGAGGGACTATAATCCACCACGCGGCCCCAGTGCGGGTTGGTAGATGTCACATGTCTTCGAATTTTTGGTTCTAGGACATGCCGGTTTCCTCATGATGTTTTCCTTCACCATTTTTGAGAGCAGTGGCGATGAAATAAATTACACAAAGTAACGCGCCTGCCTGGGTTCGAACACACGACTTGCTGTTCATAAGTCGGGGTCGCCACCACTTAACTAATATGATGCCTCTAAATAAACATCCGTTACTGCCTTCTCAAGTTAAATTAAGTTCAGGCTGCACCTCTGCAAAAACTATTTCGTCCCACGATCGGCTACGCTAATATACGGCTTTCATATATGTATGTTATCCATCCTTTCGCTGAACAAAATTCCTAAAATTGCCACAGACGCAGTTAATATTATGCTTTATCACTTTGTGACCATTTTACGAATTGTAGCGCAATTCATATTACTATCCTATTGTGTCTGAATACAGCCTTAGCTTACACTCGTTAAATAACTAAACACGTTATGATTCAGCTTGAATTCTAGACCAGTTATTTTCAACCTAATCACTCGTAAAGACCATTTGACCTAAAAATAAAAAGCGGCCTGGGGCGCAGTATAAAGCATAAAAAAAGAAACTGTGACGTCACAACTGTGAACGCCAACACATAAGGTGTTTACTTAAAGACTTTTGATAAATATGCTGACATGTTTACGGTAGAACTGATTTCAGGGCGATTTGTTAGCGTTTGTAGATTTCATTTTGTGACTGATCAGCAGTTCCCTTTCGTCTTTATGTCTGTGAAATGATAAGTTGATTGTGTTGTCAGATGATTTTTGCTTCTAATTTTTTTTTTTACATCTTGTGGCATAGACAAAAATAACTTCATAATTCATCATTATTAAATCTGAAATCAACACGCTCTGAGCAAGCGCTTTTTTTAAATTCTAAATAGGCTTGAGTTTGACACGGCCTAAGGTGAAGCACGTTGCCTAGAAGAAACCGATTCACTCGAACTTTGAAGAGATCTAGATTATTGTGATCGGGACACAGAGAAGCCCGCAGTGAATTCTATAGATTAAAATCAAATCAAAATCAGTTTGATTTTCATTTTGATTGGCGGTTTGCACAGTAAATGTGGAAGCATAGTTCTTTGTTCGGGTTCGTGGAACTTCAACATTAGAGCGTGGTGATCAATACTCATGCCTTCAAGAGAGAATGGCATGAGGTACTGCCACTGCTTCTGCAAGGTATGGTACAGGCACTTCTCATATCTATGAGAAGTGGCCCTGCATTGTCATTATTAAACAAAAAGTTTTCCTTAGACGCCTTCTCGTTCTCCAGCACAATTTCGACGTCAAAGCAATCGTATCGTTGACTAATAGCAGTCTAAGGTTGTTACTAGGAGCTGATCTATTATTAAAAAACCTGCAGGGCTGCATTCAGATCTCAAAGCTGATCTGATAGAACATCTCACAAACGAACGGACTTACAAACATAACGAAGATGCAAATCCTTTTGACAGTTGATCACATTTTGTCTTTGATGCTCGATATAGCTCGACTTGCAACCAGCTTTGTCCATTCTAACGAAATGCTGTGTTCGTGAATCGTGCCGTCATTATTTAGTAATAAGTCCTAGCTTCAGGGGACAGGGTTTTATATGTCAAGTTTTGCGATCTTTTGAGACTCCATTGACGGAATATAGGACAAATATCTATAATGTTACTCGATATTATGTTAGTCCGAAGTTTTGATGAATTATTTACATAAAACCGAGTGTCCCAGTCAAACAGATTTAAAATATTATAGAAAGGCCATTAGAAGAAATTTCATAGAAAACATGTGTTACCATGTTTCAGAGAGGCTATATTGCAAAATAACATAATTAGTAAGTTTGACACGTTACTGGTTCTGTTAACAACCAGTTGGCTGTTGCAAGTTCATTACGAATTTTTCAGCGGTTGGAGCTTTTGGAGCATTAATATGTAATGCTAACAAAAAAATATGGTGGTTGGTGTTTCGAATCGATAACAAAACAATAAACAGTTGTGGCGATTTGAAAACATCATTTTTTTTCCTAGCCTTCTCTATCCCACTCGTGGGCGTAGGCCCTCCACTCCTTCCACTTCTAGCGAAAACGCGCGTCCTCTTTCCAGTTGGGACGGAACTTGTTCGTCCAGCCAAAATTTAAAAAAAAAGCAAAAGAAAAAAAATGTCAAAAATTCTTTCGCAAAGCTTTAATTATTTGCTTTCTTAATTTTTTGATGCCATCGTCACTTACCTTCTGCATCCCGCTGTTGTGGTTTTCCTTTTACAATTTTTCCTTTATCATCCCTATTCGTTCCTCGCAGTTGAGATACGTATTTTTCCGCTCAATAGCAACGTCACTTTAGGAGTGTAACACACTTCTTGTCCAGGGTGGCAAAATCAATTCTAATTATACAAGGTGTAAACGGACCCTGTCGTCAACCAATCATTCTGCAAGTGCAAATTATTGTTTGCTATTAAAAAGATTTCTTTTGGAGAGAAAACTCACGTTTTACGGTAGGACTCAATATAACGCGCTCAAAACATTGTGCTGATGGATGGGATCCTGCCGTTTTGCCGAAAAGATTTTGCCAAATTTTCATTACCCAAACAAATTTTAGCAACCTTTTTTTACACCAATGTAATATTTGGAATAATTTTAGTACGCACATTTTCATTTGGTCAAATGTTTACTTGGCAGATTATTACCAAGGATAATGTCATTAACCCATTTCCTGTCCCATGAACCACATATGGTTCAGGGCGATTGTTTAGCTATTGTGTCTGCTTTGCGGACGGTGAAAGTGTTAAGGCATTTGGTCTTTAATCAAATGATTTATTACAGCAAACAAAATTAAGACAAGAAACGGTTAGTCAAATGATTTGTTATGACAAAAAATATAAAGGCAAAAATTTTGGAATGAAGACATAACACAAATTGATTTAATATAACGTAATTGAAATTTAACAGATGCTGACAGAAACCCTAACCCTAGACGGTCGACGTCAGGGGCACCCCGAGGTTCGGTTAGTTAGGTTCCTGTAAACCTTGCAGACAGAAATAGGAGCCCCGCACAGCGGGGATCCGTCGACCTGCTGACGGAAACGCTAACCCTAGACGGTCGACGTCAGGGGCACCCCGAGGTTCGGTTAGTTAGGTGCCTGTAAACCTTGCAGACAGAAATGGGAGCCCCAACCGAATCCAAATAGGAGACTCCAACTAGTTAATAGTGCTTTTGACTGAAATGGTAAGTTTAAAATTGACGACACCAAATATTTGGCTTATTTAATTTTGCGTAAAATATGTTATACCAACTGAAATATTTGACTAAATAAAAAATGGTAAAAGTACTACATAGTTGGTGAACAAGTTATTGTTCAAACGTTCACTTGCCAAACATAGGTTTTCGTAACAATTATTTGTAAAGAGATTTTTTGGTAAGTAATAATTTGGCAAATGAAATTATGCGAAAATTTGTTTGGGAAGTGATAATTTAGCAATTTTTTTTCGGTAAAACAAGGGAGACCCGCTGATGGATACATTGAGTACAGGGGTCGTGAAGGTATTTAAAGTAACATTATAACATTAAAAACTTGTATTAAAAATAAAAACTTTTTGGTTAAAAAAAAAATCGTAGCAATGACTGGGAGAACAAGTGCCTTTCGGCTTCGTTTAGGGTACTTTTACACCCATTATATCATCATCTTTCTGATGATTTCTGATTCGAAAGAATGATGGTTTATATTTATTGAACAAATAAGCCCAGTGGTGGCGGCCCCGTCTTACACTTATTCAAAACATTATAGGCAGATTATGCTATGCTTATGATTCCTACCCTTGTCAGGTTTTCTTCTTCCAGTCTCCCCTATCAGCCGTCACGGCATCATTAACTCCTTTCTCTTTCATTTCATTCCTCACACAATACATCCATCTTTCCTTTGGACTTCCTCTCCCTCTCCATCAAAATCAAAATCAATGAAAATCAAAATATTTTTATTTCACATAGGCCTACATGGGCACTTATGAAACGTCGACAAAAAGGTGCACGGTTTGGGTTGGTTGTTTCCTATGGAGAAGAACCGGCAAGAAACTAGACTGAATCCATGACTTTTTCCCGGAAGTATCGAGAAATATGTATATCTACATAAATTCGAATTTGCTACCCGGCTATCCTGAACCATCATGACCCGAACATAACTGTAGCATCCTTTAAACAGAGTTTTCATCATCTGCTTAGCCTTTTCCCAACTATTTTGGGGCGGCTTCCAGTCTGACCAGTCTGACCCTGATGCAGCTGGATACCAGTATTTTACGTGAAGCGACTGCCTATCTGACCTCCACAACCCAGTTAGTTCTGGGTAATACAATACGCTTTGGTAAGACTGGTTGTCAGACTTTCGGGTCACTGACTACCTGTAACGACTGTCAAAGATCTACAAATGACAGTCGGGACCAACGGCTTAACGTGCTTTCCGAGGCACGGAGGAAACTCGGTATGTAATGGGTGGTCACCCATCCACGGACCAACCTAGACAGCGCAGCTTAACCTAAAGATCGACCCGAGCGGCAGTTATTATTTAGCCACGAGCTTTAAACAGAGTTTTATCGTAGCGATTTAAACTCAATTTTTGAGTTTATTGTCTGACATCTTAATGAGATTGAGTCGTCATCTTTTATTTGGGGTCTTTCAACTTGCTTGTGGATGCAGTTGACGTCTGTTGCTTTAGTATGATTCAGTTATTTGATAACAGGTTTGTTTATGAAAGAAAATTTTCGTATTTCTTTGTTTTTAACCGTGTTTTATAAACTTCTCATCAGCGTCTTAATATCTTCTGACTTTTTCTGAGTTTGTCTTTTGTCTTTTCAATTTTATGTTGTGTCTGAGTTACGAGTATCAATTAATATCGTGCTATCTCCTTTTCTAAGTGTGGCGTAAATAAAGCCCAAGTATCAAATAAATAAAATTATCATCGTTTTCTTTTTGGCACAAACTTGGGAGAGGGCTAAGTCCAGCAGTGAATTGCGTTAGATTGAGTTGTTTCTACAAATATCTAATACTTAGGTAGTTACATGTGTACCATCATCTAGGTTCATTCATTAGACTGATATGGCAAGAAGGAAGGTGTCTGATTCGATGACGAGTAATAGAGAAGTATGGAAGAAGAAGACATGCTGCGCCGACCCCAAATAAATTGGGATAAGGGCAAGAGAATGATGATCTAGGTTCATTAAAGTAAAAGTTCTAATTTAGGAAAATTCCATAAAACACTTAACTACAAGAAAGAAATGAAATGTGACACAATTTTTCTTACATGCATATTTCATTCGCTCGCATAGCTAGCTTAATAGTAGGTTATAACTTAGAAAGCCGGTAATACTGGACTCTGTAATCGAGTTTTCAAATCGCTCATAAATAATATTTTGATACCGTAGTGTGATTATAAATGTTTAAATTTTTGTCGTGTTGCCGTGTTCCCAAGTTTAAAGTACAAATTACAATTGAAAAATGCAATAATTTAAATGTAGGTACACCAAAATGAAAAGTCAAACTCAAAATAACGAAAGTTCTATAAATTATTTGGAAAAACTCTTTGGACAAGATTATCCCACACTGTTTCATCTAACCTCTAGGAAAATCTCTTCATCTGACATCATTCATGTTCACATTTACTTTTCATAGAACACAACACATCTCGACACAAACGTTGGAATAAATCCAAACCGAGCCAGATTTAACTGTAATACCCCATTTAATCGTAAGTGTCTCCTTTTATTTCAAACAGTTAAAGATTACGATTATGGGGGGCAGAAATAGAACTACGAATGCATTGGGGAAGAGTTATGGGTTTTCAAATCGTATGAGATAGACACTGTTGTTCATGTTAATATGTTGTCCGTGTTTTTCTGGAAATGGTTTGTTTTATTATATTTCGTGAATAAACATAAACGTTCTGTGTTTATGAATGAACAAGGATTCTTTACTCCTGTTGTAGTAATCAGTCTATAATGTTTCCACTGCTGGGACACACGGCTTCCTCTCTATGAGTGGGAATGGGCTATAATTCACCACGCGAGCCCAGTCCAGGTTGGTAGATGTTACATGTCTTTGAATTTTGGGTTCTAGGACATGTCGATTTCCTCATGTTGTTTTCCTTCCCTTGCGTTTTATAATAGTTAGTAGTTATGGCCATTCGTGTATTTCGATGAGGTTCAGCGTGTTCGCAAATAAATTTCAGTGTTTTCTCAAAAATAACTTTTTTCTGTGAAAAATCTTTTGGGAAAACATTATTAAATCCCCAAGTAGGTACTATTACGGTCCTTTAAGGAAATGGAACTTGTGAAGCTAAAGAGTAAAGGCATTTGATTGAATTTGAATAAAATTTGAATTTACGTTCTTTGATACGAATCAAGACGTGTTTGAAGTTTCAGCGCAGTTGTAAGAATTTGTAAATGGTTTGACAAATGGATTTTTTGAAAATCTGTTCAATTCTCAAATGTAAATTGCCAAGTTTTAAGCAGTAGCCTTTTCTAACCTTTTAACCTTTCAACGTCAAACGATTTCTTACAATCCACCATCTACTTGGTAATTAAAGAGCTCTACGGTTTTAACAAATATTTTTTTTTCGAGTACATTATTTTTATAATAATATATTTTTTTAAATATTGGTTCATACGATATAATACGGGTTAATTTATCAAGCGACGACAAGGGTATAATAAAAAATACGTATCGTTTAAAATGCACCAGCATGCACACGAACAACCACACAAGCAGGACAATAATATACCTATGTTACGTACTCTTTCAATATAATGTAACCACCACCTCAGCCTAACCCTTCGGGTTTACAGGCGTGATGTTATGGGTTGTAAGTATACTACAATAACCTTTACAACTTAATACTTTCACAGCATAATTATAATCCACTTACACCAATTACTCATTTAAGCACCTCAGTTAATTAAGTTAATTTGTCTAGCGCTTGATGGTTAAGCCTTTTATTACAGTGACGCAACGCAGTATGAAACGGGCAATTTTTCATTAAATCTAAGTAAAGGCGTGCCCTTTCACTTTTCATGAATCAATTTTTCATCAAAGACTTTGAATCTAAATTGAAGCTGAAAATCGAAGGATTGGAAGATTCATTTGATTTGGTATTAAGTCATCATTTCATTCAAAGAATTTCATGGAGTATTGAGAAAAATTGGACATTAACAAAATGAGTTTGTGGAATTACAAAAAGAAATGTAAAACCATTGTTTCAGAATTCGTTGTTGTGATTCTTATTTCGTAATATTTGATTGATGTTTTGTTACGATTTTCAATATTAATTTTACCATATTATTGTTTGCATTATGTTTACATAAACAAAATTTGGTTTGAAAAAAAGAAAATTCAAAAGTAGCTATTCTAACACAGTTTCCTTTGAAGAAAATGACACAAACATCAAATATTTTGATTTATATTTCGCGTATTTCATTTTTATTTACATTTCAGTTTCAAAAGCAATTAACACTGCAAGGCAAACGTTTAATTTTAATAAATAATTAGCCCATGTGCAACACACGCCAACCATTCATTATTAAGCCTTATCAATTTTTACATCTATGATTATATTCCATTATTCATACTTTGATCTGTTATCAGTGCTGATAGAGACTATTTTCAAATGGACACTAAACTATAAGTTAAAAGTTAATGACAATGCATTTCTATCCTAATTAGGGTTCCGTGCCTAAAGGTTGAAAATGGACCTTGTTAGCGCCCTCTGCCCGTCCCTCCATCTGTCAATTTATCTGTCATAGTAGTGTCCTACCGAAGGTCAATTTCCGGCCCAAGCCAAAGCCGATAAATCAGCAATCGCCAGACCATCGCCCAAGCCGAAGCTGAAGGTTAAACTTAATAGCTCTCAGAACTTCAGTTCAAGAATGGCGAAAAGTGAATAATAAAATGTTTTTTTTAACATTCAAATTAAGGTTTAACGAACGAGTTAATTGGCACAATCATGATTGAAATGACCTTGCAACTTGACAAAAATAATAACTCTTCTAATTGTTTAATGCCTCCCGCGCGTCCATTTTGGATCGTTTTCTCAGGAATGTATCTTATTAAACGATATAGGTAGCCAGCAGGGTACTTGCGAAAGTGTAACATACTGGCACTCCTATACTGTTTATTTTGACAATTCTATAACACTCATTGCCTGATTAACGTTGTCGAGCCGACAAATTTTTCAAACTTACAAAGGCATGGATAATGAAGTTCCTTAAAATCCTTCGAATTGTACCAAAAAGTAAGTAATGTAATCAGGGCGTACTTAAATCTCACACACTATACAAAATGTGTTATTAATTTATTATGATGTATTTGATAGGAAATAACACGAAAAAGTTAAATAGAATATGAATAAACGGGAGTTCAATTTCAATTTATTGCAGTTCTGCGTATTTCTGCCAATTCAATACGAACGGTTTTATCATTTCAAAGAATATCTGAATACTTGTTATGTTTTACTCAAAGCGAAAACAGAACAAAAATAGCTGCCTGTGCAGCTTAGAGTTACAATTAAATGACTGTCAATTAATTATTATGAAGTCTACGGCTTTGGGTTATATTTATAGAAATGAAATGGAAACTTAATTATAACATAGCCATTGGATTACCACAGACATATTATTGATTCTGATTTTAATGAATGAACTTGCATTTGTATCTCTAGTAGGTATTATTTTTGGTACATTTTTAAAAATCTTTTTACCTATTAACAAGGATAAGTCTTAATATCTCCTAAAATGTGATGTTTTGTCACAAATTATCGTGTTACAATGACCAAATGAATTATAATAACTAACTAGCTTTTACTCGCGGCTTCACTCTCGTAAAGTACGAAAATTAACCCACGGGAATGTTTTAAATGTAGCTTAAGACCCTCGGAATCGTTAGTGAAAGAGTTTTTGGAATCGGATCAGGAGCTCCGAAGATTGCCCCCTATATACAGGGTTATTTGTAAAACACCAGCAACCTCTTAAGAGGTCATTGTATTCATCATTGTGAACAACTTTTACTATGGGACTAAACCTGAAATCGCGAAAAAAAAATCAGCTGTTCCCTACATTTTGACGAGTTAATCGATCATAAATGTAGGGAACAGCTGATTTTTTTTTCAACGACCTCTTAAGAGGTTGCTGGTGTTTTACAAATAACCCTGTATACAAACTTACGAATAAATTTGACCTTTTTAAAATATTAATATAGACAAACACACCATGATACATTTCAGCTCCATAAAAAACCTTAAAAAGGAAGAAAAATAATCATTTAAAATCCTAGTTTTTTAAACCACAAACTCATTTTCATAAAACTCAATGTTAGTCCTGCTATACAAAACCTGTTCCAGTACAATTTTAATCCAATAAGCTTAAACAAATTCAAAGAGCCTCCACACACAAGAACAGGCTTGATCTTCATAGAAATTCTAAAGGAAATCTCCAAGATTAAGGCGACATGTGACAAAGGCTACGACTACAATAGGATTTTAGTGTATTACCCTTTGCAGTACCTACACTTACTCGAATGAAGGCCTACTTATTGATACGACGACAATGTTTTGAAGTTAGAATAAGGATTTTGCTACAGATACTGTTGTTTAGTACGGTCTACATGTTTATTCAAGTCTATGTAGGGCTGACATGGTCAGGTATGTAAGACCAAAATCCCCTAAATAAATAAAATAAAATAAAAGTTACTGGTTATACCGTCACTTACGGGATATCTTCCGTGATTTTTCACGATTTCACGGAGGATATGTAAGTGACAGTATAAGTTTAGTTTTAAACCGTGAAAGTTTAAAACAGTCTTAAAAAGTTACTGTAAATATATCGCGATTATTATTTTCAAATACAATATCATTTTCTTCGTACTAGATTTAGCTCTAACTATAATAGAGAGGCTATATCGTAACCGCCTCAAGGGTCAATCATCAAGGTTTTATGCAGCCCTTACCGAATTCTGTACATGGACGGGGACTATCGCAGACATACCATGACTCTTCCGTGTTTTAGAACGCACGTATAGTATGATCACTTTCAAGTGTGCAGCTCAAGCAGGCGTTGCTTGTCAAGAAAATTTTCATCGATATGTCAAACTTGGTACATTTATTTTAGTTCTGAGTTTTACCGCACGCACAAATAAGTTGGTTGAAGTGTAAAGCGGTTAATTTCGTCCCGGTTGTCATTTATAGATGATTTTTAAAGACGTTACGGATAGTAAGAAGCCCAAAAGTCCTAGAAAAAATAGAAAAACAAAATAAAAAAGTCTGCCACCCAGTCATGCCAAAGGGACCAAGGAGTTTTGCCCAGTAACTGAGTTCTGGAGGTCAGATAGGCAGTCGTTCCGTAAACTGATATTCAACTATATCCGTTAAGACTGGAAGCCGATCCCGAGGTAATTGGGAAAGGGTAGACAGATGACTATGTTGCAATGTTTCATTCCTAGCTAAATAATGGGCATAAACAAAATAAAATACACTTTGAATCTGTCTTTTGCAAAAGTATATTCATAAGTGTCATTTTATCACTAGAATTTCCAAGACTTAACAATAAGTTGAGTTTCATGTAATCGTGAAATCTTGAAAAATTGAGCTAATAATTTTTGTAGTAAATCGTATCTCCGTCATTTGAACATATCGTTCAAATCAGTAGGAAAACACGAGTCTAAGCAGAACGGTCTTGAAGATGTGCTGATATTATTTAAGTTGTTGAAAACTTTATCATTGAAAAATATAGTGCTTGATATTGAAAAGGTGTTCGGAGTTTATTATAAGTTAAAATATCTACGGTACACAAATATTTACTTTTATTTTTTATGAAAATACATTCCTCATAGCATACATGTATGTACTTATATTTTTCACTTCAAAATTAATCTGAATGGTGAAATGACATTTTTAACATTAAGTCATCGGAGACTCCGACGATAATATACTCGTAAATTCTTCCAAAATGAGAAGAAAGACGTGAACGAGTTTTGCAAAAGGTGTATACAATAACGGGCTTCAGGTAAAACCACAAACATTTGCATGCCCCTTACCATGTAATTCTAACATAAAAAAAAGTATTTTTTCCCACTACGAAGGATTGGTAAGCAGGATTATAAACAGATTATACCACATGTCACGTACAAGCTCATACGATTTAAAATGTCAGTCGACATGTAAACCAGGAGCCGCCGTTAAGTCCGGCTCTGTATTTTGTGCTTGAAGTGTTAAATAAATAAACCATGAGCTAGAGGGTTGTAAAAATACAACAAGAGCTACTAAACAATGTTAAATGTATTAATGGTTTTTATTTTTGATATCACCTATTTTATTTTTGTTTTCCAGTGAATTAGGATCTTATTACATTACTTTTATATAAATTGAATATAGGGTTCGGCTATAACCAGACTATTCAAATATATACCTTATAAGCAAGTTACCAGATACCTAAAATAACTGTCGTGTGTTTGACAAATGATAGTTGTCAAACACACGACAGTTATTTTTATTTTGAAAATGGTTCACACGGAAACTGGCGTACCCATGAACCTATTTTTCTTTGTTAATAATCTACCTACAGATAACATAAAAATACGTGATTTGGTTAATACAATTGACATGTTTTACCGTATTAATAATACATTTGTTGTGCCATCATTTCTAAGTATTTAGCTGTTAATGTTATTTCAATTATTCTAATCTATTTCGAGAACCCAATCAATCGACTCAATCCATGACTTACTAAACAATACTCTGAAAACTAATCCCTAACATAACAGTAACTGAACAAATAGTACATCGTAGATTGCTATTGTATTGTTCTATGAAGCTTAGAATTATTTGGCAAGTCTTATGGAAGAGTAAGAATACATAATTATATTTTTTTAGGTAATGATTTGTCTGGTTTCGTTAACCACCCTGTATTCTGACACTTACATAATTCATGTCAAATATATTCCCATCCCACTACTGAATGTATGACGTCCCCTATATGTTATAACGTAGGTAGCGGGCATAGAATAGTTGCTATATGTGCGTGTTGCTTAAATCGTGTCGTGCGCAGGACGTATGCTGTCTCCTGGACCGTTGCTTCCAATACCCGCGGCGGAGCGCCCGCGACTGCGGCTGTCAATTTGCATTGCTGCATGCCGTGCCAGACGACCAAACCCATGGTAGCTAGCGGAGCCCTGCCCGCGCTAGATCGCGGGCATGCCCCCACTGCCAGTGCCGATGTACCGGTTGCGACCACCAAGTAAGCAGTAGCACGCTTACTAGTGTGTTACAAAGTCGCGTTGAGTTCACACGTATTTCTGCTAAGCACGCTACTCACGGTCTCACGACGTCAACACTTGCACCGGTTCACGTCTTTTCATTCATTTTCTATACGTCTTTCAGACGTCACCTCCAAATGTAGCGCCATATCACCAAAACAGGGTTCTCAATCACACTATGATGTTATTTCACAGGAAGATGCTGCTACTCCGTCTGACATAATTATTCAGAGACCCACTGAGGCATCCAGCGAAACAAATGTGGTGGCCCTATTTGCTACCGAGACCTATACAACAAAGGTTTGATGACGCTTGGACCCAAATCCAAATATTTTTCAGCACATTTTAGGTGACACGTCACTTGTAAGGGTTGTCACGAGGTCACATTGGAGTTGTTCGTTTGAACATAGAAGTGTATAATAATAATATTGTTAAGCGTCAAATGTACAGAAGCGTGTTAAAGTCACTTTGATCGACCTGTCCAGTGCTTTAACCTTTGTTACCTTTGGCTCAGAAAATGATGTTTCATGAAGGAACCAAATAATGTTATTATACAAATAATTCACAATTGCACTTGCAGTGTTTTAGGTGTTCCAACACGTTTGTTCACAAAAGCCCCGATTAAGCACGCTAGCATTTAAACAGCTAAAATGTTGCGAAATATTCTATAATATTTTTGCAAGCAGTCTTTTGCACGTTTTCCCGTTTTGTAAAGTGATTTTTTGTGTCCACTTGCTTTTGTTAAGCTCCCCACCACTAGAGCTTTAATGACATTATTCTAGGGTCACGTCTAACCTCTTTTTGCGAGAGGTTTATCGTTCAGGTTTGTGTCAAGTTTCTGCGTTTTGATTTTACGCTAAGGAACACTGATTTAACAAAATGACAGAGAAAAAAAACTGTGAATACTATGGAAGTGCAAAAATGCTAGATATTGAAGACTAGACTTTGGTAGTGTAACTAGCAGTAGGTACAGTATCTTCTTAGAAGAAATTAGTTTAAAAAATAATTGGAAGTGTTAGAATCCCGAAATTAATAAAATATCTTAACCACAATCTTGATCCCGATCTTTAACTGTAACTAGTCAACCAGTTAGAGAAAGGGAATCACAAACAACCGTCAAAGACCGCGGACCAAATTTGGGATTGAGATACCTTATTGATTTCTGAAGGTAAGGAAGACACCTGTGTTTGCAAATAAAAAAAAAACTGTAGCCAGGCAAAATATGACAAACATTCAAAACCAGGTCACGCAAACAGAAACAGAACAGACAATGGAAACCAAACAAATGACCCAATACTAACAGACGCTTAACTATCCAAAAACACATAAGCAGAACTACAATAACCATTACAATGCCGGCTACCGTCCTAAATTGCATTCAACCGGTTGAAACCGTGCTTTAACAGTCGCCATTTGCCGGACAAAGGAAATATTACCAACGTAACAAGCCTTCCTCATTTCCTGTGGTAAAATTTCAAGGGTCTATCGATTCTCGTGGCTGTAAAGTCACCGTTCCACAGCTCATGACCAAGCTATGCGCGTTTAGGGTGTGTTTCTACGAGAAATGTGCGAGAATGTGCTGCGAAGGATGCATATTAAGCCCATAATACTCCCACTGCTGGGACACGGGCCTGCTCTCTATGAGAGGGAATGGGCTATAATCCGACGCGAGCCCAGTGCGGGTTGGTAGATGTCACATGTCTTCGCATTTTTGGTTCTAGGACATGGCGGTTTCCTCACGATGTTGACCCTTCACCGTTTTGAGAGCAGTAGTGATGAAATAAATTATACAAAGTAATGTCCTGCATGGGTTCGAACCTAAGGCTCGTAAATCGGGGCCGCCACCACTGGGCCACCGCTGCTCTCAGCTCTTAGCTCTGCCAGTCAGATAGCTACCTGTAAAAAAGAAAGAAATGTTATTGGTTATTTTCACACATAGCATCCTATGCCATTATTCCGACAGCCCGCACAAAAACGCACACACGGAGAAACGCAGTTTTTTAGATTTGCTTTGCATGAAAAAGCGCGGGGCAGTCCACTGCGACCTTACGGCCATGCTCCGCACGGATGCGTAATGGTAAATAAATGAACGTAGCTGCTAACGTGGCTGGCTTACCTCTCCGTGCATATCCTGCTTTGGACGGTCAACTTAATAATTTGTTCGCAAAAGTTTGATACCGACTAAGTCCATAATGGGGAGCGAAATTGCAAACCGTTTTGTGTTGACGG
Organism: Eurois occulta; assembly: GCA_950022335.1. NCBI lineage: Eukaryota > Metazoa > Arthropoda > Insecta > Lepidoptera > Noctuidae > Eurois > Eurois occulta. Next base: position 7,394,900 of record OX465492.1, on the reverse strand, counting down.
CAATGAGTGATGGATCAAAAAGAAATGTTTTGTTAAGTTCCTGTAATCTTCCTTTGTTTTCATTCAAGTTTTTCTGGCTTTTTGCCAGCGTCTGCTGCTTTGTTTAAAAAGCTGTGTACATTAGGGAGCGCATGGGTGGGTTTTCCGTTTTGTTGATTTTCGGGTTTGAAGATTTCGAAATGAGAGATTATTTCCTGAATCTTTTGTCTCCATTTGAATCTTTATCTTTACCTAAAGGTATACTCACCGCGGTCAAGCGTAAATTTTTTAAAACAGATCGTTTGTTTTACGAGTCGACATAGCGGGAATCGACATCGAGGGAATGATTCCTAATTAGTTTATTAGTTTGATTTAAAATTTTCACAGTATTTCCATCGGTATGATGCTGAGCATCATTGTTACCTCCCTTTGATAATTATGATTGCGTAACCAAAGTAACCTTTACCCCAAACAAAATAAACCTAAACTTCGCCATTGCAAACGACCAGACATCCCAATTCCGACAAATATTTACCTGTCAAATTATATAACACCGGTCCGTGTAGCTTGCAATATGCATGTCAGTTGCAGCCCTTACTGTCCGTGCCCATTACACAACGAAGGCACAGTATTTTATAAACAGTAGAACAAGTACGAACAATTGTTAAATTGAAATTGAGGCTCTCACGCAAGCACACCGTTACACGATCTTATAAGCTAGTTATACAGTGCCAGTAGTTAGTTGGTTTAGTCAGTAGCTTATGTACAGAAACAGGGTTTTGTGTAGTAAGTTTTTGTTTCTACATTCAGCAATTGGTGGGGACCAATTGCTGAATGTAGAAACAAAACTCCCCCTTTTTTCCATCGAAGATAGAGAAACTATAGGACACGGTTATCTACGAGTTGCACAAATATTTTTTTTCTACTTTCACGGACCCTTCACAATCTTTGGTATGGGGAACTTCGACGCTTTTTGAAGTTCCCCATCAAAAAAAAAAAACAAGTTAAGCTACTGTTTTATATTCCAACTGTACCTAAAAGCTTGATACCGAACCCTCTAAAGTTAGTAATTGAATTTCCTGTAAACTCCAAACAATGAAGTAATAAGCGTGCTGGATCTATTTTAGAATGAGTTAGACGGCTCGTGCGGTGTATATGAAGTTAAGAACGGTAAATTAAGATCTGTTTTCGATTAGGTTTTGTAAACTGAGTTTCACATTGTTGTAGTCCTGTGTATGATAAACCTTATCAGGTTGGAATAAGGGTAATACTTGATCTATATTTAGGAAATTGAGGAGCTCGTTGCTAAATCATAACAGCCGCTCGGTTCGATCTTTAGGTTAAACCGCGCTTGTCTAGTTTGGTCCGTGGACAGCCCACCATCCATTACATATTGAGATTCCTCCGTGTCTCGGAAAGCACGTTAAGCACGTTGGTCCCTACTGTCATGTTGTAGATCTGTGTCAGTCATCACAAGTATTCAGTGGCCAGAAAATCTGACAACCAGTCTTACCAACAGGTATCGTATTACCCAGTACTAACTGGGTTGTGGAGGTCAGATAGACAGTTGCTCCATGTAAAATACTGGTATTCAGCTGCATCTGGTTAAACTGGAAGCTATATAGATATTTAGGAAATTGGAAATTATAATACCTACTTCATCTCAGCGTGTCGATGATAATCTAAATTGTGTCACCCCAGAACTGAGCTACTAGTTTGGCGCTTTCGGTAGCGTCCATCAGTTCCTGTAGCGAACAAACAACAGGACACGCAGGACACGATATCAAGTGCCCCATCGTTTGTGGAGCACCACCAAATTTACAATCCAGAGCAGAGTCATTAATGAATCTCCATCTGAGCAGGTTTTCCTTGCTGCGACCAACCTGGGTCCGGAGTCTATTTAAAGACTTCCAGGTCAGCCATGGCAACTCATGTCCAGGTGGAAATTTTTCAGCAGGTGGAACGAATGGGTTAGGTAAGGATGCACTACCTCGCCACAGTTTTAGTCTTTCCGTAGACCGCTCGCCAGTGAGTGGGGTGACACACTTCGGAAACTGTTTCGACTTTTCAGCCTTTGCGACACGACGATATTTAGATGTAAAGGGTGTCGTGTGTATGAAACCATTTCAGCTCTTTCGCTAGAGCTTGCCACAGGGACACAAAGGATACAGGGATTACCGTGATAAAATGTACAAGTGCGAAAAGGTGCAGTTTGTCCTATACCTATCACTTTGGTCCATTCACCTGTAAAAGTACTGACAGCACGGTTGGCGCAGTGACTTAGCGATTGGCTACTGCACTGCCTGTCGCGGGTTCGATTCCCACACGGAAGAAATATTTGTTTGGCCTTCAGGTACCTAGTTGTGCGGGTCTGGCTGTTTGTATGTGAGTTCAAATATTTGTAAACGACTATACAGGAGAAATTCCTAGTATGGGGCAATGTTTCCACAAAAAGGGGTCCAAATACGTACACTGTAGAGCCATGAAAATAAATATACCTACAGACACATAAATCAACGGTTATGAAACGTGTTATATAAAATTAAAGGTTTTGAAATTATATGACATAAAACAGTTACAAATGCAAGTGATTACTTATTTTGTAATAATTTTTCAATGATTTTTTAAAATATTAATGCTTTTTCAATGATTTTGAATGGCTATTTAATGATATATTTTGTTGTTTTTATTCATATCAATTTTTTTTTCTATGTGTATTTTACCTGAATTACAACACATTTTTTTATCTTATATCTTAGAAACTACAATAAACAACGATAAAGAGCGATATACATAATATATTGTAAGTAAGTAAATAGAAACGGTCTCATCCATGGACATAGCACTCCATTACTGTCAATAGAATTAAACAGCTTGCGCTGAGTAAAATGTATCTTTTTTTAGTAAATACAATGTAGATTGAAGTTTCTTTAAAGACATCAAGATATTTTGCCCCCAATATTATTCGGTATACAGCTGAGCTCCTAGCTCCGATTCACAGATTAGGTCAAGTGTTATTAGTTTTCCATCAGGAATTTCTCAGTAGCTGCTACGGCGATTGGACTTCTGCCCGGTTGATGGCAATAGGCTCACCCGTTATTACATGGGACTTAATGGTGAAATGTAGGTGTAGGTGCTAAGAGGACACCTCTACCGAACCCTTTTGGGATTATAAGCTTGACATTATATTGCAACGTAAATTTAATTAAGTACGTATCTTTATAGACAAAACGCTATTTTGTTACCAATTATTATTATGACGACATTTTCCTTAAGCGTAAAATCCATTAATTAGTTTAATTACTCTTAAAAGTTTGCAGCCAAAATACGTGCGCTGTAAAATCATTTACCGAGAAATCTTAATAACGTTAATAAAGAATACATAATTACATTATTTAGTACACTTTATAAAAGTACATCATTTCCCTGAAATTCTCGGCTTCCGACAATTTGTTGAATAATTTACTGACGGAAGTATAACTTTAATGAGTCGTTTAAAACGTCCTTTATCGTCTGTAAACTTTTAATATTCATTTAGAATTCTGTTCGTGATTCTTAAACCTTTTGTCTTAAATTAATGCACGATTTGTTGGTAGTAATTGAGCCGGAGTACGCGTTGTTAGAATTAGTGAAATCCTTGTTGGTCTAGTGGACGGAAGCGCGACTACTGAGCATGAGGTCCTGGGTACAATTCCCGGGTTGGGTAAAGTGTTATTGGGTTTTTCCATCAGGAATTTCTCAATAACAGCCTCGAAGCCTGGATTGTGTTCGGTCGATGGCAATAGATTCGCCTCCTATTACAAGATGAAAATCATCAAAATCAAAATGTTTTATTTTAAATAGGCCTACATTTTCACTTATAAAACGTTGAGAAAATGTGCACTGTTCGGGTTGGTCGTTTCCTATGGAGAAGAACCAGCAAGAAACTCCATGGTTACTCTTTTTAAAAATGATTTGGTTTTCTAATGTTATCATTTCATAGCATTAGTGCTTAAGGGCACTGATTTAAAGCGGCAGTTGTATATAGTAGTTTTGGTAAGTTAAAAATTCAAAAATGCATATTTATTAACAAGTTCGGCAGTTAAAACTTAGCAGTGTAGTAAACAAAAATGAGTCGTAAAAATAATAAAATGGATCATTTAATAAATACGGAGCAGTAAAATAACTAAATGGGCAGTTACGAGTGGGCAGTGGACAAATCGTAATTAGTCAGTTAGAAATCTCAAAACACTTTATACTTTACACTTTATACTTTACACTTTAACCTAAAAAGCGTAGTCAGCGTAGCCCCGCTACGCGGAACTCCTATTTCTGTCTACAGGGTTTACAGTAACCTAACACGAAGGGACCTCGTACCTAACCTGTCCGAGTCGGGGTGCCCCAAGTCCGGGTGTCTCCGCTCCCTATGAACTGCTGAACTATTTATCTAACTACCCATTCCATAATTTTTACTGGCCATTTATTTATTAGTCTGCTTACGTATTTTTAGTACTAATATTGTAAGGCGAAATAACCGGCCAATTGTTTTTTTATTACTGTCTATGTTTTACTGTCGTACAAATTTACCAACCGCCGATAAAAAAATAACTGCCCATTATTTTTATCAACTGATCATAACCTCTCGAATGTTTAAATAACAGTTCAAAAAATTAGTTCCCGTGCTTAAGTATGGGGGGACAGCGCATACCTAACAATTAGTCGTTGCTTACTATACAAAAAACGTAAAACAAGATAAAATGTTAACAAAAGTTAACAAACATCTAGGAATCTACAAGGCCTACAATGTTCGCACGTTCACAAAAAATCGGTAAAAAGAATCTATACAAAGGTAAGTAAATGTTATAAAAAAACTAAATTAAACAAGTGATACAAACATGGGACTTAAACATAACTGGCGAAATGTGGGTGTACTATAAGGTACACCTCTGTCTAGCCCTTGAGAGATTACAGGCGTGATTTATGATAAAAATAAAACTGCCTTAAGAGTGTTTACGAATTACGGCATTTCACACAAACTTTCAAGTCCTTTTTTTCGAAATGAGTGAACCGATTTTAATGAAACTTGCACATGCATAAGCAGAATACATTACATAGGTCTAAAAAGTTATCAGAGAACATTTTCGTGTAAAAGCTCTTAAACAGTAGTCAATTTTTTATTAGATATAGATTGCTGTTTGGTTTAATGCCAATGTAAGTTATTAAAGGCTACATATTGCGATAAACAATGTTAGAAAAAAGCCATCAATTTTATCACATGTGACATTCCAATGTACAATTACAATATTTGTAAAGTTTTATCAGATTAATTCCAGTATTTGTAGTAATCGTCTGCATTGTTTCGTAGTACGTTAGATAGATGTTAGAGATAGCTGTTTAACGTTTAAAAATAAACAGTAATTGCTTCAAGCACCATTTATTAATTTTATGAATACACAGTAAAAACAAAATGCAAAAACTACTTCTGTACAGTCGCCAGCGCATCAAGTTACCACTGACTGTCAAATTTTCTCATTCGATTTTGAACTTAACCTTTAACATTTTATGTTTTAAAATCATTCGGAAAAATTTGACAGTTTGTGGTAACTTGTCTATACAATACGCCTACATTTGAAACCAAAAAGTAAAAGATAAACTCTTTACCTCAAAAATTTACATCCATACATTTTCATACAAAAAAATACACGTGCTTTTTCAAATCAAATCATTTATGAAACAGATAATAAAATCCAATTTGTTAGTAATAATACATACACATCTTAAACACTAGTGTTAGTACATAATTATATTTGGAAAGTTTTGATAATAGTTACTAATAATGTCAAAATTATTCCACATAATTTCTTACACACAAGACACGCATACACGCGCTATAAATCTAAACAAAACATTTATAGAACTTAATAAAAACTTCACAAGTTTATTTAAAAAAAAGCGTAAAGGTTACGTTTTTTTAGGGTAGAAATAACAAACCGTAAACCCAGGTCAACCATTGTTCGATGTAAATAAAGCCAGGTCACAGCAGACATAATAGAATTAACAACCAGTATTTCAACTAGGAACAAATCGTTAAAATCAGCTCACACACAGATGCATAGAGCTTACACGAAGCCAATTGATATAAAAGTCATACTATATTTTTCTTACCAACTGTACTTTTGACACGCAAAATACTGTGGACGAATCGGGAACATCAAAACCGGGAGTTCTTGTATGTAAAAAATTTGGTGACTAATCGGAACAGGGACGAACCGGGTATAAGCCATTTTAAGCAAGCTTTAGAGGTCAGAGGGGTTTAGCAGAATCATAATAATAATTTTAACGTGATTCATATTATGATCCTTATGATTCTGCCAAGCAGTCAATTTAGGCCCCCTAGTTACTCGTGAGCAGTTTGGGGCTGTCGCATCGAGACAAGTAGTTAAGTTTAGTTATTGAGCTATTTAATATAATAAAAATAAAAATAATTGACATACATAACTACCTAATTATGTACATTAATAAATACACAATCTTACAGTCGAAAAGTTGAGTTTACACCCGCGTTTCATTTTACAATCAGGGCCTAGTTTTTATTATAAGCCTTGCCCTGTACGAGGAATTTCTCATGTATTGTGGATGTGTTTACAAACATTTAAACTCACATACACAAACAGCCAGACCCGGTACAATTATCTGTAGATCATACAAATATTTATTCCGTGCGGGCACCGAACCCGCGACACGCAGCGCAGCAGTTAATCGGTCAGCCACTGCACCAACCGTGCCGTCGAAGTTAGTTTACTGGCTATCTTAATGCCAAGTGTGTTTAATAAAAAATTGAAACAAAACCATGGCCCACATTTCCATTGTCGAAGGCTGCACGCGACGGTAATAGGCTAATAATAAAAGTTTAAAACACCCTGTAGCGTTTAGGACGTGTAAGGTACCGTAGATTTTTTTTTTTACTTTTTAATAGTGAAAGTGGAAAAGTTCTCACGTTAACATGTTACGGTGGGATTGTAGAGCTTTTTTATTAAAACTTTTTACTGAAAACTGAAATTTTATTTTTTACATTTTTGTATTTTATGTTGTAGGAACTTCAACTGAAATTTTAATTAAGGTTCATGGAAAATAGAATAGGGTTTTAATGATACTAAATGATCATTATAAGATGTTTCGTCTTAACGTATCGTGAATTTCTCGAATTATCAATCCGAACTTAAAGTTAGGTAGATGTTAGTCGAATTAAAGTAGTTTTTTTAGTGTGATTTTTCTATTTTAATAGTTAGTTGATTAAGTAAGTAGCAAAGAACTATATATAAGGTCATTAATTGCAAACACCACATTTATCATAAAAACGCTAGGGAAATTAATAAAATTGATAAGCACATAACTTATCCTTTATGTTAAAATCACAACTGTCATTATTTTTTTGACAGTTGCATGACATGGCTATAATACGGTAAATTGACGCGAGGTGTCAATTTGACAAACATTAAAAATCCCTAACTGTGACCATTATCATAGAAAAAGAACAAGATGGAAACGGAACGCCCGCTCGCTCTTCAACTCTCCGCTTTTAGGCGTATGATACGCCTAGGTCCGTCTCTATAAGTTGTTTTTCTTTTATATTTTCTCACTTGTGTTTTGACGCCGCTATTCACACTAAAAAAACATCAAAACGATTTTCCTTTGACTGTCACGAATTTAAATCCATACATTTCTTTAGACAAACACATTTATGTACACAGAACTTTACCTTCCAAAACTCGTGAATCGCGTGTCTAACAATGACAAGTAGCCTCAAGGTTTAAGAATATTGCTATGCAAAATTGAACCTTATGTCTTTAAGTTAAAGATAATTAAATTTGTGTTTTTGAGTTACTTGAATGCGGAGTGTGTTTTCACTTTGAGTCGTGGGTTTGTTGATGGCACATGTACCATAGCATGTTTTTGTGATGATGTTCCAGTGTCACGCGAAAAAAAGCGCTCAATTATAGATGTTATGGTTGTTTTTTGCTTTAGCGATAACTTTGAGTTTAACAAAATCTTTAATTCTTTACTGTTATTGCTGTTTTGACAGGAGTCGAAAAGTCGAAAGTCAAACTAGTCTTATCAAAAGGGTATTTTATGACCCAGCTCTTCTTAAAATAGCAGGTATTCATATACTCGGCTCAAACTGACTGATATTTCAAAAAGCTAGAAGATGTCAGTCACTCGCTGTTAATGTAGGGCCATCTTCAATAAAATAGTGTTAAGTGAACGGATAATATAGAACTTTCTGAATTGAATGCAAGCGTCTGCCTTACGGACATACAACCAAATGAATTCAAACATTTATAAAGTCTAGACTACAAGGCAATTTATGTAGAATTGAAAAATGATGAAAACTTTAGAATAGATACTATCAGTTTTCAAAACCTTGTTTTACACGATCTTCAATTTGATCAAGTACCATTTATTTAACCACCATTACCCACTGGGTTCTAAAAGTCTGATAGGCAGTCACTTAGATTGGGCAGGTGCATCTGGTTAGACTGGATAGCGAACCATAGTTGATAAAAGGCTCGGAAGATGGTTGATTATTTAACACTGAATTTGTAATTATTTCTGCAAATGACAATAAAACATAATTCTCCTACTAATTCATTAATTAAATTATCGGATACAAGAATTAGTGCAGTACTATTCTGTGCAAGTCGCTTTGAACATAAGGGAATGTGTACACAATAAATTCAAAATTGAATTTCGAAAATCGGTTTACTTTTCGTCCAGTGACATTTATTATCCAAATGTTTCATTATAAAATCAGCAGACTCATCTCTGAAAACACAATACTTTGGCAATCAAGTGTTCGTCATTTGTTTTTTCTGTGTCCCGCTTAACCTTGGTGTCTTACATAAACCCACTCATGGGGGTAGGTAGAGACTACAGAACGCCACCTGTTTCACCTTCCTTCGTCCATATATGAATATGGACGAAGGAACCTATCTGATTATACACGCGAACCTGACCTTTCTGAAGAACGTCCCCTTACAGAATCAGACGAAAAAGTCAGTCTCTAGTAAAGTTATCGTGGATAAACACCACATCTTCTTTCAAGTTGCAAAGCGATGTTTAGAGAATTGCACTATTATACAGAGATTGAATTTATCTTGGTAAGTATTATGCGGGCCAACTTTAAACTTTCCTCGTGAAGTTATACTGCACCGGTAAAAAGACCTTGTTCAGAACTTGTTATCTACATCCAATACGTTGGTTTGTTTTTAAGTTTTGTACAATCCTTTTTCAATGTTTCACATCTGTTTTCTATTTTATTCTTCACTTTAACTGTTGTACTATTTTATACAACGCACATTTTTACATCACATTTCGTTTTGAATGTAGATTTGACCACCAAATCTACAATTCTATGCGGCTCTATAAAGTACAAATACATTAAAGTTAATTTTGTAACTATCTGATGTAGGTCTGTCTTACTTAAAAAAGTGATTTTTATAATTTCTTGGAATTGAAGTAACTTTGAATCTGCAATTGATTTTTTTTTCTTTCTAAAAGATTAGAGGTCTCATTTAGACCTGCTTGCACCACAGACTATTGAATTCGTTCAGCACTGAACGAATCTAAAACAGCGTTCTGTTTCTGTGAATCACTTGAAAATGACATAATGATGTATTATAAACGTTTACCGCTAAACGTTTGTAATTTATAGTGCAAAATTGACAGCAATTCTGAATATTTAACTTACAATTGAGTACTTGTTCAGCAAATTACTCAAACACCCACAACACTGAACTTTCACTCACAGCGGATTGTGTATTTTATACTATTGGAATGCTTTTGAGCACCACCTTTTCTGAATTTCAAAAATTTTCACTTTTTCCTGTTGATTTTTTCTTTATACCTAGTTATAGAAAGTATAGATCACGGAGTTGGACCAATAGCAACACAGAGTTGATTTTTCTTCGTAGAAAGGGAAATTTGGGAAGTTTCAACAAATTCTAAATGTATTTCTCTCTGTTGCAGCATATGCGGTGGTCGCATACGCATACTCAGAGCTTGGAGTGTGAGGAGCGGTTATTAGCCCGATGTAGCCGTCCTCGGGTGAATTCGGCAATCTTCGTGTCAGCCGAGCCGGCTGGGGGCTTTCCAGGCTTTGATGCTGGTGAATTTCTGAGGCGACACGGCTCTCAGTCCAAACTTTGTCGCAAAGCCAGGTAAAAAGACAGTGTTCACAAGTTTGTTCTAAGTTCTTATAGAAAGACACTTTTAATAAATAATGTTCTACTGTATAGTGTACTTTAACGGTAGCAAACAAACTAATCCGCTTCTTGGTGCACATTGTATTGACCGAACTATCAACTTACAGATCAGCCGACAACATACCCTTAACAGCATTAAGCGACTCATCGGAGCGGCTGTGCAAGGGCAAACATCCCAGAGAGGACACCATCAATGAAGAAGCCAAATCAGATGACAGCATCAGCGGCAGTGTTGAAACTGTCAAACACTTCGGTCTACCGATCCTCTCAGTATCTGGCCCCTCACCCCCAGACGAGGACTACGACCAGATAGATGAGTATCTGTAGCATTTTCACACCAGTTTCCAGCTGAAATACGTGCTGGAAAAGGTTAGGCCACCATGGCCCAGCCCTGCACAAAGTCCCTAAGCTGATGACTAGACTAGCATCGCACTGCACTGGACTATAAACTTTTTCCTTTTGTGATAGTGTGTGTTTTTGAATGAATGGTTCGGACTCTTCGGCATCACAACGAATTTCAAAGACTTTCCGCTGAAGTTCTATTTGTGTGTCTTGTTGAGGGACCATAGCTTAGAGTGGTGTGTTTTTATTGATCCTAATATTGATATTTTTGTAACTAATCTCCCTTGTCTATTGAGTGTTAAGATCGCGATTAGACTTTTAATTCACCTTGATAGTGTAAGGACTGCACAATAACTTAACTAATAATATAACAGTGCCACTTTTAACTTTATTGGAAGTGTCTATATAATTATTATAAGCAATTTCGATGTAAGTATCGTCTTAATCTAAATTATGATGTATAAAAACTTAATCTGCAGTGTCTTAGACTTCTTCATTTAATTTAGTTGCTAGTTCACTGTGAGTGTAATTATAATGCATAAAAATTTGGATTGCATGTAGGTATGAAAACATTTTGTATGTATCTAGTATAATTATGTAGCGGTAGAATCTATGAAATGATTTGAAGGTTGAACTTTGGTCCAATGAAATGTATTACCTGCACATGGTGTGTTAGAGAGTAAGATTGTATTGGTAAGGGGATTCTGTGTGATGGGAAGTTACTATAGCAGAGTTCTGTATCATACTTACTTAGTATAAATGTGTGTAAAATATTATATCAAGTAGTAGTTTAGTATTTTGTATTTATTAATTCTTCGACTCTGCCCACGTATTATTTTTTTCTAAAATTTATACGAATCTGAGATACAGCGCAAATCTAGAATTGTTATTTTTTGAGCACCAGTACCTATATATTTATTTTCAGATTCATATCAGAATAAACTACCTTAATATATTTTTAAATGTCAATTAAATTGCGAAACGAACACCCATTTTGCTATCATTAAATTCATGTTTTTGTAAATAATTAGGAATATTGAAGGCACTAATTAAAGAATCGATAAACTTAGTCTATATTGTACTTAAATAACTGTTTATTTTCTAAATGTATGAATCTGTACTGGTGATTCGGGACCAGATGGACAGATATGTCACAGTAGGCCTTATATCCAAATCACGGAGTTTTTCCAAACCCTATAATTAAAATTTTTGAAATAATAATACCTATTTCAAAGCTAAGACTATATTATTCCCTCCACTATTTATAGACTTTATCCTTCATCAATTTTTTAATAGTAGTGTGATGCACAAGTGTTAGAACCTTTGAGTTGTAATTGTTTCAAAATTATGAAATTCGTCAGAGATTGTTCATGTTAACTGAACTGCGTCTCTACTGCAACTGATTATAAAAAGTAGGAGCGCCATTTTAAATCCTTCTACCCTAAAACTATGCATCTTGCTGTCACATCTCGTTTTCCTACCTTTATTTCGACACCTTTGGATATCCGCTGGCACCACGTGTGTTAAACTTATTCAAATCTAGTTCAAGTTCTGTCAAGAGTTTGAAGTTTACAAAGACAGAATTGTATTTTAATTACGTTTAGCACTAAACTCGTTTAGTGAATTTTTGGTGCAAGTGGTCCTTAGTATTGCAATTAAAAAACCTTCCCTAAAAAACAGTTAAAATAATAGTTGTATTTACATAGTCGTCAATTTTAATTCCAAAATCGTAGAAATTACACGAAAATATAAAATTTTCTGATAGATAACGTAGAATAAAATACTCTTAAATGTACAGAGCTTAATTTTGTATTGGTTTCCGTTAGTCAATAATAATATAACTGTAGCAGATCTTAAGAGTATAATCTAGCATATTTTGTATTCGCAAAAGAAAAACATATAAATAGAAGTATGAAAAATCTTAGGAATAAAAATAATGTCTTAGTTCATAAACCAGCATAAATATACATTATAATATTATAAATAAATACGTCGATGGTGGAAATTTGAAATATCTTGAAGAACATTTTGGGACCTGGTGCACTACGCAGCCATGGCCACGACTTATCGAATGACCGGCCGCTATCTTGAACAAAACTAGTCGGACGCCCGGTTGTGCAACCAAACTTTCTTCCTGGTTTCAACCAAAAGTCGCTTCTGCGGGCAAAAGTCGTGGTCGTGGCCGCGTAGTGCGCGAAGACCCTACGTAAGTATGCTGACGGATTTTCAAACTTCGGTGCTGATTAAAATGTTGCAAATTCATTGCGCTCAATGTCTTTAACGATATATCAAATATCCACCGTTGATGAATCTTTCGAATCGATTTCATAAATTCTAAAGAGTGTCATATCGCAAATCGATTCTGGTGTGTAGATTAAATTAAACTTTAAGACCTGATAAGAACATTTTTTCATAATTCTGACGTGTTTATATAGAAACAGGATTCTTCTGATGTTTTCAAATCAAATCTGTGTATGATCGAAGTTGTCTTGTGCCAATATTTTATCGATGTTTCTCTATTCCTTTATAGTTTAAATTTTCTTTCTGCAATTATTTTGATATTTGCTAAATTAAAACTATTATGAATTAATTTTGAGCCCGTTTACAGATGATGTGATTCCATATTTAAAATGTGAAAAGAGAAAATAAACACGATACATTTTGTAATCGGACCCGAAATTGAACCGATTGTCTTTTAATTTATTCGATTCGACGATGTTCTAAAATTATAAGATACTTATTATAAAGCTAAAAGTTTAGATGTTACACCACTAAAATTATTTTGTAATTTAAAATATTAGCGTAGCTTTTACATGATATTAGAATGCATACCGTATTTAGAGTTTTACTAATTAAAATTGTACATATCTCTGAATGGTCACGATTGTTATAATTATAAATGCTCATAATTTTAATGTACATTATGAAAGGTCTATTAAGTATATTGTACAATTACTATTTACATCCTTACGTCTATTTACTATCACGATGAAATAAAATTTTAAAAATCTTAATTTATTTGTTTTATTATCTTTATTAATCTAACGACCTATTGTCATTGATGTCGATCACGCCTAGAAGGTAGGAATGGTAGAAAATGGTCTGAATATACATGATAGTATAGGTACCTACAGTCACAACGATAATTTCAGAACTTATTAAAACTTTTTCCATCTGCTGGTTCTGAAAAATGTAAGCGGATATTCACGATAAATTGAATGATGTTCAATTTATTGTATCTGTTTACATTTTTCAGCACAAGCAGAAACTTTAGGTTTTCCCAACAAAACATGTACTCTAGGTAATCTAATTCTTCTTCCATAAAATTAAAACACCAAGAGCACTATCAATAAAAAACTTTGTAGTACTTACTAGTTAGTTAAAGCAAATAAAAACGTCCGTAATAATAAAAGGCAACCCTTTCAATTTACCTCTTAAATGTTTTTAAAGGTAATTTTTAAACTCGCAACACCTGCATTTATTTTATCTTTGTGCAACACATTTTAATCCGACAAAATGGTAGCAACATTTTCACGAGAAACTGCTGTTTTATCTGACCACAATTTTATACAATGCTGAATTTTTAACGGGTAGTCTTTGCCACACTGAATAATTATTTATTGGACCATTTATAATCCCTAGTAAAGCACTTATTTGAGAATAATATTATTATTGGTTAATTAAATAAAGAAACTATGGAGAATTTGTGTAAAAGATGATTATGTCAAAAAGATGAATAATAGTGGCATGGTGGCAGAAAGCAAAGCAGTATAATAATACGTTTTTTGATGAGAGAACTGTCTCTAAACTTCGAGCAACTTTTATAAATGCATGCCTTTACTTTTATTTAGTCAGTAGGTTCGTGTGTCCTTCCCCCGATCAACGCATACAGCGAGTCCACTTTGGCTAATTTACTATAATTATATATTAACCTTTTGAACGCCAGAGCATAAAGGCACGCGCGTGCCCTTCACGCCACACCACAATTTCACCTACCATTTTATCACTATATGTCACTACACTATACTACTACTACACTATATGTCATTTGGCGTACAGGGCACGCGCTTGCTTGTCACGTATATGTGACAATGGCGTTCAAAAGGTTAATCGTCACCCAACATCATCATAATTAAGAGCGATAGCTGAAAGGTCAGCAAGTGCAAGTCACAGTCTAAGGAGTACGTACGCTGCACATATTACTGCTGTCTGCTTAGATCTATTGTGAACTTGAGCGGTCTCCTCAGGATAGCAGGAAGCCATCAAATCCATTTCGGCTGATACGCATGCAACATTTTATGTAAGTTGTCAGTTTTTTTAATAGTTTCAATCAAGTCGAGCCCTCTCCTGTCCTGACATACCTACGTCTTACGTAAGTGGGTGGCTGTAACCGTCGTCATTAAAAAGTGGAAAGCTTCAAACTATCTTCATACTCACTACTATCTTCATACTATCTTCATCTCACAGTTAGGGTAGTGGCTGAGCGATTGACTGCCGTACTTCGTGTTGCGGGTTCGATTCCCGCACGGAACAAATATTTGTAAGACCTACAGATAGTCGTTCCGGGTCTGGCTGTTTGTGTATGTGAGTTTAAATGTTTGTAAACGCACCCACGATACAGGAGAAATTCCTAGAGTGGGGCAACGAAAAAAATAAAAAAATACTATCTTCTATACCAATCAATTAAATTGAAGTATCTGTTTGTTATATCAAAATAACAGCTTTTTACTGAATGCATATGACAATATGTACGGCACTTACAAAAACACTTACTTTTTTTAGTTTTTGTCTGTCTGGCGGTCTGTCGGTCTGTCGGTCTGTCTGTCTGTTGTTCCAGATAATCTCCGAAACGGCTGGACCGATTTTGGCGGGACTTTTGCTGGCAGACAGCTGATATTGTAAGGCCTAACATAGGCTACTTTTATTAGCCGAATTGACATCTGCCAGCGTGCTAGCGACACGAACAAGAAGACCTCGATTAACACATAGGATACTCTTTACCTTAGTAGTATGATCCCGTGGGTCAATGATCGAACTCCAAGCAGTCGAAGCCGCGACCATAAGCTAGTACTTTGTTGTTGCTAGCCCATATTGTCCCACTGCTGGGCAAGGGCCTCCCTCCATTCCTTCCAACGGTCACGATTCTGTGCTACTGCTCTCCAATTCTCAAGGAAGACATTCAGTTCGTCCCGCCATCTCCTTCGTGGTCTGCCGCGACCCCGTGTCACTGTTTCAGGGCACCAAGCCTGAGCTTTACGGGTCCATAGTTCGATCCGCATGCGACAGACATGCCAGACAGACAGTACTACATAAAAGTTAAAAAATCTCGCTGTTTCCGACATTACCAACCCAATCAACTACATTGTTCTACACAGCGTTGCTCGTAAAATTCAAATTGACTTGTCCTATTTACATGACATTGTAACACATTGTTTGATGAGGGACTATCGATAGCGTCGTCTTCCATACTTTATGAGACAAAATATTGGTACTTAATTTCAGAAATAGTTCCGTTATGGAGTACAGTTAGCAACAAAAGAGCTTTAATGCTTCTTCTCCTTTGTCAATCTTTGGCCATCCAATTCTGAGTTTTTTTTTTCGCGGTTTTATATCATGGCTATCCAGTTTTTCCCGACCATTTTAATAAGATCGTCTGTCCACCTAGTCAGTGATCGGGATTATACTGTTTACAGCTAAATATGGAATTATTTGCTAATGAAAGCGTGATTAGGAACATGCCGAGACCCCTCCAACCCCTACGCTACGTGAACTACATTTAGCTGTTAATCCCGGCTGTACTTCGTAGACTTTAACTGCCGTTACGACCTTTCAGGTAGTACAAAAGTCCAACACCTGGTCTTACCAAGAAGTATGTCCCAATTAACTGAGGCATGGAGGTGAGGTAAACAGTCGCTTCATTAAATGGTATCAGCTGAACCTGGAGGATTCAGCTGGAGTTATTAAAAAAAAACAGCTGTTTCCTACTAAAGTGCAATACCTACACGGTCAAAATGAATGGAGCAGCTGTTTTTTTTAGTAACCGATGGAAAATATATGTTTTGTTTTAATGATGTACTGATTACGTGGTAACCGTTTTCGGGTCGGTATCCCTTCCGCCCGTATAAATAGTATAATATTGAAAAGGTCATCGACTTTTGTTGCTATTTGTACCCACTAGAATCAAACATTCAGTGTTTCCTATTTTTTGTTTGAGCAATATTCGATGAAGTCTATTTCCGTGAAGGTTTTGTTAGCACGTTAATACTTCATTAGTATCGATCTTGTGAAGTATGGATTGAAATAAAATACGAGAGTAATTTTCTTATGTTTCATTATTTTTAGAAGTAGGTAGGTATGTATAGGTTCATCGATAATATTAATTAGAGATTAAATTAAATAATAATTAAAAATCCATAATGACAAAAGATACTCAAACATCAGTGTAGCCCTGGCTCTTGTACTAGGAGTTCCTGTATCACAAGATCCAAAAGAATTGGATCTGTTAACTGTAAAGATAGGATCGGATTACCTTACTTGGTTACTATCATACCAATTAAGCAATATTACGCTATGATCAGTTGTTAGGCTGGACTCACACATTCTGAATACCTCTCTGAATTCAGAGTCAGAATTCATAATTTGAATTCCGGCAAGCTACCTCACACATAAATCTTAAAAATTCAGATAAAGTAGTAGACAAACGTCTTGGCTATGGCAGAGGAATTAATTCTCATTGCACTACTTTTAGCTTTACCCAATAAAAAACAGAAACGTAAACGAATACACTCATCGGATTCATCCTCTTAACGTGAACAGAGTAAGGGACAGTCAGTTCTACATTACGGCGAGAAAATTACGACAATATCCTGACAGATTTTTTGATTACTACAGAATGTCATTAACATCATTCATATCAACCCAATTTGGAATTCAAATTGTATATATTTCCAACCACGCTCTATCTTTTTTTTCCCTGTCGTGATAATCCTCAATAGAAGTGTCCCATAGACCAGGGCGGCTTTCGACGCACTATATTAAATTTTCCGTGTCAGACATCACGTCAGATCACAACTTCACAAGTTGCAACACGTCTAACCGTTACCGCTCGCAGTGTCAACTGAAACTATTCATAATCTGATTCCGTTGTGTGTGTTCGCGTGTTCAAATGTATAGAAAAACGCGCGTTATTAAATCATAATCTTAAATATTCCGAGGCGAAATTCAGAACGCTCGTCAGTGTCACTCTTACAGATCGATCTGAGGAAATCGTAATCAGATAAAATCAGAATACGTAAGGGCCATAATGAAATTGTATGCATTTCCGGGCTTTCTTAATTAATAATATGAGTTCCGACTCTGAATTCAGAGAACAATTCAGAATGTGTGAGTCCAGCCTTACTTTGAAATCCATAACATTAAAATTTGTGTTATGTAAAATATTTCAATTTTAGTCCGCAAATAGACATAATAATCTAGGATTTGGCACAGTATGCAACACCGGCCGGTCGCAAAAATATACACGTGCAAAAAGTGCGAAAATGCAACATGCATCCCAAACCTATACGCCATACATGTTTCACCCCTCCACGGAGCATCTTCAGAAGATATTGATTCGGCGACACTCAGGCATGAGCTAGCAATGGGTTGCAAGCCTAGATCAATAATTACCATCCAATCCTAGAAATTAAAACTATATATTTGTATAACGTTTTGAGCATGAGGTCCTAGCTGGGTTCGATTCCCGGGTCGGGCAAATCATTATTCGGTTTTTCCATCAGGAATTTCTCAGTAGCACCCACGGAGTTTGGATTTGTGCCCGGTTGATGTCAATAGGCTCGCCCCCTATTACATGGGACTTAAACATAACGGGCGATATTTAGGTATACTATTAAGTCCACCTCTGCCTAACCGTTACTATGTTTATTGAAACAATATTTATAACTGTCTCTTCATACATTGAAATCTAATATCACTGTCGATTCACTATGAGATCAGAGAAGACATATACGAGTCGCATTGTACTTTAGTGACAATATACCGCAACGTGCGTAAGTTGTGACACGATGACCTATTTATACCAGTCTACAACTTGAACGGAATGACAGTTGATAAGTACCTACATTGTACGTTTATCTTTTGTTTATTTATCAAGCTGGCAAGTCGGTGGCGACATGGAAAGCGTTTTAGTTCGATAATAGGGGAAACTTTATAGTTTCTTGAATTGTTTGGTATGGGTCTATCGTTCTTCGTAGTGATTGAATGATGAATATCATAAGGTTCATAAACGTATGAAGTTTAAATGTATATAGGGTGACTGGTAATTAGTGACCGATACTTAAACACGTGATTGTACTCATGATAACAAACAACTTTCCCAAAGAAATTTTTTTTTTTATACACATGCGTATACTTTTGTGGCGGCCGGCCTGTGGCACGGGCGCCACTTACGGAGCGGGCTTACGAGCCACGCGCGCCTACCCACTGTTGTACGGTACGGAACGGCGTCAAGCGGCTAACAGCTGAAAGGTCGCAGGCGCGAGCACGCGAATTTCATACGCTGTTATTGGGTCAAAAATGAATGAGTATAAAAAATGTTTCTTTGGGAAAGTTGTTTTATATAATGAGTACAATCACGTGCATAAGTATCAGTCACTAATTACCAGTCACCCTATATAGGATGTCAAACAAATTAGTAGGTATTTTATATAAAGTGCAGCATAGTTTGGGACACTGCTCTATACGCAAACTCTTCTAGGTGGACTACGAAAGTTAGGACACTGCAGAAAGATACTCATCTCCTATTCTACCTTCTTTACCCAGAAACGGCGCTATGAACGTGGCGAAGTTCTGGGCAAACAAAATATAAATACTGTCGTGCCAGCGACACGGAGAAAAAGAAGAATATAAAAGCTAAAAATACACTAGTTGAAACCATTTAGGATGGCATGTGGCCGAAAAATTACGTCAAACCATAACCTCTTGGCCACGAGCTACAAGCTCAAGCGACACACGTCTTGCGACAGAAATTGTAGATAAAGAACATACCACCAGTCACCGAGGCGCGACTTGCATAGCGATGTAACGAGAAACGATGAAATTCACGCGTCTTTTAACTGCGTCAAAACGCAGGTTGCATCGCCCAATGCCGTGAACGAAGCCTTAATACGAGTACTCCGTTAGAGTTGTGACTTACAGAGACACCCTGTTATATAGGATTTTTTATACTCCGCGCATAATGTTCGCCAGACCCTCCTTGCTTCCCCCCTCCTCTTCACACCCTCACGCTGGACCAGTTTTGGTAGGTGACACATGGTCATCGAATTTTTGGTTCTTTCTAGGACATGCCGGTTTCCTCTCGATGTTTTCCTTCATTGTTTTGAGAGCAGTGGTGATGAAATGGCTCAAGCCATGGTTCGAGGCGAGAGGGAATGGGAAGCCGTCACCTCCTTCTGCGAAGCAGTCATGCTAGCGAACGAGGTGGCGGAACCTGAGAGGGAGAGAAGCTCACGTCCCAGCCACCGTGGGAGAAGCACCGGGCGTCGGGGGACGACAGGCCGTGTCGACGGCGCGTTCGTGTTCAGGCCCTGGCAGGCATCAGCCCTTGAGGGGGCCCTCAAGGGCCGATGCCTGCCAGGCTGCGGGACTGTTCGAAAGAGATACCGCGGCCCTGGAACACAAAGGGACGGAGGGAAGAAGGAACATGGATATGGGTTTTATTCAGTAAAAGTCTGACACTCCCTCCCACTCCGCCCAGAGCGGGAGGAGTCATTTGATGATTTCTCATCCCAAAAAAAAAGTGGTGATGAAATAAATTACACAAAGTAATGCGCCAATCGTCGAGGACACAGCCACTTAGCCACCACAGCCACCACCGCTTTCCGCTCTTTCATAGGACGCTTAGTTAACATTTCATTTCTGACAAAGCTATAAATTATTATATTTTATATGCCTCGTAAAGCCATTTCACTGACCACCCTCGATCATTAATTACCTACATCCCACATAACAATCACGTATAAAAAATAACAAATTATCTAATAAAAAATGTATGTAACATTTATTTTAACAGCGTTATAAGGAAGCGTTCGGTCTATAAACTACTCTTAATGGTTCCGTAACAACGCGTTTTAGTAATATAAGTCTGAAACTATAAGAGACCACCGATTTATGAGTTTTGTCACGAAGCTCTTGCAAACGATGTTATCAGTGTTGGAATCTGAACAAATTATACTGCATTGCGGTTAACTCAATTATTTTATATTTTTTATATGATTTTTTTGCACTATTCATTACGGGAACCACACAGGGTGAATTTTTCAAGTAGGCGTCGATGGCCAAATCCGAAACCGATTTTTAAATCAAAGGGTTCGTCCTGGCTAGGAATATTGATTTTTTAAAAATCCAAAATCGAGCCCTACTGCCCGAGCCACTTGTACGTATTTTTTGCTATTCCTAGTAGTTCCGGATTTGGCCATCCACGCCCACTTGAAAAACTCACTCTGTGTAGCCATCAAACACCATTTTGGCCAGTGCGTATTGATTCTCGCAAATACCAGGGAGGAATGAAAAGGAGGAGGCCTATATACTCAATAGTGCGGTGGGTGGAACAAGGCTGCCAAGGATGATGATGATGATGAAGAGTATTTTGCAGGTCACCTAAAAGTGAAGAATAAATAAAGTACCAGGCGCGGTGCAACTATTGACTGTCATCTCGATTGGCCCTTCAACTGAAGGTCGATTCCCGTAAATAATACAGGGTGGAAGACTGACGTTTAAGTGACATTCCTTCATTCTTTGTTTTCTGACATGCAAAAGTGCCTGGTATGGTCTAATTGAAATAAGTGCTTTGAGTTTTGAGTTTTTTTTAATGGAGGGTTTCAGAATGATGTACTGAATACGTGGTAACCGTTTACGTGTCGGTAGTCTTTCCAGGCTGTATATAGGCAGAAACCACAGTACGCCACCTGGTTTGATCCGTACTGCGGGGCGCTTCCTTCACGCATTCGCCTGTAAAGTAACAGTTCAGACTCTCTTGTTTCTGTACACAATCGAATCTTGGATTGTTACGTTACAGGCGAATGCTCCCGGTAATTACCTGTACACGCCTTTCCGTAAAATTACGATTAAAATCTACTCACAATTTTATCTCAGCGACTATTAATGTCAAAATCTGACCAAAAATGTTTTCTTGTGAAAAATAGTTATTTTCGGCAAATTAAGACTCAAATTAGACTGTCAACTTTCAAAAAAAAAAAAACGGGAATAGTTTATACCTACGATACCGATGTTCTGAAATCTACAGTTTATTTTTATTTTTCCTTTAAAGTGTGTGCAAAACCAAGATATAGAAACAAAATCATACGTTACACGTTCTGAATACGTTGCCTCGTGTTTGTCAACTGCAGAAAGCTAGTTATAAAGTTTCACACACGTCAACGTCTGTATTGCGTTATTAGTGAACTGCAGTCTGAGGTCCTAACACAAGCTCGTGGTGTAAACGTGTAACGTAAATACGTTGATTTTAAAATTAATAACAATCGTTTCACATTATTAATATTTTCGTAATATTAAGAATTTATTCATATCTATGGATGATCTCTGATGATATCTGGTGCTTTTTGCAAAAAAAAAGTATTAATTAATCCTTAATTGGGCGCGGCTAAAAAGTTCATATAAATCAAATACGAAATATATGCTAAATCACGATTATGCTCGATACATGATCATAAAGGACACGTCTTTTTATGAAGCTAACGGGAACTTCAGCACTCAAAATTCAGAATTTAAAAAGTTCTAAGCCTTCAAAGATGCGCTGGGGTGTGTAACACACGACGCGACCAATTAAGGGTTAACTGCAGTCTCAACAACTCTTAAATTATTATTTTGCACACATTTTTGAAGCAGCTTTCGTGTTTGCTACCTACTGCTATCCACCAAATCTAAATAGTTCCGCGTAGTGGATGACGGCCCATTTCCTTACCTTTTCTGGAGACCTGTACTTCAGCTAACATAAAAAATCTGATCTTATTGTGACATACTTACATAGGTAGAACGTAACGTGTTGACTTTAAAACTAGAACAACTACTGCTATCACTTACATTGTGGTCAATAGTGTTCTCACATGATTTTAGGCTTTTGGCGGAGTTCTTCGGCTAGTCACTTGAAAGCACCAAAAGAGACACTTCGAAGCTCTTGACCAATTTAGAAAGCCATCAACAGCAGTCTTTGTGGCCGAAATTGGCTAGATAGTATCGTCATCACATACAACTTGAGACTAACAAAGACATTTCTCAGAATCATGAATATAATTTAACAGAAACCCTAGATCGCAGGCACTAATCATTCTTCATAATTAAGTATTCTAGAGAGTTAATTAGCCTGTGCAAATTAGTTTTCACAAATAATCCATCTTATTCTTACATAATTATAAAGACTAGATTTTGTCTAACACAGCTCAAAATAAGTCACTGATATTATATTATGAATGTGGATGACTGTAAGAGTAGAGGAACAAAAGCGGCCAAGTGCGAGCCAGACTCCAGGTAAATTGTGGTTTACGATTTATGACGTATTAAAAAAAACTACTTACTAGATCTCGTTCAAACCATTTTTCGGAAAGTTTGCATGGTAATGCACAGCATATATATTTTTTAGTTTTATCATTCTCTTATTTTAGAAGTTACAGGGGGGGGGGGGAACCCTTTGGGTCACATAAAAAAAAAACAATAAATTTTGGTGGTTTCCCATACTTAGAACTGCAACTCAAATTTTTTTTCTCATCAAACCCATACGTGGTGTAGGTATCTGTGGATAGGTCTTCAAAACTGAATAGTTTGCGCGAGAGACACTATGTGTCCACAAATTTTGTGGACACATAGTGTCTCTCGCGCAAACTATTCAGTTTAGAAAAAAGAAACCTCAATATCATTTTTGAAGACCTATCCACAGATACCTACACCACGTATGGGTTTGATGAGAAAAAAAATTTGAGTTGCAGTTCTAAGTATGGGAAACCACCAAAATTTATTGTTTTTTTTTTTCTATTTTTTTTTGTGAAAATCTTAATGTGGTTCACAGAATACATCTACTTACCAACAACAACGACAGTATAGTTCTTATAGTTTCCGAAAAAAGTGGCTGTGACATACGGACAGACAGACAAACATACATGACGAATCCATAAGGGTTCCGTTTTTTGCCATTTGGCTACGGAACCATAAAAGGAGGTGAGTGCTGATATGACGAGTAATAAAGAAGTATGGAAGAAGAAGTCATGCTGCGCCGAACCCAAATAAATTGGGCAGGAGAATGATGACCATCATGCTCACTGACGCTTTGGTGTATTTCGTAGCAAATAAATACATTTTGCAGTGTTTTGGGAAACAAAATAGTCGTTGGATTCTTCAGAGGATAGACCTTCCTTTTTTGCTTAATATATTATAAGATTAGTAAGTTAGTTATAAACAAGCGTTCTAATTTATGCCAAAAGCGAAAGAGTAGTCCGCGATTTTCAGCCTGAACCTAACCCCAAATTCCAAAAATACCATGCAGGACATAAAAAGTGAATCTCAAATTCGGATTTCGGGTTTGCGACTGCCAACCCGAAATCCGAATTTGAGATAAACAGTATTAGTTAAGGGAGCTTGAAATCAATGGACTACCCTCCTTAGATAAATAATAGATTCGTTTGAAAATTATCATTAGCTGGTCTTTGAACTACGAGATATTTACCTGCTGCTAGCTGATAAATAATACTAGGATGCCTTTAAGTCTGACAACCTATCGTGTTACTAAGTTACTGGACTGTGAAGATCACATCGGCAGTCGCTCCATTTAAAATGCCAGTGTTCAGCTGCATCTGGTTAGATTGGAAGCCGACCCCTTTTAATATGCAAAAGGCAAGGCTGATAATGATGATGACTAGGACGCCTTTAGGAGAGTGAGAAAGTAGCTTTTTAGAAGAAACAAAAAAAAAAACCAGCGGAAAATGAAAAGTCACAGCGTTTTCAATCAATCAATATCTTTATTGTGGACTAGCTTTTGCCCGCGGCTTCGCCCGCGTGGATGTCGAAAAATGCAAAAGTTGCAGGATTAAGGAATGTCTGTCATAAAAATTTATTGTCCCCAGAACCATAGGTGTGTGCAAAATTTCAGCTCAATCGGTTAAAGATATCAGCTTCAAAATTGAGTTGCAAGATTCCAACCGAACAAACATAGTTACATATCTTCATCGGCCTTTTTGACCACACGGAGGTAGAATTATTTCTATTTATTATATTTTCTCTAGGACCAGCGGTTTGGGCTGTGCGTCGATATATCAGTCAGTCAGTTTATCATTTTATATATTTAGATCATAGGTAGGTACCTGCATAATACATGTCTTAAATAATTAAATTGTGATCAGCTATGTCCCGTCCATAGGGCATACAATAGGTAGTCATTTACATAATGAAAGTCAAATTAAATACATTAAAAATACATTACTACATTATTGCTCCAAATTATTAAAAAATTAACATAGAATAGCAATAAAGAGAGAGATAAACACAGGTAGGTACACATTAGTGGGCCACTGAACGCATCATGACTGGGGGAGACAGTATTGGAGGAGTGGTTTGTCTGAAAGGAAGTCTTTTATAGAGTAGTAGCATTTGTTTACTAACAGGTCATGGAGACTCTTTTTAAATTTATCTATTTCTGGAATTATTCTAATAGGCCCCAGGATATTATTAAAGATGCGTGAAGCTGTAGAAAATATACTTTCATACATTAAATGAGTCTTGCTAGCTACTGTACCCAATTGGTCCTTACGCCGTGTACGAGTGTAGTAATCATACAACACAATATTATTTTTGACAAATACTGCCTTCTCAAATGTATAGATACATAGTAGTGTCAAAAAGTTCATTTTTCAGTTCACTATTGTAACCACATCCTTAGGTGTACTCGTTTGAAATTTCTTTTTCGTTTTGTAACCCTAGTGTTAATAGTCTGCTCGCGTTTATGAAGTCTATTTGTAAGCATGAGCAACTCGGATTCAAAGGTTCGTTGATTCTGAACGTGTGTTTGTTTAAAATTATCTTATACTAGCACTTCGCCCGCAACTTCGTCCGCAAAAAGTGTGATAGCTCGGCTACTTATTCATGGTATAAAAATAATTAATAGCCTATTAGCACCTACACATAATGTAGCTGTCTATTCGTAATTTTTTTTTTAATTTGATCATTTGTTCTGGAGATTACAAACAAACTTACAAACTAATTTTACCTGTTTATAATATTAGTATAGACATATAAAAGGAGATGATACGATATACTTTAATACCTAGACTACTGCCAAAACCTGTTATTTCTACTAAGAAGCCATTTTCTTTCATAATAAATGAACAAGTTTGTTAAGAGTTCTTAGTAACAGTAAAACCGAAAAAAAGTGGATTTTTCTATTTATCGTCTTAACGTTCTCTTTTCTGTGAAATTGAATATGATTTTACCATTAACTTAATCCTTACTTAGGAACTGTTAACCGATACGTAACATGCATTCGAAATACTTCACAATATCAATTAATTATTAATTAAATCAAAGGTCATGACTTAGAAAGAAAATCAAAACAAAAATGAAATACACGTCGATCACAATTCCTTCTTTATATAAATCGAAAAAAAAAATGGTTAATGCTAAGACTAGAAATATAGACCTTTTCACGTTTTAACACATCTTATAATGTCTAGGCAATGTATTCGGACCACTTATTGTACAGCTCAATGAAACGTGATGTGAAAACCAATTGACATTCAGCAAATAAATTGAGACAAATTTCTTTTTAAGCTATAAATCCATCGTTTACTAGATAGGTCCTACGTTTTTTGGATTCCCAGGTAATAAAATAGAAACATTTAGGTGGGTTGTCAGGTATAAAGATAAAGAGATAAAGCTGCGGGACTGTTCGAAAGAGATACCGCGGCCCTGGAACATAAAGGGCAAAAGAAGGAACATGGATGGTTTTTAGTCAGTAAAAGTCTGACACTCCCTTCCGCTCCGCCCAGAGCGGGAGGAGTCATTTGATGATTTCCAATCCGAAAAAAAAAAAGTTATACCTAAAGATAAAATACAGGCAAATAGGATAATGCATTAGAAGTCGACTTAATGTTCCAAATATCTATTTAAATCAAGTTTGCTGACAGTAGTGGATTTAAAGGTATTTATTATTAACGCTCTCCTGAACTCAAACACAGTTCTTGATATGTTTGCGGATGAATGGAAGGTGATCCTGTCAGAATGTTTGAATTTTTGTGAGAAGAATGCATGACTGTGTTACATAAATTATATGTTTAAATAGTGTAATTGGCTTCGGCCGTTCTATTTAAATAAATAAATAAATAAAAAAAAAAAAAAAATCACTCGCGCTATTATAGAATTTGACAATAAATTCGGGCTGTACTCTGCTTGTAATAATATAATTCAATCATGATTCGAAAGACACGTGGCGCCATCTGCTATCATAAGAACGTTATTGTTGTTTTCCTCGAGAACAGTACTTTTTTTCGGGATGAAAGGTACCCTATGTCCGTGTCTGTACACCTGACTAAGTAAATGCAAAATTTCAGGAAGATCGGTTCAGTGGTTTAGGCGTGAAAAGGTAACAAACTTACTTTCGCATTTATAATATTACTAGCTGTTCCCCGCGGTATCACACGCTGCGCGGCTCCTAAGGGTCGTAGCGTAATGTTATATAGCCTATAGAGTTCCTCGATAAATGGACTATCCAACACAAAAAGATTTTTACAATTCGAACCAGCAGTTCCTGAGATTAGCGCGTTCAAGCAAACAAAAAAACTCTTCAGCTTTATAATATTAATATATAGTACAGATTAGTAGGATAGGAAGTTAGGTTTGTTAAAACAATTTGCAATTTTCCTCATACAATACGTAATTTACGCAATGTCAGACAATATTCATACTCAAATCGTCATTCCCCTGCCCTTATCCCAATTTATTTGGGGTCGACGCAGCATGTGTTCTTCTTCCATACTTCTCTATTACTCGTTATCTCAAAATTAAATAATACTCATACTCAAATAACAAAAAAATAAAACACATTAGATAAGGGTTACTGGCCTTTAACATAACAATAATTTTGTTTTGTCTTTTTTTACCGAGGTACATTACAATCCTTGATAAAACCAAAAAAACACTAAAACACATTCAATAAAAAGGGAAGTCCTTTCAAAATATACCGACGCCATACGGTATATATGAAGTCTACCCAAACTCAGATATCGTATTCAAATCAACCCAAACTCATTGTTTGTAAAAGGGTCTGTTCCAAAGACATAGATATACCTAGATAATGCAAGAGCACCTACTTCGCGTGCTCGGTTAAGCGTTTTCTGCTTATTGTGGATTCTGTCACAGCGAGCTAATTTGTTTAAAACAATAAAGTTACAAGCAGACAAATCGGTCTACCCTCTTTCTTGTTCATTTAACATCCACCCGCAATTACTTCAGTTTATCCGTGATCATGGTGCTTGCAACAGCGCGCAGCGCCGAAATATCGGTAACTCAAAACAAACAGTGGACATTACAATACCCCGTGTCTATTGTTAATGATAATACCGTTACAACTCAAGAATTTAATTCTAGACATTTAAAGAATAATAACGTAGTCAATTTTGTATAATAACTTGTTTTTATAGTAACTTTATAGTGCTTAAGATGTCATAGTAGGTTGACAAAAAATGGCATGCTTTTTTTTTTTTTTTTGGAGGGTGGGAAATCATCAAATGACCCCCCCCGCTCTGGGCGGAGCGGAAGGGAGTGTCAGACTCTTACTGACTAAAAACCACCCATGTTCCTTCATTGGCCCTTTATGTTCCAGGGCCGCGGTATCTCTTTCGAACAGTCCCGCAGCCCTGGCAGGCACCGGCCCTTGCGGGCCCCTCCCGTTGCTGACAACTCTTTGAGGCGCGCGTGGAACACGAACGCGCCGTCGACACGGCCTGCCCGTCGTCATACGACAGACGGACGGCGAGCTAGCCCATTACTCACCGTCCACAGGCCCGTGCCTACGGTGGCCGAGAGCCATCACGGCGTGGCCCCCGACGCCAAAATGGCATGCTTGTTATTCATACGGATCGTGATACTTGCGTTATCTAGGAATGCCTATATCTGTGGCCCGTTCACAGAATTTTCAGCCGTCATCCGGTTTCCTGGCCACCATATCTGTTGTATTTACCTTTTATTCGTCCGTCAGTTACACTCGTATTTGGGTCATTTGCACAACAATATGGACTTTAGAATTTATCCGTACCCGTGTGTACTTTCAACATTTCAAATAAAAACATTATGTAACATCACGCCTGTAATCCCCGAAGGATTATGCAGAGGTATACCTTATACCCACATTTCGCCATCTATGCGAGCCTATTTGGCAGTAGGCTCAATCAGGACCAAATATAGACTTTGTTGCTGCTACTGGCAAATTCTAGATGGAAAAACCTAATAACATTTTGCCTAACCTGGAAATCGAACCCTGCCCAGCAGTAGCGCTTGCGACTACAAGACCAACGTGGCAGTCATTTAATTCCATGTAAAAAAACCCAACAAAATAAAAAGTAATGGAGATATTTTGTATATCGTTTTGAGTCGTGTGTGCACACATTTCCGATGGGAAAACATGGCATTTGTAAATTGGCACATCTGTTACTCAAATAATTTCCTTTGGAATTTCCTGCCAGAAATTGTGAGCAAACAAACGTGGAATCGTCAAAGGAGAGTATGAAAAGTATAACATGTAATTATGAGTATAAGAGTGTGTACCTATATGTGGTGTATGTGTAAATATACTTTAATTTAAAAAAAAACTTAACGAAATGGACAAAAAAAGGTATACTAGATTTCCAGAAGGAACTGTTTTATATACGTTTTTTGTAAGTTGCAGGTTAGGTTTTACAGAGTTGCCTGTGGACGGTGAGTAATGAGCTAGCTCGCCGTCCGTCCGTCTCATGAGGACAGGCCGTGTCGACGGCGCGTTTGTATTCCACGCGCGCCTCGAAGAGATGTAAGCAAACCGGAGGGGGTCTGAAAGGGCCGATGCCTGCCAGGGCTTCGGGACTGTTCGAAAGAGATACCGCGGCCCTGGAACACAAAGGGCAAAGAAGGATCATTAATGGTTTTTAGTCAGTAAAAATCTGACACTCCCTTCCGCTCCGCCCAGAACGGGAGGAGTCATTTGATGATATCCCATCCGAAAAAAAAGGCTTTTTCGAGATACGTTCTTCACCGAAATCTTTCGACAAACAACTGTTAACCTCACAAACCCGTAAGCTATTCTTATAGTACTGTAATATAGTCATAAAACCTAACTTGATTTTTTTCCTTAGCAAATATTTTACCTTAAATCTTTCGGCTGAACAAGTCCAGGATGTCAACAACCCAGCCGGGTTCGTTTACAGTTCAAAAGCTTCCTGGATACCCGGAAACTTAGCGATAATAATGAAAACTGTTTAGTACGGTGAGCAACGAAAGTATTTAAACACTGACACAAATGCAATGATAAACACATGAAATGCACGTTAAGCCGTTGGTCCCGGTTGTCATTTGTTGATCTTTGACAGTCGTTACAGGTAGTCAGTGGCCCGAAAGTCTGACGATCAGTCTTATCAAAGGGTACTATTGTATTACCTAGTACTAACTGGGTCGTGGAGGTCAGATTAATAATAGCAAAGAATCCGCTAAGAAGAACAAATAGTTTTTGCCTACCAAAAGGCGTTAGTTTACGTTCGCGTACAGCACATTATATAAAAACGTAGACTAATAATAATGATTTTGGAACCACGTGCAGGAATGGAAGAACTTATGAATGGAAGACTATATTGGAAAAATTGTTAAAAAAAATCATTCACTAATTCATGAAACACTCCAGAGTTTTATATTATAATTATCTGCTCAGTTTTAAAAACTTTGTGAGTCTTTTTAATGTCACATGAATCATATTTCATATGACATTAAAAAGAGTCAGAGTTTTCTTACTGACCGTCCCATTGGCACGTTTCTAGCAAAAACCGCTCATAAGGTATCGTCGCTTGACATCGCAACTACGAGTACATAGCTTTGATACCGTCAGTAGCCTTCGTGAAATTTTGCCGTGTCATAATGTAATACTGGAAGGTGCTGAGTTAGGAGTTCATGAATGAAGTTCAGTTTGGGTGAACTTCATTTTGGGTTAAAGGGGATCGATAGTGGGTCAATTGAAGAACTGATGAAACTTGACTGTATATTGTGGATTTTATTTTTCTGCTGATAAATATGTGATGATTAAGAGCGATAGATCCTATGAATTAGGATAACGGTACTATGGCATGTTACTACGCAAGGATTTTAATCAGGACTTGTTTTGATATTCACGTTAATTTTTATTTGTAACAGCATAGTTTAATTAAATAACGCTAACTTTCTCTCTTGAAAAAGCAAACACACCTTATTTGTTGAAATCAGTTTAGTAGTTTAAGGTGCACAAAGAAAAAACTTACACATTATAACCAACTAGTTTTCCGCCCGCGGCTTCGCCCGCGTCGAGTTCGGTTATATCGCGTTTCCAAGAGAACTCTACAAAAGTCCGGGATAAAAACTATCCTATGTTCTTTCTCAAGATCAACTCTATCTCTGCACCAAATTTCATTAAAATCAGTTCACTGGTTTAGACGTGAAAGCGTCACAGACAGACAGACAGACAGAGTTACTTTCACATTTATAATATTAGTAGGGATAGTAGGGATGAGACACAATACCTCTTTGGTACAGGTAAAACACCCTGTAAAATGTAAACAGAAATGAAAGTGAACAATACAATGCAGTTTTTCCATACATTCGTGATATCAGATCCAGTCTCCCTACGTCTGTATCTGCATTTCTATTCAATACTTGTCACGGGTTTCTCGACGTTATTACACGTTACTGGTATCTTAGGATCTATTCTGCGGATTTCTGCTTCGTCGATACGGTCATGCATTCATGCTTTTGAACAATACGATCCGACAGTTTCGACGTTGCATTAACGTGTGTTGAGAAGTGTCTGTTGTTTTGTTTTGAAAGCACACATAAAAGTTGCCATGATGTCTTATCTAGCTTTCGTTCATGCAAGTGGTGTTTTATTTGAATTTGATGAAAATTACGAATTTTTATTCTTTTTCTTCTTCCACTTTAATGAGCACGTCTGTCCACTTAGTCGGCTGTCTTCCCACATTCTTCCGTCCCGTTAGTGGTCTCCACTCCAGCACTTTCTTCCAAATCTTCCATCTAGTCTAATATATGTCCCATCCACTTCAAGGTACGTAACGAGTAACAGAGAATAATAAATAATTCGAACAAGTTAAGTTTAAAATGCGTGCAATATTGTTATTATAAACCTAACTTTTAAATTAACCAGTCAGTCAACTTGAGGTTATGGCAAAAAAAAAAAACCGGCCAAGTGCGAGTCAGACTCGCGCACCGAGGGTTCCGTACAAACCTGTAGGTATATAAGTAAAAGTTATGGTATTTTTATTGCTAAATGAAATCCATAACATAACAATGTGGAAAGCTGACGGTACCTTGTCAATACATATATGAAAACATTATGTATGTTCGGAAAAATCTTCATCTCTTTAAGAAGAGAAGTGATAGACATAATTTTAAAAATTTAAGATTTTCGGATTTTTTCCTATATGTGTACTTTATAACGTTGCTTCATGCCAAATTTCAAGATTCCAGGTCGTCTGGAAGTATCCTTTAGGTTTTGATTCCCTTGCGAGTAGTTGCGAGTTACAAAATATGCGGCTTTAATTGCTGTATCTTTTGATTGCGTTGACGTAGAAGTTTGATTTTGTTACAGCTTAAAGATATTATAGACTTGAGTATTTGTTAAGAATTTCAATATAATACCACTACGCGTTCATGAGTAAAGGGGTAATAAGTTTAAAATTATTAAAAATATTTTTATTATATGATGTAACTAAAAATTTATGCTTTTCGCAATTTTTCCTTTATCTGTGTTATAAGACGTTGCTTCGTACCAAATTTCAAGATTCTGAGTTCACGGGAAGTACCCTGTAGGTTTTGATTCCCTTGCGAGTAGTGGCGAGTTTCAAAATATGCGGTTTTAATTCCTGTTTCTTTTGATTGCGTTGACATAGAAGTTTGATTTTGTTACAGCTTAAAGGTATTATAGATTTGAGTATTTGATATGAATTTCAATATAATACCACTACGCGTTCATGAGGAAAGGGGTAGTAAGTTTAAAATTATTAAAAATATTTTTATTATATGATATAACTAAAAATGTATACTTTTCGCAATTTTTCCTATATCTCTGCTATAAGACGTTGCTTCATACCAAATTTCAAGATTCTGAGTTCACGGGAAGTACCCTGTAGGTTTTGATTCCTTTGCGAGTGTCGAAAATTTGCGGCATAAACGGGAGTATCTTTTGATCGCGTTGACTTAGAAGTTTGATTTTTTCACAGCTCCAAGAGACCATAGACTTGAGTATTTGATATGAATTTCAGCTTGATACCTCCACGCGTTCCTGAGAAAAAAGGTCTTGACAGACAGACAGACAGACGGACAACAAAGTGATCCTATAAGGGTTCCGTTTTTACCTTTTGAGGTACGGAACCCTAATGAGTAAAAACGAGTTGTAACTGACTACATTATCTAGTTGTATCTCAAAGACTATTTGAAACGCTCGTGATTTTATTTATGTATTTGATGTGATTTCTAATAAACTTGTTTATTTAGTTTAACCGTGATGTTACGACATTTATTTACGTTGTTTTTAAGCTGTTCTAGTGTGACGAGTGAAATATTAAATTTGCGTGAAGGTGTGTTTGTTTTTTCTATCATCATAAGCCCAATTTACATTGGTCAAGGACAGTGGCGAGTAGCGAGAACTACTCAGTGATGGTTTACTGGCTACTGTCCGGTCGGTTTACACCACTGTCTTGACTAACTGCACGTAGAGTAACTACTTTTCGAAACACTTGACCAATGTACATCGGGCTTAAAGTTAAGCTTAATGATATTTTTTGACGTTTAAACGTCTCTCAACTTTAAATAGTGTTAATGAATGTACTCGATTAGATATTGTGTCTTAAGTAAGCAATCTGAAGAAGCAAATGGGCTGGCCATGCGGACAAGCGCAGCGTTTGACACCCCTCAGCTAGATAGCTTCGTGAGACTGGATGTGAAAAGAGCAGGACAGGGTATTATAGCGCAGTGTGCGAGAGGCCTATGTCCAGCAGTGGAATGCCATATGGTGAAGGCCTATGTCCAGCATGATGAGTTGATTGATTGATTATTTTATGATGTCATATTTTACAGGGTCTACGTGCGTGAGGAATGGTGTCTCCGGAAAGTGTGTCAACGTGTACAATTGTTTGAGCAGTTATCTTGATTTTATGAACAAGGACTATGCACCGGTGAGCACGTTATCTAGGATAATAAATCTATACAAATAAATATGATTGTATGACTGTTTGTAATTTCAAAATAACAGGTTTTCTACTGAATTCATATGAAAGTTTAAACTGTACTTATTACCTTTTTCCAAATTTTTGTCTCTCTGTTCGCCGGTCTATTTATCTGTTTGTTTGTCTCTTTGTTCCGGCTAATGTAGGAGGAGTGACTTATGAATTTTTATTTTGGAAAAAAGATTAGGGCTCCGTGCAAAAAAATTAAAACCCTTGAAATTGTTAACAAAATCCGATTTAAATATGGAAGTAATATTTTTTAATAACTTCACGTGGAGGAAAGTCGCGCGGCACAGCTAGTACATAGTATAATACCTGTTTTTAAGTGAAAAAAGGGGAATTTTTCATGTGAATGTGTATTATGTGTATAATTTTTGTTATGTATTAGTGCCACAGCTGAAATCTAAATAAAGGAAAAAAATAGGGCTATTTTAATTTTCAAGTTTTTGCACTTAGCCGAGCGTTGAAAATCCATGATTTTTATTAATTCATTCATTAAGGTGTCACTTAGTTTTAGTGAAAACTGCCATTAGTTCCTATGTAACCGTTCACAATAAGTATATATATCGCACGTCCTCTAAAAAACTGTCTTAACACAAAAATAGCAGTTTTGAGATATACGCATTTAGAGTTTTTTTGTGTTCTTAATGATTCTTAGCGTAAAAACTTTCTCTTGTGTAATTCGGCGACTTATTTTTGTGTTATGACAGTTTTTTAGAGGACGTGCGATATGTAGTAGTTACCCGAGGATGAAAGTGGCACAATGAGCAATTTAATACTAGGTAATTATAATATCACAAAAAATACATACAGTCGAACATAGAACCTTCTCCTTTTTGGAAGTCGGTTAAAAAGTATAATCACTGTTTTATTTGCAGATATGTTCCTTTCGAGGCAAGGAGCCAATCATTTGCTGTACAGATTGTACCTTCAATGATACAAGGTAAGGCGACCAAGGAAACGATGGGAAGACAATTTTTGAGTGATGGGTGGACCAATATCATATTATGACTTAAATTAAAATATTTATACATATCGGTTTATAAAAATCTTAAATTGAAATTATTAATAACTTTTTTTAATTTATTTAAAATTATGGTCTCAAGATGCATTACATATCGGGTCATTATTTGTGATTACCGTCGACCAGCGTAACGTGGCATACTTGTCTCTGGTCCTTGCCTGGACTAGTTGTTTTATAAGTTTTGAGTTAAGATCACATCATTGTTAATAAAGAAAAAATATTTTGTCATCAGAAGTTGGTCAAATTTTTTTTTTTATTTCATACAATTTATATACTTTATAAAATATTTATACATGTCATTTTTACAGGAACATTTATATAAATCGAAATGTGGGTATTCTTCAAAAGACTGGACAGAAAGCTCAGGACAGTAAGTGTATTTATTAATATATTTATACAGTTAGAACAGGCAGACGCAGTTTAGAAATTTATGTTTTGTCCGCATGAAAGTCGAGAATTTTCTCATCGGAGCGACTATTGACTTAAAACGTCTTTAATCAAAGTCCTAAATCCAAGTCATGGTTTACCTGTGTGCCAATCCAATTTGCCGATAAGGCGTGATGGTTGAATAACATTCCAATACATTAACACTTCAGATTTTGCAATATAAAACGTAACACATAACATCATCTAACGCAGGGTTGGGCAGACACCGTCTTCATCTCATCGCCTTTTCCTTACTATGTCATTAGTCATTTATTCATGAACAAAAAATTGTATCTGAAATTACATAGAAAATTAAAATTACATAAGAAGAAAAGAAGAAAACAAAAACACGCTAGAATATTACAACAACGCACAAATACACCAACAAAATACAATCTATTTTATATAGAAATTTCGTTATAGATCTTCAGCAGCATAATGACACTTATTCAAATCAAAGCAAATCAAACCAATCTTTATTTGTGAACACAGGTATTATAATAAAGTTCTTATGTATATATTTTAGTCGAGCTCTATGTCCTACCAATAAAATTGGTGTACAAATGTTAGTTTTTTTGTAATAAGTCTGAATCTCTAATACAAAGTCAAGTTCGAGTAAACAATGTTAATTCAATGTATTATTAATAAATAATTAATCAATTATTATTTATGTTTACATGCATGTCAATGGTATATTATATAAAAGGCTCGTAATGTCATTAGAATTCCATATTCATATAAATTTAGTATTAGTATCAAGAAAATATAAAATTGTTCAATCAAACACAAAAATAATTTCGGCTAAAAATTCGGAGACACTATAGTAAGTACACTTTTTGCAAAGGAAACATTTTTAATTGGCGTTTGAATGCCTTACCATTCAGCTCCTTCTAATGTTTAGGCAATTTATTAAATATAGTGGGCGCCATACAGACGATACTTTTGCGCATGAGTGCCGTTTTTGCTGGATAGACTCGAAGAATGGTCATATCCCGTCTGTTACGCGGTACCACGTCCTGTAGACGTGGAAACAAATTGGGGTTTGTTTTAACAAACATTGCGGTTTCTAGGATATACAGACAAGGAAGAGTCAACAGCTTGTACCTTTTAAAATATTGCTTACATGTATCGACCGTTTTTACACAACATAGATATAATGCATCTCTTTTGGGTCTTATTCAACAGGAAACTTTTTAGTTGCTTTCAAAGGAGCTAGACTATATAGCTTTTTATATGTAGAGGCAACTTATTAAATGATATACCTACCCGATTGATATCTGGGACCGTGCCTCGCAATATCCAAATTAGGCTGTACCTTGTAACGTATAATGTCTTGTCTCCGTGTGCCTTCTCTAATCTGTCGTTCTTCTGCTGTCTCATATTCATGAATATATTTGGACATGTTACTTAGAAGTACAGACGCCAGCGCATCAAGCTACTACAATCTGTCAAATTTCTTTAATAGATTTTCAACTTTATCTCTAAAGCATTAGGTGCAAGATTGGTTGGGAAAATCTGACAGTTTCGGGTAGGTTGACCTGCTGGCATCTGTAGAAACAGACATACACATACATAAATGCTCGGCACTGTGAGTATATTCAGATTTATTAAATGTTCACGGCAACTCTCTTTGCGGGATACGGACTATTGTGCGAATTGTGCGTTTTTGTAACACAAAAGCTCTTTTGATTCTTAATCTTTGATTCTACCTACGCGAGATATACCATTTTCAATTGCTCAATGCTAATTTCTGTTCTAAGTGATCTTAGATCATAACATGAGGAACATACTGATGCATTTATGGCATTTAATTCTGTTTTCTAATTTAGCTGTTCGTCTATATGTATACTTACCTCTTATGAATGTGTCTGTAACATTGTGAGAACATTATAATTGTGAGTACCAACACCATCTTTTATTGACTGCTACTCACCACGCAGACAGAATAATTAGTGTACTGCCATCACTAAATTGCTGACCCCGACGTGATGAAATTGTATAGTGTAAATGTTGTTGTGTAAGATTGAATGTTAAGGATCGCCACCCATATATATCACCTCTTTTCACCCTTATGTCTTCTTTTTCTTTATTACAGAATGCATTGAATACATACACAGCCTCGAGTACCCGTGTAAAGCCTATCACTATGCAGAAATGACAAGAATTTACAAATCCGACACAAACTGCAATGAAGTAAATATTGAACAAAAGGGTTTCGCCGGGGGTGGAGTTGGAGGTACCGATGCTTCAAGAAAAGATTTTCCACACATGGTAAAGAACGACTTTTTCAGTTTGTAAATAAGAAGTAAACAGATATTACGTTCCTACGTTAGGTTCATATCGCAGCATACGCAAACGGCTAATAGGAAAATGTGATAGGTATTATTTTGCTATTGGTAAGCATGGTAAATAATCTGAACTACCCGTAAACGAACAACGTGCACAAATTCATGTTTGGGTTACCTCATTTTAAGGATCAATGTATCAGAAAATCTTCTGATAAAATTTAAAGTCTCCACGAGCTATCAAACTAGATAGAAATTAAATAAATCTATTATACAGGATGATCAAGAGAACCTACTATTTATATATTTATTTAACAGTAGACTCGCTTAAATAGGACTTAAACATAACTGGCGAAATGTGGGTGTACTTTTAGGTACACCTCTACCTAACCCTTGGGGGATTTCAGGCGTGATGTACATTTCTTTCATCAGGGTTTGCTGGGGTATGGCGACAATATCGCAACAGCTGACTGGTTCTGTGGAGGCTCTGTTATCAGTGAAAGGTTCATTCTCACTGCCGGTCACTGCCTATCAAGTCCCACCTTGTGAGTACCTATGCAGCTTATAGAAAAACTAATCTTATCTTATTCATCGCCTGCCTAGCCTTTGCCCAACTATGTTGGGGTCGGCTGCCAATCTTACCGGATGCAGCTGAATACCAGTATTTTACATGGAGCGACAGCCTATCTGACCTCCACAACCCAGTAAGCGCTAGGTAAAACGATACCCCTTGGTAAGACTGGTTGTCCGACTTTCGGCCCACTGTAACGACTGTCAAAGATCTACAAATGACAGCCGGGATCAGCGGCTTAGCGTGCTTTCTTAGGTACGGAGGAAACTCAGTATGTAATGGGTGGTCACCCATCCATGGACCAACCTAGGTAAGCATGGCTTAACCTAAAGATCGACCTGAGCGGCTGTTCTTATTTAGCCACGAGCTCCTCTTCTCCTCTCCTCCTACTCTCCTCTAATCTTATCATACTACTATTTTAAATACATATGGTTCACTGTTTCCCACGAACTTCGTCCGCGTGAAATTATTATAAAAATATTACTTCCCTATTTGAATTGGATTTTGTTAACAATTTCATGGGTTTTATTTTTTTACACGGAACCCTAATCCTTTTTCTAAAAGTAAGTTACTCCTAATAACATCAGCTATCTGCCAGTAAAAGTCCCGTCAAAATTGGTCCAACTGTTTCGGAGATTAGCTGTAACAAACAGACAGACGTCTGTCGGTCCTTTTGTTCCAGCTGCTAGACTAAAATATTAATATTTTTTTTTTTTGTATTAAGTACCGTATATACTTTCATGTGCATTCAATAAAAACTGTTGTTTTGAAATTGCAAACAGACACTTTAATTTTATTTAATTGTAAAGATATATAGCTAACCTGGATATTAACTCACAGGATTCCGTAGTACCTTCACAGTTTTCATTATTTTTAGAGGTCCAGTGAAATACGTAACACTAGGTATACTGAAACGCTCGGACCCTCCCGAGCTGTGGCAAATATACAACGTGAAGAGGAGGATCCCTCACCCGGAGTACAAGCCACCCTCCAAGTACCACGACATCGCACTGCTCGAGACTGATACTGAGTGAGTTTGGAAATTGAGGTATGGTGAAAGGTTTTAATCAAAAGAGACACCAAAAGAACAATTGTGGCCTTACTGTGTGGGCCTACCACGAGCGTACCAGCAAACTTAACGTTATTTTGTACTATTTATTAAATTGCAATATTCATTTCTTATTTAAAATTGATTGGTTTGCAAAAATTTAATCGGAAGATTTATAAAACAATTGTTAGACCTGCTGTCTTGTATGGATCAGAATGTTGGGCCACAAAAAGGATGAATGAAAGGCATTTGCATGGGGCTAAGACGAGAATGTTATGGGGGATGTGTGGTGTTACGCGAATAGATAAAATAAGACATGAGTACAGAAGAGGAAGTCTGAAAGTGGCGCCGCTGACTGAAAAGTTGTGTGGTAAACGGCTATCGTGGTATGGGCATGTGAAGCGATGAATGAGAAAAATGTCGTGGGGAAAGTTTTGAGTATGACTGTGGATGGGTATAAGAGTAGAGGAAGACCAAAGAAAAAATGTATGAACTGTGTGAAGAATGATATGGCACGAAAAGAGGTGTCTGATGAGATGACGAGTAATAGAGAAGTATGGAAGAAAAAGACATGCTGCGCCGACTCCGAATGAATTGGGACAAGGGCCACAGAATGATGATTTAATATTTACTGGTTTTAAGAAGTTTTTCATATCTATGGACGATATCTTATCTTTATTGTTTGTGCCAAAATTGAAACCGAAATGGCTTAGAATAGTTGTATTTTCGATTGAAAAATCGTTCGGATATAATTATTTTATCTTTACGTCGCGCATTCATGCGAGGGCCATGTTATCCTGAACTGTGAAACTCTGTTTTTAATGACATGTTTACCTTTAAAGTAATGAATGGCTTGAAAATAACTAGGTATCCGGGTGCTAAACTTTTTTTTATATTTCAGGATCATCTTTAGCAGCAATGTGTTGCCAGCCTGTGTTCACGCAACTGGTGAGGCAGAAAAGAATTTGTTTGCCACTGGTTGGGGATCACTAGGGTACAGAAGAGAGCTTGCTGATACGTTACAAGAAGTGAGGATTTTTCTTTTAAACTTGTGGCTTTGTGTGTTTTTGTGCACCTGGGTTGGTTTAGCTAGATGGTTGCATCAGTGCGCATCTGCTCCAAAACTGTGGTTTATATTACAATACTAATTATTTTTCCTATGGGTTTAGTTTTAATTTTAAGCAGACAAAGATTATGTAATGGTAAACCCTTGAAAAGCCTGAAGGTTGTCCAAGATCCTGAGACCTATCTCACACTTTATATTTTATACACATTAATTTTATGGTATTTTGGTAGTAATTGTCAGGTATAATGTAATATAGGATTTATGAATGCTATTTTTTAATATACGCAAATTAGTTTGCTAAATAAATAAATTCGTTAAAAATAATGTGCGACCTCACTATTTGGGCAGGTGATAATGGTTTCGTGATTATTATGATGGTGGTTCCATTGAAAAGCTTGTTCAGTTCGATGATATGTACCATACCACACCCAAAAATATGACCATACATTTCTGATCAACTCCATCTGACCAAGCCACATTCAAAATTTAAGCCTTAATAAATTCAAATCCTTTATAAAACGTAAACTTTGCCAGAAAGGATTTTATACTATTAAAGATTATATAGAGCTTGGGATTGAACTGCTGCAATTTGAATCGAAATTGAATTGACTTTACTTATATCTATTTTTATTTTACTTATTTTTATTTTACTTTTTCATACTATTAAAGATTATATAGAGGACAAAAAGCTTGGGATTGAACTGCTCCAATTTGAATCGAAATTGAATTGACTTTACTTATACCTATTTTTATTTTACTTATTTTTATTTTACTTTTTTACAATTTAACATTTTATGAATTTTCTTTATACACATGACATTGTTTACTTTTTCAAGTATGATATTATTTTTTGACGAATATTTACATGTTAATATATTTTATTTTATTTTTGTTTTTTATTTAGTTTTGTGTATATTGACATTTAATGAATTGACATGATTATTTAATATGACAAATATTTTATTATTTTTATATTGTGAATGTGAGGACCATGTGGGTCTTTTTCTAATTTTAACTATTGTCTGGCAGTTTGAGTACTATAAGCGACCCACCCAGATGTCCTATCTTTGGTATTGTTCGTCGTGACGTTGAGCTCCTTGAGTTATAAGTCGAGCTCCACGATAACTGACAAGTGCTTGCATTGACTGGACGTTTGTGAATGTGTGAACAGTGTAGGCCTTGTAGATTCCTAGAGGTGTGATAACTTTGGTTAACCTCTTATCTTGTTTTCCGTTTTTTTTGTGTAGTAAGCTACGACTTATTTTCGGGCCTATGCTGTCCCCCCATACTTGAGTACTAATGCTGTAACATGATAATATTGTAAAATCTAATCATTTTAAAAGATTAACCATGGAGTTTCTTGCCGGTTCTTCTCCATAGGAAACGACCAACCCGAACCGTGCACCTTTTTGTCGAAGTTTCATAAGTGCCCATGTAGGCTTATGTGAAATAAAAATATTTTGATTTGATTTTGATTTTGAATATTTTGATTTGATTTTGATAAACGCTGTACATTGACGATTTATTGCAGATAGAGGTTACAAGATACGAAAAAGACGAGTGTTCAAAGTACTATCCCCCTCACAGACATCTGAAGAACGGATTTAATCACACCACGCAAATGTGCTATGGCGATAAAGAAGTGCTAAGAGATACGTGCGAGGTATGGTTCTTTTGTCAAAAGTTTAAAGACCTATTTTAATCTTAACTGGCTTTTGCCCGCGGCTTCGCCCGCGTGAATGTCGAAAAATATCCGATGGGAACGTACTACCAGTCACCCTTTTTTAACCCTTCTGGGGTAGAATTATCAAAAACGCTGAGACACGTATAAATCAATTTTCAATCGTCAGTCTAAACACAAAATTTGAAGATCCTAATTTCAAAACTGACGGACTTTCATGTAAACTTCCATCCCCTATTTTACCCCTTAAGGGGTGGAATTTCCAAAAATCCTTTCTTAGTGGAAGTTTCCTCTTTACAAAGAACACACCCTCCAAGTTTCATGTCTCTAAGACCAGCGGTTAGGGCTGTGTGTTGATATATCACCAAGTCAGTCAGTTTACCATTCACAAATCTTCGCGACCAGTAAGCAAATGTGCCCAACCGCTATCAGTAATCGTAGCGAAATATCAAGCGACATATTTGACTAAGACACCGCTTCAACGCTCGAATGGAGCTAGTATTAGGGGCGGAATAGAGGTGAAATATGCGACGTTGATAGTTTTGTATGGGTAAAAAAGATAGAACATATAACCAGAATAAAATCTACTTCTAACCACTGTACAATTCTTCTATCTCAAACACTGGCTCAAGAAGGCAGTCAATATAAATACGAGTAAGTCATATAGCTTTTGACTGTCTCCTTTGTGGTCAGTAGGAGGCAGTCAGCATTCGTGTCTGGTTGATGGCAATAGGATTGAACTGGTGAAATGTAGGTGTTCCATAGGTACACCTGTGTTCCTTCCGGGATTACAGGCATGATATTATAGTATAATTCTATTACCCAGGGTGACAGCGGGGGACCACTTCAGGACTTCAGGAACAAATATTCTGAAATATTATACTGCATCAAGACGGTGGTCGGCGTGACATCATATGGCAGGCAATGTGGCACCTCTAACAGCCCCGGGATTTACACCAGGGTCATCCATTATGTACCCTGGATAGAGAGCATCGTGTGGCCATAATTAAAAAATGTTAAAAGCCTCAAAAGTCAGAATAAACTCAGGAGCTACGAAGATGATAAAAATTTGAACTTCTATTACTTCATTTATTCATTTTGTTAAATATTTCTTACATTTTTATAATATTTCATAAAAAATAATACATAAAAAACAGTGGCCTGCCGGTGTCGGGTCAGGGTCCAAGCTACCAGTGATTAGGGCTCCAGAGACCAGAACCTCCTCT
Source organism: Eurois occulta (assembly GCA_950022335.1). NCBI lineage: Eukaryota > Metazoa > Arthropoda > Insecta > Lepidoptera > Noctuidae > Eurois > Eurois occulta. Next base: position 7,351,504 of record OX465492.1, on the reverse strand, counting down.
CAATACGAGCCGTGTCGAGGAGTACTGCTTTCTGAATCAAGTCCTTGATAAAACCTCCGAGCGAAAGCCTCGAAAGATGTTCGACAAGGTCCGCGTGAAATTAGCGGTGTGAAATATACTTTACGACCTATTCTCATACCTGCCATATATACATAAAAAAAATATAAAAATTGGTCGAGCCCTTCTTAGAGGAGTGCGACCAGACACGAGATTTTTAAATATAAGATTATTTGCATACGGAACGAATATGTTGTGAAATTTGTATGTATGTATATATGAGAAAAAACACATGAATCATTTGTTGGCAATCCTTAATAAATAAATATTATTTCCCCGATTCTTCTTATTCCATATCCAAAACGACATTTACGATACCGTACCACAAATACTCGACACGCTGTAGTTTATATTACCACCTACCTACCACAGATTGGTCTAGGATAAAATCGTCATAATTATCTTGCCCTTAACCCGATTTATTTGGGGTCCGCGTAGCACTTCTTCTTCTTCCATGCTTCTCTATTACTCGTCATCTCCGCAGTTACCTCCTTTCTAACCATATCACCCTTCACACAGTCCATCCATCGATTCTTTGGTCTTCCTCTACTCTTATAGCCATCTAAATTTTCCTTGTTCCTCCGCATCACAGGTCCATACAGCGATAACCAATTACCACACAACTAGATATGATTTCATTCGACGCCGAGCAAAGCGTTACTTTTTAGGCTAAAACACATCTTGCAATTTTTAAGAAGTCTGAATAAATGCTTTACAAGTTTTATACTGTTAAGAAAATGATTTGATGCATAAAAAAACCAGTTATTGAAAAAAAAACATATTCAACCTAAAACCAGCTACAAACTAAGGTGAAGTATCAATGGAGTCCCCCTAAACGCTATCCACTAGCAATGTGCCCAAGAGACTTTCAGCATTACAACGTTGTTTATACTTTAGTATAAGTTAATATTTTTTTTGATATAGCTATTGAGTGCCACCCGTAAGGTATTTAAATAGAACCACGGAGGCAAAGGCATGTCTCTCCAGCGCTAAACTTCAGCTGGACAGCTCCCGTTAACTTCCTGTAGGTCCGCTCTGGGCGGAGCGGAAGGGAGTGTAAGACTTTTACTGACTAAGACCCATCCATGTTCTTTCTTTTGCCCTTTGTGTTCCAGGGCCGCGGTATCTCTTTCGAACAGTCTCGCAGCCCTGGCAGGCATCGGCCCTTGCGGGCCCCTCTGGTTTGCTGACATCTCTTTGACGCGTGGAACGTCATAAGACGGACGGACGGCGAGTTAGCCATTACTCACGAGTGGAGTAGTGCCTCCGCGCGCCACTCGTGCAGGCGCGCGAGGACTATCGCCTCCAGATCCCATGGCGGCAATCCGGCAAGGAGGCTCACCGCCTCGCCGGAGATCCCTGAACCTCCTGCGGACCCAAGTGGGAAGATGTAACTCCAAGCTGGCTGAGTGTGGGGGTTCAGCTGTGTCATAAACTATGCTCCACCTCCGATCCTGACCACTGAGCCCCAAAACATGCAGTCAGAGCTACCTCTGCGCTTCCACCGACGAAACCGTTAAAGTGACGACATAAAATTAATTATTTAACTTATGACCTTGATATTTAAGACACGGACACGTTATTATGTTATGTATGAGGCCTTTACCTCAGTGCATAGAAGGTCAAAAACAACATGCAATCTATCTTTTTGCACGCCTATAATTAGGGCTCGTGATTGTTTTCGGCGAGGCCCTACTAAAAACGAAAATCAGAAAGATTTTTTAATCGAAAATACAAGTATACATCATATCATTATCATTATAATTTCAGTCCCGAATCGCTCACTGACTGATGGGTATAGGCGTCTTTTTTCTTCTACCATACTGCTCGGTTCCTGTGCGTCTCTCGTCCATCTGTTTCCCGATATTTTGACCATATTGTCCAAGGCACAACGGCCACCATTCGGTCAAAACCTTAATCCATCGGCCATCTTCACGTCTAAGCTAAAGCTTTGTCCCCGACGTCGACGAAGCCTACGAAACCTTCGGTCTGACGATGGATATTTATTAATTCTTCAAATTAAGTACCTACATGGTACCCTACATGTGACACAATTATTTTTAATTTTAAAATCGCTCGTATTTTTTTTTTCTTTAAATAAACGTATACACACACTAGGAATTTCTCCTGTATCGTGGGTGCGTTTACAAACATTTAAAGTCACATACACAAACAGCCAGACCCGGACAACTATCTGTATGTACGAGTATGTATGTATGTCTGTGTGTATGTATTTACGTTACGTTTACATCGCACGGTCAACAGTTTATCTTATAATTATTTACGAGATACGTCACTTGAGGAAATATTGTGATAAATCCAGTCACATAGAAACAATTATATACTATGATTAGATACTATACTATACATATCATGATTTAAACCTGTTTTCATACGCAATTTTTTTTTACATAAACACAAGACGTTATTAATAATAATATTTATTTAGTTAACTCTCAAAGGCTATGTGAAACGCTCGTCCTATTAACATTTTTAGCTTGATTTAGCATGATGTTACATCGTTTACTTGTGTTTTTGTTCTTGAGTGGTTCTTGTGTGACAATTGAGGTGTTGAACTTGCCTGAAGGTGTGTCATTCATTCATTATACTGGTTATCTTGGTTATCAAGAATCGAAGTGTTTATTACTCTGCCTGGGTTATTAAGAACAGCATGCAATGAATTGCCGTCTACCCAGCACGAACGGGCGGAGTAAACGTAACGTATACTCGAACGATTTTATTAATAAAAATAATTTTGTTAGATCGCAAAGCATTTATTTTAATTAGGGGCACTTCACACACACGGGTTTGAGTTAAAAAAATCTTTTAGTGTTGGATAGCCATTTATCGAGAAAAGCTATAGCCTATAAAATATGTATAACATCCCGTTACGGCCAATAAGAGTGGAGCATCAATGAAAAATGTTTTCAAAACGAGAAAAAAAATCCTTTTGAGAGCTTCCGTTCAGCTGCGTAAACGGTTAAAGTTATGCAACAATAAATGGATCTTATCTTATAAAGATGCAATCATAATTCTACGAGAAAATCAGTCTTGAATATTGCAAGTGTATACTGCATGTTCGAAAAAAAAATCGTTCGATTTTACGTTTGTGCTTGGGTTTTGGTCTATGACAGCCCTCACGAGTTCTAATTCTTTGCAGACAAGTTCAGTGGTTTATAATTTTATTTACAGGGTCACCATGCGTGAACAAAAATGTCTCCGGAAAGTGTGTGAGCATATATAATTGTTTAAGCAGTTATATCGACGAAACAAGTAGGAACAATGCACCGGTGAGGTCCCAAAATGTTATCTATACTAATATTATAAAGAGGACACCGTTCTCAACGTCTTCATTAGTGTAGTACACAGCGCGAATATTTACAATCAGTACGACACATGAGTTTGGATGCAAGAAGTAATCTTCGAAATTATTTAGTCCAATTTCAAAGAAATATTTCGGTGATGGAAAGCAACACTATTACCGAGTGCTACAGGAAATGTTTCTTAAACGCGATCGAAGCGTAGAAATCGTTTAGTTAGTCTATGTTTAGTCATTTTTATTCTTCTATCGATCAAGTGACTAGTTTAAGTTACAAAAAATCTGCAAAAAAGCTGTGATAGGCTACCATATTTTGTAGCGGGTATAAGCTCATACCAGCTTAAAACACTCCAACTTTCCTCGGCTTACCTACTCCAATTGTATTTTATTATATTTATGTTAGTCTGTAAGGTATATATATGGGCGAAAGTTGCTTGACAATAAACGAATGTGCTTGTTGTTGTAAACGCTTCCAAAAAATCGAACGCGCGTACACGTGCTTATTCCGGCGGCGGCATGTTCATTGGGTTAAAATTTCAGCTATCAGCAAAAGTGACGATTTATCTCGCGACTCGTAATGGTACGAGCTTATACGTGCGTCCACGCTCATGCAAATTCAGCTTGTGGCTAAACATGCGCATATACGCGCCTACACGTACGTCCAAAACGAGCTTAGACGCACCGAAATTACGCTAATCTGAAATTGTCATATGTTTGCTGATACGCGACCTTCCTTCCCCCAAGAATCTGTTTCCTACATTAGCCATTGTTGTTTTAACAAACACGACTAGTACATGTCCCACGTAATCAATTTTAGTTACTTTAATTACGGTCAAAAAAATCCTTTTTTTTTTGTCTGTGTATTTCTAGCTTGTTTAATTCATTCACACGTACATAAGCAACAATTTGTTCATGTTATTTAATTTGCAGATATGTTCATTTCGAGGGAAAGAGCCAATCCTATGCTGCACAGACTGTACCTTCAATGATACAAGGTACGAACAGAGAGGTATTTGTAACGGTTTAAATCTTTGCTAGAATCAGTATCATGTAGATTGGGCTACCCTATTTCTGAAAGGAAGCATGTATCTTAGCTGTGGGAACATCATCGGCTGATTATAAATGTAATGTAGCCTACCGATAATCAGCCGCATGCTCATGATGATCTTGGGATCTTTTGTGAACAAGAGGGTGTGGTAGGGTTAAAACATTTTTCTTTACGTAAATATGATTTTTGTTAACAGGAACATGGTAATAAATCCACATGTGGGTATTATTCACAAGACTGGAAATAAAGTTCAAGACAGTAAGTAGATTACTAAAAGTTGTGTATGTTTTGTAGATTAATGTACTCGTATGCAATTTTGACTGTCCTAAATATCCGTTTCACGGATACGTTACTTTCGTCATCTTCTGAGTACAGTTAATAAATATAGAACTTATCAATCTGGTAAAATGTTTTATTTTATGACCAGAAAAACTATGGTTGGACTGTGTGAAGCATGATATGGCTAGAAAAGGGGTATGGAAGAAGAAAACAAACTGCACTGACCCCAAATAAATTGGGATAAAGGCAGAGGAGAATGATGAATTTTTATTTTATTTATTACAGAATGCATTGACTACATACATAGACTAGATTACTATTGTAAATATGTATATAATGCTACATTGAGGCGACTTTACAAACCCGACACAAACTGCCATGAAGTAAAAATAAATGTTGAGCAGCATGGTGGTGGGGGTGGAGTTGGAGGCAGAGACGCTAAAAGAGATGAATTTCCACACATGGTAAGAAATTTTATACTCATCATCATCATCTGCCTAGCCTTTTCTCAATATATATAGATACAGCTGAATACCAGTATTTTCACAACCCAGTTAGTACTGGGTAAAACGATACCCCTTGGTAAGACTGGTTGTCAGACTTTGGGCCAATGACTACCTGTAACGATTGAAATCCAATTTTTTTATAGTAATTTTTATACTATAAAACACATTTAATGCTTAAACACATTAAAAGACCCCTCAGAAACATACAACCAAGATAAAAAGTATCCTATAGGGAATTTTACCCAAGTTTTGAATCATACATGACGAGGTGCGACCAGAGAGGCAGCTCAAACGAATGGAAACTCCAAACAATCGCGCAGTGATAGATATATTTTGTACAAATAGTGAAATCTAAGCAAAGTAAGCATGTATACAAAAATATTTATATTCTCAGGCTTTATTGGGGTATGGTGACGATGTTAGAACAGCTGACTGGCTCTGCGGAGGCTCTGTCATCAGTGAAAGATTCATACTCACTGCGGGACACTGCTTGTCTAGTCCTGCGTCGTAAGTACCTACCTTATAAGATCAATGTATTTTTAACTGACTAATAAAAAAATAGGAAGTTGTATAAGTATTCTAACAACATATTTTTTTTCTTTTATCTACACCAATTTCTCTGTGATTACTGGTTCGATTTTCATGTGTTTTTTTCATTTGGTAGAGGAAGTTTGCGCGGTGGTCCCGTATAAATTTTATTAACTTGGGTAGTTTAAGAGTTTTATTTCTTCTTCGTCTATAAACGGTTAACACGTATATTTAATACATCATTCTGAGCCCCCCCCCCCCCACATAGATTTTTTATAGGTTATTAAAAAAAACAGCTGTTTCATACATTTTGACCGTGTAGGTATTGCACTTTTGTAGAAAACAGCTGTTTTTTTAATTCTATGAGGGGGGGGGGGGGAATTACAATGATGCACTGAATACGTGGTAACCGTTTTCACGTCGGTGTCCCCTCCACCCTGTATATGACAAGAATTTGTGTAGGATAACTCAACTGAAAGGGGTAAAATACTGATAAAATGTTTTGTCTATCAGCTATCTAAAAAAAATTATAATAATACTTATTTATAAAAAAAGGTTACAACACTCCAATTATATAATTTAGGTGGATTTTTTATATATTTTCAGAGGTCCTGTGAAGTACGCAACGTTAGGTATACTAAAACGCTCAGACCCACCTGAGCTGTGGCAGATATACAACGTGAAGAGGAGGATCCCTCACCCGGAGTACAAGCCACCTTCCAAGTACCACGACATCGCACTGCTTGAGACTGATATCGAGTGAGTTTAGAAACTTTTGTGGTGAAGGTATATCATTAAATAGAGGTATAAGGATATCATCGAAAAGGGAGGATGCTCCGACGGGAGTTTTCTCTGCTGGAAAACCGCCCGTCAGTTGTGTTTTTTTGTGAATGGAGTCTCGCTGGACAACTTCGGAAGTTGTCGTCTATTTAACCAAACTATCTTGAAGTGTCATCAGTATAAGGCCTTCAGCCAACAACGGCAATACAACTTTAAAAATTTTGCGACGTGTAGCTAATTGCACCCCCTGTAGGATTTGAGTTTCGGCTCAGGGCATTGCAGGGGGAAGACAGCAAAGGACAGGCTGGATCGGAACAATACTGAACCGATTATTGTCGGGATGTTGTATAAATTGCTTGTCGCGGATAACTTTGAGCGATGCATTTATAATTCTTAACTTGCGTCATAGGTGTCGCCACAAAATCTTCATCTGGATTTGTTTTGGTCGCTGCAATGTTATGTTTTAGATCCTGTAAAACTAATGGCATTCTACACCCGTTCTGGCGAGGCGTTCATTATTTGGCTTACTACTAAATATTTTAACCTGGATCTAGGTAAAAACATCTTTTGAACGTTTCAGGATCATCTTCAGTAGGCAAGTACTACCTGCTTGTCTACACGCAGCTGGGGAGGCAGGGAATTATTTTTCTTCTGCTCTTGGCTGGGGAGCACTGGGTTACAAAAGGGAGCTAGCTGACACTTTACAGACTGTGAGTTTTTTTTTCTTATTTGGTTTTATCCCACACCTTAGGTCCCATCGGCCATCCGTTCTGCGAGCAATGTGCACTGCCCACTGCCACTTAAGTTTGGCATCTCTTCCACGAGCCGGAAGACTTTGTGTTGGAAGGCCTCCCACTTGGTGAACCGATGAACTGGTGAAGGTTGCGGGGATCCGCTCGATGCGAGTCACACGGGACCAGTCAATGTGGCGACACTTAGGAGAGGCCAAGTCCAGTAGTGGACGTCTTTCGACTGAAATGATGATGATGGCACCTTAGGATTTGAAATGAATAGTTGTGCCCTCGTTGTGTCTTTGCATGGAGGGTCGTTTTACTTTTATTATCTACTAGCTCATGCCCGCGGTTTTGCCCGCGTGAAGTTCGCTGTCCCAGGGTATCATACTACCGGGATAAAAATGTATCGTATTTGTTAATCCAGGTTATAAGCTATGTGCCAAATTTCATCCAAATCCATCCTCACAAACTTTCGCATTTATAATATCAGTAAGAAGTTTTTTCCCTGCGTATCTATCCTGTCTCTAATTTACACATCACTATCATTATTTGAACCAGAATGTGTCTATGTTCCTCGCTCACTACCGCATGACATTGGTATTTCTCATGTTATGTCGTTTGCCTTCACTCTCTATATCACTTTAAAAAATACTAGATGATACAGACAATTTATTGCAGGTCCCGGTTACCAGATACGAAAAAGAAGAATGTTTTAAAATCTATGGCCCTCACAGACATCTGAAGAACGGATATAACCACACCACGCAAATGTGCTACGGTGATAAAGAAGTGCTTAAAGACACGTGTGAGGTACAGTTATTATCACAAGTTCAAGTAGTAGCTTTGATTATTGAGTTTATTTTGGAACAAGAATATCTATCGGATGTCGTACTAGAATGACAACCTCAGTTGCATGACTCAAATTGAGAAAGTCAAGTATAACTACTTGGCTTGCTTGCCTCAGATTGTACTGTTTAACTGACACGATGACACAAAGTAAAGGCGAGGGCCGGAGGGGTACGTATTGACGCCCCTCTGCAGGAAACAGCACACTACACCCCCTCTACAACGCACAGCTACCTCAGACAACATGTCAGGTAGTGGTAGACCTGTGATAAATAATACTGACTTCTTTTATCATCCAGGGTGACAGCGGTGGACCACTGCAGTACCGCCGTAACGATTATACTGATAAACTATTCTGCATCTTCACTATCACCGGAGTGACGTCTTACGGCAGTCAGTGCGGCATCGCTCCCAGTCCAGGGATTTACACCCGGGTCATCTACTACGTACCCTGGATACAGAGTATCGTGTGGCCGTGACTGGACCACTGGACATAGACAAGCGATGAAGTTTAATAAAAAGTTTAATTAGGTATATGATGTAAAGAACCTGTCAAACTCTACTTTGGTATAAAATTTGATTATTTCGATGAAATCACGGTGCGAGAATACTGCCAAAACTTGAACGGTTCTCAACTTCAAATACTTACAAACTATTAAATAAAAATTAAGAAACCGTCTGATAGCCATAAAATTATTACAACCTCACCCATAGCTATCTTGCAACCACCACGTGTCTTGTCAACCCCTTTATTTTTATGTAATTTATATTATTTGTGTTGTTACAGGTAATTAAATAAACATTTTCTTATTTTATCGTTTTATTTGTTTTCAAATAAAATAGGTCTCTAAATTAAACTCTCAAATAAGTAATTAACTTGAAAGTGACTCCGACTGAGTTATTTTCAACTAAATAACAATTTCCTTAACTTAACCTGATATACTAAAGATACATGTACATGTACAATACATTCTCAAGACAATACCTAACCCGAATAAGAACATACAAGGTGTAATAGAAATAACTGAAAACCCCATAAGGGGTCATTGTACTTATTGTCAGTGTGAACAGCTTGTTTATACAGGGTTGGTAAAAATCGGGAATCAAACGAAAAAGGGCGATAGTTGTGGTTAGCAAGGTAATTTTTTGTAGGTAATTTTTTTTTACAATAACGTTCTAAATTTGGAAATAATTTTTCATCAGACTTTAAAGATATTGAAAAAAACTCATAAATCATGGTATGTAGCAACTGTCATAAAAGCAGACCTAGAAGCAACTAAACAGCATTTTTTGTTTTAAAATAGGTATCCATTTCAGTCAAATTGCCTATCTATTAAAAATTTCGATTTTTTCGTAAAAACACTGTAATAGTCATCTTTTTTCGGAAATCAAATGCCACAGTGATATGTTTTACTGCAAATAACCCCAACTATCGCCTTGTTTCGTTTGATCCACGATATTTTTCCCACCCTGTATACTTATTGAATGTTTGCGTAACTCAAATTGTAAGGAACAGTAGATTTTAGAATCATGTCAGACAATCGCGAAACAGCTTTTGAATAATGACATAATGCCAAACCAGTCAACACCTCCATATCGTTATTGGAGGTGTTGACTGGTTTCCCACATTATTGCCCATCATCCTTTATTTCTAGGACATTATTCATTAGTACATTTTGATAATCCTCTTTTGTCCTTAACTTTTAATAGAAGATTTCGTTATTATTTCGTCCTTATCGCAATTTATTTATAGTTTTTGGCGCAGATCCTTTGCTACTCTTCAACATTATTGATCTATGGCCACACGATGCTTTCTATCCATGGTATGTAATTAATGACCCTGGTGTAGATACCGGAGCCAGCAGCGATGCCACACTGCCTGCCGTATGATGTTACGCCAATGACTGTGTAGATGCAGCTTAAAAGTTTAACATAATTGGAAGGGCTTTGAAGAGGTCCGCCGCTGTCACCCTGTATAACAAAATATTATAAGTAGTAGTACAGTATAATTATAGTAGTATTATTATTTTATTATTTCATAAACGAAATAAAGCGTTTATTTCAAATAGTATAGAGTCTATAACTATTTAAAAAAACGCTTTTATTTATCGGTTTTACGAGCAATAGACAGGAAAAACGAAAAAAATCGTAATCCAATACTTGTTAGTACGTAGTAACAAGTCGGTCCACCCGCTTGTCAAGTAGCATTTTGTGTCAAAATCTTAAATGTTCGTGATGCAAAATTTTTGAATGACAAAATCTCTTTGGACAGACAAATTGTCAAAAACAATAAGATGAAGCTACAGTCCCTGTCACAAGGAACTGTGAAAGTACTGTGATTTTGATGTTGATAGTTTTAAGTATAAATGTGGGTCAGAATCAGAGAATCAGAGAAGGGCAAGATCGAAGACACGTTAGATGGGTCCATCCAATCATCGTGTTACGCATGAAATGGATGGTGGTGTGTATTTTGTTAAAAAAATAAATGACTTATGACTTAATGGTTGGATAGGCGTTGACTGCTGAGATGACAAGTTTTAGAGAAGTCATTATCATCATCTGCCTAGCCTTTTCCCAACTATGTTGGGGTCGGCTTCCAGTCTAACCGGATGCATCTGAATACCAGTACTTTACATGGAGCGACTGCCTATCTGACCTCCACAACCCAGTTAGCACTAGGTAATACGATACCCCTTGGTAAGACTGGTTGTCAGACTTTCGGCCCACTGTAACGACTGTCAAAGATCTATAAATGACAGCCGGGACCAACGGCTTAACGTGCTTTCCGAGGCACGGAGGAAAGTCGGTATGTAATGGGTGGTCACCCATCCACGGACCAATCTAGGTAATCACGGCTTAACTTAAAGATCGACCAGCCGCTACGGTCGATCTTTTTTTTATTCTCGGACCGTTCTTATTTAGCCACGAGCTCCTCCTTTAAAGTTTTAGAGAAGTATGAAAGAAAAAGAAGACATACAGCGTCCTCCCCAAATAAACTGGGATAAGGAAGGGGAAAGATGATCAAGATCAATTTTCTTACCTCACACGTGTCTCTACCAAACTTATCACCGTAACACATCTGCGTAGTGTGGTTATATCCGTTCTTCAAGTTCCTGTGAGGGGGGTAGTAGTTTGAACATTTGTCTTCTTCATATCTGAATACCAGGACCTATGGATAATCATTCATAATATATGATTATATTGTTAATAATTTCATATAATTAATTACGTGCAAAAGCTGCTCTGAACACGGTAAAAAAAATTCGTCGTTAGGAAACCGGAATGTACTGGAAACGAAAATGCACCGACACGTGGCATCCACAAACGTATTGGACCCGATTGGTGGACCTACTCCCTCTCAAAGAGGAAGCCTGTATCCCGCTGGAGACATTATAGGCTGATTATGCGGTTAATTAACAGTCTTAGTTAAATAGACTTCTTTTAAAACAAGCTTTAAATATTATATTTTCTTAAAACTTTTCTCACTTTCTGTAAAGTGTCAGCCAGCTCTCTTCTATGACCCAGGGCTCCCCAGCCAGTGGCATACAATTGTTCTTCTGCCTCTCCAGTTGCGTGAAGACATGCTGGTAGCACTTTTCTACTGAAGGTAATTCTGAAATGTTATTTACAAGGATATTTATTTAAAAAAAAGGTTAATGTTTATGATAATTTTAATTTAAAATGGTCGTTTCGTGTAAATACTGGTATTCAGCTGCATACGGTTATACTGGAAGCCGACCCTGTCATAGTTGAGAAAAGGCTAAGAAGATATGATAATGGTCGTTCCGTGGATAAATGGTCGTCCATTACACATTGAAACCCCTTCATGTCTCGGAAAGCACATGGGGTCGTTGGTTGGCTTCATTTGGAATATCGTACAGGTTTTTAGAAACCCGAAAGACTGACGACCTGTCTTAGCTGTATTACCCCGAAGTCAGATAAGCAATCTTCACACGTAATACATAGTAATTTATAGCTCAAGACAAGCCATTTTGAAGAATCTTTTTAGTATAGAACTAGCTTAATTACAACAATTCACGGGAGGATCATTGCAACACAACTTCTTAACTCACTCTGTATCAGTCTCGAGCAGTGCGATGTCGTGGTATTTTGAGGGTGGCTTGTACTCCGGGTGAGGGATGCTCCTCTTCACGTTGTAAATCTGCCATAGCTGAGGAGGATCCGACCGCTTCAATATACCCAGAGCTACGTACTTCACTGGGCCTCTGAAAATATTTTTTATTTATTTATTGCAAAATAGATATATTATGCATTACTATGGGGATAAATTCACCGTAAAATTCGAGAATTCACCGTCACCCAAGCGAAAACAGAGCAGGTTGCTAGTAAAGAATATTTTCCGTCTTAAAATAACAGTATAAACTGCTAAATAATGATCGATCAACTAGAATAAGCGACGCTAGTCGAACTCAGGATGGGTAATCATTACCGAAACCCACGCAAGCTTCGGAAAGCACGTTTTTATATGTATCTCGGCTGCCGTTCAATGACCTTCAGCCATTACGGGTGGTCACAAGCCCGAAAGTCTGACAACCAAATGCCGAAGGGCTATCGTGTAACTCATTAGTTGGATTATGGGGGTCGAATAGGTAGGCGCTTCGTAATAGGTGTAAAAATACCCTTAACGAAGCCGAAAGGCACTCTTATTCTCCCCGTAGCGATATTTTTTTTGTTCTAGACCGTACCTGGGAACCTTTAGTTACGGAGACATTGGGGGTCAAAGTTCTAACTTGTTCACAAGTTTTTTTTTTTTAATAAAAGTTTTATTATATCTTATAACCTTACTTTAAATACCTCCAGCACCCCCAAACTATTCAGTTCATCCATCAGCACAATTTTTTGAGTCATTGAGTCATACCGTAAATCGAGATTGTTCACACCAAAAAAATGTCCTTTCCCAGCATTCCTTTTTGCGCAGAGTTAATTCATGCACAGAATGCTTCAGTGTTTACACCTTGTATAAGATACTACATTTAGCTACATCCAGTAGACTGGAAGTCGACGCCAAAAGGCAACGTAGAAAGGCAGATGACGGTTTTTTTTTTAAACTTGATTGTTTCTAAAGTAAGCAACTTACGCGGTGGGACTAGACAAACAATGACCAGCAGTTAGAATGAATCTTTCACTGATAATAGTACTTCCGCACAGCCAGTCAGCTGCAGCGACATCCAAACCATACCCCAGCAAACCCTAATGAAAGAAAATATATTTATTATTTTCAGACGCCATTAAAACTGAATCAAAATAAAAGAGGAGCTCGTTTCTAAATAGTAACAGCTGATTTGAAATTTTGGATGAAATGCCGTAAGTCGTAAATGCTCTTAAAAGTTCATCTGTATACAGTGTGGACGGGCACCAAACGTACAAATGGGTCAGTAACAGCTGACCCACCTTTTCATAAATTGTTGAGATTATTTTGATAACGAATCGATAGAATTTTATAATTCTTTAATATTATATTTATTTACATCATTCTAAAAAAAAACAGCTATTTCCTACAAAAGTGCAATACCTACACGGTTAACATGTATGAAACAGTAGGTAGGTTATTTTACTGAAAACATGGTAATACCAGTAGTCAATTGACTGTCTTTTGTTTTAAATTTATCAACTGCTTACCATATGTGGAAACTCTTCTCTGATAGCATTGACGCCTCCGTACGATGCGAAGGAGCTCACGATATTAATATGCACTTCATTGCAGTTTTTGTCGGGATTGTGCCGTCTTAACATTGTAGCGTTATGATTTCCCTTGCATGAGTAATCTAATTTGTGTATGTATTCAATACATTCTGAAAAAAGAAAGTGGAACAATTCACAAATACCAAACCGACCTTCTTTTAAGGTGGATGCGTCAGAGTAGCCCGCGAAAATCAAATTTTCTTACGTTTTTTTTTTTTTTATAATTTGCCGGTTAGTTTCAAGCTGTACATTGAACGAAATATGATTTGCGACCGTAACTAATATAGTTTTACTGAGTCTTCTCTAAGTTTATTTAATACCATTCAATGACTATTTTATGAAAAAATCATTCAATGGGATTCAATTCACTAAAGAGGTTTGTATTGATGATTTTAATGATTATAGTTCTGTAACTACATACGTTTTACGGTCGCGAATAATATTTTGTTTAACTTAAAGCTGGATACTTTTTTTATGTTTGGTGGGCCTACTCTTGACCTCAATCTAGTCCTGAGGACAGAGATGAGGTCGACGATGGAACGAACTAACCCAAAAGAAGCCTATCAACTCGCGACTTAAATAGATTGGCGTCATATGAACTTGGGAACACCGACGAAGGCAGGGGAATCCACTCCTTGGCTGTGCGCATAATAAACGATGTAGCAAAGCGCTTCGTGCGAATGTGTGGAACATCGACAAGGAATGGGTGAGAACCCGCAGTACGTCTGGACTCCCGATGGAAGAAGGGAGATGGTGGAATGATCTCGTGGAGCTCTTGGGCACACTCACCGAAGTATAGTCTGTAAAAGACCGACAGACATGCAACCCTGCGCCGGTGGGCCAGGCTATGAAGCTTGGTACCCACCAGCTTATCGTCACCAATGAGCCTCTTGGCTCTGCGCTCAACAGAGTCGAGTGTGGCTAATTGGTATTTGGCTGAGCCATCCCAAAGGTGACAGCAGTACTCCATGCCGGACCGAACTTGAGCTACTAACCAGCAAATTACAAAAAAACGTAGGAAAACTTGAATTTCGCGGGCTATCCTAGCGCTTCCACCAGGACTGTAGGCAAAAAGGACTCCGAAATTAAATAAAAAACATTTACTTACTGTCTTGACTTTTCTGTCCAGTTTTGTGAATGATACCCACATTTGGATTTATGACGAAGTTGCTGTAAACAAAACAATGCACGCAATAATATTTTATAAAGCTTTGGCTAGGCAATGAGAACACGTTATACCAATGATTGGTGATTTTTGCTAGTGGACAATTAATGATTACAAAACCTAGCTATGTCTAGTACTCGATGACTGTACCTTGTATTGTTGAACGTACAGTCTGTACAGCATATTACTGGCTCCTTTCCTCGAAAAGAACATATCTGAAAGTAAAATATGAAGTGATTAAAATAGTTACACTCACGGTATAAATGCGCTGGTCACTGAAGGTCTAATTTTGCTTGCTCAATGCACAATTTAATCTAATTAACCCCTACAATGACAGCGTAAATTGCCCTACTATCAGTGGACAGAGGGCAATTAACACTGTCCGTAAAAAATGAAATTCAGATGATAATTATTGAAATGTAACGCTGACTATAAAATAAAACAGATATGATTTAAATTTCATGAAATACCTAGTCCATTTAAAAGGTTTTAGATTGATGGTAACTGAACATTGTTCAAATTTGATCATCATTATTAAGTAATATTATATAATTCTCTATGCAATAATAGTCTGTTCTGCCTCATAAGAATGCGTAGTACTCGTACAGTCTTGAAAAAAAAATTGCAAAGTAACAAGAGGCAACAATCTAAAGGTCGCATATCTCTTTGCTTTTTTCGCAGTGTCAGAGAGAAGGTATGCACTTTATTGTTTGACGTTGTTTTTAAATTTGAGGTGTTAGCTGTATTCGATTTATTTTCATTTAATTTGTTTTATTTGATTTTAATTGATACTATTGGAATTAGTCTGATTTTATTATATTTTAGTTGGTTTTATTTGATTTTATTTTGATCCTATTTAATTTTATCTGATCTTGTTGATTATGTCTTTGGGATTTCTATAAAGTTATGTATGGAAATAGGTGTTATTTACCTGAAATAAATGAATTTATTATTATTATTTTACTAGACACATTTTAACGTACTCACTGGTGCATAATCCTTGTCCTTAAAATCAAGATAACTGCTCAAACAATCGTAAATGCTGACACATTTCCCAGAGACACCATTCCTCACGCAGGTAGAGCCTGTAAATCCACACAAATATTACGGTTACTGAATGCTGCATCACCCCACAGCTGGATAGAAGCTTATCTCCATGCCCTCCACTTCATTCGATCTAGTGCTAGTGTGGGCCACTTGTTTTACATTGTATTTGGTTTGTACAGTTCGTCCCGCCATTTTATTCACGGTCAGCCGCGTCGCTTTCTAGTTGAGTCTGGGAGCAACACAGTCCATTGGGCATACGGCATACGAGGCCAGTCCAGTACCACTTCAGCTTAGCGGCATTTCGAGCAACGTCAGTAATCTGTGTTTGATGACACACCTTCACGTAAATTCAATAGCTCACTAGTCGCACCAGAATAACATAATAACAACACAATTAAATGACGTAACATCGTGATCGTGCTTAAACAAGATCCACACGAGAGTTTCACATAACGTTTAAGATAGAACTGAGTAAAAACTTGTCTTTTTATAGTAACAGGTTAACACAATAAAGTTAAAACATCGAAATCAACAAATCGAGTTCTCTGGTTACATTTTAAGGTGTTGGTTTTCATGCAATTTTTCCTTATCTTACACTCTCTCACTCTTGGCTTGTCGTACACGGGTCAATCGAACAAAAAGTAAGGTTATGTTAGATGCTAATATTATTAAAAAAAAAAAAAAAAATTATACATACTTTTCACTAAACTTCTAATTTACTATTTTTATAGTACGTGTCTAACGATATATTTTAAATATGACCCATTTAAAAGAGTGGGGTGAGGACGACTTCTGCACATTAAAAAGATGTGCTCTAACCTAGTGGACGGACTTTGATAGATTATTAATTCAATACATATCTATCAGAACCACATCTTCATTAATTTATAATACCAATTGCAAATAAGCTGCCTGATATTTTGTCTCTTTGATTGACTAAACCACTTCAGAACTGGTTTATACATCACGTGTTAATCCGGTTGTATTTGCCCTTGATAACGTTTACTTAGGTGTGGGAAATGGTCACTAGTGCACGACGAAGTAATATTGAAAATTCTACCCTGAGGAACACGAAGTAAAGCTCAGTTTTCAATGCTTTACTGTGAGAGAAGTCGGCGTCGAGTCGTTATGCGCGAAGTCATCTCAGATCTGTCTGAATATTTATTTAAATATTAGGGTAACTTTGTTTATCAGAGAATATTTTGGAGAGGCCTTTGACCAGCAGTGAGACCAGCATTCTAGCCTAATACAGAACTGGTCAAGAGCAAGTTGGAGTCACATTTTCCGAACTAAAATACACAGCTGTCTATGGAACTGCCATGTATTTTGTGTGTACATAAATAAATATATTGTGTAAACTACAATTCTCTAAAAAAAACTACACCCGCGTGTATGCATCTCGCACAAGAACTGACACTCTATCGGATCAGCAGATCGGTGCTCAGTTGATACATTTGTAAACAAGCAACGAGGAAACTTACTTACATAATATCACGCCTTGTGATCCCCGAAGGGTTAAGCAGAGGTACGCCTAACAAGTACACCCACAATTCGCCAGTTATAGTGTATATTCCATGTAAAAGCGAGCGAGCCTATTGCCATCAACCGGGCACAAATTCAGACTCCACGGCTGCTACTGAGAAATTCCTGATGAACAAACTCGATAACACTTTGCCCAACTCGGGAATTGAACCCAGGACCTCATGCTCAGCAGTCGCGCTTACTACCACTAGACCAACGAGGCAGTCCTAACTAACTTACATCAACTGAATTCACGCAGAGTTCATGAAAACGTACCTTGACTTAATTATAAAGTTTCAGCTGTGGGTGAAATTGGCACCTGCATACAAAATACAAGGTTTCTGGTAAAACTTCGGTATAATTTTCATTTAAGGTCAATTTAGTTATTATATTGCTTACCTGTTGGTATAGTAGTCGCAAATGGTATTGCTAATACGGTTGTTGGCTTTTCCATTACAATTTTGTCAGAAATAGCCCGGATCATTAACAGTAAGCTCACATCTACGTGGGACTCAAACAAAACTGGGGAAATCGTGAGCGTGTGACTGCTTGCTGTCACCATTGGTGAGGAACTCGTGGCCAAATAACAACAGACGCAGTGGATGGGTGACCATCCATAGCAAACCAAAATCCCTCCGAGCATCGGAAAGTGCGTAATACAGTCGCTCACTACCAGCTGCCATTCTTTATTTTCATTCAAAGAAGATGTTGCCATATTAGGAATTTCTCCTGTATCGTGGGTGAGTTTATAAACATTTAAAATCACATGACACAAACAGCCAGACCCGGAACCACAACCTAAATATTTGTTCCGTCTGTGGATCAAACTCGCAAAACGCAGCGCAGCAGTCAATCGCTCAGTTACTGCGCCAACCGTGGCGTCAATTCTTATATTAATTTATTTTTTATTAATGGAGTATCCGGATATACTGGAAACCGACATCAACATAGTGGATAAGGCTACGCAGGATAGACAAATTTTCTCGTGCGTACAAGTGTAACTACAACATTATGCACGGTGCGTCATACAACGGGCCAGAAACTAGTATTTTGAATTATTCATGTAGAACATTCTGTGTTGTTTTATGTTCCCAGTCTGACAGTGTGCACGACACGATGCGGTCTGTTGACATGTTTGAGCTATTGACGTAGTACCGAACTAGAAACACCGATGGTCGTGTTCACCAAACATTGGATTTTACAGACAGAGCTTGTTGGAATACGAAGGTGTCATCTTAAATAATATATTAAAACCTAGTACATTTTGTTGAATTAGTTGGTATGATGATACGCTTTGATACCTTCTAATGGGCTTAAGAAGTGGTCCGTGTCATGTTTCTTTCCGTGCCTGATACTTTCATAGCACGGTCATGGTATGATACGGTGTAGTGACTCCGTTGCCGTTTTTGTCGTACTTGAGTTTAGTTTTTTAGTAGTCAGTGCCCGCCACTATAACTGTGCGCAATGTGGAATACACTTTTTGTGCGGACTTCTTTGTGTGCAGCATGGAATACCTCCAGTCGGTCATCATCAGATAATTATGGGGTAAAAAGTACCTAAATGTTACGTAGATACTTCCTAAAAGTATTAGCCAGGGAATCGTCTCATTCGGGATTAACGAACTAACCTCCAACTCACAAACTAAAAAGTAAAAGTTTCGTCAGAGCTTCTCTAGATCGAACTGTATACAAATAGGTATTGAGGACAACTCATTTGCTTGTTTACTGATAGCAGCAGGCCGAAACTGAAGTTCTGCCTGGTTCTTTGAATCCTGGTTTTTTGAATTGTTGTTTTTACTATGGACACTTTTAACGTGCATATCTTGCTACATCGCTCTCACATAATGTACCATCTCAACAAGGTTTTGTAAAAATATTCTGATTTAAAAGAGTGTCCATGGAGTTTTTTGCCCGGTCTTCTCCAAAGAGATCTACGTTAGGGAATGGGCAACTACAGTACTTTCACAGTTTTTCTGCCTTGTGACACAGTCCCAACTGCAGCCATTTCATTGTTGTCTTTGTTTTGACACTTCAAAAATGCCTGTAACTGGCCTACTTGAAATAAATGCTTTGATTTTGTTTTTACCATGCGCGCATTTTCATCAATTTTCGGTTTCTACCGATAAAATATTTTTTCCGTCCTAGTCCGAAAAAAATATATTTTCAAACCAAACTTATAATTACTTTATATTATTATGAGAAGATCCCGGATTTAATGTTAAAAATATTAACACTGTATTTCGTATACTCAAGACAGGAACTTCCAAAAAAAAAACTATTGACAGATGAACAACTTATGGTTTCGGTATCGTTTTTGATAGAACCTATACAGTGTGAAGAATAGTATTCTTACATGACATGTCATTTAGCAGGAGTGTCCAGAGACCCCCGAAGGGTGAATTCATCATCTCTTTGCCATTTTCCAATTATGGGGTTGGCTTCTAATCTAACCGTATGCAGCTGAATACCAGTATTATACATTGAGCGACTGCCTATCTGACCTGCATCACCCAATCACTAGGGTTATCAGAGGTCGAATCCAAATAAATAAAAAAACATTACCATTAACATTACTCATCATCACTTCCTAATGACGTCAAAAACTCGTTATAACCCTAAACCAATAGGAAGAATATTTAATGAGAGAAAGAAAGGTTAATATACGGCATCGTGTATCGTACAAAACATTGGATTAAATTAGAAGCATCGTTACTTAATTATTTATTACATTTATACCCAGCTGCTGTCAAGGCTACCTAATTAGTGGATACCAATCGATCTCTGAAGCACTATTCGACCTATATATCGGTATGGTGCGAATGTGATATTCGGTAGCTATGTACTGTAAAGATTGCTGCCAACCAAACTAGACGTATAATTATGTGACAGGCATGAACATATTGCTGTGAAATGAGTGCGCTGGCTGCGGGTCATCAATCAAGGAAATTAATTTAAAATATGAATTAGTTTAATAAAATTTTAAATTTTCCTTTTGTTTACGGAATGTCATTACTTCCTAGAATAAGATCCTTAATAGCAACGCTATCGAATGATGTATTAATCAATCAATCAATCAAATTGTTTATTTCGAACTATTGTTCGAAATAAACAATTTGATTGATTTTTTTATTGATTTTTTTTGAGTACCACCAACCCATATGGACTATTGTCCAAATGGGTTGGTGGTGAGTACTTAAGAAACTACGTTAGTACGACTTTATGAGAAAACAGTTGGTAAATCAAACAATGCTTGCCCTTTATGTTCCAGGGCCGCGGTATCTCTTTCGAATAGTCCCGCAGCATGATGATGGCGCCTTAGGACTTAAAATGAATAGTTATGCCCTCGTTGTAGACACAACGAGGGCATAACTTTTGCTTGCTTTTGATTGCTTGGAGGGACTTTTTACTTTTATTATCTACTAGCGCATGCTCGCGGTTTTGCCCGCGTGAAGTTCGGTAACTATCCCTGGGGATCATACTACTGGGATAAAAATGTATCGTATTTGTTTATCCAGGTTATAAGCTATGTGCCAAATTTCATCCAAATCCATCATTATAATATCAGTAAGAAGTTTTTTCCCTGCGTATCTATCCTGTCTCTAATTTACACATCACTATCATTATTTGAACCAGAATGTGTCTATGTTCCTCGCTCACTACCGCATGACATTGATATTTCTCATGTTATGTCGATTGCCTTCACTCTCTATATCACTTTAAAAAATACTAGATGATACAGACAATTTCTTGCAGGTCCCGGTTACCAGATACGAAAAAGAAGAATGTTTTAAAATCTATGGCCCTCACAGACATCTGAAGAACGGATATAACCACACCACGCAAATGTGCTACGGTGATAAAGAAGTGCTTAAAGACACGTGTGAGGTACAGTTATTATCACAAGTTCAAGTAGTAGCTTTGATTATTGAGTTTATTTTGGAACAAGAATATCTATCGGATGTCGTACTAGAATGACAACCTCAGTTGCATGACTCAAATTGAGAAAGTCAAGTATAACTACTTGGCTAGCTCTTTGCTTGCCTCAGATTTTACTGTTTAACTGACACGATGACACAAAGTAAAGGCGAGGGCCGGAGGGGTACGTATTGACGCCCCTTTGCAGGAACAGCACACTACACCCCCTCTACAACGTACAGCTACCTCAGACAACATGTCAGGTAGTGGTAGACCTGTGATAAATAATACTGACTTCTTTTATCATCCAGGGTGACAGCGGTGGACCACTGCAGTACCGCCGTAACGATTATACTGATAAACTATTCTGCATCTTCACTATCACCGGAGTGACGTCTTACGGCAGTCAGTGCGGCATCGCTCCCAGTCCAGGGATTTACACCCGAGTCATCTACTACGTACCTTGGATACAGAGTATCGTGTGGGCGTAACTGGACCATTGGACATGGAAAAGCGATGGAGTTTAATAAAAAGTTTTAATATTAGACCCTCTTTTAGTGACTCACTCGGTTTCTGAATTAAGTATTTGATGTTTAGAACCTGTCAAACTCTACTTTGGTATAAAATTTGATTATTTCGATGAAATCACGGTGAGAGAATAGGTACTGCCAAAACTTGAACGGTTTGCAACTTCAAATACTCACAAACTATTTAATAATAATTGAGAAACCGTCTGATAGCCATAAAATGATTACCTCACCCGTAGCTATCTTGCAACCACCACGTGTCTTGTCAACGCCTTTATTTTTAACCGACTTCAAAAAAAAGGAGGAGGTTCTCAATTCGGCAGGTATATATATATATATATTTTTTTATGTATGTACACCGATTACGCCGAAGTTTCTGAACCGATTTACGTAATTCTTTTTTTGTTTGATGCGGAATAGTTTCGAATTGGTCCCATAAAAATTTGATTTAGGTAGGCTTATTAGTTTTTATTTTATGAGCATTTGACTCTGAAGTCTGTTACTTGTTTGTTGTTGTGGAGTTACTTTCGCATTTATTATATTAGTAAGGAAGTAAGAATACGCCTATTACCATGAAATGTATGGTTTACAATGTAAAATGAACGCATAGAAAATATTTGTATAGGATATTGCCACTAAAAATAAAAAAACTTTTTGCAAAAAATAAAACCGACTTCAAAATCACAAAAAAAGTGAAAAATAATTTTAGCTTCAGAAGTCGGTGCCAAAAAGCTGAATCAAACAAACTAAAGTCACCGACTTCTGAAGCTAAAATTATTTTTCACTTTTTTGTGATTTTGAAGTCGGTTTTATTTTTTGCAAAAAGTTTTTTTATGTTTTCATTTATATTATTTGTGTGGTTACAGGTAAATAAACATTTCAAATAAGTAATTTACTTGAAAGTGACTCCGACTGAGTTATTTTCAACTAAATAACAATTTCCTTAACTTAACCTGATATACCAAAGATACATGTACATGTACAACACATTCTCAAGACAATACCTAACCCGAATAAGAACATACAAGGTGTAATAGAAATAACTGAAAACCCCATAAGGGGTCATTGTATTTATTGTCAGTGTGAACTGCTTGTTTATACAGGGTGGGTAAAAATCGGGAATCAAACGAAAAAGGGCGATAGTTGTGGTTAGCAAGGTAATTTTTTGTAGGTAATTTTTTTTTTACAATAACGTTCTAAATTTAGAAATAATTTTTCATCAGACTTAAAAGATATTGAAAAAAGTGTCAATACTCATAAATGATGGTAGTTGTGTCATAAAAGCAGACCTAGAAGCAACTAAACACCATTTTTTGTTTTAAAATAGGTACCCATTTCAGTCAAATTGCCTATTTATTAAAAATTTCGATATTTTCGTAAAAAAACACTGTAACAGGTAATAGTCATAACTTTTTCTGAGATCAAGTGCCACGGAGATATTTTGTACTACAAATAACCCCAACTATCGCCTTGTTTCGTTTGATCCACGATTTTTTTCCCACCCTGTTCACTTATTGATTATTATTAAACTTATTGAATGTTTACGTAACTCAAATTGTAAGGAACAGTAGATTTTAGAATCATGTCAGACAGTCGCGAAAACAGCTTTTGAATAATGACATAATGCCAAACCAGTCAACACCTCCAAATCGTTACTGGAGGTGTTTACTGGTTTCCCACATTATTGCCCATCATCCTTTATTTCTAGGACATTATTCATTAGTACATTTTGATAATCCCCTTTTGTCCTTAACTTTTAATAGAAGATTTCGTTATTATTTCGTCCTCATCGCAATTTATTTGTAGTTTTTGGCGCAGATCCTTGATCCCGTCTATGGCCACACGATGCTTTCTATCCATGGTATGTAATTAATGACCCTGGTGTAGATACCGGAGCCAGCAGCGATGCCACACTGCCTGCCGAATGATGTAACGCCAATGACTGTGTAGATGCACTCTATACCAGCATGATGGGTTTCGAACGTTTGAAGAGGTCCGCCGCTGTCACCCTGTATAATAATATATTAATAAGTAGGTACGTTGTTATGATTATTATTTCATAAACGAAATAAAAGCGATTATTTCAAGATTCAAGATTCAAGATTCAAGATTCTTTATTTGCATGAAATATGGTGGTTACATGGTCTTACAAATAATAAGGTTTCACATATTTCGCTTACTTCTTTCAGCATGCAAACTTAAAATTAAATTAAAATACCTAGTACAATGAATAATACCTAGTATTTTGAATTTAGGTACCTATTTACAAATTTAATAAATTTAACAAAAAAAAAAACATAAAACATTATCTTTTCCAATAATATTCTGACAATTTTAAATACCCGTGTGCAGGATAAACTAATAAAATTTGAAGAGAAAAAAGAAACAACAATATTAGATAACATCAATAAAATAAAATAAAATAGGAACTCAAGCTACTTAACTATTAGAAATGGGTTTATTTATATGTCAAAAACTCATTAATTGTATAAAATACATTATTAAAAAGCCATTTCTTCAGTTTCTTTTTGAAATAATGAATTGGTAGTTCCCTGATTAGTTTGGGTATTTTATTAAAGATTTTGACCGACATACTATAGCAATTGTTTTGGAAGAGTGTGCTTCTACATCTTGTTATGGCCAGTTTAGTGGGGTCTCTAGAGATAAACTTTTTATTTTCTATTACTTTAGTAAATAAGTTTGGGTGCTTTTTAACAAACATGCCCACTTCTAAAATGTATAAACTAGTAAGGGTGAGTAAGCCCAATTTTTTGAAAAGAGGTCTACATGACTCGAGCGGTCCGACGCCGCAAATGGCTCTGACACATTTCTTTTGGGTTATAAATACTTTTTTTGCGAAGGTAGAGTTACCCCACATAAGCAGACCGTATCTGAGTATTGAGCCAACGTAGCCATGGTACGCAGTTATAGCAGTCTTTAGACTTGACAATTTTCTAAGCCTTCTTAGTGCAAAAACAAATTTGTTTAGATTAGAGCATATGCGATTTGTGTGTGCTTTCCAATTGCAGTGTCTATCTAAGGTAATACAAATAGTATAAAGTCTATAACTATTTTAAAAAAACGCTTTTATTTACCGGTTTTACGAGCAATAGACAGGACAAAACGAAAAAAATCGTAATCCAATACTTGTTAGTACGTATAGTAACAAGTCGGTCCGCCCGCTTGTCAGGTAGCATTTTGTGTTAAAATCTTAAATGTTCGTGATGCAAAATTTTTGAATGACAAAATCTCTTTGGACAGACAAATTGTCAAAAAAAATAAGATGAAGCTACAGTCCCTGTCACAAGGAACTGTGAAAGTACTATGGTTGCCAAAGCAAAAGTATATCTCTACGGAGAACGACCGAAACTGACTTAACCTTTTACTCTTGAGTCTTGATGTTGATAGTTTTAAGTATAAATGTGGGTGGCATTATTAAGAGAAGGGCAAGATCAATGACACGTTAGATGAGTCCATCCAATCATCGTGTGACGGATGAAATGGATGGTGGTGTGTATTTTGTTAAAAAAATAAATGACTTACGACTTGATGGCTGGATAGGCGTTGACTGCTGAGATGACAAGTTTTAGAGAAGTCATCATCATCATCTGCCTAGCCTTTTCCCAGCTATGTTGGGGTCGGCTTCCAGTCTAACCGGATGCAGCTGAATACCAGTATTTTACATGGAGCGACTGCCTATCTGACCTCCACAACCCAGTTAGCACTAGGTAATACGATACCCCTTGGTAAGATTGGTTGTCAGACTATCGGTCCACCGACTACCTGTAGCGACTGTCAAAGATCTACAAATGACAGCCCGGACCAACGGCTTAACGTGCTTTCCGAGGCACGGAGGAAACTCGGTATGTAATGGGTGGTCACCCATCCACGGACCAATCTAGGTAAGCACGGCTTAACCTAAAGATCGACCCGAGCGGCTGTTCTTGTTTAGCCACGAGCTTTTTAAAGTTTTAGAGAAGTATGGAAGAAAAAGAAGACACACAGCGTCCTCCCCAAATAAACTGGGATAAGGAAGGGGAAAGATGATCAAGATCAATTTTCTTACCTCACACGTGTCTCTACCAGAGTTATCACCGTAACACATTTGCGTAGTGTGGTTATATCCGTTCTTCAAGTTCCTGTGAGGGGGGTAGTAGTTTTTACATTTGTCTTCTTCATATCTGAATACCAGGACCTATGGATAATCATTCATAATATATGATTATATTGTTAATAATTTCATATAATTAATTATGTGCAAAAGCTGCTCTGAACACGGTAAAAATTCGTTGTTAGGAAACCGGCATGTACTGGAACCGAAAATGCACCGACACGTGGCATCCACAAACGTATTGGACCCGATTAGTGGACCTACTCCCTCTCAAAGAGAGAAAGCCTGTATCCCAGCGCTGGGAACATTATAGGCTGATTATGTGGTTAATTAACGGTCTTATTTAAATAAACTTATTTGAAACAAGCTTTAAATGTTACATTTTCTGAATAAACTTTTCTCACTTTCTGTAAAGTGTCAGCTAGCTCTTTTTTGTGGCCCAGGGCTCCCCAGCCAGTGGCATACAAATGTTCTTCTGCCTCTCCAGTTGCGTGAAGACATGCTGGTAGCACTTGTCCACTGAAGCTGATTCTGAAATGTTATTTAGGTCGATATTTATTTTTAAAAAATAGAGAGGTGTCAAGGGACACCCGGATGGAACGAAGTTCCTTTCGATGAAGTAGTGAAGGAATTGTAAAAAAAAAATTGGCACAAAAAAAACCACCACCACCACCACCACCATCACTACCATCACCACCATCACCACCATCATCACCACCATCACCACCATCATCACCACCATCACCACCATCACCACCATCATCACCATCACCACCATCACCACCATCATCACCACCATCACCACCATTACCACCATCACCACCGTCACTACCACCATCACCACCATCACCACCATCACCATCATCATCACCACCCTCACCACCATCACCACCATCATCACCACCATCATCACCACCATCACCACCACCATCACCACCATCACCACCATCACCACCATCACCACCACCACCACCACCATCACCCATCCACAGACAGACCTCGGCAACCGTTGCTTAACTTGGATCATCCATCCACAGGCAGACCTGGGCAGTCGTTGCTTACCCATCCACAGACCAAAGATGAAACGAAAATATCTGACTTGCTTTCTATAACATGCGCACGCCGCATGGCTTACAATAGCTTACTATAGCAAAAACACATTACCCTCCTTTGCGTCGCGCAGTCGGGTAAAAGTGTCGTACACACTTTTCGTCAGATTTTTTTCCGTCTAGCCTCCTTTCGCAACGCGCCATAAGGAACTACGTTCCAAAAGGTTAATGTTTGTGATAATTTTAATTTAAAATGGTCGTTTCGTGTAAATACTGGTATTCAGCTGCATACGGTTATACTGGAAGCCGACCCTGTCATAGTTGAGAAAAGTCTAAGAAGATATTATAATGGTCGTTCCGTGGATAAATGGTCGTCCATTACATATTGAAACCCCTTCATGTCTCGGAAAGCACATGGGGTCATTGGTTGGCCTTCATTTGGAATATCGTACAGGTTTTTAGAAACCCGAAAGACTGACGACCTGTCTTAGCTGGGGTTATAGTATTACCCCGAAGTCATATAATCAATCTTCACACGTAATACATAGTAATTTGTAGCTCAAGACAAGCCATTTTGAAGAATCTTTTAAGTATAGAACTAGCTTAACCCATTAAAGACTAGCGTTGCCATGTGGCAACGTGAGTAGTCGATTTCATTTACGGATCATATATCAAAAACTAAAAACTTCAGCTATCTTTTGTTATTATAATCATAAAATTAGATATACAAGTCACAAATAAGAAACGATTTGTGGTCATTTAGTTCTCAAGTTTGTGGGTAATGATTGATTCATTAGTTGGTTGTCATAAATTTTGCAGAAATGGAGCACAGAAAAACGTAAGTCTTACTTATTTTTATTTCGCGCAGTTTTTTATTTTTTCTTTGCATAATACATGTTCAGACACATCTTAAGTTTACAATAACACTAAATAGTATATATTTTTATCTGTATATTTGACGTCACGGAAGTTATTTTGCATGTTGCCATTATGGCAACGCTAGGCTGTTAAAGGTACATTTTTCCTAAAAGTGTTTATTTTTTCTTTTTAGATTGAAGTTGCATGAAATTGCAAATTTATTAGAACAAGAACTTGATGATGATTTGCAAAATATATATTGGATTTATTTAAATAGATGAGGATTCTGCTGATGAAGATTCAGGTGGCTTGATAGAAAATTTGACAGGCAGACAACTTTTGGCGGGTGCAGAAATTGTGTCTCAGAACAGAAATGAAGGCAAATCTGATGAACGTTTGATAGATCCAGGGCCCAGGTTTTTACGGGTGTTCCACTTCTGATTCACTTGAAAAGTATGGGTTACGGAGGAACAGGCACACTTCGCCAGAACAGGTTTCCAAAAGAATGCAATTCCTAAAGTTGAAACTATGAAAAAAAGAGCAAAAGGGTCGTCGAATATGCCTCTCAGGGTGATGTTGTTGTAGTACGGTGGATGGATAATTCAGTTGTGACTATCGCTCCTACTGAGCACAAAGTAAGTGCAGTGGGATTGGCGGATTGGTATTCCAAAGCAAGCAAACAAAAAATAAAAGTACCGAGACCCAATTTTATAGCGGTATATAATCAGTACATGGCAGGTACAGACCTCATGGATTCTCATGTAAATAATAATTATAGGATTGGGGTACGAGGCAAAAAATGGTGTTGACCTATTTTTACGTGGTTTGTAGATGTTACAATAAACAATGCCTGGATACTGATGCGCAAATCAGGAAAGGATATTTCACAGCTGATATTTCGTCGTGAGATAGTACACATACTTGAAAAAGTATGGAATCCCTCCTAAATCTAGTGGTCGACCATCTACCTCCAGATGTGGATCTTGGGTTTTGGAAGGAGTTAGATATGACGGTAAAAATCACTTTCCAAAATCAGTAGAAAAGAAACATAGAGCTCTGTGTTGGAGCTGACTGTAAAACTATTGGAAGAGTTATATATTCAAAAAAGATGTTGTTTTATGTATTAAATATTTTTAAAATTATCATTATGTAATTATCTTTGCATTTTCATAAATATATACCAAATAAATAAAAGAAATATTCAAAAGCTTCTTATTTTTCTAAAACCGCTAAATATCGGATTTTTGTACCTCGTTCGACCTAGCGTTGCCATATGGCAACAGTCGAAAACTCAAAATTGCGAGATTTTGAAATTTTTTTTTTGTCATATTCGTAATATCTGGTCATCATTCAACCCAAATATAAACATAAAAACACAAAATTTGAATTTCAAAAACTCAGTCCCTAATGGGTTAATTACAACAATTCACGGGAGGATCATTGCAACACAACTTCTTAACTCACTCTGTATCAGTCTCGAGCAGTGCGATGTCGTGGTATTTTGAGGGTGGCTTGTACTCCGGGTGAGGGATCCTCCTCTTCACGTTGTAAATCTGCCATAGCTGAGGAGGATCCGACCGCTTCAATATACCCAGAGCTACGTACTTCACTGGGCCTCTGAAAATATATTTTATTTATTTATTGCAAAATAGATATATTATGCATTACTATGGGGCTAAATTCACCGTAAAATTCGGGAATTCACCGTCACCCAAGCGAAAACAGAGCAGGTTGCTAGTAAAGAATATTTTCCGTCTTAAAATAACAGTATAAACTGCTAAATAATGATCGATCAACTAGAATAAGCGACGCTAGTCGAACTCAGGATGGGTAATCATTACATACCGAAACCCACGCAAGCTTCGCAAAGCACGTTTATAAGTGTATCTCGGCTGCCGTTCAATGACCTTCAGCCATACCTACGGGTGGTCACAAGCCCGAAAGTCTGACAAACAAATGACGTAGGGCCATCGTGTTACTCATTACTTGAATTGTGGGGGTCGAATAGGCAGTCGCTTCATAATAGGTGTAAAAATACCCTTAACGAAGCAGAAAGGCACTTGATCTCCCTGTCATGGCGACCATTTTTTTTATTCTAGACCGTATCTGGGAACCTCTAGTTACGGAGACATTGGGGGTCAAAGTTCTAACTTTTTCACAAGTTTTTTTTTATGTTATAACCTTACTTTAAATACCTCTAGCACCCCCAAACTATTCAGTGCATCCATCAGCACAATTTTTTGAGTCATTGAGTCATACCGTAAATCGAGATTTTTCACACCAGAAAAAAGTCGTTTCCCAGCATTCCTTTTTGCGTAGAGTTAATTCATGCACAGAATGCTTGAGTGTTTACACCTTGTATAAGATACTACATTTAGCTGCATCCAGTAGACTGGAAGCCGACGCCAAAAGGCAACGTAGAAATGCAGATGACGGTTTTTTTTTAAACTTGATTGTTTCTAAAGTAAGCAACTTACGCGGTGGGACTAGACAAACAATGACCAGCAGTTAGAATGAATCTTTCACTGATAATAGTACTTCCGCACAGCCAGTCAGCTGCTGCGACATCCAAACCATACCCCAGCAAACCCTAATGAAAGAAAATATATTTATTATTTTGAGACGCCATTAAAACTGAATCAAAATAAAAGAGGAGCTCGTTTCTAAATTGTAACAGCTGACTTGAAATTTTGGATGAAATGCCGTAAGTCGTAAATGCTCTTAAAAGTTCATCTGTATACAGTGTGGACGGGCACCGAACGTACAAATGGGTCAGTTACAGCTGACCCACCTTTTCATAAATTGTTGAGATTATTTTGAAAACGAATCGACAGAATTTTATAATTCTTTAATATTATATTTATTTACACCATTGTAAAAAAAAAACAGCTATTTCCTACAAAAGAGCAATACCTACACGGTTTACATATATGAAACAGTATATTATTTTACTGAAAACATGGTAATACCAGTAGTCAATTGACTGTCTTTTGTTTTAAATTTATCAACTGCTTACCATATGTGGAAACTCTTCTCTGTAAGCATCGACGCCTCCATACGATGCGGAGAAGCTCCGTCTACTTATATGCACTTCATTGCAGTTTTTGTCGGGATTGTGCCATCTTATCATTGTAGCGTCATGATATACCTTACATGAGTAATCTAATTTGTGTATGTATTCAATACATTCTGAAAAATGAAAGTGAAACAATTCACAAATTACAAAAAACGTAGGAAAATTTAAATTTCGCGGGCTACCCTAGCGCTTCCATCTTAAAGGACTGTAGGCAACAAGGAGTTCGAAATTAAATAAAAAACATTTACTTACTGTCTTGACTTTTCTGTCCAGTTTTGTGCATGATACCCACATTTGGATTTATGACGAAGTTTCTGTAAACAAAACAATGCACGCAATTAATATTTAATAAAGCCAATAAAGCTTTGGCTGGGCAATGAGAACACGTTAATGCCAATGATTGGTGATTTTTGCTATTGGACAATGAATGATTACAAAACCTAGCTATGTCTAGTACTCGATGACCTTTTTTTTTCGGATGGGAAATCATCAAATGACTCCTCCCGCTCTGGGCGGAGCGGAAGGGAGTGTCAGACTTTTACTGACTAAAACCATCCATGTTCCTTCTTTTGCCCTTTATGATCCAGGGCCGCGGTATCTCTTTCGTACAGTTCCGCAGCCCTGGCAGGCATCTGCCCTTGCGGGCCCCTCATTATTGCTGACATCTCTTTGAGGCGCGCGTGGAACACGAACGCGCCGTCGACACGGCCTGTCGTCATACGACGGACGGACAGCGAGCTAGCCCATTACTCACCGTCCACAGGCCCGCGAGTACTCGATGACCTTACCTTGTATTGTTGAACGTACAGTCTGTACAGCATATTACTGGCTCCTTTCCTCGAAAAGAACATATCTGCAAGTAAAACATGAAGTGATTAAAATAGTTACATACACTCACGGTTTAAATACGCTGCACTGGTCACTGAAGGTCTAATTTTGCTTGCTCAATGCACGATGTAATCTAATTAACTCCTACAGCGACAGCGTAAATTGCCCTACTATCAGTGGACAGAGGGCAATTAACACTGTCGGTAAAAAATGAAATTCAGTTGGTAATTGAAATGTAACGCTGACTATAAAATAAAACAGATATAATTTAAATTTCATGAAATACTTAGTCCATTTAAAAGGTTTTAGATTGATGATAACTGAACATTGTTGAAATTTGATCATCATTATTAAGTAATATTATATAATTCTCTATGCAATAATAGTCTGCTCTGCCTCATAAGAATGCGTAGTACTCGTACAGTCTTGAAAAAAAATTTGAAAATTAACAAGAGGCAACAATCTATAGCTCGCATGTCTCTTTGCTTTTTTCGCAGTGTCAGAGAGAAGGTATGCACTTTATTGTTTGACGTTGTTTTTTTTTTTTAAATTTGAGGTGTTAGCTGTATTCGATTTATTTTAATTTATTTGATTTTAATTGATACTATTGGAATTAGTCTGATTTTATTATATTTTAATTGGTTTTATTTGATTTTATTTTGATTCTATTTAATTTTATCTGATCTTATTTGTTATATCTTTGGGATTTCTATAAAGTTATGTATGGAAATAGGTGTTATTTACCTGAAATAAATGAATTTATTATTATTATTTTACTAGACACATTTTAACGTACTCACTGGTGCATAATCCTGGTCCTTAGAATCAAGATAACTGCTCAAACAATCGTAAATGCTGACACATTTCCCAGGGACACCGTTCCTCACGCAGGTAGAGCCTGTAAATCCACACAAATATTACGGTTACTGAATGCCTGCATTACCCCACAGCTGGATAGAGGCTTATCTCCATGCCCTCCACTTCTTTCTATCTAGTGCTAGTGTGGGTCACTTGTTTTACATTGTATTTGGTTTGTACAGGTCGTCCCGCCATTATATTCACGGTCAGCCGCGTCGCTGTCTAGTTGAGTCAGGGTACCACAAAGTCCATTGCGGCATACGGCATACGAGGCCAGTCCAGTACCACTTCAGTTTAGCGGCATTTCGAGCAACGTCAGTAATCTGTGTTTGATGACACACCTTCACGTAAATTCAATAGCTCACTAGTCGCACCAGAATAACATAATAACAACACAATTAAGTGACGTAACATCGTGATCGTGCTTAAACAAGATCCACACGAGAGTTTCACATATCGTTTAACATAGAACTGAGTAAAAACTTGTCTTTTTATAGTAACAGGTTAACACAATAAAATTAAAACATCGAAATCAACAAGCACAGATAATCGAGTTCTCTGGTTACATTTTAAGGTGTTGGTTTTCATGCAATTTTTCCTTATCTTACACTCTCTCACTCTTGGCTTGTCGTACACGGGTCAATCGAACAAAAAGTAAGGTTATGTTAGATACTAATATTATTAAAAAAATATATTTTTAATTATACACACTTTTCACTAAACTGCTAATTTACTATTTTTATAATAAGTGTCTAAAGATATATTTTAAAATATGACCCATTTAAAAGAGTGGGGTGAGGACGACTTCTGAACATTAAAAAGATGTGCTCTAACCCAGTGGACGGACTTTGATAGATTATTAATTCAATACATATCTGTCAGAACCACACCTTCATTAATTTATAATACCAATTGCAAATAAGCTGCCTGATATTTTGTCTCTTTGATTGACTAAACCACTTCAGAACTGGTTTGTACATCACGTGTTAATCCGGATGTATTTGACCTTGATAACGTTTACTTAGGTGTGGGAAATGGTCACAAGTGCACGACGAAGTAATATTGAAAATTCTACCCTGAAGAACACGAAGTAAAGCTCAGTTTCCAATGCTTTACTGTGAGAGAAGTCGGTGTCGAGTCGTTATGCGCGAAGTCATCTCAGATCTGTCTGAATATTTATTTATATATTAGGGTAACTTTGTTTATCAGAGAATATTTTGGAGAGGCCTTTGACCAGCAGTGAGACCAGCATTCTAGCCTAATACAGAACTGGTCAAGAGCAAGTTGGAGTCACATTTTCCGAACTAAAATACACAGCTGTCTATGGAACTGCCATGTATTTTGTGTGTACATAAATAAATATATTGTGTAAACTACAATTCTCTAAAAAAAACTACACCCGCGTGTATGCATCTCGCACAAGAACTGACACTCAGTCGGATCAGCAGATCGGTGCTCAGTTGATACATTTGTAAACCAGCAACGAGGAAACTCACTTACATAATATCACGCCTTGTGATCCCCGAAGGGTTAGGCAGAGGTGTGCCTAACAAGTACACCCACAATTCGCCAGTTATAGTGTATATTCCATGTAAAAGCGAGCGAGCCTATTGCCATCAACCGGGCACAAATTCAGACTCCACGGCTGCTACTGAGAAATTCCTGATGAACAAACTCGATAACACTTTGCCCAACTCGGGAATTGAACCCAGGACCTCATGCTCAGCAGTCGCGCTTACTACCACTAGACCAACGAGGCAGTCCTAACTAACTTACATCAACTGAATTCACGCAGAGTTCATGAAAACGTACCTTGACTTAATTATAAAGTTTCAGCTGTGGGTGAAATTGGCACCTGCATACAAAATACAAGGTTTCTGGTAAAACTTCGGTATAATTTTCATTTAAGGTCAATTTAGTTATTATATTGCTTACCTGTTGGTATAGTAGTCGCAAATGGTATTGCTAATACGGTTGTTGGCTTTTCCATTAGATTTTTTTCAGAACCAGCCCGGATTCTGGGTTTGTGCCTAAACATTAACAGTAAGCTCAAATCTATGTGGGAAAAAAAGTGGAGAAATCGTGACCGTGTGACTGCTTGCTGTCACCATTGGTGAGGAACTCGTGGCCAGCAACAGACGCAGTGGATGGGTGACCGTCCAGTACAAACCAAGATCCCTCCGAGCATCGGAAAGTGCGTAATACAGTCGCTCAGTC
This sequence comes from Eurois occulta, assembly GCA_950022335.1. Classification (NCBI taxonomy): domain Eukaryota; kingdom Metazoa; phylum Arthropoda; class Insecta; order Lepidoptera; family Noctuidae; genus Eurois; species Eurois occulta. The sequence goes on along the minus strand of OX465492.1, from coordinate 7,316,533 downwards.
CCATCTTCATTCTTTATTTTCTTTAAAATAAGACGTTGCCATATTAGGAATTTCTCCTGTATCGTGGGTGAGTTTAGAAACATTTAAAATCACATACACAAACAGCCAGACCCGGAACCACAACCTAAATATTTGTTCCGTCTGTGGATCAAACTCGCAAAACGCAGCGCAGCAGTCAATCGCTCAGTTACTGCGCCAACCGTGGCGTCAATTCTTATATTAATTTATTTTTTATTAATGGAGTATCCGGATATACTGGAAACCGACATCAACATAGTGGATAAGGCTACGCAGGATAGACAAATTTTCTCGTGCGTACAAGTGTAACTACAACATTATGCACGGTGCGTCATACAACGGGCCAGAAACTAGTATTTTGAATTATTCATGTAGAACATTCTGTGTTGTTTTATGTTCCCAGTCTGACAGTTTGCACGACACGATGCGGTCTGTTGACATGTTTGAGCTATTGAAGTAGTACCGAACTAGAAACACCGATGGTCGTGTGCACCAAACATTGGATTTTACAGACAGAGCTTGTTGGAATACGAAGGTGTCATCTTAAATATATGAAAACCTAGTACATTTTATTGAATTAGTTGGTCAGATGTTGATGATACGCTTTGATAACTTATAATGGGCATAAGAAGTGTTCCGTGTCATGTTTCTTTGCGTCCCTGATACTTTCATAGCACGGTTATGGAATGATACGGTGTAGTGACTCCGTTGCCGTTTTTGTCGTACTTGAGTTTAGTTTTTTGGTTGCATATTAGAAAATCAAAACTTTCTCGAGCAAATTTCAAAAGAACAATTAACGAAATAACAAAATTTAAATGACCAAATGTTTTATTAAGAAAAAAATTAAAATCCTAATGTATGTGACATCAAATGAACGACTGATCAAAAGTTGCTAGATATAATTTTAAATTATCAAATCATTCAACCGTCTAGGGTTAGCGTTTCCGTCAGCAGGTCGACGGAGCCACGCTGCGCGGGGCTCCTATTTCTGTCTGCAGGGTTTACAGGAACCTAACTAACCGAACCTCGGGGTGGCCCAGACGTCGACCGTCTAGGGTTAGGGTTTCTGTCAGCATCTGTTAAATTTCAATTACGTTATATTAGTCAATCCATTTGATAATTAATAATTTATCCAGTAATCCATTTTGACCTATAAACGATTTGGTCAATAGTGTAATAAATAATCTAAACATTGATATTCCAGACTTTGGTCAGCTGAACTTTTGATCAAATGACCATCGTTACCTATTTTAAACTTTGTTGTTTTGTACGTTGTTCTTTTGAAATTTGCTGAGGAAAGTTTTGATTTTCTAATATGCTACCAGTTTTTAGTAGTCAATGCCTGCCCCTCTCTAACTGTGCGCAATGTGGAATACACTTTTTGTATGGACTTCTTTGTGCGCAGTATGGAATACCTCCAGTCGGTCATCATCAGATAATTATGAGGTAAAAAGTACATAAATGACTATAGTTACGTAGACGCTTCCTAAAAGTATTAGCCAGGGAATCGTCTCATTCGGGATTAACGAACTAACCTCCAACTCACAAACTAAATAGAAGTAAAAGTTTCGTCAGAGCTTCTCTAGATCGAACTGTATACAAATAGGTATTGAGGACAACTCATTTGCTTGTTTACTGATAGCAGCAGGCCGAAACTGAAGTTCTGCCTGGTTCTTTGAATCCTGGTTTTTTGAATTGTTTTTAGGGTTCCGTACCTCAAAAGGTAAAAACGGAACCCTTATAGGATCACTTTGTTGTCCGTCTGTCTGTCTGTCTGTCTGTCTGTCTGACTGTCAAGACCTTTTTTCTCAGGAACGCGTGGAGGTATCAAGCTGAAATTCATATCAAATACTCAAGTCTATGGTCTCTTGGAGCTGTGAAAAAATCAAACTTCTAAGTCAACGCGATCAAAAGATACTCCCGTTTATGCCGCAAATTTTCGACACTCGCAAGGGAATCAAAACCTACAGGGTACTTCCCGTGAACTCAGAATCTTGAAATTTGGTATGAAGCAACGTCTTATAGCAGAGATATAGGAAAAATTGCGAAAAGTATACATTTTTAGTTATATCATATAATAAAAATATTTTTAATAATTTTAAACTTACTACCCCTTTCCTCATGAACGCGTAGTGGTATTATATTGAAATTCATATCAAATACTCAAATCTATAATACCTTTAAGCTGTAACAAAATCAAACTTCTATGTCAACGCAATCAAAAGAAACAGGAATTAAAACCGCATATTTTGAAACTCGCCACTACTCGCAAGGGAATCAAAACCTACAGGGTACTTCCCGTGAACTCAGAATCTTGAAATTTGGTACGAAGCAACGTCTTATAACACAGATAAAGGAAAAATTGCGAAAAGCATAAATTTTTAGTAACATCATATAATAAAAATATTTTTAATAAATATAAACTTATTACCCCTTTACTCATGAACGCGTAGTGGTATTATATTGAAATTCTTAACAAATACTCAAGTCTATAATATCTTTAAGCTGTAACAAAATCAAACTTCTATGTCAACGCAATCAAAAGAAACAGGAATTAAAACCGCATATTTTGAAACTCGCCACTACTCGCAAGGGAATCAAAACCTACAGGGTACTTCCCGTGAACTCAGAATCTTGAAATTTGGTACGAAGCAACGTCTTATAACACAGATAAAGGAAAAATTGCGAAAAGCATAAATTTTTAGTAACATCATATAATAAAAATATTTTTAATAAATATAAACTTATTACCCCTTTACTCATGAACGCGTAGTGGTATTATATTGAAATTCTTAACAAATACTAAGTCTATAATATCTTTAAGCTGTAACAAAATCAAACTTCTACGTCAACGCAATCAAAAGATACAGCAATTAAAGCCGCATATTTTGAAACTCGCAACTACTCGCAAGGGAATCAAAACCTAAAGGATACTTCCAGACGACCTGGAATCTTGAAATTTGGCATGAAGCAACGTTATAAAGTACACATATAGGAAAAATTCCGAATATCTTAAATTTTTAGTTACATCACAGCTTTCCACATTGTTATGTTATGGATTTCATTTAGCAATAAAAATACCATAACTTTTACTTATATACCTACAGGTTTGTACGGAACCCTCGGTGCGCGAGTCTGACTCGCACTTGGCCGGTTTTTTTTACTATGGACACTTTTAACGTGCATATCTTGCTACATCGCTCTCACATAATGTATCATCTCAACAAGGTTTTGTAAAAATATTCTGATTTAAAAGAGTGTCCATGGAGGTTTCTGCCCGGTCTTCTCCAAAGAGATCTACGTTAGGGAATGGGCAACTACAGTACTTTCACAGTTTTTATGCCTTGTGACACAGTCCCAACACTCCCAAGTGCAGCCATTTCATTGTTGTCTTTGTTTCGACAATTCAAAAATGCCTGTAACTGGCCTACTTGCACTAAAGCACTATTCGACCTATTTATCGGTATGGTGCGAATGTGCTATTCGGTAGCTATGTACTGTAAAGATTGCTGCCAACCAACCTAGACGTATAATTATGTGACAGGCATGAACATATTGTTGTGAAATGAGTGCGCTGGCTGCGGGTCATCAATCAAGGAAATTTATTTAAAATATGAATTAGTTTAATAGAATTTTAAATTATCCTGTTGTTTACGGAATGTCATTACTTTTTAGAATAAGATCCTTAATAGCAACGCTATCGAATGCTGTATTAATCAATCATCAATCAAATTGTTTATTTCGAACAATAGTCCATATGGGTTGGTGGTGAGTACTTAAGAAACTACGTTAGTACGACTTGCCCTCGTTGTAGACACAACGAGGGCATAACTTTTGCTTGCTTTTGATTGCTTGGAGGGACTTTTTACTTTTATTATCTACTAGCACATGCTCGCGGTTTTGCTCGCGTGAAGTTCGCTAACTGTCCCAGGGGATCATACTACCTGGATAAAAATGTATCGTATTTGTTAATCCAGGTTATAAGCTATGTGCCAAATTTCATCCAAATCCATCCTCACAAACTTTCGCATTTATAATACCTATCAGTAAGAAGTTTTTTCCCTGCGAATCTATCCTGTCTCTAATTTACACATCACTATCATTATTTGAACCAGAACGTGTCTATGTTTCTCGCTCGCTACCGCATGACATTGGTATTCCTCATGTTGCGTTTGCCTTCACTCTCGATATCACTTTAAAAAATACTAGATGATACAGACAATTTCTTACAGGTCCCGGTTACCAGATACGAAAAAGAAGAATGTTTCAAAATCTATGGCCCTCACAGACATCTGAAGAACGGATATAACCACACCACGCAAATGTGCTACGGTGATAAAGAAGTGCTTAAAGACACGTGTGAGGTACAGTTATTATCACAAGTTCAAGTAGTAGTTTTGATTATTGAGTTTATTTTGGAACAAGAATATCTATCGGATGTCGTACTAGAATGACAACCTCAGTTGCATGACTCAAATTGAGAAAGTCAAGTATAACTACTTGGCTAGCTCTTTGCTTGCCTCAGATTGTACTGTTTAACTGACACGATGACACAAAGTAAAGGCGAGGGCCGGAGGGGTACGTATTGACGCCCCTCTGCAGGAAACAGCACACTACAACCCCTCTACAACGCACAGCTACCTCAGACAACATGTCAGGTAGTGGTAGACCTGTAATAAATAATACTGACTTCTTTTATCATCCAGGGTGACAGCGGTGCACGATCTCCCGCGAGGCGGCGAGCCTCCTTGCCGGATTGCCGCCATGGGATCTGGAGGCCATAGTCCTCGCGCGCCTGCACGAGTGGCGCGCGGAGGTACAGAGCCGGGGGGTAACTCCGCTGCCGCGGCATATTGTCGCGTGGCGGACAGACCTCCGCCGTGATCTCATGGCGACATGGAGAGAGCGACTATCGCAACCCCGTTCAGGGCACGCCACAATAGTGGCGGTAAGTCCCCTCTTTGAGGAGTGGCTTGAGAGGCGCCACGGCGCCCTCACCTTCCGCCTGACGCAGGTCCTCACCGGACATGGATGTTTCGGGAGGTACCTGTACCGAATCGGGCGGGAGGAAACGCCCGGATGCTACAATTGCGAGGATCGACCGGAGGACACGGTGGAGCACACCGTGGAGGTCTGCTCTGCTTGGGCGGAGCACCGCCGTGTCCTCGTAGCGGCGATTGGCGGCGGCGACCTCTCGCGTCCGGCCCTGGTTCAAGCCATGGTCCGGGGCGAGAGGGAATGGGAAGCCGTCGCCTCCTTCTGCGAAGCAGTCATGCTAGCGAAGGAGGCGGCGGAACGTGAGAGGGAGAGAACCTCCTCACGTCCCAGCCGCCGCGGGAGAAGCACCGGGCGTCGGGGGCCACGCCGTGATGGCTCTCGGCCACCGTAGGCGCGGGCCTGTGGACGGCGAGTAATGGGCTAGCTCGCCGTCCGTCCGTCGTATGACGACGGGCAGGCCGTGTCGACGGCGCGTTCGTGTTCCACGCGCGCCTCAAAGAGTTGTCAGCATACGGGAGGGGCCCGCAAGGGCCGGTGCCTGCCAGGGCTGCGGGACTGTTCGAAAGAGATACCGCGGCCCTGGAACATAAAGGGCCAATGAAGGAACATGGGTGTTTTTTAGTCAGTAAGAGTCTGACACTCCCTTCCGCTCCGCCCAGAGCGGGAGGAGTCATTTGATGATTTCTCACCCCCCAAAAAAAAAAAAAAAAAAAAAAAAAAAAAAAAAGGGTGACAGCGGTGGACCACTGCAGAACCGCCGTAACGATTATACTGATAAACTATCTGCATCTTCACTATCACCGGAGTGACGTCTTACGGCAGTCAGTGCGGCATCGCTCCCAGTCCAGGGATTTACACCCGGGTCATCTACTACGTACCCTGGATACAGAGTATCGTGTGGCCGTAACTGGACCACTGGACATAGACAAGCGATGAAGTTTAATAAAAAGTTTAATTAGGTATATGATGTAAAGAACCTGTCAAACTCTACTTTGGTATAAAATTTGATTATTTATTTAGTTATTTCGAATTAATATACAATTTGAACATTTCGATCAAAAAAAAAATTAAAAATTGTTTATTTCTTCAACAAGATTACACAAATTTGTTTGTGATTGGAGCCTTCTTTTAAGCAAACAATGCCTGTATTAGAAGACTCCGCACTTCCATAACAAGAGAAAGAAAATTATTATTAACATTAACCAAGTTAAGTAGACAAGATTGCTATTAGTACAGTTTGTGTGAGTGTGTGTATGTGTGTGTGGGTTCACTATCCATTTGCATAAAATGTTAAGACCTAATATAACTTAGCATAATTTTGTTTGGCATAATTATACTTTCGCATAATATAATTACGCATAACAGCTTACGCATAATTTTTTAAGCATAATTTCTCTAACCATAATAATGATGAAGCATAATATTCTAAAGCATAAATTTATTAAGCATAAAGTTCTAAAGCATAACTTTTTTATACGCCCTAGCTTTTTTGCCCGAAGAGGATAATTATACCAATTTATTTCGACGATTGGAAAAAAGCCATATCTCCTGAATCAGGTAATAAATAACATATTAATATAATATACCGTATTGAACAATTTTGTGGGTTTTTTTTTCGCTGTAGGAAGCATGAAGCAAGCAAGCATACAGCATGCAAGCAAGCATGCAAGCAAGCATGTAGCAAACAAGCAAGCATGCAGCATGCAAGCAAGCATGCAGCATGCAAGCAAGCATGCAGCATGCAGCATTCAAGCGAGCATGCAACATGCAGCAGGCAGGGTTTCTGTCACGGCTCCGGCGCTGCGGGCCTCCGACGGCCCCACGCGTGCTAATCGTCGCAGACGGCTTTCGCTCACCACCGCAGCTTCGGCTTGTTGGCCGGCTTCGCCGGCCAGCCTCAGCCGCGGCGGCTCGCTCGCAGCCACCTGCTCCTCAGCCCGCGGGCCGCCTCGCACCTACGCGCCTACGCGATTTGAAATTACACTCTAGGGGTAGGACAAACAAGACTACGTGGAGTCGGTTTTGCAGCAATTCGGTTCTGTCACTAACTTTTCTTGCACAGCATATTAAATTTTTACCCAACAATATTTTGTATGCCTAAATATTATTATGCTAATAGTCATTAGGCTCACTAACGTTATGCGAATCAAATTTATGCCAAAACAAATTAGTCTTTAAGATGATTATGCCAACATAAAATGTATGCCTAAAAAAATTATGCCGAAGTATTATTATGCCAAAACAAATTGTGCCAAAATCGTTATGCCGAAGTATATTAGGACAAAGAACATTATGCGAAAAGAAGGGATCCCGTGTGTGTGTGTGTGTGTGAGATGTGTGCTTGCGTGTGTGTTTGTGTGAGAGGGTATAGATTATGTTGCAGGTTTCAAGAGTGCTTCCGTTTCCTCATACGTAAGTGGTTTGATCCAATTCAGTATAATTTTTTTGCAGTCATAGTAATGGTTTTTATATATATATATTTCTTTATTTATCCTATTATACAACCGAGCAGACCTTGTGTTGAATTGCATGGAGGCAACCAATGTGTTTGTTTGGGGGACTTCTGCAATAGCATGCTTTCTCCGTTTTGCTAGCTTAGATGCATCGTAAGGTAGGGTCTTATATATCGATGAAATCACGGTGCGAGAATACTGCCAAAACTTGAACGGTTCTCAACTTCAAATACTTACAAACTATTAAATAAAAATTAAGAAACCGTCTGATAGCCATAAAATTATTACAACCTCACCCATAGCTATCTTGCAACCACCACGTGTCTTGTCAACCCCTTTATTTTTATGTAATTTATATTATTTGTGTTGTTACAGGTAATTAAATAAACATTTTATTATTTTATCGTTTTATTTGTTATCAAATAAAATAGGTCTCTAAATTAAACTCTCAAATAAGTAATTTACTTGAAAGGACTCCGACTGAGTTATTTTCAACTAAATAACAATTTCCTCAACTTAACTGATATACTCAAGATACATGTACATGTACAATACATTCTCAAGACAATACCTAACTCGAATAAGAACATACAAGGTGTAATAGAAATAACTGAAAACCCCATAAGGGGTCATTGTACTTATTGTCAGTGTGAACAGCTTGTTTAAACAGGGTTGGTAAAAATCGGGAATCAAACGAAAAAGGGCGATAGTTGTGATTAGCAAGGTAATTTTTTGTAGGTAATTTTTTTTTACAATAACGTTCTAAATTTGGAAATAATTTTTCATCAGACTTTAAAGATATTGAAAAAAACTCATAAATCATGGTATGTAGCAACTGTCATAAAAGCAGACCTAGAAGCAACTAAACAGCATTTTTTGTTTTAAAATAGGTACCCATTTCAGTCAAATTGCCTATCTATTAAAAATTTCGATTTTTTCGTAAAAACACTGTAATAGTCATCTTTTTTCGGAAATCAAATGCCACAGTGATATGTTTTACTGCAAATAACCCCAACTATCGCCTTGTTTCGTTTGATCCACGATATTTTTCCCACCCTGTATACTTATTGAATGTTTGCGTAACTCAAATTGTAAGGAACAGTAGATTTTAGAATCATGTCAGACAATCGCGAAACAGCTTTTGAATAATGACATAATGCCAAACCAGTCAACACCTCCAAATCGTTATTGGAGGTGTTGTCTGGTTTCCCACATTATTGCCCATCATCCCTTATTTCTAGGACATTATTCATTAGTACATTTTGATAATCTTCTTTTGTCCTTAACTTTTAATAGAAGATTTCGTTATTATTTCGTCCTTATCGCAATTTATTTGTAGTTTTTGGCGCAGATCCTTTGCTACTCTTCAACATTATTGATCTATGGCCACACGATGCTTTCTATCCATGGTATGTAATTAATGACCCTGGTGTAGATACCGGAGCCAGCAGCGATGCCACACTGCCTGCCGAATGATGTAACGCCAATGACTGTGTAGATGCAGTCTAAAAAATCAAAATGATTGGATTTGGACGTTTGAAGAGGTCCGCCGCTGTCACCCTGTATAATAAAATATTAATAAGTAGATACGTTGTTATGATTATTATTTCATAAAAGAAATAAAAGCGATTATTTCAAATAGTATAGTCTATAACTATTTAAAAAAAACGCTTTTATTTACCGGTTTTACGAGCAATAGACAGGACAAAACGAAAAAAATCGTAATCCAATACTTGTTAGTACGTAGTAACAAGTCGGTCCGCCCGCTTGTCAGGTAGCATTTTGTGTCAAAATCTTAAATGTTCGTGATGCAAAATCTCTTTGGTACCGTTTGGTACAGACAAATTGTCAAAAACAATAAGATGAAGCTACAGTCCCTGTCAAAAGGAACTGTGAAAGTACTGTGGTTGCCAAAGCAAACGTTTATCTCTACGGAGAACGACCGAAACTGATATAACCTTTTACTCTTGATGTTGATAGTTTTAAGTTTAAATGTGGGTGGCTATAAGAGAAGGGTAAGATCGAAGACACTTTAGATGAGTCCATCCAATCATCGTGTGACGGATGAAATGGATGGTGGTGTGTATTTTGTTAAAAAAATAAATGATTTACTACTTGATGGCTGGATAGGCGTTGACTGCTGAGATGACAAGTTTTAGAGAAGTCATCATCATCATCTGCCTAGCCTTTTCCCAGCTATGTTGGGGTCGGCTTCCAGTCTAACCGGATGCAGCTGAATACCAGTATTTTACATGGAGCGACTGCCTATCTGACCTCCACAACCCAGTTAGCACTAGGTAATACGATACCCCTTGGTAAGATTGGTTGTCAGACTTTCGGTCCACTGACTACCTGTAGCGACTGTCAAAGATCTACAAATGACAGCCGGGACCAACGGCTTAACGTGCTTTCCGAGGCACGGAGGAAACTCGGTATGTAATGGGTGGTCACCCATCCACGGACCAAATAATCACGGCTTTACCTAAAGATCGACCCGAGCGGCTGTTCTTGTTTAGCCACGAGCTCCTCCTTTAAAGTTTTAGAGAAGTATGGAAGAAAAAGAAGACATACAGCGTCCTCCCCAAATAAATTGGGATAAGGAAGGGGAAAGATGATCAAGATCAATTTTATTACCTCACACGTGTCTCTACCAAACTTATCACCGTAACACATTTGCGTAGTGTGGTTATATCCGTTCTTCAAGTTCCTGTGAGGGGGGTAGTAGTTTGAACATTTGTCTTCTTCATATCTGAATACCAGGACCTATGGATAATCATTCATAATATATGATTATATTGTTAATAATTTCATAAAATTAATTATGTGCAAAAGCTGCTCTGAACACGGTAAAAATTCGTTGTTAGGAAACCGGCATGTACTGGAACCGAAAATGCACCGACACGTGGCATCCACAAACGTATTGGACCCGATTAGTGGACCTACCCCCTCTCAAATAGAGAAAATATTGTTCCCAGCGCTGGGAACAAAATAGGCTGATTATGTGGTTAATTAACGGTCTTATTTAAATAGACTTCTTTTAAAACAAGCTTTAAATATTACATTTTCTGAATAAACTTTTCTCACTTTCTGTAAAGTGTCAGCTAGCTCTTTTTTGTGGCCCAGGGCTCCCCAGCCAGTAGCATACAATTGTTCTCCTGCCTCTCCAGTTGCGTGAAGACATGCTGGTAGCACTTGTTCACTGAAGGTAATTCTGAAATGTTATTTAGGTCGACATTTATTAAAAAAAAAATATATATATATACGGTCGAATTGAGAAACCTCCTCCTTTTTTGAAGTTGGTTTAAAAAAAGGAAAATGTTCGTGATAATTTTAATTTAAAATGGTCGTTTCGTGTAAATACTGGTATTCAGCTGCATACGGTTATACTGGAAGCCGACCCTGTCATAGTTGAGAAAAGGCTAAGAAGATATTATAATGGTCGTTCCGTGGATAAATGGTCGTCCATTATACATTGAAACCCCTTCATGTCTCGGAAAGCACATGGGGTCGTTGGTTGGCCTTCATTTGGAATATCGTACAGGTTTTTAGAAACCCGAAAGACTGACGACCTGTCTTAGCTGGGGTTATAGTATTACCCCGAAGTCAGATAAGCAACCTTCCCACGTAATACATAGTAATTTGTAGTTCAAGACAAGCCATTTTGAAGAATCTTTTTAGTATAGAACTAGCTTAATTACAACAATTCACGGGAGGATCATTGCAACACAACTTCTTAACTCACTCTGTATCAGTCTCGAGCAGTGCGATGTCGTGGTATTTTGAGGGTGGCTTGTACTCCGGGTGAGGGATGCTCCTCTTCACGTTGTAAATCTGCCATAGCTGAGGAGGATCCGACCGCTTCAATATACCCAGAGCTACGTACTTCACTGGGCCTCTGAAAATATTTTATATTTATTTATTGCAAAATAGATATATTATGCATTACTATGGGGCTAAATTCACCGTAAAATTCGAGAATTCACCGTCACCCAAGCGAAAACAGAGCAGGTTGCTAGTAAAGAATATTTTCCGTCTTAAAATAACAGTATAAACTGCTAAATAATGATCGATCAACTAGAATAAGCGACGCTAGTCGAACTCAGGATGGGTAATCATTACATACCGAAACCCAAGCAAGCTTCGCAAAGCACGTTTATAAGTGTATCTCGGCTGCCGTTCAATGACCTTCAGCCATACGGGTGGTCACAAGCCCGAAAGTCTGACAAACAAATGACGTAGGGCCATCGTGTTACTCATTACTTGCATTGTGGGGGTCGAATAGGCAGTCGCTTCATAATTAATAGGTGTAAAAATACCCTTAATGAAGCAGAAAGGCACTTGATCTCCCTGTCATGGCGACCATTTTTTTTATTCTAGACCGTATCTGGGAACCTCTAGTTACGGAGACATTAGGGGTCAAAGTTCTAACTTTTTCACAAGTTTTTTTTTTATGTTATAACCTTACTTTAAATATCTCTAGCACCCCCAAACTATTCAGTGCATCCATCAGCACAATTTTTTGAGTCATTGAGTCATACCGTAAATCGAGATTTTTCACACCAAAAAAAAGTCGTTTCCCAGCATTCCTTTTTGCGTAGAGTTAATTCATGCACAGAATGCTTGAATGTTTACACCTTGTATAAGATACTACATTTAGCTGCATCCAGTAGACTGGAAGCCGACGCCAAAAGGCAACGTAGAAAGGCTGATAAGGCTGATGACGGTTTTTTTTTTAAACTTGATTGTTTCTAAAGTAAGCAACTTACGCGGTGGGACTAGACAAACAATGACCAGCAGTTAGAATGAATCTTTCACTGATAATAGTACTTCCGCACAGCCAGTCAGCTGCAGCGACATCCAAACCATACCCCAGCAAACCCTAATGAAAGAAAATATATTTATTATTTTGAGACGCCATTAAAACTGAATCAAAATAAAAGAGGAGCTCGTTTCTAAATAGTAACAGCTGCTCTGATTTGAAATTTCGTATGAAATGCCGTAAGTCGTAAATGCTCTTAAAAGTTCATCTGTATACAGTGTGGACGGGCACCGAACGTACAAATGGGTCAGTTACAGCTGACCCACCTTTTCATAAATTGTTGAGATTATTTTGAAAACGAATCGATAGAATTTTATAATTCTTTAATATTATATTTATTTACACCATTCTAAAAAAAAAAACAGCTATTTCCTACAAAAGTGCAATACCTACACGGTTTACATGTATGAAACAGTAGATTATTTTACTGAAAACATGGTAATACCAGTAGTCAATTGAGTGTCTTATGTTTTAAATTTATCAACTGCTTACCATATGTGGAAACTCTTCTCTGATAGCACCATCGCCTCCATACAATCCGGAGGAGCTCAAGATATCAATATGCACTTCATTGCAGTTTTTTTCGGGATTGTGCCATCTTCTCATTGAAGCGTCATGTTTGATCTTACATGAGTAATCTAATTTTTGTATGTATTCAATACATTCTGAAAAAAGAAAGTGAAACAATTCACAAATACCAAACCGACCTTCTTTTAAGGTGGATGCGTCAGAGTAGCCCGCGAAAATCAAATTTTCTTACGTTTTTTTATAATTTGTGGTTAGTTTCAAGCTGTACATTGAACGAAATATGATTTGCGACCGTAACTAATATAGTTTTACTGAGTCTTCTCTAAGTTTATTTAATACCATTCAATGACTATTTCATGAAAAAGTCATTCAATGGGATTCAATTCCCTTAGAGGTTTGTATTGATGATTTTAATGATTTATAGTTCTGTAACCACATACGTTTTACGGTCGCGAATAATATTTTGTTTAACATATAGCTGGATACTAACCAGCAAATTACAAAAAAAAAGTAGGAAAACTTGAATTTCGCGGGCTACCCTAGCGCTTCCACCAGGACTGTAGGCAACAATGAGTTCGAAATAAAATAATAAAACATTTACTTACTGTCTTGACTTTTCTGTCCAGTTTTGTGAATGATACCCACATGTCGATTTATAACGAAGTTTCTGTAAACAAAACAATGCACGCAATAAATCCTACTAATATTATAAATGTGAAAGTTTGTGAGAATGGATGTGTGGATGTTTGTTACTCTTTCACGCATAAACGGCTGGACCGATTTGGTTGAAATTTGGTATGTAGATAGGTTATACCCTGGATTAACATATAGGCTGGCGGAAGCTAGTATTTAATAAAGCTTTGGCTGGGCAATAAGAACACGTTATGCCAATGATTGGTGATTTTTGCTAGTGGACAATGAATGATTACAAAACCTAGCTATGGCTAGTACTCGATGACCGTACCTTGTATTGTTGAACGTACAGTCTGTACAGCATATTACTGACTCCTTTCCTCGAAAAGAACATATCTGAAAGTAAAATATGAAGTGATTAAAATATGTAGTTGCACTCACGGTATAAATGCGCTGCTCACTGAAGGTCTAATTTTGCTTGCTCAATGCACAATGTAATCTAATTAACCCCTACAATGACAGCGTAAATTGCCCTACTATCAGTGGACAGAGGGCAATTAACACTGTCGGTAAAAAATGAAATTCAGTTGATAATTGAAATGTAACGCTGACTATAAAATAAAACAGATATGATTTAAATTTCATGAAATACCTAGTCCATTTAAAAGGTTTTAGATTGATGGTAACTGAACATTGTTGAAATTTGATCATCATTATTAAGTAATATATAATTTTCTATGCAATAATAGTCTGTTCTTCCTCATAAGAATGCGTAGTACTCGTACAGTCTTGAAAAAAAAATTGCAAAGTAACAAGAGGCAACAATCTAAAGCTCGCATATCTCTTTGCTTTTTTCGCAGTGTCAGAGAGAAGGTATGCACTTTATTGTTTGACGTTGTTTTTAAATTTTGAGGTGTTAGCTGTATTCGATTTATTTTAATTTAATTTGTTTTATTTGATTTTAATTTATACTATTGGAATTAGTCTGATTTTATTATATTTTAGTTGGTTTTATTTGATTTTATTTTGATTCTATTTAATTTTATCTGATCTTATTGGTTATATCTTTGGGATTTCTATAAAGTTATGTGTGGAAATAGGTGTTATTTACCTGAAATAAATGAATTTATTATTATTATTTTACTAGACACATTTTAACGTACTCACTGGTGCATAATCCTGGTCCTTAAAATCAAGATAACTGCTCAAACAATCGTAAATGCTGACACATTTCCCAGGGACACCGTTCCTCACGCAGGTAGAGCCTGTAAATCCACACAAATATTACGGTTACTGAATGCCTGCATTACCCCACAGCTGGATAAAGGCTTATCTCCATACCCTCCACTTCTTTCGATCTAGTGCTAGTTAAGTGTGGGTCACTTGTTTTACATTGTATTTGGTTTGTACAGTTCGTCCCGCCATTTTATTCACGGTCAGCCGCGTCGCTTTCTAGTTGAGTCTGGGAGCCACACAGTCCATTGGGCATACGGCATGACGAGGCCAGTCCAGTCCCACTTCAGCTTAGCGACTTTTCGAGCAACGTCAGTAATCTGTGTTTGATGACACACCTTCACGTAAATTCAATAGCTCACTAGTCGCACCAGAATAACATAATAACAACACAATTAAGTGACGTAACATCGTGATCGTGCTTAAACAAGATCCACACGAGAGTTTCACATATCGTTTAAGATAGAACTGAGTAAAAACTTGTCTTTTTATAGTAACAGGTTAACACAATAAAGTTAAAACATCGAAATCAACAAATCGAGTTCTCTGGTTACATTTTAAGGTGTTGGTTTTCATGCAATTTTTCCTTATCTTACACTCTCTCACTCTTGGCTTGTCGTACACGGGTCAATCGAACAAAAAGTAAGGTTATGTTAGATACTAATATTATTTAAAAAATATATTTTTAATTATACATACTTTTCACTAAACTGCTAATTTACTATTTTTATAATAAGTGTCTAAAGATATATTTTAATATATGACCCATTTAAAAGAGTGGGGTGAGGACGACTTCTGAACATTAAAATGATGTGCTCTAACCTAGTGGACGGACTTTGATAGATTAATAATTCAATACATATCTGTCAGAACCACACCTTCATTAATTTATAATACCAATTGCAAATAAGCTGCCTGATATTTTGTCTCTTTGATTGACTAAACCACTTCAGAACTGGTTTGTACATCACGTGTTAATCCGGATGTATTTGACCTTGATAACGTTTACTTAGGTGTGGGAAATGGTCACAAGTGCACGACGAAGTAATATTGAAAATTCTACCCTGAGGAACACGAAGTAAAGCTCAGTTTTCAATGCTTTACTGTGAGAGAAGTCGGCGTCGAGTCGTTATGCGCGAAGTCATCTCAGATCTGTCTGAATATTTATTTAAATATTAGGGTAACTTTGTTTATCAGAGAATATTTTGGAGAGGCCTTTGACCAGCAGTGAGACCAGCATTCTAGCCTAATACAGAACTGGTCAAGAGCAAGTTGGAGTCACATTTTCTGAACTAAAATACACAGCTGTCTATGGAACTGCCATGTATTTTGTGTGTACATAAATAAATATATTGTGTAAACTACAATTCTCTAAAAAAAACTACACCCGCGTGTATGCATTTCGCACAAGAACTGCCACTCAGTCGGATCAGCAGATCGGTGCTCAGTTGATACATTTGTAAACAAGCAACGAGGAAACTTACTTACATAATATCACGTCTTGTGATCCCCGAAGGGTTAGGCAGAGGTGTGCCTAACAAGTACACCCACAATTCGCCAGTTATAGTGTATATTCCATGTAAAAGCGAGCGAGCCTATTGCCATCAACCGGGCACAAATTCAGACTCCACGGCTGCTACTGAGAAATTCCTGATGAACAAACTCGATAACACTTTGCCCAACTCGGGAAATGAACCCAGGACCTCATGCTCAGCAGTCGCGCTTACTACCACTAGACCAACGAGGCAGTCCTAACTAACTTACATCAACTGAATTCACGCAGAGTTCATGAAAACGTACCTTGACTTAATTATAAAGTTTCAGCTGTGGGTGAAATTGGCACCTGCATACAAAATACAAGGTTTCTGGTAAAACTTCGGTATAATTTTCATTTAAGGTCAATTTAGTTATTATATTGCTTACCTGTTGGTATAGTCGTCGCAAATGGTATTGCTAATACGGTTGTTGGCTTTTCCATTAGATTTTTTTCAGAACCAGCCCGGATTCTGGGTTTGTGCCTAATCATTAACAGTAAGCTCAAATCTTTGTGGGAAAAAAAGTGGAGAAATCGTGAGCGTGTGACTGCTTGCTGTCACCATTGTTGAGGAACTCGTGGCCAAATAACAACAGACGCAGTGGATGGGTGACCATCCATTGCAAACCAAGATCCCTCCGAGCATCGGAAAGTGCGTATTACAGTCGCTCACTACCAGCTGCCATTCTTTATTTTCTTTCAAATAAGACGTTGCCATATTAGGAATTTCTCCTGTATCGTAGGTGAGTTTAGAAACATTTAAAATCACATGACACAAACAGCCAGACCCGGAACCACAACCTAAATATTTGTTCCGTCTGTGGATCAAACTCGCAAAACGCAGCGCAGCAGTCAATCGCTCAGTTACTGCGCCAACCGTGGCGTCAATTCTTATATTAATTTATTTTTTATTAATAGATTTCTCTTTGACGGTCGTTACGGGCATCCGGTTATACTGGAAACCGACATCAACATAGTGGATAAGGCTATGCAGAATAGACAAATGTTCTCGTGCGTACAAGACTAACTACAACATTATGCACGGTGCGTCATACAACGGGCCAGAAACTAGTATTTTGAATTATTCATGTAGAACATTCTATGTTGTTTTATGTTCACAGTCTGACAATGTGCACGACACGATGTGGTCTGTTGACATGTTTGAGCTATTGACATAGTGCCGAACCAGAAACACCAATGGTCGTGTGCACCAAACATTGGATTTTACAGACAGAGCTTGTTGGAATACGAAGGTGTCATCTTAAATATATGAAAACCTAGTACATTTTATTGAATTAGTTGCTATGATGATACGCTTTGATACCTTCTAATGGGCTTAAGAAGTGGTCCGTGTTATGTTTCTTTCCGTGCCTGATACTTTCATAGCACGGTCATGGTATGATACGGTGTCGCTGTCCGTTGCCGTTTTTGTCGTACTTGAGTTTAGTTTTTTACTAGTCAGTGCTCGCCACTCTAACTGTGCGCAATGTGGAATACACTTTTTGTATGGACTTCTTTGTGCGCAGTATGGAATACCTCCAGTCGGTCATCATCAGATAATTATGAGGTAAAAAGTACCTAAATGACTATAGTTACGTAGACACTTCCTAAAAGTATTAGCCAGGGAATCGTCTCATTCGGGATTAATGAACTAACCTCCAACTCACAAACTAAATAGAAGTAAAAGTTTCATCAGAGCTTCTCTAGATCGAACTGTATACAAATAGGTATTGAGGACAACTCATTTGCTTGTTTACTGATAGCGGCAGGCCGAAACTGAACTTCCGCCTGGTACTTTGAATCCTGGTTTTTTAAATTCTTATTTTACTATGGACACTTTTAACGTGCATATCTTGCTACATCGCTCTCACATAATGTATCATCTCAACAAGGTTTTGTAAAAATATTCTGATTTAAAAGAGTGTCCATGGAGGTTTTTGCCCGGTCTTCTCCAAAGAGATCTACGTTAGGGAATGGGCAACTACAGTACTTTCACAGTTTTTATGCCTTGTGACACAGTCCCAACTGCAGCCATGTCATTGTTGTCTTTGTTTCGACAATTCAAAAAAGCCTGTAACTGGCCTACTTGAAATAAATGCTTTGATTTTGTTCGCATTTACCATGCGCGCATTTTCATCAATTTTCGGTTTCTACCGATAAAATATTTTTTCCGTCCTAGTCCGAAAAAAATATATTTTCAAACCAAACTTATAATTACTTTATATTATTATGAGAAAATCCCGGATTTAATGTTAAAAATATTAACACTGTATTTCGTATAGGTACTCAAGACAGGAACTTCCAAAAAAAAAATCTATTAACTGACAGATGAACAACTTGGTTTCGGTATCGTTTTTGATAGAACCTATACAGTGTGAAGAATAGTATTCTTACATGACATGTCATTTAGCAGGAGTGTCCAGAGACCCCCGAAGGGTGAATTCATCATCTATTTGCCATTTTCCAACTATGGGGTTGGCTTCCAATCTAACCGTATGCAGCTGAATACCAGTATTATACATTGAGCGACTGCCTATCTGACCTGCATAACCCAATCACTAGGGTTATCAGAGGTCGAATCCAAATAAATAAAAAAACATTACCATTAACATTACTCATCATCACTTCCTAATGACGTCAAAAACTCGTTATAACCCTAAACCAATAGGAAGAATATTTAATGAGAGAAAGAAAGGTTAATATACGGCATCGTGTATCGTACAAAACATTGGATTAAATTAGAAGCATCGTTACTTAATTATTTATTACATTTATACCCAGCTGCTGTCAAGGCTACCTAATTAGTGGATACCAATCGATCTCTGAAGCACTATTCGACCTATTTATTGGTATGGTGCAAATGTGATATTCGGTAGCTATGTACTGTAAAGATTGCTGCCAACCAAACTAGACGTATATGTTACAGGCATGAACATACTGCTGTGAAATGAGTGCATTTCTGAAACACGCTGTATTAGATAAGTTAAAGCATTCGTTCTAAAGCTGTGAGAGGAAAAGCGACTAAAGGTAGTTGGTAAATTGAGGAGGATTCCCATAAATTTAGAAATGGTTAAGGTATTTAACTGATTTTTAAAAATATATTTAACAGCGCGACGGTTTAGTTGATTTATTACAACACTTTTTATAAGTTGTAATCGGTTATTTTTAATCTGTGGTTTAAAAATTATTTCATGGCGACGGTCACAACCCTTTTTTGATGTGACTGTCACCCGGTGGTCACGCGCAAATCTATTGGCTCTAAACTCAAGTCTAATAACTATTGTAATTTGGATTTAAAAAATAACTATCGTTGTAATCTCTAATCATTTTGATAACGTTCCGTTGAAATTTTGTAATTTTAATATCAAGTGAATTATTCTGCACGATTTACTTCAACCACCTACACGTACACACCCATAAGAATAAGAATAATATTTAATAATGGAGGACCAACAATTAATAACGAATAATAATAATAATAATAATAATAATAATAATAATAACCTGGCAACCCTCGTTTATCAGTCACCTGTGGTTTTATCATCGAAATTTTTATTTTAATATAAATATTAGTTTTATTAGAAAGATATTTACAGTTCACATATAGTTCTTCAAAAACATTTCAAATAGACCTTTTTTTAATGAAGCAAATACAACAAATTTGGAAAATCACAAAGCAAAAAAATTAAATATGAAAATGACGTCTGTCAACGGCGTCAACAATAAAATACGGAACAAATCAAGAAAAAATTAACAAAATTAACAAGACGATGACGAATTAACAAGAATGATAACGAGAGCTGCATCCCGACGTGCACGCCTACCAACCCCGGACTCGTCGCTCAGCTCCGCCTCGCCGCCGCCGGAATCCAGCCCCGTCGTGAGTGCTGTGACACCGGCCGTGGCAGTTGCGTCGAGCTCGAGTGATGAGTATTTCTCGCCGCCGACGTCGCCAACACCTGTGCGTCGGCAGGGGAGAGGCCGGCCACCGAGGAGCTTGGGACTTAGGGGCCATCCGGCCCCGAGCCGGGTCCCCGCTGCCGGTGGTTGTGTGCAGCGCATGAGATGGACTCAGTCCATAAACGAGAACGTCATGCGCGCATATTACGGGTCTACAGAGGGGGGAACTAACCTCACTGCGTACCGTGTTAGGATGCTGTCTCTGTTCCAGGAACTTGAACCAACCGTCAACGTCTCGGCCCAACGACTGTCGGATCAGGTGCGGGTCATCCAACGCAATCACATGTTGGACGACGCCGCGCTTGATAGGCTGCGCTCAGAGGTACTGAGCAACCTTATCGTCTTGACTCCGTCACAAACCGCGATGCGAGCGTCAGCTATTGGCGCAACCACGCCGCGGTCCAACCCTGCTGTTGTAGAGGAAGATGATAGGGTTGTCACGGTAAGTAGCCAGTGCAACGACCGATTGAGGAGCGCACTGGAGGATGCGCTTCGTGAGTATCGATCCACTCCTACCGAACTTAGGCCCCGATTACCACGGTTACCCATGCATAAGAAAAATAGAGCGCTGGTGTGTGCCTTGGACTCGCAACTCAAGAATATATTCGAGAGTAGCGAGGACCTCGTTGATACGCACTCGATCCTGTACTGTGGAGCTGTTGCGGCATGTCGTCTAGCTAATGTAAAATTCCCAAATTGTGACTTAGCTAGTCGACCAAAACCAGCCGTACCAGTCTGGCAGCGCAGGATCGAACATCGTATCGACGGGGCCAGGGTACTCATCGGCAAACTATACTGCTTCAGGGAGGGCAATACACGACCACGTGTGATGCGCTTTGTGAGGCGGGCCTTCTCGGGGACCGAAATCAGTCCTCAAGAATACATGTCCCGTGTCACAGAGCGCATCGACTTCCTGAAGCAGAAAGTTTATGCATGGGCGAGCCGTATTCGGCGGTATAAACGGCGGGTTGATCGATACTCACAGAATCGCATGTTCCAGAGCGATGAGAGGTGGGTATACAGAGCTTGGGAGCGACCCAAGCAAAATATGACAGACGTTTGCCACCCAGATGATGCAGCTACGAGTTCTTTCTGGCGCAGCATCTGGTCAGTGCCCGTCTGCCATACTGAGGCTGACTGGATGCGTGATGTCGAGCGAGTGTGTGAACCTATCCCAGAAATGGAGCCAGTTTCAATAACACCAATAGATGTAGCCAGAGCAGTTCGTCCGTTACCAAATTGGAAGTCACCAGGACCGGACGGACTGCACAACTTCTGGCTCAAATGGCTTAGTAGTTCACACACTTGCCTGGCATCCCAATTCCAGTCATCCTTAGAGTCTGGGTCGCTACCGCAGTTTTTAACTACAGGCGTAACCCACCTGCTCCATAAGTCAGGTAGTCCCGCGGAACCCAAGAATTATAGACCGATCACGTGTTTATCAACGGTGTATAAGCTTCTTACATCCATTTTGAGAGTGAAAATTAATACACACATTGACAAAAACTCCATTATGTCTGCCTCTCAAAATGGATGTAGGAACGGGTCCCGCGGTACTAAGGAGCTACTCCTCATCGACATGGCCATTAGCCAACAGGTTCGTCGATCCCGCAAGGATCTTTCGACATGTTGGATAGATTATAAGAAGGCCTACGACTCGGTGCCACATACATGGCTCATGAGGGTGCTGGAGTTGTACAAGATAGATGCAACTCTACGCGCTTTTCTTGAGTCGTGTATGGGGCAATGGAGGACGGTCCTTCGATATCCAGGATGTCGACAGATCCAGGGGAACGATGAGCCTGTATGGATTAAACGGGGAATATTCCAGGGCGACAGTCTGAGTCCACTTTGGTTCTGTCTAGCCCTGAATCCTCTAAGCACATTGTTAAAGGATTCAGGTCTAGGTTACCGGTTGAGGAGAGGTGGTCAGGTCATATCTCACCTTCTTTACATGGATGATCTGAAACTCTTTGCCCCCAACAAATTGCAACTGATGGAGCTACTGAAAGTAACTGAAACTTTTAGTAGCGCCATCAGGATGGAATTTGGTGTGGACAAATGTGCAGTCATGCATGTAAAGCGAGGGGAGATTATGGAATCCGAGGGAATTCAGCTCTCGGATTCCATACACCTCAGATCCCTCTCCTCATCCGAAAGTTATAAGTATTTGGGTATGTCGGAAGCGTTAGGCATTAATGTAACTGACATGAAGCAATCGTTGAGGGAGCGCTTCTTTGGACGCCTGAAGAAGGTATTAAATAGCCTTCTTTCAGGCGGAAACAAGGTGCGTGCCTTCAACGGTTGGGTCATGCCGGTTTTAATGTACTCTTTCGGCATACTCAAATGGACTCAGACCGAACTCGATGCCCTGGATAGGAGAGTTCGTACACTGCTGACCGCAAACCGGATGCATCACCCACGATCATCGGTGATGAGGCTGTACATCTCGCGGAAGTGTGGGGGTCGTGGCTTTTTAAACGCGAAGACCCTCCACAACCGCGAGGTGTGCAGTCTCAGAGAATATTTTTTAAAAACCGAAGTGGGTATGCACCGAGATGTGGTCGCAGTGGACAAGGGACTCACCCCGCTGTCCATGGCTAAAGAGAACTGGCGCAAACCTGTGGTACTTACTAATGATGACCGCAAGGAAGTATGGCAAGGCAAGAAGCTTCACGGGCGCTTCTACCGGGCTCTTCATGGGCCGGATGTAGATTTCCTAGCGTCCGTGTCCTGGCTACGTTTCGGCGACCTCTTTGGGGAAACTGAGGGTTTTGTCTGTGCGATTATGGATGAAGTTATGTTAACGAACAACTACCGGAAACATATTATGAAGGACGGGACGGTTGACGTGTGTCGGGCATGCCACCGTCCGGGTGAGTCCATCAGACATATTATTTCTGGTTGTTCTCGTCTAGCTAACGGCGAGTACTTGCACAGGCACAACCAAGTAGCCAGGATTATTCACCAGCAACTTGCCTTGAAATATAAACTTGTGGAATCTGAGGTACCGTACTACAAGTATGTGCCCGACCCAGTTCTCGAGAAAGACCATGTCACGCTGTACTGGGATCAGTCTATCATTACTGACAGGACTATTGTGGCCAATAAGCCTGACATAGTGGTGATAGACCGATCAGCGCGCCGCGTAATGATAGTCGATGTTACCATCCCGCATGACGAGAACCTCGTGAAAGCTGAGAAAGAGAAACAAATAAAATATCTCGACTTGGCACACGAGGTTGTCGACATGTGGAATGTGAACTCGGCTATCATTGTGCCGATTGTCGTGACGGCCAATGGCCTTATGGCCAAGAGCATCGATGACCATCTATCGAGGCTCTCCTTAGGCGGTTGGATCAAGGGCCTGATTCAGAAGGCAGTACTCCTCGATACGGCTCGCATTGTGAGGAGGTTCCTGTCTCTGGAGCCCTAACCACCGGTAGCTTGGACCCTGCTCCCGACACCGGCGGACTACTATTTTTTATATTTTTAAATGTTTTTTATATAATTTTTGTTAATAAAAATATTTAAAAATGTAATTAGTATGTAAGGAAAATAAATAAAGGAAATAATAATAATAAACAGTCCTTCGCTATCCAGGATGTCGGCAAATCCAGAGGAATAGCGAGCCGATAAGGATAGAGCGAGGTATATTTCAGGGCGATAGTTTGAGTCCACTTTGGTTCTGCTTGGCCTTGAATCCTCTTAGCACGCTGCTGGAGGATTCAAGTCTAGGCTATCGGTTGAGGAGAGGTGGTCAAGTTATATCTCACCTCCTTTACATGGATGACCTGAAACTCTTTGCCCCCAACGATTTGCAACTGATGGAGCTACTGAAGGTAACTGAAACTTTCAGTAGCGCCATCAGGATGGAATTCGGTGTGGACAAATGTGCGGTCATGCATGTAAAGCGAGGGGAGATTGTGGAATCTGTGGGAACCCAGCTCTCGGATTCCATAAATCTTAGATCCCTCTCAGCAACCGAAACCTACAAGTATTTGGGTATGTCGGAAGCGCTGGGCATCAATGTTGCTGACATGAAACAATCGTTGAAGGAGCGCTTCTTTGGCCGCCTGAAAAAAGTATTTAATAGTCTTTTATCAGGCGGAAATAAGGTGCGTGCCTTCAACGGTTGGGTCATGCCGGTTTTGATGTACTCTTTCGGCATACTCAAATGGACTCAAACAGAACTAGACGCCCTGGATAGGAGGGTCCGTACATTGTTGACGGCATATCGAATGCATCACCCTCGTTCTTCGGTTATGAGACTGTATATCCCGCGGAGGTGTGGGGGTCGAGGTTTTTTAAACGCTAAGACACTCCACAATCGCGAGATATGCAGTCTCAGGGAATATTTCCTAGAAACCGACGTGGGGATGCATCGAGATGTGGTCGCGATGGACAAGGGCCTCACCCCGCTCTCCTTGGCTAAAGAGAACTGGCGCAAACCTGTAGTACTTAATACTAACGACCGCAGGGAGGTATGGCAGAGTAAGGAGCTTCACGGACGCTTTTTCCGGGCCCTGCATGGGCCTGATGTAGACCTATCAGCGTCCGTAGCCTGGCTACGTTCCGGGGACCTTTTCGGGGAAACTGAAGGTTTTGTCTGTGCAATTATGGATGAAGTTATGATGACGAATAACTACCGGAGATTTATTGTGAAAGACGGCACGGTTGACATATGTCGGGCATGCCACCGTCCAGGCGAATCCATTCGTCACATTATCTCCGGGTGTTCTCGTCTGGCTAACGGAGAGTACTTGCATAGACACAACCTTGTAGCCAGGATTATCCATCAGCAACTTGCTCTAAAATACAACCTTGTGGAATCGGAAGTTCCGTACTATAGGTATGTGCCCGACCCAGTTCTCGAAAATGGCAATATCACACTGTACTGGGATCAATCCATCATCACTGACAGGACTATTGTAGCCAATAAGCCTGATATAGTGATGGTGGATCGATCAGAGCGGCGCGCAATGATTGTTGACATAACCGTCCCGCATGACGAGAACCTCGTGAAAGCCGAGAAAGATAAGCAAATCAAGTATCTTGACTTGGCTCGCGAGGTTGTCGACATGTGGGATGTGGACTCAGCGATCATTGTGCCGATAGTCGTGTCAGCCCATGGCTTAATTGCCAAGAGCCTCGACCAACATCTCAGGAGGCTCTCGTTAGGCAGCTGGATCAAGGGCTTGATTCAGAAAGCGGTACTCCTGGACACGGCTCGTATTGTTAGGAGGTTCCTCTCTCTGGAGCCCTGACTGCCGGTAGCTTGGACCCTGTTCCCGATACCGGTGGGCTACTATTTTTAATATTTTTAAATGTTTTTTTTATATTGTTTTATAGTTAAATATTTAAAAATGTAAAGAATGTGTAAAAAAATGAATAAAGGCATAATAATAATAATTTTCCAACCGATTTTAATTTAATTTTTTTACCATATTTTCTTTACAAAAACTGATTTCAAGCACAATAATGAAAAAGAAAAAAAAAACCGTTACCAACTAATAGAAAAGTGAATTTCATGAAGATGGAAAATAACACAAACCGAAACATCATCAATTCCGTAAAATGTCACCGATGCTGACGAGACACCAAGCCAAATTACAGAAGGCACACCCACCATCTCCGGGCTCGTCGCTCAGCTCCGCCTCGCAGCCGCCGCCGGGACGCGCCACACCCGTGAACACCGTGTCGCCGGTCGCTGCAGTTGCGTCGAGCTCAAGCGACGAGTTTTTCTCCCCGCCGTCGACTCCATCACCACCACGACGACGAGGAAGAGGACGGCCACCAGCGGGCTTGGGACCTCGAGGCCAACCGGCCCCGAACAGGGTCCCCGCTGCCGGTGGAAATGTGTCGCGCATGCGATGGACTCAGTCCATTAATGAGAATGTCATGCGCGCATATTATGGGGCTACTGAGGGGGGAAGCAACTTGACTGCGTACCGTGGTCGGATGCTCTCTCTGTTTCAGGTGCTTGAGCCAGGTGTCAGCGTGTCGGCGCAGCGACTGTCGGATCAGGTGCGGGTCATCCAGCGTAACCATATGTTGGATGACACCGTACTTGATCGACTTCGCTCCGAATCACGGAGTAACCTAGTTACGCCTGCTTCACCCATGATCGCGGTACAGCTACAAAATGTTACCAGTGCTTCGCCGCGATCCGACCGCGGTGGTGAAGAGGATGATGATGAAGTTATATCCGTGAGTACCCAGTGCAACGCACAATTGAGGAGTGCTTTGGAGGGTGCATTCCGGGAGTACCGTTCCACACCGCCTGAACTTAGACCAAGACTACCTCGTTTGCCTATGCACAAGAAAAATAAGGCGCTGGTGTGTGCTCTAGATTCGCAGCTGTCAAACTACTTTGACAGCAGCAAAGACCTCGCCGATACTCACTCAATAATGTACTGTGGAGCTGTAGCGGCATGTCGTGTAGCTCAGGTCAAATTTCCTAACAATGACAGAGCTACACGACCAAAATTAGCTGCTCCAGCTTGGCAGTGCAGGATTGAGCGGCGCATCGGTGAGGCTAGAGCACTCATCGGAAAATTAATTTGCTTCAGGGAGGGCAATACTCGTCCTAGAGTGATGCGCTTTGTGAGGCGGGCGTTCTCGGGGACTGATATTAGTTTTCGAGACTACTTGGCTCGCGTCACAGAGCGTATCGACTTCCTGAAGCAGAAGATCTGTGCATGGGCAAGCCGTATTCGCCGGTATAAGCGGCGAGTGGAACGATACACTCAGAATCGCACTTTCCAAAGCGATGAAAGGTGGGTATATAGGGCTTGGGAACGACCGGACCAAGGTGTGACTGACACACGTCTGCCGGATGATGACGCCATGTGTTCGTTCTGGCGCAACATCTGGTCGGTGCCTGTCAGTCACACTGAGGGCGATTGGACACGAGAGGTTGAACGAGCGTGTGATCCAATACCAGAAATGGGGGCAATCACCATCAGCCCCCAAGACGTAGCTCGTGCAGTCCGTCCGTTACCTAACTGGAAATCTCCAGGGCCGGATGGACTGCACAACTTCTGGATCAAATGGTTTCAGAGATCGCACGTTCGCTTGGCGTCCCAGTTTCAATCAGCCTTAGAGTCAGGGTCGCTGCCCCAGTTCTTGACGACAGGAATTACCCACCTGCTCCATAAATCAGGTAGTACTGCGGAGCCCAAAAATTATAGACCAATTACTTGTTTACCAACGGTCTATAAAGTTCTTACATCCATTTTGAGAGCTAAAATCAACCAACATATTGATAGTAATTGTATCATGTCTGCCTCTCAGAATGGATGTAGGAACGGGTCCCGCGGTACTAAGGAGCTGCTCCTCATAGATATGGCCATTAGCCAACAGGTTCGCCGCTCCCGAAGGGATCTGTCTACATGTTGGATAGATTATAAGAAGGCCTATGATTCTGTGCCTCACACATGGCTCATGAGGGTGCTGGAGTTGTATAAAGTTGATGCAACTCTGCGTACCTTCCTGATGTCATGTATGGGGCACTGGAGAACGGTCCTTCGCTATCCAGGATGTCGACAGATCCAGGGGAACAGCGAACCGATAAGGATAGAGCGCGGTATATTCCAGGGTGATAGTTTGAGTCCATTGTGGTTTTGTCTGGCCTTGAACCCTCTCAGTACACTGCTGGAAGGTTCAGGTCTAGGCTATCGGTTAAGGAGAGGTGGTCAGGTCATATCTCACCTTCTTTACATGGATGATCTGAAACTCTTTGCCCCCAACAATTTGCAACTGATGAAGCTACTGAAGGTAACAGAAACTTTCAGTAGCGCCATCAGGATGGAATTTGGTGTGGACAAATGTGCAGTCATGCATGTGAAGCGAGGGGAGATTATGGAATCCGTGGGAACTCAACTCTCGGATTCCATACACCTTAGATCCCTCTCCTCAACAGAAACTTACAAGTATTTGGGTATGTCGGAAGCATTAGGTATCAACACTGCCGACATGAAACAATCGTTGAGGGAGCGCTTTTTTGGCCGCCTGAATAAGGTGCTAAACAGTCTCTTGTCAGGCGGAAACAAGGTGCGCGCCTTCAACGGTTGGGTCATGCCGGTTTTGATGTATTCTTTCGGCATACTCAAATGGACTCAGACGGAACTTGATGCCCTGGATAGGAGGGTCCGCGCACTGTTGACCGCAAATCGAATGCATCACCCACGGTCGTCGGTGATGAGACTGTATATCCCGCGGAAATGCGGGGGTCGTGGCTTCTTAAATGCTAAGACCCTGCACAACCGCGAGGTATGCAGTCTCAGGGAATACTTCCTAGAAGCCGACGTGGGGATGCACCGAGATGTGGTCTCAGTAGATAAGGGCCTCACCCCGCTCTCCCTGGCTAACGAGAACTGGCGCAAGCCTAGAGTATTAGACACTAATGACCGCAAGGAGGTATGGCAGAGCAAGGAGCTTCACGGACGCTTTTACCGGGCACTACATGGGTCCGATGTAGACTTCTTAGCGTCCGTGTCTTGGCTGCGTTTCGGTGACCTATTCGGGGAAACCGAAGGTTTTGTCTGTGCAATAATGGACGAAGTTATGATGACGAATAACTACCGGAAATACATTGTGAAGGATGGCACGGTTGACATATGTCGGGCATGCCACCGTCCGGGAGAATCGATCCGACACATTATTTCTGGGTGTTCTCGTCTGGCTAACGGAGAGTACTTGCATAGACACAACCTCGTTGCCAGGATTATCCACCAGCAACTTGCTTTGAAGTACAAACTTGTGGAATCAGAAATGCCATACTATAAGTATGCGCCCGACCCAGTTCTCGATGATGGTAATATCACGTTGTATTGGGATCGACCTATCATCACTGACAGGACTATTGTTGCCAATAAGCCTGACATTGTGGTGATAGATCGATTGGAGCGTCGCGCAATGATTGTTGATATTACGGTTCCGCATGACGAGAACCTCGTGAAAGCAGAGAAAGATAAACAATTCAAATATCTAGATCTGGCTCGCGAGGTTGTCGACATGTGGGACGTGAGTACAGCAGTCATTGTGCCGATAGTCGTGTCGGCCAATGGCTTAATAGCCAAGAGCCTCGACCAACATCTGAGGAGGCTCTCGCTGGGCAGCTGGATCAAGCGCTTGATTCAGAAGGCAGTTCTTCTAGACACGGCGCGTATTGTTAGGAGGTTCCTCTCTCAAGAGCCCTGACCACCGGTAGCTCGGACCCTGTTCCCGATGCCGGTGGGCTACTATTTTTTATATTTTTAAATGTTTTTATATTATTTTATATTCCAATATTTAAAAATGTAATTAATGTGTAAAAAAAATGAATAAAGAGATAATAATAATATGGCCCGAGTGTCAAATTGACAGCACGTATTTTTATCCTACGGAATTTTATTTTAATGTTTTTATCAATTTAACCCATATTTAAAGGACACTAACCAATTTTAAACAACAATAATGATAAAGGAAAAAAAAAACGATACCAAACTGCACAATACTGAAGCCTAAATGGAAAATAAAATGGAAAACAATATGTATGTTTGTCAAAAATATTATCACCAATGCTGACCAGACGTCGGGCCAAATTTCAAGAGACACACCCACCATCTCCGGGCTCGTCACTCAGCTCCGCCTCGCAGCCGCCGGGACGCGCCACATCCGTGAGCGCTGCATCGCCGGTTGCTGCAGTTGCGTCGAGCTCGAGTGACGAGTTTTTCTCCCCGCCGTCGACACCACCACGACGACGAGGAAGAGGACGGCCACCAGCGGGCTTGGGACCTCGAGGCCAACAGGCCCCGAACAGGGTCCCCGCTGCCGGTGGAAATGTGTCGCGCATTCGATGGACGCTGTCCATGAATGAAAATGTGATGCGCGCATATTACGGGGCTACAGAGGGAGGAATTAACCTTACAGCGTACCGATGTCGGATGCTCTCTCTGTTCCAGGCACTTGAACCTGCCGTCAATGTCTCTGCCCAACGATTGTCGGATCAGGTGCGCGTCATTCAAAATAATCATAGGTTGGATGATGCTACACTTGATCGGCTGCGCTCGGAAGTGCAGATTAGCCCTGCCAGCGACCCTCTCCCTACCCAGAACGTTTCACATGTGCCTGCTGCAATACCATTGCGGGCAAATCAGCATGCTGAGGAAGAGGAGGACAGGGCTATATCTGCAGATAACCTGTGCAATGTGGAATTAAGGAGCGCTCTGGAGGATGCGATTCGTGAGTATCGGTTCACGTCACCTGATATTAGACCACGGTTACCACGTTTGCCCATGAATAAAAAGAATAGAGCACTGGTGTGTGCCCTGGATGCCATGTTACCAAATTTTATTGAAAGCAGCGCAAACCTTTGCGATACACACTCAATCTTGTATTGCACGGCTGTTGCGGCATGTCGTGTAGCCAATGTCAAATTTCCAAACACAGACAGTGCTACACGACCAAAACCTGCCGTGCCAGCCTGGCAATGCAGGATTGAGCGTCGTATTAATGAGGCCAGGGCACTCATCGGAAAGCTTATCTGCTTCAGGGAGGGCAATACACGTCCAAGGGTGATGCGCTTTGTGAGGCGGGCATTCTCAGGAACTGATATCAGTCCCCGAGAATACATGTCACGAGTCACAGAGCGCATCGACTTCCTGAAGCAGAAAGTTTATGCATGGGCTAACCGTATCCGTCGGTATAGGCGAAGAGTGGATCGATATACTCAGAACCGCATGTTCCAGAGTGACGAAAGGTGGGTATATAGAACATGGGAGCGGCCCGTCACCACTCAAGGAGTGGCTGACGCGCATCTGCCGGATAATGACGCCATGAGTGCTTTTTGGCGAAGTATTTGGTCGGTGCCCGTTGGTCACACTGAGGGTGATTGGATGCGTGTTGTTGAGCGAGCGTGTGACTCAATTCCAGAAATGGAGGCAATTTCTATTAGTCCACTGGATGTGGCCCGTGCAGTCCGTCCGTTACCTAACTGGAAATCTCCAGGGCCGGACGGACTGCACAACTTTTGGATTAAATGGCTACAAAGGTCACACGCTTGCTTAGCCTCACAATTCCAGTCATCCTTAGAGAATGGGTCGCTACCACCATTCTTTACAACAGGAGTTACCCACCTGCTCCATAAATCGGGTAGTACTGCGGAACCTAAAAACTATAGACCAATTACGTGTTTACCGACGGTCTATAAAGTTCTTACATCCATTCTGAGAGAAAAAATTGTTCGTCATATAGATAGCAATTCAATTATGTCCGTCTCTCAGAATGGATGTAGGAATGGGTCCCGCGGTACTAAGGAGCTGCTCCTTATCGACATGACCGTTAGCCAACAGGTTCGTCGATCCCGGAGGGATCTGTCGACGTGTTGGATAGATTATAAGAAGGCCTATGATTCGGTGCCACATACATGGCTCATGAGGGTGCTGGAGTTGTACAAAATAGATGCAACTCTTCGCACCTTCTTGGTGTCGTGTATGGGACAGTGGAGGACAGTCCTTCTCTATCCAGGATGTCGGCAGATTCTTGCGAACGATGAACCGATCAGGATTGAGCGAGGAATATTTCAGGGTGACAGTTTGAGTCCGCTTTGGTTTTGCTTGGCCTTGAATCCTCTGAGCACACTGCTGGAGGATTCAGGTCTAGGCTACCGGTTGAAGAGAGGTGGTCAGGTTATATCTCACCTCCTTTACATGGATGATTTGAAAATATTTGCTCCCAGCAATTTGCAACTGATGGAGCTACTAAAAGTGACTGAAACATTTAGTAGCGCCATCAGGATGGAATTTGGTGTGGACAAATGTGCGGTCATGCATGTAAAGCGAGGGGAGATTATGGAATCCGTGGGAACTCAACTCTCGGATTCCATATTCCTTAGATCCCTCTCCTCAACCGAGACCTACAAGTATTTGGGTATGTCGGAAGCATTAGGGATCAATGCTGCTGACGTGAAACAATCATTGAAGGAGCGCTTCTTTGGTCGCCTGAATAAAGTGCTAAATAGTCTTTTATCAGGCGGAAACAAGGTGCGCGCCTTTAATGGTTGGGTCATGCCGGTTTTGATGTATTCTTTCGGCATACTCAAATGGACTCAGACGGAACTTGATGCCCTGGATAGGAGGGTCCGCACTCTACTGACCGCAAACCGGATGCATCACCCACGATCATCGGTGATGAGACTGTATATCCCGCGGAAGTGCGGAGGTCGTGGCTTCTTAAATGCTAAGACCTTGCACAACCGTGAGGTATGCAGTCTCAGGGAATATTTCCTCGAAACCGACGTGGGGATGCACCGAGATGTGGTCTCAGTGGACAAGGGCCTCACCCCGCTCTCCTTGGCTAACGAGAACTGGCGCAAACCTGTGATATTGGATACTAATGACCGTAGGGAGGTATGGCAGAGCAAGGAGCTACACGGACGCTTTTTCCGGGCCCTACATGGACCTGATGTAGACCTCTTGGCGTCCGTATCCTGGCTACGATTTGGTGACCTCTTTGGGGAAACCGAAGGTTTTGTCTGTGCGATTATGGATGAAGTTATCATGACGAACAATTATCGGAAATACATTGTCAAGGACGGTACGGTTGACATCTGTCGGGCATGCCACCGTCCCGGTGAATCGATCCGACATATTGTTTCCGGTTGTTCTCGTCTTGCTAACGGTGAGTACTTGCACAGACACAATCTAGTAGCTAGGATTATCCACCAGCAACTTGCCCTGCAATACAACCTTGTGGGTTCTGAAGTACCATACTACAAGTATGTGCCCGACCCAGTTCTCGAGAACGGTCATGCCACATTGTATTGGGATCAATCTATCATCACGGACAGGACTATTTTAGCAAATAAACCTGATATTGTGGTGATAGATCGTCGAGAGCGCCGTGCAATGATTGTTGACATCACTGTCCCTCATGACGAGAATCTCGTGAAAGCTGAAAATGATAAAAAAATCAAGTATCTTGATTTAGCACACGAGGTTGTCGACATGTGGGATGTGGACTCTGCAATCATTGTACCGATAGTCGTTACGGTTAATGGACTAATAGCAAAGAGCCTCGACCAACACCTTAGGAGGCTCTCATTGCGCGGCTGGGTCAAGGGCTTGATTCAGAAAGCAGTACTCCTGGACACGGCGCGCATTGTGAGGCGGTTCCTTTCTCTAGAGCCCTGACCACCGGCAGCCTGGACCTTGTTCCTGATGCCGATGGGACATCTATTTTTTATATTTTTAAATGTTTTGTTTACTTTTGTTTTTTAAAATATTTAAAAATGTATTAAATAAGAGAGATAGTGAATAAAGGATAATAATATCTTGGGACAACCAACACACCGCCATCTGATCCCAAACTAGGCAGAGCCTGTACTATGGCAACCAGACAACTGAATAAACATACTTATATATTTCTAAATACATACATATTATAGATAAATTACACACCCAGATACAGAACAAATAATCGTACTCATCGCACAAGGATTTGTCCTGTGTGGGAATCGAACCCACGACCTCCGTCCTAGCAGTCAGGGTCTAACCACTAGACCAACAGGCCAATCGACGTAATAAACATCGACACGTGGTGTCTCGGCCGCTCAAAAATCCGATTAATAGTAATAGTATTTCGGATCACGTTATGTTGCTGCCTAGCCCCTTTGAAAAGGCATGTATTTAAGTATGAGTGTACACTGTACAGCATAGAAGTTAAACAGAATAAAACTGCTTTTCTTCGACCTCCACCAAAGAGCATAAGATATAAAGAAGAACAACAATTATTCTACTTTTCTTTTCATTTTTCTTCCACTGAAACATAATGAGACTGTGTCGTCATATTTTTTTTTGTGTCGTCTCGTGCCTTTGTCTGCAATACATATTTGACCGAGCTAAGCGCGTAATGAGCTAGCTTGCAACGCCGCCTCGTATAAACAACTTTATTTAGAACATAGTGTACTCACACTAAGCGAAATACTAATAGTTTATACGTACGTACATAATAAATGGATGCCAATTATGAAACATGATTGGTGGCTTTAGTGCAGTGCATAAACATACAAACAATAAAGGAAAACTGAAATGGTTTGGGAAGTAAAACAATGGCATTCCATATCCAAGGGTCCATTTATGAATAGGTATTGAAAACTGAAAATACTCAAAGATGAGACATCATCAAAATTGTCAGTAGTCCTATCCTACTAATATTATAAATGTGAAAGTTTGTGAGAATGGATGTGTGGATGTTTGTTACTCTTTCACGCATAAACGGCTGGACCGATTTGGTTGAAATTTGGTATGTAGATAGGTTATACCCTGGATTAACATATAGGCTGCTTTTTATCAACACACCACGCGGGCGAAGCCGCGGGCGGAAGCTAGTAACTAATAATGACAAACAAAAAAGATAATCGAGAGACTATGTCATACAAGGTGGAGACAACGAATATGACAATAAATGAAAACACTGGCAATACTAGGTCATTGGAATATTTATAAACTACCAAATAACACGTTACTTTGAAAATTAAAAAATGTTTTTTTTTTTCAAACAAACTAAATAGTTTAAAACTGCGAACGAATTAGAAAACCATTTATAAATATTGGTTCCAGACATAAGGTATAATATTTACACTAATACGCATCAGAAAATTAAATTTAAAAGAGCTTAACGAAGGTTTTTGAAGTAACGAGAGGGCAACATTTATGTCAATGCGGGGGTCATTAACCTTTCGGTGCTACCCTATTAACAGATAAATCATGTAGAAAATGCTGAAAATTAAAAATAATATCCTTTGACTCTAACCTACAGGATAATCGTCTTGATTCAAGACCGTTTCTATAGTTGTGAAGGTATACTCCCAACGGCCACCACTAAAACAGGCACCAGTGGTGGCCGTTAGATCAGTGCATTATTTTTTGTCCCAACGGCCATCAGTGGCGGACGTTGGGACATTAAAAATAATATTTATTTTCAGTGTTTTGTCAATGTAATTTAACTATAGCAAATGTACCTATAATTTAACTAACAGTTTGCTAACAGATATACATACATATATATGGTGAATTTCTAGATAATGTTACTTAATTCAATCATTTGTGACTGATCTTTTATTCGCTTTACTACTTAATATCATTTCATTCATTTTACTATTTATTTGCATAGAAAAACAATAATCACAATAGCAGTTCTCGGAATTCAAGGGAGGCAAGGAAACTACGAACGATAATAAACGGCGACGAGTCGGAAGGGTGTCATAAACTTTTTAAATCCTACCTATTTGCGGTCCACTTTGATTTATTTTACCGAGGTAAAGAGAGAAAGAATAAAAAATGATTTTATTTTGATTTTGATTTTCTGGTTAATCCATTGTCATCAAACGCTCGTTGCAGAGTTTCCCACACTTCTTTGGCGGTCTTACAACTTTGTACATATATAGTTTTGCGGATCTAACAAAAATATTAACTTGGACTTCGCCTTGACATCCTTGCCAGAATCAACTGGTTTGTCATCTTTGGGCTCCACACATTGCCACAAGTCTTCGTGTTCTAGATATGTCTTGACACTGAACTTCCACGTTGTGAAGTTTTCACGCCCGATCAACTTATCAAGAACAACTTACCTACAGAAGTGCCCCTGTCTGAGGTAGAAAACCTCATGCCATCAGATGAAGAAACTACTGGTGATTGTGTAACAAATGAGAATTGTGATCAGGATTCTAGTGAGTATGAGACGGACGCAGGGGATTTAGATGAAACTTATGTCCCACCAAGATATGTTCACTCACAGTATCAGCAGAACATGACACTAAGGTCTCGAAACAGAGCACGAAGGAATAACACAGATACAGATGAAAACAGTATGTATTGTTTACTTTCTAGTTTCGATGATCCGCAGACAGTTGAGGAGGCACTTTCATCATCATATGCCAAACAATAGAGACAGGCAATGGACGAGGAATACAAATCACTGATTGAAAACAACACCTGGAGTTTAGAGAACTTGCCTTACGATAGAAAGGTTTTACCTTGCAAGTGGGTATACAAAACTAAAACTGACCAAAGATGGTGAATCAAACATGAGAGGCTTCTGTGACGCAGACTGGGCCAGCGATAATATCGATCGTAAGTCCTGCACGGGCTATGTTTTTATTTCTCAGGGAGGTGCGGTATCCTGGTGCTCGAGGAGACAGCAAACGGTGGCTCTGTCGACGGCCGAGGCGGAGTACATGGCGATGTCATCGGCAGCGCAGGAGGCCATGTAGGCTGCGACAGCTGCACGTCGAGTTGGGCCAGCCCCTAGCCGGACCGCTTCACATATTTAGCGATAATCAAAGCGCTATAAAATTGTCTACCAATGACTGTTATCTACCTCGTTCTAAACATATTGATATCAGATATCATTTTTTGAGATTTTAAAATATTTAATTTGGCATTTTGATTTGTAACACGGTCCACCTACAATTCGAGCTCGATTGGTCTGACTGTAACTGCCACCAATGGCAGGGGCAGTTGACACAATAAATAATATTACCTAATCCTAACGACCCCCAGTGGTGGCAATTTAGTGGTGGCCGTTGAGACAAATATTATTTGGAATGTTTCAACGTCCGCCACTGGTGGCCGTTGGGACAAAAAATAATGCACTGATCTAACGGCCACCACTGGTGCCTGTTTTAGTGGTGGCCGTTGGGAGTATACCGTTGTGAACAGTCATGGTCATACCACGTAGATATACTGTAAAAGATATACTGTACTGTAATGTTCCTATTGTAAATTACACGTAACATACGGTGTGAACTGTCCAAGTTCCCAAAGGAATAGTCAGATAATAATGGACTTGAATTGTTTCATCATGCTGTCCTAGAATACATAGGTGCATGAATGTTATGGTCCGCTCGCACCACAGCTAAACCTTAAGGGGAATGCTCCAAGCAGCCCGCGAAATTCAAAATTTCTTGGGTTTTTTTGCAATTTGCAGGCCAGTGCTAGGTTGTATGTTGATTAAAATATTATTCGCGGCTGTAAGACATATGTAGTTACAGAATTATAATCATCAAAATCATCAATAAAACGCTCTAAGTTCATAAAGCTGTAGGAATGACTTTTTCTGTTTTTTTTTTGGTTCCTACGCCTTTATGAACTTGGAAGGTTGTATTGATGATTTTGATGATAATAGATGATGATGAAATAAAATAATATTTTAATCAACATACTACCTAGCACTGGCCTGCAAATTGCAAAAAACGCAAGAAATTTTGAATTTCGCGGGCTGGTTGGAGCATTCACCTTTAAACATCAGTATGTCTCTGTTATCTTCAAGCGTCAACAGAATCAGAACAATGTTTTAGCGGGCTGTCCTTAGCTTGACAATTAGTTTAGTGTAAAGATTTTTGAATCTGAAAAGGAATCCGCAAAAAAATACAATCCATTTTCATTAAGGTGAATGCTCCAACCAGCCCGCGAAAATCAAAATTTCTTGCGTTTTTTTGCAATTTGCAGGCCAGTGCTAGGTTGTATGTTGATTAAAATATTATTCGCGGCTGTAAGATATATGTAGTTACAGAATTATAATCATCAAAATCACCAATACAACTCTCCAAGTTCATAAAGGCGTAGGAACAAAAAAAAAACAGAAAAAGTCATTCCTGCAGCTTTATGAACTTAGAGGGTTATATTGGTGATTTTGATGATTATAATTCTGTAACTACATACGTCTTACAGCCGCGAATAATATTTTAATCAACATACCACCTAGCACTGGCCTGCAAATTGCAAAAAACCCAAGAAATTTTGAATTTCGCGGGCTGGTTGGAGCATTCCCCTTAAAGGAACTACATATAATGTTATGTTTAGCTAGGATCTCACTGACCATTTATTGTATCGCATTTGCAATATTTTTTGGCAAAAAGGCTTGTTTCTTAATAATCGACTTATTTCAGATTTTTCTATTATGATTTCTGCACAGTTCGACGTAGTTTGACCAAAGAATGAACATAACAACAAATAAGGTTTTTTTTTAACACTTATTTGAATTATGAAAAGAGACACACATACTCATACATATTATCATTAAACACGTTTACACACAACGTTGTTATTAAGACATATCACAATTACCACATGATGCGGGTTAGGTTTCATCTGCACGATCTGATAACTTCAGTGGCTATTGAAATAGCACTGATAATAGCTGATGGTACGCATAAGCTCAGAGTCATGTCAAAGAGGATGGCGACCCAATTTTTTATAAATAAAATTTGTTAAGTTTGTGTTTCTTTATTTTGGATTTGTGAAATCGTCATCGGCGAATTCGAACGCATGGTCGCGCCGAATGAGAGGCACATCTATGTTTTGTAAAAAAATAGTGGCTATAAAGAAAAAGAAAAAAAAAATGAACGCTACCGTCGTATATTATTCGCATCGTGTATGATCATTTTTGTCAGGACATGGGGTCCTAACAAACCATGGGGCTGAATACCAGGCTAGTAATAATAAAACAATGAAAAATGTATTTATCTGAGTACCTATTCATAAATGAAATTATTATAAAAAATTAACAATGTAAGTACCTACACTTTTGTAAAACAAATATTCAATACAAAGAAAAAACTCAAAAATTCCAGCTTATATTTGAAGCTTCGTAATTTTGTGGATAAAAATGTGCAATTTCTGGAAAGGGTTCAAATCAAACTTTTCCGATTCAGTACAATAGAAACAAACTTCCAAAGAATAATTTAATTTTTGTGGGTATTTACGTTGTATGTTTACTTCGTGTGTGGATTAAAATGTAATAAAATTGATTAAAACCTTGTTCACAAAGTACTAGACAACAATTTCAAATCCAAATTGTTATTAATTTCTTCCATCAATAGTAAAATTCTTCCAAGTATCTTTTAGTTTTCTATCTCTGCTACTAATAAAAGTATTTTAAAGTAAATACTCAATCATGTTATTTTGCTTCTAACAGCAACTCAAGCACCTACGCACCATTCCAAAAGCAACCTTATAATATCACGAAATCAGTGTGATTCTGACAGAAACACAAAATCAGAGGTAAAATTGCTGTGAGAGGACTATACAACCCTTTCACACTTTTATCTCTGACTTTGCATCACTGTCAAAATCACCTCTATTGTCGTTACTATATGGTTGGTATTGAGTTGCTTGACAAATCTGTCAAGATGACAGCGAACTTTATACACGTTGTAACAAAGTTACTATTAGATTGCAGCTGTCAGAGGCAGATATCTGTTAACTTTTCTTTTTCTGTTTCTGTCCTGTTGTATTTATAATATTTGATGCGCGTTATGATTATTGTTATTTCTTTTTTTTTTGGATGCACGTCATTTCCCTACGACAAATAAATATTTTTTCTTTCTTTTCTTTTCTAGATATAATAACTGTAAGTTGTGAGACGACTGTAGTGATCCTAATTTTGCTACCTTACGCAAATATCGGTTACATACAAGTACAACCGTATTATTTCGGTTCGTTAAACAGTATTTGCTTTGTTCTATTTGCTGGCACCTCTTTTGTTCGTATGAGATTTTCTTGTGGGTCGGGGCGTTTGGTTTTTTTACCTTTGTGGTGTTGTCCTTGGCAGATATACGTACAAAATAATAATCTTTTCTCTAAACATAGCATCACGTCTGTAATAACCAAAGGGTTAGGCAGAGATTTACCTAATATTTAATACCCACATTTCATCAATTATGTTTAAGTCCCATATAATAAGGGGGCAAGGTTATTGCCATCGACCTTTATTTAAGGTCCTTAAAATAGATGGACAAATTTTAACACAGTGTTCAGTACGTCGAACCAGAGATATCAAAGCAAAAACAAAAATACTGATTAAAGTGATTTTGTTTTGACCGTTTTGTGGATGTGTTTATTCTAGAGAGCCGGTATTTTATTATTTTGGGTCAAAATAAAGTCACTTCAGTGTTTTTTTGTTTGGATATCTTTGTTTAGACGTACTGTGTTAAAATTTGACCATCTTTTTTAATGGGACCTTATGTATATTAAGTATAAAGCAGTGCCTATGTTATCCTTTGGTCTGGCAAGACCTTCTTTTTATTCAAGTAGTGCAAAAAAAAACGGAAAAAGGTTTTCCCGTACCGGGAATCGAACCCGAGCCTCCTGGGTGAAAGCCAGGTATCCTAGCCACTAGACCATACGGGATATGGACACTTTAAGTGAAATAACTAGCAATATAACGCATCCCTAAAAATATAAACATTTAATGTTTTCTTTTTATTCTTTTGAACATAAAGGGGTTTTTGTCCATACGGATATGCCAACCCCATATTTAATGGTTTAATTGCTCATTTAAGTAATAGTGAACATGTTTTTACTATTCTTTTAATTCTTTTTTTTTTACATATTTCATTAGGTACTTAAAAATATATTCGAACCGGCAATATATCCATACTTCTTCGATATGTAAGTACTTATTACCTTTTTCAGTAGCCTCCTTCTTCATTTGGTTTGTCGATAACAAATCACAAACGGCGCTCGTGGTTTAATAATACCATCACTCAATATGCATAGGGGTGTTCGTGGATATTTGCGCTTAAATGCGTGGTGTGTTTGCTTATATTGCCTGTTATTAGAAGGCTATCAGCTGTGTCAAAGTAAATAATTGATGTTGTAGGAGAATTCAAACATAATAGCAAGGAGTAGTATTACCAGTTTTAAATGTTTAAAAAAAAATGGGCTCTTATATTACGACAATCTAGAGACAAGAAGAAGAATAAATCTTGTTTTTACAAACAAGATTTATTCTTGTTCTTGTCACTAGACTGCGATATTAATTTTTAAAGAAACTGGCTACCAATTTAATTATTCTATTTATGATATCATAAGCTGTCATTCTTTGACAGTTATTTGAAATGGTTTTAACGCGGCAAAATTAATTAATTGGCGGGTATAATTCATTTTCCTGAAGGAACAACTTGTATTTTTATAAGACAAAAATAAATACATAGTTCTTTAAACTCGTTTAGATATTCAATTTAGAATTTAATTAAAACCTTTAATAATGTAATTGGCTTAGTACACAGTCCAAATATATGTGTGCCAACTTGGATAGGTCATCCCATAATTAAATGAAAGTCCGTTCGTATTGAATTGTTTTCTTTTCCCAGAAAACCGCTGCAGGTTTCTCAGCAAAATCTACGACGTTCGAGTAGTTTACCAATTAATGTCAGTTGTGATCATTTATTCATTCGTCAGTATTCCGTGTTCGATCAGTCTATTGATAGACAAATACAGATATCTAGATTATTGAAAGGTCGATAAGCATCTATTAATACATCACTAGTTTATTTGCTGTTCTGGAAAAGCTCAGTATGCGATTTAGTACGGATGAATATGTGAGAAAAAAGCACACACACAACATAAATACATACATACACACATACAGATATGCTTTGGTGTTGCATACATGGCAACACCAAAGTTGTTGCAGACACATCTTGAATCGGATCTTATCAATAGACGTCGATAGCTGCTTTGTAGGAGCTTGTCTATGGGTACTTATGTATGGAGCTGTGTAGTTACTATTATGGTCTGTATTATTGAGACGTATATATGCATTGGAGAGTTGATCAAAGGGATTTTTAATTGAATGTCTGATGGACTAATGAAATTGAACGCAGACAGAAAACTACAGCTTTTGAACGCGGGCTAGATGCCCTAAAATGTTTAGTTTTATTAGTAATCTAAGTCGCAGTCAAACCATTACTACGGTTTTGTGGGGCTTAGTTTATAAGACTACCTACCATTTTTTTGAATATAAATAAATAATAATAAATAAAGTAAGTAAACTAATAATGTTCTGTATTATTGTAATCGATTTTGATTCTGAATTTAAAACGAATGAGGAGAGGGAAATGTGACAGTTTTTATTTAAAAAATATATGCGTGAGCCACCTTTTGGCCAGCTAGATCATTTCGTTGCGTTCACAATCATTGCGTTCTTATGTCACGTATTTTTTTGGAAACTGGTAGGCTGTTCGTGCGATGATCGCTTTGGTAAAAGCTCCCTCCGTACAAAAGTCGGAACCTTACACATTATTTATGCTTGTATATTAAACAAAGCTCACAAACAACAGGGAAATTTTTCATTTAAAAAACAAAGACTGACCTTAATTATTCTTTAAAAATACTCGAGGACAGATCATTATTCAAAAAAAGCTGGACATCTTTGTTTTATTCAGTGACATCATTCAGAATCGTCACTGCATTTTAATTAAAACAGATTTTTATATACCTAAGTGAGATGAAGATGAGCAAAGTATATGGAAATTAATAGGTAGGTGCATCAATATTGTATCTGAGCCTTCTTCATTCAATTGTTTTTCACAGATCGATTGTGTGCACTTTTTAGACACAATCGTGAAATGTGTGACATTTTAGCAGCGGTAACGATAACGGAAATGTCAAAAATGTATTGGATTGGCCATGGATTGGCATAAGCTGCCGAAAAGCATTATTGACTTTTATCAGCTTCACCAGTAACTATGTAAAAAAATTAAAAGTTGAATTTTACCCACTCTCCGGTTTCCGATTGAACTGTAATTTTGCATACATATTTAGTTTGCCAATGTTTGACAATGCATGGTCAGCTAAGTGACGTCATTTTAAGTTCAATATGACCAAAGTCGGCGGACAAGTTATTCTAAAGCGTGTTTTATTTTAATTTTTTTAACTAGGTATAATAATAATATGTTTTATTTAATTTTGTTTGATTGTGGTGTCACATTGCCATTAACCGGGCATAAATCCAGACGTTCTGACCTCTTATCGTAAAGATAATATATGGACCGCTGAAGAGCTCCCTGACGATTGAAACAAAGGTCTTATCCTAACTGTTCCTAAGAAAGGTGAACTAAACCAGTGCGATAACTGGAGAGGTATTACGCTCCTCTCGATTCCTTCTTAGGTTGTCTGCAAGATCATCTTGGATAGACTGTCGAAGACCATGGATCCCTTTCTTCGCCGTGGCTGTTACTGAAAAATTCCTGACGGAATAAACCTTACTTTGCCCGACCAGGGAATTTAACCTACGGAAGGAACGGAAAGTATTATTATAGATGTTAAGTAAAAAAATATTTCTTAAGAAACTAATATGTATAATTTGCAAAAGGCTGCTGGTAGGTTGTTCCCGATGCTCACTCTCCTTTCTAAAAAAAAAAAAAAAAAATTAAAACCCTAAAAAGATTTTGTAAAACCTTCAAGCAGAAAATATTACAATTTAATTAACTGTTATTCGTTTATAATAAGTGACGAAGGCTGTGCCTTACCCCTTGACATAGAAACAAATGCTCGGGGACCGTTCCTCTTTCTTAGGAGTATTCTGGGATTATTCGATAGAGAATAGCACAGTATATAAAGGGGAGTGCTAAATACGGCCCGTTAAATTAAAATTTTCCTACGTCTTTGCAATTTGCAGTTGAGTATCATGTTGTATGTTTGAATTATGATCATGAGAATGATCAAAACAATTCCCTATCTATTGATAGAACTCTTTGCTTTTATGATAATGATGTTGTAGTTTTTCAACTAGAACACTTAAAGTAATGATTTGATTAGTAGGTACTTGGTCTGTTGTTTAAATGCAAAAAATCAAAACAAAATCAAAATATTTTTATTTCACATAGGCCTACATGGGCACTTATGAAACTTCGACAAAAAGGTGCACGGTTCGGGTTGGTCGTTTCCTATGGAGAAGAACCGGCAAGAAACTCCATGGTTAATCTTTTAAAATGATTAGATTTTACAATATTATCATGTTACAGCATTAGTACTCAAGTATGGGGGGACAGCATAGGCCCGACAAAAAATTGTTGCTTAAAACACAAAAAACGGAAAACAAGATAAGAGTTAACAAAAGTTAACACACCTATAGGAATCTACAAGGCCTACACTGTTCACACATTCACAAACAATCATTAAAAAGAATCTATACAAAGGCAAGAAAATATTTGGAAATAAAAATTTAATGATACCCTTGTTTTTTTTCGGATGAGAAATCATTAAATAACCCCTCCAGCTCTGGGTGGAGCGGAAGGGAGTGTCAGACTTTTACTGACACACTGTCCACAGGTCCGCGATGTAA
The DNA here is from genome assembly GCA_950022335.1 of Eurois occulta. NCBI lineage: Eukaryota > Metazoa > Arthropoda > Insecta > Lepidoptera > Noctuidae > Eurois > Eurois occulta. Next base: position 7,272,243 of record OX465492.1, on the reverse strand, counting down.
GGACTCCCTAAACTTTCCTTTTATAGTTATTCTAATGATGTTATCATAAAAAGTCAGTATAGTCGAAGGAGCTACAAACCTCACTACTTCCGAAATAAAAATTATGACCCCTCTAAAATTCAAAGTTGTAGTCTTAATAAAACACAGCAACCCATGTTTAAGTACAGTCATTTTACCTTATGTCATTTTATCTTCAACAGTCATTTCACCCTTCATAGCAGTAAGCGAATACCAACCTTATAACACGAGAATAAAGCTCACCGTGATGTTGACAGTGATCCAAACCACTTGTTTCATTCTCCACCTTCATAAAAGACAACCTTTTTAACCGACTTCTAAAAAAGGAGGAGGTTATGTTGCGGCCGGTCGTATTTTTACTTACCGAATTGCACCCTTACTATACCGATATTTATGTATTCTCATTAACGAAACATCTATGTTGAAATCTAGTCACTGTACCGGCTTATACATCAACACGGACAGCCTCTGAAGTTACGGAGGCCAAATCCAAGTTTTCGTCAACCGCTGTCTTCGTCGCATTCTCGGAATTTACTGGCCCGTTCCGTGGCCGTCTCAGTCTGTTAGAGAAATGCCACGAGAGCCCTATTGAACACGAGATCAAGCGTCGCAAATGGAGGTGGATTGGCCATATGCTCCGAAGGTACCCCGACCACATACTCAAACAAGCTTTGGACTGGAACCCCCAAGAGAAAAGAAAGCGTGGTCGTCCCCGTCAAACCTGGTGTTGCACCGATCGTCGTGGACCGAGCTGAAGCGGGAAGCTCAAGATCGATCACGATGGAGGACATCCGTGGACGCCTTCTGCCCCATCTAGGGATCATAGGACATTAAGTCAAGTAAGTCATGTTATCTCTACTTCTTACTCCCTCTTTTCTTAGTTGAGATCTTTTATCTCATCATTAGACCCCATATTTTTGTGTGTATATATATTTCACCAGTGCAGGTGTGAACACACAGTTATAACGAGTGACTTCAGAATTCATACCGAGCATGAATGGTGGCCCTTCACGGCTCCCTCCTTGGCAGAACGCCAAGAGAAATGTAGGCTGAAAAGAGTCACTTTATGTTGTTAACATTTACCGGATTTTATTGTACCAAGGTCATAAGGTTTAGCATTGTAAGTGATGTAGTTTTACAACGTTTGACCTTGGTTGATGTCGATGTCAATGTTGTTTGTTTTGCTAAATATTTTTGTGGGTTATTAAGACTGATGTTTGATTTTTACAACATGACTCGCAAAATGTGGGTTTACTATGGACTGTATGTATACTTCTGCATAACAATTCACGAATCAAAGGCATTGTTTTGATGTGTTTAAACTTACATACATCATGACATGAAACGAGTGGCTCAGAGCTTCAGAGTTCAATCATCGATTGTGTCTTTTTGGTCTGTTTAATGTCCTGTTTTTGTCTAAAGTATAATTATTTACCTGCTTGACTGCCTCGGTTGTCTAAAGGTCGCAAACACGACTGTTGAGCATATGGTCCTGGGTTCGATTCCAGGGTTGGGCGAAGTGTCATTGTGTTTTTTCATCAGGATTTTTTCAGTAGCAGCCACGGATTCTGGATTTGCTTAGGCCCCTTATTACATGGGACTTAAACATGACTGGCGGAATGTTGGTGTACTATAAGGTACACCTCTCCCTAACCCTTCGGTGATTACAGGCGTCATGTTATGTTATGTGTATAATTCTTTACTTTTACAGTTAAAGTTTATTTTATCCATAATGTCCTTTATTCCCGGTCGTCCCCACCTCGTCGTTCCCACTGGGTACGAATGGAAAAAAAAATTTCGTTCGTCCCCAGTGGTGACGATCGGAACTTTTTATTTCCCACTCGTTCAGCGAGAGTCAACATGCAGTAATGGGGATTTCAATAAGAGATTTCACGGATTGTTAAAATGTTTTAATTACGACTTACTGACCAAGAGTGAAAAATGTTTTTGATTAAAAATAATTTAAAAGACTGAGGCAATTAATACAGTATTTGTGAATCACAGGTAATCAACGAATTTATAATAATTCTCTCAATTCTTACAGTGTTAAGATGCGTATCACAGATAATCAACTTATTTTAATCAAAAACATTGTTCACTCTTGGTCAGACAGTCGTAATTAAAACATTATAACAATCCGTGAAATCCCTTATTGAAATCCACATGTTACATGTTGACTCTCGGTCTATCGCGGAACGATTGGGAAATAAAAAGTTCCGATCATCACCACTGAAGACGAACGAAACTTTTTTTCCCATTCGTACCCAGTGGGGACGACGAGGTGGGGACGACCGGGAATAAACCTATTTTGCTATCCTTATGTCTGATCTACAAATAGACTTTTCTTATGCCTTCTAAACGGAACATAACATTAATAAAACTGTACCCTTTTTTTATTGTATAAGTTTTGTTTTGTTTTAACTAACAACCTATGGACATTTTATTAGTCTGAAGTAAACGATTTTTTTTTTTTTTTTTTTTTTTACCGTTACGTGCAATGTTCATTATGAGGACTTCCTGCTTGTTTTCACACACGTTTAATAGACATATTAAGTGACTTCACACAGTAAAATTAAAACACTCTTGTAAAATAAACTCTATAACGCAAATATTAAGGATGGAATTTGAAAGCTCATCAAAAAGCTAATTCTCGAAAGCGTCCATTACTCCTACGTATTAAAATAATAAAATTCACAAGCTGGTTGTGTGCTTTTCATCAAGAAATAAATTGAATTTGTTTCCATCACAAAGGCGAATTTGAAGGGAATATAATTTGGTTAAACAAAAACAGGGTTTGTCTGTTACCTTTCTGAATTTCTTTTCAGTCATTTTCTTTTGTTAATTAAGTAGTCGCTTTTTCATAGTTATCTCAGTTAATCTGCTCTCAAATAACCTTTGTAAAAAAAGGTGCGGGATGTTGCGACTAATTCTAATAAAGGTTGAACTTGATACTTTAGTAATTGTGACAACAATTCTGAAAGAAGAATTTATTCGTATTAAAACGCAAGAACTGGTTAAAGAATTAATTATTTTATTTTTTGAATTGTTCTTTTACTATGGACACTTTTAACGTGCACTTCTTGCTACATCGCTCTCACATAATGTACCATCTCAACATGAATGATGTAACCAAGGTTTTGTAAAAATATTCTGATTTAAAAGAGTGTTCATGGAGTTTCTTGCCCGTTCTTCTCCATAGAGATCTGCGTTAGGTAATGGGCAATGGCAATGGGTACAGTACTTTCACATTTTGTATGCCTTGTGACTGAGACTGTAGCTACATTTCATTGATGTCTTTGTTTCGACAATTCAAAAATGCCTGTAACTGGCCTACTTGAAATAATTAATTTTGATTTTTGAAAGAATTGTTAGAGTATAAAAATGCGACATCCGGACCCGATTGACGGAATAACAGACTATCTTTCAAGATACTTTTTTGCTTTAAGAAATAAAGGAGAGCCTAAAATATATCTACATACTATACATACATACATACATATTACATATTTACTTTGTACATTATGTGCATAAAGTTTTAATAAATATCTATCGCAATCTGTGCAACTATTAGTTTAATAGATAGTGTGTGCATAAAGTGACTTAAAGAGTGCTGAATATAAATATTGATGGATGAAGAAGGAGGAAAACCAATAAAACGATGGATGGATTGTGTGAGGAATGATATGAAAGAAAAAGGAGTAAATGATAGCATTACGGTTGACAGAAGAGAATGGAAGAAAAAACGTGTTGCGCTGACTTCGAGTAACATGGGACAAGAGCAGGTAGATGATGCGATAGTATGTGTACAATTTATTTCAAAAAACCAGGTAAATATACAATGATCATCATAATTTCCATTACAAATTCTAATGACAGTTAAAACACATTTTCTTGGGCAATGAACCTCGGAACACGCTATTTTCCTTAAGTGTTACAGACGAGTAATCTTTGATAAGGCGAGGGTATACTTTTGCATTACAATAAGGCAGCGACAATGGAGAAGAAAGGGAGCGTTTAGCGGATTTGGTTTTACAGTTTTTTGGCTGAGTAGAAATCCTCATTGATACTCTTCATCTGGGAAGATTGCACCCTTATTATAGGCCTTGCAATCGTATCGGCATTGAAAGCGGTTAGTTTTTATGCGTCATTTATATATTAGTTAGTAGTAATCAGTAACAAGCTTGGTTTGTATGGGTAGTTTTTTATGACGACAGGCCGTGTCGACGGCGCGTTCGTGTTTCCTTCTTGGTTTGTAGCTTCTTCGACTATACTGACTTTTTATGATAACACCATTAGAATAACTATAAAAGGAAAGTTTAGGGAATCCTTACATTGCGGACCTGTGGACGGTAAGTAATGGTCTAGCTCGCCGTCCGTCCGTCGTATGACGACAGGCCGTGTCGACGGCGCAGCGGTTTCGCTTTCCACAGGCGCCTCAAAGAGATGTCAGCAAAAAGGAAGGGCCGATGCCTGCCAGGGCTGCAGGACTGTTCTAAAGAGATACTGCGGCCCTGGAACACAAAGGGCAAAAGAAGGAACATGGATGGGTTTTAGTCAGTAAAAGTCTGACACTCCCTTCCGCTCCGCTCAGAGTGGAACGGGTCATTTGATGATTTCCCATCCCAAAAAAAAGTAATCGTACCCTACGTTTTCTATCACTACTAGTTCTAGTCAGGCTCGCGCTATACGCATACATCCCCGCAATGCCCTAAAAACCTTTTGAAAGTCTTGTCTCGTCTTGTTTTGTGTCGTGGCAAAAATAGTAACCAATCAACTAGTTAATTAATAGTCAAGTCGACTACTTATTAAATACCCAGAAGTCGCTACACGTACTACTAATAAGGTTGAAAAGTGGTCAACCATCAGTGAACTCGGTAATACATTTGAAGTGTTTGCCATTTGTGGAAGACTGGCTATTTTATTTTAAGGGACTCAAAAGACAGCTAAAATTCAAACAGTCCATCTATAATCTAATCATTCGAAGTGTAATCGCAACCTCTCACCACTATGTCCTCCCCGCCGTCTCGCCCGCAGATTTACGGCAAGGACCGTCCTTCCACGAGCTCGCAGGATTTAATTTACTTGCACAAAGACGTCGTTTTTCTTCGTTGATGTTTTTCTCGGTGTTAGTAACATCATTTACTGTTTTATTGTTTGAAAAATTGCTACGACATCGAAGATTTTTTTAATAAAAAAAAATATATAAGTGTAAAATAATCCTAGTATCGAAGTCGGTGACTTTTACTTTGTTAGTTATCAACTTTCGAAACTATGGTTTTTTTTAATAATTATCGCTGCAAATACATAAATTATTATAAAACATACAAACGAACCCTCTCCTTTTTTTGAAGTCAGGTAAAAAATAACAACTTTTTTTTAAGCTGGGTAAAAACAAGTGTTATCGAATTACACGTAAAAAAGCAAAGGTTATTAAACACACGCGTTGTGGAATAAAAACTTTTATGACACAGGGGTTTCATGTCATTGCAGTACATCGTCACAAGTCAACCCACAAAAAAGATGTGCATAGCTGAACAATTTTATTTTATTACTAAGAATGAGTATCTCTTTACGCAGCCCAAACCAACGAAATTTCTAGTAACTTTTACAAATTTTTACACCATTTGTCCCCGCCTGGTGTCTTATGGGATTAACAGACACGATAGACAGAAAAAAGTAATATATTTGCTTCAGCACATCTCATTATCAAAATAACTAGAGCACCGATTCTGCTCCAAAATAATTAACGTAATTTAACTTTAAGCATTTAAGTTGAAATGACCAACACACAAAATAAATTGTATTAAATCATTTCACACATTTTCTTTAAAAATTATTACATACTTACTAAATACCTAATTGTCATTTGTAAGTGTGTTAGTTGTCCTAGTATGGACGTCAGTCTCTCAAAAAGGAACATATATGCATTTTGTAAAAATGTTATTCTTACAATTATACTTATTATTTACCTACTATACTATGTGAACCTATGTGAAGAGAGAAAAACAATAAAGAAAGATATTGTATTCATGAAAGCTCTTTTTATCGGTATATTCTGAACCATGAGACGTACAAAAATCCTGTTAGTCTTAAAATTGAATTTAGCCTATTCAACAACAAAAAATTAACGACAATTCTAATAAAATTAATGCTTCACACGCCGAATTTGCAGTCACCACTCTGAACGACCAACATTACCATATTATACATATTATTATTCATACTACTAGCTTATGCCCGCGGCTTGCCCACGAGGAGTTTGGTAATGTCCCATGGGATAGTAATCCTGGGATAAAAAGTATCTTATGTGTAAATCCAGGTTATAAACTACCCATGTGCTAAATTTCATCCAAACCCGTTCGGTACTCGTAATTTTTGCGTGACAGAATAACAAACATCCATCCATCCATCCATCCTCACAAACTTTCCCATTTATAACATTAGGTAGGATAATCTTATATGATAAAGCTGATGCGTGTTTGCTTGATCGCGCTAATCTCTGGAACTACCAGTCGGATTTGAAAAATTCTTACTGCATTTTGTTCTGCGCTATTTTTGAGGAAGGTCCAGCCATAACATCATCGTGACCTTTTGGAACCGAGCAAAAAGACAAAACGTGGTTGAAACCGCGTGGCACTTTCATATCCAAGTTGAATGTGAACCAAACTCATGAATATTTCAGTCATCTTTGATGCAATAAAAACTGCTGAAGTTTGCTTCACTTAAATGAAAATGTTTACAAACAGATTTTAAAATGCAATGTTTCCGTTTGTTTGCTTGAGTTCTTCTGTGGTGAACAAAAAGGTGCATTTTTAATGTTAGAAACGTCGCAAATAACTGAGAAACATTTTGCTGTTTTGATGAATTAGTCAATTTTACTAGATCAAATATCGCTCTGTGAATAAAATAATCAATTTTACTAGATCAAATATCGCTCTGTGAATAAAATAATCAATTTTACTAGATCAAATATCGCTGTGTGTTGTCGATCGTATTAAGGGGATAGTATACCTATTTTTCAAATTCCTCGCAGGCTCTGTGCCCATATTAAGAAACTATTGCTGCCTCCGTAGAGCAATATCACAAAAATTTTGACGACGATTGACGTTTCGTTTTCCCCTTTTGTTCTCCTCGAAAACTAAGCCGATTCAATTATTTTTTACATTAAAACTAAAAAAAAAGAATGTTTGTGTTCCTATAAAAAAATTTTATGATAAAAACTTTTATGATAAGAATTTGTCTGGTAGTCTTAATCACGGTTGTAAAAATGGTTTTTGTAATTTTTGGAGTTTTTGTTTTTTCTCGTTGCTGAAAAAAAGAAAGTGACAGGGACGTGTCTACAGCAGACTTTGATTTTATAAAAAAAAAATGATTACTCTAGTCTAGGAAGAAAAAAGGGGAATACATCATTGGTATGGAAAATTTGCCTCGTTGTTCTAGTGGTCGTAATCGCGACTGCTGAGCATGAGGTCCTGCGTTCGTTCAGCTACGGAGTCTGGATCTGTACCCGTTTGATGGCAATAGGGTCGCCCCCTATAACGTAGGAACCTCAAACTTAACTGGCGAAATGTGAGTGTACTATGAGGTAACACCTCTGCTTAACCCTTCGGGGATTATAAGCGTGATTTTGTAACTTATTGAATAAATCATTTTATTTTTCTAAACATACTTGGTTTAACTGAAAAAAAAACGTAATTTTTATTTTTTATTTATTTATTTTCTCATCACAAACGTTGCAGTGAACAGGAATTATTAAATCTAACACACAGGGTAAACATTTATTTGTGAGATACTGGTGCCCGAAATAGGTATACAATAGGTACCTGTGTTACGGGTCACCAGGAACTGTGCATTGCCTGTCTGTGTCTGAATTGGTTTTAGTTATTTTTTAATTGAGTAGATAAACTCTTTGATCAAACCAAGAATCACATAAAATATCATCTTTCTTTACGATGTCGACTCAGATTTCCCCAGGATGTTTCTTGGGAATGCACCATAAAAATCTATTATGGCCTAATTAAATGGCGCGAGTCATAACTTTTAGTACTCCACATACGGACCCAATAAAGACCACTATAAACGTGCGGATTGTGAATGAAATTGGTAGCCGTTTAGAGCCGTTTTATCGGCAATAATCTAGCCACGTCTTTAGAATAAATAATTGAATTGGTTTCATTGCATAGTGCTGGTCTTAATTGGTTTAAGGTCTGATGCTGGTAAAGTGATATTGCGTTGGCGTTTAATCAGTTTAGGCATTGATTGAAGGTATAAAATTTTGCTCTTGTGTTATATATTAAACTAGCGACCCGCCCCGGCTTCGCACGGGTGCATGTATTATACATATAAACCTTCCTCTTGAATTATTCTATCTATTAAAAAAAACCGCATCAAAATCCGTTGCGTAGTTTTAAAGATTTAAGCATACATAGGGATATAGGGACAGAGAAAGCGACTTTGTTTTATACTATGTAGTGATGAATAATTTCACCCAACTTAAAGGCGAGCTTATTTGTCTGTTAGTGGTGTCTCTTAGCTACAATCTATTCAATATTTTTATAGCAATACCTATTGTTTTAATCAATCTTGAGTGTTTATTATATTTACGCAGATCTTATCATTTATTTAGAATGCCCACAAATAAATTTAATTAAAATTTTCTAACGCCGTTCCATTTCTTGAATAAAAATAGGTAATATGCCATGTTCATGTTGTGGAAAGTTCCGCTGAGTAAGTATGTTGTGCCCTATTTCCCAGAAATAGTAACATCTGTGTGACCTGATTCTTTATCTTTAGATAGAACCTGGAATGCTTGGAATTCAATTCTATCTCGAATAATATCTAGTATAATAGCTGCCCTCTTTTATTGTTACTTCTTTGTATATTTACAAAACAATATTCTCACAGCAGGGCATAAGCCTTCTCTCTGTCAGAGGTAGTGGGCCATGATCCACCACGCGAGTCCAGTGCGACAACTCGTACTCAATAAAAGTTCGGAATGACATCTACCAATGTAATAGGCACTCCGAACTTTTAGTTCTTGGACATTCTGGTTGCGTCGAAATGTGTTCCTACTCCATTTTGAGAGAGAGCATTGGTATTGAAATAAATCACAGGAATTCAAGACCCAGTCTAGGTAACCCATGATTTATGGCACGTGAGCCAGAGATCTTAAACAACACAGTAAAACGAACCTAAACAGCACACACTAAAATTAGAAATCCAACACTCTTTAACCAACCACAAGATTGACCAGACACTACATTTAAAACAACAAAAATACAAGTTCAGTATACCAGTTCTCTTTGTGTTTGCGAATCATTTTTTAAAATAGAGACAAAGTTCTTCTGACGTTGAATACAAGAGGTTTTTCATTTGTGTGAAACCTCGTTAGTACTCTTAAAGGGCACTTCACGGAACTCTGCCTCGCGAACAAAGTGACCTAAAAATTTGTATGCATATTTTTTGTCTGATTTGGTTTAGCAAAGGCTTACTTTTAATTTGTGTTTTGATGTTGTCTTGGTTTCCTCAGCACTGATGAATGTGGAATGGAATGGGTAGTTTAATTTGCATAAAAATTAAATGTTATCTCACAAATATTTTATAACATAGGTATTATAAAGTCTTTCTAGCGTGACTTAACCCACCAAAAGTAGGTAAAGTGAATTTATAGGTGACTAGCTTTTGCCCGCGGCTTTGCTCGCGTTAATTTAGAATTTGCCAATCTATTCGGGTTAAACAGGTTATACTCTGCTTGTAATAATATAATTCAATCATGATTCGAAAGACACGTTGCGCCATCTATTATCATAAGAACGTTAATGTTGTTTTTCTCGGGAACAGCACTTTTGTTCGGTATGAAAGGTACCCTATGTCTGTTTCTGCACTCCTGACAACGTACAAGAAAAAAATCTGAATGATCGGTTCAGTGGTTTAGGCGTGAAAAGGTAACTAACATATTTAATTTTGCATTTATAATATTCGATGATGATAGTATTTAAAGTGTTTAAGATAAAAATTGCGTTCTGAATTTCAAAATTTTTCATCGGTTATTTAGATACCTACACAGTCATACTGGGGTTCAGAATGATGTGCTGAGTATGTGGTAACCGTTTATGCGTCAGTGTCTCCTCCACCCTGTATAAACACTTGTGCTTCAAACTTTCGGATTTTTAATCTTCTTTGGAGAATTGTGAAATTATTTCGTCTAACCCAAACACATCACGTGCTTGACCCTTCGAACCCTTTTCTCTTACCGAAATTTTCCCCTGTCCGCTAAGAAAAGCAGCTGACACACCCGACGAACGTATTAGATGTAATTCGACGAACGAATTCAATGGAATAATTCAGTACCTACAATTTTTTTGTGAATTCAAATCGTCAGGAAGTAAAAATGCTAAAGCTGATAAACGGTTTAAAAGTTATGAAAGAAAATTCGATTAGTACCTAGACTGGTAGACTAAGATAATTATTTTACGTTAAGTTTAAAGAACATTAATCACAATAATAAATAGCTGTTGATTTTTTTCATTATCTTGTTTTTTTAAGATTTTATTCAAGATTAAGGGGCCCCCATTGCCCCATTTGCAAAATTGCAAATGCACCACTCAATCAAAAGTTGTTTTTGGTATCAAACTAAAATCATGCATTTGCTTTTTAAAAGAAAAACTAGACCTAGGACAATCTAATATCTCTGTGTCACAACGAAAATTAAACATGTTTTGATTGTGCCACTATTCGAAATTATTCCAGATTCACTTTGTAGCTTTTGTTAAAAATTGGTGAATTTTCGTTTTTTTCTCATCGTCATTTTCTGCCATTTGGTTTTTTCTTTTTTTTTTCTTTTGCCCATGGGGTCGGCGCAACACGTTCTTTTCTTCCAATCTCCCCTTTCAATTTTTCATCATTTATTTTTTCTTTCATAATATTATCATACCTCACAAAATCCATCTATGTTTTCTTTTGTATTCCTCTCCCTCTCCATTCATCAACATAGTTTTTGTACAACCAATGCCTTTGCAATCTGAGCCACCGGAGCCTATATTATTGCCAAAATAGTGACTGCAAAATTATTGAACCGTGATATTATTAAGCGATAGTTACAACGTTATCAAATGGAAACCAAACCAAACTCGATCAAGCACCCATCAAAAGTTATCAACACTAGCAATTTCCTATCTATATTTTGATATCAAATTAATCATGCACGACACTCAAAACCTCAAACGTATTTTAATTATCGGCAGTATTTTACAACATGCTCTGTTCAATTTTCATCCGTCCGTGGAATTTTAGTTAATTTTCATCAATTTTCAGTAATTAAACAAAGTAACCGTCGTATAGTGTGGCTCATTTTAATTGATTAAAACCAACGTATGTACTTGTGTGAGTACATTGCGTAGTTCGTACAGAAAATGTATTTTGGGTTTTGTTGAAAGCGTTTAGTCAGTGTATTTTGCATAAAAAGTAGATAAACTGTGACGCCAGCACAGCAAGCTACCCAAAACTGCAAAATTCTCCCAATCAACTTTGAACCTAATGCTTTAGCGATAGGTAAGTTTGTATTAAGTAAAGAAATTTCACAGATTTTAGTGTAGAGTAGCAGCTGTAGTTTAGTCTGTACATAAATTAGAAGCATTTGAGAAGAAAAATATCAAGTAGATAAGTATGAATTTGAATGAGGTTGACCAAAGATTAAATTAATGCATGGCTGGGAACAATAGAACTCTTAAGATGACGCCCAATATCGGTGTGTACTCGTAAAAGAAAAATCGAGAAGCGCTGGTCATAAATACCTGAATTGTAATAATAACAGAAGGGTTATGAAGATTTATCGACATAGGTATTATCGAAAACAATGGCATGATTAAAAAAAACAAGGTTTTGTAAAATAATAATGTGTTCTCAACATTGAATTCACTGAATGTTATTTATAATGTACTTACGTGTTTGTTTTACGTCAGTTGAAACAGTATTATTTTGTATGACATATCGCTCGAAGCGATTTTTGTTGCATGCATATATTATTGTTTGTCCATGTTATGTTATGTCCATGTTGTCCAGCAAAACAAAGTGAAAGGTTTAATTTTTTTTGCACTTATTTTTGTAGCATAATTATATGCGTGTCTACAGTATGTATGTATTTTTACGAGTAGAAAGAGACTGTCAAAGAGGTATGAATTAAAGACGACGTTTTAGAAAATTAATTAAAATGTCACATCATTTTTTTCCTGTCCCACTCCTGGGCAAAGCCCTCCCTCCACTCTTTCCATTTTCTCGCGAACCCGCGCATCTTCTTTCCAGTTCTGACGGAACCTGTCCAGTTCGTCCCATCATCTCCTTCGTGGCCTACCGCGACCTCGCCGTAGCCGTACTGGGTCAGGGCACCAGAAGAAGAAAGTATTTTATGTACCAATATTTTCTATTAAAAAATGTTTAAAAATAAATAATATCTTAGACAAATTTTAATAACGCTCTTTTTCCCTAACCTTAAGTCCTTTCACACTTCTACACTTGCAAAGAAAATAAAATATAATATTGTATTTGCGAAACAAGTAAAAGCTTTTCCGTACTTTCTGAACTATTACAGTTCCGTGTTTGCTGGGAACAGGATTATTGGGATCGACCTTAATAGCTCTTTTCAATCAATACGTAGTTTGTCGAGGGAAATGTAATAAAAATCTGTCGTATCCAAGTGAAATAATATAATAAATATGAAAATTATAAAAACTTAAAGAGATGTTTAAAAAATGCAAAGACGCAATGTTCGATTTGATAATAAATATTAAAAAAAACGTTTGTAAAGCTTTTTCTTAAAAATTATCAAATCTTTTCGTTTAATTAGGAAATGATTCCTGTTAGCCCCGCCAAGTGAAAGTGAAAGTTCCTACAGGAAAAAGGGTGGCTAAAATTATTATATCTGTCGGATTCGGTCATTGAAACGGACTTAAAATGAATTGTAAGCACGCCAGTGGTGACATCACGCGACCTACTGATATGTCTACCCTCACCACTGCGTACTTCTACAGAGCCCTGATGTTTACAGCTCGGAAGCGACAATCGATTCATTGTGCCGCGTGTTATTTAACTGTGTTAAATTGTAATGTCAAGTAATTTGTGAGTTTAATAGAAACAGTGTATCGCACTCAGTGTATTTTCATTGTACGAAACCCATCTGCTGCTCACATGATGTACGTGCCTAACGGAATAAATCCTGACAATACGACATATCAATCTGCAGACAAACTGTTTTGCGGTTTGGCAGACTTTTTTTAAGTTATTGTTAAACAGACTTTGAATAAAAAAACACTTTTTGGAGATTCTCTTACATCTGCCTTGTACGTAGATAATCGGGTAATCTTGAACATCACAATATTATAACGATTTTCTCAGAAGTAGGCTTTCAAACCAAGTTTGTATTTAGCACAGATCCAAACATATAGCTCTTCAGAATTCCAAGGAAAAGGCATAGCATGAAGAAGAGCCTTATTTTATATGAAGACGGTCAAGACCCTAATAGGGTAAGAAAAAATACCTAATTTACCACTCCAAATTAGGGTAAAGAAAAACCGGCCAAGTGCGAGTCGGCTTCAAAAAGTAACAAAAAAAGTATTTTAGAAAACTCGATATCATTTTTTAAGACTTATTGAGAGACATATATGTAGTTTTTTTTCAACCCTCAGTTAAAAATGTTTGGAGGGCCAATCATATTTTTTTTCATAATTTCACATCTTAATTGTGTAGCGGTTCATAAAACCTACTCTCCAAATTTCAATCGTATTGTGCTAATAGTCTCGGAGTAAGATGGCTGTGACATACGGACAAACAGACAGACGGACACGCAGACAGACGAATCTATAAGGTTTCCGATTTTTTCACATAATAAACACTGCCGAATGGTTAAGAAAATTGACCAAGAAAAAGGTCAAATACTTAGTAGAAATAGAATTGAAAGGTCTAGCGAAAAAGTGGAATCATTGACACACTTGATCTGTTTTATCTTTTAACTTATCTAAGTGATCCTTTTTGTTCTGGTCTGGTTTTCTCTTTAGTACTTATGTGGGCAAGTAAGTAAGTACCTACTTGATTTAAGTATGAAGAAGATTTCAATGAAAAAAATAAAAAAAAAGAAAGAAAAAAAGAGAAAGAAAAGAAAAAAGAGATATCAATTACGTCATCATCTGCCTAGCCTTTTCCCAACTATGTTGGGGTTTACTTTCAGTCTAACTAGATGCAGATGAATACCAGTATTTTACATAGAGCGACTGCCTATCTCACCTCCACAACCCAGTTAGTACCTGGGTAATACGACACCCCTAGGTAAGACTGTTTGTCAGACTTTCAGGCCACTGACTACCTGTAACGCTTGTCAAAGATCTACAATTGCTGTCAATTGAATCTTAGTAGATCTTTGGCAGTCGTTGCAGGTAGGTACTGGGACAAACAGCTTTACTTGCTTTCAGAGGTACGGAGGAAACTCGGTTAGTAATTGGTCACCCATCCATGGAACAACCTAGGCAAGGTCGTTTAGCCTAAAGATTGACCCGAGTGGCTGTTATTATTTAACCACGACTCCACAAAGAGGGATCAATTACATAATGTATTTATTTATGCTTTAGCATAATCAACCTATAATGTTCCCACTGCTGGGACACACAGCCTCCTCTCTATGAGAGGGAATGTGCTATAATCCACCACGCGGGCCCAGTGCGGGTTGGTCTATTTATGCTTTAAAAATACCTACATAATTAAAGTTCATACCTAATCATCAAATAGTTTGTACTGTCCCACTGCTGGGCAAAGGCCCATCTCATTTCTTTCCATCGGACCCAGTTCTGCGCCAGTTCTAGCCAATTCCTAAGGAAGACATACAAGTCGTCCCGCTAACTCCTTCATGATCTGCTACAAATTCTGTATTACTGGTACTGATACTGTTAGCCTGTGTCATCCCACTGCTGGGCAAAGGCCTCTCCCCATGACTTCCAGTTGCTTCGATCCAGGGCTAATGTGGGCCACTGGTCGTCGGTTTTGTCCAGCTCGTCCCGCCATCTTCTACGAGGTCTGTCGCGACGTCTTCTGGCTGTGTCAGGGCTCCAAAAAGTGGCTACTTTGGTCCACAGCTCATTAGGCATAGACGGCTTACCGGTTTTTTTAGCAACATCAGTAATTTGTGTTTTGGAGCGCAATGTTAGAATATCATGAAGAAGAGCAATACAGTATTACACGTGTTTGAAAGAAATTTCTTTTTAGGAAACTGTTAAGGTTATTTATTATTTACCAGTTTTGAAATGATATTTTCAAACCCGAGGCTAAAAATGGAATAAGCACATTTTTGGCCTCATCAAGATACACACACACATTATTATGGTAAAAAGATGTAAGCTTATAAGAAAAAGTTTCTTTAAACAACAGAATACGTTATAACTAAGCTTAATCGTCAATTAAGTTGAAAAACGCTCACTCTGGAAACGAGGTGTCTTGTTTTTTTTACGTTCAGAGTACAATAACTTTTAAGTGTGTTGTAAAAAATAAACTGTAAAAGTTAAACATCATGTGGGGTCTCTTTCCGATTTAATGAGCTATTACGATATCACAGATTCGTATGGAAAGATAAGCTCTTTAAGGTAAGATTTCATACCGAGAAATCTATTTATATATTTTATCATTTATGTACACACAAAATATGACATAAGGAAACAAAACAACATATAACTTAGAGTCAAAAGGCACACCTTAAATAAGGAAAAATGAAAACCTACTTAGAAACGCGAAACACGTGAATAGTGTAGGCCTTGTAGATTCCTAGAGGTGTGTTAACTTTTGTTAACCAGCTCTTATCTTGTTTTCCGTATTTTTGTGTAGTTGGCAACGACTTATTGTCGGGCCTATGCTGTCCCCCCATACTTGAGTACTAATGCTGTAACATGATAATATTGTAAAATCTAATCATTTTATAAGAGTAACCATGGAGTTTCTTGCCGGTTCTTCTACATAGGAAACGACCAACCCGAACCGTGCACCTTTTTGTCGACGTTTCATATGTGCCCATGGGCTACATGGGCACTATGTGAAATAAAAATATTTTGATTGATTGATTTTGAATGTAATTAAAATGTCACCTTAATTTTAGAAGTATTAAAATTCTCACCATACCTTAGCACTATAATTATTATGTACATTTTACCTTTTATCAGTGATGTGATTATCAAAATATATACCAAAATAGTGTCACGTTTTAAACACATTTTTCATCAAAATGCAAAAAAATACACTATAACGTTGTACCTAACTGAAAATACTTTTCAAAATGAACACTGTACATATTAAAACGTAGCAAAGCTTTTTTGCTGAAATACTGTCTGCGGGCTTAAAATGACAAAGGAAAATAAAATACAGAGCTTTATAAATCCAGGCTTTGATAACACTTTGTCCATTGGGTACAAAATTCGGTACCTATATATATTTTTCGGTAACTGGAAACTCTTCTATGCATTTTTGTACTCAACACTTCATTGCTGGTAAAATGTCATCATCAATAATCATTGCTGGGAAAAGTATACGAAAATAAAAAAATATACTCGTAAGTAGAATTTATTTATTTTGCGATAG
Source organism: Eurois occulta (assembly GCA_950022335.1). Taxonomy (NCBI): domain Eukaryota; kingdom Metazoa; phylum Arthropoda; class Insecta; order Lepidoptera; family Noctuidae; genus Eurois; species Eurois occulta. The sequence goes on along the minus strand of OX465492.1, from coordinate 7,255,620 downwards.
TTTAGTGGTAGTTCTAGTTGGTAGTTCCTTTGTGAAGTGCTCTCGAGTAACTCGAGTAGAATAAATAGTCCGCTTATTAAAATAAACACTCATCAATTCACTGACAATTTCTGGACGTGTCGCCTGACGTAAACCTGGGTCTAAAAGTATGAAATTTGGCACAAGAGTTCCCTCGTTAGAACCTCGATTGGGAAGGGTCCACCGTGCGCTGTCTGTACTATATTTTCGATTATTGCGACTTCCCCCCGGTTCATAATGGAGGAACAAATATTTAATAAAAGTTTGTATGGAAGTTCATCATTCTTGCGGATGGGAAATATCATCAAGCCCAGGGCTTGTTCTGAAATAAAAGTATTATTACCTCGCTCGTTTAAATTCGTTCTCCTTTCAGATACTTTTACTTAACTAATCATGAAATTACTACCTTGTCTTCTTCTTAGCGTGAGGATGTGGAAAAATTCAAATGTGCTCAGATCAAAATTCAGCCACGCGAACCCCGCTCACTGAAGCAGCCATAAGGACATCAAATGCGCAAGTGTCAGGGCATGTGGCACAAGATGGAAGGTGGGCCATTATCTGTGAAGAGACGCCACATCCGCACTTGGTTTCTGAGTTTTCCGTGATCCCCCATCTGTTGAGGTTGTTTTTGCTCCGGCCGAGATGTATTCGAAGTCTATTTAGAGATTTCCAAGTTGGCCACGGAAAAGCGTGCCTAAGTGGAAAGCTCTCAGATGGCTCAATGAAGCCGTTTGGGCGTTAAACAGCTCTCGCCAGAGATCGCATCTTGCTCTGGAGGCGTTGTTGCCTAGACCAGCTGGTCCCGCGCACCTAAGAAAGCTTTTACGGGTTTTCAACCTTTGGAGCACTGAGACGAAGATTGACATTGTAACCAAGCAATATGTTATTCCTCAATAATTTGAATCATTAGAATATCCTTTGTTTCCAAAATGATTATTATAAAATATCTTCAAAGAAACGATTCACTTACTTTATCTTATGCCGATTGATCCTAAAAGGAAAAGTTTACAACCTTTGACGGCTTTGGCTGAGCTTAAAGAAATAACTTAAAGTTCACTCTTCTTTGATTGAAGTTTCATAAAAGCTCTGTTTGATATTCCATCAATTAAATTGTAGGTAAGAAATTAAATTAAGCGCCACTGGCAATCGAAACGTTAAACGTCCTCGTTACGGGAGTGTACGAGTAGGATTGTCTGATTTCTTAGTTCATCTATTTACGGTTTTGATTTGATCAGCCATCCACCGCGGCTTTCGAATACTCTATAAATTCCTCCGTTATGGGATTTTCTAAATGTTTTACTTAACATCACGCCTATAATCCCCGAAGTGTTAGGCAGAGGTGAACCTGATAGGGTACAGTCAATTTCGCCAGTTATATTTAAGTCCCATGTAATATAGGGCGAATGTATTGCCATCAACCGGGCACAAATCACAGAACAGTAAGTCGGGGTTTCAAACCCATGGCGCATTACTTTGTGTAATTTATTTCATCACCACTGCCAATCAAACCGGCATGTCCTAGAACCATGAAAAACCTAGAAAAAATCGCAGACATTATTAACATCTACTAACCCGCACTGGGCCGGCGTGGTAGATTATAGCCCATTCCCTCTCATTGAGAGGAGGTCGTGTAGGATAAGCTGATTATGCAGGGCACAAATCCAGACTCCGTGGCTATCTACTGAGAAATTTCTCATGGCAAAACCCAATAACAGTTTGCTCGACCCGGGAATCGATCCCAGGACCTCATGCTCAGCAGTCGCGGTAGCGATCACTAGACGAACCAAGCAGTCCAAATATTTTCTTTCTGTAATATCCACCTAGGATGAAACAATTTGCTAAACCTATTATTTCAATGACATGGTTCTTATTTACCATTGAATAAATGGATGCCATATTATTTATATAGCCTGTATGTAGCCTTTAGCACTCGGAGATAATGTAACTTCCCATTAGTGAAAGATTTTTTGGAATCGGATCAGTAGTTTCGAAGTTCCCCTACACACAATAAACCTACAAACAAATTTGACCTCTTTATAATATTATTAGTACCTATAGATAAAAACCTATACCGGAGATTATTAGTAGGAAAAGAAATCGAATAAATACGGAGCCTGTAGGCACCATCGTAACAATCACAGTTTATCTACTTTGAAGGAATTGCTCAAATACAGCCAACCGCAGATAATTTGTCCACCAAACGAACTTATTACAAACTTCAGGGAAAACGAAAGATAAAATTAAAACACAACTTATAGCAAGAACACCGATTTCTCTTTTTCTTGACCACATGTTTCATTATTTACATAATAATATTATTTAGAAAAAACACAATGTTTCGTACAACAAGTATTATGTAGTTTGGTATAATTCCAGTCGACATCGATATGGTATAACATTACTTGCTGCAGTGTCCGATCAAAAAACATTGAATTGGATAACTGGTTTTGAAAACCTGAGGCCCAATACAATTATCCTTTAGAATTTTAGTTAAATTTTTTGCAAGAAGCACAATCAGTATTATCCATAGATTTGAATAAATTCTTAAAATCATATATTATCGCCGCCTTAGTACTTGAATGGCCAATCGACCAGTGAGCAAATTTTACAGGAGACATTTTTTTAAGTTACTAACGAATATTATTACAAGTTTATTAAAATCTTTCATACATTACAAACATGTAGTATTGCTTTATATATATTTAAATAATAATTGAAAATAATAAACAATGCACTGATTATTTTTCATTTTAATGATGGAGGTTGGCCAAAATGGTTCTAACAAAATTATGTTTATGGATTTAGAGCACAATGACATGGAGATAGTGATCTAAAATGACGTGCAAGTTTAGTGCTTGTTTGTCCAAACTACCACCATAAACGCTATACAGTATGTTCAATTTTACACAAGATTTTCTGTTCGTTCGAATACAACTTGACTTCAAAATGTGTTAGGAGAGTAAGGTGTGTTAGGGGAGTAGATAATGAAATAAAAACACTAATAATAATAAAATATTTTATTGACTTCATGTTTATACAGTCAGACTCGTACTGACTAACATCCACGGTGTCCTTCAATAGCCCTTTACGTTCCGGGGTCACGGTAATTCGCGAGTCCCGCGACCCCGGCAGGCTTTAGCCCTCTATAGGGGGGCCCGTCATAATGCTGACACTCTTTGAGTCGCGATCTTGGATTTTCCTTTCATTGTTCGCGTAAAAGTCCATGCGCGCAAGTCTTTTGTCCTTGATCCAACCAATTCGGGAGTACCTATTCTTTCAAAAAAAAAAAAACGGTCCACATTTGCCACAAAAATCGGTGAACATCATAAAAAACAAATAGCTCAACACAGAACCTCTTACTTTCTTAAGTCGGTTAAAAAGTAGCACGTGAAGTAGTAAGATCGAATCACGAATTAGATGCGAGTAGATAACAATCATCCTATATGTAAAACAAGTAACAACTTTACTAACAACGACCACTGAAACAAAAGATTATCAATAAAATGTCATATATAATCGTTTTTCTTCGTTGTTACTGACATTTTAAAGCACTTGGAACTGTTCAGAAACAATTTAAATCATTAAAATTATCGACAAATGCCGCTAACACGAAAACGAAGCAAACAATAAACAAATAAAATGGCGTTGCGTGGGTTCGAAATGCTTCATTGTGATTGGTCAGTCGATGGAGATTGGACAAACAAGAACGGAGACTGATATTTAGATGCGTTCATTTGAGCTAAATATGGAGTTAGAGTACTTAAGCACTTAAAACAGTTTTTATATGGGAGATTGGAATATTTTATTTTTGTTATAGTGCAAGTTATATAAAAAAAAATGAATAAAATAGTTATTGTAAAGTCCGTAATCAGGGTTGCTATACGTTTAAATAAAAAAGTCTATTTTGCTAAAATTGGTCGGTTGGCCATTCAAGCACTAGGGCAACGTTATGTGAAACGAGGGTTGTTTCTCGTTGGGTCGGCGATATCGTCGAAGACGCGGGAAACACCTGAATGAGGTACGCACAGAACCGGGAAGTGTGACAGAAAAAGGGGAAGCCCATACCCAGCAGTGGGTGATTCCGGGCTGATAATAATATGATGCTGATGATGTGCAACAAGTATTTTTAATTTTAAAATCGATGTATTTGCGTTACGTTGAATGAGATTTGATCAACAGATTTGGACAATCAACTTACATTTGGAAAACTGGTCAAAATGTCCAAATCGAAGCAGAATGCTTATCCTTAATCAGAGACAACGTTTGCTTTGGATGAAAACATTGTATATCGCAGAAAACAGTTTTTTTTTCGAGAAGAGTAGAAGGCTATAAGGAGGCCTTTGCCCATCAGTGGGACAAAATACGTTTAAGAAAAAGAGAATTACAAAATTGAAAAACATCGTACTGTATCTCGGTATTTCATTGATAAAGCCAGTTTGTACTTTGGTATGTATAAGATATACTCTAAAGGTTTCAGTAAAAGAACTTTGAAACTCAATTATTCAAATGTGTACTACTTGGGTATGGACAACTTTTGGTCGGACACTATAGCAACAGAATATTTCACTTACATGTAATAAGAACACTGATTTAAAATTGTTTAAAAAATTGTGAATTACCTATCTATACATTTATATTGTTAAAAGACAAAACAACTCACGGGTATTTTTAATACAACAACACATCTTTATATTATAATAATAATTCTGGCTGTGGCTTTTCAAATTACTACTTAATAGGTAGGTTGACTGAAAAAATATTCCTGTCTTTAAAAAAAATACGTTCATAAAAGTGAGAAAGAATTTACCATGCCTTGGGTTTAGTCATCAAAATGAAACAGTAAGAAGAACACTCATGTCTATTCAGGTCGAGAGATCCATGAGTTTTTTTTTTTTTTTTTTTTGTAACTAGCCAGAATTAAAAAGTTATAATCTATTTTGGAAAAGGTTCATACAGACAATGATGAATTCACACAAATCACAACAACTATTGTGCCTTTATTATGTGTTTAAATACGTAGATAATTAATATGTAGATATTAATTGTTATAAATAAATGTTTGAGTAGCATGATCCAATACATGAAAATCGAAAAGTTTAAGAATCCAAAAAACATTAATCTACGCAGTAACTTATTATTTTTTCTGAATTTGAATGAATAACAACGTATTATTTGAAATTAATGTATAAAATATTTCGGATATGTTTATTCCTGTGATGATTAAAAACATTGAAGATTATAATTTCAAAACTGCTATCGAAGTAACAACAAACATCTCCATCTATATACAATATTATAAAAATACTTTCACGTCAGACAATTTGTATAACATCGAAAATACATTTAGACTGTCCATTTATTAAGTCAGTGTCCGTATAAAAGTACATAGCGTAAGTGTAATATAAGAACTCCCTATTCGACAGACAAAAGTTTTAAGAAGATTATGATATAGGTACACATTCATGATAAAAAAGGAGACTCGTGAACATCATCGTGGTTGGAATTTATCGAAAAACATAGAAAAAGACCTATCAATATCCATATATTTTCACACAAAATATTTACTTCACAAGAAGTTTTACACACTTTATCATACACCACTCGAACGCACTCATGATAAATCTTCATTGTGTATTATTTATCAACAACAAGTATATGAACCATATATTTTTTTATCTTAACATACAGTCAAATATCCGACACACAATGTCGATACGTACCAACCAGAGGACCAGCCCCTGAATTCATAAGAATACGAAGAAGTTTCCGAAGCGTCATTGATTTTAATACAATATTCATTGGCGAGTCTTCGTCATCGCCGCTAACTAATCTATGCTAGCTGTTTCTAGAAAACGGAGAAAAGCGCGTCATTAACCTCGAGTACCCCACCGTATAACAACGGCCGCGCTTAGAGGAGGTACTCTCATTGGTCCGGTCTATCAAATGATGTATTCGGAGTGCTCTCTACTTTTTTCAGTACTATTTTGAATGCAAAAGTGTGTTTCGGAGACACAGACGCTGGGCGAGGAGTCTGAGGTGAGCGCGGAGGAGGTTCAGGTGGCATCTCAGATCGAGTCCTCGTGCGTCGAGGCGCTGGGAGACTCCGCATTACTGGAGCCGACGCTGGCTGTGGTCTTTGCGGAGAAAGTCTATTCGGAGTCAACCGCCCAGGCGATGGCTCTGGCGTTACTGGTGGTAACGTCAACGGCGGAAGATTAGCACACGGTGATCCACGAGAACCTCGACGTTCCTTCAATCCCATCTGCGGTGGCGGTGACATAGGCGCCTCATCATCCTCAGCCGCCGCAACAACGACCACTGGCTCTGTCCTCAGCAATGAAGGTCTCGGTTCAATTGTATCTGAAGCGATAGACCTCCTAAAATAGTTAAGTCCATTTTCTATCTCAGCTAGCGCACGCCTCACGAAGGGGAAACTCTCAGATATCTCTGAAGTAGACTTGCGGACTGGAAACTCTGTTTCACTGTCTCGCTTCCTCGGTCTACATCGCTCAAACGTTGTGTCTCCTGACGCTCCCACCGTTTCAGAGACCTGTCTTGTTAGAGCTGCGTGCTTGACAGAATCCGACTTCGATCGGGGCTCCCTCGTTTTCGGCGTGGGGGAACGTCGATCGCCGAACTTCTTACTAGCAGCACGCTTGATGGAGGAGAATAGTCCGAGTTTCTCCGGAGGCTTGTCCGTGGGGGGTGCGGAAATGGGTTGTACAGGAGCTGAGGAAGGGCCAGGGATGGGTTCGGGAGGAGGACGGGGGAGGTTCCCCTCGCGTTAGTTGTGCCGAGAGTCTGACGACGGAACATCGCTCGAGCCGGTGGAGGAGAGGGTGGTGTTGGACCCGTAGGGGTCAAGTGAAGACTGCACGGACATGGAGCGGCCAGCGCGTCGGACTCGCGCTGGGGAGAGTTTGCCTGGATCTACGCTGGCCGGGTCTGCCTGCAACAACAGCGGTTTCAGCGCTCTATTCAATGCACTACTACTAAAGGCAATAGAATTTTATGTCAAGAAGAATATAGACTACAATACATTAAAATACAATGTGCAAAAGCCCCATAAGAGGACAAAATTATTCGTTAGTGTATTGTTATTATTTTTTTAAGAAATGAAGAGTAGTTAATACAAGCAGTTTTCTATACCACCTGCTCACTTAGTATTCAAAGTGAGTATTGAAGAATCAGCAGAAAGAGTTCTTTCAACATAAATACCTTACGAAAAACTAAAAAAAAATTACGACGAGAGAAAAGTCTAAACTCTCCCCTGCCAAGGCAAACACATAAGCCCAATCTTGAACAAATAATTAAATACGTTTCGTAACAGCACCTGGTACGCCAGTGCGTTCATGATGATGGAGTAAGGTACCAGGCCGAGGGGGTGGACCTCCCTCATCAGCACGTTAGCAGGGATCTTGTGAAACTGGATGTACTCCAGGAAGTTGCCGATGACTTCCTTCAAGTTCATGTTCTGGTTCGTGTCGCAGTATTTCTTGCTCCACATCAGGGCAGCCTGAAAATGTTTCAGATGTACGGTCAGGAAGTTTGTAATAAGATCTGCGCACTCTATGAATTTATGAGCGTATTTTGATTAGATGAGTGCCCTCGCACCTTGCTTAACAACGCGCATATTTTGATTTTTGCCGTTAGTGATTGGTATTGGTTATTTAAATATTGTATTAAGCTGTAAGTACCATGACTTGCAATATGACTTAAACAGACCATGTATACAACACAGGCTTATTTTAGAAAAATAAACAAAAATTTTATCATCGATTGTTTGGTTACATCCAAACCCCAAAACAGGTAATATTGAACCGAAAAAATAATCTAGATTATAAAACACATCTATCTAGATGCATCTAAAAACCTGATTTAGGAAATCATTACAAAATTTGCAACAATCAGAAAACATTTGAGCTCTCAAAAGAACTAAAAAAGATGATTGTCAATAAAACTCAAGCTAAAATTCTAACTTTTTGTTACACTACCGAATCTATTTGATAGCTTTCAACACAACATAATATTAAGCCAGGTAACATTTCCCACAATTGGAAATAGGGCTTCTTCTCATTTATGGGGCTATAATAGCCGATCGTTGATGTGATTTCAATTCGACTTCGCAGGAACTCTCGGATAGGTATTGTGTCTGCTACTTAACATCCTCCTACAACTCTAAGGCCTCTGCCTCGAATTTTGCGGGCAGCGGGGCGGCGGCGGCGGCGGCGCGGGAGCGGCAGGATCTTATGCGTAAAATCAAATGGACCGGTTCTCGAAAACAGCGGTGCGGGGGCGGGCAACGAGCGGTGTACTCCAGTCAACGAGCGCCGCCGCCGCCGCCACCCCGCTGCCCGCAAAATTCGAGGCAGCGGCCTTAAACGCCATCCTATCTGCGGGAACGCTTTTCCTACTCCCGTCCTTCTGATGCACATTGCAGGTCGCATCTTAGGAACTTCCATTATAAAAAAATATATACAAATTCCCTCCCCACTCTACCAACTTCTACTCCTTTACTGTACTCGCTGTGCGGTTGTGGAATACACTTTCGCCTGACATTACGGACTACCAAAGTATTGCAGTTGAAGAGTGAAAGAACATTATCTTTCCATTTCGTCATAGTTCCAGATAATTTTTTATTTTATTTGTTGTGTTTTTATATGTATGTATGTATATTCTTACATTGTAAAATAGTTCTTTGCTTTATGTATTCTTTTTTAGTATCTCCTTTCGCAGGTATGCTGGAAGATATTACTTTAGAAATAAGCATCACCCTTGTAGTTATTTTTCCTTTCCTTTGTTCTTTTCTGTATTCAGTGTGTACATAAATTGTTAAAAAAAGCTTCGATTCAGTCTTAAAAAGTTAAATTAAACACTGTTTTATTTACCTGGAACTTAGTGAACTCATCGGCTCTAAGTTCATCCCGCGCTAGTATTAGCCTCACAACGTGCTGGGGCAGCAGCGTGAAAGATCCGAGGTTCAGCACTTCATTGCCATGCTCATCCACAAACTCCAACACCTGCAATTGAAATAGTTTTTCTTTAGAAGGAATAGTACCTATATTTTGGATAAAAAAACGCTATTTTCTTGCATGTACATTTATTCAAGCTATTCTTGATAGGTAGTTGCTATCAATTCCAATATTGCTGCATTGTTTGTTAATACTGGGACTTAAACATAACTGGTAAATTAATGTGGGTGTATTATTAGAAACACGTCTGCCTAATCCTCTGGAGATTATAGGTATAATGCCATAATTATCTTAAAGGGTAGTAACTATCAATTCCAATACCGATGCATTTTTTGCGGCTTTCTAAAATAAAAAGATTTTAAAAGTAAAAATCGAATATTATAGTCAGTTTTCTTTTAGTTTCCAGTCATCATTTTCATAAGATGCTCTGAGTACATCTCACACAGGTTGGAGTGTTCAATGGTTCAGTAAAATGAAACAACGTTACTTTTTTTTCAAAGAGTGTTGTGCTAGTCTATGTGCAAGTGACTGCTCAAGTCAACAATTTTAACATCTATAACTCTCTATTGAACACAAATACCTTTGATCTTCTAAGGCTGCTTGTACACACAGTCACATAAAATCATGGTTAATTTGCCGTGTGTACGCACGCTTGTCAGTGTTGTATGGATCACTATGGAAGTTTGATGGCAGACACGATCGCACAATGACACGGCGGAATAACAGTAAGGTGCCGTCGAAAGATTCACTTAGCGAAATTCAAAAGCGTTTTTCTCATGGAATAACGATTTAAAAAGTAAAAGTAAAAAAATGCGCATAGCTGACGCAGTTTTTCATACTTGTGTGTAGACTGCAAACTATGCAGACTAAGCATAGCTAGCTAATATATGCGATGCTAAGTTAGTTATGTGTGCCCATGCGCAGCTGCTGTCTAGTGTCCTGTGTCTTGATTGCTGAGATTGAAAGTGTTGACATATCCAAGGTCCGGAATGTCTTTTCTTTAGATAATAATAAATCGGTATTAATGTTTTTTTTTCAACGGACCTTTCTTCATCGGTTTTATTCATGGCGAGTGATACGTCTGTCAAATTGAACTTCACAACACTGACTGAGCTTTCGGTTAGTTCTTGGTGTGCACGGGTTATATTTCTAGTTTAGCTTAGCTGGCTTAATTTAGCTATGGCATAGCTCAGTTTTTGGTCTGCAACCCGCATTACAGCTCTCAAAATAATGTTCTTAAAAAAATACAATCAAAACAGTAGGAGAAAATATTTTTTAAAAGTTGCTGTGTGTACACAAGCCTAAAACGTATGGTACATGAAAAGGCCTTACACGTTGCGACCTTTTCATATCTCTGTGGATAAAAACTAAACTAATCTAACTAAATTAAACTACTGAGTAGATACATAAATAATTTTGACATCTGTGAATAACTCGCAAATTATAAAAAAATGTCTCAAAAATTTATCCATTTGTTATTTTTCTTTAATTTGTATGTTAATTATTTGTTAGTTATTTTAATTATTTTAAAATTAATTTAATTCTATTTTTCCAATTTTATTACCAAATGACATGTGTTATAATATTTTTTTTAATTAGTTCTATATGTTTGTCAGTTTAGTTATACATTTTATAATGCTGTGGTCTCCTGTAAGTGAAGGAGTACGCCTACGTGATACTTTTCTCGTCCATTATTTATTTCGTGTTTTGTGTACATCCTTTGTTGGAGATCCTAAACAAATAAATAAATCCACGATTTGACTGAACCCACCTTCTGCACAAGCGACTTGGTGCACTTGTACTGTATGTACCTCTCAGCTGACGCGAGAAGGGCACACACCGTGTCCACAGTGATGCAGCATTGTACGAAGCCGGCGCAGGCGCGGCGGAGCTCGTCCAATCCGTAGTAGTCGGCGGCGTTCATTACTCCTGAAATTTAAGTGATAGTAAAATTATATTATTAGAGTGAACTATAATTATTTATTATGTTGGCAACACTATTTTTTTTAACTACTGTGTGGATACATAAATAATTATGTCAAACATAAATACACCGTGAGTTTTTAGTCGACTTACAACAACGGCAGCCCACTTCATGTATCCAATGACTACTAAACATTTACAAATAAATAGGTATTTATGAGATTTTAATAATTTAAAAATAAAAATATAATTCATTATATGTTACGACGCATGACGTATTTGAAACACCCTGTTGCGAGCAATGATACTCGACTCGTGCGTTGGGTAGGTATGTTCTACCGTTTGAAACGTAAAGATTATTAACAGGATGTTTCATAATTCTAATATATTATTTATTTGTCTTTGTACCTATTATCTTAATTAATGGTAAAGAAAAATCGCGCCTAGAGGCACTTTAGTTCGGAAACATTGAGTATACCACCTTTGTAAGACGACTAAAATTTCACAGTGTATAATATTAGTTCGAATTCTAATGTTGAAATCCGGTACTTCAGTAGCCATGTTTAAGACGCAGCTTAGTAATAAATTTAACATAAACTGAAGCTGTTAAAAATGTAGTAGTACAGAATAAAATATTCTTTAACATGTACAGCATAAAAAAAAACCTTTATAAAAGAAAACATTTCTCATAGGGTGATACAATGGGCGGTCGTTTAGGTACATAAATAATTATGTAGGTGTTTAAGTTATGTTTCAATCGTTTATAACATAATACGTAACAGCGTACTAGAACTTCTTCTACCGAAAAGAGTAAAAAAACGCATGAGTCTGTATCTTGACTTACAATATAAAACTGGCCCACAAATAAGCCTTTGGCCCCCCGTCCATCGTATCTTTATACGTCCGAGTAATTATTGAAGTTTTATTTTTAGCTGGGTAAGTGCCGTAAGTGGGTAGTCAGTGGGACTTTGAACCGTAAATAAAGAACCCTCGCTTAAGTTTGCTTGGGGTATCAAAAAATCCGAAAGTGCGAGTCTGAGTCGCGCACAGAGGGTTCCGTACAAACTTGTATGCGGATCGTTTGTCCATCATGGGTCTCAAAGAGAGAAAAAAAATAATTAATGTGCACAAAAAAAAAAAAATTAAAAATACTTTGAAATCAAAAAAATATGGTTTATAAACTGCTATTTTCTGCCAAAATTGGAATATCGAACGCTTTTGAAAGATGTCGCCATAATAAAAAATGATCACCTTACTAAGAAGTTTTGACTGAGTTACATTTTAAATCTGTTGGTACGGGTTGGGGGGACGTGACGCATCATCCAAAAAATTGTCGTAAAAAGATTTTTCCTTTACTTGTGCTGTAAGATCTTGCTTCTGACCTCATGGTTCTTGGTTAACGGAAAGTACCCTGTAAGTTTTAATTTTCTTGCAAAATATATGACTCAGTATCTTGAAGCTTGATTTTTTAAAGCTCCAAGGGACCGTAGACTTAAGTATTTGATATTAAAGGAACCCTAGAAAAAATATTGAATGAAAACAGTTTAACTTTTACAAAACGGGGACTAATTGGACGTTTACAAAAAGCTTCCAAATACCTAAAGCCTAAATTCAATAAATTACGTCCCAGTTTCCCATCCTACGCAAAAATATTAAAAGGAAAACCATAACAGCTTTCCTCAAAATATTTGCATTTAATAAATAAATAATGTTTAAAAATAAACTCTGTATATATGCCGACTAAACAAGTCATTACATATCACGTAGGTAGTGCTATTATACGGCTATTTCAGGACCAAAAATTCCTTACTATGAAAGGAGTAGGCGTTAACTTGAATAGCATAATATTACATAGATGAAAGCGTACTCGAACTGCTTTCAATATTGGAATAGTCTTATTATAGATATCAATACCATTGAAGTGTGAGATAGGAAATGATTTACAGTACTTGGGTGTTATAATGTAATAATGAATTTTGAAAAAGTTAAACTTTGTTGAACGTTGTTTCAAAGAGACTCGACACAACGAACCAGCCGAAATTTTGTCAGCGATTTTTTTGTCGGCAGGCTAGTTGGTGGCTTCAAGTCAATGCAAGTCTGAAAACTGTGTCGGCGGCACGAGATGTGCAACTTTTTAGGGTTCCGTACCCAAAGGGTAAAACGGGACCCTATTACTAAGACTTCGCTGTCTGTCTGTCTGTCTCCAGGCTGTATCTCATAAACCGTGATAGCTAGAAAGCTGAAATTTTCACAAATGATGTATTACTATTGCCGCTATAATAACAAATACTAAAAATTAAAAAAAAAATGTTAAGGGGGGCTCCCATACAACAGATATGATTTTTTTGCCGTTTTTATAGATAATGGTATGGAACCCTTCGTGCGCGAGTCCGACTCGCACTTGGCCGGTTTTTTTTATATTTTTTTTTTATAATTTTAGGATAAATAGTTTTGAAGTTATTTAAGAAAATAGGCGAAAATTGTCCATTTCCCCCTTTAAGTCCGAAATTACAGGGCCGAAATTTTTTAAAAAACATACAAAAGTCTGAAAACTGTCGGCGGCACGAGATGTGCAACTTTTTACACTATAACTTGAGTGTCGCAGAGCCCATTACGCTAATGTATAACTCAATAAGTTTTGGTCTTAAACTCCAAAATTGAGTGTGCTTAACGATTGTGTGTGTATTGTATTTTTAACCAATAAGTTTCGTTAGTTTGGTGTTTAAGTATTTTCGGCCATCATTACAACAGCCTCAGCTGCTATCCAACGGGATGGAGTAATCTAAGGCAGTTCCTTACAGTCATAATGCTGAGATAGGGCATTTTAGTTTCATATAGACAATTTTTTTTGTTTTTTTTTTTTTAACTTTTCATGCAATTTTTGTCCTCTGCTGTGGCTCTCCGGCTCCCATTAAATACTTTTTCTTTCTTCATTCATCTTTGTTCATATGCTAAGTCTCTTCTCAATATGCAATAGCTCAAGACACAGAAGAAAAATACGTTATAAAATAACTCGGAACAAGCAAACACAGCTTGAAAAGGATTATCCTTACAAACAACAGAGTGCCGTGATACGAATGAGTTGTCATATGGTTATGAATGATACAGTCCCAGTGTTTGTAGTCCGCAGTTTACAACTGACTGCAAAGCTAAGATAAACTCAAACAAGAACTTTGCAGACTGCGTGTGACAAAGAGAAATATCAAAAGTAAGGGAAAATGTGAGTATGTTCTGCTTCTGTATGCTGTCGCAAGTACTTTATTTATTTTGTTAAACTTTATGTACAAGAGTGGCACATAGGCAGACTAAATCCTTAATTGGTCGCGTGGGGTGTTACATACCCCAGCGCATCCTTAAAGGTTTAGAACTTTTTAAATTCTGAATTGTGAGCGCTGAAGTTCCCGTTAGCTTCATAAAAACACGTGATCAAGACTATCGAGCATAATCGTGATTGTGTATATATTTCGTATTTGATTTATATGATCGGGGTCTCACGCACCCCACGTGGCCGTTTACGTAACTTTTTAGGCGCGACCAATTAAGGGTTAATGCCGCAAGGCAGAAGGCACAAGGCCACTTTATACTGCCTGTTTAGAATTAAAATAACTAATCAAGGGGAACTGCTAGTATTAAGGGATAAATTATGAGTTAGTACCATTGATATATAAAAACCCAAGATGCACAGTCAACGTCTCAAAACCGTCCGCATAAAATGAGCGCAACATTCTAAATAGTGCGCTCATTTCAAATAGTCTCGCGTCACTCGCGTCTAGGTGCACTCGTCAAAAATGCCGAAGTGTTCTCTGACAAATTGTAGAAATATTACGTCAAAAAGGTTATAAAAGGATGGGATATCATATTTTCGGTAAATAAAAGAGTTTATTGATTAGTTTTTGTTGTTTTTATGACTGAATATAGGAAGTAAATATGCGATTTTGATTTATTTTTCTAAAAACTTAATTCAACGATCAAAGTATAATACGGCAAATTTCAATAGCCGCTTTTTCAGTTTAAGAACGATACATTTTAGACTCCTTCTTAATTTAGTCGCATAATAAAAATGACCCTGTTCTTGTTCAATGGAGTCGATTTTTTTTTGTTCTGTTTATTTTTTTAATTAATATTTTTATGTACCTTTGAACTTTTTTTATTTCGTTTTTGACGAATATGTTTAAGTTATAAATAATTTAATAAAGGAGAAAAGGTAGTCAATTTGACGATTTTTTTAAATAATAAAAAAATAAAATAAAAACTTCTTGAAAACTTATTAGCGTAATTTTTATAATATTTTAGTTTTCCTCGTGATCCTATACGATGTGTAGAATGGAGATCACTTGTTAGTCGACAAAGGCGTGAAGATTTTTTAAGCCGAGTAATTCAAGCGTCGTTTGTTCAGAACATTTTTTGGACGAAGATATGTATGTCACTGCAAAAGGCATAAAACGTCTTCGTAAAACGGCGGTTCCTCGCGTAGTGGTAAGTAACTCGTTAGCCAGAAAAATGAATTTGTCAAATACTCGTAGTATCGTAGTATTCAATTATTTTTTGTTTCGTGCTGTTGTTTTTTTTTTTAAATACTAAATAAATATATTACGAAAAAAAAAATATAAAGATGTTCGTCTCCACTCAATGCCTTGTCCTACCGACCACTGTCAATCGCAAAATTTTATTGTTTTTCGAACACTGCGTTGTAAAAACAACTTTATACAATTTGCGTAAGGTTGAATTTGCAAAAATATATGCGTACAGCATAACTATAACTACGTAGGTATAATTGGTGAGTGTTTGGTGACAGTTTCGAACGTTACTTTTATTCGAGACTGTGCATCTTGGGTTTTTATATATCAATGGTTAGTACAAAAAAATAGCTTTTACGATTAATTACATTAGGAGGTATAAAAACCGTGCTATCTAGAACCAAGTTAAAGTAATTACTTGAGTTTAAACAATTCCATAAGCAACGATTTTATACAACACACAAGAATTTTAACGAAGTAAAAACCGTCAAAAAAAGAAAGCAACGCATAGAATTATAACTTTTGACAGTTCTATCTTCAAGCAATTACTAAACTATACAATAAAAATCGTATCTAAAGTTATTACTTTTACTCAAGTAATCACTTCAACTTGTTTATAGATGCGGGTGTAAGACTCGGTTTTATAATTGGTAATTTGAATGAGTTTTTTTGAGTAGAATGCTCAATTAATGATATATTAACAACTTAACAGCTTCAAATCTAATTCAGAAACCGCATGTTAAAATAATTATTATTAATAATTAATGTTTAAATTCCCTCCAGTATAAGTTATTTTCATCATAATTAATGTAACATTGTTAATCAACCAACATCCGTTGGTAAGTAGCTAACATAATATACATAAATCTTAAATATATCATGCATATCTTAGGTTGAACTCGGAAATTACTCTTGACGTCAATTTAATACACTAACTTTTATTATTATTTAATCACATATAAAATTACTTTGTTGGTTGAGACGTAAACGCGGTCGTTTAATGTGGAAGTTTGAGTTTGATCCCTGGGTTAAGGAGTACGGACAGCTTGTAGACCAGCTAAGGACACTGATAGATACTCCAAAAAATTATCTGTCAGAGTGATGCCTTGTCCACAATTTGTTTGTAACATTTTGACCGTACTTTTGGTTCAGTAATATGAAGTTTTTCAATGAAATGGTACTGACAACTCTGAATGGGATATGCAGAATTGTCAGTTCAGTCACAGTTGTTTGGGGAATCAAGGCGTAATGTTAGAATGATTAAAATCTGATAATTTGTAAAGTATTTCTCTAATAAGAAGCTCCAAGTATCCAGTATCGAAAGTTGCGAACTTCGATGATTAAACAAAGGAGCCTTGTTTGCGAGTTATCGCGAGAATTTGCTCGAAAATTATTACAAAATATCTTGGAATATTTTCATCAGTTAGCGAGTTCATTAATGGTTCAAGTAATTTGAATCTTCTTGATACAGGTTTAGATATTTTAATATTTTGTTCGAAACAACAACAATTTTTTATCAACGTTTTTAAAAATGGAATTGTGATTCGATATTGTTTTCGCGTTTATTGGAAAAATATTGAGAGAGAAAATACTGTACCAATTCATTGGGAATCTCTGGATTCATAGTACAGTATTTTCTCTCTTTTTATCATTTAAAGTAAAATAATAAATAGTGGTACCTGAAAAACTACAATTAATCAACTTTCCTCTCGCAATTCTGTTTGAAGAAATTTCCCTTTATATAAATACGCTTTGTGCTCTTCTATCTCAATGCTAAGTATTTTGTGCGTATATAAAAAAAAAAAAAAAAGGAAATCGCCAACACGCATTTAGCATGTGGCTCACAGCTTCTTTTTATTAGAAGAAGTCTTTGCTATGCACAGGGAGAACATCAAGATCCTCGTATTAAGACAAAGCGCTAGGGTAGTCCTTGAAATTCTTTTTTATGGTTCCGTACCTCAAAAGGAAACACGAAACCCCATAAAGGATCACTCGCGTGTCTATCTGCATGTCTGTCTGTCCATCTGTCACAGCGAATTTACTCCGAAACTACTGGACCGATTGAGTTGAAATTTTTGAGTATTGAGTTACCTACGTGTTACGTACATTAATGAATTTTAAACATGGATGATGGAGGATGAATTTCATTTTCTAATTTACCCCCCAAAAGTGGCCCTTTTGGGAAATTAATTAGAAAATGAAAAAAAAAAGTTTGGCGAACTATATCGTGTTACATATCAAATGAGTTCGAGCTCGAGTTGTGAGAAGTGTGTCAAATTTTTTTTTTTAATAATTTTAAGATAAATAGTTTTGAAGGTACTTAAGAAAATAGGCGAAAATTGACCATTTCCCCCTTTACGTATGATTTTTTTTTTTTTAATCCAAGAAGTAGTTCTTTGTCTATAGATTACAGAAAAACCTAAGAAAACTTAGATTTAAAACAACTTACGGAATTTAGATAAATAACGTACGGAACCCTCTCCACGCGAGTCGAACTCGCACTTGCCCGATTTTTTTCTTCTAAAACATAGATATAAAACGCACGAAGGTATACTGCGCTGACCCAAAACAGACCTCAATACACAAGTTAAGAAAAGAAGACTGTTTCTAAAACATGAAAAGGTTTTAGATACACAGGTGGCTACACTGTATTGAAGTGGGTGTATAAAAAGCATTGCCTTGTAAAATGGAAAACAAAACATACTTCAATATTTCAACCGACAACAAATAAAAGCGTGGGTGCAGACATTCCTGTGAACTCTAAATATAGGCAGACGGAAATTTACTACTCCAACTTCCTTTGTGAAAACACAGTTCCTGGCAAAATATTAATGTACTCTTATTACATTTGGCGTAGTCAAAGGGTATGTGTTATTTCTGACAATAAGTCATCAAGGAAAAAAACGTTAGTTTTTTTACCTGTTGTGTGCACTGTTTTTAGGGTTCCGTAGTCAACAAGGAACCCTTATAGTTTCGCCATTATCCTATTATGATTCTGCTAAGGCGGCCATTTTAGACCAGACCAGATACAAAATAGGAAAAAAGACAAAGCACTGCTTCCACCCTACATCATCATCAATCTTTTGTCCTTATCCCAATTATCCTTTCCACCCTTTTGTACGCGAATATCAAAGCCAACACTTCATCTACCTGGTTATCTACAAAAGGTCTTTGAAAGCCGAGCCTCCAATTAATCAATATCTAATCCCTCCACATAATAATTCATACGGTTATTAATTCCACCATCAAATAGTGACCTTTCCGAGTTAATGAATAGATAATATCAGAACAACAGCTGATAAAGGTGTGGCTTATCAAGTACCTGATTTTGTATGGATACTTGTTATTTTGTCTGTTGCCATGGTAACGGCCTTCGTTTTGAGTATCTGGATACTTTACACGAGGATAAGAGGTTACATTATGGTGGAGTATCTTTTTTTTTTTCGGATGGGAAATCATCAAATGAGTCCTCCCGCTCTGAGCGGAGCGGAAGGGAGTGTCAGACTTTTACTGACTAAAAACCATCCATGTTCGTTCTTTTGCCCTTTATGTTCCAGGGCCGCGGTATCTCTTTCAGACAGTCCCGCAGCCCTGGCAGGCATCGGCCCTTGCGGGCCCCTCATGTTTGCTGACATCTCTTTGAGGCACGCGTGGAACACGAACGCGCCGTCAACACGGCCTGTCGTCATACGACGGATGGACGGCGAGCTAGCCCATTACTCACCGTCCACAGGCCCGCGCCTACGGTGGCCGAGAGCCATCACGACGTGGCCCCCGACGCCCGGTGCTTCTCCCGCGATGGTGGAGTATCTTGGATATTATTTTATGTTTGCTCATAACTTTTAACAAAAGACTCAGTGAGTTTTCTATTAATGCTAAATAAGCTGGCCTTTGGCATCCCGCCTGATGAGCAGCGAAGACGTGGTCTAGGGTGGAACACTAACACTTGCCTTGAAGAAACCGATTCACTCGAACTTTGAAGAGGTCTCAGAGAAGCCGGTAGTGAATTCCACAGTCTGGCGGTTTGCACAATAAATGTGGACGCACAGCAGCTTTGTTTGTTGTAGGTATCAAAATCATGCAAGGAGGCTATTCTACTAACACACGTGTAACGGAATGACCGTAATTGTATTTTTTATAGTTATGGTAATCTCCTGATTGAATACCGCCATTATGTTTTCCATTGGTTCTGCACTGACAATTCATTGGAAAAATTGGGTACACTTCAACCAACTTATCTGTGCTGACGGAAAAACACAGACAAAAAAGAATTTTGAAAATCGATCTAGAATAATTGACTGAGGTATCGGTGCACATATATAAAAAAATACATGCAGTCGAACATAGAATCGCCTCCTTTTTGGAAGTCGGTTAATAAAATAAATGTAGGTAACAAGTTTGACATATCGATGACTTATCTGTGCAGACGGGAAAACACAGACAAAAAAGAATTTTCAAAATCGATCTAGAATTGACTGAGATATCGGTGCACATATATAAAAAAAATACATGCAGTCGAACATAGAATCGCCTCCTTTTTGGAAGTCGGTTAATAAAATAAATGTAGGTAACAAGTTTGACATATCGATGCATTTTTCTTGACAAGTAGCAACTCCTTGAACTGCACACTTAAAGAGGTCATAATGTTGGACTGTCCTTATGTGCGACACTGCTGTGATAGACAAGTCACATATAGTGTTGCCCGTAAGAGACTAACAAAATTGTAATTAATTATTGTTTTTATTAATTAATTAGAATTGATTTCTATGTATATTTATTGATTTTGTATTTGTATTTTTTGCAATATGGGTTAAGTACCTGAAATAAATGATTTTGAATTTGATTATTTATTTGGTTATCATGTATTTATTGTCAAATATTAGTTTCTTAATATTTTGACATTCATTTTCTTTTGACGACCGACCCACTATTATGGTTTTAGGGAATAAAGAACTCGTAGCACAGTGGTATCTGTTACTTTGATATGGTTTCATAATGAGCAATCATTGAACAACCAATCACAATGGTATACCCCCGCCCCTGTTACCTAATAGTACACCCACATTACGCCAGTTATGTTTAAGTACCATGTAGTAGGGGCCATCTGCCGATAATAATCCAGACTCCATGGCAGCTACTTAGTAATTCCTGATAGAAAACCCAATAACACCTTGCCCGATATAGGTATCGAACTCAAGACCTTACGTTCAGCAGTCGTGCTTGCGACCACTAACAACAACAACAACAACAACAA
Organism: Eurois occulta; assembly: GCA_950022335.1. Classification (NCBI taxonomy): domain Eukaryota; kingdom Metazoa; phylum Arthropoda; class Insecta; order Lepidoptera; family Noctuidae; genus Eurois; species Eurois occulta. The sequence continues at coordinate 7,234,936 of OX465492.1, read as the reverse complement.
GGCAGCAACTTAACGTTATAAAATATTTTTCGTATTAATCAAGAATAATATTTAGTTTGTGTTGATACGAGAAAAGATCCATTCTAGAAATATAACCGACTTATTTCAAACCACCTACGCTTGCCAAAGAGTATTTGCGAGAGTAATTCGTAGTAATTAGCACAGTGGGGGATGCAGCCATTCATCTTCGTGACCACTTCGTCACCTTTCAGCATTTATTTTCCGCCCATAGGCAAAGTGGATTTCTCCGCAAGCGCCCATTTTACAAGCTTTTATTTAACTTGCAATGCATGTTTATTCTAGACTGTATTTGTAGTTTTCGCCTCCGCTATGATTTATTTTATTCAGGCTAAACACACTTTTCTATAGAAACAGCTCCTGGCAGATTATCCACAGCTTTTTATTACTTTATATTGAACAATTTTCAGTACGAGCTTTTTCTAATTTCATATCTTATATGTAAGTGGCGGTAAGGTTCAGAATAACTCATCAAAAACAACCAAACATTTTCACGAAACTGCAGTAATATTCTAATATCAGGCTTTGAATGAAGCAGCTTCGCTTTATTGAAAATATAAAGGAATATGAGCATTCAACGGTTACTAGATATTCATCTAGCATAATATTTTTGGTGGATTGTTCATAGTCGGTAGTTGAGGAATAATAAACATTTCGTCACGTTTTTCATTATGTTCTCAAGTATTCTTTGGCTTCCAAACATTATCCAAATATGGCTCTTTGTCAGTGGCGAAGGTTCCATACAACTCGATTCCTACCGGCTCCTTTTTGAAAAATGGCACAGTCAGTATTCTATAGACAAATAATATAATCACATTAAAGATAATTATGTACTCCGGCTTACCTCTTATAAAAATTGACCCTTCGCTACTGCTCTCTGTAATAGTGTAGCATAATATCAGATTTTTTTAAATCAAATGAGGAGCTTCGGAGACCGCCTCCTACATTCAAAAGTTACAAACTTTATATTTTTATAATAGTCCCTGTAGAGGAACCAAAGAAATTCCTTGAAAAACTTACTTATTAAACCAAACTAAAAAGATGTTCGAGAAAATATTGTAAAAAAAGTAGCTATAAAACAAGCCCCGATGCACCGCAGCCGCTTAATAGGACAATTTTATTACCAGTAACGAAGAAAATAGCCGAGAAAAAGTCTCTTCCATGAAGGTAATTAATATTTATGAAAAGACTGGAATATATTGACTGCGTCCTTGTTAAAATATGTTATGTTATGTAATATCATATGTTTAAAAATAAACAGATATTTTATCCATACGGTTTACGTACACACCGTGAAGCTCGTGGCTAAATAAGAACAGCCCCTCGGGTCGATCTCTAGGTTAAGTCGTGCTTACCTAGGTTGGTCCATGGATGGGTGACCACCCATTACAAACCGAGTTTCCTCCGTGCCTCGGAAAGCACGTTAAGCCGTTGGTCCCAGCTGTCATTTGTAGATCTTTGACAGTCATTACCGGTAGTCAGTGGCCCGAAAGTCTGACGACCAGTCTTACCAAGGGGTATCGTATTACCTAGCACTAACTAAGTTGTGGAGTCAGATAGGCAGTTAGACTAGCCGCCGACCCCAACATAGTTGGGAAGAGGCTTGGCAAATGATGATGGCTTACGTACAGGCTGCAAAGGCAGCAACCTACTTTTCCCTTTCGTATTTCAAACAATGTTTAATATAATATGAAGTTAGTTGACACATTACTTACGCAAACTCCGCGGATTAGCATCCAACCTACTTTGTTGTGATCGGTACTCTAATAAACTTTTAGTGTTACCAAATCTGTGTGTGTTTACGTCAAATCACTTAACTCCAAGTACTTATTTACTTGCCACTTCTTACTTAAAATCCAAGTGTAAGGTGCCAACTACTACGGGAGTACGGGACCTTACATTATTCGAATGACAAAGACAAGACTAGAGTGTTTTGAAATGCGTCAACAATATTTTTTAATTTTAATTTTTTTCATAAAGCATTCACAGTTTTTTTTAATTGTGACAATTTATTGGCTGTCATGGTACAGGTATGTTATGCAGGCATGATGAGGACTGTACAAATGATTATATTATGCTTAGAAAGGGGGTGACTACTAATATGAAGAAGACATGTTGCACCGTCCACAAAATTAAATAAATTGGGATCAGGGCAGAAGAATAATGTCGACTGTGTCCAGTAAAAGGTGAAGTATTGATTAATACACATACCCAGACAACATAAAAACTACACTTACAAGAAACGTCAACGTCATCACGTTTGTATTTATAATAATAAAACAAACGTGAACAAATAACTACTGCATCTAAAGCTTTTTACTTACTCTAAGTATAAAACCAATCCATTTACATACCATATTTACGTAAATGCATTTAATAGAATTCCTAACATAGTTTGTACATAAAGCGATTGTGTCTGGTATGTATTCTGTGTCTTATAATGAATTGAATTTCGGGAGAGAGTATGTTCTAATACAATTTACGTCCGGGTTGCGGTAGTAGCAAATGAACTTACATTAATGTCCCATTTACACGGAGAGATATTCGGGTTTTACAGGCAAAGACAAAACATGTTGTGAATAAATTTATAGGTAGGTACTAGAACTTTTAGGCGCATGGCCAGTCTGAAATAGGTCCGCCATCTTAATTTCGATACAAATTCACAAATGTTTACCAAAAACGCCCCCCTGTTATTAGGCGCCAAAAGATCTTCATAGCACGCTAGTAAGTAGGAGTTCGGTGTGTCAAAAGTCACCTTTCAAAATTGAACCCGTCTGTTAAAACAAATTGTACTTCAAGTCACAGTTCTTAAAATCGCCAGAAGAGTTTGGTATGGCATTTATTTTCACTATAGTGAAAACACAGCGATAATCATCAAAAAAACCTGCAAAAAATTTCTCGATCGACAGGCGAGTAACTCTCCTCATGTAAACGAGCATTGAGGAAGCTGTCACAAACTCACAACCACATCGGTTGAAAACAAGCACCTGTTTCACGCAGAGCTGACGTAATTGCATACGAGAGAGCCATTATCGTTCATACCACATACAATTAAGTCATGTTTATCGCAAAAGAGTGGAATATTTCATTGTAACTGGGACGAGCTACTATTTACAATATCAGTTAGTGCCTGAAAAATGGACTTCCCAATATTTTAGTTTAATTTTAAGACGTTACAGTTACTTCAGAATATTATGCTGTTTTTACCGGACTTCAAAAAAAGCAGGAGGGTATGTATTTGACATCTATATGTCAAATACAAAAAAAAATGTATAAAAAGGTAGTAATAATATTTAAGTATAAAAGTTAAACATTTTCTGTGTGATTATTCTAAATGTTTAAATTGTACAGAACTTGGGTTGGTAGGGAAATTGGCCGCACTTGTAATTTGTAGCTTACCTATAGTTGATTTCGTTGCATCCATCTGTCACGGTCTCAACTTATTTAAACACCCAATTAGGGTTATCAGAAACATAACTCACCGAAAGTTTCTCAAACAAAATTAAGAGTTTATTTCCAGACTGTCAACATTTGACACCCTTTTGTATTGTGTTATACCTCTGTGAGTATTAATTTAAAACCTATTTCGGGATCCTATTAATGTTTAACGTACACTTTTTTACAAAAGGGTTGAGATTGAAATTGCATTGAGTTTGACAAGGGATGAAAAGTTTTGAACGGGAATAATTATGTCTGGGCCATATTCAATGTTACAATGAAAGGGTCTATTACACAGTGAAATTGGAACCAAACAATTCAGTGAGGTTAGTGAGTGAGAAATTCATGAATATTGGAGATTAGTTCCTAGAAATTTATGATACGCTTTAGTGATTTCCTTAGTTAGCTTATCGCAAAACCACAGCTTGGGATGAAAGCCAATTACCGGGTACCTTACTAAGCCGGTAGTTTAATTAGCCATTAAAACTTTTTGATTGGCTTGGTATCTGCAACGAGCATTTCTGTCGGAAATTCTAGAAATAATGCATTTTAAAAGATTTACCTACTTCAATATAAATGTGGTTTATTTCAAAGATAATTAAATTATTTACAAACTACAAAACTATAATAGTAATAAAAATGTACAAGTAGAAAAGGGTTACAGGGCGTCCAAAAAATCGTCCGCATCGCTGTCAACAGGAAAAGTGCCCAGAAGGCTGGCAGCATTGCCACGTTGGATGGCAATGCTGATTCTTTGGCCAAAAAATAGGCCTGCCCTCTGGTCACGTGAAGAGTCGACCAACCGCTTGGCAATTTCCCGAAATACTGTATGTGTTTCAACCCAAAACGGCTCAAACAAATAACTTCCAATTAAATTATTGTTTTTGTGCCGTTTGAGGTTTTCAGCACCTGCAGGCCCATTGTGCTAGGAAAATGGGATGGCGCAAGGGTGTCGACGCAAGTTGCGTCCCACACCAAAGGCCTACCCAACTTCCATGGCATTATGGTCATACCATCAGGGGCCCAATTCTGCTATTACAATAGACGACAATAGTGTCAGAATGGTCTGTCATTGATTTCATAATTGTTGATTTTGACAAGTTTTGACAAGTCAAAATCAACAATTATCATATCAATGACAGACCATTCTAATGGTAATTCTAATGGTCTGTCATTGATTTCATAATTGTTGATTTTGACAAGTTTTGACAAGTCAAAATCAACAATTATGAAATCAATGACAGACCATTCTGACACTATTGTAATAGCAGAATTGGGCCCCTGATCTCTTACCATCGACGCCTGCCAAGCCATTGGGTTCTAAGACGGCTGGCACCCTGGCGGCGGCGGTGGCAAGAGCACGAGTACTTTACCTACTTTGATTTATTTTTAAAGAGGAAACGGAACTAAGACTTCATCATTATTATAAAAAAGAGACTAGGTACAAGTAGACAAAGAAATATGGTTGCAATCAAAACTTAAATTTATTTGTGGATACTTGGTATTTTTACCCTACTGTCATTCGAAAACGTATGAAATTGATCAAAAGATTTCCTCTACAGAACAAACCGTCATGGTACGTGTAGTTAAAATCCTCGTAAACACAAAATTTTCACGGACTTCACACACACACCCAAACTTGAAGCAAATATTTGTAGGAGATGCGAAAATTTGACCCTTTGTGTCATTCGGGGTTGTCTTCAAAGTAAGATCCCTTTTAACAAAATGTACCTAAACTATGTGCCTATATAGAGCGGGGTATGTATAAACAATACTCGGTATGTAATATACCAGTAAAGTCTGAAAACAACATGAACGAACACATTTGGTATTCTACGTTGGAAACTAATAAAAATTCAATTTACGCCAACGTTAAACTTGATTTTCTCTTCAGCTGAAGCTTTTAATACCAGTATCGATTTTGCCGACTCGTAATAAATTCCACTCGACCACGCTCCAGTCGACTCATTGTCGATAAATCGGAAATTGAATCGAGTTCCCGTTTTTATTTTCTAGTTGAATGGCAAGGATTATTAATATTTTTTTGTTTTTTTATTTACATCAACGTAATGAAATTTCGAGCAGCTGGTTTCCACCAAACTAAATTGACTTTCTATGTTATGTTAATTGGTTTTCCCAACATATTTTAATATAAAATTAACGAATTTGAGGACTGTCTGGAGTTACACCCACGAACAACCTTAAGTATTTCGTCAGAACATCAAAATTGAAGTTCGTTTACTATTTAAAACAACCAAATACTAATATCGAGAAATCCCATTTTCACTAATAACTTTTCACAGTACTCGAGACGTACTGATTTGTGAAATTTCATCCAGTAAATACTTTGATAGACTAATAACTTTGTACATAAATACCAACGAATCGATCGCTCGTCGTTCTAGAGATAAACAATTTATTCTACACCCTTTGAGTACAGTTCAAATATTTTATCACAGTTTTCCCTGTCCCAATATTTGACGACACTTTAAATCGAATCTTCAAAGAGTTGTTTGGCTGATCGAGATAGAAATCAGACTAACCTACCCTAAAGGAATTGGGATATGGACAGGAGGATTCGTTGTAGGAAGACTTACCAAGCAATGTCCTAGGTTGCAGGGTCACGCAGCCGGTGTGAATGTACTCAATCAGTTGGCGAAACACATCAGGTTCGAACTCTTCAATGATCAATGTCTGATGCTGCTGCGAAGATGGCTGTCACAAAATTAATACAAATTACTTTTAAAAAAAGAAAATAAAAAGAATCTTGCCGAGCTTCTGTACCAAATAACTACGAACGAAACAATTCGTCGCTAAATATGCTTTTATATACAAAAAAGTTTGAAATGAATGCAAATATGTTTTTAAATTGTATTCACAAAAGTTTCAAATGAATCAGTATTTAGTACAGAACCTGCACGATGCCAGTTTGAATTTTAGACCAAATTTGACACATTTTGTACTTAAAATGTTTTTACAGTGCTTTTACGAGTATTCACAACTTAAAAATTAAGTGCCTTATAAAATCAATCATGAACTGAACTGAAAGCAATTTAAAGGCACAAGTGATTGAGTTTAACATAATCGTATACAAGTTGATTTTCAATAAAATAATGTTCTTTTGTTAATCTTGTAGTTCAAGTGGAAAAACTTCAGAATAACTAATACCTAAACAAAGAATATTTTAATATATTAAAAATTAATTTATACAACGTAAAAAACGACACCAAAGAATATGAAAAATTGATTCGTGTATAAAATAATGAAAACGTCAAACATGCTGAATACACTAAATTAGGATCAATAAAAAAGGGTGGAGGTAAAAGTGGAAATGAGACAACATCGATTTACTCACCTTATCGAAAATGAGAAAATGTCAACATTAACATGCAAGTCAACAATAAATTGTGACGCAAAAACCTAGTATAATAAAATTTTAATTGAAAAAGATTTCAATTTTATCAGACGAAATCCTATCTACATTGTGTATTGAAAAGTGAAAATTTATACAATATGAACACCGAGTAAGTACTCAAACCGATAAAAGTGAGTCCCCTAAAACACCGTTAATTTTGTTTTTACCTCTTGAATTGGTGCCAATTGCTGCGCGAAAGTCGATCTCTGAAGGGAACACAGTAAAAATTTAACGTTAACATTAAAATTTCTTTATGCTGCTGCAATTTCTAGGAACATTTTCCAGTTTGAAAGTACTTTTCTGTCGCGTAGAAAATATGATTTATCTTTTGACAAAAGTTTTCCGCGTTCGTGCATTTGCTATGAAGTTAGTCGGGCTCGAGTAATGAGAGGATTCCTTTGAACGGAGAAAATATTTTGTAGTTCATAATGTGGGTAGGTATATGTGGGAGGGGAGGATGAACCAATACGGTTCGAGGGCTTCTTTGTGCATACTGAAATCTTATTTGCAATGGGGTGTATTTTTAACGAGAATGAAGCTCAAAGGTTTCTGGAAGTATTTCACGATCCACATTAATACAAGTCATTCAATGAGAGAAGTATTAAATGTACAACAAGTTGCATTCATTAGCGTCATAACATTAGCTTTAATCAATGATTTAAGATAAAGAGCAAGATAAAATATGCAACTCATTGAACTCAACAACGAATAATCAGGACTTTTTAACATAGCTTAAGAAAAGGTCATTGACAATGATGATTTCAAGTTAAGGGTCACCAATAAGGGAGGTTCAACATTTAACATTCTCTTGCAGTCCAACACGTATTCATACAATATGGAAATATCTCCTTTACCTGCTGAGCGGCATTTTGAAGGTTAAGCAGGGGCTCCGAAGATCTTTTCAAGAACAGCCGTAGTTTGTTCTCCCTGGGTGCTGGTTCCTTCTTCCGTTGAGGACTGGGAGCTTGGTAGAGCATCTTTTGGAATACTCTGCATACAAAAAATAATATTTTATCACACTTACGAAAACATATATTATGTAGAAATGGGCCCAATATGTACCCTTGTGGTACTCCTAATCTAACTTACGAGCCCGTTGAAATTGCGCTAGCTATGTCTATCCTTTGTCCACGGTTTGACAAATAAGATATTAGATTCAAAATCAATGGTTTCTGCTTTCTACTAGTACGCAAAGAGATGAAGATGTTTTGTTTTCAAACATATTTATTTTTTGGATTCGTAAGCTTATCTAACACTGACAAATCATTTACTATTTCTAGATTTTTATAATGAGTTTTTACCTACCTATCTTTTTTAAACAAAGCAGATGACCTATCTATCTGAACAATTCATTTCTCGACCACATTATTTAGAGTCATATTATAAAACTTTATCAATGTTTGGTCAAATATGTAAAGTGTCCAGAAAGTAACATGGGTTACAAAGGAAAACTTAACAATAATGTCAGCTATGTGAGGAACTTCTTGTTCAAAACCTTTATGACCGTGGCATTCCTATCATTTTTTGTTTTAAGAATATTATAATAAAGTCCCGTTATTTACTTAAACATGGGTCGGTCTGACCATGGCATCCGTCTAATAAATATTTTCTTCAAGGAGAAATTCTTTTCGTGATTTTATAGCTGTGATTTTTGCTAACATGGCTTGGTTTTGACAGAAAAATAGCATGTCCTCAATAAAACGTTTTATTTACGTGCTAAGCGTTTTTTTTAGTCTTTAATTTCATTTTGATTACCTTCAAGACCAACACCAGTCATCATTCATCGTCATTCTCCTGCCCATATCCCAATTTCATGGGGTCGGCGCAACATGTCTTTTTCTTACATACTTCTCTATTACTCGTTATGTCTTCAGACACCTCCTTTCATGCTACATCATCCTTCATACAGTCCATCCATCATAAGACCACCACATCATTAAGTAAAATTACTGGGAACCAAAATAGCTGTGTAATAAACATTGTTTTTTTAAACACGGGTGGTACTGAATTAGAATCCCCCAAGTTACTACTACTATAAACGAGATTCTTAAATAAAGCAACCTAATACCTGGAATAAAATCCTACTTTAATCCGCTTCGCATAAACTGAAGTGTATGAAAAAAAAAATGAATTTATTGCTAGCTGTTGCCGTTGTTACTGAAATTATTATAAAAATAAGGAAGTCGTATTTTTAAAATAATTTAATTTCTATCTGAATCGGATTTTGTGATCAATTTCATGGGTAGGTATTAATTTTGCTCGGAACCCTTTCTAAAATAAAGGTAAGCCTAAGTTACATCAGCTATCTGTCGTAAAAGTCCCGACAAAATAGATACAGCCAATTCGGAGATTAGCCGGAACAAACAGACAGGCATACAGACAGAGAGAAAGACAAAATTTAAAAAAAGTTTTTTTTTTGTGTTAGGTACTTCTGTCATTTTGAAACCACAAACAGTCACTTCAATTTTATTATATGTATGTATAGATAAGTATGTTACTATATACTTATAATCAAAGAACATGTATTCTAAAAGTTCCTGACGATATGAAAAAAAAAAAAAATTAGACAAACCTGCTCCGTGCAGCCAGTACGGCCTTGACAGCACACACTGGCTCCCTGGTATCCCCTACCAGGAACGTGACGTCACACAGTTCGGGCATCGAGGCGAGGAACTTCATGTCCTCAGCCAGCCCTGACTTGTTCTCGAAGGTGCTGAGGTCAGGCTCCGCCTCCATTGCCGCTAGCGCCCCGCTTCGCATTGACGACTGTAGAAAAATTAAAAACTGGATATTGATGGTGGAATGGTTTTTATTTGAGGAAAGAATTGGCCAAGGAAACCCTATCAAATTGGACTCGTGCACCAAAACCCATCTTTTCCTTCTTCTTTTTTTCCTATATTATCTCACTCTGGGCAAAGGGTATACCCAATTATAATTATACTATGTACCATTCTACGCGGTACGTATTCCGAGAAAATAATATAACTTGACTATCTTTTACGGTGTTATAGAGGCCTTTGACACATAAACGGTTTCACCCTTTAGCTACAGAACCCTAAATAAACACCGCATGTTAATCATTTAGCAACATCATAATATATTATTATTACTTTTAAAGTTCTAAAATAGATACGCTAGGATAAAGTAAACTTTACATCATTTGGGTAACATTCAAGAAGAAATAATGTTGCCAAAAGTTCTGGTAAAGCAGGTTTCTGTATAAAAATGAGCACACAGTTTGTGTCTCGTGAAATAAAACGGGATAAGTGCGAGTTCAACTCGTGTGGAGAGGGTTCCGTACTTTAATTATCTAAATTCCTTATTATTAAAGTTGTTTTAAATCTGACCCAAATTTGTTACCATAGATTTCTTATAGGTTTTCCTGTAATCTATAGCCAAAAAACCATTTTTTCAACCCTGTAGTTACGGAGTCAACCTGTGGTCGGGGGTGAATGGTCAATTTTCGCCTATTTTTAACCGACTTCAAAAAAAGGAGGAGGTTCTCAATTCGGCCGCTATATTTTTTTTTATTTTTTATTTATGTACACCGATTACGCCGAAGTTTCTGAACTGATTTACGTAATTCTTTTTTCGTTTGATGCGGAATAGTTTCGAATTGGTCCCATAAAAATTTGATTCAGGTAGGCCCATTAGTTTTTATTTTATGAGCATTTGACTCTGAAGTCTGTTACTTGTTTGTTGTTGTGGAGTTACTTTCGCATTTATAATATTAGTAAGGAAGTAAGAATAAGCCTATTACCATGAAATGTATGGTTTACAATGTAAAATGAACGCATAGAAAATATTTGTATAGGATATTGCAACTAAAAATGAAAAAATAAAAAAAACTTTTTTGCAAAAAATAAAACCGACTTCAAAATCACAAAAAAGTGAAAAATAATTTTAGCTTCAGAAGTCGGTGCCAAAAAACTGAATCAAACAAACTAAAGTCACCGACTTCTGAAGCTAAAATTATTTTTCACTTTTTTGTGATTTTGAAGTCGGTTTTATTTTTTGCAAAAAAGTTTTCTTAAATAACATCAAAACTGTTTATCTTAAAACTATTAAAAAAACATTTTCTAATTTACCTCTCAAAAGTGGCCCCTTATTTAAAATTCAGTAATTTACGTTACACGTCCGTCTCAACTCAATCGGTCCAGTAGTTTCGGAGTAAATTGGCTGTGACAGACGGACAAACAGACAGACAGACAGACACCTGAGTAATCCTTTAAGGGTTCCGTTCTTTCCTTTGGAGGTACGGAAACCTAAAAATGTATAATAAAGCACCTGGTTTCATTATTAATAAATTATATGTGGCTAACATTAAATCTGTTAAGATAGTTTTTAAAGACGAATGTTCAGACATTACTCATCTTTTAAAACAAAATTTAAATAAGTTCGTTCTTTAACGATGCCGGCCAAATTAGTGTCACTTATCACTTTGGTCATATATGAGTACCTACTATCAGAGATGGGCGATGAAATACCTAGTAGTTTGGATCGGTTTACTCATAAAGGCTCTATCGGCCCTTTATCGATCCGCTCTGAAAGGGTTTTGTCATAATCGACTAGATTATTGAAGCCCTTTCGTTGAATATCAAAATCAATGTTCTACGATAGGGCTTCTATAAAATCAAGATGAAAAGGGTAATGCATTTTTCTGTGATAATTTATGATATAAAAATTAATAATAAAATATATAATAAAAATATATACAAGTAATTTATTTATGATTTATATTTATGCCTTAATAATCACAACTGTACGGGTTGATTTTCGAAGTTAGGCAGTGCTGGCCGACGTTGATCCATGAATGGGTGACCATCATGGTTCACATACATACCGAGTTCTCTCCGAGCCGAAAGTACGTTAAGCCGTCATTCCCGGCTGTCAATTGTACATCTTTTACGAATATCTGACAACCAGTTTTACCGAGAGGTACCGAATTGCCCAGTAAGTGGTCTGAAGCGGTCAGATAGACAATCGCTCCTAATAAAATATTGATCTGCAGCTGCATCCGGTTAGACTGGATGCAGATCCCAACATTTAGGAAAAGGCTAGCCAGATGGTGATGGCAATATTCACAAAGCAGCATACGGGGTAGAAGCGATACCCACGCGAAAACGAATACCACGTATTCAGTGCATTATTCTGAGGCATTCTGGGGGGCTCAAAATTATGTATCTAAATACTTGGTAACCGTTTTCGCGTCGGTGTCCCTACCAACCTGTATACATCTCGACAATTAACACTACTATAAAGCGAACGTGAAATATTTATTATGCACGACGACCAATCAATCTATGCAAAACCAATTTAAGCTGCTCTCTCATTGTACAGGAAATCTACATAAAATGAGGCCATACTGAAAATGTATAGCTTGATATGTCACCGTGTGGACTATAACCAGAATCACTCATTAAAATGTGTAGTAAAATAACATCCAGAAAATGAAGAGAATTTATTCAACCAAAATACTTTTAATTGAAAGCAAAGCGTGCAAGTTAAATAACATTTTATGGGCTATATTTGTATATCAAAATATTTTCATGGAATATTTGCTGAATGTATGTAGTTACCCTCTGAAAAGTAAAACTAACGAAATAAAATGGCTGAATGAACTTTGATTTCCCTTCAAATAGGTTTGTGAACCGTAAACTAACGGCTATTGTGAGAGATATATATTTTTATTCGTGGGACATGAAACATTGTAAAATATTGTTTTGAAAAATTCATATTTTACTCCATTATAAAAATTTTGGTTTAGACATTCTTTCCTAAAACCAGAATTAAACAGTTTTCAGTAAAACAAACATGTCTGCCTTTCATTTCAGAAGTCTTTGAAGATTTTAAACGAAAATAATTTAATTTTAATCGAGTTAATACTAAAAGGTTCCGAAGAGTTTAATAAGGAGTTACGACGTTTAGTAATTAGTGAAGATTTCCGGACCAACCCATTACGTTAGATCAAAACGAAGGTTTTGATAAGGTAGAACTACCAGGTGGAAGAAGATTAACTTTTCTGACAGATTAAGGATTTGCTAAGAAACGTACTGGAAATAAAGATAAATGGTACTGGTGGATTAAAATGTCATAGTACAAGGCGCTTACAAGCCGGTAATACACAATAACTATAAAGGTGTTAGGATTATATGAGTGTTAATGGTATCATTAAAGTTCTTCATTTAAAGATTTGATATGAACATTTACTTTGTATTATAAATTTTATTTGAGAATCGTGAAAGTGAGAAGTATATGGATATTCTTTTTTGTGTTTTTTTCATTTTGTTTTAACTTTGACATCCGAGTTAGTGTTGGCATTGAACGTGGGCTTCATCCAGTTAAAGAAAATATGTTTTTAATAGTGTTTGTAAAAACACATTGCAAATAGTCATTTATTATAAGAAAATAATAAAAAAATCATTTTTTTTCTTTTTTACATAATAACGCACCTCCGATAAAATAGGGTTACAACTCAAAAAACCTGGATTTCTAGAAAAGCGAAAACAAACTCACAGATTTGTTAATCGTCTTTATTCTTGTAGTATTATTATTATGTGACACAAATTATATTTACTTGAAAAGCTTATAAAAAATACTTTTTAATGGCATACGCTGTTTTTCAATTTTCCTGAAAAACAACCTGAAAATTCCCAATTATAACAGTATTTTAGATAACTATTCGAACTTTCTCGTAACAAAAATACAATATGACAAATGTAACAATTCTTATTATAATAAAAATCAGGCAGTTTTTAAAACTTTTTTTAACTTAATAGGTATTCCTACAGCCGTAGACTTGAAATCAAAATCAACTTTAACAAAAACATTCAAAAATTATGAACTCTGTGTTAAAAATTTTGGTATACATGAAATAATTGCTGTGAGGTTCACCATTGCGCTCACATTCTTCTACGTACTCACGATGAAGATCAGCTATCGTTTTTCCACCCTCGATGAACTCTCTTGTCGTTTGCTGTCGCAAATAATGGCTCTCGATGCGGGGGATTGGATTTATGTGTTTGCGAATGGATTCCTTAATACAATCAAGCAGTTTATGATGACTATGATGTTTGCCTCTCTTGTCCTCTTCAACGGAACCGGCAGATGTCCTCTTCTTGACTACAGTCTATATTACTCAGTTATTGATGTCTATTGTATTCATGAAGAATGTCGTGCAGATTTGGATTTGACATCCCATTTTGGTCAAGTAAAATGCATTATTTAATTTTCTTCCTTTTTGAGTAGTCGTGTATCTATATTTTCGTTTTGTTGGCGCCATATGCCTGCTGACAAAATCTCTTTGGCGGTTAATATCTTTAAGCTCCCTGAATTGTTTAAAAACAGTTTCTCTGTCTACTTCTGAAAATTTTTCTCTGCATTTTAATCGACAGCGTTCGCTACACGGTGGCTTAATTTTTCTAGCATCCTTCTGCACATTTGTTTTTAGTGTTACGTAAGCAGATCATGCATTTCTAAGGCTTTTACATTTATTTTGTAACCATTCTGTCGGTTTAGCTACACGTTTTCTGCTTCGTTTTTTCGTGTCCGGTATTGGCGTGTCATCTGGGTTTGAGTTCAATGTAGGAAGTACGTCAAGAGCTGGCCCTGAAGATATAGCTGCGGATGTAGTGTCAAAGTTAGCTTGTTAACCAATGTTGTCTTCAGTTTCGGAAATTGTCAGACCTTTCAATCGAACGACGTTGCTCAATTTCAAAATCAGGGTCTTTCACCGAATCATCACTGTCCTCATTTGAAGTTGAACTGGAACAGTCTGAGGAAGATGTACTTTCTGTATCTGAAGAAGAATCAGTTGAGTCAACAATTATAGGCTTCCGAATTTGCTTGACGCTCTGGTCTCAAAATTAAATCAACAATAATAATGGCGACTCAACTTCGAGCCAACTTTTATATAAATTTAAAATAAATAAAACCTATGTCACTTTCAGCTTCGGGATCAGCTATGACAAGCTTTATAAATTTAAGTAGATACTTAGTTTACATTACGTTACTTAAATAAAAACATTACAGAAAATAACTTAGAGCAGCTACTATCTTTTAGTATGAAAAAAAATAACCTGGTAAAAATAGGTAGGTAAGGCATTTATAGGCATAGTAGGCATCTTACCTTGCAAGTTTGTTCCCCCAATCTTTTGATGATCATCGGCGGGTATTTCTTTTTTATCCCTTAGAGCTTAACGCAGAATTGCGTCATTACGTTTCATTTTGACTCTAAAATCATAACTCATATTCAAAGTAAATAATTCGAAAATACCTATTCTTGTTATAAAACAAGATTACAAGTCGAAATATTCAGACAACACTATAGGTACATTTTTCGTCAAATACTGTTACAACGTGAAGAGTAACACAATATTACAATAAATCGCATCTAAAATACTGATACAATACAAAATATATCACTTTATTATAGAAATATTGAACTAGTTTAATTCAATCCTTTAACAATAAACTGTAATAATTCGACTTGTAACTGTTCATTAGACAAATTGATGTAAGCAACAAGATTTTACCTGTATGAAACACCGTTATATTTTAACTTGTAACACTACTTGTCTCAACAAATGCACCTCCACCTTTCATAAAACTAAATGTAACACTAATTGAGATCATTCTGGAGTCAAAATGCTTTAGTCATGTAGCGTTACAACTCCGCCTAGCGGCGAGTTTTAGAGTTACAGATGTAACCATTTTGGAGAAGATAGTTAACAAAATTTTAAGTATTTCTGTATCGATAACTCAAAATTCAACTTTTTCGAATTGTAACCCTATTTTATCGGAGGTGCGATAATATGATTTGAAGTTTCAACTGCTGATAGATTTTCACAAGCAACATGGATGATCACAAAAAAAATTGTTTATTCCTTTTCAAAGTCAAAGTCAAAATCATTTATTTGTAGGAAATGTGGTACATTAAATGGCAAACATAATATGTAGTGCAATGACACATTTCGCCATAAAATAGGCATGCAAACATTAATGAATAGATGTTAGTTCCAAAACACAATACCCAAGTGAAACAAACATTAAATTAGGTAAATAACCTCCTGGCCCTGTTGGGAAAGTATGCGAAAAACCAGCTTTTAACAAAACTCGACATTCAAAATAATTTTTGGTTCAGAAGTCAGCTTTATTTTAATTTTGAAGTCGGTTATACTCGTAAAAAAGCAGTAACGGATTATCTTGTATCTTGCCTTCAAAAAGTATTTCCATCTGTCGATGAGTTAGAAAAATAATCCAGAAGCTTCTGTTAATAATTTCTTTTCTTATTATTTTCGAGTCAGCTTCCAGTCTAAGCGAATGCAGCTGAGTACAAATATTTTACATGAAACAACTGCCTCTACGGCCTCCACAACGCAGTAACTGGCTAATACGATACCCTTTGGCAAGACTGGTTGTCAGAATTTCGACCTTCTGACTACCCGTAATGACTGTCAAAGATCTACAAATGACAACCGACTCGAGGTACGGAGTAAACTAGGTAGGTGTGCACCCATCCACAGACCGTCCTTACCAAGCGCTGCTTAAACTTGAAGATCGACCTATGCAGCTGTTAATATTAAGCCAAGATCCTCTCGATGTTATGTCCGTAGGTATATGTTATCAATATGTCTTCTAAAACATATTGATATCACATTTATGTACATACGAGTATGTACATATACTTCATGCAAAAATAGACTTCCAGACCTCGTATAAGTCACGTTCATCGTTCTGAAGGTACCATAAATAATACTCAAGTTATGATAAATTGCGAAATACGAGAGGGTTAGGTATATCATTACCTATCCTTATGATTTGCAAGATGGGCGATTTCGTGCTCGTTTGCCTAAGTGGAGTTCGGTACTTGAAATATATGGAGTTTGTATATTTTGAGGATGTTATTACTTACAATTTTTATAGTAACTTTTTGAAGATCACAGAGTATTGTTGAAGATACCAAAAATACTAAATATGTAACGAATTTTGCATGAAACTTAGGAACGAGATTGATTCTAAAAATAAGGATCTATGAACCACATTCCATAATTACTACATTTACAAAATTCAAAGGCATGATTTTTCTTTATAGAAAAAAATGAAACCGTTAGCAGCGTTCCTTTCTTCTTTTCTGTATTTAGTGTTTACATAAACTGCTAAATAAATAAAATAACAGAAAAGGTTGAGATAAATGCTTTTGAGGTAGATACAAATTATTTTCCACAGAAAGTCAATTATTTCTTTATTAATGGAAAACTTGTGCAAGACGTCAATTTTATGCAGTGGATTTAATGTAAGCCGAAGAAAGGAAAGTGACGTTCGATAGAAACTAGGCACCAAATACCTTGACCAGAGATTAAGCGTTGCCATAGTACGTGGCAATGCCGCCAGACTCTTGGGCACAATACTTGTTGACAGCGTTGAGGAGGTTTTAAATGCCATTGTTTAGTTTATTGTTAGTTTAGTTTATTTTATAGTTTTAATTTGTTAATGTAAATAGTTAGATTTTGATTTAAATAAATCAGGCACCAAAAAATTAATTGATTGATGTGGATAAGCAGTGAATGAGGAGTGATTAAGTAAATCATAGCTTTTATGAATATGGGATGATACTCTTTAAATCTTCCTTAGTGTAAAGCTCACCTATACCTACCGCTGCCTGATATTGTAACTATTGACTTAAAATGATTAATAATATAATTAGTAACGAAAATCTGAGAAAGAGAAACAAATAAAATATCTCGACTTGGCACACGATTGTCGACACGTGGAATGTAAACTCGGATATCATTGTGTCGATTGTCGTAACGGCCAATGGCCTTATGGCCAAGAGCCTCGTGACCATCTTTCGAGGATCTCCTTAGGCGGTTGGATCAAGGGCTTCATTCAGAAGGCAGTACTCCTAGATATGGCTCGCATTTTTGAGGAGGTTCCTGTCCCTGGAGCCCTAACCACCGGTAGCTTGGACCCTGCTCCCGACACCGGTGGACCACCATTTTTAATATTTTTAAATATTTTTTTTATTTTTTTTTGAGAATTATTTAAAAATATGTAAAATGTTTATTTTTAGTTACTATTTAACTAAGGTCCAATATTTATCTCGTAAATGATTATGAATTTAATTGGATCGAACTTGTGATAAATGATTCATTATGAATTATTATTATTTTTTTAAAGTTTGAAGTTTGTTTTGTACTTTAAAAATCGTTCAAAGCAAATTTTTGATAAGCGTAACAACATAAAAATATGATTACAAAATTGATAAAGTTAAAGGTACTCAAAGATTTAATTATTTGAAACTTTTACAATCTAAAAATAACGAAGTTCTCGATGAAACTGAAAGACCCTAGAGTGATCTCGAAATACAATTCAATGAATTTGAAACAAGTCTTGAACAATACTTGAATGGATCTCGTCCTTCGTCTTGTAAGCGTAACTTGAGTGTTTGATGGTAGTCATAGGTATGTAGAGAAAAGGTCTCTTAAAGCCTTTGAAGTGGACACATAATGAGCAAGTCAAAAATAATTACTTTTGGAAGTCAAAGTCTCTAATTTCTTACTGCCAAGTTCTAAATTGAGCAATTTTAGTTTACAGCTTGCCGAACTCTGCTTAAGTCTACGATTTTTAACTTTGACTGCTACATTATTCTGACGAAATCACTTTAATTATAGTTTAACTAGTTTTCTCTATAAATAAAAAACAGACAGTAAAAAAAATATGCGTAATCATGTTTGCAAATAAGCAAAAAAGTTTTTTAAACATTTAATGCGACAAAAAAAATAAAAAGCAAATAACATCGAAAAGCTTTTAAAACTTTTGATAGCATTAATTAAAAAACGAAGATCACTACAATTTATTAAAAAAAATACTCACTTCATCTAAACTAAAATGTCTGGTGATAGTGATATCCATTTCGATAACGTTTTACAATTCTATGACAATAATATAATAATTATTTATAATATTCTGACGGATACGGCAGCAACGACCGGTTCGCGCGGCGCCGGGAGTGCCACTGACGGAAATGGAAGTGACGCTTGCCTTCAAGCGGAATGAATTGGTTGTGGTCCAAGTTGAAAAGGATTTATTACAATTGCATCATAATATTTTTTCTGAAATTTTCATGAATATTCGTTTGTTAAATATATTTTATATTTAGTTATTCATTTTTACAATTTGAATACAAGCATAGTATCGGTCTCTAACGTCATTCGTTTTTTTCCTGTTCGCTTCTTGTTTTTCCATATAGTAAAATATCTCCTATGCTAAGTAATAAGTTAAGGCGTCTTGCAGTGTCTTATATTATGTTCTGAACAATGGAAACGGGGATTTACTGGGCCTTTAATAAGTTGAGATATGGTTTAAAAAAGTGTTATATTTTTCTATTTCAAAATATAAAAAATAAACTGAACCAGTTTTAGTCAGTAGTCATAATAATTTACAGATGAGGTACTGGGACTTTAATGTGCCTCTCGTAATCGATTACAAACATTTCACTTTCTTTTTAATTTTTTGTCGTATTTTAAATACAACGTCTGAACACAATGATTCGAAACTAAAAATAAATTCAATAGTGAACTAATTCAATGGTGTCGGATTTCGGCATTCGGCCTTTTTACAGTCATTTATTTTTCGAACGTTCTAAAATTGAAATGATTCGTTCGCTGAAGAAAAAGAAAAAAAAATGCACATTCACTTTATTACAGCTACTGATATCAGCCTTGCAGTACCTATAGAGATTCTAAGGAATACTTCTTGCGACATCTACGGTTTCAAAGACAACTTCCAACAACTTCTTTAATACCAAGTAAATAAAGAAAAAACACGTTAGAAGCAGTTTCTTTAGCAACGGACGTAGTAGGAGCAACGGAAATTTCCTCAAAGAAAATACGATGTCGTACCTCGTTGCTTTGAAGTTTGTTTCTTTGACTTTTCTCCGCTTGATTATTAAGAAAGAGTAGTTTTTTTCTTGAATTCAGCTTTTAGATCTTTGAAAGCTCGTTTCTATATTGGCATAGATTGATTGAAAATTTAATCTCGGTAGCTTTTCTTTGAAAGTCGGAGACTATTTTGAACTAAGAATTTTAATTTTTAAGGCGGTCATTGATTTTTACTGTTTTCATGAGCATAAATAACACTAATACCCACTGTATCAGTGTTATTTATGTAAAATATAAAAGCGTCAAATACGACTGCAATGATACCCCCTTTCTCATGAAAACAGCAAAAGGGGGCTAGAGAAAGATGTAGAGAGTTGTCTTTAAGTTTAATATAGACGTATCTACTAATAGATGCGTCTTTTTGACTGATTCTGAGGATGTACGGGTACGTATCAAAATTTAAAAATATATCAGATACGTCTAATATCTTTATGTATTAGAAGAAGGGTGAGCCAATTGCTAGAACCCAGGCACAAATCCATTTTTTGGGCTCCTATTGAGAAATTGATGGAAAAACCCAATAATTTGCTTGACCTGTAAATTTAACCGCCAGTAATAACGCTTGCGACCAGGAGACCAAAAAGGCAGTAGTCAGTCATATTTTTAGTTCAGTCGATTTTAATACTAGATCTGAAGTCTAACTTCGTAACTTGTACCATGCACGTTTATTTGAAACATTTTTGTTTCGTTCCTTCACTTTCCACATCGAATTTCCTGTTTTCTGCCGCCGCAGGATGTGCTACAGACAAGACTTTACCTAATCAATGAACCTCCACGTCTACCGTCAACTACGTCCTGATCATGTATTCCACACATGTGTGTATATACAGGTTTTGGGTGCATCCTGCCAACGCTCGCACATGTCGACTTTAATGATTCAATTATGATGAAACTCTATCAGTAAGGTCCAAACGTTCATTCAAGCTTCACTGAAGTAATTTGGCCTGTCCTGATAAAACTATACAAGGTGCGTTATTGCATCCGAAATAGAGGGTTTGTTTGGCTAGTTAATACATCCTATTTGTATAGAAGTGACGTTTATATATTGGTCTAGTCTTAGTATCAAAGCTTGTGAGTTTTTGATGAAAAGTAATTTCCGATTCGTAAAAATTAATGTTAAATACAAGAAGCGGTGATATTTTCAGCTTAAATCTGGACTATATTTCAGTAAGCGGTAATAAAGAATGTAATAAGAATATCTTTTCCAAAATATCATATTCAAAGTTGCACGTGCAGTTGTTGTGACTATTTATTTATTCTCATAAATACATTTTTTTGGCACGAGTGCTTTTTTTAATAACTTATGCTTATCAATATCTTCCAATATACCATAATTATGGACAAATCAGGCGAAACTGTTCCAACTACAGAGACAGGCCTCTGCTCTATGAGAGGGTGTGGCCCTAATCCACCACGTGGTCGCAGTGCGAGTTGATAGTTCAAATTTTTGAATTTTCGGTTTCAGGATATATCGGTTTTCTCACGATATTTTCATTCACCGTTTTGAGAGGAGTAGTGGATATTAAAGCATTTTCATTATAGCGAAGTGCCTGCCAACAATATGTAGAGAGAGATATATATATTTATAATGAGAACTTCTTCTTTTACTTCAAGAAGTAGAAGAATGTGCCTACTTGCAATATACAGAAATGAGAACAACAATCGCGAAAGAATCATCACTATTTTCTTTGAAAAACCCTCTAACATCTGAAAACAAATATAAATGAAATTGTAGTCTTTTCAAAACAGATGAAACCCTAGCCTTGTTAGTACTTGAAGGAAACGGGATTCATTTCCTTGAAACGTTTGCGCTGAACAAACAGCAATTTAATTTCACAGTACGCGGAACGGTTTTAAATGTAAATGAATATTTGCACAGCAGTAATCAAAAAGATTTGGAAATCAAGTCAAGGTTTACGTTTTCACACTGTTTTGTGTGTTTAGGGGTTGCTTTACTCTGGTTCAGGTCGGCATTTGATTTGGCAGAATATTTTGTTGAACAAAAAAGCCGAATTTAAAACGATTACTTCACACAGTACAAATAATTCTGCAAATGTTCTGCAAACGATGGGGCACTTAATATCGTGTCCTGCTTGTCCTGTTGTTTGTTCGCTTCAGGAACTGATGGACGCTACTGAAAGCGCCAAACTAGTAGCTCAGTTTTGGGCTGATACAATTTAGATTGCCATCGATACGCTAAGAAGAAGAAGTACAAATAATAGGCTTTCGTTGTGTTATCGTGGCATATATTAATGCTGCAACATGTCGATTATTTTTTTTTACAAATACCAAGTAAAGCGTCATTTTCCCGGCCATATTACAATTACGTGAGTGCAATTTTTTTGACTGCCTCATTGATGTGCACTGTTCATGAGGCCCTGGGTTTGATTCCCAGGTCGGGCTAAGTGACCGGAGAGGGCCTCTCCGGTCACTAAGCCCGACCAAGGGCCGATGCCTGCCAGGGCTGCGGGACTGTTCGAAAGAGAAACCGCGGCCCTGGAACAAAGGGCAAAAGAAGGACCTGAACATGGATGGGTTTTAGTCAGTAAAAGTCTAACACTCCCTTCCGCTCCGGCCATAGCGGAGGGGTTATTTGATGATTTCCCATCGCAAAAAAAAGGTCTGGCAAAGTGTTATTGAGTTTTTCAACAGGAATTACTCGTTAGCAGCCACGGAGTCGCGGTTTGTGCCCGGTTGTTAGCAATAGGCTGGCCCCCTATTACATGGGACTTAAACATAACTGGTGAAAAATGCGAATAATGGGTAGACTTCTGCCTAACCTTTCCAGGATTACAGTCGTGATGTATTGTTATTTTATGTTCAATTTTTCTGGCCCGACTGTGCTGCGTGTGTGTGAATATTTTGAAAAAAAAAAAAAGAAATATTTTAAATCATCAATCGATCAGTATATATTAATATCCAGTATGTTATACCCCAGAATGAAGACTTTGATGGGGTGGAACTGTGTAAACGTATATATTAGTTTGTGTTTTACTTGTGGTTTTGCTAATGGAGGGCTGTTTGATATTTGTAATACATTAGCGTTTAGTTCATGTGATAGGGTAGGTAGAAATTTTTGTCAATTTATGGGTGACTACTTATCTAAATATAACATGGGTATGCACAACTGTGATATAATGAGTGTAAAAATACCCTTAATGAAACCGAAAAGCACTTGTTCATGGCGATATTTTTTTTTATGTTCTTAACCATACCTTCCAGTTCAGAACCTTCTAGTTACGGAGATATTGAGAGTCAATGTTCCAATTTTAACACAACTTTTTTTAAAAAGTTTTTAATGTTATAACTTTACTTTAAATACCACCACGACACTCGTACTTTTCAATACATTCATCAGCACAATATTTTGGGTGCGTTTCAGTGAGTCTAATATTTCACACCAAAAAAAAAGTCGTTTCCGAGCAATAATTTTTGCGTAGAGTTACTTAGCTTGATGTATAGAATGTTTCGTTGACAGCTTCATGAAGGGTCCGTTTACACTTTGTATTAAATAGGTAGATTACTAGACGTATTAGCTAACAATGTTGTTAGTTTAGTCAAAATCAGACTAGAATATGTTTATCAGTAACAATCATTAAAAGGACTATGCAAGTATATCAGCCTAAGACACTTACAGCGAAGAAGCTGAAGGTCTCTTTTTGTGAAAAGGTGTGACCCCCATCAACCAAACGGGCCGAGGGCGGGTTCATAAACCTTACCTGAGGTCTGTTTTTTTTTTTTAAATTTAGTAGGTTCCACTGTACTTTGTTAAAAGTTATTGTACGCAGTTAAGAACTTAAAACTTGAAAGACAGCAGTGGCGAAGGTTCCATACAAATCGATTCCTACCGGCTTCCCTTTGAAAAATGGCACAGTCAGTATTCTATATACAAATAATATAATCACAATAAATATATGTTCTCCGGCTTACCTCTTACAAAAATTGACCTTTCGCTACTGAAAGACATTAATAGGTACGTAGTGATAAGTACTAACGCTTTGTTTTCTAATAATGACAGCTTTCAATCCTTATTAGTGCTTGTCAAGCAAATGATCAGTCACTGTAGTTTTCAATGTAAATGATGGATGTGTCCTATTAGTCACTGAATGGTTTTAACCATCTGTTTTCAGAGCTTTTTGTTTATTTCTGAAATATGTTTTCGTTTCAGTAGGTAGGTATTCCATCCATCATTCGAATATTCCAAAGGATACATCAAAACAGTACCTGTTGCGTTACATTAAAATTTAATGTTCATTGATGACTGTTTCGTATGTGTTGCAGAGACAACATGAGCAATTGGGGTTATTATTACCAGCATAAAAAAAAAACATTTATTTCAGACATAAACTCCATAGCCAGAGCATGGTTGTTAGTAACAAACATTTTGCTTATAACTATTGTTAGTAATTAAAAACCGTTCAAATGCTAGTAAGACTCGCACATTGAGGTTCCGTACAAACTTGTAGGTATTTAGTTATTAAATTACACATTTTCATTTTTTTTCCTTTACATGTGCTGTAAGACATTGCTTCTTGTTAAATTTCATGATTCTAGATCAACGGGAAGTATCCTAACTTAATATTATATATGCTAAAGTAAGTTTACTTTATTGTTACCTTTTCACGCCTAAAACACTGAACCGATCATCAAGAAAGTGTGCATATACGTTGTCAGGTTTACAAAAACTGTTCCCGAGGAAAACAACAATAACGTTATCATGATAATAGCTGGCGCCACGTGTCTTTCGAATTAGATTGAATGATATTATTTCTAGCAGAACACAAACCAAATTGATTGTCATATTCTAAATTAACGCGAGCGCAGCCGCGGGTAAAAGCTAGTTTAATATAAATTTCAATTTGATACCTCTTCGCGTTCCTAAGAAAAAGAGTCTTGACAGAGAGGCAGACAGACGGACAACGAAGTGATCCTGTACGTAAAAAAAGAAAGAAACTAGACACACCGTCTACACCTGTACGGTAGGCTTATCGGTCCCGCAACACATTCATGGCGCTCAGTAAACCTACTGAGCAGAACAGTATTGGTATATATTGCATTAAATGAAAAAAAAAATATTATTTATAACATTATAAGCGAGTAATTAATTGATTGCTCATGAAGGTCAAGAAAACTTTCCTTTTTAAGGATTTTTTTAAACTTTAATTTAGATAATTTATTTCAGGAATACACTCATATAAAATCACATTAAATTAAATAAGTAACGAATTATGACAGCATATTACAACAAAATAATTATGATATTTTTGTAACTGGAATATTAATTAACATGTTTAAGCGAAAAAATAGTAGTTCATGGCAAACGTCTATACTAAAGTATTTTAGCGGAAGCTAGGAATTCATTATGCTTTGAAACATTGATTCTAATTGGTATCAGTATTACGTTTACTGTGATTTTATTTACTTATCTCTATAGAGACTTGGTACAAAACAAAAAAACCGGGCAAGTGCGAGTTCGACTCGCGTGGAGAAGGTTTCGTATGTTAATTATCTAAATTCCGTAAGTTGTTTTAAATCTAAGATTTCTTATAGGTTTTTATGTAATCTAAGCAAAGAAACGTACGATGATGACGTGACGATGGGAAGAGACCAGACGGCATGACGTTGGTGCCTTGGAAGGTGGGTAGGCCTTTGGTGTGGGACGCAACTTGTGTCGACACCCTTGCGCCATCCCACGTTTCAAGCACGGCGGGCTGTGCGGGCGCTGCTGCTGCGGCTGCTGAGATCCTCAAGCGGCGCAAATACTGTAACCTTATTGGTAACTACAGTTTTGAGCCGTTTGGGGTCGAAACGCTCGGGTCATGGGGCCCGAGTGCGCGTCTCCTTTTCAAGGAAATCTCTCGCCGACTAGTCGACACTTCGCGTGACCAGAGGGCTGGGTCTTTCTTTGGGCAAAGAATTAGCATTGCCATTCAACGTGGCAATGCTGCCAGTCTTCTGGGCACGTTTCCAGATGATAGCGATGCGGAGGAGTACTTTGACGCCTAAGACGTGTCATATTGTCATCGTTGTATATATATAGGTACTTTATTTTAGTCTTCTTTTTATATTTATTTTAGTTCTATTTGTAGTCTGTATATAATGTACATAGCAATAAAAGTAACTTTTTAGCAAAGAAATATTTTTAATGTATTTTTCAAATTTTTCCGCCCTGTAGTTTCGGAGTTAAGGGAAATGGTAAATTTTCGCCTATTCTCTTAACCCCAAAAACCTAAAACCCCTCCAAACAACCCCAAACACCTCACCCCCCCCACCTCCCACCCCCCACCAATCCCCTCCTTCTACCTCTTAATACCTTCAAACAATTTATATTAAATTATTAAAAAAAAATTGAGATGCTCATAATGAGCCCCTTCATTTGATATGTAACACGATATTTCATTTTCTAATTTACCCCCAAAAGTGGCCCCCATGTTTAAAATTCATTAATTTACGTTACACGTCCGTATTAAAGTTACCGATTTACATATGTGTATTGAATTGCAACTCAATCAGTCCAGTAGATTCGGAGTAAATTAGCTGTGATAGACGGACAGACAGACAAACACGCAAGTGATCCGATAACGGGTTCCGTTTTTTCCTTTTGAGGTTTGGAACCCTAAAAACAAAAGGGAAAATGCAACTTATGAATGAACTAATTGAATAAGTACTTTGAAACGTTCGTTTCTTTTTTATATTCAGTTCAACAATTGAAAGCATCTCAGTTTGATTTTAAACCGACTTCAAAAAAGGAGGAGGTTTTTATTCAACAATAAGATCCCGTGGGAAAATACTACGCAGCGATGCCGCGGGCATGAGCTAGTAATTTAATAAACTCACGGTACAAAGTGAACGGGGTGCAACGGACGTAGGTAGTTAATTCAGTAGGGGATCGTTAACGTGTGTCAGTATATGGGACACGAGCAACGACCCGAAAGCGTTTGCAGTCTACCTAATAGTCAATATTGATTTTGTGAGAATTTACACCTGAACGTGAGGTGTGGGTGGGTATTGAGAGGAGGTGAATTTCGTTCTGATGATTGATAAAGTTTGGGTTATTATGGGTTAATCTGTCTATGGATATTTAACACTAGCACTTCACCTGCGACTTCGTCCGTAAAAATTGTGATAGCTCGGCTAATATGCATGATATGAATATAATTTAAAGCCTAGCACTCACGAATAACGTAACTTTTTGCCAGTGAAAGAGTTTTTAGAATTGAATTATAAGTTTCGAATATTACCCCTATACAAGCTAACAAACTAGCAAACAAATTTTACCTCTTTATAGTATTAGTATGGACAAACTATTGGGACATTTACAGTAAAAGGAAACAAAAATAGGTGATTTTTAATTCAGCTACCTCAGAGCTTATTTGCCTACTAATTATCAATCCTTTAGTGTGCATGGATCTGAGAAGAATCTTATATTTTCAATATTTGCCAATATTGCAACAAACCGAATAAGCTTTACCAATGTACTCGTATGTATGTATATTAAATCTTTCATGCATAAGACACGGTAAGACATAAATGATGTATAGTCTTGATACTTGTCTGACAGTGCTCCTATATCGCACATTGTTATCAATTTAAGATTTCAAAATACTGTGAAATCTTTATTTTAGGTTAAATAACTTATCGCAGGTGTGGTTCGCAATGTATAACGCTTATTATAGACACATTTTATATGCAGTAGGAAAATCTGACGTCATTTGTCGTATACCGAACAAGATTCTCTACGACAATCCAAGTCATTTACATTTTTATCTGCCACAAGCATCGTATTCGAATCGTTCGTGAGTTGAATTTATTTACCGTCGTTCAGTCTACGACGAGCCAGATGTTCCACCCACGCACTTCGTCTGGAGTAACGCCCACTACCATCGTACATCTATACGTTTGTCATCAGATAACTATAAGCAAACAAAACCTACCTGTTGATGTATCACCTTATACACGTCAATGAAACAGTTCTTTGAATTATTAACGTGTGGTTAATATACACTGAATGGAAAATGTTTTATCAATTACACTGCATTCGTTAGTTCGAAGCGAATACACACAACACTAGAACATCGTCAAGATAGGCTACACTGTAGAAAGAAGAAGCTACTGAACAAAAAGTAACTACGGAATGTATTTAAAACACGTTTAGAAAGCCATTTCAGGATAATGCAGACTTATTATTGCAGCTTGACAGGTTTTGGTACATGAAGGTATACAGTATACACAACATTTTGAACTGATAATACGCATGCGCTGTATCTAGTGCGCATGCTCCAGGATGATATCAATATGACGCTGTCGCGACGGAAGGTCGTTGCTCAATGGGTGAAGGTGAAATTCATGAATGAAACGAAGCTAGTGAAAGCTTTATTTCAATTGCGAAAATTAAGAATCGTGCTGTAATTGAATGACTGGAATTGTTAGATTGCAAAATCCGAAATGCTGGGAAAGTAAAATTGTATTGTATTTCACAGAATCTTATATCCTAACGCCTAGAATTATGATCCTTACATTACATTATTTTAACATCAATTTATTCTCAGGCAACTTTGGCCAATACAATTTCTGTTAGTAAATAGACCCTTAAAATTATAATATGTTAGTAACACACACATGTATTATACCCTGTATCTTCTAACATATTGGAGAAAACCATGTAGGTATATAGTAAGACTATTGTAGAACATAATAATTATTCATGAATATAGCCGTTTTCGGTACAAGGTTTATTAGTAATTTTTTTTCAACTTCCTCATGACTAAAGTCTGCTAACAGATCGCGGTCAAACAAAAATTCGTCTATCATATCTTGGCTGACTTAATTATAAGCGTTTTCTTACAATATTCTTAGTTACTTTTTATGACGTTCCATGACGACGTGTAAATATTTTGAAATCGTTTATTGAAATTTATTTTTTGTTATGTAAATTCTTCAGTTAGTCACTAATTGATCAACGAACTTTTAGCAATTACTTACTAGGTAATTAGTTATAAAATAATAGTAACCAAAAAAAAGTATCTTTGTAGTTGGATTTTATTATGCCTCCTAACCTTAGGAATTAAGCAAACCAGATGCTAATTTATATATATTTTTTATTTGGTAATTTCATACATAATCCTTGCAATACTACTCAAGTTCTTATCACATCACAAATGAGCGACATCTATCCAATTCCAAAGGTACTTGTGACTGAACCACGTTACGAGAGAGCTTTGAAGGTTTAAGTTGTACCCGCCCGCCCAAAAGGTACTTGATAAGGAGCGGGTGGCATTTCACTTCCACGCAAACCTTAATCGTTCGAAGTGATTACAAAAGATGGCGTTGTTTTACAATTTAAAAAATAACTATGAAAAAATAATTTTCTAAAGAAAGATACTGTTATAATTCATTCATAAAATGCTAAAGTGTTCACTTTAATTACATTTATATTTTAGGTAATAAAGGACGAGAAAAACAGACTTAAGAGTTCAAATAATTAAAATTACTACTATTTAAAAAAAAACTAAAACAAAACGACTGAAACTGAATGAAGTCCTGACAAAACTATCCTAAAGCACACACTATAAAACCTAATTCAGCTGATAAATTAACGTTCACATAAGAGGGGTAGCAGCTGAATTTAATTCCCTGTACCATTTAAGACATCTTGAAGGGACGGTTGTATGTAAGCCATTAATTAGAGGCATCAGCGTGGAATCTCATACGATTAGTAGTGTAATGGAGCAAGGAGACGCGGGAGACGTTGATGTATGTACGTCTAGCAGACGTATGTAGGTAGGTACGTGCTTGGCAAATTATGTGTTTTCTTCGGGGTATTTTTGTCGTAGGATGTTTTGTTTGGTGGCTGGTCTTTTTTTTGGATGAATCAATCAATGATTCAATGGGATTGTCTCATAACAGCATATAAGCAACGCAACGATTTGCACTTTGAATAATCGTAGTGAAGAGAAGTTTGAGAATGCAAAAGTATAGTTTTTATATGTTTTTGGCAGTGCAAAAGTCGACGTCATATTCCATTTTGTGCTGTATTCCTTTTGATATACTAAAGCTAGAAAGTGTTCAAAGTTTCAAATAAAGCAATTGCCTTTAAAGATCAGAAATAATACTTAATCCCAAACTCAAAGTTTAGAACAGTTATTCTGAAGACAATGCCAACATTTTCTAAAACCATTTCCAACTGAGTGCACTCCAAAAGTCTATTATCATAAGAGAACTTGGCTGCAGATATATTAAATCCCTTCTCTCTGGAAGTTCCCAACTTCACTGGATAGATTTATGCAGAAGGGAAACTTTACGAGCTGGTTTGGTACACAATCACTTAGGTAAATAGACACTCAACATACAATTGACCTATACATAATGGTGGCTAGTACAGAGTAGATGCGGTAGGTGAAAGACCGTTGTGACGCACCTTGGAAGAGGTCTTTGTCTTGGAGTGGAGTACAATACACAATACAGAGTGATTGGTTGAAACGTGGACAATACTTAAAAGGAGTGAAGCACTCATGAATGTGAGCAAGTTTTACTATGGAACTAACTATGAAAATTTGATTTAAAAAAATCCGCTGTTGCCTACATTTTTTCGAGTTACTCGACCAATAATGTATGAAGCAAATGATTTTTTTTCACTATTTCAAGGTCGGTCTCATAATAAACGTTGTTCATTTAAAAAAATCACCCATATATCTCTCTTGCATTAGCTTGTAGTGAAAAAGTAACGACACTATTAATTAAAAGTAAACTTATTTATTTAATTATTTGAGTTACACAAATCGATGCCTTTGTTTCGGATGGGAAATCATCAATGACCCCCCCACTCTGGAGTGTCAGACTTGTATTGACTAAAACCCATCCATGTTCCTTCTTAGTATCTCTTTGGAACAGTCCCGCAGCCCTCAAATCGATGCCTGGAATATGAAAAGATATAAGGATGACTAATCACGTTATAAAACATGGTGTACCACAATAATACGTTTAATAAACGTGAGTATAACTCTGTATGTATGTTTTTGTGTTACCGTTTCATACGTAACTTGCTTTTTCTTCTCTTTCGTGTCACTGTTACGATAGTTATTTGAGAGGTAGAGTATTATTCTTGTACAGAATTTGCAACTTAAACTACAAATGTATTTCTAAACCAAATATCAAAGTAAGATTATTATTCTATATTATTATTAGTTTTTATATTTGGTTATCCCAGAAGTTCCCCACTTCCACTGCGTCGTTGCTGGTCACTTCGGCTGCATGTTTTTGGGCTAAGAGGGCAGTATAGGAGATATAACCTAACCTGCTGAACGGACACACGGATGTAACTACTACGAGACTTACATCACGGTCATACGTAGGGACTACACAATATTTATTATGTTTGTGTAGCAAATTATCCCTTTATTATCAAGCGGGTGAAGTATTTCAATAAATAATTTATTGAACATTAGTACAAGTATGTGTTATAAATTGTTATCCTTTACAATATCAGTAGATTCCATATTCAATGCAATCTGCATTAAGACTTCTGTATCATCTCGTTTTGTTCCGATACGGTGCTTCAATGTCTCATGTTGATGTGACGTGACCCCATTCCACGCTTAATTGCTCAAAAGCCAATTTGTTTTTAAATGTAAATCGATAAGAACATGGCTTTGTTACGTTATTGATTTCGCTTCTTGTTTGAGTGTTTAATTGAGCATTGTTAGATTTTAAAATAGTGATGATTTGGTTTCATTCTGAATTGACGATGCTGCATTCGCATGCTGTTATCTCAATTTATTTCGGTTCGGCATTTCTTCTTCCATACTTCTCTATTAGTTGTCATCTTATGTGTCACCCTCATTTCTGCCATATCGTCTTTCACAAAGTACAATACTGGAACTAAGTACTATTATTTTGTCCGATGACAGATATTATTGTATAATCGATTTAACCTCAGTTCATCATCATCTGCCTAGCATTTTCCCAATAATACCAGTATTTTACATGGAACAACTGCCTATCTGACCTCCACAACCCATTTAGTACTGGGTAAAACGATACCACTTGTTCGATTATTCTACCAATTTCTATGTGTTTTGGTTGCTTTTTCATTGGAAAATTTTCATGGGTAAAACTTGTTTCATTTATTCCTCTTTCAGTTGTCTGAAAGCTTCTAAAACGGTGTTCCAGATATTCCAGCCCAAATGTTCTGGCTATATCACAAAATGACGTTACATGTGTTTTCCATCCCACATCTCAAAATTCAGAGTTCCACAATGCTGCATAAAAACACCCAACGGGAAGCGTGCCTTGTTTGGACTGGCTGATGAGTTGTTTGCGTTGTAAACGAGACCCGTATTTATTAAATATATTCCTTGCTTTTATATCTCGAGTTCAGAGATAGAGAGAGCTTCCTAGACACTTTTGTTTGGGTTATAATAATAATAATAATATTCTTTATTTTTCAGATAACAATGATCCAAAGTGCTAGTAAAACAATAAAATTACTTATCTCTAGTGTTAGTAGCTAATATATTATAAGGAAGACAGAGTAAATAGTATATAAATAATAATGTAAAATATATAATTGTGTATGTGTAATGTGTGATGTGTGTATGTAATAGTGTATAGGTTATATTCTTATTCATTTATCATGCATCTACGTAGGTGTATCTTCTTCATAGCGTATATAATATCGATAGTATTCAATTAAATATGTGTAAATATATCAGTGAAACAAAACCAACTCTCGCGAGTGTAAGTTCTGAGAAAAAAAAAACAATTGCGTTAATGAATTCTTGTGAGTGAAATAAAGAACCTTCATTATTAATATTAGATAACATATTAATGATGAAAATTTGTCTGTTCATGAAAGCATGTCATGTTAAAAGGCTTTCCACGAAAAACCTGATAAATATCAACAAAGTTCTGTCACTACGCAAAATCCTCGCGTTATATTTTCTCATTTTTACGATTTTCCTCACTTATGAACGGACATCTAGATTGTCGCTCTGGGAGATCTATTCCAACTTACCCTAGATTTGGAACATATTTTTTGTTATTTGTACGAAACATCGTTCTTGTGGACATCGCTTTAGTTTCGTCCTTCTGTCCAACTGTTACAGTATTTTATTTTTTTGATGAAACTGATCTCAAAGAACTTATAGAACAATTTCCTTTGTCATTTGTTTTATTTGCGTAATAAAGGTCAAGAAGCAACACAAGTGTGCTTCTTGACCTTTATTGACTTCAATTTCTTTTTTGTCTCATGTTTCTTGTCTTATAAATTTTCGAATTATCGATTTCCAGGTCGTGAAAAATGTTATTTGAATGTGCCCTGGTGGCTGAGAGAATGTCATGCTCACTCAAATGTCTCGCTGATGGTGACGGGTGTGTCGGGTCATTTAGTTCCCTTCAATATGGTTGAGATGAATGGGGCTGATACATGCGTCATGTTCGTGAACGGGCGCTGGTCATCTCTTAGCTGCCACGGTTTATTTTAATTACTTTATTTTTAAATTGTTGATTTTATCTTTTACTCTCAACGCTCTTAATGTGCACGTCTTTCTACATCGTTCTCACATAGGTATATGTATAATCTCACGATGATGATGTAACCAAGATTTTGTAACAATATTTTGATTTAAAAGAGTGTCTATGGAGTTTCTTGCCAATTCTTCTCCATAGAGATCTACGCTTTGGAATGCGCAACTGCAGTACTTTCTCAAGTTATGATGCCTTGTGACTGAGACTATAGCTTTGCTTCTTTTGTTTTTTTTTGCCATTCAAAAGTGCCGTAATAGCCTAATTGAAATAAATGCTTTGAGTTTGAGTTCTGGGTTTTGGTTTTATCCATCATGAATATTTTATTCGCAGCTCGGAGTCTGAATTTATCAGTTAACGGCAATAGGCTCGCACCCTATTAGATGGGCCTTCTGGAAAAAATGTGGGTGTACTATAGATATTCCTTTGCCTACAGCTCCGGGTATGACAGGAATGTTGATATGTTTTTCATCTTTATTAATTTTATCATTAATTTCATCAGAGTCTTTTCCTGTATCAACACAATAGTTTTTTTTTAAATGTATTTTAGAAAATAAAACCTTGAACTTTATGAAGTTCAAGGTTTAATATAGGTACTTAGCACTAACGTTGTAACGTAGATCCTGGCTCTTAGTATCAGCGCAATCAATCACTTGATAAGCTACCCATACACCAGCACGCAGTCGGAAGCGCCTGTAATGAATGGCCTGAAGATATTACGCGTCTCCATATTAATTCATGACTTCGGACCAGACGTTGCTGTTTTGTTTTAGTACAATGAGGAAATGGACTTAAGATTATCTTCGTGATAGAATTAAGTAGTGATCAATTCATAATACGGCTAAGCTATATTGTTTGTATGATTGTTTCCTTTAATCAATTCTGCCTATCGGACTCCACTGTTAAACGGTCTCCAGTCTAGGGCTCGATTGCTCCATCGATGACCAGTCCAACTATAATCATTGCCATTGCTTATTACCATTTAAATTTTGCTTACACTGCAAGCTCTGTCAGTAAGTCCAGTTTTTTTCTAAGAATTTATTTTTAGATATTATATTCCTTCCAATATTATATTTAGATATTATATTCCTTGCAATAAATTTTCACCATGGCCCGCTCCATGGATCGCATTGTTTATGCTTTGGCTCAAAAATGATATATAAGACTATATTGCCTAAAAAGGATTATAACAGCTTCAAGTGTGATCATTAACTGAATATCAAAATACGCACCGTCGATCCTTAGCACCGTCATGGGTAATATTAGCTGTAATTTTCCATCCATTACTCGGTTATCTGTAGTTCCCGTCACTAAACCACCTCCGCTTATCTCTGACGTCACGTATACGGTACCTTGCATCACGCGCTCATTACGTAACCCAAATTAAAGATAATTTGCGCCAACCAGATTACGTTATAATGCGAAGATGTAATCCGAGTCACCTGACGTCGAGATAAATTTGGGGTCGTATTAGATGAATAGTTCCGCCTCCCTTCCATCGAATCCCACTAAAAGATGGATTACCGGCCAAACTGAGATTAATTACGTCGGTCCCTATATAGACATCGTCTATAGCTTCAATTAGGTCCAGACATTATTCAAGAGAAAGTCTAGATTAGGTTTTTGTTTAAGGTCTAGGTTTTTGTTGGCCGAATAGCCTTAATGCTCTTGAGGAAAGTTTTTCTTCAAATTTAATACCTACTGTGTTTTTATTCAGCGCTGTAAAGTCAAACAAAAGACTCGTTTAAGGCTTATACTTTTTTGAGAATTATTTAGTTGAATTTTTAGCTATTTTGTAAGCGGATTAAAATTTAAAATATTGGTTGCCTTGGAAAATAAGATAGCACCGATTCTCGTTGGACTTTATATGTATATTTTTTTTATAAAACCGACATTACAAAAAAAAAATTACTTTGGTAAACATAATTTTTTGGTAACTTATTACTAGTAAGTTATTAGTACCCAGCAATATTATTGAGAACGCCGCGGTATGAAAAAACCCGACCAAGTATGAGTCGGACTCGCGCATGAACGGTTCCGTACCATCGTAGAAGGGGAACCCCCTTTATTTTTATTATCTGTTGTTATATCGGCAACAGAAACACACATTTTGTGAAAATTTCAACTATCTGCCTATTATGGATCATGAGATATAGCCCGCTGACAGACAGACGGATGGACGGATGGAAAGCGGAGGCTTAGTAATAGGGTCCTGTTGGTTACCCTTCGGGTACGGAACCCTAACAAAAGAAGTTGCCAGAAGGCGTAGACAAGTGGCAAGCATTTTATTTGTTTACAACAACTTCCAACAGGATTGACTGTTGGAAAGGTTAATAAAGGTTTTAGTTTATCTCAGCCCCATACATTTTTATAAGCTTATGTCAAATCTTGCAACTGAATTTTAAAACATTTATCCCCATGCTATTCCCCAACCGATTGAGCTGAAATTCTGTTTACACGTTTAGTTACGATGACAATGTATGGTTAGTTAACTGACGACCTGACGTCATACTAAATCCAATATGGCAGACTTCGAAAAATGGAGGACTAGTTTTTTTTTATGTTCTTCCATGATATGGGTATCAATTAAAAGGGTTTGCAATGAAGAATACAACAAATTTGACGTCACACCTACAAAGCTTGTTTTAAAAAATGTTTTTTTACTAAAAGCTTGTTGATTTTCCCACCATTTACCGTTATAGATTCTCACTTTGTCTAGCCCACCTCTTAGTTTTAAAACCTCACCTACTTTTTTCGTATTTAGAATCACACACAATCTCTTTATAATAGTAAAAATTTTACACACAAAATAATATAAGTAAATAGCAAAATAAAATCAGGCATTCATGGAGCATACCGGGCTTAATTACTGGAAGCCAGCAAACCGCGAGCGGGGCGGGGGCAGAGAAATTATATCCTAGATAATGGGGAACATTCAGACCAACGGCGACATCTATTGTGTGTTGCACAACATGTGCGATGCACTATTTAGCTGGGAAACGCAAATTGTGGATTAAGGATAATTATTTTGGGTTTTACGGTGTTAATTATTATTTTAATGGTTCTTTTGGTAGTTTAAATGTAAAGCAAATTTTAATCGTAGCTCTGTTTTCATTGACTTCATCGAGTACTTATTTATGTAGCTTAAGAAATTAGTTTTCAATTATCAACACTACTGTAAACATAACAGATTTATTGTTGACAATTAGATTCGTGTGTTATCTGAATTTTGTGTTTTTATTAGCAACTAGCTTCTGCCTGCGGCTTCAATTTTATAATTAAGCTCTTAACACAGTACTAGTCTACAATACAATAATATAATTCAATCATAATTCGAAAGACGTCGCGCCATGTATTATCATAAGAACGTTATTGTTGTTTTCCTCGGGAACAGTAATTTTTTTCGGGATGGAAGGTACTCTATGTCCGTTTCTGTACACCTGACAACGTATGTATAAGCAGAATTTCAGGATGATTGGTTCAGTAGTTTAGGCGTTAAAAGGTAACAAATAAACTTACTTTCGCAATTATAATATTAGTTAGGATAGAGTTATAAAGTAAAGTTACATGAATTTACCTTCCTTAATTTATCTATGTTAATGACTTTCTTAGTTATTATCTGTCTTCTTGTCTTTAACCCAATTTATTCTCCTTAACATTTTTATTTGTCGTCATTTTAGTATTCATTCCCCTTTCTTGTAATTTCTTTGCGAGTTGCATAGTAAGTAACGTTGTTCAAAGCTTTAAATTTGGCTAAGCACTTGATTTTCTCAAATCGTCACAAAAAATCGTCAATAAATTCCTTAACACCTTAGTGTTAGTATAAGCCACATTAGTAACACTTCACTTGCACGATGTTTTGTGTGTTCTTGTGATATTTATTATTTATATTTAATTAACAAGTAACAGGACTCAATATGTTAGCAAAAATATTTCTTAACAACTATGTTAGTACACCTAACCTACACACTAAACCTAACACTGCCTTATAGAAATGAGAATCCCTGCTCAATCGGCTCAACACCGATGTAGAAAGCTTGCAGTAACAATTTACATACAAGCAGTCCAGTCTGCTCGCTACACACTGCAGTATAATGTTGGGGCTGGCCTACACCCGGCGCACCAGGGAAGCGCATCTTTTTCGCATCGTAGACGCACGTAGGTACTTGTCCGCGGAAGCGACCAAAAACTTTCTTCCAATACCAATTGGAGTAAACAGGTTGGTATGCGCACTAAAAATGCCTTGAAAAAAATGATTAAAAGTTGACGCTGTTGCAGTGCCGTCTTCTTGTTCCTCTTAACATCTCAATTTGTCATCATCTTAGTATTCACCCCCCTTTCTTGTCATTTCATTGTGACTGATAAAATAGCTTTGTTTAAAACTGTAATAGTATATGATTAAAGTTTCTCTTCGTGAATCTTCAATCTTTTGTCGTCTTTTGAAAAACCTAAGATTGTATTTTTTTCAAATTATCCCAATTTACCAAACACTATCCCGAACTTTACCCGCTACATCGAATATAACGACCAAAACATATAAAACCCGGTACACATGCACTCACAACATGATGTTCGCGAGCCGAGTCAAGATATAGCGGTTTACTAAGGAAATATGCTCTGAAGCGTATACAGGGCTTGATGCCTTTGAATTTATGAGCGCTCGAATTTTATGCACAAAAGTGGAACTGTATACTATCCTGGTGAAGGCGAGGCGATGGATGGTGTCGGAATTTGTAGTGTTGAGGGAAATTGAGAAATGTTATCTCGGTTCAGTCGCAGTTAGATCGTCTCTTTGACTAGTTTGAATGTGGTTTTGGGTTTATTTGTTTATCTTTTATTTAAAATGTAATAGAGACTATTTTTTTTTAGTAACAATATTATATTTTTAACAATTTTATCCCATGCAAAAAAACATAATTATAATTATTATAACCATTAAAATTTCTTACTAAAACGCTATTTGAAATCAAAAGAGCGCACTGAAAAGCTTCCCGTAGTTATGAGCTTTATCTACCGCGGAGTCTTTCACAATGCTGCTGCCGGGACCCATTCAGCTTCGCAATTGTGCACTGATGTCAGTTTATTTAAGCCTTTAGATAGCCTAGGGGGTCGTTAAAACTATTATAACTGCCTTCAAAATATAAGTTAGCGCTTTTCTCAAGTTTCAGGTGTCTTTTAAAGTGAAGGTGGTGTTTTCGAAACGTAGCAAGTATAATGCTCGCAGAATTTTAGGACACAGTTCGGACTTGGACAAAGATCTTTCTAGTGTCGTGAGGAAACAATATTTTTTGAGAGAAAGTCATGAATTTACTAAAGCCATGAGTCTTGAAGACAGAAATAATAAGGGAAAATATCCGGATTAGATCAACCTTCAAATTGAAGACGCACCAAAAGGAAATGAAGAATGAATGAATTGAGATTAGCCTCTTGTTACATGATTTTAGTTACATATCAGTGAAAGAATATGTGTTTAGGATGGGTGACCACCCATTACATACCGAGTTTCCTGCGTGCCTCGGAAAGCACGTTAAGCCGTTGGTCCCGTCTGGCATTTGTAGATCTTTGACAGTCGTTACAGGTAGTCAGAGGCCCGAAAGTCTGAAAACCAGTCTTACCAAAGGGTATCGTAATACCCAGAACTAACTGGGTTGTGGAGGTCAGATTGGCAGTCGCTCCACGTAAAGTACTAGTATTAAGCTGCATCCGGTTCGACTGGAAGCCGACCCCAACATAGTTGGGAAAAGGCTAGACAGATGATGATGATGATCAGTGAAAGAATGTGGATGTGGGCGGGCCTTATATGCCGTGGACTGGTAGATAGATAGGCTATCTGATTCAAGTGGCCGGAAGAAACTGGATAGCCATTACACAAAACTGCCAAAAGTGGAGACATTTGGGAGAGACCTATACTCATCGATGGGTGGTCAAAGGCTGAAGAAGAGTTACATATATTATTGTCATCTGGTGTTAATACAGTGAGTGTTTGATAATGCATTTTTATTAAATCCACATTTTAATAGTAACTTTCCAATTAAATCCACATTTTAATAGTATCTCTCCCATTATAACACCACATTTCTATATAAAATTATTTTTCAAAGTAGGTTTGAAGTCCTAAAAAATCTTCGCCCAACTTTTTTTTGTTTTAATTCAAAACTTCTTTCTATTTATAAAATATAATTTTGAGCTGTTAGAATTTCATTTTCGACGTAGTTCTGAAGTTATTTTCAACGAAACAAGAAACTAAGTTGTTGAGTCGCCCCGACTTTATAAAGTTGGAATGTGGGGAGTTTATTTCATAATGCTTAATATTTATGTCAATTTGCGAAGTAATTTTGAAGCTAGTAATTGAACGCTTGGTATTTCTTAAACATTGCCGTCAAAAGGAAAAGGTACGCCTCTGAGGATATGCGAGCTCTCTTTCATCTATGATAAATATGATAATCATAGCGTCTGGTATTTTACTAAGGAGGTGTCGCCTCGAAGATCAAAGAAGTCCTATTGTCATGTTTTTTTCTGTTATTGTTAAGTAGAACTGAAAAACGTCAATGCAACTAGTGGGAATTAGTGCGCATTATTAATGAGCCTATTAATAAATCTATAGAACTCTCATGAGCTTACAATTTTACATGTAGTTCCAGAGCCACTAAAACGTCTTTTAATAGTTTTATGCAAAAATGCCTTATGTTGCACTTATTTGTAGAATTTATTAATCCGTACTAATAATTTTATACTTATAAATGCGAAAGTTTGAATGGATGAATGGATGTTTGTTACTCAATCACGCCAGAACGGCTGAACGGATCTGGATGAAATTTGGCACATAAATAGATTATAGTCTAAAATAATTTTATAAATACAAAAATAAAATGTCTATCAATGCGGGTTACGGATGGCCCATGATCTGAGTTGGGATACATTTTATCCCGGTTGTACGTTACTGAGGGATAATTTCCGACCTCCAATATGTAAACCACGGACGAAATCTAGTAGACCAATAAAATTTCAACGCGACCTTTTTATTGCACCACGGCAATTTCCACACAGAAAAAAAAAGAAATAAACTCATTAGTAGCGCCAATTACCACAAAGTAGAGATTTTTCCCGTTCTTAATTACCTAGAGTCGGTACATTTTAGTATTACCCCACTAATTATCTGTTCCTCTTCAGTTCAATTAAAGGTTCCGTTACGACGTCATTCGTTTTATGAAGAAGAATTATTCTTTGTAATTTTATTCTTCTTCATAAAACGAATGACGTATGTTGTGTGAAGGTGGCAACATTTTGTTCTTTCTAAAATCTTATAATACGTTTGAAAAGTCTCAATTGCTCCTAATTAAAACAATTTTATTAATGACGTCTTGATTTAGATACAAAGATTTTACTTGAATGATGATTCTCTTTTTTGTACTCATAATTTTGTAAAATAAACGAATTTTAAGACCATTACTGATTATTAATATTATATTTACTGTTTAATCATTATTTTCTACGGCATAATTTCCATTATTTGTATGGTTTAAGGGCCAAGCCCTCTCCCCATGATTTCCAAATGCTTCGATCCAGGGCCAATGTGGACCACTGGTCGTTGGTTCTGTCCAGCTTGGCCCGCCATCTCCTACGAGGTCTACCGCCAAGGAGAAGGCAGCATCCCAGCGGTAGGATGACACAGGCAAACATTAACAGTATGGTTTAAAGGGTTCATCTCTAAGGCAAACAACCGAATTAGTTTTTTTGCTGTGATGATCCTCCCTTTTATATAGGGCATGAAGAACTTTACACCCTGTTTTTCATAACCTTAAAAAATATTCTACTATTTCAAAATTCATGTATACATTTAAACTTTATTATGCAACTCTAAAAAGTATCAAAACTGCAAAACTAGTTTCAGTGTGGGCAACCTCACGGAAATGATGATCGGGGACAGTGAAATGAGCCCTGAAATGTCGGGGGATATAAAAGTTTAATAAATCTCGGAATAATGACTCTGTCGGTGTGTATTGTAAATCACAAATGTTCATGGACATGTTTTTCATTACAAATTGCAACTTGTTTATATTTTCGCAGTTATTTTACTTTTAACAATTTCAGAAATATCTATCAACACTGGCAATGTCATTTCAAGTCTCCCAACGTCTTTTTATTGAAATTATAACACATGTTAGCCACTGCCGCTGCTACGCCATCGAGTCCAACGCTTCGCTGCTACGAATGTTAGGAACAGATGCCGATCTACGGAGCTACGATTGCTACGAAATTATTTTGAACTATAAAAATAATGTTCTTTTGAGTTTGATTGGTAATTAAACGTATGTAGGTACTCATCGTTTTTTTAGGGTTCCGTACCTCAGTCGGCAAAAACGGAACCCTTATATCACTTTGTTGTGCGTCTGTCTGTCCATCTGTCAAGTTTTTCTCAGGGACGCGTGGAGGTATCAAACTGAAATTATATCAGATACCTACTCAAAAAAAATTCAAACTTTTAAGTCAACGCGATCAAAAGATATGACTGTTTATATTCGCATATTTTGCGATTTC
This sequence comes from Eurois occulta, assembly GCA_950022335.1. NCBI lineage: Eukaryota > Metazoa > Arthropoda > Insecta > Lepidoptera > Noctuidae > Eurois > Eurois occulta. The sequence goes on along the minus strand of OX465492.1, from coordinate 7,193,065 downwards.
AAAAGTGAATCAAAACCTATAGGGTACTTCCCGTTGACCTAGAATCATGAAATTTGGCACGAAGCAATGTCTAAGGCCGTTTACACATTATGCCGCTGCGGAAGCATTTTTCGCCGCCGCGGTACAAAAACTTGCCGCCGAAGCTACGGCGTCGTATGTAAGGCTTCATACAAATCCAAGGGGGTCTAGCGCTGCGGCGCCGCGGCATAATGTGTAAACTGCCTTTTTTTTTTTTTTTTTGGAGGGTGGGAAATCATCAAATGACTCCTCCCGCTCTGGGCGGAGCGGAAGGGAGTGTCAGACTCTTACTGACTAAAAACCACCCATGTTCCTTCATTGGCCCTTTATGTTCCAGGGCCGCGGTATCTCTTTCGAACAGTCCCGCAGCCCTGGCAGACACCGGCCCTTACGGGCCCCTCCCGTTGCTGACAACTCTTTGAGGCGCGCGTGCAACACGAACGCGCCGTCGACACGGCCTGCCCGTCGTCATACGACGGACGGACGGCGAGCTAGCCCATTACTCGCCGTCCACAGGCCCGCGCCTACGATGGCCGAGAGCCATCACGGCGTGACCCCCGACGCCCGGTGCTTCTCCCGCGGCGGCTGGGACGTGAGGAGGTTCTCTCCCTCTCACGTTCCGCCGCCTCCTTCGCTAGCATGACTGCTTCGCAGAAGGAGGCGACGGCTTCCCATTCCCTCTCGCCCCGGACCATGGCTTGAACCAGGGCCGGGCGCGAGAGGTCGCCGCCGCCAATCGCCGCTACGAGGACACGGCGGTGCTCCTCCCAAGCGGAGCAGACCTCGACGGTGTGCTCCACCGTGTCCTCCGGTCGATCCTCGCAATAGTAGCACCCGGGCGTTTCCTCCCGCCCGATTATGTGCAGGTACCTCCCGAAACATCCATGTCCGGTGAGGACCTGCGTCAGGCGGAAGGTGAGGGCGCCGTGGCGCCTCTCTAGCCACTCCTCAAAGAGGGGACTTATCGCCACTATCGTGGCGTGCCCTGCACGGGGTTGCGATAGTATGTGTAAACTACCTTAAATAAATAAATAAATAAATAATTGCTTGCTTGTACAAAACTTTCGGCCTTGGTGCGCGAGTTCCCAACTCGCACTTGGCCGGTTTTTTTTTTGCTACTTGGATGGTATAATTTTTTTTTAATGTTTAATGGCCCTACTCTTGACCTCAATCTAGTCCACAGGACAGAGATGAGGTCGACGATGGAACGAGCTCACCCAAAAGAAGCCTTTTGGGTTAGCTCGTTATTTGAACTGATACTAGACTAATTTGACAAAGAATGAATAATTCATAAAATTATAATACATTTTTCGAATCGACTAGGTACTCCGGCCAGAGAAACATACTATTAGCGATAGAGAGGATAGACAAGACATAAAATGAAAGACATAAAAGCGTTCGTTCGTTCTGTTGAAAATGGCCGCAGAAAGGTGGCCGGCCGGTAGCCTACTATGACGTCTTAAAGCAGAAGTAATTCCAGTGTGGGAAACAGATGGCGCTAGACGACCTGTATAGCTCTGTCCCATTCCCATACTATAATTACTCCTGCTTTGAGACGTCATAGTAACCCCTCAAGTCCTCAGCGCACCCTTTATTAACTTGGTAACAAACCATTTAATTCCTTACACTCACTTAAAAACAATAAATACCAGGACACGCTAATCAGTCTTTAAAGCACTCGTCCCTGAAACGCAAGATACTAAAACATTTCGAGTGAAATTAAAACCACCAGTTACGTTTAAATGGATACTTTGTTACCGCGAAACATTAATTACTACGGACTGAGAACACGAAAGTAAATGGATAAGAATGTATGAACCTATGTGAAAAATGTATTATATAGCTAATGCTGCGCTTGGGCTCAACTAATTCGTCGAAAAAAGAAATTAATAAATTAATTTCGGTCGAGTGTTCGCAAGTGCGACTGCTGATCGTGAGCTCGGGTTCGATTCGCCGGTTCAGGCAAAACGTTATTGGGTTTTTCCATTAAGAATTTCTCAGTAGCAGCCAACGAGTCTGGATTTGTGCCCAGTTGATGGCAATAGACTCGCCCCCTGTTCCAAGGGACTTAAACATAAGTGGTGAAATGTGGGTGTACCATTAGGTACAACTCTACCTAACCCTTCGGCGATTATAGGGGTGATGATAAGTCATGTAAATTATTGAAGGGTCGTAATTGGTGAAAAACTTGTTAGTCAGCAAGTTTGATAATCTTCTTCGGCCTAGCGTTTTCCCCGAACTATGTTAGGATCGGCTCCCAGTCAGGAGGAAATTCGGTATGTAATGATGGTCACCTATCCACGGACCAACCTCGGCAAGCACTGTTTTACCTTAAAGATTGACCCGCGCAGCTGTTAATATTTTGCCCCAAGCTTCTCGAGATAGAAACATCAATAATAGTGTTAAAATTATAATAATTAACGCTAGGAAAGCGGTCGCCATTTTTCTTTTTAGGCCCTTCTATATTTAAATCTATGCACATCCACAGATCAAACAAAAGAATGGATACACTCGTTTTTCAGAAAGATTCTGACGTTAACGTCTGCTGAAATCGGTACTCTTTTCGCTAGTTAAGAAGATGATAGTACCAAATCTTTTTAATTACGACCAACTATCTCCACACTAGACATTATCTTTAAACTATAGCAATTCCCTTTTCTTCGTACATCCCCTCTGTCCAGTAGAGAGGAGAAATTATTTTTAATTAAAGTTAAAATTAACAACTACTAGAGTGGACGATGCGGTCTGTAGTTAAAAACTTACTTATTTAATATTATACAGTGTGTTTGGCGGCCAGTTACCGATACTTTAAGGGTATATTACAAAGGTACTCATTTCTATCGACATATACACATTTATAAATACTAATCCCACACCCGCGAATGGCAGCCATCTTGTTTTTTTAATCGCTTGATCTAGGGTATGTTCAATTAAATGCATTTGAATCTAAGAGACCTAGAGACGTGAAAATGATCTTATTGCAAAGGTAAACGCTGAGGCTATCAAATTATTAAAAAAAAATCCTGAAAAATAATCAAAAACTGCATAAAAATATAAGAAATTACGAAATTTTACATGAAAATTTCTTCCTTTTCTACTCTAGTGCAAAATTAACCTGTGAATGTTGCGTATGTTTTTACGTTAAATCAGAAGTACTTGAGTCAACCTACAAAATGATATCAAAATATTGACTCAACACCAATTATTTTAAGAGTTATAGCCACTTGAACATAGCCCTGTCCCAGCGTAGACTCCACAATGTTGCAGGTACTCCGTTCTTTGTTGGAGCAGGTAGATAAGGCACCAAATTTACGAGTGGGAATGAGACGGCAGAAAGATCATTTGCACGTCTTTAGGTCTCTTAGATTCAAAGATATTAGCATTTAATTCAACATACCCTAGATAAAAAACAAGATGGCTGCCATTGGCGGGTTGTGGGGTTAGGAGTATTTATAAAAGTGTATTTTTGTCGATACAAATGAGTATATAATTTATGCCCTTAAAGTACCGGTAACCGGTAGCCAAACACACTGTATATTAAACCAATCCCGTTTCATAGTGCCACTTGACAATATTTAAACGGGTGGAATAGAAGTAATTTAAATAATTATGTGTTGGAGTTGACTGTTGGCTATTTTAATTACTTACAATGTTTTGTTATTTTGTGACATCGTCGGAAGTTAAGAGTTTTATGCCCTAGGTATTTAATGAAAACTCACAGCATTCTATTTTAAACCAACATGTAGCTGTTTTGTGATGGGCATGAATGTTGATGGATGGAGAGGGAGAGGAAGGTCAAAGAAAAGATGTATGGATTGTGAATGATATGAAAAAGAAAGGGGTAAATGATGCCGTGACGTCTGATGGGGGAGAATCGAAGAAGAAAACGTGTTGTGCCGACCCCAAATGGAAAGGGACAAACGCAGGAAGATGATGATAAGTAGCTGTTTTGAAACAATATAAAACAATAATAACATGAAAAACACAAATTAACAATGTAGGAGTAATAAAAAATGTTATGTGGGTGCATAATGCGAAAGGAACAAATAAAATTAAAATTCTGATAAATATTGTAATAAATCGCTATACAATAAATAATGATATTCTAAATCCTTTTCAGAATTTCAACATTAAGGCCCACTTGCACCACGAATCGCTAAACGCGTTTAACGTAGAACGCTTTTAAAATATCGTTCTGTTTCTATCAATCGTTTAAAGATGACAGAGAAAGAATGATGTTTTAAATATGTTTACCGTTAAACACGTTAAGCGATTCGTAGTGCAAGCGGGCCTCGGTTGTTGCCCAACAGACTCCTGTGAAAACTGTACTTACGACAGTTTTGTTAAATGCAATGTAATTGCTTACCTTTCCTCAACCTGCTTTTCTAATATATATTAATTTGTAGCCTAGATTGTTTTAACTTATTGTACAGTTAATTCTGGATAAAGCTACTGACTATCTAAATCGATTAAACAAGGTGTACACGGACCCTTCACGGAACCGTCAACCAAACATTATATACATCAAACTAAGTAACTCTACGCAAAAATTATTGCTAGGAAACGACTTTTTTTTTTGGGGTGAAAAATCACTTTTTACGCCAGGACTCAATGTATGGTACTCAAAATATTGTGCTGGTGGATGCATTGAATAGCACTGGGTCGTTGAGGTATTTCAAGTAAAGTTAAAACATTAAATACTCGTAATACCTACAAAAAAAATATCGCAATGACGGGGATAACAAGTGCCGTCCGGCTTCGTTAAGATTACTTTTACACCAATTATGCACTACACAATCCAGTTTGGTACTGGGTAATACAATAACCCTTGGTAAGACAGGTTGGCAGACTTTTCTATACATAAATATTTCACCTGAAAAACAAACATGAAAACTTCCACCTTACCAAAAAAACAATACATCAACCGAAATGAAAAGAAACAAAATCTAATAAATAATTCATTATGTTATAATAAACATTTACGTACCTACGTGTCTTCATGAAAATTGAAATTCTTACACAGGGTGTTTGGTATTACGACCGACAAAACTTTTTGAGGTACCTATTTGGTAGAACAAAATGGTTTTTTTTTTTATTAAAAAGGACAAATCCCTTTGCGTTCTATTACAGCCAATTACAACACTATTATTATTGAAATTACATTTCATTTGTTAAGTTCATAAATATAGCAAATACAAAACTGTTTTTATTTTATTTTATTATTATGGACAATACTGTGTGTTACCGTACCTGTTTTTCCCAATTTCTAAATTCATAACAAGCATAAAACATGTAATACACTATTATTATCATTTTTGTGAAAATGTTATCTTTTTCAGTTTGATGCACTTACTGGGTTTTGATATGGAACAGCCGTATTGTGTACACATAAGACTTAAACAAGTTTTCCTTCCCCCAAAGAAATTGTGTCGGTCGGTGTTTCAAACACTCTGTATTTAGGTAGCGGCCTATTTTTTTATTCCCACGTACAATAATGCAAAAGGTTTTAGTTAAAATTCCGCGCCAGTCTTGCCATTACCCTATCAACCACGTGACAGACAGACAGAAGATAACATAGACGTGACAAATGTGTTTAGTGTTGCCACGCTTTGGGGTAGTAAGAATTTTTTTTTGGTGAAGTAGAACTTGTTCATTTGCGTATACTGTTAAATTTTGGATTATGATTATTGTTGGTGATAGGCCCACACCACTGGCATCTTAGTACTTTTGTAACTGGTTTATTAAAAAAAACCTAATTTTAAATGTCTATTGTTAACGAAGTGGTGAATTTTGGTGGTATTTTAAAGACCTAGAACCTACACTTTAGTAAATTTAAGGTTTATTTTATTTTTGTTGTTTGAAATAAAATAAACCATTTAGAATTACTAGTACTTGTAGATACTACTGAAACAGCCATGAAAATATTAGCGTGACCTAGGCGATAAGTGTGATTAGATAGAGTGTTGTTTCTTGCATTTGTTTACATGTTTTGAAATAATATTACATCAAGCCTGTAATTCCCAAAAGGTTAAGTAGAGGTTTATTTAATAGTAAACCTAAAAACAATAATAGTGTAACAAAAAAAAATGTTTAAATAAATGAAAAGCAACTTTGTCTTTGAGAGAAAAACATCAATTAGCCATCATAATAGCGACAATTCAATTTAAACGCACCCTTTTACGGTCTGGCAACCCCAATTACAGTAAATTCCTTCTTATTCTATAAGCGTACGTCTTTGTGAACGCCCACTCGTAAGACGAATGGGTGAATAAGGCTTACATGTTGCAAGAAAATCGTATACGAAATAAAATATATGTTTCGGATCATCCTAAAAATTTACAACCTTGTAATAAAATATTTTTGTACTGTTTTATATTTTATAGATGTCGTTTTGTATAGCAATGTCCTTTCGTAAATGATTAGAATGGTGGTAAAGAATTCTTTATCTTTACATAGAATAAAACAAACTCGCTCCCGCTGTTTGTACGCTTTTAGGTCTTATAAACTACGCAACGGATTTTAATACAGTTTTCAGCAATAAGAGGAAGGTTTATATGTACATGAATACACATTGCACCCCTGCAAAGCCGGAGCGGGTCGCTAGTTTCAGATAAAATAGTTATAAAAAAACCTTTGATTGCAAGTTCCAACTAGCATAAGTGTTAACAGCACTTTTACAGAAATGCTTTGACTTTCAAAAAACTTGAACAACATAAAATTAGTTACTTTTTTAGATAATTATTATGAAATACAAGTCACCTGCTAAAGCCCTAAAATATTCAAAAAGATTTAAAACCGGAACGAAGGACTAGCGTCCAAAAGTTTTCCCTACTGAATTTTTGAACAGGCTTTTCTTAAAAACAATTTGTTTTCGCGTCCAAGCCGGATTTGTTCGTCCATAACAAACCTGATTACGTCTTTAAAAATATTGTTTAACAAAGAAATCTGCCAAACAAATCTGGTTTTTACCGGTTCCCACCGGTTTTAAGTTAAACGAATCGGCGGAACTTTGATTCGTTCGCCGAAGTTTTGACGAGATTCGCCGAAGTTTTGCGTATTTTCGGTGCGACTTGAGTTACTGTTAGCTATTCAATTATAGAAGTGTTTGGGGATACGAATATGCGAATAAGCTTTTTTGTGTGATACTAAATTGGATTATTATATTTTTGACAAGGAAATACGTTATCGTTAAACATTTCAGAAGTTGATTTAATGATTTACAACTTCATTGAAATCAAAAGAATTGCTTAATATGACACGTTTTTACGTATAAAAGCAGACATTAATCACTACCTATTTAACTTTAAGTAGCATAGTAATATATAAATTATATAATTATATTGCCCATTCTTCTCCATAGAGATCTACGCTTTGGAATGTGCAATTACAGTACTTTCTTAAGTTATTATGCCTTGTGACTGGGACTGTAGCTTCGCTTCTTCATGTTTTTTTTTTACTTTCAAAAGTGCCCGTAATGGTCCAATTGAACTAAATACTTTGAGTTTGAGTTAAACCCCTAAAAGATCAATGAGTTTTTAATTTTCACTTTCAATAAAAGTAGAAAAAAAAGAAAAATACCGAGCAAAACATGTTTTTTTTTCGTCAAACATTCCCTCCATATTTCACCAAACCTCGATAGTGTAACTTCGAATAGATACGTAGCTGTTACTCACCGAAAGTATTGTCTACGTGAGATGTGTGAACAAAAACTTTGTTTATTTATTTTTATTCTGTTTTTTTTTATGTTGGACGCCTATAAATAAATAGAGATGTATCGCTCGTTTTGGCGAAAGATTGCAAAAGGAAAACAGTTTTCTTTTTGTTTCTTTTGTTGACCTTGCAAAGTTTTCTGCCCTGTATTAATGTGTTTATGTTCAAGGTTTTTTACCTATTCTTCATATTTAACAGAAGTGTATCAAATATATATTAAGACACTAAAGTTCAACTTGAACTTTATCGTTTAAAAGTTAGGAGGAGACATGTAAAGCAATATGATAAATACGCGTTGGTGAAGTGATCAAACATTTATTCAGAGGTCTTATTTTTAGAGACAAATTTACGTGGAGTCGTAAGTCACAATAGATATATTTTAAACCATAAGGTACTGTCACACTGTTATTCGAAACCGAATCTATGAATATACAGTTTTCTATTTATTTAGAAGCATTTTATAAATCGAAGATTTGCGATCTTGATAAACCAGACGTACTTGCTTTTTGCTTAGCAAATCCTTTCAATATTTGTTGCGTGAAACAATGCAGACTAACCTTTGTAAGTAATAAGGACAATAATAACAATCGACATAGAAAATTCACACATAATATCATGATACTAATTAATGAAGTGGAAATAGGTCTTACTATAGGTAATCCCACTTAATGTTACTGCCTATTAGTGTATTAAATGTAGTTAAAATATTAATTATTTACAAACTCTAATAGAAATAAATATGTACGAGTATAAAAGGGTTACAGGGCGTCCAAAAATTCGTCCGCATCGCTGTCAACAGGAAAAGTGCCCAGAAGGCTGGCAGCATTACCACGTTGGATGGCAATGCTGATTCTTTGGCCAAAAAATAGGCCCGCCCTCTGGTCACCTATTAGTGTTAAACAAATTATGTAAATCTTCACAATAAACACTTAATAATGTCTTAAAATACTAAACGTCAAAATCAAGATCTCAACCAAACTCAGAAAACGAGTTCTACTTATTTTTTAACTCACTTTGTGGGAAACGTTCGCTGTAACATAACTTTATACTCCACAAAGTTACACAACGGTGTAAGTGTCACTCACTTATCTCGCTGTCAGTACAGACGTATACAAAATTGTTTTCCCGGTAGTACAGTCGAGTCGTGCCGTGAATTGTGATCGTACACTTGTTTACTTGACGGTACTCTTTGTCACATAAGTAGGAGTTTCTGTAGCTCGTGGGCGAATTAATGGCTTTAAAAGTTATTCAATCAAGCTTTTATGTTTTACTCAGATATTTTACGTTTACCTAAATGAGGGAAATTAGTGTGGGTAGTCTGGAGTAATATAGGTCTGAGAGGGTCTCTTTCCTTATCAATAGGAGACGAAGTTTCCAAGCTTCTTGTACAATCTGCATGGTCCACCAAGACAACATTTGGGCTTAAAAGTGTGAATAACTGTGACCACTTACCGGAGAAAACCACACAGAGAGAAGGGTGAAAGGTTATGGGTATTGTGATATTTTTCCTTTGCCTATATTTTCCAACCACTGGGTATCAATTAATCATCAATAAAAAACCACCACACATCCACAGGCCACAATCTTGAACAAAACTGTCTGACCAAACTTTCTTCCTAGTATGAACCAAGTCTCTTCTGCGGTCAAAAATCGTGGTCGTGGCCGTTTGAGCTCCCTTAAGGTATTTGAACAATCTACTTTCGGAAATAAATGTAATTCTATCATATCATTTCGACGCTTATACAATTTTTCTAAGTTTATCTTCATGTCTAAATGCTGAAAAGTAAAGTAAAACAAAAAGGGTTTTCATACAAGTACCATAGCAAAATCAACCTATTATTTTCCCACTGCTACTAGAGAGGAGGCTGTATGTCCCGGCCTCCTCTCTAGAGAGGGAATGGGCTATAATCCACCACGCGGGCCCAGTGCGGGTTGATAGATGTCACATGTCTTCGAATTTTTGATTCTAGGACGTTTCGGATTCCTCACTATGTTTTCCTTTACCGTTTTGAGAGCAGTGGTGATGAAATAAATTACACAAAGTAATGCCCCTGCCTGGGTTCGAACCCACGACTTATTGTGCGTAAGTCGAGGCCACCACCTCTGGGCCAGTGCTGCTCTCACTGGGCCACCGCTGCTCTACAAGTACCAATATACAAGTAAATAATAGATACATCGACACCCATCCCTATAATAAAACCCTAAACATACTGTAACTAAATATGTACATAGGAAGACAACATGTGAATTTATTGATTATTTGATGCCCTTCACAAGTTACATTTATCCGTATGAAAATATCTAAGGACCGCACTGATTAATATTTGATTATCATAATAAAAATATAGGTTTATTTTATAGAAACCATGACATTTAACATGGAAGTGATATCGAATGATTTGAAATCATTTTACAAAATAAGGTAGTACACAAAAAATATTTGGTAACATTTTAACAAAATCAAATATTAAATTCCGGGAACTCATTAAACGCAAAATGCAAACAACATTCAGGACGGTTTTATGCAATAGCTAGTCTCCACTTTATCCATAAAACTGTATAATCGTCATTCGTTCGCGCCCATTGCGCGCTAAATGGGCTTTAAACGATTGACGTAAAGGATGATTTGATGCATTTGTGCCGAGCATTGGTGAAACGCAAATTGGTGAGATGCGGTTGGCAGAGCCAGCCTTTCTGTTTAATCAGCTTGGTTACATTGCTGATTGTACCGTCCATGTTTTGGAGGATTTAATGCTGAATACGATACAATTTAATGAATCCAGACAAATAACTAAAATTGCCTATCTCGATTTTTCATAAACTTGGAAAGATATAAGTATTATGAGTAACTTCATAATGTTTACAAGTATTTTGTGAAACAGGAACTTATGAACGAATCGCAATAAAAAGTATCAAGTAGTTATTCCCTTCATGTATTTTCAATTTGTGCGCGAACATTTTGAAAATTGTAAATTTTGTAATGACCGGTAAATAGGTTATTGACATCAGTCGTTTATATTCCTTTACATGCCCAATAAATATGTCGGATTGTCAGGATTTATTCCGTTAGGCACGTACATCATGTGGGCAGCAGATGGGTTTCGTGCAGTGAAAATACACTGGGTGCGATACACTGTTTCTATTAAACTAACAAATTACTTGAGATTACAACTTAATACAATAACACTGGGCACAATGGATCGGGGTACAGTTACAGGACTACTCAACTTTGCTGCGATCTGACACAGAACTGTCCACTGTGCACTCTCGCCTCGTGCTGAAGACATCAGGCTCTGTTAACCACGTAGTGTACCACCACTCACACCGCAGACTTGTGATGGTTGGTTGTGTGATGTCACCACTGGCGTACTTACGTTTCATTTTAAGCCCGTACCAATGACCGTCTCCGACAAAATACAAGACATTACAGAAAAAGACATTGTACAATACAAGACGAAGCAATATCATATAATGAAGACAGTGTCATTTTAAAAACATCTTGTCTGATGTTAAGGAAAATTTTTTGCCCATCGAAATGCTCATTATAACTCTCATAAACCTTAGTGGGCGTTTTTATCACTGAGTCGACTTGAGCCAAGAAATATTCCATTCGACGGCGACGGTGACCTTTTACTTTTGTATGCCAATAACGTCCAGTACGAAGGCGTTGATTGATCCTATTACTAGCTTGAAAACCTGGGTGAGTGAATGATTTGTTAAATGTTCCAAAGGTTAGACTACAAGATTTTTCACTGTCACCAAACCATTTCGGTCAGTCTTGGAAGGAAACGTGAGCGAAATTACGATGTTCTAGCGTGTGGAACTACTTCCATTTTGGAATAAGGAAAATAGTGGTTCTGTCTTCATTGCTTCGGAAGATTTTTCTTCAAGCTTTAAAATTTTTAAGTATTCCTGATTGTTAAGTTTCCTTGAGTCTAGGAGTCAGGGCCTAACTTGTACTTTTAAACCTAAATTAACACTATAACATTAAGACCTGCCTCATTGGTCGAGTTGTCGCAGGCGCGACTGCTGAACTTGAGGTCCTGGGTTTGATTCCCGGGTCGGGCAAAGTGTTTTTTCGTTTTTCGATCAGGAATTTCTCAGTAGCAGCCATGGAGTTCCGATTCGAATAGAGAAGTAATATTTTTATAATAATTTCACACGGATAAATGTCGCGGGCAACAGCTAGTGTGAAATAAAACATTTTGATTTTTATAGCAATCCAGTTTATAATATTGAATGGATATCATTTTCACTGGAATTAGAGTACTGGATTTCGTTCATGAATATTTATGCGTTAAAAATAATATTACATAAAATGTTCTCTTTGTATTTAAACACTGAATCCAATAATAGATCAACGAAATGATTCACCGAAATTATTTCATTTCTGATAAAGGCCACGAAAATGGTTCACAGTATCCATATTGTCACTATTCATCCACTCCGCAGCAGGGCGTCATAAAATGAGTTTCATTCTATTATGTCTATGTGTATTGACCCAATTTTGGGACAAAAACATCGTAAATGCAATCATCAATACTTGTTAAAAACCCACGCTTGCTGAAAATAAATATTTTTAACTCTAACAACTGTTTTAGGCAATAACAAACAGGTTGTTGTTCATAAGACTTTAACATATTAGTTACATTTATCAACTTTGTACTGTTCACAAAATGCTACTTTGAAAGTACTTATTAAAGTAGAACAATTTATTTAGTACAATTTTAGTAACTCTTTACCTAATTTTGCTCATGAGAAAGTGGTGAGGATAATTATATATACAATACTCGTATATTAAAAAAATCCTGTCCAATCCGTGAGGGTATTATTAGGTATCGAGATTAGATTATATTTATGTAATCAGTTTTGCAGAACAAGTAAAAAAAAATACCCCGAAGAAAATTAAATAAAATGTACTAAAATGAGGAAACTTATATGGCAACACACGGGCGCCCGAGCGGTCGCTTCTCATAATATAATCAGAATTATATTTACTTATGCCGAAGATGGTGTTGTCACGTTTTAAAAGTTTTTAGATTTTGGGGAAACTGTGGTAATTTGGGACAAAAATCAAGCATTTTAAAATTCATTAATATTTAATCTTTTATGAATATTTTTTGTTTCGGACCGGACAGGGTTTTTAACATATTGTTTAGCATGTAGAAATCTAAGTAAGCTGTTATTACTTCGATAAAATATTCAGTAAAACAGGGACAGGAGAATATTCAGTAAAATAAAATAGGTACAGGTCGCGTTCTAACTAAAGCAAAAGCGTGGCGAATACGCGACCAGCGCGTTTATTTTGTTCGGCGATACCAAAAGACCGCCGAGACGGTTTTCCGGTTTTCCGAGCAAATACACGCGTGATAGCATCTTTGCGAATCTGATCGCTTTGGTTAGGATAAGGGGGTCAGGCTGAAGAAGCAGGTCAAGCAAACCTTATGATTTACAAAATCAGGATCAGGATCTCAAATTATCATATTTTATTGTGATAGTTAAAATTTTCTTATCAGATGTAGGATTTAGACTTCTCCATAATATAAGTTTCCGATGACATTAAATAAATACATTCGGCCCGCTGTCATATTAAGGTGGAAGCGCCAGGGTAGCCCGCAAAATTCAAATTTTCTTACGTTTTTTGCAATTTTCAGGTTAGTGTCAGGTTGTGTTGATTAAAATGGGATGGTATTTAAAAGTACTTCAATTTATTCCCATTTCATTTACCTAATTTTGCCTGTGTTCCACCAAATATACTGAATGTGCACCAAAATATGTTCATTAAAATATGTCATAACGAGCATCTATTTAACAACTTGCAAATTTGTAAAAATAGTAATCCACCACATCCACACCTAATTTTAAAAACAAGCATTTATTTTTTTAGTTTTACTTCAGATAATGCACTACAAAATGTATTTGAATCAAACACCAATGATATAATTTTAAATTATATCTAGTTTCCGCCAGCAGGTCGACGGAGCCCTCGGGGTGCCCCTGACGTCGACCGTCTCTAGGATGCATACTAAATATTTTGTGTAACATTCAGGAATATTTGGTGCACGATCAGTATTTTTCGGGGAAGAATAAATATTTTAGAAATGCATACATAGATGTACCTTTAGATTTTTGGTGAACACAAAAATATTATCCATTAAAATGTGATTCGCGACCGTAACAAATATGGCTAAACTGAGTTATAATAATTAAGATCACCAATACAACTCTCTAAGTTCATTTAAACCCATTAAATGACTTTTTCATGAAATAGTAATTCAATGGGAATTATGAACTTAGAGGGTTGTATTGATGATTTGAATGATTATAATTCTGTAAATACATACGTGTTTCGGTCGCGAATCATATTTTGTTCAACATATAGCAAAAAACGCAAGAAAATTTGAATTTCGCGGGCTACCATGACGCCTCCACATTAATCGGAATCGAAATAATAATGCCCAATTGCCCATATTAATGTAAATTGTGGAATCCTTTTCAAAGACTAGCAATTTATTAAAGTAAATAAATAACACATTATTTTTATCTATGTGTAATTACTTGTTCGTTTGAACAATATTTTTGTGTAGGCTATGTATATAGGTATGGCTTATTATTTGCTTTTAATTGATTCCTTTGTGAGTTTTTCATTTTAATTACGAATTGTATGTTGGAAAGCAATAAATAAAAACGTACTTAAAGTAATGATGTTTTTTGTGAAGATTTGTTTTTATGAGACCAGAAATTGTTCTATAGAATTTTCTGATCCATGTAATAAATTATTTTCTTTACACGGTCGCAATCTGAATTAGATTAATTTTGTGAAGGCATGAACTACCATAATACAGGTAAAACTGCATACATAACGGTCCTGCCAGCTGTAGCCAAAATGCATAAATATATTCCTAATGAAAACCCTCACATTAAAAACGGAATGAAAAGCAAATGAAGTTACAAAAGCTAAAAAGTACATCAGCAGAACCGGAAAAATCCAGTTCCTTCACCACAGTCAGTGTTGATATTTTAAATAAAGTTCACCTCTATTAAACCCTCCACCGCTCACGTTCGCAACTTTTTTACGAGCGGACAACTTCTAAAGGCAACGCTTATTAAGGTCAAGCTAGCCCAAAGGGCAATAAGGCCATGCATAAAGCAGGCCTACAAAAACTTTTCCATTTAACTTGGCTCGTGTCATCCTGATTATATCTGCTCATACTGACACGACCTGACTTCACTCGGGAGCAATTTTTGACTGACAAGCACCTTAGTGGCCGCATTTTCGGGACCTTTATGGGGTAGTGAGAATGGAGGGTTTCATGGAAATTTACCAAATGTTGAATACAAAGAGAACTATATTTTCAAGGGGAGCATATATTTGTTCATTTCAATAAGTCATTTTGGAAACTAAATGTTGTTTATGAGGCGGGCGAGTTCTTTTTTTTAAATACAAACATTGCCCTGGACTATGACATCGCGCCGGCCAGTGGAATCGCATTATACGATTCTACGTTACCATAAACCACACCAGGGACTCTCGCTTGCCGTCACTTACCGAACGCATACATCAGCCATTTTTATTTGTAATCACTCAGTCAAAATTATAAGCTTCATATCGAAAAGCAGTTTTATTTAGTCGAGACCACTAGCATCACGACTGGAGCTTGACGCTCAAACAGTGGTCCTTGGAGCCGGATACCGGTTTACGGTAAACCATTATACATTTTAATTGTCTGCAAAATAAGATGGTCTACTCAGACAGACAAAAATACTTCCTTCGCTATGCAGTAATGATACTTATCTAAAATTCCGGGAGGGGATGATAAAAGTTAACAAAACGTAACAAACTTAGATTAACTACATAAAGGACGCCGATTTGGCTAAGTAATTTAGAATTTTTGGTCCCCGAGGCAAGAAAAGGTGTTCAAGGAAAAATATTAAAATTTTAATGCGATTTGAAAATTCGCCATTAATTGTTCTTTTTGTTTTGTTCAAGAGGTAGTAGGCGAGAATTCTATTTGCAAGCAAAAATTGTGTTTCTCTTTTAAGCTTATTTATTTATTTTACTATTTATGTACACACAGTAGACAACATAGGAAAATAATATTATAATACATGAGTACAAAGGTGCTGCTTTTTGCTAAGCTTCTGCTTGAATCTTTACAATAATTAATTATCCATCTGCCCAGCCTTTTCCCAACAATGTTGGGGTCGGGCCAGTCTAACCGAATGAACTTTACATGGAGGATACCAGTATTTTACATGGAGCGACTGCCTATCTAACCTTCATAACCCAGTTAGTACTGAGTAATACGAAAACCATTGGTAACACTGATTGTTGTCAGACTTTCAGGCCATTGACGACCTTTAATGACTGTCAAATATCTACAATTGAACGCCTGGAGCAATGGCTTAACGTGCTTTCCGAGGCACGGAAGAAACACGGTATGTAATAAGTGGTCACCCATCTACGAACCAACCTGAGCCAGCGCCGTTTAACCCGAGCAACTATTATAATTTAACCACGAGTTCCTCATCATCATCTGCCTAGCCTTTTCCCAACTGTATTGGGGTCGGCTTCCAGTCATGCCGGATTTAGCTGAATATTCCTCTTTACAATAATTATTATGAAAGATAAAACATATTTCTCAACGCTATCAAATTCAAATCTGACCTTAAATTCAGAGGACTTGGACAAATTATTATTCTTTCAGTAAAAACAATGATGGAAATATTAGAAATGTATGAAACATAATCTAGCCTGCCGTGAAGCGTTTGTTAATCCTATGAAAGGTCTTTGTAGTAATACGAAACGTTTTAAAAGCTATTTTCAATAATTGTCTAGGTCTTCTGTTGCGCTACCATGACGTGTAACACAACAGCCTTATTGCAGGAACGGTTTCTTTCAGGCTTATAATAATATTACTTTATTTGGTACCATGACCTCCATAAAACCATATTGTATTACACCTGCTTACTGGCGGGGAAAGAACGAAAGATTTAAAATATTTGTTTATTCTCTGCTACAATAATATGGAATATACAAATAATTCCTGCTGGTTGTCAAAAGGCACGTCGTGGTACCAATTGAATGAACTATTTGAGGTGACATCAAATTTGCTATTTCTAGCAGGAATATAACAAGTTTGTTTTAAGGACTTTAGGGTGCAAGAATACAAAGTAAGGTTAAAATAAGACTGCTTTAAGACGTCGTGGTCCGTGATCACATAAATTCTCCTTAATAGAATTTCCCAAAATAATCTCGTAGACTCATTTCTATTTGCGAAACCTAAAATCTTCATTCACTTTCAAAAAAGATTCAATATATATACTCGTATGTTCAACTAAAAAACTTCTTCATAATAAAGGTTTCTCGTTGATATTATGGCCATACATTTTCTAGATGAAGTTACAGTATCCAATCTTTGACGCAGAGGGTCCTCGAAGAAAATTATTAACCCCTATATTTTATTGCGTCGAAGCAATATTATATCTTGTGTAATAATTATGTTATATTATACTGTTATTATTATGTTTATGTAGGTATGTACATTCATTTAGGTAAACCACCACCTTGGTGGAAACTAGATATTTTCAAGCCGTTTGGGGTTGAAAATCTAGGGCCGTGGGGTCCGAGCGCTCACAACCTGTTTAAGAAAATTTCGAAACGCCTAGTTGACGCTTCCCGTGTCCCAAGGGCTGGCTTTTACCTTGGCCAGAGGCTAAGTGTTGCTGCACAACGTGGCAACGCCGCCGCCGCCAGTCTCTTGGGCACATTATCAGCTGACAGCGTTGAGGAGTTTTTCGATGCCTTTTTATAGTTTGTTGTTAGTTTATTAATTTTAGTTTATAATGTTTTTAATTAATAATGTATGTATCTTATGTGGGTAAAAAATCGTGGATCAAACGAAACAGGGGATATAACGAAGAGTTGAAATTATTTGCAGTAAAAAATATCCTTGTGGCAGAGCCCTAACTTGATCTCCTTAAAAGTTATAACTATTTGAATGTTTTTTTAAGAAAATACCATTTTTTTTTATAAAAAGCCTTTTAGAGTTAAATTTTAAAACAATGTTGCTTCTAGAAAATGTATCATCACTGCAAAAGTGTTTTATGACAGTGGGTAGGTACTATGATTTATGAGTATTGGCACTTTTTTCAATGTCTTTTAAGTGTCACGAAAAATTATTTAAAATTATTTAGCACATTTCTGTAAAACAAAATGTTCTATCAAAAATTACCATGATAACCCCAACTATCGCCCTGTTTCGTTTAATTAACGTTTTTTTACTAACCCTGTATAGCTAGTTTACTTAATAAATAAAGTAACGTTTAGGTACTTTCTAGGATAAAATTGCTAACATCGTCGGCTGGCTAGCTGTCGTGTTTACATAAAGCTAATTACAATATATGTTTTTTTTTTGTATGTACGGTTTATTTCAAAGATAGTTAAATCATTTATAAACTACAATACTATTGAAATTGTATTAAATTAAATTACATTGAATTGAATTGGATTATTGTTAAATTGTACTGTTGAATTTGTTTTGTTTTATATTGTTTGTAAAAATTACTGTGTCTCTAAAAGTCGTACTAACATAGTTCTTAAATACTCTCTAAGTCTCTACTAACCCATAAGGACTCTTGTTCGAAATAAAGTATATGATTGATTAATTGAAAAAAATAATTCAAGGAACATTCTCCCCTTTATTTAAGCCGAAACCTTAACATGTCTGTTACCATTTTATCCAGCTACAGTTACTCAAAACAACATTAATAACAATACATTAGGTTCAACAGTGAAGAGCGGTGTTACAATTTATTATAACAAATGATACTGGTTGCTGGTTGCTTGTACAGGAAGGATCAGTGGATCTCATCGTTTATCATCTCAAGTGATGGAGTTATGAATGTACAAAATACAGGGTTGGTTGTTTCCTTTATTGTTACAAGTAGAGGCTTTACAGAATCGGAATAAAAAGTATCGTTCAGTTTTGGAAAATAATCTTCTATCTATACAAATAAATAAAAATCAGGTATCTGTTTGTAATTCCAAAATAACTGTTTTTTACTGAATGCATATTATAAAAGTATATACGGTACTTATAATAATTTATTTTTTATTTTTGTCGGTCTGTCTGTTTATTCCGGCTAATCTCCGAAACAGCTGGACCGATTTTGACGGGACTTTTACTCGCAAATAGCTGATGTTATAGGGAAGGGGTTTTTTTTTTAGAAAAAGAATTAGTATCCGATTCAAATCTGATGTGGAAGATCCGATTCATATCCGATTCAAATCTGGTGTGGGAGCAAATAATTATGGTATCCGTTTTAAATACGAGAGTAATATTTTATAATAATTTCAGTTGGACTAAGGTCCCGGGCAACAGCTAGTCTGTATATGTATAATTATCTGCTAGAAGAACTACACGGGTTTTATTCAAAGTACTTTAGCACTCACAAGTGGTTTAGCAGACACAAGACAAAACAGGACTTTTTAGGACAATTACCAGTAGTGGAACAGTTCAGTCAAAAACTAAACATTATGTATACAGGGTTATTTGTAACACCAGAAACCTCTTAAGGGGTCATTGTACTCATCACTATGAACAACTTTTACTTCGCGAAAAAAAAATCTGCTGTTCCCTACATTTATGATCGATTAACTCGTCAAAATGTAGGGAACAGCTGATGTTTTTTTCGCGATTTCAGATTTGGTCCCATAGTAAAAGTTGTTCATAGTGATGAGTAAAATGACCTCTTAAGAGGTTTCTGGTGTTTTTCAAATTACCCTGTATACGTGTATGTATGTGACTGTAAATAATTTCTCAATGAATACTTCTATGAACGATCCGAACAGGTCTATTAATGGTAATGTCTGTTTATATAACCCTCTAACCTTTGTCTGACATTGTGATATTTTGTACACTTCAGAATATCTTACAAAATGTTTAGCCTATCCAAATATTATAACATCCATAACACACGAGATTTACAAACAAACGCGGCTTGCAAAGGCCCCCGTACAAGAATAAATGTAACTAAGAGGTACGGCCGAATTAGGCCATTCTTCGGCCATTTGTATGGATAGGATCAATTGTCCAACTTAAACTTCCGACACGGGATGTCGGTCCGAAAAGTTTTTGTTTAATTTCACCCTGCATTTTTATCGGTCGGGTGATCGTATGAGGATCGATTTGGAGCAGGATTTGCGTTGGAAGTTTGTGTTGGAGTTTGGTCCGAGTACTTCTGATTTATATAGGTTATGAACCTATTACATAATAAGAGTCTTCCCTTGGTAACATACCGAAGAAGAACAAATTAAAATCAGTTGCGTAGTTTAAAAGATCAACACTGTCTAACTGTGTATTCACACAGTTAGACACACATATTGAAATGTGACGTTAATTTATGATTGTACTAGCGACCCACCCCTGTGTCACCTATCTGGTCCAAAATTACAATTTTTTCTTTTAAACTGAAACCAATCATGAACACTCACAAAAACACGGGTTTTTTATATATTAAGAAATAGATTTTGACTCAAAATAGTATACAGCAAGGATTAAAAAAAATCTGCATTTCCTTTCACAACATTCTGTATACAGGGTGTAACGACAAACTTTTTTAGAAGAACTTTTTTACCAAGAATTTAGAAGGTGCACGCATTAAGGGTTTTTTTTTGTCTTTTATTTAAAAAAAAAAACAGATATTATACTTTTGCATAGGTAAAAGATGTGTCACGATATCCCCTACACCGTCTATTTTCTTTCTGGATACAAACCTACCAGAAAGACCGACCATGGTATATTTTAGTTGCTGTAATAAATCTTGGCCAATACAATTAAATTGATGTTGACCTCTTGTAATTAACCCAATATTGACAATTGGATTAAATTAATTTGCATAAGTTAATGGAAATATTAATCCAGCTTCCAATTGTTTACAATAGATTAGCAATGGCTGATGACCGGGCTTACAGGGTAAGATAGGGTTCATTGTTAATTATTTCAATTACATTTAACTTTTGAAAAAAAAATTAAACTAGTAGATCAGTTCTAGACCGAAACAGTTTAGCTTACTACCATCGACAGAAAAAAGAAAATTTTGAATACCCTTAGAAAAATTTTGGGAGAATTTTCAACGAGCCTGCAAATACTGAAGAATACTGAACTTAATAATACAGTTTCAAATTTTTATTTATTGTATCAGGTCAGGAAAATAAATGGTTACACAATTTTGCATAACGTCAAGTTGCTGTGCTATGTAGCAATTTGATACAGCTGATAAACAGATTTTTGATTTTTGAGATTCGAAGATACGAACAATTTAAGATGTTCGTCATTTTGATAAACAATTTATTTTCCTGGCTTTATTATTGGTACCTATTACATCTACATACTTGTCTCCTTGAAAATGGGTTCTTAAGAAGTTATGTGAATAATGTGAAGTGCACTTGACTGTTCTAATGTCTCTTATAAAATATGTACTTATGTTTGTCGAGGAAGCTACCCATTTTCTTTTCCAGAAAAAATAACGTCTGAACACAACTTTATTAAAAAATCACCCACTAGTCTGCCCATGTTGTAGTGACGGTCAAAAATTCAATTTGTGTCCACGTGGGCCCGGCTTGGCTCCATGATTTATCGTCCAGCATGGCTGTTGTCAAGCACGAAACTCCTGGAAGCACGTGACGACCCAGCAAACAGCACTAAAAGCCTTATTTTTCCTTTAAGCCCTAGCAAAGAAAATTGAATCATAAGGCAATGGTACAAGGCTTAGACTTATGGGATGTTTTAGGTTGAAAAGTTCTGCATTCATGCAGCCAGGATTACTTTTCTTTTAGCTTTCTTTTATGTGAATTTCAACGTTAACTGAAGTGAATAAGGTGCTATTTATGATATTGTTTGGTTATATTTACAGAATTCAGTTCAAAATAAGTTTATAGTTTACATTCAAACAGCGTTTTTTATACACAATCACTGCAAAAAGTGATTTCTTTCAACAGTAAGAAAATATTTTTCAATACAGACAGAGGAGTTTTTAATTTTAAAAACACTTACATGAATTAAAACACAAGTAAATACTGAACGATTACAATCATTTATGATTGTAGACTAAACCCAGATCAAAATTAAATATAAATAAGTCGAAATAATTTGATCCAATAAATAAAAAAACGTAAATCAGTAAGTAAGTACCCAAAAAAAAAAATACTTTTGATAATTTACCTGCTTATCATCTTCAGTGAGATGGATAGAATATCAACAGTTATACAAAATTCACCAAGAATTGGAAAAATATGATTTCTCTCATTGATCGTCGCCATAGGAACGAAAGCTGAAGATTTCCTTATAATATCTATCTACCTGCAAAATAACCAATTGCGGAAAATTTCCGTTGAAATTCGCCCATAACAAAAAGTGAGCATAATGATATTTTTAGCGCAGCAGTGCAAAAATATTAGTAGGTAACAACACACTAAACAATAAAAGCAAAGAAATGAACACATTCTATTAGTTTTTTCGTCAAAATACTAGGTTTTAAAGGAACCTTCACGAAGCCGTCAACCAAGCATTCTGTACATCAAACTAAGTAACCCTAGGCAAAAATTATTGCTGGGAAACAACTTTTTTTGGGTTGAAAAAAAAAATGTAATTAGGAAAAAATTTAACTAAACGTCAAAGTTACAAACAGAATAAAATGTAAGAAAAAAAGGCAATGTCTTTGTAAAAGACCTATTATTTACACACTTTTAACACAGAACATGAAAAAAGCTAAAATAATTATATTTTTCGTTACTGAAACTGTACAAAATATTTAACAACAATCCATAAAACAATCTTTTAAAACGAAAAACTTAAAACAATATTCATAACTTACAAAAATCAATAAATGATCAAAGACATTTCGGGCGATACCTCACGAACTATGGCAAAATATATTTCAAGCAAAACAGATATTGTAAATCACGGTAACGAAGCCATTCATTTTGCAAAATAAACGTATTTTTTTCTTTTCATCCCTGATTTCGCTCGCTTTTACCATCTTTTTGAAGTAGAAGTATCGTAGGATATAATAGAAGCTCGTTTTAGGATTATTTATCATCGTTATGTCAGAGAAGTACCTACAAGGAATTCACTCATTCATTCATTTATTTTACACCTTCTATTCCAAAAAATGGAAGGCTACCATTATTACCAACTTAGGTACTTGGTAGTCTCTTACCAATGTTTCGAAACTCACACTTAAAATATTTCAAAGTTTTCGGAATTTCAAGTCGACCTAATTATAGTAGTGTAAAAACGGTTACTACGTATTTAGTACGTCATTCTGACAAAAAAAAAATCTGCTGTTTCTTACACGGTCAAAAGGTATGGAACAGCTATTTTTTTTTAATAACCGATAATAAATACGTGGTAACCGTTTTCACATCGATGTCCCTTCCACCCCGTATACATTATTAGGCATTGTTGGTTACTATGCAGCACTAAACAAAGCCTAAAACATTTTTAGACACACAAGAATTTATATTTAAACCTCCTTGCTACATTCAATCACAAAACCTATCCAAAAAGATTTAAAAAAAAATCTCCTCTACCAAAAAGCTGGTCATTTTAAAACAACCCGATGTGCGCCAGTTGTTACACGATAAATTAATCTTGTCAATGAACCGATCGGCTCTGCTGCGATACTATTGAAAAACGGCGCGTTCACGTTGACATATGGCCGGGGAACGCCACGTTGCTGTTTTCCATTTTTAAAATTTTTCGGAGATAGAAAAGTTTTTGGGCAACGAGCGAGCTGGAAATTTTTCGTCAGTCTAACAGCTATGAATATCTATGAAGTACGTGCTGGTTTCTTTATTGGATCTAAAGTGAATTGTTGAACGTTTTGTTTCACTGAAAAACCAACTAGCTGCTGTCGCAGATGTAGGTAAACCTAAGCATACTCTTTGGATAAACTATTTTTAATGATATATTTCATCACCAACACACAACCTGAATTCACCCACTGCTGCATATATATGCCTCTCTTTTTGTGCCAATATCTATGATCCTGTACCTACATGCCTGTTTTTCGCATTATCAATAATACCGTCTACCCATGACGCCGCCATAAATTAATTTATTACTACTATTTAATATACATGAGTCAAAACCACAATTTTGCTAAACATACAAAGTTCCCACCAAGAAACAAACAAATTAACAAATTTCAAAGACAGGAAAGCAAAAACAATTTATAAGACAGAAAACACGAACTCGTTCGACACCAACACAGCGATAATCCGCAAAGAAAAAACGAAAGACGTAAGCAATACGTTTCAGGATGCAATCCAAATAAACAGGGAAACTTTTCCTCGCAACGCTTGCTAAAAAGTCGAAGCAACTTCTGCTAGTCTAGATATTACCTTCGGAAATGAAGCTCGGTACAGTCCCGTCGAAAGCTAACATTGTATTGAAATAGAAACCAACGGAGAGCCTCAACGTTTTATTGGGACGCAAGTTGGTAACGAAGCGAGTTGTACAAAGAACGTGGTGGTTTCTCTTGATGTTTGGCTTGAAATTGGATTTGGAAGTTATAGAAAAGTTAAGATTTTTTTTTCTAGCCTACATCGCTTCCTACTGCTAGGTAAAGGCCTTCCTTTTCTCATTTAAGATAAGATTAATCAGTGATAAGATAAATAGAAAAGTCCTAATTCATTGATACATTGACTGACTCGACAACGCTCTACCCCAACTGTTACGCTAGGTTCTAACCAAAGTAAACGTCATGCCATCAGGCGACCGTTACGTTTATTTTGTTCTGCGAACCTGAACACTGAGTGTGTGACCCCGTGTCTTAACTAAACCGATTGGAATGGGCTAGTTGCTAAAAATCTGCAATTTATTTAATAACAGCGCTTTGTTGCCACTTCATCGTTATAAATCAAGACCAATATTAAGTGTTCATAGTCATCATCTCTCTGGTCTTTTCTCAATTATGTTGAGGTCAGCGTCCAGTCTAAGTAAAAGCAGCTGAGTACCGGTATTTTACGTGTCGGGACTGCATAATAATATCTGCCCTACAACAACCCAGTTTTTGCTGGGTAATACGATACCTATTGGTATGACTGACGGGATACTGGCTAATTGTTACGACTGTCAAAGCACGGAGGAAATTCAGTATGTAATGGATGGCCTCCTATCTAACCGACCTCAGCAAGCGTTGCTCAACCTTGAAGATCGACCCGTGAGGCTGTTACTATTTAACCACGAGCTCCTCTATGACCAAGCTGTCCATAGTCACAATACGTTAAATAAAACCTCATAGATCAAAGTAAGCGCAAAGTCATCCAGCAGCCAACTAAAGGTGGGGTCAGTTAGTTAACTAATCTAAGTAAGATCGAAAGGCGCACACAACTTCAAGAGTTCAGACAAAGTCAAGGGATTAAAGTGCCTTATGGCAGCTAGTTTGAATGGAGTAGGTTCAAAGGCAAAGTCATTAGATGACAGATGTGGCCGTGTTGCGTAAACACAATACAAGTGGGCCATTCATAATATTTCTGTTGCTTCAAAATTAATGTACTTGTTATGGAATTTGCTGTGTGATCCTGATCAATAGATACTATTTTTGAGTAACTATACTATGGCACAGGAGATTGGCACAAAAAAAGGAGGCTTATTTCGATATATTAAACCTCTTTTTGTTTGTTTGCAGGCTGTGGATGATGATACTTTAAGATAAATGGTAGATACTAATATTGAGATTGTTTCAAAATCTCAATTCTCAATCGAATTGGTCTAACCTTAGCCATGGCGAACTTCCATACAACTCGATTCCTACCGGCTTCCCTTTGAAAAATGGCACAGTCAGTATTCTACAGGGTTATTTGTAAAACACCAGCAACCTCTTAAGAGGTCGTTTTACTCACTCGTCGATTTGATTAACTCGTCAAAATGTAGGGAACAGCTGATTTTTTTTTCGCGATTTCAGGTTTGGTCCCATAGTAAAAGTTGTTCATAATGATGAGTACAATGACCTCTTAAGAGGTTGCTGGTGTTTTACAAATAATCCTGTATAGACAATAAGATAAAAAAAATTAAGATATGTACTCCGGCTTACCTCTTACAAAAATTGACCCTTCGCTACTGAACCTTAGTGATTAAGGAAAGCAGAATCGAAACCGTAACCACCTATGTTGTTGTTACCGTAAAAAAAAAAAATGTAATAAAAACCGAAGCAAAAGTACAATCTTTCTGAATCACCCAACGATCATCATCATTCTCTTGCCCTTGTACCAATTCATTTGGGGTCGGCGCAACATGACTTCTTCTTCCCTAATTTTTGTCATCTCATCAGACACCTTTTCGTGCCACATCATTCTTCACACAGTCCATCCATATTTTCTTTGGTCTTCCTCTACTCTTATACCCATCCACAGTCATACTCAAAACTTTCCTCACGACATTTTCCTCATGAGTCAACCAACGAAAAGGCAAAAAATCAAGCCAAGAATTGAATTGAGTCGACGAATTGAAACGCAAAAATAAAAACATATTTTCTCATTCAATTTTTCCGTTGTCACTAGGTCGTCTCACAAAAAATTTCATAAACTGTAATTACGACATCGATGACCAAAATAAGTACCTACGTTGAATGTAAATGACGGGATATTTACCTCTCAAAAGGACGGTAATTAGCGATGTCTATTTAAAAGAAAAATCTTTCTACGTAATTTATTTTGTGGACTTCTTTTTACCGGAATGGCCAGTAGGTAATTACGGACAAGCGGGGTCGCGTTGAGAATTAAAGAATAACTTTTTTACCAAAAAATGTTGAAGGAACAGAAAATTAAACAATTGAGTGTGCCAAAATAAACATTGGTCGTTTGGCGGAACGAAAATTTTCGCTCGCAGTTTTCCGCATTCATTTTGGGTTAATACTGATTTTATCAAGTGCTAGTGATATTGCGTAGTTTATTTTATGGAAAAAGAATTCTAATTAAGTGATACAATTTTTTGGGCAGGCGACATAGTTGCCATCGATGGTAAAACCTGGATGAGGCTGGCACAGAAACGTTGAGATAGGCACAAGAAAAGAAAAGCCTATACTCAGCAGTGAGTGGGTGGATAAAATTCAGACTGTGGCCGATGATGATGATGACTAAGATTTTTATAGAATTACCGTTTTGGCGCTATTTGTCCTCATATGGTTATTAATTAATGAGTTTTCTAAAGCTCCCTCGAGTTAAGATTGTGGAACGGTTGCGGACAACTACTAACACAGACATCAGTACATTATCTGACAGATTTCGTTGTCCGGAGCCGCGTCCGGAATTTGTCCTTACCGGTTTGACCGGAACTTTAGTAACCAAATAATTTAATACTTTATTTTTCTTTGACGCGTTTTCTATATCTTGTAAAATCCCTAAACTTTTTTATAAGACAGCGTAATCCTGTTATCATCGAAATAAGTCGTCAAATTTTCTTTTATCAAATACCAATCTTGCTCGGGAGCACGTAACTTGCGTGCGTATCATGTCAGAACTTTAACGTCGAGTCACGAAGCAGCTTAAGTGCTTTTCTGTTTTTGGATATGTTGAAATAATGAAGTTATTGATGTAAAATATATCTTTTTATTTATTTCCTTTATCAACAATTATAACATTTATTATGAAGAACGTGAATTTTTCTTTGGTTCTTAAAAGTTAGTTTAAAAAAAGTAGTTAAACAACATGACATACTGATCATATTGTAAAATTGTAACGTGTAAATACTCACCGCGACCAATCAAGCTATACAAATGATCCAGTTTATGCGGATCTCTCATTGTACGGGAAATTTATACAAAGCGAGGTCATGTTATACTGGAATTGTGTAGCTTGATGTGTCGCCGTATGTAAGATTTGGTATAGTTACTATGTATCCTCGAATAAATACAAAAAGCTCAATTCAGTTAATATTTCACAATTCCGTTGATTCTCAATGGTGGTTATGCTTATGACAAAATAATTTACTAGCCCTAGCCCTAGCTAATAAACCTAGTTTTTCTATTGATCCATTTCGACTTCCAGTCTAAGGGAATGCAGGAAAACACCGGTATTTTACACAGAGCCACAGTATCATCATCTCCTGCCCTTGTCCCATTCTATTTGGCTTTGGTATAAAACGTTTTCTTCTTCCATTCTCCCCTGTCAGACGTCATGGCATCATTTACTCCTTTCTCTTTCATATCAGTCTTCACACAATTCATCTTTGCTTTGGCCTTCCTCTCCCTCTCCATCCATCAACATTCATGTCCATCACTCTTTTAGTCACATACGTTTCATGAATCCTCATTACATGTCCATACCAAGACAAACGATATCCTTTCAATTTTTCTGTAACAGGCGCCGCTTTCAAACTTCCTCGAATATACTCTTTCCTTACTTTATCCATTCCTGTCACTCCACACATCCATCTCAACATTCTTATCTCCTCTACGTGCAATCGTTTTTCATCCATCTTCTTCACAGCTCAGCATTCTGATGCAGTACAACAGGTCTAATCACGGACTTGTATATTTTCCCCTTTAACTTGAGGGGCACCCGTGGGTCGAAGAGCCACAGCATATTCTGCCTAATTACCGAAAGGAAAACAGTTATAGTACCAAGACATTATTATTACATGTGCTTGTAAGGAGATGGCATGGCGGGACGCTTTGGATGGCTTCCTCACAAACAGGTGAGAAGAAGCACAACAACGAGAGAAATGGATAAATGGGGTGGAGGTTTTTGCCCAGGAGTGGGTGATGGTCCAGGTGGTCTACTATGATGTCTTAAAATAGTTGATTAAATCTTATTCCAGAGTAGGAAAGAGATGGCGCTAGACGTCCTGTATAGCTTTGTCTCTTTCCGACACTAGAGTGCCATTAAATCAGCTTGAAGCCGATCTTTGAAACAGTTGCGAATCGTGATCTTTTCTCTTTCGATGACGAGTATAACTCATGGTAACCCCACTGGATGGAAAAAAAATGCTCGTTGTCATATCCACGATCTCACTCCTCCACAAAGCTCAATGTCCTCATGTATCTAGAAGTGCGAACTTTCACCAGGTAGTACCAAAGTTTGATTGAATATTTCACGAAGGTAATCCAACTTTTTCGCTTTCTTCACCCCAGTTGCATAGGAATAGATTGGCATGCGTTCCCTCGATTCCATTGACATCTTTATATAAATACAGCCCAGATTCAATTTGTCAAGTTTACGTTTTTGTTCGTTTATTTTTATATTTTTGGCGGAGTAAAAGTTGGATACTTGTATGGTAGATTCAAATGTTGGTATAAATGTAAATTCAGTTTTAATATAACACAAGAAATTAACATAATTACCTATATATGTAGTAATAAAGTGGTCGTGTGACTCCCAAAAGTAATATTCTGCAATTTTTTTTATCTAAGATCTAGATCTAAGAAAAAATTATAAGTCTTAATATTGTCTTTGTTCATAAGGTTGATATCTCTTTAAAAAAATAGAGCAAGTCTTAACATAGTCATAGTACCACGTTTTTTCATCCCCTTTCATATAAATTCCAGTACATTAAAAAAACCATTTACTACAACTAATAGCAAAATGCTGGAATCCTTTTAAAAAGATATCACAGAGCTCTCAATCCAACGTTATCAGAGAGTCTCCCGGTTCTCACCTTGCAATGTATCGGCTGATCCAACTTTGATGAAGCCTAACTTTATTTTTAACTCAATTCCACTTCGGTTTCAAGTTAATACACTGTCTTCTAGTGCCCTCCGTTCAGTTTGCTCGGGTAAATGGACTTTGGTTTCGTATTACATTTTTTTTTGTTGTTGTTTTAATGAAATTACTAGAATTAGATTTGGTTCTTACACCTTTTTGGGGTTATTCACCAACTCGACACAAGAGACTGGACACACGTGTGTCGAGTTGGTGAAACTCAAAATTAGTATCACTTATTATTTCGTCATCTGGACACGCCAAGATTTTTATTCGTGTCCACATAGTGAAACTTAAATTAAATAACTTTTATGGTTTCACCAACTGGACACATGTTCGCATTTTACCCGAATTCAAGATAAAGTACAGTCAAGCACATAAATGTTTTGAGTCACAATCATCATCGGCCACTAACATTCTACTGCTGAGAACGGGTAATAAAGTATGTAATTTTAAAATTATTCACTATTTATGAATTTAAAGAATATATTTTTGACACTGACAGTATTAGAAAGTCACTATCTCTATGCTTGTCTTATAATCTTTATTAAGTCCAGTATTTGTGCTATTTAAAAGTGACGTGGATTTTAATATAGGTAAGTACTCAGTTAGTTTTAGATTCAACATTCTATTTTTTTAAGTTATTTTAATTTAGCGATGCGAATTATTACTAAAATACTCTATTTCCAAAGTGTCAAATTTTGTTATTTTAGAGTTATGTAGAATGATTTATAGTTTGTAAAATTACCCACCCACTTTAATATTGTTATGTCATAAGCTACTGATGATTATTTTGATATTTTATTATTTTATTCCATAAATCAAGGTTGAACGTTTCGACTCCGCTCTAGTACAAACTTTACTGCAACTACATTTAGTAAGCAAGCAAGCTTTGCAAGTTTGTATAGGAGTGGATTGTATCTTTCAAGTTTAAAAACGTCATTGCGTTTAACCTTGAAAAATACAAAAATATATTTTGCTGAGTTTATGTATTATTATTTGATTTTTCTGTGATACTCGAAGTGATGATTTTAAATTATTAGGTATATTTATATTATATTCATTTATTTATTCATTAACAATTTACATTGTGTTGAATATTACATATTAAATAAAACTATTACATGCAGAAACAAATACATTTAAAAGCCTATTAAAATTAAAGTGCAATTAAAGTGCATATTGTCATTTATAAATTTGTTATTGAATATTGTCACGCCATTGTAATAAAACTACCTACAGGTAATAAAAAAAAGTAACATTAGCTAAGTATACTTTTCTTCACATTAATAAATCATTATAATATTATTTAATTGTTATATATTTGTTTTACTTCAAAATTTGTCTGAAATAGAAGCTAATAAGGTTTTTCAAGTAAAAAAGTGAGGCAGTTTTTTCATGAAATCGAGGCGATTATTAACCTGACTGTACTCTTTTTTGCAAATAAACTGGGTGTGTCCAGTTGGCGAAAACATAAAAGTGATTTAATTTAAGTTTCGCTATGTGGACACGTGTAAAAATTTTGGCGTGTCCAGATGATGACATAATAATTGTACTAATTCTGATTTTCACCAACTGGACACACGTGTGTCCAGTATCTTGTGTCGAGTTGGTGAATAACCCCCTTTTTGAACGTAAACTTAAAAAGCTAAAAAAAAATATTATAAAAAATCACAGATAGCCTTGCCAGCATTATTATGTTAGCTATCTGTAGGAAATTATATATTAATCCGTGCTCCTGCTAGATATTAAAAGATACAGAGAAAAAAAAATAATATCAAATGGATTTGATATTATCATTTTTTTTTCATTCTATTAGAACAAGTTATACTATTGCTATGTTATGTGCATTTTATACAGGCTACAAATAGAACTAAAATAAAGATAGAAAAAAGACTAAAATATAGTACCTATATATAAACAACGACGACAATAGGACACGTCTTAGGCGTCAAAGTACTCCTCCGCATCGCTGTCATCTGGAAACGTGCCCAGAAGACTGGCAGCATTGCCACGTTGAATGGCAATGCTAATTTTTTGCCCAAAGAGCCAGCCCTCTGGTCACGCGAAGTGTCGACCAGTTGGCGAGAGATTTCCTTAAAAAGGAGACGCGCACTCGAGCCCCATGACCCGAGCGTTTCGTTTTTTTTTTCTTTCAGATGTGTATATGTCGCAGGCATTTTGTATGATTTCGCCATTTACATACGGCGTCGGCAATTTATAAACGCTCGCTGTTATGAAAAATGCCGAAGGCAAAATGTATAATGCCGTGTCATTATCTAATATGCCGAAACACAGGTCGACGGATCCGCGCTGCGCGGGGCTCCTATTTCTGTCTGCAAGGTTTACAGGAACCTAACTAACCGAACCTCGGGGTGCCCCTGACGTCGACCGTCTAGGGTTAGCGTTTCCGTCAGCAGGTCGACGGATCCCCGCTGCGCGGGGCTCCTCGATTCTCTGTTGTTATGTACGTGTCGCAGGCATTTTGTATGATTTCGCCATTTACATACGGCGTCGGCAATTTATAAACGCTCGCTGTTATGAAAAAAGCGTTTATAAATTGCCGACGCCGTATGTAAATGGCGAAATCATACAAAATGCCTGCGACATATACATCTGAAAGATATTATCAACAAATCCAATGATAATCCAAATTACCTGTATCATTTTCTAATTTAAGTTTCAGCATCCAATTTCATCTAACTTACATCAACTTAATATACTCTAGGTACCTACTCGAAGTTTGCAAATTTGTAAATTATAAGTTGTAAAACTCTAGTAATTCGGGCGATACCATCAAATTGACATCGACGACCGTCATCGAATTTCAGGATAATTCAGTTTCGTTAGTTACCAATTTATGTCTCTCGAAAACACATGCACCAGTAAGCGCTGAAAAATAAATCGATTAATAACTCGATTTCTATAAAATATCGCCAATAGCGCCAATGTTAATTTCGCGACTCGTGGTCAATTTTGTGGATGCTTTTTAAGCAACATTACATTACAATTCGAAACTTGTACACAGCAATCAAATTTTGACTTGGGTTGATAGTTTTTATACCTACATACTTAGTAGGCATTATTACGTTTAGCTAACGATTTCTCAAGTGATGGGCGCGAGAGCTTATTATTTTCCTTTTTAATTCAAGTAAAAGTCCTTTTATTAGATATAATAAAACTGTCCACTTACGCAATAATTTGACGTCATAATTTTCGAATGAAAAAAGAAAAGATTTCCGTAAAAAAAAAGAAATTATGCTATGAACATTGTGGGAATGATGTAAACGCAATTTAATAATTCTTTTTAAGGGCTGTTACATAACGTACCGATGGGTATCTGGTTTTAAATGAAAATTGCGGAAGGTGCTGCTTTTTGTTTAATTTTATTTTTTGTGTACATTTTGAGTAATATAAGTAATATTATTGTGGAAAAATGTTATGCTGAACATGTTATAATAAAACTCATGTTTAAACAACAATATTGTGAGATTGCTCGTTCCTGACCCGTTTAAATATATCGTTGTTTATTTACTGAACTAAGAAAGAATAGTGCAGAAAAACAATCCTGTTTTCCTGTTTTTTTTGTTGTGTGTGTTTTGCTGTGTATGTGTTGTGTTTGTTGTTTGTTTGTGTGTGTTTGCTTGTTTTGTTTTGTGTGTTTTCTTTCTTAGTTCAGTAAAAAAACTACGATATATTTAAGCAAGTCAGAGACGAGCAATCTCCTAACAATATTGTTGTTTAAACGTGAGTTGTCCCTAACACTTGTATAGGTCTCCACATCATCCTGTTTTTCTAATTTATCCTGAAGTATTGCACTATTCATTCTTAGTTCAATACTGTCGACATTCGAAAAATCTAAAAACGAAATTGTCTACAAAAAATCTTGTATTCTAAAATAATTTTCTTGGATAAAATGTTGACTATAGGTAGTAAGAAATATTTATGTCTACTCACAGAATAATTCTCAGATATCTAGAGTAGGTATATAGGGAGGAACGAATGTCTCCAAGAAAGTAGATAGTTCTTAAAATATTTACTACTTTTGAACTTTATTACCCTCGCAAATACAGAACGGCTTCCGTCAGGTTTTTTCATACGGAGACCACATATTTTATCCAAAAAATACGAATAAAATATTCACGAAAAATTATTTTTATGAACGCGTAAAGCCGTGGCTATTATATTATAAAGGTATCTTCTCGTATTATTGCGCTGACACTTCCCCTTGGGGGTCGACAGGCCATATCATTTTTATGTCCTCTCTTTACGGTCCAGCAGTTAATGTGGTTTTATTTTCATGACTTTTATGTGGATTAAAAACACGTAATGCTCACTTTATTATGCATTAGCTGTGGCATTTAAGTTGAGAGTAAGAGATGTTTTAGTAAGGATATAAAATGGATAGGTTGTTATCGTTTTAATGATGTTCATCTTTGAGCTGAATATAGCTCAGATGACTGTATAAAATTGCTAATTGACTACTGTGTTTGAAAACTACAGGGTTTGTCCAAACGAGGCAAATAT
This sequence comes from Eurois occulta, assembly GCA_950022335.1. Classification (NCBI taxonomy): domain Eukaryota; kingdom Metazoa; phylum Arthropoda; class Insecta; order Lepidoptera; family Noctuidae; genus Eurois; species Eurois occulta. The sequence goes on along the minus strand of OX465492.1, from coordinate 7,159,104 downwards.
AAAAAATAAATATTTTGTGTAAGCTGAACTACATATATCACACGAGTTGACGAGATAATAAATCTACTTCTACATAATTATATTTTTCTAGGTCCATGAAGAAGGAGCTCAAGGAATAAAACTTGCAAGATCTCCACATAAACCTACAAGTTTCCAGGACATGGATTTACGAGCTCATGTGAATCTTCTAGTTACTCTCAGTGCAACAAAATATGTTGTTGCTTCATTCATAGATTTTTGGTAGTTTGCTTGAAGTTTTTGGTCATACTGCTGTTAGGGAATACTAAATGATCCTGTAGACACGGCGGCACATGAAGCTGTACATTGGCCTCGCTTTTTATAGATTTCTTATACAATGAGAGATCCGCGTAAACTGGTTTTCTATTGCTTGATTGATTGCCGTCGTGTGTACCAACAACATATTAGTTATATTACTAACATAATGTTAGTCAGGTTTCAGGTACCTACGAATAATTTTCTACTAATTTATTTGGAGTTTGTATGGAGGGTGTAATCTTTATAATAATATATCTTGGGACAACCAACACACCGCCATCTGATCCCAAACTAGGCAGAGCCTGTACTATGGCAACCAGACAACTGTTAAACATACTTATATATTTCTAAATACATACATATTATAGATAAATCTTTGGAACTACTGATTCTGAAAATTCTTTTACTAATGGGATGCTACGTTATTCCCGAGTGTCATTGGCTATTTTTTAAACGTTCCTGCAGAATCATTTTCAACCATATCGGGAGCGAAGCCGCGGACAGAAATTAGTGAGGTATATAGTAGGTAGCCCAACAATATCGACCTTATCATACAAGTCCCATTCTGGAAAGTTACAAAACTGTATAACATAACATCATGCCTGTTACCATATAGGACTTAGGTAGAGGTGTATTTAGTACACTCACATATCGCCAGTTATGTTTAAATTCCAATAAATAGGCGGTGAGCCTATTCATCATTAACTGAGTACTAATTAGGACTCTGTGACTGATACTGAGAAATACATGATGGAAAAACCTGGAACTCGAACCAAATACCTCATGCTCAGCAGTCGTGCCTGCGACTACTAGACCAGCGAGACAGGCTTACAAAACTATTTATACGAACGTCAGTACTTTGGAAATTACCAATCGCCTTACGAAATATTGTGTTTAAGTTAATAATTTTATTTTTCTAGCAACAACATCAAGAAAACAACAATTCTATGAAACAGAACTTGAGGTAATATCAAAAGTTCTTGGAATATACGTTCAGGTTCGTACCGAGAGTGGTAAGTCTTCATTGTTTTGTTTTTCAGACAACTACTTCTAAAGACTTAAAAAAACCTAGAGGAAAATATTCCCGATTTAATTGTGAATATAAAAAAATATTAATTATGTAGTAGTCACAGTTGTCTTTAAACGTTTATAAGCAACTAGTTTTTGCCAGCAGCTTCGCTCGCGTTAATATAGAATTTGACAATCAAGTCGGGTTATACTCTGCTTGTAATAATATAATTTAATCATGATTCGAAAGACACGTGGTGCCATTATCATACGACTGTTATTATTGTTTTCCTCGGGAACAGTATTTTTTTTCGGGATGATAGGTACTCTATGTCCGATTCTGTATAACGTAGATTATGCAAAATTTCAGGATGATCGGTTTAGGCGTGAAAGTGTAACAAACAAACTTACTTTCGCATTTATAATATTAGTTAGGATTTGCAAGAGGCTCAGCTTGGCATCAGCACCGACACTATCTTCACAGCCAGCCCAACCCAAGAGTAGTTGAGACTGGTTAATCTTATAATGGGTGTAAAAATGCTCTTAACGAAGCCTCAAAGCAGTTATTCCCGTCATCGCGATCTTTTTCTAGTAACGGAGATATTGGGGGTCCAAGTTCCAACTTTTTCACAAGTTTTTTTTTTTAATACTAGTTTTTAATATTGTTACTTTACTTTAAATACGTCCACGACCCCCGTACTATTCAATGCATCCATCAGCACAGTGTTTTGAGTGCTACCGTAAAAAGAGATTTTTCGCTCCAAAAAAAATTCGTTTCCAGCTATAATTTTTGCGTAGAGTTATTTAGTTTGATGTACAGAATGCTTGGTTGACGGCTTCGTGGAGAGTCCGTTTACACCCTGTATTTAAACTTAATTTCAATTCCACACGATTTTTAAAGCAGTCTGGTGTAAAGTTTGACCAATTTTATAAATCCGTGTCACATAATATTGTTTTATGGCATCCTCTCCGAAAGTAAGTGGTTTATTCTTTCCCGGGATTACCACGACGAAATTATCGCGTATAATTATGTAAATTCACAAAAATAAACGAACAAACACAATATATCACAAAGACAGGTGCCTAGCATAGCAATAGACGCGAAAATCGTCCGTTCATAAATTGCGAAAGCCCGTAACATATTTGTTAACCCTCATTCTGCTCTTCATTTAAGCGCAAGCACGCTCCAATCAATTTTCAACCCTATTCCTTTGGAATACAAGTGATATGTAACATGTAAATTAAAGGTTCCAGTTTTCAGGGCGCGATGCTGAAGCAATTTTTCTTCATCCCTCCCTTCAATATGTTGGGAAGCCCCTGGAAAACGCCGTATATCTTCCTATGTGCCCATTATGCAAATCAGCGCGAGGCAAATATATGTGGCTGGACATATATTTTGGATTCAATGTGAGCTGTAAGAGTTTTCCGTTTAATTGAATTACTTTTGTGGGCGATTAGGTGCAGTTTATTTGTTGGAAGTAAGTTAAAGTATTACTTTAAAAGCCAAATAATTTTAAAAGCTACATTTGCTGTATTTTCTGATAAAAACTTTTACAGAACGAAGAATTTGGTTCACAGGAAGTTTATGACTATTTTTGAACAATTTGTTGTGAATCTCATGAGTATTAAAATACATACTTATAAAAGTGTGTCCGTAAGGAAAAAGCATTTACGCGCATGATTAAAATAATTGGACATTGAGCAGTCTAGTTGTTCTAGAGGTCGGAAACACGACTGATATGCATGGGTTCTGGATGTGATTGCGTTTTTTTTTTTTTTTTTTTATATTAAATGGGTCTACTCTTGACCTCAATCTAGTCCTGAGGACAGAGATGAGGTCGACGATGGAACGAGCTTACCCAGAAGAAGCCTATTAACGTTTTATTGAGTTTTTCCATCGAGAATCGCAGTTTGCGCCGAACCTGGCTTCGTGCTCTGTCGATGGCAATAGGCTCGCCTGCTTTGATATGGGGCTTAAATAAATCTCTGGAATTGAGTAAATTTTATTATAAGTAAATGTCTAGTTCGGGAGAATCGGGCGGGGTGTTACGTATGTTTTATCTTGGTTTTATCTATACTAATAATTTTAAAGAGGTAAAGTTTGTTTATTAGTTTGTATGTAGTAGGGGGTAATCTTCGGAACCTATGATCCGATTCTGAAAATTCTTTCAATAATGGAAGCTAAATTATTTAAAACGTTTCCTTCGGATAATTTACCACCAAAAGGCGAGAGAGGAGCTCGTGGCTAAATAATAGCAGCCACTCGGGTCGATCTTCAGGTTAAGCCGCGCTTGCCTAGGTTGGTCCGTGGATGGGTGACCACCCATTACATACCGAGTTTTCTCCGTGCTTCGGAAAGCACGTTAAACTGTTGGTCCCGGCTGTCATTTGTAGATCTTTGACAGTAGTTAAGGTAGTCAGTGGCTCGAAAGTCTGACAACCAGTCTTACCAAAGGGTATCGTGTTACCCAGTGCTAGCTGGTTTGTGGAGGTCAGATAGGCAGTCGCTCCATGTAAAATACTGGTATTCAGCTGCATCCGGTTAGACTGGAAGTCGACCCCAACATAGTTAGAAAAAGGCTAGGCAGATGATGAAGGCGAGAGAAGCCGTCAAATATTTTTGCCTATTTACCAAACTCTTTGATTAACGTAACTCTTGATATTCACTCTCTAATCAAGGTCTTGTTACGTAGTGATCATTCACCAATACAGGGTGGAAGGGACACCGACGCGAAAACGGTTACCACGTATTCAGTACGTCATTCGGAGCCGGGGATATAGAAATTTTTCATCGGAAATTTAAAAAAAAACAGCTGTTCCATACGTTTTGACCATGTATGTACCTAATGCACTTTTGTAGGAAACAGCTGTTTTTAATAACCGACGACATATTATTTCTATATCAGAATTATGTACTGAATACGTGGTAACCGTCTTCGCGTCGGTGTCCCTTCCACCCGTATTAGTAGTAGTAGCAGCTCGGGTATTGTGTTTCAGTTCAATGAACAGATTTCCAGGAAATGCTTCAGTGTTGCAAGAAGATGCTACACTAATTAAGCACGTAACAATTTAAGCCCTCTCCATTTATGTTTCCTCTCAGTTTACTAGTCAGTACTTGACTGCGTCAATACTCGATTGTAAATGTTTTCAAGATACGTATCAATTTCAGCAGCAGATATCTTGAATCATTGGTTATTTTTTCATTCTCTACGGCTATAAAATATCGGTCAATTGTCAAAATACAATTATCAAAAGTGCATTTAGGAACTTAAGACATGGGTATGGACACTTGGGACATTTAAGGGAAGCACACATAACATAACATCTGATCACAACTTGCTATCCCCCAAGGGTTCGGCAGAGGTGTACCTAAAAGTACAATCACATTCCACCAGTTATGTTTTAAGTCCCATATAGTAGAGGGCGAGCCTATTGCCATCGACCGAGCACAATCTGGACTTCGTGGCTACTGAGAAATTTCTGATGGAAAAGCCAATATCACTTTGCCCGACCAGAGAATCGAACTCAGAACCTCATGCTCAGCAGTCGCGTTTGCGACCATTAAACCAACGAGGCAGTTATTTCATTTCAGGAAGCGTGACATAGTTTTTTCAGATCAAGAACATTCATGCATGCTGTTAACGATCTAGCTGCCATCGCATCATCACCCTGTGAATTTTCCACTGCTGGGGCTCGAGCCTCCTCTCTGTGAGAGGCAGTGGGCTGGAATCCACCACACTGGCCCAGTGCGGGTTGGTAGAAGTCTCATGGCATCGGATGTCTGGTGGTAGGCATGCTGGTTTCTGCACTATGTTTTCCTTCACCGTTTAGAGAGCTTTTGAGAGAGCAGTGTCGTCGAAATAAATTACGCAAAGTAACGCGACTGGTGAAGGTTCTGGGTTCAAACTCGTAAGAGACTACGACCCCGATCCCCCTTGCCCCTCCCCCTCCCCCCTTAGCTTAAAAAGAAATAAAAAAAAGTATGTGTGTATTAACCAGTGGACCGATGACCACTGGTGAAGGTGAAGGTTGCGAGGATCCGCTGGACTACGACATGCGACTCGCACGGAACCGGTCAATGTGGCGGCACTTGGAGAAGGCCTATGTTCAGCAGTAGACGTCTCAGCCGAAGAAATAATGACTGATGATTAACCAGAAAGTGGCAATCTTTGGAAAAAAAAATTCGAAGCTGACAATTGCTACTACAATTTTAGCAATCTCGGTACCAATTTTTCATCGTATTTCAACACCACCACCTACTTTAATATTACCCATCATACTACACCGCAAAACAACCCCACAGTGTACGAATACCGTGCCCTAAACTCATTCACTCTGTGGTTATCGGCGAGCGCTGGACCCATCGCTCAGGTTAAATGGAAAACATCAAACAGCTTAGTTGCCTATGCTGCTACTGCTTTAGAAAACAGCAATTTGTTAAATTAAAAGTGAGTTGAATCAAAGTAATGGGAAATAAATCCGGATTTTTCGTATTTTTTGTGATCATTTTATAGATAGCGATGATAGTGGTTCAATTCTATTAGACTGTCTCCTAAGCAAAGCGATTGTCGCGTTCATTTTGTTTAGTTAATCTGAACGCGTGGTCGTGTAGACAGAGAGCGCCTCCGGTTTTTTGAGCACATGAGAGTCATCTATACATATAATAAAACTGTAGAAAAGTCGTTTTTGTACATCGAAAAAAATTCCAAAAAAAATAGCCAGGGTGTTAAAGGACAACCAATAGAACCCATTTCCAGCATTTTTCGAATTTTTGTCTGTTTGTCTGTTTGTCTGTGTATTTGTTCGGGCATCACGTAAAATGTACAAAAGCAATGTAGATAACTTTTATACACAACGATTGAGCGTAACTTGGAGTAACATTTAGTTTTTGTTCCATTGCAATCGGTTCAGTCTATCAAAAGATATTTGAATTTAAAGTGTTACAGAAGTAAAATTAGGGTTATGTGCAGTTGGTCTCACAACTTCCCGTAACTTTTATACGCAACAATATGTGCGTAAATTGAAGTAATTGAACATTAAGTATTTTGTTTCATCGTAATCAGTTCACACCTTATAAATGGAAAGAAAGAAAAATGTAAATTAATAAAATTATAATAGTGTTTCCGAAGTAAAATATTAAAACAGCGCCATCTATCGAACTCAGACTGGACTATATCCAGACATCAACTGCGTGCAGCATTGAATATAGATATTCGATAGATGGCATTGTGCGTGTGACGTTATTTTCTGATTGAGGCATGTTTAACTAAATACTGATGGAGAAATTCCTGACCTATAGGGTACGTGAAATTTGTCACAACAGGTCCTTATTGGCTATTAAAGAGATAGTTATAAGTATACCAGGGAACCCGATCAGTCAATACGGTTTGCCCACACCGACAGTCGATGGGGAACGTATTAACAGAGAGTACGTATCAGAAATTAGTTATCATCCCGTGGAACTCGCAGAAATTTTACAAAATGGCTGCGCAAATACAGAGAATCAGCGCCAGACGTTTGATAGGGTATGCTGCAGTGTAGAAAACGCCTCGGGTGAAATCCTGTTTTTAGACGCACTGGACGGAACAGGTAAAACTTTCCTAACCAAAGTTATACTTTCCTAACCAAAGTTATTTTGGTTCGAATAAGGAACTTTGGGAGTATGAAGAACAGAGTGTAAAGCTCTTCAACCCCCATTGAAAAGGGAGGATCCTCCGACCAGACGGGTGTTATATCTGGTGGGCTACTGCCCTACAGTTGTTGTCGGGTTCTTCTATATAGTCTTAAGTCGCGAATAACTTTACTTGCGCGATGCAGAATTTAGATATATTTAGATTTTTAGTTTATCCTCTGCGTCATAGATGGCGCTGTAGTACTTTTTGTAGTGCCGCTACATCACTCCCCCCCGGAGACTAGGGTCGGTAGTAGAATGAGTCGTTGATTGCCAGGCCAGTGGAAAGTCGTTGCCGCATTGTTCACGGTGAGTCGGAACTGTCTGCGGCGGTAGTGCGAACCCCTTTAGTCGGGGTCGGCACTGCATGTGCTCCGTTGCATCGGACGTGGTACAGCGCCGCGATGTGGCTGACTGCTCGCATCGACCGGGAGGTACAGCTCTCAACCGGCCGAAAGTGCAGTGCCAAGGTAGTTTTATGAGGCTGAGGGTGCTGACCAGGAATGTGCTTCCGCTGCATGCTGGTGGTCAGGAATACCCATTTTGAAGCTGGCTGGCTATATGACTCGCTGCTCGAAAACTTGAGGAAGTTTGAGGAAGCTTGAGGAAGTGATGTTGATGACGTCACGTTGCTCGAAGGCTGCGCTGACGTCCATTTCGGGGTCACCAATTTGGCGGTATGGAGAACAGGGTGTAAAGCTCTTCAACCACCATTGAAAAGGGAGGATCCTCCGATCAGACGGGTGTTATGTCTGGTGGGCTACTGCCCAACAGTTGTTGTCGGGTTCTTCTGTGTAGTCTTAAGTCACAAATAACTTTACTTGCGCGATGCAGAATTTAGATATATTTCGAGTTTTAGTTCATCATCTGCGTCATAGATGGCGCTGTAGTACTTTTTGTTCTATGTTGCTGAAGTACTTTTTGTAGTGCCGCTACAGAACCAAAATAAAATTTCCCTTGCTGTCGCCTCTTCAGGGATAGCAGCCACATTATTGCCTGGAGGAAAAACGGCAGACACAACATTTATAATTCCTATCTACTTAGACCGCACGGAAAGCCCGGTTTGCAACATATCGCGAAATAGCGATTAAGCAAGGGTTTTATGCGATTGTGTTTTAATTTTTTGGGACGAGTGCACTATGGCAAACCGCAAAGCTGTAGAAGCAGTGAATAGAACTTTACAGGACATAAGGCAAAATGACCGGCCGATGGGAGCCATCACGGTGCTGTTCTGCGGTGATTTTCGGCAGATACTCCCGATAGTACCCCGAGGAACGAGAGCCGAAGAAATTGCTGCCTGTCTGAAGAGTTCTGTTTTATGGCGCAATATATCATCTACACACCTGAGTGTACATATGCGTGCACAGTTGCGAGGCTGCGAAAATGCACAGGAGTTTCCCAATTTATTGTTACAAATAGGCGATGGCACATACCCCGTACAAGAAGATGGCAAAGTTATTTTGGTTGAAAATCTCTGTTCTTGCGTTACATCACAACAGGAGCTAATTTCTTCTGTGTACGGAGATTCCACAAACATGGGAAATCAAGCCGGTTCTTGGCTATGTCAGCGAGCTATTTTAACTCCTCGCAATGTCCAAGCTACGGCAATTAATTTAAAAATATTGATTCATGTGTCCGGGAATAGTAGAGAATACACCTCTATAAATACAGTTATGGAAGAAGATGACGCCACGCACTACCCGGTAGAATTTTTGGATTCCCTCAACACACCCGGACTTCCAGCCCACAAAATAGTTTTAAAAATCGGTGTACCAATAATTCTCCTCAGAAATTGATGTCCTCCAAACTTTGTAACGGCACGGCTCAAAGTCACAAATCTGCAGCAAAACATAATCGAAGCTGAAATATTAACCGGTTGCGGCGCTGGTGATATTGTTTTTATTCCAAGAATACCTATAATTCCTAACAACTTTCCTTTCTCTTTCAAACGAGTGCAATTCCCAGTCAGTCTCTGTTATGCCATGACGATTAATAAAGCTCAGGGCCAGACATTATCCGTTGCGGGGGTGGACCTGAGTATTGGATGCTTTTCCCATGGTCAACTATACGTAGCTCTTTCTCGCGTAAACAACCCCAATAACTTTTTTGTGTACGCTCCAGATGGTTCCAGAGCTAATGTTGTTTATAAAGAAGCACTAGCATAAATAAATAAAAAATGATTTGTATCAGAATCCTCCAACAGCGCTTCGCACAAAAAAATACATTGTTAAGTTCCGACATCCACGCGAACGAAGTCGCGGGCACAGCTAGTTACACATATAAACGCAATAATCCAATATTCGCGTTGGACTGATCGCTTTAATTAGATCGTGGGGAAAAGGGATAGTTAAGTTTTGCTGACATAATGACTTATTAAATTAACTAAAAATAAATATTGTTTAACGAATAATTCTAATCAAGTATGGTTTTGAATATAGGTGTTTATTTCTTCTATTAAAAAGACAAGAATTTAAAGAATTTTACAGTATTTATTACTTAAATAACAAAAAAATCTTAATAGTTACAACCAAAATTTTACAAAATAATAAAATTTGGCTTCATCATGATTCTCTTGTCCTTATTCCAATTCATTTGGGGTTGGCGCAGCATGTCTTCCATACTTCTCTATTACTTGTTATCTCATCAGATACCTCCTTTCTTGCCATATCATCCTTCACACAGGCCATCCATTGTTTCTTAGGTCTTCCTCTACTCTTATACCCATCCACATTCATACTCAAAACTTTCCTCACGACATTTTTCTCGTTCCTCCGCATCACATGCCCATATCACGACAACCGGTTACAACACAACTTTTCAGTCACCGGCGCCACTTTCAGACTTCCTCTTATGCACTCATTTATCTTTTTATTCATTCTCGTAACACCACACAATCATCTCCTTCAGCATTTTCATCGCAGCAACATGCAAATACCTTTTAGTCATCCCTTTTGTGGTCCAACATTCTGATCCATACAAGACAGCAGGTCTAACCATTGTTTTATAAATCTTCCTCATAAGTTTAAGGGGAATGCCGGAGTCGTAGATTGTTCCCGTGACTTGCCGCCATTTCACCCATCTCGTGTTAGATCTGTGCTTCATAAACCAAAAAACCCAACCAACAAACCCTTTGCCCTAAATCTTTAGGCCAGAATGATTGTGCCTTTACTAGAGACTATTTCAAAGTACCCTAAATCCTTTATACTGCCTTTTAAGTATTTTAAAGCATCTCTCATGAGCCCTGCTTAGAGAATTAATCCTTCCTCTCTGACCACATGACTTGGTATCTGTTACTGCCCCTAATTTACTTTAGTGGCTATTATTTGTCGAGATTTTGGAGGACCGAAATGGTGACTATTTCGGGACAGTTTTTTTTTTTTAAAGATCTAATTAGTACTCACAAATTACGGATCGGTTGTGATTTGTCATCAAACTTTAAATTGAGTTAGTAGGTGTAAATCAAAGATTTTTAGAAGTTTTTGTCTGATGTAGCCAATTTCTTATTTTGTGTTTTTTATGCATTTATCATTGACTCTAAGGCTAAGCTCTCAAATAAAAGTGGTGACAACATGATGTACTAAAAACAGTAACTTCATTTTAAAAATGACGGTTAAAAATTCTAACTGCATAAAAGGCAAAGTACCTAAAGTACATTCGACACACATTAAAAGTTAAACTAAAAAAAAAAATAGCTAAACCACACAAACTCTTGCTCGAAGCAGACCACACCACTTTCTCTTCCAAAATTCTACCCAAACTGTTTGCCTTGTAATTTATTTCGGCTTGCCAAAAACAACAACTAAAATCCAACATAATCTCCACTAAGGTTAAAACAAAAAACCTTCCCTGAAAATTTTGTTTCGGCGAAATATTTTATTTTATAGCCACAATTAAGTTAATCCGTAGATAACGCCTACTTTAACAAAAAACGTACATTATGAATTACCAAGTTCGTGTTTTCATTTTACGTTCGGACTAGTCTTTTTGTAGATTAAGGGAGTCGGACTAAAACACGTGTGAACACAGCTTCATTTCTGTTTTTTTAACCATAGTTAGCGCTCTTTATCGTGAACATAGCGGGCAGTGAGTTGTGGATTTGATGAGAAATTAAGATTTACGTTGATTACTTATTTCTGCCTTAATTCTAATTAGTATTTAATAATAATCATGCTAAAACCTCAAGACCTGTGATTCATTGAGTAACCTAACTAAGTTTAGATATTTTAATTTATTTAATTTCGTCGGAGGAAATCGCCGTCGAGGTAGACCGCGGCGAAGGTAGTGTGACGATCTGATATTCTTTGCAGGGCGAACATAACCAGAGATTGCACAGGATAGAGAAGTTTGGAAGAAGAAATGGGCGGTTTTTGCCCATGGGACACTCAATAGATTAAATAATAAAAATAAAAAAATCGTGTGTTATGCAGATTAAATAGTTTTCCAATCTTTCTTTTCTTTTTTCTATTCTATCCTAAATTCAGCACCTTATTTAAATGAAATCTTTTATATCTCTAATTCCAACAAACAGTGCATTTCTTAAACTCTATAAATTGTCTCATTGTTAAGGAAGTAAAGCATAATTGTATTTAAATCCTAAAAGCAACGGGTAGACAGATAATTGCCGTATTTATCATTAAAAACAAACAGCCAGCACGACACTGAGTAAAATTAATTAGTGTTTGTTAAAAGATAATAAGTTTTAATTAATGCGTTCGCTTAGTGTACCTTTGTCAGTTTTAAATCTTAATAAATTCTTCCAAGTTCCTTGGCTATTCTTTGGTTGTTCTTCGTGCTTAAGGATTTGGAAAAGGTTTACACAAATATTTAAAGTACAATTTTATTTAGATCACAATGCCAACGAAATTAAAATTGACATAATTAATTTATTACAAAAACAAGAGCAGTATTATTCTTCTTTATGAAATACGGTCATATTTTGAATATTTTCATGAAAATACAAAAAAAATAATAATAAAGTCAACGTCAGATATGAAAAACGAACGCATGTAAAAAACTTTTTGTTTCATTCCATATTTTTTTATTTTACTCTTAATACAGCCAGCATTCACATTTGGAACAAAGCAAATTCTCCTTTGTGTTGCGTTACGGTGCTTTTTCCTTCAAACCACAATAATGCCACTGTACTCAAACGGGGGTCCTCATTTGAGGTTGAGGTTAGTCGTAGTAAAAAGGACTGCAATAAAATTCTTTCAGGTACATAACGAGCTGTGTGGTTTTGATGTACCATCTTTGCTCTTACCGTGGTTGTTTCAAAGGGTTAGTAGTTTATTTGGCAGGAAAAGCAGCAAGCACGAAAAAACACTAAAAATATAATTTCTTTTATTCTTCAAAATGTTCTTTCCAATTACTTAAATAAAATATTTAAAAAAAAACACGATTTTCTTAACATTAAAAACGATCCTTTAAAACTATCATTAACACTAAAAACTGAATATTTCAGCACTGTTCCAAGCGCCATGATTACGAATAAACTGCGCTTGCAACAGTGCCGAAATATCAGTAACTCATAACAAATAGTAAAAATATAAGTTTTTAAACTGTTATGGTCACTAAAATTATCATTAACACAAGAAACGGGATATTTACCATGTTTACTGTTTATTTTGGTTTATCCGTGATCATGGTGCTTGCCATGATTACGAATAAACCAAAATGCAACATGCAGCGCCGAAATATCGGGAACTCAAAACAAACAGTAAACATGGTAAATATCTCGTTTCTAGTGTTAAGAAAATGAAAATGTGAGACCATGTTAGTTTAAAAACTTAGATCCTTTAGGGCTTCGTCAATTTTTCCCATTCTTGTAAACCTATTTGCAATTGTGGAGCAAGTCTCTCATACTTAAAATGTTGAATAATCCATTTCTGCGACGATGACGGCCAGCAAGGTGTTAATACAAGCTTTATACCTTCTGGGAATTGGGCAATGTTCAAGCACTGTTCTGTCAGCATATGCCGTATAACTTGCGTCTGAAAAATCAAATCACAACACGTCATAATGAATGAATGAATGAATGAATGAATGAGACATTTATTTGCATAAGCCTATAACTTACCCAGTGCTGGGATACAGGATATAAGCCTCCTCTCTCCATGTGAGGGAGTAGTTCATAATCGACTACGCGAGCCTAATTCGAAATTTAAATTATAAAGCATGCAGGTTTCCTCTGCCACCTACGCTCAGAGCTTTACTACCGCAACCATCATCTGCCTAACCTTTTCCCAACTATGTTGGGGTCGGCTTCCAGTCTAACCGGATGCAGCTGACTACCAGTACTTTACATGGAGCGACTGCCTATCTTATCTCCACAAACCAGTTAGGATAATACAGCTCCCCCCCGCCCTTGGTAAGACTCGCTGTCAAACTCAACTCAAACTGCCGCAATAACCAAGGCCAAAACCATTGATACCGAATTGCTATGACAATTAATTTGCATATGTATTGTGAAGTTACAGATTCTATACTACGTACCTTTTGATTATACAACCAAACTTGGGAAGCCGTACCCCGACAAAAGAATAATGTGATTGAGTTGAATATGAAGTCGAGACAAAACGAGTCACGGCGTAATTCTCCAACCGTGGTGTATGTCCAGAACTGAAACAGAATAGCAAACATGATCAGGTTATCAAATTCCTACTGCTGGGCCATAGGTCACACAGGTATCCACTCCGTGAAATGGCAATGGCTCCGGTTTTCTAAATTAATCCACCGCGCGAGCCTAGTGCTGATTCCCCAACCATCTCTCAAGTCTTGGAAAATATTGGTTGGCAGCGTTACGCTAGTCTCTATGAAGATAAGAGATTTGTAAATTATTTTTTTTAGGTACGAAAATTTTTTTTTGTGGGATTGCCCCACTTCGTTAATTTTTCCATGGGTGAGTTAAAAATATTTAAACTCACATACACATATAGTCCGGACCCGGAACAACTACCCGTAGTCCATAGAAATATTTGTTCTGTGCGGGAATCGAACACGCGACACACAGCGCAGCAGTCAATTACTCAGTTGCCTAATGTTTATTGAAGAATTGACGATTCTACAAGTTGAAGAGTAATATTGATTTACAAAATTAAAAATGCTTGTATTAAACTGTTGCTGCGGCTGTTGGTAACATTTTGTAAACAAATAAAACTGCAATATATTATTTCAATTTCCTTGATATTTCACATTTCTTTATACCTCTAAAATACATATAAATCAACAAAGAAACGGAAGGCGTAGACATTTGGAATTTAAAATTAAATCTTTCTTTAATACATTCTTACCTGATTCCCGCCTTGAAAATGGCAAGCTAGCAGTTGTACGTCTTCTTGAAATTTTTCAGATGCTGGATGTGCGTCTAAGCAAATACCGGGACTACTTGCACTATAAATCTATAAAATAAAAGTGAGTGTAAGCATAGTCAGGCCATAAGTCATAATAATAATAAGTCTATAATTAATATATTAATATTTTTTTTAAGCAAATCAAGTATCTTGTCTTGGGTCGCGAGGTTGTCGACATGTGGGATGTGGACTCAGCGATCATTGTGCCGATAGTCGTGTCAGCCCATGGCTTAATTGCCAAGAGCCTCGACCAACATCTCAGGAGGCTCTCGTTAGGCAGCTGGATCAAGGGCTTGATTCAGAAAGCGGTACTCCTGGACACGGCTCGTATTGTTAGGAGGTTCCTCTCTCTGGAGCCCTGACTGCCGGTAGCTTGGACCCTGTTCCCGATACCGGTGGGCTACTATTTTTTATATTTTTAAATGTTTTTTTATATTGTTTCATATTTAAATATGTAAAAATGTAAACAGTATGTTTAAAGATGAATAAACGAAATAAGTCTTTTATTTCATAACAAAATACATTGTGTAGAAACTTAAAATTAGATTAATAGGGTTAGTAAAGGGAAGGGGTATTAGTATAGGGTTAGCAGTCATAATGTTCCCTCTGCTGGGATTTAGGCCTCCCCGCTATGAAAGGGAGCGGGCTCCGATAGGAATTCATCACGCGGGCCCAGTGCAAAAGTAGATGTCACAAAATATTTGGTTCTGGGACATGGACTGGTTTTCTCAAGATGTTTTCCTTCATGGAATAAGATAATAATTTTATAAAGTAATTTTTACACAAGGAGAATATTTCTAAATCAAATATTTTAAATCTAAATTTAAAGGATAACTTTATTGCAATGGGAAATTCTCATGGGATAATATCCGCCCTCCACATGTGTGAAGCCACGGGCAAAAGCTAGTTATTAAGAAGTGATATAAAATTCAATTCAACGATCATCAAAATTAAACGACAATAATCTTAACTATGGATGGCTGTATGGATAGATGTTTGTTACTGTTTTGCGCAAAAACTACTCAACGGATTGGGATGAAATTTGGCACACAGATCATTTATAACCTGAATTAATTCAAAGAATGCACATACGAATATTACCGCACTCCACGCAGGCGAAACCGTGCGCATAAGCTGATCTTTAATTTTTTTTATAACACATGCACTGTAAAGTACTTACTTGGCCACTAGCGACATACTGGTCAGGCAATTCCATTTGAGGGTAAATATTTTCTAAAAACCACTTGAACGATTTACAATGCAATCTCTTACGAAGCTCTATCCTTGACGACACATTGCCGAAGTCAAATTTCTGATCTCCTGTTCTTTCAAAATAGTATTTAGCGTATTCGTCAAGCCAGACCTAGGAGAAGAACAAGAGTTTTATTGCCTTCTAAAGCCGGTTTTAGACCATAAGTTACAAAAATCATCATTTTATTAACAGGCAACTGAGGCCCATACAGAAAATACACAAAATAATCTATTTATCTCCATCTATATCTATCTGCGGTTATGCAAACAAACTGTACAGGCATGCAAAAAAGTCCATGCAATAGAAACCGACCCTACTGCTCCCTCCGACTCTTGGTCATGCTGAGCCAGTAGTTTTAAACCAGCCTCAATATCATCTCTCTCAGATCCAGCCTGTTCCTTTGCTACTTTCCCCAGCGACGCCTTAAGCCGAGGCTCGTACGCCACAGCGGGTGCCTTTAGCACGTGGTCGCCTAGTTTATAAGTTTTATACCCCTGGATGAAGGACTCTCAAGACATGCACAGTATAAACCGGTTAAGCATTCGAATTAGATCTTATACCTATATTTCACAGATAAATAATTTGAAGCAGAAGCCATTCTATTCATTCTATAGGTTGACCTAAGAGATGCCATTAAAAACCGACCCTACTAATGCTATTCACCAGGCACCGGTCCAAACTCCGGGTTGCTACTGAGCAATTGGCCGGATCTGAGGATTGAACCCAAGATCCCATGCTCAGCATGAATACTTGCGATAACAATAGGCTTTACACTTAGTTTAATTTAAAAATTCCGGTTTACCGTTGCCAATCGCGCGTTATTTCTCTTCAATGAGTTTTTTATTTCATCATAAGGTATTCTCTTTCTAAAAAGATGTCCCACATGAGAGCAGGGAATAATTTCTAGCGTTCCACCGCACATCCAAGTTTTGAATGACAGTTCCAAATTCTCTGCGCCCCATATTTCGAATCCATCGTCGTAGTATCCTATTCTTTTGAAAAAATCCCTGTGAATGGCGAATAGTCCACCAGCAATGGTTGGCGTTTTTAAAGGAGCCATCTGATTGGTCCGTTTTGCATATATTTCTTGAGGAATACCAATCCAGTTGAAGCGTAGGTCCCAGTTGAACCCACCAATTCGTAGGTCGTTAGCGTCTTGACCTATGTACTCGAAAGTGGTGTCGTGGATAGTATCGATTACCGGACTGACTACTCGAGTAGGATCTTCTTTGATGCACTGTAATAACGGTTCTAGCCATCCTGAAATAATTACGTTAAACCATAATTAGTTTTCGATTAATAGAAGTTTAGATAAAACGGCAAAGGAAAAGTAAAAGTTGAATCTTTAAAAAACATTAAAATATGAGATAATTTTAAATAATAGTAAATTGTTTTTATTTGGAACAACATATGAACCATTTTGTTAGTAAACACACCTTAGATACTACAACTTATACACTAGTATTAGTAACAAATTTACAAAAACAGTTTAGTGCAACATGATCAGTTAGTGAATCATGTACTTACGAGGCATTTCATGCGTACAATGATTCCGCATGAAATCCCTCAGTACAGGAGCTCTCGGGTCCTCAACCACAACTTTCAGGATGCTATTGCTACTCCCCCGAATCCTCCTCACAAGCGAAGCCAGCTTTTTCCACCGATGGGGCAAACATCCCCGAGGCACTCCAGAAACGAAGGAGTCTCAACATCATCCTGAAAACGTTGTTATATTGGAAACGCAAGGCACTTAGCGTCCCCCGTGAACAGGCCTTGACAGTACGCTTTAAATAAAGTTATTTTGACCTGATCTGAACAACTAAAAAATATTTGCGCCCCAACATGTTCCCGCGGACCTCCAACGCCCTGCGCTCTCTTTCCACGTCATCATCGTCTTTAAGGTCGTCGACAAGTATATGGCCCAGGTATTTTATTTGTATTAGATTATTGGAACGAAGTTCCTTATGGCGCGTTGCGAAAGGAGGCTAGACGGAAAAAATTCAGACGAAAAGTTGTAACGACACTTTTACCCGACTGCGCGAAGCAAAGGAGGGTAATATGTTTTTGCTATAGTAAGCTATTGTAAGCCGTGCGGCGTGCGCATGTTTCTCTGTCTGTCTCTCTCTCTCTTATAGCAGGCAAGCCAGATATTTTCGTTTCGTCTTTGGCCTGTGGATGGGTGATCAAGGTTAAGCAACGACTGCCAAGGTCTGTCTGTGGATGGGTGATCCAAGTTAAGCAACGGTTGCCAAGGTTAGTCTGTGGATGGGTGATCATGGTTAAGCAACGACTGCCAAGGTCTGTCTGTGGATGGGTGATCAAAGTTAAGCAACGGTTGCCAAGGTTGGTCTGTGGATGGGTGATCAAGGTTAAGCAACGACTGCCAAGGTCTGTCTGCGGATGGGTGATCCAAGTTAAGCAACTGTTGCCGAGGTCTGTCTGTGGATGGGTGATCAAGGTTAAGCAACGACTGCCTAGGTCTGTCTGTGGATGGGTGATCCAAGTTAATACATACACATACATCATAATAGTTACTATGCTTCAAATAAAGTTTTTAATTAAAAATAATAGTAACTTCGCGCGGACTAAACGTTTAGTCAAAACAGTGCTTAGACGTGACGTACCGTAAACAAAAGATAAAATAAAAGAAACATAAGAACTTCGTTCCATCCGGGTGTCCCTTGACACCTCTCTAGTTTTTTTTAATAGATAGATCTATTATTTCTGTAAGTATATAAAAAGCGATAACTGATAATATCCAACCATAGTTAATAGAGCTCATAACTCTGGGAAGAGAACTGTGACCTGAAATACAGGCTCAGCCTAGCTCGGGCGCAGTTGCTCGTATTTTATTCTTTGTGCTTAATTCTGCATTTAAATACTGTTCAACATGTTATATTTTTAAGGAGCAATAAATAAACTTATTAAACTTATTATTTTATGACAATTCTCGCTCTTAAATCTGATTCAAATTGTAAATGTGTGTGTGTTTGTATGTCTGTTTTTTCCGACCTTCTAGTGAACGAAGCCGTTTGCAGATATTCACAATTATTGTACTCACCTATTGTACACTCACAATGACTGTCCAGATACAAAATGACGGGGGTAATCACATACTTGACGGGCAACAATCTTGCTCTAATAATTCCCTCTCGGCGTTGCGCACGAATCAGTTTCACTTTCGGCGTTGCGCGTACATAATCATCTAGTTTTTGTTTAAGGTGAGCTGAAAATTTGAAAATTTATTCGATTATTAAAATCTGTGGTCCAATTTGACCTAATAATGAAATAGGAATAGTGATAAGAAACGGGTGGTGGGGGTTTATCACAAGAAAGCGTTAAAAGGTAAAAAGTAATCAATCGCCACTGACCCCAGAGGTACCTTGGCACTGTAAAATTTAAACTAAAATATGAAATGAGACTCTGAAATATGAGGAACAGGGTGTAAAGTCCCTCATCCTCGATTGTAAAGGAAGGATCTTCCGACCGGACGGGTATTAATTCGGGTGGGCTAAGCATATATACTACTTGTTTATACTTAACTCGCGGATAACTGATAGCGCTATGCAGGATTTTAGTTCTTAATTTGCGTCTTAGATGTCGCTAGCGGTCTTTTAATCAACTTGATTGTGTTCACTACAGACATATCGCTTGAATTATGTATTTTTGTTTGGATTATCTTATTTGGTGTGATCTTAATCTTATCTTAAACTGCATGAAATCTGTGAGAACATACCCATTGTCGAGAAGTCATCAACCAATATTATTTGCTCCAAAAGTTCCGGAGGGCTTCTGTTCAAAACTGATGTTATTGTCCTGATGAGAGTTGACCATGCTTCGTCATAAAAGCATATAATTACCGTAACTTTCGGTAAATCTTTTGAAAAAGTCTGATTTTTGCACCTGAAAGTAAACACTGATTGTTGTCGTGATTGAATTGAGTATTATACTGATGTTATTATTGGAGAAGCTCATGGCTACATAATAACAGCCGCACGGGTCGATGTTCAAAGTTAAGTAGCGCTTCCCAAGGTCGGTCCGTGGTTGGGTGACCATCCATGCCATACCGAGTGTCCTCCGTGGTTTGGAAAGCACGTTAAGCCGTTGGTCCCGGCTGTCATTGGTAGATAATTGATAGTACAAGTATCATTACAGGTAGTCATTGGCCCGAAAGTCTGACAACCAGTCTTAGTCGCCCAGTCCATGTCTCATGTAAAATTCTGGTGTTCAGCTACATCCGGAGACTGAAACCCGTCTCAATATAGTTGGGACAAAAGCTAGGCACATAATCATGATGAATCATGTAATTCTTTGTAGGCGAATTCGTTGTGAAAGGCTTCACCGAGAGTCAACCTTCTATGTATCACCTTTTCGCTATAAATAGGTAATAATGTTTTGTGATTTTTTTGTCTCTGATATGACATGCCCCTGTTATACCTCTGATATTGCAGATACAAGGCTCTGTCCACATATCAAAATATTGGCTAACTAACTGGCTCCCATATAAAAAAAAACCACTTGGTCCATGTAATATATTTTTTTAGCCTATTTGAGTGTCCCACTGCTGGGCAAAGGCCTCCCCATTCTCTTTCCAGACCTCTCTGTCCTGTGCAATCTCCATGTTCCCCTGCAAATGAGATCAGATGATCACACCACCTTCGCCGCGGTCTACCTCGGCGGCGATTTCCTCCGACAGGCGTAGAGTGAGTGACGATCGTGGCCCATCTCTCCGGGCCGTATTCGTACTACGTGGCCAGCCCACTCCCACTTCAGCTTGGCTGTTTTTTCTCCAACATCTGCAACTTTAATAATGGAGCGCAGGGTTGTGTTTCTTACACGATCTGTCTGCTTAGGACCTATTATGATGCGGTCCATTGCCCGCTTCGTACTTCTGTTGTTCAGTATGCTATGTCAACGTTGTGCACCGTAGGTCAGGACGGGCATGATGGACATGTCGACAAGTTTTCTTTTCAGCGTTATTGGAAGGCTTCATGTGTTCTTTTAAGGTCCAGAAGGACAAAAATTATAAATCTTATAAGTACGTTGTAAAACTTTAGATTTTCTTACCACGGCTCCCTTACATCCTTTAGGGTTCTGTTAACTGGTATCAAATCACTGACAAATCTATTGAAGGCATGGTCTCTCCAGCCCTTACTTATGTCCTGTCTAATGTAATACCTCAACGTGGGGATTAAGACTACAGGTGTACCATCAACACCTGAAAGAATACACATAATACGAGTACAACTAACTATAACAGTTCTTTCACAGTTATTATGCTTGTGGCAAGACTGTAGGTGTTCTTGTTTTTGACCATTCAAAATGGGCTGTAACTGGTCTATCTATATTATAAAATACAAATTAAATTAAATTGAAGTGTCTGTTTGTAATTTCAAAATAACAGCTTTTTTCTGAATGCATAATTATGAAAGTACCTCTAAACTAACTACTGCTGTTAATTTAAACATTTTTTTTTGTGTGAAAACATAAAAACTTTTTTATTTTTATTTTGGTCTGTGTGTTTGTTTCGGCTAATCTCCAATCCAATTTTGACGGGAATTTTATTTATTTATTTATTAATCACAAAATCCACTGCTCTTTTAAATTACATCTTAAAATATATAACTAACTAATCCTACCGCCAATTAGGATTAGTTATATATTTTAAGATTGATTGTTTTTGTTTTTTTTACTGGTAGATACGTAGCTAATGTATTATGGAGTAACTAGGCTACTTTTATTTTGGAAAATGGATAGGGTTCCAATTCCAATAACCCATGAAATTGTTAACAAAATCCGATTCAAATGGGGAAGTAATATTTTTATAATAATTCACGCGTACGAAGGTCGTGGACACAGCTAGTATGAAAGAAATGATGAGTTTAAATATAAGGTCGTAAAGGACATTGGAGCAGCAGTAGAAAGTGATAATTTATCAGCTATAACGATGATGGCAAAGTCAAAAATTGTTTTAGGTTTACAATTAGCTACCGAAAGGTTTACAACTGCTGTCCAGGAGTAAGGCACACGAGTAGACCATTATCTAGGTTAGAAAAAAAAATACTAAATCCCGATATTACGATGCCGTGGGATATTTTCGCCTAGTGTTATAGAGCTTGAATGGAATTTGTCCCTTTCAAACACTTTTCAACTGCGGAACAAAAACCGCAAAAACTTAATTATTACTATCCAGAAAACTTTCATATCTTACCTGGTGGATACTCGTCACCTTTGATAATACGATCTTTCTCTACTTCTGTCAATCCTGTTGATGAATATGGAAGCATTTGCCACGCTGGAAAATATAAAGGGCTCAAGAGTTGCCAAATACGTCTGGTTTTTTTTTTTAATACATGTGCAATCCCGTGACAAGAACGAGTCAGTCTCATGTTAGTGTGCTGCTCTGAAGGTCATCAGCGTATCTAAAAGCCTAAAATAATCTTATCTATACTAATACGGCACGGTTGGCGCAGTGGTCAAGCGATTGACTGCTGCGCTGCATGTCGCGGGTTCGATTCCCGTACGGAACAAATATTTGTATGACCTACAAGTAGTTGTTCCGGGTCTGGGTGTTTTTCTATCTATAATATGTATGTATTTACAAAAAAAAAATGTATATATGTAGTTTATCAGCCATCTAGCTACCATAACACAAGCATTAGGTTGCTTAGCTTGGGACTAGATGGTGCTGTGTGAAATGTCCAGGGATATTTACATATTTATTTATTTATATTACAAAGAGGTAAAATTTGTTTGTAAGTTTGTACATAAGGAGTGTTGGGGCTTCAGTGTTCTCAATGAAACTCCCGTATCGAGGTATGATGATTTAATTTGGTAAAAACTGTATTTTACAATACTAATATACGGAGTGTGAGGTTGCCGCGACGGTGAAAGTTTTGGACACAAAAGTAAAAAAAATGTAGGTGGAGGAATAAAAAATCACAAAAAATATTTGCATCAGAACGGCGCGCCTAGTACGTTTTGGACAATTAGTCTATGGTTTTGGATAGCAAAGCGCGACACACACTGTGCGTCTCAATATCTAACGCAGCCGTAAACAAGGAGTAATCTCCAGAAATAATGACCCAATTCTGAAAATTCTTTCAATAGCAGGAACCTACATTCCTCGGTTGTAATATAGGCTATAAATTATATTTATATCATGCATATTAGCCGGGCTATCACAACTTTTGTTTGTTAGTTACCTTTTCACGCCTAAACCACTGAACCGATCATCCTGAAATTTTTAAAATACTTTGTCAGGTGTACAAAAACGGACATAGGGTACCTTTTATCCCAAAAAAAGTACCGTTCCCGAGGAAAACAACAATTACGTTCTTATAGATGGCGCCACGTGTCTTTCGAATCATGATTGAATTGATTGTCAAATTCTAAATTAACGCGAGCGACGCAAATCTATATAGTTAACTATATAGATTTGCGTCGCTCGCGTTATTATTAATAATAAATAGCTCGAACAGAATATTCATATCGTCAGCGTGAGTACAGGTAAATGCACAACAAGATTTGTATTTACCTGCACTGATAACAAAAAGAACGCCACTGCACAATGAAACACTGATCTGTCAGCTACCGAATAAAACCACCGTTGCGATTGGATGCTAGTTTAATACTGTGCTCACATCATAATGGTGCAGGCACATGTACACACATACACATCAAATACAAAGACAGTTGAAATTAAATTTGTTAAATTTGTAAATAGTACCTAAATTCAAAATACATTGTACTAGGTATTTTAATTTAATTTTAAGTTTGCATGCTGAAGGAATTAAGCGAAATATGTGAAACCTTTTTATTTGTAAGACCATGTAACCACCATATTTCATGCAAATAAAGAATCTTGAATCTTAAATAGTATAAAATGTTCAATCTTACCTCGAAAGTTCGAACTGCCATTGTCAAACCTTTTTCTGAATTTTTCCAAAGCTTTTTCATAAGACAAATCTTTACCACCAAACATATTGCCACTACCAAACATGGCATTACGATGTGCACTATATTCCCTCACTATTGTTAAGCATGAAACCATCCACATGGCAACGATCAATGCTAATATCTTCAGAGCCTTCTTTAACATTGTGTAAGAATGTGTCTGTTTCAGCTGTTGGGTTTAAAATGACAGTAAAACAGAGTTTACCAGTAAAAGCGCTGTTTACGGTAGTCAATATTCAAGTACTAAGAAGTTTCTTTTTCCCACAGAATGAAAGCAAATATTGATTGTTTCGAACCACGCAATAGGCACAGAAGTCGTTAATAAAGAGTTTTCATGTTTGTTTTTGGAATTGGCAAATGTTGTGTCTGTTTACATAACATCACGCGTGTATTCTGTGTAGGGTTAGGCAAACGTTTACTTAATAGTACACCCACATTAATTCGCCTGTTATGTTTTTTTAAGTCACATGCCAGCCTATTTCCATCAACCGGGCACAAATCAAATTTTGTGTCTGTGTGATTGTAGCAAATTGTGTAACTTGGTTTGTCTAGATATAGACAAACCAAGATAGATAAGAGTTAAGAGAGATAGGACTAGGATAGGAGGAATGTGTAAGATATACCTATAAAAACTAATATAGTCTAAGTTAGTCGTGCTATAATTTTATAATAAAAGCTATACAAATGCCTTGCTGTTGACTAACTCAGGCTCATCAATTTGTGACATGCATCCCTGGTCTGTGTGAATCCCATCCAAGTATTTCCAGTGTCTTGGCAACCAACGTGGCTAATTCAATAAGTCCAATAATTATCAAACGATAAATACTTGCATCAAATGTTGTCCATTTCACCAAAATTAGCATTCAAAAAACCAACAAAGAAGGTCAACAAAGAAGGTCCACTAGAAAGCAAATGCTTGAATGTATTCTAAGAAAATTTACCAACAGAGCTTGTCCTGTCTTAATTAAATGCCGCTTGGTAAACCTTACCCTTTTGAAAAACCTTCATTAGACTCATTACTACGATAACATACAATGACATCTTGAAAGAAACAAGACAAACCATTACGAACCTTAGCGAAAAAGAAACAAGTGCTTCAGTTTGAACGAAATTGGTTTACCAAATGCAAATTTAAATTGGCTGAACAGTACAAGAGTCACCGACAAAAAATACTGGTCTCTTTAGATTTACAAGGGCATCGTAAAAGTAAATTGAGGTAAAGGTGGGCAAATACTGTAGTTAACGAGGTACCCCTGACCGAAAAAAAAAGGCGAATCGCTGAAAGAAATTAGACTTAACGATTTTTTTTTAATGAAACTCCCTTTCTTGGTTTAATTGTTCTTTAGTTTTGGGGCACTTGTTTTTATTGGACATCTTATTTTACTTTCAGTGGTTTTGGTAATTGAAAGTTCTTTTATGTTAATTTGTGGTTTATTGTCAGTACTGCACAATTCAATAATAATCTTTATTACACAAAAAAGTGGTTAGAAAAATGTGTGAAGTCCCTGACTCCTGTGCTAGGTGATAGACTTGTGTTACAGGAACCAGTGCCCTCCCCCAAGAGAAGATATCACAGAATCTTATACAATAAGATTAACAAAATAAAACTATAGAACATTAAAAGATAAATTGAAAGCGTTTAAAAGAAGCCTGTAGTTTGAGTGTTTACGTGTGTGTTTGTGTCTATGTGTGAGCGTGTGTGTGTGTGTGTGTGTGTATGTACATATTTGTGTGTATGTGGGTGCCTGAGTGTGAATTAAATGAACAGGAAGGGTTTTCAGTCATCACAAATGAGATGTAAAATTGAGAGCCTTTGGCTGGGAATTGTCTATAAGAGTAAGGGAAAACTAAAGAAGCAATGGATGGACTGTTTGAGATTGGTATGACTAGAAAAGGATTGCTCATGAGTTGATAACCTATAGAAGAAAAAGACGCGGTGCTGCGCCGACCCTTAATAAATTGGGGTAATGGCAATAGAATGAATGAATATAAGTGCCGCAGTTTGTCAGTTTCTTTAACCAAAATGAAACTTTGCCTGACCGTAACCTAGAAAAAAACAAAGAAAAAAAAACGCTGAATTCAATATTATCAGATCCAGCGATTTCTTTTAGATTTATTGCAGTTTATAAGGTTCCTTGCTCATATGTCATGTGAGGATGGAACCTTACCTTACCGACCAAGAGTCACACGCTTGATTTTATATGTTCAATCATTATACCTAATTACCTACTAATAAAAACTTTATTAAAATTTTGTAATGTTTAAACAACACGTATGAATACTTTCATTAACACTAACAACGGGATATTTACTATTTATTTTGAGTTCCTTATATTTCGGCGTTGTTCACCAGGATCACGGATAAACCGTTTATCCGTGGTGTGTATACCGTTTTTAGTGTTTGACCATGTCAGTTTAAAAACTTATAAGGTAAAATACTTCTTTTCATAACTTTTAAATTCATCTACCTCTCTAATAGGTATTCCAATGTAACTACCTCTCAACTTCTACCGCATCAGCATTTCCCAAACAAATTACTCGTACTTTCCAAAAACAAAAAGGTTGAAAGTTGCAATTCATCAGGTCCACATTAGACTGGACATTGCCTTACAAAAAACTTGTGATTTACAACCAAAGTTCCCCTTTAATAGAATCAAGAGTGAATTTGGTACCGTTTCAGAAAACTTTTTCCTCCTAATGATAGCCATTGTGTCTGTCCCTTAGTTTTTTCCATTAGCACTCTTTAATTGAAAGTAAAAATTTCAGGAAGTTCTGTGCAATGGAGTTAACTAAAAAAGCGACTTCTTGGCATTATCTTTTTCATTTAAAATTGTAGGAAGTACGGCTGTCAGTTGCTGGCATTGCACGTAATGGTCTAGTTTTATGTTAGTGGGTTGGAGTGCTCTAATTAAGGGTGTCTCGTGGAGTTTCTTAAAAGTATTTTACTCTAGGATGTTGAATTTTTAAGAATTGTATTTAGAATACGTGACATCACCACCTCGTAGGGTACTGCTTTTGAAGCTTGAATGATTTTGTCAGAAGGGCGCTAAATAAACATTGGTAAAATTGTGTAAAAACCAAACCTAAACCGAAAAACCTTACTAAATTGCCTTACTAAAATTGTACAACCAACCATCCTCAAACGATAAGCTAAACGCACAAAAGCAAGCATCCAACGCCATCATTATCGTCACCCAGATTTGACACCACAGCAGGCGAAAGACAAACTCATTTAGCAGAAAATAAAGACAGCAGTACGACACTCGTAGACATCGCTTCACTAAAAAGTCCAGGAGTTCAATAGCGATTTAAAAACTCTTGACATATAATTTCTTCGATCTTCCTTACTAAAATTGTGCAACCAACTGTCCCAATACCAAAAGCTAAACGCACAAAAGCGAGAATCACACCATTCACACCGCCATCATTATCTCTGACGTCACCCAGATTAGACACCACCGCAGAAGAAAGACGAACGCATTTAGGAGAAAATAAAGACGACAGGGCGACACTCCGTTGCCATTTGCAGTCTCAGCTAACGACCGCATCATTAATCATACAAAACAGTGGCTGTCTCGCACTTGACTTGCTACGTAAGTTATTGTACGATATAAGCTACTGGCAGACCCAGATGCGTACTAAATTATGACGTCACGGGAGGATTTTGTTCTGTCTCTTGAATGCGTTTGGAATTTAAATGTTTCTTTAGATATTATAGTGTTATTAATGAAGAGTTTGAATATTGTTTTAGGGCTGATTTATGCTGCTACACTTTGTCTATAGCCAGCGTGCGGCGTTTGCACACCCGACAAGAATTCATGTTCGTTAAGTTTTGGATCCCTGCCTCGAACGTGGCACGGTTCGGCGCGGTCTGTAATGAATCAAACTTACTGTGAAGCTGAAGCTTACGTTCTAGCTACTGCATACGTAAAATTCATAAACGAAAAGTAGGTACAATTTCATTAAAACGACTTACAATAAACCACAATCATTATGCTTTGTATGGTTTTAAATACGAAAGTGTTCAAGTTCTTGTTTCTCATCCCACATAGGTCTGTCACTCTTTTGTGTCAAAAACTACGCCCAACAACTTGGCAAGTTATAAGGTTATAACAACAAAATAATTAATTTGTAATTTATAACAAATTTACTTTACTTGTCATGGTTATTACCCAGTAACGGGGCTGTGAAGGTCAGATAGGCAGTCGCTCCGTCTAAAATACTGGTATTCAGCTGTATCCAGTTCCAGTTACACTGGAAGCCGACTCCAACATAGTTGGCCAAAGGCTTGGAAAATGGTGAATACGGTTTCTGAAACTAAGCGACAGATTCCAATTAATGTCATCATTCAATCATTTAGTTTTTATTTGTCGTTCTCATTTCATTAATAAATAAAATAGCCACTATATAAAGTTTTTCATTACGCAAAACAAAAATTAAATAACAAGTCATATTAAAGATTAGTTTAACATTTAACATTCACCTAAAAGCAACAACTAACCTCACCTCTGATTAATTTAATTCAAAACTAACCTTGATTATAATCTTCTTAGCAAGTTTCAGCTGAAACTTTGTCTGAACAACTATGTTAATAGGCAGTGATAGTCGTGGAAAGAAGCTTAAATTAATTATAACTTATAACTACACTTCATAAAGATTCTTTGAAGGTGTAAATTAAACCATAGAAAGTTTAAAACTATTTTGTGGAACTTGGTTAAAGTAATATGTTTAGCAGAGGGCTGTGAGTGCCGTGACAGGCAAGGAAACTGAACTTATGAGAAAAAATGTCTTGTTGACAAATAAATGCCGTCTGGAGGTTGAAAGTCATCCCACGGGAACGTTCTATCGGGATAAAAAGTATCTTAACTGTCATTCAAAACAGAGTTATTTTCGCATAATAATATGTTCAACATTGGAATGGATATTTAAAGAACCTATACATACATACATAGTATAAAAATAAATTAAACTAAAAACAAAATCTTTAATAAAAAAATGCGTTTACAAATTTTAGTGTCCGTGCTATTAACCGTTCAGGAGTTCCTTCGTGAGGAGACGATCCTGGCTGCAGTATCAAGCCATGTCTATCATAAAAATGTGTACACCACTGTGTCACAAGAACCAAAGGTGTGTCCAAAATTTCAGCTCAACCGGTTGGGAAAAACTCGTTTGAAATTCAGTTGCAAGATTTGACCAATACATGCTAACTAACAAAGCAAGATTAATTAAAGCTTATAAAAATACATTGTTTGTAACGTAAACTTTTAAAAGACCATGAAAAACGAAAGGAAGTGTTTCTGATAGTCTCTAGCAGCCTTTGTTAACAACAGCATGTTAAAAAGTCATTAGGGGTCTCTGAAGACTAACAATCTAAGCTATTAGTCGGAACGCCCTATTTTCTTCAATAACAAGGGAATCGAATCAATTTGGTTCTCCTCTTCAATATATTCTCGGGCTCATTAATAATTCAGCTGTACTATCGACCAATTGAAAGTCTGAAGTCCGCAGGGGTACCTAAAATTAGCGTGTTGTTTTTCGTAGTTTAGGCAGCTGAAAGTGTAGGCGAGAATTCTTATAAAACTTTATTAACTGGTAATATAGAACCAAAGATTTAGGATTTTAAGTATGATTTTTTTGTAAGTCTGCCTCGTTAGTCGTCGTAAGGGCGACTGCTGATCATGAGGTCCTGGGTTCGATTCCCAGGTCGGGCAAAGTGTTATTGGATTTTTCCATCAGGCATTTCTCAGTAGCAGCCACGGAGACTGGATTTGTGTCTGGTTGATGGCAATAGGCTCGTCCCCTATTACATGGAACTTAAATATAACTGGCGCAATGTGGGTGTCCTAAGGGGGACACCCCTGCCTAACCCTTCGGAGATTACAGGCGTGATGTTATGTTACTTTGTAAGTAGGTATACTTATTTTAATTGCGGAAAACCCAATAAATTAATGCAACAAATAAATCTTTTGGCAAATTAATTAATTTATCTACATTGTATTATTTTCTAAATTATGCAGGTCAGATAGACACTCGCTCCATATAAAATACTGGTATTCAGCTACATCCAGTTCGACAGGAAGCCGATCTCAAGCAGTTGGAAAAAGGCTAGGCTGATGATAATTAACAGTAACTTATGGAATATTAAAAAGCCATTAATTGTTATATGCTTCGAATCAGACTCAATTAATAACTCTTTAGTTTAATTTCAACACTATTTTTACACCAATAAAGAACATAAAATCTGTACGCTTACCAAAAGAACGACGTCGCATCTCTATAGAAAGGTACCTTAAGTCGAGTCCCGGCTGCATCATTTAACGTGTTAATTGAAATAGATCCTAAACGCCATCTGTTGATGTCATGCGCAGTACGTCTAGTGGTTGATACAAAGGGGGCTGAAGTGGCTATGCAGGTAGACAAAATCTTCTATGGCACTATGGGTACTAGTGGCAACCATCAGTCTTTCTCCTGAGCCTTTTCTTGCTTGGATTGTGTTTTGTTTGCGACTGGATGTTTATATTGTTTTTATTTCAGCTAAAAATATCCAAAACTGGCTTTTGCTCGCGGCTTCGCCCGTGGGGTTCGGTAACTGTCCCAACAACTCACAAACTTTCGCAGATAAAATAGTTACGTTTAATTTTCGATTAGTTGATTGTTTTGTTTTCATTTTACTGTAAATAAGAGGCTTCTTTAAGAAATAAAAATCTCAAATTCATTAAGATCTATATCTACACTGCCAGACAACGCACAGCTTAAACTGCTATCTAGAAGCATGAATTCCCCTCTACAGTGTAGAAATATCAGACCTTCTCTAAAATTTCTCTTCCTTAGTTTGTTTTTTTTGTTTTCGACTGGTTATTTCGTTTATATGCGGACAAAATGATCCATTTTTTAGGGTTCCGTACCCAAAGGGTAAAACGAGACCCTATTACTAAAACTTCGTTGTCTGTCTGTCTGTCTGTCTGTCTGTCTCCAGGCTGTATCTCATAAACCGTGATAGCTAGAAAGCTGAAATTTTCACAAATGATGTATTACTATTGCCGCTATAACAACAAATACTAAAAATTAAAAAAAAAAAAATATTAAGGGGGGCCCCCATACAACAGATATGATTTTTTTGCCGTTTTTATAGATAATGGTACGGAACCCTTCGTGCGCAAGTCCGACTCGCACTTGGCCGGTTTTTTTTTTTAAATGGTAGGTATATCCTGTTCACGAACAATAATTACTTTAAAATGCGGTCATACTGAGTGGACCGGACTGCGGACTGGCTGCGAACTGAAAGATATTTAAGTACGTTACTTTATCTATCAAAGTTGAGGAGCTCTTGGTTTAATATTAACAGGCGCTCGGATCGATCGAGGTTAAGCCGTGCTTGCCTAGGTTGGTCTGTGGATGGGTGACCGTATTACGTACCGAGTTTTCTCCGTGCCGGCTGTCATTTGTACATCTTTGACAGTCGTTATGGGTAGTCAGTGGCCCGAAAGTCAGACAACCAGTCTTACCAAGGATATCGCATTACTCAGTTGACCAACTGGATTGTGGAGGTCAGATAAGATCTTTAGTCTTCGTCGGTTTGAAAAGAGAAAAGGAGAACGAAAAAGGATTCCGACACGAAAAGCGTAAACCAAACACAATTTCACATGTCATAAGTTGACCTATTTATTCTTTGTCGAGTGGTTAGTGCCTAACCTGGTGTCAGAGTTTTTATGCCACCCATGGGTCTCTGGGGATTTGACTTTACGTGTCATCGACAAATAGCTCTCAGGCATGCTGGTTTTGGCTCTCGGCCACCGTAGGCGCGGGCCTGTGGACGGCTAGCTCGCCGTCCGTCCGTCGTATGACGATGGGCAGGCCGTGTCGACGGCGCGTTCGTGTTCCACGCGCGCCTCAAAGAGATGTCAGCAAACGGGAGGGGCCCGCAAGGGCCGGTGCCTGCCAGGGCTGCGGGACTGTTCGAAAGAGATACCGCGGCCCTGGAACATAAAGGGCCAAAGAAGGAACATGGGTGGTTTTTAGTCAGTAAGAGTCTGACACTCCCTTCCGCTCCGCCCAGAGCGGGAGGAGTCATTTGATGATTTCCCACCATCCAAAAAAAAAAAAAAAAAGGCTTGCTGGTTTTCTCACTATGTTTTCCTTCACCGAAGTGATAATCATACAATACGCACATGAATCCGAAAAATCAGAGGTGCTTGGGTTCGAACTTGAGAACTTGAACTTTGTGGGCGCGTTCGTTGAGGCTGCATGCCAAGCACTACCTGAACGCGCCCCAAAAGGTGGTAGCCGTAAGGCTGATCCGTGGGTACCGCACGATCTCCCGCGAGGCGGCGAGCCTCCTTGCCGGATTGACGCCATGGGATCTGGAGGCCATAGTCCTCGCGCGCCTGCACGAGTGGCGCGCGGAGGTACAGCGCCGGGGGGTAACTCCGCTGCCGCGGCAAATTGTCGCGCAGCGGACAGACATCCGCCGTGATCTCATGGGGACATGGAGAGAGCGACTATCGCAACACCGTGCAGGGCACGCCACGATAGTGGCGATAAGTCCCCTCTTTGAGGAGTGGCTTGAGAGGCGCCACGGCGCCCTCACCTTCCGCCTGACGCAGGTCCTCGCCGGACACGGATGTTTCGGGAGGTACCTGCACCGAATCGGGCGGGAGGAAACGCCCGGGTGCTACTATTGCGAGGATCGCCCGGAGGACACGGTGGAGCACACCGTCGAGGTCTGTTCCGCTTGGGAGGGGCACCGCCGTGTCCTCGTAGCGGCGATTGGCGGCGGCGACCTCTCGCGCCCGGCCCTGGTTCAAGCCATGGTCCGGGGCGAGAGGGAATGGGAAGCCGTCGCCTCCTTCTGCGAAGCAGTCATGCTAGCGAAGGAGGCGGCGGAACGTGAGAGGGAGAGAGCCTCACGTCCCAGCCGCCGCGGGAGGAGAAGCACCGGGCGTCGGGGGCCACACCGTGATGGCTCTCGGCCACCGTAGGCGCGGGCCTGTGGACGGTGAGTAATGGGCTAGCTTGCCGTCCGTCCGTCGTATGGCGTCGGGCAGGCCGTGTCGACGGCGCGTTCGTGTTCCACGCGCGCCTCAAAGAGATGTCAGCAAACGGGAGGGGCCCGCAAGGGCCGATGCCTGCCAGGGCTGCGGGACTGTTCGAAAGAGATACCGCGGCACGGGAACATAAAGGGCCAAAGAAGGAACATGGGTGGTTTTTAGTCAGTAAGAGTCTGACACTCCCTTCCGCTCCGCCCAGAGCGGGAGGGGTCATTTGATGATAACCCACCAAAAAAAAAAAAAAAAGAACTTGAACTTGCCAATGACTTGGCAGTCTGTAGGTCACCACTAGGCATTGAAGTACGTTTCTAAATCACAAAACGTGAAAGCTGTGTTAAAAAGGCCTGCAATGATGCGGCGATTGGCGTCGGCGACCTCTCGCGTCCGGCCCTGGTTCAATCCATGGTCCGGACCGTGAGGGAATGGGAAGCCGTCACCTTCTTCTGCGAAGCAGTCATGCTAGCGAAGGAGGTGCCGGAACGTGGGAGGGAGAGAACCTCGCGTCCCAGCCGGCGCGGGCGACGCCCCTCGGCTCCACCGTAGGCGTGGGCCTGTGGACGGTGGCCGTCTTATGTCTACGAGCCGTGTCGACGGATTTTGCATACAGGTTCAGGTGGTCAGGTGTCATAACCGACATAGGGTAGGTACCTTTCATCCCGAAAAAAGTAACTATTCCCAAGGAAAACAACAATGACTGTTTTATGATAATAGATGGCGCCACGTGTCTTTCGAATCATGATTGAATTATATTTTTACAAGCAGAAAACAACCCGAAATGATTGTTAAATTCTAAATTACCGCGAGCGAAGCCGTGGGCAGCAGTTAGTTACACAATAAATACCATAATTATGTCCACAACTCCACACTATTATTACACATTACAACCTTTTTTTATCCACTTTGAATTTAACCCCTCAACGTCATACCCACTCCTCTTCATATATCACATACATAAGTATGGGAATTTTCCCTCTATATTTTTATGCGCATAACGGGCACAATTCCCCAACTAGAGAGCAAAGTTTCCCACTTCCCCAATGTTTAGTGACGGCATTACATCAAGTGAACGCCTGACGAAATCAGCGGTGCTATTGTGATGAACAATCGTTCTGATATAAGTTGCAGGAAAAGGATTTTCCTTTGCCGATTATTTCTAACAATACATATGTGTTTAAGGTGAATGAGAGGCATTGTGAGGGTTATGTTTGGATTTGGAGTGTTATCGGTTTTTGGGAATGATTGGTGTGAGAGAATTTTCTTGTAATAATCTCCGGGTTTACACGTGTTACGCTCATGGCTAAATAATAATAGCCGCTTGGATCAATTTTCCGGCTAAGCCGCGCTTGCCTATTTTAGTCTGTGCATGGGTAACCATGAGTTTCTTCCGTGCCTCGGAAGGCACGTTAGTGTTGGTCCCTGCTATCTTTCGTAGATCTTTGACAGCCGTTACAGGTAGTTACTGACCCGAAAGTCTGACAACCAGTCTTACCTAGGGGTACCGTTAGGACTGATCAAAGTGACCATCGCGCTAACAGGCTACCGTCGTCGCCGTGTCGTGTTCAGTTTGTTCGGCCATCTTAACCGACTGGTCGCGCCTACAGATCGCCTATTCACCTTCCGGGTTTCCAAAGAAAAGAGTGACATAAATGCGACCAATCACTTATGTAAGAACCCGTGGTTACAAATGCCCACGAAAACATAGGTTGACCATCCCAAAAGTATTACTCAATATCTCTAAAAAAAAAATAACTCACAATGACGCTGAATAGTGAATAATAACAATAAATTCAAAATGACACTATTTATTTCAAAATCACGTCAACAGCCCTAATCACTGCTAATATCGCTCAATATCTCAAAAACACTGACGCAAATCCAAACTATCGTGATTAAACCATAATTAAAGTTGGTCTGTTCTTGGCAAAGTTTCGGGGATCATCTAATCCAGGGTGACCTACGAAAATCCCGTTTAATATTCAGTGTCACACTTGAACTCATCCAGGGATTAGAACGTAATGCATGCCCGAGACGGCAGTCGCACCACTATTCGGTGCTTTACACTTAATAATGGTGGAAGGAATTGCTGCAAGAATCCAGCGCTTGAGAGTTTGGTGGTGCAGCGCTGGTAAAGTTACAGCGCTTTATTCTCATGATTGTTGTAATTTGTCTTGTCAGTGTTTGGTTTGTAGATTTAAACACAGTGCAAGTTTTCTGCAAGGATTTTCTGGTGCTCTAATGATTTTGACTTTGTAATTTTGATGAATAAACATTGAGTGAAATGCATCGAAAAATAAGATTGGTGCTTCAGATTTCGGCCATACTCCAAAAGAACCTTGTAGCGCTATACTTCCATACTTACCTGTCAAATTTATGTTCATTTTCATCAATAATGTCTGACTTTCAGCAATGAAGAAAAGAAGAATAATGTGTTGCTAAACCAGCAGCATTTTGATGAGGAATGATTAATTTTTACGGCGTGAGTACTCTGTTGTGACATACGTAATAACTCTAATGTGCAAAAACTTCTTCTCAACCGAAATATATTCGTGTCGCTACAGAATAGGGACGTCGACAAATCTGAGATATTAGACGCGATATAACTAGCTATCCGACGACTAAATTTAGTGCCTAGGTCGACTAACGTTCGAGCCATGAGAGACCAGAGTT
Source organism: Eurois occulta (assembly GCA_950022335.1). Lineage (NCBI taxonomy): Eukaryota > Metazoa > Arthropoda > Insecta > Lepidoptera > Noctuidae > Eurois > Eurois occulta. Next base: position 7,123,878 of record OX465492.1, on the reverse strand, counting down.
AGTACTGATAAATGTTGAGTGAGACTAATATGTGTATATTAATTATACCGTGCCAGTTGGGAGGTTGACATTGTGTCATGAGCTCGCTCGCTAATTTAGTTTGTGCTGCATTAGGCTTGCACTTTGCAGAAAGATTGTGAATCTACTCTTGGTGAATGATTAAGTCATCAGAAATAGAGTTTTTTTCATGTCGTGTAATTTTCGTTTTATCGTCATCAAAAGGTTACGACATGTTATATGATTAACTACCTGATACCCGGGACCATCATCAGCGTGAAATTATTTAAAAAATGTTACTTTTTGAATTGGATTTTGTTAACAATTTCAAGGGTTTAATTTTTTTCGGAGATTGACCACAACATGCAGACAGAAAGACATAAATATTGAAAAAAGGTTTTTTTTGTTATAAATAGGTAGGTACCTACCGTATATGGCATTCATTATATCTTTTATTTTGAAATTACAAACAGTTACTTAATTTTTTTTTGTTCTTTTTTTACCTATAGAGATTTATTCCTTTATTCATTTTTCTAACATGGAATTTACATTTTTAAATATTTTTAGGAAAAAAAATATAAAAATAGTATCCCACCGGCATCGGGAACAGGGTCCAAGCTACCGGTGGTCAGGGCTCTTGAGAGAGGCAGTTCTTCTGGACAGCTTAGGAGGTCTAAGCTGTCCAGAAGAACTGCCTTCTAAATCAAGCGCTTGATCCAGCTGCCCAACGAGAGCCTCCTCAGATGTTGGTCGAGGCTATTGGCTATTAAGCCATTGGCCGACACGACTATCAGTACAATGACTGCTGCAGTCACGCCCCACATGAGTTTCATTATTATTGCATTTGCACAATAATTGTCATTTTTTCTCTTTGTACTGACATAAAAGATGAAAAAGAAACTTCGAGTTATAGTTTTACTGGGATTTAAGATTTTTATTGATTTTTTTATTTATGATCATCACTGCAAGATACACAATATACACAGATAGACACCTTGGAATCTTATACAAGACTAGTTACTTAAATAAAAATTAAATTCTTCTAAAGGGAATCGCCCGTTTTTGGCCATGTACTTGCCCATCTATGTGATAAATACAATAAAATTATTAATTTTGCAACATAAATATTGCGGATATTAATCTGTTATAAAAATCCCGGAAAACAAAAGATGAATTATTTAAATCTCAGTTGTATATTGCAGTGTCTAATATTTCCGCTGTATCGGTCATGTCAATCTTGTCAAAATAGGGCTTGAAACCCTTATTGAAAAAAATCGATTTATTAAAATCCGGTTCCTGATAATCGATTTTTATTTCAATATTTTTTAACAATTAAAACAATATTTGTAAAATATCGATACATTTATCTTTTAATTATGTATCGTAATCAATAAACAACATGTTTGTTATTTTGTGTACTTCTAAATACAATTTTATACGACCTCTTTCAACGATTCCGTATTTTCGGTTTATTACAAACATATATTTTTCGATAAATAGATCTCACGTCCCATCCCTAATTCTCTTGTTTGTTGACATTTACGTACGTTGGCATTTCACACTTCGGTTTCACATTTCCATTTACAGTTTCTGATGTTCCACTAAGTTCTAGGTAAAAAATAATGGTTGTTTCGTTATCTACGATGTCAACCCTAATGCCTACCATTTGTTTCTATCTTGGGCATTACTTGGCCAAACCTTCTTTGCCAAGTGGGCATTTCCCTTTAAATTCTTTTTTTTTTTCTTATTTTTTTATTTTTCCTTGTGATGGATTTGTAAATTAAAAGGATTAACTCGGTGGTCTAGTGGTCGCAATCGCGACTGCTGAGCATAGGGTCCTGGGATCGATTCCAGGGTCGGGAAAATTCTTATTAGGTTTTTCTACCAGGATTTTTTCAGTACTAGCCACAGAGTCTGGACTTACCTGGTTGATGGCAATGGGCTTGCCCCTATTATATGTGACTTTAGCATAACTGGCGTAATGTGAGTGTACTATTAGGTACACCTCTGCCTAACCCTTCGGGGATTACAGGCGTGATGCTATTATGATTATGTAAATTAAAACTTACTTTACTAAACAACCTCCAAAATTTAGGTCAAAATAACATAACAAAGTTTCTAAATCCACGTAATCTCAAGTCTATAATATTTTGAATCTCTGCCAAAGACTTTGGACGTTTACCCATCAAACGCATGCCAAAATGCCGCAAATATAATAGTATGGGCCATAACGGCGTGCCTTGAATCCCAACGGATGATTAACTTAATACGTGTAATGAACATCGCCGTTTAAGTTAGGGTTGACGTGTGGTTTAAGCGTTTAGATATTGATCATGAAGTGACAGGTTAACTACATGATAACACCTCACCGGGTCTAGAAATATGATTTATTGAAAGAAAAGAAAGAAAGAAAAATTTTTTATTTGTCACAGGGGCGTGCATACAAAAATAAAGAAAATAACAATAATCGACGAGTTAATCGATCATAAATGTAGGGAACAGCTGATTTTTTTTTCGCGATTTCAGGTTTGGTCCCATAGTAAAAGTTGTTCATAATGATGTGTACAATGACCTCTTAAGAGGTTGCTGGTGTTTTACAAATAACCCTGTATATCCTCCCACTCAATACAATACAATAAATACTACAATGAATATAGTAAACAACTGTCTATTAAAACAAAATAGCAATCTCACTTCAAAAATCAGCTTTGTCAACTTGTTGCATAACCTCACTTTTACTAAATCTCTTACAACACAGCTCTCAGAATGCCAAAATCCGCAGAATTTTCAGTGATGGTTTGCCGGTTTGCTAATATATAAACTAATTAATGACACCACTTTCATCTTTTTACATTCAGGCCCAAGAATGTATGAAAGCGTATCAGTTTCTTTTTAAAAAGAAAAAAGCAATAGGTCTTAAATAGCCCTCCTTTTGGGCTTCACTGCAGTCGGGTAAAAAAGATGTAGAAGTTGAAAGCTCCTGGCCGGATACAGGTGCTACATTTGATACCTACATTCTTGGAGCCAAACAGCACATTTACATAGAAATTGAAAACGCAGGTAAAAAGTAGGTCTGCTGAATCGTATCCAATTATGGAATAATTTGTATCGGACAGGAATAATGCTAAAACAAACAAAGTACCCAGGATGTTTATCTTCTGATCAAAACAAAAACAAATCAGGGAAAATGAAACGTACCATAAACGAATGCCCAATGGAAAACCAAACATAGCCAATCGGCCTAATTGTGTAAGAACTCCGATATTTACATTTTCTTTCGGAAAAATAACATAGGCTATTTACTTTTGTTTATTTTCGGCCGTTCCTTCTCCGTCATATCAAATTATCCCACTGTCAGATATCGCGAAATGGATTTTCGGTTGTCAGAATCGGGAACATTTTCGCTGAAGTATCCCATTTGTTGTAGGCCGTGTTACAAAAAGGTTTGGTAGGCGTTTAATAGGTTATCGACCGGCTTATTTGGTCCTACACTAGGCCCCTAGGGGTACGTTAAGCTGATATTGGAGGAAAAAAACGGAGCAGTGTATAACTTTAGTTTTTTTTATGAGAACAAGAAGTATCTTAGAAAAGGTCTTCTTCAGTGCTTTAGTTTCATTCTTGAATTAGTCAAATTATTACTTCTGCATATAGGTAAGGAGGGAGAGGAAGGCCAAAGAAAAGATGGATGGATTGTGTGAGGAACGATATGAAAGAGATAGGAGTAAATGATGCTGTGACGACAGACTGACAGGGGAGAATAAAAGAAGAAAACGTGTTGCGCCGACCCCAAATAGAATGGGACAAGGGCAAGAAGATGATGACATAACACTAGAATAGCACAGCTAAAATAATCATTTGGATGTTTGCTTGAAGGACACTGACGGGGTGTTGTAGATGCATAATTTGGAAATTGTACTATAAACAAACAAGATGGCCCAAGCGCTAAAATATCCCTATACAACTACACAGATATTTCTTTAGTTACAGTTATTCGTTTTATAAACTGTATACCACGGTATCTTTATTACATCATTAATTAACCAGAAGAAATTACTGCAACCAAACACACCATCCATACGAAGCATAGACGCTCTAGTCCACTAAGCACAAGTTTTGGTTCAAACCGCGAACATTCGGCGAACTCGCCATACGTATTTCAACGTCCAACCTGCAATTATTCTACCGTCCAGAAATTATTAAACTCAGCAAGTAGGAATGAGACTTTGCACAAAAGGTTGGCACCAGTGTTCGCAACAATAATTGGTTTTCGGACCGCGTCGAGAAATTCAAAATGTACAGTCTTAAGCATAAACACCTTACAATTACGCAAGATTCGAAAGCGAAGAATATATCATAAAGTATGGATCGAAATGGTATGATGTTGCGATTTCACAAGTTTCTTTTTAAGTTGTGGTTTTAGGTTTAATTCCCAGGTCTGGCTAAGTGTGATGGGGTTTTTCGGTTAGGAGTTTCTCAGTAGCAGTTCACGGAGACTGGATTACACGGAACTTGTGAAATCAGGGTGTACTGTATACACTATCTGTCTAGCCCTTTGAGGATTACAGACGTACGTTGTTCATTGAAATTTTAAGATGTTTCAAACATATTTATTAAGAATAGAATAATAAGAATAAGAATAATTTATTTCAAAAAAGTAGGTATTACAAAAGTGTACATTTAGGTGCAGTAGTGTTATTTCTAAACAATTGTATAATTAGTGCTTATAAGTAAACTATAACTAAAATATATATAACTGTTGCAAGTTACGATAATGGCGAAATCAAATGTTAGGTAGCGACCTGCCTGATCTAGGTTTATTTAAACCTGTGTTTCAGGCCATCACTTTACAATGCATAATTTAATTAGGACAGGAAAATTTTAAAATAAAGTAAATCTAGGAACAAAAACGGTGAACATTAAAACTAACTTAATAACAATATGTACAACTAAATACGAGGAGATGACATATCAAATCAAACCAGGACTTCTAGAAGTTTTTCTGTGTCCGTGTAATTAAGCATCGCTAAATAATCCGATATTACAAAATTACATTTCCTATAACTTAGACTATAGAAGTTTAGTTTCTTGTTGAGTCTATTATACAGAAAAGGTCCTAAAAACACATAAAATCGACTAGCAAACGCATGTCTAGTTTGAGGCTTTGTGCAAACCAGGTCTTTTCTTCTCCTATCGGAAGGAACTGGGTCATAGGGAAGGGTAGAGTGCTGCTGTAGTATAATGTGAAGAATAAATAATTGCCGTACTGTGAGCACATTACATGCTTTGTAGAGCAGATGTGTAGGAAATCTAAACGGGCGAAAGGTAGCAACCTTTAGAATTGCTCTTTGAGCACGTTCTAGAGGGAGAAGAATCGAATTTCCCGCCCCCCCCCAGGATGTTATGCAATAGGTTAGAATAGACTGACACAACGCTAAATAAACCTGTTTTATTAATTTATAGTCGGCTACATTACGTAAATACTTAAAAACATAAATTAGTTTGCGCACTCTAGCACATAGTAACTCGATATGTTTACGGAAATTTAGATTGGAGTCAATAGTGACACCAAGATATTTCAAATGGTCAGCTTTTTCTAAAGTAGGGCAAGAACATGCAGTGTCAGCGTACGTGCTACAGGTATGCGCGTAAATTGTTTGGTTAGTAAGCGGTATGTTAGTATTTCTCATTGTAAATGAAATGTATTTTGTTTTATCAGCATTCAGGGTTAGAAGATTATTCTGGAGCCAATTAGATACAATGTTGAAACCATTCTGAGCATGTTCATAGGCCTCAGCCCTTGATTTAGCTGCAAATAACAGAGCAGTATCATCCGCATAAGACATTACAACACCATTTTTGAGTGTCAGGCTGCAAAGATCATTAATATAGACTAAAAATAATGTAGGACCTAGTATACTGCCTTGTGGAATTCCAAAACAAGTATTAGAATGATCAGAACTTGTAGTCGGACCAATTTTTACACATTGCTGTCGATCGTTAAGATAATCAGATAATAGTAGAAGCTGCGCTCCTCTTATCCCAAGTGATTCAAGCTTCTGCAAAAGAGTAGTGCAAGAAATAGTGTCAAAGGCCTTGGCAAGGTCTAGAAAAATACCCACTGTATGCATTCCACTATCCAGATTTGTAGAAATGTAATTAATCAATTTGTTTACTGCTTGGTTAGTTGATTTTTTAGGCCTAAACCCAAATTGATTATCTGAAAGTAGTTTGTTCTCTTCCAGATATTTTATCAGTCTACTGTTTATGATTTTTTCTAAGATTTTTGACAGTCCTGTTAGTACTGAAATGGGTCTGTAGTTATTCACACTCATTTTGTCTCCAGACTTAAAAATAGGTGTCACCACAGACTTTTTCAGCAATTTTGGAAATATCCCTTTAGATAAACAGAGCTGAAAGATGTGGGTAAGCGGAGGGGCCAGTAGGTGTTTAAATCTTTTAAGTACATTATTGGGTATATCATCCCACCCAGTTGCGCAAACATCCTTTAAGCCGTCTATTATTCTAACTACTTCGTTTACGTCCGTATCTAATAAAACAAAAGAATTTAACGTGGAAGATGGCCTAGTTGAGTTTTGAGAGGGAGGACGGCTAATATTTATGAATTTTTCAGCCAAGTTTTTACCAACGTTGATAAAATATTGGTTAACCTTATTTGTTGCTTCGGATGGGTTTATTTCTGTTAATAGTAAATCTAGCGGAGGTTCGGAATTTTTAGACCTTAATGTATTAGTTTTTATAAATTTCCACACAAGTTTGCTATTTTTCCCGCCTTCTCGAGTTCATTTTTATCGTACTGGTTTTTTTGTTTTTTCAAAAGATTATTACAGAAATTACGATATCTTTTATAGGTAACAGAAAGTATTACGTCATCAGGTGCAAGTTTGGATTTTAGGTGAAGTTTGTCTCTGTGTCTTATACAACGAACGAGACCTGGTGTGATCCACGGTTTAATACAACTATACTTTTTAGGGATTATCTTAGTGAATGTGTTTTTCCTTATTACGTATTGTAAAGAATTTATGAAATATTCTAAAGAAATATTTGCATCAACAGAATCATAAATAGGGTTAAAATTAATGCCGCGTATGTCACTTTCAAGGTTTGTCATATTGACTTTAGTGTAGCTACGCTCGCAGTTTTTTCTAGGTGAACTTATTTGCATTGTTAGTAAAACAGCTTGATGATCGGTAAGCGCAGAGTTAGTAACCAATGTTTTGGATGAATGTTTTGATTTTAGAATGACATGATCTAAGCAAGAACCGCTTTGGTGTGTGGGGTAATAGTGAGCTGGTAAAAGTCCATGAAATGCACAAATATTTAAATAATTGTGTGTATGGGTATCGTGATTCCCGGAGGAAATGTTTATGTTGATATCTCCTACGAGTATTATGTTTTTGAAAATACTTACGGTTTTTAAGTTAGTTTCGAGTGAGTCCAAAAATCTGTCGATATTATGAGAGGGAGGCCTATAAATAGCCATGACTACTGTATCGGGAATAATTTTAATGAATAAGCAATTACTGTCTTGGGATGGTGGTTCTTCTTTAATAGTTCGTAAATTATTTTTAACATAAACTACAACTCCGTCGTTTTGGTTGATGTTTCTGTCTGTTTTATATGAATAAAAACCGTTCAGAGATGGTAAGTTGACTGTCTGTTTTGACAACCAACATTCTGTTAGTACGATAATATCACAGCTTATGTCAAGACTTTGTAAAAACACTTCAAAACCATCCATATTTCGGTTTATGCTGCGAATATTTTGTGTAAGCAAGGTAAGCGATTTGTCACCAGAACGAAGAAGGTATTTACAGTCCTCAACATTACAGATCTTGGATTCAGACACAGTAAAACTATCTAGATCACTGATTAGCTGATTGCTCATGATACTTACAAACTAAGAAGAAATACAAATAAATAAGCTATCTGTTTGTGTGCCTACTAAAAATAATAGACTGTGGCGCTCTTAGGCGCCCTCATAATCTATTGAGTTGATGTAGTTGGTCTCTGCATATTTACGTGCCGGGCAACTTACATCACCGGTTGGATGGTCACATTTCCTCTTGAATTTTTTGCACGTCGCACACTGTGGGGGAGAAGATTTGCTAGTGCATTCCTTCACTGAGTGTCCCGTCTCTGCACAGTGGTTGCAAGTAGGACTCGTTTCACGGCAAAACTTAGCTGCGTGGCCGAACTGCTGGCAATTGTAGCACCTGGTGACGATCGTAAAATCTCTTACCGGGCATGAGGTCCAATTTATAAAAATTCTGTTTTGGTTTACCAGCATTTTTCTTATGCCAGCGGGTACTTCCAGAATGTAGTTGCAGGTAGGAAGGCCTTTCTTACCCGATTTATGGCTCAGTTTAATAGTCTCAAGGAAGGAGTCACGTGTTGTATTCGGCAATTTATCTGATAAGTTTTGCTCGTAAATACAGTCAAATACCTCCTTCTCAGTAAGGGCTACGGGAACACCAATGACAGTAATCCTAGGTCGTCGTTTAGAAGGTTCTTCTATTGTGAGGCCTGAGGTGAATATCTTCTCCGATTTCTTCAATTTATCTATATCGCCTTTATTTTCAGTGCTAATTAGTACTCCCCCATTTTTCACTTTTTTCAGGCCACGTACGTGAAGTTTGAGTTGCTCGGGGGATATTAACTTTTGAACAAGTGACTTGGTGTCGTCACTTGTTTTAGTTTTATCGCTGGGATAGATGGCGATTGCACTCAAGTTTGCAGGACGGATGAAATTGTCGGAGCCTTTCTTCACCATGTTGGCATAGGAATTGCTAGGCGTATTCAGCTTCGACTCAATAACCTCTTTAAACTGGTCCAGAGAGTTCGCCATATTCTTCTGAAGCTGTAAGTGCTGGACAGTACTGTGGGACTGGATCATTTTCTGCTTTATCGATTGGTAAAGGACAGCCATCTGAGAAGTCCCACTTTGGACCTTACGGCAAAGATTTACAACACGTTGCTTCTGGTCCGAGTTCATTTTTCCTTCACCAACAATAGTGCAGACTTCGGTCAGAATGCCATCAATAGATAGCAACCACTTCTGGATCTCTGGCGTGCTGACAATTTCACTCGGCAAGAAATTCTCCTCAGGTGCTGGTACAGGTGGTGGTGGATTTGGTTCACTCGAGGGCAATTCTCCGGTAGGCGTGGGCGGAGGACTTCGTCGTAGTAATTGGCTGCGGGCCCCAAAAGGGCTCGATCCTGGGTTAGACATACTAACCGCAACACTTTATTTATTGTCAATAGAAATTAATATAATTTAGTTCATCTTGCACATAAAAGTACAATAGTCAGACACTAAGTCACAGGTGACCCACTTTACTTTGTTTTTAATTGACGCCACAAATAATTACTGATGTTTGTCGTAATTGTTTATGATATTTCATTTAAGCAAGTACAGAAAAACACGTCCGCTTAGGCTCGCATCTCGTAAAGCGATCCAAAAAATATTATTATAATATTAAATCGAATATCATGAAATAAGTCTGTTTATTATGTTGTAATCGACATTTCAAGAGAAAATCGCCTTTGAATTCTGGGTATTTTTAAGTTATTTATGCTCACGACTGTACGGTTATAACGTTTTAACAGACGGCTACGTGGGGACAGTTTGTTTGTTCGTTAACTTTCCAACGTTTAATAGGAACTGTCTTAATCTGTCGCCTTGAGTTTCAAAGTTTGGGTTTCGGTACCGGTTTTAATCTAAAGTTTATGTGCGTTGCGTTGTTTCTGTTTCATATTTTGTGGTAATTAAATTTGATTCACTGGTTTTAGTTAGGGGCTCGTGGCAAAATAATAACAGCCGCTCAGATCGATCTTTAGGTTAAGCCATGTTTGCCTAGGCAAACACGGCTTAACCTAAAGATCTGTGGATGGGTTGGCTGGTAAATATCTGTGTTGGTCTGTGGATGGGTAACCACTCATTACATACCGAGTTTCCTCCGTGCCTCGGAAAGCTCGTTAAGTCGTTGGTCTCGGCTGTCATTTGTAGATCTTTGGCAGTCGTTACAGGTAGTGAGTGCCCCAAAAAGTCTGACAACCAGTCCTACCAAGGGGTGTAATATTACCCAGTACTAATTGGGTTGTGGAGGTCAGATACGCAGTCGCTCCATGTAAAATGCTGGTGTTCAGCTGCATCCGGTTAGACCGGCTAGCCTTTTCCCAACTCTGTTAGGGTCGGCACCCTAACAGAGTTGGGAAAAGGCTCGGCATTAGGCTAGGTTTTGGTTAGGGGAAGAAATTGATGTGATGATTTAATTCGGGTGTCTGTTTTTGGTACTTTTTGTGTTTAAATAAGTATTTTGATTTTGCCAAGATACATAAGTAATATGAAAAGCACGTGATTCAGGATATACTTAAGTGATACTCTGAAAATTTATTCATACAAAAATTAAGGTTATTATTGCAAGTTAAACAGAAATAACGAAAATTTGTGTATTCTATTCCCCTGATTGTTTACAATTTTCTTATACCAATAACTAAGAAGCAGTAAACAAATATGTTAAACAGTCATTTTATTTAAGCTAAGTAATGTAAGTACATAACAGATACTATCTAACTATCTACAAAACACCAAAGATCTAATCAGGAAGCAAACCGTATCGCAGAAATTAGCCGAATTAATTTTGATCCGCGAGGAATTTAATACAGAATCCATCCGGAGGCATTCTCGTTCTATAATTACGACGTCCCGGATGAAATTTATGAAGTGAATTTTCTGTGACCCTGTTCCGGGATATAGTGATGGTCGACACCGGGATTTTCGAGGGATTTTTAGGTCCTCCTATCTGTTTTTGAGGCTTCCCGCTGCGGTGGAATTCCAATTTTTGACGGCATGCCCTGGTATTTTTCAATCTTGTTGCCATAGCTATCTGTTGTGCTGGGAAATATTTTACGACGCGCTAATTAATATCTAGACACTATAAGAATATTTTTTTATTGATTAGGTATCGGAAACTTTATTTTGTACTACAAAATTCCGTTCATGGTCATCCCAGGCGTCTCGGTTATCCCGGTTATATTCTATATTGGTCTTGACAACACTATTACGGGAAAAGCCAGGGGTCCTGATACCAGCAAATTGAATTCCAGTGCAGCCAACTTCAAAATTTATCTTTTAACCTTTATTTTTATTTGTTGTTTATCTGTGGTCAACAAGGTTCGAGTGCTGTTAAAATAATTGATTCTGGAATTTATTGAATGTTTTTCGACCAATTCTCTTTTTGAATTTTGGTCACATGCTGCCTGAGTGGAATATTTTGTACTTTTGCAATGCTCGGATTTTATTACTGGTATTTTGTCAATGGGCATTGTCATTAAAATCCAATTTATATATTTTAGTTTTCGTTGTTAAAATATAGTATTTTAAGAAACTAATTTGAATATAATATACTAATTTGAAACTAATTAGAACATTTTTTTAATTCAATGGCTTGTTTCATATAAATTAAATTAAATTTTTTTAGGGCAGGTATTGTCGTCACTGACTGAATAAATTCCTTTGCACATTCAACTATTTATCACGTAAATGACTGTTTGTTTTTTAATGGTTAATCCACATGAAGCTCGCGCAGATCCCGCGTGTCTGAACGACCCCAAGTCGTTCAGACACGCGGGAACTGCGCGATTGCAAATCATGCGGTGTGGAACCGCAAAATTTTATTGTGTTGTGTATTCAAACAGCGGCGGTTAGTAAGCGATTGGCGTGCACAGCTAGCGTCACTTTGGAAATAGAAGTTGCCGAAAATATTATTCTGTTTAAATACTATGTGGTTGTTAAAAAAAGAAAAGAAGAAGACATTATGGGGTGCATCCAATATTAAGTGGCCTACTACACGTCAAATTCGTTACGTTAAATCCTAAATTAAGAATGTTTAGGGATTTTCTTTTTTGACTAAAATTATGAAAATGAAGATCTAAAATTGCAGGTCTTTTCATTATTTCGTCAATAAATAATTCAGTGCGTGCTCTTATTGTGACTTACAAATCGTGCGGTGACCAACGCAACTGGACGCTGAATAGAATTTGCTTGACTAACCGCACGGTAACGTCTGAATGATGAATTGATGACTTAAACCGCGCGGTCCCCGCCGTGTCTGAACGCAGGCTTAAGCGTATTTCACGATATTCCTTTTCGTCATTGAAGGTCAAATAAAGTTAACAACAAATCTCCAAAAATATAAATGAACAGGGAGTATTCGCCATTGTCGTTTGCTTATAAAATGATTAGTTGATAAACTGACAATCTGTTTAATTCATTTAAGTTAAAATTCAGCACGAAATTATTCTCGAAGTACAAAATTAGATGAGCGTGAGAATTCCCCAACTCACTTACTTAGTGACTCATAAAAATATAATTGCATTTCGTAAATTCTTGTCTGCACTTTCACACGGGACGGCATTATGCACCGAGATAACTAGATTTTCGTCTTTTCTTACAAATTTCGCTTAAAACCAACGAACAGAATATTTTAGACTTAATGAAAATTCTCGAATAACATCTTCTGCCTGTGTCTGAGCCACTATCTAAATTGAATATACTGCATAGTCTTTACAATGCCTTTAAGCCAACAGCAAGCTTTTTCGAACTGAGTGAAATCCTCTTTACCCCATTTTTTCGTGTTTCAGAAACAACATGGCGCGTGTTTGATACAATTTCAGTGTTTATTCTCGCTGTTTTTTTAAGAGGCGGATTAAACTAATATGGTTTGTTTTAACTGGGCTTTAATTTACTGAAATGTGGGATTAAAATTGTGTATTTTTTGGGGTTCCGTACCCGAAGGATAACCAACGGAACCCGATTACTAAGCCTCCACTGTCCGTCCGTCCGTCCGTCTGTCTGTCAGCGGGCTGTATCTCATAATCCGTAATAGGTAGACAGTTGATTTTTTTCACAAAATGTGTATTTCTGTTGCATCTACAACAAAATAAAAGTAAATTAATAAAAAAAGTAAGTCAAATACATAAACCTCCTTTTGGGCTTTGCCACAGTCTATAAAAATTAGAGATTTAGGGTGCCATATTGTGTAGTTCCAAATTTTTGTTTTTCTTCCAATACCAGAGTGGGATATCTAAATGAAGGTTGAAAAGGTGATTACAAAAATATATGCAACTTATGCGTTTAAAAGTAAATCGAAGTGAATAATAAAAAGAAAAAAAAATCGCATATAATTAAAAAAAAAAACTTAAATCGTCTGCAAAATCATTCACGTTACTAAACTAAAAACCCGGAAAAATGTTGGGGCCCATTTGAATATAAAATTATGAAAATGGAATGGGGCCCCGACTGCTTCCAACTTTTGTTCAATTTAAAATGTGCATTTTTTTTGCTTTTCCGGTTTTTCAGTCGGGTATTTTTCCAATTTTAATAAGAACGAATGAGAACTACTAGTTCCTAGTTGTTACAATGTAAGTAGGCAAATGAAATAGTCTTATTATTTCATTTTGTATTTTATAGCATTCTCTGTAAATATTCGCTCAGTTAGAGTAAGTAGTTTTAGTGCTTAGTCCGTTTATTTTTTTTTAATATATCAAACAGGCTTGCGTTTTGCCACAACTAGCCTGATGTGAAGCGATGACACGGCCTAGGGTGGAGCACGCTTGCCTAGAAGAAACCGATTCACTCGAACTTTGTATAGATCCAGATTATAATGATCAAGGAAAAGAGAAGTCGGCAATTTCATATTTTTTTTCTGAGCGCTTGCATTTTCTTAGTAGGTATAAGATATTCAATTTAGGGAGTCGCTCCATGAAAAATACTTGTATTAAGCTGCATCTGGTAAGACTCCATCATAATTGGGAAAAGGCTAGGCAAATGATGAGACCATAACAAATAATGGTTAAGTCAGCAATCATATTAAATTAAGTTCCGATTCACGAACGTCTTTGTACTCAACTGAAAGCTAGACGCTGACAGCTAAACTATTGCGTCTGTATCTCGAAAATAAAGTTCAATAACTCCATAAAATCTTGAAGCTTAAACAATCGCACTCACACAGTGTTAGTAATAGCTTTGCATAAAAATAATTAAGAAGCTAAACCATAAACAAGCTTAATGAGCGTCATTGAAGGAGAACCAAAGTTTCCCTAAGATTTTGAGTTTCAAGAACTCTCTAAGAAAATAAACTTAAGACTCATTAACGCTAGTCCATAAAGTATAAGGAAAACTGACTAATCCGCCATTATATCACAAAGACGGGTGTCGTATGTTTTTAATTAACTTTAGAGTTAATTGATTCGAAAAGTTAGAATGTTATAGTTCAGGGTTGAATGTGTTGTGATGTGAGCAGTTTTGGATGAATTTTCAGGTTTTAATTTTAAATATAAAAGACAAGGTTTATTGACTAAATTTAAATTCATTTATTTCAGGTACATACCCCATTTTAGAAACATTATTAAATTATTCAATAATAATAAATAAATACAAAATCACATACAAATAAGTACAATATAAATACAAATCAAAACCAATTAATTAATAATGACAATAAATCACATTCAATCATTACTTCATTAGTCTCTTAAGTCGTCATCGTCGCGTCGTCGTCATGTTTGTCGTCGTTTTTGTCTCTTAGTCTTATTTAGGTGTTATTTTTACATAACTGCAAGATTTTTTCTATAGAGTAGGCACCTTTTTTGAGACTACTATTTTTAAAATCGTTATATAGTTTAACTACAAACTCATTTGAATTTTTTGGAGCAAAAACTCAACGTAACTAAAAACACAGTAGCTCAGTTAGCAGTTCCTGAAGAAACTCGGTTTTGAAGTAGAAACATCAAGAAGAAAATACTAAAAAGAAGGTACATGAAAAATTTTCTTTTTTGCAACTTACGCATCACCCCCTTGTTTCAAATATGCCATTACAAATTTTAACCAACACAAAGCCTTTCTACTAGAATTTCAACTTCAAACAACCTAGAGACAACACACCAACCATCATAGAATCCCACACAATCCAACAACAAAAAAGAACCTTGCCAAACTGCACAGACCTCAAAAGCTAAAAAAACTCACACAGTCGTGCACGATTCTCCCGCATGGTCGCATCTTATCCTACAAAAGCGATGTTTACTGAACTAAAGAGCCTCTGCATTTTTTAGTCTGCACGTCAGATGCACCGCCTCTCATAATGCGAACTAACTTTACCGACATACTCGTGTCCTGTAGAGTTTTAGAGTTCTTTAGTAAAATTTAGGTACACACTTACGTATTACGTATGACGAAATTTTGAGAGGCTCTTTGACTTTGTCTGTTTGTCTGTCTCAAATTCTAGAAATAAAATTATAAACGAACATTTTGATATATTTTAACTGTAGCCAAAACGTAGGTAGCGATGAATTTTGTGATGGTCTGGCAAATAATTAGAACAGACAGAATGTAAATAGTTTAATATAAAAGAAAGTTCAAAGTTCTTCATTGAAACGCTTTTGAAAATAAAATTTTAATGAGTTTGATAAGTAAAAAAAATCAGCTGTTCCATACATTTTGACCGCGTAGGTATTGCACTTTTGTAGGAAACAGCTGTACGAGTACTGAATACGTGGTAACCGTTTTCGCGTCGGTGTGCCTTCCACCCCGTATTTTTTTTTCATTTACGTGATAAAGAGTTTTTTTATTCTAAGTCACCTGTAACCGTTTTTAAGTAAATCCCTTCTGATCAAGAACTTTTTTAGGACCAATGAGTTTTTAAACCTTTAAATTATCATCTGCCTAGCCTTTTCCCAACTATGTTGGAGTCGGCTTCCAGTTTAACCGGACGCAGCATAATACCAGTATTTTACATGTAGCGACTGCCAATCTGACCTCCACAACCCAGTTAGTACTGGGTGATTATCACGATACCCGTTGGTAAGACTGGTTGTCAGACTTTCGGGTCACTGACTACCTGTAACGACTGTCAAAGATCTACAAATGACAGCCGGGACCAACGGCATAACGTGCTTTCCGAGGCACGGAGGAAACTCGGTATTTAATGGGTGTGGTAACCCATCCTCAGACCAACCGAAGCAAGCACGGCTTAACCTAAAAATTGACCCGAGCGGCTGTTATTATTTAGCCACGAGCTCCTCCTCCTCCAATTTTTAAACCATTAAATCAATGTTGAATACTGAATAAGGCTCAAGAAGATTATTACTGTTATTTGTGAGAAAAATCTAAGGCATATTTAAGGGCAAATGCCCTGTAATTCCACACATGCAAACTAGCAATTATATACCCATTCATCAAACATAACCATATCTCGATAATTATTGATTCCAACATACATGATCGACCTTATCACACAATCTAGTCGTACATTACCCAGATACGCGTACATTGTACATGTACACGTTCGTTTAACTATTAATTGGTGCAGTCCACATAATTGGATTAAGTTGTATTCAATTATGTTGCTCTAATGCTGCGGCGACATTATTGCTGATTCAATTAATTGCATATTAACAGTGAATGTAACGTCGGATAACAAAAGAATTATGTGTGCTGTTATTTGTAATTTTGAATCCATTAAATATAGATATTTTATTACCAAAAAAAGTATGATTCATTAGCTATAAAAGAAAGAAAGAAGAAAAAAATACATTTATTTGGCACATGCTAGAAGTACACACATTAAATAACAAAAATAATACAAGAAAAAAAAATCGCTATAAATTTTTGTGTTGTTAGCTGTATACCACATAAATAAAATAAATTAAATCCTAACTATATAAAGAATTATATTTAAATATATTAATATTATAAATGTGAATTAAGTAAGTTTGTGTTTGTTTGTTACCTTTTCACGCCTAAACCACTGAACCGATCATCCTGAAATTTTGCATATACATATAGGGTACCTTTCATCTCGAAAACAAGCACTGTTTCGTTAAACTTTATTGTTGTATACCTACAACAATAACGTTCTTATGATAATAGATGACGCCACGTGTCTTTAGAATCATGATTGACTTATACAGTTATAGAAACTTTAGTAGTGTGTTAAGATTTTAATGATCAAATTCTAAATTAACGCGAGCGAAGCCGCAGGCAAAAGCTACTAAAAAATAAACTTAAAACTAAACAAAAAATGTAACACTGTGTGCCTCACGGCTGCGCCAAATAGACCCAGTTCAGCAAAATGTCCGGCAAATAGTGCCTGCCAGATTTTAAATCGTACTTAATTTTAATAAGTGTTTTGGGATAAAGCTCTATCTATGTACGAAGCATATAGCTACTGGCTACTTTTCTAAGATTACCAATATCAAATCGAGGACACTAACATCCTTAACTGTTCCAGGTAGAGATAATCAAGCATTTAAATGACAAATAATTATAGTAAACATGGACATTTTTAATTTTCAGACCCAAATTCCTGTCCTCTTAATCCCTTTGCTAATTAACCGCGGTCAACTTGGGGTGCATGTAATTAAAGATTAAATTATTTGATAAGCTTAACTGAGATTTAAGCAATGAAGCTTAAATATCATTTGTTTGATAAGCTAAGTGAAGATGTAAGCGATTAGGCACACAATTTGTAATTCAGCTCACGTCACGTTTGGACATTAGTATGTGTGCTTGGGGACGACTTCGTAAGCTGAAGACTTGAGCTATAATACTCGTAATAAATCTAAGTTGAACTTACGAAATAAAATTAGTCAAGTCTTGCGTAAGTTAAAGCACCGTCGCTGACCATCGGTGATCAAACATACAATTTTAAAAAACAAAATGACTAGCCATACTTGAGGTTTCCAAAAAAAACTATAGATGGTCGGTGTGAAGGATGATATGGCTAGAAAGAAGGTGCCTGTTAAGCTGATGATGATAAAAAGAGAAGTATGAAAGAATAAAACACGCTGCGCCGACGCCAAATACATTGGGATAAGGGCAGGAGAATGATTAAGATATTCAGTGATTTTTTTTATCATTTCTTGTACTTGCTACACATATATGTAGCAATAGAGGAAAACCCGCACCGAGGCTTTCGTATAAACTTGTAGGTATTTTGTTATTAAACTACATATTTACGGTTTTCAGATTTTTACCTTTACATGTGCTGTAAGACATTGCTACTTGCCAAATTTCATGATTCTAAGTCAACGGGAAGTATCCATGAAGTATCCTATAAATTTTGATTCCCTTATGAGTGTCGAAATAAACGTTTTATGTGGCATTTAAACGGCCGTATCTTTTTTTAACGTTAACTTTTAGAAGTTTTATTTTTTCACAGCTTCAAGGGACTGTAGACTTGGGCGCCCTGCGGACTCTCCGTCCGCATACCGGCCCATTGTGTTGCTCGACGAGGTGGGCAAGCTCTTCGAAAGAGTAATTGCAAACCGCCTCGCCGGGCACCTTGCGGGGATTGGGCCGGATCTTGCGGACAACCAGTTTGGTTTCCGCAAGGGGCGCTCGACGGTGGACGCCATCATGCGCGTGAGAGCCCTCACGACGGGGGATGCGGTGTCCAGGGGTGGGGTCGTCTTGGCGGTGTCTCTCGACATCGCCAACGCGTTCAACTCCATGCCCTGGAGCTGCATTACGGAGGCACTCCGGTATCACCGGGTACCGACCTACCTTCGTCGTGTGGTCGGGGACTACCTGACGGACAGGTACGTCATATACCCTGGTCACAACGGAGAGTGGAACCGGCGAGAGATGTCGTGCGGTGTTCCAAAGGGATCGGTTCTGGGGCCGCCCTTGTGGAACATCGGCTACGACTGGGTGCTGCGTGCCGACCTCCCTAGCGGCGTCAGCGTAGTCTGCTACGCTGACGACACGCTGGTGCTGGCGCAGGGGAGGTCGCATGAGGCGGCGGCCGAATTGATGACACGCGGGGTTGCGATAGTCGTTGAGAGGATCCGGCAGTTGGGTCTCGAGGTGGCACTGCACAAGTCCGAGGCCATGTGCTTTCATGGGCCTCGGAGCGCGCCACCGTCGGGATCCATACTCACGGTAGGAGGGGTTCCCGTCGGCGTCGAGTCGACGTTGAGGTACCTCGGACTCGTCCTCGACAGCCGATGGAACTTCGTGGAGCATTTCCGACGTTTGGCTCCCAGACTGGAAAAGGCCGGGGCTGCTTTCAAGCGGCTCCTGCCCAACCTGAGGGGGCCAAACGCCTCCTGCCGGAGGCTCTATGCGGGGATCTTGCGGTCCATGGCCCTATACGGGGCCCCGGTGTGGACGCGTTCGCTGAGGCTGCGTGCAAAGCACTACCTGAACGCGCCCCAAAAGGTGGTAGCCGTAAGGCTGATCCGTGGGTACCGCACGATCTCCCGCGAGGCGGCGAGCCTCCTTGCCGGATTGCCGCCATGGGATCTGGAGGCCATAGTCCTCGCGCGCCTGCACGAGTGGCGCGCGGAGGTACAGAGCCGGGGGGTAACTCCGCTGCCGCGGCATATTGTCGCGCGGCGGACAGACCTCCGCCGTGATCTCATGGCGACATGGAGAGAGCGACTATCGCAACCCCGTTCAGGGCACGCCACGATAGTGGCGGTAAGTCCCCTCTTTGAGGAGTGGCTAGGGAGGCGCCACGGCGCCCTCACCTTCCGCCTGACGCAGGTCCTCACCGGACACGGGTGCTTCGGGAGGTACCTGCACCGAATCGGGCGGGAGGAAACGTCCGGGTGCTACAATTGCGAGGATCGACCGGAGGACACGGTGGAGCACACCGTGGAGGTCTGCTCTGCTTGGGCGGAGCACCGCCGTGTCCTCGTAGCGGCGATTGGCGGCGGCGACCTCTCGCGTCCGGCCCTGGTTCAAGCCATGGTCCGGGGCGAGAGGGAATGGGAAGCCGTCGCCTCCTTCTGCGAAGCAGTCATGCTAGCGAAGGAGGCGGCGGAACGTGAGAGGGAGAGAACCTCCTCACGTCCCAGCCGCCGCGGGAGAAGCACCGGGCGTCGGGGGCCACGCCGTGATGGCTCTCGGCCACCGTAGGCGCGGGCCTGTGGACGGCGAGTAATGGGCTAGCTCGCCGTCCGTCCATCGTATGACGACGGGCAGGCCGTGTCGACGGCGCGTTCGTGTTCCACGCGCGCCTCAAAGAGATGTCAGCAAACGGGAGGGGCCCGCAAGGGCCGGTGCCTGCCAGGGCTGCGGGACTGTTCGAAAGAGATACCGCGGCCCTGGAACATAAAGGGCCAATGAAGGAACATGGGTGTTTTTTAGTCAGTAAGAGTCTGACACTCCCTTCCGCTCCGCCCAGAGCGGGAGGAGTCATTTGATGATTTCTCACCGCCCAAAAAAAAAAAAAAAAAAAGGGACTGTAGACTTGAGTATCTAATTATATTAATTTCAACTCGATACCTTTACGCGTTCCCGAGATAAAGGGTCTTGACAGACAGACCGACAGACACACTTTACAACTGTGCTAAAACAGTATTTTTCAACCATTAATTTAGTAGAAAACTGAAGACTTTTCCTACAACTTCTCAAGTCAACAGTTTACGAACTCTTCTGGTACAAAAGTGCATCGTAACGACGCGCGACGTGAGCTAACGAGCGATCGTTACACCACGTGCTCTTGGCGATATTACCGAGAAAAAGATTGGTACAGAAGGCCATTTTCATACAAATATGGCGGTTTTCACACGACACTGCCCGTCCGCACGGTCGTGCGATAAAGCGAATCTCACTTTGCATTGAATGAATACCTAAATAAATGAATAAATTTATTTTATTTCGAACACCAAAAGATCCGTAGAGGTAACCTAATATTAAATAACTTATTGTCTGGTGTTGTTACCAAACTAACAATTAAACTCTGCACAAGAAAAAATACAATTGGAGAGCTATAGCTGCAGTTGTGGCTTTTACGAAATCTGTTGAAGCCTAATACACGTATACCGCCAGACCGCGCGGACGAGCGACGCCTACCGCCTCTCCGCGCGGTGCACTGAAAATCTAGTTCGCCGCCTCCACCCGACTGCGCGGAAGAGCGGTTTCGTGTCAGAATCGCCTAAGGCAATCGTTTGCAGACATAGCTGCCTGACCTACGGTAATCTTGATCGAATGAACGACTATGACAATCGAAAAACGGGAAGGCGCCCTCTGTAGACGCCACGACGCATTCAGGTTCGCTGAATAAAATAAACACGGCAATCGCGTGTTCGCGGAAGTCTGAAAACCAGTCTTATCAAAGACAGTAACTGAATCTTACAATCAGTAATTGGGTGGTGGCAGTCCGGTCACTCCAGCTAACTATAAAATACTGGTATTCAGCTGCACCTGGTTGGACTGGAAGCCGATCTCAACGTACTTGCAAAAAGGCTACTCAGACGATGATGGTCGCAACGACAACGCGGGCTTGTCTGTGTGCGAATTTTCGCTCGTTGTACGATACCGTCCTTCTGTATTTATGATACTCACACGGACAATGTCACATAACATCTGTGTAATGTCGCTAACGTGGGTTACGTCCAAACGCTCTTCTAATGTAATTCGATGTAGTTGCAGTAGCTACCTATTTACGACAACCATTGTGACCGATGAGATTTCTGATAGGCAAAACTTAGCAACTTTGATTCAAAATTTATTTCATCCCCTTTTTAGGGTTCCGTAGCCGAATGGTAAAAAACGGAACCCTTATAGATTCGTCATGTCTGTCTGTCCGTATATCACAGCCATTTTATTCCAAAACTATTAGGACTATAGAGTTGAAACTTGGTAGGTAGATGTATTCAGTGAACCGCTTTACGATTTTCATACAAAAATTAAAAAAATGAAAGATTAAGGGGGGGAGGGGCTTCCCTTACATGGAACTGAAACTATAAAAAAATGATAAAACCTATACGTGAGGGGTGTCTATCTACGGGAGGGGCCCGCAAGGGCCGGTGCCTGCCAGGGCTGCGGGACTGTTCGAAAGAGATACCGCGGCCCTGGAACATAAAGGGCCAACGAAGGAACATGGGTGTTTTTTTAGTCAGTAAGAGTCTGACACTCCCTTAGATCGTTTGATAAGATTTAATGTTTAGTTTTTGAGATATGTGATTTTTTTCATCAAACTGCAGCAGTAACTTTGTTTTTCATTAACATACTAAGAAAAACTAATTAAGTTTTGCTGTTGAAGGTAATACAATACAAAATATGAAAGAGCCTTCAACATATTTTTATTATATGGTTTAGTGTTACGGAACCCCATGTGCGTGTGAGTACGACTCCTTTTTAAGCTTTTTAGGGGTAATGATGACTTGTTATGATGATTTAGTGATACTACTCCACTATTTCGGCAACTCAACTGCACATCAAACATTTTTCAGGACGGCGGCGGCCGTAACAATGTTTTTCTACCTTGTCCCGCGCTAAAAAAATAACGGCGTTAATAATGGAACTAGACTTCATTCATGAAATCCCAGCTCTAGTATTCTTCGGAAGTGGTTGTCCTCTAAAATTGAAATGTGGGAAGAAAAATTACTATCACAAAACTTGGCAGATACATAATTATATCAACATCCAGAATAAAGATAGATGTTACAAATAATATCCTTACGACCGAGTTCCAGTCACGGCGGCCAATCTCAATGGAGACTAGCCGACATGTACACACAGGTGATAATGCAGTGCACCAGAGAGTGTGCAGGTGCAGGTGCACTCTCTGTTCCCTCACATTCCGACCGGGGAGAGATCACGGTCAGTACCAAAGGATATCCGTACGTTGATGTTTTATTAGGGTTCCGTACCTCAGAAGGAAAAAACGCAACCCTATATTTGGACACTCTCAAGGGAATTATAATTTATAGGGTACTTCCCGTTGACCTAGAATCATTAAATTTGACAAGAAGCAATGTCTTACAGCACATGTAAAGGAAATATCTGTAAACCGTAAATATTTAGTTTAATTACAAAAAATCTACAATTTTATACGGAACCCTCGGTGCGCGAGTCCAAGTCGCACATGATCGGTTTTTTTTTAATATGCATGTAGGTAATCAATGATTTGTGAAGTCGATAATAATTTTCAGTAAATAAATGAACCTGTAAAATAAAAATATTGTAAACAACACTTAAATCGAGGCAAATCTTCTATTACAATATTATCACCACCAAACAAACAGAATCTTTTATTCCCCCCCAACAAACAGGTAAGGCAGTGTGGTAAACGTGAAAATTGCAATATATCCTTGGACAGGAAACCCCTGTCGTAGCAAGAAACGTTTCTAGTGTAACTAGCGTTCCAGCTGTATCTAGGGTTGCCATCGTCAACACGTTCTGGCTGAGAAATGTTTGGAATGGGGAAGTAGGAGTTATGCTGAATAGTTTAAACTGCAC
Source organism: Eurois occulta (assembly GCA_950022335.1). NCBI lineage: Eukaryota > Metazoa > Arthropoda > Insecta > Lepidoptera > Noctuidae > Eurois > Eurois occulta. The sequence continues at coordinate 7,100,606 of OX465492.1, read as the reverse complement.
TGAAATAATTTTATTGTAGAACAGGGTTTTTTGGCCGTTTATTTGTATATTAATCTTGGATTTTTCTTTTAAATATTCATGTATTTTGCAGCTCTGGATAGAGAGGAGAGGAAAGACGGTAGGGAGGCGTCTTTTCAATAGTAGGACGATGACGGGCTTGTAATAAATCACAACCAATATTATTGTAATACAACTACCAGATCTGTATGACTGAATGCAATGTAAATACACGGAACAATCCACGGGAACCGTCGTCAGATATTATGGATGTACAGAAGGCAGAATTCTGACTGTGCGTTTTATTGTCGAATTTAACAGCAAAAGTATAATTTAAAACGGTGCTTACGTCTGGAATAAATTATACTCAGAATAAAGATAAACATTTTTTTCTGAAAAATTCCACTACACCAACTCCTTTTCTATATGGCATCCTTGCTGATATTCCACTGAGCTGTATACCAAATGAGCTCGTGTTTTATTCCAAACAAGCCGACAGTAGTTTTGTTCAAGCATACTCTGGACGATTGTCGACTTGAACGTGGATATGTGCGCTAATTTTTACTACTGTTTTTAGTTTTATCACTTCTGTGGGTATAATCAGGAATTCTGTAGATATACAATACTATTCCTCTAACTAGGGCTGTGAGATAAAGGTGTTTCAGAAAGAAAATCATACATTACTTGATCGACGTTGATACCAGAAATTGATTATGACGTTTTTATAAAAGGATCAGAATCAAACTCAAACTCAAAGCATTTATTTCAATTAGACCATTACGGCACTTTTGAATGTCAAAAAAAAAAAAACAAAAAGAAGCGAAGCTACAGTCCCAGTCACAAGGCATAATAACTTAAGAAAGTACTGCAGTTCCAAATTCCAAAGCGTAGATCTCTATGGAGAAGAATGGGCAAGAAACTCCATGGACACTCCTTTAAATCAAAATATTGTTTTTATTGGTTACATCATCATAATGAGATTATACATATATGTGAGAACGATATAGAAAGATGTGCACATTAAGAGAGTCCAGAGTAAAAAATAAAATCAACAATTTAAAAACTCCATGGACACTCTTTTAAATCAAAATATTGTTACAAAATCTTGGTTACATCATTCATGTAGAGATTATACATATATTTGAGAACGATGTAGAAAGACGTGTACATTAAGAGCGTCCAGATACAGAGTAAAAGATAAAATCAATAATTTAAAAATAAAGTAATTTTAATAAACCGTGGCAGCTAAGAGATTACCAATCCCAACTGACAGCGCCGGTTCACGAATCGTTCAATTGATGTGGTACGTGACGTATAAACCTACGTAAAGTAGATAAAAATAGTGATCATAAAACTACACGTTCAATTTTCATCTTTGTCCTCTTCTAATTCGTTTCCTTCAACGCTGAGGATCTTGAAAAGCTTTGACGGACGCAGTGACGATCTAAGTTTTTAAACTATCATGGTCACTAACATTTTAATTAACACTAGAAACGAGATATTTACCATGTCCACTGTTTGTTTTGAGTTCCCGATATTTCGGCGCTGTTGCAAGCACCATGATCACGGATAAACTGGGGCCCAATTCTGCTAGGTATTACAATAGACGACAATAGTGTCAGAATGGTCTGTCATTGATTTCATAATTGTTGATTTTGACAAGTTTTGACAAGTCAAAATCAACAATTATGATATCAATGACAGACCATTCTAATGGTAATTCTAATGGTCTGTCATTGATTTCATAATTGTTGATTTTGACAAGTTTTGACAAGTAAAATCAACAATTATGAAATCAATGACAGACCATTCTGACACTATTGTAATAGCAGAATTGGGCCCCTGAAGTTATGGCGGGTGGGTTTTTATGAGCAGACAAATCGGTCTACCCTCTTTCTGGTTCGTTTTTTGCCACCCACTAACAACACTCACCCGCAATAACGAAGTATCCCGTTTCTAGTATTAATTAGAATGCAGTGACGATCTGCTTCCAGGCAATTCTTTCTTCGGGTCTCCTTGGGGTAGTGGTAACAGTGATCTCGTATCGAATCGATCTAATCTGACAAACGCGACGAGTGGGTGAACATCCAGATTGTGAGTTGCACCGCTGCTAGTTTCCCGACGTTTCTTGCATCTTCTTCCACGCGCACGGTTCCTGACAGCTGTTGGCCCGGTGTCCGTATCTAAAATGATAATTACACAACCAATCAGGATCATTACTGGTACGCCTTTTTGGAGTCGCCCCTTGCCTGCCCCGTGAACTCGATCGTGGGCGGAATCGTCCTTGCCCTGTCCTACGCCATGGCTGTCTTCCCCGCAGCTGCACTACCTCCAGTCGCAGTTCCGCAGCTAGATCTCGTTCCTGTGGCTTGGGTTTTTGACAAGCTACTTCCGCTACTTCTATGGGTCGTGTCGTTTCCATAATCTTGTCGGCTAATTCTGCTAGTTTCTCTAGGTCCTGTATCTCCGTAACTGCTAACACCGCTCTAACGGATGCTGGTAGATGTCCCGTCCACATCATTCGAAGTGTCTCGTCTGGCAATTTCTTCCGCGCTAAGTCCTTCATCTTCCTGAGTAGTTTCGACGGCTTTTGATCTCCTAGTTCCATTTCTGACAGCAGTCTCTGGAATTGCTTGTTCTCTGATTCTTCATATACTGTCATGAGTCGATTCTTCAATAATTCGTACTTTTTCGTTTCCGGGGGTGCCAGTAACACGTCACTTGCCTGCTCCACGTTGTCTTTGACGAGTTTGGTAACCAGCAGGTTATATTTGTTCTCGTCTGACATCTTCTGGTTCGCGACGACAGCCTCGTACTGAACGAACCACAACCTGGGTTGATCACTCCAGAAGGTAGGTATCTTCGACGCTAGAGAGACTGCCGCTACCTCCGTGATGTCCTGGTTCCCGCTTTTCACCTGCCCAGATCCCGCGGCTTGAGCCATTTTGTTGAATTTAACTGTACTGTCCGTCACTATTTAATACCTTCACACCACCAATGTTCTTACACAGGGGTCACCAGTGTGAGTTTAGCCTACGCCCCTTTACTGGTGGTGGAGATAAATGACAACTCGCATTAACTTCACAAACACGTTAAGACTTTTATTAGATAATTTACTACAGCAACCTACTTAGTCCGAGGCGTGAGGCTAACTGTCTCAGTCGCCAAGCCTCGCGTCGAACTATTACAATAATGGGTGCGTCAGCCCCTTACAAGATCATCTGTTTCATCTACTTTTGCCACTACAACCAGTTCAAGGTTTCTTTTAGGTACTTATTTAAATTCAGGTTTAAAAACAATCATGACATGATTTTTGTAAGCTTCTGAATCAATTAAGCTAGCACACAGGTTTCAGCATTTCACCCAGTACAAAAATCCCTCTGATTTCAATGCATAAATACCTCGGCGCCTTTTATTAGCAACCTGTCAGTTATTTTGCTGCAACTTTTAATCTTGACATTGTCATTATGTACCTTTCTGGTTCAGGACACATGTTGGTCGCAAATAAATGTCCTAGTAAATTATGTGGCTTTGACTATCAAAATTGTGGTATAAACTTTGAATAGCCAGTCAAAACTCAGGCATTAGCGCAGCAGTATTAGTTCCGCAGCGATCAACTGGCTTTTACACTAAAGAAGCAGTTTTGGATTCTAATAATTTTTTTGTTCTAAACCATACCTGGGAACCTACGAGAGTACCTGGGTGTTACGGAGATATTGGGGGTCAAAGTGCCAACTTTTTCACTTTCTTTTTTTAATACAAAACATGAGTGAGTGAGTTTGCCACGATTGTCTATGTAAGAATAGCTTACAGTTATAAACTTCAACAAGTTTAATTGCTAATATTATTAAAAACTTAGTTTACAAATACTGGAATTCTTAGACAATTATTTTTTTGGAAGGTATTGGGCATCTATATCGCATAAATTTCAAAACAAAGCTATCAACACTACCATCCACAGTTAATAACACCTTTCAAAATACAATAAAATATCTACACCATAATTCACAATATAATATACCAATACCATATTAAGGTACGGTTCAACCCGCAATGAGATATTAATCTACTAGTTCTTAACCCATGCTCCGTTATTAGCCGTATAAACGAGCTCGCAAAATGGCCGTCGTTTATCATTAAACTAGCTGCTGGTTTTAGTCAATTATTGTGTCAAGAAAAGGGTCATAGGTATGAATTCTTAGTTGGTGGGTAACAATTTCCTGGCTGTATCAGGTGAACCGAACATAAGTGGCGATCCCGACTTACAAATCGAAGGTTTTAGGTACAAACCCATAACATAACATCACGACTGTAATAAATACTGGTATTCAGCTGTATCCGGGTAGACTGGAAGCCAACCCCAACATAGTTGGGAAAAGTGCGACGGGTGATGCTGGTCGCAATAAAGTTTCGGTTGATCAGTAATCATATATTAGTGAAAAACTATACATATATAATGATTTATATATAATATATAACGTATGAATGTTCCGAAAACTTATGAGTTAACAGGAAAACTATTATACTTCGTACACGTGTTAGTTGCCAGGTAAACGCTGTTCCATATCCTATATTTGACATGATTATTTACCGAATAACCGGTCGTTAAAATTGGATGACTTCTAAGAAAAATAGCATGTCCTAGAACAAAAATTCGACATCCCTAACTTGGATTGGACCAGCGCTGCAGTGTGGTCGATTAATAATAATAATGATTTATTTTCTCCCACAAAGTACAATTACAATACAGGGTGTAACAAGACCCTTAACGAAGCCGTCAACCAAGCATAATGTACATCAAACTAAGTAAGTAACTATAAGTAAAAATTATTGCTGGGAAACGACTTTTTTTTGGGTGAAAAATCACTTATTACTCTAGGACTCAATGTATCGCACTCAAAACATTGTGATGATGGCTGGATTGAATAGTACGGAGGTCGTGGAGATGTTTAAAGTAAAAATCCATTAAAAACAAGTATTTAAAAAAAAAAAAGTGAAAAGTTGGAACTTTGACCCTCATTATCTCCGTAAATAAATAAGATAAGATAAGATTTATTTATTTCTGAGTATATGGTATATACATAAGATCTTAATATTAAAAAGTTTCACATACACTACCGAACAAACCGACCACCCACCCCCCAACGCCCCGAAACCGACTAGAAGGTTCCCAGGGAACAAAAAAATGATCGCAATGACTGGGAGAACAAGCGCCTTTCGGCTTCGTTAAGGGTCTGGTCTTGTCCCTTTATGTATACTTGAAGTCACACAAGCACTTTAATATTTGAAAGAAACTACAAAATAAGTTATAATAAAAGGGTTATGTGGTGTGATACGCTGACGATCATCGTCATTTAATCAGCCCGTTCATACGGCATTCATTGAGACGTGTAACTAGTTTTTGCCCGCGGCTTCGCCCGCGTAGATGGCGAAAAATATCCAACGGGAACGTACTACCAGGATTAAAAAGTAACCAATAGGTTAATCCAGATTAAATACCTTCATACCCCTTTTTAACCCTTCTGGGGTAAAATTATCAAAAACGCTAAGACACGTATAAATTAAATTAAATTTAAATTAAAAAACAACATGTCTCGGATTAAAAAAGTAATAACAAAACTCTTTTATGATTCTCATTTTATTTCAGACGAATGATTAATCACAGAACACTAATAAATGTAGAAACCGGGTCAATGAATACGAAGCTTTACCTTTCGGACAAAGGACAAACTTATCATATCCATTATACATACATTACGAACAATGGATGACCCCATTAAATCAGCGGGTTCCGGATACAACTACATTGGAAAACCCTTTGTTTTATTGGCAAAGTTTGAGTTATTCCGAGTTTACAGTAAAGCTGATGTGGTTTAGACCTCAGGGTACGTAGGTAAACTATCCTAGAATGTGCAAACTTTTGGCCCACATAGTGGAAATATGAGTAGATATGAAGGTATGTATGTCTAGGTATACATTATATGGTTATGTAATAGCTTATGTTTACGAGTACTTACGTGGTCAAGCAGTGTGCCCATGTATCTATTGGAGTGTATTGTATATCGGGCTGGTGCCCGCCACACCACGTCCAAAGAAAATTAAAGACGTTTCCCAGCAATCATCTTTGCGGAGTGGTGCTTACTTTGAAGAATAAATGTTTGGTTAACGATTTTGTGATGGGTCTTTTAACGCCCTGAATAGCACATATGAAGCAATCTTGACAGTGAGAGAATTAAGCGATACTTCGATTAAAATAATAATAATGAAATGCCTTCACTGAGCAAATAAAGAATAACAACACAGCTTTCACTATGAGCATATAATTATTGCCGGTTTCTCAATAATTTGAGTTAATTAAAGTTTAGTACTCCTAAAACTCTACTTTGTTTTAAATATGTACATTATTAAACTCCATTAAAATTTCTTTTGAAAATATAATAGACTATCTAAAAAAAATACATCAAAATGAAATGAATTCGCGTTCTTTTTGAGCAGCAAAGACTACAAGTTAAAGCTTTTTTAATCAATTACGTTGAAACAAACTGTTCTCGTCGTTCAAATACGAGCTTGAACTCTGTTATTAATGCTGAATAGGGCCAAACTCCGAACGAGGCTAAACCACTAGCCTGGTGTGGATGACATTCAAGGATTCAATGTATCCTTTTCATGTCAGGATCATCTGCTTAGTTTAGGCCCGGGATATAAACTAGGTTTCTGTGGCTTCAGAGGCATATAAAATATAGTATTTTGTTATGAAAGGTTCTCCGCATCCAGTTACTTTGTTGTAAGTCTGTTATTATTTGGAATATCAGCTCTTTGTAATAGGTACTGGTTTTGACTACATACTGGAATTCATAGCAACCGTTAAGCTATATACTCTAACATTAGATAATACTTTTGTTTTTGATCATCATCATCATCTGCCTAGCCTTTTCCCAACTATGTTGGGGTCGGCTTCCAGTATAACCGGATGCAGCTGAATACCAGTATTTTACATGGGGCGACTGCTTATCTGACCTCCACAAGCCAGTTAGCGCTAGATAATACGATACCCCTTGGTAAGACTGGTTGTCAGACTTTCGGCCTACTGACTACCTGTAACGACTGTCAAAGATCTACAAATGACAGCCGGGACCAACGGCTTAACGTGCTTTCCGAGGCACGGAGGAAGCTGGGTATGTAATCGGACCACGAACCAACCTAGGTAAGCACGGCTTAACCTAAAGATAGACCCGAGCGGCTGTTCTTATTTAGCCACGAGCTCACAATCCTTAAAAATATTTTAAAATGCAATAATATCTGTCCGTCCGAATCTAATAATCTACACAAAAAATCCTCCTACATAACTTTTTTTGGTAAACAAAACCAGAGTTTCGGAGTAATTTTATAAAATCGAAAATAACCTCAAAACCAAGCAACTATAAAATGAACAATTTATACATCGGTTTTGCCGGGTGACTGACGGCGTCATTCGGTTGACCCCACAACAAGACATATTTGCACAATGAAATACACAGAAATAAGTCCACAAAATACAAACAAGTTCTACTTCTCAACACACAGTACAATGATTAATTAATCTCAATTCTTAAAACACAAAACGTCAGATCAAATGTCAGAAAGATTTTGATTTATCGATCTCACCCCTAAATCCCGACAGATTTAGGGGTGAGATCGATAAACAAAATCTTTAGTAAGAAAATCGATTTTGTGTCAATTAGTAATAACAAATCGCTTTGGTGTAATGCTTGTACTTAATTGTTACTGTTATTCAACAAAAAGAAAGCAAAGGTAATACAAATAATTCGTAAAATGTTTTTAAAGCAAACTTAACACACGTATAAATAGGTATTTATTATAAAAAAGAAACGGTTGGAATGACTAGTTAGTCGATTTATCAGAATAGTTTCTATGGCATTCTACCTACATATCTATGGCCGGTTGTTTGAACGACATGTTATGGGAGTAAAACAATATTCATACTTTTATACTTTAAATTAATTCCTTTATTCAAAAATCAAATTCATGATGCGTAATGTCGTAAAAAATTAATAATGACTATACAATTTTGATCTTGATGCATTAGATTTTTTGGTACAACTTTTGTTCATTGTCCTTTCAACTCAATCGGTTCGGAATAAATTGGCTATGACAAACGGACAGACAGACACGCGAGTGATTGATGACTTTGAGCTACGGAACCCTAAAAAAATTTTTTTTACGAAGGAAACTAAAATATCAATATTGAATGGTGAGCGTCTCACTTTGCCGCCTGCACCGACTTCACTACCTCTACCCATTCCATTGCATTCTCAAACAATCCCCACAATGAACAAACTTAAACATTTTAATATCCATTTCGTTACTAAAGAGGAAGTTACAAAACATTATCGTGTTTATGCAAGGCTTTAAACTTAGTTACGTCCGCGGCGTCTCTTCCTTCATAACCAGATTTGTATGACATTGTTTGTATAAATTGGTTTTTGTTAGTGCGGTGCACGCGACCAGGTTTGTGTTAATAATGTTGAAGGTTTTTTGTATTGTTAATGTAGGTAATAAAGTGTGTAGGTTGTAGAGCTGGATTTCTATTTTCTATTGCTATAAATATACGCATTCTCATCATCATCTGCCTAGGCTTTTCTCAACTATGTTGGGGTCGGCTTAAGTCTAACCGGATGCAGCTGAATACCAGTACTTTACATGGAGGGACTGCCTATCTGACTTCCACAACCCAATTAGTACTCCATTATACGATACTTTTTTTTTTTTTGGGGGGTGGGAAATCATCGAATGACTCCTCCCGCTCTGGGCGGAGCGGAAGGGAGTGTCAGACTCTTACTGACTAAAAACCACCCATGTTCCTTCATTGGCCCTTTATGTTCCAGGGCCGCGGTATCTCTTTCGAACAGTCCCGCAGCCCTGGCAGGCACCGGCCCTTGCGGGCCCCTCCCGTTTGCTGACAACTCTTTGAGGCGCACGTGGAACACGAACGCGCCGTCGACACGGCCTGCCCGTCGTCATACGACGGACGGACGGCGAGCTAGCCCATTACTCACCGTCCACAGGCCCGCGCCTACGGTGGCCGAGAGCCATCACGGCGTGGCCCCCGACGCCCGGTGCTTCTCCCGCGGCGGCTGGGACGTGAGGAGGTTCTTTCCCTCTCACGTTCCGCCGCCTCCTTCGCTAGCATAACTGCTTCGCAGAAGGAGGCGACGGCTTCCCATTCCCTGGACATGGAGGGACTGCCTATCTGACTTCCACAACCCAATTAGTACTCGATTATACGATACCCCTTGATAAGAGTTTTCGTCAGTCTTTTGGGCCACTGACTAACTGTAACGACTGTCGAAGATCTACAATTGACAGCCGGGACCACGTGCTTTCCGAGGCACCGAGGAAACTCGGTAGGTATGTAAATGTAATAGGTCCACGGACCAACACAGGCAAGCGTGGCTTAAAAATATAGGCATTCTACTGGATTTTAATAATTTTAGCAACTTATTTTTCATGCCATGTCTGTTACTACACAGTTACCCTCATAATAGCATAAATTCAATTATTAATTTGGTTTTTTATGTCTATGGCCCAAATTAAAAATGCTGGAAGTCTAATTTTCAACGTATTAATTAGATAGGTTTAGGTACTCTGTGATACAGATTTTGAAAATTTTCTTAACGTTGAATAAGTCAGTTAATACTATATCAGACACCAGCACATCAAGCTTCTACAAATCCAATTTCTTTGACAGATTTTCAACTTTATCGCTAAAGCAAGAAAAGGTTCAAGGTTGATTGGGAAAATTTGACAGCTTCGGGTAGCTTGATGTGCTGGCGTCTCTACCACGTTACTGTCAAATGTTACGGTAAACCATTTAGCGTTGTAACTAAAATCATAGGCATACCAAAAGTAACTTGTCGTCTTCAACTATGAACTTAAATCACGAAAAAAGCCTTTTTTTTCTCTCTTAGATATCTTCGTCCAGTCTATTTCTCTATAGAATGCGCTTCCCCAGGAAATCAGTATGCAACTAATCGTTTATTTTTTTTTTAATTAAAGTTCGCAAGTACATTCGGAAGAAGCTGGCACAACGGTAATGTCTCTGCATCACCCGAAGGTTGAGTGGTAGAAAATTCATATGGCATAAGTACGCCTCTGTACTTTGTACTTGAAGTTTTAAATAAATAAATAAATATTTGAAAAATACAGTAAACCTACCAATTCATCGGTCACTTTACCACCCCACATAGAATTGAGTCAGCATACCAATAAGTCTAAAATGCGTGAAAGTACTTCAAGTGCCCGCCAGAGCTCGCTTCCGCGCTTAGCTGGCTCTGGTGTATATTAAATGAGGTTTTTCCCACACGGACACGTATCTTTTTAAAACGTCACATAAAGTATTTCATTCATGAATTTGAGGGAAATGCTTCTGGAATACTGTGGAGTTTATTTCTGAGTGTCCAAATCGTCCAAAGCTGACCAGTTGTTATTCCTTGAAGTGGTCTGGTATTGGTATCGCTTAACATACAATTCTAGTAGTGTTTATTGTTAAAAACGTGAATAAAATCTTTTTTTGTATTTTAGGTTCAGCAAGGTCTGGTCTAGTGTTTGGTTACTAAAATACTAACCTTTAGTCGGCGCGGTTGGTGCAGTGGCTGAGCAATAGGGTGCTGAACCGCGTATCGCGAGTTCAATCCCTGCACGTAATAAATATGTCGGATCCGGTCATTGGTATGGACTTAAAATGAATCGCAAGTACGCCAGTGGTGACATCGAGCGACCTACTGACAAGTCTACCAACACCACAGCGTACATCTACACAGCCCTTTTTTTTTTTTTTTTTTTGGGGGGCTGAGAAATCATCAAATGACTCCTCCCGCTCTGGGTGGAGCGGAAGGGAGTGTCAGACTCTTACTGACTAAAAAACACCTATGTTCCTTCATTGGCCCTTTATGTTCCAGGGCCGCGGTATCTCTTTCGAACAGTCCCGCAGCCCTGGCAGGCACCGGCCCTTGCGGGCCCCTCCCGTTTGCTGACAACTCTTTGAGGCGCGCGTGGAACACAAACGCGCCGTCGACACGGCATCTACAGAGCCCTGATGTTTCAGCTTGTTACGTGAATGGCATTGAAAGTCCGATCGCAGCGGAGATGAGACGTCCTGGAACTGTACCCGATTCATTGTGTTAAGTTGTGATCTCAAGTAATTCGTTAGTTTTGCTAGAAACGGTGTATCGCATCCAGGGTTTTCATGGCACGAAACCCACTGATGCACGCCCACATGATGTACGAGCCTAACGGAATAAATCCTGACAATCCGATAAAAATTTGTATGACTTATAGGTCCCGGTTACATAAAGGTTCCGGGTCTGGCTGTTTGTCTTGGTGAGTTAAATGTTAGTAAACGCACCCATGTTATAGACGAAACTCCTTAAGGGGCACTGCTTTTTTATTAACATAAAACTTAATAATATTTAACTTGTTTTCAGTATTGAAATAACTTCAAGTTTAAGAATGTCATTGACGATCTCGTGGAACACCATACAACAACAGAGGTTTAATGCTACGACGTACTATGCCATAGATTTCGTTACCATCGCACCACTTTATGTGAAATACAATTAAAAACAGGACGAACGAACTGCACAATGACTAGTGTCTAGGGGTCTTTCGGAAAGGGCAAGCGTGATTCCATATTTTAATTATTGTTTTGATTTCTCTTCGCTGACATAATGTTCCATAATAACAAGTACATCTGTGCCTGCGTCTCTGTTCGTCAGTGTTGCCAGTAACACTCATGGCACAGATAAACGAACAGTGTGGTTCCGTGGGGTGTAGATGTAATTATTATTTTCTTAAATTCGTATTTAATATACTTCACATATTTATATTTGTACACTTAATTTTATTTTATTCTTTTCGTATCTGACCGTGGTATCACTTTGAGCCCTAGCAGAATACCAGCCCTGCGACGTTTTTTTTTAAATGTTACAGCACTATGCTGAGATAGGGGGGCCTTTTAGCCTCGTACAGGACCAATGTTTGTTTTTTTTTTGTTAACTTTTATATCATTTTGTTATACCTACTATTAACATTTTTTATTGTGTGCTGTTGTACTGTGCGGGCTCATACATACTTTTTTTTTCTTTCCATAATTATATTTATTAAGAAATCTGATCCCAAAATCCACACCAGATCACTCAGAAAATATTATAATAAATGATCCTCTTAAGAAGCTTATATTAAAGGTTGAAAACATTAATATGTTGTTCTGTTTTAGTCATATAGAGACTCCACAATACAGCCTTCAAGATGAATACTTGACATATCAAACGGAGTGGAGATCTAATAAAGGGTCGCCCTTCAAAGGTTCTTGGGTCTAAGTTCAAGTTCCCTCCTTTGATGATCTTAACCTTAAAGTTAAGTAAGGTTTAATAATTAAAGGTGTAAATTATATAATTACTAGGTTTTGCCCACGGCTTCGCTCGAGTAGTGGTCGGAAATTTTTCGAGGAGAACATCCTACTGGAATAACCATATCAAATGTCCTGACCTAGGGTCATGGTCTTCAGCCGTTGAGGCTTGCGATTGTGACAAACGATTAGTTAGGTTAAAGGATTAGGATTAAAAATAAAAAATGAAAAATTAAAATTAAAATTAAAAATTAAAATTATTTATTAATAATCAAGTACAATAACATAGCAATTTGAACGGTGATCCCCAAACTAGACGTTAGTCTGTATCTTGGGGATCAGAGTTGTACATTTTCGTTATTATCAAAAGTGGACGTTCATGGTGATTATTAACAAAGTTAAAAGTAAAATTAAATTTAAGTAAAACAAGGAGCATATACTAAGAGTAGGCAAATAAAAAATAAAATTTGGTAACAATTAAAAGAAAAAAATCATACAAATAAAATTCAAGTTAAATGTGTATGCGAGTGCGTGTGCGTGTGTGTGTGTGTGTGTGTGTATCTGAGTGAGATTAGACACCTCTATAGATTAAGACATAACCTATAGAGGTAACTTTACACGGAACTGCTAAAAATATTATCAGGAAGACACCTTTTCAGAAACAAATAAAAGACATCAGACTACATCCACGCAAAGTAATGGACGTAAATTTAGTATAAGAGTAGGTAGCATTTATAATTCGCTACGATCATTATTAACATTATAACAGCTTAATCAATCACAATTCAGCTTCAAGACTGTAATAAAAATATACTAAATACATTCCACCAACCTCAGTCTTCCGTAACACAAATTCACTCAATAAAACTGGTTGAAGTGCTGCAAACTTGGCTAAGATCCTCACAGATTCCCCTCAGACAAGGTATGATTAATGGCTATATCAATAGAGATCGGCACTGGACTATCCGGCTCCTGTCCTAGAGTGATGTATTGCCCCCACGCCGCGCCGGTTAGCTCTTATCGCGATTGGAGACTGTAAATATAGAGATTTTCTTGCTGAAGACATTTTGAATAAAGGTCGTTATAGTGGTATGAGATTTTTGTATTAAAATAAGTTATTGTTCTTTAGTCAGGAAACTTAAAATCACGTGTATTCGCCGACAGGTTAGGCAGACGTGTACCTGATCAAGTACCATGTAATAGGGTATGAGCCTTTTACCATCAACCATCATGAATCCAGAGTCCGTGGCTGCTACCGAGAAGTTTCTATAGAAAAAAATCTTTGCCCGACCTCGGAATCGAACCCAGGACCACATGCTCAGCAGTCGTGCTTGCGACCACTAGACCAACTAGGCAGTCTTATGGAAAATGAATTATTATCAAATTGACGCGATTGGCCAATCGTTCGTGTTATAGCCATTACAACTGTTAACAAATGACAATATATGTAATTGTGCTTTATATATACTTACAGACAATTTTATTTGGCAGTCAATTGCTAAACGGTTAATTTACCCAACGTTTGAAGATTATGCTAATACAATTTTGTTCTTTGGGCAAGGCCTGTGTGAAAATGGAACGAATAAGATAATAAGTGGACAATATTATTTATGTAAGATAGTGCTCATCGTTAGAGGAAAGTCTGACAATCAGTCTTACCAAGGGGTATCGTATTACCCAGTACTAACTGGGTTGTGGAGGTCAGATAGGCAGTCGCTCCATGTAAAATACTGGTATTCAGCTGCATCCGGTTAGACTGGAAGCCGATCCCAACATAGTTGGGAAAAGGCTAGGCCGATGATGATGAGGTGCTCTAAGAATGGTTTTTTTTGTATACTATTAGTACTATTACACATGAGAAGTACGTTATCATCGACTACTTCGTGGATAACCGCTAGTTATACAGGGTATAACGGACAGCTCTCCGCAAACTTATAGGGTGCATTCAGCTCCTTATTCTGAATCATATTCCACCGGAAATTTTCTCCGGAAAATTTTCATTTTTTACACCGTTTCTTCGGCTAATATTTCTTTATTTCAATGTAAAATTACATTCTCTGTACGCAGCACTCCATTTATGTAAATGAAACACCGGGGAGGGCGGCCGAAGGGTTGCTGCGCTGCCGTTCGCTACGTTCGGTTTGCCACGGTAACGATACAGTCAGTGTGTGTGAGGTAATAAACAAATCAGGTTTATAGGATACCCATGACGTTCCTGAAATAATTTCATGTACCGGTCATCTTAGTATGATGTACTGAACTCACCCTATCAGTTTGCGGAGGGCTGTCCCTTACACCCTGTATACTTTACCGCGTCAGCTTGCTATAATAATAATCAATGTGAGTCAGAGGTGTACTCTTAGCATAAAATTATTACTAAGGCGTGGTGTTACCTTAATATTCCCAAAAAATCTTTTTTTAGGTAGTGATTATGACGTAATGCAATGAAAATATCTAATGCAAAAAACACAATAGACAGAGTAGGGTTTAAGTAAAGAAAAATTTAAACCGAACAAAATAATAAATAAATATTTGATATTCCCAATAAAAAATTGGGAAAATGCGGCACAAAAATAAACTTTGGCGTCGAAGATCTCTGTATTTCCAGCGATAATAACAGTTTTTTTTTAAGAATTTAATAGAATTTGCATTTTTTTTAATGTCTATATTTTGAATTATTTAAAGAAAACCTGTGAAATAAACGCCCATTCGCAGCTTAGTCACATGTCAACACGGGATCCTGCCGTTTTGCCGAAAAGATTTTACCAAATTTTCATTACCCAAACAAATTTTAGCAACCTTTTTTTATGCCAATGTAATATTTGGAATAATTTTAGTACGCACATTTTCATTTGGTCAAATGTTTACTTGGCAGATTATTACTAAGGATAATGTCATTAAGGCTTTTGGTCTTTAACCAAATGATTTATTACAGCAAACAAAATTAAGACAATAAACGTTTAGTCAAATGATTTGTTATGACAAAAAATATAAAGGCAAAAATTTTGGAATGAAGACATAACACAAATTGATTTAATATAACGTAATTGAAATTTAACAGATGCTGACAGAAACCCTAACCCTAGACGGTCGACGTCAGGGGCACCCTGAGGTTCGGTTAGTTAGGTTCCTGTAAACCTTGCAGACAGAAATAGGAGCCCCGCGCAGCGGGGTTCCGTCGACCTACTGACGGAAACGCTAACCCTAGACGGTCGACGTCAGGGGCACCCCGAGGTTCGGTTAGTTAGGTTCCTGTAAACCTTGCAGACAGAAATAGGAGCCCCGCGCAGCGGGGATCCGTCGACCTGCTGACGGAAACGTTAACCCTAGACGGTCGACGTCAGGGGCACCCCGAGGTTCGGTTAGTTAGGTTCCTGTAAACCTTGCAGACAGAAATAGGAGCCCCGCGCAGCGGGGATCCGTCGACCTGCTGACGGAAACGCTAACCCTAGACGGTCGACGTCAGGGGCACCCCGAGGTTCGGTTAGTTAGGTTCCTGTAAACCTTGCAGACAGAAATAGGAGCCCCGCGCAGCGGGGATCCGTCGACCTGCTGACGGAAACGCTAACCCTAGACGGTCGACGTCAGGGGCACCCCGAGGTTCGGTTAGTTAGGTGCCTGTAAACCCTGCAGACAGAAATAGGAGCCCCAACCGAATCCAAATAGGAGATTCCAACTAGTTAATAGTGCTTTTGACTGAAATGGTAAGTTTAAAATTGACGACACCAAATATTTGGCTTATGTAATTTTGCGTAAAATATGTTATACCAACTGAAATATTTGACTAGATAAAAAATGGTAAAAGTACTAGTTGGTGAACAAGTTATTGTTCAAACGTTCACTTGCCAAACATAGGTTTTCGTAACAATTATTTGTAAAGAGATTTTTTGGTAAGTAATAATTTGGCAAATGAAATTATGCGAAAATTTGTTTGGGAAGTGATAATTTGGCAATTTCTTTTCGGTCAAACAAGGAAGACCCGTCAACACATATACCTACATATTATTTTCAATTTTTCACCGAATTCACGCTCCATAGTGATGACAATTTGTTTGGCTTGCATAACTTCTTACTGCTAAAGCGCCTTGTGCTCAAACTCCGATAAAATCAATAAATCGCAGCTGCCTTACCTTTTTCGTATCTCTTGCTACTGATTTAATGTATGAAATTCAGGTGCTTAAGTATTCTTTTTACAGGTAGTCTTGGGATTTGGTCGCTAGACGCTTTTTCAAGAGTGGTTTTATTTTATAGTAAAGATTTTTTTGCATACACCATTAGAGGCAATTCCTGTACTTTTAAGAATGTTTGCATTCTAATCTCAGTTTTAATTTTTCTAAATATCTTTTATTTACAGAAAAACGTTAAAATACTTTTTAATTTCCTCATGGCGAGTAGGCTTCAACGATTTTAATTATTTACGCACAAACACGCGGGCCCAGTGCGGGTTAGCAGATGTTTTCGAATGTTTGGTTCTAGGACATGCCACCGGTTTCATCACGATGTTTTCCTTCACGGTTTTGAGAGCAGTGGTGATGAAATAAATTACACAAAGTAATGCGCCTGCCTGGGTTGGAACCCACAACTTACTGCTCGTAAGTCGGTGCTACCACCACTGGGCCACCGCTGCTCTTCCTGTTTTTTTGGATGTTTTATCAATATTTTTGTTTCAATTTCTGCACCTAAATCAAAATATTACAGCTGTCCATCTAAATCCTACTATATGTTTGATGATTTAATGATTTATGACCCATCGCTCTCACACCACCAAAAATCAAACGCTATTGTATTTTTTCGAAACAAATTCATCAATTTCCAAAACATTAGTATTTGCCCACGTCAAAACGATAAATCTGTGAAACGTATACACGTCGGCAGCGAAGACAAAAGGACGGCAGCTGTCGTTAGTACAGATGACAAATTGCAGAGTCGCACATTGGACCAACTCACTCTTTGCAATTTTAGTTTGTGTTAACAATAGGATGACTTCTGGATTAAAAACACCAAAAACAGGTGCTGGTTTAGCAAAAAAAGCCGCTCGGATTGATCTATAGGTTAAACCGTGCTTACCTAGGTTGGTCCGTGGATGGGTTACCACCCATTGCATACCCAGCTTGCTCCGTGCCTCGGAAAGCACATTAAACCGTTGGTCCCAGCTGCAGCCCGTTGGTAACCGGTAGTCAGTGGAACGAAAGTCTGACAACCAGTCATCTCAAGGGCTGGGCTCTAACTGGGCTGTGGAGGTCAAATAGGCAGTTGCTGGTTAGACTAAAAGCAGCATTCAGCTGCATCTGGTTAGGGAAAAAGGCTAGGCAGATGATGAAATAGGTGTTGGAATTTGTTACTTATTATTTACACTATTGTGCAAGGATTCGTATTGACAAGAGCGATTAATCGACAAGTCAAAGTACAAAAGAAGTGCTATACATCTAGGTTGGCAGTACCCGATTTATTTTCCAGAAAACAGTCATCTTATCTTTAAACACGGTTAATTTAGAAACAAAACACTATAGCGCGGGTTATCTATGGCTCCAGTAAGTGCGGTGTTGTTACGCAGACGCAGTGCCATATCGTGCACGCCCCCTTCTCCGACTAGGTGCGCGGGCGTCGCGACGCCCGCGCACCTCGGCCGCTGGCGCAGGGAATGCAACGCGGGCGAGGTGAAAGGATATATCCCGATCGCCAAACGTAACGGACGTGCTTAAACGATCCTCCGCGACTCTCAATCACGACGAAATTTTTGTCTCCATTGAAAAAATGAGTGATAAAATAACTTAGTGCTTATTTGGTATAAACAAATGTTTGTCGATTTAAAGAACTGACTTGAAAACACTTAGATATCGGGAACTCAAAACAAACAGTACACATGGTAAATATCCAGTTTCTAGTGTTAATGATAATGTTGGTGACCATGACAGTTTAAAAACTTATAAAACACTTAAAAGTGAAAAATAACTTTACTTTCGGAAGTCGGTGACCATTGTTTGATTCATTGACCTTTTACCGTTGACTTCCGAAAGTTAAATTATTTTCCACTTTTTAGTGTTTCTTTTGGTAGTCGGTTATTTTTAGCAAAAACGTTTTAATTTTCCTTTTTTTAGTTGTAACACAACACAAATCCTTGTGAAGTATTAATTTTACATTGTAACTTTAATGTTAAGTTATTAGCACATCATCCACATAGACGAAGAATAAAAAAAAATGTGGAGCATAACTCATAATTTCATAAAGTACCAAAGCAAAGTTAATAAAATTTATGTGGGACTACCGCGAAATTTTCTTCTACTAAATGAAAAAATAATCACTTAAATCGGAGCAGTAATCAGAGAAGAAGAAAAAGCTAAACCTCCTTTTTTAAAAAGGTTAAAATCGTTCGTGTTTTCACCAACACTAAGTGACACCTAACTCAATTCCTAATGCCCATTTTCACCAACACAAAGTGACACGACGAACGAGATTAATAGAATATCTACATCACTAGCTACTTCCCCGTTGCTATGGAAATAATTTCTATGTCTTTGTCTTCGTGTCTACAGGTCGTCCCATGCTCGGGCAGAAGACATGTCGAGTTGTATAGAAAGAGTTTTGTCTACTTATTCTTGGTAGAATAGAGATGGAAATGGTCATGCTACGCGAGTTGATGTTAAGTAAAGTAAATACCGATGTTAACGGAGAAGAGCTGTTGGTAAACATTTTGTGATTAAAATTGTTTTTGAAATGTTGGTATTTAGTTGGTTCCCATTTAAGTCACCCTTGCCATTTAATGGCTATCTCTAGACAATTTTTTACATATAAAATGTAATCAATAATGAAATATTTTAATCCATTCTAATTTAATTTAATCTATTCTAATTTAATTTAATGTATGTTATTTAATTTAATTTAATTCAGTGTAATCATTTTAGTTTATAATAGTTTTTATTTTTTCAAATTGTGTATTTCTTGTTTTAATTATTTTATGGTGTAATTATTTGCGCATAATGTAGTGCATGCTGTGCTTTTCTGTAAGTAATGAGGCGCTTAGACTTAAGTTAACAATGTACAAATTATAATGTAACAGTGTACTCATTGTTGAGAAGCCTAATAATCACTACATAGTATAAAACAAAGTCGCTTTCTCTGTTCCCAGATCCCTATGTATGCTTAAATCTTTAAAACTACGCAACGGATTTAGATGCGGTTTTTTTAATAGATAGAGTGATTGAAGAGAAAGGTTTATATATAATACATGCACCCGTGCAAAACCGGGGCGGGTCGCTAGTAAATAAATAAATAAATTTAGCCACACGTCCAAACGGACCTTGTTCAGCTGTAATAACGCAGTCCCTCAAATAACCTGTGGTCTCTATGTCAATACTTAAATTATACGACAGATATTTACTCATTTAGGTAAGTATTACGTATGCTGAAAGTCATAACTTTTTTACTAACCACTCCAACCGTTTTACGGTGCGTATGCGTTTAATGGGGCAAAATATAAAACAGTATGGATCTCCCTAAGCTACGGCAAATGTCCCAATAAGCCCCTATAGTGTCCGTTCTAAACTATTGAGCGCTTCTGGACGTACTTACATGTGTGGAAGGGTATACGTACTACGTAGGTACTTTAGTGTTTACGGTCGCCTGTACAGTCGGTCGCGAAAGCTTCACTGCAATTTTTTTCTGGATTAGGGTAAAATTTCAATCAAAAGTAATTCAGTAAAATCAAGCTGAGAATCAGAAGCTTTTAAATGTTCGAAGTTACATAAGATAGACCCTGCAATCGCTCCCACTCTGAAACAGAACAATTACAAGTCTATACAGAATATTTAAGAAGTAAAATTTTACTGCAATATACACAAAGTACTAGAAAAAATACTAGCAAGTCGTACGTACACTTTTGCAGCATTTGCTTCGAATCATAGTCTACTATTATTATACCAACTGTGTAGATAGAGGGCGCACACTGCTGGCTGATAAACCATTTCAAATCCTACTTAATATTTTTTTCTTCATATTTCATTGTGTTCCCGTCTGTACATACGTACACAGCGCTTTCAAGTGCCCGACTACACTCCCTATCGATGGCGCTAAGAGCCACTGAACTTTTGATGGCGACGATACTATTTACTCTTTGCTTTTTTCTGGTCTAGCTGTAACGTGATTTTTATGTAGTGTTGGTTTTTGTTAGACCGCTGAGTGGTCAACTGGTGGAAGGGAGTTGTGAGTAAGAAAATTCATTTGAATGTATATATTCAATGTCTGCCTATCAAGGGACGTTGCTTAGCGGGATTGTTCGAATATATTTTACGGGATACCTATTTATTTCGTATACGACCTAATTATTTGGTTTAGCTAACTTGTGTATTGGTAATTGGGTCATCTATTAGTTTACGCCATCTTATCATTCTCATGTCATATCGTCCATAGATATGAAAAACGTCTTAAAACCAGTAAATATTAAATCATCATTCTGTTGCCCTTGTCCCAGTTCATTTGGGGTCGGCGCAGCATGTCTTCTTCTTGCATACTTCTCTATTACTCCTCATCTCATCAGACACCTCTTTTCGTGCCATATCATTCTTCATTCACACAGTTCATCCATCTTTTCTTTGGTCTCCCTCTACTCTTATACCCATCCACAACCATACACAAAACTTTCCTCACGACATTTTCCTCATTCCTCCGCATCACATACGCCCATATCACTATAGACGTTTACCACACAACTTTTCAGTCACCGGCGCCACTTACAGACTTCCTCTTATGTACTCATTTCTTTTTTTTCCATTCGCGTAATACCACACATCCCCCTTAGCACCTATGTATGTACATATGTAATCTTTTTAAAGACAGACATGATCACATGCATAGCCATTATTTGTAGAACCCATGTAATTTCGTTGTTAGAATCAACGCTCAAAGTGAGTACCAACTCACTGACATAAAAAACAAACAAAAAGCACACAAAAGAATATATAAGGTCGGGCCTGTGGACGGTGAGTAATGGGTTGGCTCGCCGTCCATCCGTCCGTCTTGTGACGACAGGCCGTGTCGACGGCGCGTTCGTGTTCCACGCGCGCCTCAAAGAGATGTCAGCAAACGGGAGGGGCCCGCAAGGGCCGATGCCTGCCAGGGCTGCGGGACTGTTCGAAAGAGATACCGCGGCCCTGGAACATAAAGGGCAAAAGAAGGAACATGGGTGATTTTTAGTCAGTAAGAGTCTGACACTCCCTTCCGCTCCGCCCAGAGCGGGAGGAGTTATTCGATGATTTCCCACCCGAAAAAAAAAAAAAAAGAATATATAAGGTCTCATTAAAACAAACGGACACACGTTTAGAAATCATTCAGACCAACAAAATAAAGACAATGGTAAATAAAAACGCATTAGGCATTATTACATACTTACAAGAAAAAAATCAGCTAACGAAAATACACTTAAAATGTTCTAAAGTGCCGGCAATTTATTATTTTAGGTCAATATAAAATCACTTTAATCAGTGTTTTTCTTGCTTGGATATCTTTGGTTAGACATACTCAGCGCTGTATTAAAATTTGTCCATCTATTTTAATGGAACCTTATATTTGAGAGTATTCTATTGTATCTTTTATTTAACTGCAGTGAAACAGTACCTAGGATACATTGTGAGTTATAGAAAAAGCAAACAAAAATCTTTCCTTTCGAAAAAAAAACGCAACGTATCGCATAGAACCGACAATCATCGCAAAGATTTCGCTCGTTATTGTTTCACCGTCTATTGTTAAGTTCGAAACTTTTAGCTTTGCTCTCAAAGAATGCACTTTGCGACTTTTATTGCATAGGTAACATGAGGACCTAGTATTGTGTACCTATTGTTCAGCAATACTCATGTGAGTCGAGTGGTTTCGACTTGCATCATACTTAGACTTGCTTGTTTGTACGCAGTGGAATGGAAAATAAAAGGCAAATATGGAATATGAATCGTTGTTTTCAAATCTCGTGAGAATGCAGAAACCGTGCTTTCTAGGATTTTAATAGATTTGTATTTCCTTGGGTTAATGAAAAACAACACGTCCCATTAATTTACATGTAAACGTTCACCATTGTAAACGGTCTTCAAAAAGGTAGGCAGGTAGGTACATATTTTTAAAAGAAAAACACTCAAAAATTCCAACCACAGCATAAAGCGCAGGCCACACCACCAACTAGAGATCGAGCGAGCCAGGCGAGGTATCGTTTCATCTCTTTTCATTGTTTGGTTCACACTGCGAGCTACGGAAAGAGCCAAAAAGAAGTACGAAAAGAGAACCACCCGGCTCGCTCGCTCGCTTGCTAGCTGGCGGTTGAAGCCTGCGCTTAAACTAGATTTCCCGTATTGGATATCTGAAAATAAAACACAGTTGTGTGTTTTATTTTTTACAAGATTTTCATAACAAAACTTTCATTAATAATACCTGAGCTTTTTTTTACTCGACCGTCCACATTATGACGGGCCAACTTTCAGTTTCTTCAAAGTTCTAAACACGTTAATTGAAACGTTGCTTATCCGGCTGAAAATGCGGTAAAAACGTAACAAGATGAGTTTTATGAATATCCACAAAGGCCGTCTAATCTTATAAAGGAAACATAATACCCTGTTACTTGCATGACTTATAATATTAACATATTATGCTAAGAAGATCCGTTAGAAAGTCTTTTCTTTGTAATTTCTTTAAAAAAGAACAATATGAAGGGAAACTTGACTGACTGAGTGAAACAACGTGTTTCACTGAAAAGTAATTGAAGGACACAGGGGATAAACATGCGATGGCACAAAGACAATGAACTGAGAAATTGTTAAATTAGTCTTTTAATCCTTGAAAAAAGGTACATTAAAGATGAAAAGAGTTAGAGAGAAAAAATTGAACAAAGTCAGAAAGTACGGTATGAAATAGTTTTTGTTTATGCTTCACTATATTTTATTCGTGAGAAGTATTGCGTAGCTTTTGGTCCACAAAAGTTGGACATTGCTTGTTGTTGCACTGTTTCAATATTTTTCTATACAGATTACTCCGTGACTGTCTATTTTACTGCAAAGTGTGTTTTGGCGTTTTGTTCTACCACCTTTGTACTATACAATGGTATGGCCAGTTCAAAAAACATAAAAATGTGACATTGCATGTTTTTCCCCTGTGCCCTTCAATTGAAGATAAGCCATCTGGTGAAGTTGAGAAAATGTGAGATTGTATCCTGACATGAATTGTTCCAAATAACACAACGTCACAAGTATAGAACACTTATATTCACTAGAAAACTGAGGATATTTTTTTTAATCACACGTCTTTGAGTTATCAAACCAATTTGAAAAAAAAAACCACTGCAACTACAATATCTATCCAAAAATCGAAGTCAGTCATTGCTTCGGTTTCTCTTTCTACATTAGAAAAATATACCCTGATTCTCTATGACCATATACAAATATCTACCACCCTGTTTCCATCCGTCTAGATTAAAACATCGTACATTCACGAATACGCGTAGACGAAACTCTATCGAACTCAAAGTTTTAATTTCCTGCTAAAGGATACGGGACAATTTTATTTGCGAAAAGCGACTACGGCGATTGCGGCGCTTAGGGGAATTTTCACTCGCGCTCACGTAAGTATTTTTTTACCAGATATTTGGTAATTCTTTTTCAGATGTGACGTTACTGATTTTTTATGGATGGCTGAAAAGTGTGTTTGACGTATTTGTTTTTAAATTCGGGATTTCGAGTTACAGTAGTTCTGCCATCTGAATTGCACATTATTTTTCGTGCTATTCAGAGTAAATCGAAGTCTTTTAAGTACACCAGGGTCGGAGATTATGAAAATATTGATTTTCACGACACCTGCACGCAAATATCAAATTATAATATGTCATACAAACCTTACGTAAGGCAAGTCATTACATTATTACTACATTGTCTTACTATTGTACCATATTTCATTACTGCCCGCTAGTCAATAATGTGATTTGAATTTTGAACCTCAAATAAAAAATTGTAGGAAAACTTGTTCCCAAGAGTTTTCACTTTGTAGGTTTTAGTTGACATTATCGACCAAACTAATTAAATTACGCAACTAAAACTAATAATATGTGGAATAATAAGACAAAAATGATGTACATTAATTAAATTAATAAAATGTTTCTTGTTTTATTATTTTCATAACATCTGGTAAACCTGTAAAAAGCAAGAGCAGGATAATTTGCTCCAATATTCAATTTCCAAATATATTAACATCGATAATTCGGTCTACAAAAACATTGTTCAAAACACAGAATTGCTTAAAAAATAAGAAAATTAGAACTTTCACTCAGCTCTTCTACCGCTTAACGAAATTGATTAGCAAATACTCCAAACAATAAAAGCCTACCAACCAAGGCCTTGCACAGAAGGAAATCGACAAAGCTTCCACGTCTGGAAGCCCCTCACTGGTACCAATTAATAAAAAACAAAACACAATCGGACGACCAGGGATAACCAAGAGATTCCTCTATTTTTTTCTTCGCATTCATCGGATGGATTTTCAAACGTCTGCTATCAATTAATATTGATTGATAGGATTTTTATTGTTCTGTATTGCTGTAGTAATTTGTTTTGGGTAACAATTCAATCAGAATTTCCATTCTTATAAAGTTCGTTGTTGGAGTTCGTTAGATGAAATAAAACATTTTGAATAAAAAACATAAAAGAGAGAAACTATGATGTATAGTAGAGTATCGTGTTTGTTTATAAATTAGAAGTATTGACATATTGTTTTTTTGATTCTATACAAATAAATAAAATGAAGATGAATGAATGAATGAATGAAGTGTCTGTTTGTAATTTCGAGATATCAGCTTTTTACTGAATGTATCTGAAAGTATGTACATAGGTTGATTTTTTTAAGTGGGCGTGGATGGCCAAATCCGAAACTATGAGGAATATTTAAAGCAGTTTCGAACCCGATTTTGATGATAACTAAAACTGCATCATTGGATTTTTGTGAAATCAATATTCCTAACCAGGAATCGAACCCATACATTTGGAAAAAAACCTACTGTATTATTACACCATTCGATAGTGTCCCTAATAAGGATCAAATTCTGGTAAATAATGACATAATATGGCAAACTTAAGCAAAATCTTTTCAGCCCTGCGTACTGCATACGGTCCAAAAAATAACAAAAAAAACATTTATTTTTTATTTTTGTCTTTCTGTCTGTCTGTTTGTTCCAGCTAATCTCCGAAACGGCTAGACCGATTTTGACGGGACTTTTCTTGCAGATGGCTGATGTTATAAGGCCTAACCTACTTTAATTTTCGAAAAAGAATTAGATATTATTTATTATAGAATTATTAAAAAATTAAAACGCTTGAATTACTAACAAAACGCGATTCACATAGGGATGTAATATTTTTATATTAATTTCACCCGAACGAAAGTCTAAACTAAACAGCTAGTAAGTTATGAAACTGAACAACACACACATTGAATTGTCTGCTATAATAATAGAACCCGGATGGAACGAAGTTCATTTCGATTAATTAGTGAAAAAAAAAAAAACCTTGGCAGTCGTTGCTTAACCTTGATCACCCATCCACAGACCAACCTTGGCAAACGTTGCTTAACTTGGATCACCCATCCACAGACAGACCTTGGCAGTCGTTGCCTAACCTTGATCACCCATCCACAGACCAACCTTGGCAACCGTTGCTTAACTTGGATCGCCCATCCACAGACAGACCTTGGCAGTCGTTGCTTAATCTTGATTACCCATTCACAGACCAACCTTTACAACCGTTGCTTAACTTGGATCACCCATCCACAGACAGACCTTGGCAGTCGTTGCCTAACCTTGATCACCCATCCACAGACCAACCTTGGCAACCGTTGCTTAACTTGGATCGCCCATCCACAGACAGACCTTGGCAGTCGTTGCCTAACCTTGATCACCCATCCACAGACCAACCTTGGCAACCGTTGCTTAACTTGGATCGCCCATCCACAGACAGACCTTGGCAGTCGTTGCTTAATCTTGATTACCCATTCACAGACCAACCTTTACAACCGTTGCTTAACTTGGATCACCCATCCACAGACAGACCTTGGCAGTCGTTGCTTAACCTTGATCACCCATCCACAGACCAAAGACGAAACGAAAATATCTGGCTTGCTTTCTATAAGAGAGGGAGAGAGAGAGACAGAAAGAGAAACATGCGCTCGCCGCACGGCTTACAATAGCTTACTATAGCAAAAACACTTTACCCTCCTTTACGTTGCGCAGTCGGGTAAAAAGTGTCGTTACAACTTTTCGTCTGATTTTTTTCCGTCTAGCCCCCTTTCGCAACGCGCGATAAGGAACTTCGTTCCAAAAACGTGTCTTCCATCAAATAGCACTGTGCCCCGCGTAGTGTGTTAGAGCATTCTCTGTCTCACAGAATGAAAGCCTGGTCCCAGCAGTGGGAACATTGTTTGCTGATTCGGTTTAGACATTTATTTCTCAAAGAACAAATTACAGGTCACTTAAATATAAACTTAACTAAGTTACGAGTAACAATAGGTTATAGCTTACATTACGACGTTCAAGCCATTTAAGAAACTGAACACTATAGTTTGATTTATAAAATAGCAAGTATGTAATTAAGTATAAATAAAATACAAAATAGTTCACGCTAAACTTATATCTCTAATTTAAAATTCCTTGGGCCTTTTATAAATTTTTTTGTATGCTTGTACAGCTGATGCCATCAAGCTACCCGAAACTGTCAAATTTTCCCAATCAATCTTGAACCTAATGTTATAGCGGTAAAGTCGAAAATTTATTAAATCAATCTGACAGATTGTAGTAGTTTGATGTGCTGGCGTCTGTACACTCTCTGACTTCTTTATGTAATTTATTGTATAGCCGAACTCATACTATAAAGTTTTCCTGCCGTGCAGGTTTCTCACTCTTGGTAGACCCTTAACGAAGCCGAAAGGAACTTGGTCTCCCAGTCAATGCGATTATTTATTTATTGTAGACCACACCTAAGAACCTTCTACCAGCCAACGTTCTTAGTTACGGAGATACTGGGGTCAAAGTTCCAACTTTTTGCAAGTTTTTTTTTTTTAATACTATCATGTTTTTGATGTAAGCCTTCTACTTTAAACACCTCCACGACCACTATTCAATTAATCCACCAGCACAATGTTTTGAGGGCCTTACATTGAGTCCTACGGTAAAACGTGATTTTTCACCCAAAAAAAAAGTCGTTTCCCAGCAATACATTTTTGCGTAGAGTTATTAAGTTTGATGTACAGAATGCTTGTTTGACGGCTTCGGGAAGGGCCCGTTTACACCCTGTATCTATGAGTGGTTCGGCCATATATGAAAAGGAGGGACGATTTAAACTATTTTCAAAAGTGGAATTATACTTATTTAACTTTAAAATCTTTTTGCGACGACATAAAACGGGAACATTCTGAACCACATTCAAAATTGGATGTTACACAGTACGAGTTGATATAGTTTCGTACTTACGTAACAATCTGTGACTGACTGTTATCTAAGTTCAACTTTCTCACTTGTTCTCAACTAAGCTAGGTTTCACGTTAACTTGAACTTAACGCGTCTGGCACGTAAAGTGTTAAAATAAATTATTACTTCATGAACTTGTGTTCAGTATGCGCTAAATCATCACTTAAGGTTTGTAAATACGCCTCATCTCCTTACCAAGCTGTTTTTAAACTGGTTGGGTTATTAAACATATGAATCAAATCATACCTTTCTGAACACGCTACCCACATGCGCAAAGAATAAAGTTATAAGAACATAAAAAATTATATCTACTCATGTTTTATTATTAAATAAAACATGGGTGGATAAAATATGATCGGAACAAAAAAATATCAAAAAGTAAAGCAAAACACAGTCGTACACAAGCACGTTCGAAACATATGAAAACAAAACTGGAACAAAGCGGGCCGTGTCACAGAAGTTCCCATACATCGACTTACTTCCACTGGAGAGAGTCTATTGAATGAAAAACGAACGCTCATTCAGCCGTAAGCTGATATGTTTCTACATTATATTGTGTATATCATATCTAGGGCTTAAAGTTGATTGTATTTAACCATGGCATAGTGCAACGCGTTGTAAAATAAACTTGGACTTTAAAATAATTTCTATTTTCAAAACATTTCTAGTGTATTTTTGAACCGTAAAAAAGGCTGCAATCTGCAGTTAGTTAGTTACCCTGTTAGTTTATAGAAATGGTGCTTAGTCTTGCTAGAGACCATAGAAAATAGACTTCTTTTATTTTTTTACGAGAAATTTCTCCTGTGTCGTGCGTGCGTTTACAAACATTTAAACTCAAATACACAAACAGCCCGACCCGGAACAACTATATTAAGCCATACAAATATTTGCTTCGTGCGGGAATCGAACCCGTGACAGGCAGCGCAGCAGTCAATCAGTGTAAATGTGGCGCTGTTCTACAAACGATGGGGCACTTAATATCGTGTCCTGCGTGTCCTGTTGTTTATTCACTACAGGAACTGATGGACGCTACCGAAAGTGCCAAATTAGTAGCTCAGTTCTGAGCTGACACAA
Source organism: Eurois occulta (assembly GCA_950022335.1). NCBI lineage: Eukaryota > Metazoa > Arthropoda > Insecta > Lepidoptera > Noctuidae > Eurois > Eurois occulta. Next base: position 7,071,651 of record OX465492.1, on the reverse strand, counting down.
TTTAGATTGCCATCGACACGCTAAGAAGAAGTCAATCGCTCAGCCGCTGGGCCAACCGTGCCGTCAAAACGTGCCGTCTGTAGCCTCTAGCCGGTCAAACCACTACTACAGAAAACAGACACTTAGATATATTTCAGTAGGTACAGTATCAGTTCGAATTTGAGTAACGTATTCACAATGAATTGAAGAAAATCGGCTGTTAAAGATGGAGGGCCGAACTGGCCCCTCTACCACATTTCACTGATGTCGGTGACAGGGGGACGACGACAAACTCAAACTCAAAGCATTTATTTCAATTAGACCATTACAGCACTTTTGAATTAAAAAAAAAAAAACAAAAAGAAGCGAAGCTACAATCCCAGTCACAAGGCATAAAAACTTGAGCACTGCAGTTGCACATTCCAAAACGTAGATCTCTTTGGAGAAGAATGGGCAATAAACTCCATGGACACTCTTTTAAATCAAAATATTGTTACAAAATCTTGGTTACATCATTCATGTTGAGATTATACATATATGTGAGAACGATGTAGAAAGACGTGCACATTAAGAGCGGCGAAGACAAACGCATTACCTAAAAAAAAACTTAAATACGAAAGTTTCGTCGCTTTTAATCAATACACCGATATCGTATCCCATTAATTCAAATCAGAGTTCAACTAGACACCTCCATTGGGCCTTATTTTACCTAACCTTTCATGAAATAATTTTCAGTGGAGTGCAACAATATTTTTTTATTATTTTTCAATGCAGCTTCGCAGCGATTAAACGCTGAATATTTAATTTTCAATACGCTGCAGTCCTCAATGCTTTTTTATACAAAACGTAGAAGTAGACGACATTTGTTAGTGATTAGATTTTTACGGTATCACCTATACTGAAACGAAAACTGAACAACTTATTAATAACACATTCCCGCTACAAAAACTTGTTTTGCAAAGGTTATTGATTAGTCTAGCATTCAAGTTTTGAACTTTTATGCTAGACTAAATTTATAACATTTACAATATCGGTGACCGCGTTTTTACCGACTATCGGTGACCGAATATCACTTTCGATTATTCTTCCGGTGCCCAATGTGTCCAAATTGACTAAAAGGACACAACAGGATTGCTGAAAGTGACAGCATATTTTTTTGAAATACTTTTTAACATACTACAAACTGTGTGTGTGACTACACAGTGCCTTACAGTACATTTGCAGTATATGCAATCTGACATTGCGATGTCAACTATTTTTTACCAACATTTGACATAAAATACAAATATTCGAAAAATAAGCCATTGGAACTGGTACTTCATTAAAATCAAAGAGCGTTTGTCAGTATTAACGCTCTGATGAACCCCTAATTGAAAAACCTCATCAAAAGCTTTTTCAGTGATATTTTAATAACCACTCGTATGATTAATTTACATAATAACAGTATATTTTAAATTTTAATTACGAATTTAATTACAGTAAAGTATTCATAAAGGATACCCTTTATGAATACTTTACTGTAATTAAATTCGCAGATTCGCCAATAATTACTGGCAGAGATGTAAAAGATTCGCAAATATTTTCGCAATAAATGGGAAATTAAACTCGATTGGTTTCTGAATTCGTGGATAATGTGCTCTGAAACAATACTTAATATTATTTCAAATTTTCAATTCTAGGAAATTGAAAACATAATTTCCGTTTACATACTTTGGCTTAATGAATAAAAAAATGAAGCAAAGGGAGCTGAAATAGTTTTATGGTTTTTGTTATGATTGCGTGGAAAATTATGATGACTGATTTGTTTTTAGGTTTATTTTTTAATTTTTAATAAAAGACTAATAACTGGGCTGAACAAATAAAAAGCCTGAAACGAATGGAAGGTGTGGAGAGGACAATAATTATTCTGTTAAATCGGTATCGTTCTCTGAATGAATAAAACTACTAGGAGAAATCTTTTAAGTACAGTGATTTGGTCGACTATAGCTAATTTATGAATTGGTCGACTAAAGCTAATTTATCACAATGTAACCAGATTTGAAATTATTATATCTCAGACGATGTCCAGTGCCCACATCCTTTATCTGAAATCATCAAAACGAACTTTTACCGGATCTTCGCCACTATCTAACGCCGTCTTCATAGTTTTGCATCAGACGTCGTCAACCTGCATTTACAAGTAGGCAAAATGAGAATGTATTTATTTATGTATTTCCTAATAAAAAAATGAAACACCCGGGTATCGATTTTGATTGTGTGAGACCTGGGGGAACCAAACACTCTTACAAAAAAGAATATATTTATTTTTCCGGGAAATAATTTTCCTTTAACATCGCAATAATTTCCCGAATTCCCGATCCTTCTTTCTATTCATGTCCAACCATCAAACGTCCATTTACCTCCGATTTGCCTGTAGTACACTGGCGTACATAATTCAACTTGACACATCAATAATAAAAACCTTGCCAGGCGTAAGCAACCTCCATCCCGACAAGGGTCTTGCCATTTTCTTGTAGCCATTGTGCCGGTCCACAACAATATATATTACATTTGCGATTTATATTTCCACTAGTCACGCATTTGTTGCTGTTGTATTTTTGGTGCCCAAACCTGTCCGTTTTGGTGTAAAATGTTTTTGGGTTCCGTGAATAGATCAGTGACCAACAACATTTTTAGACGCTTAATGTCATTTTTTTTAAAACAAATATTTAAAATTGAAGTGTCTGTTTGTAATATAAAAAATAACTTTTACTGAATGCATAATATGAAAAATATATTCGGCACTTATAACAAAAACACTCATTTTTCTCAATTTGTTTCTGTATGTTTGTTTGTTTCGGCTAATCTCACCGACGACGGACCGATTTTGACCGAAATTTTACTGGCAGATAGCTGATGTTATAAGGTCTAACATGGGCTACTTTTATTTTAGAAAAATAATTAGAGTCCCGTGCAAAAAAAAAAAATAACAAAACCCTTGAAATTGTTAACTAAATCCGATCCAAAAAGTGAAATATTTTTTTTTTTTAATAAAATTTCGCAAACGAAGGTCACAGGCAACAGCTAGTACAAACTATAATTTAAAACTTGACGTTTAACAGTTTTTTTTTAAATAATACAGTTTATAAAATATAATTTGCAATGTCACACATCTTAATGTCAAACGTAGTTCTGTAGGTAACACAAGGCTATAATTCCATGAAAATTAATAATTAGTTTGAAATAAACCGCCTAGAAAAGAAAATGTTGCTATTTCAACACCCACAACAATTTGTTCACAAATGCGATCATCCCAATGATATTTCTTTCTATTTCTTTCGACTGATTCAATTTTAACCGAAGGAAATTGTATGACAACCGACACTGGTTTTATTTTCAGAGGAAAATTACACTAGACCTTTGCAAAAATATTTAGAACTAGCTTATGCCCGCGGCTTCGCCCGCGTGGAGTTCGGTAATTATGGTCCGACGGGATCGTACTACCGGGATAAAAAGTATCCTAAATATTAATCCAGGTTATAATCTATCTATATACCAAATCCATACAAATCCTTTAAGTAGTTTTCGCGTGAAAGAGTAACAAACGTCTATCCATCCATCTTCACAAACTTTCGCATTTATAATATTAGTAAGAAGTAAGATTAGTAGGATTTAAAATACGACTATATTTTCTAATATACCTTTTAAATCTTTATCTCAGGACCTGGCCTACCAATTTTGCATCGAACCTCTTCTATCCTTAGAATAAATCAAATACAAATCGATAGCTAATGAGACATTCGCCAAATAATATATTTTGTTACACGACTGCCCAAAAAAAGAGTGTTACGTTTTCAGGGTTCATGACATGTGTGTTTGTGAGTTTCTTGATTCCTCCATAACTTCTAAACGGCTTAACCGATTTCAATGTATGTGGTATCATTAGAAGCGTTGAGTTATTCCAGGTAACATGGACAAGTGAAAAAAGTGGAAAACTGAAAAACAATCTTTTCATTGCAGTTGGGGACGGTTCCTTGGAATAGTTTTTTACAGATCCCCCGACTTCGATGAAAAGATTGGTTTTCAATTTTCCAATTTTGGGCACAATGGCGTTTTATTTGCACGGTAAATATTATAATCTATTTAGTAACTACACTTTTGCCATTCAACACTAAAATCATGTGCATAGCATAGCATAATCAGCCTATAATGTTCCCACAGCTGGGACACACGGCCTCCTCTCTATGGCGCGGGTCCAGTGCGGGTTGGTAGATGTCACATGTCTTCGGATTTTTGGTTCTAGAACCTGCCGGTACCCTCACGATGTTTTCCTTCACCGTTTTAGAGAGCAGTGGTGATGAAATCAATTACACAAAGTAATGCGCCTGTCTGGGTTCGAACCTGTCCGTAAGTCGGGGCCGCCACCACTGTGCCACCGCTGCTCTCATGTGACTTGTTTTAAATTTGATAGTTTACGTTTTGATAGGGCAGGCGTATTTTTTATTTTTTTTTAATTATTTGATATTTTAGGTTACGTTCATATAAATCGATTCGGTCAACATCAAAGTGACATTCATTTACAAAGTATTGAAAAAAAACACAGTTTATAGTATCTCTAATTCAAATGTTATTTTAATGCGAGTGTGGGAAAACATATCAAAGGGAACATTAACACTTTATGTTGAACCAGACATTGTACTCCATAGCTAGCCGTCCCATTCCTTGACGTCTAGCGCCCTCTATGCAAGTTGCACTGACGTTTTCATTTCCCGCGTGTGTTGGCGCTCACAGGAGCCTGTCGCTTTGAATACTTGCCTTACATAATTCTTTCTTAGAATTTTCTTTTCTACAATATCCTTATTATATGCTCAGCTACAGAGTTTTAAAAAGAAAGGTATTATTTTGCGGTTGAATTTTGTTGGAAAAATTACCTTACCTTGTATGAGTTCTTGTTGTCTTTTTTCCCAGTTCAACTACCTTCATGGAATAACGACTGATCCATCAATATTGGTCATTAAGTCCCTATAGTATTTTCAGATACGACAGCTTCATTACTTCAATATAGGTTTGGACAAAGAAAACAAAATTCTAGTACGATTTCATCGATGTTTTTGTCAAAGACACTGTCACTGGGTGAATTGATGAGATTATGTCTCTTCTGTGTTTTTCTAAACAAAAAATAATAGTAGCGAACACAAGGGAGTATTGTTCCGTTTTTTATTCCGTACTATGTAAGCGGTATTAGCAGAAAATGGTAATACAGCCAGAGCTGGGTTTTCAAATTAGCGCTTAAAATAAAAACAGACTTGATACTTTTATTTTTAATACTTTCAAGTCTCGTTGTACTCGTACATATCCATATTTGCTACGCAACGTAATACTCGTGTACAAACCCGTTAATTTTTATAGCAAAATTCCACCTTTAGCAAGTAGCGTTGGTGACTTTTCCCGACACCCTAGGCGAGTCGGATTGCCCGACGTTGCTGTGTAACTTTGAATTGACAAAACGAATAAAAAAACACAGAATGGTTGGGGAGAAAAAGTTTTTGAGGCCGGCGGCTAACGCGTCGTATTGTCTAAGCCAGCCAGTTTCGCTTTTTTGTAAAGCTTTAGTTTTTTACACTGTTTAATCGGGTTGACTGCGCTGGACTCGTATTGATCTGTGTTCTTTGGCGTTCATTCGATTGTAAAGATTCGTGAATGGCTCTTTGAAGCATTAGCCTTTGGTTGGACTTATTACGTTCGGTGGTGCTGGTGGTGACGCGTGTTTTGTGTAGGAAAATAAAAAAGTAGCCTGAAAGGAATATAATTACGTTGTGAACGATACGTTCGTTTCGTTCAGGTTTTTTGTAGTCAATAATCTCAAAAATTTTAAAATAGTACATACCTCATCTATTACGTATTGTACGAAAAAAAAGAACATACAAAAAGAGAAATCATTTTATTCCTTTTGTCTGTCCAATCCCTAAATAATAACAAAAAAAATTCTAAACCGGCATAAAAGTGTCAATGATTTCCCAAGTCGGTCCTTTCGACAAAAAATGTAAGCCGTTAGTTTACCCCGGTTTTTGCGGTGCGACGATTCTTCGACGCATTGACGAATCTTATCGAAGTCCCAAGAGTCTCGGTTTGCCTTATCGTGGCTCGGTACACGCTACTTTGCGAAACAATACCGGGAGTTAGGATCGAGGAAGGCTTTGGATATGGGAAGGATGGGTACGGGTAAGGAAGGAAATTGGAGTCTTGTATGTTTATTAAGTGGCAAACTTGGGTGTGTCTTTTGGATGTAAATGAAATTGTTTTGGGCTGCTTGTCTATTCATCAAAGTTGCTAGAATAGTCGGGAAATCTAGTTTGATTTATTTTTGACTTAATATTTTGATTTGATTGTGGCATCAAAGGTATACAAGGTTCTCTGGTAAGGTAAAGGAGTGATCACTTTTCAAAGATAGAAACGTGATACGGTTCAGCACTTATCGTTTGGCTTTTCTACATATTTGCTTATTGCAAAAACTGATGGATGCAACCGACTCGATATAGATTGGCATGGAAAAGCTAAGAGGAAAAATATATCTACTACACCAAGTACTTTTAAAAGGCGTCGTGTTTTCTATCTTTGCTTTGAAACTATAATCTCTGAAATACGTTTTTCTTTATTTCTTCTTGCCAATTTTTCTCTAACAGATACCGTCTCATTTCCCAAGTAAACTCTTAAACAAAACAGCCACTTGAAAATAAAAATACTTTAATGAAACCACACCACACTCCTTGCTTCGTCGATCTTCGTGTCGCGATATCGTTGCTCTCCAGTTTACGCAGCCATGTCTCCGTCGAGTAAAGCTTCCAAGATGATAAGATGGATGGATACATCATTCAGCCACGTTGCTTTTGTGTACCAGTTTTATGGCCCAAGAAGTTTTCGAGCACAGAGGCTCCTAAATTATTTAGGAAGCAAGAATGAGTGAATTGAATACAGAGTAGTCAAGTGGTTGTTATTGGTGTGTGGAAGACGCATTGCAGATGGATGAAAGAGTCTTTTTAGTTTAAGCTAGATACTCGTAGGTACTGATGTGAGTCGAGTGACATTGCGGTATTTTATCTTGTAGTTTCGATGGGTCGATCCCTGACAATTGTTACGAGTACTGTCTTAGAGAGGAAAGTTTAGGTAAACAATGGGCTCAGTTGGATTTCAGAACCAATCAGTGTAAAGTCCGAAATTACAAAAGATGTTAACCTGTTCTTTGCTGAAAACATTACTTTCTGATAGATGGTATATTTTAGTTCAATCTCACTACGTAAAGCAAAATCACAGAACATCGGTAAGTGGATCTATTTAGTTACACTCTCGAATTGTAACACTGAATTGAGGTGTGGTCGACTAAACTTACACCCAATTTAATACTTGTTGAAAGTCTTATTGGGAGGATTATCGAGATAAAATTCCAACTCTATTGCAACTGAAAAATTCATCACTCACCAAATTGGTATACATTGCAAGCACAATTCTATTACGTATTATTTGTGATCTCGAAACCGAACCGGTTTCCAAGAGTAACGAATAACTGAAAGTGTGCAACTTTACGATTCCCCACTCAGGGGTAAACAAGGTATCTTTTATGACCCCGTCCTAGGCAGCGGTAGCATGGAGAATAGATGCCTCTATTTTACAACGGTGAGCTCATGTTTATTTGATTTTAAAGATGGTTGTAAAACGAACATGTATTCTTGAAGAGTACTTTTGTTAAATATATTGTGTTGCGTTTTGTTATGATGTCTTTACAATTTGTTTATAAGTTTTCTTTCAGGTTAATGTTTTCGGTAAGGTATTTTTGTACTTATAAGATTATTTTGTGTATTGTATGTATGAGCCTACGTTGCCTAAAAACAAAGTGTATAGTTGTGATATTATAGCCCTATGTGTGTGTTTATTGTTTTGTGTTCTATTAGTATGTTTAATGTAATGTGTTGAATTTTGTGTGTATTAATGAGTCCTTGTTACTTGAATAAATAAATGAATTATTATTATTATTATTATAAATAAATAAAGTAGAAAATTGGGAAACGGATTCTAGAGCTACCTACTCCAAAAGTGAGTTTTTAATTGGACTTTGGTATAAATTCGCTGCTTTACAAATATATTTACTAATGTTTATTAATGTTTTGACTACCTCGTTAGTCTAATGGTCGCAATCGCTTTTTCTGAGCATGAGGTCCTGGGTTCGATTCCCGGGTCGGGCAAAGTGTTATAGGATTTTCCCCTCGGGAATTTCTCAATAGCAGCCACGGAATCTGAATTTATTCCTGATTGATGGCAATAGGCACGCCCCCTATTACACGTGACTTAAATATAACTGGCGATGTAGGTTTACACCTCTGCCTAACCCTTTGGGAATGACAGGCGTGGTCTTATATAATGTAAAAATGTATTTGTAAACAATTTTTACTGAACTTCATATTTAAGTCCAACTCGTAAAGTCTGCGGCTTAATTGGTCACTCTATGTTGCTATATCAATAAGGAAGATCAATTGGAAGTATTTCCGCTTGAATAATTTAACTTGTCGGAAAAACATGGAAAAGATTATGCAAAATAAGAGAGAATGGCGTAAAAGGACTGGAGCAGTAAGGCAGTAAGGTTTTACAAAGCAAACCAAATATCGTTCAATGCAAAATTAAAATTTAATAGGTGTAATTTTGTAGATCTTTACTACTACTTTTTTCTACCAACTCGCACTGGGCCCGCATGGTGGATTATAGCCCATTCCCTCTCATAGAGAGGAGGCCGTGTGTCCCAGCAGTGGGAACATTATAAGCTGATTATGCCTATGCTATGCTTTATTTACTTCTTTTTATTTTCTGATTGTTGTATTATTAATAATTTTGACATGATTATTGGTGATTTTGACATTATTGTTAATGATTTTGACATTTTTGTTATTTTGACATTATTAGTAACTATTGCCAAAATTTTCCAAATATAATTATGTACTAACACTAGTGTTTAAGATTTGTTTGTATTATTAGATTACTAATAAATTGTATTGTATTAACTGTTTAATAAATGATTTGATTAGAGGGATGCATTTGCTATCTCAATACAATTTAGACAACTAGTGCCCTTTGCAGAGTTTTTTCCTACAAAATGTCTGTTTTCACTACATTGTCGATTCTCTTAAGTAGAGGGACGTTTTTCCAACCCCCACCTGTCCTTCTTACCTCCCTTTAGTGATATATCGTGGTTGGACACGCGATCCGCGTACGTCACTGTCTCAAACTGACGGTTATAGACAACGGCAGTACGAGCTACTTTGGTCCCAAATACAAAGTGACCAAAATGTTGGGACCACTTTTAGGAATTTGGTATTGAATGTTTATTTAAGACTAACTTTTTCCTATTTTTACGTACCAGTTTAAATAATAATGATAGTATAATATTGGTCAGTTCAGTTAGGTGGTTTGTGTTTGTGTGATGCTTAAAAATGTTAATGAATGGAGAGGGAGAGGAATACCAAGGAAACGATGGATTGATTGTATGTGGAATTATATGAAAGTAAAAGGAGTAAATGATTGCGTGACGATTGACAGACGAGAATGGAAGAAAAAAACGTGTTGCGCCGACCCCAAATAAATGGGACAAGGGCAGGAAGGTGATGAGTTAGGTGGAAGTCGGAATCATGAACAATCACTGAAGATATCCCTTAAGTGACAGTCGTTTAGTTTTAAACCGTGAAAGCTTAAAACAGTGTTTGATATTTCTTATAATAACCGATAAAAAATATTCCACGTTAGAAGGTCTAGGAATCAAATACATCCTTGGTAATAAATTGTATGACGGCGGCGGCGATGGCGGTTGGCATCCCGGTATTTTCTAGCTAATAATAATTGTAGACAGTCAAACAAAGTTAAAACCTAATAGATTAATTTTCTTTGCAAATTCAATCTTAGAAAATAATCTTAGTAGTCAATTAAAAAATACAGTAGCTGATTATGCCCTATTAGAAGACTTCGTAGAAAAGATATTTTTAAACTCTACGTCTAAGGTTGTAAGATTGCTTTTTCGTAGCTCGTAGCACTATTTTCATGTGAAAGCAATTTTAGTTCTCCGTCTAATGAGAGGAGAGGTTATGGCTGTTTCTATATTGCGCTTTACTGGGAGAATGATCGTATTTATTTAAAGTGTAAAATATTATTTAAATAATAAACGATACGGGATAACGTAGCAAATAAAAGTCAATGTTGTCTGTTTTGTTTCGTATATTCTTCTGAGATTTTATAATTCTGAAAATTATAAGTATTTAGACTAAGAAAGAAAGAAAGAAAAAATATTTATTTGTCGCAGGGACATGACGTGCATAAAAAAAAAATATAAAACAAAAATAGTTACAATAAACATAATGCACATTAATACAACCGGACAGAAGCAGAAAAAGAAAAGTTAACAGCGTGCACGTCGTGACTGCGACAAGCAGGCTACCACTCAGCATAATGCTGTGCTATGGAGGGCCCACAGCACAGCGCTGGTTTTCAGTGGTCACCCGTGCGAAAAAGTAAAAAAACGTACGGAAATCAAGACAGCATACATATTTGATTTCATGAATTAGGAAAAAAATAATAATAATTAAATAAACAGTATTTGGATTATAATATAAAACAACTATGGGGAATATTATAAACACTACAAAAATATAAAAGTATGTGCGCAGGCTAGGACAAAATAAATATAAATACGAAAACATGGCGTGTTCTTTGTCTCGCTCCCACCCCAACTTCGCGTCGCGCCGCCAACTGAACGCCATCGCCGCCCGCGCGCGCGCCGCCGCTCGCATTTCTCCTCTGCGCCTGTAAGCGCGATGACGTACGATGCGCTAAAAAGTCAGGTGACGCCGCCGCCAGCGGAGGCGCGGCGCGCGGCTGCGGCGGTAGCGCGGCGCCGCACGAGTGATCACATGCATAGGTAGATCTATATATATCTATATATGTTATACATTTGTATAACACAAAAATCTGATTCAATGACTGATCAGATTGAAACACAGAGTTAAAAGCACCGTTAAGGGAAAACCAAAGGCACGAGATGTGGTCAGACAGGTCCTGACACTGAAATGGAAATGGTCATAAACTATGAAAAATTGATATTCAATGAGCAAAAAAGAGCCCAAACTGGCAAAAGACAGAGTCAGCTGGAATAGTAGAAAAAAAGTAGTAGAAAAAAAGCCCTTACACCTACCAATACTAATCTTATCTTAAGTGAAAACACTAACATTACTATTAAATAAATAAATAAGTACACAACACATTAAACATTAGATACAAACTAAATGTAAGATATAAAAAAGGTAAATAAATAAATAATAACACAAAAATTTTTGAAACAAAAAAAAAATTATTCACAAAAATACAAGTCTCTTACAACAAAAATAGCACTAAAAATCGCCAAGTGATGTTGGTCTAGTTAAAAATGTAAGCAACCAGACAAGTAGTGTTGCGGCGAACGTAAATTCGTGAGGTAACGACTGAATTCAAAGTAACTCTCGGCTTGGGCGGACTTTGTAAGATGCTATGTTACGTGGTCTATGAGAATAAAGATGCTTAGAAAATGGTTGTTTTGCCGTCTCCGCCGTGCCGAAGTTGTGAATATGACAAGCTAGTTTGTAATTAGATACATAAGACGATTATAAAATGTCCTCTTTATGTTATTGGTTGGTCTTGGGTTGGTTTTACATCTGCACAAATTATTATTTTTTAATGGTGTTGTAACATTCTACTATGTATTATTTTCAGATTATTTCTTATAGTACTATTTTTCCATCAAAATACTTTGAATCGGAATGAATAAGATGTGACGATAGGCAGAAAACTTTTTTGTAGTTACATTCACAGACCTTTAATTCTCTTCTATTGACTTTAAGATATAAATGCAGTACCTTGTACTTGTCGACGTTGTACCAACGTGTATTAATTCTGAGCACATCGATAACTGTCGAGAAAAGATCACACAGACGTATCAATAAAAACAGCTCTAAATTAAATTGTGTTCCATTCGCTACAAAACTTCAAAAATATAATAGTCTACCTCAGCGGGTAATGTTTAAAAATAGTTTCAGCAAATATCCACCACTAAAACAACATTCCGAAATCTTTTCACAGATTTTTAAAACTAGAAGTCAACCCGTCGAAACCTTACGTCTTTGTGAATAAAAATGTTGGACAAGGTAAGCAAAGCTCAGAAACTGAAAGCCGCATAGAAAGCGGAACTAGACTGAAAGCCAGGTCGAAAGTAAGTAAGCCGGTATTACGGCTTGCCAAAGTCTTGCCTAGGACTTTGTGAAGCCGTATTGTATTGGAAAGAGTGGTGTAATACCTTAACGAGGTTCCAGCGAAGATTATTAACGGTGCAGTGGTTTTGTAAAAGTTGGATTTTGTTAAGAAAGAAGTGACGCAGTAGGTATTTGTTTTGTTGGACTTGTTGTAAGAAGAGGATTGACTCTTACATCTTAGGAGGCTACAATGAGAATATGAGTATTAGAGGTTATTTTTTTTTAATTTTCGATTAAATTTAACATTTAAAGGTTTTGTGAAAGTGTTTTCTTTGTGAATTTAGTTTGGCAATTTATTTTTTGGTACAGTCAGCCTCAAAAAGATTTAGATGGAATTAATCTGATGAAGTATTCAGTGCTGATTCATTTCCGAAATTTTATTAAATATTGAACTTATCAAAATTGCAATCATAGCAATTATTCTTAAGGTTTTTATGAATTAAAATCCTACCAAATGCAACAACCAAATCTTTCCTATAAAATATCAACCATTTCCTGGTACCGCAGAGGTTGTAACGCAAATACATTGAAACTTTTTGAACTTCCACGATTGTTTAATTGTTACAAAGACACTTGTTGAATTAATCTATTCGTCAATCTTAAGAAACTTAAGTGTACGACTAGATGTGGAATTAACAGGTATGGTCTAGAACCTAGATTATTTTGCGATTACGATGACTATTCCATGAAGAAAGTTTTTTTAATCTGATGGTCTGTTGTACCAAAGAGGAGCTCGTGGCTAAATCATAACTGCCGCTCGGGTCGATCTTTAGGTTAAGCTGCGCTTGTCTAGGTTGGTCCGTGGATGGGTGGCCACCCATTACATACCGAGTTTCCTCCGTGCCTCGGAAAGTACGTTAAGCCGTTGGTCCCGGCTGTCATTTGTAGATCTTTGAAAGTCGTTACAGGTAGTCAGTGTCCCGAAAGTCTGACAACCAGTCTTACCAAAGGGTATCGTATATGACCCAGAACTAACTGGGTTGTGGAGGTCAGATTGGCAGTCACTCCACGTAAAATACTGGTATTCAGCTGCATTCGGTTAGACTGGAAGCCGACCCCAAAACAGTTGGGAAAAGGCTAGGCAGAAGATGATGGTCTATTGTAACACACTCTTAAATATTACACTTTTTACTTATTACTTCAATTTTTTACAAATAGGTACTAATACATGGGGTCCGAGTGCCCACCTAGTATTTTGGGAAATCACCAAGTGGTTGGTCGACTCACTTGGCCATCCAACGTGGCAATGCTACCAGCTTTCTGGGCAGTTTTCGTATTGACAGCGATGTGGACGAATTTTTTGACGCCCTATATATTTTTTTTCCGCTTTTGACACTTGTATATATTTTATTGTTATTAAAGGTCTATAAATTGTAGGATGTAAATAATTTACATACTTAATTCAAATAAAAAGTACTAATGAAATATTCTAGACACTTTTGATACTTGTATATATTTTTATTGTTATTAAAGGTTTGTAAATAATGTACATAATATTTAATTCAAATAAAAAGTACTAATGAAATATTCTAGAAACATTCATAACATAACATTACGTTACGTACGTTAAGTGGAATCAACATTTTTCAAGTCTTGGTACTCAGAAACGTACCTAATATACGATGCTGGCTGTAAGAATTTCAAGACCTCTTACGATATTTATTTGGAATACGTTCCTGAATATTTAATATCATATTGTGAAAATAAATTATTACGTTACTCTTTTCATGATATTATATATTAAACCTTGTATGTGTACGTCGACCAGCTATGTTTGCACGAAACGATAAAACATAAAGTTACGTAATAAATCTACGATATTAAAATGATTTTGATTTAATATAAAAAGGTTGCATCTGAGGAAAAAACGACGTAAGGATTACTAGTCAATAATTTTCAAAGAGTCGTTATAAAATCTTGTAATTAAAGTCAAGATTAGCTACATCTCAATGTAATGTTGCTCAATTAGTTTACTTTTTAGGGTTCCGTACCCAAAGGGTAAAACGGGACCCTATTACTAAGACTTCGCTGTCTGTCTGTCTATCTGTCTGTCTGTCTTCAGGCTGTATCTTATAAACCGTGATAGCTAGAAAGCTGGAATTTTCACAAATGATGTATTACTATTGCCGCTATAACAACAAATACTAAAAATTAAAAAACAAAATATTAAGGGGGGCTCCCATACAACAGATATGATTTTTTTGCCGTTTTTATAGATAATGGTACGGAACCCTTCGTGCGCGAGTCCGACTCGCACTTGGCCGGTTTTTCTTAATTCATCACAAAAGATGCACGTTCCTATTAACTTGTTCCGTCGTAAATCCTGAGCCAACAGTGAATCTTGAGATGAAATTAACTTGATCATTACTTTTCAGGACCAAAGTCACGGGCAACAGCTAGTTAGCTGTCGCCCGCGCCTTCGTTCGCATGAATTTATTATGAAAACATCACTTCCCTATTTGAATCGGACTTTGTTAACAATTTCTAAGGATTTTAAGTTTTTGCACGGAACCCTAATCCGTTTTCTAAAATTAAGCAGTTTGGTACTCCTTATAACATCAGCTATCTGCCAGTAAAAGTCACGTCAAAATCGGTCCAGCCATTTTGGAGATTAGCCAGAACAAACAGACAGACATGAGATGTTTTGTTTGTTTATATAAACCTTTTACACTTTTATATGCATTCAGTAAACAGCTGTTATTTTGAAATTATAAACATACACTTCAATTTAATTTATTTGTATAGATAGATGTGTCATCATCACTGTCTTCTTGCCCTTATCTCATGGCACTTCGGGTCGGCCTGATTCGTTTTTTCTTCCATGCTCCCCTGTCAACCATCACGTTAGCAATCTACTATGATCTACTAAAAATCAAAAACCAAAACAAAGCTTTAAAATCTTGTATTCTATTGAAAAATAAAATAAGGGAGTCCAGAGAGCTTTTCAGCAAGCAAATTCAGCATAAAAACTTTGGAGCTGAAAAGCCACAACATCTTCAAGAAGTTTTGCCTGTCTAAGTTGTTTTGGTTCAGGCCACGTACGATGAAAATGATAATCACGTTTCTGAACATTGTTAGTTTTTGGCCCTTTAGCTGCCCGAAAGGCTTTTGAAACTTTTCATTGTACAATTTTAGCGTTCTTTCATCATGCAGTATCTACTTAGCTATCAAGTTTTCATGCTAATTATGCTTTCTGAAAAACCCTCCGGGCTAAATCTTCTAATCATAAAATTTTAGAGCAAATAAAATCATTACCCACATTTCAGCCTAATTTCGCTAAAACAATAAACCTTTACGTCCACCGTCATAAATGTTCCATCTGACTTGTTCTGTCATAAATCCTGAGCCAGGAGTAAACCGTGAGATGAAATTGATTATACAGAATCTGTCGTTAGAACCTTCATAAATTAATGGAGGAAGTGTCAGTTTAGAGTTGAGAATTAAGTTGTTTCTTCAATGTTATCATGTCATACTGGGAACGTATTATTATTTGAACTTGAAATATTCAAATGTGGAAGTCCTGATATTACTCAAGGTTTATCTCAGTGGTATCATAGCCAATTCCTCCAAAAATCCAAATTTGAAATTATCTTTAAGATAAATTCGAAAGCTAATCTTATCATCTGTCTACAGCAGTCCACTGCTGGACATAGGCTTCTTCAATCGCACGCCACTTAACTCAACCAGCCTTGCTACCAGCCACTCTGAGGAGATCGTCGCTCCCTCAAGCCTGAGGGCGTTCCACCTTACGCTTTCCGATTCCCGGTATCGGTACTACGGCTAATACGGCCAGCCCATTGGAAGACTTATCTGGAAGTAGTAAAATAAGGAGCTCATTTTATGGACCTAGCTTTAATAACTAGATTGGAATAGCTACTATAGAATATATAAAGAGCATTGGCACAGGCCTAAGTGTTTACAGGCTCTTACTTTTATAAACTTTAAGCCTTTTGCAGACGCTTCAAAGTTCAGCTTTAGTACTTTTAGTTTAGCATTTTGTTGGCTGTGGAAGTGAGGTTTAAGAATTCATAATCAATTGATCCAAGAAAGCCTTTGGGAAATGCTTTTCTTTTGTTAAAGAAAAAGACGATAAAGCTATGTATTTTAATGATTAAAATATATCAGTTAGTTCAAAACAACATTAAATGTTCATATGAAAAATCAAAACTGATTAAATTCCCACACATCGAAAGCAAAATAAAAAACTGAAAGCCAAATGAAAAAAAAAAAGATATCATTCGAAATTCGATATTCAAACCATACTCGCGCTCTTTAATACTGGCCCAGGTGCATCGAAATCTCCTTGGGGAAATGTATTTTTTTTACATGGAGCCTCTTTATGCTCTTTGGTCGTTCTTTTCTTTGTGAAAGCTAGTATGTTATGAAGTGTGGATGTAGAGTATTAGGTAGGCAAGGGAAGATAGCAGTGTGAAACCTAATAAAGAATGTGAGGAAAATAAAAGTGTTAATTGGGACTACTTAGATAAAATAGAGTGTTATATATCAATATATTATTTTATACACGGAACTGTCAACATAGTTTATAGAGTTAGAAAGCTGCAGTGAACATATTTTTAGAAGGCCCGATGGGCCGTAGGTCGAACACGTCCTGGAGTGGAGTGTTACGGCAAGAGTATCATGCAACGACCCCCTCAAGCTTGGTAGAGCGACGATCTTAAAAGACAACCTCAGAATTAATGTAGAAGGGGAAGGACAGTGTGTGCTGTGGATCATCTTAGTACAAGCCTACGGCCAAGAGTGAACTGCGATAGGCTGACATGATTAATGAATTAAAAAACCTCAACTGAGATAACAGCAGCATCTAAACTGAAAAAGAAGATGATTTTGAAATTTAATTTCACCTTAAAAGGAATAGTTAGTGTAGTTATTCAATATTGACAGCTCATAAATTAAAAAGTTCTAGTAGGTATAGACTACAAACCAATCAAACTTCTGCAAAAAAAGAAATCAATAGACAACAAAATAGGCTATTTCGTTAAAACTATAAGGTTTTATTGCCCAAACGATTGTGTACCAATAATTCGAAAAGTTCCGACCGACTGAGCAATGATTGCCGTTACCCTTATTTTGAAATTCACTCGTATTTCAAGTTGTCAAATAAAGGAAGTCGTCTCATGTGTTATTCATCATCTGAAGCGACTGAAAACATCTACTTGGGTAGGTACATAAGCTGTTATGGTTTTGTAGATATACAGGATGCGGTTTTTAAATAACTAGGGGCCACTATGGCAGATAATTACCATTTATTTATATTCGCACCAAAATTTTTACGATTTTTTTCATATTATGTTGTGACAGTAAACTGCGTCTACAAACGAATGATAACAAATATTTGTAATCAACTGTAAAAATCTCAACCTCACTGTAAAACACGTGTAACATGCTGTAAATATTCAATAATGTTAGTAATAGGTGTAAAAAGACGCTGAAAGTCACTAGTTGTACTAGACATTGTCTGTCAGCATTTCATTGTCCATACCTGGGAGCCATCTGGTTATGGAGATATTGAAGGTCAAAGTTCTAACTTTTTTCCACGTTTTTTTTTTACGATAATAATTATGTTTTAAATGTTATGACTTAAGTTCAAATGCCGCCATGATCCCTGCACTGTTGTATGCATCTATAAACGTACTGCTTTGTGCATGCAAGTGATTTTGTACACCAAAAAATAAAAGTTGTTTCCCAGTCGTCATTTTTGCTCAAGGATACTTAGGTTTGATGTACACTCTGTATAAACTCATTCCTAAAATAATAATGCCTTGTACATACATTTATGTTAGTTCTATTTACCTGCTTCAGATGCGTCGTCTTGATTCAATGTTTGGACTGTATCTGCCTAAGTAAAGGATAGTAATACGAGTATATACCTCCGCAAAGAATAATCTTGCATTAAAATCTATTTTTAAAGCAAACTTTACATAAGTTTCGTATCATCACAAAAATCTTAAAAGATATGAAAAAAAAATGATTTCAATATCTTTTATTAAAAAAAAACCTAACAAAATATCGACACTGACTTCGCGGAAAAGGCAGCGAAAATTATCATTCATTCAGTTGAAAATGTGAACAAAAAAAATCTAAATTCCAAAAGGATTCCCGTAAGCTCCTACCCACCGTTGATATATTATTCAGTCTGCGTCCGAGAGCGTAAATGAAAAAGTTTTTGTATTCAATGACTATTCGAACACCACCAAAATACTGGTAAACCGGCCAAACCCGAAAGTTTTCGAATCGAACCGAAATTACGAGTTTTGAGGAGGGTTAGTTAAATATTCAGCTAGCGTCTGTCACTGTTTGAAGATTAAGTTTCAGTATAAAATATTGATATCTATGTTTTTGGTATTGGTTTAGGAAACTACATATAGATGTGGCACCAGCGAAAAATTGAACTGAGTACCTACTAACATCCGTTTTGTGGAACAAAACATCGTCGCGTTATATAACACGACTAGCTGTGCCCCGCGATCTTTGTAACCGTGAAATTATTATAAAATATTACTTCCCTATTTGACTCGGATTTTGTTAACAATTTCAAGGGTTTTAATTTTTTTGCACCGAACCCTAATCTTTTTACTAAATAATATCCATACAACATCAGATCGACGCCAGTAAAATTCCTTTAAAATTGGTCCACCTTTTTCGGAGATAAGCCGGAACAAACAGACAGACACACAAAATGAAATAAAAAATGTTTTTTTTTTTTGTCCTAAGTACCGCACTATACTTTCATGTGCATTCAGTAAAAAGCTGTTATTATGAAATTACAAACAGACTTCAATTTTATTTATTTGTCTGGATTTGCTGTTCATTTTATTTTACATTCATTATTCATTACATTTAAAAAAAATCATAGTTTACTATAAACGCTACACTACAATACAGAAATGTTGAATTATACAGGTACCTCATTTGAAAAAACAAAATGATTAAAATAATATACTAACACTATGAAGACAAAACAATCGTATGTTCGTCCTCTCGCTTTCCACCTATTTACGTTAGGCGACCGTATTCTTACAGTCAATTTAACAGTAATCGTTTTACAGAAATAGAATATACTAGCTTTTGCCCACGACTTTGCTCTCGTTTCGAATTTGACCGATTTCACCCTCTTAGGGTTTTCTTAATTTCGAAAAACCCTTTCTTACTAAATACCTACTCTTCACAAAGAATACACCCTTCAAATTTCGTGTCTTTAAAACCAGCGGCGTGCGTTGATATACGAGAATCAGTCAGTCAGGACTTTGAATTTTATATAATAATATATAGAAATAGGCACACTAATCAAAGTTACATTCTTCTAAATCTCAATGTATGTGTCATGTGTGTAGATATTTAGCTTAAGAAAAACTGCTATAATAAGTTTTTGATAGTTTGTCTGGACATTCTATAGAACAACCTGTAAAAAGGTCACTATCATAATTATCAGAATTGGACGAAAAAGCTGTCCTAGACTGTCTTCAAATTATTCTTAGTTTAAATTTCCTGACGAAATTAAAGCCATCATTTACTAACAGCCATCAACATTTAGACACCAACACAAACCTCAAATTTTTCAGCCCAAATCAGACTCACGCACCTTCTACTTAAGGTTTTAGTCTAACTGATGAACTAGCTACTGACGTGTAAGCCCAAGGTTAATTCTTATTACCTAAAGTCTGCTTACTTACGCTCGATTCTAAGTATAATATTGTTTAACTACTACTGGGAACTGTCTTGTCCCAAAGGGGCTAAAAATGAATAAGACGAGTCTTGTATCTTCATGCGAAATAAAGATGTACTATAGGTATACCTCTGCCTAACCCTTCCACGATAACAGGCATGATGTTATGATTGTCCTAAGTAAAATGACTGGATTTTGTCTTCTCGTATTACAAAAAAAACGCGAAGTAGCAACGTTGAATTTGTATGTTTTTCGTTCGTTGCTTGAAATAACAATAACTTGCCAATAAGCCTGATATAGTGGTGGTGGATCGATCAGAACGGCGGCGCACAATGATTGACATTACGGTCCCGCATGACGAGAACCTCGTGAAAGCCGAGAAAGATAAGCAAATCAAGTATCTTGACTTGGTTCGCGAGGTTGTCGACATGTGGGATGTGGACTCGGCGATCATTGTGCCGATAGTCGTGTCAGCCCATGGCTTAATAATAATTGCCAGGAGCCTCGACGTCCTAGGTACTTCATGGATCCCGAAGGTGGCGCATTCCGAGGCCCATGAAAGCACATGGCCTCGGACTTGTGCAGTGCCACCTCGAGACCCGATTGGCGGAAAGATAAATCACATACGGATTTGAATAAAGCCTATTAGACAAAGGGGCCTAAAAATACAGATATTTTTGTTTGTAACCCACTTCTTCACAATTACCCTGACTATCCTTTCACAAACCCAGAAAAAAAAATATACACAACCAGCATTTGCAAGATTGTAAGAATCCTTTGGTCCTTGCAATTTCCGATTTCACTCGGTCTGGCAATAATCGGAGCAGACCAACTCTGAAAAAGTTTTCAATGGTACCGCCTTGATTCCACTTTATTCACTGGACCGTGCTTGGAATAAAGTATCTCACGATTCAACATTTAATTTCGTTCGGTTTGACAAATCTGTTTTTTATTTTGCCAACCCTATTTTTTAGGGATTTATTTTGCTATTTCTCGTTATAAGGGTATATGGTTTAGATTATTGTGGATTTGTTGCAGCTTTTGCTTTCTGAAAATGATTACAAAACAATTTAACAAAACTTTTGAAGCTTTGTGGCTAAATAAAAACAACCATACGGGTCGATCTTCAAGGTTAACGCTTGCTGTAGTGATGGGTGACGATGTATTGCCCACCGAGACCCCTCCGTACTTGATAAAGCAAGTTCAGCCGTTAGTCCCGGCTGTCATTTGAAGATCTTTGACAGTCGTAACGGGTGGCCAGAAAACCGAAAGTTTGACGACCTTGCCGAGAGATATCCTTTTACCCAGGGGGTTCTAGATGTCAGGCACTCGTTGAAGAAAAATACATGATGATTCCGAAACAATTTATTTTACTTCAAAATTACTAAAAGTAAAGTTTGCCAACGAGCAATGGAGCGCATTATCCTAGGTGTTAAGTTAACGGATCGTTTTCGAAACACAATACTGCGCTCCAAAACAAATATAGTTGACGTGGCTCAAAAGGCCGTTCAACTCAAATGGGACTGGGCAGGTCATGTCTGTCGCATGTCGGACAAACTGTAGGCCAAAATAGCAGGAAACTGGTGCCCCGAGTCCCCGACACAGTGAGGCGGGGTCGCGGCAGGCCACGAAGGCGAAGGCGGGACGAACTGGACAAATTCCGTCTGAACTGGAAGAAGGACTCGCGGGTTCGCGAGAAGTGGAGGGAGGCCTTGTCCCAGGAATGGGACAGAGCAGGCTAAGAAAAAAGAAAGTTAAAGCTGGCAATTATACGTAGAATTTATAATGAAAATTCTGAACTCGCAGGACAAAATCCCAAGGATAAGTTGTGGGATTATTCGTATACGTGACCCTTGACCCTGCCTGTATTACTAAGCCTTTAGAGCGAAATAATAATTACCTAGGTAGCAGCTGGTGTATACTACAACATATTACCTACATCTTTAGTGGGTAATCATGTAATGTATAGTACATAATGTTACCTACCATTTCAGCCCTCAGTGTGGTAACAAGATCCGGCAGTTTATGGAGTACCAAATCTATTTTTAATTTATTATAATTTCAATTGTAATAAGTGTCAAACATTATAATAATGTCAAGTGGTATTCAGTTATAATGTCACCCTCTAATATTTCAGTTCTTCGCGAAGAGGTCTCCTTTTCTCCCAAACTTCTGTTTTATTCTGAATCCTTACCACGGCATGTAGGTACCTACCATGTCATGTATATTTGTTAATATTCTCATCTTGAACAGATAGTAGATCTATCTGTTCAAGACATTAACAAAAAAAACATAATATTCTAAACTTAAAACTTGCTTGATTTCTAATAAAGCGGATCTCCAAAGTACCAGGACACTATGACGCAAAAAAACCTAATTTTGATTAATGCCACCTCCCCAGACAAGCCACTGCGCCAATAAACTCCTCATGGGAAATGTTCTCATTAGCTTAAAAGCGTGTGTAGATTGTTTTAGACGTCATAACAACGACTGTAAATTAATTTGGTTCGAGTATACCAATAATTACTGCTGCTTTGGAAAACAGCTCACGTTTAGTTCCAAATAACTGTTAGTGAATGAATTTTTAATTAGTACGTTTATTTATTGCTTCTGTTTTAATGAAATTGAAATATATTATATTGTTGCTCTCAAAATATACACAGGCGCTCGGGTCGATCTTTAGATTAAGCCGTGCTTGCCTAGGTTGGTCTGTGGATGGGTGACCGTTTTACGTACCGAGTTTCCTCCGTGCCTCGGAAAGCACGTTAAGCTGTTGGTCCCGGCTGTCATTTGTAAATTTTGTCAGTCGTTACGGGTAGTCAGTGGCCCGAAAGTCTGACAACCAGTCTTACCAAGAATATCGTATTACCCAGTGGAACAACTGGGTTGTGGAGGTCAGATAGGCAGTCGCTCCATGTAAAATATTGGTATTCAGCTGCATCCGGTTAGACAGGGAGCCGACCCCAAGTTAGTTGGGAAAAGGCTAGGCAAATGATGATGCTGCTCTCAAAACGGCGAAGGAAAACATCTTGAGGAAACCAGCATGACATTCGCGTCGGTGTCCCTTTTACCCCGTGAAGAGGATACCCTGTGTTTCAGCAGTGGGATCTACTAGTTATACTAATAAGAAATTGTTTAACCTACTTGGTTTGGACCAGTTTCAGTTAAATTACTTCAATTTTTATACGTACTTGTGAATCAATTTAATAATTATTTCAGATCCTGATTGTAATGGACTCCTACTGCCCCTTCTCTTGATTGAAAATCTGACTAATCACCGTAACAGTTTTGGAGTATAAAAGCGTCGCCTTTGAAAAAATGAACTTTTCCATGGGTTTTTTTCTTTTTAGATAAATATGCTACTAATATTTTCCATTTGACGTTCCATTAATAACTGATTAGTCGTCAAAATATCCTCCTTTCATCAAACGATGCCCAAATTCTACCAAAAACCTTACACCTAAACTACCTGCAAAACAGCTACAGAAAATTGAAGTTTTAAAATTCATAGAATCGTTCTCATCTATACATTTATGAACAAATCTTCCGTACAATCATGCACACGACTGTATATGAGGGAAAATAAGAGATTCTTTTCTTCCTGGGTTACTGGCTTTTGACTTTGTGATACTCAACGAAGCCATCATTTATTCATGAGACTGTGAGCAATCTTAAGATTTTTTTTCATCGTATAAAATAGCTGAGCTCAAAAAACATTCACGATATTCTTTTAAATGTGTGAGGAAACCTTTGATAGTAGCTAAGTCATTATAGTATAAGTACGTATACGAAAAAAATCGTAATCTACATATTTACAAAGAGCCTAGTGATTCTTATCGGCACGTATGTAACGTCTCACTCTTGGCAATTATGTCATTTGGCTTTAAACGTGACATGGCATTTCTTTTGTTAGCCCCTCTATAGTACAGTATGTCATAGCTCTATTTAATTGGTGTTAGAAAGGCAGTGTAATAAGGGCGCTGTCTTTTTTTTGGGCCTAGCCCGCCACTCTATCTCCTAACCACTGTAACTCCTGAAAGCCAGAACGCAGGAAAAATTGTTCTAGATTCTACAAGGTCCGTGTAGTAAATAACTCTGGATGTAACCTGTTCACTATCCAACATAATATTGAGTTCATTCTGCCAAAGACAGCACTCCCATAAAATATGATGTGCAGATTGTTCATATTCGCAGTCAGATGTAGAACATTGACAAAAAGGCGAGGCAACAAGCTTGAAGGAAAATAATTTAGCTTGTGAGAAATTGAGCAACACAGTGATGTATCTCTGGCCAGCCGTTTCATGAACGGATGGAAAGATTTGGTGGAGGTATCGGCCCTTGATGGAATTATCCCACCAGTAAAATTATTAGACAAAAGTTACTCCCAGACGTTAGTGGTTTGAATAATCTAGAAATTTTTGCACGGTCACGTTGGGTTATAAAAAGTTCGCTGTCTGTTCTGTGTATTTTTTTTAGCTAGCCTACATCGAGTCCCACTAATGGGCATAGACCTCCCTTTTCTCCTATCATACCTCGATCTCTATTTTTTGCGAACTCTGGCCATGTTATTTTTATTTTATTTATTTGGCTCACCAACAATTGAATACACATTTCAAAGCTCCGAAATACATCCACAAAGAGTCACAGACAAGTGTATCAACATCTTACAGGTGAGCACATCATGCACTACTTATTAAAATTTTGTCGTTAGGTGCCTACTTAAAATCAGATTAGTACCGAATTTATTTATTGTATTAATACTCACCGCACGCAACTATGGGTTTTAAATACATAATTCAATTTAAATCAAAATCAAATTTAATTAAAATAAATTAAAATCAAAATCACAATCGTCAGAATTAAAATCAAAAAATCAGTTCAAAATTACAATTAAAAACAAAATCACAATCAAAATAAAGATTAAAGTCAGTTATAATCGAAAACAAAATTCAAATTCAAATCAAAATCAAAAATAAAATCAAAATTAAAAATCAGAAACAAAAATACAATTCAAATGTTAGTGTCGTGTCAGATCGTCACGCCACCTTCGCCGCAGTCGACCTCAACTGCATTGTCCTTGCTCAGGCGTCCAGTGTGTGAACATTACTTTGTGAACTTACTTGTACAAACAATAGAAAAAAAAATGGCGGCATTAGTTCCGAGCATGGCCAAGCGCTAAAACACCCTCTATCTTAAATCCCTTTGGATATTAGACCTCCTATTTAAGCCATTAGCTCCTGTTTTCTGAAAATGGAAGGCGAAAGGCAGTTTCAAAGGCTTACGAACGTGAAACGTGAATGCGTCAACTAGGAAAGTGAATTATCTTAGTGCCTTTAGGCGAGCACTATCTATCTTTACTTTGTGCCTTACCTAGCTGAAAAAAGGGACAACTCTTCAAACAAATTTGATACGAAAGTTACTTGATATAAGGATAAAATTATACTTCAGAATTTTCGTAACGAGTCTAAAAAGACCCAGTTCTTGGTCGCGTCGTAATCACGTAACTCAGTGATCCAATTGGCTGTTGAGTGTTGATACTTAATTTATACAACCAATCATAGCCGTTGACGTTTAATATTTTTGTGTCAAGTTTGGTTGATGAAACCGAGCGTTAAACTCTTTTTAAAAGATTCTATTAAGAAAAGTCTGTAGTATTCTTATTACATATTCTCATAATTTTCAGGAGGTTTGACCAGTTAGTAATTGGATCCACTTTAGACATGAAAATGATGACATGTTAAGTGATACTTAGTTGGGTTTAATCATGCGTATGATTACTAAATTAAATTAATATTCGCAATAATTATATGTGAAGATACCTTTAAATTTAAATCCTATAAATCCTTAATCCTTTAAATTTAATACCTTTATTTCGAGCGAAGGCTCAAGTAGTGTTAGTTACATAGTTCTTAAAACCTAATGTTAGTAAACAACACGACACGGTGAGACCATGTTACTGACAGCAGTGAACCACATATGACAGTTCACTCTGTCAGCAATCATTTTTAAAACTCTTTTAGGAGTGGGCATGACTCGAGCCACCAATCACTATTATGTAAAAACACACCCACATGCGCCGCCGCAAACATCCATGACGCACTGCAACGACATGGCAACCCCATCAGTTTCCTGAACGCGTTATAGAATTGGACACGAAGGAGTCCATACGACACTTGCAAATAATGTTCCCACAAGCTGCATGTGAAGGTGGTACATAAAAAGCGTCATATTTACGTCTGCAGTACCTACAGCGTGCAAACCTGTGAGCAATGCTCTAAAAAGCGTCATATTTACGTCTGCAGTACCTACAGCGTGCAACCCTGTGAGCTATCATATTCGCGCGTACGGACACAACCCTCCGTTCACTTCAATGTCAAGTCAACGCCCTCCGTTCCCTTCAATGTCAACATTGTCTTTAAGGTCAATGGTGATCAAGTGACCTATGTATAAACATACACACAACCACCAAAGTTATTTGTTATACTGCATTTACACTAACATGTACTTAACTAAAACATGCCGTGAATATATTACGGGTAATGCTAGAAGAAGTAAACCTAGGTTTACCCGGTTTTAAATATTATTCGAGTTTTTGGGTAAAGTTCGAAAAGAAGCCATATCACCGCTAAAGGCCGAAGTACGGTTACACGTAGTTCTAACCGGCTGTACCTAGGTGCGCCCGGTAGTAGTTGGTTAAACTCAGGTGTATCCTTTTTACACGACTGCCCAAAAAAAGGAGTGTTATGTTTTTAGGGTTCATGTATGTATGTATGTTTGTGAGTTTCTTTATTCCACCATAACTTCTAAACGCCTTAACCGATTTCAATATATGTGGTATCATTAGAAGCGTTGAGTTATTCCGGGTAACATAGGCTAGTGAACATTTTCAAAAATATAAAGGGGGAGCCATGGTTCCTGAAAAAAACTGAAATATTTTGGTTTTTTCATGAAAATTTGACTACGAATACTATCATCGTCTAGAGCTTGCTTAGTACATAACAAAAATATGTAACAGTAGTATTCAATATGTATTCGTTCACTAATAAACAAAAAGAGAAATTAAATCTTTTACACATAAAATTCAAAGTCCTTACTGACTGATATATCAACGCACAGCCCAAACCTGCTGGTCCTAGAGTCATGAAATTTGGAAGGTGTATTCTATGTGAGGAGTAGGTATCCACTAAGAAAGGATGTTTTGAAATTCTACCCCTAAGAGGGTGAAATGGGGTGTTGAATTTTCTATGAAACTTTTTAGTCTCGGGGTCGATTGACTTGAAAAATAAAAATTATGAGAAACGTGTATCACAGTTTTTTCAAAATCATCCTGCAATATAAAATTCAAAGTCCAGACTGACTGATATATCAATGCATAGCCTAAATCACTGGTCTTAAAGACATGAAATTTGAGGGGTGTATTCTTTGTGAAGAGTAGGTCCACTAAGAAAGGGTTTTTTCGAAATTCCACCCTTAAGAAATGGGGGTTCAATTTTCTATGAAACTTTATATTCCTTTATATACTTTATGTCCGTTGACTCGAAAATTGGTGTACAAACTCTTCAATTAAAATTATGAGACGCGTGTATCAGAGTTTTATTTTCCAAAATCGTTCCCCAACATTGTCAAATAGGGCTTACAAACTCACGTAGACAGGCGCATGGCGCGCAGTGTTGCACAGGGCGTGCAGGGCGCGGGAGTATTTACCTATTAGTAAGTAGGTAGGATTTTTCTGAGGTAGACGTGTCTGTAAATATATGTGAACCCGATTTTCGAGTTGGCTCGTGATACGCGACATTGATATTAAATATTATGTAAATTTATTATGTCTAGTAGATTCTTAATAAATCATTTGATTGTCGTCGCCGGTGCCCAATCTCAAACCAAGGTATCAATATTTGCTGCTTTTAAGCGGCTCTTGCCCAACCTGAGGGGCCCAAACGCCTCCTGCCGGAGGCACTATGCGGGGGTCGTGCGGTCCATGGCCCTTTACGGGGCTCCGGTAGGGGCGCGTTCCTTGAGGTGGCGAGCCGCCCACTACCTGAACCCGCCCCAAAAGGTGGTAGCCGTAAGGCTGGTCCGTGGGTACCGCACGATCTCCGGCAAGGAGGATCGCCTCCTCGCCGGAGATCGTGCGGTGCCGCCATGAGATCTGGAGGCGATAGTCCTCGCGCACCTGCACGAGGGGGGGAATTCCGCTGCCACGGCAAATTGTCGCTCAGCGGACAGACCTCCGGCGCGATCTCATGGCGACATGGAGGGAGCGACTGTCGCAACCCCGTCCAGGGCACGCCACAATAGTGGCGATAAGTCCCCTCTTCTCAACAAGCCGTGTCGACGGCGCGTTGGTGTTCCACGCGCGCCTCAAAAAGATGTCAGCAAACAGGAGGGGCGCGCCAGGGCCGATGCCTGCCAAGGTTGCGAGACTGTTCGAAATGATACCGCGGCTCTGGAACACAAAGGGCAAAAGAAGGAACATGGATGGGTTTTAGTCAGTAAAGTCTGACACTCCCTTCCGCTCCGCCCATAGCGGGAGGGGTCATTTGATGATTTCCCAACCCAAAAAAAAAGGTTTCAATATTTCACTTAAGTAATATAATTGATTTTAATATTACTATGAACTAATATTTGCAAGTAATAAGTAAGTACATGTAAAATAATGCGGGTGTGTCTGAATTATTCAAATAAAATTAAATACTTACACTAACTATTCTTTATTACCTAATCAACTTTAAAAGTAAAAACTAATTTTACACAATACATTATATCTTAAATAAACTATTATAAATGCGAAAGTTTGGATGGATAGATGTTTGTTACTCAATGGCGCCAGAACGGCTGAACAGATTTTGATGAACGTGAACGTGGCACAGAGATAGATTATAGTCTGGTTTAGCACAAAGATTACTTATTATCCCAGAAGTAAGATACCGTGGGCAATTCCCGAACTCCACGCGGGCGAAGCCGCGGGCATATGCCAGTAAAAAATAAAATTTACCTATCGTGGTGGTACATTGTGCGTTTGCAAAAATATTGTTTTATCACTAAAAGGATTAAAATAAAAACAAATAATTAAAAAATTAAAAAACACGCCTGCCATATCAAAAAGTGAACTAAAAAATTCAAAACAAGTTACATGATTTTAGTGTTGAATGGCCAAAAGGTAGGTACTAAATAGATTATATTATTTACTGTGCAATTAAAACGCCATTGTGCCAAAAGTGGAAAACTGAAAACCAATCTTTTCATTGCAGTCGGGGGACGGTTCCTTGGAATAGTTCTTTACAGGTCCCCCGACTTCGATGAAAAGATTGGTTTTCAGTTTTCCACTTTTGGCACAATGGCGTTTTAATTGCACAGTAAATAATATAATCTATTTAGTACCTACCTTTTGGCCATTCAACACTAAAATCATGTAACTTGTTTTGAATTTTTTAGTTCACTTTTTGATATGGCAGGCGTGTTTTTTAATTTTTTAATTATTTGTTTTTTTATTGCTAGGGCACACCGACCGGCTCAATGGGTTAGATTATAACTATGACACAGCGCGCGCGAGACCAGCGAACGTAGCAAGCGGTGCGGCAGCGACGGGCGAGCGCTACATATAAGTTGGTTGCATCAAATCACCATTAAAATAATCTCTAAATTAGAGTAAGTTGTTTTAAATCTGACCCAAACTTGTTACCGTAGATTTTTTATAAGTTTTCCAGGCAAATAACTATTTTTTGTATTTTTTTCGAAATTTTCGGCCGTTTGTTTCTGAGTTAAGAGGGGGGGAGGGTGGTTAATTTTCAGTTATTTTCTTAAATAACTTCAAAATAATTTTAAAAAATTTCAAATATTATAAAAAAATATATAAATATATTTGAGGTGCTCACTATGAGCCCTTTCATTTGATATGTAACACGAGTTAGATTGCAAAACTTTTTTTTCGTTTTCTAATTTACCCCGCAAAAGTATACGCCATGTTTAAAAATCAGTAATTTACGTTATATGTCCGTCTTTGGGTCACCGACTTACATATGTGTATCATCAATCGGTTTATCAGTTTCGGAGTAAATTGGCTGTGACAGACAGACATGCGAGTGATTCTATAAGAGGTTCCGTTTTTTTCTTTGAGGTACGGAAACCTAAAAAAGACTGGACCTCCAAATTTAAATATATTTTAGTTACTAGCTTTTGCCCGCGGCTTCGCTCACGTTAATTTAGAATTTGACAATCAATTCGGGTTGTACTCTGCTTGTAATAATATTATTCAATCATGATTCAAAAGACACGTGGCGGCATCTATTACCAAAAGAACGTTATTGTTGTTTTTCTCGGGTACAGTCCTTTTTTTCGAGATGAAAGGTACCCTATGTCCGTCTCTGTACACCTGAGAATGTAAATGCAAAATTTCAGGATGATCCGGTGATTTAGGCGTGAAAAGGTAACAAACAAACAAACAAACTTACTTTCGTATTTAAAATATTATTAATTGATTAATTAATTAATAAAATTAAAAAAAATAATAAATAAATTAAAGATTAACAATAGTATGGATTATTTGAACTTTACCCAAAACGGTAACAACTACGTAACGTTAACGTAACGTACTACGTTAACTCAGTACTAAGTTAACCCGGATAAGCCTAAGTTTACTTCTTCTAGCATTACCTGTAAGTTATATATCATGTAGCAAACATTTCTTGACATGGTTTCAGGCGTGTACTGTTGTCAATGTCGTGTCTTTCTTTCAGCTAGTCTTTATTACTTGTTTTAGGTGTCAAAGACATTTATTTATTTATTTATTTATTTATTTACTCTAAACATACAAATATCCTTACAGGCTAGACCCAATGCGATATTGTAGCACACTTAAAATTTAAATAGTATATAATTAAAATAATATGTACACTTAAAATTTACGTAGATCCACTGTTTTTAAAATAGCAAATTGTATAGGTAGCTGTTCTTGTGAATTCACCCAAAGCGCAACAGAATATGTCCAACTCCTCAGCAATGAGGTTGAGAGTGCGGAGCGCGCTTGTGAGCGGCGCCTCGCGTAATAAGTTTGTTCGCGCGCGCGGTTCCACCAGCAACCGCGGCTGACGACGACGACCCACATACCCGTCTGGCACGACTAGCTCTACCCTTCGCAATATATCCGCATTGTGTATCTTCCCTCTAATTATCTTAAATATATAAGTCACTAGTGTGAGTTGCCTCCTGACCCTTAGTTCATTATATCCGACCATTCCTAAGACAAATAGAGTTGGATACATCAATGGATAAAATGGATATACCCCGTATTCCCTCAAATATTTATACCTAATAAATTTATTTTGTACTCGCTCCAACATGAGACTATACTTAGTTTCATGTGGAGCCCAGATAACTGCATTACATTCTAGTTGGCTTCTTACTAAAGCATTATATAATGCCGTTATAGCTTTAATGTTTGTGAAGCCTTTAACCATTCTAAGCACAAATCCTAGGTTTCTATATGCTCTTTTGCAGACCTTAACTATATGCTCACGAAATGTGAGTCCAGTGGTGAAATGAACTCCCAAGTCCCTCACCTCAGTAGCCCTATCCATCGGTACCCCGTCCACCGTATAGACATATGTGATGGGTGTGTGTGCACGCGAGAAACTTATGGTCACACACTTTGATGTGTTAAACTGCAGGAGATTACTCTTGCTCCAAGCTACCACTCTGTCTATATCTCTCTGGAGTCTTTCGCAGTCATTCACGTTTGTGATGGGGAGGTAAAGCTTGAGGTCGTCGGCAAACAGTAAACACTTAGCATCTTGCACAACGTTTGGTAGGTCATTAATCATGACGAGAAACTCCAGAGGCCCCAGATTCGTTCCCTGGCTTACCCCAGATCTAGTATAGTATGCGTCCGATTGATAACCTGCATAGTCAACATACTGTTGCCTGTTACTCATATAACTTGCAAAAAACTTAAGTAAATTGCTGGTAGTATTTCTAGTCGGCCTAAATCCATGCTGCGCGTCTGTGAGTTGCGAGCTAACTTGCTGGAAAACGCTCCTATGAATAGCAGATTCTAGCACTTTAGCCATTGTCGACAATACTGCAATCGGTCTGTATTCTTCCACTTTAGTTCCCGAACCTCCCTTCGGTACCGGTATGACCCGGGTAATCTTCCACATCTCTGGAAACACAGCTGATTTAAGGCAAAGATTGTAGATGTGCAACAGAGGTCTCGCTAATCCCATTCGACAGTCCCTAAAAATGTACGGCGGTATACCATCTGGCCCTGATGACCTTTTCGGCTTAAGTTTCCCCAGGGCGCGTACCACGTCATCTAACTCCAACATAATTATATGTGGAATTTTAATGTTTTAAACCTTGTTGTATTCACTGTATTAAGAAGAAGTCTTCTTAATCTAGACAAAAGACGCATTTTCAAAAATATTAAAGAGGGAAGCGCCATGGCCGCCAGTGTATTCCACAAAATTGAAATTACAGTTTGCAGTTCAGTGTCAGGTTTTAAGTTGAACAAAATATGTTTACAGAATTATAATCATTAAAATCATCAATACAACCCTCTAAGTTGATATAATCCCATTGAATGACTGTTTCATAAGATTGTTCATCATTAGAGGGTGGTATTGATGATTTTAATGATTATAACTTTGTAAACTATATTTGTTACGATCGCGAATCATATTTTAATCAATAAACAACCTGACACTGACTGGCAAAGTGATGAAAACGAAAAAAAATTGAATTGTATTTCGTGGGCTACCCTGGCTTGTCCGTTTGTTTAATTTTAAAATAATTTTCCAGAAAGCTCTTTAATCGTTCTCTATAGCCACATTCACATGCTCACCGTGCGGTCGACACAAAATTAAAACTTGGAGAAACAAATAGCGGACACATTTCATCATTATGACTTTTTGTTTGGGAGCATCACAAGTTTATTATTAAAGTTTTTGAATCGTACTGAGGGACTGAGTAATCGAAAAGGTTGTTTCGTTGAGTTCGAATGATGGGTACTTACTAGCTTTATTCGTAGAAACGAGACTCATTTGTACATTAGTTGGTCTTGCTGTCTGCAACCTAACGTTTTTATTATTATTTACATTTCGATTTGATTCAATTAAGTAGCCCGTATAAAATTACCTAGACATATTTATTTTGGCTTCTGTTAAATACAATTACTAACTCGAATTCAAACCTAAAATTACATGAATAACATTAACACATAGCCAAACAATATGAATAAACAAAAACACGCAATTGTCTGAAAGTGATTCTCGAGTTACGCTACTCTTGCTAAAATCTAGACATAGTATAAGCCTTCCGGCTTCATGCTCATCATCTTCAGGTTAAGCCGCGCTTGCCAAGAGCGATCCGTGGATGGTTGACCATCCATTACACTACAAGTTTCTTCCATGCCTCAGAAAGCACGTCAAGCCGGTCCTGGCTGTTATTTGAGGGTCTTTAACAATCGTAACAGGTGGTCTGCTTGCGGGTATAAGAGGGCCGAAAGTCTGACAACCAGTGCCGCCAAGGGGAATCCTTACTGCCCAGTACAGGTTGTGCAGGTCAGATTGGCAGTCGCTCAATGTGAAATACTGGTATTGTAACATCCGGTTAGACTGAAATCCGAACCCTAGATAGTTGGGAAAAGGCTAGGCAGGTGGTGATGATGTAATCCAAGGAAATAGATAGTTTTCATTCAGAGCAAAATGTATGCAATGCTGCCAAGCATTATGAATTTATAATATCCCTTGCATTTAATCTCAGGATTTAGAAGAGATCAACCCTAACCCAAATCATATAAGACAATTAGTTACATCAAATTCGGCTTATAATGTAATCAAGGTGGAATATTGGAAGTTGTCGCAACCAAATTTGATAAAATTGTGTTTTTAATGGAGGAGCTTGTGGCTAAATAATTACCAGCCACTCGGATCAATCTTCAAGATAAGCCGCGCTTGCCTAGGTTGGTCCGTGGATGGGAGACCACTCATTACATATCAAGTTTCCTCGGTGCCTCGGAAAGCACGTTAAGTCGTTGGTCCCGGCTGACATTTGTAGATCTTTGACAGTCGTTAGAGGTAGTCAGTGGCCCGAAAGTCTGACAACCAGTCTTACCAAGGGGTATCGTATTACCCAGTACTAACTGGGTTATGGAGGTCAAATAGGCAGTCGCTCCATGTAAAATACTGGTATTCAGCTGCATCCGGTTAGACTGGAAGCCGACCCCAACATAGTTGGGAAAAGGCTAGGCAAATGTGTTTTTAATGGATAACGTTTAGTTTCCAGAGTTATAAGGATGAAAAGTGGTCGACCATCACTGAACTCGGTAGTACTTACTTACTCTTAAGTTTTATTCAATACTAGATCTTATTGGTGTTGCTTTTAGATACTTTCTGCGTTCTCTACCGTTGTATTCACTCAACATTCGCATAATATTGTGCTATATATTCCAACTGTAGTTATACGAGCCTTAAAAACATTCCACATTAAAAAAACTTGCATCCATCCTACCGAAATGCTCTGCTAAAAAGACAAATTCAAAAAACCCCGCACCGTGCTAATCCCTTGTTGTGCTAATTGCGAAAAATCCGGCCCAAGTTGGGTGTCAAAACACTCGACTAACACTAATCCTCTGGGTACAGACTGAGTGACATAAAAAATGGAAAAAGCCAAGCGTCACCGTAAGCCAACGGACATAGCCCATAGCTGGAATGGTCTGTGGAACATTGTGGTAAAAAATGGTATACTAGTAGTTTCTACGCTACTGACGGTTTTAGAGTGGCAGGTCGTTAGTCCAGATGAATGGTGTATGTAGTGCAGTGAATGGTCGCATTTGGGACATGATTGTGAACAATTTGAATCGTTTCAGTTTTTTTTTTATAATTCTCGGTTGGTTGATTCGACAAAGTAAAAATCTGTATTTTTATTGAAAGGTAGATTAAACCCTAACCACAAACGGTTTAAGCACAGCTGAAAATTAAGTTCTTGTATTAAATAACCGGTGGGTCGGCTTCCATCTAACCGGATGCAACTGAATACTTACCAGTATTTTACATGGAGCACATATCTGATCTCCACAACCCAGTTAGTACTGCGTAATACGATACCCCTTGGTAAGATGGTTGTCAGATTTTTGGGCCACTGACAACCTTTAACGACTGTCAAAGATCTACAATTGACAGCCGGGACCAGCGGCTTAGCGTGCTTTCCGAGGCACGGAAGAAACTTGGTACTTTACTTTGTGTCTGGGTCACCAAGATAAGGCTATGCCTAGTTTGGAACCCGCTGTTAAACCTGTCTGTATTCTGTTGAATCAGCTAATAAATGAATTTGAAATTTGTATGTACGGTCACCTAACCACGGACCAATCTTTCAATAATGAAAAAATGGACAATACTGTTAATATTGTGTAGTTATAATAGGTGTCAAAGTACCCTTAACGAAGCCGTAGGGCACTTGTTCTCCCCGTCATTGCGATATTTTTTTTGTTCGAGCTATTACACAACTAGAAACCTTCAGGTTACGGAGTTATTAGGGTTCAAATTTCCAACTTTTTCGCAAGTTTTTATACTAATTTTTAATGTTATAACTTAACTTTAATTGAAACACCTCAACCCCATAGCACGGGGTTGTGGAGGAGTTTAAAATTGGTGTTTTCTTTGTTTGCATTGAATACAATGCATTCATCACCACACTGTTTCGAGTGTATAACATTAAGTCCTATCGCAAAACGTGATTTTTCGACCCAAAAAGAAGGTCGTTTCGCAGCAATAATTTTTGAGTACAGTTACTTAGTTTGATGTACCTACTGAATGCTTGGTTGAAGGCTTCATGAAGGGTCCGTTTACACCTTGTATTTATTTTCTCTCGTCGCCAAAATGTAGTGTTAGTACCTATGTGTATAAGCGTTGGAAGGGACCCCGACGCGATAACGGTTACCATGTATTCAGTACATCAACTGCAATACCTACATGGTCAAAATGTATGGAATAGCTGATTTTAAAAAAAAATAAACTATGAAATATTATTTTCTTTGCGCTTAAAAGAAAAACTTCTTTCGGAACCAGAATAATGTACTGAATAAGTTGTAACCGTTTTCGCGTCAGTGTCCCTTCCACCCCGTATTACATCGACTCGCCTGGTAAGCTTCGTGTCTTATGATTAATTGATTATGTCCGTGTCTCACACGCACACCTCTTGACCAAGGACTCTCGACCACACCGCACTTTCCCGCGGAATGCTTAGACGAAAGAATAATGTCATCGATACCAATAACTCAGATCAAGTTCATAGAGTTCCTTCACTACAGGTATTTTTTTTCGCAGACCCGGGCCTCTTTCTTCGAACCTCTCTGGGTTAAAGTTCTCCAAGTCCCACATTTGCCTCGCTTCCGACTCATTGCACTTCTCCATGATTACTTTATCTTTGTTTCTTGATGTCGCCATACATTCATTGTTTGCGTGTTTTAGTAACTTCGTCTGTGAACAAATGATTTTATTAATTTAATAAAGTTTCAAGTGCCCAGCAGTGTAAATAATTAGGAAAAAAAAAACTAGTTTGTAAAGCACAATTTTTTACAAACAAATATATAAGTCAGTTTGTGACTAGCTTACTACTGCTCTAAAGTGCTGTAAATGACTGTCAAAATCGCTAACGTAGTCTGAGTTCCATCTGACGGTTGCCGACTTCCCGTATTTCATAAGCCAAAGGGAACATAATTTATATGGATACACTTCAATAATTTCGCTGCTTCTGTATTTGGTAGGAGGTAGTAAAGACTTGCTGCCTTTTTTTATTAAGCGGTGAGAAATGCCTAACGCATACCACACCGTCAGGGGAGACGATTTGGTTATGTGGTGCTTGCGCCCACTAAAAACACCGCCGTGAACCTGCTGACGCCTTTGCGGATGGCGGCGACCACCCGCTTTGGAGGTTGTCTTCGGGAGCGAGACATTTTGCTGCCTAACCTAACCTAACATCGTAAATTAATTTCGCAAAAATCTTGCTAAGTTAATTATTTCCCCCGACAACTTGTCCCCGACTAATCTTATTCAATTAAAACTGTAAGTAAACATTTTTTGTTAAATCCTAAAATAAACCATTATTCTAGGAAAGCTTGCTTGTAATATTGAAATTCTTATTTAAATCTATGCACATACAACATTATGACTTGAGTTTGAGTGGATGAGTTTTTATGAGTTTTTAGTGAGCGTTAATAGACGTATACCGTGAAACTTACACGATTGTTGTACAGCCACAGCTGGTTACCCTCTCCCCCGTGGCAGAAGTCCAACACTAACATGTTTCCTCCCGGATAGTCCATACACATCTCATCACGTCGGATCTCGCCGTTCTTCGAGTACATCCAATACTGAAAGATTTTTTTAAAACATGACGTCACTTGTAATGTTCACGTGATTATTTTTCAACATTAGTATCGTATATTACAATGCATTTTTGTTAAATTTAAGTTGATCAATTAAATACGAGTAGCTTTATGTACATAGTGTCAAAATCTGTCATAAAACTTTATTAAACATAATAATTATTAAAAAGTTATAATGCGTAGGCCATATATTTACAGCAAAAATGAAAGAAATCATAAAAAGAATATATTATTTTTTCAGCGTCGGAACCCATAAAGAGAGTTTGTTTAAAAGAGAGTATTAATAATGTGTGTTACACATTATTATTAATCTCTTTGAAACATAATAATTTTATTATTATTCATACTTTAGGATCTCCAATAAAAGATATATACAAAATTCAAACTCAAAGCATTAATTTTAATTAGGCCATAACAGGCGCTTTTGAATGTCAGAAAAACAAAAAGGCGGCGTCACAGACACAAGGCATTATAACTTGTGAACGTACTGTAGTTGCCCATTCCAAAGCGTAGAGTTCTATGGAGAAGAATGGCCAAGAAACTCTATGGACACTCTTTTCAATCAAAATATTTTACAAGATCTTGGTTACATCATTCATGTAGAGATTATACATATAATAATATGTGAGAACAATGTAGAAAGACGTGCACATTAAGAGAGTCCAGAGTAAAAAATTAAATCAACAATTTAAAAACAAAGTAGTTAAAAATAAACCTTGGCAGCTAAGAGATGACCAGTCCCAACTGACAGGGCCCGTTCACGAACATAACGCATGGATCAGCCCCATTCAGTGCAACCATATTGAAGGCAACTAAATGACCCAACACACCCGCCACCACCAGCGAGACATTTGAGTGAAGCATATAATATTCTCCCAGCCATCAGGGCACATTGGAGTCAATGAAAGATAACTAAATGTAAATGGTAGCTTTACAGTAGGTATATAAAACAAGTGCCAACATTGACATAAATTCTTAAAAAAAAAACATTTTAAAAACCTAATTTAACACTGACACATTTAACAAAGAGATGGTTTATACTTTAAATGCGAGCGAAATTGCGAGCATACAGGATACAAAATATAACATTTAAAGAAAATAAGAGAACTGAAAATGAATTTCCAACAATTTATGATGAGATTATGATTTGTGAGATGACCCTGTTGGTAGGGTCTGATAGCATTCGGTTTGATGGTGCTGATCGATCGAGATTTGTGGGAGATATTTTTTTGGATGCGGTCGATTGATGTGTATTTTGTACTTTAGATTCCAGACTGCAGAAGCATAATTTTCTAGGGTACGGCGGACAAAGGAGTTGAAAAGTACTTTCAATGCATGTGTTCCTTTGAAATCATGCCGAATCCTTTTTATGAATCCGACCATTTTTCCTGCCTTAGTCAACATTTTAGCTAGGTATATGAAGATTGAACGACAGGTTACTACTGAGTAAATCCCAGATCCCTTAAGATGCCGCCTTTTTGTAGTACTTTCCATTGAGTGCAATATTAAGGTTTAATAATATTGAGTGGGAATATTGAAAATTAACGCATGTCACCCAATATGCCTAAACCAAAAAAACTAAAAACGAAAGACAAGACAATAATAGCGGAAATTAAAACAAGGTCACTTGAACATGGGTTATAAATTATAAAAGGCGTAAAGGGTATATACTTATGTACTAAATAGCCACTGAATACAAATTAATGATCTTATCACAATCACATTGCAAGCTCAGACCAAGAAAAACAAAACGTTTTTTTGTTGGTCTGAGATTGCAAACGTAAAAAAAGATATGTATAACGAAGGTAGTTCACCAATTTGGGGTACTTGGTTATCGGAGTCCAAGTTCGACATGGTGTAGGTACGAAATAATAGTCTCCACACTGATTACAACCGTCTATTTATGCACTTCCGAAAACAAAATAACAAAATCTCAATTAATCAAGCCGATGGAAATGGATTAAGGTACGGAAATTCAAATTCAAATAATTTATTGTGGACCATAGGTACATAAGATGTTGTGTTAATTAAATACAGATAAGTCTGCTATGTCCCGCCATTGAGGCATACAAAATTTATGTCACATGTTCTGTAAATATCTAGGTAGTTAAAGTACAAAATATCCAATTGTCATGCAATACATTATTATTAAATTATTAAAATATTTATCTATGTCAAATTACAAATTACACATTCAATGGATTCGCTTCAATGTATTGTCATCTAGAAATTCTTTTATAGAGTAATAACATTTACATATCAATAATTCGTGTAGTTTTTTTTTTGAAGGTATTTATATCGTTCATAGTTCTGAGAAAAGGTGGAAGATTATTATAAATACGTGGGCCCATACAAAAGATACTTTGGTGCAAAAGCTTTGTTTTACTGGCTACGGTGCGCAGCTTGTCTTTGTGTCTGGCCCTAGTGCAAAATTCAAAATGGTTTGGATTTGATTTTATAAACATTATAGTTTCATAATGTATACACAAGGTAGAGTTAATATTTTTAAATTTATGAAATGTGGTCTGCATGAATCCACTTGGTGTATATTGCACATTGACCTGATACAACGTTTTTGAGCTCTAAAAGCATGCTCTTTTTCAACAGAGTTGCCCCAGAATATGATGCCGTAGCGTATGATTGAAGCAACATATCCATGATAGGCAGTTAGTAATGCAG
The DNA here is from genome assembly GCA_950022335.1 of Eurois occulta. Lineage (NCBI taxonomy): Eukaryota > Metazoa > Arthropoda > Insecta > Lepidoptera > Noctuidae > Eurois > Eurois occulta. The sequence goes on along the minus strand of OX465492.1, from coordinate 7,031,636 downwards.
ACTGACTGACAAACAACTGGAAACGCGGTAAGTTCGATACAGGCTGGCAGAACGACCTCTCGCGCTCGTGTCTCACCAAAAAGTGAAGTCTGTCAAGTCAAATACGTCCAACCAATGACAACTGACAGCTGTCAAACAAGACCTGCCACGCCCTGTATCGAGCTCACCCAAGCAAACTGCTTGACGCTTCCGAGAAACGATGATAGATGGCGTTATTCTAAATTAATGATATTATTCAATAGCAATTCTAATAATTGTGCCCCTCTGTTGATTCTGCGACATGTACGTTCAGAAAACCAGTACCTGTGATTTGGTAAACTACGATCATCCCTGTATTATATGGCTAATAACGTTATAAACCACGAGGCAGTACCAAAATTGAAACCACAACCATATTGTAAAATTTGTATTTTAATCTACCACACTCCATTTTACCCTACTAAAGACAAAGGTTAAGGTTAAAGGTTGAATCTACATTCACCCTTTCAAGTTCAAACACAGTTGAATCACATCAGGAAATGAATAAAAAATCTAATACTGTGTTACCAACAAACTGAAGAATTAGTAAACACGATAAATGTTGCAAGTTAGAGCGAAATGGTGAATGAAAAAGCAAAATGCGTATCACTATGAAATTTAATATGAAAGTTGTGCTGCCAAACGATTTACGAATTAGTATCAAGTATTATTTGAAGTGTATTAAATATTATTTGAGAAACAAAACCTTTGAAAAAAATGTTAATTTTACTTTGAATAACAACAAAATCATTCCATAAGAATCAATAAATCAATATCAGGAAAGCCCTTAACGCATCACTGTAGAAAACAAAGTCCAATCAAATTCACACTCCTTTGTTAAGAGTACCTGTTTCTTCAATCTTTTGTTACATCTGTGAAGTTTGACTATTGGTTGTATTCTTTTAAACGCTTCATATACACTGAGCGTCACACCAGCAAGGCAGTAACTCTCGTTTTTTAAGTTATTTCGAAACTGTAAGAATTAGAATAAAAAAATATTTATTTGTAAGAACGTAGTTGTACATCGTATGGTCTTATGTTCGTTAAAAGTTTCTTAATTTATACCTTAACATCTGGTGTACAAATATCATGTTAGTGTTACAGTTTTGAAATCTATATCATGTCAATTCAAGTTTGAGTAATAATAGGTATGGAAAAAAGGAAATTAAATGTCAAAATAAAAATAAAAAATTAAATTAAACAGAATACATGTAATAATCAAAATCAAAGCATTTATTTCCAGTAAGCCAGTTACTTTAGGCACTTTTGAATTGTCGAAACAAAGACAACAATGAAATGTAGCTACAGTCCCAGTCACAAGGCATAAAAACTGTGAAAGTACTGTAGTTGCCATTCCCTAACGTATCTATGGAGAAGAACGGGCAAGAACTCCATGGACACTCTTTTAAATCCGAATATTTTTACAAAACCTTGGTTAAATCATTCATGTTGAGATGGTACATTATGTGAGAGCGATGTAGCAAGATATGCACGTTAAAAGTGTCCATAGTAAAAACAAAGAAAAGAACAATTCAAAAATAAAATAATTAATTCAAATAAGCCGTGGCAACCAAGAGATGACCAGTTACAACTGACAACGCCCGTTCACGAACATGACGCATGTATCAGCACCATTCAACTCAACCATTTTGAAGGGAACTAAATGATCCGACACACGTGCCACCATCAGCGAGACATTTGAGTGAGCATGACATACACTTAACCGCCAGGGCACATTCAAGTGGGCTGCGGGACTCTTCGAAAGAGATACCGCGGCCCTGGGACATAAAGGGCAAAAGAAGGAACATGGGTGGTCTTTAGTCAGTAAAAGTCTGACATTCGCTTCCGCTCCGCCCAGAGCGGGAGGAGTCATTTGATGATATCCCACCCGAAAAAAAAAAAAAAAAAAGGGCACATTCAAGTAAAAAAAAGACGTAGGTTTCCAGCGAATGACATCTTTCTATTACATAGTACTCACATATTAAGGGATATGCGGTTATACAATACAAAAAAAAAATTATCTATACAATGCAAAGATAGTTGTACAATCTTCAGCAGCTGCAACAATACTAGTTAATGCAATCCATTAATCCATTTATGCGCTCCTGTCCATGTGGAGCAGGAACGGCATTGAGCCAAGCATTTTTATCAGAGATATAATCGTCCAACTTGTAATATGCTTGCTTACATAGTGTGCGTTTAATGCATGTTTTAAATTTCGTCTCATTCAGTTCAAGAATACTTTGTGGAATTTTATAATAGCATCTCAAACAGTACCCCATGAAAGATGAGTCTACTTTAGCGAGTATGAAGCCCGGCTGAACTAATTGGTCCCTAGTTCTAGTACTGTAATTGTGTCTGTCACCTCTTTTATTAAAAAGATGTAGATTTTTTCTAACGTACATTATGTTTTCGTAGATGTATTGACATTATACCGTCATGATTTTGATTTCCTTAAACATTTCCCTTAGAGAATCGCACCTACGAAGATTATATATGGCTCTTTTTTACAGAATAAATATAGACTCAATGTCTGCAGCCCGTCCCCATAACAGAATGCCATAAGACATTATACTATGAAAGTAACTAAAATAGACCGGTCTAGCGGTATCTACATAAGTAAATTGACGGATTTTTCTAACAGCATTATTTATTTATTTAAACTTCATGTACAATAGTGGAACATAGGCGGACTTAATTCCACAAGGCATTATCTACCAGTCAACCTTTCATTATCCTGCTGAACTTAGGCACCCCGCAAGAGATTTCAAATGAGAACCCCATTGCAGCCTTGAATCAAGCGTAAGCCGCAGGCAAACGGTTTTATCTACGAATTCAAGTTTCTTTAAATTCAATACTATATCACACTTCGTTTTTTTTCATTTAATACTAAATTGTTTGTGTGAACCAATTATGGACCTGAAGTAGGGCATTATCTACGTCATCTAGATTTTGGGCCCGTCTATTTATCTTAAAATTAGGGAAGTGTCATCAGCAAATAACACTATATTTTGAGGGTGGTTTTTCAAAAATAGGGTAGGTCATTCACATATACTAGAAAGAGGAAAGGACCCAATATTGAGCCTTGCGGAACTCCCATTTTTACTTTTAAACCCTGTGAATTAACACCATTTATTTGAACATGTTGTTGTCTATCACTCAAATAAGATTTTACCTAACTAAGTGCAAGTTTACCTAGTCCGTAATGCTCAAGTTTCAAAAGCAATGTGTCGTGATTTACGCAATCAAATGCTTTGGAGAGGTCACAAAATATTCCAATTGCGTCCTGGGATGCTTCCACGTAGAAAATATGTGCTTTAATAAGGTCACACCGGCGTCAGTTGTACAACGTCCCTTAGTGAAACCATACTGTTGGTCGTGTAAGATTCTGTTGGTGTTAAAATGATTGAGCATTTGATTAAGCATTACTTTTTCAAACACCTTGCTAAAAACTGGCAACACGGATACAGGTATATAATTATTAGTATCTTTACTATCCCCGGATTTGAAAAGAGGTATGACTTTACTGTATTTCATTCAATCAGGGAAAACTCCTTGGTCTACACACAAATTAAAAATTAAAGCTAAGTATGGTGCTATAGTCTCAACTATGGATGTACAAACTTTAATAGACATTCCCCAAAGATCTTCGGTCAGTTTGACTTTTATTTGCCGGAAAGCTTGAATAACTATCATAGGGTTTATGTCTTTAAATTTAAATTCAGCTGGGCAGCCAGACATATTCGCCTTTAATAAACCAATTGAGACTTCAGGAGAGGAATTAAGAGCCTCCGTAGTTTTTAACGGTATATCGGTAAAGAAATTCACAAGTTCTTGAGCTACTTCCTGATTAGAGCTTTTAAGACCACATGCTGTATCTAATGTGTAGCAAGTGTTACGTATTTTCTTCCTATTAGTCTCGTTATTTATGACTTTTCAAACTGTCTTTATTTTATTTTCTGCTGTTTTGACCTTGTTGCTAATGTGCAGGGCTTTGGCAACCTTGCATGTATTTCTAAAAATGTTTGAATACTTAGCAACATACTTGTTAAAAGTTTCAGTGTTTTTATAAGATTTAAGGTCATAAAGCTCAAATAGTCTTTCCCTACTTTTTCTGATACCTCTAGTTGCCCAATCACTATAGGGTAAATACTTTTTGTCTTCTTTTCAAAACTTTTGTTGAATTCAGTATGAACTATTGAAAAGAAATGATCATACAATTGATTTATATTAATATTGTCCATATGACGGCTCATAACACTTAACTTGTTCTGCAGGGAAATATTACACCTATTTAATTTGCTAGTAGTTATAGGTCTAAATTTAATCTGAACTTTTTGCAGTGGTGTGTTACACCTAAAAGTTACAATTTGTCCGCTCGCGCTGCAGGCGGCAGGCAATTTACTATGGCTTTATTTAAGTAATCACAATCGTGAAATAAAAAAAAATACTTTGGAAGCTTGTAAGGAATTTTCTTGAAACCAGTTGTATAAAACAAAGATGTTTTTAGATTTAAAAGATATTGGAGAATGCAACAAAATTTGTTTTGTGCCACTACGCCCACAAATAAAAAAGTTATTTGGAATTAAAGGAAACATTTTGGGCATTTTTTTCATTTAAACAAAAAAAAACATATGTAACCAACCGTGACATTTGGGACAAATAGTGTATGGGTAGAACCTAGCTAATGACCTCCCAAATCCCTGGAAAAATTGTGTCGGTCCATGCGCCAAACACCCTGTATTATGGGGACTCTGCTCCGTCGATTAAAATGATACATAAATGGTGTACGGATTTTCGGTTTGGTCGTACAAGCACAAGTAATGCTGAACGCCCAGGACGCCCAGTTGAGGTCACTACTCCAGAGATGATCGCTAAAATCCATGACATAGTGTTGAACGACCGACGAGTAAAAGTGAGCGAGATAGTCGAGATAGTAGGCATCTCAGACGAACGTGTGCGCAATATCTTACACCAACATTTTGATATGAAAAAGCTCTCCACGCGATGGGTGCCGCGCATACTGACTATTGATCAAAAACGCATGCGAGTTACCACTTCGAAGGCAGGTTTGGCGTTTACAACGGAATAAACCTGATTTTTTGCGTCGTTATATAACGGTAGACGAAACGTGGATCCACCACCATACACCAGAAACCAAGGAACAATCGAAACAATGGATTGCTAGGGGCGAACCAGCTCCGAAGAAGGCCAAAGCAGGTTTATCGGCCAATAAGGTGATGGCTACAGTTTTCTGGGACGCACGTGAGGTAATCCGTATTGATTACCTAGAGAAGGGTAAAACGATCAATGAAGAATATTATGCCAATTTATTGGACCAATTTAACCAAATTTTACCTGAGAAACGACCGCCTTAGGCTAAGAAGAAAATCCTCTTCCACCAAGACAACGCACGAGTGCACACCTGCGCGATTGCCATGGCCAAATTACATGAGTTGCGATATGAGTTGCTATCTCACCCACCATATTCGCCAGATTTGGCCCCTTGCGACTATTTTCTGTTTCCGAATTTAACCTTTTCACCGCCAGCGTACACAGAACGCGATGCCTCGCCTAACGCCAAGCTATACACGTATAACGAAATATATAGTAAACAGTAGTGATGAGGGTAGCGTCATATCGATGAATGAAAATTATACACGTGAAGTTATGTTTTATTTATAATTTTACGGATATAAATAAACACTGATTAACTATTTCCATATTTGTTTTATTTCACAGTATCAATATTAAGAAAAAACAATATAAATTAAAAGTATCAAAGAAACAAATACGTAACTCAATTAGAACCATAAGAAATGAGGTACATCTCTAATTGTTTCATGACGTCATTCTTTGACTTCATTTCAAGTCCTTGGCGCTCAGAACACGTTAAATTCAATTCTGATTAGGGATGTGGTCTATGGTTTTTTTTTTTTATGTTTGTCTACTCCCGTGTTTTTTAAACTACTTCAGTCAACATTTTTTACCGTTAGGTATATATCTAAGCAAAAAAAAATGTTCAAATATTTCTAATTCTGTGCAATCTCCATTCATAAAATTAATATTTAGCCCGGACGTAACAAACAGCAAAATACCCACACAGCAAAATACCTACACACACACACACCATGTGATGGTGTGTGTGTACAAGCACAAGATATCTGAGCCATTATTTTTTATTTTTCATTCAGAATTGAATCTCACAAATAGGTACAATGTTTTATTGAATAAACGATATTATTATTGTCAAGCTGATACCTCAAAATCATCGTCTTCTGGTCCAACATTCTCCACAAAATACTCACGAGTCCGATTCCACACCTTGTAGAATGCTTAAAAGCTCATCCGTATCCAGTTCTTCGTTCATGTCAATAACTTACTTATTTCTTTACTTATTAATAATGAAGCAATAAAAATTGCAACAAATATTGGTGCAGACTGCACTATGACAAAGTGACCTTGACAGCCATATGTTTATGACGTCACAAAACGTCTTCTATAATAGTCCGTGGCGCCCAGGGCACTCACAACCATAGACTTATAGCTTACAACCAATTATTTTGTAGAGATGGGAATATAATTATCGATAAGGATTTCCAACAACTATTTAATTCCGGTTCGGCACCTATCCGACGGTCAAAATTCGTCCATTATCCATTTGTTTTAAAAGTAATTATCTAAATTCATATTTTACTGACTTCAAATTGTTTTCGATAATATATTTCTAAATATTTCAACGGGTGAAATCAAACAGTGTTAACTTTCGCGTCACATCACTGGCCGACTATATATGAAGTCCTTGGCGTCCTGGGGATATAAAAATGTTCGGAGTTTTTGTTTTTGCCAATTTTAAGACAATTAAGGGCTTCTTTTGTGTGGAAAAATAACAAAACAGGGTACTAGACAGTGCTTTTAAATAATAAAATGATAAGAAAAACCTGTTAAACAATGTAAATTTATTTTTTTAGCAAAGTTAAAATGAAGAGCTTCAAATGAAGTCGTGGCGCTGGTGGCACGAAAATCTGGAACTTCTATTGATGTCCGTGGCGGTGAAAAGGTTAAAAAAATGGCTCGGTGGAAAAAGCTTTAGCTCCAACGAGGAGATCATGCTCGAAACCAATGCCTATCTTGAAGGGTTGCCTAAGTCGTACTTTACGGAAGGGATCGAAAAGTTTGAGAAACGCTGGATGAAGTGCATTGAGTTAGATGGAAATTACGTTGAAAAATAAATCATATTATTTAAATAAAAATGTCTCCTTGTTTCATTTTTACCAGACTTATCACTCCGCCAACACAGTAGCCAATTTCTCAGCTTTTTCTTAAACCTGGGAATAGGAAGCTCCTTGAATGAGTTAAACAATTTATTATATACCTGCATAGCAGTAATGTATACAGTTTTTCTAAACAACTGTAATTTGCAATGGGGTATGTTCAATTCATGTTTATATTTATTTCTAGGAGGAGTTTTCCTATTAGAAGTAATGCGGAGGTTGTTTTACTAGCATAGGTACATAGTTCTCTGATATACAGGGTAGGATATAATGGGGTATCGGCAAAATGTGAAGATTCTTATATATTGGTTTATAGCTGTCAGGGTACAGAAAAAGTGTATGAGGGATATCTGGTGACTGGGTTTTTGGACAGCTATAAACCATTATATAAGGTTTATAGCTGTCCAAAAACCAGTCACCAGAAATGCTCTAATCATTTCAGTCGAATTACCCCATGGTATAAGGCCATAAGAGAGTGCGAAGTACACGTATCCGTGGTATGCAGTGACTGCTGCGTCCACCGATACTGTTGATTTAACACGTTTTTTTGCATAAACGAATAATTCTAACTTATCGCATTCGTCATTGATATGTGCTTTCCAGTTATAGTTTTGATTTACTGTTATACCCAAAAATTTAGTTTATTCGACTTGCATGGTACTGTCTAAAAATGCAATTATTTAGTTAACATATTAGTGACTAGCTTATAATTAGGCTTCGCCCGCGTGAAGTTCGGTAACTGTCCCACGGGATCATACTACCGGGATAAAAAGTATCCAATATGTCAATCCAGGTTACAAACTTTCTATGTCCCAAATTTCGTCCAAATCCGTTCAGTAGTTTTCGCGTGAAAGAGTAACAAGCATCCATCCATCCATCCTTACAAACTTTCGCATTTATAATATTAGTGTAATGAAATGAAAAGTAAGATAGTGAGAAGTAAGATTCTTAAAGTTTTATTTTATAGGTTTTAAATTGTATGATTTTTGTTTTACTTTTGTTAGTTTATATATTTTATAAATTGTTTTATTTTAGCCAGCTAATTATGTTTCTGATTGCGTCATTAATTTCTTCTTCTAATTTATAATTGTCATTACATTTAATTATTTATTTATTTTTATTTTATTTATTTATTTATTTACTCTAAACATACAAATATCCTTACAGGCTAGACCCAATGCGATATTGTAGCACACTTAAAATTTAAATAGTATATAATTAAAATAATATGTACACTTAAAATTTAAGTAGATCCACTGTTTTTAAAATAGCAAATTATATAGGTAGCTGTTCTTGTGAATTCACCCAAAGCGCAACAGAATATGTCCAACTCCTCAGCAATGATTGATGTCGTATCATCAGCAAATAGAATTGTCTCATGGTGTGTTGCGATAGGAAGGTCATTTATGTAAAGTAAAAATAGAAACGACATCATCACGCTGCCTTGAGGGACTTTCGTAGCTCGATGTGTAGTCTTATTTTTTCCCATCAATGACTTTCGATATTTACACACATTGAAATTTGTCACTTAAGTATGATTTTATCCAATTATAAGCTTGCCCCCTTATGCCTTATTGCTCTAGTTTAGTAAGCAATAGTTTATGATCGACATAGTCAAATGCTTTACATAAGTTAAGGAAAATGGCTACCACGGGTATGCCGTCATTCATAGCCTCAGTTACTAGTGCTATTTTTTCGGAACTCAAATTGTTCCTGCCTTAATAAATTATACTTGTCTACATACTAATTCAGTCTCTTTAACATTTCTTTCTCAAATATTTTTGATACTATGGGAATTATGTATATATGTCGATAGTTTGCTTCGTCAGATTTATCCCCAATTATACAGCGTGTAACGGAAGGGGGGGTATCAACCCTGAAGGAGGTGAATGTGCTCATGAAACTCAACAACTTTCCCCAAAGAACATAGGACGAAATATGAAAAAAAAATTTGGCCCTCCCTTACAAAACTGACTACCAGCTGATTGATTTACTATGGGAGGGCCAAATTTTTTTCGCATTCCCTAAAGACCTACCACCATAGCGCACGCGCAGTCACGCACCCGTGGGGCGTGGCCCCAAACAATCAGTTTGTTTGATGTTTTCGCCGCGTACAGGCGCGTTTGCAAATTCCGTAATTGAGAGTTGTGATATTGAATCCGCTAAAATTCTCGGGACTTTAATGCTCATCCAAGTTAGTTATTATCTACGGAATTAGACAACTTTTGTGAGGAGCAAAGCTGGCTCTGTGCGGACGTGATGAAGTTGGACGTTTTGTCAGACACACACACCTTTATAGGTGTTATTTAAAAATTTAACTCTTCTACATAACAAGATCGTACCTGGCCATGAGCAATGGATTCTCCTGGAATGAACTGTTCGGGATAAATATTCTTCAAGTACCACTCAAAGGACTTGCAACCTAATCTCTTTCTCAGTTCTTTGCGGCCAGTGATGTTACCATAATCACCCTTATACTCACCAGTACGCTGATAAAAGTACTTTGCATAATCGTCCAACCATACCTAAAATAATTTAAAAAAACTTTGTGACTTTGATCTGCTTTTTGATCTGAAAGTTTCAAAAATAAACATTACGTGACAAAACTTCTCACCTCAGCTAAACGAACCAAGTTTTTCTTTAATGGATTGTCGTCTTGAAAATTGTACGGTGAAGTACTTCTGAATACGTGCCCAACGTGCGAGCACGGAACTATTTCCAGAGTTCCACCGCACATCCAAGTCTTAAAAGACAGCTCTAGATTTTCACCGCCCCAAAAGTCGAAACTGCTGTCGTAAGTCCCTAATCTTTCGAAGAAGTCTTTGTCTATAGCAAAAAGACCACCAGCTATAGTAGGAGACCAGAGAGGTTCCGCTATATGTTGGTGTCTCGCTCGCTCCTTCAACGGAACAGGGTGCCAATCGAACTGGAGGTTCCAGTTGAAACCACCAACATTGACATAAGATGAGTTACTATAATAATACTTGAAGGTCTCTGCGTCGATGACGTCAATTATGGGGGACACTACCGTAGTCTTGTTACGAGCAATTCTGTCTAGTAATGGTTCAAGCCATCCTGGAATGAAATAGCTGAGGTTAACGACTGGTCGTTACGGAGGATTTGTGTTCCGCTAATTGTAGAATTTTACCTTCAGAACATTCGCAATGGCTGTCGAGATAGGTAAGCACGGGTGCCGTGACGTATCGGGCCCCGAGAAGCCGCGCCCTGATTAGCCCCTCTTGTCGCGTGGCTCTGACTATCCTAACTTTTGGTAACGATAACATGTAGTCATCAAGCTGCTGCTTTAGGTGAACTGCAAGTATACACACGTCAAAGTTTTAGTTTATGGAATAGTAACCGAAGCCCTAAAAATGTGAAATGCATACAGATTTAATTTTAAATAACAAACTAGACGAACAAAAATCTTTATCACCCTGCAAATATATTTTCTGCATTCATTCGCAAACTGAGACTTACGCATATCAGAATAGTCATCGACGAGAATGATCTCCTTGATCAAGTGGGCTGGTGACCGGTCCAGCACGGAGTGTACTGTCCTGAGTAGCGTCGACCACGCTTCGTTGTGGAAGCATATTACCACGGAGGTTTGCGGCAAGTCCTCTAGATACCTACCCGGCACTTTGCACCTGGATAAGTAAGCATTTTATTAGTTACTGGAGATACCCTAAAACAAAATATTTTTCGACATTTTATTATACCACGTAGTCGGCGTAACTAATGTGTATACTTATGCCAAATTACAGCTTTCTAGTACTAAGAGTATTTGAGCTAAGCTGCGGATAGATAGACAAACAGACAGACATGGCAAAACTATAAGGGTTCCTTGTTTGTTGACCACGGAACCCTAAAATTATCAAAAATCCGTTTTGTCCAATAATAGACATTTGAAATATTTAAATTGAAAAGTTAGTTATGGGCAGCAAAACTATATACGAAAATTATTATCATTCTATCAAAAAATACTAAAACTAAAAAGGTTTCTACAACAGAGAGTATATTTTTTCTTTTTCCAAAACAAAGCAATACGTTGAAGAATTCACAAAAATCCCTGAATACCTCGAGATGTGTTGAGGACGTAGCTCTTACAACACGTTGTACGAATTTGGTATCATTTTCTTACCATTCATCCCTTTTGTCCGGCAGCTTTCGTCTAATGGATATCAGGTCGCTGACGTATTGGTTAAAAGAGTGCTTTTCCCACCCCCGTAAAATTTGTTCCTTTGTTTTATTGGTTATATTCCAAGGTATATGGACCGGCACTCCTAGGTCACCGGGTGCGTTGTTATGGAATCCTAGGGGAAGTTGAATATTATAACCAACGTCCTTTTCAAATATAACTATAAGTGCAGTATAATTCACTCAACAGTTTAATAAAATCATGATTATTAAGTCAGAAAGTTGAGTAGATAGAACTGAAAATAATGTATGAGAAAATGGAAATGAAAATGAGTTTTGATTTAATGTTATTTAAAATTTGGTTTGTTAGATAAATTGAATATTATTGTATGTCCATTAATTTATTAAACATCTGCGGTTAATACAGCTGTGCAATCTAATGGGCACTGTCCAAAAAATCTAAACTGTTTTTATTTGTTGTTAAAGTGTAGTATTTTAAGGAACTAATTTGAATATTTTTGAAATTTAATAGCTAGTTTAATTTGTATATAATTTTAAAGTCTTAGTGCTGATGACATCGTCATCACTGGAAAAGATTCCTTAGCTCGTTCAACGATTTAATACGTGAGTAACATTCTAATGACAATTTGTTTTTTAATGACATTGACATGAAACTAGGGTTTGTTCAGACACGCGAGAACCGCGCGATTGCAAATCGTGCGGTTTGGAACTGCATAAAGCGTCTTTGACGATATTCCTTCTTGAGATGATGTCATTGAAGGTCAAATAAAGGTTAACCAGATTTCTTCAAAAATGTTAGTGAATATGGGAGTTTTTCTTTATTTGAACGAGAAATAAATAATTAGAGACCTTTTCCTCGACTAGGTTTTGTAATTAGAACAATTTTTGAAAAATTGACAATTCCCATTATGACGTACAATCGATTTGCGGTACGATTACGATTTCGAAATACGCCAAAACGAGCAAAGTAAAAAAAAGCACCGTACATCCGTACCATCCCTTTCTCAAAGCTATTCAGGACATCTCTAGCCCCACAGTAACTTCGATGTGGATATAAGAAGCCTGTCAGTGACTAAGAGGGCATATTTTAACTAGGTGTATTCCTTAAATTAAAGACGAAATGATTTCGGCGAGCGCTAGTACATAACTAAAAATGAATAATTATTTATTTCGTTATTGCCAATGTTGACCTACATACAAATCGTTGATGACGATGCACCACATTAATTCCCCCTTTTCTGAAAAAAAAAATACCTTTAAACTTTGTAAATACACCTACATAAAAATACACATTTGTTTAATATTTCTTAAGATTATACACTTAGCAATATAATTGACCAGTCACTGTCGTTATAATACAAAAAAAAAACTTAGTTACACTTCGCCGTTACACTTTTCTTCTGATAAGATAAACGATGGAGAAACCGCGTTTTGGGAACTCATTATGAACTATTGTAAATTCCTTAATTCTGTCACTGACTCATTCACTCACCATTCATCATAATTCTACAGACACACAAGTGTTTGTTATAAGTACCTACCTTAGAATTTCTTAGCTTTAAATTTTGATGACAATTTGTGTTTAGCCGATAAAGCAAAGAAAACTAAAACATACTGCAATGTCAGTCCCGTTTTATAGCTATAGGTACGTACTGCATAAGTAACTTTGTAATCCTGTATAAATAGTATGTGCTTACAAAGTTACCTTAGCAGTTCACATATATTTTCGTCGCTTACACTACCTATATAGGTACGTAAATAGTGGACATAGGTAGGTAAAAGTAAGTCACAGAGTAAATGTTCCTTTTAAAACCTCTATACTGTGAGGACTACCTACAAAAAGGTACGAGATCCCATCAAAACCAGGTAAAAATGTACAGAATTTACACAGATTTTAAAACAGTTTATAATATACATTGATTTATTAATTAAAAAAAATATGATTATGTATTGAATTTAACGTATTTTAATTTTATAATAATGGTGGATTATGTCTTGATATTAACTTATTTAAATATTATTTTTAAATTTGATTACAGAAATTCTATATTTTATATGACAAAAATGATTGTATTAATTTAAGTAATTTAAATTTGATGTTGTATAAAACTTAGTTATAATTGTATTGTGTAGTGCGTAATTTTCTCTGATTATTTGATTTATTACTAACATTATTTTTAAGTGTACTTACTAACTAAATTATGGATCATTGTGTCTGACGCAAATAAATAAATAAAATTAAAAAAACATAACATCAACAAAACTGCAAGTCTCGCAAAGCAGTTCTTTTACCATAAAAACTAGTGAGATCTAATGTAATTAATATCTTTAACAAACAGAATGACTTGACCATTGAACCGCAATATAATCACATAAGAATAACCTACTATTTAAATAGTCGTAACTCCTAATTGAAAATAGCGCTAGTCGGGCCAAATTAGTTGATTTTCTTGTGTTTAGATTCTATTACCGTGTGCGATTGCCAAGTTTTTCATTACTTGAGTTTAAATGTGGAGATTAGGTGTCTTCTATAAAACGCTACACAAAATGATATGAAATTAAGAATTATATAAAACTTTTTTCACGTGTTAAGAAGTTTGAAAAAAAATCTACTTATATGATCGTGTCTATTGACAGCTCTTAAAAATTATATCGAATTCCCATAAATACTTGTTTTCTTAAGTCAATGGTTGTGAAGATATTCGCTTCGAAAGTCATACAAATTATGCCCCCCCTTTAATTTCTAAACAAAGAGCAGGAAAGGTCTGGTTTGTAGAACGTAAAAAGAACTTTCAGCGAAAAATGTTTTCAATAAGATTTGAAAGCTTTTTTTTTCGTTATAGCCCAGAGGTTAAGAGATCGCCTCTCATGCACAAGGTAGTGGGTTCCAATCCGGGCCAGTACCAATGTGACTTTTTCAATTCTTATGTACTTTCTAAGTTTATTTCGGACATCACTGACATCGGTGAAGGAAAACATCGTGAGAAAATCCGCACCTATAATTTTAATATAAGTCTGAAATTGCCAACCCGTCTTTTTATATAAAGCGTCACGTTTCACATTAAAATTCATTTATTTGTCCGAATATAGTACAATACATGGTCTTAAATTAATAAATGGTCGCATCACATTCTGCCACATGGGATGCGCAAATATAGGTTAGGTACACAAATAAAATTATTATAATACAAAAATAAAAATGTTGAATAAATAAGTACGAATTATTACAATACTAGCTGTTGCCCGCGACTTCGTTCGCGTGGAAATTTTGTTATGTATGTGAGAGACTGCCTCGTTGGTCGAGTGGTCGCAAGTGCGACTACTAAGCATGAGGTTCTGGGATCGATTGCCGGGTCGGGCAGTGTTATAAAAAAAGTTTATTTAAATTACATAAAGTTATAATGCACATGATTTGGAGATCACCTTTTAAGCAAGAATATGCTTGTGTTAGGTGACTCCGCACTTCCACTTAACATTAAACAATAAAAGCAATTAAAAAAATACTATAAATAATAGTGTTATTGGGGTATTCCATCAGGAATTTCTCAGTAGAAGCCACGGAATCTGGATTTGTGCCCGGTTGGCGGAATAGAATTGAATAGGCTCGACCACTGTCACATGGGACTTCAACATAACGAACGGCGAAATGTGGGTGTACGATAAGGTACACCTCTGCCTAACCCGTCGGGGATAACAGGCGTGATGTTATGTTATGTGTGAGAACTGACTGGCTGATCAAAATGTGATAATGTGGGTGATGACTTCAAAATGCGTCCTTTTGGGTACTAATTCTGGGCGCAGAGATCCGAAACAAAATTAAATGAGGCGATGATTTGGCTTTAAACCATTTATTTTGGCGCTATACAACCTTCTTTTCAAAGTAAACCATCAAACGCTTTGTTAGGCACTATTTATTCTAATACCGTTCTATATACAAAATTAAATGACTTATTATTTTCCGCTGCACAGCACGTGAAAGTTTTGGGCACTGAACAAAAAACATATAATTGACCGTGTGATAAGCATGGAGTGCACAATTGAATACCGGTAACTTTTATGGTTTGGCCCTGGGATCTGTTGATCGTCATTGTACTAGCCAATTTTAAGGGAAATTGTAACCTCTTAAATTGAAATAGTAAGTTATTTGAAATAGTGTGGGTATGCGGAGACTTAAAACGCTCTCTCCTTTAGCAGCTCAGCTCTGTGTTACGAAGCCTGGTGCCGTTGCACAGTCTGGTTGCATCAAGGTTTTGCATCACCAGAACTGGAACGCCAAATTTAAGCTGCAGCTGATGGGATGGCACGCCCGTTAACTCCAGGGAGTTGAGAAATTCAACGGGGTAGGCAGTACTATCGTCATTAGCCATCACAATGATATGGATGTGTATACTTTTGTTTTTTTTTTTTGTTTTTTTTTACTGACCCACTCGTTCTTTGGCGACAGCACAGCAGTTGGATGTGAAAATTCTTCGGAAAATAGAATTTTCCCATCTCCGTCCGATTCCAGACGATCCTCTCCCATTTGCAGCAGTTTATTCGCAAAGACACCTGCCTCGTGGTCGTTGTACAGTTGGACGCGTATGTTGCACGTAATATGGAGCTTTTCAATCCAGGAGGTTTTCACAATGGCGACGCCATGAGACATGCGTTTCATCCGCCGGTGTACCTACCCCTTTTTTATTACAAAATGGCACCTCTTAATAATTACTGGCAGTGTGCCTTTTCAAATGACCCCTCCTCCTGCGCTGTGTCGAACGGAAGGGAGTGTCATCCATGTTCCTTCTTAGCGCTTTGTGTTCTAGAGCCGCAGTATCTCTTTCGAACAGTCCCGCAGCTCCGGCAGGCATCGGCCCTTGCGGTTTGCTGACATCATTTTGAGGCGCGCGTGGAACACGAACGCGCTTTTGACACGGCCGGTCGTCATAAGACGGTTGGACGGCGAGCTAGCTAATTACTCACCGTCCACAGGGTCTTGTAGCGGCACTACAAAAAGTTCTACAGCAACATAGAACAAGAAGTACTACAGCGCCATCTATGACGCAGAGGATAAACTAAACATCGAAATACATCTAAATCCTGCATCGCGCAAGTAAAGTTATTCCCAACTTAAGACTATATACAAGAACCCGACAACAACTGTCGGGCAGTAGCCCACCAGACATATCACCCGTCTGGTCGGACGATCCTCCCTTTTCTACGGGGGTTGAAGAGCTTTACACCCTGTTCTTCATACCCCCAAAGTCTAAAGTCACTGCGAACAAAATGATGACCCCACCCATCAGCACCTGGTTGCCGCGGATGTCCTACAAGCTGCGGTTCAACGTCTCTAATGCATGATTATGTGACATTGTGCACTCGTCCCAAACTACATCCACTGCTGCAAAAGGACCCCCGTTTGGTGATATTGCATGTTGGGACGTATCTTCGCTTGCAAGATTCAGCGGCAATTTGAAAATGGAATGTGCAGTTCGACCACCCATAAGCAAAGTTTCAGCAATGCCTGAGGAAGCCACAACCACAGTTATATGACGACACCGTTAGCGCAATGGCTGAGCGAATGGCTGCTGCGCTGCTTGTATCGGGTTTCATGCCCGCACCGAACCAATTTTTGTGTGGCCTACAGGCAGTTCTTCCGGGTCTGGCTGTATGTGTTTGTGAGTTTAAATGTTTGTAAACACATCCACGATACATGAGAAATTTCTATTGTGAGGCAACTTAAACAAAAAGATTTCTTCTTCTTTCATTCTGTACATTGCGGTCCTTGCGGAGTTCGGCCAGCTGATGATTCAGCACAAATGCTATGTGACGGCACAGGAGGCGCACTGGCTGAGCAATTGACTGCGGCGCTGCGTGTCACGATTTGGATTCCCGCACGGAACATATTTACAACGCCGTGGATATTATCAAATGTTAATTTTGTTTTCATTTTTAAACTTTTTAGAGTTTTTTTTTTTGTACTGTGTAAATTGGTCAATTTTTATTCATTAATTTATGATTATATTGTCTTTTGAATGGTAAAAAAAAAACGAAAAGTATACATTAATCTATTTTGTAATCATTTGAAAATCATAAAGCATTAAAATAAAACAAAATACCTAAAACTTACAAAATGTGAAAACCGGTTGGGGATCGAACTCGCGAACCATGTTTACTATTTTAGAAAATCTAATAGCATTAAAAAAATCACAAAAAGTGAATACTGGCTGCGATTCGAACTTGCGAACCCTGGTTTACAGGGCGGTCGCTGAACCGATAGGACACTTATACCTGTGAAAAACTCTTTGAAATAGCCATTCTATTCTAATGCATGCTATGACAGTTGTCAGTTGTCAAACGTTAGCCAAGAATTGTCAAACAGTGGCCAAGAATATGGTTGCAATGCTCTATTGCTCATCCCCCTAAGTTAATAGCGCAATAATATATAGCCTATGTGTTATTCCAGACTATAATCTATCTCTGTTCCAAATTTCATCTAGATCCGTTCAGCCGTTCTGGCGTGATTGGGTAACAAACATCCATCGTAACTTTCGCATTTATAATATTAGTAAGATATATTATAAAGTAAGATGGCATGGCATGGCGAGGCATGTCAGTTAAAAATTTTATCTAGGTTAATGTCAAAGTATTGTTCTATGTCAAACTATCAAAGGTGCGAGTTATACAGAAACGGCGTAAGGTGAAGGTGCGGCGCAGGCGCAGCGCAGTCTTGGAATTTATAAGGAAACGAAAGAACGCGTGCCTGTGTCGCGCCGCTTGAGTGTAATTCACAACACGTCGCCTACGTACATTTTGTATGAAAACGTTTTGAAGCAGCATCATGCCTGCGTTGCGCCTGCGCCGCGCCATCACCTTACACCGTTTCTGCATAAATCGCGCCAAAGAGAGAATTAAAAGTCTAAAAGATTGCAATTAAATGATGATGTCAAAGTATCATTCAGAAAGTCATTCGTTTCCGAGATATAAATATAAATCGCCATCAATAATCTTCGCTATCTTGGTAATCCAACTTCGATAGCTTATTTAAAAGATATTATTATTAAATTTGAAACTGTCTTGTCATATTTTAACATTTTTTTTGAGCGAAAGACTGCTGCGCTACGTGTCTCGGCTTTGATTCCCACATGGAGCAATAAAATTATTTATATGGCCTACAGGTAGTTGTTCCGGTTCACTTATGATATAGAAGAATTTCCAAGTATGGGACAACGTTTCTTTTCGTTTTTGTGAGATATAAGACCATAGAGTTAAAAACCATATTCTGAATGGTTGAATCCCTATTTTACATACAATATACTTTAATATATAGAAATAAAAAAAAAACAACAAAGAATTTTTGTTGTGAAACCACATTGTTTTCAACTTATCGCCTTAAAGCTCCGTGTGTGCTTCGACTTTAACCGTTTTTTATGACTTAGTCAATAATACAATTATTCTAATATCATTTTTTATTTTTTTTTTATTACAAAATGGGCCTGCTCTTGACCTCGATCACGCCTGATGGAAAGCGATGGATGATGTCTATGATGAAACGAGCGTGCCCAGAAGATGCCTGTTCACTCTTGCTTTCAATTTATATCGACATAAGGTTGAAATTCGTTTAAGTGGAAATATTGTAAATTGGAAACAAGGACTTAAATAGGCTTTAGAAATTACAAGGAAAGACACATTTTATATGCAAACAGCAGCATAGCTAGTGCAAGCTCATGTACTTTCATAGTAAAAATAACACTCACCCATAGGTACATTATCGATCCTCCTCTTCATATCAGTTAACAAAACGATTTCAGTAAATAACTCTACCATAAACCAAACCACTGTCAGAAGGAGCACAATCTTCAACGTCCATTGGAAAATATTACTATTTTTCATTTCTCTTCACAACTTATTCCAGGTATAGACTGGATATAATAAAGCTCTGTCTATAATTATTTGAGTCACTCAATAATACATTTTAGTCAGTATTGAATATTTTAATCTTATTTTCATTAAAATCTGGGATCTGCACGATAGCATTCCCAAAGAGATATCGTTTTTCTCAAAACCCAAGCAGTATGACACGAATAAATGAAAGTATCAAAGTGTATGGTTAAGGTTCATTTAAATGATAGACTGATAGAATGATTGAACTTGTGTATTGAAAGAACACCCAAAAACTGATAACTGATCGACTCGCGGCGAATGAGTCTTTTGTTGTTAGCCCAAACGGTGCTATGCGACTACTGATCGTTGACTTAAAATTGTATATTTTATTCATTCGCTGCGCGTCGATGTCGTCATAAAATTGATATTTATGATATTGTATGGGTTTGCTCGTTATGTTAAAAATAGGGTGTAACCCACAGGCGACGCGCAGGGGCAGCATCCTGCCAATGCGGAAAGTGGTCAAAGGTTGTCGCAACAGAACGGGCGGGTGCGACATAAGACGCAAGCTCGGAGAGTGAAGTAAGAATGAGGTGTGCGAACTGAAATGTATATAGGTACGATGACTGAAAGAAAATGAGAGTTAGCAGATGTTCTAAAAAAGCGACTGATAAAAATAGCGTGTCTGCAAGAGACTAAGTGAAATGGTGAAAAGGCAAGAGAAATAGGAGAAGGATATAAGTTTTATAACTGTGGCAACGATGGCAAGCGAAACGGTGTGGGTATAGTTTAGGATAGTGAGTTGAAGGAGTGTGTGGTGGATGCTAAAAGAGTGCTCGATAGAGTGATAGCTGTAAAAGTGATTGTGAATAGTTTGGTTTTAAATATAATTAGTGTGTATGCACCCCAATCAGGAAGTGAGGATAGCGTAAAAGAGAAGTTCTGGGAAGACTTAGATCGAGTGATGTTGGATGTGCAAGAGAATGAAGAAGTGTATGTTGAGGGTGATTTTAACGGTGGCGTGTTGGCAAGAATGAAGGATGGGTATGAGAGAGTGCTTGGTGGTTGAGGTAACGGAGACCCTAACACTGACGGTGAGGCACTGCTGCAGGCTACGTTTACGTTCGCCAAAAACAAATAAAACATGGTTCAAAAAAAAGACGAACATCTCATTACTTATATGAGTGGCCACCACGCGACGCTAATTGACTTATTCCTGGTCAAACGGAACAGCCTTTAATACGTCAAAAACCAAAGTGACGGCGAAAACTTATAGTCTCTCAGTACAGATTAGTCATAATGGAGATAAAAGTCAATGTCTCGTCCAGTAAAAACAAATAACGCCCCCACCCAAAACTAGATTGCGTAAAATGAAGAATGTGCAAGTGTGTTTAAGAGTCAAGTGGTAAATAAGATCATTGAAATTAAGGATATGGTAGGTAAATCTGTATATAAATCTTGGGAAACAATGGTGGATTGCATACGGACAGTTATGTAGCTAAAGACGTGTTTGGAGAATCGAAAGGAAAAGGATGATGTGTATATATGGACACATGGTGGTGGAATGAAGATGTGGAAAAGAATCTTAAAGAAAAGAACGTTGCTTTAAAAGAAAGGCAGGGTGTAGCAAACGGGAATGACAGTTTGAAAGGCATTTGCATGTGGCTGAGATGAGAATGCTAAGGGGGATGTGTAGTGTTACGCGAATGGATAAAATAAGAAATGAGTACACAAGATGCAGTCTAAAAGTGGCGCCGGTGACTGAAGAGTTGTGTGGTAATCGGTTGTCGTGGTATAGGGATGTGATGCGGATGAATGAGGAATATATCGTGAGGATAGTTGGAGTGTGATTGTGGAATTTAACACTATCTATAATCACAAAAGGGTGACTAGCAAAAATAATGAGAAATGTCTTCGTGTTTTACGATTGCCACAAGATATGCTTCTTCGATATGACAATTTCATTGATGATAGTTAACTTCACATGACTTTGGTGTCTCTGTTGACTATAACTTCGCTTCGGTACATTTATGTTCGAAGGGTTTCTGTTTGTTTCATTTCACTAGGCTCACTGAGCATAATTTATCGTCGATATTTGTTAGCACGACTCCTAAGAACAAAATAGTTGTTTAACTATCAAGTAGCTGTGCTCGTGGCTTAGCTCACGTGAGTATGTATTCTAATGGTTATACGCTAATGAGCATTCATAGTAAATAGCTCAAAAGTCTGACAAACAGCCTTACCGAGGTGTATCGTATTACCCAGTACTACTAACTTATATAGATAGGCAGTCGTATTACATAAAATATTGGTATTCAGCGGCATCAGATTAGACCGAGGCCCACCCAAACACAGTTGGGGAAAAGCTAGGCAGATGATGGCGATGGTCAGTCATATTACATTCAACATAAATTCTCTACAACATCGCTTGTTTTGTTAATAAATTAAGACTAAAACTTTTAAGTACATCTTTGGTTAAAGAAAACAATAGTAATTATTCATGATCTCTCCGGAGTCCATTAGGAAAACCTTTGATTACAATTTGTTTTCCTTTCCTGGGAACTGGAACAGCCGTTTGAAAAATAATCAGTAGACTATGCAAAAATACGCATTATTGAAAATTACAGTAATGGGTGGAATTAAAGGTTATTAAGTACAGTTAAACTGACGCACGAACGTGGCACCACAGGGTATCCTAATATTGGCAAAGCTTTAGTTTTACTATATCCATCCTTGCGAGTTTTACTGAAGTGTTCTCTCTGTAGGGAGAGATGTAACCTCATCATACCGAACTTTCATTATTAAAAGTAAAAAAGTTTTCGGATTCCTAACTTTAAAATCTAAGCCAGTGTTATTAGGCTTTTCGTCGTCATCACAAGTAGTTAGTGGCTTGAAAGTCTGTCAACCAGTCTTACCAAGGGGTATCGTATTAGTATATAGTAATATTACTTGTAAACTTGTAAAGCCTACTTAGTTATGATAGTTTTTCTTTTAACTTCGTATATCCAAACACAACCATTTAGCTGGTAGAGGGGGGCACTTGAGTCTAACAAAAAATAGCACTTTAAAGCTTAATATTTAACAAATAAATTGAAATATTTAAATTGAATACCTATTTTTATAGGCGTTTTTTTTTGCTCAACGACATCCCATACTATGGGGTACGCGAAAAAAAAATCCCCTCTTTACGTGTACATGAGATACCCTAAAAAAATACTTTTCGAGATGTGTGTGTGTGTGTTTTTTTGTGTGTGTGTTTTGTTTTTGTGTAACTTTACCACATTGTCGGCGTAACAGATTGTATATTTATACCGAATTACAGCTTTCTACTACTGCGATTTTTTTAGATAAGCTGTGGATAGACAGACAGACAGAAGGTCATGGCGAAACTATAACTGTTCCTTGTTGACTATGGAACCCTAAAAACAGAGTAAGAAACACTTCCAAACCTCAACGCCATTACCCATTCTCAAAAATATTCAATATACTATACAGGATATTACATTATACAGTTTTGACTTCGCTACGATTTTATTTTATGTATGGATAACATCACGTATAATATTTTTATTATTAAAGTTTCTTTCAAACATGGGAATCCAATTATGCTAGTTTTCACTAACACTCAGTGACACCTAAATGAGTGTTTAAGTTGAATTTCTATTGGAATTCCTACAGTAAGCAACGTCACCAAGTTTTATTTAAAACGAGCATTTGTCCTTGTTTAATAGTAGACGAGACGACAAGTTTAAGTATCGCTAGATAATTAATGTAATAAACTGAAAATATTATAAAATATATTCTTCTGAATAAAATATTCAAATTAATCATTCCCAACCCAAAGTTCGTACATCACTGCAGCAAAATCTGGTAATTTAAATCACTACTACCAGCATTTATAAATCTATTGTTTCTCATGTTCTCAAACCATTTACTTTTACCTCGAACATCATAATTAGGCACGCGTTCCTAGTAACTTGTTCTGTCATAAATCTTGAGCAAGGAGTAAACCTTGAGATGAAATTGGTTATCAACAATCTAGTGTTTCAACATCATCATCATCTACCAGCCCTCCCATATGTTATTTGGGATCGGCGCAACACAATTTTTCTTCCATTTTTCCTGTCAACCGACGGGTATTTGTAGCTTCGTAACATATTATAAGTATTCATACTTTACCATGTTATACGAAAATTCTAGAACCACGCCATTACAATCTTTTCAGCTTTTGAAGAAATTAAAGCTAGTTCCACACTTGCAACACCGTAGAAAATTAGAGCAATTAAAATCAATATTAACCTCATTTCAATCTAATGTTTCTCAAATCGTTATTTTACATCTACCTCCGACATCATAAAATACCTATGTTCTAACTAACCAGTGTTGCCATAAATCTTGAGCAAGTTACAGTAAACCTTGAGATGAAATTGATTTAATTTCATGGCAATCTGAAAAATCATTATTATTGCAATCTAATAAATCCTTAGGTACGTGTAAGACGCGATTATAGGGGTTCCCATTATCCCTGGCAGAATCTTGATGCTCCGAAATTTATTTGGCATAACACACTTGGCATAATCTTCTTTAAACGAATATTTTTAAGGCATAAAAATTATTTAAAATTATTATTGTTTAGCCGAATGTCTACATGGTTGAATTTACAATGGCATACTTTTAAGATGGCAGAATCATATTTGGCATAATTACCTTTGGCAAAGTTAAAATTCCGCATAATTTCGTTTTTCATAACGTTTATTTTGAGCGACGAATATTTGGTACAATTTAAATTTCATTTTTATCCTTAAAATAAAATATTGTCTTAAAAAGTCAATAAGTTGTGCTACAAAAGGTAGTTATAGAAAGAAATCGCTGCAAAACCGACTCCATGTAAGCTTGTCAGCCCTACTACCCCTAGAGTGTAATTTAAGCCCGTGGATAAAAATCGATATCGATATCGATTTTTGGTTTCCATTATTATTTAATAGGAAATACTCATAAATCATACATCTTTGAGGCGCTTAATGTGCTGCACGCCTTCAGAAATATATTTTATTTTATTTATCTAATTTTTTTTAAATGTATTTACGAACAGTTAAATTGTGCAGTAGCGTTTTTGTTATGATCTAAATTCATGGTAAATCAACTAGTAATTCGCTTGTTTAATTATCATAACATCATAAAAAATAAATCTAAAAAAAGAATTGAGTACTTTTTGAACGAAATTAGTAATTGGTCACACTTTTGATTTCATCCACTAACTAATTTCATTATTATCTTGTCGGTACTTTTTATTTATTCAAAATTGTTGCAATCTTGTTTGGTTTAATGAATACCGCGAATAATAAACATAAAAAAGATGTTATTTTTTAACAAAAGCAAATTGTATGATCATTGTATTGTGTGTTTCATGGCCAAAATTGGGGCATTTCCCTTTATGCCTGAAGATGATTCTGACTTACAAAATTATGAGTTTTGAATGTATGATAAATTGGTGTCTGCCAAACGATTTTCTGCGAAATTAAGTTTATGCTAACCGCTGTTATGCATGTTGTTATATTATGATATAAAAAGTTCTGCTATATAGGGTAAACCTCGATTTTAGATACGATAGTATTTTTTTAAAGCAGTAATATTTTACCATATTGCCCGTTTAACACATGACACAAACGTCACTTTTATACAGCTGGTAGTTGTTCCGGGTCTGGCTGTTTGTAATGTGAGTTTAAATGTTTGTAAATGCACCCACGATACAGGAATAATTACAAGTGTGGGGCAACGTTTAAAAGAAATTTGTGGTCCGTGCGTTCGTTTAGTTTTGTTCAATTTCGATGATTTCTACAAACCTTCGGCCAAACTTCTGCCCATTCTGGCCAAAACCGAAGGTTTGGACGAAGGTGTTTTTTTTTTTAGTCGAAGGTCGCTGAACCCTATACCAAAGTTTCGGTCGAACTCATAAGCATTAATTTTCATAATAAATTCATAATAATTCATTTATTTATTGCTACAAATAATGTCATTATTAATTGTAAATTCTATAAATTTAATAATAATGTCAAACGTAAAATATATGACTATAAAATAAATCCGCTCAGTAACTTAGATTACAATTTTTTTAAGTTATTTCATTTTATTAAATTAAAACTATCATTAACACTTAAAACGGGATAATTACCATGTTTACTATTTATTTTGAACAATACGTACAAATAAACATGGTAAATATCCCGTTTTAAGTGTTAATCATTAGTGTTAGTGACCATGTCAGTTTTAAAACGATTAAGCTTATAAAAACATATCATAAAACAAACAATACAACCAATACATCAATAGAAACATAGTACAACATAAAACATGCATAAATAATCATTCATTCATTCATCATCATCATCATCATCATCATTTCATCATTTTTTTTTCATTTTTTTTTTCATTTTTTTTATTTTATTTTTTTTTATTTTTTTATTTTTATTTTTTTCATCATTCATTTTTTTTTTGTGTGTAATCATTATTTTACAATTTTACTTCATTTTTAGGGTTCCCTACCTCAAAAAAAAATGAAACCCCTTATAGGATCAATCGCGTGTCTGTCTATATGTCCGTCTGTTACAGTCAATTTTCTCCAAATAGCTGGACCGATTGAGTTGAAATATGGTACACATTTATGTAACTCGGTGACTCAAAGACGAATTTGTATTGTAAATTAATGAATTGAAAACATGTGGGCCACTTTTGGGGGGTAAATGAGAAAATGAAAAAAAAGACTTTGTAAACTATGTATGTTACATATCAAATAAAAGGGCTCATTGTGAGCAACTCAAATGTTTTTTTTTAATAATTTTAACATCAATAGTTTCAAGTTATTTAAGAAAATAGGCGAAAATTTACCACCCCCCCCCCTTACTTACGGAATTTATAAAATTAACGTACGGAACCCTCTCCACGCGAGTCGAACTCGCACTGGTCCAGTTTTTTTTTCCAAGATACGATGTAAGTCAATACGACTTACTAGAAAAAGAATGTTTTTAAATAAATCATAATTTTGTAATTTACGTGAATCAAAATAAGTAATAACTTAATAAGTTTATTTCGTAATCAACAGGTTTTAACATATACATTGTAGAGGCCTTCTTTTAAGTATTTATTTATTTATTTATTAATAAAGGTTTACCAACAGCTTGTGTGTACAAAATGTCTTGAGTACAGGTTTTACAGTCTTGGACTTACACAGTCGCCAATTACAGGTTAACCAGCATTCACAAAGAAAGTGATAAGTTGATAACACAAAAGAGTATAAAATTGAAACCGAGTGGCTCTAGAAATGAAATACAACTAAACTAAAATAAACAACTACGCAATTAAACTCCCTAAACTTAAGAGTATATTTGGCTTACGAAATATAAAATTCAAAAATAAAACAGCATCGCTATAATTTAACTAACTAATTATATGAGAAGAATAAAAAAGACATAAAATAAAGAAGAATTAGTAAAATAAGATAAAAAGTTGTTATTCATTCATACTAACATAAGATAATATTCTGTTGTGATTTTCAGGAATTAAGTAATTGCGTTTTAAAGATTTTTATGGAATCATGGTGAATGTCAAGATCAGGTGAGGATTTAATAATAGAATTCATCTCTCTACTGAGTCTGTTAAGTGGCGAGTTTACCCCAATATTTGTGTTGGTTATAGGATATCTAGGCATATTGAAAGGTACTTTTAGTCCGATACGCTTAACTAGTTCACTGCAGTCCAATTTATAATTTACTAATTTGTACAAAAACATGAGATCTTGTATCAGTCGACGGTCGCGCAGACTATTTATTTTATATGTTTGAAGACGTTGTTCATATGGACGCCGCCGGGGAGATATTTCACTGAAGGTATATGCTAGGTGTTTTCTAAAGGCCCTCTGGATGCTTTCGAATCTTTGTGAGTGTACTGCATAGTGGGGATTCCACACCACGCTGGCAAATTCTACGTGGCTGCGAACTAAGGCGTTATAAAGTACAGTTTTTGTTCTTATCAGCTTAAATGCTTTAGTATTTCTCTTAGGAAATCCTAGCAACCGTGCAGATTTCGTGACGATGTTGTCGATATGGCTTCTGAAGTTAAGTATACTGTCCATGATGACGCCAAGATCGCGGACCTCATTAACTGTTTCGAATACTGCTCCTTTTATTTTGTATGAGACCGTATTGGATTGCTTTTTCCTAGAAAATCGTATGTGGTTACATTTTTTTACGTTAAGCTGCATGTGATTCAGGTTGCACCAATGCTCAATTCTGTCTAAATCCTCCTGAATTAGGGAAGAATCTTCATCGGTGGTGATAGTTTTGTAAATTTTTAGATCATCGGCAAACATTAGGTATTTACAGTGTTGGATTTGATCTGTAATGTCATTAATGAAGAGTGAAAACAGAACTGGTGCAAGGTGAGAACCCTGAGGAACTCCTGAATCAGCATAGTACGGGTAAGATTCATAACCATTAACAACAAGAATTTGCGATCTACGGGATAAATAAGATGAAAACCAGTTTAATAAAGAACCATGTATACCATTGTATTCTAACTTTTATAGTAGCAGAGAATGGTCAACTGTATCAAACGCACTGCTAAAGTCTGTGTATACAGCATCTACTTTTAATCTTTTGTCAAGAGCTAAGGTTACGTCAGAAACAAACTCAACAAGGTTTGTTTCTACGCTGCGACCAGCTTTAAAACCATGCTGACTTTGTGAAATAATTTTATTAATGTGGTGAGTAATGATTGGACAGACAAGAGACTCAAAGATCTTGGAAAAACATGATAATATTAAAATAGGACGGTAATTTTTAACATTATCAGGATCTCCTTTCTTGAAAATCGGCACTATTCTAGCGGTTTTCCATACTTCAGGGAAGATTCCTTCGGCAAGAGAAGAATTAAAAATTAACCGCAACGGAAGGGCAAGTTCATGGCAACAGCGTTTTATTAACAAGGGTGGTATGGAATCAGGTCCAGCCCCTTTGAAAGCATCTATGAGTTTCAGCTTGTTAAAAATTTGCATTTCCGTAAACTTAATAGTACTTATGACAGAGTCAATACCTGAAAATCCATTGCAAGTGTTGTTAGTAGTAACTGGGTTTTGACTAAAAACAGACACAAATTGATCCGCAAAAAGGTATTACCAGGCGCGCATAAATCACAGATAGTGAGATTCCGTCTTTGTATTACGCACACATGTAAGACTTGCGTACACGCATAGATTTACTAGGAAAGCCGTCTGGCGTCTGGTCTGTTGCTATCTTGCTTGCACATCAAAGCGCGCCGAACAAGACGACAGTATAATAGTGCGTGCGCTTTGATGTTTACATGCGTGAACAGTATATAGTTAATGATATGGGTATTGTTGTCCGCCCGATCTTGATGAAACGCGCTCTTGGCTCCAGTGAAGTGTTTCACTCCTAGTATCATATGCACCCCTTTTTTTTCAAATGATTTTTGGTGAATAATTTAATTAATATTTTAAATAAAACAAGTTAATAAACTTCAGGCACGTCTACTCTCAGAGATCCGGGGCAAGAAGAAGAAATGATGAACTATCTTTCTGCGCAGTTCCGGCGCTAACTTCTCTTGGTTAAAGTTCTCCAAGTTCCACATTTGCCGCGCCTCCAACTTATTGCACGTCTCCATGATTATTTTTGTGGTGTTTTTTGATATCGCCATGCATTTTCTGCTTTGGGCGTGCTGTAGTAACTTCGCCTGCGAACAAACATTTTCAATTAAATTTCGTTTCTCCAGTTTGTAAGATAAGCACAATTTGTATCAAAGAAATAGCTCAGTTTGTGAGTCTAGTTCAGTCAGTCTAGCCTACTATTGCAAACCTAACTCAAAACTGCTGTAAACGGTTTTCAAAAGCGCTAACGTAGCCTGAGTTCCATCTGACGCGTGACGGTTGCCAACTTCCCGTATTTCATAAGGCAAAGGGAACATAATTTATACCGAAATACTCCAATAATTTCGCTGACTTAATAATTCTCTATTTATTAATGCGATTTTTGGTGATACAGTATGTACGTATTATATGTAGTTAGGTTAAATGGTAACTCAAAAGTCTACCTACTAGAATAACACTACATAACAATATAAAAATTTAAAATCGATTTAACACAAAAACATTTTAATATTTATAATACAATCAATTAGTCAAGTTTTTGAATATTCAAGCATAAATACATAATTATCAGTTTTGTTTATTAAATTTTGTCTAGACAGAATTCGTCAATGGTATAATAGCATTTTTCAATAAAAATATTTAGTTTCCGTCACAATTGTGTCAAGTTTAAATCTTTAATGCCATGTGGTATTCAATTGTTTTCGGAGCCATGGAGAGAACGCTTTTGTGCATTCTCTCCATGGCATGGCATAAGAAGGGCAGTTTTTGAGGCTCTCGGTATTCTTGTATTGCCAATCTATAGAGGTATCATCGACCCGTCTCAAATAAAATGCCGGTGTGGAGCCCCTGTGCAGGATATGCCCCGAACCTTTCTTGCCCATCCTGCACATCCACCTGAACCTCCCAGGGTTTAAATGAAGCGAACGAAAAAGTTGTGCAGGTGGCTAGATAATTATGTATTGGTCGGGTACTATTTGAGTCCATCGACACGCTAAGAAGAAAAAGCGTTGCTCTGAAGCTTTTTAAACAGTTTACTATTTTTCGAGCCGAACATTGCGATCGCGTATATGTAAAGACAAGGTAATGTTAATATTTTGAGGCGAATCTAATTAATTTTGCCATACGAATGTATGCATGTTTTTTAAAGACAGTTTTGGTTCATAGTCAAGCCTAGTAATTTTACATAACTGACATTTATGTCAGGAGTTTTCATTATTTGTCTAAACTGCTTAATTTTAGTTTTATTTGAATTTAGTTTTGGATAAATATGTTCAAGCCAATTAATTGATTGCGTCTTTGATGTCACATTCATGGTTTCTATTTTTATTATGTCTTACAATAATTGTGCTGTGAGTGGCAAAAAGAACTATAGGAAAAGTGACGTGTTTTGGAAAGTCATTTATGTAAACTAAAAACAACGGCGGGCCCAATATGCTGCCTTGTGGTAGGCCAAAAGTGATTTTACGTTTTCTTATCGTTTTCTAAAATCCGATTAATTCCCGTACACTGCGTTCTATTGTCTAAATAAGTTTGTATAGGAGAAAGTACATTGCCCCTTATTCCATACGTATTTAGTTTCTGTAACAGTATTATTATGATCAACTAGATGGAATGCTTTCATCATGTCATAATTAATATAGCACTTGTGGGAAGTATAATAATTACTGAGAAAACATAGATAGCCAAAATTTTTGGATTTGTTTTTTCTGAAACCCTTCTGTTTTTTGTACTCAGATGTTGTGTTCGTGAAAAAGGAATACATACGGTGATAAACAGTCTTCTCAAATATTTTTAAATAACTGGTATTAGCACAATCAAATGGGTCTGTAGTTATTTCTGTCAGTTTTGACATATTTTTTAAATAGGGGCTTCATTATAGTTGGTTTTAGTTTATCGGGATAAATTCGAGACCAGATAGTAACAAGCTGCCATACTGCCATAAAACCATCTTAAGCTACTTTAGGATCGTCAGCTTGATGAATATCTCAGAATGCTATAGGACTTACTACTCTGTCAAGAAAGTTATTTTATCGTCTTCAAAGTATGCTCCTTCAGAAACTATACACTTACGCCAACGAAATCCAATCATCAAAACCTTTTGTAAACGCTCCTTTATGAGGATTGGGTTTTAAATGGACGTTAATACCATAAAACTTACACGATTGTCATACAACCACAGTTGGTTACCATATTCCCCGTGGCAGCGGTTCAATAAAACGTTATGTCCGGCCGGGTAGTCCAGACACGAATCATCACGTCGGATCTCGCCGGTCATCGAGTACATCCAAAACTGAAAGATTTATTAAAAATATTTCTCTTAAAATGTTCACGTCCTCGTTTCTCAACATTGGTATCGTATTCAATCAAATATGTTATCAATTAATTGTTATTAAAGTTGAGTTAGACCTTTATTAAGTCTGACAAAACTGGTGGCCAAATCTATCATGAAACTTTATCAACTTCATCATCATCATTTCTGCCGAAAGACGTCCACTGCTGGACTTAGGCCTCCCCCAAGTATCGCCACATTGACCGGTCCCGTGCGACTCGCATCCAGCGGATCCCCGCAACCTTCTAGGGGAAGATTCAAGGGAATGTTCATTTTAAGACCCACTCTTTCAGAAGCTCTACTGAGGTCATCGAGCATTGCACTGAGGTCCTCCATAGTCTCAGCCATTACCACTATATCGTCGGCTAACCAAAGAGAGATGTACCCTCCAACAGCGGTGAACAGTTTTGCAGTTAATGACGTCTCCCTGTCTCACACCTCACTGTAGTAGGATAGGTTCTGAGCTCTGGTCCTGAAGTCAGACTGACATGGTGACGTTTTTGTACAAACAATTCAACACCTCGATGTAGCGATAGTCGATTTGGCACCGTTAGATAAACTGCAGTACACCCCAAGTCTCGATCGAATCGAAGGCTTTCTCGTAGTCCACAAACGCTAAATAGAGAGGCGGGTTATACTGTTCGGTCTTCTGTATAACCTGTTGCAGCGCATGTATGTGGTCTACAGTGCTAAAGCCTTTTCGGAATCCGGCATGTTCGGGAGCTCAAATCTGAGCGCGAGACGATTCCTGATGACTCATAAAAACAACTTGTAGACATGGCTTAGAAGTGAGATGGGCGTATAGTTCTTCGGGCATTGTCGCCCTTTTTGAAGAAAAGTACCACCATATCCCTGCACCATGCCTGTGGCGTTTTCTCCTCGAGTATGACGTAATCAAACAGCTTCTGAAGGGCCTTAAGTATCGGTTTTCCAACCGCCTTCAGGAGTACGGCCGTAATTCCATCATCCCCTAGTGCGTTGTTGTTTTTAAGCTGTTTCAGAGCCATCCTAATCTCGCACAGGCTGACATCCGGGATGTCTTCGGTACAGTGTCGGGTCAGTCTAGCTCTTGGGTCGCTTGCTAGATTTACAACTGGTTTACTGGTTGACGTGTACAACAACTGCGCATAGAATCTCTCGATCTCCCTTAGCAGCTCCGGTTTGGCGGATACGATGAGATTGATTGAGCTGACTCTGCCCAATAGCCAAATATCTTGCAAATACCTTGGAGCCGCGGAAACGAACGCTTGGTGTTGAAGCGGTGGAGGTTGCTTTTCAAGGATTGAGAGATCCGTCTATAAATTAAGCTGACGTTATTTCCACAGACAGACAGACAAACAGGGTTCCGTAGCCGAATGGCGAAAAACGGAACCCTTATAGATTCGTCATGTTTGTCTGTCTGTCTGTCCGTCCGTTTGTCACAGCCACTTTATTCCGAAACTATTAGAACTTTACAGTTGAAACTTGGTAAGTAGATATTGTATTCTGTGAACTGCTTTACGATTTTAAACAAAAAAAAAGCTTAACGGTCTCCCCCCATACAGAGAAACTAAAAAAAAAATCATCAAGCCATGTACGTGTAGGGTGTCTATAGATAGGTCTTTAAAAATGACATTGAGGTTCCTGAAAGCATTTTTTCACAAAGTCAATCGTTTGAAAATAGATACTTCCTAAGTGATAAAATGTGGCGACACATTGCTCTAATTTCTAAAGTAAGAAGAAAATTCTGAAAAAATGTAGGATTGTAGAACGTAAAAAACTTTCAAAGAAAATTGGTTTGAATACGATTTGATATTTAATTTTTGAGTTAAGGAACTTTGTTTTTCATTAACATACTATGAAAAACATACAACATATGAAAGAGCCTTCAAAATATTTTTATTATATTGTTTGATGACTACGGAACCCTGTGTGCGTGTGAGTACGACTCGCAATTGGCCGGTTTTTTTTAATTTTTAAACCATGTTTAACTTACGTTCATATTGTAATCTACCACACTCCATTTCACCCTTCAAAAGCTCGTAAAGGGTAAATGCCGGTTCAAGATTAAACACAGTTGGATCACATCAGGAAATGAATAAAGAATCTAATACTGAAAAAAAAATTGGCCCTCCCTTACAAAACTGACTACCAGCTGATTGATTTACTGGGAGGGCCAAATTTTTTTTTCATATTTCGACCTATGTTCTTTGGGGAAAGTTGTTGAGTTTCATGAGCACATTCACCTCCTTCAGGGTTGATACCCCCCTTCCGTTACACGCTGTATAGGTAGCCATTTAGGAAACCCCTTAACGCCCTCCTTGAAGAAAATAAAGTCCAATCAAAACTCTTTAAATTTACCTGATTGTCCCAATTTTTGTAACATCTGCGAATTTTGAGTTTTGGCAGCTTTCCTAAATCTGATACGTTATCACTGATCGTCGCACCATCAAGGCAGTAACTGAGTTTGTTTCGAATCTGTCGGTGACGGTCACAGGAACAAGTGCAAAAAATAGTGAATACAGGTAATAGTGGTACAGTAAAAATGTAATCGTGTTATCTAACGTAGAGCTAATTAATTAAAAATAAGAGTGCATTGAATTGAAAAATTAAGCGAAACCGAAACAAACATTCCACATTTTGAACAAAAAATCCTGCAAAGTGGTACTGCCGCAATCGGACAAATTGAATTTTACAGAAAATCTGATTTCCTCCCTTCTGGTACTTGTGTGTTGGAGAGTCCAAACAAATCTTTTTGAAGCCGACATTTTGGATCAGTACGGGTGTTGAAAAACACTTTCATGAATAAATCATTTGCACTTATAGTTGTTATGCAGGACAATTATTATCTATCTATAAATATAATAAATCTGTAGACCTAGCGTTTCTATACATTGAAAATATTAAAAAAAAATAGTAGGGGTGTTAAAAGATCACCAACAGAGCCCATTTCTACCATTTTTAGAATTTTGAGTTGAGTCTGTGTGTCTGCGGGGTCTTTTGTTACAGCATCATGTGTAAATTATGACCTTGATGAGAACTTTAAACCTAGCTGGAGTATGACTGTCATCGAAGGTCTGACAATGGAGACAAGAGGCAGTCGTAAGAGGTCCGCAACAGTTTACAGCAGCTATGTCGTGTCTCGGCTCATTTCCTGCACCTTGATGAGAACTTTAGACTTAGCTAGAGTGTGACTTTCATCGACGATCTGACGATTGAGATGGCAGGCAGTTGCAAGAAGTTCTCAAGAGTTTACAGCATCTATAACGTGTTTGGGTTCATTTCATGCACCTTGATGAAAATTTTAGACTTAGCTGGAGTATGACTGTCATCGACGGTCTAACAATGGAAACGGAATGCGATTGCAAGAGGTCCTCCACAGTATACAGTGGCTATATTGTTATTGGGCTCATTTCATGCACCTTGGTGAAAACTTAAGACCTGCCTGGAGTGAGACTGTCATCGAAGGTCTGACGATGGAGACGGAAGGCAGTTGGAAGAGATACGCAACAGTTTACAGAAGCTTTATCGTATCTCGGCTCATTTCATGCACCTTGATGAGAACTTTCAACCTAGCTAGAGTATGACTGTTATCGGGCCCTTATTTGGAAAAATATGAGTAGAATATTTTAGCAATTAATGCAAATATTTCCGAGACATTAAATTGTTACCTAGGTACTTGAATCTGTACTAATATTATAAAGCTGAAGAGTTAGTTTTTTTGTAACCCTTTGTTGTTAACCCTCTCTCTCTCTCTCTCTCTCTTATGTGACGCAGACGAAGTTGCGCGGGTCAGCTAGTAAAAGAATAATAATCTTACTGATGATGCTCGAATCTTAAAACACACATGAATTTGTATTATTATTTAGAAATTTAACTCTACTAAATAAGAAGAACGTACCTCGCCATGAGCAACAGATTCTCCAGGAATGAACAGTTCCGGATAAATGTTCTTCAAATACCACTCAAAGGACTTGCAACCTAATCTCTCCCTCAGTTCTCTGCGGCCAGTGATGTCACCGTAATCACCCTTATCATCACCAGCACGCTGATAGTAGTACTTTGCATAATCGTCCAACCATACCTTAAACAATAAAAAATCATTGTGAATTTGACATTGCGTTAAAATCTAAAAGGTTCAAAAATAAACATTACGTGACAAAAATTCTTACCTCAGCTAATCGGACAGAGTTTTTCTTGAGTATAATGCGATTTGCGCTCTTTCCCCACTTGTACGGTGAACGCTTCCTGAATATGTGCCCGACGTGTGAGCACGGAACTATTTCCAGAGTTCCACCGCACATCCAAGTCTTAAACGACAGCTCTAGATTTTCACTGCCCCAAATTTCGAAACCGCTGTCGTAAGTCCCTAATCTTTCGAAGAAGTCTTTGTCTATAGCAAATAAACCACCAGCCATAGTAGGGGACCAGAGAGGTTCCGCCGTATTTTGGTGTCTCGCTCGCTCCTTTGGAGGAACAGAGTGCCAATCGAACTGGAGACTCCAGTCGAAACCACCAACTTTCACTGAAGATGAGTTTTTATATTGATACTCAAGGGTATTGTCGTTAATGTGGTCAATTACGGGGCACACTACCGTAGTCTTGTTACGAGCAATTCTATCTAGCAATGGTTCGAGCCACCCTGCAATGAAATAGCTGCGGTTAACGACTGGTCGTTACGGAGGATTTGTGTAACGCTAATTATTGTAGGATATTACCTTCAGTGCACTCGCAATGACTGTCGAGATAGGTAAGCACTGGGGCTGTGACATATCGGGCCCCGAGGAGCCGCGCCCTGACGAGACCCCCACGTCGGATGGCTCTGACTATCCTAACTTTTGGTAATGATGACATGTACTCATTTAGCT
This sequence comes from Eurois occulta, assembly GCA_950022335.1. NCBI lineage: Eukaryota > Metazoa > Arthropoda > Insecta > Lepidoptera > Noctuidae > Eurois > Eurois occulta. The sequence goes on along the minus strand of OX465492.1, from coordinate 6,995,492 downwards.
GCTGCATTAGGTGAGCTGCAAGTATACACACGTCATTGTTTTAGTGTTTTGAACAGTTATCAAAGTCCTAAAACTTTGAAATGAATAAAGATTTAATTTTAAAATAATTAACGAGATGTTCAAAAAAATCCAAGTGCAATCTTTATCATCACGAAAAACTATTCTGTTTTTAACTGACTTAAAATAGGAGGAGGTTCCATGTTCGGCTGTATGTATTTTTTTAATCATTAATTTTTTCTCGGTCAATTGTGGATCGATTTTGAAAATTGTTTTTTTTTTGTTTGAAAAAGTATACTCCCAAATTGGTCCCTTAGAAATATTGTCATGATCTTGGACTTCGGAGATATGGAACGGAACTCTTCAATAATAAACAGGAAATCTGTCGTGATTGCTGCAATCACTTGGATGTTTATTGTTTACACAACACAATTTATAACATAACAGCACGCCTGTATGCTCTGAGGGGGTACGCAGATGTGTTCAGTACACCCACTTTTGGACAGTTAGGTATGTTTAGTTCAGTGCTATTGGAGATAAACCTATTACCATGACATCTATTATTTATTGTTAACAAAATAAATGCATAGCAAATATTTGTATATGATATTATAACTAAAAAAGGAAAAATAAAAAAACTTTTTTGCCAACAATAAAACCGACTTCTGAAGCTAAAGGTATTTTTCACTTTTGGTGTTTTGGAAGTCGGTTTTAATTTTTTGCTAACAAGTTTTTTTTCTTTTGCAAACTCAGACTTACGCATGTCGGAATAGTCATCGACGAGAATGATCTCCTTGATCAAGTGAGCAGGTGACCGGTCCAGCACGGAGTGAACTGTCCTGAGTAGCGTCGACCACGCTTCGTTGTGGAAGCATATTACCACGGAGGTTTGCGGCAAGTCCTCTAGATACCTACCCGGCACTTTGCACCTGGTAAAGTTAACATTTTATTAGTTAACATTCAGATTAACTATAGTTCACATTTTCTAAAATTCGTATGACAAAAATTAACCGGGTACACATGGTACGATTATCTAATCACATGGCAAAGTTTTTGTAGATCAAGTGCTCATATAACATACACCACACCACGAAGGTTAAGGAAGGTTTTAAGGTGGAGTATGCCCGAGCGAAGACCAGCTGGACCTTAAGGATTGAGAAGTTGGAGTCGCGCCACAACACGAATTTTAAGTCGTTCGTGGTGCGAGTTCCGACTCATCATATTGAGACCTTCCTCAAGGAAGAGTTTTGGCCAAAGGGTGTCATGTATCGGCGTTCCGCGGAAGGCTACGCGACACCACGCAGCGCAACACGACACCGTCACTTCGTGTACAATAGTTGCTTATATTTTTATAAATATTTATGATAGTCTATAAGGTACGTATATAATATGTTATGGGTCTTCGTTACCTGAAATAATGAAATATTATTATTATACTTTTATTCATTTTTCAACATTTCTCAAAAAAATCATTAAAAACATTTAAAAATATAAAAAAAGTGGTCCGCCGGTGTCGGGGTTCAAGCTACCGGTAGTTTGGGCTCCAGAGACAGGATCGTATCGAGAAGTACTGCCTTCTGAATCAAGCCCTTGATCCAACGGCCTAAGGAGAGCCTCGAAAGATGGTCGTCAAGGCTCTTGGCTATAAGGCCATTGGCCGTTACGACAAACGGTACAATAATTGCCGAGTTCACATGCCACATGTCGATAACCTCGTGTGCCAAGTCGAGATATTTTTTATTTGTTTCTCTTCCTCAGCTTTCACGAGGTTCTCGTCATGCGGGATGGTAACATCAACTATCATTACGCGGCGCGCTGATCGGTCTATCGTCACTATGTCAGGCTTGTTGGTGACAATGCTCCTGTCAGTAATGATAGACTGATACACGACCATACCCCGAGATAACCGTATCAGAACAAAGAATTTCAGATCAAAGAAAAACTTTAGTTAGAAATAAGCTTTTATCTCAAGAAATAATAGACCAATTAGGAGAAGAGACACGAATACTTACAAGTAGATGACAATGCTAACCCACAATTACAAAACATAACCGATATTGCTCAACAACCACACACACAACCATATACCCAATTACAACCTAGTATTCAATCTCAACTATACAATCAATCGCAACCTAACACGCAAACATTACACATCCACACATACTGAGTACATAACACTAACTCTAGAAAATGATATTGAGACCTTAGTCGTCGAAAATAACAACCTTACCACAGATACATAACATACATCCAAGAAATACATGATAAATTCAGAACAACCCTCGCGCAATACTCTGGGATGGACCCAGCAATTCGTCCAAGGCCACCTAAACTCCGATTTAGCCCTAATCTTTTCCGTTTTCAGTAAACTTATATAATATGAAAAGAATTTATTTCTGACGAAACACAACTAATTGATATACACACACTTGTGTATTGCACAGCAGTAGTCATGCCTGAAGAACTTAACTTTAAAATCATACAAAACATGTGAAACACAAGACCAAAACAAATATCAAGCCAGCATGGCAACAGAGGTTAGAAAAAGACATAAAAATGAAGAGCAAATATTGGTAGACTTACACAATACATTAACAACAATAGATCAAGTAAAGTGGTTAAAAGTGTAGAGGCTATTTTTAGATACCATTTGATTCATACGAGGTACGAGCATAACAACAGAAAATCAGAGGAGTTCTTAGACGCTATACAACAAAAATTAGCGCTTAAAGTTCATAAGCTCAGAAGATACAAAAAACCGGCCAAGTGCGAGTCGGACTCGCGCACGAAGGGTTCCGTACCATTATCTATAAAAACGGCAAAAAAATCATATCTGTTGTATGGGAGCCCCCCTTAATATTTTTTTTTTTTAATTTTTAGTATTTGTTGTTATAGCGGCAATAGTAATACACCATTTGTGAAAATTTCAGCTTTCTAGCTATCACGGTTTATGAGATACAGCCTGGAGACAGACAGACAGACAGACAGACAGACCGACAGACAGACAGACAGACAGCAAAGTCTTAGTAATAGGGTCCCGTTTTACCCTTTGGGTACCGAACCCTAAAAAGCACAGCAGCGCAAAAATGATAACGCCATATTTGCCACCAAAGAAAAAATATTCCACAGAAACATAAACCAAACACTGACACAAATTATACAAATTACGACACTAACACAAACACACCTAACAAACCTACAAAAGAACAATTTGGAAACATATTGGTCTAGTATTGGGGAAGAACAAGCACAATACAATGACGAAGCTACATGGATAACAGGGGAAGAAACAAAATGGTCAGCAATACATGAAATGGAGTTCGTAGAGATTTCAGAGGCCGATATCACACATAATGTATAACAGGCAGATTACATAATTGTAAATATCCTGGTATAGACAAAGTACCTACACAATTTTTGGTTCAAAAAGTTAACTTCATTATAAAAACCAATAGCAACAAACATAACACAAATCATATTACGACAACAAAATATACTAGAATTTATTGCAACAGGCATAAAATACATGCTGCTTAAAACTAAAAATTCACCACACCCTTCCCAATACAGATCAATCACATGCTTACCTACAATTTAAAAAATATTAAGATCATCATCGTCGACCTTATCTGATCAGGACTAGATTGAGGTCAGGAGTAGGGCCATACAATATTTAAAAAAAATGTATAGAGTAAATTCAAAATTAATAGATTTCTTATCCCTAATGATGTCACAGTGGAAACCTACACTTCAAATAAATTGTAATCAAAATAATGTTAATGGTACCAGAAAAAAGTTTATGTGGTCCCAATAGTCCTCATCATCGTTGACCTCACCTCTGTCCTCAGGACTAGATTGAGGTCAGGAGTAGGGCCATATAATATTAAAAAAAAATGTATGGAGTAAATTCAAAATTAATAGATTTCCTATCCCTAATAAAGTCACAGTGGAAACCTACACCTACCTTTTAAAAAAAAAAAAAATGTTAATGGCACCAGGAAAAAGTTCATGTGGTCCCGATAGTCCTTTCTACAACAGGTGTTATCCCGATTCACCTGCTCCATAGCTCCAAATTACTAAATCTTAAAAAACGCTCTATGTCACCCAACAAAAAGCTACAATTTTAAATACATGTCGAATTCTCCGAAAGTTTATGCAAATAGATAAAAATGAAATAGGTCCTCACCACAACACACCCTAAATATACTAGTAACACACCACACGCTGATTGGACCCAGACCCAGAACCAGACCCTGTTCCCTCTTAAAAAATTATATAAAGTTCTTGTTCTACGTTCTTTACCACTTTATTATTTCTTTTCAGCGGCGGAAAAATTATTAAAAATTGATAATTGATTACAAAATGTAGAATTTTTCACATGTTAAACTGAGACTTGCGCAAAGGAGTTTGGAAACAGAAAGTAAATTATATTTTTCTTTTTTATCCAACAGAAAGCAATGCGTTGATTCGGAAAATGTTATAAGAGGGAGGTGAAGAATTCACAAAAATCTTTGAATCCCCCGAGATGTGTTGAAGTCGTACCTCATGCAACATCTTGTACAGATTTGGTATCATTTTCTTACCATTCGTCCCTTAGATCCGGCAGCTTTCTTCTAACGGATATCATGTCGCTAACGTATTGATTGAAAGCGTTATCTTTCCACCCTTGTAAGACAGCTTCCTTTACCTCGTCGGGTATATCTTTGGGTAGAACGACCGGCTTTCCTACTTCTCCCGGTGCGTTGTCCGAACCCGGCGCATCTATCACAAAACCTACGGGATGAAGAATATTATAACCAACGTCTTTTTCAAATAAAATAATTAAAATATTTATTGCTATTTAATTCACTCACTAGTTTTTATTAAAATCATGATTGTTAAGCTAGAAAGTTGACAAACGGAGCTGAAAGTATGAGTACGTCGAAAATGATTTTTTTTCTGCTTCAATTTGTTTAGATTTAATCTAATTTAAAGCGGCTAGTATTCAACTGTAAATAAAAAAATCGTCCTATTTAAAAAAAATCCAGGGCTTATCAAAATACTGATTGCACAGCAAATAGTTATTTGGGGGTATGAAGAACAGGGTGTAAAATTCTTCATCCCCCATAGAAAAGGGAGGATCCTCCGACCAGACGAGTGTTAAGTCTGGTTTTTCTATATAGTCTTACGTCGCGAATAACTTGCGCGATGCAGGATTTAGATGTATTTCGATGTTTAGTTTATCATCTGCGTCATAGATGGCGCTGTAGTACTTTTTGTTCTATGTTGCTGTAGTACTTTTTGTAGTGCCGCTACAGTTACCTCAAAATATTATTATTTTAGCAACAATTTGAGTTCGCGACCTATCGCTATTAATTGAAAAAAACGAAGCTTTTTATGAACGCATATCTTATAATAACTAGCGCACAATACACTTTGTAATTATTTTTTTAAACAAAGCTTCTATTATTTAACGCATTTGGCTATTTATTTAAGTGAAACCGATTCGACTCGCGACGTGGCACCGCTGCGCGGCGCTCCTATTTCTGTCTGCAGGGTTCCTAACACGAACCTTACCTGTCCGAGTCAGGGACTTGTGGCAACAAGTCCCGAGTTCGCTTCTCTTGCATCCTATGTTGTCCTTGCCGCAATGTCTTTTTTGCGATGAAAACATGTTGCAAAAATATTTTGTTATTTGTGTGAGTATTACGTTTGAACGTGGCAAAGATGTGCAATCAGTAATTTTGATGAAAAAAATATTTAATTTATGTAAATAAATTGATGGGTATAAGGTTTTTGATGTGCATTTAAAAATAAGTCATATAAAACATGATTTGGTTTTATACATAAATTAAATTATAATATGGAAATTAATTATAAAACATTATTTTTTTGCGCCTAATACTTTGAACTTTAGTCGCCATCCGTGTCAAGTTGCTGCTAGCCGTTTTTCATCAGGCTCATAAAAAAGTCGGTAGTCTACCCACAAAATAAATTGCTAAGGAATAATTTCTACCTGACTTTTTTGATAATCATTTATCAATTTTCTAAACAGGTGAACATCGGTCCACATTATATTTCCTTACACATATTGTTAGCATTGTCAAAAATTATAATAGAACGACAAGTTACGTTGTCTCATTGTCTTTTAAATTAAATTAATTGTAACGTGAAGAAAGTGATATTGTGTGTATATCTTTTAATTTTGTGTGCAATAAAGAATAAGAATAAAATGTCGTTTTATTGAGCACCGAGCTCTAGTGTCTCATAGTAGACATTAATATGTGTAATGGCAGTGTAAATTAGTATTATTAGCTGTTAGTTACAATTGTCCGCCACAATTACAATTATGACGTACAACATGTTATAATTAGGTACAAATAATTACACACTACGGACCCAAACCACAGAAAAGACAATTCACGTACAGACGCCAGCTCATCAAGCTACTACAATCCGTCAAATTTCTTTAATAGATTTTCAATTTTTTATCGCTAAAGCACTCGGTTCAAGGTTGGTTGGGAAAATTTGACAATTTCGGGTAGCTTGATGTGTTGGCGTCTGTAAATAAAAAGGATCAAATACATTTAAAGGTCCAGAATACAGTGTATTGAACAAATGGAGGAATATTGTGCAAGCAGACTGTTCTTATGTCGTCTTTTAAGGGACTAAATCATAGCTTTCAAGCGACGTCGTCGGTGCATATCATTCAAAATACTCCCTCACTCACTGTGAGTCAAGTATTCCTAAAAAAGCCCCTCTCATTGGATGATTGTAAGCTCTTCCACTAACAAAGGTCTGTGCGCAAATACATTGACTTTGGTTCTCTTTTACAATGCTTAGTAGCACACCATTTGCTCACTACCCCATGCTTAAGTGTAAAAAACACAGGTCATTAAAAATTACCTTCTTTCCCCACAATCCGACCAAGCCAATCGACCCGCGTTAGAGCTGTAATGAACAAACGCACATTATTTTACAAAATATCGAAATAAACGACGCTAACTAATACACTCCATCATACAGATCAAAAGGTACAACAACATGAAGGTATGCTAATAAAAGTGGACTTTGTTGATGTTAATGAAGCTTATTTGTAAAGAAATCTCTTCCAGCATACCTGCGAAAGGAGAGTAGAAAAAAAGATATGTAAACATAGTGTGTAAAAGAAGAAGAGAAAATAGAATACATAAGACGTGACACACAACGATGTGAGGCATGTATTATAAGATTTAAGACCTATTCCAAAGAAAAACGTTTCAAATTAACCTTCATTTTCCTCGGGCCATTCTCGTAAAATAAACGGTTTTCTGATCGGTGCTGTTTCAAACTAACAACAATAGGTTTAACGTAACAAGAGGGAATACAATCTAACTGTGCCTATAGGCAGATAATTAATTGTTACATTGGTTGCCACATCAGTTAACATTTTAAAGCTGACCAAAACCTTAATATTTAACTGACAATTTTCAATCGCAGCCTTTCCAGCCTAACTCTGGTATCTTTAGTACTAATCATCAATCCAGCGGACTGTTGTGCATTTTGAATCAGATCATTGTCATTTTTATTCTATGTCTAAGTGTTGTTAGTCGGTATCATCATTCAAAATTTTACATTGCGAAACCGCATAGTTTTCCAGAAACAAATCCCAAAGTTACAGTGACAGTGGATTTTAATGGTTAACAGTAAAAAATTGAAAGTTTTTTTTAATTATTTCAATTCAGTTTTAAATAGCTGCTAGCACAATTAACTCATTTATGAACCAAACAATATAATACATCAAATTTAAAATAATAAAGTTTCATTTGTACTCTGAAAAGGCAGTGTCAGTGGACACTCATAGTATATACATACAGTCGAGAGCGTCTATCGTACTCCTATTTTTTGTTACCCTAATACACTACACACCACACCAACATAAACAAGGCATTATGGAAAGGAAAACTTAGGATGCAAGAGCGAGCGAAGCGGGCTCGGGACTTTAGGCACTCCGCCTCCGATTTCGTATAAGGATACTTTAAACCCTGCAGACAGAAATAGGATCCCCGCGTAGCGGGGTTACGTTGACTACGCCTTTTTACAACATTTTAATTCTTACCTTGACTTTGATTTTATGCCCAATTTGACTTTGACCTGCCAAAATTTTTAATCACCCTCAAAAATGTCTTCTCTCCGGTAGGATAATAATATTGAAAGATTTTAGCATATTTGGAGGATTGACCTTGACTTTTGGGTTGTTGACCTTGACCTTAAAGAAGTCATTGACCTCATGTTGCTCGTAAACAAGTTTAGACCCGTCACGTCACGGCCCACCCTTAATTCCCCCGCTATCCCATCAAACCCGAATGAAACTTGCCATTTTTTTTCTCGGCAACTATAATTTTTCTCAATTTGGTGATTTCAAAAATTCACAACGTCTATACTAGCAAAACAAATGCTTCTTTCTATAAAGACAAGCCAGCTATAAATGGAAAGTGGTTCCCATTACAACTAAAGAGGGCAAAAATAAAACTCAAAAAATAAAATGCTATAAGATATCGTATTTACGTTACGTTTACATTGCATGCGCGTGCTAGGGCCTTAGGACTTCAATAGAATTTGGAGACTACAAGGAAGGTAATATTTGTAAATGGAAACAGCAGCACTGATGCCATATATATGATTTAAGCTGAGAGCTGTTATCGCAATGGGTTAAATAAGAAAGAACGACGAATTCTGGGATTTACTCCTTTCTATCTGAGCCCAAGGAATGCCTTTTTTTTTGGATCTACAATATGATTTCTGTAGAAAGACTGCACTATTTTTTTTCTGAGACATACCTTATAAAATTTATCCTCTATAAAATTTGTGTTCATCAGAATCAGATTCAGATTTATTTATTGTGATATTATCGTTAGAGTCACGTTAGTTTCGTGGGTGACACCGTGAAATATCGTGTAAATCTACCGAAACATCTGGTATTTGATTAAACTAACAAACTAAGCAAGCTCATGCAATTTCAGAACACAAATTAATCTCAACATCAGATAGATTATTACCGTGGATACTGGTCATCCTGTTTGAAGATATATGCTTCGTCATTTTGAATGGTTTCAACTTCGCATCATCGTAGTCAACCAGTGGTGGTGCAACGAATGCGTACCATAAACCGTTAATTATAAACAACAATGCGAACATAAACCAAATCACTGTCAATATACCCACAGCCTTCAATATCAACGTCCGCTTCCGTAGGAAAAATATGCTGTATTTCATTTGTCTTCACAACTAATTTCAAGATTCAGATTTGATAAGGCTCTACCTTTATTATATTCACTGAATATATTTTTCGAAACTTGAATATTTTAGTCTTATCTTTATTAGAGTCTATGAAATTTTAAATCAAAAATACTTATTTATCACGATGAGGGACGGTTTGTACTGACTTTTTCAAATTATGCGAAATGGCAGTAAAATTGCCCATGCGTGTTACGACCACTGCTATATCAGTAGCGCCCTATAGCAATACTAAAGAAAAGTATACGAAGACAGTACTTTTAATAGCCGTGAGCCGGTTATAACCGTAGTGTTATATTATTGCAGCATGCGTATCATAATAATTTTAAATTTTTTCAATTAATATTTTTTATTTAATTAAAACGAAAACGTACACACACTAAGAATTTCTCCCATGTCGTGGGTGCGTTTTAAACTCACATGGACCAACGGTCAGCCTTGAAACAACTAATTACAGGACATACAAATATTTGTTCCGTGCGGGGATCGATTTCGCGACACACAAGCTGTGTCAGTGACACAGCGCAGCAGCCACTGCGCCAACCGTGCCGTCATGCCGTACCGTATTTTATAAATACTTTACGGTCTCAAAATATGATGCTAAGGCTATAGCTGTATGAAGGTACCTTCCTATGTAGTTTTCAAAATAAAACCAAAGTATACAAGAATACTTTTCACTAACGTCATAATTTTATACACAAAAAAATATTTTGAATGCAAAAAACTTATAACTAAATGGATTGAACTCCTTACATATGAGGGAACCGAGGCCCACTTGCAACATGCATCGTAACTTTGTCATTCACACGAACACCCACTCACAAAAACACATACACATCACACACTCACTCACACACATACATCACACATACACCCCACTCACTTATCTCATTTACCACAAAACACGCACACCACTACTACTGCTCTATATAAATGTATAATATAAGATTATTAATAGCTGCTAAATTACATATTTTGCTTTTGTAATTTATTTATTTTTTCTTAATTATTTGTAAAATTACTTTGAAATGTTTCCTAAAATGATAAGATTCAAAAATTTTGGTACACTACGTAACTTTAAGCTTCTAAAGAGCGAAGTGGCCTAACACAGGCAATTTTTTGTCTAAAAGGTCACTTCAACCACTAGATGTAGTCATAACTTGTGAAAGAAAATAAACTATTTGTATTTGTGTGGTACTAGCAAGTCACTTACAATGCACACAGGACCAAAAACAGGAGTTGATAAAAGGAACTTGTGTTAATGTCAAACCAATAAAGTTAATAAAATATACTAAAAGTGGATGGTCAGACAAAAAACAAGTTCCGGATAATGTACAATACTAAAAAATTAAGAACTGAAAGAAGTACTGATGAAAATTTAGTCTTTATAAACAATGGGTTAATAATTCCAACATCGTAACGATTAAAACTTATGAAAAAGTTGCATGAAGGGCATCTAGGAACAATTAAAATTAAACAACTTGCCAGAAACAAGTACTATTGGCACAAAATTAATGTGCACTTAGATACTTTTGTAAGAAGATGTTATGTATGTCAAACTTATCAGAATAAGATTTGCTCATGAAGTACCAGAATTGCCATTTCTGAATAAGTATAGGCCCTGATTTAATGGAGTTTAAAAATAAAAACTATCTAGTGATTTATGATTACTACTACAAATGGTTAGACATAAAATTAATACCAAATAAAAGTGCTAAAAGTATAATTAACAGTTGTAGGAGGTGTTGCAGGGGTACCATACTCGAAGGAAACACCAGGGATGTTTTCTGGTGAAATGTATTCTTTCAACAGCAGTTATCCCTTTATTTGTGGGGTACTTTGCCGGATTTTCGCATATAGAAGATGATTGTTACTGATGATTGTACAGCTTCCACGATCAAGTCCCGGGACCCGGAGGTCGAGGAATGAAGTCTCTCAACTCAATCCATTATATTCCTGATGGCAATAACTAGCCGGGGGCGTTTCGTGTAATCCTTCCAATTAGGACGAAACGAAATCCACGCATACACTGTAGAGTAGTCTAAGTATACTGATCCAGCGAAGGTCATTAAGTGACGGAGAATCTTAACACCGCGATTCAGAAATGCGCGTCATAGGCACAGCGCCATCTAGGAGCGCTGGAACTTTACGAAAAACTTAATCGGTGAACTTCTTTTCACATTTAGTTTTTGTCAACAGCACCATATTATTCTGAGATCCCGCGTTAAATCGACTTGCACCAATTTAATAACCCAATGAAAAATCCTTTTTTAGGAATGATAATATATTAATGAAATAAATAATGTAAAATAATAATAATTATACTCTTGACTTAATTTTACCAGGAGCTCGTGGCTAAATAAGAACAGCCGCTCGGGGCGATCTTTAGGTAAAGCCGTACTTACCTAGGTTGGTCTGTCGATGGGTGACCACCCTTTACATACAGAGTTTTCACAGTGCCTCGGGAAGCACGTTAAGCCATTGGTCCCGGCTGTCATTTGTAGATCTTTGACAGTCGTTAAAGGTAGTCAATGACCCGAAAGTCTGACAACCAGTCTTATCAAGAGGTATCGTATTACCTAACACTAACTGGGTTGTGGAGGTCAGATAGGCAGTCGCTCCATATAAAATACAGGTATTCTGCTGCATCCAGGCAGATAACGATGTTGACGTAACTTTACCAGCCAACATTTACCTACTAAGCTTGCTTAAAAATATTTTTCATTTGGTAAACAGATGAGTGAAGTTCGGGCTCCTAAACTACGACTCCACCGTTCGGGCATTACGGGGAACACGCGCACATTTTGTTCATGTTTACCTGTGCGAATCCACCGAAAGAAACATTCATGCCACACATCGGTGCAATCGCGGTTTAAGGATTTTACTACATTGGAATATCAATGACTCTTTTCAGATAGCTACGAAATAAAATCAATTTCATTTCAAGGTTTGCTGCTTACTCAAGATTTATGGCAGAACAAGTTACTAGGACCGTGAGTCTTTTATGATGTCGGAGGTAAATTTAAATGTTTGAAAAACTGAACTGTTTGAGGATTATATTGATTTTAATTATCAGATTTCGCTGCAGTGGTGTAATTAGTTAATTACTTAGGGATTGATTAATTTGAATATTTCAGAATAATTTTATTCAAACGTATAATCATTTCATTTAAATCTTTTAAATAAAAATCTCGTGTCACGGTGTTTGTGGTCGCACTCCTCCGAAACGGTTCGACCGATTTTTATGAATTTTTTTAATGTATATTTGGTACGTATTTCACACCGCTAATTTCCCGAGGACGAAGATCGCGGGGCAGAGCTAGTTTCATATAATACATAGTTTCAGTTTAATACATTAAATATCGCTAAACGTCAACTATTGAACAAGGGCTAATACCCGTTTTCACTAAAACTGGGTCACGCTAAAGTAAAATTTATTTGCTTAGATTTTACCTTATCACAATGTTTTCTTATTTAACCCAAAGTTGGACTGGTAAAGAATGCCTTGTGTCATTAAGTTCGCCTATGTACTACTATTGTACATGTAATCATACCTCAGAAGGGAATTATAGAATTGAAACAACGAATAAATCAACGCAATAACAATATTTATTATAAGTTATTCAGCCTAGTTTAGTACATATCACATTATTTTACTAACCTTAAAACTTGCCACTTCGGTGCCTCGTTCAAGACTGACTCGTGTCGGCGAATTATTAAACTGACAATTGTGTCAATGTCAAAATAATTTAATCACTGACATTGACACTGACACTTTAAAATGACACAATGTAACTCGACTATAACAAACTCATCTATGGACTGTTTACAAATATAAATCTACCCTCACATAGATAAGTCTTGTTACATACATCATCATCATCATCTGCCTAGCCTTTTCTCAACTATGTTGGGGACGGCTTCCAGTCTAACCGGATGCAGCTTAATACCAGTATTTTACATGGAGCGACTGCTTATCTGACCTCCTCAACCCAGTTAGTGCTAGGTAATACGATACCCCTTGGTAAGACTGGTTGTCAGACTTTCGGGCCACTGACTACCTGTAACGACTGTCAAAGATCTACAAATGACAGCCGGGACCAACGGCTTAACGTGCTTTCCGAGGCACGGAGGAAACACGGTATGCGGTATGGTTAAAATTCGTCTATAAATAGAGATAATAATCAATCTTTGTTTCATTAATTATATTCCGCAACATTCGCATGCGTTTGTTCTTAATTCTCTTAAAATGTCCGTCAGTTCTTTATATTCAAGACTTCCTTTGATTAGAATGCAAGCTCCTCAATGCGTTTTTGATAGTCCTGCTTAACACATGGCTAGTTTATAATTTGGAATGTTTAATAATTTTTCATGACCAAACATAATGAAGTGTTCGGTAATGCAAATATCGTCTATGCCTTTTTATTTCCTGGACATTTCTTGACGGTTAACACATTAAGTAGGTCAGCCTTATTTAAAAGACTAGCGATAATTTTATGGAGAGTATTTATGTTGATATAGAAGAAAAACCAGAGATACTTTTCATCGATTGGCCTGTTGGTCTAGTGGTTAGTGACGCTGACTGCTAGGACGGAGGTCGTGGGTTCGATTCCCACACAGGACAAATCTTTGTGCGATGAGTACGATTATTTGTTCTGTATCTGGGTGTTAAATTTATTTATAACTAGCTTCCCCCCGCGACTTCGTCCGCGTGGAATAGTTACTTTGGGCTAACATGACTGCCCGGCTTTGCACATTGTGCGCGCAGTACCCGATCATTATTTTGCTGTGATTTTATTTTAAAACTGCGACAGCTCCTAAGATATTCACTTAAATCGAAAGATGTAAAGGGCAATTTTGTTTTAAATGAAATACTTGTGATGAGTAACGTATTTATTTGGATAAGGATTAATATCATGTTTATAAAAACACCTCCGTAAATAATGCATTATTTTAGAACAAATTTGGTTGGCTTATAAAAGGTTATAGTGAGCTAACCTTAAAAGATAGTGTGAATATATTCGGTTCTAGACGTGCGATTTTGAAGCTGTTTTCAGCATTTTTAGACATAACTAGGCGTCCGCCGACGTCCTGACGATATTGCACTCACCGAACTACCCCTATAAAAAAGTTTCCTACAAACCCTTAGAAATTTTCGAAATTTTCAGATACGATCATCAAAATTTAGTGTTTTTTCCAAATTTTTATTCAAAATAACATTAGATTATAGTTGCAATAGTACTCACCCTTCATCCCTGTGTTCTGGTCCGCGTTCCGTGAGCCGGCGCCCGGGTTGGAGGTTGAAACCCTAAATTTTTTGGTTCAAAAACTGGTTTTTTGACCAAAACTCAAAAATTTTATTCGGCACCCACCCTGTTTTATTTCGTAATTAGCTAGCCCGCGACGAGCCGCTTCTTTTGAGACCTCGCTCGCCCGCCTAGCTCAAATAAAATTTTGATTTTTCACGGCCTCGGCGAGGAGGAACTCAAAATGTCTGTTAAATTTAGGAAAAAGTCGCGAAACCCGCTCCTGAATAGCGTTGTGCTGAGTGTCACCCCGGCAATCTGGAGGCGCGCACTCGAAGGAGGCAAGCTTCGGATTGACCTCCAGAGAGTGCGCGTCGAAGACCAGACGCCTCTGGTGCAGTGTACCCGCTGCTTGGCATACGGGCACGGCAAACGCCTGTGCACGGAGCCAGCCGATCTGTGTAGTCACTGCGGCGGTCCACACCTTCGGGTGGACTGCCCGGACAAACAGATCGGCGAAGCAGCGGTGTGCGTAAACTGCACCAGAGCCAAGCTGGGGGAGCACCGGCACAACGCATTCAGCAACGACTGCCCCGTGCGTAAGAAGTGGGACGCATTAGCGAGAGCAACTATAGCTTATTGCTAAGGTGGTTGATGCGCCCACTTCTCAGCACACAAAGAAAACCAGTTCGGCACAACCAGATAGCAGACGCATTGAGCGAACCACTAGGGTTGGCTTAATGGAGATTGGAAATTGGAGCCACTTTCTTGAGAAAGTGGCAAAAATTATGCTGGACCGTAAGCCAACTCTAGTGGAATCGTCAAGTTGTGTCGAATCTGGTACAACATTCTGCAGTCTTTCCTGCATTAGCATTCTGCATATTAGGCATCTACATGATATTGACTTGTATAATGAGTATATAAAGCAAATATCATGGCAAAATTAAAAGAGGGAAGACTTAAGAGCAATAAATTTGTAGGGGCATAAATAAAAGGGCAAAGACATAAACATGGGTAATGTAGTAAATATAGGTTAGTGATTTATATAGTATTTATTAATAAAATTATAGTAATGATATTAGAAAATTGAAAATAAACATAAAATTAACGATATTTTTAGTAAAAACAAAAATGTAAAAGAATTTTTTTTTTAAAATAGTAATATAGATTGAAATTTGAAGACCCATCATAAGTTTAAAAACAAAATAGTAAAATGATAAAAGTTAAAACAAGACTAAAGAGAGTGGTCTCTTCGGCCTCTTAAACGTGTGTCGCTAAATAAGCTGAAATAAGTACAAAAGGTCTCTGATCATGTCAGAGGGACACTGGCGGGGCAGGAGTGGGTTTTAGTCGGTTCGAGTCCGACACTACCTCCACTGTCTCACACCCTGTGAGATAGTGGAGGTGTCCGTGGGGATTTCCCACTCCTGCCAAAACAAAAAAAAAAAAAAAAAAAAAAAAAAAAAAAACCTTAAAAGATAGACATATGCTGTCGCGGACTTTTTTTTAGAACTTTTAAAGAGAAATAATTCTGTAATACATGATTTTTGCGAAACTTTAACCGTTTACGCAGCGCACGCAGCGGAAGCTCTCAATAGGAAAAAATATCTCCCGATTTTGAAACATTCTTCATTAGTGCTCCGCTCCTATTGGTCGTAGCGTGATGATATATAGCCTATAGCCTTCCTCGATAAATGGGCTATCTAACACTGAAAGAATTGTTCAAATCGGGACAGCAGTTCCTGAGATTAGCGCGTTCAAACAAACAAACAAACAAACAAACAAACTCTTCAGCTTTATAATATTAGTATAGATATGTATGTATTCAGAAATATATAAGTATGTTTATCAGTTGTCTGGTTGCCATAGTACAGGCTCTGCCTAGTTTGGGATCAGATGGCGGTGTGTTTGTTGTCCCAAGATACTATCGTATTCTGAACTTTTAACGTTTGTATCACAGCCAAGTTCATTCATGTTTTCAAGTTTTGGAAGATATTCAGCGTTCCTTTGTTATTAAGACGGTCAATGTACCAGCAGAACAGGTCATATGAGTTTTAAATTCGAATAGCCAGGCATAGTAATGGCTTTGATTATTTTCAATGTACATACAACAGATTAGATTGTTGAAGGTTTCGATTATCCAATTGTAAATCTTCGAGTATCCATTGCATTTATAAATGGGTACGCATGAGATAGATAACATTTGTGTGACGCTGCACTCACTGTTGACATTCTAATAGCAATATTAGTTAAGCACTGATTTAGGTGTCACTGAGTGTAACTGTCTAAAAACTGGCATTATTGCATTCCAATGTTTAAATTAAACTATAACCATAAAAATATGGTACGTTATGTTATTCATACATAAGCAACTACTTTGTTCTCAGGACTCGTGCTGAAGAATGTGGGTGGTAACTCATGTTCAGTGAGCATTTAGAAATGAAACAAAAAACGAGAAAAAACTCTTCAAACATAAAGGATCCGAAGCGAAGTTATAGCCAACAGAGACACCAAAGTCATGAAAAGTTAATTTTCATCACTGAAACTATCATATCGAAGAAGCACATCTTGTGGCAATCGTAAAACACGAAGACACATCTCGTAATTTATACTAGTCAAATTTTTGCGATAATAGCTATAGTGTGTTTTGTATTATTGCTATAATTCTTTAAACCAAGTAACGATAAATGTATTGAGTGAATCTGATAAAGGTACAGCTTTATCCAGTCTGCATCTTGGAATAAGGTGTGAAGAAAAATGAGATACAGTATATTTTTCCTAAGGAGGTGGGCGTTGATGTTGAAGGCTATGCTCATACTGGCAGTGGTTTGGGTTATGGTCACATTGTTGACTACACCACCACCACCGACTGAAAACGATGATGCGGAGGCGAAACCCTTGAAAATGGCGGAGCCTACAAATACAAAAAAGAAGAGCAGGACCTACGGCAATAACCTATTTGACCGTGAGTAATGTTTTATGCTTTGAAATTGCATGAGCTTGCTTGGTGTAGGTGTTAAATCAAATACCAGATGTTTCATTTGATGCAACCTTGAGACGCACACCGCACCTTGTACACTCGTTATTTTATTTGAATTACGTCATACAACCATACTTCTTTACAAATATGTTTTTCTTTTTGTATACTGGTAGCTTGTTTTTAGTTATGTTTATGTAATTTGTATCACTTAATTGTGATTGTGTGTGTTGTGCTATGTCTTTTGTGTGCACCAAATAAATGGTTTATCTATCTATCTATATATTTCACGCTTTGCATTGTGAGGTGTTACCCACGAAACTAACATGACTCTAACGATTACATCGCAATTTATTGCGATTATTTATAATTCTGAGTCTGATGAACATGAAATTGATAGAGAATAGATTTTTTTGGGTATGTTTCGATGAGGCATTCTTTCCGCAGAAATAAAAAAATCAAATTGTGGATCGCATCTCTTCGGGGAAGTGGGATAGGAAAGTGTTAGCCTCGGAATTCTAAGTTCTTTCTAATTCCGTTTCGAAAACAGGTTTTCGATTAAATTATTAAAGTATTAGTGCTGCTGTTTACATTTACAATTAATATTCCCTTCCTTTTAGTCTCTAAAGTCTATTTAAGTCCTTGTTTCAAATTTATAATATTTCCACATAAACGAATTTCAACTTTGTGCTGGTTAAAATTGATGTTAGAAAAATTTGTATTACCTATTGAAAAAGTCATAAAAATGGTAAAAGTGGAAGCACAAACTGAGCTTTAAAGTTGTACGAGTATGTCCCAAAACACATGTTTCTTTTCATCTTTGGAAACTAAATAAAAAAATATAATATAAATTGACATTGTCTTAGAATCACGTCTCCCGATGCGATTGTCTTACGGCTAATACATGCAATACAAATGATAATTAGGGCAGATGTAACGGAATACCAGAATGAAATTCTAATAGGATTTTCCCTAAGAGTGTTATAACAATGAATGGCCATTGCATCCTTCTACATACTTCATTACTCAGTCTCTTCATGGCAACAGTTCAATAGCGGGACGGTACCATAGAGTGAACCATACACAACGTAGAACAGAAATGTGTAGTCATAGTAAAGGTGTGCATCACACCATCAAACTCAACACCTTTATAAATAAAACCACAATAATTGCAATCGCGAAAAAATAATCAGCGGTTTCTTACAAAACTTCAATACCTGAAGTCGACCTAAATATATGGCACAGCTGATAAATTTTTCGTCATTGTGAAGTTGGTGTAAAACAGAACGTTGTTTCATTTTAATGGTCATCAGACCATCCGAAATGGATCACCACACCCTTAAATATGAACACGCATTTCTGATGCACGCTGTATAAGGCTAGACATAATCTAAGCAGGCACCTGTCAACACTGACTATTAAAATCGACTAACTTTAGTCAGTGCTGATCCTTAAAATCCTTGTGACGTAGAAAAAATGATTATGTTACCTGTTAACAACACTTAGACATAGGATAAAAATGACAATGATCCGATTCAAAATGCACAACAGTCCACTGGATTGATGATACCTAAGATACTAGAGCTAGGCTGGAAGGACCTAGTCCTTCCTCCAATCCTTGAGACGTAAATAAAACAATGATGATAACTACTAATAGATAATAACAACGTTCAGACATTGGATAAAAATGGCAATGATCTGATTCAAGATGCACAATAATCCACTAGATTGATGATTAGTACCTAATTTAGGTAACAAATGTTTTAATCTGGGATTTTTAATAATAAAAAAAAAAAAAACTTAAGAGCTACTGAATTTCGGTAGAACATTTGGTGGCTTTATTTGTCGAATTTTAAACCAACCATTACGACCGGTATACGTCGAGTTACCACTAACCCTGTACACGGAAACGTCTAGCATGTTTCTTAAGTGACCGCCTTTTTTCGTTTTTGTAATGGGAAATCATCAAATGACTCCTCCCGCTCTGGGCGGACTGGAAGGGAGTGTCAGAATTTTACTGACTAAAACCCATCCATGTTCCTTCTTTTGCTCTTTGTGTTCCAGGGCTGCGGTATCTCTTTCGAATAGTCCCGCAGCCCTGGCAGGCATCAGCCCTTGCGGGCCACTTCTTTTTGCTGACATCTCTTTGAGGCGCGCGTGGAAGATGAACGCGCCGTCGACACGGCCTTTCGTCATAAGACGGACGGACGGCGAGCTAGCCCATTACTCACCGTCGATTTCTATTTTCATAATTCTCGTCAGCGCAATCTTGGATTTTCTTTTTGACTTCATTTTCGTTAAGAACCCTCTGAGCTCCAACATCGATTAATGGGCAGGTAGAAGCAGCCTTAGCATCATCTCAAATAATTTAAGTGCAACTAGGTGTCAAAGGGGGCGGTTCCCGCACACACGATTTGTTTTTGTTTTTGCAGTGAGTTACTGGGTTTTGCACACGCAGACTTTGGCTTTAGTAACAGGAAATAAACAAGCTACTTATTCTTAACAACTACTTTTATATAACATATACCTTCATGTAAATGTATCTATTGATTTGTATGTTAGAGGTTATTCGTTAGCGTCGTTTATTTCGACATTTTGTAAAATAATGTGCGTTTGTCTATCACAGCACCAACGCGGGTCGATTGGATTGGTCGGCTTGCGGGGAAAGAAGGTAATTTTGAATGGCCTTTTTTTGTTACACTTAAGCATGGAGTTTAATGGTGTGTTACTAAGCAATAAAAAGAGAACCAAAGTCACTGTATTTGAGCAGACACCTTAATTAGTGGAAGAGCTTACAATCCTCCAATGAATGAGGCTTTCTCTAGGAATACTGGACTCACAGTGAGTGAGGCAAGTTTAGTTAGTACTAGCTTCCGCCCGCGGCTTCGCCCGCGTGGTGTGTTGATAAAAAGCAGTCTATATGTTAATCCAGGGTATAACCTATCTACATACCAAATTTCAACCAAATCGGTCCAGCCGTTTATGCGTGAAAGAGTAACAAACATCCACACATCCATTCTCACAAACTTTCACATTTATAATATTAGTGGGATTCTATATGACATGCGCCGACAAAGTTGCTTGAAAGCGATGATGTCACTGTAACAGACGACGTAAGAACAGATTGATTGCACAGCATTTCTCCATTGGCTCAATACACTGTTGTCTGGAGACAGTGTTTAGCCGTTTGGGGTCAAAACGTTCGGGTCATGTGGCCCAAGGGTTTGGCTTCGTTTAAAGGAAATCTCTCGTCAACTGGTCGACACTTCACGTGACCAGAGGGCTGGCTCTTTTTTTGGCGAAAGAATTAGCATTTCCATTCAACGTGGCAATGCTGCTAGTCTTCTGGGCACGTTCCCGTATGACAGCAATGCGAAGGGGAATCTGAGTGTCCTTTTGTCGTCGTTGTATATAAAATATTATGTAGGTTCTAACAAACCAAATCATGTTTTAAATTACAATAAATCTAAACTCTTTACAACACTAAAAACTCATATTTGATTCCAATTTTCTTCTCATCCGTACTATCAGTTCTTTTTCTCAACTTTCTAACTGAACAATCATCATTTTAATAAAAAACCATAGAATGAATTACATTGCAATACAAATTTAATCATTTCTATTTGAAATGGACGTTGATTATAATATTCTACATCCCGTATAGCTGCGCCGGGTTCGGACAACGCACCCGGTGAACTAGGAAAACCGGTCGTTCTACCCAAGAATATAGCCGAGGAAACAAAGCAAGCTGTCTCACAGGGCTGGAAAAATCACGCTTTCAACCAATACGTCAGCGACCTGATATCTATTAGGCGAAAGCTCCCGGACCCAAGGGACGAATGGTAAGAAAATGATACCAAATCTGTACACCATGCTACATGATTTACAATCTCAACACATCTCGAGGGATCCAGGGATTTTCGTGAATTCTTCTGCCCTTTATCACATTTTTTAAATCATAGCATTGCTTTGTGTTGGAAAAATATTTATAAATAATTTACTGTCTGTTACCAAACTCCTTTGGTTAAGTCTCAGTTAAACCTATGAAAAATACTACATATTGTAATCTAGTCTTATCGGGCCCAATTTTATTTCTTATAAAATTTCCGTAGCTCAGAATAAATAATAACTTGTTATAAAGATAAGAATTTAATTTAATATTTAAATGTATATTATGTCTTATATAGAGTCGTTAAGTGGGTAAAATCTTAACTTATTTTGATTTGCTTGATTTCCCAATTTAGACATTTCCAAGGTATTAATAAACTGACATGGTCACTAATATTATCATTAACACTAGAAACGGTATATTTACCATATCCACTGTTTGTTTTGACACTGACACGTGACAAATTTTGACTTGACTTTTCTTTGATACTTTTTTTTTATTTATCCGTGATCATGATGCTTGTAATTTTTTATCAGTGCCGAAATATCGGGAACTCAAAACAAACAGTGGACATGGTAAATATCCCGTTTCTCGTGTTAATGTTTTCCAAGATATATTATTGGACAACTTCGGTATTTTGTTATTTTCATTTTAAACCAGCTGCTACCCGCGACTTTATACGGGTTAGTTTAACGATTTGCTTAAGTAAATAAGTTTTTTTAGTCAGGACGGTCTTAATTCCATTTTTTGTTTGTGTCCGTTACCTGATCTCTAGTATTAATACACCGGATCTATTTAATAGCATTATAAGTTTTTAAACTGTCATGGTCACTAACAACACCCACCCGCAATAACTTCAGTTTATCCGTGATCATGGTGCTTGCAACAGCGCCGAAATATCGGGAACTCAAAACAAACAGTGGACATGGTAAATATCCGTTTTCTAGTGTTAATTATAATATTAATAGCATTATTTTTTATTTGGAAGCGCTTACTTCAAATTAGAGTGATCTCATATTAATTTGTGAGTAAAACGTCGAAGATCGAGTATCACACACACTCAATGCATACAGAGACTCGCTTCCACATCAACTATCATTATAAACCCCCTTTTTTTCGGATGGGAAATCATCAAATGACTCCTCCCGCTCTGGGCGGAGCGGAAGGGAGTATCAGACTTTTACTGACTAAAAACCATCCATGTTCCTTCTTTTGCCCTTTATGTTCCAGGGCCGCGGTATCTCTTTCGAACAGTCCCGCAGCCCTGGCAGGCATCGGCCCTTGCGGGCCCCTCCTGTTTGCTGACATCTCTTTGAGGCGCGCGTGGAACACGAACGCGCCGTCGACACGGCCTGTCGTCATAAGACGGACAGACGGCGAGCTAGCTCATTACTCACAGTCCACAGGCCCGATTATAAACCCCCTAAGGGTGAATTTTCCAAGAACAAGAATCACATGAAACATAAAATAAGCTGGCTTAATGCTTAATGTTTGCTTTTTCTTTTTGTCTCTCTTTAAAAATTACAAATATCTACAAGCTGGGTTTAATCCCCCATTAAATCCAGTTGGTGATGGATTTTCTAAAAATCCTTTCCTACCGTATGAAAAATAAGTTAAGTTTAGGTAAGGCTAAAGTCTGATTACAGATTAAGAAAATTAAAGATTTTTACAAGAGAATTTGTAATATTCGTTTAGAGCGCCTTCGATATCCACTGAAATGAGACCCACGACAAAAAAAATCTACCTACTTTTCGCAGCCACCATCTTTGATTTTAATTTGCATCCCATATTCGTTTAGGGAGCCCTTCGATATTTTTTGTTCCCGCCATCTTTGATATTGAGGCTTTCAAAACCTCGGTGATCTTTGGGTGGAGCTCTAAAGTCGTTTCTTAGTGACGGCAGATTGCAACAATTCCCACATTATTATTAATATTACAGAATTGGTAGTAAACTGAGTTGTTGGTGTAATGGTCGCAAATGCTACTGTTGTGTATGAAGTCCTGATTAAGATTCTAGGGTCGGCCAATGTTTTATTTGGTTTTTCGACCATCAATGTCCAGCAACTTAGAATCCGCATTCGTATCCGATTGATTACTATAGACTCCCCTATTACATGGGACTTAAACATAACTGGCTAAATGTGGGTGTACTAAATGACACACCTCTGCCCGCCCTTAGGAGATTACAGGCGAGATCTTACGTGATTATCGTTATTCTTTTCTATAGTACGATGCCGTCGTCGATGTCTTGTATGGGGCTAACCTGTGTGCCCTGCGCAAGAAGGACGGCGTATGGCAGCCAAAATATGTTGCAAGTTGTATAGTGAATCACTTGCAACTAAGTTCCAGCCCCTTCTTGGTTGCTTGGTTCTTGGGTACTTGGTTTTGGTTCCAGAGGGGGCTGTGAGGCTGCCGTACATGCCTTATCTTCTTTTTTAAACTCCAAGAAAGGTGTGGTCATCCTCAAGGTTGACGTTAAAAACGCTTTTAACTCCGTGAAAAGGGACACTTTGTTAGCTGAGGTCAAAAAAGTATTACCCGAAATTTATGGTTTTATGTGGCAATGTTATAGACATCCTTCAAAATTACTCTACAAGGACAACGGTTTAGAATCTGCAGTTGGTTGCCAACAAGGTGACCCTCTCGGGCGTGTCATTTTCAGTTTAGCTATTCATCCCACAATTCAACAATTAAATTCAAAATTTAACGTGTAGTATTTAGATGATGGAACTCTAGGAGGTGATGTTGACACCGTTTTGGATGAACTCCTCAAACATCAATTTAAATCTATTGGCCTAGACCTTAACCCCTCAAAGTGCGAAATTTACCTCTCTGACATTACCGACAGACAATCGACTATAGATAAATTTAATGCAATAAATTCAAATCAAAATTTTAGAATAAAGTTCCCTGCACCTCCTAGGTTCCCCTATTTTAGAAGAAAGTTTTTCATCTTTCATCGATGACAAAATCAAACATTTTAATGAGAGTGGAAGGGTGGAGACTAAAGGTTATCTGAGCATTTGAACTGCAAAACTTGGTCATGTGATTAGGCAATCGCAACAGGTGTGCCAGGTTAAGTTTTGTCATACGAATTTAAGAAAACTAGATTCAATTTGAATGGTAACTAATAAAATGCTTACTTATCCAGGTGCAAAGTGCCAGGCAGGTATCTAGAGGACTTGCCGCAGACCTCCGTGGTAATATGCTTCCACAACGAAGCGTGGTCGACGCTACTCAGGACAGTTCACTCCGTGCTGGACCGGTCACCAGCCCACTTGATCAAAGAGATTATTCTCGTCGATGACTTTTCCAAAATGCGTAAGTCTGATTTTGCGAATAAATACAGAAAATATGTTTTCGGGGTGATAAAATTGCACTTGAATTTTTTTTGATCCATCTAGTTTCTCAGTCATTTTTAAATTAAATCTGTATTCGTTTTACATTTTAAGGCCTTTGATTACTGTCCAATAAACTAAAACAATGCCGTGTTTATACTTGCAGCTCACCTAATGCAGCAGCTAGATGACTACATGTCATCGTTACCAAAAGTTAGGATAGTCAGAGCCACCCGTCGTGAGGGCCTCATCAGGGCGCGGCTCCTCGGGGCCCGATACGTCACGGCTCCCGTGCTTACCTATCTCGACAGCCATTGTGAGTGCACTGAAGGTAATATCGTACAATTAGCGTTAGACAAATCATCTGTAACTACCAGTCGTTAACTTCAGCTATTTTATTCCAGGATGGCTTGAACCCTTACTAGATAGAATTGCTCGTAGCAAGACTACGGTAGTGTGCCCCGTAATTGACGTCATCAACGCAATGACCTTCGAGTATTATTATAGTAACTCATCTTATGTCTTTGTTGGTGGATTCAACTGGAATCTCGAGTTCGATTGGCACTCTGTTCCGTCGAAGGAGCGAGCGAGACACCAACATACAGCGGAACCTCTCTGGTCTCCTACTATGGCTGGTGGTTTATTTGCTATAGACAAAGACTTCTTCGAAAGATTAGGGACTTATGACAGTGGTTTCGACATTTGGGGCAGTGAAAATCTAGAGCTGTCTTTTAAGACTTGGATGTGCGGTGGTACTCTAGAAATAGTTCCGTGCTCGCATGTTGGGCACATATTCAGAGATCGTTCACCGCACGAGTGGCGAGACGATGATGATGTAGATGTAGGAAAGAAAAACAATGTCCGATTAGCTGAGGTAAGAAGTTTTATCACTTAATGTTTATTTTTGAAACTTTCAGATCAAAACGCAATGTCAGAGTTACAATGTTTCTTTTTAATGTTTAAGGTATGGTTGGACGATTATGCCAAGTACTACTATCAGCGTGCTGGTGATGATAAGGGTGATTACGGTGACATCACTGGCCGCAGAGAACTGAGGGAGAGATTAGGTTGCAAGTCCTTTGAGTGGTATTTGAAGAACATTTATCCTGAACTGTTTATTCCTGGAGAATCTGTTGCTCATGGCGAGGTACGTTTTTATTAGATAGTAGAGTTCATTTTCTAAATAACAATATTTTTGACTAAATCAATTATTTGAGGCAATAAGAATTAAAAATAAAGCAATAAAATAACTTAAACTTAAAAACAACCTAAAACATAGCATCAAAAAACTCCTTCTCAATGCTGTCAACCGCTAATATCCCCAAGAGACTAGCAGCATTGTCATGCTGTATGGCTTTGCTTAGCCTCTGCCCAAGGTAAAAAAGCCAGCCCTTGGGTCACAGGAATTGTCAACTAAACGTTTGGGAATTTCCTTAGAAAAGCTGCGAGCACTCAAACCCCGGACGATACAAATTCGTTTATGTTTTGCATCATCAGTAAGATTTTTTTTCATAAATTGTTCTACATAAAAAAAATAGTGCAAATTATTTTGTTAATGTGAGTGTTCTTTCAAATTATTACCCGGACAGATCTGAAATGTCGGATTGAAAAAGATTTGTTTGGACTCTCGCACACGCAAGTCAGATCATCATAAGCCAGTCGGACTATACCCGAGGAAACGGAGACCGGGAGGAAATCACGTCTTCTGTGAAATTCAATTTGACCGATTGTGGCAGTCCCTTTTTCCAGAAGTTTTTGTTCTAAATTATGAATGCTTGTTTCGGTTTTGTTAATTTTTTCAAATCAATGCACTCTTTTACGCGCGTTGGGCAGCACGGTTATACTTATTTACTTCACCCATAATCAAGTTTTTTGCATTTCTTCCTATGGCCATCACCGATAGTTTCGTAACAACTTAAACAACCACAGTTACTGCCTTGATGGTGAGACGGTCAGTGAAACTGAAACGGATGAATTAAAACTACCAAGAATCAACATTCGCAGATGTCACAATGCTGGGGGCGATCAGGTACTCTTAAAGAGATAAACGAGTGTTAACTACATTGAGGGCGTTAATTTTTGACCTTCTTACGGAATTATTGTGTTGGTATTCAAAGTAGTGTTACAACAATTATTTATGTTTTTTTCATCTTCATTACCACAACATTTCAATATCATCATTCGTCTTAGAAATTTTTCAAAGCTTTTGACTCTCAAAAATAATGTTTAAGAGATTGGAATGATGATATTGGAACAGCACGCTTGCTTTTGGCATGACTTTTATTATAGCTTATGGATGGCATCAGATCGCGAATCCTCTGTCGGAAATGTGCGTCGACTCGGCAGCGCGTCCCCAAGACATGAAGAAGCCCGTCAACGCTCGGCCATGTCACGGGGAATACGGACAATAGGTTTGTCAAAGGCCGCTAAATTATTCAAATCTACTGCTTACGCTTCATCTAGTAGTTGGGTGTTGGTGGTCATCGTCTTTTAGGTAAGGGGTTGTCGTAGCAGCTTTGAAAGCTTTTTCATTTTCATTTGTTAGTAACACAGTATTAGATTCTCTATTCATTTCCTCATGATTGTGATCCAACTGTGTTTGAACTTGAACATACATATAACCCTTTATATTTTAAAGGATTATATATAATAATAATAATAATTATTATTTATTTATAAGACTACAGAGAGGTCCACTGTGTTAGTAACAATATAACTTAGCCTATGTTAGTACTTAATCCTTATTATAATAATTTGTATCTAAAACACGTTACACAAACTAGCATTATAGCATATATCTGAAATGAAAAAATGAAAACGAGACGGCCTGTGTGCCGCCATCCAGTGACACATTATTCTGCCATCCACCCTGCCTGCTACAGTAGCCACGAGGCTGTTGGGGCTGTCGCGCATCCGACGCATCAGTGATGCGATTCGCAGGCGCAGCAGCGAGCCAAAATCCGGAACGCGTGCATCCGCGAACATCCCCGACGCGCTACAGAAGCGCGGCAACCCCAGCAATACCCGGAACGCGTTATTATACTGGACTCGTAGAGCACTGTACGAGCCCTGTGTATAACTGACCCACAGAGCGCACGTGTACAGCGACTGGCAATAGGCCCTGAACAGATATATATGTAGGTTCAAGTACAAGCTACGCTGACGACACGCTGGTGCTGGTGCAGGGGAGGTCGCACGAGGCGGCGGCCGAATTGATGACACGCGGGGTTGCGATAGTCGTGGAGAGGATCTGGCAATTGGGTCTCGAGGTGGCATTGCACAAGTCCAAAGAAGGAACATGGGTGTTTTTTAGTCAGTAAGAGTCTGACACTCCCTTCCGCTCCGCCCAGAGCGGGAGGGGTCATTTGATGATTTCCCACCCTCCAAAAAAAAAAAGGTTCAAGTACAAAAGCACATAATAAGTCCTTGTCAATGTTGAGTTTGAAGGGTGAAATGGGGTGTGGTATTCTAATTGTAAAATTTGTATTCTAATGAATTACGAATTTTATCATAATTATTTGGTGTTTAACACAGGGATGATGCGTAGTTTTTGTTAACTACCCATCATCCCTGTGTTAAACACCTTAATGTGTGGACATATTATTTCCTTTTGTACTTGAACCTACATATTATACTTATAATCCTATAAAATATAAAGGTACTTACTGTTGTTTGTACCGTTCATTGTTAATAAAAGACACGATAATGTCTTACACACTTGATTAATAATTATTTTTAAGGTATCCGACAATGAAAAAAATACGGATCTTTTTTTCTAGTTACTTTTTTGTCCGCCTGTTACAGTGGTTTTTTTTGCTGTAAATAAATGGCTACGCAATTGTACCTTTTTAAAACTTAGTATGTTTACTAAAGTTTCATGATAGATTTGGACGTAATACAAGGTCGAAGAGACACCGCTTAACGATTCAAAAATCCAATACCTACAAAACTGCAAAACCTACACGGTCAAAATGTATGGAACAGCTGTTTTTTTAATAACCAACAAAATATTTCTTTGTGGTTCAAAATGATGTACTGAATACGTGGTAATCGTTAAACGGTTTAGCGTCGGTGTCTCTTCCAACCTATACCTAAAGCTGTTTAATTGATCAAACTAAACTTCTTCACTTCAGTTTTGGATGTACTCGAAGGTCGGCGAGATCCGACGTGATGAGACGTGTCTGGACTATTCGGGACGTAACGTCATTTTGTACATGTGCCACGGGCGAAGGGGTAACCAATTGTGGCTGTACAACGATAGTGTAAGTTTCATACCATCTACGCATCTACGCCTATAAATGTCTCCCCGAAAACCATTACAAACTCGAAATTTAAAATGTTTAAAGGGTAGTGAAGTCATAAACAAACAATCGACGATCGAACATACAAAAGTCGAAGATAGTGTTGTGACGTTTTTAAAGTTTGTTAGATTTTAGGGAATTATTGGTAATTTGGACACAAAAATCATGCATTCTAAAATTCATGTAGGTATGTTTACTTTCATAAGTATTTTATGTTTCGTATTTTATTTGGTAATGTCATTGGTAAACTTAAGCCTAGGGCATTTAGGTACACCAATGACATTTTGGCTCAGACAGGGTTTTTTAACATATTGTATGCAACGACTACAATATAATTTCAATTTTACAAACAATAGGATTAGAAATAATAAAACAAAATAACAATTGATTATTCATTGTGTTCTTTTATGATTTTAAAAATGTTTCCTTACTAAGAAATTAAAGGGAAATAATAAAGATTCCGAAAAAAAAAAACTTCCAACGATCTATGGTGGACTGTAATATTAAGCTTTGTTAAAAGGAATTACCGAAAAATGTATACAAAATTAAACGGCAAAAAATATTGTATTCAACAAACAAACTTATGCTTATTCAAATTACAATTTTACGAAAAATAATAAACGAAACCAAAAAAAAAATACCAAACTTTGGAAAAAAATACTAAGTTTACGAAAACAACAAATCGTTTTCTTAAGGTCTATGACTTAGGATGCAAGAGTGAGAGAAGCGAGCTCGAGATTTGGTGCACCCCGTCTCCGGACAGGTTAGGTTAGAGAGAGAAATAAGAGCCGCGTCGGCTACGCCTTATTACATTTTGATATTTATCTTGACGTTGAATTTATTCTTGTTTTAATTATTTGATAGGTTAAAACGCAATTTAAGCTGATGGAAAAATATTACGTCAATAAGAAACGACAGAATAAAATACTGAAAAATCGGATTTTTCAGTATTTTATTCGGTCATTTATTTGCTCTTTCAGTTGTTGCAAGATTAGTATTTAAAGCAGTAAATTTCATATTTTGAGTAGGCAAATTTTTTTCGGGGCATTTGTTACTACCCAAAATTAAATAAGATTATGTCGTGGGAAATAATTAACTTCGCAAGATTGGTGAAAATAATTTACGGGGTTTGGTAACGAGCAAGCCTTTACTACATGCTAGTAAATACAGAAGTATTGAGCCAGCGAAATTATTGGAGTGTTTCCGTTTAAATTATGTTTCCTTTGCTTTCTAAAATACGAGAAGTCGGCAAAAGTTAGATGAGATTCAGACTTCGTTTGCGCTTTTGAAAGCCATTTATAGCCGTTTTGAGTTGGATTTGCAATAGTAACAAACACAAACACAAACTGAGCACAAACACAAACACAACACAAACTGAGCAAGAAGAAAACGAGAATACGAGAAGTCGGCAAAAGTTAGATGAGATTCAGACTTCGTTTGCGCTTTTGAAAGCCGTTTATAGCCGTTTTGAGTTGGATTTGCAATAGTAACAAACACAAACACAAACTGAGCACAAACACAAACACAACACAAACTGAGCAATTTTTTCGATAAAATAGTGCTAATAAGCTTACAGGCTGCAGAAACAAAATTTAATTGAAAAATATTTGTTTACAGACGAAGTTACTTAAGCACGGCCAGAGCGAAAAATGCATGGCAATATCAAGAAACGCGGATGAAGTAATCATGGAGAAGTGCAATAAGTTAGAGGCGAGACAAATTTGGATCTTGGAGAACTTTAATCCAGACAGGTTGAACCCGGAGCTAATACGTGTAGTGTAGCATAGAAGTGCTGTTCGTGTAAATGGCAATGGAAATGATAATTGATTTCGTGACTGTGATTTAGTGTTAATTCAAGTGGTTCACTTGGTGTCCGATGCAATAATAGCTTGTAGTTGAACATGCATAGTGGGACACGCTACGAGTGTTTATCGGTAGACGACAAGGCCTTATATACGGCCTTTGTACATTTTTTAATTGATGAAATGAACCCCATTGAACTCGGCCTATCGATGACTGTTGTGTTTGATTTTAGTTTCGCTTGGATGCAATTTGTTTAGTTCCTACAGATTCTGTGTGAAATGTTTAAGAGAGGAGAATTTGTGGACAGTGTAAAATTTTGTGTTATCGTAATGAAATAACTCCAATATCATGGTGCGTGTTTGTCTTGTCGGAAAATACCTTTATTTACTACCTGTTTTGTTATAGTATTTCTGTTGTTGGAAATCAGCATTTTTATTTAGAGTTTTTTCTCACTTTCTTTTTCTATGCAAGTGTCATCTAAATATTATTTAATGGGCAACTTAATCTAAATTGTACGTCATATCTTCGCCGCCTCTTCAATCTGTGCGTAAACGGACTCATCGAGAATCTCAGCACTACCAAACTGACTTGACTGCTCTACTGACCGAAAGTACGTCACTAACATTAGTTACACTGACAATATGGTGTTGCTGGGCCCCTCCATAAGCGCCGTTCGGCAACTCCTCGCCATAATTATGTGTCGATTATGACGTGGCTCATGGGCTCAGGTATAATGTTAAGAAAAACAAACTTTTGGTATTTCAATCTCCTGGTCATTAGGTGAAGCACACACCACCCTTCTTCATAGACGGTGTTTCATTACCTACGCAGAGTTTCGTGATTATTAGTATTGAGGATATTGAGAGAGAACGCCGGGCGTTGGCTGTCCGGTGTAATATGTTGGCTCGTAGATTTGCACGCAGGCATTACAGGCAGGATTTGCAGGCAGTAAAAATAACTTTATTTCGGGCGATTTGCTAATCATTTTACCTATACGTGCAGTCTATGGGTCAAATATACACAGAAGATGGTCAACGCCCCGCGCGTATTGTATATCAATGCCTTTAGGATGCTGATGCGGCTGTCGAGGCAGTGCGTCGGGCATGTTTGCAAACGCTCATATTGATGGCTTAAAAGAGAGAAGCATCTTGGTAAGTCGTGCCCGCGACAGTAGCAACAGTATTCTCAGTGTTGTGGCTGGCCGATTAACTATCCAATATTGAGGCATTGTGTTTAGTTACATGTCAAAAATAATCTAATTATTTAGAATAACTCGCAGTACGCTCCACTTTTGTTATTCCTTGTTCCCCCCACGTTGTATATTTATTCCTGTTTTTAAGTATATAGATTATTTTTATAATTACAATTGATTTTATTTTATTCATGTCATTTTAATTAATTTATAATGTAAATCTCAAATGACCTTATTTAATTTAACTTATTCGTTTTACTCCTTGTGGGGTCCACATCGCTGTCAACGTGGTGAAGCAGTCGACTGCCTCGGACACCATAGCCTTTTCTGCAGTAAGTGTGTAGGTCGGATTGCGCGGCTCGCTAGCATTAATAATCTCATCCACCGTGCTCTTGCCACCGCCGGGGTGCCAGCTGTCTTAGAACCCAATGGTTTGGTACGCGTCAATGGGAAGAGACCAGATGGTATGATCTACTGCATGGCTTCAGTCATTTATAATAGTTACGTAAGCAATGGAAAGAATTGCCGCTATCATTATTTAAAAGCAGGCTCCGAAGCTTTTTAACGCATAAACCATACTATACTGTCAGCGAATTCCTTACCGCGAAAGAATTTTGAAGAAAAAATTTGTCTATCTATAAAATATCAATTATGTTGCAGTGATTTATTCAGTGTGTCTGTTAATTGTATTTATTGTTTTAGCATCAAATTATAATTGCATGCCTATTGGTAAAATATGGCTGAACCTACCTTTTATCTATGTATCACCATGTACTGTACCCATATTTGCAAAACAAAAATTACTTACTTATCACGGACAAATATTATCTACACTAATATTATAAAGAGGAAAAAAATGTATTTTTGTGTGTGTGTATGTTTGTAATGAATAAACTCAAAAACTACTGCGCCGATTTCAAAAATTCTTTCACCATTGGAAAGCTACATTCACCCTAAGGAACATAGGCACCCGTGCAAAGCCGAGACGAGCCGCTATTAATTAATATTAATGGATTATATATTGTGAGCTTTTGCATTTGATTCCAATAATAGTATTGCCAAAAACGCTTAAACGCACGGAAATTTGTTCTAGTTTCTACAAGGTCGGGATAATAAAATAACTCCGGATTTAACCTGTACACTATCCAATATACTCGGAATATTGCGTTTATTCGTTGTTCATAATCGCAGTCGGATGTAGAACATCAACAAAAAGGCAATTAAAATAAATCATTTTGTTGGATTTGTATATTTTCGTTTTATTTGTAAAAAATTATACCCTGAAATAAAAGTAAGAGCGAATTACTAATTCAAATGAACCCGATCAGCACATTTAAGTGTTCAATAGCAAAGAGGGTCAATTCCATAACAATTATGACACTGGCAGTTTTTGAACGCGGGTTAAGTGTGCTGATCGTGTTTGGTTTCATCGGTGGAATCACGGTCACCGTCATCATCACGACGATGTGAAATTCACGCAACGAAAGCTTATTAGGAGACAGCATTATATTTAGGGTCAAAAATAAATGAGAGAGACAGACTATAACTACTTTGATTGAGCTCATTTATAAATTAAAAAATACATTTATTTCAGACTAAGTAATTGTCCATAATTGTAAGTAACAAAGGTCTTAAAACTACGTTAGTATCGCATCAATCAATGAAATTCAAATAATAACTAATACAATATCTAGAAAAAAAATATTCATGCTAGTAGCATAGGTCTTAAGACTACATTAGTATGCATCATTCAATAAAATTCAAATAATAAATAACTCAACATCTAAAAAAAATACTAATGTTAAGTTACAATGGTCTTAAAACTAACTTAGTATTGCATCAATTTAAATTCAAATAATAATTAGTCAAACTCAAACTCAAAGCATTTATTTCAATTTGACCATTACAGGCACTTTTGAAAGTAAAAAAAAGCTAAGCTAAAGTCACAGTCACAAGGCATAATAACTTGCGAAAGTACTGTAGTTGCACATTCCAAAGCGTAGATCTCTATGGAGAAGAATGGGCAAGAAACTCCATGGACACTCTTTTAAATCAAAATATTGTTACAAAATCTTGGTTACAGCATTCATGTTGAGACTATACATAATTATATGTGAAAACGATGTACAAAGACGTGTACATTAAGAGCGTCCAGAGTAAAAGATTAAACCAACAAATTTATTAAAAAATAAAGTAATTAAAATAAACCGTGGCAGCTAAGAAATGACCAGTCCCAACTGATAGCGCCCGTTCACGGACATGACGCATTGAAATGACAGTAAAAGCTAAAGGTCATTGAGGTATTTAAAGTAAAGTTATAACCTTAAAAACTAGTATTTTTATAACTTGTGAAAAAGTTGGAACTGACTTCCTATATTTCCGTAACTAGAAGCTTCCCAGGTATAGTACAGAACAATGAACAAAAAAAATATCGCAATGACAAGGAGAACAAGCACCTTTCGGCTTCGTTGAGGGTATTGTAACACCCAAACTCAAACTCAAACTCAAAGCATTTATTTCAATTAGACCATTACAGGCACTTTTGAAAGTCAAAAACAAAAAAGCTAAGCTACAGTCACAGTCACAAGGCATAATAACTTGCGAAAGTACTGTAGTTGCACATTCCAAATCGTAGATCTCTATGGAGAAGAATGGGCAAGAAACTCCATGGACACTCTTTTTAATCAAAATATTGTTACAAAATCTTGGTTACATCATTCATGTTGAGATTATACATATATGTGAGAACGATGTACAAAGACGTGCACATTAAGAGCGTCCAGAGTAAAAGATTAAACTAACAATTTAAAAATAAAGTAATTTAAATAAACCGTGACAGCTAAGAGATGACCAGTCCCAACTGACAGCGCCCGTTCACAAACATGACGCATGGATCAGCGCCATTCAACTCAACCATATTGAAGGGAACTAAATGACCCGACACACCCGCCACCATCAGCGAGACATTTGTGTGAGCATGACATTCTCTCAGCCACCAGGGCACATTCAAGTCAATGAAAGATAACTAAATGTAAATGGTAGCTTTACAGTACATAGTACTCACACATGTGCTATGCGATTATATAATACTAAGAGATTGAATCTATACAATGCAAAGATATTTTTACAATCTTCTGCAGCTTCCACAATAACTTCACATGGTAATCAATTAGTTTGCCCCTATGGTTGTGGAGCAGGACCAGCATTGAGCCAAGCATTTTTATCATCAATGTAATCCACCAACTTATAATATGCTTGCCTACATAGTGTGCGTTTTATACAAGATTTAAATTTCGTCTCATTCAGTTGTAGAATGTGGGGAGGTATTTTATTGTAACATTTTAAACAGTACCCCATGAAAGATGAGTCTACTTTAGCTAGCCTGAAACCTGGTTGAGTTAGTTGGTCCCTATTTCTAGTATGATAGTGGTGTCGGTCACCTCTTTTACTAAATAAATGCAAATTTTTCCTAACGTCCATGATGTTTTCATAGATGTATTGACAAGGTACTGTCATGATGTTAATTTCCTTAAACAGTTCTCTTAGAGAATCGCGTCTACGTAGATCATATAAGGCTCTGATAGCTCTTTTCTGCAGAATAAATATAGACTCAATGTCTGCAGCCCGTCCCCATAGTAAAATACCGTATGACATAATACTATGAAAATAACTAAAATAGACTAGCCTCGCGGTATCTACATCAGTAAATTGACGGATTTTTCTAACAGCATATGCTGCTGAACTCAGCCGTCCTGCAAGAGAAGTTATATGCGGACCCCATTGAAGCCTTGAATCGAGCGTGATCCCCAAGAAAACAGTTTTATCGACGAATTCTAGTTTCTCTTGATTCAATACTATGTCACTATCACTACTTTTGACATTCGGTAGAGCAAATCTTATACACTTCGTTTTTTTCCCATTTAATACTAAATTATTCGCGGTGAACCAGTTATGGACCAGCAATAGGGCGTTATTTACGTCGTCAAGACTTGTGGCACGTCTGTTTGTCTTCTCTGGCGTCTGGTTGCCCATAATGTATAATTTAGAAAAGTTTTCCCTTAAATAGTATCTACAGTAGCGATAAAACTTGCATAAAGAATAACATTAAAAAAACTCAAAAACAAAAAATGCTGATTTCCAGCGCAATACTAACAATTTTACAGATAATAATTAAAGATATTTCGCGATACAACAAACATAAGTAAGCACCATCGGTATTATTTCTTAACGATAACGCAAAATTTGACACCGAGCACAAATTCTCCTCTCTCAAACATTTCACACAGAATCTGTAGGAATTAAACAAATGGCATCCAAGCAAAACTAAAATCAAATACATCAGTCATCGATAGGCCGAGTTCAACGGGGTTTATACAGCAATTGAAAAATGTACAACAGCCTGGATACAAAGCCTTATCGCCTACCGATAAACACTCGTAGTGTGTCCCACTATGTATGTTTAATACAACCTTTCATTGAACCATCAAGACACATCAAGTGAACCATTTGAATTAACACTTATTCACAGTCACGATATTTATAATTATCATTGTCATTGCCATTTATATGAACAGCACTTCTAGGTAAGCCTCTGGCTACTCTACACTTGTCAGGTCCGGGGTTAACCTCTCTGGTTTAAAGTTCTCCAAGTTCCACATTTGCCTCGCCTCTGTCTCATTGCACGTTTCCATGATTATTTTATTTTTGTTTCTTGATATCGCCATACATTTTTTGCTTCTGGCATGCTTTAGTAACTTCGTCTGCAACAATTTTTTTAAATTAAATTGCAGGTTTTAATAATAATTTATTAATAATTGGTAATTTTTTGGTAAGTTAAAAATTGCAAAATGCATATTTATTAACAAGTTCGGCAGTTAAAACTTGGCACTAAAGTAATCAAAAATGAGTCAAAAAAATAATAAAACGGATCGTTTAATAATTATACTGAGCAATAAAATAACTAAATGGGCAGTTTCGAGTGGGCAGTTATTCGCCTAAAAAGCGTAGTCAGTGTAGCCCCGCTGTGCGGGGCTCCTATTTCTGTCTGCAGGGTTTAAACCCTGACTTGGGCGGAGACACCCGGACTTGGGGCACCCCGACTCGGTTACTGAAGTGCCCCAAGTCCGGGTGCAAAGTAACCGAGTCGGGGTGCTCCAAGTCCGGGTGTCTCCGCTCCCAATGAACTGCCGAACTATTTATCTGACTGCCCATTCCATCATTTTTACTGGCCATTTATTTATAAGTCTGCTTACGTATTTTAGTACTGACGCTGTAAGGCGCAATAACCGGCCAATTGTTTTTTTTATTACTGTCTATGTTTTACGGTCGCACAAAATAACTGTCCGTTATTTTTTTTCAACTGTTCATCGAATGTTTAAATAACAGTTCAAAAAATTAGTTCTATTTTTTTAATAAACAAATACGTCAATTTGTGTCTAGCTTACTATTGAAAGTAGATGGTATGAAACTTACCTGATCGTTGTACTGCCACATCTGGTTACCCTTGCCTCCGTGGCAGGGATACAATGCAACGTCTCTAAGCCCGGAATAATCCAGACACGTCTCATCACGCCGGATCTCGCCGTTCTTCGAGTACATCCAATACTGAAAGGTTAATTAAAAACATGACACTTATAATGTTCACGCGATTATTTCTCAATCTTGTATCGTATATTACAATGTATTTATATTGAAGTTTAGTTAGAACAATTAAACAGGCATCCCTTATTCTTTTTTGTTGGATCGCTAAAAAAATAAATAACCAAGAGTACAATCATTGT
The DNA here is from genome assembly GCA_950022335.1 of Eurois occulta. NCBI lineage: Eukaryota > Metazoa > Arthropoda > Insecta > Lepidoptera > Noctuidae > Eurois > Eurois occulta. Next base: position 6,957,712 of record OX465492.1, on the reverse strand, counting down.
CGTGTGTTTTTAAACATTTTTTATTGTATAATAGCACCCAATATCCCGATATACTTAAACCAAAAATCTGAACAGAAAGCTAAAGACAAGAGAATAAATATAATCAGGGAAAAATAAAACAAAGTCAGTTAAACATCTATCTATGAATATACAGGATGGAATTTTTTGACCTCACCTGGAGGAAAAGTACTCTAAATACTGGAGATAGAAAATTTTACTCAAAAGAAACATTCCTTTATTTTTAAAAAGAAACAAATCGAGAATTTGCTTGCCACACTCGGGAATCGGGCTGTCTAAAACGGGAAAAATAACGCTCTGTACTTTTATAGCATCAATCGACAGCCGGTCAATGATAAGAATTAAATCTCTTCAAACATGATAAATGAAATGATATGAAAACCATGAAATCTAAACTTATAAATACAACAGGATAAGATAAAGCAATGTAGAAAACAGAGTCCAATCAAATTCTCACTCCTTAGCCTTTTTTAAGAGTACCTGATGGCCCCCAGTATTGTGACATCTGCGAATTTTGACTGATGGTAGTTTTTCTTCGTCCGGTTCGTGCCCACTGACAGTCACACCATCAAGGCAGTAACTGCGGTTGTTTAAGATGATTCGAAACTATCGGTGATGGACAAAATAAAAAGTGCAAAAAAAATTAATACAAAGTGCAGTAAAAATTATAACCGTGCTGTCTGTCATGCATAAAAGAGCGAGCGAAACCGAAGCTCAATATTTCGAACAAAAACTCCTGCAAAATGGTACTGCCGTAATCGGTCAAATTGAATTTAACAGAAGACCTGATTTCTTCCCTGCCGCTGACAAAGTTGCGTGAGCATCTAAACAAATCTTTTAAAAGTCGACATTTCGGATTTGATAATTAATTATTGATAGTATTTAAACGAGCAAAAATAAATTCAAATTAAAAGTGTCAAAAATACTGAATATGAGCAACTAAAATTCTAAGTGGGTGACAAACAGTGGGCGAATACAAATGCTTAAAACGGTGCGGCGACTTGGACAATACAAATTTGAGTTACTAGTTAATACGATCAATGTGATTATACAACGACTCAGAAAAAAAACTAAAACAAGCTTATTAACCACTAAATTGTAAATGGCGTAGTCAACGTAGCCCGGCTACGCGGGGCTCCTATTTCTGTTAGCAGGGTTTATAGTAAAGGTCAGGGTGCCACAAGTCCGGAGCTCACTTCGCTCGCTATTGCTTCCTATGTTCTGCTTGCCACAATGACCAAATAAATAGTTAATTACTTGTTATAATATTCACCCATTACATTTTTATTCCCCCGATTAATAATTTCCCACTAATTATTTGCACTCATTGTTGTTATTTAGAACAATTTTAAAGACAAAAATAATCTCACTGAATCTAAAAACAAAAAACGAATGTGTATTGTTATTTATAAATTAAAATACTAAATAACAAGAACGAACCTCGCCATGAGCAACGGACTCTCCAGGAATGAACAGTTCAGGATAAATGTTCTTCAAATACCACTCAAAGGACTTGCAACCTAATTTCTCTCTCAGTTCTTTGCGGCCAGTGATGTCACCGTAATCACCCTTGTCGTAATTAACACGCTGATAGTAGTACTTTGCATAATCGTCTAACCATACCTAAAACCATGAAAAACATTGTCAGTCTTACTACAAAAAGAATGTTAAACACAGATTGAACATGCGTTTAGGTAAACAAGTGTCTAAAGCCTTAAACCATGTTTAGGAGGGTGTCTAACACTTCGTACCACAAAACCGATTTTAGGTTTTACTTAGATAAACTTCTGTTCAACGTCTGTTTACTGTAATCATTTCTTTTATGTAGCAACATTGCAAAGCATTCACTCAAATTTTCCATCACTCGTTCTAATACACTTCAATTTATGCAGATAACATCCGAATAAATTGCATATTCTCGGCAAAGCGGACTTTTAAAATAAAAAATGGTGATTACGACAAAACTCAAAAACAAATTTAATGGTAGAATTATATTAAATATACATTGAAATCAATAAAAAACATTTATATTTAAAAAAACGGAGCGACAGTCCTTGCGTCAGTGTAACTCAGTCAAATTCACTGTCAAATTCATTTCCTAACCGATACCTAATTATAGTTTCGGTATTTATTTTGCATTATCAGATATATTTGATCTCAATCAATGGAAACCAAGGAAGACAAGAAGAAAAGTCGTCATCGTGGGGACAATTGGACCCAAGACGAGATGCACATGTTACTTGTATTTGTGGATCAATAGAATGACCACGAGGATCACTTGGAAGATCATCTTTGATTAAATCCACTATTTTGTTAGCAAAAGCTTTGATACGCGAGATAACGGGGCCGTGCGTCGAGAAGTTTATTACTTGTAGTAAACAAAATGGTTTGGCGATGCCGGAGGTGTTTTCTTCACTTCCTTGTAAAAGTGGCGGTGAGCAGAATGATGACGAGCAGTGGAAAACGGTAGAAAGTCGTAAATCAAAATTTAAGAAGCGATTAGTGAGTGTGTTCGGTACGTCTAGTGAGATTGACGGGCGATTTAAAGTAGCTGATTTAAAAGTACCCTTACTTATCAGTCATGTCCACAAAGACACCACTGAGAATGATATTATTGAGTACATTCGGCAGAAAACGCGGGAGACTGTTTCCCTGCATATGGAGGAGTAGCAATTTTGTGGCGGAAAAGTGTCTTCAGTGAAGTTTCAGTGATACACAGTGATAATCCAAGGATGTAACAAGAAAGCGAAATATACGAAGCATGCGAACTACGCATTATATCGGACGTCACGCAACATTCTAGATCGCGCTAACAAAGTTTTTCGTGATAATGGATATTTTATACAGACGGGTTCGCGGCAGCTCCAACCGCGTGCTGATGATCTGAACTGTCCATACATCAGACGCTGCAGTGACTTAACGTAACCTACAGTCGTCGGCTGTCAATATAAATATAATTATGTTGTGTGTGTTTATTGTTTTGTGCTCTATTGTGTTGAATTTTGTGTGCATTAATGAGTCCTTGTTACTTGAATAAATAAATGAATTATTATTATTTATTTTTTTTATTACAAAATGGGCCTGCTCTTGACCTCGATCACGCCTGGTGGAAAGCGATGGATGAGGTCTATGATGAAACGAGCGTGCCCAGAAGATGCCTGTTCACTCTTGCTTTGAAGGCAGACGGGTTATATGTGGGAGGGAACACAGAAGCCGGCAGAGAGTTCCACACCTTGGCTGTGCGCATAATAAACGTGGAGGAGAAGCGCCGAGTACGACTAGTCGGGATATCAACCAAGTGTGGATGGTACGCCGCAGTACGTCTGCTAGTCCGGTGGCAAAAGGGTGATGGTGGAATCAGATCGTGGAGCTCCTGTGCACACTCTCCGAAGTACAGTCTGTAGAAGACCGACAAGCAGGCGACATTACGCCTATGAGCTAGGCTGTGAAGCGAAGCTATCAAAGTCTCGTCGCCTATGAGTCTTTTAGCTCTGCGTTCTACCGAATCAAGTGCAGCGAGCTGGTATTTTGCTGAACCATCCCACAAGTGACTGCAATACTCCATACAGGAACGGACCTGTGCTTTATATAAATTATTATTATTTGTTAAATCTATATTTCTTCCGGAATATTTCGTCACTATAATGTTGAAACGGATTTACTCTCACACGGTTGGCTCGAGTATAGAGTAAGGGGAGGTATATCGGTGATATAAGTAATTTGGTGATATTTCTTTAAACGGAATACCACAGTTCCTTAACGAGCACATTCAAGAGACATCTATACACTGTCTTCCTCACACTCGTAACAACTCGCTAGCGCTGTCTTTTGAATGTGCTTGTATAGGGAACTGTGTGGTATTCCGTTTAAAAAAATATCACCAAAATACTTATATCACCGATATACCTCCCCTTACCCTATCTGAAGTTGGCCATATTATCTAAATCTGCCAAATCAATCAAATCTACAAATTCTAGTGCACTCATTTTAATTATTTTGTTAATTTCTAACCTCACTGTGAACTTGGTAAAATCAAGTGACATAACGTTGTTTTAAACATGTTAGACTAGGGATCGCGAGTGTTTAAATTTAGACATAGTTTAGAAAATGTTTAACTCTAAACACTGACTAAACACAGATTTGTGGTACAACTTTCGTAAAACACATGCTCAATATCTGTTTAAGTTTTTTGTAGTAACACAGTGTGATTCTAATAATTGCATTTAGATCTGAAAGTTTCAAAAATAAACATACAAAAAACTTAAACAGATATTGAGCATGTGTTTTACGAAAGTTGTACCACAAATCTGTGTTTAGTCAGTGTTTAGAGTTAAACATTTTCTAAACTATGTCTAAATTTAAACACTCGCGATCCCTAGTCTAACATGTTTAAAACAACGTTATGTCACTTGATTTTACCAAGTTCACAGTGAGGTTAGAAATTATCAAAATAATATTAAAATGAGTGCACTAGAATTTGTAGATTTGATTGATTTGGCAGATTTAGATAACATGGCCAACTTCAGATATACTCGAGCCAACCGTGTGAGAGTAAATCCGTTTCAACATTATAGTGACGAAATATTCCGGAAGAAATATAGATTTAGCAAAGCTTTTGCTAACAACATAGTGGATTTAATCAAAGATGATCTTCCAAGTGATCCTCGTGGTCATCCTATTGATCCACAAATACAAGTAACATGTGCATCTCGTCTTGGGTCCAATTGTCCCCACGATGACGACTTTTCTTCTTGTCTTCCTTGGTTTCCATTGATTGAGATCAAATATATCTGATAATGCAAAATAAATACCGAAACTATAAATTAGGTATCTGTTAGGAAATGAATTTGACTGAGTTACACTGACAAGGACTGTCGCTCCGTTTTTTTTTAATATAAATGTTTTTTATTGATTTCAATGTATATTTAATTTAATTCTACCATTAAATTTGTTTTTGAGTTTTTTCGTAATCACCATTTTTTATTTTAAAAGTCCGCTTTGCCGAGAATATGCAATTTATTTGGATGTTATCTGCATAAATTGAAGTGTATTAGAACGAGTGATGGAAAATTTGAGTGAATGCTTTGCAATGTTGCTACATAAAATAAATGATTACAGTAAACAGACGTTGAACAGAAGTTTATCTAAGTAAAACCTAAAATCGGTTTTGTGGTACGAAGTGTTAGACACCCTCCTAAACATGGTTTAAGGCTTTAGACACTTGTTTACCTAAACGCATGTTCAATCTGTGTTTAACATTCTTTTTGTAGTAAGACTGTAAGTGACAAAAAATTCTCACCTCAGCTAATCGGACAGAGTTTTTCTTGAGTACATTGACGCCGGTTCCCCAACTGTACGGTGAACGCTTCCTGAATATGTGCCCGACGTGCGAGCAAGGAACTATCTCCAGAGTTCCACCGCACATCCATGTCTTAAATGACAGCTCTAGATTTTCACCGCCCCAAATGTCAAAACCGCTGTCGTAAGTTCCTAATCTTTCAAAGAATTCTTTGTCGATAGCAAATAGACCACCAGCCATAGTAGGAGACCAGACAGGCTCCGCGGTATGTTGGTGTTTCGCTCGCTCTTTCGACGGAACAGGGTGCCAATTGAACTGGAGATTCCAGCTGAAACCACCAACATTGACTGAAGACAACTGACTATGATGATACTCGAAGGTATTGTCGTTGATGACGTCAATTACGGGGCACACTACCGTAGTCTTGCTACGAGCAATTCTATCTAGTAATGGTTCAAGCCATCCTGGAATAAAATAGCCGAAGTTAACGACTGGTCGTTACGGGGAATTTGTGTAACGCTAATTGTGGCATTTTACCTTCAGTACACTCACAATGGCTGTCGAGATAGGTAAGCACGGGAGCCGTGACGTATCGGGCTCCAAAGAGCCGCGCCCTGATGAGGCCCTCACGCCGGGTGGCTCTGACTATCCTAACTTTTGGTAATGATGACATGTAGTCATCAAGCTGCTGCTTTAGGTGAGCTGCAAGTATACACACGTCAATGTTTTAGTTTATGGAATAGTAACCGAAGCCCTAAAAATGTGAAATGCATACAGCTTTAATTTAAAAATAACAAACTAGACGGACAAAAATCTTTATCACCCTGCAAACATATTTTCTGCATTCATTCGCAAACTCAGACTTACGCATATCGGAAAAGTCATCGACGAGAATGATCTCCTTGATCAAGTGGGCTGGTGACCGGTCCAGCACGGAGTGAACTGTCCTGAGTAGCGTCGACCACGCTTCGTTGTGGAAGCATATTACCACGGAGGTTTGCGGCAAGTCCTCTAGATACCTACCCGGCACTTTGCACCTGGTAAAGTTAGAATTTTATTAGGTACTATTCAAGTTAGTTCTTCTCAGTCTAGTTCACATTTTCTCAAGTTTGTATGACAAAACTAAACATGGTACATATGGTACGATTAACAAATCATATGAGCAAGTTTTTGTAGTTCAAGTGCTTATGTAACCCTCAGTCTCCACCCTTCCACTTTGAATAATTATTTTTGAACTGAAACTGAAACCACTGAACGGATTTGGATGAAATTTAGCACACAAATAGTTTATACCCTGGATTAACACATAGAACTTTTTATCCCGGTAGTATGTTCCCGTGGGATCATTATCGCACACCACGCGGGCGAAACCGTGGACATAAGCTAGTTTTATATATTTTTCTTTTTATCCAACACGAAGCAATGGTTGATGGAAGAATTCACGCAAAATCCCTGAATACCTCGAGATGTGTTGAGGTCATAGCTCATACAATACGTTGTACGGATTTGGGATCATTTTCTTACCATTCGTCCCTTGGGTCCGGGAGCTTTCGCCTAATAGATATCAGGTCGCTGACGTATTGGTTGAAAGCGTTCTTTTTCCACCCCTCTGAGATAGCGTGCTTTGTTTCCTCGGTTATATTCTTGGGTAGAACGACCGGCTTTCCTAGTTCACCGGGTGAGTTTTTTGAACCCGGCGCAGCTACCACAAACTCTACGGGGTTATAGAATATTTATGACCAACGTCCTTTTCAAACATAAATGAATAAATATTTATTGCAATATAATTCACTCACTATGTTTTATTAAAATCGTGATTGTTAAGTTAGAAAGTTGACAAATGGAACTGAAACTACGTACGAGAAGGAAATTGGAATCGAAAATGAGTTTAGATTTAATCTAATTTAAAACATAATTTAAATGTTTTAAATTAGATTAAATCTGTAAATGTGCTCCGGGCACCAAATTCCTTTGGCTATGCCCGGGCTCACCTGAGATATCGCCACCACTTCTGAGGGCCGTGCAAAGCGATGACGATAGACTCCCCGATTTATCGCTCGCAGGCACCTCCTAGGGTATCAGGTCGCCATGGCGTCTCCTCCGCCACCCTGTCCTCCTGCGGCGAATCGCGTCAGCGAGGGAGTCCTCCTCCCTGACGCTATCGCCTCCCAAGCCCCCCTGCTGTCGACCATGGCCTTAGCCACGGCTAGCAAAGAGAGGTCTGCCCCGATTGCTACTGTGACAGCACGAGCTGCACCACCCGCAGCAGGACAAGGCTCGAGGGTATGAAGCGCCGTGTTCTATTTGATTTAAAACCTACATCAAGCAAGCTCAATCAATTTCAAAGCATAAATAACACTCACCGTCAGATGGATCATTGCCGTAGGTGCTGCTTTTCTTTATTGTTGATGCCCAATCATCGTATTCAACCGGTGGTACAACGACCATAAACCAAATCACTGTCAGTATTACCACAGCCTTCAGTATCAACGTCCGCCTCCATAAGAAGAATATACTGTGTTTCATTTCTCTTCACAACTTATTCCAAGATGCAGACTGGATAAAGCTGTACCTTTGTTTGATTCACTCAGCTCATTTTTCAAAACTTGATTATCTTGAATCTTACCTTCATCAAAGTCTAGGATGCATTAAATTAAAAAAAACAATGTACAATAATGCTAACACTATAATCACAAAAAGGTATCTATCATAAATAATGAGATATGTCTTCTTGTTTTACGTTTGCCACAAGGTAAGCTTCTTCGATATGGCAGTTGCAGTGATGAAAATTAACTTTACAGAACTTTGGTGTCCTCTATTGGCTATAACTCCTCCTCGGTACGTTTGTGTTTGAAAAATTTCGTTCTCGTTTTTTGTTTCATTTCCAAGTGCTTACTGAGCATGATTTATCACCCATATAGCACGAGTCCTGAGAACAAAGTAGTTGCTTATCAATAACATAACGTACGATATTTTTATGATTAAAGTTTATAAACATTTGCATGCAATAATGCTGGTTATCACTAACACTCAGTGACACTTAATCAGTGCTTAACTTGTACTGCTATTTAAAATTTCTACAGTGAGTGCAACATCTAGTTTTAGTGAAAACGGGCATAAGTCCTTGTTCAATAGTGGACGTTAAGCAACACATATTGTAATAAACTGAAAATATTACCTAAATAAATATCTTTTGAATAAAATTATTGTAAAAATTCAAGTTTTCAACCATTCCCAAACTGCTTGCATCATTGCTAGAAAATCAGGTTATTGAAATCAATATTACCCTCATTTCAATCGAATGTTACTCAAACAATTTACTCTCACCTCCGACATCATGAAAGACGCACGTTCTTAGTAACTTGTTTTGCCATAAATCTTTAGCAAGCAGCAAGTTGTAAACCTCGAAATGAAATTGATTTTATTTCGTCGCAATCTGAAATTATTCTCCTTCATTTATTTTCATACATATTTTTTACATATCTTGAAAATACAATCTTGAAAAAAAAGGACAAATATTCGGAGTAATTCGTTGCTTATGTATTCGGTTGAATGGCAAAAACGTGATCTTCCACATGTCCACATTATGGCTGAAAAGTAGCATAACGCCAAACTCTATCGACAAAGTAATCTGCGCTGAAATACCTGACCTTGCACTTGACCCAAACTTCACGAAATAATAAAGTCGAACATGATTTATGGTCCTTGTGGAAGCTTTAATCATAAATCACCTAGTATGAAGAACAACAGCTGCACTAAAAGATGTCCCCGACCTCTATTGAGGGAAACACAAACAGGAGATGACGGCTATCCACAGTATCGGAGACGATCCCCTAGCGAAGGTGGTTTTACCATTAATATTCATGGTGTAGATCTAGATAACCTGGGTGGATGGGTAGTTCCTTTTAACTCTGTACTATTAAAAAGTTTTAACGCATATTTAAACGTTGAGTATTGCAACTCTGTGAAATCAATAAAATATGTATGCAAGTATGTTAATAAAGGATCGGACCAGGCTACATTTGCACTAGAAAACGAAAAAGATGAGGTGAAGATATATGAGAGCGGAAGGTAGGTACATGAGTAGCTCAGAAGCAGTCTGGCTAATTCTTGAGTATTCCATACATGAGCGTTTCCCCACAGTTGTTCATTTAGCGATCCATTTGGAAAACGGTCAGAGAGTTTACTTCAACCCAAATAACTTAATTCACTGACAAAATAGCTAATCCACCAAAAACGACGCTTTTAGCTTTTTTTCGAACTATGTCAATCAGATAACTTTGCTAAAATTCTACTTTATTCTGAGGTACCCGCATATTACATATGGAATAAGAGTAATTTCGTAAGATGAAAAAGAGGAGTAACAGTTGATGGTTGGCCTGGTGTGAAGGAACACGCCTTGGGTAGAGTCTATACTGTTCACCCGAACAATACGGAGTGCTATCATCTGCGTTTACTGCTACATGAAGTGCGGGGCCCAACTTCATTTGAAGTACTAAAAACTGTGAATGGTGTGTTGCAGCCTACTTTCCAAGCTGCTTGCAATATGTTAGATTTGCTTGAAGTTGACCAACACTGGCATGCGACGTTAGAGGAGGCAGCGCTTTGACAGTCACCAGCAAAAATGCGAGAACTGTTCACAATTATGTTAGTCTTTTGTCAAATAACAGACCCAATAGCTCTTTGAGAAAACTTCAAAGAATATTTGTTTGAAGATTTTAAGCACAGGCTGCAAAAAGAGATCGGAGACAATGGAGAAAATTTCAAAGACCAAATTTTATATGAGTCTGAAATTGAAGAAGCAGTGCTAACGTTAAATGGAAAATCGATAGATATGTACGATTTGCCAAAACCAACCAAGCCACATAGCTTTAGAAAGTTTTGTAAATAATAATACGCAATCGTTGACCGGCGAGCAAAAGTCCGTAAATAACCAAGTTATGAAAAGTGTAGAAGTAAGTGAAGGAAACATTTTCTTTCTGGACGCCCCTGCTGGCATAGGTAAGACTTATCTTATAAACTTGCTCTTGGCAAAAGTAATAAGCACTCGCGACATAGCTTTAGTAGCAATCCCGGACGACGCTACAGCGTCGCCGCGTCGCATTGCTGCTACATTATTAGAAGGAGGTAGGACTGCACAGGCTGCCTTAAAACTATCTCTAAACCTTATAAATGTAGAGACACGCTTATGTGATATATCAAATTAGTAAATTAAGCACTTCGGCAAGATTGCTTTATCTTGCCGAAGTGCTTAAAAATACTAAACTAATAGTATGGTACGAAATAACGATGGCGCACAAAAAAGGAGTCGAAGCCTTGAATAGGCAGGACATACGAAATAATCAAAACATAATGGGTGGTATCACGGTGTTGCTGGTAGGAGATTTTTGACAGACTTTACTGGTAGTACCCAAAGGAACGCAAAAGAAAAGATCTTTCTTATGGCCTTCAATTAAAGTGCTAAAACTTACTCGAAACATGAGAGTACATCTCAGAGGTGAAGTTTCTGCCGACAGATTTTCAGATCTTCTTCTTCAAATCGGAAACGGAAGCTTTCCACAAATAGGTGGGTTGATACAAATACCAAATGAATTATGTTCTGTGGTATCAACAGTTGAGGGACTTATAGACAAAATTTATCCAGATTTAAAAAATATTACTATAGAGAAACCGATGGAGTGGTTATGCGAGAGAGCCATTTTGACTTCCAAAAACGACGAAGCCGCTGCGATCAACGATATGTTGATAAATACATTCGAAGGTGAAAACTGATTTATAATTCTGTTGAAACCATGGTCGATATGGACGAGTTGGTTAATTATCCTGTATAATTTTTAAACTTTCTTAATCCGCCGTCTTCCGTGTCTCAGACTTATGTTGCCTGCAGGTGTCATGTTGCTTCGAAATATACGGCCTCCAAAATTGTGCAATGGAACTAGACTCCAAGTACAGCTCTCCGCCGCAATCTTATTGAAGCGAAAATACTAACTGGATCTGCCAGAGGAGAAACAGTCTTCGTGCCACGTATACCATTGTTACCAAATGACCTTCCGTTTGAATTTAAAAGATTGCATTTCCTAATCAAGGTTTGTTTCGCGATGACTATTAGTAAGTCACAGGGACAAACTCTGAAATTTGCTGGAGTTGATTTGCGGCAAGACTGTTTCTCCCACGGCCTAAGGTTATGTGGCTTGCTCACGTGTAAGCTCTCCAACGGGCCTGGTTGTTTTAGTGCCCGCTTTCGAATGAGTGAAAAACATTGTATGTACGGAAATACTGTGTAGGATGGTATTTAGGTAGATACCGGTCCTTTACAGTAGGTATTTCATTACGGTATTCCTCAAATATCACACGTAGTGGAGGACAATTAGCCATGAACAAAGCTCTATATTGTTATTGTTATAATAATTCATAATTATGTAGAAAAACCAAATTTAAATTCTACGCGGATGAAGTTAAATAAAATAGTAACGAAGTCAAACCTTACATTGAATATTCGAGTGTGATGCCGAAAATATAGTTTTTAGAATTTTTGTCAGTTTGTTTGGATGTATGTTCGTTCCAATTTGCACAAAAAGGGCTGAACGGATTTGGATGATATTTGGCACACTTTTTAATCGTAGTACGTGCCCGTCGGATATTTTTCGACATCCACGCGGGCGAAGCCGCGGGCAAAAGCTAGTATTATTATATGAAAGGAAGCCTTCCACTTACATTGAAAAGAAAACTCGTCGGTATGTGCATCCTGCGCGTCATAACCTACACGAAGTAAGTTACTTATTGAACAACAGAAGTCCAAAGTCAAGATTTGTCAGAGAGAAATGGAGCGCAGCATAATATGTAGGTGTTAAGCGAACAGATTACGTTGGAAACACCAACCAGCGCTCGATAACTCAAGTTGATGTTGGAGAAAAAACAGCTAGGCTGAAGTGGGAGTGGGCAGGCTACGTAGTAAGGATGCACCCGGAGAGATGGGCAAAGACACACGCTGAACACCACAAAAAAGACGCACAAAGAATGAAAGAAAAACACGAAAAGACACACTGCGTGAAAGAAACACACTGGACGCCTGAGGAAGAACAGCGCCGTCCAGGTCGACCGTGGCGAAGGTGGCGTGGTATGATTCTGGCATGCATGTTTCTGGGGCCAACATGGCCAGCGGTCGCAGAAAAGAGTTAAGGAAGGAGAAAGGGCAAGTATTTGCCCAGCACTGGGACGAGACGTAGCATAATAAAAAAAAGCATTTTAATTATATAATATTTAAGTAAAAAAAAAAACAAAGTTACTGATGCAGTTTCACAAAAAAAGTCCCATATCTCAAAAACTGAATATCAAATTTTATTCAAACCAATTTTCGCTTAATCAGCCCAGTACTCAGTCATATATTTAACTTATGTATTGAACATGGTGTGTTTCCGACTAAACTTAAAAAATCCGTAGTGAAGCCACTTTTTAAGAAAAATAACAAAGAAGACTGGTCTATAACATGCCATGTTATAGACCAATAGCGCTTACCCCTATTTTTTCCAAAATATTTGAAAAAATTATATATAATGCAATTAATACTCACCTAGAGAAGCTCAATCTATTTGCTAAAGAACAAAAAGGTTTTAGGAAAAATAAGTCAATTAACTTAGCAATTTATGAACTATTAAAAACAGTATATATTAATATTGATAAACATGTTCCTGTCTCTGCAATGTTTATGGATATGACAAAAGCGTTCGATTATGTGCACCATGGAACTCTTTTAAACAAATTGTACAGTTATGGAATAAGGGGTAACGTCCATAAACTTCTAGAATCTTATCTAAGTGATAGATATCAGGTAGTAGAAATAAATAACATTAATCTCTTAAATAATACCGACCAAAAACATAAATCCATGCCCAAAAAAGTACTATATGGAGTGCCTCAGGGTAGCGTGTTGGGTCCACCGCTATTTTTGGTCTACATTAATGACCTGCCTAAAGTTTCACAGCATCCTATGATCCTTTTTGCTGATGACAGCACAGCCATCTTTACAGGTCAAAATATTAATACTTTTGAAAATGACATAAATTCCACTCTACGCAATATTATTAACTGGTTGACGGTCAATAACGTGATTATCAATTTAGAAAAAACTAAATTAGTCAATTTCGGGCGTAATAATAAAACTAACAATAATATTAATTATTGTTAGTTAAATATAAACTTGTGGAATCTGAGGTACCGTACTACAAGTATGTGCCCGACCCAGTTCTCGAGAAGGACCATGTCACGCTGTACTGGGATCAGTCTATCATTACTGACAGGACTATTGTCGCCAATAAGCCTGACATAGTGGTGATAGACCGATCAGCGCGCCGCGTAATGATAGTCGATGTTACCATCCCGCATGACGAGAACCTCGTGAAAGCTGAGAAAGAGAAACAAATAAAATATCTCGACTTGGCACACGAGGTTGTCGACATGTGGAATGTGAACTCGGCTATCATTGTGCCGATTGTCGTGACGGCCAATGGCCTTATGGCCAAGAGCCTCGATGACCATCTATCGAGGCTCTCCTTAGGCGGTTGGATCAAGGGCCTGATTCAGAAGGCAGTACTCCTCGATACGGCTCGCATTGTGAGGAGGTTCCTGTCTCTGGAGCCCTAACCACCGGTAGCTTGGACCCTGCTCCCGACACCGGCGGACTCCTATTTTTTGTATTTTTAAATGTTTTTTTTAAATATTGTTTTATATTTAAAAATGTAAAGAATATGTTTAAAAATGAATAAACGAAATATTAATTATAATGGGACGAAAATTGAACAAGTTAGCTGCGTTAAATTTCTAGGGCTTTGGATAGATAATGATTTGACTTGGCAAACACACATTGACACAGTATGCAATAAACTTAATCAGTACTCATATGCTTTATATAAATTATCCAAAATTGTTGATCAATCAGTTCTTCTGACCGCATACCATGCTTATGTTTCGTCGACACTGAGATATGCTGTCATATACTGGGGAAATGCCACTAATAGGGATTTAGTGTTTAAAGCGCAAAAAAGGTGTATACGTGCGATTGCCGGTATCCGTGTTCCTGATTCATGTGAACCATATTTCAAAAAATATAAAATTTTGACCTTTCCTGCAATTTACATTTATGAAGTAGCCGTATTTATAAAGACAAATGAAAATCTATTTCATAAACTCAAATCGAGAAGACATAATTATGTTAAAAATATCTAGTGTACCACATAAAACAGCTCTATTTAACAAAAGCTTCTTTGGAATGGCATCAAGGGTATACAACAAAATACCTATTGACATTCTGAGCACTAAGGAACTTCCAGTTTTTAAAAATAAACTACGTAGATTTTTAATTGAGAAAGCGTACTATACGATCCAAGATTTCCTGAATCATTGATTGAATTGTTGACCTTGTATTAATTTGACTCTATATTGATATTTTGACATTTATAATAACTAAATTTGACATGTAAAATAATTTTAAATGTAATGCCACTACATAATTATTGTATGCCTATTACGCAGGACATATTGGAACTTTAATTTATTGTTTAGACCTGTAACTAACATATGCCCACAATAAAATATTTTGAATTTGAATTTGAATTTAAACTTCTTTATACATTCTACAAACCTATTTTATTTTCTATTTTAACGGCTTTAGAAGCGGATATTTCGTCAATCATTGACTTAGGAAGGAAGGTATTTAAAGATATAAATAGAAATCTCGATATCATTTTTCAAGAGTTGTCGATAGAGATGTATGGAGGGCCAGCCCTATTTTTCTTTATAACTTTTGTGTAGCGGTTCATAGAAGACATCTATTCTCAAAATTTCACAGATAGACAGGATGAATCTATTTGATGAGTTCCGTTTTTGCCGCTTGGCTGCGGAACTCCACAAATTATTTTGAGTGGTATTGAAAAGGTCCTTAACCGATTTGTACAAAGTTAACGTTATCTTAACCAAAAGCTAAGTAAACGTCAAACGAAGATTAAATACAGCGTCGGTGCTAGTTTAGGTTTAAAGCTATTTCACTTAATCTTAGTTAATCTTCGTTCATAAAGAAGATTACGTTAAGAGCTTTTGGTAATCTGAACATTCCATTATTTTTTTGACGGTTTAATGAGCGGTCAATGTCTTATTTCATCGCACAATCAAAGTAGTTACAGCCTGTCTCTCTCATTTAGTTTCTGACCGAACTGGCGAGATGCGATACTGACGCAATGAAATCTTAATGTTGCTGAGTCCTAACATTAAGATTTCATTGCGTCAGTTTCGCATTGTCACCTTCACTTTTAGGGTTTCGTACCTCAGTCGGCAAAAAACGGAACCCTTATAGGATAATTTTGTTTTCCGTCTGTCCGTCTGTCAAGACCCATTTTCTTAGGAAAGCGTGGAGGTATCAAGCTGAAATTATATCGAATACTCAGGTTTGCTACCCCTTGAGGTAGTGAAAAAAAAACTTGTAAGTCAACACGATCAAAAGATATGACCGTTTATGTCGTATATTTTGTGTGCGATTTTACAAGGGAATCACTACCTATGAAATTTGGCAAAGCATATGTAAACGAGCAAATCTGAAAACCGTAAATATGTAATTTAATAACCAAATTCCCTACAAGTTTATAAGGAACCCTCGGTGCGCGAGTCCAACTCCCCCTTGGCCGGTTTTTTCCGTCCTATGCCAAATGTTCGAAGTCTCGTGTGTGTTTTTTTGTGTCTGTGTGTGCTTTTGTTTAAACTTTACATTCGGTTGTCGTTTCCATAGCTAGTAAAACCGACCATAAGGCCCAATTTACGTTGGTCGTGTTTATCAAAGTAGTTAAGGTACAATGGTGTAAACTGATGGGGAAGTTGCGAGTCAACTCACTGTCTAGGTTTTTGCCACTCTCCTCGACCAATGTAAATCGGGCCTAAGAATAGGTATAAGTAATATTAAGTACCCAAGGAGTTTCATTACTGTCAGTGTGTGTCTGTTCAGTTTACTATTTATTCATGTATCTTTGTAGCTGCTACCCAGGGTGACTGAGGTCGGTCGGAGCATGTGCAATGGTGGTAAGTCAGCGATATAAAGATGGCGCACGGAGTTCTTGTGCTGTCCGTTGATTGACTCGCCGCGCCGGCCGTCGCGTGATCGTAGCGCAGCCAAATGCACCAGTCGACTTGTGATGTCTATTTAGTAACCTTAGTTGGTATAATGCGGCAAGAATCTTCAATCGGTTTTATTGATTGTCATAGGCCAACTAGCTTCGAACTGAATCGATATCCTACTGAGTGGTGATTTCACTGATGAAACTGAACGCGATCAGCACATCTAAACCACGTTCAAAAACTGTCTGTGTTATAATTGTTAGAGAATTGACACTCTTCGCTCTTGAACACCGTTTAGATGCGCTGATCAGGATAGTTGACACTTCGCTCTTGAACATCGTTTAGATATGCTGATCGGGATAATTTGCATTAGTGACGGTCGCTCTTTCTTTTCTTTCAGGGTATTAATTTTTGCAAATAAAACGACAAAATACAAATCCAACATAATGCTTTATTTTACAAATACTATGTAATCGCCATCTAAATGTTACGCTATAATACATACCTAGTATATTACATACATTTGGAGACACCGCATTATATACAGAAATTTCAACATTCAATAATAATTATGTAAAGTTATAAGGCACATTAAAACATCTTATTACATTTCTATTTAGTTATAATTCTAATAATTTACTAACTATACAAATGTCAATGCACGGATTTATTATACGAGCTGAGTGTGAAGTTAAACGTGTAATTTTTTTTTTTTTTCATAATATTGACAAGCTATTTTTATTAACGACGTTTTTATGATTTACAATTGGAACCCTATAAAGATTCAATTAGCTAATATCAACTACCTGGTTTCTAAAATCCGAACTGTTTTAAAATAAATAAATACTTATAAATGTTTTGTAGATATTATGTAAACAAAATCTATTTTTTTTCAATAAAAAAAAATAACTTCACACCCCATACTACCAAAATTACACCATACTAAGGTATTTTTCAACTTTAGATTAGAAGCTATTTACATTGAAATCAAGGAATAAAATTTCAACTAAAATAATCTCTTCCTCAAAAAATATTAACGTCTATTGTGAAATTATTTTCTAAGATAGTCTTAACTAAATGTTTTATTTGCCAATGCTCGCGGAATTTTATACATTATTAATAAATACATGTGATGTCTTGTGATAGTAAAGATATTTTAAGGAAATATAGAATGTATAAACACATTGATAGCATCAAACATGTCCCAAGAAACAATATTTATGATGATCTATTTAATTTTTTTATTATTTTTATTTAAATCGTAAAAAATTGCTATAAATAAAATAACTTTTATTATTTTATTTTTTCTACACGATCAACGATATTCACAAATTACACTCAGTCAAATATTTACGTAGTTCTAAGATGTTAGTGGAATATGGAAGAAAAAAAAGAGGAAAGCGACTAAATTAAGCACAAATGCCTAGGAAGACTTATTGGCAGTATCGTGTCTTGTCTGAACTATTTATTATAAATTATAATAAAAAGATAAAATAAAAATACTGGCACATAGTCTGAAAGCTAATTTAGACAAGAAAGTTAAAAAAAAACTACTTTCGAAAATTGACGCGATAATCTTTTTGTGTAAATGGCCTTGAAAATGTGTAAATATTGAAGGTTGTTAAATTAATGATATCCTTAGGAATGTTTTAATTTTTAATAGGCAATTGATAGGAATTTCTAAACAGATAGTTAGAAAAAAATGCTAAGTTGCTTTAGGAATGTATAGAATTTTTCCATTAAGAAGTTCTGAAACCTACTTTTTTAAATTTAATGACGTCAATGTACTTTTACTAATACAATTTTCATAAAAAAACATTGTCATCTCATTTATAAATTGAAAGTTCTATGAATTTATTAACAATGTCAAACGTTGGTAATATCAGTCACCTTCAAATAGCTCAAATACATGTGACTAAATAATAAATTCGCTCAGTAACTTATGAGTACAAAAATATTTCCTTATTTTATAACATACTTTTAAAATCTATCATTCATTATTTTACAATTTCACTAAAATTTTTACAATCTACGACGTAAGTCAATACGACTAACTAGAAGAAGAATTTCTTTAAATAAATCACAATTATGTAATTTACGTGAAAAAGTCATCGTTATTTATGTTTCAGTAACACATTTTGGAAATGATCTTGGATCAAAAAGTTGCTTGCTGCCTTTACGTCATACAATGTGAAAAACATAGGTTATTTCATTTTGTGAATATGTAGTAACTGAACCAAACAAAGAAAAACTAGATAAAAATTATTTTTGATGATAACACATTTCTAACTTTAATGATTCGGTTGTTAAATATGGCGTAAAGGCACTCATAACAGAGTTTGTTTTGACTTTCATTCTATATTTCAGTCACTGACTTTTTTTAGGTCGTCCATTTTGTAATTTTAATAATCGTAATAAATATATTTAAGCATACAATTATCAAAGATATGTACAGTTCAAGTGTATACTAAACTCTAATCAGAAGTTAATACTCGATAAAGAATACTATTACAACATTAATTTTTACATAACTTACTTTAAAATTCATAAAAAGACGGCAATAAACATTCATCTAGTTGAAAATATCAATAAAATGTTTTTATGTAAAGATATGTATAATTTAGATAAGTTTCCCATTAAATACTATTTAGATAACACTTGCATAGAAAAAGAACATTAAAAAAACTCAAATAAAAAATGCTGATTTCCAACAACAGCATTACTATAAAAAATTTACAGGTAATAAATAACGGTATTTTGCGATAAGACAAACATGGGCAAGCACCATCGATATTACAGTTATTTCTTAACGATAACGCAAAATTTTTCACCGTCCACTCAATTCTCCTCTCTTAAACATTTCACACAGAATCTGTAGGAACTAAACAAATGGCATCCAAGCGAAACTAAAATCAAACACATCAGTCATCGATAGGCCGAGTTAAACGGGGTTCATACAGCAATTGAAAAATGTACAACAGCCTGGATACAAAGCCTTATCGCCTACCGATAAACACTCGTAGTGTGTCCCACTATGCATGTTTAACTACAAGCTTTCATTGCATCGGACAACAAGTGAACCATTTGAATTAACACTAACTCACAGTCACGATATTTATAATTATCATTGTCATTGCCATTTATATGAACAGCACTTCTAGGTAATCCTCTGGCTACTCCATAAGTTTTAAGCCCGGCTTTAACCTCTCTGGGTTAAAGTTCTCCAAGTTCCACATTTGCCTACCCTCTGACTCATTGCACGTCTCCATGACTATTTTATCTTTGTTTCTTGATATCGCCATGCATTTTTCGCTTGAGCCGTGCTTTATTAACTTCGTCTGTGAACAAACATTTTCTGGTAAATTTCGTTTCTCTAGTTTGTAAGCTAAACACAATTTCTAACAAATAAATAGGTTAGTTTGTGACTGTACTTGAAAATCTTACTCAAAACTGCTGTAAAGGGGTTTTCAAAAGCGCTAACGTAGCCTGAGTCCCACCGGACGGTTAATAGGTAGTAAATTTAAACGGAAAAATTTCAATAATTTCACTGACTTAATGCTTCTGTATTTAGTATAAAGTAGTAAAGGCTTGCTCGTTACCTAACTCCGTAAATTAATTTCTCCAAAATTTTGCAAAGTTAATTACTCCCAAGACATATTGTCTCAGACTATTCTTATTCAATTAAAATTATTAGGAAACATTTTGTAGAATCACAAAGAATTCATTATTCAAGGAAAGCTGTTATTTTGTTTAGTCATTTTTTGTTTTCTTAAATATTTTTAACAATATTTTGCCTTTCGAGTTTTTGAGGGTTTTCGGGAAGACATTCATAGGCGTAGGTGGTGTGAAACTTACCTGATCATTGTACTGCCACATCTGGTTACCCTTGGCTCCGTGGCAGGGATACAACACAACATCATGTCCCGAATAGTCCAGACACGTCTCATCACGTCGGATCTCGCCGTTCTTCGAGTACATCCAAAACTGAAAGATTTATTAAAAACGTGTCACTTATAATGTTCATCTAATTGTTCTTCATTTTTTTATGTTTGTTACAATGTATTTTTTATTATTTAGTTAGATCAATGATTATATCTTTAGGTATATGGTTTCCAAATCTATTATGAAACGTTTTTAAACCTAGTGATTAAAAAGGTAAAATGCATAGGCATAGATTTACAGTAAAAAAAAACCTCTGTGATTACTTTTCGCACAGAAAAGTAATCGTAAAATAGTTCCGATTTTTTTTTCACTGTCAGAAACCAAAAAAAAAAATAACCATGTGTCTAAACATTGCCTTGTGTTCTTTAAACATGTTTTATTGTTTAATGTGGAATATTGAAAGTTACTGGATATGGCATCCAATATACAAATAAGCCAAAACCAAAAAAAAAAAAAAACAGGAAACGAAAAACAAGAGATTAATTTAACCAGTAAAAATTAAACCAAGGTCAGTTAAACATGGGTTACAAATTATAAAAGGCGTGAAAAATAAAATATCTTATGTACTAAATAGCCACTGAACACAACTGATCTTGTCACAATCACATAGCAAGCGTAAAAACAAAAAGGTACGTTCCCAAAACTAGCACCTGTGATTTTGTAAACAATGATCCCTGTGTTAAATGGCCAATAACGTTATAAATTACCACGCGGCAGTACCAAAATTGGAACAGTATAGATATTGTAAAATTCGTATTCTAGTCTACCACACTCCATTTCACCCTTCAAAAGCTCATAAAGGGTAAATGCAGGTTCAAGTTCAAACACAGTTGGATCACATCAGGAAATGAATAAAGAATCTAATACTGTGTTACTAACAATTTGAAGAATGAGTAACATGATAAAATGTTACAAGTTAGAACGAATTAGTGAATGAAAATGAAAGCTAAACACATGCGTATCATTATGAAACATGAAGCCGTGACGCGCAAACGTTTTGCGGATTAGGATCTGTACAATGCTTTATTATGTTACTTTGATTTGATTTCAAAGCTGCTACGACAACCCCTTACCTAAAAGACGATGACCACCAACACCCAACTACTAGATGAAGCGTAAGCAGTAGATTTGAATAATTTGGCTGCCTTTGACAAACCTGATTTCCGTATTCCCCGTGACATGGCCAAGCGTTGACGGGCTTCTTCATGTCTTCGGGACCCGCTGCCGAGTCGACGCACATTTCCGACACAGGATTCGCGATCTGATGCCATCCATAAGTTATAAAAGGCGTGCCAAAAGCAAGCGTGCTGTTCCAATATCATCATTCCAATCCATTAAACATTTTTTGAGAAACAAAAACTTTAAAAAATTTCATGACCAAAGATGATATTGGAATGTTTTGGTAATGAAGATGAAAAAACATAAATAATTGTTATATACTTCGAATAACAACACAATCATTCCTTAAGAAGTTCAAAAATCTATATAATCAGGAAAGTCTTTAACGCCCCCATTGCAAAAAAACAAAGTACAATCAAATTCACACTCCTTTGTTTCTTTAGGAGTACCTGAGTGCGCCCCGGAGTGTGACATCTGCGTGTTTTGACATTTGCCAGGTGTACCTGATCCAATATCTTTTCAGTGGTCGTCACATTATACACCGCCACAGCAATGCAGAAAGTGTAGTTGTCTACGCTGTATTTAAACTATCGGTGATGGCCATAGGAATAAATGCAAAAAAATGTGAATATGGGTGCAGTAAAAAATATAACCGTGCTGTCCAACGTGCATAAAAGAGTGCATTGAATTGAAAAATTGAGTGAAACCGAAACAAACATTCAAAATTTTGAACAAAAACTCCCACAAATTGGTACTGCCGCCATCGGTCAAATTGAATTTGACAGAAGACCTGATTTCCTCCCTGCCGGTGACACGGGTATAGTCCGACTGGCTTATGATGATCTGACTTGCGTGTTGGAGAGTCCAAACAAATCTTTTTGAAGCCGACATTTCGGATCTGTACGGGTAATAATTTCAAAGAACATTTTTATTAATAAATAAATTGCACTCATTGTTGTTATGCAGAACAATTATTTTGAAGAAAATAATCCTACTGATGATGCTGCAATCTCAAAACACACACGATTTTGTATTGTTATTTAGATATTGAACTATAGTAAATAACAAGAACGTACCTCGCCATGAGCAACAGATTCTCCAGGAATGAACAGTTCAGGATAAATGTTCTTCAAATACCATTCAAAAGACTTGCAACCTAATTTCTCTCTCAGTTCTCTGCGGCCAGTGATGTCACCAAAATCACCCTTATCGTTACCCACACGCTGATAGTAGTACTTTGCATAATCGTCCAACCAAACCTAAAACCATTAAGAAAACATTGTGACTTTTACTCTGCTTTTAGACCTGTAATTTACGAAGATAAACATTAGGTAACAAAAATTCTCACCTCAGCTAATCGGACAGAGTTTTTCTTGAGTACATTGACTCCGGTTCGCCACTTGTACGGTGAACGTTTCCTGAATATGTGCCCGACGTGCGAGCACGGAACTATCTCCAGCGTCCCACCGCACATCCATGTCTTAAACGAAAGCTCTAGATTTTCGCCGCCCCAAATGTCGAAACCGCTGTCGTAAGTTCCTAATTTTTCGAAGAAGTCTTTGTCGATAGCAAATAGACCACCAGCCATAGTAGGAGACCAGACAGGCTCCGCGGTATGTTGGTGTCTCGCTCGCTCCTTTGACGGAACAGGGTGCCAATTGAACTGGAGATTCCAGTCGAAACCACCAACATTGACTGAAGATGAGTCTCTATAATGATACTCGAGCGTATTGTCGTCGATGACGTCAATTACGGGGCACACTACCGTAGTCTTGCTACGAGCAATTCTATCTAGTAATGGTTCGAGCCATCCTGAAATGAAATAGCTGAGGTTAACGACTGGTTGTTACGGGGGATTTGTGTAACGCTAATTATTATTGTAGGATTTTACCTTCAGTGCACTCGCAATGGCTGTCGAGATAGGTAAGCACTGGGGCTGTGACGTATCGGGCCCCGAGAAGCCGCGCCCTGATGAGGCCCTCACGGCGGGTGGCTCTGACTATCCTAACTTTTGGTAACGATGACATGTAGTCATCTAGCTGCTGCATTAGGTGAGCTGCAAAAATATGTTTGTTATTTTTTAAATATTAATAGAGCACGACCCCGCGGCTCGAGTCCTTACTTTTTATTCTGATTAACAAATAGTGTGGCATCGAGTTGTGTTACTAACTTGTGCTGACGGCAACGGCCAATTTTCTGTTATCACATTCTAAAGTTACGTAAAACATAACTCACTTATCTTAAAGCACGAGTGCTAATTTGTATATTTATGTTGGAGAGAATATTGTAAAAAATTTGTAATCAACGCTGCCAGGTTCTTCTCGTTGGTGGAAATTTCTGCCAGATGCCAAGCTCGGAAAAAGTAACTTTATTTTACTTATCGTCAGTCTTTTTTTATTTGTTGCTTGGGGAGTTATTTCCTCATTGTAAGCAGTCAGAACAATCGTAGGGGTCGATCATGCCCCAGACACAGTTAAAATGTCGCTATATGAGCGCATTGATCTAATGAACTACAGAAAGCAGTAATTGCAACCCTACGATTGGTCTTATAAGGTTACAATAACGGAATATTTTGCAAAAGAATATATTTTGAATTTAAGAAATGAATTGAAAGACGGAAAAAATGTCCTTTCGTGTCGTGCAGTGCATAAATAGTACAAGTTACACGAAAATAATATAAGAGGAAATTTTTCTCTTAAGAAAAGTTCTAAAAAAAGTCCGCATTAGCATACGACTCTCTTATAAGATTCACTCACAATAACCATTATTTTTATGATTTAAACATTACTTAAATTTGGTAAAAATTATGCTTTAATTTATCAGTCATCGTTTGAATTGTGACCAAAATGAAGGTACACACCATTTCATTTAGATCTATCATATCATTATAGTTTAATTTTTATCTTGGAAAATATCACACAAAAAAATATCATCTCATATCACAGAATGAAAAATATAACTCGCGCCATTAAATATACCTTAACAACGACGAGGGCCCATTAGAAGATGACTTTCAATGGGAAAGTGCGCTATCTGAAGCTGCCATATGATGTACAGCACAATCAACAACATAATTATCTATGCATATAAAATTCTGGCTGACTTACTGATATATCAACGCACAGCCTAAACCGCTGGTCCTAGAGACATAAAATTTGGAGGGTGTATTCTTTGTGAAGGGTGGGTATCATTTAAGAAAGGGTTTTTTGAAATTCTATCTCTAAGAGGGTGGAATGGGGTGTTAAATTTTCTGTGAAACTTTTTACTGTCTGGGTCGACTGACTCGAAAATTGGTGTACACACTCTTCAATTAAAATTATGAAATACATGTCTCACAGTTTTTCCATAATCACCCCTTAAAGAGTCAAATAGGGTTCGAAACTCACGTAAACGGGCGCATGGCGCGCAGTGTGGTACAGGGCGTGCGGGGTAGTAATATACAAACCTAAAATAAATAGTAAAAAAAGTTCGTCCGCATCGCTTTCAACGGTGAAAATGCCCAGAAGGTTGGCAGCATTACCACATTATAATATGACAATGCTGATTGTTTGGTCGAGAAAGCCCTCTGGTCACGAGAAGAGTGAATGAATTAAGAGTAGAGGAAGACAAAAAAAACAATGCATGGACTGTGTGAATGATGATAAGAGTAGAAAGGAGATGGCTGCTAGAGCACCCTTGCACTATTCCATTCATTTATTCATTTCATTTTTTTTTTCTTTTTCTATTCCTGTTTTTTCTTATTTCCTGAATCAAGAACAATCACGGAAGATATCCCGTAAGTGACCATATAAGTTTAATTTTATTCCCTGATAAAATTTGATGTTCAAAAGTGTCTTTTTTACTTCGACTTTGAGTAGACGAAGTCAATACATCTTTGAATAGGTAACAAAATTAGTACTTAAAACTATGAGAAAAATGAGAGTGAATGAATGAATGATAAGAGTTCCTTCAGGATAAGATAATAATTATTATACAATTTGCTAATGGCTTACTTTAAATAGAGACTTGCGAATCACAAGCAAGATCATCAACGTTTGCCTGCATTTTCCAAACTGAGTTGGGGTCGGCTAACAGTCGGATGCAGCTGAATGCCAGTATTTTACATCGAGCCAATCTGACCTCCTCAATCCAGTTACTGGGTAATACGATACGCCAACTTTGTCAATGGCTTGATGATAATTCGTTGGTTTTATCGCGTTTTTAGTACATTTCAAAGCATATGACATATTTACTATTTGGTATTATAAAGCAGTGCATTTCCAACTGAAATTTAAAGTAATTAACTTCCCCAGATACTACCACAAAAATTGATGTTAAAATCGAGTCTAAATTAATATTAACTGGCTGTGGCGTTGGAGACTGTGGCTACCTTTACCCGGAGTTCCCTTCTCATTTCAAATTACTCCAAACACATAGCCAGACATTGAACGTCGCCTGTATTGCCCTAACTATTCAAAGTTTTTGACACAACCAATTAAACGTTTTTGTCACATGCAATATCAAAAGTTAATGGTTTGGTTTTTTTTGCACCATATGCTCAAGAAGTCAATAATGGAGTGTATTAAGAAATATTTAAATACATAACTTTATAGACAGCTATATTCTTATGATTACAGTAGGCACAAACATACTAACGCTACTCGATGCAACATATTTTGCTAACCAGAAATTAAGTAAGGTTTGGGGACCCTGGGATCTTGGACCTTAATCAACAATTAAAAAAATTAAAGAACATGAGTGCAAAGTTAATTTAGAATTACTTTGTTCGTTCATCATTCATCATTAAACAGAATAAAGATGTTGCACGGAAAGAGTAAGTAAAACACAAGTATTATATGTTTTAGTCATCTTTTGCAAATACCAACTTACGCATATCGGAAAAGTCATCAACGAGAATGATCTCCTTGATCAAATGAGCTGGTGACCGGTCCAGCACGGAGTGTACTGTCCTGAGTAGCACCGACCACGCTTCGTTGTGGAAACATATCACCACGGATGTTTGCGGCAAGTCCTCTAGATACCTGCCTGGCACTTTGCACCTGTTAGAATAAATATTTTGTTAGTTAACCATTCAGGTTTACCCTAATTGACATGTTTAAAAATTCTTCATGGGATGTATAACCTCATACAGTCAACGACATGATCAAGATTTTGTAGTTCAAGTTCTCATGTTAATCCTGCGCCTCCGCCCTATCACTCTCATAAATGATTTTACAATTTTATAAATCTAGATTTTATGTTCTTTTTTAAAAGTGGATTTTAATCAAGTACCTTTTTGTCCAATGTAATGCAGTAATTTGTGCAATCATGGAAATCAAAATTAGTTAAAATATTATCTACCAAACGATACTATAAAAGTATTTGCGACTTTAAAACATTTAATAAAATCCTTATCTTTATACCGAGTTATTATTTCCTCTCGGCGTCGGAAATTTTATTACAAATAGAATTGGTCCCGATAAGAATAAGTTACAAAATGTAATATTTTTCACAGGTTTAACTGAGACTTGCGCAAAGATTCTTGATAACAGAAAGTGTATTTTATATATTTTGTCCTTTATCCAACACAAAACAATGCGTTGATTCAGAAAAAACGACGGGAAGGATTCTCGAAAATCCCTGAATCCCTCGAGATGTGTTGAGGTCGTAGCTCATACAACACGTTGTACGGATTTGGGATCATTTTCTTACCATTCGTCCCTTGGGTCCGGCAGCTTTCTTCTAATGGATATCAGGTCGCTGACGTATTGGTTGAAAGCGTTCTTTTTCCACCCCTCTGAGACAGCTTGCTTTGTTTCCTCGGTTATATTCTTGGGTAGAACGACCGGTTTCCCTAGGTCACCGGGTGCGTTGTCCGAACCCGGCGGAGCTATCACACCGAGCCCTACGGGGTGAAGAGTATCAGAACCAACGTCCACTTCAAAATATATGACTTATATTGGAGTATAATTCACTCACTACTTTAATAAAATCATGATCATTATGTTAGAAAATTTAGTAGATAGCACTGAAGGTAATGTTTTAGAAAATGGAATCGCTGTTTTATAATATGATTAAATTCAATGTGATTCAAATCATGATTTGGTTTGTTAGATAAATTAAATATTATAGTACGACAATTAATTATGAAACATCTGCGGTTACTATGCGTAATGACATTGTAAATTAGTATTACAGCTGTTAGTTACAACTATCCACCACCAATAAAATTATGGCGTAGGTTTTGGTACAATCTGTTTTATAGGCACAATTAATTTACACAATACAGCCCCAAACCACAGAAAAACACTACACGTACATATAAAGGATTTACATCTAAGGGTACAGAACACAGATAACTAGACAAATGGAGTAATAATCGAATTGTTTTTAGATCTCTTTTTACGGAAATCAAACCTTCATTGTAAGCGCGTCATCGGTGCTTATCATACAGAATATACAACAAGTATTCTTAGAAAAGGCTTTGTCATCGGAGGGTTGTAATGTCCACTAACAAAGGTCTCTGCACAAATACAGTGGCTTTGGTTCTCTGTTTTAGTGCCTATTAGCACTCCATTTGCTCAATATCCATGCTTAAGTCTAACTAACAAACAAAGACCATTAAAATTACCGTCATGCCCCGCAATCCGGCCGATCCAATCGATCCATGTTGGTGCTGTGACGGACAAACGCACATTATCATGCAAAATGTCGAAATAAATTAAGCTAACTAACAAACTCTAACATGCACTATATAATAAATAATAAATCACGTGTGCTATACAAAAGTAAAATCTATGTCTCGGATTGTCTTAGTTTCAGCCAATATCAATAGGTGGCGTACTAACGACAAGTTGTTGTTTGGTCACATCATGTTATGGGAAAATACTATGTTCTGACTTCGCTATAGGTAGGTAGGTATAGATTTTTATAAATTATTGGGTGTTGGCTTAAACTACGGAGGACTGTAAGAGAACCGCATCCCTCTTCCCATCCCATCCTTTACAAATTCAGTGTCATTGACTTGTAGGACAAATGCATTGTAGACGTAGATTACTTTACTAAAAAACTTTAAAAAAATTACCTTCTTTCCCCGCAAGCCGATCAAGCCAATCGACCCGCGCTGGTGCTGTGATGGACAAACGCACATTATCATGCAAAATGTCGAAATAAATGACGGTAACTAATAATCTCTAACATGCAGAACAATAGGTAGTACCTACATACATCAACATGAGAGGTGTATGCTATGTAAAAGTGAATCTTGTAAAGAATAACTTTATTTTCTGTTAATAAAGAGAAAATAAATCAACATTTACGTTTTGCCAGTTGGGGGTAGTATCATCTATAATTCTAGATCCGTATCTAAGACCCATTTCAGAGCGAAGCCGGCCGTGTGCGCTGAAGACCGGTCGTAACATGCTTTTCCAGCGTTCCGTATTTGCATGCGCACTCTTGTTGTTTACAATATGGAAATGAGGCCGAGATTTATAAACGTAACTTAGAAATTACTGTTTGCTAAGCGATATTCCTCTCACTGTCGCACAGCTGTCAAATTGCAAGTTCAAGATAGATACAGGAACATGTCTAGGCCAAAACGAGGGCTAATTATAATTTATAGATCTGGGCCTTAAGGCCTACGCAGACCGGGACGGCATGGCAAGGGATCTAAATTTTTACTAATGGACATTCAAACGTATCGATATAGAAATACGACGTAAATTGCTATGCTTTAAAATGATGCCGTGGCATCGAAAGGGATTTCATTGCACGGCATTTAAAGACGCGCCACGGGCTCCCGCGGCGGGATGCCGTGGCGTGCTGCGGTAGACAACGGCATGCCAAGGATTCCGACTCTCGTTTTGACACACCGCGGAGTGAGGCAAAATCTTCTTCTATCCCTATTAGCCTGTGCACCTTCTTCGTCTGAAATAATCGATATCAACACCAAATCCCAATCTACCATTTTAAAACTGAGGCACATCAACACTCGATCAAACGCAACTGAAGACTAAAAGTGTATCGGGCAGCAGGAGCTGCCGAGGCGTGCTTTGTCATGCCGCAGCACGCCGTGGCAAGGCGCTGGAATGCCGTGGTATCTAAGCGGCTAATGTGCGCTGACTGACGGCAAAATCCCTTGCCATGCCGTCCCGGTCTGCGTAGGCCTATAGTGTACGCGCGGCCGGCACACGTCGCGTTCTGAACCCTGCTTAAGCCGTTAATGGCCGTCCCGTCAACCGGCGCACGCGAGTGCGACAATTGAACTTTTATACAAGTGTATGGATATCGAAACACGCGGTCGGCGCCGGTTGCGTGAGCCGGCTTTACTCTGAAATAGGCCTAAGATCTACGCCTAGAATTGTCTTAGTTTCTGTCGATGACACTAAATGGCGTTAATAGGAATCTATAATAAAATTGGTTGCTATCATTTAATGAGAAAATACTACTTACGTCGCTACAGCTATAGAAGTTTATAAATTATTAGCGAAAGTTGGCTTGACCTACGGAGGATTACCGAATAATCGCATCCCTCAGAATCCGTTCCAGATTCGCGTTGATTTGGAGTTAAAATATATAATAAAAGTTTCCGTATCTTTAAATTTTAATGGCAGTTACTTACTCAAAAGACTTAAAATTACCTGCAACTTCATCAAGCCATTCGTTTGTATAGACTGTCTTGTTCCTTGGTGCTGTGTCGTACAAACGAAGGGTATGTAAAAAATAAAGAAAGAAAGAATGTAAAAAGAAACAGAAAACAGACTTGTGACTTGGGATCATATTAAAGTTATCTATAAATCGTGTGAGGAGTGTATGCTATATAAGATTTAATTTGTTAATGTTATAAATCTGTTTCTCAATTAATGAATTGTTATGCACTTAATTTTTTTGTTTTATTCTTAAATCACCAAAAAATTTAATAGTTTTTAATTGTAAGTATCTTTTTGGCTTTGTAATATTGTATTACTATACTGTAACCATAACTGGTGCATGTTGTGTTATTGTTGCAGTTATAAACGAACTACACTTCTCATCAAAAAAATCGAAACACTTTCGTTTTTATTGTTTTTGTCCTAATTTTTTACAAAAGAGAATTAATTCCATGAAAAAAAAAACATTATTGTGTAGCTGGCAGTTTGGTCATTACAGTAAGAAGAAAAAAATCAAAATTCGAAATTAGAATTTCATTTGTTTATCCTATAAATGAAATTAATCACTGTTTTGAGACAAATGTGTATTTAGGGTTGGAGTACGTTTCTCGTTTAAAAACTAAAAATTAGCGCTTGTCTTTAAACTTTTTGTTTCTTATTTCATTTACTGTGACTTTGGGACGTCTGAAAAAACTTTTTTTTCTAAAACATATGGATACTTCGCCCGCAGAAGCCGCCCAAGTGGTGGCATTGCTGGATTCTGGACTTAGTCAGCGTGTTGTGGCTGCAAGACTGCATCTAAGCTTATCATCTGTTCATAGAGTCTACAAACGCTATCGGGAGACTGGTTCGTTCACGCGCCGTTCAGGATCTGGCAGGAATCGGGTCACTTCTGAGCGAGATGATCGATTTATTGTAACAACTTCTTTACGAAATCGACGCCTTAACGCTTTTCAACTGCAAAAAAATTATGCTGTATGGTAACGACGGAAGGAACAAGGTCTACAGAAGAGATGGAGAACGCTTTGCACAATGCTGCATTGAAGAAAAGGTCAGCTATGGTGGCGGTTCGTGGACGGTTTGGGGAGGAATCAGCGCCGACGGTAAGACAGAACTTGCCTTTGTGTCTGGGCCACGGCTGCCTGCACTAAACTCTCATCGGTACATCGAACAGTGTCTTGAACCTCATGTGATGCCCTATGCACATTTTATTGGCAACGACTTCATATTCATGCACGACAATGCTAGAGCTCACACCGCGGGCGTCGTACGAGATTGTCTTACCGAAGTCGGTATCTCCATTATGGTATGGCCAGCAAGAAGCCCGGACATGAATCCCATTGAACATCTATGGGATGAATTAAAGAGACGAATTCGAGCAAGAGATCCAGCCCCAGAAACACTTAGCCAGCTGCAAAATGCAATCCAAGAGGAATGGGATAATATACCACAACATGTGATCGTGACTCTCATCCGATCGATGAAGAACCGTATGGAAGCAGTAATAAGAGCTCGCGGAGGGAATACAAGTTATTAAATAAACGTTTCTTACATTTTTTTTTCATTTACGCGTGTTGTTTTACCCATTTCCTTCATATTCCATACAGGGTAAAAATTACTCATTATACAAAATACGAAACCTATGAAGACTTAATTTGAATTTAGAACAATAACATTAGGATTTAAAAACCTCATACTACTCACTATTAAATGACACTTTACATTTATTCCTAAATATACACATTTTTCTGATAATCCTTATCAAATCATAAACTGCGAGGAGTTTCGATTTTTTTGATGAGAAGTGTATTAAGCAAGTATAATTTTAAATGTTTTATGTAAACAATTGTTGGCTAACCTAAACAAATAAATAAATAAGATTTAAGACCTATCCAAAGAAAAGTATTAAAATTTACCTTAATTTTCGTCTCATTCTGGTATTATAAATGTAAATTATGATCGTTGCTGTTTCGGACAAACAACAGTATCAAATAAAACGTGAAAAAAAAAATTACTGACCTTAGGCGGTTAATTTATTGAAATAAATTTTGTTGGCGCATCAGAGACCGTTTTAAAGCTGACCAAAATATCAATAATCAACTAACAATTCAAATCATAGCCATTCAAATTACTGTATTTTATTTCTGTCAAAGCTAGTTCTAGCATTTTGAATCGGATATAGTCATTTTTATCCAATGTCAAAAGTGTTTTTAGATATATCATCATAATTTTAATAATGATTGTGCATAACGATCTCGGTCACAAAGAGGTTATTAGCCAGTGTGTGAACAGTGTACGCAGGTTCCTATCAAGCTTAGATAATGTCTAGCGACAACGTGTATGATAAAAGCGTGGTTATATTTAATTAAGGTTGCGAATTGGACAGATCAAGCCCTAAAAAATAACCACTCATGTCTCATCCACGCTGTATTTGGCCACACTACGGTGCCGTCCCACTATTGAACTTACGATATTATGATTGTTACATAATTATTGTTGCCATAAGACTGAGTGTAGATGCAGAAGAAAGTAATGGCCATTCATTGTTATAGCACTCTTGGGGAGAATCTTATTAGAATTTCATTCTAGTTTTCCGTTACGTCTGTACTCATTACCATTTGTATTGCATATACTAGCCGAAAGACAATCGCATCGGGAGATGCGATTCTACGAGGATTATTTTCCAAACCCATACACGAATAATATATCATGTTTTTGGCAGAATCTGCTTTAAAATTCTAAGATAAAGCTCAGTGTGCGCTACAGCTTCAAAAAATTTTATGACAGTTTCAATGGTAGGTTACTAATAATTGTGAAATAAATTTAATTTACACCAAAATAAAGTTGATATTAATTTAAGTGGAAAAATTATATATTGGAAACAAGGACAGTCTAGGCAACAAAGAAGGCAATAATTGTTGTAAATGAAAAAGAGTAGCATTTGTAGATCTCATTATACCCAATTTAAGCGGGATACTGTTTTTGAAACGGAGTAAAAAAGAAAGAACGAAGAATTTCGTGGTTTACCTATTCCTATCCGACCTCAAGGGATGCGATCCACAATTTGATTTCTGTAAAAGATTTCCTTATCGAAATATACCTAATAAAATGTATCCTGCATCAATTTCGTGTTCATCAGATTCTGATTTATTTATTGCGATGTTATCGTTAGAGTTATGTTAGTTACGTGGGTGACCCAGTGCAACATCGTGTGAAGCTATCGAAACAGCTGATATTTGATTTAACACCTAGGTACACCAAGCAAGCTCATGCAATTTGAAAGCATAAATAACACTCACCATCAGATAGATTATTGCCGTAGCTCTCGCTCTTCCTTTTTGTAGACGTAGGCTTCGCCATTTTCAACGGTTTCGCCTCCGCATCATCGTATTCAACTGGTGGTGCAACGATCGTGTTCCTTGAACCGCCATTAGTAGTCAACAATGCGACCATAAACCAAATCGCTGTCAGTATGAGCACAGCCTTCAATATCAACGTCCGCCTCCGTAGGAAAAACATGGTGTATTTCATTTCTCTTCACAACTTATTCCAAGATACAGACTGAATGAAATTCTACCTTTATTTGATTAACTCAATACATTTTTAGAAACTTGAATATGTTAGTCTTATTTTCATTAAGATCTAGGAAGTTTTAAATCAAAAAATCTTTAAGGAATTTGAGCAATAATGTTAACACTATCTATAATCACAAAAGGGTGACTAGCATAAATAATTAGATATGTCTTCGTGTTTTACGATTTCCACAAGATATGCTTCTTCGA
The DNA here is from genome assembly GCA_950022335.1 of Eurois occulta. NCBI lineage: Eukaryota > Metazoa > Arthropoda > Insecta > Lepidoptera > Noctuidae > Eurois > Eurois occulta. The sequence goes on along the minus strand of OX465492.1, from coordinate 6,923,828 downwards.
TATGACAGTTGCAGTGAGGAAAATTAACTTCACATGACTTTGGTGTCTCTATTGGCTATAACTTCGCCTCGGATTGTTTATGTTTGAAGAGTTTCTTTCTCGTTTTTTGTTTCATTTCCAAGCGCTCATTGAGCATGATTTATCGTCCATATTCTCCAGCACGAGTCCTGAGAACAAAATAGTTGCTTATCAATATCATAACACGCACACTCTATCAAGCTACATAAATAAAATCCACATAATTTTGATTGATGTTCTGCTTTAAGTATAGCTGTATTTATGGCACGCGATTTTTTCTCGCCAAATCCCCACCGGTGGCTACTGAAAAGGTAATTGTGTTGGAAGGGCCATTTTCAGAGGTTCTCCACCTCGGATACTATGATTAGAAAAAATCGGGCTTAGGTTGACGTCTTGTGGTAGATCGAAGGTTTATCGCACATGACAGAATGTTGTTAGTTGAATAGGTGGAAATAATCTATGAAAAGAAAGTTAAAAACAAAACAGATATAAATCGACCTCGGTCACAACACACTGGATAGCGTGCCACGTAAATTACCAGCAACTTCAATTGTATGGAATTAAATATTAAACTTGTATTGACGCCACGGGTTGGAAATTGGAAATTATTTTTCAAAGGGTCAGTTGATTTTGTGTTGTATAAAAACCACACGGTTAATATGCGGTTATGTTTTAACTTTGGCCAACTCAAATCTACTTTTAATGGTACTCAAAGAACTGTTGATGGTCCTGTAATTCTCTGGGAGAACGTAAACCTTAAATAGTGAAAGTTTCGCAGCCCTACGAAGAACTAAAGATGTACAATGGAGCCCTTTCCCAGAGTGGTATGAGGTGGTGGGTGGTAGTTTCCTCCACACGCCTGATGGATTGGTTCTGCTCCGTACATTATCGGGGCTAGCTGCCAGTGCCATTTTTCAAGTAGTCACTCTACTATTTTGTAGGCCAGAACGATAACACCCGGTGTCGCTTTTAGTGTTAAAAATTGCTTGGAATTACTCCTATGTCATAGGCCAATTTATTTTAAACAATTACAAGTTTATGAACCAATTTGTGTTTTTTTTATTGTAGCCGTATATGGCCGCAGCAATCTTTGTATTATTGTTGAATATTTTACATACATTTTAATGACTAAACTATGGCCAAGATCCTCAAATAAATAAAATTCAAACAGACTTCATACCTACTTAAGTAAAATTATTTTACAAATTTTATTACAGCCTTTTAGATTTGTTTACCTAGTTTTGAACGATTGTTGTTTCCATTTTTAATTTTGTGAGATTTATGCAGATTACCCTTGACGTTTTGGACATAGAATGTTGATATAATAATGTATCCGGCCTCTGTAGGGAGGTTTTGGTGAAATGAATTGTTAACTATGTTTTGTAGCTTTACATTGTAGACACAATTATGGAATAATGGTTGTAGACAACGAAATGATTCCTAGTCCGTGTTTACATCTTTTTGGGGCTGACTGTACATGCGCTGCTTGTTCTCAGATGACTTGAAAATTCTGAACTCAAAAACAATAATTTAGGAACACGTAGATGAGACTTGTTTCGTCCTATTAATATCATTAAGAGAGAAAACATCCCAATAAAAAATTCAATTGGCCTCTCTGAGTCAAGTAATGGAAATGAGTGTAAAGTATGGTTCCTTAGGTAATCTGACCTCAATTTCATTGCTGCACACACTTAACCCAAATTTTATTCAACTTATATCTTGAACTTTTTAATGACCAACGAGCTTTGCATCATATTAAAATGTTTATATACCTTGTAAAACTGTGATGGTCTTGCAAATCGGGACCGGTGTCGTATCTGTAACAATTACATACACAGTTAGAGCTTCAAGGTAAAGATGCGTCGGTGTCGATATATTTAAATGTCGAAACGAGCAATAAATTAGATAAAATCTTTACGGTCTCAAATTTAAACGTAAATAGCACTAAATGGCGAAATATCCGAACATCTGAGACGTCTGCTGTAATAAATTCGAGGGAACTCCTCCCGAGGGCTTATAGCAATTTAACCGAATTGGTATAAATTCAAAATATTCACCGAGATTATTATTTCATCCGTATTGGAAACGTATTTATATGAGGTAGGGAGATTGCTTTCTACAACTCTAAAATTAAATTAAAGAAAGTATAACGTATTTTCTAGAAGTAGGTACACGAAAAATCTACAGCGTAAATGCCCCATTCACGTAAAATCTTCATATAGATTTTAGTTGTTGATCGTAATAGCATCATCTGCCATGTTTTCAACAAAACCCATTCCTGATGTGAGTTGAGGTCCAGCTATTTATTTTACTGAACATAGTTAAACGTTCAACGTTGGAAACAACAAAATAATATTGATTTTATTAACCCATTAATCCTAACATCATCAAGAGTAATATAGGAAGCTTATATTTTCGCCTAGTCATTTCATTCACAGTCAAGTTTCTCAGAACCGAGAATAAGCGAATAACTTCAGGATGAGCACTTGGCCAGTTGACGAGAATCCGCTTTACATTTGGGGTGAGGCAAGCGGTCAGCTGATTGCAGTAAGCATAGTCGTTCGGGTGCGCCGCGTATTTTATACGGCGTATTCATACGCAATGCAGATCCGTATTACGAACTTGAGTTTCGGAAAAAAGACGCATTATGTTTCGGTAGCAGTTGCGCCAAATATTTGCGCATTACTATTTAGTTTACATGTTCATTTCTTTTTTTGCACTCTTAAATCTGTTTTAGTTTTGTGTTTTCAGTTGTCATAACGCTTAATTCTAACGACAAATTCCAAGCTCATCGTAAAATATGAACCCATTAATATAGATTAAGAAAAATTCAATGACGAATCAACATTTAATTAATAATACAATTTTCCGATTTAATGATTCAATGAAATAATCAAAATGTGATGTTTCTAAATATATATTAATAGGTTCATATTTTACGATGAGCTTGGAATTAGCCGTTAAAATTGAGCGTTATGACATCTGAAAACAAAAACTGAAACACATTTAAGAGTCACAAATTTATTCCAAGCATAAGTATAATCAGTCTACAACGTTCCCACTGCTGGGTCCACAGGCTTCCTCTCTGTGGGACGGTGTGGCCTATTATGCATGACAAGGGGTGTCGTGTGGGTTGACACCACTCTCCTCTCGTATTTAATAAAATCACACATTTAAAATGAATGTAAAACAAAACCTAACCATCGTTTGCTCAATTCAAACTATCAATTGAAACAAAGTATGCATTAATTAAAGTTATCATTCCGTGTGCGAAATGGAATTTGTAAAGCGCGCCGTCCACGTTTCCCTCAGTTGTTGGGATTGCATACCTAGAACAATTTTAATTAAATAGTTTAAGGCGATGTCACAATATAATAGTGCAGTGTTTCTAGTAAGCATTTAGATTATTTTGCTGGAGTTTCCGAGCCAGTTAGTTGTGTTTAGAGCCACAGAGTGAGCGGAAGACAAACTTTATAAACTTTATAAACAGGCCTGTAAAAGTTGTTCAACGTTATTGAACAATTTGCGTATCTGTAGGGCTAGGTTTACAAAACAAAACAAGGAATCTTTATTGAAACACACTGCAAAACAGTTTAAAACTTTCAATTTCAACATAACCATTCTATAATAATAATTGCTAAAGGTTGCAAAATAATTCAATAATCTTTTCACTTTAAACGCAACAAACGGTTTTTTGCGGGAGATAAACACGCTATCGATATCGGTCGAAGTAAAATACTCAAAGCTTTTTGATGTTGAAGATAAGTAAAATCAGGAAAAAAAAACAATTTCTAAAACTCAGAATTCAGAAACCGGCTGTGTATGAAATCACTATTGACTAATCCATCAACAAAATTCAATGAAACTTTAAAATTTTTCTATAATCGCACACTTTACTGGCCTCAAACGTTGCGTGCGCGCAACCGTGACCTAAGCGAACTCCGGTGGCTCCTCCTACGGGTCACGAGCCGATGTGCAACTACTAATTTACGTCATTACTTCATTCATCATTTTGTTGTGAATGCAGTCATTAAACGTTGTGACCGGGTTAGGGAAATTGAATTTAAGAAGTGCCGTTTTGGTATGGAATTCTGTGATGATAAGGGGTCACCTCATTTAGAGACGGTGGCTAAATGGGCAGGGGAATGAAAAGGATTATTGTTATTTTAGGTAAAAGTTTAAACATACTAGCAGATAGACCACCTGATAATAATCGGCAACCGGTAACTACCCGTGGATATTTGCAATACCAGCAGTATATTAGATTGTGCGTTCCAACAAAGACAAAGCTTTAATAGTGATCATTGTGTATTATCGGCCCTTTAGAAAAAACGACTACGAACGAGCTCTTTTACAGAGCCAGAAAACCAAGCTACTACTAGGTAGATATTTTAGTATATCGGACAGTAATAAAATTATTATGTTATGGAAATTCAACGTCAGGGTTGGTAGAGAGAAACCGTTGCTTTACTAATGAGAGCACGACCCATAAGGTAAATTAAAACAAAGAGGATCAGGGCAATGTATAGGTTAGGAAAACACTACGATAAGGTATTTGATAAAACAATAGACTTATAACGGTAAAATACGAAGCCAACTAGATGGCAATACCTAGCAGTAACAAGCATAATCTCATAATTAAAATATAAAAAAAACGAATATTCACCGACTCATTATTTTCGCAATCAATCGCTAGTAAATCGCGATTAATAGATATCTCCGTAATAAAGATCAGTCTTGATAATAATCCAATTACTTCCCGAAAGAGAAAGATATTAAAAATGTACCCACGTCAGAGGAGAAATCGGTAGAGATCTCGACTGAAACGAAGATAAAATGGCCTAATTTGGCAATCCCTCCCGAGGATTCATTTTCCTTTTTATCGAAGTCGATAGAACCCACTGAGTGACTGACGCCTTCCTAGTTAAAGTCAATTTCGAAATTCAGTTTCTGAAAATTCGAAAATTCAACGCTGCTTCATGAACGGGCAAAATAATTATGAGCTGTTATTTGAAGTACAGAAGCAGACAACAGAGAGGAAAGATTTTATTATGGTGCTCAGACCCGGTGAGATAGACTTTGGTGCAGTTTTCGTAACACACACGACATTTTGTTCCATCTTTACGAGGCATTAAAACTTTGGTGTCGTCTGGGCGCTCCTTACGAGAAAAGAAAATAAAATTATGACCGATAAAACTTAACGAAAAAACTTTTCGTAATAAACGAAACAGATATAAATAAGGTGTCTTTACAACAACCATAACAATGTTGATAGAAGTGCTGGTGACACGTATTTCAGTAGCAACTTTGGGGAAAATATTTTTGTCGGCGTCTTTTTTGTCCAAATTAATTTAGGAGTTCACTTTACTGAAACTTTCGTTAACTTACGTAACGTCTGCAAGATTTCTACGAATTGAAACTCCAGTGACAGTGAAAATAACATCATACGCAAAATGGTGCTACTTTTAGATTTGAATTGAAGAATGTCTCGGTGGTCTCGGTCGCAAGCGCGTTCAGCTGAGGTCCTGGGTTCGATTTCCGGGTCAGATAAGGAGTTATTGGATTATTCTATAGGATGCACCGCTGCTTAACCCTCCAGGAATTACAGATTATGATGTTTAGTTATTTCATTTGGATTTTTTTCCTTTCTGTCTGTTTTCTTTATCAGTTTGGACATTTCTAGACTGATAAAGAACATACATTTCATCAAACCAAGTTTTCTAAAACTGCATTCCTAAAATTCAAACAACACCTACCTATCGGAATGAAAACGTATAAGACAGTCATCAAAGTAAGCACGTAGTAAGATTGCATGCGCGTCGCACAATGTGGACGAACACCGGTCAGGGGTCACCGAACTCCCCCCGCGCTAATCCTCCCACACCCCGCACTCCCTAAGAGTCCTGCTAATGACATTTGCGAGGTTTTAAAGGTATACATACCATCACGCCCCGCGTTTGCGATTGAGTGCCTTTTTCTTTCTATTACTGCATACGGCATGTACAGTGAAATTCTGTTCAAAATTTGATTTTATTCCTGCAATACCGTTCTACCTTTCTATTAACAACATAGGAAGGTTTGGAACTTAGATATTTTTAGGATCCACAAAAAATAAAGAATTTTCGGATATGTACATTTATACCGTTCCACACAAAACTGGAAGTCATAGAGAGAGGTATTTTCCGAGCAGTGGGATGACACAGGTTAACAATTAAAAAAAATAGGTAGCTTCATAAAAATCTTAAATTAAACTCAAAAAAAAACAAAATAAGATTTTAAGTGGGTGCGAGGATCTTTTCAAAATAAACAGTAGGTAGGTGAATCACTAAAACACAATATAAAACATGTACAATTAATAACAGACTACATAACATCGTTAAGTGCTTATTATTATTATACTTTGTCATTTACGTGTAATTACTTTCCACTAACATTAATTACTGAATGATCATTAATAAAATTGTCAAGTACATCATCTATACGACAAAACGTAATTATTATCTACCGTAATAACTTTATATTCGAAGTACTTTTTTGAAGTTCTGGGTTGGGCATTGACAATTGGACAGTTTCATAACATTTTTCTGTAAAATTTTCATATAGCTACTCGGTTTTTGAAATTGTCGACTAATGGAAATTCAAATCAAAATGACCTGAAACCAAAGACATTAAAATATTAACGAGCGATAGACGGGACAAGACAAAGACCACTACTTGTTACTACTTGGTAATAAGTCGTTCTGTCTAATGTCATACGCTCGCTTGTCAGGAAGCATTCGTGAGTCAAAATCGAAAATGTTCGGGATCAAAGTTTTTGTATGAAAAGATTCCCAATGTCCGCCCTATAAGTATTTTAAATCTCTTTGCCTGAAACATAATTTAGATATACAAAGTTCAAAGGCCTATGAAAAGGCAAATGATGCCTTTTTTTTTGGTGGGTGGGAAATCATCAAATGACCCCCCCCGCTCTGGGCGGAGCGGAAGGGAGTGTCAGACTCTTACTGACTAAAAACCACCCATGTTCCTTCATTGGCCCTTTATGTTCTAGGGCCGCGGTATCTCTTTCGAACAGTCCCGCAGCCCTGGCAGGCACCGGCCCTTGCGGGCCCCTCCCGTTTGCTGACAACTCTTTGAGGCGCGCGTGGAACACGAACGCGCCGCCGGCCTGCCCGTCGTCATACGACGGACACAGGTCCACAGGCCCGCGTCTACGGTGGCCGAGAGCCATCACGGCGGCGTGGCCCCCGACGCCCGGTGCTTCTCCTCCCGCGGCGGCTGGGACGTGAGGCTCTCTCCCTCTCACGTTCCGCCGCCTCCTTCGCTAGCATGACTGCTTCGCGGAAGGAGGCGAAAGGCAAATGATGCCTTCAGCGACGATATTTTGAAAATAGAATTCAAAGTAAGGCAAAATAAAAATATAGGCTACATAGATGTCTTAAATACAAATGGAGGAACCAACTACATATTTTGGTAACTTACTTAAGTATATAAAAATACCTGAAAATGTATATTGAACTGGCCTTATGATAAGACAATGATGCCTCAAGTTTTGTCAATAAGACGATACTTTCGACAGTGGAAAATTCCATTACAAAATAATCATCGAAAATCGATTAATTCGCAATTGAAATGCGTTCCTTTTAATTTGGTTGTCTCTCTCATTTCGATAATGAATAGACGTTACATTTCTCCATCAGTCGTTTTAATTTAATGAAGTATAAATTCATTACTAAGATTATGCCATTTTAGTTATATAGAAGCCGGATTAATAAAATTAAAATAAGTCTTCAGTGGTTTTTTGAATTTAATAAAATTCAAGATAGTGTTGTTATGATCGTTTATTAATCAGCACTTTTTAACAAAATCTTCTTGAGATCCTTAAATGACAATATTCATTAAGAAAATTTTAAAGCTTAAAAACCAACAGCTCAAGATAGTGTTAATATTTTAATAATTACTGCAACAGTCATTAATTAAATCATGTATACAACAATTCTACTGCCAGTAAAAACGCAAAGAAGCGTAAAAAGGCGTGAGAGTAATGGTCTCATAAGTTCTCGGTAACAAGAATTATGACATACTGGTTATATGATTCACTCTTTTTAAAGCAAGAATTATAAAGATTAATAGATGGATCATTGAAAATATTATGTATGCTACCCATCTAAAAGAATAAGCTTCCCACTTGCACTATATAGGTGAGTCCTGTTTGTTGGGTGAAAAAGTCAAATCTCCAAAGAAAACTTTTTGAAGACAAATAACATACTTAGAACAAAAGTAACTACCTACTTACGAAGAACAGGATTTCCCAAGGACCAAACTGCGAATAGGTGAAAAACTGCCATTTTCATTTAAAAGATTTTAGCCAAAATCAACCAGTTCCAACAAAACGTTTTAAGCAAACGAGATTAAGAAACAAAGAGTACTTTATCAGCTGTACTAATGCCTGGCTACACAAAACATTAACCTAGAAGTTTTACACTTCATGCGTCTTAACAAAGTGGCACTTCTAGGGAGCAGACAGAGGTATAAAAGAAACAAAGTTGGAGCTTTTATCAGGACAAATAGTTCACAATGTTTCTAGTGTGTTTTCGTTATTTAGACATGGTGGATTAGGTCCTAGTGTTTCACTAAAATGTATACTTATCTTGACGTTGTGAACACTTATTAAATGTTGAGTCTAGTGTAACTTTGTGATGTTTATTCATTTTGGAAAGTTTGGGATTTAGTTTTTTTTTTTTTTCATAAAATAGTTTTGTTTTTATTTTGATGGATGGAACTTAGATGATCTACGGGCAGTTTTTTAATACAATTGTTGAATTACATTTTTTATTCTTCTACAGGTCATCGATAAAAGCAGCCAGTTAAACTAAATTAATTCCAAAATGTAAAAGGTAAAGAGGCAACTGGCATGTTCTAGAATTAAAAATCCAACACAAGTGATCTCGACCAACCTGCACTGCGGCCCGCGTGGTGGAAAACGGCACGCTCTGTCTCTTAGACAGGAGGCCTGTTGGCCAACAGTGGTAACGTTATAGGCTGATCATCATCTGCCTGACTTTTCCCAACTATGTTGGAGTCGGCTTCCAGTTTAACAGGATGCAGCTGAATACCAGTATTATATTATTACATGTATTTTACGGAGTGCCTGCCTATCTGCCCACCACAACCCAGTTAGTTCTAGTTAGTACGATACCCCTTGGCAGGACTGGATGTCAAACTTTCGGGCCACTGACTACCTGTAACGTCTGTCAAAAATCTACAAATGAAAGCTAGGACCAACGGCTTAACGTGCATTCCTAGGCAAGGAGGAAATTCACTATGCAATGGGTGGCTCATCCACGGACCAACCTAGACAAGCGCGACTTAACCCGAAAATAGGCTCGAGTGGCTGTTATGATTTAGCCATGAGACCCTCTCCTTACAAACTTTTTACTTCAAATATATTGCGTTATAGATGAGTACCAAACATTGAAAACAGTAACATCGTTGGTGCTTTCGCACGCAGAACGATCACGAGCCTATACTTTCAATAAACTATTGACGTTTTACTGCTGCCACCAATATTCCCCACACGTAACACAAGAACGATATGCGTACATTTAGCCTTAAAATATTCATATTGCTTTATCCCTACGTGAGAACGTTGTCAGTTGTTTCTTTTTGTTTTTACTTTTGTTGTTAGTCATTCATTATGTCACTTGCAAAACTTATAACTTTGCAAAATACGCGCACGGACGTGGAGTTGCGGACACCAGCCCGTAATACAATACTAATAATTTATAATTTCTACTGCTAAGCACCATTGTTTCCCCTCAAAAAGTTTTAAATAAAATTAATAGCTCATGCATAAGACACTTTTTGCAACGTGCCTGAAAACCTCTATGCAGGTTTTGTTGCAAGTTATGAGAGGTAGGAATCGCTATTTAATTTCCATAAGATGGATCTGCAGGGTGTTTACCAAACCTTTTAATCCACTAGATGTTTTATACTGTTAATGTTAGCCTGGTTAGTTATTCGATTGTATCATTTACCTACAGATACAAGACCAAACAAAAACATTTCATAATTACACATAATATTGATCGCTATTTTTAATATTAGTAAATTATTATTTTAAATGAGTTAATTGCATTGTACCTATTCGTGAATTTAAATTATGAATTGATCATTAGTATTTTTATGTTATTTCTAATTACGAAATGTGTACTTGCATGCTATAAGTCAAGATGTGAATTCTAAATATTTGTACGGCTGAAATGCCGAATAAAGTGAAACACATAGATCTTAAGAATTTATGTTGCTACCTATATTCTTGCAAATAAATGTATCCTTCATTCATTCATTCCAGTGTCATCCCCACTGCTGGGCAAGGGCCAGCCCCCTGACCTCCGATTCTTTCGATTTTTTTGAAACATAAAGAAAAACAATTATTTCATCTCTTCGCTACTAAAGTTTTCTTACCAGTATAAATCGCTCAAAAAAATATATCGTAAATATTTCGTATGTCCCAGTAACTTTGTTTTCTGAATTTAAAAAAAAAAGGAACCGAAAACCTCGAAATTCGACAATAATTTCGAGCACGTGCATATTTATAGCACCATAATCCACGAGATAAACACACACGGTGTATGAACGAGTATCATTACCAACTTTTACCCACCCGGGTACTGTAAATTTACACTGCGAATAAAGTTCTCATTGTTTACCGAAAAGCGTGCGAATTTGTAAAAGTTCAAACGATAACCGACTACTTCATTTTTGGAGGGAAAATTAATGAATAAAGTATTAAGTTCTAACAGGTTATTTACCCCGTATTTTAATGAAGGATTATTAATTTGTATTGTAGTCGTTCCTCTGCTATTAATTTAAACGTTTTTAGGGCTCCGTACTTCAAAAGAAAAAAACGGAACCCATAGAGGATCACTCGCGTGTCTGTCTGTCAGTCCGTCTGTCATAGCCAATTTATTCCGAAAGTACTAGACCGATTGACTTGAAATTAGGTCCACATATGTAAATCGGTGACCCTAATACGGACGTGTAACGTAAATGAATGAATTTTAAACATGAGCACTTTTGGGAGTAAATTAGAAAATGAAAAAAGTAGTTTTGCAAACTATGTCGTGTTACACATCAAATAAAAGGACTCATTGTGAGCATTTCAAATATATTTTTTTTATAATTTTAAAATAAAATAAATAGTTTTGAAGTTATTTAAGAAAATGGACGAAAATTTACCTCCGAAACTACAGGGCCGAAAATTTTGAAAAAAAATACAAAAAATATTCTCTCCCTCTAAATTACAGGAAAACCTATAAGAAATCTTAGATTTAAAACAACTTACGGAATTTAGACAATTTACGTACGGAACCCTCTCCACAGGAGTCGACTCGCACTTGTCCGGTTTTTTTAAAAGCAGCATAATTGAAAATGGATTTTAGTTCTGTTGTCCCCATATTTAAAAAATATCAAAGACAGGTTTTATGTAGAAAGCTTTTATGACATATTATTATGAGACAATGTTTCTACTAAAAGTGAGCTATTGTGTGACAATAACTCGGTTAGATACTGCATTTTTATTTTTTATTTTATTGACTATAGTTAGATCTCCGGAAAATATCTGCTTATTAGAAGAGCAAATTGATATTATTATTAATTTACTCTTCTTATAAAGCAGTCATTTCTGGTCTAATAGCTTAGTAAGCAAAGCAAACTAAGTAAAAAATACGAAAATAAAGTGCCACCAGATTCACACAACAGTAGAAGGAAAACCATAAACTACCAACGCATTCAGAACTAAAACGGCCGAGAATCGAAGCAGTTTCGTATTTATTCGAATGCTATACATTATTATGAGAACATCCCTATTTAAAGCACGTTCTGAAGTCACGCATTTCCCAACGCCACGTGTTTAATGCATTCGCTATAAAGGTGACTCCGTACTCTGCCCCCGACAACACTTAAATTACTTTTCTCTTCAGCGATTTTATTTGTTCTCCGTCAGGATTTAGATGGGAAAATGTACGAAACAAAAACTAATAGATGCTTTTGTTCCTTATATTTTTTGTGCCAGCACTAGTTTTCTTGGGTCCAATGATTTACGAGAAGATTTTTGTTATTACGTTTCGCACGGTAATGTTTGAAGTTTTTAGTACTCCTCATTTTTGTTATGTGTTTGCTTAAAGGCTTTTTGTGTATTAAAATCTGAGGAGTTACAGGTTTTATGGTACTTTTTCAATTCAAACTTATTTTTTTACGGGTATTTATGATGATTTCTTTGACTGTCCTTGGGTTCAAATTGTCATTTGAGAGAAAACAATCTATACTGCACAGCAAATTATTCGAGATTACAAATATATACTTGAATGCAAAGGGGTCACATAAAACGTTTTACTTCTAGAACAAAATTTCAGTGAAGGTGCTATCGAGGACTTACAAGATTAAGCAAAATAGAAGAGACTTGGTTATAGGGTTTTGGCTTTGAACAAGTATAAGTTTACGAACAAGTAAAGCCTTTTCATGGTGACAAAGAACGATGTTTTGAATAATATATTTTTCAACAGGGTCACTCCTTTTACTTCTTTACTGGCTTACTGGCTAGTTTGACCTGACCACCTCTAATATTTTACAACAATGATGAAATTGACAGCGCTGAAAGCTGTTCAAATGTGCTGACCCTAAGGCCCGGACTCCACCAAAGCGGAGACGAGACGAGTGGAGAGGAGATGTGTTGTAAACCACCAAAAGAGTTTAGTTATTTAAACTCAACTCCGCTAAGCTTTAGTAGAAACGGTTGAGCAGAACGAAGAGAAGATGTCTCATGTTAGTTTAGGAGAGCCTGCGGATTCGGCAGCAACGCATAGCGGAGACGAGAAGAGACGTAAGCGGCGTGCGGTGAACGGTGTGCGGCGATCACTAAACTGGGCCCGAACCGTGCACCTTTTTGTCGACGTTTCATAAGTGCCCATGTAGGCCTATGTGAAATAAAAATATTTTGATTTTGATTTTGGGCGTGAGTAACCTGTAGACACAACTGTACTCTGGTCTAGCCAGTACGCATCTCAGCACAGTTTCGGTGGACACACCCTAGCTCCTAAGCATCTCCTCTTTGCTTCACATATCTCCGCACGTCTCCGCTTTGGTGGACTCCGGGTCTAAGACGTTCAAAAATAGACCTTTTTTACAAAGCTTAGCGTAATACTACCTACCTATCTTTAACAACATTCCCTATTAAGCTAACACAAAAGTGGTTCTCTTGTGAAGCCGTAACAGTTCCCAACTCAACACTTAGACCGGGAGCTAGGCACTTTTAATTAAACAATACACAACAGTAATAATTTTTCACGACAGCATTAAGTTGATTGTGAATATAGGCATTTACAGGGTGTTTGGTAGAAATACCGACACAGTTTTTGAGGAATTGGGGGCATTTGTTAGAATTTCTGGGCTAGCAAATGACATCGCAAATTATTATTTTTATCCACATATTTTTTAAATAAATTTTAAACTTAAAAACATTCATACCTATTTACATAATTTTAAGATTTCGGAAGCAGATACATTATTATAATTACAATCGTAATACGTACGTAGACATAGTTATGTGAGAATTAGAGTATGACTCCCTTATCCCAGATATGATCATTGATATAGATACTTGGTCCTTGTACTAAACACCTTGTCACCATCGTTTTCCTGGCCTTATCCCAATTTATATGGGGTCGGCGCAGCATGTCTTCTTCTTCCACACTTCTCTATTAGTCGTCATCTAATGACTCACCTCCTTTCTAGCCATATCATCTTTTTACCAAAACAACCTTATCATCCACCTGCCGCCTTTTCCCAACTATGTTGGGGTCGGCTTCCAGTCTGACCGAATGAAGCTGAATCCCAGTATTTTCCACGGAGCGACTACCGATCTGACCTCCACAACCCAGTAACTGGGTGAATGTAAACAAATCAACCTGTATAGGCAAACTGTTATATATTTTTTTATTTTATTTTACACGAGTAATGAGTCGTTGTCTCTCGGCGGGACGTGTGTCCCTGGTAACGGTTGTGTTCATTAATTGAAACAGTATCTGCGGTTAATATTGCGCCGGGTCGGCTGTCGTAACGAACGCCCTTGGCATTATTATGCGTGCAAGTACGAAAATGGACCGCGTGCCAGCTTCGTGCAATGCTGGGGACTTATTTGGTATAGTCGAGGTGATATTTGCTTTTCTACCCTAAGGTTTGGAATGTCACTTGCACATTGTAAAACAAAACATAATAAAATCGTATATTTGTCTAGATTATCATTAACACTAGAAACGGGATATTTACCATTTCCACTGTTTGTTTTGAGTTCCCGATATTTCGGCGCTGTTGCAAGCACCATGATCTTCGTGGTGCGCATGGTTTGTCTAGATGACAGTTCGTGAAGCTTTAGGGTGAATTTCATTATTGAAATTGACCGCGATCACTTTATCTAAACTGCGTTCAAGAACTGTTATCATCATAGCTGTGAAATGTCGATCCTGGCACTTAATTCTTGGATGAACTTCGCTGTTAGTGTAGTTTACATATCTTGGGAATAGTTATCAGAAGTGGTAACGTAATTACAAGGCCGAACATACATACATATTCTGAAATGGGACAGTCTGGTCTATGCTCAAGTTTCAAAACAACACAAAAAATATGTCCGATTATCGGATATTATCATGAAGTTGTTGATGTTTTTGTTTTTATACGTAACATACGAATTTTGTTTATCATGAATATTGTTATAACGTTTCCAGGAAAATTCCTCCACGGAAATTAACGTGTTCGCAAATAAATAAGGTTTTGTTTTTCAAAATAATTATTCCATACTTTCCTATGAATGTAGTAATGGTAATGAACACATATGGAAGCGCCATTATCGTACCTACTTGTATCTGTATCAAATAATTAAGAAGATTACTTTGTTTATTCAAATATTTTCCTGAAATCGCTTTTTCCCGGAAATGGTAACCTTCATGATTATTTTGTATATTATTTTTGATTTTTATTTTGCTACCATTTTCAAAACAAATACTGCAGAGCATGAGATTTTGGGTTCGATTCGTGGGTGTTATTGGGTTTTTCCATTAGGAATTCTAAGTAGCAGCCTGGAGTCAGGATTTGTGCCCGGTTGATGGCAAAAGGTTCCCCCTATGATATGAGACTGCAACACAACTTCCCAAAAATGTGAGTGTACTTTAGGTACAACTCTACTTAATCCTTCAGAAATTTATGGCGTGATGTTATGTTACGTGTTTCAATATTTTCAACAAAATTTTGCCGGGCAATTCACTGCTTTATCAAAGGATAAACAAGTCCCACCTACGTGCTGTAAATTGTCGTGAAATCCTGAATATAACATTACTAATATGAACAGTTTCATTATAAAGTTACAGCTGCGAATAACAGCTTTATTTGTGCTTCTAACAGTAATAAGCTACTATGTTATTTTACTGAGCGTCGGATTTAACTGAATTTACTTTTGGAATCAAAGAAATGTGGCTCTGTGGGAACAAGTATACATAAGTGTAATGACTAAAACCCGACTAGGTTAGTACCTATCTATCGCGTTAAAAAGTATGAAACGAGAGCATCACTTTAGCAATAAGTTTAAAAAAAATAGTTATATTTTGAAATGTGCTAAAATTAGCCCTTTCATTTGATATCCAACACGGCGCCTTACAAACATTGTTTGTTTTTCATAAATTTCTGACTTTATGTCCTCTAGAGGGTACCATATTTTGACGTGACGTAGCCTAGATGCCAGAAGAATATATTAGAAGGCATGCAGAAACAAATGAATATGCATATTATAAAGGTTGTAATAACCCTCCACCGCAGCCCGTAAAAATAGGCTGCGTTGAGGTGCCTTGGGTGATTGGTTGGTTGGTGGTGCCCTGTGCCTAATACCTGGGTTCTAAGAAAATAAAGTTGAGAACTAGTCGAACTCTACTGTAGCATTACTTTATTTAGGTAATTCCGTCATTTTTTTTTTTTTAATTTAAATTTAAAGGAATCAATCACCTTAAGTTGTGCTAAAATAGTGTTTGACAAGTTCTCAATTTCATAATATACTTTATTTAGAAACTGTGAGGCTGATTTTGTTTGGGAAACAATGAGTAACTTTGTACCATACATGGATTTGTGTACCTAGCTTTACATTGAGTTTATATTGGGGATGTCCTACAAATTTAAGACTTCAAGCTTCTGAACCACACTGATTCGAAGCGACATCGTGGCGTGTGAGCTCCTGAATAATGGTCTCAGTCGGGTAGAAAACAGTCAGGGATATAAAATACAATTTGCACTATAAACCTGTATTATTATGTCCTTAATTGTATGTATAAAAATACCTTGAAGAACCGACGTTTGACAGCTGTTGCAAAAGCAGCATAATTATCATTGTTCTCGACTTCATTCATCATTATAAACGGTTTTACAAATTAATATCCCATTTTAAAACTATCAAGTCGTGCAGCTCATCGACTATGCGCGCCATTGTAACCTATTTGCCTCAATTAGCGCCGACACCTAACACGGCATTGTAAGCAGATTACCTACATTGTGTGTTTTCTTTTTCCGTTTTAATTTTCAAACTAATGTTTATTACCTCGTTAAGTCTCTAACAAAAAACAAACACTTCATGAAAACTCAACTGAGCACTCTTTTGTAAATAAAGCTGATTGCATAGTTCGCGTATGTGTATGGAGTATGGACATCAGTCAACAATGTACAAAACTCTTTGTCGCAAATGACGCTGTGCGGTTCGACGGTTTAATGTGACCACAACTTTACCGCAACGAATTGCCACCGGAGGAGGGCTGGCAGAAGCTTAATTGAGCTGTATTGCACCAGCGATACAGGGCTGCCTCTAAATAGCGCAGTTAAACGTTTAACAGGGACACTTTATTCCGGGTTTTTCGTTGCTAATAGCGTTCTAGTATTAAACTTTGAAATAAAATTCAGTGTTCTGGGAAATTGAACGCGCTTAGCGGACATTTTTTCTTCGCTTGGAGGGTTATAACAGTTTCCACGTAACGACATAATAAAATTTTAAACTAGGTATTTAGCTTGCTTGTTAGTACATATTTGAGTTTTATTTATTTGCTTGTTAATTATCCATTTGCGCATACCAGTCACACTTTACGCCATTTTTATTATAAACTGTTTTTAATAAGCTGGTAATAAATGTCCGAATTTCACACCTATTTAGATGATTGCAAAAGTAACTCGCATTCGAGTTAATATGAGCACAGCCATTCAACACAAATCTCATTTACCAAAATAAGTAAAGATTACGACCGTAAGCGTTCTCTCAAAATTTTTCCTTCAAATATCGAATAAACCTCTTTATTTACGATCAACGTTATGAGAATCTCATACTAACACCAAAATGGTTATTAAAACTCAGTAATATATTCTATTTATGAAAACGGTCACATGTCACTTGTATAAAATAGAATGTAGCGAATAAGCAACAGGAACAAAATTTACAGCCGCGGCCGCAAAAATTTATATCCTGCGTTTAATATTTTACACTGCAATGAATAGATACCGACCTTCAAGCCAAAAGATGAGCAGCTAGGTGTGGAAGATGATATTTTAACTCGATTACAACGCAGCCTAAACATAATATTTTGTAAGCGTTTTTGGTTAAACCGATCTGGGAGGGTTGCTTCGTTCGATGAGATTTAATAAGATAAGGAGCTGATGAGAAAAAAATAATGAATTTGCTTAAAGTTCTGATTGGTATTGTATGGGGAGAATTTGACGTGAATACTACCGGTACCTAAAAATATTATAGGTAATTATGTCTGTGTATACCGCTTTCAATTCAATACGCAAAGAGCTTTGCTAGTATTTACGTGTGTAATAATAACGAATAAACTTATAAAACAACTGGTTTCATTAACGCGAAAAACACTCTTTTTTCTCAAATGCTCATTGTTTTTGTCAAGATATACCGACCATTTATATTTTTCCTTAAATATTAAGACAAAAAAAGAATAAAAACAGTTCCACGAAAATTACTTTAGGAATCCTTGTTTTAAAAGTAAATACTTAGTCGTCTTTACAGTAAAACAGTTCTTTGTCTTTTGCTACACCATTAACTTAAAATAAACAAACACCAGCATATGATCAATATACCACTAAAGACTTCCTGCTACCATTGAGACAGCCATTCGAAGCAGCACCCATCACACAGGTCGTGATGTGGTGCGCTCGTGACGCACGCACCCGGTGCGCGGCAGCCAAGGTCACGGATCGTCAGACACGGCACACGAGGCCAATGCTTCGCTAAACCACAGAGTAACTACTTGCAGTGACTCATCGATCATACATTTGTCAGGATTGCTTTTTAAAACATGCACGCTATACTTTTTCCACTCGATTGTGCTCAATGACACATAGGTATGAGTGTGAAAGAGTTCTATGTCCAGCAGTAAAATGCGATAGACGGCGTTAACACGTATTAGCACTGCATCGGATTACCACTTCAACTCGAGCCATTCACTCTTACTCGTATAAGTTATCTATTATACATATTTAAAACGCGAAAGTTTGAATGGAAGGATGGATGTTTGTGACTCAATCACGCCAGAACGGCTGAACGGATCTGGATGAAATTTGGAACAAAGATAGCTTATAGTCTGGAAAAGCACACAAGTTACTTTTTTTGTCAAATTTACACACCAAAATTTCCACGCGAACGAAATCGTGGGCAACAGCTAGTACACTTATATGTAGACACTTATGAGCATTGTATCAGCATCGTCTCAGATCGGGATCAGCTATTAAAAGTAAGGTGAGGATGCACTGCGTGCTCACTGTTAAGTGATGATTAAAAAGAAAAGCTCCGAAATAATGAGATCGCTTTTGAAACATCTAACAAATCAATCAGATAATATCTGCGAGTGATGAGCAAACCCATAGGTTTCACGGCTTTCTCCCTCAAGTACTTGACAATTGCAAACACTGAAAATAATTTCTAACAAAGCACAGTGATGACAGGTGGACTAAGGCTGTCACCGAATGGCGTCCAAGAACGGGGAAAAGAAATGTGGGTCGTCCGGCGGCGAGATGGGCAGATGACATAGTTGCCATCGGGGGAAAAACCTGGATGAGGCTGGCACAGGAACGTGGAGATTGGCAGAGGAAAAGAGAGGCATATACTCAGCAGTGGGTGAATTCAGGCTGTGGATGATGATGATGATGATGAAAATAATTTCGATCTGTATTCATTATGACAGTTTACGCCTCGGTAAGCTCAGGCGTTCTTTACTCAAACCTCGCACGATTGTTCTAGTAAAACGCTCAGATTAACTGTCTATGAGGAGTTCATATAAAGTAGACTGTGGCACGACTATGCACATGTATTTAAATAAATATAAATGTATAAACATGTGATTAAGTGATCTCACTTCATCTGCTAGGGCTTTTATACAGTGTGATGTCATTATGACATTATAAGTAAGTAAAAGGATGTTGCTGTATCCTTTTGATGTAATTACAACTGAATTTAAACGAATCCTAGTGGAAGAGGGTGTTTTAATTGTCAGTTAGTATGAGGTGCTCCTCGTTGGTTCTAGTGGTTGCAACCCCTACTGTACCTCGATTCCCAGGTAGGGCAAAGTGTCATTAGGTTTTTACATCAGGCAATTCTCATTAGCACTCCATTTAAGTCTAGATTCGTGCCCGGTTGATGCCAATAGGCTCGATTCCTATTACATAAATGAGGGTTTACTATTAGGTACACTTCTGCCTAACCCTTTGGGTATTACAGGCGTATGTTATACGAAATGATCTAATCCAAGTCTGCAATCTTGTGACCTCGGTAGCTTATGTTCTCCTTAGTCCTCTAAGCATCCTTTTGATATAATCGCCTAAAACGCCAGATAAACCCAGCGCTAACATCATCTCGGTATTCATTGAATGAAACCCAAGTTGAAATAATAATATGCCTTTAATAACAGCCTTCGATAGTTTGAACTATGAATGTGGATGGGTATAAGAGTAGTGGAAGACCAAAGAAACGATGAATGGAAGTAAGATATGGCACGAAAGGAGGTGTCTGATGAGATGACAAGCAATGGAAGAAGACATGCTGCGCCAACCCGAAATAAATTAGGATAAGGGCAGGAGAATGATGCTGAATGCCTTCGATAGACAGAATTGATCTCTAGTCCGATCAAATCGGCTATGGCCTATGTGTGCTGATCTCTGATTGGGTGCTCTCTGGTTAAAATCTTAAAGCACATAATAGAAGCGATTTCCGCAAAACAATTATATCTTTTAATAACCTGTGATCACAGGCGTGAAGGTTACCTTAGGAAAATTACTTTAAACTTGATTGGATGAGTCATGTGTAATTACAAGATAACTATATTATACCGCATGACTTCTGCGAATAATTTAAAGAGTACCGAAAACTCTTGGTATCTCTAGTAATCTACCCATTACCAAATTGAATCCGTTTGAAAACAATACGTGAAGATTATAATTAGGTTTTAGATTAATTTAGTCTGATTGCCAGTAAAATTTGTACAGTTTAGACGGCGGTAATTGACACATACAAGGTCTTACACTAATGCCTTGTCTAACACAATAGGTGAAACGTAAGGTGGCGCTTAATTTGAGTGAAAACGAACAATAAAGATCAAAGACATTACTAATAAAGTAAACAAAAGAAATCATAACTTACGACCGTACCGATTCAAATAAAGAATGCTACGACTGAATAATGGTTACCTGCATTTTAAAGTAACATCCTGCTACTAACAATTTGTTTGATAAACTTACAAACAATGACTAAAGTACCCTAAATAGCACTTCCGTGTTCTAAAGCATCTCCGAGCACAACTACAACTCCACAACAAAAGCAAATCTTAGAGCGAGCTTTAAATAACTATACCCAGAAGACAGATTACATCACATTTTAAAACTTGCTTAGTATTTTTTGAAAATAAAACTAGTTTTATGCAAGTCTGCTTCTACAGTATGATGCAGTTATCCCTGTTGTAACTATTCGATATAAAACCGTGATTCTCAAAGCATGTATGAGATGTTTTAGAATTAGCTCTTTAGAAAAAAACATTTTTGTAGGCAACCATGGTAGTCTTCACTTCAGCAAAAGTAATTTCTACTGAAAATCACAACCTTTGTTCGAGTTATTGTTCAATCCAAACATAATAAAGAAAATCACTATTTTATAGACAAACAACTCAAGAAGTGTAATGGCCGAGTTTCAGATAAACAAATAGAAACATCTGATACAATAAATAGGACCCAAAACGAGGAAACAAATGATACCCATGAAGCTACCACAAATAACTCTACTATGATTTACGACGGTACTGAATCCCGGTAGGAGTACCTAAAACTTTGTATCTCAGCACAATGATATACAGACATCTATCACGATACTATGACGACTGTATCAAGTTAAATGTAGATAGTTATGTAGCCACTAGTGAGAATAGTACCCCAGGGAGCAATACTCGGTCCAAAATGACAATTGTGTAGTCGATTTTTTGTATAAAAACAAGCAATAAATATCGCTTGTCCGTATCCATTGACGGTTTTATATTCATTGCGGATGTGATTAAACGTTCCGTTGACAAATTGGCTTTATAAATTTATATCACAAATTAGTATACGAATCACAATTTGAGAATCAGTAACGTTTAAATTTCGTTTTGTTTGCAGATTCAAAAGGAGATCGCCAGAAATCCATACATCGTTGGGCCAAATATGAACAGTAATCATTTATGTATTATTTAATAGATAAAACACAAACATATTCATATCAGAAAGATTTTTTTTTAAATTCTATGGGAATTAGGAAGAAAATAAGTTTTTGGGTCACTAGGTTAGGTTATGCGGCAGATGGTAAGAATTGTACCTATAAAACGCCAAAATATATTGTAAATACCATAATCAAATAAACACATTGATTTAATTGTTTGTAAACATATTTATGTTACTATTAGCATATTATTGCATAGCACAAAAAAGGAATTAGGTAGGTAAAATAAACACAAGTTATTTTTTCAATATTTTATTCATCTTCATTTTCATACTCAATTAATATACAGGAATGGTGCTGGAGGTGTGATGGTATTTTGGTGCCTTGCCACTGTTTGACGACAGTCCTTCCTTGCCCTTATTATGGAAAGAACTGCTTCATCATGTAAAGGCACACTTCCAGTAGCGTTGCTACGATCAGTAGGGATACCACAACTCACGCAATTCACCATTATCCAGTCGATACGCAATCGGTGTCCAAGTCCGAAAAATCAATCCAAAGTCGTCAGAAAAATAGCAGAAATCGAATAATAAGCACATCCGCACGAGTACGAAAACGAATGACGGGACTTGACGGGAGTGACGTGACATTGACATTTTGATAAACATCGATATTTTTTCGTTTTGAAACAGTTAAGCGATACACGATTTTGAACGATGTTATTGTTAAATAAATAAATAACTATTACTAAAACAACAATAATTTCATCAAATGTCCTTTTTCTTTTATAAATGATTCTAATGTTCATGACCAATGCTAAAACAAAATAGATATCGTTTTTTTAGTAACTTCTTTAGAACTACTAGTTTTAGAACGAACTCGTAATGACCTGACAGCTTGTTTACGGAGCTAGTTTTAGAACTACATTCAATTTAAAACCATATTTCAAATTATAATTTTTAGCTCATTCCGGTAGAAAGTTATTATTGTTACATGTTATTTTTAATCAGTAAAAAATCTAGTCTTTTTTAATATACATATCGTTTCTGTACATACTTTGGCCCAAATCTGGCCATCTCCTTTGAGGTGGATTAAGATTGGAATGCTTCTTGTGATGTTTAGCTAAAGAATGATCAACCTATTTGTGAAGTAGGTAAGTCATTAGGCACCTATCAATAGAACCTCAGCTCTTTTTGGCGAGATCTATACTGCCACCTGATACAAATACCAAACCAGAACAACGGCTACTAGACGACCAGACACCACACTCATTTTGTAGGGGGATTCTCCCACTTTTATAGAGGAAGAGAGACTTACTAATCTGTGTCTCAGACCTCTAAATATTATTTTAAACACTTATAATAATGAATATTTTTTGGTTACTCTTGCTGGTGTGTTATATTTTTATAAAATATATTATTTATTTATCATAACATTTTTATCAGTTCCTGTCCGGAAATCAAGGATGATTGCGATGTCAAACATTTTTAAAACAAATATGTTCATTACTCTCGCACCCAATCACAATTATAGTCACACAGAATTTGTTGTAAAAACAAAATATGCTTCGGTTTATGTCATGTACAGACTAATATTTGTGTCACATATCAACATTTTTCAAAATAATTTTCTCCTACTGTTTTGTTTTTCATCTAATGTTGTTAAAAACAATATTGTAGAACTAGTACCTTTACGATGTAGGTCTGATCTTACAGTTGCATTTCATCATAATTCTACGTAAAAATCATTTTTGAATTTAGTACGTGAATATTATATTTTATATCATGGCTCATGACTGTACCACTGGACCAAAAGCCGTACGTGGTTAAGTCACACGGCAATGTACAAGCAATCAGTTCACTAGAGCAAGCTGGCCACAAACGGTCCCAGTGCAAACCGTTGCAGTAACTACTGTCGGCTTGCTATCGTTCGCAAGGCGATTAGCAGTAAAACGCGTCTGCAGTAGCGGTGCTTTCAACATGTACAACTTTTATGGCACTATTCTATCATGATCTTCCATTTGGATTCAGCGTCATAGTCTAAAAGTTCTTCGGTATCTGGTCACGTAACACATTAAGAATCATCAGAATCGTTGGACGGCCTTGAGGCAATTTTATAGATTATGTTATACCGTTCTGATTTCCTCGTAATATTGCTTAAGAGCTTCGCAGATATTCAATACAAATATGAGTTCTAAGTATTTTACTATGTGTACCATGTGTACGTACGACGGTAGCAATAGTGGTCAAAATCCCACTTATGATCAAACTAACAGTTCTGTGAGACTGTAAACGTGAAATTCAGCTTAATAATATATAAATTCTAATAAGAATATGATTCTTCGTATAAATGATGATAGATGACGCGTGTACAAGTACACGCATACATTACCTTATCAAAGTCAGAATCATGAAACAAAATTCCAATGTAATAAAACAGTCAAACAGTCGGTCCGGTAGTAATGGAATAAGGACTGGCATCCTGCAGGGGTCGATGACCTTGTCTTGTATCAGACACGACATGATTTACTACTTGTTTAACTTCATGACTTGTGTCAATGAAGACTTGAAGTGCTATTGACGCCAGAAGTATCGGCTGTGTCATCAATAATAGCACCTACTTACACGATACGATTAAAGTGATGGGACGTACATAATTTGTGGTATACTATACGTATGACTATTAACACACTAACTAACTAATAAGTATAATACTACAACAATATTGGAGAATCCCAAGCATGCCGCAAAAGACCAAGAAGCTACTTTCAAAGGGGAATCACACAGACTGTCTGGCATTTAAAAGAAGGCAATGTTACTATTGTCTCCAATCTGAATGTCAGTAGACAACGAATTTTCAAAATAAACGTTAAACATATGGGCAATAAAATATTTATAAGTAACTTTTTTGAATACAATACAATGTTTGTAATTGTGAGTGTGTTATAGCAGAAATGTCACGTTAATCATTTCATTTAATATACGAAGACAAAGATGTATAACACTGAATTGACAAACGTTATTGTGGTCTTATTATGTGAATTGTATAACACACTCCTTTCTACAATATAATAAGGTATTACAAAACTAATTATGAATCACTGTAATAGAGATACATAAAGATATTTCTATTATGATTCATGAGAAATGCCTTTTAGTGCAAACTAGTGTTCATAACACGGTACTTACTTGTAAGTAGGTACACTTGGGAATTTAAAGAGAGAATTTAACAAAGACCGTGCTGACTATTATAGCGTTTGATTGGCACAAGAGTCAACAAACTATGAGTAATATAACCCTTTCACCTTTAATTATAAACATCAAATTATACATAACTTATGACCAGTGACAGAAATGGGTTAGTAATCGAAAATCTCGGGTACACTATTGGATAGTTCCATTAAATTTATCAGCAATCTCAATCGAAGGGTCACTATTACTGGCAATAATATACCTAGTAATGATTGTAGGGCTTTCAGATTCGGACCTCGTCCCTCCCAAAATGGAGTTGAGCGTTGGGTCAATTGATTAAATCCGTAGCCGATCTGGCTTTATTCACAATAGCCGAATTAATGAAAACAGAAATGGGAGCAACTGTTGAATTGAATGTATGATTTGAATTTTTACGATTTTCATTTACCGTACTAAAAATGAAAGTGTCAGCTTATGAGCTTACCTTTACTGAGCAGCCGCTGCAGGAATCCAAATCTGTAAAACCAAAGAAAACACAATGACTACGACTCATTAAAAAACACTAACAAAATACACAAACAAGGATAGTAATCAAAAAGCCGCAACAGCGCACATGATGCGAAATTATAAACAGTACGGTGGCTGACCGTCCAGTCCCGGTAGTCGACACGGCCGAAAATCATAGAACACACAAAGAACGATCTCATAAGACCCTTGACATACACAACTCGTTTTAGAGCCGAGCAGAACGATCTCGGAGCGAACGGCTAGGCCGTTCGCTCCGAGATCGTTCGGGGTCTCGAGAGTCCTTGCAGTCCCTCGTTACGGCGGGGCCCATTAGACCAGGGGCGCAAACCGCGCCACGATTTTAGTTTCCGACCCAACGCGCCCCCAAGCACTTATATCCGCACATATCCGCCTATATCCGCCCCTTAATAAGGGAGTCGGCGCCTAATTGACTTAACATTGGATTAATAACGGTTTAAGACTGAAATATGTTTACCGATGAATATTATGCTGGTTCGTTTTTGGATTGGCAGGGATTTTGCTTGAAATTAAATTGTTTTCGGGAGTAATATGTTTTTGCTTCGGTTATGTTACCCTAGATTTCCAATTAACGTATAGTAACATTTAAATACCGTCCTGTAACTTAGTTAAATCTTACCTAATACTCTTCCATCTCACTCAAAAAATATGCAAGTCGCGTAAACCATTCCGAATTCACACTTCAAGCGAATTCAAGTAAAGAACAAGATTGAGAGTCTTCACGAAAACCGCTCATTAAATAAACCTTTGGGTGAAACTTTTGAGCAAACTCTGGGTGTTGAACACTTTAGTTTTTAATTGATCGCCAGTCATTGAATAGTGGAGTAAGTTTGCGACGCCGGGGACACGTCGGCGAAACTGTAATAAAAGGCTTTCGAGATTCATCTGGAGTTGGGAGGAGTCGTTAAAGCGGTTCATATCTTTGTGTAGATAGGTGTGGGGCGACGTTTTTGTGTTTGTCTTTGCCTTCCCTTTTTTCCTTATTGGGTTCTGTCATATGAGTAAGAGCCGTATTAGGTTCTGAAAGCAATGTTGCTTCTTTTGCAATGGACTTTTTTTTTTTTTTTTTCGGGTGGGAAATCATCAAATGACTCCTCCCGCTCTGGGCGGAGCGGAAGGGAGTGTCAGACTCTTACTGACTAAAAACCACCCATGTTCCTTCTTTTACCCTTTATGTTCCAGGGCCGCGGGCCGCGGTATCTCTTTCGAACAGTCCCGCAGCCCTGGCAGAGTCCCGCAGCCCTGGCAGTTGCAATGGACTTCTCTTTAAAAACTCAAGTACCATTATAAAAATGTTAGACACGATACTTTACTCACACATTGTAAACATTCCACATAATTATGAACAGTATGTCAGGATGATCGGTTTTAATAGAGCATTTTTACAGATTATTGTAATCACCGTAACCATTAGTTGTAAATACTTCCGCAGTTTATATTACAATGGTAGCAAGGCCATTGCAATGTGGAGAGACGATATTGATGTTTTTACCCACAAGTGCCTATAGGAATTGTTTCGTCTTTTTATATTATTTTCCTTTGCCGTTTCCATGATTTATTTTATCACACCTTAGAGCAATAAAATGTTCTACTTAAATCTAAAACAATAAGCACTTAAAATATTTAAATTGAATTATTTCAGTTCTATAGTACCTAGTAACAATTTCAAGGTTGTTAGAACTACTTAACACTTTATGAGTCAGTAAATACTTGTGTAGCCCACTTTCCTTCATCTTCTTAAGGATTCATCAATTAAAAGTTTCACGTTTCGAACGAAATAACTTTGGCACAGATTTAGCTTCAGTTCTACCTGAATTCTGTATACCTTGACCGACTTCCTTATTAACCGCTTCTGGAACTCGTCTAAAGCTTAATTGCTACTAAATACTTTTGTCTTTCCTTTTGGGGATTCTAGTGATGAAGGTAGAATGATCCTATTTTCGGTTAGTTCACCGAGAATATTCGTTGTATGTGGAATATCTTAGGGGGAAATGAAAAAAATTGACAAAGTGCGTAATAAATTTTTCTTTTGCGTTTCTTTATGTGTTTTCGCAGCATTTATTTGACACAGCAATGAGAATGGTAGATATTTGGAAAGCTTCCACGTTTCGGCGTCGTTGACTGTTGAGGTATGAGAGGTATCATGTTGAACAGGAAAACGCCTTTGAGAATTTAATTGTGATTCTTCCTTCCATTGCGTGCTTTGCAATTCATATTTGTGTACGATTTGATTTGTGTTCACGTAAATGAAATCTTTTTGAAGAGACATTACTTTGTTCTATATTATTGATCACAAACCTAATAATTTGATGGAGTTGGACTCTTGAATTCGAATTCCCGGTGTGGCAAAAGTATTATTATATTCATATTTCATTTAGAAAAGGCTGATTATAAACCGATAAAATCACTTTGGAAAAGTGTCTTAACACGGTTATTTCTTCCGAAATAGCAAGCAAGGCATTTATATTTATTTATTCTCTACATAGTATGTATAGGTATGTTATCCTTGTTTAGCTCTACCCATATTGTCAAGTAAGTACACTGTGAGTGTGGTAAGAACATAATTTTGTGACGTAACGTGTGGGTCTTAACAAGTTCGTTCTCTCTTTGCGCCTTGTCACTTGTCGACAGGTCATGTCAGCTAGTTTATGATGGTCATGCTAATAAGAACATTGGACAATCGACAGTTCCTGTACAACTTGAAATGACATTATTTAATACCGTTATACAACATTCGTACATACCCATGTTAGAAATCTGAAAGTGTGTCTGTATGTTTGGTACTTGTTAACGCCTAAACAACTGAACCGATTTCGATGATGAAATTAGGCACAGATTAGATTCCTTTGTTTTAAAGTTTGACGTCCAAAAGTGCCTTTTAATGGCCTAATTGAAATAAATGGTTTGACTTTAATGAAATTAAACACAATGCCTAAAAGGACGCAGGTTAGTTTTTATACTGGATCTACTTTTTTATATATTAAATGGGCCTACTCTTGACCTCAATCTAGTCCTGAGGACAGAGATGAGTTGAAATAACTTGGTTTTAACTGAATGCGAGTGAAACAGCGGGCAACATAAAGTCTAATTAATCTAAGCAAAGAACCATCATTTTCGTGGAAAAAAGACTTAGTTCTATATTTAGAGTTTCTAATAACAAACTTATAGCCTAATTAAAGTTAAGTTTCGAATATTTCGCTTACAATATTGGACCTTATATTAGAATTACGACGAATACTAGATAGAATTTACCAATAATAAAATGTAAAAAATATAGGTACTTAAGTTTTAGGCAAATTATCAAACTTTAATATTATAAATGCGAAAGTAAGTTTGTTTGTTACCTTTTCAGGCCTAAATCACTGAACCAGTTATCCTGAAAATTTTCAAATACGTTTTCTGGTGTACAGAAACGGAAATAGAGTA
Source organism: Eurois occulta (assembly GCA_950022335.1). Classification (NCBI taxonomy): domain Eukaryota; kingdom Metazoa; phylum Arthropoda; class Insecta; order Lepidoptera; family Noctuidae; genus Eurois; species Eurois occulta. The sequence continues at coordinate 6,894,878 of OX465492.1, read as the reverse complement.
CCTTTCATCTCAAAAAAAGTACAGTTCCCGAGGAAAACAATAACGTTCGTATGATAATAGATGGCGCCACGTGTCTTTCAAATCATGATTTAATTATATTATTACAAGCAGTGTACAACCCGAATTGATAGTCAAATTCTGAATTAACGCGAGCAAAGCCGCGGACTATTAATTTTGTAAATCGTCCTCTTAAAAATATTATAAAAAACGCTGGATAAGGTTGGTTATTTCCATCCGACTACTCAGTGACGAAACACCGAAATAAACTCGTGGATAAGTCCAAGCATAATTTTGGTCGAATCAAATGAGGACTCAGTAGCAGCCATGGAGACTGGATTTGTACCCGGTTGATGGCAATAGTTTCGCCCCCTATTACATGAGACTTAAAACAGAACTGGCGAAAAGTGGGTGTACTATTAGGTACACCTCTGCCTAACCCTTCAGAGATTACAGGCGTGAAGATATTTTATGTCAAATGAGGACTATGCAGACTATTGCTTTTATTGTGTGATTTTGAACCACTCAAACATAAGTGGACCTGTCCAGAAAGGAGCACGCGTTTGTCAGAAACCTTGTAGCTCAACTCAAAACTCAGGAATTTGCGCACGTACTATAATGAATACATTTCATTTAAGTATTGAAACACATAAAAGAATATCGCCATGCAAAATCATAAAGCGCTGATTTCTCCTCGAATTCAAAAGCTTTTGAGAAAAGTTAAGAACTTATGAAAACTTTAGAGTTCCCTCGAGAAATCAGTAAAACCGCTAGCTCAAAAGCAATCAGCCCGTTACATAGGTTTCATTCTACGGTACTTTTGCTGTATAAAATGAAAAGTATTTTGTGTTTAGTTCGGTAATAAAGCTTACCATTTTGCTTGAGTCTTATAGTTCATGCTAGTAAAATAAACAAAAAAGATCTATTTTTGCAGTCAGTGTTAGGTGTAGTGAACCAGCAACGAGGAAATGTTTCGGTTTTTTTTTAAAGTATCGATACTGTACTCGTTGCTTCTTTTTATTCTATGTAGAGTCATTGAAGTGGAGGCTAATATATATAATTATATCAAACTCCTTTAAGGAAAATCTAAATAGTGGAATACAACCACCGACAGTTAATAACAAATGCCAAATCAAGAAAGAAAAATATTAATAACGTGAAATATAACATTTGGTTTACAGAACAAAAATGGAAGAACTAAAACGTTTTCTTTATACCACCGCAGTTGTTCACAATACACACTGAATTACAAGTGCATTAAACGTTGAAGCATTGTGTGTTGTTTTAGCTAATGGCGTCCAACTTACTGAAGTAACTTGCCTCGTTCTGAGATTTACAGTTTGGTACCTTCTTAATTTAAAACAACTTAACACTATGCCTGCATTCCCCAAAAGGGAAAGCAGTACAACCATATTTCACCAGTCATGTTTCATTCCGATATCATATGGGACGACCGTAAATTGTTGTTCCTACTATTATTTGGTGTTTTAATTGGATTATTTCATTGGGCATGCTGACGGATAGTGTCATTGCCGTTGTAAGAAGATTTTCCAAAACTGCATACAGTATTTGATGTATTCTTAGAAGGAACTGAGAGGCATTTCAATTTTCTTTTTTTTACATCCACGAACCAAACTGAATTTGGAAGCCAGAGAATTTGACAGAGGCTTATGACCAGAGGACTGCGCTAGATTGATTTGATTGTTTGAACCTGTGTGACTATAATACTGTGTGGTAATACATCCAGTCATTTCATAATTATTCAATTCACTCACTCGTATCATGAATTAGAAATACAGTTTATTAATAAATAGCTAACAAGTTCTAAAAGGTGAAGGAAAATCGTGATTCACACATGAAATGACTAAACATATCGTGTGATGTACAGTTAATAGCGAAAGGTCAAGTTGAACGAGATCATTAGTTGTGGATTAAATTTCTACTCGCACACTGATATTTATAGCAAAATTTTGTATATATCTTCATGTTATTTTGAGGTTTATTTTACAGTTTTTTTATTTTCTTCTTAGCGTATCGATGGCAATCTAAATTGTATCAGCCCAGAACTGAGCTACTAATTTGGCGCTTTCAGTAGCGTCCATCAGTTCCTGTAGCGAACAAACAACAGGACACGCAGGACACAATATTAAGGGCCCCATCGTTTGTAGAACAGCACCACATTTACACTCCAGGGCAGAGTCATTACTGAGTTTTGTGATTATGTCAAATCAAATCAATTTATTTGCTATAAAGTATTGGTACAATTTCGGTCTTAACATAAATAATTCAGATCCATAAAACTAAGTCATAATAATGTGACATGCAAACATTTCGGTTTATAATCAACTAGCTCATACCCGTGGCTTCACCCGCGTAAGTTCGGTATTTAGCCCACGGGATAAAAAGTATCCTATGTGTTAATCCAGGTTATAAACTATCTGTGTGCCAAATTTCATCCAAATCCGGTCAGTAGTTTTTGCGTGAAAGAGTAACAAACAACCATCCGATGTTTGTTACTCTTTCACGCAAATCCATACTCATAAATTTTCGCATTTATAATATTATATATATATATATATAGTAGGATTATTTTTAAAATCATAATTCGATGTTGTTAAAAATACATTTTTCAGAATACTACTATTACTACTATTTATTTCGCTTTCTGGTTATCATCTGCCTAGCTATATTGGGGTCGGCTTCAAGTCTAACCAGACCCAGTTAAATGGGCCATTATTTTTTTCCAGGGCCCATAATCGGTCTCTCAAGAACAGAGCCTATTACATTAAAAAAAACTATGATTACTAAAATAAAATCGCTATTGGTAGAAACGTAACAATAATATCCCTCTATGAAGACATAAACATTAGTGAAAAATGTTATAATTTGACGTAAATGACGGTAACTCAGTTGCTTTTCTCGGTAACGCAGTCGTATCTCATACAAACTCATGCTGTCCCAGCAAGCAACTCGCTTGAAATACATTGACATTACATTAAAACTCTTCACGGCACTATTAAATTAAAATATCTACGGAAATTAAGGTAAATATGAACTTTATTAACAGGCAAATAAGTTTAACTTTTCTTTAACCGTGTATTATTTACGAAATATTTCTTGTATTGTCTCTGTTGAAGTAAGAAAACGTAAGTACTCTGTGTTACCAAGCAAAAGTGAGTCTTAAATTCGACTTTTTTCGTGCATTTTCGACTAAGTTCGTTTGATTTAATGTGAATTGCTGGCGGGGTGAGGCGGGTGTTCGTGGCCTAGACGCTGGCCGCGTCAGTCGAGCTCGAGTCATCCGGAGAGGCGCGTGTGTTTATTGTGCGGCCGCTGAGTTACCGACGGCAAACGGTGAGTTTTTTAAATATTTGATTGTTTTTTTATTGCGTTTTGTAATAGAATAAGTAAATATTTGCATGCACTCAAAAATAATTAGGTATTTATTATCATATGGCCCAAATGTTAGAATACACGTTATTTTTACAACTGCGTTACCGCTACACTGCGTTACCACGAGAAGTAACGCAGTTGTAGGTGCAGTAACGCAGTTGCAAAGTAAACAGTTTTCGAAGTGTATTTATCTATTTTACAGTTCACTTAATTAATTATTGGGTTATTTTGTTACAGTATATTATTTTCAACATAATGGCGTTAACACCGGCATAAAAACAACGGCGTTATAGGGAAAATTGAAACAGGACCCTGTGAAAAATGCTGAGGCTAAAAGAAAACATCTTCTGAGTTATCTCCTGTCTTGTCGCGCTTGTTTCGCCTATCTCTAAAAACCGGAATGGTGCCGGAGTCCTGGAAGCTTGCTAATGTGCAGCCAGTGCCCAAAAAGGGTAACCGTGCCGATCCTGCTGACTATAGACCAATCGCCATAACCTCCATACTGTGCAAAGTGATGGAAAGGGTACTTAACAATAAGCTGCTAACATACCTCGAAGACAATGAGCTCCTCAGTGACCATCAGTATGGCTTCCGTCGTGGTCGTTCAACTGGGGATCTTCTTGTGTATGTTACGCATTACTGGGGCGAGGCCATTGAGAAACACGGCGAAACCCTTACTGTATCGCTTGATATCTCAAAGGCCTTTGACAGGGTCTGGCACGCTAGTCTGTTGGCTAAGCTTCCTGCATTCGGCATCTCTGCTGACTTTTGCAACTGGATTTCCGACTTCCTGAGTGGCCGTTCGATCAGAGTGGTCATAGATGGCTGCTCATCGGATCATAAGGCCATTGATGCCGGTGTTCCTCAGGGGTCTGTTCTTTCTGCAACTTTATTTCTGCTACACATCAACGACCTGCTACAGCTTGGTGCAATCGGGTACGCTGATGACAGCACAGTCGCAGAAAGATACCTGTTCAGTGCAAGAGCCAGCAGAGAGGAAACTGCTGCTCATAGAGAGGCCATGGTGGAGCGAATGAATCTGACCCTAAATCTCGTTTCCAAGTGGGGCGACGACAATCTGGTCAGATTCAATGCTCTGAAAACACAGGCATGTCTTTTCACTGCTAAAAAGAGCCAGTTCCAGTTGTCTCCAGCTTTCCGAGGTACAGTTGTACCAGTCACCGACCGCCTACAGCTTTTGGGCATGGAGTTGACATCGGATCTCAACTTCGGCTCAACCATCGAGTCGAAAGCTCAGACCGCAGCTAAATAAGGCATCCTGAATAAGGTGAGGCGATACTTCACATCTGGACAGCTTTTAAGTTTATATAAAGCACAGGTCCGTTCCTGTATGGAGTATTGCAGTCACTTGTGGGATGGTTCAGCAAAATACCAGCTCGCTGCACTTGATTCGGTGGAACGCAGAGCTAAAAGACTCATAGGCGACGAGACTTTGATAGCTTCGCTTCACAGCCTAGCTCATCGGCGTAATGTCGCCTGCTTGTCGGTCTTCTACAGACTGTACTTCGGAGAGTGTGCACAGGAGCTCCACGATCTGATTCCACCATCACCCTTTTACCAACGGACTAGCAGACGTACTGCGGCGTACCATCCACACTTGGTTGATATCCCGACAAGTCGTACTCGGCGCTTCTCCTCCACGTTTATCATGCGCACAGCCAAGGTGTGGAACTCTCTGCCGGCATCTGTGTTCCCTCCCACATATAACCCGTCTGCCTTCAAAGCAAGAGTGAACAGGCATCTTCTGGGCACGCTCGTTTCATCATAGACCTCATCAATCGCTTTCCACCAGGCGTGATCTCAGGTCAAGAGCAGGCCCATTTTGTAATAAAAAAAAAAAATTACGAATTTGATGTCCCATTAAATATATTTGAGAAATAAGACTGATGAGACAAAGATTTTATGTTTAAAAATGTAAATTTGAGAGGATATTTCGTTTTGTTTTTGTTTTAAGGAGAAGTTTTATTTTATTTCAAATACCTATTATTATTGTTATTGTTTTTAGAGCGTTTCTATTAGTTAAAGCGAAAAAAAAACACCTAGTGCTGTGATAAGATTACCACTGTGTTACTTATCCAACTACTGCGTTACTTTTTTGTCCCTCTTTTTCTGAATACGTTAAGAGCTATAAAGCTTTTAATATAATTTTGAACCACCACAAATTTAATATTTTTTTGTTTATCTACCATTTTTCAACCTGTGCTATAAAGATTGAGTTTAAATTGCTATTATTAAGGCATATTTTGAGAAATTACAGTAGCTTAAATTAAAATAACGTAACGCATTGGTAAACTTAATTAGAAAATAAGATATTAGACTGAGATGGTTGTGATTTTACATTATAAGATTATTGTAATTCTTGTCTAAGTTTATGTTTGATAGGTTTTTAAAATTGAGGTAAAAGTTCCTACAATAAAACTGATTATTCTAAGTAAGTAACACAGTTGTTGTTTTTCTACTCCTTTCCTTGTATTATTATCAAAAAAAACAATAAATAGTAAAAAAACATCGCTGCTAATGCCTGTACTGTTTACTTTAAATATTGATAAAACTAAATTAACCTAAAAAATATAAAAATAAACTAATTGGTTTTACAATTATTTTCACGACATAGTTAGGTACTCAATTTGGGCCCTGGAAAAAAATAATAGCCCAAATACCTACCAGTATTTAACAGCATTCGCCTTCTAGTGACTCTTATAATAGATTTTAGTTAAAAGCGATATTAATGCTATGTTTATTAACGTATTGAGTACCTACGTAAATCTTCCATATATATATATCTGTTAAATTCGGAGCAATTAGTGTTGCTTCAGTGTTCACTTATTTTGATAAATAATTTTGTCTATTCCGCAGCGATCCTTTACCAATTAATATGATACGAAAATATTTTAATTGGTAATGGATCGCTGGGCAATCATTAAAAATCTAAACATATAGCCCAACACTAATTAGTTGTAATTCATATAAATTCATCAGTAAAAAAAATACTGTTCAAAAACACGTTAAAAATTCCGAACGATAAGTAAAATCCTCATTAACGCCTTTTAAAAGCTCTTCGAACTCACACTTAGCGTATTAATGAGTATTGCTACGGGTATGCACCGTCAGAATATTAAATAAGGCAAACTTTATGGAATATTTTCTACGCCTTTTCAACTTTATTTTAAAAGTATCCTATTGATCACGAATTAAGGTTGGTTTTTCTAGTTATTTTAATATTTTGTACGCGTAAGTAATAATCCACATCTATACATAGGGTAGTGTATCAGCGAAGCTCGAATTACTGCTAGAATAATAAGTACGATACATTAAATGAATACGAAATAAAAAAATCAAAGTTTTAACCCACGAAATTCTTGCGACTACAATATTAACCCTAATAAGATTCGACGACGTGTTCTTTGTGGGTCAAATAAGCTTCCCTTTTGAATTTCTATGTAACAACGTTCAACCTTCCGTTTTTATCGTTATTGACATTCAGACCTCTCAATTTGATAAGGGACTAACAGTGTTATAACAATTGAGAGCTGTCTGAACAGTGCGCGAAGTTTCTCGTTGTACATGACCTAACCTTTGTTGTAGTTCCTTTCGAGCACTTAATAGAACCCGATACAATAATATCACTAGTTCGATAAACTGATACGAGGCTCCCCGACAGCTCTATTAATTGAAGTCGATTTCCCTCAGTGCTCTCCCCCCTCCCCTCAACTTCCAGTTAGTCGTGACATCCCGTAATATTTAGGTCAGTACGATACACACGTCCGTACCGAGGTGCATTTTTAAATTGAAATAAAAGAGAGATTCATTTTCGCTCCAATTCACCAAAATGTGGGCAAGAATATGTCCGACTGATTTTAATGAGAGAAATTTAATTATTCTTTGTTTTACCGATATTAATTCGTAGCGGATTTTTCATTGGATAAAAGGTTTAGACAAGGCTTAGAATAAAAACTTGTACTTAGTCTACGACGTTGAAAATTATGCTCATTTTAAAACTTTGGTAAAGGGCCATCTAAAGCACTAAACAAAATGATGGACAATGTACTATAATGACTTTGTTCACTTAAAATTATTACGTCTGACGAGTGAAGGTAAATAGTTAATCCATCTAGGTCTTTCACTTTTAGACTAACATAGAAATCTAGAAAGTCTTGATACTAGATATTATCAAGTTACACAATGTGAGCGTAGGATTTTTATTTTGTTTTCTTGTCTGGAAATAAAGTAGGTACTTCCAACGAAATACCACTATAGTTTTCTTTGATCCTCATCGGCCTAGCTTTTCTCAACTACATTTATGTTGGGGTTGGCTTCTAGTTTTTCAAGGGAATACCAGTATTTAACATGGTGCCGCTGCCAATCTGACCTCCACAATCCAGTTACTGGAACTCGAAAACCCTTAGTAAAACTGGTTGTCAGACTACAGGGCTTCTGACTACCCGAAATGACTGTCACAGATCTATAAATTTTCTTTAAATAGGATTTAATTAAACCTTCTTTATTCCATTGTAGAAAACAAATCCCATTTTCTAGTGGTTTTATCGTGATTGACACTTTTCCGAGGAAATTCGGAAAGGCTATTTGATTTGGCAACTTTTGATTGGGCGTTTAGGCAATTCCGTGAAAGGGTCGTGAGCTCTTGACCGCAGAACCTTATTTAGGTTACGTTAAGTATTATTATTCATTGTTTTATATTCTACCTTATATTTTGTATACATGCATGTAATTTATTTTTCCTTCATGTGTTGTGATATTTTTTTTTCGCGCTAAATTGTCTAAAAGTAACTATTTCTGCTACTATTCAAAACTTTTAAATTATAAATCAGATGGAACACACATGCTGTTTTGGAAAAAAACAAGATGTACATTCTCAATACTTACTTTTTTAGTTGTAAGGTTCACATAGTCTACGTACGCAAAAAGTGAAGAATATAAAAAATACCCTATTTAAAATATTAAAACGGCTTCAACTCAAAAGCATCCATTTATATAGAAAAAAATATGAATAGAAGAAAAATTAACCACTTGACTCACACTCTAATATAATATGATTTATGCTGGAAAATCTCAGCCAGTATCATTAGCATAATGAGAAATTTCTTCTATGGCAACACTCATTTATCGCTCTGAGAGATATTTGATAGGGTGACGAGAGCACAGCTGAGAAATGAGTGGTATTTCAACATTTTATTCTCGAAAGTTCAAAGGATAATGAAATAGCTGAAAAGGTTCAAGTGTTGGACAGTGAAAAGTTCCGCCGTCAGGATACATATTTACTCATACAATGTGGACAGACGGACCTGACAAAATCAAAAGAATTTCGTTTTTGTTGTTGTGTTCCGTACCCTCAATACAGTATCGTAAAAAATAAGATGGATTTATTTATAAGTTATTTATACTCTTCATAAACATTGCTATTACAAGAAAATAAACATCAATATTTTACTTTCTTGAAACTGTCCAATTAAAATCCTTCTCCGGGAAGAGATCAGGTGACATCATTATCGATATTTCTTTAAACAACAACAGCTTAGCAACAGTATTATTAAATCAACGATCTGCTCCTTCTTTGAAATGTTTGCCCCAAGCAACCTGTAATGTCAACATCCACGCAATTAAACTTTCCTTGGATTTCAGAGGCCTTAGCACGAGCAAGCTAGTATAGATTTATACTAAAAAAAAGTATTTTCTGGCACAATGCCTGTTTACCTAAAAAAGTTAAATGCAGCTGGGGCTGCCGCTGCGGCTGCTGAGAACCTCAAGCGGCGTAAATATGGTAACATTATTGGAAACTATATTTTCGAGCCATTTGGGGTTGAAACTCTAGGACCGTGGGGTCCGAGTGCTCAGAGCCTTTTCAAGGAAATTTCAAAACGCTTTGACACTTCCCGTGACCCAAGGGTTGGCTTTTACCTTGGCCAGAGGCTTAGCGTTGCCATACAGCGTTGCAACGCCGCCAGTCTCTCGGGGACATCACCAGTTAACAGCACCAGTGTCGAGGAAGACTTTTCTGACGCCATTTTTTAGTTTATTTTTAAGTTAGTTACTTTAGGTTATTTTCATTTATAAGTGTATAAAATATTGTTATGATTTGGTTTAAAAAGTTATTGATACGACCTTTATCGAGTTTTACTTAAAAAAAAACCTCTTTCCTTGTATGAGAGAGACTGTTGCATTGCAGTGGAAAATAATACGTTGGTAATGTTCTTTAAAAAATACTTTATTTCACTACATACATTGAAAGACCCAAACAATCTGTAACTACTATAATATTATAAATCCGAAAGATTGTGAGGATGGATGGATTGACGGATGTTACTCTTTCACGCAAGAACTACTGAACAGATTTGGATGAAATTACGCTTACAGAAAGATTATAACCTGGATTAACACATAGGATACTATTTATGTTTATCCCGGTATTATGACAATTATCGAAATCCAAGCGGGCGAATCCGCGAGCATAAGCTATACCTTCATAATATTGAATGTCAAGCCTACAAAAACTCTAAAATTACCAAAAAAAGACACTCGATAATAATCCTTTTACAAACCCGATCACTATGGCAAAGAGAGAGAATATTTAAAGAGAGATTTTTCTTAGAATTTTCATCAGTGATTTGCGCGACCACCTCAGCGGCTGAAACTTCATATTCAATGGCGTCTGGCTCGAATAAATCAAAATGCTACGACGTCGAGTAAGCACTTCCGTCCTTTGAAAGACTTTCTGAGATTGCTCGTTTTATATTTCGCTTCTTATCTTTATGCTGTAGATATTTCACTCGATATTGCTTTGATGATTGATTGGTTTTTAAGTAATTATTCCGGTTGTTTGTTTGTTGAACTGATTTTGGTTTTGGGATCACTGAAGTATGGCTTTTGAAATCGTTAATGGAAAATTGATATACGGCAAGTAATTAGAAAATATCTCTTTGTATTAAGTATGATACAACCTCGAGTAACTTGGGGTCTATTTTCATCAATTAAACTGAACGTTATTAGCACATTCAAACCGCGTTCAAGAGGTATTAGTGTCAATATTCCACAGCAAATAAGAAAATGACAGCTCTTGAACGTTAGATGCTGCTCATTAGTGAAACTCGCCGTTAGTAAACAAGAAGAAACATAGCCTTAAAGGTCAAAGGACTTCAAATAATTCTATTAAAATTAACATACGCCTACGTTATTATTGAAATAAACATGAGCTGACTGACATACATCGCAAATTGTAATCTAAATAATAAATAGAAAATATTGTTTTTGTAAATGAACTACGTAGGTATATGAAATTAGGTGCTTTGACGAGCGTTTCATTTCCTGCTGATTAACACGAAATTACCTACATACATGTACTTATAATAATCTACAACACGGCCCAAAAACCTCACTTGAGAAAATAGTACGATTGTAAAGGCCTTGGTAAAAAGTGTTTATAACTCTTCACTAATTGCATCCCCCAGGGGGGTTACTATGACGTCTTAAAGCAGGAGTAATTGCAGTGTGGGAAAGCGACAGAGCTATACAGGTCGTCTAGCGCCATCTCTTTCCCACACTGGAATTACTCCTGCTTTAAGACGTCATGGTAGGCCCCCAGGACTTGAATGAGGCAAACGACAGAGCTGTCCAGATCGCTACATAATCGGGCAAAATCTGAGTAATCGATTGGAGAAGAAGAAACGCTCTTCACATACGTCACAATACTCGAAATAACTGTGTCAAAATGAGAACGTCACAATACTCGAAATAACTGTGTCAAAAGCAGTCTATAAGTACTTAAAATATCCATATTTAGAAATACCTACCCAATTAGTATCTAAATCATAATGCCGTTAGTAATACATAATATAACAGATCCGAGACGGTTGACCTTTTTGCTAAACAGTAAATCTACAAAAAACTGGAATAGATATAAAAATACTAGAATCGTATAGACAAGAGACAGATCGAGATATATATATATTGTGTCTGTCTATGACATACATAGACGCATCTAATTAATTCGGAGGTCAACACGTGTTACTTATTATGTAACATCTGGCTTCGCAAAAACAATTGTTTCGGGCACAATATTGCGTAAAAATGGACAGAGAAAATGCAAAAAGCTCGTTTCCGATACGTCTTTGATTAATTATATTATTGATTCAGGAATATTATTCACAATATCGAGCAAAAACACCGACAAGGGCATCGACTATTTGAACAAACATGTGACAGAAAGCACCATCCAGCGATAAATTAGAACCGTAAATTGTCTCTCCCAGATTGCTCAGCAATCTAGCTAGGAGAGCAGCGATTTATCCAGGAATTGGTTGTACCTACCACATGTCATTATTAATGCATACTTTGTAACTCCCTCACGTACTACAAAACTTTTATGTAGGTACCTTAGTAAAATTATATTATATTTTATTAAATTGTAAACGTAAACCAATTTTCAACAAAATATTATGATGCAATCAAAAACAAAACAATCAAACTGAAAATGATGATCTAGAAACAACGCATAAACATAAATTTTAAAGTTCAATGTTAAATCATTCAGATTGATCGACATTGGCATTTAAAAGCACAAAGGTTGCATTCAGCCAAAAATATTAAAAACAAAAAATTCTCTGCACCCTTATTCTGAAACTCGCGACCAACCACGTTTTACCATAATTTATGTCGTATCTCGTATCTTGTGTCGATTGCTTGCTTCTGGGGCATTTCGAGTGCGAGCCAGATGTCGCTACGGTCGAAACGGTTACATGATATCGGTCCGCGCGGATTCCAAACGAGATTTATTGGACAAACCGATAGTGTACTATAAAAATTCGTTTCTTAATAGGGTTGTCAATATTTTGAATACAGTTGAACCTCAAATTGGATGATGGAGCCCAATAATGTTTCTATTTATCTGTCGAAAACTTGGGTTGAGCATTTAAAGGACTAGAAATGTCTATTTACTATACTTCATTATTACTTCATATTTAAAACTTCTCTCAAATTCTTTTCAACCGCTAACCCTCCCAATCTGCTAGCCCTAATTTCTACAGCAAACTTGCAATTTACGTTATCGCCAACACCAGTGTAAGTGTAATACTGAATCGGCGCTGCAAACGTATTGAATATGTAGCGAGGCATTTTTCTAACAATCGTGACATCCTGCGAAATTGCATTTTGCAAATGAATAATGTCCTTTGCACATTCGACGCAATACATTTTTAAAATATCTGTTTTTGGTAACATATTGTTCCAATCACAAAGTTGTCAGACAATGTATTGGTTTTTTAAATTAAAATTCAGAATGAAATAGGACGGCACTGTTATTTTGGCAAGCACTGTAATTAACTTTTTAGTTTTTCCATTCGGCCAAGAGGGAAAATTTATTCAGTTAGTTCGTAGCTTAACTTGCGAAAGTTACTTCATTAAAAGTTGGTTTTATCAGTTAAGATTTAGTTTAAAAATACAACTATAAACCGAGAGCTGACCCCAGGAAGCGCGGGAAAAGAGCACATGGAAGGAATTGGGGGTGGCCTTTGCCCAGCAGTGGGCCAATACAGGCTATATAAAAAAAAGACAAATGGTTGACACCTTACCAACGAAAAATTACATTTCACGGTAAAATAGATAACCTTCAACACATAAGAAAACAATGGATCAATACTTAAATAAAAAGCTTCGTAAACCTGTTGTTATATAATTAATAAAGACTTATTATTGAGTCCGTGGCATTGAACGTTCTACCATCGATATCCGATTCCAATAATCGAACGATACTCGTAAAACTTGTTCCGAAGTGAAGCTAAAGGAAAAAGCACCACTATTGGCCCAGTTTCACCGCCATAGCACACATTTGCTTCGCACTCGTTCGCCGATACCACGCGATATATCACGATATTTGTAATACACATTACATAACTTCACGCCTCTACTCTCTGAAGGGTTAAACCGAGGTGTACCTAATGTACGTCTACATTTCCACTACAGTGCCGGTTATTTTTAAGTCCCATGTAATAGGGGGCGAACCTATTGCCATAAACCGGGCATAATTCCACGGCCGCTGCAGAGAAATCCTGAAAGGAAAACCCGCTAACACTTTGCTAGACATGAGAATCGAACCCAGAACCTAATGCACAGCACTAGCGCTTGACCACTATACCAGTAATATTTGCGATATCACTCGATATTTGTGATTGAGCACAACTCCACCATTTCTATTAGAGGCAATTGGGTACACCCTTGAACTTTGTCAAACTTGGTCGCGGGGATTGTGACGTCAGACGGCCAACCTGTTCTGGCTTCTTATCTCAGAAACTTGGCAAAACAACCGCCGGTCGTTGTTGTATACTTCGAAGTAGGACATCTGTTACGGATGATAATTTATCGTTTTCAAAAAGTTTTTGTTACTATAAAGGAGTTGGTTCAATGATAAACTCGTAATTGTATCTGAAATTGTCAGATTCCCCTTTTAAATACTTATAAAGAAATGTAATATCCCAATGTCTTAGTTAACTATGTAGATTAATAACATAACCAAACTGGAAAACAGATCATTCCTAAGTTTTCCTCGTCATGCTACGAACGTTAACAAACAAAAACCCTTACCATTCATCCCGACATTGTTCCAAGAGGAAACAGTACGAATAAACTTGTTTTTCACATTTCAATATTGTATCTACCCATTGCGAAACCCAACACAAATAGGGTTGCGACTAGCCATAATATAAATCCATTCCCGCTGTCAACGAAACTATACAAATACCAGTATAGGGACACGTTAAATGCATTTTCACGTCTTGTATACCTCTTTAGATCCCTAAATACCTACGTGAATCTTCAAAGTCGGTCCCATTTACTGAGCAAATGGACTAATATCGTAACTTGAAACGACCGTCCCCTGACAACGTATAGTAAATCGTCATTTAGTCGTTTCGGCTGCTTAATGTGCCAAGTTTCAATTAAAAAGCCATCGCAGTGCCATATATGGGCCATTAGTTCTGATTATTAGCGGGGTGTATTATGTGGAGTGGATAATTTTATTAAGGTAATGAAGGTAATATTAGCTGAAGTTAGCTGTATATAGAGGTAGGGAGGTATTAATTAAGAAAACTTAATTAATGATGTGGTTTGCCTTTTAGGAAATGTGTGATAAGCATTATCTACTTGATGAACTTTGGAACTTTGATATTGTTTACCCTAGGAGCTGATTAATTAATTATTGGTTAATTATATCATTTAACAAAAACACTATTTTGAGAAGCATTTTTCACTTAATCATACTTTCAGTAACAATAATAAATTGATAGGCTAGCTAGCTGGACTACCGCCAGCTTCAAAAATTGATCAATCCCCGATTACCTGACGGCAATAAAGGAAAAATAATGAATACCCCGAACAAACACGTGTCAAATAAATGTACAATCGGCGATGAAAAATTACTTATTTTATGACAAGTGATCTTCCACAACTTCCGCGGAAAACTTTTCTTCCGACTTTCTCGGAAATTATATTGAAGTGGAAAAGTTGATTTTATTGGTTTCGAGTTAGATAAGGATTATGGTCCTCTCAAAAGCAAACTTGAAGATATCATTTAGACTATGTAGCTTTTAGAAGTAAACCTAATTTAATACTTCCTAAGTTTTATAAATAAACTGGCATTTACTGAATACTTACTAAATTCTGATGCAAATACTACTAAATTTACTAAATTCTGATGCAAATACTTGCACAATTTTAGGACATTAAGTACCTACATGTTTGGCCACAAAACCACTGATTACTGCTGCCCACTAATGGCGTCAAACTAACATGATGCATGTGAAACATAAATAAAATACAAAGGTCACTAATGTACCAATAAAATGCTCACATCAAACCTAATTTTGCGAACATAATTTTCAATGCAACTCAGGGTATAATGTTAGTAAATAATAAAGCATAAGACAAAGACTGTTCACGACCTCGTGACATAGTCGTGAGAGCCATGTTCCGGGCTGGTTCATAAGATAGACTAATTCCATCTCTGTCTATATTATTAAATAAAAGTGGGATAGAATATAAGATGATCATCGATTGTGAAGGTAATACTGCGCAGATTGCTATCTCTGAAAAGCACTGACCGTGGTTGTATAGAAAACAATAAATTTCAGAGCAGCCACGTCTCTATACTGATAAATATTGAGCCATTAAAATTATCTAGCCGTATTGTTATTTATCTACAGGAAAAATCATCTTATCGAGAGATTATTTAGCTACGAACTAGGTAGGTATATTATTAAACTGAAATAACTTGTCATCCCGCCCGTAATTCCCGAAGGACTTGGAAGAGGTCTACTTAAGCGCACCGGGCAAGTTTAGTACCATTAATGGGGTAAACATCCAGACTCCGGGCTACTGCAGAAAAAATCTTGAAGGAAAACCAATCAAAACTTTGCTTGACCTGGGAATCGAAACCAGGACCTCTTGCTCAGTACCTCACTGCGCTTGCAACCACTAGAGCAACGAGCAGTCTTAACTGAAATATCTGTAATTAACGATGTCGTTTCGAAAAATTAACACCAAACATTCGATTAATAATACATCCTTAATAAACAATCACACAACATAATATTTTGAGGTCTCATAGTATTTCAATCAAACTCACTCATACTACATCTGAACACTTCATTATATAAATATATAACTGTGTATCCGATAGAAATGCGAGCAGAATGTCAAGCAATCAACTTTTTATATTTGCTACTCAAGTAATACCGACTACACATGCAAAGTCAATCTGTCCCTAACAGTATTCAAGCAATAAAACCTGCCAAGTGCGAGTCGTACTCACACTCACATAGGGTTCCGTTGCACCAAAAAATATAATAAAAATATTTTGAAGGCTCATTCATATGTATTGTAAATTTGATGAAAAAGTCCCATTTCTCAAACCAATTTTCGTTGAAAGTTTTTTTACGTTTTACAATCTTACATTTTTTCCGAATATTCTTCCTCCTTTAGAAAATAGAGGGGGCGGGACACCTATTTTACCACTTTGGAAGTGTCTATCTTTCAAACGACTTTGAGAAAAAATGGTTTTAGGAACTTCAATGTCATTTTAAAGACCTATCTATAGACATCCCACACGTATGTTTTTTTAGTTTTAGTTCCATGTATGAAGATCCCCCCTTAACCTTCAATTTTAAAGCGGAGATTACATCTACCTACCAAGTTTCAACTGTATAGTCCTAATAGTTTCAAAATAAAGCGGCTGTGACATACGGACGGACCGACAGACATGACGAATCTATTAGGGTTCCGTTTTTTGCCATTTGGCTACGGAACCCTGAAAAGGTCGTTCACAGTCAAATAACACCACAATATCTAATATCTTGCAAATGCTCTAGGAGCAGTCGGAAAAATATCAATATTCGTAAGGAATACTTTCCTGGGGAACTTGGAAACATGGGAACAAGACGACAATATAAAGTGGAATAAATACCGCGTTAGCTCATAAATCATTTGCGAACATGTTACACTCGACGACAAACACAGTTTCTTATATATTTCATTGTTGCCTTAACGATTACGAAACTCACATAAAAAAGGGGAAAAAACATGGAACGACTTTTAGCCACCGAAATGGAATACAATGGGATAGCTGTACGGAAGAATATGTAGCTAAATATAGCTATGTTTTAGTTTTATTTTATTACAAAAGTTAGTACCTACAATTTCAAATACTTAATAGTGTTTCAAGTCCAATAGAACAAAATTTACAATCTCAAAGCTGCTGAAAGGCGGGCCGCAAGCTCTTGAATCCCACAAAATGTTAATCCTTGAAGAAAAGCAGAGGGAGGTTCCCCCTACTTACTTGGGAAGAGGGAAATTAAAGTCCACATATCTGTGTGCTATGCAAAAATGCCGGCCGGCTCTCAAAGGAAAAGTTTTTGAAGATAATTTAAGCGATCTTGGTGAAGAGATGAGAATTGTTGTAAATCAAATTTAAGGGTATGATATCAAAGTGCCTAGTTGAAAATGCCTCATCGAATACTTCAGTAAAGGAAATCAGAAATATTTAATAATAAATAAAATGATTTGAAACAGCGCTGTCGCATTAAAACAAATCAAAGGAAAACAAACTTCCTAACGACCCAAACTTTTATGAGTTAACTTTTCAAATATAAGAAATAAATAATCTCAGACTTTTATTGGATTCATCGATCCTGACATAAAATTTTCAAATAAAAAAACTTGCAACGATATAAAATCGAGCGGTACAAAATCAAGTGAAGCCGACATTAGCTCACTGAAGTAATACTGTGCTCTGCACTATTTTATGTCTGCTGCCAGCCAAGTGAATTTCATTAAAATGGCAAATATTGCATGAAATTTCCACTGCACTGCATTTTAACTATGTAGCATTCAGGAGGAAATTTTAGTCAAAGAACTTCTGAAAGTGGGATCCGAATGTAGCAATGTCATTGTGCCAATGTCCCTAGGAGAGCAGTTTGGGTAGAAATATAATTTTAGAGGATACAACAGGAAAATTGAAGAATAATAGTACTGCAAAATTAGCTGCATTTTTCGTCTTGCTACTAAGTTACAGTAATATCTAGGCACACGTTCACTTTGGAATACATTGTAGGCTTCAAACTGTGAGCCCATAACGTAGCATAGCATGCAATGTACATAAAATTATCTTACCAATAAGCTTAACAGCACAGTCCAAAATGACAACACTGAAACAAAAAAAAAAAACCTTAATTTCGAAGTTCTTAGTTACTCCAAATTTCACGAAAGCCACGAAAACTAACACATATACTTTCAATGTCCTTACCAACTGAACTTTGTCAATTCCGTGGCACTATTACATTCGGCCCGAAAACGACTTTCAGCCAATAACATTCACTAATGAAAGTGAACAAGAAATGGTCGTACCGTCTTATGTTACGACTACGTACAGTCAGGAGCATAAATACCAGCAGACATTTACAAAAGAGATTTACTCGTGAACTACTATGAAAAAGGTCTAATTTCAAAATGGTATGGCTGTGAAAAAACTATGTTTGTAACACCACAAAATCCTATTAATACTTTTGGCGAAAACCCTTTGGATCATGCGTACGTGTAAAGTATTTATGCTCGTGACTGTACCGTGCACATTTTGTTATTACACCTACACTTTATTAGTGGAGAGCTTCTTGTGGCATTTTCTTTTATTACTAGGTTTATAATGGTTGCAGGAAAATACTAGACTTTCTTGGTGAACTAATAATGTAATACACTTCACATTTGTTTCAATGAAATGTGGGCAAATGAAAAACTGATTTAGTATCCAACACATGGATAGATAGATAATTAAAACCATTTAAAGAATAAAAGCATAGATTAAACCATGGACAAAATAAAAGTAACTAACTCATGCCGTTTACATTTAAATGCACCCTTACAGCACGTTTACAAAAATATTAACATTCCCACAGGAAATTTAAGGACAATAAATTAATAGGAGACAAGAAAATCAAATTAGGCAAAGTAATCCCCAAGATGCTGAAACAACTTTATTGTTCCATATACGAAACACAAATCGAAGAAGCAGCCTCAGGGATATTCGCCACAATTTGCAAGTATGTGGAACTCCCTAACTTATTGGATCAAACTAACGTTCGTAAGGACCAACTTTCTCGTATAGTTTATCTCGCAATATCTCATAATAATTCCTAATTCGATAAGTCGCTTGATTCCTTATTCGGCCAATATTTTCTACAGTGGAGCAGAAACGATCAAGATCAATCTTGTCTAATTTTGCTCTCATTTCTTTCTGTCCGGGGTAATTCCATCTCTATTAGCTAACAGATCAATTTATGAAAGCTATCGCTTCGAATCGTGAGCCAATTCTTCAGCTGTAATGGGTGAGAGCAGTTTTATTTCTTCATTTCCCTTGTGCATAGTAGTTGCTTCTACTTAAGGCTAGGTATCGATCAATATCAGAAAGGTATTTATTGTAAATTTTGTGTCCCTTTTTTTTTTTTTTTTTGGTGGGTGGGAAATCATCAAATGACCCCCCCCGCTCTGGGCGGAGCGGAAGGGAGTGTCAGACTCTTACTGACTAAAAACCACCCATGTTCCTTCTTTGGCCCTTTAAGTTCCAGGGCCGCGGCCCTGGCAGGCACCGGCCCTTGCAGGCCCCTCCCGTTTGTTGACAACTCTTTGAGGCGCGCGTGGAACACGAACGCGCCGTCGACACGGCAAATTTTGTGTCCCTGATCTTGTAATCTTAACAAATAAAATGTATGTGTGTGTGTTCGCAATTCTTTTTCTTTTTAACGGCTTGACAGGTTTTGATGTTTCTTTTTTGTATGTGGTCACCTGGAAGAATTTTAGTTATACTTGGGCCCGGTAGGTGGCAATGTTGTCGCAGGACAATGCCAACCGTTAGTATAAATTAAGATTTAATGTGAGTAGATAGCCCAGTACTTTTAAAACATTATGTTTCATCTAATTCAACCTGTATTTCTTTCAAAGCAGGGCATTTCAGCTTTCACAATAAAAACAAGCATTTTAGACTCCGACACTACCGAATAGTTTCCGACACTATCCTTTGACGATGCTCTCTTTGATTCTGGGACCTCATCCTCTCGCACGAGTTCTGTATCAAAACGGCCACCGCGCTAAGACCTCAAGGAAATAACTCGTCAAAAGGCATTGGTATGGTATTGGAGTAAATCTTTCGGAATGACGTTATTTCAACGTTAAGTCAGGCACGGAATTTATTTTCTTTTAAGGAAACAGCCTCTTTGTCACTGAATATCATTTGTGTCATTAATATCAAAATTATATGGGTATTTTATGAATTTTGGCCCTCTCAAAATAAAAAACAGCATTTTTATGTCACACACTTCCGAATACAACATTAAATGAGCGCAGTGATCAAAATGTGCAAGGACCTTAAACATCCTAAGTTACTTTACTTTAAAAATGTGAAAGCTTTGCTTTTAGATTATTCAAAAGATTTGAAAATAAAACTGAGAATCAGATGACCTAAAAAGAAAAAAAAAATACTTTATACTCTAGAAACAACATGATTTTATCCAAAAGAATTATAAAATGGAAAAAAACCGAAATCTTGCAAAACAGTATTCACAAGAAAATGAACAGAAAGAAGACCACAATAACTTTAGTACTAACTGATAAATAAATGAAGATACAGAGCAACATTCTTAAGCAACAAAGAACTGAAGAGGCAAAGAAAAACAGCGTGATTTAAAAAATGGTTAAGTAACAAAAACAAAGAACAAATAAGTAAATACTGCATCTTATATTACTTAAGGCACGAAGAAACGGGTTTTTAGCCAAGATACACCTGTTTGTTGAAGAACTCATAAATAAGGTGGAAAAAGCAAGTTGCTGAAACATTTTCAGGGGAATCCACAAAAACAGCGGTATGTACTAAGGCATCGAAAAATGGGCATTCTTTGGACCCGGTTTTTTTTTGGTTTTGGGTTTTATCCAAAACCGGGTACCCGGGTTTACCATAGCTAATTAATAAAATACCAAACCACGCTTTGCCAACTAGACATTGATAGCTATAATTAAGAATTCTCTACCGGTCTAACAATTAATTAGGTTCAACCTTTATTAAGGCATTAACGACGTTAACTCGTGAATTAAATTATAATTACGTAGGATGGTCAGGTCAAACGTATATATTAAGCCAACAAGTTAAGATTCATGAATTTGAAACTAAATGAAGATGTAATACTGTTTACTATCAAACGAGAAACATCAACAATAAACTATTAAGTTGTTCCACAGGTTATTGAACTCAAACGAAGACAGTAAAGTCAAAGAAAATGAAATGTTCATTTTACAGAAAACCCGCCTTTGTTATCAATACAACGCTGTGAAAAGTAACTTGCACAGAGGGGGCTCCGGACTGGTCTTTTAAGAGGAAACGGTGCCTTCTCTCATGTGCGGATGGTGACCACCGGGGTGGTTTTAGTGCGGTAAAAATCCCACACTCCCCGGTTTTTTCCCCAAAGACCGGTCGGCTTTTGAAGGTTTCCCCGCGAAAAAAAAAAAAAAAAAAAAGGCGCTCTGGTCGATCTCTAGGTTAAGCCGTGCTTGCCTGGGTTGATCTGTGGATGGGTGATCGTATTACGTACCGAGTTTCCTCCGTGCCTCGGAAAGCACATTAAGCCGTTGGTCCCGGCTGTCATTTGTAAATCTTTGACAGTCGTTACAGGTAATCGAAAGTCTGACAACCAGTCTTTCCAAGGATATCGTATTACCCAGTGAACCAACAGGGTTGTGGAGGTCAGTCGCTCCATGTAAAATATTAGTATTCAGCTGCATCCGGTTAGACTGGGAGCCGACCCCAAGATAGTTGGGAAATGATGAATGATGACAACGCTATGAAAAATGAAAACGGTTTGAAGAAAAGGAATTCAAACAAGTTTTAAAATAGAATGATCAAAACCCATCAACCATTTGATGATTCACAAGATGACGTAAACCAGAAACCTACTCACAATACATGGAAGTGATTTTTTTTGTTAGGCACTTACAATCCGGGTCCATAACATTGGTTTAGCCGTCCACTTCAAATGATTTTCCTGTTTATATCTTATCAAACGGCAGGCTTGGTACACAAAAGCAAAATGTACTGTAATAATATTTTATTTCTGTGATAAATTCCACAGGCTCTAACTTCTAAGAGTTAATCTTTTCCACGCAGTCACCTCAGAGGTACTTAACGAAGTAGGGACCTCACCGAAAATCTATTGAACGTCTATTTTTCTTCGTTTGATACAGCACTCTGTATATAAAAGGTGGAACGTGGGTGTTAGAAGAATGATATTCCATACTAATAAGATGGTCTGGGAGAGGCATTTGAAAGGAGCTAAAAATATTCGCACTTGACGTGTTTTCGTAGTCATCACGGTAAAGAAAACTTTTTTCCTCGCATAAACACAACTTAATGTTAGACTTCATTATGTTATGCTGTAAAGTGATATAGTACCGAATAAAAATGTACGTCATCCAACATCCAAAATAACCCCTACATTTATTAAACTCTATAAAAACAGCAATTTTCATCAAACTTTTATCATTATCGCCACCGACATGCGTAATTATTTCAGTAAAAATGTCGTCTGTTGCCTTGAATAAAGCGTTTTCATGTTACCGCTCTAAAAAGCATATTCTGCAAAAATAAAAAGAACTTTATTTATGAGTACAGCTCTCAACAAAAACGATGCAAGCAGCCCCCATGCCAGTTAATCTTTTTAATGCAATCGTGCCATCCAATGCTCGTACTATGCAAGCGAAAATTTGCTGCAATTTTTCACTTAAACAAAAGAGCGCAAATTCCATTGCCAGTTCTCTCCACTACATTTTCAAGAAGCACCGTCTAAACGCTGCGGTGGATGTTAATCTCTTCCGTCCGATCGCTCCTTTCAGGGTTAATGGTGTGCGAGAGTCTTCGGTGTGAATTGCGATTACGGAAGATACTCACGTTCCAACGCTGTCCCTTGAGTTTGCGTCTTAACTCCAGACTTTCTTTATTAGCAAAGTAAAAAAATATATAATTTCTTTCTGTCCTGTTATATGCTACAACTTCGTTGTACTAAAGGAAAATAACTTGGACGTTCCTGACAGAATTTCAATCAAGCGAGAGTAGCTACTTTACTGGTGTACTGCAAAAAATATTGGAGACATATTTTCTCTGGAGATTTGTCAGAAACGATCATAATTTATTATGTGCTCAAGTTCAGGCCGCGTAAATAATATTGAGAGGTGTTTTTGTACCTAGTTTTTTTAAACAGAAAATACGGAGGGTTAATAGGCATGATAACAAATTCTTGTGTTACAAAGATCTTAGTAAACACTGATGACTCTGATCGTAATATCATGAACACATTCCCACTCAGGAGTCCTAAAACCTGTAAGCGAATGAAAACATCTCAACAATTAACTATCAGATCGAACCACTTAAAACCAAAACTAATGACAACAACAACATCAACCACAACAACATGAAAATTAAACCTCAAATAACATGAAAACAAACCGACTACAATCCCGAAGCTTTCAAGACGCTGATAATAATGAACTCGGTACAACAATTTGAAAACAAAACAAGGCAAACAGCGGAAGCCAGAAGAAACAATGTTGCTACCACGATATTATATTATTGCGTTGCAAGAACGGAGCTCCGTTGACCGCACGCTATGTCGAGTGACAAATTAAATGAATTTACGGGCTACAGACTTAGGCTGCAAACATATGTTATGCTCTCTGCTACGATGTAAATACAATATACGTGAGTCAGCTTTCTGAGGTCGCTCCGTTTTACCGTGATAGGTTTAGTCTTGATCTCCTTGAATTTATCGTTGCTTGGTGTAGGTTATTAACGGTTAAAATGCGAGCTTTTGTGGGTGGAGAAATAAGTTGTATCGTTGGATAGAGGAGGAATTACGGTCACGTAGAAGGTATCTATATACATATGTATGTATGTGCTTACTGGTGCTCGCGGGTTCACTCGTTTCAAAGAAGAATGACTTCATGTACAGTCATGAGCACCAATATGTACTTAATAACTTTTAAAAGTGTTTTTCTCCTTTTGTCGTGATTAAAATTTCATGTCTCCAAGTTACAATCGTTATTTCTCGCGACAATTAATAATAATATCTTCTTGGGACAACCAACACACCGCCATCTGATCCCAAACTAGGCAGAGCCTGTACTATGGCAACCAGACAACTGATAAACATACTTATATATTTCTAAATACATACATTTTATAGATAAATTACACCCAGATACAGAACAAATAATCGTACTCATCGCACAAAGATTTGTCCTGGGTGGGAATCGAACCCACGACCTCCGTCCTAGCAGTCAGGGTCACTAACCACTAGACCAACAGGCCTATCAAATTTTTTGCTTTTAAATTTTGGAAAGTGTATACATTTTGGTGGTATTCAGGTACAGTCACGAGGACTGTACCTTAATAAAAGGATCTTATGTTTAAAATTAGGACATCCTGTGAATCTAATTTTATCTTAACACGTTATTTGCATGTTACTTCCCAACATATAAATATAAATTGTGATTTGTAAATATGTATATTTACCAATCTCATTTAATTTTATAATATGTATAACCTAAAGATTGGAAATTTCAGATTGTGATGAGATTCAGAATTCCCCTTGACGATCTTCACGACTTTGGTAATAACCCTCATAACCAATACACATTTCAGTGGACTTATGAACAGATTGCGATAAACTTTGTTTAGAAACTAATAAGCCAAGAACCAAGCCAAACCAAGCAAACCAAGAACCAAGCTAATAAGCTTCGACTCATATGGTGTACCATCTATGAGTTAAATCCAACCAATAAACAGCTTAAGTTACAACTTAGGGTGCCTAACGATGATTGCCTGACTAAGTTACATTTACAGGCACTTAACTTCTTTTTAAAATTCTTTCAACCGAGCTATAAGCTTTTATGTTACAAGAACTAGGCCTTTAAATGAGCTTGCAAAACCTTTTTCTTTGAGTTTAAATAATGGTCTAAAAGACTTTGATAATGATCAGGTTTTCCATCATAATTAATATTGTACGGTCAGAAAAGAAAGTGTTGCCTTATCAAAGATCTTTTAAATAAAATGTAATTAATAAAAAATTACCATTTCATGTTAAATGATGACTATAGTATTAGACAACAATCATCATCTGCCTAAGCCTTTTCCCAACTATGGTGGGGTCGGCTTCCAGTCTAACCGGATGCAGCTGAATACCAGTATTTTACGTGGAGCGACTGCCTGCCTATCTGACCTCCACAACCCAGTTAGTTCTACGTAATACGATACCCTTTGGTAAGACTGGTTGTCAGACTTTCGGGCCACCGACTACCTTTAACGACTGTCAAAGATCTACAAATGACAGCCGGGACCAACGGCTTAACGTGCTTTCCGAGGCACGGAGGAAACTCGGTATGTAATGGGTGGTCACCCATCCACGGACAACCTAGGCAAGCGCAGCTTAACCTAAAGATCGACCCGAGCGGCAGTTACTATTTAGCCACGAGCTCCTCCTCAGTATCAGACAACAATAATGTCAAGAATATTATGTGTTATTAGATTAAAAACTCACACCAGTTCAAACTTTTATTTAAGATCATGAAGATGACTCCAAATTAGTCGCAATTAAAATTATTTATGACATATTTTACATTATCATTCGTTCTTCTTCGTGGCGAAGATGGGTACCTACTAATTAATTTTATGAACCCAATGCTTCGCCACTTTCACGGCATCGTCCATGGCACCTTGGTCACTTTGACTAGAGATTTTAGGGCATAGAGTGGCATGAAAGGAGTCGAGGGAAATGAGGTGAGGCATTATCGACAATGGTACGAACCGGTCATTAGTTTAAAGTCACTGAAAGCATCTCTATGCGTTCCTAGTTGCATCACTCTACTCAATACAAATGATAATTCACTCAACAAGTGCCTTTGACCAAATGGCGACCACAACATGTTCGTGTAATATATAGTTACCACTTTCAGATCATAGACATGCAAATGTGTCCGGTTACGTCTGCCCCCACGTTTTATGAATGCCGACGCTATCGCTTACAGGTCGACGACGAAATATTATGACTGCACTGCGACTTCAATGGCGAAGACGTGTATGTGAATGAAGGGGTTTTAGAAATGGTTTTGTTGAAGTGGTTGATACTTTAGGGGTAATAAAAGCTATCTTGACAGGAAGCGAGTATGGAATTCTTCACAGTGAACCTAGATAGAAATCATTTAAGTATGATTTTTAATCGTCATCGTCATTCTTTTGCTCTCATCTCGTGTTATTTGGGATCACGACACGTCTTCTTCTTTTATTTTAAACTTATACAGCGTGCAACGGAAGGCAAAAAAATTTGGCCCTCCCATAGTAAATCAATCAGCTGGTAGTCAGTTTTGTAAGGAAGGGCCAAATTTTTTTTTCATATTTCGACCTATGTTCTTTGGGGAAAGTTGTTGAGTTTCATGAGTACATTCACCTCCCTTCAGGGTTAATACCCCCCTTCCGTTACACGCTGTACTTACTTTTATACTTTCGTCATCTCAGTAGTCACCCCGTTTCTAGCCATATCACTATATGCCAGCCTGCAATATAATATTATAAAAGACTTCGTTGCCTTTTTCCCCCGTGTAGAAAACCGACTCATTTAAAAAGGTCGTGAGAAATAATATCAAGTGTTGTCAGCACTAAATTGGTATCACCATTCACCAATTGCCAAGCGCAGTGACTGGCAATTTTCTCACACTCATGAAATTCATCCCGTCGATGAAACTCACTCATAGCTCTCTTCATCAGAAAACATCCTTTCAGTTAAATGATTGACTGTTTACGGACTGATACGACCACACACATATTATGACGAAAGCAGAAAACTACAACACGAAATCTGTCAATCATACAACCCTATTTCAGGGAAAACGCTGACGACATACTTCCGAATTTTACGGCCATCCCGAATTTGCAACAAAATAAACCATGACTGGGAACAAATCGACGCGGTCCGAAGTAGATGACATTTCTGACAGGCACTTTGTACCGGGATTGCGTAACCGAAATCGTGCCGGGAAAAAACTTGAGCGAATTGAAAAAACAAGCTTTGGCTGACACTTTCCGTATTAGTTTTTGTGACATCTAGACATGTTGTTTTCTGTTCGCTTTTTGATCAACCTGTAGCTAAGGATTCGATTTTAACTGTCAGTGTTCTTAAACAGAACGTGTTTTGTATTTCTAGAAACAATTCGAAACGAGTTTTTTAAGGACGTTAGACCACTGTTATTTTTGCACAACATTTTGCTTCTTGGAGAGTCAGAAATGGTACGGAACCTTTTACCGGTTTTGGTATGAAAAATGACTGATAGTGGGTGCTATTTATCTAAAATTGCGTACATAAACTCGCTTTTACTATTGGGGTTGGCAGAAACAGCTTAACACCATCTGTTACGATCCTTACGTACCTTTTGAGTTTAACTACTTATATGATCAATTTAGTATTAAACAAACAGGACCTCACGAGAGCACTGAACTTCTAAACAAAACAAAAGATCTCAGCAAAACACAGCAGCGAGTAAGTTCAAGTTATTTCGTTGCAATTTACGTGGTGACAGCCAATTAGTATCTGTTTCGAAATACGCAACAACTTGCTAACTGCCAAGATTCTTCACGACTTTGTCAACAATTGAGCTGAGTTTGGAAACTCGAGTGAGTATCAGAAACACTCATTATTCGTCAGGTGAAATGGATGGTGGAATTTTGGATAATGATGCAAAGTTTTCAAAAAGATATGCAAAGTAGGTATCGTATGCCTTGGAAAAACAAACTTTTACAATTTTTAACGAATCTCCATCAATTATTTTTAAATCAATCAGCGTGTGTATAGAACAGTCGATTTAAAATTCCTATCCAAAAGATTCTCTACACATCAGGCCAAACGTATTGACCCACAAAAAAGCCCCACTGACACTCAAAGTCACCCAAAACTTAATTGCAAATCGTCCGCCTTGACGAGGGGCTTCTCATTTTACTCAAATCGACCGTTCATTGAGTCAAAACCTCTATCCAAATTGGCATTTCATCAGCGTAGGACCGCCACAGAGCCGTCACTAGAGATAAAATAGATAAATCAATTGATTGACATAATATCCGAGAGACGAAGGGACCTTTAATCAATGGGTGAGAGAAGAAAAGAGCACAGAGCCGATTAACTCCGGAGGTCGGATTGGAGGGAAATGATTAAACGCGGAATTAGTGGCGATAAGGAAGTGGCAGGTAGGGAATGCAATCTCGTACGAGATTTCCGCCTAGCGAGATCTCGCGAGACTCAAAACCCAGTCTCGCGAGATCTCGCAAATTACGGGATCTCGCGAGATTGAGAGAATCGCAATTAAAACATATGCAAATGCTTGTTTTAAGAACTAGTAATTGACATGATATGTAATTAAATAGAAACTGCGTTGCTTAGTTATAAAAATAATGTAAGTTTTATTTTTAACCGACTTGTTAACCGACTTGAAAAAGGAGGAGGTTATCAATTCGGATGTTTGTATTTTTTTTTTTTATGTATGTTCGGGCATAACTCCGTCATATATGGACGGATCTGCAAAATTCTTCTTTTGTTCGAAAGGGGTTTATTACGAAGTGGTCCCATTTAAATTTGGTGAAGATGTGATGCTGATCTTCGGAGATATACAATGGAACTCTTCAATAATAGACAGCAAATCTGCCGTGATTGGTGCCATGAAATGTATTGTTAACAATGTAAAATAAAAGCATAGAATATAATATTTGTATAAGATATTGCAACTAAAAATGAAAAAATAAAAAAACTTTTTGCAAAAAATAAAATAAAATAAAACCGACTTCAAAAACACAAAAAAAAGTGAAAAATAATTTTAGCTTCAGAAGTCGGTGACAAAAAACTGAATCAAACAAATCACCGACTTCTGAAGCTAAAATTATTTTTCACTTTTTTTGTGTTTTTGAAGTCGGTTTTATTTTTTGCAAAAAGTTTTTTTATAAAAATCAACAGAGTACTTATTATTTTGTCTCTAACTCTAATAACATTTTGTTTATGTCTGCAATTATTATACCTACTGTAGCTAATCAGTTCAAATTCTTACAATGTTGGTAACAAAACAATAATTATCTATATTTAGTCCTTTGTAAATTATTACTTTAGTTTCAATAATTAAGAGTAATAGGGACATTACTTATGGTAAATAAATACAACAAAACAAA
Organism: Eurois occulta; assembly: GCA_950022335.1. Taxonomy (NCBI): domain Eukaryota; kingdom Metazoa; phylum Arthropoda; class Insecta; order Lepidoptera; family Noctuidae; genus Eurois; species Eurois occulta. The sequence goes on along the minus strand of OX465492.1, from coordinate 6,865,678 downwards.
AACTTAACTTCACAAGTTGTTAAATAAATGTTGTGAGACCGTATAAAAAAAGTTTAAAGTAGAAGTCAGATGAAGTTATCAAGGTACGGAAAGGCAAGTTAGTTTGTCTGAAAATGGCTTCTCAAAAAACACATCATGTCGAGAGTATCATCTGACAGACGACTTCTGATTTTGCATGCCAATGTCGATCTCGTTATCTCGCGAGATCTCGTACGAAATTTGACGAGATACAATCTCGTAAAATATGGCCGGGATCTCGCGAGATCGGGATCTCGGCGAGACGAGATTGCATTCCCTAGTGGCAGGGGACGGATGATCGGCGCTGTTTTGATACAGAGTTGGAAAACTTCGGATTTTATAATTGATTTTTTCTTTTAAGATTTATCCACTTACTTACCTAATAATTGATTTCTAATGACCCTTTATCATTGCAAATGTTCTATTATTAACTTAGCGGATTTACAAAAAATACCAGTATTATCAAATTATCGGTATGCAAATTAACCGGTCTTAAATTGTCATAATTTAGAATCAGCAACCTCATTTGATCATTTCATAACGTTACTATCAAGAAAAAACATAAAAAAAAAATAGAAAGAGAAACCGGATTTAATACAATTAAAGCAATGGTATTTCATGTCTTAGATTGGTTCGAAAACATAGGCAAAGGCATACATCTTAAAGCTAACTATTTCAATTTTACAAGTAATCAGTCTCTCCTCATAGCAATCGTTGGCTTCTAAACGTCCGTACCTACTTATCTACATTTCGCATAAGAAGATGGTGATTACCGGTCGTACACCGCTAAATCGCTCCTGATTCTCAAAGACATTGAACGAGATAACGCTCCACAAAGAGAAACCTTACTAAAATTGATATCTCTGCCAATAGGATTACTACTACGGCTATTACATGTTAATATCTCGTAATGTACCTTACCTTTGATGCCTTTTAATAAAAGCTCTTTGAAAGATACTTGTAATCTTATTTTCTTTGAGGTAATCTGTTTCAAGATTGCTTGAATGAACATTAAGATAAAGATTGGATTCAATTTAGAATATAAAAGGGTTTTCTGTACAAAAGAAAAAAAAACAGTCAACTTTACAGATTGAAACCAAAAACAAATATGTGGAATTGATTAAAAAATAAAAACAAGTTTAACATTGAAAAACAGCAGTGGTATGTATCACAAAAACTAATCCATTCCGAAGCTAAACAATTTTCCGAATGTCCACGTAAACTATTGAAAGTATTAAAATCCAATTTACGTTGACACTCATTCAATATTCAACATGATACACATTGCACGCAGTGGAAAAAATATCAACCCATCACCCGAACTTCATTGGCAAACAATTCACTCGTGCTAGAGAGCGTAAAGCCGCGTTGACACGATCAGACTATGCTCGGACTGAGTAGACTCTGATACCACTCGGACGCAACTCGTATTGTGGCAACCCATACTAACCCATCTGAGTGCGCTCGGATTATGGGTTGCAACAATACAAGTTACGTCCGAGTAGGTATCCGAGTCCACTCGGTCCGAGCATTCTCTCTCTCTCTCTCTCTACGCACGCACGGAAAACACGACGGTAGCTTACTTTCGCACGCGAAATAAAACCCCGGCATCCCGATTCGACATCAATGCGTGATACCATACGCTACCCTATACACTTACGGGCAAATTACAATACACACGCTCGGAATATTCGACGTTATTACGTAAACTCGTCCCACATTGTTCGCCGTAACGTAGTTTCGAACGTCCGTGTCGCTCGTAAATCATGAAGGTAATTTAAATTTTGTCATTAGAGCTAAACTTATGTTATTTTGCACCGAAACGTGCACCTGTGGTGAGAGATAACATGAAACATAAATCAAAATAATGGCATATGAAAAGGAAATTTGTTGCAGTCAGCGCACACAAATCTGCGGTAAAAAATTAGGTTGCAAATAAAACGTAGATAAACCTAAGTTGCAAAATACCGCAACTCAATTTAGCACAAAAAGGTTAGTTTTATTTGCATGTAAACAGGAGGTCTGTATTTAATCGCTTCATTTAACGGTGTTCCCGTGAGCGTGGCCGTGAGTGTACAATACATGCGGGTTGGGTGCGCTGCGTTTTATAGCCAAGCCATGTATCAAAGTTTCGCGAGCGGTCTGAATATCTACCAAGAGTCAGGACCTCCCGTCGACAATACACGACCAGACTTTACGGCGAAAATTCGCAAAGTTTGTTTAAAATTAGTTTGTGTATACCTTTCTAGTGGGTCGTTACAGGAAGACACGATTGTACTCGGAGCGCGGTAACGTTGGCTTATAGAACAACGAGATTTTGTTCTTGAGCGAAGTGCCGGCGATACCATCTTTTCTTAGTAAACGCGAACTTATAAACCTAATCTGAGAGCAGAAATATGAAAAACCAGATAATAAAAGTCTGCTACCGTTAAATATAAGAAACATCTTTGTTCAAATCCTTTGTTGCGGGACAACAACTGACAACAAGACATCGCCAACTGGTTGGACAGCAAGTAGGTACAAAATGTTACAAAACATTACAAAAATATTTTTTAAATAACAACTAGGCCATGGTCTTGTCTAGACTATAAGCTCAAATAAACCGTAATACCTACCTATAATCTGACAAAAACCGGCTTAACTAAAACACAAACATAAAGAGAGCTTCATGTTTAAGAAAATTAAATAAAAAACATAGACAGAGCAATATCGACCTTACATGCTGATGATAGTACAAATTAATTTGAGAGCAAATCCTAGTAATAATAACTGTTGTGAAGCACGTTAATCCAGATAAGACAAGTTGGATCTAATTAAAAAGATCTCCGGTCTTGTTCTTCGAAATATTAAACGAAACAGAAGATACGAAGTCTGATACAATTTAGCCGAATACAGGGCAATTTAGTTGTTATTTCCTAAGAAATAAGATTCAGGGAGTATAAGGACGACGACGTAGGCATTATAAGCTGCCAGGAACAGTAACCGAGAGAACGCGAGGGGCGAGCGCTTGAAGTGATGTAGTCATAATTTGCGACGTTTCATCAGAATTACTGAGCCCGCTCGAGGTAATCTTCACAAAACTTCATTTTAGTTAAGGGAACGCAAATTATATCCTTTTGAGAATGTAGGGCGAATAAGTTTTATGCTGACTTATCTATTTCCATAATACGCTTCTCCTTTGCCAAAACTTTTCAATAAGTTAATAGCTTAATATTTTTTATGTTCCCGAATGTGTTCGAAGTTTTTGCAAAAGTTTGATAGGCAAAAGAAATATTTACTTTCGTGTAACGAATAACGATGTCTTTAAGCCGCAAAACATTACATAAATCAGAAGGAGGGATAATGAGATTTTATACAATTTATGATTAAAGTTTGTTAAGAAAGAGAACATCAATAAGATTGCTTTTAAAGATATGAGTTTACTGAGGACTTCAATTTAGATTCTAAATTGTTCCATAATCTAGATAAACGTAACTTATTATCCCTTAGACGGTCGATTAATCAAATTGAATTGACTATTTCTTTCAACTCGGATGAAAAGATAACGAACAGTACCATATCTTATTCTTGGAAGGAAGCTGAGAAATCATTCAACGAGTAAATCTAAAAACAATTCACGTAAAACACGATTCCAGTTTTCCCCGAGTATATCGCAAAGCCACAAAATGAGATTACCAAACGTTTCAACGTACTCTCAGATACATTGGCCAGTTTTACGATTACGACTGTTGCACTAAATAAAACCGTAATACGTTTTGCCATCTATCAGAAACCAAATACACTTTATGTCGACACTATAAGGTAGAATTTTATTTCAAACTATTTATTTTCTAGTGCAAAATAGCACCAAGCGAGCTGGTAATAAATATCGCATTTTCCAAACAAGCATAAACTAGCAAAAACATTGTGTGAACAGGTTTTAAACTTAGTCTGAATACACAAATGTACTGAATTCTAAAAACTTCAAATTGCAACTTGTAGGTAGGTACTGGGTCAGACATACAGTTGCATTGTCGTAACCTTTTTTGTTATTATAATCTAGGTTGACTTTTGACTCTCAGACTTCCTGAATAGTCTACGTGACTAAAAATATCCTGAGAAACACAAAAGTTTACAAAAGACAAATCTGATGATGGCGAGCGACGACTTTTTTCAAACGGCAGCTACGATATAATATGAAAGAAGAAGTCAACAAAGAATTAATACTACTAAACTTTAATATGCTTTATGTTTTCAAGTTGTTGAAACAAACTTACACATATTGTGTCCTTAAAAATTATTTTCTAAAAAACCTTGAACTTTAACAAAATACAGGCATATACCTAACTACATTGTAGCCAACCTAAGCAAAATTAATCCTACATTGTCGAAGTTCATCCATAATGAAACTGTTATCCTGGCGTGGCGCGTGTTTTCTTTGTACCGACGTATAAAAGGGCCCACTTTGATCCTCTCGGTTCGGCGCAGGACCAGTGGCAACAATTCAAACTATTCACGATAAAAGGGCTTTAACTAAAAATAGGAACTACCTCTGGGTATAGAGGCAAGAACACGCAACGTAACGTAATATAATTTTGAAAGATTTTTGAACAGAAAATACACGAATCTTATACATTTTTGGTTTAAATTCTGACGACAGGACCAGGTACAGTTAGTATCACCTATATATAATTTGGAATGAAGTCCTAAAACTGCTTAATAGGTTTCATTACGTATAAGAAACGAGACGTTTTTATTAGTATAGCATCTCTGCATCCAATTTCCAGTGATAAAGTAATAGTTGAAATCGTAACTGTAACAGCCTGCATCATTTCACTTGCTGGCGGTTCAACGGTTCACGCCATAGCTTAGAAGATGGCAAAACAAGCTGAACAAAACCAAAGACAAGTCGTCCACATTAGCCCCGATATTAAAGAACTGGAAGTCATGGGCAGAATATCGTAATTGCAATAAATAACACAAGCGATAAAGCGTAGCGTATGGCATCAATAATTCATCGGAGCCGCCAATAAAATTTGAACGAAATGTGTTTAAAAATTCTCTCATTTTGCATTACATTTTTTTTCAAGTAATTAATACTTTACAGACTTTTAAAAGTAATATTACTATAACTTTAATTAATATAAGTTTGATAGAGACATTAGACCACATTAGACGTTGTCGTTATTAAATTTTGCTGTTAAGCATAATTAGTTACTGAAGAAACTTCATTCAGTAATGCTGAAACTTTGGTCTTAATGTTAACATAATAGCGTTATTATAATCTTGAGTGCAATCATCTTCAAAGAAAGTGATGATTAAGTTGTCATAAAATAATATTAATTTTCAATTTAAAGAGAATTAGAATTTGCAATCCATACCAATATCAATGCGAAAATATTTGTTTTGTTTGAATAAATTGTCTATTCAGGTCTTAATCTATCCTCGCACGTTTCAACCAAATCCCTATCGGTAGAACGGATTTGGACGAAAGGAAAATATGACCTGCATTAGGACATAGGAATCTTTTTATCCCGGTAGTAAGTAAGCTCTAACCTCACGCGGGTGAAGCTGCAGGGAAAAGCTAGTAAGTAATAAAAAGTATACTAGCTCTGCGGATACCGCCAACCGTATATTGCCCATTGATGGGGACTGTACTATTTAGAAATTTGTCTAAGACAGCCAAATACTTTCGCTTTATGACCACTTCATACTTAAAGTTGATTTTACAAAAATTGTTCCAATCTTTGAAATTCTACACGGACATAATTTTATGAATGGAGAAATTAATAAAAGATTTGAAAAATACAAGTGCAAAAAATAAAAAAGGGAAACACGAATGTCATCATAAACACCGGTTCTTGGCACGATATTCCGGCCAGCGAGGTATATTTTGCACTTACTTGTGGCCAAACGAAAATAGGGCAGGGAATTTCTACACAGAAATTTACCAGCAAACGCCATATTGCGTACGTACCGGTGGATTTCTTTAATTTGTTGTCTCAACAAAATTTTAAAGTAAAGTATAACTTAGGCCAGAGGTATTTTATTCAGAATTGTATTTGAATTTTGTAAGATCCTTTGGATTAATTTGAAACTTTTTGTAGCTTTTATATCTAGGGTCTCTCCCAAAGTTTGTCAAGTTGATAAGCACAATATGTATTTGTGAAATTCTATTAAAAATCTTAAATATATTCCTTAAAAATGTATTTCAAAGCTTTCATATTCTTTTCAAGTTTCATGAAACAATGTTTGTACCTCTTAAATCTCTCTAACAATCTGCTCCATAACCATTTGTTGCATCTCAAACTAAGTTTAAGAATAGGTGCATCCTCAATCGAGTACAAACTCCCTTCGATTAACGCTACTTCAAACACTCGCGTTGCTACATTCTCCTCTTACATAACCTGTACTAAAACTTCGTGAGTTCCTACAAATTACTCCGTTCATGAAGCTTGAAACTAATTGTCATATTTACTACCACGAACTTGTTGTAGCTTGAACCCACTTATTTACTTGAAATTAATCTTCTCAAATACTTTCTGGTGTAGGGTACACCGCTTTGGCTGTTGGGTCGGTTTAACTTCCCGAATTTTACGTAAAATTATAACACTGAATTTTGAAAACAGCTGTGTGAGAAGTTTAGTTGACTTTAACATTTAAATAACTTTAAATGCCACTCTTTATATTAGCATCGTCGTAGTACTCATAGAACTACTTAAAAAACCAATCCATTAAGCTAGCTAAGCAAGCATTTTGATAGAATGTGACTGAACTCACTTTAAGCTATTAGAACCAGTCGGGACCTATCAAAGGCATTAAATTGCAGTGGTTTACCGTGAATAATGTTGTTTTCAATGAAGTTAGGTTAATGGAAAGTTGAGGTTGTTTTTTACGTTAGGGTTTTATCACACTGATTGATGGTGGAATGTATCAGTCGACGTCGATCGACAGTTTCTACCACACCAATCGATAGATCGTCGTCATTTCTACCATCGATCGACGATCGATCGATCGGTATGGTAACACCCTTGTAAAGGCTGTTTTTAGGGTTCCGTACCTCAAAAGGTAAAAAAGGAACCCTTATCTTGTCTGTCCGTCTGTCCGTGTGTCACCACCGATTTTCTCAGGAACGGGTGGACCTAGCAAGTTGAAATTTATACCAGACACTGAGTTTTATAGTCCCTATTAGGTGTATACAAATCAAGGTCCTGAGTCAACACGATAAAAAGATATGAGAAAATTTAGATTTTCGCGATAACTTGTAAGTACCAAAATTTAACTTATTTTCAACTTTTTTATTTTTCGGAATTTTCCCTTTACTTGTGCTGTAAGACCTTGTTTTTAACCAAAATTGACAAGGAGTATTGGTGGTTACCATATAGGTTTTCGACCCAAAACCTATAGCGTACTTCCGGTTGACCTAGAATCATGAAATTTGGCAAGAAGCATTGTCTTATCTTATAGCACAAGTAAAGGCAAAAATCTATAAACCGTAAATATGTAGTTTAATAACAAAATGCCTACAAGTTTATACGAAACCCTCGGTGCGTGAGTCCAACTCGCACTTGGCCGGTTTTTTTTAAGTGCGAGTAGGTTTTTAGTAGAATATTTTTTTATGTCACTTTCATTTTCTTTTTTAAAAATTGAGCTCACGGTTGTTTTTAGTTTTTTTCGATGATCCGTAGTTTGTAAGTTACCCATACTGACTAGAAAAAAAAACCACATATGCAGTGTTTTTTTTGTGTAAATAGTAGTGGCAACAAAAACCAGCAACGAACACTAGGCCAAAACGTAAGTACTGCGCCACAACCAGATAAGAAATCAGTAATATTAATTAATCAACTACATAGATTGAAATCATGTTCAAAACATACCGCTACTGACATCCGAAAAAAAGGCAAAAATAGAGAAATTATACTTTACATTATAGGACGAAGTTTTCGTTTAGCCTTGAGTGTAAGCCGCGCTAGTGTTTATGTAGAACATTCGTAGTACAATGTCAACAAAATGTAAGTGGAATGAAAGTGTAAATAGAATGAAAGAGCAAACGAATGCAACGTCACGGAGGCGCGTGATATTGACACAATATATTTCCCTTAGAAAGTTTTCTATGTCATGCGCATTTTTTGTCACATCGGTTGCCCTTTCCTTTTCTACGATAACCTATCGAAACAAAAATATTGTCCGGAAACAAAACTAAGAATTCAGAACAGATTATCTTTCAAACAAAAAGTTTGAGAAGTTGATTAAAATATTGCAGTCTTAATTCAAAATGAAAAACTGAACCATGAAAAAAAAGCACTAGTTCTGACAATAAGTTTAAAAGTCAACGCGTTAAAACTTAAAGAAAAAAACCATAACCCTTTAAATGAAGGTGCAAATAACCACCATATTGCCAACAAGCACATTAACTAACCTGACAGTTACAACTTCCGCGGAATGATAAACCGTCTACGCTTTTACTTCCTTTGCCGGTCAACTCAAAATTACTGCACCTATATAGTATGAATGAAAACAAATTGTATGCAATGAATATTATGGTTGTACAACCTGTAATAAGGGATAATAAACGCGCTGTCGACGGTAATTGCGTCGGTGATGGTATTGTAATGTGCGTAATTAATAAAGTTGAGAGCAGAAACAATTTTTGTATTAAACCTGTTGTATTTGTTGGGTCTATTGAAAACGATGATTTAAAAGTAGGAGATTTTCAGAAACATAAAAAAACCTGTCCATCATAGATTTAATGGCTCATGGATTTAGTGGGCTACGTGTTGTGGTATAATTTGGAAGTCGCCTATGTCCAGGAGTGGACTGCGATAAGCTGAATCAATTGATTAATTGATCTAACTGAAAATATGAGATAAAGTGACTTGAAACTAGTATGATCACAAAGCTTCTTAAGCAAAATTAGGTGATAAAAGATAGGCCAGGCCTATAAATGAATACCTTTACGAAAATTCGTTCAGTCCATCGGATTACAATTATGGTTAAATCAAGGATACAAATTCGGCAATATCTAAACATGGAGGTGCAAGTTGTTAAAAAGAATAGGGCGGTGCCTGATCAGCATACATGAAAAAAAAGCAACAAACCAGTGATGCGATCGTATCGATGAAATTGGACAGCTCTTTGCAGATTCCGTTTTAAAACTTGCGAACATTTACGTTTGGAATTTACCTGGAATAAAAAAAGAAGCAAATTAGATTTTTGGCAATTTTTTGATAGGAGCATGGTGTAATATTATGTTGTGTAATTTGTACCGTACCATACCGACTCGATCACTGACTAAATCCACGTTGTTATAGGTTTCACAAAAGAAAGAGAATCTATCATAAATACCCTGTCAAAGAAGTTATTGAATGCTCATTGTTGTTAGAAACGGTAAAAAAGTCTACGTTAATGAAAACTAAAACTTGACATTTCAACTTTTCAATAGACTCGACATTTCCAAGTACGGACTGGATCTTTGTAATCGGGCACAAAAGTTATCGCTATTAGAATCATACCCTCCGCTGACCTTTCGATATTTTATTATATTTTCTTCGTAATTTCATATCTGATATTTCGAATCACATGTACAGTAATCATAGAAATTTAAAAAACATGAGACAACACTTTCATTTCATCAGAAAGTATCACATATTTTCACGCAACGAATGGATCTCTAGATGTTTCGATATCGTCCAATTTCATCCAAAACAGCTTCTTGTGTATCTAGATAGAGTCAGCAATGCCAACACCATTATGCTAAACGGAATAACGGAGGTATTGAAGCTGTTGTGGGGTCCGCACGTCCATGATGAGATGACACTCGTTTTACGACCGCCCATTCGCAATCCAACTGGATTCCTGACACAGACGCAACATCTAGTGTTTGTGTTTTTGTTTTATTATCCACAGTACGTGCGGTGTTTCATGTCGCGATAAAATTGTTATGCACACTGTAACTGGTTCGGTCAGAGTGTAGAAACTAGTGATTTTATTGCCCGTTTCGGACTTGTCATGGGTTTCTACGGTCTTCATTATATCGGATTGTTCACTAGGTGACTCTTACTTTTACGAGTATGATGTGATGTCAATCACTCATATGTTTGGCTCTCAATAAATCGAATGATCAAAAAATTTGTTAGTTTACTTACGATCAGCGGCTGCACAATGAGTTTTTTATTCAATAACGTGACCTTTACAGCACTTCCTTTTATAACATAGGTAGTTTTCATTTGATTATGGTTTTTGTTCTTTGCAAAATGTACGAGTAATATCATTACAGTTTCCTTTAAAAGCGTTTCTTACAATTCATGTTTTAGAACCGGGACGGAAAACTTTACGTCAGCAATTTAACATGAAAAGAGCATGCAGAAAATCTTTGAGTCAGGGAATTTTAAGGACTTCTTTGTTAGTATGAAATGTTATTATTGCAGTTTGAAGAGCATTACGCGGGGAGCATTGTTGTTTTACCGACTGTGAAATTAATTCGAAGCCTGATATGATAATGTCATTTATGGAAATAAATGGCTGGAGAAAGGAAAATAATTATGTGTTTGTATCGAGTGAATAGCCCTACCAGGAATTATAGAAATGGAATCCTGCAACCAAGATTTGCGTTATATATTCAAACAAAGTCACTCACATGCTTGCCATAAATTGCTAGGAACGCAAATTGGAGAGAACTATGTCAACTCGATTTCAGATTTCAACTGAAAATCTTACATTACAACGTTTATCATTTAGGTCAGTCACATTTGCCTCCAACTCTTCATCAAAAGCTTTACGTCCACCTCCTGTATCTACAATATTGCCATCATTAGCATCGTACAAAGGTAGCGTGTCGCTCACACGAGTGACTCTAACCACGCCTCGGCGCAAGTGTACCAAAATTGTGACGGCACATTTCCGGCCGTCCGGCAGAATTTAGTTAGGAAAGCGCAGAGGTCTCGACCGACCGATGTTACGACTCAACCAGTACCTGCTAATCCTATTTTTGTTAACTCAATTCCGTTTCCACGTTGGACATTCGGTTTTGTTTCTTAATCGATTAATGTTGTTGATAATGTGGGATTATTCTTGCTTTTAAGGTAATTAGGGGATTGTTTTTGGGTTACGTGGTTTGAAGGTAATTCAATGTTAGTTAGAATAGGTGTGCTAATTAAATTATTTGAAGTTTACATTTCTAATTATAGGACTCTGCTTCGTTGGTCTAGTGGTTGCAAGCGCGACATGTTGAACATGAGATCTTGGATTCGATTCCCAGGGTCGGGCAAAGTGTTATTGGTTTTTTTCGTAAGGAATATCTCAGTAGCAGACATCGAATCTGTAGGTATAAATTACATGGGACTTAAAAATAACAACTAGCAAAACGTGGGTTACTATAAGATGAACCTCTGCTTAACCCTTCAGGGATTACAGGCGTGATATAATATATGTTGAAAAACAGTACCTAAATATTATTATTATTTATTTACTTATCAGACTAAAGAGCTGTCCACTGTGTTAATAACAATATAACTTAGCCTACGTTCGTACTTAATAAGTAGAACAGATCGGGTGCGATTAGTTAGCGCCCACACTAGCAGGCTATCTGCCCGGGCTGCTATCGAATTATCAAACTAAATATCTTGTAATTAAAGGTTGTTTTATGATAAGTAGGTACTCATATTATGGCATTATGTTTTATAAAACTTGTCATAGCCTAAAAACAGAAGACTTACAGCGTGTACCAAAAACTACAATTGTGAAATAAAAATCTATATTTGGTGTTAAAGTTTAGTAGCCAACAGATTTTGTTTCGCGATTTTATGTCGGTCCCATAGAAAAAGTTATTCAGTGTGATGGCCTATACCACACCCTAAAATATGACCACACCTTTCTGGTACACGCTGTATAATGCAATTTATTCCAAAAGTCTAGACAGGTTTTACAATTAATTAAAAATTCAGCAAAATTAATTCTTTGAGCAAACGATTAAAAACTATTTATAACTTGAGTGGTATTAAACTTGCTTTAAACTTGTTTATAGTTTTAACACTAATTAATAAATAAACAGAAAGGTGTCATAAAATTATAATGACAGTTTAATTATATAATATAAATAACGCAAGAATCAAAGTACAGTTGTTATAACTATGGCACAGTTAACGCAGTGGCTGATCGATTGACTGCTGCGCTGCGTATCGCGGTTTCGATTCCAGCACGGAACAAATATGTATTTGTATACAGGAGAAACTCCTAGTGTGGGACAACGATTTATAAAAAAGTAGACTAAAAATAACGCAAAAATGTAAGTACCTACAGTTTATATTAATCTACCAACCCACCTTGTCTAGGAAGCTATTTTTTGATTTTAAACAATTTATAAGTGATTAATTGATTACACACAATTGCTGGTCTCTCCAGCGTTACAAAATTCAAGAAATAAATCAGCAATCCTGTTTTTATTATAAGGCATGAATTGAAAAAATAAAATAAAATTAAAGTATGAACATATACCATCAAAAAAATCTTTCTTTTTTTTACTTGAATTGCTCAATTTACATCTTACAAAATTAAATCGAACAAAATAAACTTTTAGAACGTACTAAAAACGCAGTCACTTACATAATACCACTCAACCGGCTACTAACCAATGTCATATGAGTACGTAATAATCATGCAATTTACCGAATCGTAAGACCGCAACGGTTAACCCACATCAGTGGCGGCATCAAGGCGAACCGCGGTGTCGTCTCTGACACTAGTGAGTTGCTAAACTTTACATGTATTGGTAAAAGTTTATTATAGGCAGGGAGCTGTACATTGTAATTGAATTTAATCTGATGAATTAACTTGTGTTATTAAAAGATATATTATTATGTCAATTTTATCAAGTAAAAAGGCAAAACATCAATAAATCAGACGCATTTACTGTTTAATCTCATAAGCAAGAAACATAATGAGATAAGCCTGAGCAGAACTCAGCCTATCGTAACACAAAACCCATTTTTACATCTTTTGCACCCGTCTATCGTTGTCATCTTTTTCTGGTCTTTAGTTTGCAATAGATGTGCTTGTATATTAAATTAAATATAACTACTTTTCAGTGTACTTTTAGAAAATCAATATTCTACAGCAAATACAGCCACTCACAACAATCATGAATCCGTTTACAAATGCACAGGTGTAAACAAATCTTGGCAAGATGTTACTCACAGGTGATTTCATAATATCCCCGTAGACTGATAACTTATATTCTATATTATCTCAAAGTAATCATCATTTGCATCAGACAATGTGATAAGGATGCTCTAATCATATCCTCTCCTTGACCGAGAAAGTCATGAAGTGTGTCGGCCAAGGTCGAAAAATTTTTCGGCACTTGCGTGCTTACTTGAGCATTACACATACATATGTCGTAATGTAATCGATGTCTCGGTAATTTTAATGATTTTTAATTGCCGTTACGTACAGCTTGTTCATTGCTCAAGTTTTAAGGAACTTCTTCAGAAGCGATAAAAACATTGTAAGAAGTAGGCAATGCTAATTGACGCAATGTTAACAATAGTTTTTTCGACATCGTAAGCTTAATCACTTAATAAAAGCAATTTATTTCCATAACATCTCTATGACTTTCGTTTTTTTTTGTTCGTTAGTCGCATATATTCCGCTATTGAGCAAAAGCCTTACCCATATTATATTCTTGCAGGTACTCTTTTCTTGCGCCACCACGACACAGTATGACTTTAGTTAAATAAGGAAAAGTAGTTAAAACAGTTCAAGGCATAATTTTCGTCTCACAAAATACGACATGACAGTTACATAAAGGTAGAATTTCACAAAAAATCACTGAACTGAACTGATTTGGCTAAATGGGTTATCGATAGATTAATCAACAGTATGAAATTCAATACACCGGCCACTAAAATCAATAACTACTCACATATGGACATGACTAATGAGACACTGAATGATTAGGTAATCATTTATGATTTAGTGTTTGTTCAGTAACTTGACATAATTATTTACAATTAGCTGTACCTATATCATAAAGAGAAATGATTTTACAACAAAAATACCTGACCGTAACCTAATTTTGAGCTCGTCAGAATTAAGAAAAAGTTTTACTGACGGAATCTAATTAAAAACGGACTAAAATTGAATTAGAATCAATATTTAAAATCCGATAAGAAATGATAAGATTTTTTTAATCCTTTTAATTTGACTTAAGAGCAGAATTACTCAACACAGAAAGAGAGCTTAACATGAGTAAATACTTGAGATTGCACTCTCTTAAACTATTATACAAATCTAAATATTACTTCAGAAGTAAACTTTGCCACTAAGCACACTCGCTTTGTTTGTTAAGTCAACGTGTCAAAACTTTGTTCAAATACTATGTAGAAGTATAGACAGATTACATAATTTTAGCAGTGTCACTAATATAAAGAGACCAGTATAATAAAGTATGGTATAGTGCAGTATAAAAAGTGTTTTAGTTAAGAACTTTGGCTCATGCACGGGGACATTTTAAAGACAAAAATGCAATAATGTTAGGGCCATTTGCATTGTAATGCCGTATGATATCATCATACTGTAAAAGAGATTTAAAAAATAAAAATGGCGCTTACATAATGCGTGTGGTTCGCATGTTTTATAAAGATTTAATTAATGATATTTAAACATTTAAGGCAAAAACTTTCCAAAAAGACGAACGTTTACGACTCTGTGTAATTACTAACATTTCTCCCAAAATCCGACTGACACGACAAGGACGCAAGCTATCAGAAAACCCCCCCCAATAGTTTAGTTCCCCATTTCACCCACTGTCAACCTTGACTCAGCGAGTAGACTGTAACACGATGACGATACAGACTAACAGTGAAACCAAACATGAAATGTTGACACGCGGAGAGTTGAACTGATGCGTCACGAATTAGTACTTACAAGGTACATTGAAATTGGATTACATTCAACTTGAGTTCCGTTTCCTGTTGCTCTGTGGTTTTACTTTGTAAAGTTATGCTGGCTGTAGATAGAAGTGGTTTAATTTTGAATTCTGCGGTTCACCTATGTTACAGGTGCAATCATTTAGATTGTGGGGTGATTTTCTAAAATTGAAAATATGTAGTGGCTCATAACTGGTACCTACATAAGAACGGTTATTTCTTTTCATCAACATCGGCCTAGCCTTTTCCCAACTATGTTGGGGTCGGCTTCCAGTCTAACCGGATGCAGCTGAATAACAGTATTTTACATGGAGCGACTGCCTATCTGACCTCCACAACCCAGTTAGCGCTAGGTAATGCGATACCCCTTGGTAAGACTGGTTGTCATACTTTTGGGTCACTAACTACATGTAACAACTGTCAAAGATCTACAAATGACAGCCGGGACCAACGGCTTAACGTGCTTTCCGAGGCACGGAGGAAACTTGGTATGTAATGGTTGGTCGTTGGTCACCCATCCACGGATCAAGCTAGGTAAGCACGGCTAAACTTAAAGATCGACCCATGCGGCTGTTCTTATTTAGCCACGAGCTCCTGCGAAGAACGGTATTTTTTTTTGATGCGTATATTTGATAATTTACCCTAATCTTTGTCTAGGGATATTTGACACCAGTCTCAATCGAAGGAATCTGATATTGATTGATTTATATTAAATTTACGTAATGCGTTTTTAGAATTTTATTGTCAATGAAAATGAAAAAAAAAAACAAAACCATTATAAACTAATATTACCGCAAAACACTTTTGACTAAATATGCCAAAGGCTGGAAACAACTAATAAGCGCCTTTTAAGCCACACTTACAGTCTAACCAAATATGAGCCCATAATTCAGTTTTGACTGTGGGAAATGGGTAAGTATAGTGCAAGCAAGCGATAGGCGGTTATATCGTTTACTGACACCACTATAGCATCGTGGAGCAATCTTTGAACCCCGCACATTACTGCTTTAACAGTATTTCAAGATGTACAAACTTGTTTCATATTGCCACTTCGTGTTCTTGCCAACCCACCGGTATGATATGGCGGTAACTACACTGTTGGGTTCAAATAGGAATACAACTGCGGTCATCCATAAAAACAAAATTATTGATGCAAAAGTCTAATTCATAGTACGGCTATAAAAGCTCAGATACGGCTGTTTTGTATTGCTGGAAAAGTGAAAATATGTAGCTGCAAGATTGCTGCGCCATTTGCATTTTCCATAAAATCAACTGTCAATTCTGAACAGTCGGAACAGTGGTTATTTGACTAGAATCGGCACAATGCGTTGTAGCGTGTGTTAGCCCAAACAAAGATGTTCTAGGCATGGGGCTGGTAGGCTGGTATTCAGCCTAACATACAACAAGACTAATACTGATTTGTTTGGCTATCTGTTTTCTTATAGTTTGTGTTAGTAAACGCATAGAAAATACACGAGATATTCCAAGAAAAAGTATGTATTACAGAGAACATTTCATCAGTATCCAAAAATATTAACGGTAATTCACCACAGACCAACAAG
Organism: Eurois occulta; assembly: GCA_950022335.1. Lineage (NCBI taxonomy): Eukaryota > Metazoa > Arthropoda > Insecta > Lepidoptera > Noctuidae > Eurois > Eurois occulta. The sequence continues at coordinate 6,849,195 of OX465492.1, read as the reverse complement.
ACTGAATTTTATTCCCATAATTTCCATTGTACATCAAAAGTTGACCTCTTCCCCAATCCCACAAGTAAAAAAAGACATCAAACCGCTGAATATTTTAAGCAGCGTACACATAATATTCACAACACAACGCAACTCACGGGTCGTCGACAGTCCAAGCTCCTTGACCCACAAAATTCTTGGACAATAACACCAAACACTGCGCACGGCATTTCCATTAAGGCGACAATACCGCGTGTGTGTACCTGCCCTGAGCATAATGTATGCTTCTAAACTTAGGTGTTTGAGCCCATTGTGGGCTGCGTTATTAGCCTGTCGTTGAGAATATTATTCATTGCTTTTGTTGTCTTGGTAAATAATTGGTTGGTATGTCATCATTTCTTCTCCTAAGCTGTGAATTGGAAGCTGTTTGTTTTGATTTTAATGTGAGCATGGAGCAAAATTTCATAAATATGCTAATTATTTGATCATTTTGACATTTAAATTACGAATACATGGTCGCAAAAATAAATACATATGCAGAAATAACCTCTATCCATCGCCAACTTTTTAATCTGAAAGTAGCCAACGTCGTAGAGCAATCAAATATGTATTTCGGTGTATTGACTAATCTGAAAATACTTTACATTTATTATAACTTTAGATATTTTAGTGCATATCAGAGCACTACTTCATAATTACATTTGGTAATATTGATTAATTTATCAGAACAACGAAATGTAATGAAAGAAGAATAACCGAAGGGAGAGAAATAACTGCGTATCCTGGGGCATATTACTGGGATACAACACAAAGTAAATTGGTATACTGCTATTATCATGATTGGAAACATTTAACACCTATAACGAAGTCGACAACAATCAGAATGCATCCTCTTAATTTCTTATCACAAAAACCTTGACACAATCTTTCCAATAAAAATCTTCCAAGATTCCATACAACCGAGTCGTGTTATACCACAAAAAATATTAGTGACGTAAGTGCATAACAATCGGTTGCATCGAAGCTTGCGCAACATTCGTATGAGGTCGCGACACGCAGCCGCAAACGCAAGAATTTACGACAAATATGAATATGCAGAGAATCAACATAAGCTTATATGAACAACGAAAGATACACAATCAATTTAATTTTATAGCTCTATAAATTAACTGTATTGTGTAAAAAATAAAATTTACTGTGGTTTTAAAATGAGAAACTCATTTAACAGTTTGGTTTTTGAAAGAAGAGTCTAGTTTGTCTTTTTATGGATAATTAATCAAGCAAGCAAGTTCTGGTTCTCGTTAAAGCGGAGACTGGCAAGATGCGACGAATCACAGGAGATACGAAAAGCGAAATTCATCCAATGTGATTGGCCGATTCCTGCACGTCTTTTTTTCCACTCCACGCGACAAAACCGAGCCTTACACACGCTACAACAGTGTTGTTTCATCTTAATTCTTCAATCACTTTTCAAGAATTTTCTATTAATACTACTATAGTAAAGTTATTATTAAAACCATTGGTTTTTCTGCAGTATTACTCTGTGGTATGCACGATGCGCGCTCGCAACCACGCGCCATCGACTTTATGCGCATTGTTGAGGCGGATTGCACATTCTGAGATTTATCGTAAGGATTATAGTTTTAATTAATGGTTACCTTTAGACGGAGTGTGTGTTGTGTATGTTAGATGTTTCACCATTTAAAAAAGGTCGTGTTGATATTTTACTCACAGACTCGTCTTTTAAAGCTATCGATTATGTGCATTGTTGAGGCTGGTTGCACATTCTACGAGATTATCGTTGGGATATGTTTCACAGAAAGGTTATACTAATATTTGTTTACCAACATACCAGTATGACCTTTTCTGTTTTATTCGTAGAGTCGTCTCACACACAAAAAGATTAGTTTTAATGTTAAGTAAATGATGATAGCTGTATAAAAAAACAATTAATATTAAATTAATATGATGGCAAAAAGTATGTCTGCTATCGTATGGTAGGTATGCTTTTAAAATAATTTGTTACTAGTATCTTTTACATAATTCTTCAATTCCAATCAATTTAATGATAAAATTGATTCGAATACGGAAATTAACGTTACTGCAGTTGACGTTCAAGGATTCTAGACTATCCATGACATTTAGTTTTGCCAAATGGATGACAACGGCAACGTAAACACAGTTGTAAAAATATAAATACGACTCGCATTATTGTAAAACCTTGAAATAAGGTTGTAGTAGCAGCTACCTATGCAGAAAACACCTAGGAACCATTGCCACAGTCACTATGATTGACTGACAAACGTATTACACCAACCACAATAACTTAGAGGTACTAGGCACCCATAACCCGCCAGTAGCTTCACGATACACGGATAAAAATCAGTCACATTTACCACAAACGAGCAACATGTTACTCAAATATCATTTTAATATCGAAGCTTTATTTTGAACAACATTATATACTACCGAAAACTTCCTACATCTTCTCCCTAACATTAATTCCTATAGTCATTGCTTGACTGACAAATCACTTATTACACCAACCACAGTTAGACACAACAAGTTAGTTTATATACCAGGCATTCATAACCCGCCAGTAGCTTCACGATGTACGGATAAAGCCATCAGCCATCATCAAATCACACACATTTACCACAAACGAGGCACGTTACTTAACTATCATTACAATATCGAAGCGTGGGATAGTACTCGCGTGAATCACTCTTAATTGTGCCTCGTTCTACCATCTGTCATTGTGGCGTAATTACTTTCGAATCTTGCCTCCGTAACGCGCTTCCGAAAGCCTATGTTGTTATTAATATGATCGTCAGTATGTGGTCCTATGATTTATTGTGGTGGTAATTTTGCTGGTGAGTTCTTGTTGTGAATGGTGATTAGCTTTGTTGATGATATCTACCTATTCGCAATTGGGTTTTAGTAATTAAGGCATCAAATAAGATGAACACCCAATGGGTTAACTGTGTGTAAGATGATAAGAAGACCTGCTGCGACGTCCCAAATAAATTGGAATATAACAGCAAGAGAGTGACAATGATAAAAGATTCATCAATTATCACATCATTGAGAAATTAATGCGCCTGAAAATAAATGCTTTCAATTTTATCTTGTCTTATTTGATACCTTGGTCTTGACTGCACTGTTGGCATTGGTAATTTCTTCATAAATAAATTTATAGAACGCCACGTGATTTATATTACTTAATTGATAAAAAAATCAGAAACAAACGATCACGTTTTATAAAAAAAAAAGCGGTTTCATCTTAAAAATAAACATAATGCACTTAATGCACTATTACCAATAACATTTCCTCAAACACGACCATCAATTTAATCTAATCAATAAAACGACTCCCCAATTTCCCTCGAAAACGAATAAAAAAGCTAAACAGTCATAATTCTCGTGAGACCATCAAATAATAATTTAATCATGTCATCGAAGCAATACCGGATCTTCGTAACCGACAATAAAGTTAAGTCGGCTTATCTCCTTATGGTACGATGATGCTAACTCGTAAAATATCGAAAGGTTTTAATGCCCTGTCATAAACGGGAAGTCGGTCTGGTTACAAGACTTCGGGGTCCTACACACTTGCTCGGCTGCCTCATTTGATTCGAAGTATACAATGTGTCAGATCATGGACTAGCGATATTCTAAGTACTTATATAACAACAGACACTATTCTAGTACACAAATTTGTTGATTTGCACAGAATTTGTTGTCAAAAAATTTGTTTGTTTGTTCACATTTTTTTTTATTTAATCTTGTTTTCTGAAAGATATAAGAATTATTACGTAATTTTAACGATAAACAATATTGTTGCCCTTCGAAAAACTCTATTTTTAGCTCAGTAAGACCAAAAATTCGAGAGATATGTGTTTTTTTTGTACACACGTAGCGGGAAAGTCGATTAGACCCAAGTATGTAGTAAAATTATTATATAAGTACCTAGAATATCCTTCGTCCATGACCAGACATATTGTTTATGTACTCGACTTTTTTCACAACATAGTAATAATACTTAGCAGAAACTAGAGTAAAGGATAGTGTGTCGGTTGACAGGGGAGAATGGAGGAATAAAATGTTTTGCGTCGACCACAAGTAACATGGGCAAGGGAAGGAAGATGATGACTTAATATTAACTTTAACTATAATTAGAACATTATGGACCCTTTGTTGGACCTTACCATCGCTGAATCATATTGGCGTCGTCGGCTTAATATAATTCGTTTTTTTCCTGACCGTTTATCTACAAATATTCAATTATGCCGCCCGGTTACCGGAATCAAGCCGACCCGGACCCCAGACGTCTATGTTCCCTTCAACTTATCAAGTTCTATATATAAGCCACTTCAAGTCTTTTTGTAGTAATAAAATATGGAAGGGCTTAAACAAGGAACAAATAAAGTATGTAATTATAGAGCCGTAAATGGACTGAGGTATTCGCCGCGGACGATTTTAATTGGCTATTAATATTAATCTTCTTTTAAACAAGGGTAAAACAGCATGTGTATAGTTATGCCTTACAACTATTATTTTATTGTAAATGAGTACTCAATCCTATTTTAATGACCTGTTCAATATTTAGTACAAATTCAAATCAAATAAGGAATGTATGAAAATCAAATAGGATTTCGTACTCTCAAAACCTCTTGTACGAAATCCATCTCTATTTCGTTCCCGGAATTATCTATCTTAAAACCTTGAGTACAATATTATTATCTATCAGCTCATAAAATACTTTACGTTATTTTGTTTCCACCCTGTGTATATAATTATTGCAGTGATCTACAGACGTGTCTGATACAGGTGAGTGTATATTAATATTAGTCATATACCTACATATTTTTTTCCTCCTTTTAAATAACTAGTTTCGAATAATCGTCTAGAAATCATGCATTAACCAGTTTTTATGTACGTAATAGCAGATATTAGTATTCCAACGAACTAGCCAGTCGAGTTCAAGCGAATGTTAACCACTTATTTCATATGAAATTGTGTACATTTCTCTCTATGCAATCACAAATAGCAAGACGTTTAGATGCAAATTAACTACATTTGCAACTCACATAACAATTCTATTGTTTTAGTAATATTATGTAGGTACGTTTGAATGTTGAATAAGAGGTGAAAATAATGGTGGTTCAACGATTTTTCTACAAAAAGATATAATTATTTATGTGTTGATGTTGTATAACGGTTTTTTTCGATTACTACGACACACGACACGACGACACGGTTGGCGCAGTGGTCAAGCGATTGACTGCTGCGCTGCATGTCGCGGGTTCGATTCCCGTACGGGACAAATATTTGTATGACCTACAAGTAATTGTTCCGGGTCTGGGTGTTTTTCTATCTATAATATGTATGTATTTACAAAAAAAAAATGTATATATGTAGTTTATCAGCCATCTAGCTACCATAACACAAGCATTAAGTTGCTTAGCTTGGGGCTAGAATGATGGTGCTGTGTGAAAATGTCCAGGGATATTTTTATTTTTTTTATTTTACTATAAATAAAAATCAGCCTATAGCTGATTTTCTTCAGGATAAATGCCTGATAAAAGCCCGTTTTCACTAACCCATTAACGATTGAGTTTTCAACGCACGCTTTTATTGAAGTGCGCCTAGTAATAGTGTCAAATTAAAGACTCGGCATCCAAATTCTACACGGTTGTAACAGACGCGAGACAGAAACCGGTGGAGGCAGATCATCCGCTCCAGATGCAACTCTAATGCTGACCACGATCCTCAGACATGAGGGACCGACCCCAGAAAAAGTAATAGTGTAAACGAGCATTACAGTACAAGTAATTTAAATTGGTAAAATGACATCTCTGTATTCCTGACTAAAATGATAAATGTATTTAATTTAATTTCTGAAGTTATAATGTAATGTAAATGTAATATATGTAAGGTGTCATTTGTTTTTACCCGACTGCCAATGAAGAAGGGTTATTAATTATTGACATTTCAATTCTCCATGATTTTTCAAAATGTAATTAAAATACATATTCGTTTAGCACACCTGTTAGGGTAGAATATGGTCCTGAGCTCTTGTTTCATCCTTATGTGTACCCATAATCAAGCAAAATAAATGATTTGATTTGAAAGACATAAAGGGCATTGATTACGCTTGGTCACTGCGTGTTGGCTGGCATCATTCCATCTATTCTACGATTCCTCACTGTTCTCGGTAAGTAATGTATTCTCATGAGAGACTAGTTAGCTTATAATAATGATGATGTAATCAAATGTGTTACTTTACATACAAATAATCTCTAAGAAAAGTAAGGTACCTAAATGGCGTTTAGACGTAAAGTCAGAGACGAGCATACCCACTTTTGATACTGCGATCAGGTGTTTATGCTATGAGTCCTCGAATCATGGATGATATTGGTGGGTAGCGGGTGTACCTAACATCTACTTCTACTCAATTCCTCTGGTAGGTGGCTCGAAAGTCTGAGAACCAGTCTTACCAAAGGGTATCGTGTTATCCACTACTAACTGGGTTGTGGAGGTTAGATAGGCAGTCGCTCCATGTAAAATACTGGTATTCAGCTGCATCCGGTTAGACTGGAAGCCGATCTCAAGATAGTCGGGAAAAAGGCTAGGCAGATGATGATGACTCAATCCCTCTGGTATATAAAGGCGCGATGATATGATTACGTCCTCGAAGACTCAGGCCTTCATAATGGACTGAAGTACAAATTATTGTCATTACCTACTACTTATAATGTAAAGGATATTTTACGAATTTAACATAATCCACCCGTATGGCTTCATTTTCCCGCATCCGCGTTATATTTGACATTAAAGCTAACATACAAAAGGAGTCGAACACAAACAATTATTTTCTAAACCGCTGAATCACGAGTATAATGTTCGCGACAGGTAATTACTTATAGCCAGTATTGTATGCATTACAGCACTTGGTTACAATGTGTACCACTTGGCTGGTCAATTGGCACATATCGATAATGCCAAATGGCGTTATCCTTACCAAATGGCATTATTATGCCATATGCAGTTGGCAATGTATTGGTAGTTCGCCAAACGCCAAGAGGGTTTCCAGCCCCAGGATCGCTGCGACTGGGCCAATTTATTATGTCCCTAATGTATCGGTATATTATGTCGACGACAATTTTAGATATAATCAACGTGATAAATGTCCCTGTTACTTATTGTCTTATGGGGACATAAATCCTCCTTATATTCTCGCAAACTTATCCTGTTTGACACAACCTCTCAGGATATAAAAGCGTAATATTTCCTCGTTTTTCACAAAAATAAAACATACATTCAACATTCTTTCAGAACTAGTATCCATCTTGTCATTGAGTTACCAGTTTTAATAACACTCCCTAGTGAATTGAAACCCAATTAAGGTTTCAATTAAATAATTAAGATTGAAAATAATTATCTTATTGTCACATCTACTCAAATAAACCTGTTTCTTTGAATAACGTACAGTGGTAATGTTGGATATTTCGTAGTAATGGATACACTTGGAGATGATTACAGATTTTAGTGGACAAAACAGCGTACCAAAAATAACAAGAACACCGGGCTGGGAAAAGTTAAACTTGTTAGATGTCAAAATCAAATTGACATCTGTCAATAATCGTTGACAATAAAGGTTGCGTTTAGAAATAAAATTATCTATCATATTCTAACAGGTAAAACTGTAACGAAGTTGACTCATCATCTTCATGCCCTTGTCCCATTCTATTTGGGGTCGGCGCAACACGTTTACTTCTTCCATTCTCCCCTGTCAGACGTCACGGCATCATTTATTCCTTTCTCTTTCATATCAGTCTTCACACAATCTATCCATCTTTGCTTTGGCCTTCCTCTCTCTCTCTCTCCATCCATCAACATTCATGTCCATCACTCTTTTAGTCAATGTAACGAAGTTGGCTATTGAATACTTATAATATTACCTTACTTACCTTTTATCGAAAACAGTTTCTTAATGGACAGTAAATTTGTAGCAGATTATCCGTAAGTCGTAGACCTCTTCAACTTAATCTTTAAGGAATACAAGTTACGATAGGATAATGCAATAATCTTAGATCATGAGATAAGTGAGAGCCTATAAATACAATTCAACAGGTCGCCGATAAATTGACCGACCTTATTTAAATTTAGTGGGTCGAGACTGTAGACGTTAATTCTGTTTGTGGCACGCATCTAGTTGTCGACCCCTATTACATGGGACTTAAACATAACTGGCGAAATGTGGGTGTACTATTAGGTTCACCTCTGTCTAACTCTTCAGGGATTACAGGCGTGATGTTATGTTATCTGCTTACAAAGTGGACTGTGCGTACTTACTGTATCTCATAGATAACGTTAATCTATACTAATTATTATCAATGCGAAAATAACTCAGTTTGTTTATTACTTATCACGCCTTAACAGCTGAACGAAGGTCTATGAAGTTTTGAATACGGATAGACTATGGATAAGTCATGGTCTAGCCATTTAGCCAGTGATAAAAATACATTCCCGTGTGAAAAATCCAACCACCATGTGGACGAAGCCGCGGGCAAAACCTAGTGGTACCTATATCGCGATTTCCCTCGAAACCACCATAAAGTTAGGTAAGCTCTATTTTCGTCTACAATACTTAGTTACTGTCAAAATTAGTTTGCCGTAATAACAAATTATATTCTTTTGAAACCTACGCAGAGTAACTTCGAAAGAATAAACAATCATAAAAGAAAAAATGAAAAGAAAACAATACTTATGTCATAACTTATAACATTTTGTCCTTCGAGCTAAGGTCGATAGTCCACAACGCTACTGAAAATTAACGTGTTACAAACTCAAATCGTCAATGAACAGCCACGTGGGCCACTTCAGGTATACCTAATGGGTGTTAAAGTACTCATAACGAAGACGAAAGCACTTGTTCTCCCCGTCATTGCGATCACTTTTTTGTTCTGGACCATACCTGGGAACCTTCAAGTTTCGAAGATGTTGGGGGTCAAAATTCCAAGTTTATCACAAGTTTTTTTTTAATTACGTGTGTTTAATGTTGTAATTTTACTTTAAATACCTCCACGACCACCGTACTATTCAATGCATTCATCAGCACAATGTTTTGAGTGTTATATTGAGTCAGCCGTAAAACATGATTTTTCGCCACAAAAAATTCGTTTCCCAGTAATCATTTATGCATAGGGTTACTTAGACGCCGCCCGTCAACCAAGAATTCTGTACATTGATGTACAGAATGCTTGGGTGCTTTGTAAAGGGTCCGTTTACATCTTGTATAACTAATTCCGATCACTTGCACCTTAAGGGACCTGTCCCGAGCCCACTAGCGCTAATGTAATGTGCTCTCGGGTTACGAAATATTCTTCTATTTTATTACTATTCAGTTAAAAACCTAGTCGGTGGTCGTACGTACTACTTCCGAGCATTGGCCAACTCGAGTTCTGGTCGAAGCTTATTTAACACTAAATGAATTACATGGCGAAGAAGAAGAAGAACGAGCAGCCGGAATGTTATATTTAGCTTCATTACACTAGTATTATACTGGAGGTCCATACACGCCGCAACCAATCACAGACTAGTTAATAGCGATATAAGGACCACTATTAAAACACCAGCGCTGATATACTGGCTACTTCTATTTTCGAATAGCGTTGTGGACAATAGAGCCTAGTCTTATTTATAATTGAAGTCAGCTATTTTGAAAACAAAACAATCGGCAAAAAAAAAACGTTGCTAAAACAATCTTTCCTCGGTTCCATCGAATAAAAAGCATCGAACTAAGTATAAACACGCGAAAAATACTTCGATAAATTCTGTCGCCTAGTGCCTAGGGGCTATTTTCGACATTATTTAAGACCTTCGTACTAAAATGGTTGTCGCACGCAAAGCTTTTCTAGAAATAAGTGTTAAAGCTCCGTGACTGGGATTTGAAGTTAGGAACAGTCTCGTTATATGTTGGATGTTATTGGCACCCTAGGGCAGTGGGTAAGTGTGACCGAGTGCCCTATGCTGACCCTATCGCAGTCCCCTAGTTAGTTGCCCTATGCCACCAGTTACATCCTACCGAGGCCCGAGAAAGGTAAGATTGTATTTGCTTTCAAAATCCCGTTATTGAGGAATTTTGTTTAGACGTGATTGTTGGTTTGTTGTATTATAATGGACTCAAGCCAGCACACCACACGTGGAGTCCATTCGTTTTAATACAAATTTTCTGAGGTATGAATTGCACAAAAGAAAATCTAACAGGAATGTCTTTGTTATTAATATTTTTATAAAAAAAAACTAAGTATAATATGATCTTCAACAGAATCTTTCTGAATCAAGTCTTTTATTAAATCACAATGACGTTTAGATTGATTATAATAAAATACTTGCACATAAATGGTCTTTAAATAGGCTTTTTACTACCCTCCGACAAGAAAATGTTCTCGAACAAGACAACTTGTTAAGATAATCGACGTGTCAGTAAAATTAACGACTTCCAAAACTTGCTGCGTCGTAAATCTTTTAACGTGCGGCCGACGGATATCGGATTCATGTCAAACGATCCATAAACTGTTCCTCGATAAATCATCACTACCAATCCCATATTAGCACAAGATTGAGCTATTTCACAAATCAATAAAACTCCGGGCTAAAATCTAAAACTGATCTTGATATAATTTCACGCTAATTTAGACTTTATTGTGCAACTTGACAAGCTATTATTGATTGTGCTTGTGCTTTATTTATTAAGGTTTACAATCGCGGCACCAAGAGGTCATTGCTTACATCTTAAGAATCACTCAACTTGATCCGTAGATCGTGCCTGAACATAAAACAACCAGTTGAAAAGCACTTAAATTCCCACATTCACACACAGTGTTGAAAGATAAGACGATTTAAATTGATGGAGATTTGGGCCTCAAAATTGCTAGTGTGAATCAAAGCAATATCTCCAATTATTCAAATAATTCTAGGCGTCCCCAATTAATCAAGTGCCCAAATAGCATTTCACTGTTTCAGAGTTGAGAATTCGATTTTGACCCACAACTTAGAGGTAGAGGATTGTTTAGAATATTTGATAGAATTAACATTTTCAATTATTTAGGTCGGCAAAGGGCGAAACTATAAAATTGGAACTGGGTGTTCTGTGGACTAAGTTATTAACCAATTTATTTTCACAAGACTTAATTAGAACTGGTATAATTTACCGTAAATATTGGTAATCAAAATCAATCTTAAATACAACGTTCAATATTGTTCATCGTTTATTGAAATATTTGGGTATCCATCAGCAGCAATTATTTAAAAGAGCCAGGTGCATGAGAAAGCTGTGCGGTATTCCACAAGCGGCAACAATTTAATAATCGATTTGCTTCCAATCGATCGTCAAATTGGGAGTCGAGAAGTACGGTACAAAGTACGTACAAATCCGTACAGAGACTGTTCTGGAAACTTTCCAAGCTTCGTTCTTAATTCTCAAGACTCTTACGTCAAAGTTCGTATGCAAATTCTATAATGTCTATCTAGAATTACCTTCCCAGAAGCACTTAACTTTTCTGTCTTCAATTTTCTGAATACGAAAGCGATGTTTACCTGTGAACAAAATAGAATTTTATTAGTAACTTGACTGGGAAAGAAATCGTGTTTACCTTATGTAACTTCATTAGGTACAACATATCACAAGAAGGATTATTATTTTATATTGTACTCAAAATCTTGATATTGTAGTGGTTAGAAGTCAATCCACCTTCAGCAATCTACCGTGCCTAGATTATTAGCAGTTTCTTAACTCGTATTTACGTTTTTTTTTTTTTAATTAACTATTTTATTTTTGAATTGTTCTTTTCTTTGTTTTTACTACGGACACTTTTAACGTGCACATCTTGCTACATCGCTCTCACATAATGTACCATCTCAACATGAATGATGTAACCAAGGTTTTGTAAAAATATTCTGATTTAAAAGAGTGTCCATGGAGTTTCTTGCCCGTTCTTCTCCATAGAGATCTACGTTAGGGAATGATTATGGGCAACTACAGTACTTTCACAGTTTTTATGCCTTGTGACTGGGACTGTAGCTACATTTCATTGTTGTCTTTGTTTCGACAATTCAAAAGTGCCTGTAACTGGCCTACTTGAAATAAATGCTTTAATTTTGATTATGATTTTACCTATTTAAAAAACAAACAGAAATTCTTCGCATCATCTGTTCCAGTTCTACTTCCACTAAATATAAAGTAAAATGACAACAGAAATCCTAAAAAAAATAGGTAAAATATAGGTAACATTGTATATGGGGGCTGCATCTGCCAACAAACTGCTTTACAGTTTGGCAGAAGTAACATTTTTTGTAATGTTTAGGATGTCACCACGAATATAAACCTTTTTTTTTCTATTTCCTTAAAACAAGTTACAGCTACATCACTTACTTAAACAAGCCTGGAAGACAGACTCAAGACACTTTTAAACTCACTTACTTTCAAAGGAAACAAAAGGCGTCCGGAATCAGAAAAGCATAGCCGCAAAGCGAGAATTCAAACAAAAAAAAACGTAGATTTGTTTAACAAACCGTAGCGGACGCGTTTATCTTTCACGCCCACCAGTCACGATAATGCGCTGGTCGAATTACAATCGGGTGAACTTAACACTAGTTTTGTAATAGAGAAAAAAAAACGACTGCAGAATATGATGTCCTAGTACTTGGATGCTCTAGTTCCAGTTTTGTTATCATGTTTTCAGCTTTGGTCATGCATGGAAATTGCGCGCTTTATTATTTCCATTTTAGCGCTGAATTGGTCGTGTGGTTTTCGGCGATGATTTATTTAGTTACATTTGCCGCTATTTGCAGAGTAAAAGAATATTCCATTAGAAGAACGATAGAGAAACGTTGAATAGCCAAAGTTATGAATAAAAGTCCTACAAACATGCGTAATGTATTACAGTTTGCAATCAAACTAGCTGTGATAGAATCATCCACGAATCACGAATAAATTATCCAGAATACCTACAAACGCCACACCACTACATAATATATCCTCATGTTATCCTGGTATCGGGTATATGAATGATAATGCAACCAATTGGATTAGCCACGTGCAATTGCGACAGTTCGGTAACACACACCCAATCGGATCAGATTACAGAGTCCGTCTGAGCTTGGCACACATCAATCACGACAGAATCAATGCTTTACTCCTCATCTGAGGTCTTAGTACCTCGGGGAAATGGATTGAGGATAATGTTTGGAATTATGGAGTGGTGACGTCAAAGGGTGAGTGAATAGGCTGCAGGTCGTCTACCTATATAATATAATTATATAATAATTGCAGTTTGATAGCAATTATATATTATAATTAGCAAATAAGCAGGAGCATAATAGCTGTTTTATGTTATTTTATTTTTATTTTTGGTGCCTCCACCATTCAGGATTTAATAAACATTTTCGGTATTTTTGTAAGGCCAATGCAGCAGAATTATATTAGTATAATTAATAACGAATTACCTATTGAAGAATGTTAATGATAAATATTTGTTATTCCTACGCATGCACGCACTTAAAATATTTAAAACAAACTTCAATTAATGAATTCCAATGCATTCCCCGAAACACATTAAATAATAAAACTATTGAATACACGAAGATGATAAAAGGTTAAAATTACTAATCTACCGTTATTCGAGAAGGTCGTAGAACTCACCACACCGAATATTATAAAACTAGCTATTGCCCGCGACTTTGCCCGCGTGAAATTTTGATCTGTGTGTGTGAAATAAATAAAAATAGCCTATGTGCTATTCCAGACTATAATCTATCTCTGTGCCAAATTCCATCCAGATCCGTTTTGCCGTTCTGGCATGGTTCAGTAACAAACATCCATCCATCAAAACTTTCGCATTTAATTTTATATTAGTAAGTAAGATTATACGGAAATATGTGTAAATAGAGCAACGTCAGGTGTGATCGCAAGCGTTGCGAGGCGTCTAATAATACCCGATTCTCCGACAAGCCTGTTAGATCCAATCAGAAGCACGTACATTGAATATGGAGCCTTCATTGTCAGAGATGATGCGTTCTCGTATTGAATAGTGCAAATCTTCATAATTATAACGTGAGCAGCCTGCCTACGTATTGTATGTCGTGTGTGAAACGCCTTAATTACATTGACAAGTACGAGGCCACTCGATCCACAGCCACTCCGATGAATATTAATAAGGGTTTCGTGCTGAACATGTGTCTAATGGTAAAATGTTATAGACGTATGCAGAAGCGGTTGACTACAACGATTATGATGTTACGAAATAAAATATGGAATAACTGTTGTGACAGAATATTAAAAGAATGTGGTTAAGAAAAAAGTTGTCTAATAAATGCTAAAAAAGCGGTGGAAGCTGACAAAAAGTATCAATATTGCCGGTATCGGCGCGATTCGCAACGGCTGTAACAAGGTGGGTCGCTGACAAAACAAATTTACATAAATCCGGCTGAATCCGTAAAAATGACGCGCGACAGCCGAGCCGATAAGCCTCGGGTATCATTAGCTCGGGCCAAAGTCGGGCGATCACTCACTTGTGCGGCCTCCGATACGAATGGGCTAGGGAAGAATCCCAAATATCAATCTTCTTTTCCTCATTCTTCCTACGATCAATTCTAAATTGAAAATCCCCAGAGATGCGGAATCACTCAAGTCCTTATCTTTGAGCTGCGAAAATAAAAATTCGATAACTGAAAAAATTATTCGAATTATCAGTTGAGTCTATATATAAAAAGACGTAGAAATGATCGATGGGTTTCGAATGAAAATATTGCATCTAAGATTTCATTAATATATTTCGTTCAGTAATGGACCAGCTGTGATTAAAAAATCCATGTAATTAAACAAAATAATTAAGTTTGTATATAATCACTAAGTTTCACAAAATATTCCTCGACGAAGCGGCTAAATGATGCAGATATTATTATCGAACTGCATCGCAGTCTATGCCTCACGTCCTTTCCTGTTTTCTGTGCCTCAAAATCTGCAGTCAAAGCTACTACGCTGCTGACGAACTGACAAAGTATTAAGCCAATTAAATGGAATATTACCATTGATACGAAGAAGAGCAAAGACGAGGGAGACTCAATTATTGGGTTGGTCTTAAGTTTAACACAAAAATCTGTACCATTCTGAAATTACACACCAAATTCCCAAAGACGAAGTCATCCGAAAATGCTTTCCGATTGCTTAAAACGTGAACAGTTCCCGTTTATTAAATTAATTCGAATTCTGTCGGTGCACTTCGGAGAAGTTTCATAACGGTTCCGGTTTGAACTTTGAAACTGCTCGACTTTACCATCTTCTTTTATTTCACAAGACACAATCAAACTGGGCTACAACCTAAAGGATTTTCTAGCAATCTCCAACTGCGCTGCAACTCAAAAGGCCTTTGATATAATTTGAGATAAAAACTTTCTTTTCGTACTTCTATTTTATATGTAGTTCAGGTCTTGAA
Organism: Eurois occulta; assembly: GCA_950022335.1. Taxonomy (NCBI): domain Eukaryota; kingdom Metazoa; phylum Arthropoda; class Insecta; order Lepidoptera; family Noctuidae; genus Eurois; species Eurois occulta. Next base: position 6,833,716 of record OX465492.1, on the reverse strand, counting down.
TATCTTCTGAAGTTTGTGGTATGTATGCTTTGAAGCAGTTGCTTCTACAAATCTTTTGTAGTTTACTGTTATTTCATTTCCAAAGATATATATAAAATGTTTGTGCATTTGTCCGGAAACAGAAGTAATGCTTTGAGTGTTTTTAATATCACCTCTTGTAGTGCCTACCTCCTGGGCTCAAATCATATGGAAAGCACTATTGAGAATAAAAGTAGAGGAAGAACTTTCGTGACATATTTGTCAAAAGGCTCACCATGAAAACTTTCCTATGGCAATGTTTGATAACACATCAAAATATATGTCACATCTTTATTCAGCTTACAATCAGCATACAACGAGTTCACGAACTCATCAAAACAAGTGAACATGTCTCAAGAAAATCCTCTTTACTCAAAAGAAGTAAATTACAAAAGCTGTTTCGCCTTCGAAGGGGACTGAAGCTGAATCAGCCGAAACACGGATTTGATAATGACATAAAAGAGCAATTCTACTAAATTATCTTGTGATACGCAAGCAAAAAAGATCTTTATTGGTACCTACTTTATGACACACATTGAGTGTCGAAAGATGGTAGGTAGTTAGCGTTAAAACACCCACAAATTCAAGCGTGTTTTTTTTTAATATTTTTATTGCATTTACGTACCTCGGGATTTTAAAAAGCCGTAAATTTTTAACCTTATGGTTCTGTAATAACTAGTGATCGGAATAGGTAGAGCTAATTTACCTAAACTTCGAGGAACAGAGACATAAAGTGGAAACTCCTTAGAACAATATTTTTTCCGGGACAATTGTCCCGGTTTTCGGGACAACGCTTTGAATAGGTACATTAAAAAGGAATTTTATAAAAAAGATAAAAATAGATTTGAATTCCTGATTTTATTTTTACAGAAGTGATAAAAAACGAGGTAGATATAAGTTGTAAGTTGTTGTATTTCATGAATTTGAAAATTTACAAGACATCTCATTTTAGGGGCACGCTCTCGCGCTCTATTACGTCATTTCGAAAGGTGGAGATGGATTTCAATTATTAGCTACCGAACTTTCCTACATCGTCAAATATGAAAAAAAGAATAGAGTTCAATCTAAGATAACAACTTTTCTTTGACGTATAAATGTTTTCTACGTTAGAAAACTGCCCACTAAATCTTTTACATTTCTGGGAAACAAAAACAGTAATTCAATTAAATTCATGAATTTTTAATAAACATACATTGAAGTTCCGGGACAACTGTCCCGGAAAAAAAAAATTGTCTCCACTTTATGCCTCTTTTCCTAGAAGCTTAGGTAAATTAGCTCTTCCTATTCTGATCACTGGTAATAACAAGGATATGAAATTAATTTTCATCTTCATATAACGGAATCTCGAAATGGCGTCAACTTTAATCAGAAATGCAAGTCTATTAAAAAAACTTTGAATTTTCTTTTCATCTCGTTTGGAACAGAGTAAACTACTTGTACTTTTTCTCATTTATCAATGGCGCAAAACGGCATGGAACGATTTAATCCTATGTTTTAGAAAAGTCTCATTCATTCTATTTTCCATTGACTCTGGATTTTTTTTTGTATGAAAGTATAACTGAGTAATCTTTAAAATAATTATTTCACTGGCTTGAGATCTTTCAGTGAAAAATACCTAATCTTTATTAAATTATTTGATATAATAATGTGATAAATAATATCCGGTGAAAGCAAGTGAAACTTTTTGTCTCATAAACCTAGAAAAGGCAGATTTTTTGGGGTGGAAGTTCAGAATTTTAAAACGATATCTTATTTTTTCCCTTATAGGAAATCGATCTGAAATTCTGATGCAATCAAGACAACAAAACATTAACACTGTACGATCTCCACATCACTTTGCGATTTACAATGTTTTTGCATCAATCCATTGTACACCTAACTGAGTTAAATAACAGTTTCCTCATCTCGTATGCAGATTACATCAATTTCTCTTTCCATTAAGATAATAGACAGATTTAACGCAGTTTCTGCATAGAGCGATGGTCAAGGCGCCGTGAAAGGTGCACTTGTAAGAAATTAATGTGGCGTTACAACCGGTAAAACATTAATTGTTCTCTATGAAAAAAACTTGATGAAAGTAAAAATGGTTGTGTATTAATTTTTATATCCGTCATTATGTGCTCATCTTCACGAATATGTGAAATTTTCTTTCATAAGAACATGATTTCGTAATGACAATAAAATTCCTTGGCTTGCTGGTATTTCGTGTTTAAATACATGACATAAAATTATATTGGCATTAATCATGGTATATTATCATTACCTACCTAACCTACAATAATCAATGTATTTACTACATTGTATACGCCTTTGTCATACAGCATTTTATAAATTATGTTGTCATTGTTGAGTTATTTTGAGATAATTTCATTCATACATTGTGCAAAATTGTCCATTAAACTTCAGTCTCTATCTCACAGTCTCACAGAATTCATAGAAACCAATACGAAACGTTTATGTCCATCATGACCAACCGATTCCTAAGCCACCCATTGGCTCCCAGCTTACACACTAAGCGTGGCTATTAACAAGACGTTGAGCGTGCAATCAGAATACGCAATGAGCCTCCATTGTCCATCCCACACAAACAAAGACTAAGGATATAAGCTTATACGTCAAAGCCTATTCATTCTTGATAAGTCCAAAAACCCGCAAGATAAGGTGGGTCATCCGAGACTTATAAAAGGTGGGCAAGTTATTATGCCCATAATAAATGAACGCCCACGTTTAGCCTGTTTCTTTATTATGTAAAACTTGTAGGCATAATTATGAAAATTTTCGGTCTTACATTCCTTTGCTGGTTTGTTAATAATTAATGAGGTAGCCCCGTATTGTTGCTGAACAAAAAAAAAAGAATATTTTTTACTGAAATAAATATTTTTTTTCGCCTCATTATGGTATCGCTTAGGTAGGCAACGAACGATATGTCATCGTAACGAGACACACATGAATACGATTATGAAAATCCACGGTCCGTCATCATTCGCGTCTTGTTATTTTTTACCTTTGTTTTCATAGCCCTAGGTAATTTCAAACCAAGGACAAATGTCAGGATACAGATACAAAAAAACCTTTAAATGTTATAGATAAGCCCCTTTTTTTTTTTTTTTTGGGGGGGTGGGAAATCATCAAATGACTCCTCCCGCTCTGGGCGGAGCGGAAGGGAGTGTCAGACTCTTACTGACTAAAAACCACCCATGTTCCTTCATTGGCCCTTTATGTTCCAGGGCCGCGGTATCTCTTTCGAACAGTCCCGCAGCCCTGGGTAGATAAGCCCCTTGGGAATAGTTATTGAAAGTTATTGTTTTCGATTTTCAAGTTGCATCACTTCAACATCAACACAGAAATTCGTTCCGCCATTTAAATTAAGCTACATCTACAAAATAAATCATTTTATTGAAATTGCTTGAACCTTAAAAGAGCCATGAGAAAGCAATTTATTTAATACAATAAGCAACCAACTTGAAAATAGTTACAGGCACATTGGAATAAACTTAATCGGTTTATAAACAATTTGTGATAACCCACTCGTCATTACCGTTAGCTTATCAAGAATGCACCTTAATTCTTTTACAAAAAGATTGGAATTCCAATGGAAGGTACAGGAACGTTGAATCCAAATAGGGGAATCTTACGGTACTTGGCGGAGAGTGGAGCGGCACAGCGTCGATAGAGTCGAGAGGTCAGAGGTTGCTTATTCATACATTGTTAGCAATCTTCTTTAAAAGGTGTGCCGTTTATGATTCCAACATTTGATTGTAACCTCTCATTCGTAATTAAAGACGCCACGATTGAGAGCTCAAACAAATACTCAACAAGCAGACAAACCAGACAATCTTGCACCTGTATATAATTTTTCAAACAAAGAGGTCCTCCACCAGTTTGCGATATTATTTCAGGATAAATAAATAATATCCCGTTTATCAAAGAGCATTTAGATGGCATCATAAACGAAAGAACTGGTCGGCCGCTTACTAATGAGAGCTCTCGAGAATACTCGACTGAATGAAAAATAACCTCTTTATTATTTTTAACCTCAGCTTGAAATGGTCTCATAATTCCAACCTTCCCAACAAAGCGATACCAGTTCAACCAGTCATTATTTACACGCAGTAAATTACAGAGCTGAACAAAAAAGATCATCGATAGCCACAACTACCGGTATCGGGGCTACTAACACGGCCTGTCGCAACGCAGAACAATTTAATAATACGATAGAGGTCGTCGCATTTATGGTACACGATGATCGGGTAGCATCGGCCCATACCGATGAAGCAAGCAACTGACCTTTACTACCTCCCCGCTACCACCTCCCTTCTATTCCCCACCGCAGTCCCCTTTACCAAGTCACATCACGGATATACGAGAAATACCTTTTACATTAAAAGCCTTTATATATTTTAATTCAATATGAAAAATATCGTGATCCAAATTACGTGATGTGTCATCTTCAAAAGCTTGATTAGATATTGATTTTTCATTAAAATTAACACGCTAAACTGCCTAGGCAGTTTCTGATCTGACATTAAAAACTAATTAGGTAACATCGTGATCACATCTTTAAGAGCCTTGATTGATGTTTGACATTTGGAAAATCATTTAGTATCATATTCTTGTTAAATACGACCCTGATTTTGTTAAATTCTTTGATTGTGCTCATCACTGCTTGATGTGGGTCACTGTCAATTTTATAACCATTCAGGTCAATTCAGATTCATAATTTTATCATTATCTGCAGTTTTATTTAATTTTTTAGAACAGCTATTTTACTATCCAATTAAATATCTACATACTTTTAAATTCCAGTTAGCAAAGTTCACATACTTTTACAATCTGCACAAAGACCGGCTTACAACACAGATGGTGAGCATAATAAAACTGTATTTAGCAGAAAAAGTAACGACTTTGTTCTTAAAATAAACCAAGCGAAAACAAGTCCACAACTTGGATGCAAATTACGAGTATGCAGGACCTATGCAAAAATAAACTAGTAGTTTTAAGCTGAGTATTTTTCCTTCAAATGGATTTGTGGGCATTGCAATCTGAAGACTGGTTTAGCGAAGTAGTAGTTTCATGGGAAGGTAATGCGAGGCAAAGCTATAATCCCTATAAACCGTGGGGTGTAGGCACTGGGGCCGGATGCGACGGTCATATTTCATTACATGCACTTCGAGCAAGACGTGCACGATACTGCAGCGGAACAAATCCCGTAAATTGTTAGTCAAGTTCAAATTGGTAGTGACATAATTCAGATGCCTCAGTGCAGATATGGAAGAATAATTATACCAGTTTCTAAATCACAACAACAATATGTGACATTGAACGAATAATTGACGAGGCTATGGACAAACACTCATATTAAAAGGAATGCTAATTGTTTTGGGCATTAAATAATGTAAAAACTTTTTGCCTCGGAAGTCATGTAAAACTAAACTTAAGAACTCACTAATCGTGTACCAATCTTAATTGTTTGCTTCAAATTCGTTATGATCACCTGGAATTGCACTTACGAATCGCATAAAAACTTTTAAAGATACGTTTTTATTTAAGAGCATTTCAAAGTCAAATCAAATTACTTAAACTAAGCTGCGCTTCTAATATACAGTGCAATTGTTCAGTGTAGTCGTTTATTCAGTACTGTCAAATTCTGTTAGTAACAACTAAACTCGGGAACAACAAAATACTCTTGCATAAACTTACATCACATTCACTCAGCGTAATACCTCAATGCATATGTCTCCTTTGATTCATGAAACGGCAGATGACGCCGCCTTCATATCCGGGTCACCAAGATACAATCAGGAGGCATTAAGGCAACATTCCATATCCAGCAAAGCTATAGTATTATTTATATCGATATGGCATGTCTTCAATGTAAGCCAATCAGACCCAGTCGATCGGAAATTCCGCACGGAGCATCACATGGCAACATACAGAAATAGATAATGTCGATACAAAATGCATAGGATAGACGGCGCTCTGTAAACATGACATACCAGAATCGCAGAGGTTTATTTCAAACTACGAAACAGACGGATATTACAATTGAGATAGAAGGTACTAAAATAAACATTACTTTGTAAATAATAACCAGTATTGCAACTTAGTGAGAGAAAATATAATGATAGATAGATAAAGATAAGAGATCAAGCTTCTCTGTACAGCTTTCAGAATAACTTGACCTTTAACATACAAAACAAAATACTAAAGATGACATCCGAAAGTTATGACCTTTTGGCGATGCAAAAAAATCATTTGTCATACAAGTGTCTATGAATTTTAATGACTCGTGAGACGGATTGATATTGGGCTATGGAGATGACTGTGATTGATTAATTAAAACTTTGACTATGACATCATTCATTACACCCACGACTTGAGAAACCAACACACCATACATCCGACTTTAAATTATAGATAATAATATATGGCTTCTAATATTGCAATAATTGTAAATATGCGCGTTACGAATGTAACGGAGTATTCGAGACACTTATGTTGTAAAACATTTTCCGTGCACTGCGAAAACAGCGCTTAAACACTGCAATTAGTGTTACTAAGTAGCTTAAAAGTGTAATAGCAAAGTAGCAGATTTAAAATCTTCTACTAACACCGCACTCCCTCGTTACACTGCATCTTACTAACATGATACCAAACGTTAAGAGAAAACTTATGCAAAACTAATGCGAAACATTTTAAAGAAAATAAAGGATTCAGTTCAGTTCTAAAACAAGTCAATTATAAAGATGTATAATATGGTGAATTTGAAGCTTAAATCAAATCTAATAGAGGATCAATCGAAGAACAACAAAGGCAACATAAATAAAGTTGTGCCAGGCCTATTTCTGTAGACAGTTTGCTAAGCCGCATAGATGCTCCTAAACGGTGACAGAAACGTGCTAAAACACAATGCACGGAGAGATTCTATTAAAAGAAAAGTTATTTTTACAAGAGGCTGGTTCCGAAGCAAATGGATAGATCTGATCATTTTTGTAGCGTAATATTTGGTGGAAACAAAATAACATTTCTGTGAAGATGAAACTTGTGACAATAAAAACTGGTGAATCGTGAGTGTCTGATAAACAAATTGTAATAACGGAAAAAATACAATAACGGTATTCAGAAATCGATAATAATTTGAATGCTTCACCGAATTAAAGCTAAAACATGTTTGTTCAGGTGAAAGCATCAAATTATTTGATTTGCACAGAGACTGCTCACACATTCGGAATTTTTCACTTCACATTCACTTTTGTTCATTAGATTTTACTCGTTTTTACGAAGTTAGCTATCTTGAGCAGGATGTCGCGATATGCAGAGCGTGAGAACTCGATTCTATCTTAATAAGTTTACCCACGATTCGGATTCACCCAAGAAACGTCATTCAAGCGCTCATTTCGTAATGACTCAACTAAAATGGTGATAAAAATCTGGATCGCTTGTTTTTTGCATCATTGTTTCTACATAGAATCGATGTGAGCAGAATTTATTAGTATAGCGCGTACTAGATACTTAACTAATCAATAAGAGAGTAGTTTTTAACATAGTAGCTTTTATGCTAGGAGAATCATATACATCAAATCCCGAAATAGTTTCCATTACTGTTAAAAGATTAAACATTTCTAACACTAACAGTACCAAGGCAGCAGAAACTGTCCGGAAAACTTTAAGATCGCTGCTGTAAAATTGTACTCCCAATAGTTTTGCTGAGACTAAACAACTTGCGAAGTACACTGTATGAAATCCAACTGGGTGAGAAAATAAAAGCTAAAATGTCTAGCAACACGATAACTGTAACAAATAGAGCAGATTGGAAGGAAACAAAGTTTAGCGCAACGAGCAAGAACTTTACAGACTTGTTTCAAACGAAAAATAAGATATGAAATCAATTAAGGCTAGCTTTTTACTATTACTATTTTAGTATTTGGTGATTTATTATGGACTTTTAACTTCACGTGCTCAACTTCTTCTGCGGGAAGTCAGAATCCCGGAAGCCAGACAACCAGTCTTACAAAGGGGTATCATAGCCAGTTAAAGGCTTGTGGAGATCATATAGGCAGACGCGCCATGTTAAATGCTGGTATCCGGTTTGGCAGGAAACCAACACCACCATAGTTCGGAAAATCAAGGTAGGATGATGATGAAACTTTCAACTTCAACAGCATAGGTGTCATTAAACCCTGTAACCAAGCGTACGATAAGAACACGCCCACCAGTTGCAAATTCAATAATTTATCATTAGGAAAGTGCTTTCAAAGCAAAAAAACCTAAACAAAAAATAGGAACAAAATTCGTAACTAATCCATCATTCTCGAACACCCAGCATTATGCTATAACGAGTCATCACTAGGATGTTTGTTTAGAAAGTTACGTCGCAAAGTGCAAAAAGTTTGTAAACGTTCATCTCTGCACTGTTCATATGCGCCCAGTAGCTGTTACACAAGTATTGCATAAATCCTTTCACTGCTTGCAAATTTAGAATACGCCTGTAAAATAAAATTTTATCAATTGTGTGTTTACTATTTTTGTTGTCGTATCAATTTAGTTTTTTTTTTTTTAAACAAGCGATCCACGTTCATAATTATAATCAGCAAATCAAGTTACGTGAAACCATTTTTTTACATGGTGTTACAGACCTTAAGCTGTTTGTGGATTATTTGAAAATATTTGGTTCGGCTTTAAATTGGTGCAAAGCGATAACCTACCGCACTATAAAAAAGGAGTATTATGAAAAAAAAACATCATCATTTGGCTATCCTTTACCGGACTATGTTGGGGTCGTCTTTCAGTCTTACCGGATGCAGTTGAATACCAGTACTATGCATAAAGCGACTGCCTGTAACCTCCACAACCCAGTTAGTACTGCGTAAACCGTTTATTGATAAATATATACTATTACATTATAATCGGTACCATTTATTTAAAACAAACGCATTTTTCAATTTGCTAAAGTCTTATTGTAGTCAAACTAAATTCCCAAAGCGAGATATACTTTTTAACTTTCCAGTTCTTCTCAGTCTCCACAAAACTTGGCGGTCGAACTTTGCCCCGGATTTCGACTCTCGCTTCCTAGTTAGTCACTGTCCACAGTATCCACCGTTTGTCTAAACAAAGTGAATTCTAAACTAGTATTGCAAACATACGTGTGTTAGCTGAATCAAACAGAGACATCTACGGTCTGAATTGGTTATTTTGACTATACAGCAGTTGCTAATTGAATTGTGTAGGTGTATACGATACGACCGATGTACAAACGCGTTTGTTGGTACTGTTACGTTGGTAGCAACAAATTTAATTCGAATGGTTGTATAGCTTTTGTTCATGACGATCAAAGTTTTAAAGAGCGAGTGTGTGAATTTTATGTATCGTTGAAATTGCTTTATTTTTGCAGAGACGATTAAAATTGGTTTAGGTTAGCTTTTATTGCATTTCAATCAAATGAAATAGAATGAAAACAAAGAATCATTCATTCATACATTTTAAAATAAACTACCCAAATTAAACAACCATCATGCTTCAATTACAAAATCCCATCGTCTTCATGCAAAATTTGAAAATCCACCAATCAGTGTAAACAAATTCGTGTCGGAACCCCTCGACAAATCATCTTCTGCTACGCTTTCCCCTTGTCTTGTTGTTTTCTAATTATCTACTCCATCGCATTCAAACCCCAGTCAGTATCGAATCGAGGCACAAAATGTTCCCAATTAAAATACACAGTAACACACACAGAGACAAACGGCACTTCAAAACAAACTCGAGTTTAATGCCTCAGATTGAAAGTTAATTAGATTCCCGATTCCTCCCACTGGGCGAAGCAATTTGAGGCGAAATTAATATGAACGAACGAGAAGAAACAATATCAAATTCGGTTGTTTCTATTTTCTGAACGCAATTTTACAACCTGCCAACAATTTCGTAAAACCGAACGGCATTCCGGAATCCAAAAAGTATTTTCCGCAGGGAATTCTAATAAATTTAATTTGACTAATTTACTTCCTTCATTTTCCCTATGTCAAATCTTGTTGATCAAATACAAAATGAAACAATACGTATATTTGTATAGCCAACTCATTTATTAGCATCACTCATATTTACGCCTGCTTTGTTAATTACATCTTACAAAACTTAATTATCAATAAATAAGTTATTGCAATGGCATTCCTTCATAATTTAATTCTTCGTTTATAACACTGTTTTATTTTACCAGTTTATTAAGAAAACTAGCTTTTGTCTGCGGCTTCGGTCTCCTTATGGCCGTAAATTATCTCACAGGAACATTCTAAATAAAGGTTGTAACAAGACCCTTAACGATTCCGAAAGCCACTTGTTCTCTCCGTCATTGCGGTATTTTTTTTTTGGTCTAGACCATACCTTCTAGTTATGAAGATATTTGGGGTCAAAGTTCCAACTTTTTCAAAAGTTTTTTTAAAATACATGTTTTTAATGATAGATTTTTACTATAAACATCTCCACGATCCCCGTACTATTAAATCCATCAATTAGCACAATGTTTTGAGTGAGTTACATTGCGACTTACCGTATACGTGATTTGTCACCCCAAAAAAAGTCGTTCAGCTTTTGCGTAAAGTTACTTAGTTTTATGGACATAATGCTTGGTTGACGGCGTTGTTAAGGGTCTTGTTACACCCTGCATAACGACAGTAACCCAAGGACCCTCCACATACACACAATTTCAAAATTACCAAAATATCCGAAACATCCAAATCAACAAAACATTGATCAAATCGTGACTCCAAGTGAAAGTGATTGGCCAGCAGAAGGCATTGAAAACAACACATCACGGCCTTGTAGATCAATCAGTCTGATCATAGTGCGTGACTTGTAGCTACTGGCATTTGATTTTTGCAAAGCTCTGCGTGATGACGTTATATGTAGTGACTCAAGCGCAGCCAAACGGATCGTTTGTTAGGTGTCCTTAATAAAATTACTTAAGCAGGCTCTGGGTTTATAATGGAAGGTTTAGTTCGTGTGCATGTTTTAAACATATTTATAAGAATACTGTTGTTCATTGGAGGTTTAGATGAAAAATAATTTCTAATATCCGAGAGGCAGGCACTTTGAAACATTTCTTATTGTGACAGATGCACATAGTCATTTTCCTGCCCCTGTTCCATGTTAGTTGAGGACAGTGCAACACATTATTTTCTACCACTCTCTCCCATCAACCGTCCGGAATCATTTCCTCCTTTTTCTTTCATTTACATAATTTCTCCCACACTTAATTTATTGGTCTTACTCGAAAAAATGCATGGATTATGTGACAGGCGATGACGAAAGTATCAAAACTAAAAGCAAAACGCAAGAAAAATCCAATTTTAAAAAAAGTATTTCAATGCAAGTTATTTGCAAATACAGCATCACCAATAAAAAAATGGACGATGCAGTATAACCAATATTAATGGCAAATGTAGAAACTTACATCATCGTCTTACTTGAGAATCGTTTAATAAAATATTCTTAGTTATAAACTTGTGGTAAGGTTCATCGTTTATAATGGCCACTGGAACTTGAATGTTTCTAGTTAGTGCTTAAGATTTGACGTAATCTTATCTCCTCCATTAGAATTATTAGTATTATCTATGTCTGAATTTAGAATTGAAGCTTATCTTTGTTCGTTCAATAAATTATTCTTTATCATCTTGTTGTGGCTATAAAACTCATCGTTGGTAAGTTCTGAATCTGAGATCGTTTTGGCCAGTGCGTTAAGATTTGATTTGATTTTATCTCTACCATCATATTGTGTTGGAACTTTTATTTTAGCTCCAAATTCTTTTTCTTTTTCTTACACCGCGTGTGTCATTAACTTTGGGTCGGCCTTCCTTGTCCGCTCTTCCAATGACCACGATTTTGTTTTTTGACACTATCGACTTATGCCTTTCAGGTCTTTTAACCTTGAATCTTTAAAAACATCAGTCATTACACAAAAATCAATAGACGATTTTGAAACCATTTACAAACTAATACGCCACCGTAAAGTTAAAAACAACTTCTATTTCATTACGGCTGGCCTTTACGTACAAATTACTTGAATGCGCGTCCAATCAATCAAACTTTTAACAAATCCATAACCTGATGGAAAAAAAACAAACGAAAAATCAACAACTTGCACGCAAGTGTCATTAATCGAAGATGACAGGCGATAACATTGTGGAGCCACCGTCGTCGTCACCAAGTTCGTTAAGGTTCAGTCTCACTGAAGGATCTATGTCTATATTTAGAACAGTAAACTGTATCAACTAAATATGTATATAGTTGATAGCAAAATTGTATTTTAATTTACTTTTCTATAAAAAATAATGGTGGATTTGATTAGACGCTATTTTATAATCCTTTCCTTACTTTTATTTATATTTATTTATACTATATATTTATAATATTATAAATGCGAAAGTAAACCACTGAACCAATCATCCTGAGATTTTGCATATACGTATACGTTGTCAGGTGTACAGAAACGGACATACATCGCACGGAACGTACATCCCGAAAAAAGTACTGTTGCTGAGGAAAACAATAACGTTCTTATGATAATAGATGGCGCCACGTGTCTTTCGAATCAGGATTTAATTATATCATTACAAGCCGAGTACAGCCCGAATAGATTGTCAAATTCTAAATTAACGCGAGCGAAGCCGCGTTTTGCTACGTCTACACTAATTATCATTTGATTGTAAAGAGATTAAGTTTGTAAGTTTGGGTTTGGGAGGTACAAGGAAGAAACTATTCATCTGATTTTAAAACTGATTATCTGACGTGGAGCTACACTACTACCTGCAAGGAACAGCTAGTAAAACATATAATAATTAAGTATACAAAGAAGAAGAAGGAGCTACATCAGTAAATCGATTTTGACCTTTCTTGTTTACATGGCAACAACCAGTTAAAGATAGGTATTCGTAAAGGCATATAAATTAAAACGTATGGATAATGTAATGAGCAACCAATTTACATACACACACGGTACAGTAACGTATTAACATAATCATTATCATGTTATGCATATGATATTGCTTCACAGGCAGTAAGCACAAAATTAAAATCATGTATGCTACCCATTACTTTTACTCATTTATCATTTAAATTAAGCATAGCGTAAATATTTTATTAATTGAAGGTACATTTGATTCCAATTTCAAGAGATTTGTTGGATTTGTCCTCCTATTTAAATTTCTCAACACAGGTCGTTCGACAACGATTATTTCACGATTCTAAATGAATAAACTATAAATCATAAAGTTTCTACAATTTCAAGCAACATTTTTTTTTTTATTAAAGAACAATCATCATGTTATTTAATATTGATTTTTATTTACTCCAATTATTCCGCTCGCACAGCGGGACCCCCCACTAAAGAGCAGTATTAAAGGTAGCAAGAACACAATAAGAGCTATAACGAACAAGGGAAGTATCAAGTGTTGTTCAACCTGCTACCGTGACCATCGCACACGATCTTGATACTTGAATGAGATATTAATGTATTAGATACTCTGATTACATTACTGACTTAGCATTTTGTGTTGGCACGTGATTAGTTTAGCTCGTTATTGAGTTGTTCGGATATCGTGGAGTAGGCTTCGGACATTCAGTAGTTTATTTATAGGAAAATGACGTTTATATTTTGTTATTGCCATTTGGATCCTGTTACACTTATCTACGGTTAATTCTTAGGCCCTAAATGAGACGTAACAGGAGGATGCAAAATTCTATTTTCTTTTTCAGCTTCAAACCATACTTCAGAACGCAAAAAAAGCATATTTTATACTTTCGTTATCGACAATAAACACTATCCTTGAACTGGTCTGCATACAAAACATGGTATTTATGCAAAGGAACTTTAAAAACGTTTTGTATTCAAATTAAAATATGCAATCACCACACTCAAGCCCACTTGGGGTAAAATATACACCCTAAAGCAACGAGTAAACCAACTAACATCTAAATATGCCTAAAAATATGAATGAACTATCAGCCAGGTCTTGGTACGACCTTACCCAACAAAATTATACTAATAGCGACCCGCATAACTTGCCTCTTTTTATGGAGGTTAAGAATTTCCATAGAAACTTTATTACATATCCATAAAATAAAAAATATTAGCTAACTATAAAACATAACTCTTTTAGGTCATGTTAATCTTTAATAAAAAGCTTTCGTTCACGACTTCTGCCGTCTCAAGGATCATAAAAAACGACAAGATCTTGTTACAGGGTGAGTCGCAGTTTATATGTAATAAAGCCTATTTCTTTCACAAGTATATCTTTCAGCGTTCCATTTTATAGCTGCCTTACTGGCTTAAGAGAATCAGTCTTCTTTTGTGAGAGCGTCTGAAACTGCAATGTGGAAGTTTTTTCCATCAATAAGAAAGGGTTAAGTGATTTGGCGTGCGTTATTGAATATCGGCCTATCTTTATTGTTTGGTGTGTCAAGAATAGGCTTGAAGCCTATTGTTTTGGGCCTCAAGTGTGCTAAAAAGAATACTTCCTTTATCAGATTTCTTAGTAGCTTTGATGTGTCAACAGATTTATTTTATTTTGTTTGAAGCTAAGTTTTTTTACATCTATAATGAAGACTTTTGAGTAAACACAAATCACGAAGAAACATGTTACGATTCATATATGTTATTATTCAAAACACAACCGTGTTTTTCATAAAACAATTCGTTGCATCTTTTCTTCTCTTCATTTGAGAGCGTTACTTGCATCAAAAGTGGCAGCTAATGCTTAGTGTCTGAGAAATTGAGGTCAAACCTGAAACAGTGTTGGTAAAATCTTCTCGCCAAAGTATTATGAAATTCCACACAACGTTACTGCAGCTTCGTTTCGCGTCAAGTTGGTAAACTTCGCGATGATATCACAAGTTTGCAACTCATAAGGAAAAACGATCGTGTTATATGAAATTCACACGCGTGAAATTACTACCCCGAAAGTTTTGCTCAAACTACCTACTTAGGTGTTGGTGAGAACTATGTCATTAATTTTCGAGATTCATTAGAAACTTGAGTCAAGAATTAAGCTGGAACTTTTATTTTACTACGTAAGTTTAATACTTGGTAAATAAATGTTGGTAATTCCAACTTTCTGGTGGCGGTAAGTGGAAGTTTCTAGACACGCCTTATAAGGCACATAACCCTTGAAACGCTTATAGGTAGCCTAACACTAGCACCTCTTACTGAACATTAACTATCTGCGAAATGTACTCGTAGACCCATCGAGTGTGTGGGAGTGTCAAGTAAGGATAGCTAACAACTACTTCAGTCACCCCACGATAAGAATAAGGCTGACATGACAATAGCCAATATTATTTTGTATATAGCCCAAATAATCCTAAAAAAAAACCGGACAAGTGCGAGTTCGACTCGCGTGGAGAGCGTTCCGTACGTTAATTATCTAAATTCCGTAAGTAGTTTGTAGTAAAAAATTTGGGTCCAATTTAACCCAAATTTTTTACCATAGATTTCTTATAGGTTTTCCTGTATAGGCAAAGATCAATTTTTTGTATTTTTTCAAAATTTTCGGCCCTGTATTTTTAGAGTTAAGGGTCAATTTTCACCTATTTTCTTAAATTACTTCAAAACTGTTTATTTTGAAATTAAAAAAAAATCATTTGCGATGCTCACATTGAGCCTTTCATTTGATTACATACATTAATACATAGTTTATAAAACTTTTTTTTTTCATTTTCTCTAATTTAACCCCCAAAAGTGGCCCCCATGTTTAAAATTCAGTAATTTACGTTACACTCCATCTTTGGGTCACCAACTTACTTAAGTGTACCAAATTTCAACTCAATCGGTCCAGTAGTTTCGGCGTAAATTGACTGTGACAGACGGACAGACAGACTGACACGCGAGTGTTACTATAAGGTTTCCGTTTTTTCCTTTTGAGGTACGGAACCCTAAAAAATAATATTATTTTATGCTACAAACGTGCAGCTCTGTTTTAAAAACCTTCAAAATTCGTGCAAAATATTTTTCGTCAGAGCATAACGTCATACATTTTTTTAGCGACATTTACTGAATATTACGCACGGTTTTCCCGGCTTTACACGGCTATGCCCTGAGGCCTACGGCCGGTCCACAATTAGTCGAACGTATGCCATTGGATTTAATTAACGGCGTTCGTGGTGACAGGCAACTAAACCCGAGTGTGACCCGGGCATAGCATTTAAGCAGAACTTAATCGTACCAATACTGGAGCAGCGTTGGATTCTGGATTAGATAATGCTGATAATGATGCCAAAATAACCTACTGTTTATGACCTGTGGAACGTGAAATGAACCAGCATATTAATGTAGTACATGCTGGCTACTTGGCTGTGGTACATACCGTAATACTGAGAGCATGACATAGTTATAAGTGGGCATGATTATGAACTATATTTTGCCAAGCAGAAAAGACTATGGTAAAAACAATCAATTAGAACATGGAGTTTCTTGCCGGTTCTTCTCCATAGAAAACGATCAACCTGAACCATGCAAAGTGTGAAATAAAATATTTTGATTTTGAACAGGAAATCCCATCACTAACTTGAACCACGTCAAGAGCAAAACCTGATAATATTTTTATTTAATTTATACAAGCATGGACAGCAATACGATCCCAGCCATTAATATTACTGTAATGAAAAATAAATCAATAAAAATATAAAATATTCACCCACATAAACAAAAAATAAAGTAGAAATGCTCGTATGACCACAGGATACGAGTGTTAATACATCATTGATTACAAATTATAAATTGATTTTGCACATGGTGATATCGTAATCACGTACATGGTTGCAGTAGGTACTCGTATATGAAATTATTAATAACGCTGTTGCCGAATGTTACCACGATTTTCACGTTAATGGTTGTGACGTTGCGGCCAAATCAGCGGATGATTCGATAATGAGGGATGTATTAACTCGTAAAACGTTAATGCGATTGTCATGTGAAAATAGGGATTATAATAGAAATCATAAAGAACTATCGTCAGCCGTAGGAATCAAGTTATGCGATTCAAACCATTGAAATTAAGCGTATCCCAATCTTTTCGAATAATACGTAGGTACTGATCAAGAATCTGAATCAGTACTAACAATAATATGTTTCTATATCGCTTCACCAATTTGTACAAAGTACCTAAGTTCTATAAGATACCCGACACTTTACAAATATTCCGAACAAAAGTATTGACCCCTCTTCAGAATCTTCTCCGAACTCAATTCAACACGTTTAAAATTACTTACGCTACAGAAAATTATTGTAAGCGGAAAATTTTAGTAAGATATCATCGAAATTGAAATAATATTTCATTTTGGAAGCCCGTGTTGTGTTCTGGAGCCTACAGCTTTCCGAAGAATTTATGACGCCTACCATTTTTGGTTTTACATTCGATTTTAATTTATTAATTTGTTTGGCAAGTGAACAACAGACGCATTAAATTTACTGCTACAAATAAACATACTAGTATAGTGGCACCATTGTGTGTTTTTGAGCAATAATTAAAGGTATTATTAAACACTAGTGCAAATTTCCGAACTGTAATAAACCTTATTTGTGCAGTTGTATCAGTGATTTTAATGCCTCGGTGGCAATTAAATCTGATGATTTACATGAATGTTTTTTGGCGATAAAACTGTTTGTTAAATAGCTTTGCGATAAATTAACCGTCACATAAATTAGCAAATGATTTACAAATTAGCACCACAGAGAGCATAATGTATATATTTTTCTACTATCATTTCGCAATAGCATACAATTCCTAAGAAATGCATATATTTCAGAGGAAATGTGTGTATTATAGAATCTTTGAAACATTATTTTACACAATTCCTAAGTAACTTCGGTCTTCTTTCCGGTAATATATTATACAATTTTTTTAACACTTTATAGGCTTGCGTTTGGCCCCAAGTGGCCCCAACTCACTTGATGTGAAGAGATGATGCGGCCTAGGGTGGATCACGCATGCCTAGAAGAAACCGATTCATTCGAACTTTGAAGAGATCCAGATAATAATGATTGGGAAACAGAGAATAATACAATGTAAGACAAAACTTACATACACCATACACCGATAGACATCTTCTGTCACACGTCTCTTCACAAAGCTCAATATGCCCGCCCTTCAATTACCAAAATGATTTCAGTAATCACATCTACCCACGTAGAGAGACAAGGTCTCAAAAGCGTAACCCTTCCTTTTAGAGAGTATAATAAAGTTAGAGGAAGTTCCCAGTGAAAGTGTCACGTTACCTGCGAGAGACGTCTCGACGGACGCGTAACGCGTGCGTCGTGTGCGTAATTACGCGAGTGCTCACCTGAAACAAAGACACATCGTGAATACACGTGCTGATGGAGGAGAACGAAAACATATACCAGAATATTTGGGGTAAAATTTTTGAAGATTTAGAATTAGGTACACGAAATAATGAAGTTGTAGGTTGGGTTGATTAAAATGGCTTCGATGTCAACAAATAAGAACAAGAAATGAAAAAAGTGGTAAAAAATATTGTTAGGGACTTAAAAATGAAAGCAATGATACACAACGATCATCATTCATCATTTGCCTAGCCTTTTCCCAACTATCTTGGGGTCGGCTCCCTGTCTAACCGGATGCAGCTGAATACCAACATTTTACATGGAGCGACTGCCTATCTGACCTCCACAACCCAGTTGGTACACTGGGTAATACGATATCCTTGTTAAGACTGGTCGTCAGACTTGCCGCTGACTACCCGTAACGACTGTCAAAGATTTACAAATGACAGTCGGGACCAACGGCTTAACGTGCTTTCCGAGGCACGGAGGAAACTCGGGACGTAATACGGTCACCCATCCACAGACCAACCTAGGCAAGCACGGCTTAACCTAAAGATCGACCCGAGTGCCTGTTAATATTAAACCACGAGCTCCTCAATTCAATTTGAACGATCATATAGGCGATAAACAAGCATAAAGCTCTGTTCCTCCAATAATCACTCAAGAAAGTAGATCCAAAGAATTTAAATTACAAACTGTTAACACAAAAGCAAATAAAGTCGATCCACTTGTCCCTGCACCAGCGTTCTAGTTACAAGGCTGCAATAAAGACGCAACTAGTTATTGTACTAAAACTTGACACCTAAGGAATGACCGTAAGAAGCGCTGAACCGGGAACCCTGGTACAAAGGGAGGCCCTTGTGCAACACTGGAACATTACAGCTCAGATTACATCTTGAAACTCAATCCTAGCAATTTATACCTACTATTATTCGACTCTTTCTACCATGAATTTTGCCAGTGCTATTTTGTTTGTCTTTCTTGGTAAGGTACTTATTAGTCATGAGTTTCATTTGCAACATTATGATTACCTTGATCTGCTGCGGCTTTGATTTAAGTTTTGCCAGCATGCCTATTTTTTTCGTTAACTTTGCTGAATAGATTCTCATGAAGACGTCACGACACGCCACCTCAAAACACACAACCGTGTTAATTCGAAAAATAATGGCACCAATTAAAGTGGCGTTGAAGTTGCTGTTTTATGCCAACACCGAATTGAAAATTAATGAACCCAAGGTGTTACTATTCTCGCAAAAACAATTTCTTGCACGACATTCTTCGAAATACACGGTAAATAAATTGAAACCTACAGTCAGTGCTGTTGTACTAGCAATGTTCGTTTCCGGCGGCTCACGATTAAATCTATAAAGGGTTTAGATCACGCACGATACACATTCGTAGTGTTGAAATTATTCATGGACGTCACTAAAATATCAGTAGTGTGTGATTTTATTTCCATTTATAATGTCATATTTTCTATGTTCCATGTCATTCATAACTTTAACTTTGCGATTGTATCACTTTATTTCAGAGCATTATTTCCCAGAAATAAATACAGACACTTTCTTCAAGCTTATTTATAACTAGTTTCTTCATTCACAAAAACAAAGTATTTAAAATTCTCCCGTGACAAATCGATGCGTGTAAATAATAGTTTTATTTTAATAAAAGTGACTCCAATCTTGGAAACTAACACGCAACGACAGAATTCTTTTACATAACACGAGCTAACTGTTGTCTAAATCACGATAGGTGAAATAGTACAAAGTACCATCAATAATGTTACAAAATATTTCTTAAAAGCTTTTGTGGAACTAATGGAAGATGTGTTGACATTTGATAAGTTCTTATGAACAAATATGTTGTGACGTAATGTGTCATTTCAATTTCATGGCCCCACTGACACAATCAAGATTAGGTCAACAGATAAAAAAGTTTTTCTGAAATCGATTTTAAATAAAAACTTTTTTATGAAATAGGGCCAAGTTCTTGTAACTTGTAGGGGTGTAAAATCGGGTCAATAATACTTAAGTGAGGTATTATTAATTGCTGGTTCATAAAAGAATGTTGATTGATTTCTTTTTACTTTTACGTGCCTACAATCGAATGTGACCTTCGTTATTGTTACTTTATTGTAGATATTGTATACGTAACGAAGGAGCAAGATGAATAAAAAGCATAATACCTGAATTCTGAAAATTGGGGTCAATTCACATATTATGCTCTTTAAAAGTATTATAGTTTTAAATACCGATTCAATATTTACATTTCAATGACCTATTTCCAAAAGAAAACCAACCTCGTTTTGAACTGGGTCACATATTGACTACAGGGGTTACACTTTCAAGTTGTCAATCTTTTAGTGAAGATATTATCCGTTAGTAGCTTTTAGTACGATGGCGTAATTTAAGACCGTGTTTGTATGATTACCGTTTAATTGAATTAAAGTGTTTCATATGATAATTCCTACACAACATGTTTAGGAATCGTCTAATGAAACACTTGATTCTCTGTCCACAAAGTTACTTTTTTACCTGCTTTTTACTGTACGTATTTAATTAAAGCAAGACATGCGTTTCCATCTTATAAAGAAAATTTATCTACCGTGACGACCTCTATATCTTCCAACGCTATAAATAAACATGGTCTTCTCAACAGTAATTTCACTTTCTTGTAGCGTCACCAAGATATCTGTTAATAATATCTAACCTATGACCTCACGTCTTACATTATATACAGAACTCGACTCTTGAAAGACTTTCGCGTACGCTTATAAAGTCCGTCCACCACTTTATGAAATGACATTTTCTTCGATTAACGTTCTAATGCATAGATCACACAGTTCACACGTTGGTCTCCGAGGCCGATCGATCGTAGGCACCAGACGAACCCCTTTAGCTGTCAAAGGTCGCAGGTAGCGGTGAAAGTGTACGATGCTTTCGCTAGGCGGTCCGCCGCGTGATTGTGTCCCCGGCTTAATGTCATGGAAAGTACGCGCGATGACGAAAGTGTTATATGATATTCTGGAGTAGTAGAAATTATATTGACGTATTTACTCGAAATATTTTTTTATCGAATTGTTTTATATGTACAGATAAATGTATTTTTCATTCAATATAAAAATCTGTTGCTGCGTGCGTTAGTCTAGCAAAAACTCGAAAATTGCTCGATCGATTTGAATTTATTATTTTCTGTATTTAACAGTCAGGACAAGGTTCGTTTGAAAGAAAATTTGTTTGTTTTGCTAACCCCACTTCTAATTTTCCAAAAGAAAGAAAATTGCACCCGAGCGAAGCAGCGGCGGGTCACTAGTATTCATTAAATTGTAATTATCAAGCCAGGTCTGCTCTATGTTGTTTTACTACCCAGCATATTAAAATATAAGGGATCAGAATAATAAAGAGCAGGCCCATGACCTAAGGAAGGCAGCCGAGGGAACCAAAAAGCGGTAGGCTTAAAATTACCACAGAATAACGACGAACTTTTATCTTTCATTAACCGTAACCTAAAAAATGCCAGACTCCCGAAATAGTTAGAACCTCTTTTTAGTTAGATATTACCTGGTTTTTTTTTCCCAAATGATGAGTATATTAATTTGTATTCTTTATAGCTGAACTTGAATCCTCCGTAGGGAGCGACGGTAATAAACTAGCGACAGCTAAAACTTTCCCGACATTATTAACATTTATTACTTGTTTTAATTACGCATAAAAGCCATTCGGATTAGACTAGTTAAATAATTTTACTTTGGGCTGTCAAATATTGCTCAAGGACCCTCTAAATTTAGAAATTATTTTACTTTTTTAATAACTATAGATAGGGCCCTATCTAAAGAAAATAGTAATAGTTAAATCATTGTTGTTTCCACTTGTACCCACAGAGCAATACAGACAGAGACAGCAAGAGTAAATCAGCGCGGATGATTCCACGACAACTAAACGAACGGACACGAAAAGAGCCGAAGGTTAACAGAGAGCAACTGATATGGGGGGATTCACTTTCCGAACGGGCGGGGAAAGGTCCATTCGATTAGAACGAGATTTATGTGTACTCGGTCACTTTGGGAACTTTCTATACATTATTATACCATTACTATACTCGAATAAGATGGATGTAAGAAAAAAATCGAGGTAAAAGTAACGTATCAGAAGGAAATTTTTAGGTAGGTATAACATTAGACATTCTTATCAATTCCAGTCGACTGCTGAACATAGACCTCTCCCAAACAGTGCCACAACACCCAGTCTGCCGCATAGTCTGGCCCACACACCTTTTTAAAGTTCACATATCTGTCTCAGGTTACGCATGGCCGATACGTGGTCGAGGAATCCTCATAATCTCTTTGAATGATATTCTCACAATGGAAATATTTAAGAGATTCCACGCAAAATATCAGACGGCAACAATATGAAACTGTCCGACCAAATACAAGGTACAACATATTTCTCAAACAAAAGAGCACTTAGATTAAACAAAACTATGTACCTACTTAATAAAGTTAATTACAGTACAAGAATCAAAACACACCTTCAACATGAAAATAAACACCTCATTTTCTACATTTTATAAAGCCCAGCTCATTACTCTTCCTTGGAAAGAAAATACTGTACAGCTGAATTACAGGAACAAAATAATTAGGCCGAGCCGGAGGCTCTGAGCTATTTCAGGCACAATTGTCTTAACCAACAGGGGTTAATTTGGTCTGAGTGCGAACCAGCTAAAAGGAAAGCTTTATTAATTTATTTGTCCCATTTTTTTCTATGTCTGTATGAAGATTTTTATGACGTCGTCGGAGAAATAAGGTAAGAAAGAAGAAAATTCTGAAAGCCCAATATGGGAGCATTTTCATACATATTAAAGCGGCTATGGGGGTCTTGGCGTAAAGAATTACATTCCCTAATGAAATAAAAGAAGAACATTAAAGTCTATAGTTTATATAAATTAACAGAATTCAATTCATGTTAAGTGTGCTTATGTTTCGTAAAAACCAACATTTTCATACAATTTTTTGTAACTTTATTAAAAGAAAAAACTTAGCCTTTACGAGATACATATCATATTTTAACAGAAGTGCTATTGAAAAATAATTCAGTGACTAGAAAGATAATTAAGTCGGTTTATGGTGAGATTAACATACCTATAATATGTTTTAGTCATTAGATTAGACATGTATTTGCATGAAAACATGATTGTCTGTCCTCGGGCGATGCATATTGTGCAAGTTACCCTACGTTATTAAATATTCATTGATTGCTTTGATTTGAGTATCAATTAATGAATTTTCCTCCTACTATCATATTGATTGAGTGTTGCCAAGTACACGGTATAAAACCGAGCTTTGGATAAATCAGCGGGATAGTTGCGTAACACACTCTTCCGATGCTAATCATTTTGAAATCCAAAAAAATTCGGAGCATTAGCAGGCGAATACCTATTTCAAACACATGGTGTGACTGAGTATTACAAGTTTCTTTCAAAATCCTTTGGATTATGATACAAAAAAGTCATACGCAATTGAGATACAGTGCGGGTCTTACTTCTAAATAAAAAATCTTAGATATAGAAAGTACTTATACAATAATTGTTTCAAATAAACATCTCCATACTTCATCGTATACGATCGTTATCATATTAACGTATGCTATCTTTAGTTTTTATTCTACTTTTGCGACCAATCTGACTCAAAAATATGACTTTATGTGTGATATTGTATAGTGTTTTATTACTGTTAACTGTACCTACATCTTAACGACTTCTTGACATAATTATTATTTCTGAAATGTATTGTATTGTACTGTTTTTTTTTTATAAGTTTTGACTCAATTTATTATGTTAATCTAATGTTCATAATTCCATAAACTTAACAGCAAACCAGCATTGTGCTTTGCAGTGCCCTTACAGGGTTCATGTACAAAAACCGACAGTAATAACTATTGTAAAATGTGTGATGTGCATGAGAGCAAATAAATAAATAAATAAAACTAAAATCAAATTTAGAACACAATCCAATTGCAAGAATCCCTTTAATCAACCAACCGTTTAGTAAATCACTCTCACTCAACCAACTGTTCACTCATCGACTCGACGATACTAAAAATAGATTCACGAGCATCCGTCATTTTCTTTAGCCCGAGTTCGTACAATCGTTATTAGCTCCTCTTAAAACATTACTTAGTCAAGTTTCTCCATTACTCCGCGTGAAATACCTTATTGTAGTTTCTCATTTAGTCACGTAAAACATTAAATAGGTAGGTCCAAGTGTTTTATACGGCCCAAGAAATTAATGTGCCTTATAAACCCGAAAATTATGAGAGCATGAACCTGTTTTCATATACAAGGTGTATTACTTTTATACCGTTTGTAATAAGACTTGTATAAAATGAGAAAAGTTGGTTTTAAGATTCATTTGTCTAATCTTTATTAAAATTAGGCAGGTTTCTGCAATGCATATAGTTGGATATAAGCTTTGAGTTGGTGTACTATGCTTACTTTTACTTGTTACAATGGGTCAGCAATATTACGTCACTGCAATGATTTTTTATAATAAAAGGAAGGTTTTCCGTTATTCGCAAATAAATTATTTTCATAATACTTACTTTTTTATTTCTTAATGTTTAAATTCATCATGCCTCTTCAGGAAATAAAAATATTATTAATTGATCAATAATAATAGGTTATCGCGATCAATTAAAAATATTTTTACCCGTAAGGTACCTACATTATAATATTTTTATCAGTGTAGTAGGTACCTGTTTTTTACTGTGTGGTTGTAAGTTCGGTGTTCATCCTAAATTTTGAGTACCACGTATACCAATGCGGTATTTAATTACGTATTAGGTGTACCAATAATGCTGATAACAGAACCGATAAAACTATACCTACTATTGCAGGTTTTGGTAAGGTTTTTATCCAGTGGCGTCTATATCTCGAGCAGATAATTTATATTATTTTCATTACTTTTACCGATTAGACTCGTTACTGAAATTTTGCTCGGCATGATTTACAAAACTACGCTGTGTGTTTTATGTTCCTAAGGTACGGGCGAACCGCACTGTTCGTGCACGTGCGCAGGTGTGGACCCGCCTTAACTTGTTACATACAATATAAACGACGCTATAACAAAATGTTCAAACAAGTGACAGATACATGAAAATGTCGTTAGATGTTGATTTATGTAAGCCTGTGACTAATGTGTGAGACGTCAGTATAGGCTCTCACCTGATTCCATGCATAACAGTATGACTGACACTGAAAGCTTTATTTGCATTTGTGTTAAGAGTAATGGTAAATATTGTAAGCAAACAACTGCATGGAGTCGGAATCAGACGAATCTTTTAAATTAATATTAAATATAAGTTGTACAATACAGATATTACGGTGTTGATAAGAAAAATACAAATATAACCAATGAAACGTAGGATGGACGAAAAGAAAAGATGATATGGCTAGAAAGGAGTTAACTACTAAGATGACGAGGAATAGAGAAGTATGGAAGAGGTAAGCAAGCTAAGCCGGCCCCAAATAAACTGGAAGAAGGGTACGAAAATGATGATGTTGACTAAAACATATTTTTTACCAGTCGAAAAAAATATTAAAAGTCATTTAAATAACATCCAGCATAAGCATAGTCAAATTATAATGTTCCCACTTAGAGAAGGGTAAGTAACATGCACAAAATATAATACCGATCCGAAAATAAAATAAAAGGATCGGCTCAATCAAACGGGTACAATTTATCCACAAAGAATATCGCAATGATCAAAAACGGCATCATTACGATAACGACGCAATCGAATGTCGCCTCCAAATTCGAAGAATCGGAAACAGTTATAATCAGCGCCCACAAACACTACAATGGATATTACGCAATGCGATAATTTCCTCCGAACAAAAGGTAAAACAGTAATAATAATAAGTGCACGGCACACAATGAATGCATTCATCATAATTTAACTTCAATGAAAACATTCAGAGCCGTGGATGCGAATTCTCAATTGGATGTGATTGCTAAACTAAATCTGCAAGTGTAATCATATATTAAAAAGAGGTAAAATGATGAAGTCATCCTTCCATCACTTATGGAATGGAATGAAAATGGAGGCAACACTGGGCACTCAAGGTCAGGTGATGTGATGCATATAAAACTTGAAAGACGACTTTATAGAGATACAGTTAATGTCGTAAATATAATATTAAACATTCCATAATGATTCTAGATTACAAACTGGTATCGATAAAAATGAATATAAATTTGATATAGGTAATAATGAGCTATAAAATGATACAAAAATATAAAGCAGGTGTACACAATCAATACAAAACTCGAAATAACGGTGCCTTAAATACCATCAACTTTACCTCAACGAAAACATGTACAAGTAACACGTGTTCTCAACATAATGGCACTATCAATGGAATGAAGAACCGCCATAAATATTCATGGTACGATAACAGAAAATCGCAATTTTCCACCGAGAAACACACATCAAAATTGATTATGAAACTAAAAGTAAAACGTTAGAAAAACCAGTCATCATTCAAAACATTGATTTATTTGCAAACATTGGTGTAATTGCTACTTCAAAGTTTTTTTTAAGTTTTCCAAGTTCTTACAGCATGTTCTACTGTCACATGTGCATGCAAATCATAATTATCATAAAAGATATTTCAGTTTTGAATAATAATATTAGAAACAGTAAAAAATGCTCACAAAAACGTCGACAAAACGACAAAAGCCTATGTTACTGTAAGACCACAAGTTGATCTTATACATCGCATTTACATCCAAAATATGAGTTATTATTGTTATTATCAATAGACTGCCCACTACAACAATTACCAACATCATCATCATCATGTCACGGGACATCATCGGGTCGGGTGGTCGACCGTAGACCTGGATTGAAAAAAAACTGGAAGTCATGAGAACGGCCTTTGCTCAGCAGTGTGATGACACAGGCTAACAGTTCTGTATCAGTAACATACTGCAAACAGAAGCAAAATCGACTAGTCCGTGAACACTGCTGAAGATAATTGTTAACTTTCTTTTAAAAGTCGGAAAGAGTATAAAAGTAACATGTACACTGTAAAAAAAGAATGAAGAACTGAAGGTTGATACAAGTCTTTGATATACATGTTAGTAGTAACGGAACGGATC
Organism: Eurois occulta; assembly: GCA_950022335.1. Taxonomy (NCBI): domain Eukaryota; kingdom Metazoa; phylum Arthropoda; class Insecta; order Lepidoptera; family Noctuidae; genus Eurois; species Eurois occulta. Next base: position 6,806,216 of record OX465492.1, on the reverse strand, counting down.
CTAACACAGCCTATGTCAATGGCCGAGCAGTCTAATCCAATAAAGCGTACATTATACAAGATGCCTCCGTAGACGATATACATAACGGTAATGATATTTAACAGGTTTCCGAATACGGTGTGCGAAGCGAGCTTGAAAAGAAACTCATTAATTCATTAGCCGCTATAGTATCCGCTAGTCGGCTTGTTCGGTAGACTTTTTGGTTTCTGTTTGATACAGAATTTGTACGTCATCAAATTGTGGTTCGTTTAACTAAAATTACAACATTTGAGCTTGAATTAGCTTTGTTTCTACTTAATACTTCCTAAGCAGTTATTTCTCTCTCGAAATATAACTAAGTACGAGGATGTATTTTCTTAACATTTGAGAAACTTTAACTAATCACTCCTCCCTATATATGTTTATTATTATTAAAATCGGTACAGTTATCATCATTATTGATAACAAATTATATAAATATGTCTAAATAAGGAGACACATTCACTGAATTCATCATCAATTGATAAATTCCTTTAAAATGAACTACAAACACAGTTTTGAACGTAATTTAATTCCATTATTGTGTACAAACGGGAACAAAAAATAAAACACTAATGTGACATTTATAAAGCCGAGAATGCCGTCTGGAACGGTTCCGGAGCCTCCAGCGATGACCCTATCTGAGATTGTTCAACGGACAATAAACCTTAAAGGGTTACGATAAGGATCAGAACGGCTGGGATTTACGACGTGTTTATAGGCCCGATAATACATTAAATATTACCTGTCATGTGTTAAGAATGAGATTATCTTTTAATATTGCTTTCTTTTGTAATGCATGTTGCTTTGTGTAAACGTCTACTTTAATAACTTTCGCACTAACGTGATTTCTTATAAACACTTCTGCATATTTTTTCTCCTCTTCCGTTCTACTTATACTCAGTCCGAAGGTCAATATGGCACCGCTTATAACGAGATGCAACATTCCGAAACAGCCCACACGAAATCGTCAACAATTACCATATTTATACGTACACCATAAATCTCTAATCTTCGGAATTAATTAACTGTCCCACATTTACGAAAACCTACTTGATAAACATGGTTTTGTAAACACAAAAGCTCGAAGGTAGAATCTTGGAAATCATCCGGCACACTTTTGTAAACCGGTTCCAGATATTAATACAATGAATGTAAAATGTTTATTAATGAGAGTAACAAGACTAGGCGACGGTCAATGGCAGCGGCCTTGGCAAACGCTGCAGGCACACGATTTGGTATTACATATACAGTTACACTGTTAGATAATTTTGTACACGCTACAACTTTAGTTCAAATTCTTGTAACAGAAAATGTAATGCGAAGAAATGTGTCTTTTTTAAAAGTTGCCTCACGATAGAAATTTCTCCTGTATTGTGGGTGATATTACAGACATTTATACTGATATACATAAACAGCCATACCCGGAACAATTATCTGTAGGCCATACAAATATTTGTTGAGTGCGGGGAACAAACCCGCGACACAGAGCACAGCAGACAATCTCCCCGCCACTGCCCCAACCACAGATATAGACCGTGCCGTCATACATTGAGGGAAAAACAGGGTTGAGACTCGCACGGACCAGGGCAGTATGGCATAACAGAGAGGAGGACTGTTATGATACTCAACAGTCGTGGATAGAACAAGGCTGACAATGATGGTAATATTAGCGGTGTTTTCATGTTATATCGTATTATTATCACTAGCCACAACATAGGTACGTTATAATAGTTCATAACACACTTACTTGTGTGCGAGAAATTGTCCACCAGACATATTGTTTGCATTGCTAATAATAAACTTTGTAATGACGTTATTTTCTACAACGATACAGTATTGATGTAAAGCCTTTTCAATGGAAGTTATCGCCCAACCAAAACATTGGGGCTAGGATCTAGATGAGACTCACAAGACCTGGGCAGCATGACACAAATGGAAGGCGGCCTACGATCAGGATTTCAGCAGGAGTTGGAAGAAGACTGCCAGTATTGGCGATGATGATATTGTTACCTACCATCACTGGCCACTGCTAGTCCTTAGTTACCCCTAAGAGTAATGGCAGCTATTTTAATCCACTCACAAGCGAGAAATTATACACCTAACATATTTTTCGCATTGCTTATTATAAGCTTTGAAATGATATAATTCACTGCTTCGCTACCGTGTCCTTGTTAAGCCTATTCGATGGACACAGTCGTGCCGTCTTGATCGGCGATCAATTGTTGGCATTGATTTAAGCGTTTGTTTACATATTACATACATGATCTTGCAGTGTATATGGTGAAGACAATTACCGCATACAGATGAGGTAACACTGTAGCTAGAACGTAAATTATAAGGAGTGATGTTGCAGTGTCGTCAATTATACGGAGACACGGAGTAGGCTTTGGAGATATATTAGCTGGTGAAGCATTTACTATTCTCACACAAGTAACTGATATAGATCCGTAATAATATTCTTTCACAATCGAATATTTGGGGAAAATGTCGTAAACTCGGTATTCCCCGAGGGTATTGACACGGATTTTTACCAGCTTAGCCCAAGTTTTTTGTAGAATATAACTGTACCGAATATTATGTTGTGATTTTGACGATTTATGTTTTATTAATTTTTAGGTATGTCTCCTAAATGGATCAGCATTGGAGCAACTAACTAGTGGATCATCAATTCATCAGTTATGATTATTATTTTAATGAACATTTAAAGACTAAGTTAAAATATTGCTGTACTCACAATTAACACACCGTTAACATAGTAATAAAAGTCTAGTTCATAAAAATCAACAGTCATAAATTACGAACACAAACAAAACATGAGTTAAAACTCCATGTAGTACATAAAAAAACATTAGTCCATAAAACGATAAAACCTAGTATTGTATATCAATCAATGTCGTTGCAAACATTAGGTAAATTGCCTTTAATGGTAGTCTACATTTTGTTAACTATGATTACAATGTAGTAATTAACCATTACGACTAACAGAGCATTGAAAACAGCGCACTATTCAATTTATGTGCCTTTCTGTGTTTACTCAACTGGTTCTTTATTAAAATTTTGTACCAAAACAATAACCGTAGTAGAATATTCTAGGACACAGATGTAAATCTAAAGACGAAGTTGCCCTTGGCTGTCTTCGGACTTATTTGTTTATACAAAAACATAATTTTGTTTACAGTAGTAACAGAAGCCAGAGTCAGTTAGTTCGATCCTACTAAGACTAATAATATAATTATTATTAAGAGGTAAAGATTGTAAGTTTGGATGTAGGGGGTAATCTTCGGAACCCCTGATCCGATTTCGAAAAATCTTTCAAAAAGGGAAAGCTATATCATCCCCAAGCGGCATAGGCTATATTTTAAATGTGCCAATGGGATAATGTCCGACCTTAACGGGAGCGAAACTGCGAGCATAAGCCAGTATAATATGACTATGTCTGTTTCTGGTTTGTAGTCCAGATGTTTGCGCAAACCACTCACATTAGTAATAGTCTTCAGGATATACATAGCTCGATGATAAGCCAGGATGAGAATTGCTGAAAAATCGAATTTTATGTGCGAATTTAATGCGATTGCAGAGGCTTATGTCCAGCAGTGGACTGTAGGTTATGATGATGTCAGAACTCAATACTATTGAATGCTAGTTAGTAACTGTAGAAGACAACCTACATAAAATATAATTTAAATATAACTAGTCCACTTTTCAATGAGACTGAACAGTCTCCACAATAGCAAGATCTTTTAAGAAAACGACGAGTAATGGTACCGCTTTAGTTTCTAAGTTTGCTAAAGGAAATGGCTCATTATGGTGTTCGAAAGTAGCATAAGCCGGTGAACGGATACTATTGTAAATATTTACTGCACTCATAAACTGATTAAAATACTTGCTCAAAGTATCAAGTTCTTTAGTATTAAGTTCTTTAGCTTCGGTTTTGGAAGTTTTATTTCTTCTAAGTTTTTAAACTGTCATGGTCACTAACACTATAATTAACACTAGAAACGGGATTCCCGATATTTGTTTTTTTTTTCAGGAGCTCAAAACAAACAGTGGACATGGTAAATATCCCGTTTCTAGTGTTAATTATAATTTTATTTCTTCTTTTTGAAAATGGTGAAGAATAAGGGGTGGAAGGGACACCCACGCGAAAAAGGTTACCACGTATTCAGTACATCACTCTGAGCCCCGGGCACATAGAAATTTTTCATATGTTACTAAAAAAAATCTGCTGTTTCCTACAAAAGTGCACTACCTTCACGGTTAAAATATATGGAAGAGGCTCAGAATGATATACCTTTTCCATCTCATCATCATCTGACACTATAGCACGTTATTTGGGTTCAGAACGTCATGTATTTTTCTGACATAATTATAGCACATCTCTTGCCGTCATTTCTGTAGTCACTACGTAAAATTATCATGGCTATATTTAAATTTCATCAATGCTAAACTGCATGATTATTTATGACATGATAAATTCAGCACCGTTAAATAAGTCTGTTAACAATGATCACGGCATGATCATTATTAACAGATTTAACTAATTAAACTGAGATCAGTTAAAATAGAAACAAGATATCTATATAAATCCCACAGTTTATTCACTTCTATGGCTCTTGACCTAATAAAGCTATAAATAAGGTAAACACATATTTCAGCAGACACGGAAGCGTTTGCTCGCATTAAGACGAGTTTTCACTGCGCGAGCCAAAGAAAACGAAATATTCGACGACTGACATAGTAGGGACGAAGTTAAAACCCATAAAATCTATTCCTGGTTTAGTCAGCTATTACATCGGCATCCTATATCGAGAAACATTGTATTTTAGTTCAAAAATATAACATAAAAGCCCGTTTGTTATCCTTGAAATAACCCAGGCAGAGGTGTACCGAACGTGCACCAATATTTCACCAGTTATGAGATCCATGTAGTAGGAGGCGAGCCTATTGCTAGCAACCGGACAGAAATCCACTCTTTTCTCTGAAATTTCTGATAGGACAAACGTCATACAGATGATCAGATACTTATCAAGATACTATGAACAGTTTTAACAAAAAAGGTCGTGTTTACCGATATCTAAGAGTTTAGGTATGCGTATGTTTACTCAGAGACCCTTTTTTGAATCGACTAAAGATCCTAACGTTATATTATACAAATCACTACCCAATTTTGTTTGGAATTCACAAGTGTCCTACTTTACATACTTATACTTTCTGTTCAATAGGTACTTGGAATGCAAATAGAAACAAGGTTCTCAAACTGGAAATTCTTTTTTTTACCGTGTTTGTCGATTTACTGTATACTTCCAAAAATTCAGACAATTACTTATATTACTTTAAAGTGTCATGGTCACTAACATTGTCATTAACACTAGAAAAGGGATTTAAAACAAAATATAAACAAACAACACACACACACACAAAAAAAAACAGACAAACAAACACACACAAACGAACTGACAAACAGTACACAAGGTAAATATCCCGTTTCTAGTGATAATAATAATTATATTACTTGTTTATATCAATCTGTAACGGAAAACTAGTATTGACATGTTTGTAACGTGCTCGCAAACACGTTCGCCGTATGCAAATGACTGCATTCAATGCTCGTTTCGTGTTCGGCATAATAAACGCACACCTTTAAATTTTTACTCGTCCTAAAACTATATTACTGCAGGTTCACTCAGTAGTCGCATTGTTTACTTATTTGCGAAACTTATTTAAATGATGCAAAACGCAACAATATTTATTTTAATATGAAACAAGGAACGATTCTTATTGGAATCTAACTATATGACAGTTTATATTAATTTCTGAATAAAATAACGCACTGTCAAATAAACTTTCATCTCCTATTTAACCCCTTGAGGAACTGAATTTTCTTTCCTTGCGAAGAAGGAAAACAAATTCAGAAGGCAGCACTAAATGCTAACTTCTGGTGCAACATTTCATGCTTCTAGCAGTTTAGATTGTGCGCAGAAGTAGATCAAATCACTTATTTAAAACAATGCATCTATTTAGTAAAATAGGCATAATGATGACTCGACATACATCTAGATAGAGAGTGAAACTCTAGGCCAAGGTAAGATAACCATCACACACATTATTTTCAAACCAATTAAAACTTAAAGTAATTTTAAGTTTATAAAAATGCGCAAGACTAAAACAAAATGTTTGAGAAAGAATTTTAGTATAACCTGTGGTATAACGTACCTAAGGTAAATTAAATATAAATTTGCGACTCAATGTCAATGCTAGCTCAAAAAAAAAACTCTTTCGAAAACGGAAACCGTAACCAATCGCAACGAGGTTATGAACTAAAGTAACACAACATTATGACACTTATTGTAAATGTTAGTAATAGAATAGAGCCAACATTAGCATTCAAAACTGTTCCAGTGTTAATTCAAAAATCGTCGGTCGCTTACCTTTTACTACTGGGACATACGTCACAAGAACAATACAATACGAATGGTCAGGCGCACGCTAACGGTACGCCAACCAAGCCGCGCGGTCAAAGATTCTACATATACAGCCGACACGAGGTAACGGTTTCAACGTTACTTTTTGTTATTTCTACACACGCTCTTATGGTAAATTGCTTTATTTCACGGTCCCATTTTATGCAAACACTCGTTACATTAATATCGTACATTTGTTTGATTATATCTTTAATTTTACGGAAATAAGGATTATGATGGCAACACTGATTGAAGTTATCTCGTTTGTTTGATAAAGTTGTTTTTATATCATGATAAACATTTTAATGGTCGTTTAAAACGTGATGCGTGTCATAACATTTGTATATCAAACCACCTCGTGTCGGTCGCGAGAGACAATTAAATTAAACAATGGTGTATGGGGTGATATTCAATGGACTTTCGGCCTTGTAAATCGCTTGATTGGTTTTATCGACGAGCCGGCAAATTGATGGTGTAATTTACAAACTGTCAGAAAAACTTCCGACACGTGCTCACAGTTTTAAAATAATATAAGTATGTATTGACGTTTTGTTCAATAAAAAAAACTCACTAACAAAGAAATGGACTACTTGACTAAATTTAATCCCAAATCTCACTCAGAAAATAACAAAGAAAACGGAAAAATATAGGTATAATGAATTAATTATTATTCAAACGCTTTATCAAATACAACAAAAGCTTTCATTTTCATTATAAATGAGGATTCATTTTCTCTGGAAAAAAGTAAAGTGAGGGCAGTAAACACCATTATCATTGAATCGACACTCGATGCTAACAATGAGAGTAAATCTCATCGGCTCAGAATCTCAACGAAGGAGGAAGCAAGAGTGTCCATTTATCAATTGTAGACATCAGACGGGTACAATAAGATGTGCTTACGGACATTGTGTCTTGAAGAATGAGTCAAGTCTCGGGGTCTTACTGTTGAACAGTTGACACACATAAAGGAATACGAATGAAGGCGACAATGACACAGCTGTAGATGGCACTCGACGACGAAATAATGTCAAAGGACGGCACTTTATATTTAGAGCAGTTGAATTAATTAATTTAAAAGCCAACTCTCCAGGCATGATATAAACACCGTTTGTTGAGATTGCAAGTCATTAAAAACCAATCTTACAATTATTTAAGAAATATCAATATTTAAGTTCAATCAACACTCACACAAGTAAAATTACTGGACAAAGAGCAAGTTAATAATTCACTGAAAGCTATTGCTGAATTGGTAACTGCTACGTTCATTAATAAAAGAGAAAATTATGAAAGAAATGAGGTTGGCTATCTACAATGAATGATTTAGTTTCCGAAGTGAATTGAATAGAAGTGACTCATTATTTCCAAACACGATCTTAGACAACATGTGTGGGAACAATGGAGATGGCGCGTCGAGACAACTCAAAACAATGAATTATAATAGCAGAGCCCCATCCAGAAGCGGAGATGATTGCGAGGTGTTATTTGACCTCCGGGTCACACTAAGACTTGAACCAGTCGTGGTCTCTTGGACGAAGCATTTGAAAGCGGTCCGATGACAAACGAAAGTTTAGTTGATTGCTTTAATACAAATTTTTTGACGGTCATAGGTATCATGTGACCTCGAAACGAAAAATCAACAATCAAGGTCAATTTCTCTTTGAATTCGTGTGCCGTATTGTGGTGCTTCTTCAAAGCTTGAATAGTAGATTAGACAGCCTGAAAATATGCAGTAAATCTTAGTTTACCGCATTTTTGAGGTCGTTTAATTTACCATCAATATTACGTCGTGCGTGGGAGAACAAACGGTCTAACGGTGGAGATAAGTATACAAGTTATTTACACAAACACAAAAGCAAAACCCTAAGTAAAGTAACGAACACATTTTTGAAGATATCAAACTAAATATATATCTTGATAAAGATAAAGAAGTTCATCAAGAAATAATCAAAACACATTAGCGCTACCCATTCATCAGTAAGACTGATATTTGTCGCTGATATTACTACTCCGAAACTTTACTGAAGTCTTATCAGACTTCTTAAAGATTACAAAGTGTCACATTTTGAAGATATCAAACTAAATATATATCTTGATAAAGATAAAGAAGTTCATCAAGAAATAATTAAAACACATTAGCGCTACCCATTTATCAGTAAGACTGATATTTGTCGCTGATAATACTACTCCGAAACTTTACTGAAGTCTACTTATCATACTTCTTAAAGATTACAAAGTGTTATCAATAATATAGGAAAACATGTTGATTTCAAAGAAATCAAATCTAACTTGATCAGGGAAAATTTAAAAAAGCAGAATCAAAAACAAGGTATCATTTTATATTTGGTTTTGTACAGACGCCAGTTATAGGTCAACCTACCCGAAACTGTCAGATTTTCCCAACCAACCTTGAACCTAACGCTTTAGAGATAAAGTTGAACATCTATTAAAGAAATTTAATAGATTGTAGTAGCTTGATCTGCTGGCGTCTGTACATTCATGTTTCCTTTTATAATACCGTTGTTTAAATATTAATCCTAAAATCTACGGATCGGATTTCCTTCCCTCTTTCTTATTCTCTGTGATCTAATTCTTACGCATCAGATCCGTCCTCGGCAATTACGTCTTGTGTTATCATTGTGTCATTTTCGTTTTACAAACAAATAATAATGATATTGTTTCTGTCAATATTTTCTTCTCATTGTTTGTTATCTTGTGTAATACCTAGGTCAATCTAAGGTGTACGAGATACTGTACTGATCATAGATATAATAAAGAAGTTTTTATAGTTTAATATTTCTGTGGTACTGATCATAAAGTAATTTCCACCTTTAAATCTTAGTCCCTAACGCTTTTCTTTATTTATGTCTACTCTGATACTTGTAATATATCCTCTACGTCAATAACAAACCCTAATTCTACTTTACATACTAGAAAGTTATTTTTTCTACCCAATTTGTTTTACAATAATTTTAACTCAACAATAATTAGCTGCCCGACCGTACGAAATCATGGTCGTCTAAAATTTGCTCCCAAATCACAACTCTATATCCTTAATCGGTCAAATTCGGCTTATCGAGGGTCCAAACTGGACACTAATGGGCTTTTAAGGTCAATATTTCAAGGCCCCGGTCCGTGGTTGGGTAGTAACGTGCTCAATAATTGGTCCCAAGTCTCTACGGGCCAAACTCCAGGGAAACATTTGGAGCTAAAACGTTTGTTACAGTTCGGCTGTTAAATTTAAGCACTCCACATAGTTTACTGTTTCAGGTAGTTACGATGCACGACATGTATATAATTTTAAGGTTATTGACAAACCAAATTAAATAACATAAATACTCGCTGTAGCTACTTTCACACCAGCTACGTTGAAGAGGAGAATAAACTTGAATGTCTTTATAGGAAAACATGCGACAAAAATGTTGAGTTGCGAAAATCTCCCCTATATACCTTAAGTACTGGGTGATGAGAATTCGATCCCTTTGTCTATAAAGCATAAACACGATAGTAACCCTTTCCGTTGAGTCAACTTTTCTATTCATGCGTGAAGACACATGGTAGGCATAATTAAGTTGATACCGTATTATAATATAAGGGACAATTTAGAATACTAAACAACAACCTACAACCAACCAACCAACCAACCAATCTACCTACTTGTACAAAAGTCAATCTGACAGTATTTTATGATTATAAATTATTCTAAATAAAATTTGCAGAAATATATGCGTGTTTGATCTTTATGATATTAATTACACAAAGAAAATCTATAAAATCAATTCTAATCTATATTGATCCGAAGGAGATGTTTTTAAATAATTAAACATGTCACATGTAAAAATCCTTACTTCCTAACTATATTATTAATTTATAAATGCGAAAGTAATTAAGTTTGTTACCTTTTCACGCCTCAACCACTGACCCGATAAATCTTCAATTTTGCATATACGTTGTCAGGTAGGTATACAGAAACGGACACGGGATACCTACATCATTTCATTCCGAAAAAAAATACTGTTTCCTAGGAAAACAACAATAACGTTCATATGATAATAGATGACACGACATGTCTTTCGAATCATCGACTACAACCCGAAATGATTGTCAAAATCTAAACTAATGCGAGCGAAGCCGCGGGCAAAAGCTATTGACAAGATAATACAAATATAGCGACAGACATCTTTATCACATAAAACGTTTTGGTTGTTAAAATAACTAACTAATAAAGTGACATTAACTACAAAAGGGACCACAAAAGGGCCGCACTTTAATAGGTGTTGTTCCAGTGAGCAAATTGTAGTTAGACTGAGTCTCAACCCAGGGAATTAGGTTTTTAGTCTGGAAACTAGTGAACCAACGACCTGTAATTTGACTAATTTTGTGGAAAGTTAGGCAAGTGCTAATTATGTTTATGCTCGTGCCTAAAATGTTTTATACCTGAAGAGACACTTAAATGGATTAGAAAGGAACACGATAGCTATGCAACAATTTAAAGATTTTTGTGAGATGAACTTACATGGAGGAAATGAGAGCAACATTATCAGAGTAAAAGTTGATTAAAACGAAAATAAACCTATTTAACAGTATAGGAAATTAATCGTCAATTTCTACACAAACGTACAATGTCATTTAGAACATAATTCTAATTTTACTTACGGAAGAACCATCTAGTAGGCAACGCTGACAATCAATTAGTGACAAGTACCTGCAATTAATAAAATTGATCATTAATAATACAAAATTTTAATGACATAGAACGTTTTGAACTTCATTATAATAAAACAATCATTCATTTGACTTTAAAATACAGGTATTTAAAGATAGAAAAAAATAAAACAGTAATTTGACTTAGTGAAGCAAGCCTTAAATTTAGTCTTCAGAGTTTCTATTTGGATCAAAAAGGAGGTGTTGGCAAATGGCAGACCTTTGTTCACACTGAAAACGTGATCGTAGAATGAAGTTAAGGCCTCCAATACAGCTACGAACGGAACCTGGACTCCTATAGATTTGGCCACAGATAGTCTGAATATCGTCCTCTTGTAATTCACGTGGCTCGTTTCATGCCAGCCTAGTCCATAGCGCCGTTGTCATCGTCACAATATGATCACACAAAGGAGCAGACAACGTATAGATCCGATTGCCTTTACCTCGGATACTGCTTTGTTTTCTAGTAACAATCACCGTACGTATTACTTGATGTATAGAATCTTGACATCTATTCGGATTTGGACGCCTATAGCTTTTGCTTTACGGAGAGAGTGGGTTATATATAGGAAGAGGTTAGTGACAAGAAAAAAATCTTTTCAGTCACTGTGCCCGAAATTTTATTTGCAATTGTTCTTCTTGTTCAACTTACAACAGCCATTACTAACGGTCATCTTAAAAATGCTACAGATGCTACGTGGCCCAAGAAATTTAATAAATCGTACCGTTGAAACGAAAAAAGAAGAAGAACGGTCTTGTCGTTGAAAATTGTCATTCCTCTTAGATAGTTATCAAGGGATGTGATACAGCTATTATTGCTGTCAGTAAGGTCCTTATTGGCTTAGCAAGCATGTTAGTGGTTGTTAGTACGGAATCGGCTGCTATTGTCCATTCAACCGATACATTACTAACCAAATCCTCTACGACACCCACGGGAAGCGCTACTGTGACTAATTCCTACACATTTGCTAACTAAAATAACATAACATGAAGCGTGTATTCCCCGAACGCAGGCATAGGTTTATCATACACCCACGTTAATTCGCCAGTTATGTTAAAATCCCATATTGTTATTGGGGTTAAGCCTATCGCCATAAACCGAACACAAATTCATACTCTGGAATTTTACGGACTACTTCAATTCTAGGAACTTCTTCAAATGTCATTATCATATTGGACCCCAACTATGTTGGGGTCGGCTTTTAATTTAACCGGATGCAGCTGAATAACCTGAATAACAGTATTTTAAATGGACCGACTGCCTATCTGACCTTCACAACCCAGTTAGTACTAGGTAATACGCTACCCCTTTATAAAAGTAGTTGTTAGACTTTCGGGCCACTACCTGTAACGACTGTCAAAGATGTACAAATGACAGCCGGGAATAATGGCTTAAGGTGCTTTCCAAGGCACGGAGGAAATTCGGTATGTAATGGGTGGTCAGTTGGTCACCCATCCACGGACCGACACAAGAAAGCGCGGATTAACCTGAAGATCGACCCGAGCAGCTGATTTTATTCGACCTCGAGCCATCAAACAAAACTGCAACTAATATTACAAATTTCATAACCTACTCTGAGGTAGTAAAATGTTTATAGCCACTCAGTCCAATGTTTGCAAAACACCACACACCGTCAGTGACGTGACACTAAATTTGCTTCCCACAAACATTCCCAATCTGCGGCCATTGTTCTAGCAACTATGAAATTTTGGAACATTAGACACGTAATAATAACTGCTTAGATATACACATCTTTGTTTAGAACTAATGATGTATGTGATAAAAACTATTTGGATCTTTGTTATTAAAATAATCAAACGTTTGATATAGAACCTCCTACATCATACGCATGCTATGAGAGCATTAGCTGATGTAACCGTGAACGGATTCACAGCTCTTTTGGTCTATAACAGGAGCAGCTCAGACCGATTATATCACTTTTTTTTTTACGAGATCAACTTTTCGTATTCCCCTTTTGTCTACTCGAAAACTGAGTCGATTCAATTATGTTGGAAATAAACTATGTACATTGTATACAGACTACAAAGTTAGCATAAATTATTATGTTACGTACACTAGTCCTTGATTTTAGGAAAAATAATGATAGCTCTGGAGTAAAAGAGGTTAAATTCAGGAAGTTATAAGGTCAAAATTTGTATGGAGAAATCGCAACCCATCTCCCCTCTTAACTCTTCTTATTAAAAACTACATGGTAAAAATGAAAACAAAAAATGGAGGAAGAGCAGATTTTTACAACATGAAATCACGTGTTTTGAAAAAGTTTTAATCGCACAAATCGACTATTTTATTACATCATTGCAGTATTTAGGTATGAACTTTCAAAGGAAGCACAGGTTCCCGAAAAATACTAATAGCAAAAAGCAAGAAATCCGCAGCAACATTAATCAAAATACCGAAAAACCCAAACTCAGCAGAAAATCTGATTCTAGTAAAAAACGGTGATCACAAAGATCTACAGCAGACAGTAACGGAAGCAACAATGTGAGCGTACTAACACAAATTTTCTAACAAATTGCATTACAAGCTTAAAAATTTTAATTGGATACCGACATTGCTGAAGAAATTGCAGCGATAGTAAAACTAAAAGATCGGAGATTAGACAATGAAGTTAGAGAACAAATTTTATTCTTGGCAACAAGGAAATTGAATCAACATCATCACGTAAGTATTAAAAATCACGGTGGAGTAGCAGGGAAAAAACAATTGTCGACTGGTTTATACGCCCTCCACAAAAACGATGTAATAGAAAATCCACCTAGCAATACATTTGATAAGAACATTATTGTTGTTGAAAACACATTGGCCGCACGATAACTGCCGCCCGAATGATTTTACAACATGTTTTGAAATACGCGAAATTATTGCATATATAGTTTTCTTTCAGAAATAGCATTTTGTGTTTTATAACAATGTTTCGAGTTTTATTTATGAAAGACATTTTGTATTGTCAGAAAATGTTGTTAGCCATTTCATTCGCAGATTTCGAATGACGTCGTTGAGAATAAGTTTGATGCTTTGTATTTTGGGAATTGTAAACCTTACACAAAATAGTGTTAACTGTTCTACTGTATACCGTATAGTATAATAACCGGATACTGTTCAATAATACTGAAATAATTCAACAAAAACTTTAACAAATAAACAAGTCCATAATCTCTATTGTTTACAATATAACGCTCGGATAAATTGAGATAATCGAATTCTGTAATAACACTACAAAACATACAATTGCGCAATTACAACGGGCAATAGACAATGCAATAAAAACATAGCGCTGAAGTAGTGAGCGAAAAATTGCCCGAATGCAATACACATTCATCTTATCTTTAAACATTAATAAAGAACGAGTGTTATGATTGTGTCAATTGTCTGCTTTGCAATAATGATGTCATTCAATTCAATGACCGCAGACCAGCAGTATAGGCCGAGCGAGATATTACATTCAACATTGCTGGCACAGAATTGTAATTTGTTATTAGGAGTATTATGTATGATGTGAAGAGAACTTTCACATAGTTATCAAAGATATCGTCATCATCTTCCTGCCTCAACCCATGTTACTTTGGGTCGGTGCAACATCTTTTTGTCTTTCACTGTCCTCTTTCAGCCATCACGTTATCATTTACTCCTTCCTCTTTCATAATCATTCCTTTTCCTTACACAATACATTCATATTTGCTTGGATCTTCCTCTCCCTTTCCAGCCATCAACATTTACATTTATATTCATCACTCTTTTGGGCAAATGCGTATCATTCCTTTCCGCTCATTATTTTCACGCTCTTTGTTTCTCATCATCCTTCCTCATCAATGCCACCACTGATCTAAGAAATGGTAAAACTCTATCAGTAAACTGGAGGCGAAAATCGTTAACATTGCAACAACCTTATGCGGTTAAACAGGTACTCTTGACCGACGAATGGCCTCCGGTGACACCGCAGCGCGTCACTACTACGCGACCGGTACCACGCGACAACGATTGAAGACATACGAACGATCGATCCGAGGTGAAAACACCAATAGCGAGTGCATAGACGACGGACCCGGTATAACTTAGTATATGGTCGATGAAACCTGTTCGACTCTTAGTTCTTGGCAAAGTACTCATTTCTTCAGACAACTAATGCTTCGATTATAATCTTGGTCTAGTAATGAATGCTTGGACATCCTATGGCGTTAGAAGAGCTGTGTTTATTAGAATTGCTGGGCTGGTGTTACGTGACACAACGCTTTGTACAGCAATTCAAATAACTATGCCAGGTCGAAATGATTATATTAAAATGCCTTCATCGTGTTGCAGCTATAATGGGCTTTTATTAGCCAGGTATAGTAATGCCTAGTTGAGTGATAAAACCTTCAATTAAACAAGAGATACAACTCCGCACATGCCACTCGCGTACGTGAAATTTTTCTCACGCTTTTTCTTTGCACATGCACATGCTTCATGATTAATTAATTTGTATTTTTTCTTGTGATTATTGAAGTAAGGAAACTAGTTCTTTAGGAACACCTGTCGTGTATTCTACCTCAGTGTGGTAACAGCTACAACCCTCAACAAAAAATATATGGGCTATCGAAACACGCTTAAACTCCAGCCTTCGGATATAAATAAATAATGAGTAGTAACGGTTTTACTGGACTTTTCATCGTCCTTGTGTATTTATTTTTTGAATCGGAACTACCTTCAATAGCTGTTGTCTTTGTTGCTAAAAATAACTCGTAAGTGGTTTTCTTGTCTTTCTTGTATTCACTTTAAATTATTACTCTTCAACGTAAACAAACCTTCAAATAGTAATGAATTAAATTAAGAAAGACCACTTACACTTGGACACATCAATGATTAGAATTCCCCGAACTAAACACAGCTATACAATATCTTGAAAACCATATTGTTACCAACGTCTTGTTACTCAACCACATACAAAATACGGCCGATGATTACAAGTTTCCTTCAACATTTTACGAGGCTTTTTACAACAACATTCGGCCCCCTCGTAACGCTAACTAGCATTCTTTACTAATAGGGACCCCTGCTTATCTTGTATTAGCCATTCCGACGAAGCCCGCTAAGGTTTTTGTGTTGTATCAGCATAAAAAAATATGTCTTAGTATCGTAAAATTGTTCAATACACTTCAAAGCAGTATTTACGCTCCCTATAAACTTTTTTGGCTTCAGTCGTTTTTATAGAAATTTCTTTGAAAACGTCTTATACAGATACTCCTTTGATAAAGTTTATAAAGTTTTATCTAGTTAATCCCTCTAGAAGATACATAAGTCTTCTGAGAACACAATTAATGCTAATGAAAGATCAGGGGGTTTACTATGACGACATAAAGCAGAAGTAATTCCAATGTGGAAAAGAGACAGAGCTATACAGGTTGTCTATCGCCATCTCTTTCTCACGCTGGAAGCTCGGGATAGCTCCTGCTCTAAGACTTCATGGTGGACCACCAGGTGCTCAATGAACATCAAATAGCTTTAGATTAACTATTATCTACTAGTACAAATGGGAATATTTGAATTTGCCGTCGTATTTGATAAAGGATGACAAACGCAATTTGGAAATACCACATAATGACGCAGTAGCTATCTCTTAAAATCTTCAGCTCCTGCTTTTTACGTATCGATGACTCATCGAAGTGGGCAGAAGCAATAATCAATTCTGTGCAAATGAGGAAAATGTCATGTAGTCAGTGTGTAATATGTACGTGGATAGCTATAAGAGTAGGGAAATATTAAATCAATAATGGATGGACTGTGTGAAAGATGAAACGGCAAGATAGGGGATGACATATGAAATGACGACTACTAGAGAAGTATAGACGAAGAATTGTTGCGCCGACCGCAAATAAATTGGGATAAGGGCAAGAGAATGATGACAATGGAGAATCATGTCTATTGACACATGACATTACATTTTATACCTTTTTTATTCATTTTTGTATTATTCTCCTTTATTTATTTCACTACACATTTTACATATTTTTAAATATTTAAAAAAAAACATTTAAAAATTAAAAAAAATTAAATAAAAATATTTTGATTTTAATTAAATTTGGCTAATAAATCATTACAATGATTTAAATATGTTTTGGATGAATGATATGTCTTATAACATTTAGTTATAAGAATTCAGACACGATGTAGAAATAGTTATTGAAGAATGAATTGAATTGACATTCTGTAAACAGTGTTGGATTCTAAAAGAATTTGGTACTTAGGTACAACTTGACATCTATAGTTAGAAGATAAACACATGAAGAAGAAAATAATTTAAAATACAAGAGACCAAGTCATCAAGTCACGATAAGAAATTGTGTCGTTGCTTTAAGTACTGCTCTTATTTATGCACCCAACAAGACTGTATGCAACTTTAGAACTACGTAAAGTTACTAAGAATACTTTTTAAGAATTCTTTCACAAACTTAATAGTCATCTTTCTAGTTTTATGACAAGTTGAATGTTCCAAGTTGCTTTGAAAGGAGCTGTTGTGCTGTGTATTGTAGTTTTCTTACACTGAAGCTTTAAATATTTTTCAGTAAGATACCTATAGAAAAAAAAAAAATGTGTTTGTTTTTTCGTTGTAACGGTCCCGACGTATGAATCTAGATCATGGTGTCGAGCCCAGTCAGGCACTTTACTTAACATAATTTATTTTTACACCACTGCGCACAAAACGGTGAAGGAAAACATCATGAGGAAACCGGCATGTCCTACAATCAAAAAAATCGAATACAAGTGACATCGACTAACCCACACTGGGCGCGGATTGTAAATTGTAGCTCATTCCCTCTCAAGAGGAGGCCAGTGTCCCAGTAGTGGGAACATTATGGGCTTATCATGTAATACTTTAATTTTGCGAAAAATGGAGGGTCAACAGATAAGACCCTTGTGAAAGGAATATTATCGGATTACAGCTGGTTGCTATGATCAATTTCTTCATACGGCTTAGTGACCATGGCAATGGAAGTAGGGAGCGTTGGACTGTTGGCTTATAATAGTATGAAAAAATAAAAATGTCTGAGAAAAACAGTGGAATAACAACAAGTCTTGACCATGGCCAACAATACAGCAAGTCCACAAGGCAAGCAGACTGTTAAAAAACCCTAACATCATGGAGAGTAGTAGATTATAAAGACAGGCCAAACTTTTACGATTGGCCTGTTGGTATAGTGGTTAGTGACCCTGACTGCTAGGACGGAGGTCCTGGGTTCGATTCCCACACAGGACAAATCTTTGTGCGATAAGTACGATTATTTGTTCTGCATCCGGGTGTGTAATTTATCTATAATAATTATGTATGTATTTAGAAATATATAAGTATGTTTACCAGTTGTCTGGTTGCCATAGTAAAGGCACTTCCTAGTTTGGGATCAGATGGCGGTGTGTTGGTTGTCCCAAGATATTATTATTATTATTTTAGGCTTGCATGAAAGTACCGCCACTAGTCTGAACAATGGACACCAATTTCGTATGCAACAATCACACATGCACAATCTAATGGAGATTTTGATCAAAATCGCTTAAATCCGATACGCTACCTAATGTCAATCTTACTGTAGGTAATAAATATATAGTTAATCTACATCCGATTTCTTTTTTTTAAATTAATCTTCAAATAATTATGATGCATGGCACGTTACGTAACATGTTTACGTAGTCAGAATAATATAAAACAGTATAGTGCACAATAAATAGAATCGTATTCGACAATTAATTACTTTATTACTCCGCCAGTATATTAAAGAGAAAATAATAGGCACAATAAAACTAATTACCTAGATAAATAAAGTAGTTCGCTCTGTTTAGACCAGTTCAATAAAATACTTTTTTGCGTAAATAGAAAAGAGTTTATGTTTTATTCATATGTGGGTTTAAATTGATCGTTTGTATTGTTGCAGTCAACAAAGTAACTTTCACTGTGCCATAAAAGTGGTTTTAAACTGAAAATAAGTGAAACCATATCGAGTGTGTATGTAGGTATGGGGGCAATTTCCTAACGCAGTTATACTAATATAAATCGGATGCATGCATTGCGATTGAATTTCAACGAACAAAGGTACTGTAAAAGTGGCATTTACTCCACTCTGTAGTCAACGCTGCGCTGTTCCATGAAATTAACTTGAAAAGTTACGATTATAGAACGTTTTGTAAAGCTGATAAATAATACTGGAAACTCCAGAGAAACATATGGCTAATGAAGGACTGCCAATGCATTCGAACTTTCCGAGGTATGGCGAGGTTACGATTTGTATTGGAGGGTCACCCATCCACGTACCGACCTTGCCAAATATAAAAAAAATATTGTGAATGATACAATAATTGGCATCGTGCGCATTAACTTATTGTCAATTACGACGCGGTCACGTAGTACTTACTGATATGTATTTTTTGAACGATTTCTAGCATATCAATGAAAACTGGTGGAGTTATAAATTCATTCCATCCCGTAAATTATTTTATTCGAATAAAATTATTACTTAGTAGTCAAACCATTGACAAACATGACGGTATCTTAAAGTTCATAGATACCTACACAACACAATAAAAAAATATAAAAGATACTGCACTCAAAACGTATATCATCATGTAAAATTCGTAGTATTACACTTAATAAGTATTCAAGTACATAAGTACACATGTATGTAGGTACACTACTGAAAATAAATCAAATTTTACGATATTTTCCTTTAATCTCGTCACGTATGAATTAAATCAATTTTCCGCGTTTATACGCGTTCTGCAATTATTATTATACGGTACTAATTGTTGCTTTTACTTAGAAACGGGTGCAAGGTCATCAATTTGCAATTAATGTGACATAAACTGTGTATTTCACATTAAACAGGAGATGGTTTTATAATTTTACTTAGAGATAATATTTACAAAATCTCCTTCTTGATGAGAAACATTTTTTTTGTTGCCCCACACTAGGAATTTCTCCTGTATCGTGGGTGCATTTACAAACATTTAAACTCACGTACACAGACAGCCAGCCCCGGAACAACTATCTGTAGGCCATACAAATATTTGTTCCGTGCGGGGATCGAACCCGCGACACGCAACGCAGCAGTCAATCGCTCAGCCACTGCGCCAACCGTGCCGTCGCGATTCTTTTCGACTGTTAAATTTTATCGCTATTGTATCATCAATTAAAACATATTCAAACTAAAGAAAACCAATATACCTACTACATATTAGTATATTAAATCAATTCTATTTCTAATCATTTTCTATTCGCAATTTATGTTCCGTACCTACTGTGCAGTAAAAATGCATCACAAAAATAGAAGTGTGAAGTAATAAATTTTCCACCTGAAAGTTTAATTTCATGGATAGTGACATTGATTAAACTATAAAGATCAACCAATTTTTCTTATTCTAAAAAAAAAAAACTTAAAATAGGTCCACTGGAACTCTCTCGACAACCATACTTATGAAAATGTTGATAGTGTTGATGAATGGAGAGGGAGACGAAGAACAAATAAAAGATGGATGGATTGTGTGAGGAATATTATGAAAGAGAAAGGAGTAAATACGTCTGACAGGGGAAAATGAAAGAAAAAAACGTGTTGCGCCGACCCCAAGTAGAATGGGACAAGGGCAGGAAGATGATGATGATGAGTTGCAACCTCACCTCAGCCTAACCTTTTAGGTGTTGTTAGTCGCATTAACGTAGTGCAATTTAACTTTACCCTCTATAATTATTACAACATATTCAACGAGTAGCCACTAGCTACTAAAGTAATAGCAATACTAACTATATATAGTAAAACCCTGCATTTATCGTTAGTGACAGGAAACGTTTTATCGCTAGGACATTTAAATAAAAAGTATTATTATGCTTATCCACTATCCGGGCAATGACTACATAAAATTCGTCGAAACTATTCGATAGTTTTTAGTAGTTACAATTAAATTATATCAATTGTTTATCTGGAATGAACTACTTCTTTTAAATTATTTTAAAGCAAGAATTTAAGAACTAGGAACCTACTATAATTTAATCGTTAGGTACAAAATCTTATAGTAAAATGATAACCCTTCCTTTTGGCTTTGCCGTAGTCGGGTAACAAAGATATGTCAGTAGTGTGAAATATTGCAAATGATAGATATAAATTACCTCGGCAAACAAAAAAAACTCCGCAATAAAATTTATCTACTTTAATAGCCCTCATCAAATGTAAGTAAAATATATTATTTGTAATAGTAAAGTTTATCATGTACCGAAAAGCAATTACGCCTATCAATTATCATCATTTCGTGACCTCCGGGCCTCGGAAAAGCACGTTAAGCCATTGGTCTCGGCTGTCAACTGAAGATCTTAGACAGCTGGTACAGGTAAAAGTCTGACAACCAGTCTTACCAAGGGGTATCGTATTACCCAGTACTAACAAGGTTGCGGAGGTCAGATAGGCAGTCGCTGCATGTAAAATGCTGGTATTCAGCTGCATCCGGTTAGACTGGAAGCCGACCCCAACATAGTTAGGAAAAGGCTAGGCAGATGATGATTTATTATCACTTCCTTGCGTTTATACCTTTTTTATATAGAATAATTTTGATCAAAGTAAGCTTCAAGTTTTTCTAGGTTCTTTCCTGTTCTTAGTTCTAATCCAAGATCAAAAGAAGGACGATATTTTACCACACTTGAATCTTCAGTGCCTATCTATCCACATCTACACTTATAACGTAAAAGGGGAAAGTTTGGATGTAGGAGCTAATATCCGAAACTCTTCACTCCATTTCAAAAATGATTTAGAATGGACCTTCAGGGTGAACATAGGCTTTACAGTCAAACCATTAAATAGGTCTTCGGTAATTTTCATGTTCCCGAGTTAGTATGAACATCGTCGTGAAAGTCAAACGTCGGAGGCGGACAAACGCTATATAACATAAATAAATTAAAGCATACTCTTCTTTTTCTTCAAAAACATAATCATTCAACTATCGTTCATACTTTTCTTCAATTCAAATATTTTAATTTCAGGTACAAAGTTGACAGTGAATGCTTGTCAGCTTGTGTGCACTTCCCTCGTCAAGACACGTGATATGACACAAGTTACCACGTCATGTGTTCGGCCTCGCTATTAACTGTCGCCTAGATCGTAAGTCACTGATAGCCTTTTGATATCGCATTTAGTGCAAGGAGTCCTAGTTCAGTGAATGGAGACAATAATATTACTGCGATAAGTGTGTAATCAATCATGCATTTACATTCTACAAATAAACATTTATTATGCTTGAGTATAAGGGACACCGACGTGTATGACTTCAGCACATAATTCTAAACCGCAGAGAAGACATTCTTCGTTGGTCATAAAAAAAACGTGATGTGAAACACCAGGTTTTTTGGATAACGCAAAAGATGCTAACAATATTGCGAAACTGTAAGAAACAGAATAGGTTCCTAGTTCCTATGCAGTCAAAATGTATGGTAATATAACAGCATTTTTTTTTTAAATAAAGGCGAAATGTTCCTTACACGGTGTCGTGTATGTACTCGTATAACAGTCATAGAAAATTGGTATCACTTATCAGATACTAACACTATCAGTTACACTAATTTGTCTCTGATTGGTAAATGAGTTAGATTACTGGTGACAACCTGATCTTCAAGGGCACTGGGCACTGATAACTGAAGTATGATTGCGTAAGGCACTCAAATTATAAGTAATTTGCCGCTTTTAACAATTTCCAATATCTAATTCATAGATATTAGATACTTATAAATATGTACAGACAGGATTGGTCCATACTAGCTGAAGACAACGAGGATTGGAAAAGAGTAAGGGTTGCCTCTGCCGTGCAAATAAATAATAAAATACTTATAAAGATTCTATTAATGAAATCGTTATAAACACTTTTTTCAGAGCAAACTAATACTAAAGTTACTACAGGAACGTGAAGATTGGCAGAAGAAAAGAGAGGCCTATACTCAACAGTGGGTGTATTCAGGCTGTACATTTTAATACAAATCACAGAATGACATTATGGACTTTTATTTTAAATAACAAGACTGCTGCTGATAAATGAAATCACTTGTCAGGCCGAGTTCGGCACACACCCAGCAATAGTAATACATGGTCATCAATTTACACTGGACAGCATGCCGTCCATGTCCATTTCATTTTGGTTATAGATAGCTAGGATGATGAACTGAGCGAAAGAAATGACAATTATGTAGATTATCGTAAATATGATCCATTTAATGAAGTCGCATGTACCGATGTCGGCTGTGGATGATGATGATGATGAAAACTAAATTGTTTATAACGTACAAGTCGTAAACGTACAAATACATACAAGTCGATCCTTTGAAATGTTTTTGGTAAAGGTTTGTAATATGTCCCTAGATGTAGAACGATATATAGCAAGATCGGAATTTTGAACCCTGTAAGCGTATTTAGTCGTACTGATGTAACAACTAATAACTTCATGAATTCAACCGAAGTAGATCTTCGCAACATGTTTTCGCTACAGTCCGAAAGTTTAATAGGCATAGAAACAGGAATAGCCAGATTTGAATTCTGAACCCTATAAGCCTATTAGTCGTTTCATACAACAACTATTAATTTCGTGAAGTTACGTAGTCTGAGTAATGTGTTGATAAACTCGAAATCTCAAGGGATGTGCCACACCGGTCGGGGTGAAATGTAATTTGTATTGGAGTTCGTGACATATTTCATCATCATCTGCTACTCCTTCGAGACGAGCTTCGGTATAAAATAAAGGCACGTACGGATTTCTGATTTCATAAAATGTACAAGAAAAATGAGTAGTTTCTCAACTTGCTGGTGCTTTTTCAACTTTGGGAATCTGAAATCTACACAAATGAACATTAACAAAACTTTACTAGTCAATATAACCTGTAATAAAGCTAGGTTATTAATTAATTAATTTTAAAAAAATTATATTTTTTATTAATTAGAAAGCTTTAATATGAGTCCATATTTTTATATAAATGAAGTATTTATCTTCTATTTTATTTTCAAATCCAATGACGCTAATAGTAATCCAATACATATGTGTAAACAACAGTTGAAGGCAACAATAATTTCTTCAAATTCAAAGTGGATTGAACTAAACCTGAATGAACACGCTCCACAGCCGTTCTATGCAAATAGTGTTGACTGGCTGCTAATTACAATTACTCGTTTAACCTACTAATAAGTCATGAGTATAGTGCATTGACTCCGCGAATTTCGACCCAATGCGCTCTTGATGACGTCATGATTATAGCAAATGGAGCAGACGTAGACAGATGTTAGCTAAAACCGCAGGCAAATGGAGTCCAAGTATTAGAGAACTTATCTGTTATGACCGCAAAACACAATACACGTTTGCACGAACCTGTATCTGAATAATTCAAGTTCTTTGAAAAATGTTATTCTTCAGGTATTACCCAGGTTGAATTGACAGCACCTAATTGTATAAGATAAGAGAATGTTTCAACGCGATATTAAACTATTGAATTTCTCAGTTCGTACCACAGTTATTTCTATGCTAGGGTGTCGCGGTACAGTAAGTTGCGTGGTTTGTTTTTAAATTAGTATTTAACACCTTCCAATGGTAGGTTCAATACAGTTAGAATTAAAATAACAGCAGACGTCAAATACAGTTGACAAAAAAGCCGAAAAATACGGAAAACTAAAATCAAAGCTGTAACGCAAATCACTAAAGATGCAAAAGCATCTGAGAAAATAGTTCCTTGAAATATTAGAATAGATGTTTCTACATCTGGTACAGTTAACCAAGTCCACGGCAGGATAACATAAACTGAGCCGAACACAATATAATATCCTCACAATGATTTTAAACCCAAGAGAAACAGAAACTCCTACGAAAGAACAAGAATCCTTAAGAATATCAATCTCTGGACAAAATTCAAACTGCAAATATCAAATCGAAAATGTTAGGAACTTAATCATAATCAACAAGAATATGGCTGCCAAGCTAAAGCATGAAAAGGGGGACGCCTTGTCATCGATATCAATAAAGACATTCATCAAAAAAAACACTGGAAACGATAAAACACAAGAAGTGTAAGGGACACTTCTTGTAAAATAAACCAAAAGCAAAAGTAAATTCGTCAGTCAGTTCTGCGATGTTCCCACGACCCGCACCCATTCTGCACCGTGCACTTGCACGGAAGTTAGTCTCCGTATAATTACTCATAGCTCAGCTTTGTCGCCCGCGAGAAAACTGTGTTACATCACATTGACAATTAGAACATGCTTTCTGTATATTACGAAGAACAAATAAATTAGAACGAAAGTGTAACAATAACTGAAAGCGTCGATTAGATTGGTAATGCCGTCAAAAGAAAGGAAGGATACGACGAAAGGAAATACAGAAATATATTCACCGAACACGAGACGATTTCTGTTGAAGATTGTACTACTATAAAAAAGTCAAAACTGTCTTTTGATCAATTCTATTGTCTAAATGATAAAGTGGAATCTTTCAAAAATCTCATGTTGAGAACCAAAGTTTTCTTAATTGATTATAAGATGAATGAAGTTCCGTTTCAAATAAGTCATAAAGAAGAACGAGCTCTCTCGTCTTTAGTTATTTAAAACTTGTCTGTTTGCTGTAGACAGTTTAATAGGTTTGACGCGCGTTAATTTCAGTCAGTTTAATACGCTAAGCAACACATTGCCATACGATTATAATTTCAATGGCCCGCTCCAAGCCAGACAAACGACTCTTTTGTCCATACCGTATGGGTGTTCAAAGACTTGTATAAATTAAACACCTTGACGGGCCCAGCTGAATTTACGACTATTGTTTTAAGTAGAATCTCACAGTTGAGTCTTGAAACAGCTAAAATTGCCTCAGCAGTTGGTTCTAAACGGTGTGGGGGAACAAAACTCGTTACCGGGTACCTACTGAGTTGACGTTCCAGAAATATGGAAGCCGCCGTGCATAATTTTGATTGGCTCTTAAACAAAGCGCTTTGAAATTAAGCCGCACATTGTTCCCGAGTATTGCTCCGTGCTTACTACTACGGGCTTAAAACAGTTTCACTGTAATGTTATGAAAGCTTAGGTAAATCTAAGCAATAACCGCGTCTGTTTTATTGGAGGAAAGTTTTAAAACAACAGCCGGCCGTAGTGCCTGTGAAAACTCGTGATAGAAATATCAACTTTATTATCATAGGTCTAGTACTGAATATTCATAGGGCGATATTTGCTTTCAAACTTTCGATAGCCGTTTATTTGAAAATTTATTTAGGCTTTGGGTCAATATATTTGCAGGAGGTTTTTTGTAATCCCGCTCGTGGGCTTATTTATTTCCGTACTAGCTCGAAAAGTTATATTATGTTCATATGGTAGACTACACATGGGTTTGTTAAACCTAGCGAAGGTCACATTGTATTCGTTTAAACTAAAACTTTTCATATTGCATTAAAATTAACTCATAGGTGGACTAAAAATAGATAAGGCCACGGATAGATTTAACGAATGTTACTTCAGTAAACAATATTTAACTAAACATTGTTTGAATAAACCACACATGTTTGCACAACCAGTTCATTTAACACAGCTCATCATTCATTCTATTTAAAGACATTTTGTTTCTTGAAGTCAGCACCGTCGTTTGGCAAGTACTTCGCAGTGTTACAACTTCCGTTGTTAGTCGGGAAGCGATCGACACAAATCAGTTTGTCGATGGACGGACTCACCTCACTAATTAGCTTTCGGGGCAAAACAACGACGGGGGTCTCACAAAGTCCCTGAAACTATTCCACTTTCAATCTTCCGCAGACAGTTCGTAATTTTCTGCTGACTTGAACTGATGACTGGCACATAATGTAATATATTTTAGAGTTTCTGTACTCGGCATTTTAGTTGGCATGGGTTATTTGCGTTCAGCAACTTTAAAAGGGTCAATTTTAATTACATTTAGAATGCTCTGTGGTGGAGTTAAATAAGCAATTACGCAGAACAGAGTCTTTAAATACAAATGAGAATCTATTAGAACATTTACATTTTGGATACGCTTTTAAATACCCATTTGGGAACTTAATAGCATGTTGACCGGATAAAAAAGGACTGGCTAACAAGTCAACGTTAGTTCGTCTCGGATCAACTTTAAAAAACTTTAATAGTTTAAAAGTACTAAATCACTTCCAAAGAAATAAAAAAACCACAACATTTTTTCGACGGCTAACATCCGTTAATTTTTACTTGAGTTAATTTTGACTGTTGCCTTTCCGTGAGTTATATTTACAGCCATTTATGACTTCAGAATGAATTATAAACAGTTATTATGGGACTAATTAGCAGGCGTAGCTTATGTTAATAGAAATGCTAGCACAAATCGTAATCTAGTTGATAAATTTAGAGTAGAAAATGTAGGACTTGGTAAGTCATTCGAGTAAAACTTAACAGGAGGGACCGTGAAGTTTTGAACCATAAATTTTAAGACTGATAAAGTAGGAGCATATCAGCTTGATAAGCAGTAACTTCTAATTGTTCTTTAAAGTGTGTCATAATATCGTAGTGCAAAACCACAATTGGTAGGCAAAATAGATAACTTATCAGTAAGTAAGGTATGACAATTTCTAAGGCCACAGTTTTGGCTAAATAAAATTCACCAAACGCTGGTATTTTGACCCTTAAAGCTATAATCTAAGAAATCTTTTGTCTCCAAAATTGACAATTTCAAAAATGGCATTGACTTCGTCTCTTTCAGTATGACAAACTGTGCGCCTATTACCGTTTCCTCCTTCTTTAGTATCTTCATAATTCAAGGAATTTAGATAGTCACGTAATTATATAATAATTGTTTGCTTACCGTCAGCATTATCAACATCCTTGACACAGTAGGAACCACTAAAACTGCTTATTGTCAGGTGTAATCACTATGGCACCAATCAAGTCAGGTACTTCCCATGTGAAGGATACTGATTAATTTGATATTATGGCTATGTCATTACCCGTAATCAGTTAATCACTATGATTACAGTTGCATTAAGTAGGGTTCGATTACGAGAGAATGCGAGGCGCGAACTGTTACGATCGGTAATGTAATTTACAAGATCACTTTTAAAAGAAATGTTATGTTCTGGGCCTTTATTGATAACTTCAAGAAAATTAGGTGTGTTTGTTTGCATGAATAAAATCGGCACTTTAAAAATGGAAGAAATAGTTTTGCCAACAACAAATTTTGCATAATCATGTTTATCAATATTTGCTTTCAGTTGCAAATATGAATCAGCCACTCATATTTTTTATGTCGGCACATATTTGCTGAAGATAAATACTTGTGCTAAAACAAAGAATTCATCGAATAGAAAATATTCAAATAGGCAGGTATTGGTGAGATCATCTTGACATTAAAGTCGAACTCTCTACGGTACAACTGCCTCTGATTCATTATTATGAGAACATTTTGTGCAAAACTTCTGTTTCGCCTTCGATCGTAGCTCTTAAAGTAAATATTTAAAGAGTATATTTATGAGAATCTTCAACTACTCAAGTACATACTGGGGGATAAAAATACACACATACCTACCTAGGAAGTTAATGATTCGTTCAGAGATGGTGTTCAGATTGGCATCGAGACTAAAATACTCTATTGTTTCGAAGATAAACAGGAAACCTGCACGTTACTCACTTCGTGTAAAGCCGGAAACGTTGCTATTGAAATCTCCAATATCCGATTGTTCTTTATTTATAGTCGAAGTGAAGGAAGAATGATCGAGTGAGCGAACCTCGTCGCACGCACCGGTCAAACAACAAAAAATAATTAAAGAAAAAACAAGTCTCGTCCGAGCGTCAACGAACTTCGATACACGAACTTTATACAGATTTCCTTCACCTCGACAATCCTTTAATGCCAACTTATAAAGACTGGACGGGTGACATTCCGAATGCATCCAATCGCATTATTATTCGCAAAGCATACATAACACACCGACCTTGAATATGATATGTTGTGATTCTCCCAGAACTGGAAACGGGGCTGTGTTAATCCAGAAAAAATCCACAATGTTTATAATGAGTGTATTTTTTTACAGACACATGTCACTGACAATCCACAGGTAAAATTCGAAAGCTCGCGAGCGGATGCCGAGCGACCGTGGCGTACGTCCGTGCGTCGCGCCGCCTACAGTAAGACTGAGGGAGAATTGAGGTGTAGAGGTCCGTTTGGTCGGAGGTCGGAGGCGATTGGCGGAGGGCCGAGTGAAACGGGATGCGGCAACGAGATGTGCGCATCGGCCGGCTTCCGTTCAACACGTTAGATAAAATTCACTGTGGAAAACTGAGGACAACTCCGCGCTGGCTAAATGTTGATACCGCACTAACTTATCTCCAAGTGAAGTGTGGAAGATATCTATAGATATGCATTGATTATTATTTAGGGAATGTGTTTTGCACACAAATATGATAGAAAACATAGATACGATACCTAAATAATTGAAAAGGTGTGTTAACCTCATTTTCACAGTCCCTAACCCTGCTATTGGAGTTAGGCAGTTTTCACGCTTCGGACTGATTTTAGAACAATTGGATAAATAGGCATCCGAACTAACGACTTAATGAAATAGGTAACGTTTTGCTAATTCCCTTACACATTACAATACAAGTGTCATTCGTTCATTACTTATTAAGTCCATTAGTCTTCATTTCAATGATAGTTGTTACCAACGTCAAAGTAATTGCAACCTCAAATGCAATGTGACGTGATAATCAGACACATTAATTATCAATTTCTTGTTAATATCGGTATCATTTGACCTTATTTACTTAGTGTCCATCAGAGTAGCCGACACTTAGGAAATCGCAAAGAATTTTTGATACAATTAACATTGTAACTTACGTACGTAAATAATTTAAACTACGCTGCTAACAATTACCACATAACATTAAAATGTTTCCAGTGTGCGGATTCATTAGGCTACTACTAAATAAAAATCTCATTGGACTCGTACTGGGGCTGGCGTGCAATTACTGCCAGTGATAGGGAAGGTACCTACAGAAATACTCGTCTTAATAATCCACGAGTTTTAACTTCAATGTCAATATTATCTCCAGTTGGTGTGGTATTTCCGATTTACTACTACTAAGATGGATATTTTATACCAGACCGGCCAGTCCCGCCTGTTTCCAACATAAATTTAATTTAAAGTGTGCTTGTTTTTTACTTTTCAGTGTTTTCAGTCGAGTTTTTTATTACTTCCTTTCAGTTGACTTTGTTTAAAAAATAAATCAATATAACCAGTTTTCTGTGCTTTGTATTTCGTCAATGTTAAGATCATGCAATCATAACCAGCATATGCACTAAAAATGGACGAAATATGTTAAAATTGCTATATAATTCCCATGAATTTGTTATATCTAGAGAATGCTCCAGTTAGGCTTTCCTGATAGTCATAATTTTATTTGAGTCAGTGAGTTGTTTCTTAATTCATCATCACAACAAATTAAACCTTCTGTAGGTGTCTTGCACAATGTGAATGGGCTCGCGTGTGCATCGGACCCGTTATCAAGTGAACACTTCCCTTATCGGGGACCGGCTTGTACCATCTGGCTTTTGCGTTTTATTTCCATCGAGTACCTACGGTATCTATTACATTCTTCTACACTGACATTACGCTTTGTAATACTCGAAAGGTTAGGCTTATCCTAGGTGTACAAACAAACACACTTATCTGACAAAATGTGACTGTACCATTAAGTACTTACACCAACATTTCGCCAGCTATGTAACAAATATAGCTGGCTGGATATTCTTCTTTAACTGCAGGCATAACGGTTTTAAATGGTTATTCGTTGAATTTATCAGAAGTTGCTTGTTGATATAAAACTATGAACACGATAGTCCATTAGCATAATCTATTGGTGAAACATGAATTTCAGTTTAAAATTTAAGTTATCTTTTAAACTGATTAGATTGCAGTTCGAAACTGATAGTTAAATTAATTTCAAGAAATTTCACAATCAGTTTTACAATCTGAATTCAGTAATATTATGTTATAGTCTCAGAAATTATAAGGTAAAACAACGCTATACCTAACCATCATCATCATCATCATCATAATTAACACTAGAAACGGGATTTTTTTCTGTTTGTTTTGAGTTCCCGATATTTCGGCGCTGTTGCAAGCACCATGATCATGGATAAACTGAAGTTATTGCGGGTGGGTGTTTATGAGCAGATAAATCGGTCTACCCTCTTTCTTGTTCGTTTTTTGCACTCAGTACCGCTACCACTGTCACTCACAACTCGATTCCGTTCTCGACATACGAAACTCACTGTGTCCGAGCGGACACAGTGAGTTTCGTGTGTCGGGAACTCAAAACAAACAGTGGACATGGTACATATCCCGTTTCTAGTGTTAATTATAATGTTAGTGACCATGACAGTTTAAAAACTTATATCATCATCAGCCGCAGCCCAGTTTACCCAGTGCTGGGTATAGACAGGCCTGACTTTGTGTGAGCCAATCTCCACGCTTTTGTGCCTTACGCAGACTTTGACCTCGATGGCAATCTCGTCTTCCCATCTCGCCGCTAGACGACCAACACTTTTCGTACCTTACCAACCTATAAATAGTACTGACAAGTACGACGTAAAAAGTATCCAAACTAAAATTGTAAACGCTTTTCATTTCCAACATTATAAGGGCACATGTCCATCAAATCACACGCGCGCGGCAGTGGCGTAAAGATGAAAGTAACACCGGCTTACTATTTCGTGAGCTAACGGAACAATATAGACCTGCATCAAACGTCAAGCGAGTGGATGACAGACAGACGTGTTGGCTATTAAAAGGGTATGAATGAGATTGTTATAGGAGTGTGTAGAAGAAGTTTGTTCAATGGTTTAATGACCAGCTTTCACTTGTTTGATCAAGTTTTTAGTGGTCAGGAATTTATGTTAACAACGATATCTTCATTGCTTGATAAGAAGTCCAGGGTATAAAACATCTCGAAAAAAATATCTGTGACAGACGAACAAAAAACTGTGATTTTCGAGGGTTCCAAGAGGTAAAAAAAAACATAATTTAATAATAATTATTTTAAATACCATAGAAGATTTTTCTTAAAATCTTTTATTGTCTTTGGGCATAGTTTTTTTTTGTCAAAATTTTGATGTGTGGTGTTCGATGAGCAAATAATGAAACCAATAGGTTATATGATTTATCGAAACGAGACCAACTGCTGGGAACACAAGTCACAAGCCCACCTAGAGGAATTTTGATGCATTCCACTATTAGGTGACAATCAATTAACATTATCGCAATATAACCTTTGTAAATTACCGAAGTCGTTGAACAAGACAATTAAGCAATTTTGTTGGCGCCATAAGAAACACCATTTATGCATGTGACATTGTGACATGTCATAATATGCGCCCTCAGTGGGCGAAATGACGTAATAAAATGCGTCTTTATGAGGTATACGTTAGTAATGTTAGACATTTCTGAAGTTTTCCTTATAAAACGTCTTGTACAAGACTTTCATTGACATAATTATGTATGTAATTTTAATAATGATCTGCACATTATGCACTGTTGCACAATGCAGATTTGTATCACATTGTCATGTATACAGGGACAAAATTAATTAGCGAGTGAAACGCCGTAGACGCTTCAGGTATACATTTCAAAACATGATAAAACATGCTACATACGACTGCCTCATTGGTCGAGTGGTGGCAAGCGCGACTGCTGAGCATGAGGTCCTGAGTGGGGCAAAAGTGCGTTAGGGTTTTTCCATCAGGAATTTCGCAGTAGCAGGAACACGAAGTCTATATTTGTGCCCGGTTGATGGCAATAGGTTCGCCTCCTATTACATGGGACGTAAAACATAACTGGCGAAATGTGGGTATACTATCAGGTACACCTCTGCCTACCCCTTGGGGATTGCAGGCGTGATGTTATGTTAGGATAAAACAAAAATATTTGATGATTTTTGTGGTAATTAAGTAACTGGCCTATGCCAAACAGTGGACGTCTTTGGGCTGAAGACAAAGACCAACCTGTAAATTTAGTATTACAAATTTTAACGCTATCTCCAATTATAAACACTCAACAGTTCTGACGTTGTGTTCCCAGGAGCCATTCTAAAGAAAAAGAGCAGCCTGGAAATTGGCTAGACTATTCTTAGTCTCAATAAATTAAGAGTCAAAATGTTATGATGAGGAAATCCATTTACGACAGAATAAAGAAAAGTTAGTAGATATCTGAATTTTGCGGTTTGGCTTATTTAGTCACTTCCATTCCATAGGCAAATGAGTTCTGCATTTTCTTTCTAAGAAACCATTAGTCATAATTATAATATCTGAGAAATTGAGAATCTACAAGGCTCTTGCATTCAGAAACTAACTGAAATTGCTTGGTGATCCATACTAATACTATAAATGCGAAAGTGATCCAGTCTGTCTATTTGTTACCTTTTCACGCCTTGATACATGAAAAAAATTTAATGGAATTAGGCACACAGATAGACCTGGTTAGGTTACGATACTTTTAATCTAGATAGTACACTCCCGAGGGATAATTTCCAACCTCTACAGGGGCAATATAAATTGATATTTCTGAAATCTCTAAACAAAGTTAACCTAATTGCATTGGACTCAATATTCAATCAACGCTTCTAAATATTCGGGCTAAGTGGTAAATGTTACTGCATATTTTAAATGTATCTGAAGTTCCCCACTACGACAGTAGCCCTAGTACGCTATGAATAAAGCTGTGGCATGACAAACTTTCTCCTGCAGCTGGCTATGTTAAGCACGTAGAAGAGCTCCCAGCGGGCCATCAACTGCCATGGCCCATCTGGAAATCTCTAAACTGACTACGATACCTCGTGGGTCGCTGCAAGTATTACTTAGTCCGATGGAGGTTCTCCTATGACATACATGATTGTGACTGTGGAGGCTCACCGCAGACGATGACCCACCGTCTGTCCTGCTCCTTCTGCAACTTCACCTGCACCTTGATGGTCAAATGAGCTTCGTCCAAAAATCTGCCACCTCGATGACGTTATAAGTGGCCACAGAGAGCTATCTGTGGCCACTAATAACATCATTTAACACTAAAAGAATCATCGACAACACGAAGAAGAAGAATGTTCAGTATTTTGCCTAAAACGTCAATTTCTTTTTAAATAGGTATTTAACATTGTATAAAGATTAAAGCAAAAAAATACTAAGCAAACGAGCATCACGGATTGGAAATCAAACTGATTAAATTCAAAAAGAAGCGCCTACTACTTCACAATTCATAACTTTCAATTTTGTATCAATGGTAATCTTTTCAATTAATTCCCTTCACTTTCCGATGGCGACGCTAATTACTTTTAAATATTCAAATCCACCCATGTTATGGTTAGTGCACACGAGTAAACACACGGAAACATCACTCATTTTATTTTGCAAAAAGTCGTGAATTTCTCGCGTGTTTGTAAAATCCTATGCGTGCACCGTTGTGTTCAAACCCTTACGCTAAACCATTTAATCCATGGAATAAAGTAAGTTTTCAGAAATAAAGACGTAAGGTTCTTGCACTAATTGAAACTTCCAGGGAGGCATGGGGCATGGTAGCACGCAAACCGCTGCATACACTCTTCTAATTGCATCGAGACCCTTCTATAAAATATATTGTTAGGTAGGTTAGTATTTAAGCTATTTAGTGCTTGGAATTCGTCATAGGGGGCAACGACATTAATACTAATATTTACATGAATTAGGAAAAACGAAAATTTTCTCAGCCTAGGGTAATTTAGGCAATTATCATCATCATGATCATCAGCCTTTAGCAGTCCACTGCTGGACAATTGGACATAAGCCTCCTCAATCGATTGCCACTCAACTCGATTCTTAGCAACTCTCATCCAGTTACTACCAGCCATCCTGCGAAGATCATCACTCCACCGAGCCTGCGGACGTCCCACCTGACGTTTGCCGATTCGCGGTCTCCACTTACGAACGAACCAGGTACGAACACGTCTACTCCATCGGTCATCGGTTCTACGGCTAATATGACTGGCCCATTGCCACTTCAGCTTACTTATTCTGTGAGCTATGTCGACAACGGCTGTGGTCCTCCGTCGGATCACCTCGTTTCGGATCCGATCCCTCAGAGAGACTCCAAGCATAGCCCGTTCCATAACTCGCTGAGCAACCTTGAAATAATATTCCTAGCAATTATACTCCTTTCATATTCATTTTACATAGCTATTTAATAGTCAAGCTAAGATTGTGAATTTCTTAAGAATTCTCATTCATTGTCAATTTAGTCAAGTTAATGAGGCCTAACCTAAAGTTTAATTAATTGATCTGGATTTTAGATTTCAGACTTCTTAACGAATTTATCATAATATCCGTAATCTATATTTACATTCACACAGTCACACATGTTACCCTCGTACTCAGACCTGCTCGATAATGATTACGTATATTATACTTCTTCAATTTTATCTACCACAAGCATAGGTACGTCAATGTACACAAATAATTATACACTCGTGTATCTTTAGTTGAACACGAACTCAAAGCTGCCAGAAGTACTAAAGCTGTACAACACACTTCCGACTGCACCGACCGTAGTCAAGATAGCTTATCAGTCGTCCGTAGGGTCATTACCGTCTCTTCCATTATTATTTTTATCCTCACTTACTCTTCTATTGACTTAGGTCGGCAAACCAACCTTTTTTTCTACGATTTTTTCTTTTTTGTCATAGTTCGTTTGTTTAGGCAGTTATTATTGCGTTATTATGTCTGGAGTGTTTTTTTTTTTTGAGTCACGAATTGTGATTTGTTCTCTGTTATCAGTTTTAATAAGTTATTTGTTTAAATTTGATACATAATTGACATGATTGTTTCCATTGTGATTACTAGAATCATTCACGTTTCTTTCAATATTTAGGTTTGATGTTATGCTACAAACGACGATGTTAAGATTTGAAATTGCTATGAGTAATGCAATAATGACTCATTCAATTTCAGTGTGGTTTACTGAATGGAGGTTATCAATAATTAGAACTGGTTGTCGGTTCTGTAAAACTTAACCTATCATACAATGGTCGTTTACTGACATAGACATTGATACCTAAGTTGATTTCATTGATGCTTCATTCGTTGGAGTGTCATGAAGATGATGTAGGTAAGTGTATTGCTTAGGCGCGCCAGCCATTGATGTTTCAGCTAACTTCAAAGTGACGGTTACTTCTTCGATGACAGATAAGGGGCGTATTAAGTAATCTTTTATTTTCTCAAATCAAATCTTAACTCCACGTTGGTAGAAATTGTGTATTCATCATCCGCCTAGCCTTTTCCCAACTATGTTAGGCTCAGCTTCCAGTCTAACTGGATGCAGCTGAATAACAATATTTTACATGGAGCGACTGCTTATCTGATCTCCACAGATGCCCCTTGGTAAGACTGGTTATCAGTCTTTCGGGGCACTGACTAGCTGTAACGACTATGACAGATCTACAAATGACAGCCGGGACCAACGGCTTGACGTGCTGTCCGAGGCACGGAGGAAACTCGGTATGTAATGGTGTTCACCCATCCACGGACAATTCGAGGCATGCGCGACTTAACCTGAAAATCGACCCGAGCGGCTGGTATTATTTAGCCACGATTTCTTCTGAGAAATTTTGTATTGTATTTTAAATAATCAACCAAAAGTGTTGTATTTTTTCAAACGTACAGTTTTAAATATTGCGCCGGTCAAAATATGATTTCAATATTTGCAGTCCTGTCGCCTGCCCGCATAA
This sequence comes from Eurois occulta, assembly GCA_950022335.1. Lineage (NCBI taxonomy): Eukaryota > Metazoa > Arthropoda > Insecta > Lepidoptera > Noctuidae > Eurois > Eurois occulta. The sequence goes on along the minus strand of OX465492.1, from coordinate 6,769,272 downwards.
TATCTAAAGGGAATTCTAGTTCGAAAGCAGAACAATGAAAACCGTGTTAGGAATACTAATAATATGCTTGCCTGTGAATGTAATAATCTCTCGATAACTGTTGAGAATATTCGGTATCCGTTCCCGGTATTATTTCAACAATGCATCGAAAGTTGAGCTGGAATAGTTGAGATTTAAAAGCTTCGCAGTTCATAGAGTTCATTTAGATGATAAGATTCAAATGCAAAGCCAAGTCAGAGGCCCATGGGTGGCATAAAAACTCTGACACCAGGTTGGGCACTAACCACACGAGAAAGAAGAATTCAAAATTCGGAAATCAAAGTTTGATATGTGGAATGTTATGACAATTCATACTCATTGATTGAATCCAAAGGTTAGTAAGGAAAGCCTCATTGGTTTAGTGGTCGCACTACTGCTAAGCATGAGGTCCTGGGTATGATTCCCAAGCGGGAAAAGTATTATCAAAGGGTTTTTTCATCAGTAAATTCCTGAAGTTGTGCCGGGTTGACCGCAATAGGTTCGCCCCCAATTGTATGGGTCTATATAGTCGTGATGTTATGATATGTAAAACACCTATTTCGAGTCATCGTAAAGTATTAACAGTTAAAGTGACCTACTCATTGGTTACTAAATCATTACTTACTTGACCTTATTCATGAACCAGTTTAAGGTTTGTTTTAGTTGTGATGTGTACTTTATTATATACTTTATTTACCCATATGTACCAAATAGTCGTTCATACATTTTGTAATCCTAACTATCCTAATTTCTTAATCCTAATCCTAACTAATATTATAAATGCAAAAGTAAGTTTGTTTGTTACTTTTTCATGCCAAAGCCATTTAACCGACCATCCTGAAATTTTACATATACGTTATCAGGTGTACAGAAACGGACATTATATAGTACTTTAGGGGTTGCGTGTGATGGCGGCGGCGACCTCTCGCGTCCGGCCCTGGTTCAAGCCATGGTCCGGGGCGAGAGGGAATGGGAAGCCGTCATCTCCTTCTGCAAAGCAGTCATGCTAGCGAAGGAGGTGGCGGAACGTGAGAGGGTCAGAACCTCACGTCCCAGCCGCCGCGGGAAAAGCGCCGGGCGTCGGGGGCCACGTGGTGGCTCTCGGCCACCGTAGGCGCGGGCCTGTGGACGGTGAGTAATGGGCTAGCTCGCCGTCCGTCCGTCTTATGACGACAGGCCGTGTCGACGGCGCGTTCGTGTTCCACGCGCGCTTCAAAGAGATGTCAGCAAACAGGAGGGGCCCGCAAGGGCCGATGCCTGCCAGGGCTGCGGGACTGTTCGAAACAGATACCGCGGCCCTGGAACATAAAGGGCAAAAGAAGTCATTTGATGAATTCCCATCCGAAAAAAAAGGGGTTGCGTGTGAATAAGAAGGCGAATACTGATCTGTGTCGTTTATTAGGAAGCGCTGCTTATCTATAGAACCAGTCAGAAAAATAAAAAGAAATATACATTTATAAACTTAGGACTAAGACAAATTGGTAATGTCGGTATACGTAAGTATTCAATGAGCTGCTGCAGTACCTATCACACTGAATTGATTGTCAAATTCTAAATTAACGCGAGCAAAGCTGCGGGCAAAAGCTAGTTACATATAAATCACATTTCACATTTCCAAAAATTCATTTCTAGCCATACCAGAACAGACCATGTATCTACATAAAGACTAATCGGCAAACTATTTTAATCATCCCTCCTTCAGATTACTATTTTATCCACAGCTACGATTAATATCTACGATCAGTAAAATATACAAGACATAAACAATAATGTGATACCAGCCCGGCACTGGCAACACTGGATAATAAGCACCCTTTGAAGCGAAGTGTCAAAGAACTGTAAAAGGCGCAAGGCCACCTAGTGTGCATCAGCTATGCAAAATATAACTCAATTATGATTGCCAACACAAACAGTACTGAATAATGCCATAGAGTAGAAAGATAGAGAAGGTTAACTTTGAATACACGCCTTTTTCTACTCGTTTGGAATACTTGTTAGCAAAATGAGTTTCGAACTTCTCGATCCTTGTAAAGACAAGCATAAGATTAAGGAAAAATCAGGTTTACGAATAATAAAGCAATGATCAGCAACAATGTTGAGTCAAAAAGTACCAGATTAAATATGTAAAAATTATCTAAATCCACCAGAAGCTTATCTTTAACTACAGCTGTAAGGAGCTGTGTGTGCGGCTTACGACTACGACGCATCGTGGCGCATTAAGACGTCGTGTTGCGTATCGTGGATGCATATGCACGGATGCACGACACGTCATTGCATCGTGATACATCATAACTACATGGCACGATGCGACGTCGTCGTTTCTTGTGTATATGAGTATTGGCTCTTGTTTATCCTCACTGAAACTTAACCCTGCATAGACTCATCCATCCATACATCAATCCTCACAAGCTTTTTCATTAATAATAAGACAAAGTAAAACTTCTGCACTCCTTTACCGACGTAGTACAAATACCTTGTTATCTGTTGCAGTTTGTTCACCAAATGTTTACGAACTGACATTATTTCCGTCGGCGTATTTAGAAACTACTGAAATTATATGTGGCACAGTGTGTGTGTGTGGTGTGTGTGTGTGTGGTTTATTATGGGTGGCACAGAAAATATCGAGTTTACATAATTTTGGTATTTTTTGTACATTGCTAAAGATGTTAACATTTACTGAGTACTTTTTGGATCCTGTTTGCATATTATCAAGTACATAAAGTATTCGTAACTAAATACAAGTTAATGTAGTATACATGAATGGACAATTATATTACCTCGTAGAAAAATGCATTAAACAAACTTAGTTGTTTAATACATTTTAACATGGGCTGACTATTTCACGTTCTACAATGTTACATACCTACTGGGGGTCTAAAATGGCCGCTTTAGCAGAATCATAATAGGATAATAATAATTATGAATTACGTTCAAATTCTTAAAATGGTCATAGACGTACTTACTATAATAAATTGACACCTTGGAACCATTTTAAGAATTTGAACGTAATTCATAATTATTATTATCCTATTATGATTCTGCTAAAGCGGCCATTTTAGACCCCCTGGTAATACAAAGGGTATATTACCAGAAGGAATGACTGAGGTGTATATTTTGTATAGCCACATTTTGCGAGTGGTAACTGACGCCAAGAGTATCTGAGCACATACAAAAAAAAAATAGATTTTGATTTAATTTAAAAGAAAAAACAACTCGGTCTAAACTAAACTTCTATAAAAAATGCATTTCAATTCACAACCCATCCACCTCAATTCCTATCCCCAAAGCGGAGAGCAATTTAACTATTAAAAAACTATGTGTAGCTTATCATCATCTGCTTAGCCTTTTCCAACTTTGATGGGGTCAGCTTCCAGTCTTACCGGATGCAGCTCAATACCAGTATTTTACTTAGAGTGATTGCCTATCTGTCCTCCACAACTCAGTTGAAAATGAGTAATACCCCTTGGTAAGACTGGTTGTCAGACTTTCGGGTCACTGACTACCTGTAACGACTATCAAAGATCTACAAATGACAGCCGGGACCAACGGCTTGACATGTTTTACGAAGTACGGAGGAAACTCGGTATGTAATGGGTGGTCACCCATCCACCGATCAACCTAGGCGCGCTTGGCTGCGCGGCTTAACCTGAAGAACGACCCGAGCGGCGGTTAATATTTACCCCCGAAATCGATGGGTAATTTCCGTAAATGATCGGGTCCCAAAAATACGCAAAAAAAGCTTAACTTATACGTCCATACGTTTATTATTTATAACAGTTTACGGAAAAAGGAATATATTACGTAGGTATCTACCGTTTCAGCTGTTAAAATATTTAATTATTCATACGTCTCCATTGTGAATAATTAAATGAATAATACGTACGCCCGGATAAAGACCACTTAAAACTTTATTGCTTTCAATAGTGAAATATAATTATAAATTATCGGTTTTATGCCAAAATCTATGATGGTACTAAATCCTTTTACCGGCCATTAAGTTTCCTCATTAAATAATAAATTTTAATTATAATACTTTAATGGGTTCCTTTAAAACTGATAATTATTGTTCAATTATTTCACAGGTGGGGTAAGGCGGAGAATTACGATGACTTTAAGCTTAAATAGGCTTGTGTTTGGCCGCAACGCGCCTGATGTGAAGCTACGATGCGGCCTAGGGTGGAGCACGCTTGCCTAGACGAAACCGATTCATTCGAACTTTGTATAGATCCAGATTATAACGACCAGGGAACAGAGAAGCCAGCATTTAGTTTCAAAGACTGGTGGGTGTTGCAGCCGCGGTTATTTTGGCGCGTGCCTGACATTGACTAGAGGGCGTGGTTGACAAACATTTGTGAAATTGTCTGATTGATTGACGAAAGCCACGTGTCATAATATCCATGTAGTGTCTACGAGCACTAATACATGATGTTTTACACTTGGCAAAATTTAAAAGCGATTTTCTCGTGAAACAACGGTGTATACTTTGAGATAAGACCTATTTCGTAATTCGTTCGTGAAAATGCGAAACAAAGGAGAAAATAACTTTTAAAAGTTGCTGCGTGATATTAGTTTACAGCGATAGGGCTATACGTATGTATGTAATCACATACCGTGTGTGTGACTGTACTAGCAGTTGGAGTAAGTAAGTCAATAACATTTTATATCATCGGAAAATTTACGTGCAGCATTGTCACCTATAGCCATTTCCCTGTTACCTCCACCAAATGTGTGTTGTTTATGTATAAAAGAATAGCCCAGAATATCAGAGAATGTTACGTCGGTGAATATTTGCGGAGAAATTGCTTCCAAGGTTTTAAAAAATTCAATAAACTATTTTAACCTTGTCTTGACAACTACCTACCTAAGGTAGTTGTACTGAAAATATTCTAATTTGTTGAGTTTTTTGTGTGTTTCCCCACATTTTGTCTATGTCGTGGGTGCTTATACAAACATTTAAACTCAACAAACAAACATCTAGACCCGGAACAACTACCTGTAGGCCAATCAAATATTTGTTCTATCAGAGAATCGAACCCGCGACACGCAGCCCGCCGATTGCTCAGCCAGTGCGCCAACTGTGCAGTCAAATTAACCAAAAGATCCTGAAAGTTTTTTAGTTATTCTGAAAACAAAATGTTTCAGTAATTTAGACAAAGTACTACTAAAGTTTGTAAGAATTACTTCAGACCGATAAGCGATCTGAATAAATTGTATCTTAAATTGTATAACTTTCCTTAATTTCATTTTATAGGTAACTTATAATGTACACAAAGAACTATAATTGATTACTAAATAAAATTGTGTCAATAAACTCTATTTGTACAATTGCTTAAAATTGTATTCTTAACTAGCTCATGCCCGCGGCTTCACCCGCGTAAGTTCGGTAATTGTCCCACGGGATCGCACTACCGGGATAAAAAGTATCCTATGTGTTAATCCAGGTTATAAACTATCTGTGTGCGAAATTTCATCCAAATCCGGTCAGTAGTTTTTGCGTGAAAAAGTAACAAACATCCATCCATCCATACTCACAAAGTAGGTTAATAGGTTTTTCGCAAATTTATTTCGTAGTTTACCTCCAATGTAGATACAGGTGAATAACCAACCAAATTTACAAGGATAATTTATTCTAGTCGTGTCTTGAACACAATCCATTATCCAAAAATATTATTTCGAAGCCATCACAACAATACTCAATCATAACACCAAAAGTAACAAAAACTATTGCAATCCTCGCGAAACCCGACAGCCGGAAAAATCGCCCGAAAAAATAACGCCCGACGCCAATTTTCTAAACAGAACAAAAAAATAACAATCCGATATCAATCCAATAAAGGGCAGGAAGGAAGCAGCCTCCGACTAAGCAATCACACGTCTGAAAGAGATGAAACACAATAAACCAACAGAGTGAGCGAGACAAACAAACGATTGTACCGAGTTTCCAAAGAACGGTGTAAACAATAAAACTTTTTGAAGAAGTTCGCGCTTATTCGGCGCGGGAAAGGGTTCCAGAGTAATGAATAATACAGATAAATTATTCAAAACACAATCGTATTAAATTCGAGTCGCTTGTGAAATTTTATTACAGGGTGTCCGCAAAGAAAACTTTCCGAGTGGCACTCCACCAATTTATGGACTTTTGTTTCCGTTAAGGAGTAATTAAAAATTTCACGGTTAGCAAAGTTATGGCGGGGATTGCTCGTAATTCAATTGTTTTTGCTTCATTTTGTTGTTGTTTAATTTAACTTCCAACAAAATGTTACATTCAATAAAATAGCAATAATTTAAAATTATTTTATCTTGGAAATTATAAGCGCCTCGTGGACCAAAGATTGATACAATGGAAACGCGCAAATTGAAAGTAAACGTAAATTGTTTATTCAATAGGTTATCGTTTTTCGCAAAACTTAAACTTTTCCTTAGCAACAAACCATTCTACAATTTATTTTCCAACAAAAATACACGAGTCTCTGTCATCTGACACTAGTCTGTATTCTGGAACTTTTCATTATTGTTTCCCGCCGCTTATCGAAGGTAACCCTCTAAATCACGGGCCAATTGTCTCATTGGCACCAAAAGTCATTTAGGTGCGTCTCTAGAAGGTCGTTGGCGGTCATAGCTTATAGCAGTTTACGTTTAACCTTTGAACAAAGGAATATTAGGGGCTCAAACGTACGATTAGGACTGAGGATATTTGAGGCTCTTTTTATTGGCCAATCTGGGAGGTGCAGTTGTCAATTTTTATCGGTTAATCTGGTTGGGGACAGTTTATGTTATGGCTTTCTCTTCTTCTTCCGGCTTGACGTTTTTAGTTTTGGTGGGAAATTATTTCTTATTTAGCTTTTGCATAGATCCTACTTGATAACGCCTGTGGCCTTAGGCTAGACGGTAATCACAGAACGTCGATTTTTTTCTATTCTTTGCTATATATACATTTCCTTTGGTTTTCTAACATTCATAAATCGTTTCATTTGCGAGCACATGACATTATCAGCCTAAAACGTCCCCACTATGTCATTACTCTCAACTTTTACATCATCATCATCCACATTATGATATCACCCACTACTGGATATAGGCCTCTCTTTGCTTGTGCCAAGCCACGTTCTTGTGCCCGTCTCATCCATGATAATTATACCCACGATGTTTACAATAATTAAGAATGCAATAATTTACATTTAATTTTGAACAAAACTTCTCCATTGCTTCTAAAATTCATAAAATAAAACATTAAACTCTCGCTCATCGATATTCAACAGAAACAAATAGCGTCCATGACTCACGATTACCTTTCATTAGGAATGTTAAACTTTCAAAGTAATTGAATAGAATTAAGATTAGCACCGAATTATGGCTGCCATTATACGATAGTGATCTGTTCTTTAAAAATACAATGGTACGTGAATAGAAGACATAACAGTATCTAATATTAGACCTGTCTGTAGTTTGTTAATGATTTGAAGCGGTTTTTAGATTACTTTTAATCTTAGTGCATTGACTTAACCACTAGACTAAGGTAAATACTTAAACGTACCGTTTTTTCAATCTATAGACCTACTATATTAATCAATCTGAGAAACAAAACACGTCTTGTCAACCAACAAAACACTTGTCTAGAGCCCCAGTTGCTAATCTCGACATTGTACTTATTTAAATTAATTAACTTATAAATTACTTTACACCTAAGGGCAGGATTCGTAGCACACTAGCCTAATGCAGAGAAAATTAGAAAGAAGAAGATGAGGAGCTTTTGTCCTGAATGAGGACAAAATAATTATGCTAAAAATAGACGCTGTTGTCACGCGCCATATTAGATTTAGTATACCATTAAGACATTGATCTCACGAACCAGTTCCTGATCACATTTTTGCTAAACTCTAAGATTGGTGTATAAAATAGCACAATGAGTTAATTCACGTCTATATATCCCACGATATTGCGCACCCGTATACAATACACAGGTTTTTGTAAAAGATTTTCGCAATAGAGTAATTAGTACCGCAAATTGAAGGGTAAATTGCAACAAAACTGTTTTAAATCAACTTGTTTCTTTAAATACTTTTGTACGGATTTAGGGCCGCACAGAACGATTCTCAAATTCGACTTAAAGCGGAATCCAACTAATCAAATGACTTTAATTCTATGTTTCAGATGAGATTTCTGCATATTTATCAGTTTTATAGGGAACAAAGTGAGTTTTCTTAAGGAAAATTTTCTTAATTCTTCGTCCGTAATTAAGTCTCCGTCAAAAATGTATACAAACTTATTTCAGCCAAGTTCCTGTCACCACCAATGTAATTGTAAAGCCAAACAACGAAAACAAACTTGTAAGTACCTACAGTAGCGCCAAATAAGATTAAATATTACATTATTTTTTGCACACTGGTTGACGTCGTATCGGTCTCTGATACTTAATAAATGGTTGCTACCATGTCAGCTTACATTCAATTTAATCTGTTGGCAAATCTAATGGCAACAAAAAGCGGATCTAGGCTGATTAGAAACTTGAACGCGCTTTAAGACTTAAACATTTTACTGACCTATTCCCAATCATGTTCCACTTCTAGTCTCATCATCAGATACAGCTGAATAACAATAGCTATTTTTAAACATTTGGACTTGCACAACCCACTAACTAGGTAATATATTAACTCTTGGCTAGATTTGTCTGACTCCTCGGGCAGAAAGACAACCGGGAGGCACGGAGGGGTACGATTCTCTTAACACTCCTCTATCAAACGAAAACACATTTTTCACCCCCGTCAAGTCTAGACATTTTACTTCCAACAATTTCTACGATAACAATAACTTGCAACAGACGAAGCAGCATTAAATATTTACAGGTGTCTGCAAGTGATAGCCCGGAGAGCCGAGTGAGAGAATAGCCCAACCGTGGGCAGTGGAAATTTCGCAGTAGTAGCAAGCCTGGCAATTTCTGACATAACTAGGTGAAGCCAAAGCACCGGTGAGACACGCTAGGCGAAATGATTTAATTAACTGAAGACCAGTGTATGTCTAGCTAAGTCTTGGTATCTATCTAGGCTGTTCAGTGTATGTCCACGTATCTGTTTGTGCCTTAGCTGAGGTAACAAGGTACTAAGGTGTAAGGTAACATGTCGGGTATCTTGATTGGAAAATCTGCATAGTAATTTGGGAACAATGTCTTACTAGATAAAGATACATTCTATAAAGAAAAAATATTAAAACCAAACGAACCTTCTTGAAAAATTAAAAAGGCTGTGTGAATTTTTTTCGAAAAGTTATGAGGCTCCTCATTATAAATATATATTTTTTTTTTTGTCTGATCAGCCTATTCGTGGCCTTGAATTCGCAAAAAAGATGAAATTTTTAAGTTCCAGTTTACATGCATTGGGTTACTATTCGAGTTAAGTATAAAAAGATAATATTGGCAAAAAAAAGCAATAGACGGAAAACTTTCAAGCCCCTACAATATGTTAACACGCAAAAAACATCTCAAAATGTACTCAGACCCTTTCTTCCTTGTCATTTAATATTAAAGTCACACAATTCCATTCTCAACAACATTGTCCAACAAATATTTAGGGCAAAGGTATGTCATTTAGCCACTGTTACAAAAACTCTGGCCCGCGGGGGACCAATAGCTTACAAATGTAACCTTTAGCCGAATGACCTCTCAAAATGGCGGCTAGCCTGCTTTGTCATATACTTTTGACACGGAATAAGAAAGTTCAGAAGGAAAATTAGAACTAATACGGTGTTATAGGGAAGATGCACACAATATTCGAAATACTCTTACGATGTATGGAATGAAGACTTGAAGAGTATGCAATCGATACTACACTAACATGGACTCCTTTTTAAAAGAAAATTCAACAGTGTGAAATATACATCACACTATAAACCAAAACACATCAGACGATTCGATTTTTTTTTACTATAAACACCGCCATGATTATTTGCTGTCAAAATATTGGTAGGTTTTTCCAACCTAAGATAAATGTTTTTGAAACTTCTACCTATCTGATCCTAGATTCTCAGAAATCACACATCGGATGCTTTTAGTAATGTGTGTTTTGTCTAGTCCACTAACTAGAACTTCTGAAGTTGTACCAGAACAAAACAATGGGTTATTGACATTATCGCCTCGATAAGTGATCGGATTAGTGATATCAGCACAACGAGATATTAGACTGCCTATAATATAAATAATCTCTTTATATTGTTAATAGCGACAAGACGTGGGGGTGATGTAGTGTAGCTATGTGTATATTATTATTTCGGCTCGCCTGTTAAGAGGACGCATTGGAAATTTTGGCGCCAATGATCTCAATTTTTCTCAGTAAATACAAAACGGATCAAAATACAAGTTGGTTACCTGAAAGTACATGATAAAAACCTTATTTTGTTAGTTTTCAATACATGATTAGGTAACTTTTTTAACAGAGAAAAATATATCAAACACACCTCTTTTTAAAAAGAGATTCACATTTTATGGGCAAACGGGACCGATTTAAGCCTCTTAACTTTTTTCGTAGATGAGTCTATACATACTCTTTAAAATAGTAGAAGGAATATTTCTCAAATTATCATTTCTAACTAAATAAAATAACAAAACCATTTTGTCGCTTACGTCCTTTAATTATAAGCTAGCGCGCGTATGCAATCCTCGCCCCGCTCTGACGCTCAGTCCCCTCTTGACCATTGTCAGTTTGTTTAACAATTCGTCGCCTTAAGCATCGTGTCTTGTAATTAATTTTTATGCCTTCGGCCAAGAGGCATGAGACAACCTCTTAACCGAGGACTCTCGACCACCCTGCACTTTCCCGCGCAATGACTTAACCAGAAACGACAGAATAATTTCATCCATGCCGTAGACTCAAATCTAGTGGCCTATCTTTCCTTTAATGACATGAGAAAAATGCTCATTTTTAGTGATAATTACATACAATACGGACATGAATCCAAAAGATCAAAAGTGCGTGTCTTTGGTTAGAACTTGAGACCTATGACTTGACAGTCCGACGGTCACACCAATAGGCAATAACTGCTTCCTTACTAATACATGCTGTATAATATTGCAGTACTTATTCTCGGACGTAAAACTATGACACATCAACCTTCAGCAAAAGACCACCATTAAGGAAAAATGTTCTACAAAGACTTCTTCAAACTCGATGGACTATGTAGGTGGTAAGTGATGAAGACCAAAAATTTTACTACTATTATAAATGCGAAAGTTTGTCAGGATGTATCGATGTTTGTTCCTCTTTCACGCAAAAACGGTTGAACAGATTTGGGTGAATTTTGGCACACCGATACTTTATAACCTGGACTAACATGTAGGATACTTTTTAACCCGGTAGTACGATCTTTCGAGACAATTACCGAACTCGGCGCAGGCGAAGCCGCGGGCATAAGCTAGTGGTAAATAATATCTAAAATCTAAAGCATCTACAATGGGTTCAAGACAAAAACAACACAGCGTTCATCATGATGCTTTATATTTCTAGAAAACAAGCCTTCTGTTTCTATTTCGTGGTCGCTGTATCAAATATTCATAAGGAATCGTAACATACTACATAATGGTCGCTAAAGGTTAAAGGTATCAAGTCAAACTGTCACATTACGTTGGGCGTCGCGTTACAAAATGTTATACACGAACACGGCATGATGACAGGTGACATATTGTCACTCATAACTTGGTTCTGATATTTTCAGGCAATATAGAAAAGTGCGTTGGCTGGTTCAAAGTGGCGCACGAAAAGAGTACCTGGAAAGATATGGGGGTGCCCGTTGCCTTGCAGTGAGACTGGCTACTAAAAAAAGAAAACATCCTAATTTGGCTTCTGTTTTTTTTGGTAGTTTCCTATGGCAAAGAACCGTCGATGCAATTCAATAAGTTAATTTTGTTTTTCAAGCGAGATTCTACGAGACTAGTATAATAGTTTCAAAGTAAAAGACAATTCATACTATTATCATTAACAATAGAAACGGGTGACGAGTGGGACGAGGATCAGTAAACATGGTAAATATCCCGTTTCTAGTATTAATGATAATGTTAGTGAACAGTTTAAAAACTTAATTGTTCGAAAGAGATACCGCGGCCCTGGAACATAAAGGGCAAAATAATGCAATTAAATAGAAAATTCCAACTACTTCAATAAAAAAACATATTCAATATTATTTACTTTAAGTATTAATAGTAAAATTTATTTTTTTATTAATAGTAATTTAAGTTAAAGTAATAATAGCACAATCTGCACTGTGTAATCTGTTAATCATAACAGTATCTTACCATCACTTTGGGCCCTATTAGAATACACAGCGCTGTGACTTTTTTTAAATGTGGTGTTGTAACACCATGGATACCTTTTGGCCTCGTAGGTACAAGACCAATTTCAATTGTTTTATATTTTTCTTATGTTTACTTTTTTACATAATTTTATTTTATTGTTAATTCGAACACTTTTTTTGTTTCGTCCGTTTGTGAGTCTAATAAACATGTTTTCTTTCTTTCTTTCACAATAGCAAATAAATGCACTGTACATTTAAAACTAAGTTATATATTTTATAAATCAACAATATTTCAATCCACGTTACGCCATATTTGATTTATTTATTTATTTAAACTTCATGTACAATAGTGGTACATAGGCGGACTTAATGCCACAAGGCATTCTCTACCAGTCAACCTTTGGGTTAAATAGGAAACATTGTGATAGGTACAATAAATATCTAAAAAATAACTTCTTGATTTCGAAAATTTATATCCTTATATTGATACTAATACACATATATAAATAAAATAAACTACTAAATATTTTAACAAATACCAAAATAAAAGAAAATATTAAAAAATATTTATATTAAAAAACAAGAAAATTCTAACTGAACTCATTTGAGTGTCATATTTTTAATTCTCTTTAACTAAGTATTCAGTGTGAGAAAATATGAGATGGAACTGTAAAACATAAAATTTAACTGTTTTAGCGAAATGCAAATACCATTATGAATTATTAAATTGCTACTAGATTTTTTGTTGGAGATTATTGGGCACTTGAGTGTTATTTCAACACTTTAGTCTAGTTTAATACTAAGGTTTACAACAGGGGTGTTATAATTAATTTGAAGCAAAACGTATAGTTCAGAACTTGGTAAACGGAAACACACTATGTTTACGAGTCCATTCATTAAAAGTTACGCTACGGTCTTCCAAGACAGGTCCGTTTGTGAGCGAGTGATGGTTAGCTAGGTACTACTTTGTTGGAATTGGAATCAATCAGGTGCTTTGTGAATAGGCCAATTATTCAATAATGTGTGTGAATGAATGATTCAGTCGAAGGTCCCCGTCTGTAACATTGTTGATATAGCACGCAGTAAATACCTTCTGCTGAGTGATGATTTGAAATTGATAATAGATATATGCATAATTATAATACACACGTAAACATGTTAACATTACTGGGATGCAATTTGTTCCGCTTATAATACAGCATGCTGTCGCTTATCGCTTCCCTCTTACAGTCGCACCAGAGCAAGCTAGGCTATGTTTTGCCCCATACACCACTGTGCGAGATATTCCATAACTTCATTAAATTCCAACTTCGCACATAATACCTAGTAGACAAAACAGTTTGCCCAATATCGGGACCATATTGAAGATAGCAATATTTAAGCCTGTTTGGTTCAGCGCCGAAGGGACTTTCGAGCCAATAAGTTTGTATGGTGTCTTGTTGAATTTGATGGTACATTACCAAAACTATACGAAAAGAATACGTTTTTTTTCTTTATCGTGTGGGGCCAAACCTGGTATCAGAGTTTTTATGACGCCCATGGGTCTCTGACTTGGCTTTACATGCCGACAGAAATTATCTCTCAGGAATGCTGGTTTCCTCACGATTTTTTTCCTTCATCGAAGCAAGTGATAACTATATAGAGCAAGAGCCCGTGAACCCCTACAGCTGCAGCTACCCTACATGCTTGTCTGGCATGGGGTTGGAACTATCAAAAATATCGGGCTAACGATAACTATACTATAACGTAAGTACATTTATAACTTCATGAACATTAAGGGTGTCTGGCAAGGGGTTGCCACGATGTTAAGTGTCTGGCAATGAATAACGAGATTTTTTATAATATTCTGAAGGTAATACCAAAAAATCAGACTTTATTATTTGATGAAATTAGATCGGTATTTTACACACCTCTAGTACCGTTTACCTGCCAAAGCCACTATGACCCAAACTTCATAATGGTCCATCGTTCTTACCTATGTTGGGAGCATACGCTGACAAACTATCAGCTTTTATAAAATAACGAAGGTCTGGGGTTCACGGGCTCTTAGACTAATACAATCCGCACATGAATCCGAAAAATCAGAGGTGCGTGTCTTTGATTCGAACTTGAGACATATGACTTGGCAGTCCGTAGGTCCACTAGACCATCACTGCTTGAGAAAAGAATAATACAAGATAAGTTTATCAAAATTTTCATCTACACCGCTGACGACCGGTTACGTGCCTTAAAGGTAGGCAAGTTTTTGTCCAAAAAATCGGCCAGTCACATAACATCACGCCTGTAATTCCTGCAGAGTTAGGCAGAGGTGTACCCTAATAGTAGGTACACTCACATTTCGCTGGTTATGTTAAAATCAAATGTTATAGGAGGCGAGCTATAGTTATAGGAGTTTGTTAGTATCGTAGCAGGCGTTTTATAGTTTCTACATACCCACGGGCCAAAGGCGTGAATTTATGTATGGGTGAGGGTATGTAGCTGCTCTTACCAGGGCTGCGAGACTGTTCGAAAGAGATACCGCGGCCCTGGAACACAAAATGCAAAAGAAGGAACATGGATGGGTTTTAGTCAGTAAAAGCACAGTATAAATATTAATACAGTAGGACGACGCCTTTGATCTCTGGAAAAATGCCGACAATGTCTAGACAATCTCGCAACGGCGTATGGATGCCAGGGTTGTCACAAGTAAACAATATTTATGAAATTATTTATTTATTGCAGATCAACATGGTTAGCAATATTATAATTAAAACAATATTATAACTTAATAAAAGAATGTAAACAATTTTAAACCCGCTCTTTACTGCATTTATTATTAAGATGTTGAGTATGAAAATAAAAAATGCAGTGAGGCGTATACAAAGAGATTTATGAACTGCAGACATGGATTGAAGAATTCGACACTTGTAGGTAAGAACCTCGGTAGCTCTGTTGGTAAGAGCATCGGGTGTACTGAATGCGAAGGTCGCAGGTTCAAATCTCGCTTGCGGTTTGAATTTTTATCTTTAGCATCGGTCTGTATGTGGATGGAATCTTTAGTTGGTAAAAATAACGTTGGCATAGCCGTTTTCTTCAAGGATTGGTTCCCGTACATACCATTCTCAAAATGCAAACTGCAAATACATGTACGTTTTAAACTTTCGATGGACCTTTCAAGTAAATCCGGTCTTCTACAAACTTCAACCCATAATTTACATCTGAAATATTAATATACAAAACAAATTTATAAAAACATATTGTGCATCTACAAGGTGTATAACCGAAAGGGTAATCCAAAATTATAAAAAAAATGACATCCGCCATCTTGGATTTCAAAAAGTATGGCTTTTTCGTAACAAGCACTCCAATTATACTTAAAATTGACACCCATATCAAATTATTAAAAAAAAAATACGTCCGCCATCTTGGATTTCAAAAAGTATGGCTTTTTCGTAAAAAGCACCCCAATTATACTTAAAATTGATACCCATATCAAATTATTAAAAAAAAATGGCGTCCGCCATCTTGGATTTCAAAAAGGATGGCTTTTTCGTAACAAGCACCCCAATTATACTTAAAATTGATACCCATATCAAATTATTAAAAAAAAATGGCGTCCGCCATCTTGGATTTCAAAAAGGATGGCTTTTTCGTAACAAGCACCCCAATTATACTTAAAATTGATACCCATATCAAATTATTAAAAAAAAATGGCGTCCGCCATCTTGAATTTCAAAAAGGATGGCTTTTTCGTAACAAGCACCCCAATTATACTTAAAATTGACACCCATATCAAATTATAAAAAAAAAATTACGTCCGCCATCTTGGATTTCAAAAATGGATGGCTTTTATTGAACACATAATATTAGGATAAAAAATACTTTTTTTTTTAAAGTTGTAAATATATACAATTTTATCGTCCGCCGTTCGGCCATTTTGTTAGCATTATCAACGTGACACGAAATTACAAACAAAATTATGCAGTCTACAATAATAAAACATTAGGTATTTATTTACCTTTCTTCTTTGCGTGGAAACTGATGAAACCGCAAATCTTTATATAAAAAAGATGACGACTTGCAATCTTTCACAGCACACGTCGTATTCACCATTTTAAATAAACAAATATAACAAACACGCGATAGCCCTGAATGATGCCTCACGAACTACTAACATAGTTTTGTTCGCAGTCCGGGAGCGGCTTTCCCGCGTCTCGCCCCTCACACCCCGCACGATTGCCCTGTCTAGACGGCCTCGTCGGACGACTGTAGGTTTTTAGACTGTGGTAAAAGTCTGACACTCCCCTCCGCTCCGCCCAGAAAAAAAAGGGTATGTAGTTGCTTAGTTTCTGAGCATGACAAAATGTGAATAAGTTTTTTTCACATGACTTGCTCCACGCAAAGAGCGTGAGTAATTTCTAATAATACAAATTTGATATTCAGTATATCGATTAAGACACGCATATATAAACACCCTAATGATACGATACACACGCGATAATTATCATAAACTGATAATAATTAGATGATTACGTATCATGTCGCAGTCATATCAATTTCCTGCTTGTTATTGTGACTAAAGTTACTATGGATGGATACAGAGAATGATTATTAAAAATTTCCCAAAATAACTTACGCGCCTAGACATATAAATTTGTAAGGTCTTTAGTCAGATTAGCTGTTAAAGAATATCAGTTTTTTGAAAATAATATACTTTTCACACTTCAATACAATCCTTGCAACAAAATCTAACTCCAAACCCTCCCTAGGTTTTCAGAAACAAAAATTGAAACAACACATTTTTCGTAGTTTCCGAAGCCATTGATAGTATTCTAAGTCACCCGAATATTGCCAAATTGGGCTTTATATAAATAAAATCGCTCTATACAAAATAAAAATCACCTCATAAAATCATTTCGCTTCCCTCACTTTTAAATCCGACATCCATGGCATCCCGGCTTTACATTTCGAAGCCAGCCAGCGCCAAAGTTGGCCACAACTGGCCACTGAATGGTAGGTACAGTACCGACCAACTTCGTCCAAGCTTGCACTAACACGTACGTATCTGTCGAACTGTTCCGTATGGGTGTTCTTGAATAGATGTAGATTGGGAATCTTCAATAGCTATGTTGTTTTGGCTAAGTAACCCAGAGTTTGGTGGAATAGTTTCAATGGAACAAGTTGATCGTGGAAGTGAGCATTTGCTGTTCAAGATGATGAAGTCAAATCAATGCCTTTCAAGAGCATTCTATATTCGAGCAATTGATGGAGAAATTAGCTGGCCAGCAAGATTGGTTGGCTATCTATGTGTTGGTGAATCGTTCATCTTACTCAACAATTTTAATGACAAAGGTGAATGGTTCCGAATCTCCTTTCACTTAAAGTCCCTTCACTGTGGCCTCTTACTACACTCAATGGTCAATCAGATAGGGCATTCGATAAAGGATTATGCCTACTTTCAACATGCTTTAGAGATACTATAATATTACTATCACATAATACATGTCTTGTGAACCACAAAGGATAGCACTTTCGACGACTAGACGAGTGTTACTACTATATACATAAGAATCTTGGAAGTTTTTTAACAATCCCTAAACATACTGAACCTTTCCTCAACAACAGGATTCAACAGCAGGAGAAGACGTGAAAGGAAGATGCTGGTATAAATTTGTAATTCAAACTTTCGTTTAATTGTAATAGGAATAGATATGCCTTACTATTCGAGTACATAAGCCATACCCAGTTACACATAAATCATAATAGTAATCAGTTCCGACAACATACAAAACGATCTCAATATTACCATTTATAACTACATATCCTCGAGTGAACAAGGCATTCAGCGAATTATCCTTTGATTGAAGCCTCAGTTTCAATGTCTATGACATCATGTACATAGGTACATAATATATTAATTCCCCTGGAGCGAAGTACCTTGTATTATATATTTCTTGGTAATATTATCAGAATTCGAAGAACTTGTACACACGTTTACGTTTAACTTATTAAACGTTTCCTTCGTTTTGCTGTTGCATTTAATTAGAAATCCGCAAAAAGATTTAAGATTCTATAGAGTGACTATAATTTGTATTAAGGTGAACGTACAAAAAAACGCGTAAACTGGAGGTTTCCTAGAAGTAGTAAAAACAAGCTGCAATAATGATGACGTCGGAAAACCATCGATATATGTATATTAAGGTCGAAGTGCCACGGCAACCCACGAAATTCAATTTTTTCTTACGTTTTTTTGCAATTTGCAGGTTGTATGTTGATGAAAATGTGTAATATTATTCGTGCAAGTAAAACGTATGTAGTTACAGAATTATAATAATTAAAATCATCAATACTACTCTAAGTTTATTCGATCCCATTCAATAACTATTTCATGAAAAAGTCATTCAATGGGATTCAATGAACTTAGAGGGCTGTATTGATGGTTTTAATGATTATAACTCTGTATATTTGTTACGGCCGAGAAGCATATTTTAATTAATATGAAACCCGACACTGACCTACAAATTGTAAAAAAACGATGCTTTCACCTTAAGAAGTTTCAGTTTCTGAAAATATAAAATTTACCGTCAGCCAAAAATAAATACGGAAATACCTCTCTATAGATGTTGGCGACAGCTATGTCAATATTCATCGAACTTGAAGTGAGATGCGAATCGAAAATTTGCTGGAAATGCACCATTCAAAATATCTATGAGAAAGTTCGGACCCGATAGACTGAAATTTCTCCTGGAGTTTCGATTGAGACGTCACTGATAGAAACTATTCTAGCAGACTGGTAGGAAACTATACTATTGTAAATGTTTGAATAGAAATTGAATGTTCATTTTGACCATTTTACAAGTAATGAATGCAGGGACATCGGTGAAGCTTATGTATCTAATTTATAACTGATCCTAGATATAAAAATTATTACTACGTATTCGTAACGCTAAGAACTTCAATGAAATGCATGACTGAGTAGCGAGAATGTTCGATCAAATGACGATAGTACCAATAATAGTAATAATAGTTAGTAGTAGTAATGATAATACTGTGATAGTAGTGTGTGTATAGTGTGTGTGTGTGTAGTATTCAGCTATGAAATATGCATTGGAATATAACAATACATAAGTAATAGATTCATTATAGGTACATATAAGGACATACGTTTAAGTTTATTAATTCTCTTGTTACAGAAACGCGTTGGAAGGAAAACGGGACAAATACGGAAGAGTTTTCATAAGAGTGACAATGAAAATGACTGTATTATACTATTTGATGATGTTAATTAATTAACTTTGTACAAGTGTTCAGAGTTTACATTAAACAAGGAAGTATCGCGATGGCTTTTTCAAGACATACGTGTAACGATCCTTACAGACGTCGGTTCTTTTTTAGGGTTCCGTACCCAAAGGGTAAAACGGGACCCTATTACTAAGCCTCCGCTGTCAGTCTGTCTGTCTGTCTGTCTCCAGGCTGTATCTCATAAACCGTGATAGCTAGAAAGCTGAAATTTTCACAAATGATGTATTTTCGTTGCCGCTATAGCAACAAATACTAAAAATTTAAAAAAAAAATATTAAGGGGGGTCCCCATACAATAAGGGTGTTTTTTTCGTATTTTTTATAGATAATGGTACGGAACCCTTCGGGCGCGAGCCCGACTCGCACTTGGCCGGTTTTTTGCTTCGTCCACGCTCATACATCTGGTCATACACGCACACCGCGTTGTGATTACTACGCACCTAACCTTTCTGAAGAACACAACCAATAATGTCAGTGTGTAGGTATGTCCTTCTAGAGCGTTCTCCCCAGCGTTTTCAATTACATCTACTTACCTTGTAAATAAAGAAGAACCCATTGTTAGACGCCTTTCAATTATCCTCTACACATGAGCAAACCATTTTTTTTTTTCGAATGGGAAATCATCAAATGACTCCTCCCGCTCTGGGCGGAGCGGAAGGGAGTGTCAGACTTTTACTGACTAAAAACCATCCATGTTCCTTCTTTTGCCCTTTATGTTCCAGGGCCGCGGTATCTCTTTCGAACAGTCCCGCAGCCCTGGCAGGACATGAGCAAACCATCAAGTATACACTTTTTTAATTGTCTTTTATTATAACATCAGTCCTCAGTTTATCATTCAAAGTTACACCATACATACTTCGCAAGGCACACATTTATTTGCAGTGTAATATGTTAGTTCTTAAACGAATATATGAAGAACTGTTGGTAGAATAACAGCCAGATCAAGGGTAGTACCTAGATGAGACTCGCACAGACCAGGAAAGCATCACTTTCTTATTATAGTTAGTAATGATTAAAGGCATAGACAAAAATCACGAAGATCCTGGACCAGTAATGATCTAATATCGTCATCATTAAGCTAGCGTGATCAACGCTCGTTCCCTTAATGCACATGTTAGAAGATTGTTATATCCTACATAGGAATAATTAAAATTGTTATTATAATGTTCTAGTATCAATTGGAAGGACATTTAATAAACTATAAAATGTTGAACAACAACTCATATTAGTATTTTTCATAATAACAGTATTTTCTCCCTCCGGTTGAAAAACCTCCCACACTAACATAATAAATCCTGCACTTGCAAATGCAATCAAACCGCGAACAACGAAGCAAAGCAAACAATTGTCACAATGCAGTGACGCGACCCCGCTAAAGGTAAAGCAAGACAAGGACATTCAACGACTGACTAATTGGTTCATTACCAATTCGTTGCTCTAATCCGAGGCACGCGTGGTCTTCAATCATACCACTAATTGCTTGCTGTATTGACGTTCGGTCCATTCGAATGACAAGTTTTTGCAAAAGGCAGGATTACGAACTGAAAAAGAATGAAAAAGATGTCCATGATCTAATAAGGTTGAATAGAAGCCGTCTACGAATCCATAGCAACGTCGCCTTTAATAAGCCGGGCTCTCGTTCTATCAAAAGGGGCATAAAGAACTCGACAACAATAAATCCGATCCGAGCATCATAAATCCGCTGAAGCAATTTTCACCTTCAGAAGACGCCTAAACATTAAACAACAAATTTTAACGTTAGAGAAAATTTTAAATAGGCGTTTTTATATTCCAAAGAGGGGTCCTTATCATTGCTTTCTTATCTCGAAGCTCGTTAAGGTAAGTATTTTACGAGCCCCTTAAACAAGGACATAGAACTGCGTTTTTACATTTTACTTGCTTGCCTCGTAAAATTGTAAGTTACGACTGTTATCACACAAAAAGGGGGAAATATTTTTTTATAGAAACAGAAATTATGTAAGCGCCTGATATTTTATTGCGAGCAATAAAATTTCGGCGCGTTGTTTGCTAATGGGTTAAATAAGGCAGTGAGTGCGTATTAAACGGTAATGAATGGAAACCTGAATAAATCGTACCTGCTTAGCCTGAAAGCTAAATTAAACTCAGTGCTAAATGGTGGTTCGGGTAGATATCACGGTTCGGATCGGTTTTTTTGAAAACTTACAGATGTTATTATAGGTATGGTTATTGTTCCCTTAAATAAAACAAACCATATCATTTCATAAACTATTCGTTTGTTAACCGTTAGATACTATAGTATTAAGAAACATTCTTCCAATCTCTAGAAAAAAAAGCTACTGTTTAATTATACAATATGAAAAGCAGTCAATTTACAAAGTTAATTACAGAGACGATTACTACGAACCGAACCTAATTTACGTTTTCTATGAAAGCACTACCTACGCCTAGGTATTAATTTCATATACCTATTAGAACACCTGACATTGTTAGAAACGAAACAATTCACTGATTGGCAAACAAGTTTATAACATGTTCAGTTTAGCTTTGCCCGTACTAAACATTCAATTTATTAGTCATAGTCGTACTCTGGACCTGTGGGGTAACTGCCTCACTCACACACAATCCCAATGCAATTTTGACATTCCAGCAATATTCATTGCGTTGTTTAAGTTGACGAGCGGACGAATTTTTCGAACTTAACAAGCAACCGATCAATGGATTCATGGATCAATGGGAATTTCCTTCAAAATTCTTTGGATTGTAATAAAAAAGTTGCAATAGGGTGCAGGACACAATAAGCATGACTATTGCCATTTTTACACAAAGAGAATATAAAGAAAGAAATATTTGGATAGAATGAGCATTTTTGTGTTCAAACTAAATCACAACCTGAGGATTTGGAAGAATGAAGAAAAACTTCTAAACGTCATTCAAAGACCGTACCACAGACCGTACCATCAACTAATGAGTTTCGAAACCAAATTAGAAGAACAGACGACATCCATATACCTCTCCAAATGCTCTGTGCTCCTAGTTGCACAGGTTAAACGCTTCGATCCGGTCTCCAGACCCTCCCTTATTCACTTTACACATACAAACACGTTGCATGCAACTATCACGTACACCACGTTACGTTGGAAATTCCGAACCAGATGTTACGAAAACCCTCGCGGTTGTATTGTATGTACCCGAACTGAGAAAAGTTAAAAACTTGATGCAATTTTTATATGGCTGGAGATAGCTAGAAATGTATAGGGGTCAATGGAAAGAGAAGGGAGATACTCGTATTATCCTAACTCCTAACTATATTAATGTTATAAATGCGAAAGTAAGTTCGTTACCATTTCACGCCTAAACCAATGAACCGATCATCCTGAACTTTTGCATATACGTTGTCAGGTGTACAGAAACGGACATAGGGTACTTATCATCCCGAAAAAAAAGTACTGTTTCCGAGGAAAACAACAATAACGTTCTTATGATAATAGATGGCGCCACGTGTCTTTCGAATCATGATTGAATTACATTATTATAAGCAGAGTACAACCCGAATTGATTGTAAAATTCTAAATTAACGCGAGCAAAGCCTACCTACTCAGAATAAAATAATAGGATAAGACTGAGGAGGACAAAGGGCGCAATTCTTTGCCACTACCACAGCTTTGTCGCTATGGTGGAACTACAGCGGTGGCATAGACTGCAGCTTTTTGGGTACATACAACCGGAACGAAGCTGAGACATCGAATGCAACTTTACATCCGCATCGTTTAGCCGAAGATGTATAATAAGTAGGTTTCAAGTAAGTATTCTAAACATCACACTTACTTAAGTAGTTGAAAAGTGATTCTCTGCGCAAAAATGATTGCTGGGAAACGGAAAGTGGTGTGGAAAATCAATGTCACGATAGCTGTCAATGTAATGAAGATATTTACAATAAAGTACATAAAAGCAAGAAAGGAAAATCAAGTGCCTTTCGGCTTCGCTAAGTGTATTTTTACACCCGTGATACTCACATAACTTATAAAAATATTCATTATCTTCTACTATTTATGACAAAATCTTTGGACCGAAAACCGCAGCCGTACGGATATTTTCCCATCGTATGACTGTAATCTACAGCCGTATTACAATACAACAAAGCAATAGTTACAGTGCTTTCATAATATACCTAACACAGCTATTACTAAATACAGGGTGAAACAGGACCCTTAACGAAGCCGTCAACCAAGCATTATGTACATCAACTAAGTAACAAAAATTATTGCTGGGAAACGGCTTTTTTTAGGGTGAAAAATCACGTTTTGCGGTAGGACTCAATGTAACGCACTCAAAACATTGTGCTGATGGATGGATTGAATAATGCATAGGTTATGGAGGTATTTAAAATAATTTTAATTATACATTTATAAACAAAAGTTGTAAAAATGTTGGAACTTTGACCTCCAATAATATCTCGCGTAACTAGAAGGTTCCCAGGTATGGTCTAGAACCAAAAATGATAGCAATGATGGGGAGAACAAGTACTATTCGGCTTCGTTAAGGGTCTTGTTACACCCTTTATAATCCAACCTTTTTACAAGTGTACTACTTATGTATGTAATAAAAAAAGTAAGTTATACACAAAGAAACCTCAGTATCATCTGCCAAGCCTTTTCCCAGCCACTTTAGTGTTGGGTTCTAGTCTAACCTAGTATTTACCAAAAGCTTATTTATTCATCGTAAAGTATTATTACATAAAATACTTTTTAGGTAAATAGTTCTCGACATGCATCCAGTCTATGTACATAAGCGCAAGTAAGTACCTCTACTTGGAAAGTATTAAGTCTGCAATATGCATGAGCAAACTTTACCTTTCAAGGAATCAGGAACTAATAGTAGGTATCTAATACTTAAGGATTTCACGTGAAGGTAAATAATATTGTTATTGTTGTTCGGTTACTTTACGAGAACATTAAAGATTACGTGCGAGTCTCGAATGTTCTAGTAAGGACCTGCCTATAAGATTAGAGTCTTAGAATGTTCCACTATAGAACTGTCTAGAAAATTCGAGAAGGTTGTTGAACTTTCTCGAAGGACAATGTTCTACTATGGAGCTTTCTAGAAGATTCGAGATA
The DNA here is from genome assembly GCA_950022335.1 of Eurois occulta. NCBI lineage: Eukaryota > Metazoa > Arthropoda > Insecta > Lepidoptera > Noctuidae > Eurois > Eurois occulta. The sequence goes on along the minus strand of OX465492.1, from coordinate 6,744,602 downwards.
GTTGTGGAACCTTCTCGAAAGATGATGTTCGACTATGAACTGTGAAGTAGGTTCCTGAAAGTTGTCGAACCTTCTCGAAGGATCTGTCGGAATATAAATAGACGTTGTGTTTGCGGGAGCAGTCAGTTTGATTTTGGCCACATTTTTTTTTTTCAGATGGGAAATCATCAAATGACTCCTCCCGCTCTGGGCGGAGCGGAAGGGAGTGTCAGACTTTTACTGACTAAAAACCATCCATGTTCCTTCTTTTGCCCTTTATGTGGCCGCGGTATCTCTTTCGAACAGTTCCGCAGCCCTGGTAGGCATCGGCCCTTGCGGGCCCCTCCTAAAAGAGGGGGGGGTCCAGGACTCTTCTGAAGTGTGATTATCAATTCCTCGTAGGTTTCTCCAGGCCTATCAGGTCTTTTCCCTCTGTGTAGTTTCATCGATGTAATCAATTCAACTCTCCTCCATAGAGCTAAACCGCCCTTTCGGGTTAGGTAACGTATTTCTACACCACCGCGGTAGTGATAGTGAATAGTGATCAGTAGTGTATTTGTGATTAGTTTTAAGTGTTTTGTAATTAATAAAGTTATTTGTTGTTTAATCGGTAGTAATTAATTTATCACATATCCCAGCCCGTAACAATATTGTTGGAAAAGGCTATTAGTAACTAGAGTTTGTTTATAAAACAAGTATATATTGTGGTTACTTGAAAGACCCTTCGTATCCGAAAGGCAGTCTGGACTATTTTCTTAGTGTGTGTTATCTACTGCAGAGCTTACTAAAAAGCTTTAAACAAAACCCAATAACAAAATAAGGTTACGTACGTAAAATAAAATAAAGTGATACCTACCTACATGAACGACAGTCACATAACGTCAGTTGGAGCTAGTATCAGTAAATCATAGGCAGACCGCAGCGGAAGTGATGCGGTCGGGCAGACGGACGGACGCGGCCATTAGTACTGGTACTAGGTTGATTTGCACTGGTTTTGTGGCAGATTCTCGATAATTAGGTAAATAGGTATTAGGGACGGGGTTCGCTGTAATTGAACTCAGCTGGACAGAACTACAAATTAACCCGTGATTTGTCGGGAAAAGTGACCAAAAAGCGGATGGGCAGAACCGAATTTTGTGGCATCTGCGAGACATGGAAACTTAGGAGACGCCTGTTTCCATGTCTGGCCGTGGATTGCGATTGGTATGAGCAAACAAACAGAAGTTCAACCAATAAAATACTCTACTAAAGGAATTTTGGATATTTTAAAATTATCTTCAACTTTTTTTGCTCCGATATGAAAATGAAATCACGTCTAGGAGACAGATGGACGGTAAAAAAAAACTCAAATCATCCAAAAATCTAATAACCTTAGTTAGATTTTTCAATCTCACCTATCTCCAAAGCCTTAATAGAATCGTCCAAAGTTTTTTCGTCTCACAAATTTACAATCTTGCAAAACACAAATGGGTAATATCAAAAATAATTGTACATTCTAACGTGCTGAAATGTCCATGGCAGGTTCTATCGAAATAATGCGAAAATTTTATAAAACAAGTTATTAGACGTAGACATACAGAACTATGGATGAATAATATGATTTTTACAGCAGATTATAGCATATAGTTATTAAAATACACATTTTTGTTTTGGGGAATATCATATTTCTCCCATGTAAATAATACTGTCCTCGAAGACTTGTGCGTTACAAAAAAGCCTCTAGTTTTTTGGGTACTACATATCTAATTAATTCAAGTTTAAAATTAACTTCAGTATTGTTAAGACTATCTAGATCCTGCATTATTTCTTAAAAATAATAAAGAAATAGATACTTAACTTAATATCAAATCTTCGTCCACGATTTTCGTCATTTTTGTTATTCCATTTTGTAACATCAATATTTGGTAGTTTTTAAAATGTAGAATTGGCAACACTGCGTTTATTGTGAGTAGCCAATCACGTAGCTCTAACTAGTGACAGTCGGCCATTTTGCAACGTGCGTTCGTGTTAGAGCAATGTGTCTAAAGCAGTGATGAATTTTTTCAACAATATTACATTCCTTTTTGTGCGGTGGTCTGTTTATCACCCGTTACGTTGTTTCTTTACTATTAGACCATTTAAATATTGTATTACTCTCGCCCAAATCAAAAGTAAACAACGATTTTAGCTAAGGAGCTTCACTGATTTTTAATTCGTTTGAGGTTATATTCAACACGTGTTTTACATTCCTTTTTGTTATAATTTGTTACATTTTTTTGTTACGTAACAAAAATGAGTTAACAAAAAGGAAGTAAGGGTGATTTTATACTAGTTACCTACTGAAAAATTCTTCACACGTTTATTTTGTTACAAAAAAAAAATCTAGCAATGCTTTCACCTTACTTACTAGGAATACTAGTAGATAGCAATAGTGAAAATTAATCTTGGCTATGGTCGCAAATCATATTTTCCTCAACATATAACCTGACGGTCGTAATTTGCAAAAAACAAGGGAAAATTTGAATTTCACCGGTTACCTTGACCAAAACATTATGTGTTTCATCTTCATATTTTGTGTGTATTTATTGTGTAGTACCTAAAGTTATGAAAATGATGATGATGACGAATGACTTAAGAAAGAATTATGAGACTGATAAATTGATCTCGAATATTAATTAGGTTAAGAAAAAATATGAAACCATTAAAAATGTGACATTGTGACCTGTTTTGTGATTTAAAGTTTTATCGTTTTTACTGTTTTATTTTTTAGTTTTTTTTTTTTTATCAAGATTTGATTTGGTATTATTAAAAGTTCAAATGAACCTATCCAAGTTGTATCTAAGTTGTTCAGTTATTATTTGTGATTGATGATAATTAAAAAAAAAACGGAATCCTATTTTGTTTTGTTAATTGTGAAATTGTCCTAATAGTTCCTTTTGGTTTCCTTTTTGTAACACTTTTCATTTTTGTAACGAATTTCATTTTCGTTTCTTTTTGGTGACTGTACAATTTATTTTAATATTACCCAAATCTGTTCACGCTGTAATCAGATAAAAAACTGTTGGCGAGCTTAATAAACGAGGCGGTGCTATGCCCCTAACATAATGGAATCTTTTTAGACACTTTAAGACAGCACTTTAGCTTAATGAAGAGCCATAATTCATTTTGACGCTCCTAGTAACTAGAGCAATGGCGTGCCTTCGCTAAAGTACACGCGGGTAATTAGATCTACGAGGAGTTATCGATTTTTTAATGTTAGCTTTATTAATGGCAAAGCTGAGCTTAACGACTACAGTAATGAAGATTGTTTGATTATTACAGGTAATTTTAAAGACGATGGAGTTATCGAGAGTGATAACACTGTTGAATATTCTATTGAGCATGACCACGGTTAATGTGAGGGTTATAGGAACAATTAGTATGTTTAAGCTAAAATTATCATACCATAAACACAGGCCTTACAATAATCATGTAAATTGGTTGATTACTAAAGATAGTGTTGAAAATGATGACACTGAAAATTACAACAACGAATAAATTAAAATAAATTATTTTAAACAAGACCAGACAACTTCATCACAGTAAAGTATACATTACATCAAAAGTCAACTATATCTACAAAATGTTTTTGAAAGTGTAGTAATTTATGATAATATGTAAATACATATCAAAACTAACGAGACATGAAAGGAAAGGCTTACACAAAGTCAAAGACATCAGCAGTCAGAACAGATAAGCAATGTACAGCTACTTATAAAGTTAAAATGTAATTTATTAAAAACTAGCGGCTCGTCCGGCTTTGCACGGGTTTTTGAAATCGACACAGTAGTTTTTGAGTTTATTCATTACAAACATACACACACAAAAATATAAAAAATCCTCTTTATAATTATTAGTGTAGATGTAAACTAGCGGCCCGTCCCGCTTTGCACGGGTGCTCATGCTACTCAGTGATAATGTAGCATTCTAATGATGAATGATTTTTTTAAATCAATTGAGTAGTTATTACGTTTATTCGTTTCAAACATACAAAAATCCAAAACTTGCCTCTTTATAATATTAGTATAGACTAGCTTTTGCCCGCGACTTCGTCCGCGTTTCCGTCGTTTTTCGAAAAAAAATTAGCAGATGTCCTCCCTCATAGTTTTGAAAAAGTACCTACGCTTTTACCTACTCAATACAAAAAAAATAAACATGAATGACCCAAAACTAACCTATCAGTACTTATCTAAAAGTCTATGAGTACTACTTCTACTTCTATTCTACCTACTACTACTTCACTTAAAAAAAAATAGCAACTATTAATAGTTTACAATTTAAACAAAACTAAACCTAATTCATAAAATAACAACAAAAGAAATTAAAATAAACTATTTAAAGACTAAAAGTCGCGCTGATAAGCACGGTTTATAAAATAACAAATATTGTCTGTCAATAAAGTCCAACACTCTGAACGCATCAACAGCCAAATATTGAATGAATCGCCTCCCGCCCCTTTTATACTCTGCCGCCACGAGCCGTGTCGAGCGCGGCAACCGTTACGCAAAAATGATCCTTACAGCTTGCTTCTCTATTCACGCGCGATGGCTTGTTAGCGTAGGTATTTCATGTATAAGTTTGGTGTTTTTGTACCGATTTCTATGATTCTTTTTTTATTAAATAGGTACTAATATTCATTAAAAAAATAAGGATGATGGTGAGTGTTATTGGTATTATATTATACGTAATAGTAAACAAATATAATAACAAATCTCTGAACTGCTAAGCTATCGGGAGTTACACGTGTTATTGTGAGTCAACTATAAAAGATAGATATATGCTGTCTTGGGATATTTTTTATATAATTTTATGTTGAATATTTCCGTTATACATGATTTCTATGTAGCTTTAACCATTAAGGCTGCACACGCGACGGAAGCTTAAAAAATCAAGTAATTTCTCCCGTTTTCCCAACATTTCCTTACACTGCTCTGCTCCTATTCATTGTAGTGTGATGAAAAGTATACTATAACCTGCCCAGGAGTTCGAAGAATAACTGATGTTTTTTTTTTTAATTGGGGTTGAGTGAGAATATTATAAACGTAAGAGTAAACAAATATAATAATAACAAATCTCCGAACTGCTAAGCTATCGGGAGTTACACGTGTTATTGTGAGTCAACTATAAAAGATAGACATATGCTGTCCTGGGATAATTTTTATATAATTTTATGTGGAATATTTCCGTTATACATGATTTCTATGTACCTTTAACCATTAAGGCTGCACACGCGACGGAAGCTAAAAAAACCAAGTAACTTCTCCCGTTTTCCCAACATTTCCTTTCACTGCTCTGCTCCTATTAATGGTAGCGTGATGAAAAGTATACTATTACCTGCTCAGGAGTATGTAGAATAATTGTACCAAGTTTCGTTAAAATCCGTCGAGTAGTTTTTTTTTCTATAAATAACATACAGACAGACAGACAGACAGACAGAAAGACAGACAGACAGACAGACAAAAATTTTACTGATTGCATTTTTGGCATCAGTATCGATCACTAATCACCCCCCGATAGTTATTTTGTAAATATATTTCATGTACAGAATTTACCTCTCTACAGATTTATTATAAGTATAGATAGATGAACATCTAATCTAAAGAGAGCAGCGGTGGTTCAGTGGTGGCGGCCAGGCAGACGCATTACTTTGTGTAATTTATCTCATCACCACTGCACTCAAAAACGGCGAAGGAAAACATCGTGAGGAAACCGGCATGTAATAGAACCAAACATTCGAAGACATGTGACATCTACCAACCCGCACTGGGCACGCGTGGTGGATTATAGCCCATTCCCTCTCATAGAGAGGAGGCCGTGTGTCCCAGCAGTGGGAACATTATAGGCTGATTTTGCTGAGCATCTAATCTCAGTTGAATCTGTGATAAATATTCATTCACTCCTTTTATGCAAAAGTAATAATCATATTAATTGACCACTTAACTAATAGAAGTTTGAATTTCTTAGGCCCTTTGTTTTGTGTTGATTCTTATTTTTTGTTTGTTAAACCAAAAGAATCTTCGTGACCCTCAAAACTTTCCTGCAAACTGGGGGTCTAAAATGGCCGCTATATCAGAATCATAATAGGATAATAATATAAATTACGTTTAAATTCGGTCACAAGGTGACAATTCATAATAGTAGGTACGTCTATGACCATTTTAAGAATATAAACGTTATTCATATTATTATCCTATTAAGATTCTGCTAAAGCGGCTATTTTAGACCCCCTGGTGTCAATTCGAAGAAAAAATATTGTACATTGTGTATTTTTGTACTAAATTAATTCATTATTATAAAACCAAATTGTAAAATCATAACTCTTCCTTTTGGCTTCGCCGTAGTCGGATGAAAAGAAACTGGAGAAAAAGCTTTGTCTATAAAAGAGCTTAATTTATTGCAATTAGGGATCAAAGGACATCCGGGGACGGCCGCGGGTATATTGTACAAATTAAGAGTCATATTCTGTTGGTAATACTCCGTAACAATCAGCTTCTGGTATTATTTCTCTGCAATATTTTATTGGATTTTTTATCGCTGACAGTGAACAATTTAAAATAGCTGAACGGCGAAGTATGCTAATTTGATTTAGTAAACATGGGGGTTGATTTACGTCACATGTGTTTTAACCTCGTTTGTTATCTATTCGCTTTTTTTGATGACGTTGTCTTTACACAGGCGTGTATGTATTGTGATTACATTTAGCTATTATGTTTTTTTAATCGTTCGTGGAGACTGTTGTATCTTTTTTCTTCTATTGGAGTCCATGTTTCTCAACGAGTGATCTATAAAAAAAAGGAACCAATTCTGTGTTTAGCTTTTCGATTGGAGATTTATATTCACACACGACACCCTTTGCACCTTCGTGTCGCAAAAGCTGAAAAGCCGAAACAGCTTTCTGAAGTGTGTCACCCCACTCACTGGCAAGCGGTCTACGGAAAGACTAAAGCTGTGGCAAGGTCATCCTTACCTAACCCATTCGTTCCACCTGCTGAAAATCTCTCACCTGGGCATGAGTTGCTATGGCTGACCGGGAAGTCGTTAATTTATGTTAATACTTATAAGATTAGTATTTCGGTTATCAATTTCTCTACCAAACTTGCTAATTATTCCAATATCTCAATACTCAATATATTTATTGCATTTCACAATGTGCCTTTAGGTGGTAGGTTTTAAAAACATGAAACTAATATGAAGAAACTGACCGCTCGCTAGAAACACATAGACAAAACCATAATAAACCGAAAATTCAATAAAGACCTGTTTGAGTTGTCATCTTGACATTTGTTCTTACAACAGAGAGTTCATTTCACGACTGGTATTTGCGATGGTCGAGTATTTATATGTACAACTTCAAGAGTGGACCGTTCGGAAATCCGGTACCGGTATTTTCCCGAACCGGTATCGTTGGGTGAAAATGCTTGTAGAAAAAGAGTAAATTGATGAGTGTAGTACTTATTTATCTACCTCAACCGTTATTCAAATACCTTCTCAGATTCCTTAACTTACTAAATTTAATAAATATAGCTATTGCTATCTTAAAATTACGGGAAAAAAAGAGCTAAAGAAGGTACATTATATATAATTTTTATCCAAACTAATATATGTTTTAAGGTAATCCTATCATCTAAGTAACAGCCCTATATTAATAGTTATTCCCGCATATTTATCGTATCATCCGATACTTGAGCAAATCAATAGTTTCAACTAAGTTTAGTTGGTGCATTGTGAAATTCAGAACCTAAAATTTAAGATTGATAACATGAATGGATACTCTGTTATCTGATTTCAGAGCCTTGCGTAAGATACATAGAACAGATACTAGAATATGTATTTCGGTTCCAGATTTCCCGTATCCCACAGGCAAATATCAAACAGGAATGATGAATAGAATCTCTTGTGAATATACTGTATCATTTGATACTCTCCACCTGTAGATCGATCGTCATACCTAATCCTGTCCTTACAGACGTGAAAGTGTGGGTTCATATTACTGTTTGTTAAATTTTCGGTCCTTTGCCTAACCATATCCTTGACATAATCCGAAACACGAGTACTATAAGTTATTTACGAGAAGAAGACGAAGAAAGGCTTCCTTTTACTCTTTTGAAGGATAATCACCGGAAAAGGTAGCGAAAGCCTTTATTGGTATGTATGTTACTTAAAATACCATAAACCGCTTGCTACTCACAATATATCGTTTTATCTCCATTGATACTCGTATTCACACCATATTCCATTAACACTGGAAATAACAGTCGTCATGGGTCATCCGAAACCCGGAAGCCTAAAAAGTCTAGGTCTAACTAGTCCAAATGCTGATGGCCAGCCTTTGGACTAGTTGGACCTAAACTTTTACCTAGATGTTATCGTGCTGCCGGCTGCCGGCTGTTACCGTGCTGCCAGCTGCCGGCTGGTGGCCGTTATGGCTGATACCATTGTTGGTGCGATTTTGAGCCAACCCCACCATAAATTGGGAAAAGCTACGAAGATAATAACTTTGTAACTTTTTTGAGTGCTACATGAAAACGGTGTCTAAAAATACAATTTCGAAGTCCGAATGCAATGCCGAAATTAGAATATTTTAAAATATTGCGCTAAAATAATATTCTACATTTCACTTGAATTTGTGATTCAAATGAAACTAGTGAATGGCACTGTTTAAATTTTAATACAATCGTTATTTTAACTGAGCTCCGCGTGGGAGGATACGGAAATAGCTTAATGTGATGCTATAGTGATACAATTAGTGCTGTGCCGGACTCTTTATTAGTTTTAACTGCTAATGCAATTAACTGACTTTATAACTAGTACTTATTTGTTTTGTGAAAATCAGTGTATTATCAGACTTAATATAACGTGGAGGGATACGATGACGTTTTACGAGAGCACAGTCATTTGCCTGCTGACAGCATCAACAAAAATAAATGAACAATACTAGGCATTAAGAAAAGCCCGCTAACCTTGCTCGCCTTCAAAGCAAGAGTGAACAGGCATCTTCTGGGCACGCTAGTTTCATCATAGACCTCATCCATCGCTTTCCACCAGGCGTGATCGATGTCAAGAGCAGGCCCATTTTGTAATTTAAAAAAAATAGGGTAGTTGATATCACCAATCAATTGACGTACTTTTTACGAGCTGTCAAAACGCGATTTCCTCATTGATTTTGTATGGTAATAACAACCAGTGACGTCACTAATTGGTACTTCCACAGCACACCACACACACCTTAAGTGAACTTAGAGGTTTGTATTTTTATTTAAAGGCATCAAATCCCAATTTAAATACATAATTACTTAAAATTAAAAAAAAATGTATTGATGATTTTAATGACTACAGCCTTGTAAAAATGTTACGGTCGCGAATCACATTTTAATCAACATACAACCTGACAATGACCTGCAAATTGCAAAAAACGTAAGAAAAAATGTTGAAAACCGAGAGAAGAATCATTTTGCGCTGTTCCTTATGTAACGAAAGTCGAAAAGGGAATGCAAGTTTGTACGGAATTTGTCATTTTTCCCAATGGCCAATCTCATGGCACACAGCATGTTTAATTTCATAAAATACTGGACTATACACATTTCTAAAACTAGGAGGCCTACCCACCATTAGTTTATCCATAAAAAGGCTGGATTTTTCCGACGAGTCCTATTTTCCCGAGGTGATAAAATATGTACGTACGAGCACGAGCCGAGCTATTCCCGATCATTGACTGTCTAGAGAGTCCGACTAATAATATACCGAATCAATATTCACGAGAAGGCGGAATTGCAATCGGTGAGATATTAAATTGTCATCACTACATAGTATAAAAAAGTCGCTTTCTCTGTCCCTATATCCCTATATACATAGGCTTATATCTTTAAAACTACATAACGGATTTTGATGCGGTTTTTTTTAATAGATAGAGTGATTCAAGAGAAAGGTTTATATGTATAATACATGCACCCGTGCGAAGCCGGGGCGGGTCACTATTTGATTATAATACATTTAAGCAATCATGATTTGATTAATCATGTGTTAAGAAATTATTCGATGCCTCCAGTTTTAAGTACCTAGTTATACCGGGAAACGCAAACAGATATTAATTTATCAGACAGCTGAAATGGTTAAATTGGTAGAACCAAAATATTCTCATCGCGACAATTAAAAGCGTAATATCACTGCACTTTTGAATATTCAAATGTACAGTGACAATGAGGGAGCTCTTTATAGAAAGGTGCTCCCTCATTGAGAGTATTCGCCAGTAATGCAACAGACCAGATTCGAGTACTACATCAGTGAGTGAGAAGAACCAAGCATTACTTAATTAATGCATTATTTTATTAGCATTATTTTTGACTTCATGATCATGTGCCCAACCTTTTCGATCGGCTTCCAATCTAACCGGCCATGATATCACAAATGTATTTATTTGACAAATTTATTTTTGACATAACAGAACTTGTTTATTTTATTTGTGATTTATGTTATAGGTTACTTATGACACCATTTGACATATAATTTTTGTTTTGCTTTTTGAATTATTATAATTATAAGATGCTATTTGACATTGTAATATGATTATTATTATCTTTTAAGCGCTTTGGTAAAAAAAAACTGTTAGCTTAGAATGTATTTCTGAATAAATAAATGTATTATACATATATGTATACAGTACACATCCTGTAACAATACAATTTGTCACACCCACTTGTTTCTGTACAAAATCGAATGTTGGATTTGTTACATTACAGGCGGTTGCTCAGATTAGGGAGTGCCTTAAAATAAACCAAAGCAAATTATTCTCCAGTCCGTTTTTACGACTGGAATCTGCCGTCAAAACATCATGCATAATATCACGAATTAATGCAAAAATGACGACTGAATGAATGCATAAAGTGCTTTAATTTTACTGCTGTGCGTCAGTAACTTCTTTCCAAGAGTAGATATTATAAATATTAAAATATTTACAATGGAAAACTTTTGGAGATTATTTTTGAAATACTTAGTGTTTTTGTGGGAGGAATGTAATGAAAGAAAATGGTGTGAACGATAGCATTTTGGTTGGCAGGAGAGAATGGTTCACAGAAAAAAAAACGTGTTGTGTCATACCCAAGTAACATGGGACAAACGCAAGAAAGAAGATGATTTTTTTGTAGATAGTGTAGATACAAACACATCGAAATTAAATTAACGCTTTATAAATTATTCTTTGTAGCTTTTCGAATCAATAAGATAAGATGTCTATGAAGTGTTTCAGTCATGAAAATAGCATTAAATAAGCGGACAAAAAGTTTTATAAAAAACAACTTTTATTATACCTACAATGTTTGTAAAAAACATTTTATTTCGAAACGCTTTTACCTTGGTCAGAGGCTAAGTGTTGCCATACAACGTGGCAACGCCGCCAGTCTCTTGAACACATTACCAGCTGACAGCGTTGAGGAGGAGTTTTTCGATGCTCTTTCATAGTTTGTTGTTAGTTTATTTATTTTATTTTCTCTAATAGTTTTTAATTGATGATGCATAAATGTTACCGGCCAAACCCGATTTCAGGACAAACTAGTTTTGCCTAGGCTAAACCGGTTTACTGGTCTATCTTGTCAGGATGTACTAACCCAAGGAAAGCAATTACAATGCGCCCAACTTGGAAGTGGCGATCGCCGGCCGCTGCCGCGGCACCGCTCGCCAGGACAAACTAGTTTGTCCTGAAATCGGGTTTGGCCGGTAACATAATTATATAGTGAGAGACTAACGTATATTGTATGATTGTTTGTTTGTTCAGGTCAAATGTTGCAACTGAATTTTAAATCAGTTATCCCCAACCGATTGAGCTGAAGTTTTGCATACACGTTTAGTTTGGCGACGTGACGTCTTTCTAAATCCAATATGGCGCAACCCCCAAAGATGGCGGACTAGTTATTATTTATGCAACCCTATGCTAAGGGTATCAATTAAAAGGGATTGCTGAGAAAAAAAAATAATAGTAAAAACAAACATTCATCAAAGCCGAGATTTACCTTAGATTTATCTTAAAAATCGTATAATGCAATAAATTGATGGGTTTGATTTAATTTAAAGTTTATTTTCTTCTTTATATATCATTTTAAATAAAACCTTGTTTTGAAAAACATTTTTTACTATTTTTTTTTTTTTTTATTTCAGTAAGTACCTAAAGTAAATTCATACACGCAGTCATTCATATTTTTAGCCATATACCTACGTATGTACAGAATAGTCGGCTTCGGGATAAAAATAGAAACCTATTTGAAATGATATCATTAGTGACGTCTTGCTATTAAAGTGACTATCATTCAAAATAAACAATTAAGTAATCCCTTTTTTCATGAAAATACATTTCAGGGCACAAATATGTTGAATAGCTTAAAATTCATTCTTGACATCTTTAACCTGAAAATAATTTCGCATACAAGAAAAGCGTGCAGTGTCGAAAATAAACAGTTATAAATTGCAATTATTAACTGGAACGGAGACGTGAGAGATTACGATTGGCTCATGCTGTCATTATCAATGCGCACTGCACAGTGGGCTGTTCACCCGGCGGGCACAGAACAAATTGTAAATTTTTAATCGCCCTTTCGACGAACTTAATTTAAATTTAAATTCATATTAGCTCTTCGTGTCGGACATTGCGATTCAACCTTAAAAAGTATTAATGCCGAATCAGTTTATTCTTTTATGAATTCCATCGATTTTGTGCTGCGGTTATCGTTTGATTATAAATCAGGCGACTTAAATATTTTCATAGTAATAATCAATTATGGAACTCCAACTCCCCAACCCAACCCCATTCTCTTGATTAAATATTTAAAACATCATCGTCACCAGCCAACAGTAGTCCACTGCTGGCTATAGGCCTTTCTAATTACACGCCACTCAGCTTGATTCTTGGCAACTCTCATTCTGCTGCAAGCCATCCTGCAAAGACTGTCCACCTAGCCTGAGGACGCCCTTACGTTTGCCGAATTGCGGCCTGCACAACTCAAGAACCCGTCTACCGCAAAGATTATCGGTCTTACGGTTATTAAGACCGGCCCATTGCCTCTTCAGATTGCTTATTCTGTGAATTACTCGTAAATGTTTAATTAAGGAGCTTTATTTGACCAAAAACAATGATAATGTTTTAACGAAACCTTATTCATTGCCATGAAAAACACGTGCGGTAACGTATGCATGCAAACGCTACTGTATTCATGAGAGCTGCTACAATTAGAAACTTGTTATTAAAACCCTGAATTAATACGTTGCACCTGTATACAATTTCAGCCGAATAGGAGTACCTTCCGCAGAGAACATGCGGTTTAATATGGACAGGGGCGCGGTATCTACGTGCAACCGCAACCTACACAACCCAATGAAAACTTAAAGAATCATCAACTGCCTAGATTTTCCTCAACCATGTTAGGGTCGGCTTCCAGTCTCACCGGATTCAGTATTTTATATGGAGCGACTACCTATTTTCTAACCTCCCCCTTTTACTGGGTATAACAAGATATCCTTTGGTGAAACTGTCTGTCTGATTTCCGTGAAAGACTTCTGACTACCGGAAACGACATTCAAAAATCTACAAATGACAGCCGGGACCAACGGCTTAACTAGCTTTCCTGACCACGGGGTGTTCTCGCAATGGAAAGTCACCCATCCACTTACTGCATTCGGCAAGCATGGCTAAACTTAGAAGATCGACTCGTGTGGCTGGTATTATTTAGCCACGAGTCTTACAACACAATACAATATAATTATGGCCGCAGCTGTACACGGGTACAGTCGACCACTTAAATTCTCCGTAAACATGCAACTCGACGGTTTGATTGCATTAAAGCGCTTTACGAACTTTATCCATTTCGTCTGTTGACACTACCGCGCTTTAGATTTCGCTGAAATTTAATTTTCTAATTTCCGTTTTACTATATCGCCATTGTCCTCCCGTAGTTCTCGTTTGGTGAGTTATTTTAAATTAATTAACAGTAGATTGTTCGTGTTCGTTGTTTTGACAAGTTTTTTGGTGAGTTTGACGGATACGATGTTGGTAAGTTAAAATTGTTTGAAACAATGTTAAAGTCGGATTTATTTTAATGAAATAAATAATTTGCAATTTATTTGGATAGAAGGCCGTGTACTTAATTTAAAGTGAGTAAAAAATATATTAAACCATATGACAACCAAATCAAATAGTCCGACTATACAAATCACAATGGTAATGATTGTATCAAATGGCTGTATATGGGCATGATGGGTGTTAAAGTTCTTCATCCCCCATAGAAAAGGGAGGATCCTCCAACCAGACGGGTGTTGTCTGGTGGGCTACCCGACAGTTATTATCGGGTTTTCCTATAATTATACTGTTAAGTCGCGGACAACTGTAATTGCGGGATTTAGAATGTTGATGTTAGTTCTTCATTAGTGTCATAGATGTCGCTGTAGTACTTTTTGTGCTACTTAATGTTGCTGTAGTACTTTTTGTGCTACTTAATGTTGCTGTAGTACTTTTTGTAGTGCCGCTACAGCTGTAACATTAGCATAATAGGTAAACATTTTCCCTGATACGGTTCTCAAAAAATAGGTAAGTAATTAAAGCTATTGATTATCAAATATATGCGTTTTAATCGTGATTATAGTATGAAAAGGTATGATAATAATCTAATTATCGATTATCTTAACGTATTTACGAACATTTCTTACATTTTCTCAGAAGCTGGCGAAGAAGCTAACTTTCCCTGCAATTAGATCAGGCCCGCAATGTGGTGTGTTGAAGTTACGGCAAAGTAAAGTATCACAAGGTGGAAACTATCTCTTTCGCAGCCACCGAACGACTTTTACTAACTTTTCCTGCACGTTTCTAAACACAAAAAAGTAAGATTAAGTTAGAAATTTGTTGTGTTTAAAGGAATTTCAGTGTTACTATGTACTGTACATCAGTAGAGAAGGGTAAATTTTTGTAAGAGGTAAGCCGGAGTACCGACATTTATCTTTAATGTGATTATATTATTTGTCTATAGAATACTGACTGTGTCATTTTTCAAAGGGAATCCGGTAGGAATCGAGTTGCATGAAACCTTCGCCACTGCTGTACACTATACAGGTAGGAAGGCACACTGCCGCACAAACGCTTACCACGTATTTAGTACATCATTCTGAGGAAAAACAGCTGCTTTCTACAAAAGTGCAATGCCCAATCGTCAAAATGTTTAGAACATTAGATCTTTCTCAAAATGATTTTATTTTATTTGGAACAACAAACAATTACATAATAAAACATAGAGACATAAAACTTAAAATTAACAATGTAATCAGCAGCGTTATTCACAGAATAAAAGCAGAATATTAATAACAAGCTTCAAAGAGATGTTGAAAGAAACGAAAGTTATTAATGGAAAAAAAAACAGTAATTTTAAACTTTTGAATAAGAATAAGTAAGTGGTATGATTAAATGCATGTATGAGTCCCAAAGTAAGTTTTGGAATGCTTAATTAATTTTAACGATTTTTCAAAGTAAGACTGTTGTTGTTGTGAGTTGTCGTTGCATAAGTGCCCATGTAGGCCTATGTGAAATAAAAAAAAACTAGAGAGGTGTCAAGGGACACCCGGATGGAACGAAGTTCCTTTCGATTAAGTAGTGAAGGAATTGTAAAAAAAAAATTGGCACAAAAAAACCACCACCACCACCACCACCACCACCACCACCACTACCACCACCACCACCTCCACCACTACCACCACCACCACCACCACCACCACCACCACCACCACTACCACCACCACCACCTCCACCACTACCACCACCACCACCACCACCACCACCACCACCTTGATCACCCATCCACAGATAGCCCTCGGCAAATTATACGAGTACTTTGATGTGCGTTTACGAAGTGAAATGATGAGCTTAGAATGATGTACTGGATACCTACGTGGTAAGCGATTGTGCGTCATTGTCCCTTCCACCCTGTACTGTTTTGACTTTTAAGGGCAATATGAACTTTGGATGAATGAGGGACGGGCAGAACCAAGAAGTATGGTAGAAGAAACGAGGCGTATATTCAACAGTGGGTGATTACGGGGTGAAATTATGATGATGATGAGCGTTGAACAGTTCAAGAGAATAAACGTATACGACTTAAACACTAATGAGTTTCATAAACCTAAGCGTATTACCCCGTCCGTTTATTTTACTGGAATCTGCCGTCAAAACATCAAGTATAATATTATTATAATTAATTTCAAGAGTAGTGTCTGAATTATTTAATAAAGTGCTTTATTTTTACCGGTGCTGCTGCTGACTAAAGCTGTCAAGAGCCAATAGATTATAACATTAAAATAGTTGCGATGGAAATATTGGAGGTCGTTATTTTTCTATCGATTTGTCTGGCTTCGGCTAGATATGTACATGTGATGAGCAGGGATAAAACGCATGTGAGGAAGAATATGTAAACGAGCATATTATAAGTTGGAAGACTATCTCGTAGATAACAATGCATGGCTCAATGCTGGTCCTGCTCCACAGCCACTTGGGCTCACGAACTAAGATTTTATTGTTTGGAAGAGATGCTCCCCCTTTAATTCTTTAATTATATTTTTCTTTTTTTTTTTTCTTTCTCGTTTCTCTTCTGGAAACTTAGGGTGTGAATTGTATATTTTATATCAACATTGTGAGTGCAAACTAATTGATTACCATGTGAAGTTATTGTGGAAGCTGCAGAAGATTGTAAAATATCTTTGCATTGTATAGATTCCATCTCTTAGTATTATATAATTGCATAGCACATGTGTGAGTACTATGTACTGTAAAGCTACCATTTAATATTTTGTTATCTTTCATTGACTTGAATGTGTCCTGGTGGCTGAGAGAATGTCATGCTCACTCAAATGTCTCGCTGATGGTGGCGGGTGTGTCGGGTCATTTAGTTCCCTTCAATATGGTTGAGTTGAATGGCGCTGATCCATGCGTCATGTTCGTGAACGGGCGCTGTCAGTTGGGACTGGTCATCTCTTACCTGCCACGGTTTATTTTAATTACTTTATTTTTAAATTGTTGGTTTAATCTTTTACTCTGGATGCTCTTAGGCCCGTATTACAGAACGTCACTCAATACTCAAGCATCATTTAAAACTAGATTCAAGCCATTTGATTGGTTGAAACTAGTTTTAAATGATGCTTGAGTATTGAGTGACGTTCTGTAATACGGGCCTTAATGTGCACGTCTTTGTACATCGTTCTCACATATATGTATAATCTCAACGTGAATGATGTAACCAAGATTTTGTAACAATATTTTGATTTAAAAGAGTGTCCATGGAGTTTGTTGCCCATTCTTCTCCATAGAGATCTACGATTTGGAATGTGCAACTACAGTACTTTCGCAAGTTATTATGCCTTGTGTCTGTGACTGTAGCTTAGCTTTTTTGTTTTTGACTTTCAAAAGTGCCTGTAATGGTCTAATTGAAATAAATGCTTTGACTTTGACTTTGACTTTGAATAGTGAATAGATGGATGAATTTTGTGAGAAATATAATAAAAGAAAATCCGGCCAAGTGCGAGTCGTACTCACATTTTGACGACACGGTTGGCGCAGTGGTCAAGCGATTGACTGCTGCGCTGCATGTCGCGGGTTCGATTCCCGTACGGGACAAATATTTGTATGACCTACAAGTAGTTGTTCCGGGTCTGGGTGTTTTTCTATCTATAATATGTATGTATTTACAAAAAAAAAAAATGTATATATGTAGTTTATCAGCCATCTAGCTACCATAACACAAGCATTAAGTTGCTTAGCTTGGGGCTAGATGGTGCTGTGTGAAAATGTCCAGGGATATTTATTATTTATTTATTTATTATTATTATTTTGAAGGCTCATTCATTATGTTGTATCGTGTTAAATTCAACAGCAAAACTAAATTTGTTTTTCATAGTATGTTAATAAAAAACAAATTTACTGCTGCAGTTTGATGAAAAAGTCCCATAGGTATCTCAAAAACTGAACATCAAATCTTATTCAAACCAATTTTCGTTGAAAGTTTTTTTTACGTCCTACAATCCTACATTTTTTCAGAATTTTCCTCCTCTTACTTTAGAAATTAGAGGGGGGGTGGCACATTTTACCGCTTTGGAAGTAGCTATCTTTCAAACGATTGACTTTGAGAAAAAATGGTTTTAGAAACATGCGGGGTGTAGTATAGAAAAACCTATCTATATATCTACACTACACCCCGCACTTATAGGTTTGATCATTTGACATTTTTTTTTTAGTTTCTGTTCCATGAATGGGGAGCTCCCTCCTGGCTGTGACGTACAGACAGACAGACATGACGAATCTATAAGGGTTCCGTTTTTTGCCATTCGGCTACGGAACCCTAAAAAGGAGTCAATGATAGCGTGGTTGATTGTGGTGGGGAGAATGCGCTGACCCCAAGTAACATGGAACAAGGGCAAGAAGATTATGACTTTACAAAGTTTCAAACCTATTTATTATAGTACTCTAGCTGTTAAAAAACATATTATTTTCCTTTTTAAATCGGATTTCGTTACCAATATCAAGGGTTTTAAGTTTATCTTACACGAAAATCTAATTATTTTTCTAAAATCAAAGTAGCCTGTGTTAGACATTCTAACATCAGCTATCTGCTTGTAAAATCCCGTCAAAATCGGCGCTGCCGTATCGGAGATTAGCTGGAACAAACAGACAGACAGACAGACAAAAATTGAAGTAAATGTATTTTTGTCATAAGTGCCGTATATATTTTCATATGCATTCAGTAAAAAGCTGTTATTTTGATATTACAAACAGACACTTCAATTTTATTTATTTGTATAGAGTATAGATGGGTTATAAGTAGTACTTATTACTTCCATGCAAAAAACACAAAAGGAAAAATAAAAGCAAATTCATTTTCAGCCATTCTGACTACACTTCCACTAATACCTACTTATTTATTTATTTTTAATTAAATTTAACATAGTAATCGCGTATGAGGTTACTCACTACATTTTAAACATAAATATCTTTTGCGTCTGTTGGTCGATTTTGATGAAATAGACGCTAAATGTTACTCAGAACAATGCTTCTTATGTTTCAATATTTTATATTTTGAATACGATGAGGGGTTTTTACGTGATTCGCGCACAAAGGAACAGACAAACAGACAAAAATTCTAAAAATGGTAGAAATGGGTTCTGTTTGTGATCCTTTAACACCCCTACTATTTTTTTTCTATAAATTTTCAATTTACAGAAACGCCACGTCTACAGATTTATTATATGTATAGATTGTCGTGTTTTCTGCGGAATATTTAACACTTACACAAACTATATATTTTAATGTAATCCTCAACTCCGATAACTGCTCCAATTCCCCAAATTAAATAAAACAAACATTCAATCAGACGAACTCTAATGCATTCAATGCGGTTCAACCAACCATTCATAAATAGGACTCCAAATAGACCCACATTTCCATCGAAACGATATTCTAGTTGAACATCGCGAAACTGACCCAAATGCTATTTGGATTCGCGAATAATACGATTGGCAATATTATTTATTCAACTGAAGGGCGAACGTGTATCATTGCGGCGGGTGCGTTGCGGTATGAGCATAAGCTTTAATAATTTAGATGCGGAATTGAGCGATGGGTGGGCCCGAAAGTATTTTGTTTTGAGTTGTGGGGTTTTTTGAAGAGATAGATGTGATGTATTCTGTTATAGTTCACTGGAATGATGATTTAATTTGGCTCTTCCAAGTTGGTGTTATTAAGCTTGATTGCGAATTGTTGGTGAGCTACTGACATCATTGCTTCGTACACTAGTTGGACAGTTCTACTTGAAATTCTGATAATAATTCATAAGTTTGAATAAAACTGATTTGAAAAAGTCATTATGTAAGACATTAAGATATCTGAATGCAACCCACTTACCTAAGGTAAGTTATTTAGTTTATGTTTTGTATAAAATGAGAGGAAGCACCTGATACCTGCCTACCTTGCTGTCATGTCAAAGAGTTCTTACTACTTTTATATACCAATCTATTACAATATAAACGTTCAAAAGTTCAAAATAAACATTGTCGAAGAACCAAACCGAACCGAAAGAACGGAACCGAACCAACCACCGAACCGAAACCGAACTCGAACCGAACCGAAACCGAAGCACAAAGTAGCTTTAAATGTTCAAGCACTTTTAGACCATGCTGTTGCCAATGCTATTTCAGTTCAACAAATGTTTGCAAAAGCAATGTTTGCACATCACATTTCCATCCATTTTTATATTATGTGGGCCTGCTGTACGCAACCTTCGAAAATATATTCAGATCACTCTTGTGGAAACACTGTTATAATGCTTTTCCGATCGCGTACCGCCTTTAAGGTTATGTTAATAGATCATGTTATTATACCTAGAAGAATGTTATTAAAATGTAGAACGTTTTAACCCTAAAATGCTAGACAAATAGCATCCTGATGTAGGACCTTCAAAACGCCAGTCATGGTTGAGCAATAAATAGCAAGATAAATCAACAGACAGCCTCGTTTGTCTAGCGGTCACAAGCTTGACTGAAGAGCATGCGAGTCCTGGGTTCGATTCCCGGATCAGGCATCGAGTTTTTGGGGTAGGTTTTTCCAGCAGTAATTTCTCAGTAATAGCCATAGAGTCTGGAATTCTGCTCGATTGATGGTAATAGGATCGTCTACTATTTTATGGGATTTAAAAAACATAAATAGCAAAATGTGGGTGTACTATATTAGGTACCTCTTCCTAACCCTTAGGGGATTTTGGTTCTACAACATGCTGGCTTCCACACGATGACTGTTCTCTATAGGACAATTAACCAGCTCGACGGTCGATGTTTCTTCTGCAAGACACTCAAATCCGCCTTTAGATGCTATAAAATGACAGAGAAACTTCAATTCGTCATCATCTGCCTAGCCTTTTTCCAACAAAGAATTAGTTAACTGTATTCACTCCAAAATCACAAAACTAGAGGTAGCAGTAACTGATCTAAACAACTGCAGAACAGTAAACAGGAAAACATAAAATATCTAATCTCCACTCTTAGCTAACCACTCGAAACGCGATCCTTTGATAAACAAAACATACAAAATGCATTCCATCAACTCAATTCGTTAGCAAGCTAGACAAATCGTCAAAACGCGAAAACGTAGCGTCCAGTTTATTACACCGCTTTACTTATTCATCAGCTATGCAAATGAAAAGCAAATAAAGAGAAAATGGCCATCCCGGTAACGTACACTTTTTATCTGGAAAACGATCAGACATTACGATCCCATTTCACACGACGTATTTCCAAGCGCTATAAATAATGCCGTTTTACCTTCCATCCAAATAAAGGGGTTCCATGGAAACGTTATTTTTTACTGGAATTGCTGGATGCGGTCCGTTTGTACGGTGACATGGTATTTTTTTGAGAATTTAATATTGGGTATAATAATATTGGGTGGGGTTTTATAATACGTTTTCATGTCAACTCCGGATTGCTTTTCAGAGTTTGAAATACAATATTGCTTGTAGGTATATATTATATTTCAAATTCCCTGCAAAGAGAATAAGCGAAGCGAAGTGTTGCAAGAGAATGAATAGGGCAGCACAACCATGATATTCGTGACTTTTTTCATGTACACACACAAGCACAAGTCACATAAGATAAATATTTGGGCATGGATGTGGTATATTAAACATTTCAGACCAAACAAGGCGTGAAGCGGGTGGTGAGACGAAGGTTTCCGGAACTATACAACTTTAAAATAGTTTGATAGATCATCGAAACCACAAAAGATAAATATATGACGTGTTGCATAAATGAAAACTTCCTGAACGAAATGCACTTCCATTACGAGCGGAAGACAAAAGTGTTCAAATATTAATTAAGGCACAAAACGAAAATCATTTCAAACAGATGCGCCGTTTCTGCTCTCGATAGTGAATTATATATTTCACTCGAAATTAAATACGGTCTATTGGTTGAACACACAAATTTATCTATCAATGGCGACCATTTCATTGAATTGAGAATGAAGAAAGCAATGAAAAATTAGATTGTGCGAGGAACATGAAAGAAAAAGGACAAAATGATAGCGTGACTGCTGACAGTGGAACTGGAAGAAAAAAACGTGTTGCGCCGACCCCAAGTACCAGAAACGTACAGACAGAAGTTGATGATTTGATTGAATTGTCTCATCTAAAACAGTCAAAACACACTTATCACATATTACGGAGACCTAAGCCCTAAGAAAATGTGAGCATTAGTAGTACAAAAACAGAAAAGCCCTTAGGCAGCACAAGAGGCTTCCACGAGCCGAAAACCCCGATGAGACAGGCACCAAATGCGTACATAACAATAATTTGAAGCCCATTATACTAAACACAGGAGCCAAACTAGAGGGATGTTTTGCCAACTTTTTATGCGAACCTTCGAGCAAAGCCTGAACGATTTTACGGTGGAACGCATTATGCCCACAGAGTTGTGAGCAGAATTCATAATAACGTAATTAATGACGGCCAAAACATTGGCCCGAACACGTCCGACCTGCATGCAAAAACCCTTTGGAGGAGGCCGAACGACGTATTATTTATTACCCGAGGCAAGAAACGAAATTTTAGGCGTAAACAAGACTGGGGAATATCGGCTGCGGTGAAAATTTTCGGTGGGTTGGCAAGGCCTTGTTGGTAGGCCGCACGGGATACTTTTAAGGTGTAAATTGTTAATTAAAAACCCCGCATAATCATGTCGATTTTGTGATTTTAATGAGATTGAGGCATTATGATTTTGTTAATAATTAATTATTATAAATAGACGCTTGTCTTGTAATAAAACGTAGTCATAGATATTTCAAGATCGTTTATTATGATTAAAAAGTTTCTTATCTTTTACAAAGTAAGAGATACAAAAACAAAATAACCAGCAAATAAAAAGTTTGTCAGTTTCCTCCGTCATATATATGTCGGCTTTCAAGTTTTTGAAAGTAAGGAGGAAGACATTTCTAGCCCCATTGATTTATTTCACCAATAATACGTGAATAAAAATGTTTATCCATCCCCTCGCGAACCCCTATACCATAGAAAAATGCTAAAATAACTCTTAATAAGATCCTATTCAAAAAAGTGTAGGAAGGGATCCCATTATTCAAATGAACGCCTGTTATTTTCCTTATAGCAATATGATATTACCTACTGATGCGTTCGAGAAGCTGTAGGCGTTACATTGAGCAACCACGTCCAAGCCATAAATCTGCGTTACTTTCAAAGGTGAATCAATTGTCGTAATTAAAAGTAATTATCAAATTACAGTCTATTTTTGGAGAGTAAAAAGTCGACCTTTTATAAAATGTGAGGGCGTGGGAAGGGACTCCCAATTTAATGTACTTAGTAAAAGGAATAACCGAAATGAAATTAATGCTTAGCCTAAATATGTATTGTTAAAATTATAGAGAAAAAGTAACTATACCGTTTATATTTTTATCAAAATGGTAATTCACAAACATCACTGAGACTTTGCTTTTAAATTGCTGCCTGTTTTTAACCGACTACGGCATAGTTAAAAAGGTTATGAGTTTAGCAGTCTATGTAAGTATGTTTGTAACATTTGATTTCCAATGTAACCTACAAAAATGAAAATGCACCTACACTAGGCTTTTTATAATTTTATCCCAATCACGCATGCTAGATTACCCATATAGGTACACTAACCATTGGCATTCCCGTTATCATGCTGTTATTATCTCAGCAACGACAACCACAGAATTAGTGGAGGGTTAAACCGTGCGAACGTCAATACGGCATGTAATGAACTGGGTTAATTAGGGCACATATAAGCCAGTGCTCGTTTACGGCATATCGAATAAGAGAATTTCATGTGTAAAGGGAAATGTATTGAATACAGTATCAGATTCTACTGACTATCGAACTAAGGGATAAATGTGTAATTTCTCGAGGCAGATGATCTGGAACTTCATCACAGGGCCATCTTCAGTCTTTAGTCTCGGGCCGTAAAGCTTGAATTCCATTGGTCAAGTTTTTACTTAAGTAGATTTATTGTATTGTATTAATTTTACTTTTATTTCTGAATAATTTACATAACATAACATAGCATCACGCAGGGTTAGGCAGAGGTTTACCTCATAGTACACCTACGACATTTCGCCAGTTATGTTTAAGTCTCATGTAATAGGGGGCGAGCCTATTACCATCAAATGTGCAAATCCAGACTCCGTGGCTGCTACTGAGAAATTCCTGATGCAAAAACCCAATAACACTTTGCCCGACCTGGGAATTGAACTCAGGACCTCATGCTCAGTAGTAGCGCTTGCGACCATTAGAGCAACTTTTCTGAATAATTTATAATTACTAGTTTCATAATTAATTGTTACTTGTGTCTTGCTGTGCTGAGCAGCGCAAAAAAAAAAAAAAAGACGATTCATTTTAATAAAATTGAAATGAATCGTTAGGGTGCAGACTATATCCAATTAAGTGTAGACATTTATGTAAAGAATTATAATTTTTTTTTTAACTGTAAGTATCTATGAAAGCTATGAAATTGTTACTACTAACATATAACCCATATGGACTTGGTTGTTCGAAATAAAGTATTTGAATTTGAATTTGAGAACATTCGATTATTCAATCTGCCTTTTACTTGTCTATATTGGGCCACCATGATACAGGCTGTGCCTAGTTTAGAGCCTCCGGCTACTTCTACTAATATGTACTCATTTAGCTTTTGCTCATTGTATTTTGTTTTTCTGTTTGTTTGTTACCTAGCTTATGTAATGTGTGAGTCAGGACAGTGGTATTAACTGATCGGACAGTAGCGAGTAAACAGTCACTGTCTCGGTGCTCGCCACTTGCCACTATACTTGTAGTCTCCACTCGTCACTGTGCTTGACCACTGTAAATCGGGTTTCACTGCGAAAGTTACTTCTAGGCTAGTGTCAACATTGTCGACCGTATCATCGCTTTCCATTTTGTGGGTTGATTAGTAGGAAAATGTTAGCTTATCAAATCATTAAAATTAGTGAGCCATGTAATTGTTATCTCTATCGCGTTCAGAGATAAAAGACTACTTAATCGACGTACGTTGCCAAAATAACCAATCAAAATCGGAATCGGTCAAGTTTCTAAAGCGTCCCAAAGAAAGTCCACTGCCTTAGGCCCGGACTCCACTGAAGCAGACACCAGTGGAGCGGAGAGGAGATGTGCGGAAATTAACCAATAATTTCGTTGAATTCCACATCGCGTGAGAGCAAGAGCAGCGGTGGCCCAGTGGTGGCGGCCCCGACTCACGAACAGTAAGTCGTGGGTTCGAACCCAGGCAGGCGCATTACTTTGTGTAATTTATTTCATCACCACTGCTCTCAAAAACGGTGAAGGAAAACATCGTGAGGAAACCGGCATGTCCTAGAACCAAAAATTCGAAGACATGTGACATCTACCAACCCGCACTGGGCTCGCGTGGTGGATTATAGCCCATTCTCTCTATAGGCTGATTATGCCACATCTCGTCTCTCGTGTCTCCTGTGATTGGTTGAACCTTGCACAACTCCACACCGCTCGGTTCGTCACCGTTTTGGTGGAGTCCGGGCCTTAGGTCTCTCTTAACCTCTCCACCTTCCAATCCTTAAAGAGGTGGCTGGGCCAGTTCACATGTCTAGTCAAAACCTCCTTTTTTTTCATACCAGCTGTTGCCCACGACATTCCTCCACGTGAATTTATTATAAAAAATATTACTTCCCTTTTGAATCGAATTTTGTTACCAATTTCAAGGGATTTAATTTTTTTTGCACGGAACCCTAATTATTTATAGCCTATGTTAAATCTTATAACATCAGTTATCTGCCAGTAAAATTTCCAACAAAATCGGTCCAGCCGTTTTGGAGGTTAGCCGGAACAAACAGACAGACAAGCAGACAGAACGACAGACAAAAATGAAAAAAAATGGTTTTTGTTAAATGTGCCGTTTATATTTTCATATGCATTCAGTAAAAAGCTGTTCTTTTGATATTACTAACAGAAACTTCAATTTTAAGTATTTATTTGCTTAAATAGATATCGATAACTAGCAACTATAATAGGCTAGCCTTTTACCAACTTTGTTGGAATAGGCTACTACTAGTTCGACTACGAAATGGAAGCAGCTGAATACGAGTATTTAACATGGACCAGCTGCCTTTCTGACCTACACATCCCAGTTACTGGGCAATACAATACCCCCTCTTAAAACTGGTTGTCAGATTCTCGGGTACCCGGAACGATTTTGAAGTACGAAGGGTCTCGATATGTAATATATGGTCACCCATCCACGGAATGACCTCAGCAAGCGTTGCTTACCCTTGAAGATCGACCCATGCGGCTGTTATTCCTTAGCCGCAAACCGTTTCATACACTTTATATAACGCTCTCTAATCACTAACAAGGCTTTTTGCCTTGTTATTTATTTATGTACACACAGATACTTAACAGGACAATATATTAACATAGAAGAGCACAAAGGTACTGCTTATTTCATAAGAAATTTCTTCCAGAAGACCTGCGAGAGGAAAGATGGATTAGAAATGTAGACAAAGTGTGTGTGTGTTAAAACAAATACTGTGTTAGTGATAAGAGAGCGTATTGGAGTGCCAACTTCCTTGTAAACACACTACACTTTCAAAAATATTACAATGGTGTATTCTACTTATGAGAATGATTGAATGACCCACGCAAAACGGGGTAGTGACCCAATTCCTTAAGTGATTACAACTGATGTGAAAAAGATATGCAACTCATACTTTTATGTACATATCAGCAATTTTACATACTAAGTAGGTAAGTACTTACACAAAACAAGGTAGGTACACCTACCTAAAAAGTAGTTATATACCAATAAGCTATCTATGAGTAGAACCTCAATAACTGACCGTAAAGTTTGTATAGGCAAATTGTTATTTATGGTAAAAACGTTATGGTCAACAATTCAAAAAGATTTACGATTTCATGGAAGAAAAAAGGGGTTATACCATGAATTTACAAATGTTATATTGTTATAGATATTGTTTACGTACCGCGTCATAATGTTTACATCCAGAAAAGTGCAACATAGTTTTCAAAAGGCAATAAATTCCACTTACCTTCGAATTCCTTATAAACTCGAACGTGCAGCTTCAAAGTCTTTCATTCACTTCGAAAAACTTTTCAGTTCCAACAAGATTAGCACACTATCACCACACTAAAGTTTTGAATTTATTATTTACAATGCCATCCCGCAACATAAACACGGTACTGAAACTAACCTAACAAAACACACTATAAAATTAACTTATCACTTCACAACCACCGAACGAAAGAAAGAAAATAACTTCGAACACTATTTTTTGAGAAGAATTTCGTCAAATATTTGTATTTTTTGATGAAAATAATTGAAAACAGAGTCGATTCTGCAAGCTTGTTGTCAAAACTGTCATTTGTTCGACGCCATGGAAATAGCGCATGCGTACCAGGGTGGTTTTGTCTTGCGCATGACGCTGTCTAGTTGGCTTTTATTGAGAAGATTAAAAACTTTTTGGTGGTTTAAGAATGTTTTTAAGACCTCTTTTGTTGTATTTTTTATATTCATGTTTTTAATTGAGATTAGTCCTTGTGTTTGATTTAATTGGAGCAATGGTGTAGCGGGTCTACTGTGGAAATATCGGAAAGTAGTAAACTCAACTTGTATTAGTATTTTAATGGTTGCAAACGCGACTGCCGAGCATGAGGTCCTAGGTTCGGTTCCCAGGTTGGGCAAAGTGTTATTTTTTTTTTCTATCACGAATTTCTCAGTAGTAGCCACGGAGTCTGGATTTGTGCCCGGTTGATAGCAAAAGGCTCGCCCCCTATTACATGGAACTTAAACAGTACTTAACCCGTGAAATGTGGGTATAATATTAGGTGAAGTACATCACTGCCTAAACCTAAAGGAATAACATGCGTGATGTGAAGTTGTAGCTCTAACATATGATTTTTTTTTAGATAACAAGGAAAGGATTAATGCTGGCTGAAGGGTCAATGAACTAAGAGATGATGATATTGAGGCTTGGACCAAAAATTTACAGTCAAGGGCCTTTTAGGTAGACCTGAATAGACTATTTGAATACAATGCAGATATATTGCGAAGGGTAGAGCTAGTCGTGCCCGACGGGTATGTGGGTCGTCGTCGTCAGCCGCGGTTGCTGGTGGAACCGCGCGCGCGAACAAACTTATTACGCGAGGCGCCGCTCACGAGCGCGCTCCGCACTCTCAACCTCATTGCTGAAGAGTTGGACATATTCTGTTGCACTTTGGGTGAATTCACAAGAACAGCTACCTATATAATTTGCTACTTATTTTAAAAACAGTGGATCTATTTAAATTATTTACTATTTAAATTTTAAGTGTGCTACAATATCGCATTAGGTCTAGCCTGTAAGGATATTTGTATGTTTAGAGTAAATAAATAAATAAATATTTTTTTAATTAGTGATGTGTATTATTGCTTCCCAGTTTCAATCAATGTATCTTAATGTTTTTTTTTTTATTTAAAGTTTGGATATGAGTAGCTTATAGTAGCTTAACTAACAATTAAGTTGATATAACCTATCATGCAAAAGGCAATTAAGAAAAGATTTTCTAATTACAAAAATTAAATAAAACTGTAAGCTGTTCCATCCACGAAGAGGCGTATTATGTGGGTGACTTATGACAAAACTTCGCTGAAGAGTTTTAACAAAATGTTCATGTTCAAGCTTAACTGTCTAAAGTTTAATTAAATTCGCTAAAAAATCTCCCCTTTAATGCCGATAGACTATCAAGATTACATTCTCTGAGATTAATACTAATTAAACTAGGACTTTTATATTTAAGACCGTGAAAATGAGGTTGACTAAAGTAATTTGGTAGAATATTTTTATTAATTTATATTTACAATATTCTTCTTCTGTCGATGGCAATTATAATTGAATCAACCCAAAAGGCGATCAGTTTGGCAATTTCAGTAGCGTCCTTCAGCTCCCGTACCGTGCAAACAGAAGGATAGGCAGGACACGTTACCAATATTGTCTCATGCTTTGTGGAAGAACCATGGGCGTCGGCAGAATTATTTCCAGGGGGGTGCATCTTCAGTTCCATGAAAATAGCTCGAATTTTTTTGCACTCCGGATATGTTAGATTTTCGTTTGTCAATTAGCGAGAAGTAGAAAAAGTGGAGAGAGGCCTTCGCCCAGGAGTGGGACAGAGCAGGCTAAGAAAAAAAACAAAAATCGTACAAAGACTATTTTTGTCGATTCAAACAGAAAAGCCTATCAAGTTATGTTTAAGTCCAAAATGAATTGAATTATGATTAAAGTAAGTCAAGAAATGAAAAGGGGACAGTATGCGAAAGGGACATTTTGCGAAGTGGACATTCTGCGAAAGAGACATTTTGCGAAGTGGACATTCTGCGAAAGAGACATTTTGCGAAAGAGACATTCTGAGAAAAGGACATTTTTCGATCAGTGGACATTTTGAGAAGTGGACATTCTGCGTCGGAGTCTACACCACCACCAGTTAAACATAACTGGCAAAATGTGGGTGTACTACAAGGTAGCTCCGCTTTACCCTACGAGCGTTATGTTAAAAAAGAAACAAAAATAGTGAACTAAGTATCTGTGACTGACACCCTAGTTCATTATTTGTTTCTTGTCGGTGTATATGGACTGACAGTCAGTCCATATTTACATTCTCAATATCACATCAAATGATTGAATGAACAAACCCTAAAAATATTAATAGAATTTCCGTGACAACCTACAACTCCCAATTGAATACAAATCGCATATATTGGGATCCTAAAAATATCATAAACGTGAAACGAAGGCGTATCGTGGGCCAAACGGCTTCTGCCATAAATGGTGACACTCGCTACACTACAATACGACTAAGGATGTGAGCCAACATAAAAAGACCTTTCGTCTAACGTGTAAATACTCTTCAATTGTCTGTGGAAAGTAGCGAGAAGAGGGGTGCGGAAGGTCAGGTTAAATGGTTGGCTTACAGGCAAGTTCCTTTTTTCATATGTTTTTTTTTTTCAAGAATAGTGTGCACTAAACATACGCTATCAGGTTGCCTAGCGTGACTCTCTCTCTATTTTTTTTTAAGCCACATGCTTACATGCAAATTTTTTGTAATATAAAGCTGAAGGGAATGCATTAAATTAGTTTGCTTCGTAATGCTAAATGGGCCTATTTAACTTATAGAGCGAATTCATGGAATTTCAATTCGCTTTGGTACTTAATTGCGTAAAGTATTTTTATGGTCCATTATTTTAATGGATGTGAATTCTTTTGTTTGATTATCATGAAATGCTTTGCTTTGTATAACCAATTTTTTCGTAATGTGGGGTGCCCCCCAGCTAGATGGACTGACAACCTTAAAAAGGAAGACGGGTCAAAGATGATCCCTCTCTCTTCAATCTCTTTTCTTCAAATGTCATCGTCAACAGCCTTTTCCCAACCATTTTGGGGTCGGCTTCCAGTCTTATAGGATTCAACTGCACACCAGTCTTTACATGGAGCCACTGCCTATCTGAACTTCACAACTCAATTAGTACTAAGTAGGTAAAACGTTTCCCCTTGGTAAGACTGGTAACTGGCTGTCAAACTTACGGGCCACTGACAACCTGTAACGTCTGTCAAAGATCTACAAATGACAGCCGGGACCAACCGCTTAACGTGTTTTCGGAGGCACGGAGGAAACTCGGTATGTAATGGGTGGTCACCCATCCACGGATCAACCTGAAAATTGACCCGAGCACCTGTTCCAAATACGTTGTAAAGACAATGTGGTATTACCGAGTTCACTGACGGTCGACCACTTTTCACCTTTATCCCTGGACATTTTCATTTTTTTATGCTCCGTGCAATAAGGTTGAAAATTGGTCGACCGTCAGTGAGCGCGGTCGTACATGTCACTAATTTCCTGAAACATCCCCAGGAATGGACTAGCTAATCGCTTTTATAGCTAAAACTAAACAACTCGCGTGTAACATAACAATAAAAAAATAAAAAAAACAACCAATTAAATGACACAATTCAATATCAGTATCACCGTGTCTATTATCAACACATATGAAACTAGTGGCTTATCAAAGTAGCTAGTGCGCGACTTATTAGTGAATTGCGTGACTCAAAACATCTAATGAATATCGATAGAACAAAAGAGCTAACGGTTGTCTCCTGTTATTGCAAGTAAACTAGGAAGTGACAAGGATATTTTACAGGTTGAATGAATTCAGGAAAATAAATACTACCTTCATTTCACCAATCAACTGGGGGACTAAAATGGCCGCTTCAGCAGAATCATAATTAATAGGATAATAATATAAATCACGTTAAAATTCTTAAAAATAGACACAGAAAAAGTTATAAAGAATTGTCACTTTGTGACCATTTTACGAATTGTAACGTAATTCATATTATTATGATGTTGCTAAAGAAAGAAAGAAAACATATGCACACAACATAAAATAAAATAGAAAACTTAATCTACAAGATAAAAACTAAAGAGATAATGTCGTGTGTCTCACGGCTGCGCCAAATAGGCCCAGTTCAGCAAACTGCCCGACGCTGCCTGGTTTTCAACTGGACCTGAGATGGTGATGTGACGGACATAAAATAGTTTTGTACTTTGTGTTACTAATAAGGTATGTGTCAATAGCTACTTTAATATAATAAATATGTGTGTAATGGTAACAAATAAAATTACATAATTATTAATAAAAAGTCGAGAAAAGTGCAAGACAAAACAAAAAACCCAAGGTACCTTTTCCGCTTTTTGTAAAGCGGCTATTTTAGGCCCCCTAAAAAAATGAATTACAAAAGTTGTTTTGAAACTTCTCTGAGCCAGACATTTTTCCTTATTCAGTACCACTATCAACTTTACTATCAATAAAGAGCACCCTTAGAGGTCACCAGCCAATCACGACTTCCCATCTCGTTCCCTTCAATCAATGCCAACATTCATTGACTATAAGCAGCTGTCAGATCCTTTTCCCTTTCTGTTCATCCTTCTCAATGACCTTGGTTTTATTTTATTCGCTTAAAGGTTAACGCACAGTTAACCGCCACACAGCCTAGAATCGGGATCAGCTGGTAAACAGCAGTCTAAACCGTTGAAAATTCGTTCGTCGATTAGAGTTGGAAGCTGGCTTTAAGGGCGAAGGCACACGGCGCGTTGCGGCGCCGCGCCGCGGGGATTTCACCGTATCAGCGGGCAGCGGGCTAAGCTAGCAGCGTTCTGATTCGGTGAAATACCCGCGGCGCGGCGCCGCAACGCGCCGTGTGCCTTCGCCCTATGTCTGTGTAATGTTTGCAATATAGCTGGGTATGGGCGGTCGGTCCGCCATGCTGAGCCGATACGGTTACGTGCTTACGTTGGGAGGAGTCAACCGATAAGCCAAGGCGATGCTGAACCCATGCAGTGCTTAATAAGACGCATCACTCACTGGTTAGACGAGTTTGCGTCACGATTTGCGGTTTCTATGTATAGTCGAGGCGCGGGCAGTAATGCTCCGTCGTCTCAACTCTTGATTGTGTGGACCACGGCCTAAGTGTACGTTGACCTTTATCACTTTTTTACTCTCACCCCCGCTCGGGTTAAAGTGTATAGCCGTTCATTTGTTTAATCAAGAGACACTTTATTTGATCAATAGTCCCGCTCTGTTGTCATTGCCAGCATTTTGGGTTTTCCCTTTAACTAATGGTATTTGACTGTTGGTATTTTGGTTTTGTAAGCACTCTGGTTATTTCTGTAATTGTTTGTTTAACTTTTATCGCTGTTGCAAGATTATCGTCCACGAAGATTTTCGAGCGTATTATTAGACTATAGATTCAAATCGCTTGTTTTGCTTTGTGTTGCTGTGTGAGATCCAAATATCAAGGTCGTCAAAAAACTGGAATTTGATGATAAAAGGTCAATTAACCTAATTCTTCTGAACATAAGTTATGGACTATTCTATCAAGTCTTAATAAAAGATTATTTGGATCGCCCTTTGAAGACCTCAATGCAAGCCTCGGCTCATGGCAAATAAACCGCGACCCAGTTTCATGTTTTTATGTGTAAAGTTAAATAAAGTTTGGTCCTCACAACATTTGAGCATTATTATTGCACTCTCGGCTCCATTTAGAACTAACTTATGTCCTTCCGCTCAAAATCAAACTATCTTAAGTCCACTAATATGCACTTACCCACCTATTACTACATTTTTTTTTTTAATAATTTTAATAAGATGATTGATTGCCACATGCAGTAAAAATCAAATCTTCAGAATAGCCACTCATTGGCTCGTGGCCACAACTTACGCGCTCAAACGACACGCGCCTTGTATGTATTGTGTGTACGGTTCTTCTATCACGAAAAACAGACCGCCGCGCACCGCACGCCGTCACGTCTCTTCTCGTCTCCGCTGTACGCTGCTGCCTGCTTGGCCGCTGAGTGCCTTAATAAATATGAGATATCTCCTCTGCACTCTTCTCAACCGTTTCCACTAAAGCTAGAAGTGAAAATAACGAAATTCTATAGTAATTCTATATAATACATACCATCTCCTTTCATTTCGTCTCCACTTTGGTGGAGTTCGGGCCTAAAGTGCGCGCGTTTCGCTTAACACAAGACCAAAGAGATTTAAAAGACTTATAGAGCGGTCATTGTTCGGGATCAAAATATTTTCATACAAATATTTTGATCCCGAACATTTTTGTTTTGACACACGAATGCTACCTGACAAGACAAAAAAGATTTGTTACTAAGTAGTAACAAGTATTGGATTACGATTTTCTTCGTGTTGTCCCGTCTATCGCTCGTAAATATTTGAATGTCTTTGCACAAGACGCATCGCCCGAGGTCGTGAACGAAGAATTACATAGCGGTGAGCATCTAACTAGTGATACTTACTTAGTTTAAGGTTGAGTCAGGTTAGGTCATGTTACTCCTCTATCCATTGGATTAGCAAAGTATGTAAAGTGACGTAACTACAATAGATTAACCTTTGAGATGCAGACGCGATGCGTCTTATCCATGCAATGGTTGGCGCCGGTAATTTGAAACGACGTAGGAATTTAATTCGAAAAGTCTTTGTGTGAAATGAATAGCGGTATTTATGTTGTATGTAATGATCAAATTAAAGTTTCAACAGGTATTAAAAGACATGTCCCAGGTAATTTGACCAATTTTAACCGGGGAAAAAAAAATATTAGGATCATTTTAGTAGGGTTACCTAGCCAACGTAAGTTGGTAATTAATTAATTACTTGTCAAGTATTTCAGAAATATTGGAATACTTTTTGTGTTGAATGTACATACGTTTCTTACTTATTTATTGAAATTAAGATCAAGACACCGTCAGCATTGTGCAGAATTAATAAAAACCTATTCCACTTTTTCTACGGAGATGATAATAAACAGATTAGACTTGATAAGAATCATTAGCATTGATAACTTATTCAAATTTAATTAAATCTTAGTCCCTCATTCAATTTAGCTCTATCTAGCTCTCAAAAGTCTAGTTATCTAGCGAAACGAACAAGGTCATAACTTTCAAGACGAATTTCATCAAAAAACACCTTTTCAGTCACAAAAGGTACCTGCAATATCTTCACACGATTAATAACAAATTCGCATGAACATTGCAATCTGCTTCAAAAATCTGTAATTACAATCTCCTTAGTAACTTTTGTATATCTATACAAATAAATAAAATTGAAGTGTCTGTTTGTAATACCAAAATAACAGCTTTTTTCTGAATGCATTTTTAAAATTTTTGTCTATCTGTCCGTTTGTTCCGCCTTATCTCCGAAACGGCTGAACCGATTTTGACGGGACTTTTACTGGCAGGTAGCTGATGTTATGCCTGCCAGGGCTGCGGGACTGTTCGAAAGACATACCGCGGCCCTGGAACATAAAGGGCAAAAGGGCAAAAGAAGGAACATGGATGGTTTTTAGTCAGTAAAAGTTTGACACTCCCTTCCGCTCCGCCCAGAGCGGGAGGAGTCATTTGATGATTTCCCATCACAAAAAAAAGAAAAAAAAAATGCTGATGTTATAAGGTCTAACTAAAATTTATTTTATATAAGAAAAATAATTTAAAGGGTTATAATTTATTTAATACCCTTATTTAAAATTAAAATTGGTACCCTTTAAAATTGTTAACAAAATCCGATTCAAAAGGGGAAGTAATGTATTTATAATAATTTCACGCCAACAAAGGTCGCGGGCAACAACTAGTTATTAATATTCACTTTTGATAATAATATTTCTATCGACATTTTGGTATTGCAATTGATTTTGCTAATTTTGTTGTAGTAAGATTGAAGTTTTTGTCGAAATACCTTCACTTGCTGCAATCTTCTTTCACATGATGTCTGGAGTAAAGTAATTATTTGTTCAATAAATTGGTTCTGATGCATTGCATTCCACTTGGCGAGATGGGCAGACGACATAGTGGCCACTATGTAATCTGCCCATCTCGCCAAGTCGGGAAAAAACCTGAATGAGGCTGGCACAGTTCTCGCGGCTCATCCGCCAAGACGTCAGTAGGCTCACGGCGCGGGCGGTGTTTTTAGTGGATGCAAGTCCCACATAACGAAGCCGTCTCCCCGGACGGTGCGGTATGCGTCGGCATTTTTCACCGTTTCAAAAAAATAAAAAGAGCGTGGGTATTGACACAGGAAAAGCGATGCCTACACCGGTCAGTGGGTGGATTGAGATTGTCGATAATGATGACATTTAAAATGATTAAGCTTCTATGCATGTTCTAAAGACCACTACATCATAATTCTAGCTTTGTAATTTTGTGTGCAATAAAGTATAAGAATAAGCTATTCTCCTGCCCTGAACCTATTTGGAGTCTGCGCAGCATGCCTGCTTCTTCCATACTTCTCTATTACTCATTATTTAAGGTTAATGCTCCAACCAACCCGCGAAATTCAAATTTTCTTACGTTTTTTGCAATTTGCATTTTTCTGTTTTTTTTTTTGTTCCTACGCCTTTATGAACTTGGAGGGTTGTATTGGTGATTTTGATGATTATAATTCTGTAACTAGATATATCTTACAGCCGCGAATAATATTTTAATCAACATACAACCTAGCACTGGCCTGCAAATAGCAAAAAACGTAAGAAAATTTGAATTTCGCAGGTCGGTAGGAGCATTCACCTTAAATAAAATCCTACCTATCAAAATAACGTTGTGTTGGCATTTTCATTATAACTTTTACAGTATATACTCGTAGCAAGAAATCGCATCCCTTTAGTTAAACGATCTTGATGGCAATAATTCCTACTGAAATTGGGTCTATTATTAAAATTTAGCTTTACAAAGCCTGGAAGTATAAAATTACTTCTACTAAAGTACCAAAATTAATTTACTAACTCACGTTAAACATGCCGTAATTTAAGGCCTTCTGTAGTAGTGACTTCAACTCTTACCTTTTCGAAAACGTCTACTCTTGAAACATGAAGAAATATTAATCAATCATTACGAATACCTATCAACAGCCGGCAAATATTGTAAGATTACTAAGAGGAGCGTGTAATTATGATTGCTTAACAACTTCCCACTAAACCATTGTTAGAATTTTGTAAAGATGTTTAGATTTAACTGCAATGTTGTTATTTACTTATGCAGGCATGATTGCTGTCAAAATTAATCTGTTATCTGATGCGTCAGCGGTACCAGCCGCTTGCTTAGAAGCCATCCTTTAACCACGTGAGGTTTTTTAGGCCACTTTTATACCCCTCCCTCCCCTAAGGTGCTACGTTGTGATGTTATAGACTACCCCTCATTCCCCCTTTCCCGCATCACCTGCATTTTTAATATTGAAAAGAACAAAGTTTAAGTGGTCTTAAAAAAAAGATCGGTTTGCTAGCCAATCTCGGGATTTCACGTCGCATAATTCGATTTCAATTTTTCCTGACCCTCTTTTCTGAACTCAAAAAAGACTTCGTATGACACACGGTGACCCATCAAGCTATATTATCCAGTATAACCTAACTTCGCTTTGTATGAGCTGCCCGTACAATAAGAGATCAGCTTAATTTGGTTTTTATAGATTGATTGGTCAGCGGCGTGTGTACGTCTGTAGAAATACGTAATGCCCTGAAAGCGATTTTCGATTATTATGCCCTTCCCGAGGGACAAAATTCACGCTAGTCGTGCAATAGATGGGAATCGAACTCAATACTGTAGCAAGGACCTATACTAGTTCTTGGCCCATCAAATTGTAAGGCAGTATCCCCGAGAAAAGTATACATTTATTAAAAAAAAAATAAACAAAGGATACGCCTACACCATCGAGATGGTTCCTTGTTCAGTCCTTTTAGAGACCAAGAGTTCAGATTTTACACAAAACATCGTCTTTGAACGAGTTTCTCAATAAACATGTTAAAGCTAAAGGTCGTATCATGCGAATCAATGAAAAGTATCTACCTACACACACCTACAAAATCAAAGGTCAAGTGTATAATAATATACCAAGTTACTCAGTATTTATTGAATCTAATAACATTTTATACGTTAATCTATATTTAAACGAAAAATCCTCTTCATTAACATAGCCATTGCTACTTCTGGATGTAAGCCTATAATTGTACCAGTCTCCATTTACTTGCAGCATATCATCAACATCACCATTTCACCCGAAAAGGTCACCACTGCAGAATATGAGCTTCTCCCAAGAGTCCCAAGCGTCGCGACATCAACCTCGAATCCAGTGGATTTTCGTCACCAGTTGTGGTCCAACTTATGACCTTCCAACGTTGTGTCTTCCAGCACGCTGTCCTCACTCCAGAACTTTTCGACCCCAATAGTCAATCATGTTTACAAGGAACTTAACCGATTTCACCAAACTAAAATCAAAAATTAAAAGAGGATTCGGAAAATCTTTTCAAAATCAGTTAAAATTTAAATGGTATAATATTTTGCCGAAAACATCTGTGTAGCTATACCCTGCCTATGTGGTAGTTAGGCCTCTGCACTTTATATCATTTTCATGGTAATAAACACTCAAGATAATTGTCAAGACAAGTTCGTATTTTAGTACTAAATGCAGCTATCTCCCTCGATTCATCGGTGCCAACAAATAATTTAATATACGTAAATGTATTCTAGTTTGTAGATATTTCACGTGTAACATTGCTTCGTATCACTGCATGCATTACATTAGGAGGCCCTACTATGGTTTTCATGGGAAGATTTCGGCATTGAATTCGAGAATTTGACACTTCGGAAAAGATTTTTTTTGCAAACAAACTTTGAGTTTTGCTAACATTATCTATCTCTAAAAGAAGCTATAAAGGGTTTTAACTACCCATGAAGAGAAAGCAGATTTTTTTTTAATTTTACCCTCCGTTAACTCGTGTGAGTTATTTAAAAAACTTAAATTCAAGTGCTCAGGAGTACGCATCCACTCTACCCGCTCAGACTCGACCCGAAGAATAATATTAGATATTTTACTACCATAATCAGTGTCATTTGTACAGTCAGGCAAAATGATATTTTAATTCTAAATAACTTATTATACATGGAATATTTGATATTTTGTTGTGTTAATTCATCCTGGTAGTCAGTAATTTCGTTTCAAAAATGTAGGTTTTACAAAGATAGTCTATTAAGATATCTATTGTTCGAACTAGTTCTCTCTTTCTACCGCGGTAAAAATGCAAGTATGTAGGGTGCCGATATGATAAGAAAGTAAAGTGTATATGGTTAGTTTGTCATTTACAATGTCAGGTGAAGGGCCTTCTCAGGGCAGAGTGCGTAAAAATTATAAATCTATGCATCAACGTTTTTAATATAGTAGTATATTAAAAAAGGCT
The DNA here is from genome assembly GCA_950022335.1 of Eurois occulta. Lineage (NCBI taxonomy): Eukaryota > Metazoa > Arthropoda > Insecta > Lepidoptera > Noctuidae > Eurois > Eurois occulta. The sequence continues at coordinate 6,705,763 of OX465492.1, read as the reverse complement.
AAATACTTGTTGAATTATGTTACTGATTTATTTATTCAAACTTTATAAAAAAAATCATTCTCTTCGGTGGAAGCGTTAAATCAACACTTTTCTGTCTATACTATACTATACATCGATGTTTTTACGCCTATCAAAACAGGAATATCCGAGATTATTTTTCGGGTCGAGTCTAAGCGGGTCGAGTGGGCACGGACCCGTGCTCAGGATCACGAAAAGTGAAAACTAGGCAAGGTTAGAACAAAAAAACCATGGAACCTTAAATGGACAAAAACAACACGTAACCGTTTAAATTTAGTCCTCTTTATCAATATTGCAGGGATTCGTGTTGATAATAAGGCAATTAACACACTGGATTTATTTAAAATAGAATATTGAATTATTATCATAATTTCGATCAATAATTTAGATACAAAAGGTACAAGGTTACAAAATATGAATTTTTATTAAAGATTTAATTTAATTAGGTAGCTTGTTGACGTGAGAGACACTAATCGAATTATTCTCGTTATTAAACTTGACTTATAAATGTTGCAATAACATCCTAGACACTATTAAAAATAACAACAAAATTCGTTTTGCTATTTCATAATTAAATATACAAAATTATACTATTATCCCTTGTTTTCTATCTCGCACAAATATTGTAGTGTCAAGAATAACATTGTTTCATCATTATCATCAACCTTCTGCTTTTATTCCAATTTATCTGAAATCGATGCATCATGTCTTCCCATTCCATATCAACCGGCATCTCAGACTTACTAGTATTGTTTCATCATCTTAGTCATCCTATATCAAAATTCCTCCACTTTAACCATATCTGTCTCGAAAAGCCATCTCAGTAGTGTTTGGCGGAAGGTGAGGGCGCCGTGGCGCCTCTCTAGCCACTCCTCAAAGAGGGGACTTATCGCCACTATTGTGGCGTGCCCTGCACGGAGTTGCGACAGTCGCTCTCTCCATGTCGACAATTTACCGCGGCAGCGGAGTTTCCCCCCGGTGAAGTGCCTCCGCGCGCCACTCAAGCAGGCGCGCGAGGACTATCGCCTCCAGATCCCATGGCGGCAATCCGGCAAAGAGGCTCGCCGCCTACCACTTTTTGGGGAGCGTTAAGGTAGTGGGCGGCTCGCCGCCTCAGGGAACGCGCCCACACCGGGGCCCCGTAAAGGGCCATGGACCGCACAACCCCCGTGTAGAGCCTCCGGCAGGAGGCGTTTGGACATAAAACACACGCCTATTAATAAAACTTCATTACCAAACAAACATGAATGTTAAAAAAGTAGTTGAACAAACTAAAAAACTCGTCTACAAAATCAAACATGGACTTATGAAACGTCGACAAAAAGGTGCACGGTTCGGGTTAGTCGTTTCCTATGGAGAAAAACCGGCAAGAAACTCCGTGGTTAATATTTTAAAATGATTAGATTCTACAATATTATCATGTTACAGCATTAGTACTCAAGTATGGGGGACCAGCATAGGCCCGACAGTAAGTCGTTGCTTACTACACAAAAAAAACGGAAAACAAGATAAGAGGTTAACAAAAGTTACACATTCAAACAATCGTTAAAAAGAATCTATACAAAGGCAAGAAAATATTGTAAAAGACTAAATTAAACGTGTGACAAAAATGATTAGATTATGAGTAATAGAAGGGAGTATAGAGAAGGAGTTTAAATGATTTGAGAACCATTGTAAAAAAAAAACATTGTAAATTAAAAGGAAAAGAAAAAAAATAAAATATGAGATTGAGAATAGTTAGAGACATCCACATATTTATGCCGTTTATGAGTTACCAAAATGAACTTAATCCAAACCTCTTTATCTTCAACGTAGTCCTTGATTTTGTAATATGCTTTTTCAAAAACTGAAAGCAAAACACAACAACATTTTAAATTAAACGAAAGTGGGAAGCAGGCATTAGAATATAAAATTATGAAAATGGAATTGGCCCCGCCTGCTTCCAACCTTTGCTTATAATTTACACTTACGCCACCAAGACGAATCCAACGACGTATAATTTATTCAAATCCGTTCATCCGTTCAGGAGTTACGGGGGAACAAATAATCGGACACGCATACATACAGGTCAAACACATAACCCTCCTTTTAGGCTCCGCCACAGTTGGGTAATTATTGTCCCTATACAAAGGTGAATTTATCTCAAAGTTGAATTTTCTCCCAACAAACCACTCATCTCATTAAAAACTCACTCACACTTGCACCTCCTCCAGTAGTAGGACCCACGTCAGAGATCTGTATCGCGAGCTGCGCTCCCAGGTGTATCCAGTAATAAGGATGCAGATACACGACACGACAACTGTGATATTGCTTGATCGTGATGTATGCTGCGACATTTGGCACAGGACGAGTGTGTATCCGAACACTGTTGCAGTTGCAGTGCGGAAGAAGTTGGAAATTTTATGGATACGGATGGGATAGGGTAAAAACCTTATTGGATTGGTTATACAAATAAGCAACGGTTAAGTATAAATTACAAGTTAGGTGGAGCAACGCAGGTCGGCTGGTAGCAACTGGATGAGGGTTGCCGAGACTCAAATTAAGTGGCGCCCTATCCACACTAGCCCTAAACTCGGTGGTTTGGTCGAACTCGTCCTGCCATAGCCTTTTTTTTGGGATGGGAAATCATCAAATGACTCCTCCCGCTCTGGGAGTGGAAGGGAGTGTCAGACTTTTACTGACTAAAACCCATCCATGTTCCTTCTTTTGCCCTTTGTGTTCCAGGGCCGCGGTATCTCTTCCTGGCCCTGACATCGCCTATGGGAAATCATCAAATGACTCCTCCCGCTCTGGACCGAGTGGAAGGGAGTGTCAGACTTTTACTGACTAAAACCCATCCATGTTCCTTCTTTTGCCCTTTGTGTTCCAGGGCCGCGGTATCTCTTCCTGGCCCTGGCATCGCCTACAAGTGCATTTTTTAATGTGTGTTATGCTAAAAATACTCATGAAAAAAAGATCATCAGAGTCATTGACCCAAGCAACGACTTTTTCAAAAAAATCAAATACCAAACCTTTCTGTTCATATCACACCAGATTCCGTCCCAATATTATAAAATACGATCCTTAATCCTTTTAACGTTTACATTTCCTTCAGAAAAAGAGGAAACATATTGATGGGGTGGAAATAAATTTTCGTTTACATACGTCCCGTCTGCGGCGCTAAAGGAAATTAATATCCTGTAATAAAACTTGTTTTTCTTCGATGTTACTTTCAATTGTTTTGTTGATGCTTTTTGAGCAAGGTTATGGTTTGATACTGGGATATTGAAACCAGATTAATGATAGTTTATGGTATTGGTTGGTAATTGCATGCAGGGTCTTAAAATTATTTGACAAAACTCCACAGACATTGGTCGAGTGAGCAGGACGTCCTGGGTTCGATTCCCGGGTCAATAAAATTTCTTAATAGCAGCCACGGAGGCTGGATTTGCGCCCGGTAGATGGTAATAGCCTCGCTATTACATGGGACTTTAACATAACTGATGAAATGTGGGATTGCGGACAGCTCTGTCTAACCCTTCTGGTTTTTTTTATATTAAATGGGTCTACTGTTGACCTCAATCTAGTCCTGAGGACAGAAATGAGGTCGACGATGGAACGAGCTAATCCAAAAGAAGCCTATTAACTCGTGACTTAAATAGATTGGTGTCATAGGATTCTGCAATCATCATGTTACATTAAAATGAGTTTACAAATTTAAAATCAACATCATGTCCTCTAAAGATACATAAACATACACACACACATTCACACACACACACACACACACGCACACACACACAGTTCTAATCCAATTTTCCTCTCGCAGAAGCTAAGCTTTGAGTTGACCAAAATTATGTCTGGACCTTATAAGACACGGCTATTTCTTCTCAGAGTAGTTAGGTACGAAACAGCCGGCCTCATCTAATAAAAAAAACCATAGTAAAGGTGTTTGTGAAAACCTATTTTCAAAATAAACATCACTATTACTTCACATTCATTCTCGTATCCTTCACTTTCGTTACTTCATCCGTACTCAACATCACTCGGAGATCACAAATTAACTATTAAACGGTTACTTCTCACAAAATTTGATCTACGATAAAAGTCACTAAAAAATAAAATAGCCTTTATTGCTGTTTCTTTCTTTACAATTAATAAATTAATAAATGCCTACTTACTAAAAACTAAATCAATTATAACTTGAATTTAAATGATCGGCAACTGGATGTTTTTGTAGAACAGCTCGTCTGTCTATAAAGGCCTCCTCTAAAGATTTCCACGTATTCCTGTCTCTTGCTAAACGGGTCCATACCGGACCAGTAATTTCCTTGAGATCATCTTCCCATCTTTTGATTTGTCTGCCTCTATGTCTTGGATACCATTCTGTTACTAACTTAGTCCATTTCTCTTTACTTTCTTTTAACATATACTCATACTTTCTTGTAGTTCTGTTGACGCCCATGTCTGGCACCCGTATAGTAAGCATGGCATAATGCATAATTCGAATACTTTCTTTTTCCCTTTCATTGGCAATAAAAATATAAAAAAATATAAGTCATTATTTCGGGACAAATTACTACCGTTTTCATGCATTGCAATCAAGCTGAATTTCCTTTACGAAGCAATTGAGTAAACCAAACGGTTTATAATTGAGTGAAGGCAATTGCGAGGGGAGATTCGAAAAATAAATGCCATTCTCCTCTCCCGACTTTCCCCTCCAATACTCCCACTTCCCTCCAGACTTGAACCTTACCATAACTATTGGCAGAACAGGTAGAGGAACCCTCAAAGAACCCTTACTGGTAAGATAGCAGTACTGGAAGTAAAGTTTAATGATGAATAGTCACAAATATCATCAATCACAGCGAGGTGACTGTGTGTAATGGGCAGTTACAATTACATTAAAACAACAAAACATAAAGCACAAATTCGTCTGCAGGTGCATCAATGTTGACAGATCGTTTATTAAAGCTGTCTAGGGGAATAGACAACAATGGGCTGTTACGAAACCATTACCAAGGTACGAATTATCAAGCCAGCAACAGACGTGAATGTATCATTAACAAAAACTCAGTCATCCGCAACACAAACTACATAATACCTACAGTCGTACAGGGGGTCTAAAATGGCCGCTGTAGCAGAATCATGATTTATGATAATAATATGAATATCATTAAACTAGAATCACTATCATTATCACTAGAAACGGGACATATACTATGTTTACTGAGTCGAGTTGCGAGTGACAGTGTTAGCGGTACTGAGTGCAAAAAACGAACAAGAAAGAGGGTAGACGGATTTGTCTCCTCATAAACACCCACCCGCAATAACTTCAGTTTATCCGTGACTTGCGCCGTTGTGACTTGAACAGCGCCGAAATATCGGGAATTCGAAACAAACAGTAAACATGGTAAATATCCTGCTTCTAGTGTTATTATAGATAATATTAGTGACCATGACAGTTTAAAAACTAATATGAAGGACGTTCAAATTCGACGCAGTTAATGTTATGTATTGACATTTTGTGACCATTTTACGAATTGTAACGTAATTCATATTATTATCCTATTTATGATTCTGCTAAAGCGGGATTTTAGACCCCTTGATCAGTGCATATTTCTCCAACCCTAGGTTCCCATTTCATACGTATTTGGTGCAAACGCTAAGTTCGATAAGTCGGACGCTTTCAAGTACCTTTCGAAATGCAGTTAATTGAATTACGCTCTCCGCTCGTCGGTTTTGCGACGGGTAAATGAGTTTTCATGTATTGTCAACAGTTTTATAGGTATGCATACGCTAGTGTTTATTGATTCTAGTTCGAACTAGTAAGCTGGTGTGAGTGGGATGTAGTGTAGCAGGGACAATTTCCGCTGTTTACAGCAAATAATAGCCTGCTTGCTAGTTGTGTCTTTGTCAGGAAACGGGCTAGTTACCGTACAGCATTTGCGCAGTGGTGGTGAAGTTTTAATTAAGGACGAGAAGGTGTGTATCCAAAATGGTACCTGGACTGTTAACAAACAAGTTATAATACCTGTCTATAAATGTACCTCTGCAGAGGAAAGGCCTCTTAAGGTAGCCATACACGCTAGGGTGGCAGGTTTGCCTGTAGATGTGTAGCGTGCATTTTTTTGACAGACACAACTATAGAAGAACACTATAGAGGATCCAAATATACTTATTTTGTAGCAAAACCTTTATTTAATTATCTTACGCCATCTATTATCCAAGAGAGATACTACAAAACGCCGCTTTTCGAACACTAGATGGCGCTGTTGCGTGATGTCATTTTTCTTAATCTCGATGTTAAGATTCTCTGCGATTTAATGACCTCCGTTAGAATATTCACGTTTTTTTTTTAAGAATAAACACCCAGTGCATCCGTGGACTACATCCTACTTGGAGTAGTCTCACGAGACTTCCCTGTTGAATAAAACTCTTGATGCTCTTCTTTTTGTGCTAGAGGCCCCAGTTTTCCCTTCCTTCATCTCTACTGGGACAAGGTTGCGTGGTTATCAATACAAATAAATAAAATTGAAGTGTCTGTTTGTAATATCAAATTATCAGTTTTTTACTGAATGCATATGAAAGATACGGTACTTTAACAAAAACACATTTTTTTTAAAATTTTGTCTGTCTGTCTGTCTCTATATATGTCTGTTTGTTCCGGCTAATCTCCGAAACGGCTGCACCAATTTTGACGAGACTTTTACTGGCAGATAGCTGATGTTATAAGATCTAACATAGGCAACTTATATTTTAGAAAAATAATTAACCGTTCCGTGCAAAAAAATTAAAACCCTTGATATTGGTAACAACATTCGATTGAAAAAGGGAAGTAAGTAACATTTATTTTTAATAATAATTTTACGCGAACGAAGGTCGCGAGCAACAGCTGGTCGTCCTATATAATTGTAATTTTTACGTATGGGGATAAAACCTCTTGTAAGATAATTGGAGCTTATCATTGCACTGGCAACGCTGACGACAGACACGTTCCCTAAATTTTTTCGTGACTTACGTTCACACATCTGGTCATGCATGTCATGTGGATGTAGGACGCCGCGCCGTGGGCCGTGGGGCGGTAGTGAAAAGCCTTCGCACCAAAACTATCTGATACACTGGATCACTATCAATAGGTACAATAATAATATTCCAAAGATCAGAATTTACCTAGTAAGTAACTCCAATAATTACTTAATTATAGCTTAGTCACGTTTTAGGTTCGACACCCACCATAAAACAGCAGATTTATGTCCAAAAGCTTTCCAGCGATAATTGGCGTTTTGTATCTATCTAGCCGTGGTGTAATGGACTATTACGTGGATATTAAAGAAATTGTTACTGGATAAATTTGCTTTTACCTGCGACTTTTTTAAAAACTTAACAAACCTCTGTTTTAAGCTTTCACAGTTTTTAACTAAACTTACACTGTTACTTACGGCCATTCCGCAATCATGGCGCTTGCAACCGCGTGAAATATCGGGAGCTCACTACAATTGAAAATTACGGAAGATATCCCGTAAATGACAGTGTAAGTTTTGATTGGCCTGTTGATCTAATGGTTAGTGACCCTGACTGCTGGGACGGAGGTCGTGCGTTCGATTCTCACACAGAACAAATCTTTGTGCGATGAGTACGATTATTTGTTCTGTATCTGGGTGTGTATTTATCTATAATATGTATGTATTTAGAAATATATATATTTAAGTATGTTTATCAGTAGTCTAGTTGTCATAGTACAGGCTCTGCCAAGTTTGGGATCAGATGGCGGTGTGTTGGTTGTCCCAAGATATTTATTTATTATTATTTATTAATAAACGCATAAATAAACAAACGATGACTACACTACAGTACAATTATTTGTAGCTAATGTAAGTTAGGTAGGTAGGTGGTATCCATCTTCAACCACCAACGGTTCAGTCGGACACCAGATGGGGCCACGTCCGCAAATCTTCGCAAGTGTCCGTACCGGTTTGACGGAACCTTAAATTATCTTTTTAAAGTATTTCAGGTCTCTTGTTAGAAAATAGTATCAATGATTATAGTCATAAAAATATAATTTAAGTATATTATGTATGTTTGTAATTTCAAAGAATGTAAAAAGCTGTTGTTTTGAAATTACTTTCTGTCTGTTTGTTCCGGCTAATCTGCAAAACGGCTGGACCGATTTTGACGGGACTTTTACTGGCAGATAGCTGATATTATATGGATTAGGGTTTCGTGAAAAATAAAAAACTTGTAATTGTTCTGATTCTGCTAGTATACAATGTCATTGGAACGGATATGAAAAATCCTTTCTTTAGCCAAATAAAATCAAGAATAACCCAAAAATATTCGTAACACAACACCACAGATCCAACTCAACACCCACCACAAAACATTAGGTACCTTTATCCATCGAACAGTGAAATTAATTACATCACTCATTGCTAATGAAGTCTGTTGGTTGCGAGACAATATTTGCTCACAAGCCCCTCCCTTCTCTCTCCCCCGCTATCGCCTGCACACGTCAGGATCATCCTTTGTTCTGGTTTCAGTGAAGCTATTATGAATCTGGAGTGTTTGTTCGCTTATTATGTTTGTGTATCGATATTTATTATGATTATGCGTGTGCTTGGCAGGTTCTCGTGCAAGCGTGCTGGATTGTTAGGCATGATGGATTGTAGTTGTGTCATTGTGTTTTGGTGAGAATAAGTCTAGGAGGAGGTAGGATCTTTTAATTCTAATTTCTTCTGCTTCATTAATCAAATATGTTATCCAGTAACATGATTGATGGTTGTCGCTGCGCCTTTTGACTGAGTAAGGCTCCTTTAGGCTAGTTCGTAACATTGCGGGACTTTTTTATCAATGGGAATTATTGCGTCGCCTGGAAGTATTGCAGATAGCTTTTTCAATCGCGATGATGTCAGCGATTATCCTACGGGAACGTACTGCCCTGTAGTGCGTAGAATACAGGGTGAAAGGGAAATCGGCGCACAAACGATTACCACGTATTCAGTGATCTGTTCGAAAGAGATACCGCGGCCCTGGAACACAAAGGGCAAAAGAAGGAACATGGTTGGGTTTTAGTCAGTAAAAGTCTGACACTCCCTTCCACTCCGCCCAGAGCGGGAGGAGTCATTTGATGATTTCCCATCCAAAAAAAAAAAAGGCATCGTAACATTTGCGCGCATGGACACTTGCGTGACTTAATGGCCAGTGAGTAGTGACTCATAGAGTATACATAAAATCACGCCTGTTATTACTTGAAGGGTGGGCTGAGTTGGAATTTTTTCGTATTCAGTACATTATTTGAACCCCGCCACATAGAAAATCACCAGAAAAATTTACTTATTTATTTACTCTCTAAACATACAAATATCCTTACAGGCTAGACCAAATGCGATATTGTAGCGTACACTGAAAAATCTGTTTTTAACAAAGCAAATTATATAGGTAGCTGTTCTTGTGAATTCACCCAAAGTGCAACAGAATATGTCCAACTCCTCAGCAATGAGGTTGAGAGTGCGGAGCGCAATATTAAAAAAAGCAACTGCTGTTTCCTACAAAAGTGCAATACCTCCACGGTCAAAATGTATCAAAAGGCTTTTTTTTTAATTACCGATGGATTTTAATATGTAGGGTTCGGAATGATCTACTGAATACATGGTAACCGTTTGTACGTCGATGTCTCTTCCATCTTGATTACTTTTTATCCCAATAAAAAGCATCCTAACCCTGGTCTCTCCTCTACAAATTTCATCGAAGTACATTTAGGCGTTTCCGAGTTTCCTCCGTGCCTCGGAAAGCACGTTAAGCTGTTGGTCCCGGCTGCCATTTGTAGATCTTTGACAGTCGTTACAGGTAGTCAGAGGCCCGAGAGTCTGACAACCAGTTAAACCAAGGGGTATCGTATTACCTAGCACTAACTGGGTTGTGGAGGTCAGATCGGCAGTTGCTCCATGAAAATACTGGTATTCAGCTGCATCCGGTTACACTGGAAGCAGACTCCAACATAGTTAGGAAAAGGCTAGGCAGATGATGATGATGATGACATTTAAAAGATTAAAAAAAAGATAGACTATAGCATTTACAATATTTTATGTAGGGATGACAATTAACACTGGACATAATCTGTCCACCAAAGAAACGTAAGCTAATATAGTGATGGCTACCCCGCTTTCTGATTCCATCATTTAAAAAAAAAAGTGAAAAATCTGCCTTATAGCAAAAAACGTGACACACTCACGTGGTCTTCATTATTACGCATATCAATAAAATTAGCATCTAGATGCAACACAGTGTGAATTGATTTCTTTTGCTCTCTTGACTTTGATTGTGTCATAATTATCGCGTCAAGTTATGTAATTTTGCACTGCGTTGCATTGGCATGCGTTGCGTGTAGCTTATCTAGGACAATGACTAGCACTATTATTTTTCTTTAAAGAAATTTATTCGTAACAGTTAGTAGTGCTTTAGGGCAACTTGTTTTAAACTATCTAACCAATATTGTAAGTCGTTCAATGGAATTATGTTGGCATAACTAACACCATCAACATAGTTCACAACATATTTTAGAGCCGTTTGGGGTTGAAACTCTAGGACCGTGGGGTCTGAGTGCTCACAGCCTTTTCAAGGAAATTTTAAAACGCTTAGTTGACCCTTCCCGTGACCCAAGGGCTGGCTTTTACCTTGGCCAGAGGCTTGGCGTTGCCATACAGCGTGGCAACGCCGCGCGCCGCCCGTCTCTTGGGGACATTACCAGTCGACAGGTGAGGTAGCTATATCTCTCTATTTGCATCTTAACCGTAAAACACAATCATATAGCCTATGATTACCGCGTTGGTCTAGTGTCAGTTCGGGCAAAATGTTATTGGATTTTGTCATCAGGAATTTCTCTGTAGCAGCCACAGAGTCTAGATTTTTGATGGCAATAGGCTCACCCTCTATTATATGGGACTTAAACATAACCGTTGAAATGTGGGTGTACTAATAGATACACCTCTACCTAACCTTTCGGGGATTATAGGCGTGATGTTATGTGTCATACATAATATAGCCTATTACTGTTACCACTGCTGGGGTGTAAGCCATCTCCCATCTTTCTATGGAGTGAGCTGTAACCGACCTCTGAGCGAATGTGGCGGGTTACAATCCCCGTTACAGGCTTAGAGCGGGTCAATAGACGTCACACTTCGATTTTATATTTCTAAGTCGTGTCGATTTCCTCACGATCTTAATCGATTGACCCCAATCAGGGAAGAATAGCGTAAAAAGGAGGAGTCCAGCGTTGGGAAGCAAAAGCTAAAAATGATGATGATGGCACAATTTAGATAGACCATAGTTATCTACATTTCTATCGAACACTTTTAAGTTCCTATGCGTGATGCCCATGTACAGTGTTACCTTATAACCTTAGGTCTTTGATCGCACGTCAGAACCAACAAGTGAATTCTCACGGATGACCTCATGACATTTGATGAGAACAGCTAACACGTAGAGAATGTCCTACCTATATGTTCAAACAGTTAGTATGAAATTGCTAATAAATATTACAATACTGGTAATATTTGTTACATAAGAGTAGATGGTACTTAGTAATGTGATCATCCTAAGTGTTGGGCTGTGTTGTGTAACATTGAGGAAAAAAACAATAAATAAATAAATATACCAACAGTAAATAATTACATGGAAAATCATGAAAGGCCATGACCCCTATAACAGGGGGCATAAAATATAACTGCCAATAAATGAGTGAACTATAATAGACCATAGAGAGATCGTGCGAATGTGTGGAACATCGACAAGGAATGGGTGATAACCCGCAGTACGTCTGGACTCCCGATGGAAGAAGGGAGATGGTGGAATGATCTCGTGGAGCTCTTGGGCACACTCACCGAAGTACAGCCTGTAAAAGACCGGCAGACATGCAACCTTGCGCCGACGGGCCAGGCTATGAAGCTTGGTACCCACCAGCTTATCGTCACCAATGAGTCTCTTGGCTCTACGCTCAATAGAGTCGAGTGTGGCTAATTGGTATTTGGCTGAGCCATCCCAAAGGTGACAGCAGTACTCCATGCTGGACCGAACTTGAGCTTTATATAGGACTAAAAGCTGTCCTGGCTTGAAGTAACGCTTAACCTTATTTAGGAAACCCAGCTTTTTTGCCGCTGTTTGAGCTTTCGACTCAATGTAGGCACCGAAGTTGAGATTCGCACTCAACTTCGTACCAGTAAGTCACGTCGAAATTAAACATAACTCTCACTCCGCTGACTCCTAACATACACCTAGTTCAGGAGTATTACTATAACTTGTTTTACTTTTAAAAGATGAGCGAAAACAAACCGCTACTGACAGTACACTAAAATTACATGAGCAATAAAAAAAAAACAGAATTGATTCTGAACATTTTTTTTCTGTGTGTGTCTGTGTTCGGTAACCCTTATGACCCCTCCCGCTCTGAGCGGAGCGGAAGGGACTGTCAGACTTTTACTGACTATTACCCATCCATGTTCCTTCTTTTCCCTTTGTGTTCCAGGGCCGCGGTATCTCTTTCGAACAGTCCCGCAGCCCTGGCATGCATCGGCCCTTAAGGGCCCCTCTGGTTTGCTGACATCTCTTTGAGGCGCGCGTGGAACACGAACGCGCCGTCGACACGGCCTGTCGTCATAAGACGGACTCACCGTCCTCAGGCCTGCGAACTTCGGTAACCCTTTTTTTTTTTTTTTGGACGGTGGGAAATCATCAAATGACCCCCCCCCCGCCCTGGGCGGAGCGGAAGGGAGTGTCAGACTCTTACTGACTAAAAACCACCCATGTTCCTTCATTGGCCCTTTATGTTCCAGGGCCGCGGTATCTCTTTCGAACAGTTCCGCAGCCCTGGCAGGCACCGGCCCTTGCGGGCCCCTCCCGTTGCTGACAACTCTTTGAGGCGCGCGTGGAACACGAACGCGCCGTCGACACGGCCTGCCCGTCGTCATACGACGGACGGACAACTTCGGTAACCCTGACCTCTAAATAATCGAGTAGACCGTACTTCCTCAATAGTCTCGAGAAAACCCGCACATATTTTCGAAGAAAAAAAACCGCAAGTTTACGATATATTAGATAATTCAATAAGTAATGTGTTTAATATTATTCTGAGAACGGTGAGAAGCTGCACAAATGCACTTGGAACGAATACAAAGTGATACGTAAAGAAATGCTTAAATAAAAGCGTACTGTTTGATTTTAAACACTCTGTTCAGTGCCTAGAGATGAAATTAAACCGTGCTATAATATTTGGGCATCCGTGTCATGAGAGTGTATAGTATGACCACTTTAAGTGTGCAGTTCAAGGTGGCGTTGTTTGTCAAGGAAATTTACGACGATACGTCAAATTTGTTACATTTATTTTAGTTCTGTGTTTTTCCACCTGCACAGATAAGTTGGTTAAAGCGTATTTGACTCGTTGACATTACTGACACTCATCATCATCTGCCTAGCCTTTTCCCAACTATGTTGGGGTCGGCTTCCAGTCTAACCGGATGCAGCTGAATACCAGTATTTTCCATGGAGCGACTGCCTGTCGGACCTCCACAACCCAGTTAGTGCTAGGTAATACGATACCCCTTGGTAAGACTGGTTGTCAGACTTTCGGGCCACTGACTACCTGTAACGACTGTCAAAGATCTACAAATGACAGCCGGGACCAACGGCTTAACGTGCTTTCCGAGGCACGGAGGAAACTCGGTATGTAATGGGTGGTCACCCATCCACGGACCAACCTAGGTAAGCACGGCTTAACCTAAAGATCGATTCGAGCGGCTGTTCTTATTTAGCCACGAGCTCCTACTACATTACTGACACTCATGCTGACACTTAAATGGAATGATTTGTTAAATAAACGACTTAAACTTGGATTTTCTCGCTATGTTGTGTCCATTGTGTTTTCAATACATTTCGTATTACCTTCACAAGGAGTACAAAGAAAAACTTTTTTACTCAGACCTTATCAATGTTTGAAACCATCAGTACCATTACTTACTAAATTAATGACGATTTTTATGACACATCTATTAAAAACCGATCCAATTGCTTAATATTTAAATATCGATACTTGTATTTTAGAACCTTTTTATGCATACTCTTGCTACATGAGTTACATATAATTGCCTTAGATCCACCACATCCATAGTTCGACATGCTTATTATTACACAATAAGTGTACGTAATTACACATGTACATATATTTTGCTGCCTGAAAGCCTATCCATGTTGATCGGTTAATAAATGTCATGACAAGCAATTCGATTGGCTTTTGATATTTTTGTCAGCTAATCAGATTATTGATTAGGCTTCTAGAAATCATTATTCCTTAAATAAAATAACCCATACTGACAATAAAAATGCTAAGTATTTTGTCTGTTTTTTACTTTTTCACGCTGAGGTGGCAAACAAATGTCAATAATTAATTGAACCCCCACTATAGTGCCATTTTAATGTAGAAAGTGACACTCGTGTCACCAAGACAAATCTAACGACGTATAATTCATCTAAATCGGTTCCTGTTTAGAAGTTACGAGGGAACAAAGAAATGGACATAATTATGTACACACAGGTCAAAAACATCACCCTCTTTTTGGGCATCGAACTATTTACGAATATTAAAGTATCCATCCATAACAGTACGAAAGTATCCATAAAAATACAATTTAGTAAACCAATTAATTCGACGTAAAGTCTGTCGCAGAAGATTAAAAGTAATAAAACAATAACGACATTTTATACAATTCGCTTTTACCTGATGACCGTATAGCGTGACTTAGTTCAGTTATCGCCGTATGTAACATGCATAACATTTAAGTAGCTAAGTGAAATAAATTGGACTCATATGAGGCATGTGACGCCTTATATTTTGAGGTCGAGGTCACAATTTGATGGTGTCTAAATGCGCTATTAACCTCAATTTAAATAATTCTTTTGTATTAAAAAGTTAATACAAATACAAAATATCTTTATTTTTAACCAAAAAGTTAATGGTTTTATATCACACCTGTAATACCGACGGGAAAGGCAGAGGTACATTACCTAATATCATCATCTTCCTGCTCTGGTCCCATGCTAAGGGTAGGAGAATGATGATAATGGATTTTGCCACTTAAATTTCAGTCTCACGTAATTGGGGGTGAGCCTATTGCCAACAACCGGGCACAAATCCAGGTTCCGTGCTCGCTATCGAAAACGCAGTCATACTTTGCCCGAACTGAGTAGGTATCCAACATTCCAACCCAGGACATCATGCTCAGCAGTCCCTTGCGACCACTAGACCAAATAGGCAGTTAGGACATCTCATTCTATAATTAAATTAAATTCATTTATTTCAGGTCTTTAACCCATATAAAATTAAATAAGAATTTATGATTGCCATGCTTGCACTATGAATGTTACATACTATTACAGATTAATAAAACATACAAAATTATGACAGAAATTAACATTGAATTTAGAATTATAAATCAAGTAGGTACAAAATATTGAAAGTGTCAAAAAATAAATTAAAAAATGACACAAAATATCAAAACAAAATGTCAAAAAAAAATTGAAAAAAAAAATGTCAAAATTTAATCCCAAAGTTAAGTTAGTATAAGAAATCATGAAGTTCGGAATTTTCGGAGGTGTGCCATCAGTGCAGAGAAGGAGAGTTATTGAATTTTTGACGTTTAAAAATCATTATCAGCCTTATTTGAACAACTCGTAATCTTTGAGCTTATGTTTGAGTTATGTATGTGGGTAAGCTTAACTAAAGTGCCAATAAACAGTCTGTGAATATTAACTATCGACTATTTACTACTAATAAAATTATTGCTTTTAGGAGGCATATGAAAATTTATAGTAGGTACATACTAACTCATGTTGAAAATCATGTAATTCTAAGTTGAGGTTAGCTTGAAAGCAGGCTTGACAGTTTGCATTGAAACTTAAATTGCTTTAAATAACTGTTACTGTATAACTCAGTGCACTGACCTGTCTAGGACACTATTGAAGGTTAGATGTATACAATTAAAATTAACTAAGAAAGAGCTCTCGCTCCTGCAATGGGATACAGATTCAGATCAGAAGGACATTATTGTGTGTCCAACCAAGTTGATAGGTCTCGAGTTCGAACCCAAAACACGGACCTCAATTTTTTCAGATTCATGTGCGCCTATTGTATGATTGTCACTTGCTTCGGTGAAGGAAAACATCGTGAGGAAACTAAACCAGCATGCCCGAGAGATATTTCTCGACGGCATGTAAGATGCCCTTGTCAGATGCCCATGGGTGGTACAAAATCTCTGACACCAGGTTAGGCACTAACCACACGAAAAAGAACCGAAGATCGGAAGAAAAAAAAACCAAAATGACTGTACAACAGGAAATCCTTTTTTATTTTACGAAATTTACATACACATTGCGACTAGAGGTAAAAAGATTGGCAGTGTTAGATATGGTTCTTAGTTATTTCTTATGAACTAAAATGTTAACTTAAGCCCTCTGGCCGGGCTCGGGCTGGGAGGGGTGAGTCCTGGTGTACTCGATGGCCCTCAGGATGTAGTCGGGGATGGGTGGGGGGACGGGGAGATGGGCACCCTGGAAGAAAACATGATCGTGTTAGAGTAAATTGGTAAAATCAGAATAAGGAACAAGCAATAGACTTCCTAGTTAGAAATTTCGCAGAACTCGTTTTATTTCCATTGTGTCACCCTATTTATAATTTGTAATACCTATAATTTTTACGGTTTACATAATAAAGAATGTTATATTTTATCTGTTTTTTTTTCATTAATTGGACCTACTCTTGACCTCAACCTAGTCCTGAGAACAGAGATGAGGTCGTCGATGGAACGAGCTAACCCAAAAGAAGTCGACGCAGGCAGGGAATTTCACTCCTACATGTATTTTAAAAGATTTAAACAGAAGAAATGAACAATACAGCGGACTAATTAAACTGCTAAACAAAATCAAAAACATTTATCTGTGAATGGAGTTGTAAATGATATTCAACAGCAACCACTCGTACACTAGATCATTAAATAATTCGTTGATCATAAAACTAAATTGATAGAGATGGTAATCAAAATAAATGTTTATGCGTTAAGAGTATGAATGAATGAGTTACGTTAACTTTTAAAATTTATGTATAGAGCTTATCATATGATCAGATATTCCCATTCGATCCCATTCATTCATAAAAACCTTTATTTAAACAAAAAAGGAATAAAAATAGACATTTGATGTGTGCCATTTTTATACCAACACTGATTCAAATTGACTATCGAATAAATCGTCAATGTATTTGGTTTTGAAATCTCAAATTGAATCATTGAAATGGATAAGAAGTTGAACTAATAAATAATTTACTACTTAGAACGTATCTGATAAATTCGAACTTCCTAAGGTTTTTTTTAACTCTTTGATATTTACCTGGGGCTGGTATCCGTTCTCGTCAGCGGTGAAGGTGAGTTGGATCCTTTCACCGTCGGGAGCGGTGTACGAGTTCGAGCCCTGAACGGCGATAGATTCGTCTTCCTAGATCAAAAAGAAAATATTAGCATTAGGAAATATCACTTCGAGACCTTGAAATAATGGTGAGTTGAGATTTAATTAAAATCAAATCACGTGCTAATGATGATCATAATTGAGTATGTGTCCACTATTGCGTACTATTTTGACCTTAGACGAAATATCAAGGTTCAAGACGATATAATATATTAACATATTTTGTATGCAAGATCATCTGATGTGATTTAAATGTCATCTGTATGACCATGGTTCTTTGGGATAATTTATTGCTTTTGGAACTGGTCCTTCCATTTTATTATCTTTGCTGGTTTGACGTAAACGCGATTCGTTATTTTTAAGCTTTAGCTATCCCCATTTATTTCTATTACTTAAAAGAAATGGTGAATGCTGTCAAAGAAATGGGATTTACAGGCGACACTGTGACTGCCAGACTTTTGTATGATAAAAAATACATTTTTCTTATCCAAATCTTGACCTAATTTAATAGGCATAAACTCGCAACAAAACCTGAAGGTACTTACACGGCCTGCGTTCTTGAGGGTACCAACTTCCTGAGCGGCGATGCCGTTGCTGGTCTCAAAGTTGTACGCGTACCCGTCGGGTGCGACGTCAGTGTCCTGCTTGAGGACCTGGGCGTCCTTTTCAGTGTTGTGCACGATGTGCGAAACATCGGCGGCGACCACGGCCACAACGGCGAGAAGTGCTACAAAGGATTTCTAGAAAAAGGACAGATGAATGAGTGTGGGCTAGTGGCCTAGTTTTTGTTTTGATGTATTGAGGTTTTTTTGGCGGCTGGTATTGTTATAAAACTAGACTTAATTTCACAAAAGTGTGAATCAAAAAGTTGTTTTGTTTAAATAATTATTTTCACTTTTTTTCACATTCTCAAAATTTTAATTTTTCTACCCTACAAAAGCGGGTGGATTCCCGAATTTGTTGTTATCACAACCACTTTTATTAAACGATTGTTCTAAACCGCGAACTTAAGATGAACAAGAATAGGAAACCACGTGATTGGTCACATAGCTGCCATTCTCAATACCAGGCAATGATGCAACTTTATGCTCACTCACCATCTTGTGTGTCAAAGTTAACAGACGATGTGTAACTGTGATTATAAAATAAACGAGCCGCGGTTTTATACTCGACCCTCTTCCTTCGTATATGGTCCTAAGCAGCGGCATTTGCATTATTTTGCAACAAAGAAGCTCTGGTCTTCAATATGATTTGTTAGTTTACAAGGTGAACGCGATTCGATGATATTTCTGTGGTTAGAACATATCCGTGTTTGTTTTTTTTTTTTTCATTTTATTGTCGATCTTCGCTTGGATTGAAGCGTGTCATTTGTAGTGATTATGTGTGATCCCAGGCAGGTTTAACAGGCCTTGGAATAAGTTGATTTATCAAATCTTCATAGTTACTTAGCGGTGTTAATTTCGGCTCACTAAAATTAATATACCTTAAAGCTTATTTCTTTTCGGAACTTTCAAGGAATACCTACTTTGTTATTTTCTTACATATTTACGGAATTACGAGTATCTACAAGTTCGTTGTCAGTACCTACGGTTAGTATGTAAGTAATTTGATGAAAGTATCCATTATTTAATTTTCTTGAAGCAGTTCTTTTAGTTCTTGTTTCTCTCAGTGGTAAGTCCAATTTAGAAATTACTTGATAGATATCGAATTCCGAATAAATATTTTTAGGGTTAATTAACAATTTGACAGTAGCTTTTCAAAACTAAAGGTTATTAATATTACAACCTACTTATATGAGATAATAAGTTTAATTTTAGATCGTGATTAACTAATTATTGTAAACTTTGCAAATAAATTATTTACGATCAGTTTTGCGTGGACATATTGTCAATATTGGGACAGTAGGTACATAAGTATTTTACGAAACCTACTTAGTGCATAATGTTAAACATAATTATATGTATGTTGGGATAAAACTGACGAAATATGTGTTAATAAACTAAAAGAATTATTGCCAATTCTTTAAGAATTTCACATTATTTTTAAAAGTTATTTAGCAAGTGCTTATTTTTGCGTAAAGTTATTTAGTTTAATGCATAGAATGCTTGTTTGACGGCTTCGTAAAGGGCCCGTTTACACCTTGTTTAAAGCAGTAAATAACTACAAATATAATTATAAATGAGTTGTATGTTGCTTTTATTACTAAAAGATCAAAAACCCCAAGAATGTATTCCTGGACTTGGTATGGTTTTATTTCTTTATCGACCTGTTTCAAAAATAATATGGACAATGTAAACCTATCGTCAAGGACGAACGGTACTTGGTGTAGCGACTGAACTTTTCACTTATGTGCATTGTGGTAGGTACCATTTCTGTTTTTATTCTAGAATTTAATAAGAGTTGTTCATCCTATTTTTAGTCTTACAGGTTACATACAGGTAGTGCTTGTTCCGTCAAACGTAGAACACATAACATGAAATTAGGTTCCTGCCTCGTTGGGCTAGTGGTCGAAAGTGCGACTGCTGAGCACATTCCTGGGTTCGAATCCCACGTCGGGCAAACTGTTATTGACTTTTTCTACTAGGATTTTCTCAGTCTGGATATGTGCAAAGTTGATATCGATAGGCTCGCCCCCTATTACATGGAACTTAAAAAAGCTCGTGAAATCTGGGTATATAGGTACTCTAATAGAACACCTTTGCCTAACCCTTCAGGGATTCCAAGCTTGATGCTAGGTAGGTACCTGATAACAAGAGCTAAGATATTATCTGCTTTACTTAAAAAGGAACAGCGTATTAGTAGGTAAACCTATACGTTTGAAGCAAGTTCTATTATCACTGGCAGTGGTATCCCCTTTTTACATCAGAGATATTATTATAGACAGATGGTTTGGTCATGTGGGGAGAATAACAATAGCGGGCACAGATTGTGTCAAGAGGCATAATAACTTGGTTCAGTATATCCGCTGGTGTTTGGGAAAAAAACACAACATCGAGGTGTCGAGTCTTTGGTAGAAAAAAACACGAACAGCCGCAGGCGCAAGGTAAGGAAAAAGAACAGGCTAAAATCATGTGGGGAATACCTATACAGACTAACGTTACCGTAACGCATTAGACTGTCTGTGGTTTCTGCATACCCCATGGGACAATGGTGTGAATTTTATGTATGTATTTATAGCCCGATATGTAAAAAAAAGAAATTGGGATATAGGCACATGGGCAGTCGTTTCGCCAAATTCATCATCAGTTTCCTGCCCTTGGCGCATGGTACTTGGTCCGATGCCTGCCAGGGCTGCGGGACTGTTCGAAAGAGATACCGCGACCCTGGAACACAAAGGGCAAAAGAAGGAACATGGATGGGTTTAGCCAGTAAAAGTCTGACACTCCCTTCCACTCCGCCCAGAGCGGGAGGGGTCATTTGACGATTTCCCATCCCAAAAAAAAAGCCGCATGGTACTTGATCCGGCGTCGGCGCAACACGATTTTTTACTCCATCCTTCCGTACAATGAAGTAGTGGTGTGGATCGACGGTAATGGCTGTGACTTACGATAATGGGTCGTGGGTTCAAATTCAGGCCAGCGCACATGTTGGCATTTTAATCCCTACCACTGCTCCCAAAACGGTGAAGGAAAACATCGTGAGGAAACCAGCTTGTCCTAGAACCAAAAATTCATGACATCTACCAACACGGTATTGGGCCCGCGTGGTGGATTTCAGTCCACTCCCTTTCACCGAGTGGAGGCCTGTTTCCCAGGAGTCAGCAGCAAAGAAATCAGAGCGAGACCGACGCCGGACGCGATATCCATAGACTTGTCTGAAAAGTTTAAGTATATCAAAACGCGCCACCGGTCTCGCTCTGAAATAGGTCTAAGACAAAGGAAGCTGTCCGTTTGTTGTTAAATAAGCATGCTTAGCAGGTGTAATCGGTGATCACAGCGGATGTAACAAGATTCCATTACGGATAAGTTATGCAGTCGGCTCTTTGACTAATATAATATCAAGATCGACGTGTTACTGGGTCTCACAGGTAATTCCATTGACTATATCCATTTCATAGAATGAGAAAAAACCGTAAAAAGAAATTCTATCAAAGCGTCTCGTATTCAAATTATACAGTACATTTCCACAGGATTTTTTTTTTTCTTTGCCCCACAGTTGTAATTTCTCTTATATCTTTGGATCGTTTACCAACATTTAATCTTACATACACAAACAGCCAGGCCCTAAGCAGGGACCTGTAGGCGAGAATAGAACCCGCGACACGCAACCCAGCTGCCAAGCGCTCAGCCACTGCACCCACCGCGCCGTGGTTTAATTCAAGATTTTCGGTAACTTATCATATGGCAGTCCTACACATTTTAGACTTTTGCCAGGCCTTTAGATCCTTATATATTTTGTGATGTGGTTTAGAAGCTGTGCTGAAAACGCGTGTCTACCTTGACGTGGTGTCTTCGGTTTACCCATCACATGATCCTTTCAAATGTCTTTTTCAGAACTGGAAAATGGAACGGGTATAATAAAACTCAGTCTAACCTAACCTGAATTTGTTTAGGTTACGAGGGTTATATGTACAGGTGATGGTACGCACGACGACCAATCAAGATATGAAAAACCAAATTAAGCTGATCTCTCATTGTACGGGAAGCTCATAGAAAGCGAAGTTAGGTTTTACTGGGTTCGTATATAGCTTGATGTCTCGTTGTGTGTACCACGACAGCTTAACGTAACATACAAAAGGGGGATTAACTACAAATTTTGGAGCATCTGCATGTGATCTGGACAACCCGCGTAGAGGTTTTAACTAGCTCTCGCGTTCCCCTCAGAAATCGATTTGAAGATTTACCGTAAAAAAACAGGTAGGTAAAGAAAATACTACAGAAAAAACACGGTTCTTCAAAATCTCTGGCAAAAATTATCTAGTCCGCTTAACCCGAATCGCGTATTTATTAGTTATGAATAATTTAATGTATTTCCCTGTTTTAAGTATATTTCAGATAATTATATATAGAGGTTTATTTTTTATTAGTTTCTAATATAGCTTTTACCCTTGGCTTCGCCCGCATGGAGCTTAGTAATTACTCCATGGGAACGGACTATCCGGATAAAAAAATGTACCTATTTCATGTCCGAGCCAGGGTGGAGAGGAGCTCGTGGCTAAGTAATAACAGCCGCTAGGATCCATCTTTAGGTTAAGCTGCTTGTCTAGGTTGGTCCGTGTCCGGATGACCATACTTTACATACCGAGTTTCCTCCGTGCCTCAGAAAGCACGTTAAGCGGTTGATCCCGGCTGTCATTTGCAAATATTTGACAGTCGTTACAGGTAGTTAGTGACTCGAAATTCTGACAACCAGACTTTCCAAAGGGTATCGTATTTCCCAGTACTAACTGGGTTATGTAGATCAGATAGGCAGTGGCTCCATGTAAAATACAGGTATTCAGCTGCATCCGGTTAGACTGGAAGCCGACCCCAACATAGTTGGGAAAAGGCTCGGCAGATGATGATGTCCTAACCAATGTCCTTGTGCCGTTCCAATCCGTTCAACCATTAAGTCGAAAAGGTAACCGACAGACAGAAAGATGGAGTAACTTTCGCATTTATAATATTAGTATAGATATTGACGTATGCGTCTGCAATTCTAGATTATGTCAATATACATAATATTATTGCATCATAATCGAACATAACGGAAAGGTGGATTCCTAAAAATACCAATTTCTAGGCATTGATCTGGGACACTTGCGCGAAAGACATTTGCGCGAAGGACGCATGCGTGAACCCGACTTAATGTTAGTAGTCATAACTAGCATAAGTCACAGATTCTAAATTTTAAAATGTACCTTAAGAATAAAAAAACAGCGATCCTAACTATTTTCTTCGACTCAGTCCTCCTTCTAGTACTGAGTATTTACTCTACAGAGTAAACCTCAGTCGCACAAAAATCCAGTCGCGCAAGTGTCCATGCGAGCAAAAGTCCGTTCGCGCCATAGTCCATACGCGCAAAAGTTCATGAGCGCATATGTCTTTCGCGCAAGTGTCCTAGTACCTTGTTCGATTGCAGATAAAAAAAACCGGCCAAGTGCGAGTCAGACTCGCGCATGAAGCGTTCCATACCATCATAGTAGGGGAGCCCTCTTTCATTTTGTATTTATTTTTATTATTTGTTGATAATAGTGGCAACAGAAATACATCATCTGTGAAAATTTCAACTGTCTAACTATCAGGGTTCATGAGATACAGCCTGATGACAAACGGACAGATAGACAGCGGAGTGTTAGTAATAGGGTCCCGTTTTAGCCTTTCGGTACGGAACCCCAAAAATTAAGCAACTTGTACTTTTTTTAGGTACTGAAGGGAATATTAAGCGTCCCATTACATCCATTTCTACAAAAGCAGTTGGTGATGATGTCTTCAACTTAAGATATTTCTTCCTATCCTTGATGACCTTCTTCCTGTAATTTTAATTATTCCCTCTTTACGGGCTACTTTCCTTCTGCTTGTAAGAAGGCCTACGTATTGCCTCTTCCCAAAGTTTCTAGTCCCTCTTCAGTATCCCAGTTTCGTCTCAAACTCTATCCTGCCCAAAGTCCTTGAGAGTGTTGTCAATAATCAACTATCTCATTACCTCTCCTCTAATAGCCTGTTTAGTCCTTATCAGTCTGGATTTCATCCTGGCCGCAGCCCTGTTTCAGCCCTAGTTAAAATAACTGACTACATGCGATTGGCCATGGAAAAACAACTCATTACGGTGTTGGTTTAATTGGACTTTGGTTTGATTCATATCTTCGGGGTCGCTTGCAGTTGGTCCATATAAAATACTGGCCTTCAGCTGCATCCGGTAAGACTGGAAACCGATCCCAATAAATTTAGGAAAAGGCTAGGTAGATGACGATGACGCACATGAATCCGAAAAATCAGAGGTGCGTGTCTTGGGTTTGAACTTAAGAACTATGACTTGGCAGTCCGACGGTCACACCACTCGGCTATCACTGCTTCCAGTGAACACAGATTCTGTCAGTGTTTAAGAAAATGTAAAAGTAAAAAAAGTATAGGACTGACATAAGCTACAGAAGTTTTTTTAATCAAATAAATGAAACATTTAAAAAAAGAACGAAAGAAAAACCTAATTTTCTTCTTTTCACTTTAATAAACCCTTGTTAAGTGTATAAAGCGAAAAGAAAAAAAATAACTTTCTAGATAAAGTTAATTACACGCGTAGTATACGCGTTCTATGATGATAGATGAAAATTGGACGCGTATACAAAGTTTCGTGTCCGTGCTATTAACTGTTGAGGGGTTCTCGCGTTAGGAGGCGATACTGGCTTCAGGATCAAGTCATGTCTGTCATGTCACCAGAACTAAAAGGTGTGTAAAATTTCAGCTCAATCAGTTGGAAATCGAACTGGTTACAAATTCAGTTGCAAGATTTGACCGAAACCAACATACGAGTACGCACGACGGCGGATCAAGCTATACAAATGCAGTTTATGCGGATCTCTCATTGTATAGGATTACATTGCGAGGCCAAGTTATACTGGAAGTACTGCTTCATGTGCCGCCTTGTACATACATTGCAAGTTAAAAAAAGCTTGTAAACGCTTGGATATCGATTCCCACGTGTTTAGACTTTCTGGTTTATTTTAAATGCTTAAAAATACTGCGCAGTACGTATAAAACAGAGAATTTAAACGATTAAAAAAAGAGAAATATCCACATGTCGCCTTTCAGGATTGGATTCTTGACATTAAAATAAAGAGCAGGTATCTACTGACATTTTACGATACCTTTAAATAAAACATAACATGGAATTTTTGCTGCTTAATTCACAGTGTTTACAGTTGTAGGCAATTAGATTGCTAAGAATGCGATTGTTTTATTGAGTTTCTATTAGGAACTCTCAGCCGGAGATTGGGTTTGTGCTTTATTGACGGCAATACGCTTGCCTCCTATTATATGGGACTTAAAACTAACTGGGAAAATCACCATAAATTACGTCACACGAATTTCATGATTTTGTTCCGCCCCCCCCCCCGTCCTTGTCACAGCTGGTCAATTTGTGAGACTCCCCCTCCCTAGAGTGACGTCACATATTTTGCCAATTTTAGGCTGATTTAAGGCTGGTTTTATAGTCACGCCGCTAGACGCGCCGTTGGGCAGCGCGCTGTTGAACAGGAACACCGAACGGCGCTGCTCAAGCGCGCGAATTTGAAACGCTACTACTACCCCAATACATATCCGAGCGCGCGCACTCCGACGGCGCTGCTGAAACGCGTGACTATAAAATCAGCCTTATAGTCACGCGTTTCAGCAGCGCCGTCGGAGCGTGTTCCTGTTCAACAGCGCGCTGCCCAACGGCGCGTCTAGCGGCGTGACTATAAAACCAGCCTTACATGTTCATACAGATGAATTTTAAATTTTTAGTTTTTCGGTAATAGTTCGTGTTTTAATACTACATAATTATGTTAGATTTTGAAATGTGACGTCACAACATTTAGGAGCCCTCCCTCCCCTTGTCACAGAGTGTCAGACTTTGTCGATTCTTCCTTCCCTTAACTTGTGACGTACTTTATAGATGGCCCCTTATAAGGTATATCTATACTACACATACGCCTAGCCTATCTAGGTAAATAGGTGTCGTATTTTATGTAATTTATAGCTCAGGAAACTGAGACTTGGTCATAAAACTTCTAGTTTAAAACAGTAAAAGGTCACAAATGCACTAAATATTGGGTGAAAACAGGATTGATGTTGTTTGTTCTTTTTTGTATAGTGTTTGTAGATTTGCTTTTTTCATATTATTTAACACAACCGCTGGTATACATATAATAATATAATGTATGTTTTGAGCAGTCACACTTTCCGGAACGCTGGAAAATTACACGAGTAATACCAGTACCTAAGGGCGAAGCAGGGAATGAAGTTAGTGGGTATAGTCCGGTGGCGGTGTTGTCGGTACCAGCGAAGGTATTTGAGTCAGTAATCCATCAATGTGTCTTAAACCAGGTTTCAGTCACGTTGCCCGACTCACAGCATGAATTTAGGCCGGCTCGTAGCACGACTACAAATCTGCTGAATTGTATTGCATCGTCCTGCACTCCCAAATCAATGCTAGGAACCTGCGTTGATTTGGGAGTGCAGGTCGATGTTGCATACTTTGATTTTAAAAAAGCTTTTGATTTGGTCGATAATGACATTTTATTGACAAAGCTTGCGGCACTCGAATGCACTCCTAAATTGCTGAAATTCTTTGCTGATCATATGAGTAACAGAAAGCAGTATGTAGAATATGCTGGGTACAAATCTGAACCCTATTTTACGAGGTCAGGCGTGAGTCAAGGCAGTAATTTAGGACCACTTCAATTTATAATAATGGTAGATGAATGCCCGAGGTCGTCAGGAATGCCAAGTGCCTTTTGATTGCTGACGATCTAAAATTGCTGCTAGCTGTGAAGAAACAAAAAGAGGAAGCTTGCAGGAAGACATAGACAGGGTTGTTGAATGGGGAAAGAAGAATAAGTTGATGTTTAACTCGTCAAAGTGTTCGGTAATAACTTTTGGTAGGATGAAAATGCCCAAAAAATATTGCTATAGAGTGGATAACACGTTATTGAAAAGAACAGAAACGGCGCGGGATTTAGGAGTACGCCTTGACTCGAACCTGACATTTCGTAATCACATCGTAAATGTTTGTAAAAAAGCCTATAGGAGCCTAGGTTTCGTCCTATGAAAAGCAGAGGGTTTTAAAAGCATCGCTGCGCTAATTTCTTTGTACAATGCACTGGTAACACGTCAGCTCGAATGTAACGCAATCATAATATGGACTCCGCATGAAGCTAAATATAGTCTCATGTTGGAGCGTACACAAATAAATTTACTAGGTTTCTGTACCTAAGGTGGTATGGTGTATATCCATTTTATCCATTGATGTATCCAACTTTGTTTGTTATAGGCATGGTGGCATACAATAAATTGGATACAAGGAGGGATATAGCTCTTGCTACCTAT
Source organism: Eurois occulta (assembly GCA_950022335.1). Lineage (NCBI taxonomy): Eukaryota > Metazoa > Arthropoda > Insecta > Lepidoptera > Noctuidae > Eurois > Eurois occulta. The sequence continues at coordinate 6,678,260 of OX465492.1, read as the reverse complement.
ATTTTTAAATTATTGCGTGGCAAGATTTCAAACACAGGTATATTAAAAGAAATAAACCTGTGTAAACGACCACGTCTATTGGCGGTGCCCAGTAGTACGACCAATCTACGGAGTATAACGCGTACCTTGACTGTACTTAATGACGCAGCAGACAGCATAGATGTTTTTACTTTTTCTTTGAGTGAGTTCACAAAAATCACGATGTACAGGATACGTTATGGTAAATAATAAAACTGTATTTATGGCCACAATATTGAATTAGGTACTTCCTGTAGTGATAGTGATGATGAGTTAATAAATAAATATTCTTTAGCTAATTTGACGTAGGTTACCATACTTTAAAACACGTTTTTAAATACTGAAATTTTAATTTAAAATTAAAATTCACCCGCATTACATTCAATGAAAACAACATAGCGATTATTATTTAACCTTAAAAGTAAATGTAGATGAACGTCTTCTACAATAATAGACAGATCATTAACCGTTTTTGTAATGGTCAATGTATCGGAAGTTTGGCCCCGACTTATAAACTTACTATGTATTTCAAGTTCAAACAATATTTTTTTATTAATTTTTTTGACTTAACTTTTTAAACACTGTTTTTAAGGCATTAAAAGGTATGTTTAACCGTAACCGCGACTGCTGAGCGTGATCCTGGGTTCGGGCAAAGTATTAGTGGATTTTTCCATCAGGATATTTTTCAGTAGCAGCAACAGAGTCTGGATTTGTGCCGGGTTGATGACGATAGGCTCGCCTCTATAACATGGAACTTAAAACATAACTGGCTAAATGCGGGTGTACTATTAGTTACACCTCTGCCTAACCCTTCGGGGATTACAGGTGTGATGTTATGTTATATAAAGGTATGTTGTTACAACCAAATCAACTCGACATTTAGCCGTTATTACACGACTGCCCAAAAAAAGGAGTGTTATTATAGTATTTAGTTTCAAACAATTTAGTCAAAGAGATGGCCAGTAACGTGTTCCTGTCTATTAATACAAGGGTTTGATTCTCGGGTCGGGCAAAGTGTTATTAGTGTTCCATTAAGGCCATGGGATACAAACGGACCCTAGTTCAGTCTGAAATCATGTCCGTCTAATAGCAACGGACTCTTCATCACGTGGAAAAATGTGTCCCACTTTTCTTCACATCAGCCTACACGCCTAGCCTTTTCCCAACTATTTTGGGGTCGGCTTCCAGTCCTGAATACCAGTATTTTACGTGGAGCGACTGCCTGTCTGACCTCCACAAACCAGTTAGTTCTGGGTAATACGATACCTTTTGGTAAGACTTGTTGTTAGACTTTCGGGCCACTGACTACCTGTAACGACTGTCAAAGATCTACAAATGACAGCCGGGACCAACGGCATAACGTGCTTTCCAAGACTCGAAAGAAACTCGCTATGCCATAGGTACACTCATTGACGGACCAACCTAGACAAGCACAGCTTAACCTAAAGATCGACCCGACCGGCAGTTATTATTTAGACACGAGCTCCTACACATCAGCCTACATGTTCCAGGAATATGTTCGTCTTGTTGTATTAAGTGAAATACAATAAACACAATAGTCTGTTTGATAGCACATTTACGCGTTGAATCGTAGGTATCCGCAACGAACTGCCGGTGAAGTAGACTGGGTTAGCGGACTTCCGCGCGGCATACTCTGTCCTAGTTGATACGAGGTATACAGAAACGATACGCGCGAATTCTTCCGCAACAATGCGACCAGTTGCGGCTTTGTACGTTACTACAGTTTGTACCTAATTTAGCGTACTTAGGATCGCTAGCAGTTTATAATAGTGTATGTACTTGTTACAAAATTATGGTGCCGTCTTCAGTCCACGTGTTGGCGATATTACAGTGCACGAGTGTTTGCGCCAACACAGGTGCATTTTCTCTTTTTTTGCTCTCATAGTCCGATGGGCGCCACGTTGGTCTAGTGGGCTAGCGCGACTGCTGAGCATGAGGTCCTGCGTTCGATTCCCAGGTCGGGCAAAGCGTTATTGGGTTTTTCCATCAGGAATTTCTCAGTAGCAGCCACGGAGTCTGGATTTGCAACCCGGTTGATGGCAACCGGCTCGCTACGTATTACATGAGACTTAAACATAACTGGCGAAATGCGGGTGTACTATTAGGGACACCTCTGTCTTACCCTTCGGGGAATACAAGCGAGATGTTATGTTATATTTATTTAGTCCGATGAGGCAGCAATCCGACCAGAGAGAGATCAGGCGCAAGACCAACAGCTTAAAGTGCTTTCTGAGGTACGGGAATAATTATTATAAGAAGTAAATAGTAGTAAGTTGTAAACATTTTTGCGAAAGGTCGATCGCGGAGAGTATGCCACTATTCTTTTATAACGCCAAGCAGCATTATTGTTTCTGGTTCAAAGGGTACCTACCTACGCAGCTACGTTTGGATACCGGTGAAATAACTGGCCACAGCTAAGGTGTCATTCATTCATTCGGTCATTTATTTATTCATTAACAAATTACATTGTGCTGAATAAAGTGTGTGTATAAGTGTAAGTTGTGTTGTTAAGTAAAGTGTAAGAAAGTAGTTGTTAAATGCAACTGCACTAATCTCTATTATATATCTATTCTAAACTGAAAATTGCAACGTATTGTGTTGTAGTTTTCATTCATCCATAAATATTTTTTCCCCTATAATACCTTTTCCTTATTTTAACAAACATCAAACATGATCAGGTGGCCCACCATGTCGTCTTAAAGTAGAAACAATTCCAGTGTGCGAAAGAGATGGCGCTAGACGACCCGTATTGCTCTGTCTCTCCTCTCTCCCACACTGGAATTATTCCTGCTTTAAGACGTCATAGCAACCCCCCTGACATTCTACACCACGTAATAACCTTAAGTTCAACGAATTATTAACTTACTTAATTATTACCAATCGTTGGATGAACTTTACTTACATCGGGTCCAAATTACAAATTGTCAGATTTATGTACATAATCTTAATTTATATTGCGTGCACATAATTCTATTCCTCGAGTAGGTAAGTGCAAACAAAATAAATAATAAACTGCTCTTACTTCATTGAATAAATAATACATCAAATAGGTTTTGAGGTTCTTGTGCTTAAATCTATACCGGGTAATGTTTGTAGAAACCGAAAGTACTCATAAACTAGTGGTGAACTAGTGGTATTGATTAACGACCACTACTCTTTCCAATGGAGTTACGCTTTGAATCTTCTTCTTAGCGTAGTGATGGCAAAAAGTTCAAATGTGTTTAGCCCAAAACTCAGCAACGTGAACTCCGCTCACTGATGCAGTAAATAGATCATCAAGGGCGCATGTGACAGGGCATGCGGATGGGGTGCACGATGGAAGGTGGCCCATCGTCTGTGGGGAGACGCCGCATACGCACTGCATAAGCATTGCATTGGCTCCTTTAGCCTCCCCGAGCGAGGTACCCTCCGACCTCTTCCAGGGTAATCCCTTGTAGTGTATTGGGTAATCCTTTCACCAAAATGACATATTTATCACATAAGTACGCTTTGAATGATATAGAAAAAAAGAAAAGAGCAGCTGTTTCTTCTTCTCTAATAAGACGCACCTTACAAAAACAATAAACATAATAAACGGCACCTTTCATCTCTTTTTTAAACCGACTTCAAAAAAGGAGGAGGTTTCTCAATTCGACCGTATAGTATATGTATATATCTAATATATAAAATTCTCGTGTCACAGTTTTCGTTGCCATACTCCTCCGAAACGGCTTGACCGATTTTGATGAAATTTTGTGAGCATATTGAGTAGGTCTGAGAATCGGCCAACATCTATGGTAGGTAGGGTAGGTAGTGTAGGTAGGGTAGGAAGGGTAGGTAGCTAGGGTATGGTAAAAAAAGTGCATTGCAACGCATGCCGGGCACAGCTAGTATATATATGTGTGTTCGCGGATAACTTCGTCGTTTATGAACCGATTTTGTTTTTTTTTTTGTTGGAAAGGATATACTTCAAGGGTGGTCCCATGATGAGGAAACCGGGATCTGATGATGGCATCTAAGAGAAATTGAGGGGAGCTTTCAAAAATTGTAGTGGCGACTAGTGTGTTTGTAAATTTTTTGATTAAGTATTTTAAAGCACTATAATTTAAAGAAGGTCTGGAGTCGCTCTGATGGTGGAACCGAAAGACAGTCGAGGGAACTCCTCAACGGTTTACAGCAGTCACCTTGTGTTTGGGTTTGATTAATTTGTATTGATGAGAAATTTACACCTAGATGGGTTGTGACTGTCATAAGGGGTCTGATGATGAAGACGAAGGACAGTTAAGGGAACTCCTCAACTGTTTACAGTAGCCTGTTTAGAGTACCTTGCGTTTGGACTTAATTCATGTATATGGATCAAAACTTTGCACCCATCTGGGTTACAAGTGCTATTACAGGTCTGATGATGAAAAATATTTCTATGGAATACTGCAACTAAAAATAAAAAAATAAAACAAACTTTTTTGCAAAAAATAAAACAGACGGTGACTTTTGTTTATTTGATTCAGTTTTTTGTCACCGACTTCTGAAGCTAAAATTATTTTTCACTTTTTTGTGTTTTTGGAGTCGGTTTTATTTTTTGCAAAATAGTTTTTCTATTGAGGACCACATGGCTGAAGAGTCAATCTGGCTGGATACATCAGATTCTTGTAAAACTTTTAACTATAGTAACTTTAGTGTTTGACATTAAAGTTCATAGTTACATGCGCGTCTACGTTCGTGTATATTTAATCATGTTGGGTAAGCCGCGTTGGAATATAATTTACGTAAAATTTGAGTTGACTTTCAAGGTTACCTCGTAACACGTGTAACTCGTTGGTCGAGCGGTCGTCGCAAGCGCTATTGCTGAGTAGAGGTCCTGGGTTCGATTCGATTGGTTAGAGTACATTTTGACACAAGTGGGGAATTCAGAGCCGCGTCGCAGGCGAGGGTCAAAAAAAAAAAAAAAAATTCAAAAAAAAAAAAAAAATGTTGGAGCTCGTGGCTAAATAATAACAGCCACTAGGGTCGATCTTTAGGTTAAGCCGAGCTTGCCTAGGTCGGTCTGTGGATGGGACCCATTACATGCCGAGTTTCCTCCGTGCCTCGGAAAGCAACTTAAGCAGTTTGTTCCGGCTGTCATTTGTAAATCTTTGACAGTCGTTACAAGTAGTCAGTGGCCCGAAAGCAGGCCTCCGTCACTCCATGTACTTGCGCGCTATAAGTGCCTACCGCCCAGCCGAGCGGTCTCGGTCCGCCGGCGGATCAAATTCAGTGCGGTTTTCGCAAGCGAAGCGCGCGCACGCCGTTCAATTTTAATAGTGCTGTTCGTTCGTACGCGTATTACGATGCCGTGTGGTGCCTTATGTGCTGTAGATGGGTGTAAATCAAGCAAAAGAAGGGATAAACACCTAACATTTTTCCATTTACCTGTCAATGATTTCCATTTACCTGTCAATTTTTTTAAGTTGGTTAAATATTTTATAAATGATAAAATTTTTAACTGCCACATAAAAGTCAGAACATATTCACAGTTCTCAATAACATAGATAAAAAGTTATGTTAATTTAATTTTATCGAAGAGGCAGCCCTGCGATTACTGTGGAATCGCGCGGTGCGAAGCAATCACTGCTGTACGCTTGAGCATTTAGGCGCATTTTAGCATACAGTGGTTGTTGACGCGAGGGAGTAGGCAATTATCGTAATAGGTATTGGAAATTTTCTACTGAGTGAAGTATCTGGACTAATCTGTGCCGAAAGTCTGACAACCAGTCTTACCATGGTATATCGTATTACCCAGTACTAACTGGGTTATGGAGGTCAGATAGCAGACAGCTGCAGGTGAGACTGGAAGCCGACCCCAACATAGTTAGGAAAAGGCTAGGCAGATGATGATGGTTCATAAAAGTATGTTTATTTAAAATATTCTATTTATAAACACAATTTAAATATTCAAAAAAAAATACGCCGTAAAGGCATATATTGCGTATGCGTTTCGCGCGCGAGTTTTCGAGGAGGTGTATTGAGAAAGTGTTATTGGGGTTTTCCATCAGGAACGTGTCAGTCCAGAGTGCTACACTGACAAATTCCGGTACGGCAACCTACCTACCTACCCAACCTTAAACATAGCGATAGCGGTGATGTTTGGTTTTTTTTTAAACTTCAATTCTACCATCATCATTTACCTAGCCATTGAAGGGTCGCTTCCAGTCTTACCGGATGCAGCTGAATATTAATATTTTACATGGAGGGACTGGCTTTAAAGCCTCCACAACCCAGTTAGTACTGGGTAATACGATACCCTTTGGTAAGTCTGGTTGTCAGAATTTCGAGTCACTGACTACCTGTAACGACAGCAGAATACCAGTAGGTATTTTACTTGGAGCGACTGCTTATCTGACCTCCGCAACCCAGTTACAGTTAGGTAATACGGTACCACTTCGTAAGACTGGTTGTCAGTATTTCGGGCCACTGACTGCATGTAACGACTGTCAAAGATCTACAAATGACAGCCGGGATCAACGGCTTAAAATGCTTTCCAAGGCACGGAGGAAACTCGGTATGGAATGATGTTAACCCATCCACAGACCGACATTGGCAAGCGCGGGTTACCTTTGAAGATCGACACGTGCAGCTGTTATTATTTAGCCACGCACAAGCAACAGTCCAATTCTACCTTGTGATGAGGAAATAACATTCAATATACATAGTTGCTGTTTCTAAAATAAATTCTTCTGTCAACACAAACACGTTTCACAAAAGATAAAATGTACTATCGTATCGTTTCGTAAAACCCAAAGTGCAAAGTTGAGATAGTTTCATGTCCACAAAGGCGAGTATGCCATCATAAATAATCAACTTTGGGCTATCAATATCAAGAATGTTTCATAACTATCGCTGAATGGATGTTTGTATCGTGTCTTTCGGAGAGTTTTATTTGTTACTGAGTTTACCAGTAAACTTCTTTTTTGAATTAATATATCATCACGCCTGTAATCTCCAAAGGGTTAGACAGAGATGTCCTTAGTACAAAGGTCGGCAGTTCCAAATCTTTATGTTGACAATTCAAGAGCGAATTCAATTCTTTTGTTAATTTTGTCACTTTTGTTCCATACTTTGGAATATTCCTAAAGTTTAGTTATCCTTATAAGTTGGGGGCCGCAAAAGAATATACGCAGTATGGTTCCCTCAGGCCCGGGGCAGCGACAATCTTTGCTTCATTGCGACATTTTTTTGTTTTGAACCATACCTGGGAACCTTCTAGTTACGGAGATATTGGAGGTCAAAGTTCCAACTTTTTCACAAGATCTTTTAAATACAAGTTTTTGATGATATAACTTTACATTAAATACCTACCCTGTACTATTCAATACATCCATCAGCACAATGTCTGGAGTGAGTCCTACCGTAAACCGTGAGATTTAACCCCAAAAGAAAAAGTCGTTTCGCAGTAATCATTTTTGCATAGAGTTATTAGTTTGATGTACATAATGCTTGGTTGGCAGCTTCATGAAGGGTCCGTTTACACTTTGTATTTTAGTCCTACTAGCCATCGATGCCGGAGTCATTATAGCGCAGATGTGTGTGCACAGACTTCTCTTCCCGCGGCAAATCGACACGAGCAGAGAGGAATGAGGCGCAGGACCAACGGCAGTCGTGCTCGAGTCGTTTCTGAGACACGGCGGATAATATAAACAGAAATACAATACAAATTCTCAAAACAAAAATACTTTATTGACTACAAAATGGCAGTAGAGTTTGTACTAGCTTCAAGCATAGTCGGTTGACGGGCTGATCTTCTTAACCGAAGAGGGGCGCGGGCACGGGCGTGCGGACGGGTTTCACGACTCCGTCAGCTGGTGGGGGGTGAGCAGCGATGTAGGCCAGACTGCGGAGGATAGCCTCAGGGGTTGGAGGAGCTACGGGGAGGTGGCTAGCCTGTGAAATCAAGAAGAACATACGTATAATAAAGGTATTAGCTTGCCAAGTCTTGCTTCTTTAATGACAAGTAAAGAGTGAAATTCTTCTGACCAGGCACATACAAAATATTGTTAAACATTTTGCAAGAGTAATTATGAAGTGTTCCTATTCTTTTCCATACAAAAACACCATTGCAAATGGACAGTTAGAATAAGTTTTATTCACTTATAAAGTTTGACGTTAAATAGTCCCTTTCAATAAATTGACTAATTGAAATAAATAGTTTGACTTTGATTTATAGTTAATTAGCTGATATAAACATGAACATAAGTACTTCCATAAATATTGGATGAGAATCATAATGGAGACATGTGGCAATGTGTTGCTCGGTTGACTGCCCACTTACAGATGACGTTTCTTTAAAAACCTCCAGGATTTTTATGTAGGTCTCCCTGGGCAGTCACCCAGCTAGCACCTTGCTGACAGGGTATAATAATTTACAACGATGCAACGAAGAAGTATAAGTATTGAAACTTATAAGCAGGCCACATTTGTGCGAGAACACCGCAGTACAAAAATCCAATAATATCACTTTTTTCACAAACCACCGTACACTACAGGAGGGCTGCATTAGGCTTTTTTGGATTTCGTCCGATGTGTCAACTTACATCAGGCCGGTATCCGAATTCGTCGGCAACGTAGGCCAGCTGGACGGGTTCACCATCGGGGGAGAGGTACCTGTAACTGCCGCTCACTTCCAGAGTTGGGTATTCCTGGAAAATACAGAAAATAGTTCAGAGTTCAGAGTTCAGAGTTCATTTATTTGTCAGAAACATGAGTATGCACACACAAAGCATGCAAGATGTTAAGTACATTACAAAAAGAATCACAGTCATGTTTTACCTTTACGGCGTACAAATATGTATTATAATAACATTGATCAATTGTTTAATCAATTGTAACTATTAATTATTAAACATATAAAAAAAAGAAAAATTAATTGAAATTCATTTGATTAACGATTAAAATAAAATAAATTTACATATAATATAGGTACAGCACAAGCACTTCAAACATCAATTAAATTAAATAAACTGTAGAAGAACAAAATCTCATCGTCAAAATTAATTCAAATGTCAAAATAGGCTAAAATACTAACAACAGTCAACAGAACCAAACTTCGCCCCACATTAGAATTTACATTGGAATTAGTATGTTTTCTCCATTAGAAACTCAACAATACTATAGAAACATTTGGCTGCTAAATACTCTTTTAGTTTTTTTTTTAAATAAGTTAGTAACAGTTATGTCTCTGAGTGCCCGTGGAAGGTGATTAAATATACGTGGTGCCATACAGAAAACACTTTTACGCATTAGTGCTGTATTGGATGGTCTCACACACAATCTGTGCTTATATTTATCGCGCCGGTTACGGTTATCCATATCTGATTGTTTCTTAAACAGATGCGGGTTTGCTTTTACGAACATCGCAATTTCAAAGATATAGAGTGATGGGAGGGTTAAAATTTTATATTTTACAAATAATGGCTTGCATGAGTCGGTTGTTTTTAAGCCGAAGATGGTTCTAATACATCTCTTCTGTGACCTGAATATTAACTCTTTGTGGGTTGAGTTTCCCCAGAAGATAACCCCAAATCTCAGAAGAGGACCAACTATGCCATAATACGCCGTGAGCTTGGCATCCACACCCAGAACAGGAGCGATTTTGTAGAGCATATAGGCTGATTTACTCATTCGCTTGCTTAACTCCTCTAAATGCGGTTTCCAGTTTAATTTTTTATCTATTGTGAGCCCTAAGAACTTAGTTTCAATAGAGTAGATGAAAATTTGCCTGAAAGTCGGTTTGGAGGCGTATTGCTAAAATATCATAAGGTAAGCCATGAGTCGAGCCAATAAAGAGCAGAAAAACCAATGTCTTCATTGTTTAACAAGATTACCTATATTTCTATTTAATACTAATATTATAAAGAGGAAATAGATTGATTCTTGATTCTAGCAAAACTCCGAGTGACATAATATTCAAAACAATAAACTTTGCGGAAACGAAATTAAAAAGATAATTTATTAAACCCTTCCTTGTTAAAATGAAATTTAGACTTTGTATAGGAACAGATAATAAGTTAATATTGAATCCCAAAATACCTGCTGTCATTTACGACGATCACACGTGGTCGGAACGTGATACAAAACTAGTTTCCAACCATTTATTAACAGGCGACAAGGTCTCCAAAGCTTTTATTTAACGATCAATACAATTTAAATATATTCTCAGTATTCCTTGCATTAATTTAACATATAGTTAACATATATTTGGGCCTTGACACAACGTCAAATGGTGATTTGGTCTAGACGGGTGGCATCAGTGGTTAATGTAAGACCGTGATCTATGAACGTTACTTAGAACGTACTTTGGCTTAGCACTGTTCTCTTCACTGTCGCGCAGCTGTAAAACTGACAGTGCAAGAGCAGCAGTGCAAGTCTAAGCATGTCAATTAATGTTTATAAATCCCGGTCTTTAAGAAACCCTTCACCTGCTAGGTTAAGGCATTGAACTTCTGCAATATCTATGAATTATTGTTTCTCATTTGCTGCGATCCCGTCATTAACATTATTGCTGATGATTTTGTTATAATCTATTTTTTTTATTCATTGTGACTCCAACGAAATACTTGTTGTGGCAGATAATAAGCGTGCTGTATTTTAAAAATATCTGAAATCTACATAAGCCTTGTTAGTCAAAAAGTAGTAACATTTTATTTAAGAAAAATATTAAAACTAGATATGCTAGGTTAATGTGAATATCGTCATTCAGAAGGGTTACGGTCAATTTGGAATATGTATTTCCTATTTTATTTTTAATCATCAATGGTTATTAATACCACTGGATTCCGCCTTATTATAAAGTACATTTCAACCAACTTATCTGTGCAGACGGGAAAACACAGAACTAAAATAAATGTACCAAGTTTGGCATATCAATGCAATTTTTTTTTCACAAGCAACGCCACCTTGAACTGCACACTTAAAGTGGTCATACTATAAGTAGTGTGAAACATTAATATCAAATTGACACCCCCTTACAAACAGTTGATTATTGTATACTTAGATGCAAAAGTTTTTGCCACGTGAACTTTGACTTTGCAAACTTTTGGCTGCGATAGTGAGTAATCATACAGTGTTGTAATAAAATCCCTAAATGAATACCTAAATAAAATAATGATTTCACTGTTGTGGTTACCATTCTCAGCGGTGAGTTGCGTCCTATCAGAGCTTTACTTCCATTTGTTATGCCACCAGAAACACAACTGAAGGATATTTTGTATCTAGATTGTTTTAACCTTACAAAATCATAATTCTTGAAATACATTTAGGAATAACATTTTACATAAAACTTAGTCTTTAGGGATTCCATTTAGCCATGCATAAATAATGCAGTGGTGTCCTTAACTTTTACGAATTAAATTGAATTGGAAATAAATGCATCTTAATGTAGGTGTCAATTGCTTTTTTACCAGCTATGGAAAAGGAATTTTGCAGGTATGTGGGACAGTTTGTAACATCGTTAAGCCAGAACCCGCACCAGGCCCGCTTGATGGATTACAGCCCGATTTCCACTTTCTCTCATTGAGAGGAGGCCCGTGTCCTAGCTATGGGTTTTACCTGTATCGTGGGTGCGTTTACAAAAAAATAAACATAAACAGTCAGACACGGAACAACTACCTGTAGGCCATACAAATAGTTGTTTCGTGCGTGAATCAAACCCACGACACGGAGCGCGGCAGCCAATCGCTTAGCCACTGTGCAGACCATGCCGCAAACTTTAGGCTGACGACGAAGGTATATTCAAGCAGGCAGGCAGCAGGCATTGTAAAGGCCTTAGGTACTACATTAGTTTTGTATATTTTGTACAAATCGTCGCATACTACAGGCGGGCCGCACCGCACTGGTATTTTTTATTTGGCTCTGCGGCCTGATGCGGCTGTAATAATGGGTGTAAAAAACCCTTAACTAAGCCGAAAATCACTTGTTCTCCCCGTCATTGAGATTTTTTTGTTATTGGGCCTAGTTACGAAAATATCAGGAGGAGGTCAAAGTTCCAACTTTTTCACAAGTTTAAAAAAAAGAAAATGTTATAACTTTACTTTAAATACTTCCATGACCCAAGTCGTTTCCCAGCAATAATTTTTGCGTAGTCACTTAGTCTGATGTGCAGAAGTCTTGGTCGAAAGCTTAAGAAGGGTAAGTTTACACCTTGTATAAAACTTCATTGCAACTTAAATATGGAAGACGTTATGCATCAATATGTCAAGTATCCAGAGGGCCTATGCATAGCGGAATTTATTCAACGCTTACAATGATAGAAAAGTCAAAAATGAAACTGAAATAAGCTACCAATAACTTTGGTCAGAGGGTCGCTGTCAATCAAGTTGGAAGTCATTGAAAATCCCTTTAGACATACGAACGCTTTTACACTGCAATTGTCACTCTTATCTAGTCATGTATTCTGGTACACTTCGACCTAACGTCCTATCTGTACAGGCGGAAAAACACAGAACTAAAATAACCAAGTTTGACATACCGATGCATTTTTTCTTGAAAAACAGCGCCATCTTGAGCTGGCATGGTTCCTTGGCACGTGCGTGTTTCCCACAAATGTATACGAACGACGCTTTTCTGACAATGTCAAACAAGAGCCCAAAGAACCGCGCTGCATTATACCTACTGTTTAGTTAATAGAGTTCAAAATGCTTACTGAGTTCTGGTCCTTCACGACTCCTGTTGCATCAGCGGAGATTCCATTGGCGGTCTCATATGCGTACTTGAAGCTTCCATCGGAGTTTATCTCGTAGTCGTTCTTAAGCACTGGCGAGCTGAAGTCATCCCTGGCATTTCCTGGGCCGGCGGTTACGCTTGCGACCGCTACTGCGAGAACTACTAGGAATTTCTGGAAGAGGGTTTAAAAAAGATTAAAATGAGAATAAATAAAAGTTAAGTGCGCATGACGAACGATAAAAAATAATCTTTTTTGCAATGGGACAAATCTCGACAAGTTAAAACATGAAAATAAGACACTAAAAGAAAATAGAATTGAAATAGCCACACGGATGTTATAACATAAAAGATAACAAAGGTTGATTTAAAGGATAAAAAAACATCAATTTTATAATTAGAAAACAACAAAGAAGCAACTTTTATTGCTGCACTTTATTACTACCTAATAGTTAACAAAAAGACAATGCTTACCATTTTGCTATTGGGATGTCAACTTTTTGTGTCGATCTGATTGAACTATCAGAGGAACGTCTTTATATACCAAACGTCCAGAATAGAAATGAGGTGGTTTTATTCGTTTTTTAGAACCGCAATTGGTCAAAGATTATAAATGTGATGCAGATTATTCAGAGATGCACTTTAAAATGCATAATAATATAGTATTTGACCAAAGATGTGTGACCGCTGAATTCTATAAACCGGTGTTCTATATAATCTTTTTATGCACATGCTTGAATACAATTAATACATTATCTTTTAACGTGACGCCAAGCCTGTGCGAATTCAAGAAAAGCAGAACTTGCTTGGAACTGTGTGCCAGACAGACCTCAAAATGAGTCAGTTGAACTCATTTGGCTTTCAGAAAAATCATCATCATCATCCATAGCCCACTGCTGGATATTGGCCTCTCTTTGCTTGTGCCAAGCCCCAAGTTCTTGTGCCAGCCTCATCCAGGATATTCCCGCAATGGCAACAATGTCAAACCAATACTTCTTTTTCCAGGCTTTGGACGCCACGGCTTTACTCCACCTGCCATCACCGCGCCTGGCTACTATCCAGAAAATTGCGAACTACAAAATTGTATAAACCCAACACCGACATAATTTTGACCGTCTCCTTTCGCCGCAAGTGGCTTTCGTCTTGACCCTTATTTTTGGAAACTTAAGCATTGTTCTGACTATGCCAGAAAGCAATCCAATCACTCTATAACTGGTGTCAAAAACAAAGTCAGAGAGAGAGAGAGAGTACTGAATCAGTAAAACGTCTTTATCGTTCCATAGTTTTCCCCAAAATGAATCGCGAGTTGAATATTATTTAATTGTTAACAAAACAATAATAAAATTAATTACGAAATTATGCATAAAACTGGATAGAATCTCATTAGCTTCTGTGGAGATAAAGGATTAAAAATAAATGTAACATTCTGATTAAAATAATGCTCCTTCGTTTTTTCGGCTTTCGTTTTGTTAATAGAATATGTATTGGCAATACTAAGTTTCAAATTCATAAAGAAAACACCATTATCATCTTCCCCAGTTAATCCCAATTCATAGGGGTTACGCTGTAAGTCGTCTTTTGTTTCCCATACATCTCGACCAACTTGGCATCTCAGTAGTTCTTTCCTAAATAAATGGACGGTGTGACAAGTTGTGTGCAACTTGTCACACCGTCCATTTATTTTAAACATTTTCCAATAGGATTACCAACAGGATTGTCCGTAATTTCATCGAATCCATAATTAATTACAATCCAAATGCAATTCATTCTTTTTATTTTTCTTGACATTTTCTTTTTGAAATCTCTTATAAAGACAACCTAAAAACGCGTGGTTATTAATTGTATTTTAATCTTTTCAAACTTTTCTCATTCAAGCTCTGGCCACACCGATGCCAATCCCATGATGGATCCGGGATGTGCGTCGTTTGTTTTACTTATTGTGAAGTCACGCGACTGTAAGAGCCAACTTGAACACCTATATACAAGTTAGTTTAAGTGCTCCGTTGGTCTCGCCGTCACTAGCTCGACAGCTAAGCGTGGGGTCCTGGGTTCGATTCTCAGTGTTATTGGGTTTTCCCATTAAGAATTACTCAGTAGCAGCCTGGAGTTTGAAAGATGGCGGTATGATACTCCCGTGCCTCAGAAAGCAGGTTAAACCGTTGATCCTGATCGCCTAGATCCACCAACCATCAAACCAACCATCCAACCACCATCATTAAACATCTTTCTCTGGTCTTGTCAGATTACCGATCCATCGGAATATGAGAGTGAGTGAAAGAAGACTACGCACATACTTGTGCACTACAATATCTTCTTCCCCTCAGGCTAATCTCCACCCTGACCGAAAACGATGCCCGAGAATTTCATCCATCGAGCGGGTTTGCATTAATTTATCCAGAGCTTTAAGAGACGTGAATTGTTATTTGCATATGTACAGAAACCAAGAAGAAAAAAACTATTTTTGGAAGAGAAATAAATAAATTTACTACTTATTTCTAAATGTATGTAATACTTATTTGATAAATACCTACCGGTAAAGCCGGTAGCCATAAATTATTTTCAGAATCTGAATTGAATGGTCAGATATACGACAAAATATCTATCATGATATGACTCTAATGAAAAGGTAAGCACTTAAGGCGAGGTGGGCGCACATTTGAGTTTTTTAAAACCATCTGAGACAAAGAATATAGTGTTTAAGAATTTAAAAAAAATATATGTTATAGTTAAGGATCTTATCTAGTCACAGTCGCATTCAGTTGCAAGACCTGATGAACTTCAGTCGATAGAAAAAAATCGCAAAGTTACCCCTTTTTGTAACTTTTTTTCAATATTATGACTAAATTACTGATGTTTTACATTTAATTTTTATACTAAATTAAAGAAACTAATTAGTTCTAGACAAAGTGGCAGAGTTTGACTTGATAACATTATTTTCTTAATTACTATGTTTTAAAATGAATTAAAAGCGTTCGCGGCGGCTCGGACAGGCCCGATTAGTCGCGCGCTGGCGCTTACCGACGACGGACCTGTGTCAGTTTTTTCCGCGACAATTTCGCGTACCATACCGTCTGTTTTTGACCAAGTTTATTATAATTGTTGCAAGTTATAATGGACAATAAACAACGCAAGCGAAAAAAGTCGTGTAAAGCAATAAAAGTAACAAATAAAAAGAATGCACTCCAAAGATATGTCACAGTACAAATATATACAGTATTGTGACTCGGCCCTGTCTTTGAAATAATTACCTACAGCCGGGTGGTACGTACGCGATAGGGCTGCGCCGGGCCTATAATAAATATTTTAATTTCATCTACTTAGTTGAGTTTCTTTCTAGTTTTGTGATTGTTAATATTATATTTTTATTAAAAAAATGAAATTTGTTTGAATGAAATAGGAAGGTTCAATAAAAATACACTTATTGCAATTTACACAAAAACACATAAACAAATCAAAATTTTATCTTTACAGTTCTCGAACCTACTAATAGCGAACTGGCTGTTTATTTTCAATTAGTTACTCAAACTGCCCAATTATGATTATTTTATATTCTTATATTTTATAGACAATTATTTCATTTATTAACTAAGCTCTAATTTATCGCTACTTATAGATAGTAACAAATTTTAATGATAGAAAAAATATTTCATAAAAGTCAAGTAATATTACTTATCCAACTGCATATTTCTATGCTGTGTCGCTAGGCAAGGTCACGCGAGTTCACGAACGCGCTGTGTCCACGAGAAGTATTTTGCGCGCAGCCTACAGCGCTAAATGCCTACTTTTGCAGGAATACCTCGCCTTAAGGAGTTTAAACCACATTATAGATCCTACAAAACCTACTATTTGATACTAATAAGTAAGGACTGTCTCGTCTTCACATAACATTTGCATAATCATTGGTTCCCAATGTGATATTATTAAAGCACATGGTTTAATAAAATCACATTTTACCTTTGCTGAATAATAAATTGCAAATAGGTGAACGTTAGCTGCTCTGCTTGTCGTTCAAGGTTATAGGTACCCGTCTTTTATTAGGGTTCCGTACCTCAAAGACTAGAAAGAGGTATCAAGTTGATCAAACTCGGGTCGGAAGTCTCTTTCTGCTGTGAAAAAATTAAACTTGTTAGTCAATGCCATCATATGACTGCATATTATATGTCGCATATTTTGAGATTTCACAAGAGAATAAAAACCTAGAGGGTACTTCCCGTTGACCTAGAATCATGAAACAAACTTGGTAAGAAGCAATGTCTTGCGCCACATGTAAAGGAAAAAGTCTGAAAACCGTAAATATAGTTTAATAAAAAAATACAGTACAAGTTTGAACAGAACCCTCGGTGCACGAGTCCAACTCCACTTGACCGGTTTTTCATGCCGTTTTTCTCTAACGCTAATCGATATCTTAATGAACGCCCGAATGTAATTGCTCCGTTTGAATTTCAACTCTCGGAGCTAAGCGAAATGTTGAAAATTCAGTGCAGCTTTCCTTGGTCATTCATTTACCTAGGTGTTGCCTAGTTTAGTGAGTTGCCAGGTGCAATCTTTGTATTAACATAGCACCCACAAACTTTATATGACTTGTTATTATTACATTTTTGCTATTTTTGAGGACAATGAAGCGATGACATAATTAGGCTCATTATGTAACCATTACCTATGTTTTATGAGTAAGGAAATAAATTTAAAAACATATCCAAGCTCAAAAAACTAGAGAGGTGTCAAGGGACACCCGGATGGAACGAAGTTCCTTTCGATTAAGTAGTGAAGGAAATGTAAAAAAAAAAATTGGCACAAAAAAAACACCACCCATCCACGGACCAAAGACGAAACGAAAATATCTGGCTTGCTTTCTATAACATGCGCACGCCGCACGGCTTACAATAGCTTACTATAGCAAAAACACATTACCCTCCTTTGCGTCGCGCAGTCGGGTAAAAGTGTCGTACACACTTTTCGTCTGATTTTTTTCCGTCTAGCCCCGCAACGCGCGATAAGGAACTACGTTCCAAAAAGGCTCTGGAACCGAAATCAGTATGTTTCTAATGGGGTTTGTAAACATACTATTACATTTACAATTGTCTTATTCTAAATATTTCTTATTTATTTTTCAACAACCGAGAAATTCTCATGAAACTAGATACCAATAAATAATTAATTGCAATCGGAGTCAAGGAAACGGAAGTTTCCGTTACATTACTTGAAATTTAGATTGTTTTATTTAAAGTTGAATTATTCAAAAGTTTTTTTGCAATGCTTGACTATACTCATTGTAATGTATCTTCAAATTCAAATTCATTTAATGTTTCGAATATGGTACATTATACACCGTGACTTTTTAGTCGTCTTACAACGGCAGCCCACTTCATGTAACCAATGACTACTAAACATTCACGAAAAAAAAAAAATCGTATTTATGTGATTTTAATAATTTAAAAATAAAAATATTATTCAGTATTATGACGCATGACGTTGTTGAAACACCCTGTTGCGAGCGATGATCTACTCGACTCGTGTCCTCAGTGCTGGGTAGGTATGTTCTACCGTTTGACACAAACATTATTAACAGGATGTTTCATAATTCTAATGTAAGTATTATTTATTTTTCTTTGTACCTAATGTCATAATTATTAAAGGTTAAAAAAAATCGCGCCTATAGGTATTTTATGTCGGATACATTGAGTGTACCATCTTTGTAAGACGACTAAAAAGTCACAGTGTATAGTCTTAAGTTTAATCAGTGGTCACATCACATTCTGCCACGTGTGGCGTGCATTGTATTAAGTACATAAATATAATTATTACAAGTCAACAAGACTAGGTTCAAGGTTGGCACGAATTAAAATAACAATTTGTGGCACGTTAGTTAAAAATATTATCTGATTACATTCAAAATATTATAACTTCGTAAATACCGCTCGGGTCGATCTATAGGTTAAGCTGCTTGCCTAGGTTGTCCGTGGATGGTTGACCACCCATTACATACCGAGTTTCCTCCGTGCCTCGGAAAGCACGTTAAGCCATTGGTCCCGGCTGTCATTTGTAGATCTTTGACAGTCGTTACAGGAAGTCAGTGGCCCGAAAGTCTGACAACCAGTCTTACCAAAGGGTATCGTATTACCCAGAACTAACTGGGTTGTGGAGGTAAGATAGGCAGTCCCTCCACGTAAAATACTGGTATTCAGCTGCATCCGGTTAGACTGGAAGCCGACCCCAAAATAGTTGGACAAAGGCTAGGCAGATGATGAGACTTCATGGAATTCTACTATTCTGAGAGTAGAGCAGTGATGGTCCAGTATTAAATGTAGTTGTGGATTAGAAGCCAAAAACGGAAGAAAAACGGTATCATTAATATCCCCACCAACGTAACATCACTCTTTGTAATTCTCGAAGGGTTTGGCAGAGGTGTACCTAACAAGTATACCCACATTTTGCCGGTTATTTTTAAGTCTCAAGTAATCAGGGGCGAGCCTATTACCATCAACCGGGCACAAACGGAGACTTCTTGGCTGCTACTAAGAAACTCCTGGTGGAAAAACCTAATAAAACCTATGTCCAACCCGGGAATCGAACCCAGAACCTCATGCTCAGAAGTCGCGCTTGACACCACTTGACCAACGGCAGTCCATATATCTGGATATCTCCACCACTGCTCTCAAAACGGTGAAGTAAAATATCTTGAGGAGACCAGCCTTTCCTAGAACTAAAAAACCAGCTAAGTGCGAGTTGGACTCGCGCACCGAAGGTTTCGTATAAACTTATATGTATTTTGTTATTAAACTATATTTACGGATTTCAGATTTTTCCCTTTACTTACTCCCTAGACATGCTTCTTGCCAAATTTAATGCGGTCGACGGGAAATACCCTATAAATTTTGATTCCTTTGAGAGTGTCAAAATTTATCAAAATCAAAATTTAAAAAATCAGCCGTTCCCTACATTTATGATCGATTAACTCGTCAAAATGTAGGCAACAGCTGATTTTTTTTTCGCGATTTCTGGTTTGGTCCCATAGTAAAAGTTGTTCATTATGATGAGTACAATGACCTCTTAAGAGGTTGCTGGTGTTCTACAAATAACCCTGTATTTATTTTATTTCATCATCATTATAATTCCAGCCGATAACAATCAATAGGTGGTATATGGTATAGACCTCCCCTTTATCTTTCATACTTCGATGCCCCGTGTCCCTCATGATTACCTAAAACTTTGTCAATTATTTACTCTAGATCTCTTAGAACTTTCAAGGTGCTGTTAACGTTTGATTCAACGTGATCAGTGTGGACATTAAGATTATAGTGATATAATAATGCAGATGAGGCAATTCCACGACAGCTTTCATTCTTTATCTACCTCCCACGCAATAATATAGCTAGCAAGCAAGCAATATGCCTGTTATATAGATGCGTTCGTGACCTTTTACTTTTATTGTTCAAATACGATATTTTATGACCGTGTCTCAGTTTCCTAGTAGCTATAAATGATTTAATATCACGTCTGTTTTGCTGGACGGGTTAGGCAGCGTTGTACCTATAATGCACCCACAGTATTATGTCCCGTGTTGTAGATGGCAACCCTATTGCCATCAACTGAATACAAATTCAGATTTCAGGCTGATTCTGAGAAAGGAGATCATTCTTTGGCCATAAAACTAAGAGACTTAGTTCCGTAGTAAAAAATACTCGGACTAACTTCGCTAATAGTGGTGACACGTTTTTTTCGTTGTATGAACCTTGAATTTTCTCTTTTCTAATAGAAACATCCCAAAGCACTTTGTCCGAAAATTGAAGCGAACCCAAAACCTGACATCAACAGTAGCGATTGCAAGTTCTTGACAACCAAGCTGTTTTATATAAATTAATTTCATAGAAATAATCTGTTTTGGTTAAAAGTACTCGATGTTTTAAATGTGTTGTTGACATTTATTAATGTAGGTATTAAAAATATATTAACATAGTGGTTATTTGTCGTATTAAAGACGATTTATGATTCGCCTTAAGGCATTCTTCTTCCTTATAGCAAAACAGTAAATAACTATTTACGACAGACGGGTCATCAGAAACCCGAAATTCACCTTTTGACATCAGAATCCTTAAATAATTGGGTTGTCAAGGGAAGATAACAGTCCCTTTACGTAAACTACAGAAATTTAGAAGAAAGGAAGGTTGCTGCGACGGCGACCACTTCTACATGTACCTTATACGAACACTAATTATAGGCGTAATGCGTACTTTCCAAGAGCCTGTCGCAGTTTTAAAGAAGTTTCTTGTGGACCCCTATTGACCTATTCTACACCAATGTAAGCACAGCAAGAAAACTCTGAACAAAGCAATTTTCTTGTACAGGAGACCTGCCTACACTTGAGCCGTTTATTTTCCAAGTTAGCTTAATTTAATAAGAATTAAATAAAATTAACCAATACATACTAACAAACTAACTAACAAAGCTAGTTAAATAAAAGTTTTTATTAAAAAGAAAAATGACAATAGAAGTTAACAACGTGATGATAACAAACTACACTGATTGTGCTCCAATTAATGCAATTTTTTTTTAGTTTTTCATATAATAATAACTATCCTCCTTAAGTAGTTTTTATCATTTTATTTGGTCTAAAATTTTCTACGACATACCGAAAATATTTAATGTCATAACCATAAACTAGCATCTTTGACAACTGCATTTCATGTTTATTCATGAGTTTAATGTCAATCTGATCTTCCAACAGGCTTTATTTGGAAACTAGCTTATGCCCACGGTTTCGCCTGCGTGGAATTCGGTAATTGTCCCAAGGGATCGTACTACCGACATAAAAATTATTCTACGTGTTAATCCAAGTTACAAACTACCCGCGTGCCAAATTTCATAAAAATCCGTTCAGTAGTTTTGGTGTGAAAGAGTAACAAACATCCATCCATCCATCCTCACAAACTTTCGCATTTATAACAAGTAGTATTTAAGTAAGTCTAGAAGACTAAAGCTGTAAAGTCAAGTTCACGGCTGTCTGCGGAATGTCACATTAGGAGCCACTTTTAAAAAAAAAAAAGAAAAAAAGGAGCCATCTTTGAGGATGATATCATTCTTGTGAATATCAGATGTGCTGAACGTGTGCGGAATACCTAAATGATAATTGACATTGTCAGGGCTGTAATGAAACCTCGCCTCCGCCTCCGCAAATCTTTTACGGAGGTCTAAACTACGACTCCTTCATGCGGCGGAGACTTAACTCGAAAATTCGAGTTGATTCCATGTCACCGCTACAGCCAAGTGGGTCAGAACCTAGTGATCAAGTGTTTTTTGTGGGGTTCAAGCAAAGAATCTGCCTCTTAAAATTATTGACTTTGCTTTGTGAAGCAGTTTTAAATTATAATCACTGCTATAAAATTTAAATCACAAAGAGCAGCGGTGGCCTAGTGGTGGCGGCCCCGACTTATGAGCAGTAAGTCGTGGGTTCGAACCCAGGTAAGCGCATTACTTTGTGTAATTTATTTCATCATCACCGATCTCAGAAACGGTGAAGGAAAACATCGTGAGGAAACCGGCATGTCTTAGAACCAAAAATTCGAGGACATGTGACATCTACCAACCCGCACTGGGCCCGCGTGTTGGATAATAGGCCATTCCCTCTCATGAAGAGGAGGTCTGTATCCCAGCAGTGGGAACATTATAGGCTGATTACGCGCGTGACAAAGCAGCAAAATATTTCCATTGTAATCTCTTTTCTAAATGATTGTCAGAAGGTTGACTTTCCTTTTTAAGGTTTCCGTACTCAAAGGGTAAAACGGGACCCTATTACTAAGACTGCTGTCTGTCACCAGGCTGAATCTTATGAACCGTGATAGTTAGACAGTTGAAAATTTCATAGATGATGTATTTCTGTTGCCGCTATAACAACAAAACTAAAAAAAAACAGAATACAAAAATATTTACGTGGGGCTCCCGTATAACAAACATGATTTTTTTGCCGTTTTTATAGATAATGGTATGGAACCCTTGTACGTAAGTCCGACTTGCACTTGGCCGGTTTATATTTTCCATCTCCGCTTCCCCCTTCGCCAAGATGGTCTAAGTGACATCCCTAATTCACATTAATAAGGTTTAAATCGTTGAGGCTTTTACGAATTCCCTCCTATTCGTCATGGTGTATTTTTGAATGGGGTATTTCCCTGTCTACTTTTATGGCTTTAGCAAATTCTCACGGTATTACGTAAGAAGTACTTACGACATTCAATAAAGTATTTACTTCGAAAAACAACAGGAAATATCACCAAAACCACTCTGATGATGTTCTTCACAGAAGAATTACTATAAATGCAAATGCAACTAACACAGTCTTCCACGAACCACTTCGACATTGACAAGTAATGACCAGCACTGTACCACAAAACCGCAGACCCTCAGAGTGCCTAACCAAGGATACGTTACATCAGCGAAAACGATAAAGAGAATTCAAAAATGTATTGCTTGTGCGTAAGCTACCGGAAAACTTATCCAATCTTGATAAAAGATGGTGTAGAAAAGTGGTATCTGACGTACGCTTTCACAGCATTGCGTGCTCTTCTATTCCTACTTTTGCTTTAACAATATACCCGCAAAATACTGATTCTATATCTTCTTTTTACTGATATACACATGAGTAAAGAAGGAAGGAAGATTGCAATTAGAAATACTTAGAAAAAAACTAAACGATTCTTCTTAGAAAGAAATACTTAACATAAAATGATATCTCGCCTGGAATCTCCAAAGGGTTAGGCAGAGGTGTACCTATAGTACACCACATTTGGCCAGTTATGTATAAATCCCATGTAATAGGGGCGAGCCAATTGCCCTCAACGTACACACGTCCAGATTTTGTGGCTGCCACTGAAAAATCCCTGATGGAAAAATTCGGGTTATTCACCAACTCGACACAAGAGACCGGACACACGTGTGTCCAGTTGGTGAAACTCAAAATTAGTATCACTTATTATTTCGTCATCTGGACACGCCAAGATTTTTGTTCGTGTCCACATAGTGAAACTTAAATTAAATAACTTTTATGTTTTCGCCAACTGGACACATGTTCGCATTTTACCCGAATTCAAGATAAAGTACAGTCAAGCACATAAATGTTTTGTGTCACAATCATCATCGGCATCATTGTAATAAAAGTACCTACAGGTAATCAAAAAAAGTAACATTAGCTAAGTATACTTTTCTTCACATTAATAAATCATCATAATATTATTTAATTGTTACATATTTGTTTTATTTCAAAATTTGTCTGAAATAGAAGCTAATAAGGTTTTTCAAGTAAAAAAGTGAGGCAGCTTTTTCATGAAATCGAGGCGATTATTAACCTGACTGTACCCTTTTTTGCAAATAAACTGGGTGTGTCCAGTTGGCGAAAACTTATAAGTGATTTAATTTAAGTTTCGCTATGTGGACACGTGTAAAAATTTTGGCGTGTCCAGATGACGAAATAATAATTGTACTAATTCTGATTTTCACCAACTGGACACACGTGTGTCCAGTATCTTGTGTCGAGTTGGTGAATAACCCAAAAATTCAATAACACTGCCCGACCTGGGAATCGAACCCAGGACCCCATGCTCAGCTGTCGCGCTTGCGACTACTAGACGAACGAGGCAGTAACAGAGCAGTTTTTTACTAAAACATAGCGGCATTTCCACCATATCCCAAAATAAAATAATAGGTAGTAATAAAGCAGTTTGCAATCAATACGTGGTGCGTTTCGTCTCGACACGGCGATGGCGGCACGATACGTAGCGTGCATGCGACGAATGATGAATTTATAATGCCGACATAATGTCGTTAATCATTCTAGGGTTGAACGGTCGACCAATTGAGGCCTAAAACATTTATTTCCACTTATTTGTTTTTTTTTTTTGGGTAGTAATAAAAGCTCCGAAAAAAATATGAACTTACTCCACCAGCTTAAATTGCGTTTAAACCTATAAAATAAATAAAACAGGAATAAAAGCAACGCCAAGATAAATACAAAAAGGTATAAGGCGTAAGGTATAGTCGACATAGCCCCGCAACGCAGGGCTCTTATTTCTATCTGTAGACTTTAGAGTAACCCAACCCAAAGTCTCGAGCTTGCTTCGCTCGCTCTTGCATCTTAAGTTATAGAGCATTAGAGCGTATTTTAGCAGAAACATTTTCTGGTAAAATAATCGTTGTCGTCGTCGTCTTAAGCTCTCTATCTTCGGAAACTTAGAATTGTTTTCGCAAACTTAGTGTTTTTTTTGGAAATTTAGTTTATTATTTTTCGTAGAATCGTAATTTGAATAAGCTAATTTTTTTTTTTGTTAAATACAACATTTTTTGCAGGTTAATTTTGTATTAATTTTTCGGTAATTCATTTTGACAAGGCTTAGTATTACAGTCAACCACACATCGTTGGAAGACTTTAGTTTTCTTTTAGGGAAACTTTATTATTTCCCTTTTTTTGTTGGAAACGAATATTTATTTGAAAAGAACTGGGAATTTCCAACTTCATCATCAGCTTAGCCTTGGCCTAACTAAGTCAGATTCGACTTCCAGTTAAACCAGATCCAGCTTTTACATGGAGCCACTGCCTCTCTAAACTTCATAACCCAGTTCATCATCATATCAGCCCGGAATCATCCACTGCTGGCCTCCCCTTTCTTCTGCCACACTTCCCGGTTCTGTGCGTCCCTTATCCACGTGTTTCCCGCGACTTTGGCCCGACAAAATGACCGCTGCACTGTTGCAATGCATCAGCACAATGTTTTAACCACGGTTGCTGAGCGCTCAATGTAATGCACATTGAGCGCTCAGCAAACCGTGATTTATCACACCAAAAAGAAGTCGTTACCCTGCAAAAAGTTTTGTGCAGTGTTACTCAGTATGATGTACAGAATACTTAGTTGACCGCTTTGTGAAAGGTCCGTTTACACCCTTTATTTCCTTGTGTTTTATGCAACAACAACATGCATCTGTCTAGAGAATAAACTCAGTTGTACATTTAAATGAAACCGACTAGATTACAGCTCGGCTCGAGGGAAATGAATACGACAACACAACGGCTTTACTTTACAATACTGCGCTAGAAACGTGTCAAAAAAGGCAACAACGTACGTTCACAAATCAAACTTGTTTGTATTTAATCTAAGCTTCCATGTCCTCCCGTAGGATATAGATGTCCTTTTTGTGGTTTTGTTACTCACTTGCCTATCTAGGTATTTTCTATACATCTATAATGTATAATAAAAAATTAATAAAAGTGTCTGTGTGTAATTTCAAAACAACAGCTTTTTACTGAATGCATATTAGATACAGTAGATATAAGTTTTTAAACTGTCATGGTCACTAACATTATTATCCATTAATAAAACCGCCAAAATATCGGGAACTCAAAACAAACAGTAAACATGATAATTATCGCGTTTCTAGTGTTAATTATCTACAGTAGGCTTACCTACACCGACCCGCACCACCGCACCACTACTAGCAACGGGCGTCGGGGGCCACGCCGTGATGGCTCTCGGCCACCGTAGGCACGGGCCTGTGGACGGTGAGTAATGGGCTAGCTCGCCGTCCGTCCGTCGTATGACGACGGGCAGGCCGTGTCGACGGCGCGTTCGTGTTCCACGCGCGCTTCAAAGAGTTGTCAGCAACGGGAGGGGCCCGCAAGGGCCGGTGCCTGCCAGGGCTGCGGGACTGTTCGAAAGAGATACCGTGGCCCTGGAACATAAAGGGCCAATGAAGGAACATGGGTGGTTTTTAGTCAGTAAGAGTCTGACACTCCCTTCCGCTCCGCCCAGGGCGGGGGGGGTCATTTGATGATTTCCCACCCACCAAAAAAAAAAAAAAAGGCTTACCTATAACAAAAAAAATATATATATTTAATTTTTGTCGTCTGCCTTTTTGTTCCGACTAATCTCCGAAACAGCTGGATCGATTTTGACGGGACTTTTACTGGCAAATAGCAGATTTTTTAAGGAGTAACTTACGCTATATAAATTTATTTTAGAAAATTAATAAGGGTGCCGTGCAAATCGTCGATCCTTGAAATCGTTAACTAAAAACTCGATTCAAATAGGGAAGTAATATTTTTATAATAAGTTCACGCGGACGATTGTCGCCGGTAACAGCTAGTAAAATAAAAGATTATCCGTCAAAGGATTATTTTAGACATTATTGTCAGTTTATCGACGTTGAATTCTCTTCCGAATCAGACTTCTGAACTATCAAATTCTTTGAAAACTCTTTGAACTCGTCCACAATAACTCATACTGATGATATTTGTGTAAAACGTGTAGTTCGCAGAAAAACCTTACTGTGATTAAAGTATTTTTGTTGCATAAATATTTTTTAGAGTGCCAACCCTACGCACCGTAAGATTTGGACAATTAAAAAGCTCATTTGTCGAATGTTTTCCTTGACTCTAACATTATAATAATCTATACATATAATAAAACTGTAGAAAAGTCGTTTTTGTACATCGAAAAAAATTCCAAAAAAAATAGCCAGGGTGTTAAAGGACAACCAATAGAACCCATTTCTAGCATTTTTAGAATTTTTGTCTGTTTGTCTGTTTGTCTGTTTGTCTGTTTGTCTGTGTATTTGTTCGGGCATCACGTAAAATGTACAAAAGCAATGTAGATAACTTTTATACACAACGATTGAGCGTAACTTGGAGTAACATTTAGTTTTTGTTGCATTGCAATCGGTTCAGTCTATCAAAAGATATTTGAATTTAAAGTGTTACAGAAGTAAAATTAGGGTTATGTGCAGTTGGTCTCACAACTTCCCGTAACTTTTATACACAACAATATGTGCGTAAATTGAAGTAATTGAACATTAAGTTTTTTGATTCATCGTAATCAGTTCGCACCTTATAAATAGAAAGAAAGAAAAATGAAAATTAATAAAATTATAATAGTGTTTCCAAAGTAAAATATTAAAACAGCGCCATCTATCGAACTCAGACTGGACTATATCTAACCATCAACTGCGTGCAGCATTGAATATAAATATTCGATAGATGGCATTGTGCGTGTGACGTTATTTTCTGATTGAGGCATGTTTAACTAAATACTGATGGAGAAATTCCTGACCTATAGGGTACGTGAAATTTGTCACAACAGGTCCTTATTGGCTATTAAAGAGATAGTTATAAGTATACCAGGGAACCCGATCAGTCAATACGGTTTGCCCACACCGACAGTCGATGGGGAACGTATTAACAGAGAGTACGTATCAGAAATTAGTTATCATCCCGTAGAACTCGCAGAAATTTTACAAAATGGCTGCGCAAAGACAGAGAATCAGCGCCAGACGTTTGATAGGGTATGCTGCAGTGTAGAAAACGCCTCGGGTGAAATCCTGTTTTTAGACGCACCGGGCGGAACAGGTAAAACTTTGGGAGTATGAAGAACAGAGTGTAAAGCTCTTCAACCCCCATTGAAAAGGGAGGATCCTCCGACCAGACGGGTGTTATATCTGGTGGGCTACTGCCCTACAGTTGTTGTCGGGTTCTTCTATATAGTCTTAAGTCGCGAATAACTTTACTTGCGCGATGCAGAATTTAGATATATTTAGATTTTTAGTTTATCCTCTGCGTCATAGATGGCGCTGTAGTACTTTTTGTAGTGCCGCTACATCACTCCCCCGCGGAGACTAGGGTCGGTAGTAGAATGAGTCGTTGATTGCCAGGCCAGTGGAACGTCGTTGCCGCATTGTTCACGGTGAGTCGGAACTGTCTGCGGCGGTAGTGCGAACCCCTTTAGTCGGGGTCGGCACTGCATGTGCTCCGTTGCGTCGGACGTGGTACAGCGCCGCGATGTGGCTGACTGCTCGCATCGACCGGGAGGTACAGCTCTCAACCGGCCGAAAGTGCAGTGCCAAGGTAGCTTTATGAGGCTGAGGGTGCTGACCAGGAATGTGCTTCCGCTGCATGCTGGTGGTCAGGAATACCCATTTTGAAGCTGGCTGGCTATATGACTCGCTGCTCGAAAACTTGAGGAAGTTTGAGGAAGCTTGAGGAAGTGATGTTGATGACGTCACGTTGCTCGAAGGCTGCGCTGACGTCCATTTCGGGGTCACCAATTTGGGGGTATGGAGAACAGGGTGTAAAGCTCTTCAACCACCATTGAAAAGGGAGGATCCTCCGATCAGACGGGTGTTATGTCTGGAGGGCTACTGCCCAACAGTTGTTGTCGGGTTCTTCTGTATAGTCTTAAGTCACAAATAACTTTACTTGCGCGATGCAGAATTTAGATATATTTCGAGTTTTAGTTCATCCTCTGCGTCATAGATGGCGCTGTAGTACTTTTTGTTCTATGTTGCTGAAGTACTTTTTGTAGTGCCGCTACAGAACCAAAATAAAATTTCCCTTGCCGTCGCCTCTTCAGGGATAGCAGCCACATTATTGCCTGGAGGAAAAGCGGCAGACACAACATTTATAATTCCTATCGACTTAGACCG
The DNA here is from genome assembly GCA_950022335.1 of Eurois occulta. NCBI lineage: Eukaryota > Metazoa > Arthropoda > Insecta > Lepidoptera > Noctuidae > Eurois > Eurois occulta. Next base: position 6,649,097 of record OX465492.1, on the reverse strand, counting down.
CACGGAAAGCCCGGTTTGCAACATATCGCGAAATAGCGATAAAGCAAGGGTTTTATGCGATTGTGTTTTAATTTTTTGGGACGAGTGCACTATGGCAAACCGCAAAGCTGTAGAAGCAGTGAATAGAACTTTACAGGACATAAGGCAAAATGACCGGCCGATGGGAGCCATCACGGTGCTGTTCTGCGGTGATTTTCGGCAGACACTCCCGATAGCACCCCGAGGAACGAGAGCCGGAGAAATTGCTGCCTGTCTGAAGAGTTCTGTTTTATGGCGCAATATATCATCTACACACCTGAGTGTACTTATGCTTGCACAGTTGCGAGGCTGCGTAAATGCACAGGAGTTTCCCAATTTTTTGTTACAAATAGGCGATGGCACATACCCCGTACAAGAAGATGGCAAAGTTATTTTGGTTGATAATCTCTGTTCTTGCGTTACATCACAACAGGAGCTAATTTCTTCTGTGTACGGAGATTCCACAAACATGGGAAATCAAGCCGGTTCTTGGCTATGTCAGCGAGCTATTTTGACTCCTCGCACTGTCCAAGCTACGGCAATTAATTTAAAAATATTGATTCATGTGTCCGGGAATAGTAGAGAATACACCTCTATAAATACAGTTATGGAAGAAGATGACGCCACGCACTACCCGGTAGAATTTTTGGATTCCCTCAACACACCCGGACTTCCAGCCCACAAAATAGTTTTAAAAATCGGTGTACCAATAATTCTCCTCAGAAATTGATGTCCTCCAAACTTTGTAACGGCACGGCTCAAAGTCACAAATCTGCAGCAAAACATAATCGAAGCTGAAATATTAACCGGTTGCGGCGCTGGTGATATTGTTTTTATTCCAAGAATACCTATAATTCCTAACAACTTTCCTTTCTCTTTCAAACGAGTGCAATTCCCAGTCAGTCTCTGTTATGCCATGACGATTAATAAAGCTCAGGGCCAGACATTATCCGTTGCGGGGGTGGACCTAAGTATTGGATGCTTTTCCCATGGTCAACTATACGTAGCTCTTTCTCGCGTAAATAACCCCAATAACCTTTTTGTGTACGCTCCAGATAGTTCCACAGCTAATGTTGTTTATAAAGAAGCACTAGCATAAATAAAAAAAATGATTTGTATCGGAATCCTCCAACAGCGCTTCGCACAAAAAAATACATTGTTAAGTTCCGACATCCACGCGAACGAAGTCGCGGGCACAGCTAGTAATTAATATTTCCTTTCGATTAAAACATAAAAGGCAACATAATTAAGCACAACATTTAATGATCCACTAACCTGTTAATTTTCCGATTATTACAAATATATAAGATTGGTTATTAAAGTCAAAGATTAAATCTATATTTATAAAATAACGGCAACATTCAAATGCATGTCGCATTTATTTACGATCGAGTTAATTATTTTTGTAAATCTTTTTATTTTGTTTTAAACGTTGATGCAACCACGGTGACGTTTTGGTCATTAAACTGGTACACACGCCAGCTTATAAAGCTTGACTGACTGTTTGGACTTTGAAGTATTAGATGTTCAACGCTGAGAATCATGCAAGAGGGTCCGATATGTTATTGTTATTTCGTCTCTCTCTCATGCGCAGACCGTATGGTATAAAAGCGCCGCGCCGCGGCCGGCGCCGCGGCCATAACCCTATACAGGGTTATTTGTAAAACACCAGAAACCTCTTAAGAGGTCATTGTACTCATCACTATGAACAACTTTTACTATGGGACCAAACCTGAAATCGCGAAAAAAAAAATCAGCTGTTCCCTACATTTTGACGAATTAATCGATCATAAATGTAGGGAACAGCAGATTTTTTTTTCGCGATTTCAGGTTTGGTCCCATAGTAAAAGTTGTTCATAGTGATGAATATAATGACCTCTTAAGAGGTTTCTGGTGTTTTACAAATAACCCTGTATATGTATCTTGTAGGTAATTTAGTAATATTGTTTTGTAAGTGAGTTGAGTTCGTCGCATAATGATGGTTTTAGGTAGATTGTTTTTCTATTTGCGCTGCTCTTGTTTTTATTAGTGTTGTTAACAACGAACTATTGAAGAAAATGTATGTTTAAGAGTATAAAAAAGTAATAATGTTTTGGATTTTACTCATAAAATTAAATAAAAAAGTTGAAGCTAGGTAATTATTAAATAAAAAAATAACTAAGCTACAAATGTGTTCTTCCATTTGCACTGGCTTAGTTGTCTAAGTACTGTGAAATTGAATCATATTACTATTAGGAAATGGTTTTTGACCAAATAGAAAAAGGCATTTCAGTTTTACAATTTCGAGAACAAATAATTGTAAAACTGTTCCGGGTCTGGCTGCTTGTGTATATAAGACGCACGTACCATCCAGGAAAATTCCTAATTGATACTGATAGCTGTCCTCGAATGCTGCTTTTGTGATTCTTAAATGACAGTGCTTGATTGCAATTCTCACCTAAGACCTGCATTGCGTAATCATTTAAATCGTAATACCTACATATCTCAAAAAAATGCTAAACTGTGTCTGTTTGTGACTTCTTTTTGTCACAACAATCGCTGTGATTTTCAACAGGCGTAGTTGAAGCCGGAGGGAAAGGATCTTCACTAATATTTGAAATGTATATTTATCAAAGGGTCCGTTCCACCGTTTCCACCAACCGGAGAAATCCTCGTGCATTTTTTTGATGTCACTGAATAAAAGACTAGGTATCTATCTGTATCGCCTTTAATTGAGTATAAAATTTACTGCTCGCGCATCCTTGAGCACGCGCGACGAGACGCTTTGACTGCGTAGAATTCCTATATTCAGTGACATCCAAAAAGTGCGCGAGCATTGTTCAGATTGGTGGAAACGGACCCTAAGTATGTCTGTTTATTTGTATGTCTGTTACATTCATAGTGAAACTACTGAACCTAATTTGAACCCATAGGATCGTTTCCAGTAAAAAGTAACATTCAATACTTCCTTCCTTACTTCATTTTAAATTGTTTATTGATAGGTTAAACACTAAAGCAACGTAAAAAAGACAACTCAGTATTCCAATATAGTAACAATATTACCTCATAAATGGCAAACGTAATCTAAAAAAATAAACTAAATTGAAGTGTCTATTTATAATATCAGAATAACAGCTTTTTACTGAATGTCTTGAAACGGTTGATGATACAACACGATGCAAAAAAAGTGCGTCTGTGTGTGTCAGTGCAAAACATCACACCACGCTACCGCACTGTGGTTGGCGGATGCCACGATGCTTAGTCCCTTTACAACGATTCTTTACAGGGTTATTTGTGAAACACCAGCAACCTCTTAAGAGGTCATTGTACTCAACTAACCAAACCTGAAATACATTTTGACGAGTTAATCGATCATAAATGTAGGGAACAGCAGATTTTTTTTTCGCGATCTCAGGTTTGGTCCCATAGTAAAAGTTGTTCATAATGATGAGTACAATGACCTCTTAAGAGGTTGCTCGTGTTTTACAAATAACCCTGTATACTGAATGTAGCTGACTATCTGTAAATACTGTCAAAGATCTACAAATGACAGCCGGGACTAACGGCTTAACGTGCTATCCAAGGCACGGAGGAAAGTCAGTATGTAATGGGTGACCACCCATTACATACCCATCCACGGACCAACCTGTGCAAGCGCGGCTTAACCTCAAGATCAACCCGAGCGCTGTTATTATTTAGCCACAAGTTCCTATTAAAATTAAAGACCTATTACATATTTTCTCGATATTATTTAGTGCTGGGAAGAGGTTCTTTCTACATTTCCATAATATTATGCAATACGCAAATCTGTCCGCAGATCTGTCACAACTCTTTCTCTAAAACAATTATTTTATGTGTAGGAATAAATATTTTGATCATTCATTTTGACGATGTTAATACCTATAAACTGGGTAGGTACATATTTATTAAATATTATGATCATTATGTATAACTACAACGGTAATAAATAAGTAGGGAATATTGCCAACATAATTTATGTATGACATTCAAAATAAATCGCAATAAATGCTCTTTAAAAATCAGATGACATTAATTAGTGCATGTCAATTTGTCAATACGGAATCAATAAAATTGCCTTTTTTAACGAAACTAGTAATAATACATAATATTTAAAAATGGCTATGAATACCTGATTGATTGATTGGTGGGTAATATTGTAGAGTTGCATCATCGCAATGCCTAGGTTGGTCTGTGGATGGGTGACCTTACATACCGAGTTTCCTCCGTGCCTTGGAAAGCACGTTAAGCCGTTGGTCCCGGCTGTCATTTGTAGATCTTTGACAGTCGTTACAGGTAGTCAGTGGCCTGAAAGTCTGACAACCAGTCTTACCAAGGGGTATTATACTAACCAGTACTAACTGGGTTGTGGAGGTCAGATAGGCAGTCGCTCCGTGTAAAATACCTGTATTCGGCTGCATCCGGTTAGACTGGAAGCCGATCCCAACAGCGTTGGAAAGAAGCTAGGCAGATGATGATTGTAGTGTTACATCATCATTCATTAAAATGCATTGTGATACATCTAAACAAACTTAATTATGTTCGCATACCTACTCATTATGCAAATGTGAATGGTCAATTATGCAAATAACCTTCATTCAAAATTAAGAATAATGCAGTGTCGTATTCGTCACTGAAAAAAGTATAACAGAATTCACTTGGTAACTAAATGTTTAATATTTGTCGTCCTGAGTTCCTGACAGTTTTTGGTCATGGTGGCCCATCTGAGGGGAGATTAGCAATCGAACCGGAAGATATTATAGTGCATAAGTATGTGAGCAGATACAGGTGTGCTTTCTCTAACCTCACTCTCATAGTCCGTTAGGACGTCAAGGCGACATGACTGGAGAGAGGTCAGGCGCCGGACCATCAGCTTAAAGTGCTTACCGAGGCACGGGGGCATCATGTCGCTAACTTCCATAATCCAGGCTGCTACTGAGAAATTTCTAATTGAAAAACTAAATTACACTTTACCCAACCTGGGATTCGAACCCAGAACCCCAAGCTCAGCAGGCGCGCGACCAACGGGGAAATGGAATATTCATACCTAAGTATATGTTCTCAGACTCCCAGTTGTTAAACAATAACATAGCCTAGGAGAAACCTATGTTTGCGAACATGATCGAGTACATAATTTCAGGCTATTATACACAAAGATGAATATAAAATGCAGTTCAGATACTCGATCAAGAATAATTTATGATGGTGGTATGTTTCACAATTTGGTGAAAAACGCGCAGACAATGGGATCTCAAGATTAGACGTTCAGTTAACGTGTAAACACCGCACCCAGAGACGACACATTTAAAAAAAAACAATCACTGGCCATTGCAATTGACGTCTATGAATGCGTCAGAAAGATATTTAATAAAAATATTTTTTTCTCTTCTAAATCTATAAAATTAAGTTGTCTATTACCGAAAGCAGTCTTTAATAAATGTAGCCATCTTCAACCACGTTTTTCGATATTTCATAAAACATTTTTATAAATATTTAATTTGCATAAAAATCTAGGCTAAGCTAGGCTATTTAATAACAAGATATCTAGATAACATAGCAATATATCATTAGTTTCGTTACATAGAATACCTTGGCATTTATGTGTCACTAATAAACTTAATTCAATTAATTATTTAATGATGCGCCTAGCGGCATTAACAAGGTGGTTGTTGACTATTGTCTAACAATTAAGGTATGGGTACAATGGCGTCTTATGAGCGTGCGTTTTACCGCTTGGCCACGAACTACACGCCTGTTGGGACACGAAGAAAACAAAAGAAAGAAATTGCTTGCAGCATACCAGGGGGACTAAAATGGCTTTGGGTCCTATATTGAGTCCAAGTCGCTAGAAAGCTGGATGTTATCGCAAATGTGCGAAAGTACTTCACGCTGGAACAGCTGCTCACATTATACTAAGCACACTTTTGATCGTGCGTGGAGTACTGTTCTAAGGTCCAAAGCCTTGGACATCGCCGCAAAGTTGCCAGCCTATCGGTTTTTTTCCGTTACATTGCGGGAAGTGTGCTTTGGATTTTCACAATCTAATTCCCCCAAGCACCAATCTAAGTCACCGTTATATGGATAAACTTCAACGGGCGCGACCAAAGCTTCATGTTTCCACATTTACTGTGCGAACCGCCAGTCTTTGGAATTCACTGCCAGCTTCTCCGAACCCTGATCATTAAAACTGGCTCTATTCAAAGTTCGAGTAGATCGGTTTCTTCTAGGCAAGTGTGCTCCACCTAAGACAGCATCATTGCTTCAAAGCGGCTATTTTAGGCTTCCAGCACCGTCGACACGTGACTTGTGAAGTTGTGACGCATCTTTACTCACGCGAATGCGACATTCGAATAATACTTATAATTCCATTTCTACTGCCCCATTCACAAACAACCTGATTATGTTTTAGGAATAAATTTATTATTTTTAGATTTAAAATTAATTAAATTTGTTAAATGCGGTCTTTGCAGGCGTGTAGTACCTACTCATGAAAATAAACAACTTTTACTATGGGACCGACCACAACATCGCGAAAAAAAATGTTTGCTGCTCCCTACATTCATGCTGTATTTTTTTTAATATTTCAGATCTAAATCGATTGCAAAAGATTTTCATATAAATATGAAAATTTACTTCACTTCCTTAAATCCCACGTTTTATCAAGCGTGTAAATCTAAATGACAAGTAGGCCTCAAAAACAAATATTCTGTTACTTAAATTATCCCAAACGAGTTTCACAAATACGTAGGTAGTGTCTTTTTATATATTTTTCTTTTTGGTGGGTGGGAAATCATCAAATGACCCCCCCCCCCTCCCGCTCTGGGCGGAGCGGAAGGGAGTGTCAGACTCTTACTGACTAAAAACCACCCATGTTCCTTCTTTGGCCCTTTATGTTCCAGGGCCGCGGTATCTCTTTCGAACAGTCCCGCAGCCCTGGAGTGGTTTTTTATATGACCGTTAATTTTAGAATGCTTAATTTAATTAATTTGATCTACATATTTATAGCTAATAATAAGAATACAGAATACAATTTTCAGAAAAAAAACTTAATATTCACTAATCTTTCTGTTAATATACAAGGTGTAATCGGAACCTTAACGAAGCCGCCAATTTAGCATTATGTACGTCAAACTAAGTAACTCTACGCAGTCAAAACATTGTGCTGATGGGTGATTTGAATAGTATTGGGTTCGTGGAGGTATATAAAGTAAAGAAATGGCATTAAAAACTTATATTTAAAGAAAAATCCCCAAAATCTCCGTAACAAGAAGGTTCCCAGGTATGGTATAAGGTCCAAAACAAAAAAATGGTCACCATGACGAGGACTCGAGGAGAACAAGTGCGTTTCGGCTTTGTTAAGGGTATTGTTACACCCAGTATAGGCGCGTTTGCACTACGCATCATTAAACACAAACGCATTTTTAAACTATAAAACTAAACGAATTTAATATTCGTTTTCCCGAATAAGATTGTCTCTTGGATTCGGACAAACGACCAAGTGTAAATCTATCTATCTATCTATCTTCTATCTATCTATCTATATATATAAAATTCAAAGTCCTGACTGACTGACTGAGATATCAACGCACAGCCCAAACCGCTGGTCCTAGAGCAATGAAAGGAGTGTGTATTCTTTGTGAAGAGTAGGTATCCACTAAGAAAGGGTTTTTCGAAATTCTACTCCTAAGAGGGTAAAATCGGGTGTTGAGTTTTCTATGAAACTTTTTATTCTCGCAGTCGATGGACTTGAAAATTTGTGTACCTACTCTGCAGTTACAATTATGAGAAACGTGTATCAAAGTTTTTCCAAAATCATCCCCCAATATGAAATTCAAAGTCCTGACTGACTGACTGATATATCAACTTACAGCCTAAGCTACTGGTGTTAAAGACATGAAATTTAAAGGGTGTATTCTTTGTGAAGAGTAGGTATCCACTAAGAAAGGGTTTTTCGAAATTCCACCCCTAAAGGGGCGAAATGGGGTGTTGAATTTTCGGTAAAACTTTTTATTCTCGGGTCGATTGACTTGACAGTCTACATACTCTTCAGTTAAAACTATGAGAAATGTGTATCACAGTTTTTCCAAAATCATCCCTCAATATAAAATTCAAAGTCCTGGCTGACTGTATAAACGCAGAGCCCAAACCGCTGGTCCTAGAGAAATGAAATTTGGAGGGCGTATTTTTTGTGAAGAGTAGGTATCCACTATGAAAAGGTTTTTCGAAATTCTACCCCTAAGAGGGTAAAAATGGGTGTTGAGTTTTCTATGAAACTTTTTATTCTCGAGGTCGATTGAATTGAAAATTTGTGTACATACTCTTCAGTTAAGAAGAGATTAATTATGAGAAACGTGTATCACAGTTTTTCCTAAATCATCCTCCAGTATGAAATTCAGTACTGTATTTTTTCGGTTTTTTCGTCATGGGTGTCATTTTCGTGGTTTTTGGGGTCACCAATGACGAAAATGAGGTATAATATAAAAATTCAAGACGACGCCCATGAAGATTTTAGGTTTTTTCGTCATTTTTCGTAAATCGATGATGGCGCCAGCAAAAAAATTCAGTTATTTCGTCATGAGTGTCATTTTCGTGGTTTTTGGGGTCGCTGATAACGAAAATGTGGCCAAAATGAAAACCAAAAAAAAACAGTTATTTCGTCATGAGTGTCATTTTCGTTGTTTTTGGGGTCGCTGATAACGAAAATTAGGTCAAAATGAAAATACAGGATGGCGCCGATGAAAATTTTCGGTTTTTCTTCATGAATGTCATTTTCGTGGTTTTTGGGGTCGCTGATAACGAAAATGTGGTCAAAATTGGCGATGCCGGAGGTGTTTTCTTCACTTCCTTGTAAAAGTGGCGATGAGCAGTATGATGACGAGCAGTGGAAAACGGTAGAAAGTCGTAAATCAAAATTTAAGAAGCGATTAGTGAGTGTGTTGGGTACGTCTAGTGAGATTATTGACGGGCGATTTAAAGTAGCTGATTTAAAAGTACCCTTACTTATCAGTCATGTCCACAAAGACACCACTGAGAATGATATTATTGAGTATATTCGGCAGAAAACGCGGGAGACTGTTTCCCTGCATAAAATAAACACAAGGAACGACACACCATATAATGCCTACAAGGTGCTTGTTCCTAAATATAAATTGCAAGTATTTCTGGAAAATAAACTGTGGCCGCAAGGTATTTTATTCCGGCGTTTTGTAAATTTTAAGCCCAATACTTTTGTGGATAATGAACGTAAATAAAGAGCTAATGGATAGTTATAATATATGTAATATGGTTAGTTTCAACTGCAAAAATGTCAAGCGGTCAAACGAAAGTATTAAGGATTTGTGCAGAAGTTGTGATATTATAGCCCTATGTGTGTGTTTATTGTTTTGTGTTCTATTAGTATGTTTAATGTAATGTGTTGAATTTTGTGTGTATTAATGAGTCCTTGTTACTTGAATAAATAAATGAATTATTATTATTATCTCCTTTATTCACTATCTCTCTTATTTAATACATTTTTAAATATTTTAAAAAACAAAAGTAAACAAAACATTTAAAAATATAAAAAATAGATGTCCCATCGGCATCAGGAACAAGGTCCAGGCTGCCGGTGGTCAGGGCTCCAGAGAAAGGAACCGCCTCACAATGCGCGCCGTGTCCAGGAGTACTGCTTTCTGAATCAAGCCCTTGACCCAGCCGCGCAATGAGAGCCTCCTAAGGTGTTGGTCGAGGCTCTTTGCTATTAGTCCATTAACCGTAACGACTATCGGTACAATGATTGCAGAGTCCACATCCCACATGTCGACAACCTCGTGTGCTAAATCAAGATACTTGATTTTTTTATCATTTTCAGCTTTCACGAGATTCTCGTCATGAGGGACAGTGATGTCAACAATCATTGCACGGCGCTCTCGGCGATCTATCACCACAATATCAGGTTTATTTGCTAAAATAGTCCTGTCCGTGATGATAGATTGATCCCAATACAATGTGGCATGACCGTTCTCGAGAACTGGGTCGGGCACATACTTGTAGTATGGTACTTCAGAACCCACAAGGTTGTATTGCAGGGCAAGTTGCTGGTGGATAATCCTAGCTACTAGATTGTGTCTGTGCAAGTACTCACCGTTAGCAAGACGAGAACAACCGGAAACAATATGTCGGATCGATTCACCGGGACGGTGGCATGCCCGACAGATGTCAACCGTACCGTCCTTGACAATGTATTTCCGATAATTGTTCGTCATGATAACTTCATCCATAATCGCACAGACAAAACCTTCGGTTTCCCCAAAGAGGTCACCAAATCGTAGCCAGGATACGGACGCCAAGAGGTCTACATCAGGTCCATGTAGGGCCCGGAAAAAGCGTCCGTGTAGCTCCTTGCTCTGCCATACCTCCCTACGGTCATTAGTATCCAATATCACAGGTTTGCGCCAGTTCTCGTTAGCCAAGGAGAGCGGGGTGAGGCCCTTGTCCACTGAGACCACATCTCGGTGCATCCCCACGTCGGTTTCGAGGAAATATTCCCTGAGACTGCATACCTCACGGTTGTGCAAGGTCTTAGCATTTAAGAAGCCACGACCTCCGCACTTCCGCGGGATATACAGCCTCATCACCGATGATCGTGGGTGATGCATCCGGTTTGCGGTCAGTAGAGTGCGGACCCTCCTATCCAGGGCATCAAGTTCCGTCTGAGTCCATTTGAGTATGCCGAAATAATACATCAAAACCGGCATGACCCAACCATTAAAGGCGCGCACCTTGTTTCCGCCTGATAAAAGACTATTTAGCACTTTATTCAGGCGACCAAAGAAGCGCTCCTTCAATGATTGTTTCACGTCAGCAGCATTGATCCCTAATGCTTCCGACATACCCAAATACTTGTAGGTCTCGGTTGAGGAGAGGGATCTAAGGAATATGGAATCCGAGAGTTGAGTTCCCACGGATTCCATAATCTCCCCTCGCTTTACATGCATGACCGCACATTTGTCCACACCAAATTCCATCCTGATGGCGCTACTAAATGTTTCAGTCACTTTTAGTAGCTCCATCAGTTGCAAATTGCTGGGAGCAAATATTTTCAAATCATCCATGTAAAGGAGGTGAGATATAACCTGACCACCTCTCTTCAACCGGTAGCCTAGACCTGAATCCTCCAGCAGTGTGCTCAGAGGATTCAAGGCCAAGCAAAACCAAAGCGGACTCAAACTGTCACCCTGAAATATTCCTCGCTCAATCCTGATCGGTTCATCGTTCGCAAGAATCTGCCGACATCCTGGATAGAGAAGGACTGTCCTCCACTGTCCCATACACGACACCAAGAAGGTGCGAAGAGTTGCGTCTATTTTGTACAACTCCAGCACCCTCATGAGCCATGTATGTGGCACCGAATCATAGGCCTTCTTATAATCTATCCAACACGTCGACAGATCCCTCCGGGATCGACGAACCTGTTGGCTAACGGTCATGTCGATAAGGAGCAGTTCCTTAGTACCGCGGGACCCATTCCTACATCCATTCTGAGAGACAGACATAATTGAATTGCTATCTATATGACGAACAATTTTTTCTCTCAGAATGGATGTAAGAACTTTATAGACCGTCGGTAAACACGTAATTGGTCTATAGTTTTTAGGTTCCGCAGTACTACCCGATTTATGGAGCAGGTGGGTAACTCCTGTTGTAAAGAATGGTGGTAGCGACCCATTCTCTAAGGATGACTGGAATTGTGAGGCTAAGCAAGCGTGTGACCTTTGTAGCCATTTAATCCAAAAGTTGTGCAGTCCGTCCGGCCCTGGAGATTTCCAGTTAGGTAACGGACGGACTGCACGGGCCACATCCAGTGGACTAATAGAAATTGCCTCCATTTCTGGAATTGAGTCACACGCTCGCTCAACAACACGCATCCAATCACCCTCAGTGTGACCAACGGGCACCGACCAAATACTTCGCCAAAAAGCACTCATGGCGTCATTATCCGGCAGATGCGCGTCAGCCACTCCTTGAGTGGTGACGGGCCGCTCCCATGTTCTATATACCCACCTTTCGTCACTCTGGAACATGCGGTTCTGAGTATATCGATCCACTCTTCGCCTATACCGACGGATACGGTTAGCCCATGCATAAACTTTCTGCTTCAGGAAGTCGATGCGCTCTGTGACTCGTGACATGTATTCTCGGGGACTGATATCAGTTCCTGAGAATGCCCGCCTCACAAAGCGCATCACCCTTGGACGTGTATTGCCCTCCCTGAAGCAGATAAGCTTTCCGATGAGTGCCCTGGCCTCATTAATACGACGCTCAATCCTGCATTGCCAGGCTGGCACGGCAGGTTTTGGTCGTGTAGCACTGTCTGTGTTTGGAAATTTGACATTGGCTACACGACATGCCGCAACAGCCGTGCAATACAAGATTGAGTGTGTATCGCAAAGGTTTGCGCTGCTTTCAATAAAATTTGGTAACATGGCATCCAGGGCACACACCAGTGCTCTAATCTTTTTATTCATGGGCAAACGTGGTAACCGTGGTCTAATATCAGGTGACGTGAACCGATACTCACGAATCGCATCCTCCAGAGCGCTCCTTAATTCCACATTGCACAGGTTATCTGCAGATATAGCCCTGTCCTCCTCTTCCTCAGCATGCTGATTTACCCGCAATGGTATTGCAGCAGGCACATGTGAAACGTTCTGGGTAGGGAGAGGGTCGCTGGCAGGGCTAATCTGCACTTCCGAGCGCAGCCGATCAAGTGTAGCATCATCCAACCTATGATTATTTTGAATGACGCGCACCTGATCCGACAATCGTTGGGCAGAGACATTGACGGCAGGTTCAAGTGCCTGGAACAGAGAGAGCATCCGACATCGGTACGCTGTAAGGTTAATTCCTCCCTCTGTAGCCCCATAATATGCGCGCATCACATTTTCATTCATGGACAGCGTCCATCGAATGCGCGACACATTTCCACCGGCAGCGGGGACCCTGTTCGGGGCCTGTTGGCCTCGAGGTCCCAAGCCCGCTGGTGGCCGTCCTCTTCCTCGTCGTCGTGGTGGTGTCGACGGCGGGGAGAAAAACTCGTCACTCGAGCTCGACGCAACTGCAGCAACCGGCGATGCAGCGCTCACGGATGTGGCGCGTCCCGGCGGCTGCGAGGCGGAGCTGAGTGACGAGCCCGGAGATGGTGGGTGTGTCTCTTGAAATTTGGCCCGACGTCTGGTCAGCATTGGTGATAATATTTTTGACAAACATACATATTGTTTTCCATTTTATTTTCCATTTAGGCTTCAGTATTGTGCAGTTTGGTATCGTTTTTTTTTTCCTTTATCATTATTGTTGTTTAAAATTGGTTAGTGTCCTTTAAATATGGGTTAAATTGATAAAAACATTAAAATAAAATTCCGTAGGATAAAAATACGTGCTGTCAATTTGACACTCGGGCCACAGATTATTATTATTATTATTAAAAATGAAAATCCAAGATGGTGCGGACGAAAATATTTGGTTTTTTCGTCATTTTCATGGTTTTCAGGGTCGCTGATATCGAGAATTAGGTCAAAATGAAAATTCTAAATGGCACCAACCATTTTTTTTAGATTTTTCATCAGGGTTATCATTTCATAGTTTTTGAGGTCACTGATAACGAAAATGAGGTCCAAAAAAACATAGGTTCTCATTTTTTTCTTCGGTTTCCTCTGACTCAATTTTCACCCTTCGCCACTGGTACCTACCAGTGGCAAAGGGTCCACTTAGAAAGGGTTTTTCGAAATTCCACCCCTAACAGGACAAAATGGGGTGCTGAGTTTTCTGTGAAACTTTCTATTCTAGGTGTCGATAGACTTGAAAGTCTACATACTCTACTTACAGTTTTTGCAAAATCATCCCGCAATATAAAATCAAAGTCCTGACTGACTGACTGACTGATATATCAACCACTGGCCTTAATGACATGAAATTTGAAGGATGTATTTCACGATATAGTTTAGAAATATTTTTATTTTCATTTTTTAATTTACGACCCAAAAGTGGCTCCCATGTTTAAAATTAATTTATACGTCCGTCTTTGAATTAATGACTTACATATTATGTGTACCAAATTTCAACTCCATCGGTCCGGTAGTTTCAGAGTAAATTGGCTGTGACAGACGGACAGGCAGACAGACAGACACGCGAGTGATCCTATAAGGGTTCCGTTTGTCCCTTTGAGGTGCGGAACCCTACATTCTAATATCTTATATAAACTCATATCTTACATAAACTATTTATTAATGCGAAAGTTTGGATGAATGGATGTTTGTTACTCAATCACGCCAGAACGGCTGATCAGATCTGGATGAAACTTGGCATAGAGATAGATTATAGTCTGATACAAATAGATATAGATTACTTATTATCCCAGAAGTAGGCAAGATCCCGTGGGCAATTCCCGAACTGCACGCGGGCGAAGCCGCGGGCAAAAGCTAGTGAGCCTATAAATTCGAGTACCGTAGATTCCGACAATCGTAATCGCAATCGTATCGTTTTCGTATTCGGACAATCTTATTCGATTTCCTGGTTTGACTTCATTCAAAGTACTTGTAGTGTACTAAATGCATCGGGTGCCCGAATTCGAGTAAAGTCTTTCGAGCACCCGAATGCGGGCTAACGACCAGGTGTAATTGCACCATAAAACATTGATATCTTTTTGTCAATCGTGGTGATGGCAGAGATAGTTTTAGTATGTTTAGCGTTAAACGCGTTTAATATGTCGTGGTAATCTTACAAGCGGGGATTAAGAACGTAACCTAAAGACGTCCAACCTGTACATACCTTTACCAAAGTTCAAACCACTATGCAGTTTAAGTTGTTTCACATAATAACAGGTTGTACCATCAGCAGGTTCGAAGGTTTCCATCCAGTTTTTGTGGTTATAAATTACATAGTATTAATAATATATATTTAAATAAGTATGACAGCTCCATTTTAGCGTCTTTAAGTGTTTTTAAAGGTCTGGAATGTTATAAGGCTAAGTTTTTTTAATAGAATTACAATGATTTCGTTTGTTTTTCTTAACTTTTTCGTAATTTCAGTATATACTCATCGGGTTATATCCCACTACCATGGCCCCACTGGTGAGGCCAACGGGAATCATCATCCACAGCCTGAATTCACCCACTGCTGAGTATAGGCTGCTCTTTTCTTCTTCCAATCTCCACGTTCCTGTGCCAGCCTCATCCAGGTTTTCCCCCGATGGCAACTATGTCGTCTGCCCATCTCGCCGCCGGACGACTCACATTTCTTTTTCCCGTTCTTGGACGCCATTCGGTAACAGCCTTAGTCAACCTGTCATCACTGTGCCTTGCTAGGTGTCCTGCCCAAATCTATTTGAATTTCGTAACGCGATTTCCAATATCGAAAACCTTTGTACGTCTTCGGATTTCGACGTTAGGAACTCGATCTACCAGCTTTATGCCGAGCATGGAGCGCTCCATGGCTCTCTGTGCAACTCTCAGTCCGTACACAGCCTCCTGCGTGAGCGTCCATATTTCAGCACCGTACGTTATAGTGGGCAGAACACACTGGTTATAGAGGCGGGACCTTAGACATAGCGGAATGTTGGCTGATTATAAAATGTCGTCCAATTTACTGAACGTAGCCCACCCAAGCTATATTCTTCGGGATATCTCCTTTTATTGATGCTCTTTGACAAATGAAAGCATTTATGGCCAAGATAGGCATACTGGTAACGGGAGTCGATGTGGCAACGATGGAGAGCGTGGAACACGGCCCAATGCTCAACACTGTCGATCCTTCTCGTAATCGACGAAAGTCATGTATATAGGTCGGTTGTATTCTTGACACTTTTCCATCAACTGCTTAACCGTGTGGATATGGTCGATGGTCGAATATTCGCTACGGAAGCCGGCCTGCTCGATGGGCTCGGCTTCGTCCAGTTTTCGGGTAAGACGATTTGTCAGAAGTTTAGAGAAGAGCATGTATATTTGAGAGAGAAGACTGATGGGACGGTAATTAGCCAGTTTTGAAGTATCGCCTTTTTTGTGGATGATGGTGACATTGGCGTTCTTCCATGGTTCTGGAGTGCGGACATCATACATGACCTTATTAAAGAGTTCCACTAGAATCTTTTGAACTCGTTCAACACCCGCTTGTATCAGTTCAACCGTGATTCCGTCTTCGCCGGGAGACCTATCTGTCTTCATGTCGGATAGCGCTTTTATGACCTCCAATGGTAAAATAGGTGGCATGACTTCCGAACATTGGTGCTCAATAGGGGGTGCTCTAGTATCGTTATCGCGATATGGTTCTGCAGATTTTGTTGCGTATACTTTCTCGTAGAAGTCCTCAACAATAGCTACAATCTAAGTCCGGTCCGTCACCATGTTATCTTTGTCATCCCTGAGCTTAATTCTCTGTTTAGTACCGATTTTATTGTATTAATAATGATGTTAGTGCTATACTGTCTATAAATCCTTTAATATTGACTTATTTATTTGTTTATTATTTATTTGTTAACTGGAATACACCATAAAGAATTAACCATTAATAAGTTGTTTGAAAGTTTTTATTAGCATGCTTTATGTGGGTGATAAAAGTCCACAAGATGAATAAAAAAGTCGCCTTTGTTCACCTGGGTGGGTCAATTCGAAGGTGAACAAAGGCCTCTGCTTATGTCGAATTATTTCACTTGGAAGTTATCACCTAGGTGAAATTCTTCTAAGGTGAAGTGAGGAAACCAAAAAGCCTACTTTATTCACACGGGTGATATCACCCAGGTGAACATAGTGGAATAAAACTACTCATCTACCTAATTTTAAAAATAGTAGCCTGATCTCATTGAGAATAGGTCAAGCTACCACCGAGAGGCACAAAGCCTATGAATAAAGATATCAGTTTCCCATTTTTGGCTAGTCAGCTCAATGATTGTCAAATCTACGTCCCTCATGTTGATATTCTCGTAAGATTTTACAATCATTGAGCTGACTAGCCAAAAATGGGAAACTGCTTGTAATAATATTATTCAATCATGATTCGAAAGACACGTGGCGCCATCTATTATCATAAGAACGTTATTATTGTTTTATTCGGGAACAGTACTTTTTTTCGGCATGAAAAGTAGGTACCCTATGTCGTTTCTGTACACCAGACAAGGTATATGCAAAAGTTCAGGATGATCGGTTCAGTGGTTTAGGCGTGAAAAGGTAACAAACAAACTTACTTTCGCATTTACTCGTATAAAATTATAGTTAGGAAGTTATGATTCCATTAGAGACTACTGGACCGGCCACTCAATCACATACGCATTTCCACACTTCCCTTAGTATTGTATGGCTCATCACAAAAAGACACAATAACGAAGTAATTGTCGAGTCTCGTTATATTTACGTGTACTTGTGAGGGCGAATTTCACCAAACGCGGTCAGCAATGATCGCGTTCAAGATCGTGTCAGTATTCCGTAACAATAACAACACTGACAGCTCTTTATTTTCTTTATCTATTATATTAGGTCTACCAACAATTGTTCACACTGGATACAGCAACATGCTTCATTCTTAAAATTAAATTATAGCGCAACAATTACTTATAGGTAAACACCACATGCACTAAACATTAAATTCAGAAAATAAGCTGACTTAGTAAGCTAAGCGCCAATATTCAATTAAATAAACTCTTTAACTCGGTTTAGATGTGTAATTACTTTCAGTTAAAATGGTAGAATTCGTTCTTAGTGTGCTAAATAAACATATTATCAACTAGCTTTTGCCCGCGGCTTCGCTCGCGTTAATTTAGAATTTGACAATCAATTTGGGTTGTACTCTGCTTATCAATTATTCAATCATGATTCGAAAGACACGTGGCGCCATCTATGACCATAATAAAGTTATTGTTGTTTTCCACGAGATCAGTACTTTTTTCAGGATGAAAGGTACACTATGTCTGTTTCTGTACACCTGACAACGTAAATGCAAAATTTCAGGATGATCGGCTCAGTGGTTTAGGCGTGAAAACAACCATACAAACTTACTTTCGCATAATAATATATTATTATATAGCAAGGATAAGTGGCAAGGTCCTTTAAACTAGATCATTTACCACCACTGTCTCCTAAAGTGACGAAATAGTGGCAGCCCGTAGGTATACATCATAAATATGTAACACCAGGAGACGGACTCCCCAACCACCTGTGACTCTAAGCTAATGCCGTCACTGGTCACACCGCGGTCAACTATGTGACAGACTAGCGCTGCGGTAATGGCAGAATGCCACGTGTTCTTGCCCATTCATGTACGAGGTTGGTAGGTACTGTGACTGAGAGTGAGTAGGTGTGTAGTACTTTATCTTAATATCAGTGATATGCCTCGTCGGCCTAGTGGCCGGAAACATTACAACCCCACCTAGTAGGTCGATTCGCAAATAATTGGACTCAGTCGTTATGACAACGTTTCATAACTCATCATACTCTTAGCAACTAGCGTATCTTGGAAAAAAGTACCTCCTCGGTAAGTGTTCGTTGTCTCCTAAACAAGCCATCCTTAGAGTCAGTCTAACAATGATAACGAAAATACGAAGGTCAAAACTGTAGGTATGGGATTGAGAGAAAAAAATGGAAATACGAATCGCTTTGAAAGCGTTTGCCAGTTGTCTAGGCTAGAAATTTCTCAGTGGCCGCCCGGATTCTGAATTTGGGCTTGGTGGATGGCAATATAATTATTACATAATTGTGATGATTTGTGTTTTCTTTTTAGTAATCAAAACAGCGTTTGGGGTATAATTGAGAAGACTTTTTATGCCAATAACATGAGATTTACACATGACCATTAATGTTTATTCAATTATGAAATATAATTGAGCCCAGATAGGCTTGAAATCTTTTTTGAATAAACATTTCGTTTCCAAATTACAGAAAATCGACAGTATACTTTTAAAACGTAAAAATACTAAATAATATCAGAATAAATAAACTATTAACGATAATTAGGTCTTTTAAAAGATAATTATAGAAATTCATGAAAACTTAGAAATCCATAATGATAATTATTATTAAGCAAATACTAAAATATTTAAGAAATATTCATAATATTAAAATCTTAATACCGTATCGTTGACTAATTTCGGAATACATTTAAATAATCGATTTTTTGTTATTATCAATTTATTTTAATGAGCCTAAAATCTGCATAATCGATTAACAATTTGCCTAATAAAATGGTACAAAACGATAATGTTGAGTTTTGTTGTAACGTTTATGTTTTTAATCTTAACAATCATTGCTTTCCGATACTGACCCTAAACCGGACGGAAACTAATAAAATTACAGTTATTTATTTATTTAAACTTCATGTACAATAGTGGTACATAGGCGGACATAATGAGTTATGTTCAAAGGGGAAAAGACAAGTTAGCAGTCTTAATTGTAACAACATTTAAAAATTTCACAACAATTCTATTAATAGTTGTATCTTTGATTTAGAATTGCTAATAAACTGTAGCAGTTATTTTGAACCAATAATGGAGAGAAAATACGAAAAATATATTATAATACCATCCTTACTTCCTTACTATCCTTAACCTTACTAAAATTATAAATGCGAAAGTAAGTTTGTTTGTTTGTTACCTTTCACGTTTAAACCACTGAACCGATCATCCTGAAAGTATACATATATTTTGTCAGGTGTACAGAAACGGACATAGGGTACCTTTCATCCCGAAAAAAAGTACTGTTCCCGAGGAAAACTACAAAAACTTTCTTATGATTATAGATGGCGCCACATGTCCTTCGAATCATGATTGAATTATAGGTATTATTACAAGCAGAGTACGACCCGAATTGATTGTCAAATTCTAAATAAACGTGAGCGAAGCCGCGGGCATAAGCTAGTAATATATAAACGTCACGTGTCACTTTTTTCGTACGGGCTAGTCTCCGAAATCAGTCAATAAAAATTTGTGAAAGATAGGATGGTTTTGGACCCGAAGGTGACGCTGTTGTTAGTAAATTGCACCCTTGCGAAGCCGGGGCGTGTCGCTAGTATAATTTCTATTAGGTATACAGAACTGCAACCAGCAAATGTATGAAAGTACGTTGAAGGTAGTAAAACAAAAAAAAAAAAAAAAGGTAGTAAAACAAAAACAAGACATTTGGTAAACGTTTTTACAATATTTATTGTCCACAAAACAAAAAATTAACAAAAAAATAAAGTTAAGCCATTTTACGTTTCATTGCAGGTTCTTCGAGTAACATAATACGTTGGCTTGGTTTGGTTTAAGTCTTAGTTTGCTACAATTGTTTAGTTTTTCTCCGTGTAGGGGTGAGCCGCGATGTAGTCGAGTGACCTCTGGATGTACTCGGGGATGGGTTCGGGGGCGGGAGGAGTGGGGAGATGGGCACCCTGGTGACAAAAAAACAAAATTAGCACTAAAAATATAGAAATATAGGTATCGATAACACATTCTTGGAAGAAATGTAAAGGGTCCGTCTACTCCTAGCATTTTCTGTTATGTATGTATAGTCCTTCCACACTTTTTTCCCTTAGAGTAGCAAATCAACATCAACCTTATTTTGAAAAGAATAAAGATCACGGTGTTTTTGACAGTGATACAAAGTCATAGGTAAAATAAATGTGAAAAGACTGTTAGTCAATGTCGAAGCATAAAGTCTGAAAGTTTGTACTTAAATATTGCTATTTAAATAAAAACGTGAAAGAAGCCTGAATATGAATGACTAGGTATAGAAAACTCATACTGAACGAATTGCTTCTATTCTAATGTTGACTAACATGTTAGCTATATTTTATGCTTTTTTTGCTTCTTGACCTTTCGACCTATATCTGCTATCTAGTCAAAATATCTCACAAAAAACATGACATTGAATGGTCTCCAATAGAAGGTCAAGCCAAAATCAGGTTTAAGTTATTGGTATAAGATCCCAAACTTGTCCCATTATTTATTTCTTGTGCCTAGGACTATGCAAATCTATTTAAATGAACCATCTAACCAGTTAAAGAGACAAATAATAAATAGGTTAAAAGTTAATTCCTTGACGTCGAACTCATCAATTATTTTACTGATAATTTGAGTAACAAAAAGATTTTAAAGACAGTCAAGTCTGGTTTTCATCCTGGTTATTTATCATATCTTCTACCACCCACAAGTTAGGGATTGGTCATCATACCAAGTAATGTAATAAGTATATTTTCACTAACTTTCGAACAAGAAATGTTTCAATCTTGAACAGAGATAGGTAATTTGTTTTAGCCGAAATAGCCATACAAAGTTGGCGCCATCTTTTCTATGTTCATAAGTTGATTCTGATTGGTTCATCGGCTGGTCGAAATGTTGGTGCTTATAGACTACACCTCTGCCTAACCCTACGGGAATAATAGGCGTCAAGTTATGTTATATTATGGTTGATCCTGTGTTGTACCGACCTGGGGCTTGTATCCATTCTCGTCGGCGGTGAAAGTTATTGTGAAAATGTCTCCTTCAGGAGACTTGAAGCTGTTGACGCCTTTTACCTCAAGAGCGAGCTCGTCCTGAAAAACAATAAACATAGTTTTAATAAAGATGTTAATGAAGGCAGGCTGTCAAGGAGGGACTAGGAAGAGAAGTGGTTCTTTGATAGTTGTGTAAAGAGGTAAAACAATGGCTTTCTTTTGTATTCCATTATAGGTACAGTTAATACATATAGAATCTGTCATGATAACAAAAAAATATTTTAATAAAGAGAACTTTCATGTGTAATTCACAGATGAACATAAACATTACCCATGTCTCTTCAAAAATATCTAACAAAGGCACAGACACGAGCAGTAATAGATATCTATCTGAAACTTAGCAACTTTTGAAAGTGATTTTTCTCTTTTTTGAATTTTCTACGAAAAACTAGCATTTGCTTTTTGCTAAATTATACTAATATTATAATGCGGTAAGGTTTTGTATATTTTATTGATATATAAGTTTTTACAACACTTTAAATACCTTCACGACCCCCGTACTATTCAATGCATTCATCAGCAGAATGTTTTGAGTGCGTTACATTGAGCCCTTCCGTAAAACATGATTTTTCACCCAAAACATAAAGTCGTTTTCCAGCATTAATTCTAGCGTCGAGTTACTTGGTTTGATGTACAGAATGATTGGTTAACGGTTAAGTGAAGGGTCCGTTTATACCCTATGTAGCCTATGTGCAAAGAAATGATTGTAAGCTCACCTTTCCGACGTTCTTGTACCCGCCCGAAGCCTGTCCGCTGATGCCGTTATCGGTCTCGTAGGCATACGCGAAGTCACCGTCGGGGGACAGATTGTAGACGTTTGTCAAGACCTGTGCTGCCTGATCGTTGGATGTGGCGTAGACGCACGCGAAGACGCAAACGGCAATAACGAAGGATTTCTGTAGGAAGAAAATGTTTTTTGAGAATTTGTGATTTTTAAAGAATTATTTGAGTTACTTCGTTTAAGTTTGTTTGTGATGATTTTTATCGTATTTATGCTTATTAGACACGGTAGGTAAGGGGTTGTAGGTAGTGTACTCATTGTTTTCATAAGTAAAATATTTAAATAAAAAACAAAGGTATCTTTCTGATTGCACTTACAAGTTATTTAAAAACAAAACAGTTAATCTAACTTTATTTTAAGTTAAAAAATTTCAATAAGAACCAAAAGTAGTGAAAGCTAATTACACTTCCAGTGATAATTGTTTTTTAGCTACTGGCAATAATTATTATAGAGCTTTCAACAAAAATAAGAAAGTATTATTAACATCAATCAATTTCAACTGTACAAATGGATATGTCAGAATAACAAAGTAAACAATATGCAATGAAGAAGTCAAGGAATGTCATTATGAAACAAATGAGCAATCTGACATTTCAGTATTGCATTAATATTTAGTAAACCATTCACTAAGATACGTACTTTAACAGGTTCACAATTAAATTGAGTTTCTATCATTATATATACATCAGTAACGCATACTACAAGTCATGAAACTCATCACATTTCATAGGTATTGTAAAACTTTTATTGCAAGACATGATTACTTAAACCAAAATTTCAAACAAATCTTTTTTACCGATGATTTTTAAATCACTAATTAATTATAATTAACACTAGAAACGGGATATTTACCCCGTTTATATCCCGTTTCTAGTGTTAATTATAATGTTAGTGACCATGACAGTTTAAAAACTTATATCACTAATTAATTGTTCACTATATTTAGCACACGAAACAAAATGTTTTACTAGTTCATCGCTGTCTGCACTTACCATTTTGATGTTGCTTATTCGAACTGCTAGTTCAATCTAATGCTGGAGTAGAAATCTAAGTTTCTTATATACGCGATTCCCAGGAATATCGAACATGAAATCATACAGCATCTCGCGTAGGAAAGGTCAACTTTTGTTTTTTTTAACCGTCTTATCGCCAGTACGTTTGACATTTTCGTTTCGAACAAACGAAAAACTCGTTATCACTAGTGAAAAAAAAAACCGACATAAAAAGTGGAATCCTATATTCGTCTGAATATATTAAAGTAAAATAAATAATTAGTGGTGGTTATCGAGAGATAGATAGTTTCAGAATACTTATTGTCTGATTCATTTAAGTTGGTCGTGGGAAAAATTATAGAAATATGAATGAATACGTGTGATGCATAACTTGTCTTTAGAGGGAAGTGCTTTTAAACATATCGAGCTTAATTAAGAAGAAGTAAGTACAATCCTGGGACGAAGGATTTGTTGTATCGAAAAGTAAGTTTTTTCTAAATTGCAGGTCAGTGTCAGGTTCTATGTTAATGAAAAATAAGTCGTGCAAGTAACACGTATGTAGTTACAGAATTACATTCATTAAAATGACCAATACAACCCTCTAATCATGAAATAGTTGCAAATTGCAAAAAACACGAGAAAATTTGAATTTCGCGGGCTACCCTGACGTTTCTCAAAACTATTGTGTTATTATTATAATTTTGATTTATTTATAATATTTTCATACATTTATTACATACAAACTTACATTCCTTCACAAACATTATTTTACATTTCAAAACAGTCACAATCTTATTCAATGTCAATCATCGATGAACGATTGGCACTCGAAATATCTAGACATGTACTTCAATTATACTTACATTTCAAAATTTAATTCAGAAAGTTACATTCTTGAAGACTAAAGAAATACCACTGCCTCAGGAGAAGCAGTAAGGATAGAAATAAACAATCTTTTTCAATGTTGTAGTCTTAAAGTTTTTCAAAGTTGTAATACACATAACTTCGTACGATATCCTGTCCTACTAATATTATAAATGCAAAAGATTGTGAGCATGGCCATGGATGGATGGATGTTTGTTCCTCTTTCACGTAAAAACTACTGAACGGATTTGGATGAAATTTAGCAAACAGATAGCTTATAACCTGGATCAACACATAGGATTTTTTTTATCCCGGTAGTATGATCCTGTGGGACAATTATCGAACTCAACGCGGGCGAAGCCGCGGGCATAAGCTAGTAATTATATAAATTAGAACAGAACTGTATCCATGCTATTATGAAAATATCACGTCTTCTTCTCTAGCTTGTTAAGCTCTGTAACGTTCAGGTCATTAATCAAACGGCACTGGGCTCGTGTGCTGGTTTATGGTTCACTTCCTTTGACAGAGAGAAGACAGAAGACTTGAGATGTTGTCACAGCATTGGGAGGCCACGTTAACGTCCAGGGAGGCGAGCCTCCTCATGCAAACACACTCTTTCCTTGTAGACATCGTATGATATTAATAAATATGACATGGTAAGTCCTTTGGCAGAAAGTGGAGGAAATGAGGAAGAGGAACAGAAATAAGCTGCATCCACATTGCATTGTTAAACACGGAATGACAAGCTAAAGTCCTCTTTGAGGCCTTAAGAATATAGTTGCTAATCCATGATTGTGCATCAACTTCAAAGAAAATAAGGATCGCAGAATCAGGCGATGAGTACAGGTCAAGGCCGAACTGTCGAAACGAAGAATCAAAGTCCGTAGGTGTGAGCTCAATAGAATGCCAAATATTAATTATATTTACTTACCATTGCGCACTTAGGTATTTGTTATTAGTAAAAGAGAATGACCAAAGTTGGTACCAAAAAGTCTCGCGCCTCAAAACCAAAATATTATAGTAATTAGTTTCATATTTTTTTACGGCATTACGCGTCGGTGATTTGATTTTTGAACTGGAAATATACTTTTCGAGTTTAAAAGTACGAATATTGTTTTACTCCCTTTATATGACGTTCCGTTTCAACTGAATATAAATGACGTTCCGTTTCAATTGAACAAACCCTTGTCTGTCGAGCGGACTCTAAAATTAATTACAATTAAGTAAGATCAGTACACCAAATCGATTTAGTTTGGTTTATTGCTATTTGCAACAAAATAGATTTTCTCAGCCTAAAGATTTTGATTTATCGATTACATCCCTAAATCCCGACTAGTTTATAGCACTTACTATACTCTATGGTTTATAGTTATCTTATCTGTGGCATCTGACATTTGTACTGTACTGACTGACTATTGGCAATGTAAAGGTCTAAAATAAAATCGAGTTTCAGTCAAGCATACTGTGGATGTTACTTTAACTCGTAATTCTTACTAATATTAGTGTATTACGCTGTTTTTAGAGCAATAATGTAATGTATGTGTGTTAAAATACGTCGTTGGTAGCGTCGAAAAAATAGACCTACTTTTTAGGTTAGTTTCGATTTTATAAAATAACTCTGAAACGCGGGATTTTTTTTCAAAAATAATTTTTGTAGGAGTTAATACGATCAGTGTAGTCTATAAAAAACAAGGTTTGATTTTGATGCAGCATGGTACGGGATTCCATACTTCCATGAGCATTCTCTTTTGAACCGCTGAGTCCTCTCAAACATTACAAAATATGTAACAGACTATACATCCTATTAATAATGTCATAGTTGAGCCAAGAGTTCGCTAATCACCTAGTGGGGTAATCATTACAACAGAATAGGTATGGGCAGAAGGTTAGTTCAATACAGCGTGCGAAAACAGACACATAAGTGGCCAACCATATTGTTTTAATCTTATTCCAGAGTGGGAAAGAGATGGCACTACACGACTTCTATAGCTCTGTCTCATTTTCGCACTGGAATGACATCAAAAGAATTGATAATCCCCCTTTTCTCTGCAGCACATGCATAAAGGGTGTCACAAGACCCTTATCGAAGCCGAAAGGCACTTGTTTCCCCCGTCATTGCGATCATTTTTTTGTTCTAGACCATACCTAGGAACCTTCTAGTTACGGAGACATCGGGGGTCAAAGTTCCAACTTTATCACAAGTTTTTTTTAATTACTTTAAGCATCTCCACGACTCCCGTACTATTCAATCTATCCATCTGCACAATTTTTTGAGTGCGTTACATTGCGTTCTACCGTAAAATGTGATTTTTCACCCCAAAAAAGTCGTTTCCAAGCAATATTATTTAGCGTAAAGTTACTTAGTTTGATGTACATAATGCTGTATAAGGGAAGGTATGAGCATTGATTACCACCCTTGCTCAAAACGCCTTGACGATTTCAGATTTATATTATTATAAGGCCAGGTGTTTTTAAGATGTTTTTTCTTCGGTGATGTCGGTAAAGTCCAAGATAATCTTAGAAAGCCCGGATTTGACCCACAAACAGAGGCGAAGTCTTTACCTGCCGATAAAAGTGTAACGTGTCCAACTTGGCAATTACTTCGTTTTCCTATATGGCCTCCCTGAGACATAGGATGTGTGGTGTTTCTTTGACATTTCTTCTTCTCTATATAATATCTTAAATATCTTTGTCTGTTAATGATGTGGCGAGCGTTTTCGTTTGTTAGATGGAGCCTTCTGTGCCTATCTACTCTGTGGTCAAACCAGAAGCTTCTGCGTATCGTCATTTTAATGAAACAAAGCTCTGTATGACCTGGATTATTATCATTATTGTTGACAGCGTTACTAAAGCCCTCTTCATTACTCTGTGTTGTAGAACAATGGTTTACCATATATCCGTTTGATTAATACCAGTAGTTTTGCCTATGTCTGTCAGTTTGAAGTTTGTTCAAAGGTGAACTTTGGTATTTCTCTGACCTTGTCAATTTTGAAATTTAACTAGATTTAAATATATATTTTTTTTACATTCATTCGTGAGTGAGTATTAGAAATCTAAGTACTTAACTAAACACGTGTTATTGGGTTATTGGTCAGTAGCAGCCACGGAGCCTGGATTTGTGCCCGGTTGATGGCAATAGGCTCGGACACGGGACTTAAACATAACTGGCAAAATGTGGGTGTTCTATTAGGTACACCTCTGCTTATCCCTTCGGGGATTACAGCCGTGATATTATGCTATGTTATATTTATAAAAATACCATGTAAACTATTGCAACCTGGCACAAATTCAACCTCCCGCCTGCTGCCGAAAATTTCCTGATGGAAAAAACTCAATAACAGGTTACTCAACCTGGGAATCGAACCCAAGACCTCATGCCCAGCAGAGCGCTTGCGAAAAAAATCAAGTAAGTATGTAGGTCAAGACCCGGCTTGTTTGCCAACCCCACTTTTATCAATGATATTATAAATAAAAAGAGGCACTGGCGCGCGCAAATTGTTGCAGGCAAATTCAGACAATTGTCGTAATTTAAGTAATTCAAAAGAAATAGCTATCTCTTTCTGTATTATACGTTCCGTATTATCTATCGTAGTCGTAACAACGTAACGATATTTGAACGCCGCTCAGTATGAACGTGCCGTATCTTTCTTTATAATATCATTGACTTTCGTCTTATTTCTACCGTTTGTGATGACATGCACGAAGAAAAGAAGTGTGCAAATGGTTAAAATATAATAAAATATACTGTATTTGTAAAAAATTGGATAAGCAAGTACCACCGTAGCTTTTATGACAACATTTTTGGTGTAAAATATACACAGAATGAAAAGGTATTAAAAATAAAAACATTTTAGTACATTAACGCTGTTTGTACCGGACTAGAGCTGTAATGGTCCGAAAAGCTTCATTTTTAGAGAGCACCTTTTTTGCACGAACCCGCTTTAATATTCGACGGCTTTGTTTTCTAAACGTGATAGGTTATTTTTCAGATAAAAGACAGCAATAAAATGGTTGCTAGGTAATAAAATGTAGCATTTAATTCTTTTTGAATAAGTATTATACATTAATTTGTATTAATTATGTGATGTAACTGAACTATACACGGCGGTACATCAAGCTATAACTTCCAGTATAATTTAGCCTCGCTTTGTATAGGCTTTCCGTACAATAAGAGATCCCCATAAACTGGTTTTGTTTAGCTTGATAGGCCGTCGTGCGTACCTACAAGGTCGTTATAAGCTTAACTATTTTACCTTGCACCTAGCCCAGCCTTTCTGAATAGTCAGAGGGCGTTAAGAGCTTGTGTAACTTTGTCACCAAACTCTTATGACTTCAATGTGTTACCTATACATAATTATTCATCATATCAATTTTCCGTTTGTCCTTATCTTCTCGTATTCTTTGGTAAACCAGTCCGGATTCATATTACACAATAAAAAGGAAAACCACACTGTTTTCAATTTATACTTAATCTTAATTGAAACATGGCTGACAGATTTCGTTATATCGTCGACAGTACCTATAGGTGAACCTTTAAGAAGTTCAGAGTCTATGCCAACATAAAGTTTCTTGAGAGAGTATTCATTTATTTCAGAACAATCTACTCCCAATATAGCACACACTCAATGACTACTTCTATACTAAGTAATTTAAAAAGTAAATACATTAAAAGTACATCACAATGCAGTCAGAATCTGCCTAGCCTTTTCCCAACTATGTTTTGGTCGGCTTCCAGTCTAACCGGATGCAGCAGAATACCAATATTTTACATGAAGCGACTAGCCTTTCTGACCTCCACAACCCAGCTAGTACTGGGTAATACGATACCCCTTGGTAAGACTGGTTGTCAGACTTTTGGGTCACTGACCTGTAACGAGTGCAACAAAATATCAATGCAGCCAAGATTATGTTCCTAAATACTATCAATATTTGACCAAGAAACCGCTTTACCTAATAAAATAATCTTACGATACTACGACTATCGCAAAATCCACATTTTGCAACTAGTGTGATAAAGTCTAGATTATCATCGCAGCATGCCATTATACTAAAACCCAAAAAGACTCCAACATTCCTTGACTAATTTACTTGACCCACGACCCGACATAGTCTAGCGAAGAACACACTCGGTCACCTTGGAGCGCGTACACTTTCATCCAAACTACATTATGCTAGAGGGAAACAACCAGTTAAAATAATATTTAAGTATTTATTTGATATTAACTGAATAATGACTATAGCCTTCACATTTTTTTCTTAATTAATTATGTCGGAAGAAGTTTGTGAAAAGGTTAGTTAAGTTCGACTATTTTTGTAGCGGATAGTACTTTTTGCTGTTAGTTTAATAAAAAACTGTCTAAAAAAATTATGTTTTCCTGTTTTGTAAAACAAGTTAGTTCAAGTGATCCATAATTTTTGGGAACGATTTGTCTTATTCACATAATTTCCAAAAACTAAGACACGCTTTCATGAACGCAGAGTGATCCTACTAGAATTTCGCTGTATAATAAACAGAAAGTAATGTCGACTTGTTATTGTTTGTAGTACTTGTAAATAAAAAAATTGCTTTTATTTCGGACAAGCAACATCCATAGAAGGTTAGTAAAAGAAACTTAATAATAAAACGTAATAAACACGGGTCTTAGATTATATTAATAAAATTAAAATTAAACGAATATTTAAATAAAAATAAAATTAAACGAAGATTTAAATAAAAATTGCTCCGTAACTCATTAGCACACCCAACGGCATAGCACGCTTTAATATTTTTTATTCACGTGGTGACATTTATACCACATTTCTAGCATTCTAAATTCAAATTATTTATAAATATAGTACATTATACAAAATTCTGGTTGAATGGTAATTCTCAATTTAGACGTGTGTCTGTATCTTGGAAAAAGTATTTAAAAATACTAATCTATATAATACTATTGTCGCACTCCTTAATGTAGTGATAAAATCTTCCGTTTTTATTAGTCTAGCGAAACACGTTTTAAAATTTTTTGTCTTTGTCTAGATTTTCTTTTCTTGTATCTATAGGAATCAAGAAAATGTCAATTATAATTAAT
The DNA here is from genome assembly GCA_950022335.1 of Eurois occulta. Classification (NCBI taxonomy): domain Eukaryota; kingdom Metazoa; phylum Arthropoda; class Insecta; order Lepidoptera; family Noctuidae; genus Eurois; species Eurois occulta. Next base: position 6,618,885 of record OX465492.1, on the reverse strand, counting down.
TTAATGGTATTGAATTACCATATTGTCTTTTATAAAAGCGTTGATGAGATGCTGTACAGGTCATTTGCCAAAAATATAGCGTTAATAAGAGACGGCACACTAAATAGTAGAGCTCTTAGGATACCTAGGTAATAATACTGCCTTTCTATGTTTCTAATAGTAATGCAGTGCTTGAAAAATTTGCCAATTTTCATAAAAATAATGTATCCAAATTCTTAAACGCTTTTTAAAGTTTATGTTTTCTAATGTGTGTGTTAGTTTGTGTAGTAACCGGTTTTCTGGTGTAATTTTGGATGATAAGAGAAATTCGTCAAACCGTTGATTACAACGAGGGCAGAATCATGATAGTATTAAAAAAATGAGTACAGGCTCTACCGGCGGCGTTTGGATGTAATTGCAGACGTTGTTGATAAACAGTGTGATTTTTTTAGTGAAATCGTTTTGTTCGCTCTGTTAAGTTGATCGGTTTGCTATTTACAACCGATGAATTTTAAGTACCACGTTTTAACTAAAAAATCATTTTAATTTCCAGTTTTATTTCAGTGCCAAAAACAATATTTTCGTTTAGTTCTTCCAGAATTCATGAAGAACCGTAACTAGGCGTCATTTATACACGACTTATTCACTATTCAGTGACGGCAAATAAATTGTGCCTAAAATAATGTCAAATTATTTTAGATACGGAATTTACCCAAACGATTATCACGCGAACGTTTGTTACGTTCGCGTGATAATCCCAAATATATCCCTCATGCACAGAAGACACAAAAACACGGGAGACCTTTCTTAACACTCATAGAAATAAAGTACCTATGCCTTAACAGAAAAAAAAAAACATTTTGATTTAAAACGCCGTATTGTACGAGAAAACGGCGATGACATCCTTTACAAAACAATGGGGTACGCCTGTACCCCAGTGCGGGACTATTGTACCCCATGATTTATAAAGTTTCCGCTTTAAGCACACCGCTGCTACTTTTCTTTCGTTATTGGCCGTTTTATTTGTTCTTCAGGGGATCTGCAATTCGTGACCGAGATTTATAATTTACATATTTTTAGGGGAGACAGAAAAGGTATGAAAGATTAATTTTATTTTGTGTTGTAAGGGTGTGTTTGGTTTCGGAGGACACGGTGGAGCACACCGTGGAGGTCTATGCCGATGCCTGCCAGGGCTGCGGGACTGTTCGAAAGAGATACCACGGCCCTGGAACACAAAGGGCAAAAGAAGGAACATGGATGGGTTTTAGCCAGTAAAAGTCTTCCTTCCGCTCCGCCCAGAGCGGGAGGAGTCATTAATTTGATGATTTCCCATCCCGGAAAAAAGGGTGTTTTTTTTGAGGTCGTACCGCCATAAATTGACACCAAACTTCAATACGCTGTGTTACAGCCAGTTTACAACTGTCGAATAATTGCAGTTCTAAATTGAAATTAGGAGTCATTGGCAGCCAATTTAGCAAAGATCGTTTTTTTCTAACCTTAACCCCCGAATGGTTAGACAGAGGTGTACCTAATAGTACACCCAAATTACGTTCTATGTAATAGGGTGCGAATTTATTGCTATCAACCGGGCACAAATCCAGACCTCGTGGCTTCTACTGAGAAATTCCTGACGGAAAAACCCAATAACAATTTGCCCGACCCGGGAATAGAACCCGCGACCACTGGACCAACGAGGCAAACAAGCCAAGCTCTCGCTCTCTACAATACAGCTTTGTTGAAAATAAATGTCCTTAAAGAAGATGTTCCATGGTGTAAAGTTATGTGCAATCATTGCAAGAGCGTGTCTTATTAAAACAATAATTCACAACGACACGGTGTAAGAACAAGGTATTAAACATATTTATCATACTTTGTATTAAAATAATAAATATTTGCAAACTTGCATTTTGTAAGATAAAGCGAAGGAAACGCATTGTCTCGAGAGACCGGAACCAATATAACATGATGACATTCAAAATAACTCTTTGAGAATTTAGTTTTTTGTATTCCGGTAGTTTTGGTATAGAATGAGGAAAATCGCAAGCTTTTGTAGCTAGGTCATGAAATGATAACATGCGACATATCATCATGCCTGTTTCCTTAAAAGAGTTAGCAGAATACTGCATAGGTAGGTATATTGTACTGTAGAATATCAATATATGAGTTAGTATTCTACTTAAATTAATAAGAGGCCTCTTATTCATTTAAGTAAAAAGGCTCTCAGCGACTTCAGTTATGTATTTTAGAATCTGGTCCACACTTTTGCAAGAATAAAACTCAACTGATAATCCAGTGGACAGACACAAATCTGTTCTTTTTCCTAAAATATTACTTTTATTTCAAAATCCTTTGAGAATTCGAATGCAGCTAGAAGCACCCGGTTTAAGATCGGTTGTCTTTAAAACCTTACAGTACAACTCCCACATATCGCTAGTAATGTTAAAATAACAGTTAATAAGCCACACATTCAGACTGGTTACTATCAAAAAATCCCTAGTGGAAAATACCAGTAACAATTTGCCCGAACTGGGAATCGAACCTAGGGCCGCATGCTCAACAGTTGCGATTATCGCGAATGAGGCACTCCTGTGTATTTCCCTTATAAGTAGTTTAAAAGCCAAAAAAGTACTGAAGACAATCCCCGTGACCTGAATGTTGGGAACGTCTCATCTTTGTTCCTAAATCAGGTTAAAAGGACCATATTTCTTTGTATCCGGCGCTCCGACAAGAAATAGTGCCGTATTTCGCTAGGATCCTCATCCACGCATTTTCTTTCAAAGTAATTTAGGTAAGGATACCGAATAAATGTATTGAGGTCTCTAAACTACTGTTCCTGTAAAAGCTTTAAGTAAATTAAAGTATTCTACAAAAGAATCCCTTCGTTTGTAGCTGCAATTTTCTCGTTTCTTTTTCTGGGTTTTTCTTCCATCATAAAGATTAAAACGACAGGAATATCTTTACAAATTCACGACGGATCTTTTGAACTACGTTATTTATAATCTGTATTACTTGTAGGTACTCTCTGTTTACTCTTAGCATATTATTTTCATTCTCTCAATACTGAATATTTCTCTTGCCCTAGAGAGTTGGTTTTTAAGGTTACGTACCCAAAGGGTCAAACGGGACCCTATTACTAAGACTGTCCGTCTGTCACTAGTTGATATTGTATTTCTGTTGCCGCACTAACAACAAATACTAAAAAACAGAATAAAAAAATATTTAAGTGGGGCTCCCATACAACAGACATGATTTTTTGCCGTTTTCATAGATAATGGTACGGATCCCTTCGTGCGCGAGTCCGATTCGCACTTGGCCGGTTTTTCTATATACTTAAGGCAGTCCAAAAACCATTGAATTGTTTTTCACCAGTCGGGAAAAAAATACAGGGCAGAAGAGACACCGACGCTAAACGGCGTAGAATGATGTACTGAATAAGTGATATAGTCATGTATATCAGTTCATTTGAACACATCTTATAACATAATTAATTAGTCCTCGCGCCCTACATACTCTTTTACCCACATTTTTACAGACTCTACTGAAGGTGCGAGACTCTTTTTTTTTGGGATGGGAAATCATCAAATGACTCCTCCCGCTCTGGGTGGAGTGGAAGGGAGTGTCAGATTTTTACTGACTAAAACCCATACATGTTCCTTCTTTTGCTCTTTGTGTACCAGGGCCGCAGTATCTCTTTCGAATAGTCCCGCAGCCCTGGCAGGCATCGGCCCTTGCGGGCCCCTCCTGTTTGCTGACATCTCTTCGAGGCGCGAGTGGAACACGAACGCGCCATCGACACGGCCTGTCGTCATACGACGGACGGACGGCGAGCTAGCCCATTACTCACCGTCCACAGGCCCGCGCCTACGGTGACCGAGAGCCACCACGTGGCACCCGACGCCCGGGGCGTCTCCCGCGGAAGGTGCAAGACTCTGGGTCGAAGAATTCAACACGTGAACTAGACCAAAAGTTTCGTACTGTCCAGTACTACTAACTGGGTTGCGGAGGTCAGAAAGGAGCGAGCAGATTTTACACGTAAAATCTTGCCTTCAGCTGCATCTGGTTAGACTGGAAGTTGACCCCAACATAATAGGAAAAAGGTTAGACATAATATGATGATGATCATTCTAGACCCCAGAATCCTGTAATTTTCAAATTCTTTCCCACTTCTTGAATACACCGCCACTTCAAAAGACTGCTTTGTCGCCTTAACAAAATTAAATTAATTGTAGAGCTAGCGCCGGGACCCCGTCTTCAGAGAAGCAGATTAGTTGGAATCCTACAATTAACTCTCGCAAAGCTCTTATATTGTAAATTCAGTCAGACGCCGCCTACGTGACAGACTACTGTTCAGATTAAAGCATTAGACACTGATTGTTGCTATATATAGGTGCTGTTTTGTGAATACAATTTAGCTGAGTTTTGAGTATTTAAACCCTTAAAATAAATTCTCGTCAAATATTGTCTCTATCAGCTATATAATTACAGTTTACCTAATTCTGTTCTGTAATTCCATATTTGTCACAGTCAGATGAAATATACTTAAAGCTTTTTTCTTAAATCTCATGTTATATAATATATCTTCTTCTATCATTCAAAAATGGACCGATTAACGGATTTTTGTTTTATATCTAAGTGGTAACTTCACAGGTTAGAGAGGTATAGATGGAAAAAGGGGAGACATTTGCCCAGCAGTGGATCACAATGAAGGTAAACAAGAATTTGTGTGGTATACTATAACTAAAAAGCCCGACTACTGAAAAATCACGCTCTATATTACATCGGGGGTTCCAAGGTAAAATCGACTTCTTTTGTTGAAGTCCGTTAAAACGAAGCCTATGTTACCCGGGCCCTAATAACGAATCGATTGCCACCTTATTCATCAAAATCGAATGAATAGTTTAGGCGCTACGGAGGAACATACATAAATACAAACATACATACATAGCCTGCTAAAATCATAACCCTTCCTTTTGGCTTCGCCGTAGTCGGTAAGAAAGTGTTAATATCTGCATAAGAAATGGTAAAAAGCAGCTAAACAGATTACAATATAATTTCTTGTAAAATTCACCTTCACCTTGATACTTTTACTGTAATCAATTCTATTTTTAATACCCTCTTAAAACAAACGAGAGTCCAATTATGGTTTTCAGTGACGGAGTCAAAAATATACCTTTTCCAGACATATTGAAAAGAAACTGCCGCCCGAAATACACAACAAAAATGTAAAAAACCGAGGGATCTCAAGAAGCTCAGACGAAACTATCACGATCCAAAGTGGTCTATCTCCAAAACATGCCACAAACAATATTCTATAATGAAGATCTGTCTATTCAAAGTAAGAGGGACCTACTTCGCACGTGACCAGCATATGTTATAGCCAACAGATTTCGCGAGGATCTAGTCATATTACATCCGAAATCCACCTCGTCTTGCAGAGATAGGTTTCGTAATGTAAATAAGCTGTCAAGTATAGTTCCTAACTTATCATATGGACTCAGATATTCTGTGCTTAAAAGCTTTTTGGTTGCGTAAAGACTTTGAATCAAAGTGACATGTAAACGTATGAAGATAGAAGATTTTTGTTTATTTTATACTTTTTTGGTGTCTCAAGGTGGGAATACTTTCGTAACAACATATAAAATAAATTTTACTTTTAGGGACAGTATTTAAATTATACTTGAACTAGCTTATGCCCGCGGCTTCTCCCGCGTGGCGTTCGGTAATGTCCGACGGGATCCAGGTTATAAACTATCTGTGTGCCAAATTTCATCCAAATCTGGTCATTTGTTTTTGCGTGGAAGAGTAACAAACGTCCATCCATCCATCCTCACAAACTTTCGCATTATTTTATAATATTAGTAGGATAAACATTGAAGTACCTACGAGTATTGTCCACCGTATGCTTTTACTAAATATAGGCTCAAAAACTCCCAATATCATTTATTTGTACCTAGATGTCATCGTCTACCTAACTGAATGATCTTCCGAAACCTAAACGGTTAACGCCAAATTTTGGCGGAATAGTTGTCGCCATGTTTTAGAAATATAACTAGGTTGGAATTAATGCAAAACATGATTGTCACTGCCGAGATATATTAGCCCTACAATAGAGACTCGTAATAGATTTTGTAAATCTTTGCAGTCATTACAGTAAGTCAGTGGCCCAAAAATCTGACTACCAGTCTGACCTGAGGGGTATCGTATTACCCCAGTACTAACTGGGTTGTGGAGGTCAGATAGGCAGTCGCTCCATGTGAATTACTGGTATTCAGCTGCATTCGGTTAGCCTGGAATCCGACCCTAACATAGTTGGGAAAAGGCTAGGCAGACTCCTAATAGAATCTTAAAAGGATTCTTTCTTTTGTCTAAGTCGGATTTAATTCCCCTGAAGGTCTAAGGTTTCCAATTATAGTACCTACCCAAAACGTAACTAATTCATTAAATAACAAAACATAGTGCTTAAGAACCTAATACATTGTTCGCCAACTTATCAGCTCAAATATTTTCAGGATTGTCTCCAAAAGCTAATCAATTTTGTTCCTGTGTTAAACATTCATCCAACATTTGTAGGTAATTTCGTACGTACAGAGGCCAGCAGGACAACCTACCCGAAAATGTCAGATTTTCCCAACCAACCTTGAACCTAATGCTTTAGAGATACAGTTGAAAATCTATTAAAGAAATTTGACAGATTGGTAGTAGCTTGATGTGTCTGTACATTCACCGTACCGTGAATAAATAAGGATCAAACGCTGCAAGGGTCATACTTGTTTCATATTTCTTTGATGTCAACGGTATTATTTGGCCGATGGTCATATTTCTGGAGTAACGTTTTACAATGTAACGAGTAATGTGAGGATTTTTCATTGAGATGAGAGGAGCCTTCCGGTTTTTTATTAGCAATGACGCTCGTGTGTTGGATTTATTTTTAAATTGTCCTGTATAAGGCGTCTATATTCAACCGTACTGTCAAGCTATGTTTAATATCTGGCAAGCTATATCTAATCTATGTTATACTTAAATCTAATATTGAAGTAATTTACAGATAGATACGAAAACAAAATATGTAGATGTCCAATTAACGGAAAATACTATCTCAAATACTCTGAACAAAGACAGGAAAGCCGATTCAGAACCTTAATGGTCTACAGAATCGCTACAAAATTCAATAACATTGGCAAAACGATTCGTTGAAAATTCAATAAGACTGAAATTGAGAGCCGGTGAAGTAATATCGTGAAAACTCAATTCCCCTCATTAGAAACGCGTTCAAATTCAAATGGGGTTGAAAAAAAACCCGGCGCCTTTTCCGGGCACCCGACTGGCGATTGGCTATTCAAAACAATTTTCGGGTCCGATTAGCCAACCGAGATATCGATGAGTTTATATCGAAATTTTATTGGAAAAGCCTGATTGAATTAAGGAATGATAAGGTTTTGACAATATCGGGTTTTACTTTGGTTCAATGACCTGAGCAAGGAGGCTTAAGTTTGTCAATTAGAGCTTTTTACACTGACTATACGCAACAGGAAGCTCATTCGCTTTTAAATATCTACATCGTCCAAAATGTAATTATTATTTACAAAAAACGGACAATGTTTAGTTAATTTTGTATAACCACAATCGCTCATTAAACCAGTACACTTACACACAACCAGCATAAATTAATTACCTACACATCATTATCGAACTTACGAAGCTACACAAACAAGACAAAACAATACAATTGATTGATACGTCCTTTTGACATACAGCTTCCCGCTTCGTTAAATAACAAAGGAAGCCGCAAACCTCAAATTAGCCGCCTCTACAGTAAAATCATAAAGTCGTAAATACATATTTTTGCGTTTTCAAAGAGCTTGTGTGTCGTATCTCATGACAAAGCCTTTCAGCTTCATTAAGCTCGAGTACGAAAAGCTTTGGAAAAAATTCACCATCCTACTTTTGAAGGGGAATCAAAATTGCCTATAGAAAGCGAAGCATTAATGCGATAAACGCTGATACATTGGAGCTCGACGATTGGCTCTTATTATGTAAACTGAGCATACTAATTGGTTGTTGAATTGTATGCACTGGAGGATGAACTAGAGAGGCGGACGGTGAGCTGAGTTTCAAAAAGAAATTCGGAAAAGGTACGGAATGGGTGTACCACTTTTATATGCCGGAGGATCATTTACTTCACAAATTTTACATTAAGAAGAAGCATCATTTACATAACATCATGCCAGTAATCCCCGAATAGTTAGGCAGAGTTGTACCTAAAGACCACATTTCGCCAGTTCAATAGCCAAATCTTTCAAAGCATTATTTACTTAACTAATTTAACGATTTACATACATTGAAAAGCTTGAGCAGTCTTGTTAGTAGGTTTTGCATTATTTAAGGCTCCAGTATTAAGGGCAACTGCAATTTCATACGGCCCATAACATACAAGCATAATATATTTCATGTAATAAATAACACTCCTACTCATAACTCTAAAATTCAAATTATTTGAGAACCTATCGCACACCTACACTGCACTATAAACAAAATCGTCCTCTACATTTTATTGCTAAAATAACCGCGACCTAGATATGCGTACACGCATCGATTATGATGACTAAGTTAGTGTTGCCACACTATCAGAGTTCATCTGCCACCCACTGGCAGATTCCTGCATATATATTTTATGATACTCCTCTGACATTCAAGTTTGGTGAAACAATCGTTCGATCAAGAAGGTAAACTTTCGTAATGCCTAGTGCTAAGATACAATACGTGTAAGGATAGTAAAGAAATATGTTTATTAAAAGAGTAATATGATTATTCAGGTACCGTCTTGCAACAAAGGAGCTTGGACACTATATCCTTATGTCGATGGATTTTTTTACTTTGCTAATGAGATAAATTTTCTATGTAAAACTTTTTAATAGAAATAGAGTTGTATGCGTAAACTGTGTGACAATCGTAGATTACTCTATTGGTATTACGATTGATCGTCCTTTTCCCCTTTTCGACCACTTTTTCAGTTCAGCAGCTGCAGCTCTTACTATCATCATCTACTGAACACAGCCCCTTTTTTTTCAGATGGGAAATCCTCAAATGACTTCTCCCGCTCTGGGTGGAGCGGAAGGGAGTGTCAGACTTTTACTGACTAAAGACCATCCATGTTCCTTCTTTTGCCCTTTATGTTCCAGGGCCGCGGTATCTCTTTCGAACAGTCCCGCAGCCCAATAGTCCCGCAGCCCTGAACACAGCCCCTTATTAATTAACGTAGATATTCAAATTAACCATACATTTATCGAGGTATTTTGGGATTACCTTACTCCACGTTTACTAATAAGAAGGTCTCACAAACGGTACTGAAAAAAACATTACATCTTTTTTTAATACATAATGTAATTTCCAAAACAAACATTTCCGCTTCGAGCTTCCGCGTCGCGGTATTTGTGTGCACCTTAATTAGCTATTCAGAAAACACGCTAATTAGTGAGCTACACCTTTCTTATCGCTGACAAGTATCAAGATACTGCTAATAAAGGAAAATTTATAATTATATCAGAATATTCGATAAAGGTAACAATACCATTAACAAAATCAGGTGTAAAGTTTTTAGTCATTATTCAATTTATGTCATCTTGCATACAAACGCCTACTAAGAGAAAAATTGGCCAACGCATTCCAAATTTCTCAAGCTGGTGATGGGAGTAGTCACAAGAAGTGCGGTAGATGTCACTAACGTCTACTGTCAAACACCATGAAAGGTGGGAAATAATTGAAAGTGAAGCGCTCTGTTCATCAAACATAAGATCTGTACTTTTTTACCTATGTTAACAAATAAATTATGATTTGATTTGATTTGATTTGAAGCAGTAACCACGCAAGGCTTGGTTATCGGTACCACTATACTGGCTAGTATATTGTAATCAGCTCAAATGCGGGACCAACAGGATTCTAAAAGTGTAATTCGGACTAGGTACTTAATTCAACCGTACCATTGATTTGCAAACCTCTGGAACTCTCATCTGGATCCTGATGATGTTCGGCTGAATCCGCTGAGACATAATGGTGGCTGTACACTCTAGACCGAGAGCTCTCTCTATGTCTCTCCCGAGACGTCTTGCAAAAAACCAGCAGAGCGATTAGGCAAGCGAAGAACGCCGAGGTTAGGCGAGCGATACCATGCACACTTTCGCAGGTTACCAAAATATTGCAATCCCAAATGATTCCTCACAAAATTCGTCCCCATTACATCTTCCCATCACCAGCTATTAGATTTGCTCACAATTTTCCTAATAAGTCGGCAGAAGGTAGAAGATGCATAATAAAATGGCCGTGTAATTTCGTGTATCGCAATTCGTACATTAGTGTGGCAGGTGCGAACGTTGCCGTTTCGGGAGAAGATTCTGGAATGTTTTACGTAACTGCAACGGATCTTGATTTGGAAGATGGTGTTTTTGAAGATTTAAAAAGGCTACTTCCTACTAATATTATAAATACGAAAGTTTGTGAGGATGAATGTTTGTTACTCTTTCACGCAAAAACTACTGAACGGATTTGGATGAAATTTTTCACACAGATCGTTTATAACCTGAATTAACACGTAGCATACATTTTTATCCCGGTAGTATGATCCCATGGGACAGTTATCGAACTTCACGCAGGCGAAGACGCGAGCATAAGCTAGTTTAATATAACGGAGGACTCTACATCAACTCAAGCAGCTGTTGATGTACTTGCAGTCTTCGTTAGATTTGAAAAAGAAGTCATACAGAGAAAAGTATTTTGTAGTGCTGGTTTTCTATGTCCAAAACAATTATTTTTACTTATTAGATGTTTTTGTATACAGGACCTTTTATTTTTCTCTTTCACTATGTTTTTTTTTATTTTAAGCGCCTGCACTGAAAAACTACAGTCGGCAGTTTTAGTAAGTTCATATTTGGCGAATGAGTCATTAATACGAACCAAGAAGTATGTATGCAATATGTCATACGTTATTGCAGATTATTCTAACCAATCATTATACGCGGTGGAATCTGGCTCATCGCCTAAACAGCTATCAATAAAACAACCATTCTCACAGCTGCAGCAACACTTGTTAACGTTCCAAAATTAATATCACTGATGATAAACACCATGTAACATTACATGCATACCTACAGTATGGATCGAGAAATGTATGGTGATGTTTAAGTACAGAAACAAACAATTAAACTCAACGTTTCTTCCATGGCCTCCATCGTAACCGTAAAAAATAAATCTGCTGTCCCTTATAAACCAGTCTCGAGTCAAATGTTTTTATTACTAGCTTTTGCCCAATTCGGGTTGTACTCTGCTTTTAATAATATAATTCAATCATGATTCGAAAGACACGTGGCGCCACCTATTACCAAAAGAACTTTATTCTTGTTTTTCTCGTACAGTCCTTTTTTTGGGATGAAAGGTACCCTATGTCCGTCTCTGTACATCTGAGAATGTGTATGCAAAATTTCAGGATGATCGGTTCAATGGTTTACCTAGACGTGAAAAGGTAACAAACAAACTTACTTTCGCATTTATAATATAGTAAATAAATATATAATATAATATAAGTATAGATGGTTTTTTTTTGTAAGTTACAAATTTCTTATACATAAACAAAGCACACAATTAGACCTCTGGGGTCTATCTTAAGTTATAATCGAGTTGTTGTAATTATGTTCTATCAGCTTACGCTCTATATGTTTACCTACTATTCATGAGACTCAATGAATAGTAGGTAAACATATAGAGCGTAAGCTGATAGAACATAATTACAACAACTCGATTATAACTTAAGATGATGATGTCTACAGGTATTTGGTTTAGTAAATTGGGCATTTTGAAAGAAGCGGTACGCCTGCCATAGAAGTTATTTTTGCATGGGACAGCTGTTTATTTTTCGTGAGGTTGATGTTGGTGTCATGGCCAACATTGGCAAAAGTTGTTTAATTTGTTGGTATGTAACATCCCTTTTCCGTCATTATCGTCACGAATGTCTCAAACCTCACATTATATTGACGCTGACACCCATTGGTCGCAAAAGGTCAGACACTACGTTTGGTTAGCAATCATCCAATCAATCGTCCACTTAGCTATCCACTGTTGGACCTGTAGGTAGGTACTTATCTGGTCTCTGGGAATAATTCAATAAAACTATTTTTGTGTCTTTATGCATAGGTTCAATTAAAATATCAACCTATAGAAGTATCACAGTTCTTGGTGAGTCAAGCTGTTAAATTGCATGCCCTAAGGGTCTTTAGAAAGCAGATATCTGAATGACTGGCATGGCCAGCGTCCATTTGGAAAGGCGTATGCCCCAGCTGTTGATTGCAGTTGAATGTAAAGTCAGAGAAACGAAATATACGCAAGTGGATTGCCAGCATAAAGTATTCGAATATTCAAAACACAATTGTCAGTTATATGAAATGGCTATAACACTGCGAATTCGCGTATTGTGTCTATTTGATAGACAGTTCCCTGACAGATCCCTGAGTTCATTTGTGTACCATTCATAGACCAAATATTTTTAAAGCTGATAGTGTAGAAAGACTATCAGACCAGACGACTGAATTATCTTTAAACTGTTATCAAAACATTTCCTGACACTGTACGTACTAGTGATAGAAAGACACAATAAATTGTTATTTATGACGAAAATGATGACGAAGATTAAAATAATTTACTTCCGCAATTATTTTTGGTTAATCTGTCCATTAGCCAGCTGTTTCGTAGCCAATTTTAGAGTGGTTGCTAATAGAAACAAAATGTTGCCAATGTCAATGGCAGGTTGTTGGGTAAACAACTGGCAATGTGCCACTGTGTAGTTGCGGTGCTTTTGAAACTAACACGGTAATGTCAGGTGATGTTCACGTACTTGGTATTAGGCTGTTGTAGTTTGTAGCTGAAGATTAACGACATGAGTATACATCTCCTAGAATCCAAGCTATTAGTAGAACATACCATAATTTGATTATAACAGCGTTCAATAATATCTACCAAAGCGCAACTTGTCGCTTACTAGCTTGGCATGACGTGTATATGTCGGTGGTCTATATGTGTTTACAGCTGATAAATGTTGTCTCTCATACATTACATATGTATGGCTTCAGAAATTGTGTATGATTATAAAACACGATAGAGTAGTAGTTAGATAACCTACAACTTGTTTTTCAAGTACCTACCTACACAGAGTTGCGAGTTTGTAAAGAGGTTGGGAGATTTTTGTATGAAGCGTGGTTTTTTTTAAAATAGCGGCCACGCACAAATCTTGTATTAATCAATGGCTGGAATCAATACAAACAAGTTTTGTATGAGACAAAATGTTCTAAAGCGTTACATTTTCGAGATGTACAGGTTTAATGCGTGGCCACCATTTTGAAAATAAAACAAAATGGCGGAATTTAGGCAAGCCAAATAATTCAAAGCCTTTTAGATCTAAATTGAACTGAACTTTGCATTTAATGCCTTGCAAGCAGATTCACTATGAACTGAGACAGTAATCCAAACTAATATTATAAATGCGAAAGTAACTCTGTCTGTCTGTCTTTGCTTCACGCCTAAACTACTGAACCGATTTGTGTGAAATTTGGTACAGACATAGTTTGGAACTTGAGAAAGGACATAGGATAGTTTTTATTACAAAAAATAAAATAAAAAATAAAATTTATTCCGGACATACAGCGCCATCTAATTTGGCTACTGTGTGACAATTCTTGGCGGCGACGGTTTGACAACTGACAAAATGTCATAGCATGCATTAGAATAGAACGGCTATTTCAAAGGATTTGTCACAGGTACAAGTGGCCTAGCGGTTCAGCGACCGCCCTGTAAACCGAGCTTCGCAAGTTCGAATCGCAGCCAGTATACACTTTTTGTGATTTTTTTTAATGCTATTAGATTTTCAAAAATAATAAACATGATTCGCGAGTTCGATCCCCAACCAGTTTTCACTTTTTGTAAGTTTTAGGTATTTTGTTTTATTTTTATGCTTTAAGTTTTTCAAATCATTACAAAATAGATTAATGTATACTTTTCGTTTTTTTTTTTACCATTCAAAAGACAGGTAATCATAAATTAATGAATGAAAATTGACCAATTTACACTGTACAAAAAAAAATCTCTAAAAAGTTAAAAAATGAAAACATACTCAAAACGCAGCAGCCATTCGCTCAGCCACTGCGCCAACCGTGTCGTCATATAACTGTGGTTGTGGCTTCCTCAGGCATTGCTGCAACTTTGCTTATGGGTGGTCGGACTGCACATTCCATTTTCAAATTGCCGCTGAATCTTGCATGCGAAGATACGCCCCAACATGCAATATCACCAAAAACGGGGGAAGTAGTTTGGGACGAGTGCACAATGTCGCACAAGCATGCATTAGAGGCGTTGAACCGCAGCTTGCAGGACATCCGCGGCAACCAGGTGTGATGGGTGGCGTCATCAAAATGTTCGCAGCGACTTTAGACCCTGTGAACGGTGAGTAATTAACTAGCTCGCCGTCCAACCGTCTTATGACGACAGGCCGGGTCGAAAGCGCGTTCGTGTTCCACGCGCGCCTCAAAGTGATGTCAGCAAACCGGAAGGGGTCCGCAAGGGCCGATGCCTGCTGCAGCTGCGGGACTGTTCGAAAGAGATACTGTGGCTCTGGAACACAAAGCGCTAAGAAGGAACATGGATGACACTCCCTTCCGTTCCACCCAGCGCGGGAGGAGGGGTCATTTGAAAAGCCGACTTTAGACAGATACTGCCAGTTAATAAGAGGGGCCATTTTGTAATAAAAAAGGGGCACACTGGCGGATGAAACGCATGTCTCATGGCGTCGCCACTGTGAAAACCTCCTGAATTGAAAAGCTCCATATTACGTGCATCATGCGCGTCCAACTGTAAAACGACCACGAAACAGGTGTCTTTGCGAATAAGCTGCTGCAAATGAGAGAGGGTCGTCTGGAATCCGAAGGAGATGGGAAAATTCTATTTTCCGAAGAATTTTCCCATCCAACCGCTGTGCTAGCGCCAAAGAACGAGTGGGTCAGTAAAAAAAACTAAAAAAAAGTATACACATCCATATCATTGTGATGGCTGATGATGATAGTACTGCCTTCTTCGTTGAATTTCTCAACTCCCTTGAGTTATCGGGCGTGCCGTCCCATCAGCTGGAGCTTAAATTTGGCGTACCAGTTTTGGTGATGCGAAACCTTGATGAAACCAGACTGTGCAACGGCACCAGGCTTCGTATCACACAGCTGAGCTGCTAATGGAGAGAGCGTTTTAAGTCCCCGCACAGGCATTTAGACAACAAACTAAACAGGCCCTGCATAACCTTTTGGCAATGCAGGAGGATGATAGGTAAGAAGTGGGGCCTATCCCCTAAAATAATACTCTGGATATACTGCACGGTGATCCGACCCATGATTACTTACGGGGCAGTGGTCTGGTGGCCCCGCACTAAACTAGCTACAGCCTCCATCAAACTGCAACGCATGCAGAGACTTGCCTGCATGGCGACTACAGGCTGCATGCGGACTACCCCGACCGCGGCTCTGGAGGCCATGTTGGGGCTCCCACCGCTCGATCTGTTCATACAGCAGGAAGCGACGATGGCGGCAGTACGTCTTCAAACACTTCATCTTTGGGGTAAGAAGTACACACAACACACCGCGATACTGGAAGGATTTTATACCGAGTTCCCCCTAGCGAAAGCTATTAACGATCGGATACCCAAGTAATTCGTATTCGACAAAAAATACAAAATCCAACTCCACGAGGATCACCGCTGTGAGGGTCTAAGCCCCGCGGAAGTACGGATCTTCACGGATGGATCTAAGACAGGTACCGGCACTGGAGCTGGAGTCTTCTCGGAAGATCTCAACATACACATAGCCGCACCATTGGGGATCCATAACACGGTATTTCAGGCAGAATGTATGGGCATTGCCCTGGCGGCATCGGCCATTTTAGGCAGGGAAGTTGTGGACCACTCAATTCGCATACTTTCAGACAGCATGGCTGTACTACTAGCATTAAACAACCACACAGTCAACTCTGGGTTAATACACGAGTGTCATCAACGTCTGAACCAGGTTGGTAATCTCAATAATATAACCATTCAATGGATAAAAGGACACAGCGAGTCCCGAGGCAACGATACAGCGGACGAACTCGCTAGAAGGGGATCAAGCATGGCAGCAGTGGGACCTGAACCCATACAGCCACTCCCCTTCGGGTACCTACGCACACTGGTAAGGAAACGAACCAGTGAACAACACCACAAACTGTGGCTAAACCATGGTGAGTGTAGGCAGGCCAAGGATGCACTTCCTACCATCGACGGCCGCTTCACGAAAAAAGCGCTTCGGCTGACCAAACTACAGCTGCGCACTGTTACAGCCGCCATCACTGGACACAGCCCCATTAACAAACACCTCTTTGCCATATGAGTCACAGACAGCCCTCTGTGCCGAGCCTGCATGGACGAAGATGAGACAGCAGCCCACGTGCTTCTGCACTGCCCAGAGGTTGCATCATACAGGGCAAAGTACTTCGGTAACCCAGGTACTCTCCGCGAGACTGTCAGCGACATCAAGGCGCTGCTGGCTTTTCTCGGGGAGCTGAGGTGGATCGAATAGATTTCCCACCCGCACGCAAAATACGCGCATTGGTCGTGGAGTTGCGGACACCAGCCCGTTATACAATAAGTCCCCGCATACCCATTATTGCAAATAACTTACCATTTCAATTTAAGAGGTAACAATTTCCCTTAAAATTGGCTATTACAATGACGATCAACAATTCCAGGGCCAAACCATAAAAGTGACAGGCATTCAATTGTGCACTCCATGCTTCTCACACGGTCAATTATATGTTGTTTGTTCAGTGCCCAAAAATTTCACGTGCTTGCGGAAAATAATAAGTCATTTAATGTTGTATACAGAACGGTATTAGAATAAATAGTGCCCAACAAGGCGTTTGATGGTTTACTTTGAAAAGAAGGTTGTATAGCGCCAAAATAAACGGTTTTAAGCCATATCGTCGCCTCATTTAATTTTGTTGCCGATCTCTGCGCCCAGAATTACAGTACCCAAAAGGACGCATTTTGAAGTCATCACCTACATTATCGCATTTTGATCAGCCAGTCAGTTCTCACACAAAACATAACATCACGCCTGAAATCCCCGACGGGTTAGGCAGAGGTGTACCTTATCGTAGACCCACATTTCGCCGTTCGTTATGTTGAAGTCCCATGTGACAGGGGGCGAGCCTATTCAATTCTATTCCACCAACCGGGCACAAATCCAGATTCCGTGGCTGCTACTGAGAAATTTCTGATGGAATACCCCAATAACACTATTATTTATAGTATTTTTTCAATTGCATACATTGTTTAATGTTAAGTGGAAGAGCGGAGTCACCTAACACAACCATATTCTTGCTTAAAAGGTGATCTCCAAATCATGTGCGTTAGAACTTTATATAATTTAAATAAACATTTTTTTAACACTGCCCGACCCGGCAATTGATCCCAGAACGTCATGCTTAGTTGTCGCACTTGCGACCACTTGACCAACGAGGCAGTCTCACACATACACACCTAAATAGCCACGCGAACGAAGTAGCGGGTAGCAGCTAGTATTGTAATAAATTGATTAAGATTCGATTGAATGTGATTAATTGCTACAATTAATTAATTTGTGTTGATTTGCATTTATTTGTATGTGGTTTTGTGTTTCTCTAATAATTCAATAATTTTTCCAATATGTTACGTACTTGAAATAAATGAATTTGAATTTAGCCGAAGTCTAGCCTTGGTCCAACAACTCCGTCGTCCTGATATCGCAGCCACGTACTTCACACTACACAGAATAAGGCTATCGTTGCATATTTTAATGCGCAACCGAATGCGACGAAGCGTGAAATGGAAATCTTTT
Organism: Eurois occulta; assembly: GCA_950022335.1. Taxonomy (NCBI): domain Eukaryota; kingdom Metazoa; phylum Arthropoda; class Insecta; order Lepidoptera; family Noctuidae; genus Eurois; species Eurois occulta. Next base: position 6,600,979 of record OX465492.1, on the reverse strand, counting down.
GGGATCGTAACTGCCTGCCTTAACTGCAGCGCAATATCGGAATACAGTTTTGGAAAAAATATGCTATCAGGGATATTGCCAAGCACTTTTACAATATTCTGTTTAAGGGATTTTTAAATTAATTTTAGAGATCAGCTGTGCTGTGAAGATGGTATGCTGAAAGTGGTCAAGTATTTATCAAGAGCGGAAGAAAATAATTTTAGAAGCATATGTATATAGGTAGGTACATATATAAGAGAGGGAGAGGAAGACCAAAAAAACGATGGATGGATTGTGTGAGGAATGATATGAAAGATAAAGAAGTAAATGATAGCGTGACGGTTAACAGAGGAGAATGGAAGAAGAAAACGTGTTGCTCCGACCCCAAGTAACATGGGACAAGGGCAGGAAGATGATGATGGATATTACTTACAAAGTAGATTATGAAGCGAATGGATGATGAAGCTTTTAAGCATCAATGGCATGTACAAATAGCTTTGAAAGTCAACAGTTGAACACATGAGGCAGGTACACTATTAAATTCAATAAGAAAACAGTTTTCACGACACGACGACACATCGTCTCAATTTTATTTTAATTGGTTTTCTTTTCTTTTCAAAAATTTTATTATTGGTTGTTCTGAGTCCAATAAATACTTTTCTTTCTTTCGATAGACAATAAAATAGAGTATAAAAATAATGCCCTAAGTACATGACCTAGAAGGATTTACGATAGATACCCGACTACCTTCCACTTAACATAAATAGGCTATCTGCTAGGCCTCTCAATTTGCCCAAAGCACCTACGTAGCGAGCATCTATGTAGGTAACTACATATGTATGTATATACTTGTACGTACAAGTAGTAGTAAAATCAGGAAAGTATATGTCGCCTCAACATAAAACCTTATCTCGGAGAAAGATATCCTCATTAACTATGCACGGTTTTCTATTCAGTTTATGATTTTTTTAATTATAAATTTTGATATTACATTTTATCAAAACTTTGTGTGTGTATGTATACCTATTGACTTATATTGTTTTAAAATTATTTTTTAAGCTTTTGACATTATATAATTAGGAAATTTTGACATTTCATTCTTAAATAATAAATATTTAATAATAATTTAATAATAATTTTTAATAATTTATTCAATAAGTAATTTGTACATGGTATACAAAGTTGTCTTATACAATAATTAGATGTTATCAATAAATAGAACCAGTACAACATAAATAAAATGTGTCATAGGACTCCCTTTCCTAAACTAGGCAGAAAATCTGTCTGTATCTTAGGAAAGAGTATCCATTCACAGTGAGTCTTATTACGGTTACAAAAAATATTGGTACGTGCAGTAGGCGAACAAAGTACTTATGTTAAATAAAGTAAAAAAAAAGGAACAAAAGATGAAATAAAAACATGAGTGTGTAGGGCGTGTGTGCGTGTGTATGGGTATGTGTGTGTGGGTGTGTGTGTGTGTGTGCGTGTGTTTGGGTGTGTGTTGGTGTATGTGTGTGTGTGTGTGTGTTTAGGTGTATGTGGGAGTGCTTACCTCCCTATGTGTACATGTGTATTGTGTGTATGTGTACATTTCCTTCATATGTGTATGAGTAAGTAGATGTGTTGTGTTCTGTGTGTAAACCTATCTCTTTACTGTGCAGTGGTTAGAAGCTCTTCGGTATCACTATATGTCAATGTCTGTAACCAGGAAATTAGCTTGTTTTTTAACTCGCCCTTAGTCAAGGCGTAAATATTTAATTGTTTGTGGGCTTTATTATACAGCCTAGCACTAAGGCCATTAAACTGACGTCTTGCGAAGGCAGTCCTGCAAGAGACAGCAGGACATAAAGGAAAGCCACGACGCCGTAATATAAACATTGTACTTATAAAGTTGACATTGTATAAAAATTACCTATTTCCATTTCAACTAATTTATAATAATTATATCGTTGCGGACTAGAACTCGGCCACTCTGAATATTTCTACACCGGCAACGGTAGTGTATGAGAAACTTTTTAATATTAAGATTTAATATTACCATAAACTCGGAAATAAATAAATCTATCTATCAAAAAAAAGGTGGATCCAGGTGAAACCTATAAACTATTGTTCTACGAGTTCTAGAAATTCACAAAAAATATGGGACTTTCTATAGGAATTGACGCCATCATCAGTCTGATCATCATGCATGACGACACGGTTGGCGCAGTGGTCAAGCGATTGACTGCTGCGCTGCATGTCGCGGGTTCGATTCCCGTACGGGACAATTATTTGTATGACCTACAAGTAGTTGTTCCGGGTCTGGGTGTTTTTCTATCTATAATATGTATGTATTTACAAAAAAAAAAAAAGTATATAATGTAGTTTATCAGCCATCTAGCTACCATAACACAAGCATTAAGTTGCTTAGCTTGGGACTAGATGGTGCTGTGTGAAAAATGTCCAGGGATATTTATTTATTTATGCATGGGAAAGGTAAAAAAAAGTTACACATTTCCACAAGTCATAGGGTTTATTCTGTTACACCATGTGTTACATACACACATAAATTCACGATACGACGACTCCTGTCTGTGACTGTGCCAAAAATCGCGAGTTTGTGTGCTTTCCGAGGTACGGAGGAAACTCGTATATAATGATGGTCATCCACGGACTGACCCAGGCAAGCTTAGCCTTGGAGATAGACCCGTGCGGCTATTATTATTTATCCAAGAGCTCCTTCTAATCCTAATTAATTTAACAAATAATTTGCTGTTCTTCTTCTTTATCGTGTGGTTAGTGCCTAACCTGGTGTCAGAGTTTTTATGCCACCCATGGACCTCTGACTTGGCTTTACATGACGTCAAGAATATCGCTCAGGCACGCTGGTTACCTCACGATGTTTTCCTTCACTGAAGCAAGTGATAATTACACAATATGCACATGGATCCAAAAAATCAGAGGTGCGTGCCTTGGGTTCGAACTCGAGATTAATAACATTTGCTCATAATTTGCTCTTAATTACAATAACTATTCCAATAAAAAAAAATCATTGCAATGCAACTAACAAAGGAATCTACAACATTATTCCTAGAATTATTTAAGCTTAGCACGTAGGTAGAATTAGTTCCCAGTGCACAGAGACAATGAAATAACAAACCAATCGCGTACAGATGCCAAAATAAACAATAATTATGAACGTTAATGAAAAATGAACAATGCAGTTTTAATAGAAAACTTCTGTTTCTCATAGTGTTCCTCCGGTAGTACAATAATAAAATTAGATTAAATAGATATACTATGGGAGGTTCAGAATATTGCTTTTCCGACCCATCTAAAATTCGTTAACGAGTAACTAACACACTAAGTCCTTCGCTAATCAAAGTGATATAGAAGCTTTTCTTTAAAATTATATCCATCAAAATGATTTTTCTATTTTAGCAACTATACGTCTACGTGTTAACATTCAATATTTTTTTTAGTAAATTTTGATCTACATTAAATCATTTAGTTCACAATCAGATTAATGTAAGCGGAACCACATTAAAACACACACTGCATAACTCATCAAACCCAATTTTGATTTCAAACACCATTGCATTCATTTATTATCTTTTATCAATCATCGGCGAATTTCAAATAGTTTCATCACTTAAGTGCTTCTATAATTATACTTATCTATATAGGAAGTTACAGTCTAAAAGATCGCATCAATCTTTCATTTAGTTTGGTATAAAGCATGTCAAAATGCTGTTGGCCAGCTGTGGTCGAGTTCCAATCACGTGTTGGTGCTAGGTTGGAAGCAAACAATGTCCAAAATTAGAAAGGAAAATTAGTAAGTCTGTACATACCAAGCTAATTCTCTTTATGAGGCGGGTAGTTTGAGTGTTAAAATGTACTTGACAGACAGCGAGACTCATTTCTGCATTTTGTAGCTATGCAGTTTCCGACAAGTAGCTTCAGTGCCGCAAGCGCTGGTTTTAGCTCGCAGCAAGTCTGATTAGTTTCGAAGTCAAATGTGTTGTGAATATCAATATCAAGATATAATGAGTTGTATTTTTTTAAGTACCTAATCAACTAAACATTTTTTACGAGTGATAAGACTTGTTACTGTCCAAGTTACTACCTTTTTTTGAGAAAATCTGCCTCTTATTTGGGCAAAAGCTTTATTTTTGAACGAATGAGCTTGGAATGTCACACATGCTCACTGCCGTTGTGATCATAGGTTTCCTCACGCTCGTCCTTAACGAGGTGTTTCACTGTTTAATAGTTTTGCGTTTTCACGCTTGACAAAATCAGAACCCATTTAGCAAATCGAACTTACAACTGTGATCCTAAAATGTTTAGACCATCCCAAACATAATAAGAAATGATGACAAATGTTTTAAGATACTTGCGAACCCAGATAAAACGAGGACAAAGAAAGAATCTTCTCGTTAAAACAAAAGAAGAAACTCACAATAAAAGGTGTAAACGAACCCTTCACAAAACCGTCAACCAAGCATTCTGTAGATATAACTAAGTAACCCTGCGCAAAAATTATTGGTGTGAAAAAACTTTTTTTTTTTGGGTGAAATGTCACGTTTAACGGTAAAACTCAATGTAACGCACTCAAAATATTGTGCTGATGGATGCATTGAATAGTAAACGAATTGTAAAGGTGTAATCTAAATTACTAGTATTAAAAAAAAAATTGTGGAAAAGTTGGAACTTTGACCTTAAATTTCTCCGTAACTAGAAGATTCACAGATTTGGTCCAGAACAAACAAAATGTGGCAATGACGGGGAGATTAAGTGCCTTTCTGCTTCATCAAGGTTCTATTTAATACTTTATATCTTAAGAAATAGATAAATCAACATCCGAGGATGCAATAAATACTGCGTTTGTCGTGTGTGACATGGTTAATTCCACTTCCGTGCAGATATTAGAAGAGAAACTCTGAAAACGGGACCGTGCCTACGAGCTTGTTGAATTATTGAGTCTCCGCTCGCGTCCAAATTGAGTTCGTGTCTCCATATAACATATACATATACCTATCCCCAGTTACATCTAATTCTTTTTCCATTTTGATATTTGTCATTTTTTTTTAAATTATTTTAGATCTATTTGTACTTTATAAATCTTTCTGTATCGTGTGGTTAGTGCCTAACCTGGTGTCAGAGTTTTATGCCGCCCGTGGGCATTTGACTTGGCTTTACATGCCGTAGAGAAATATAAAATCTTTTTTCGTTGAAAAGTCTTATAAATAAAAGAGCCAGAGAAAAACTAGACGAGGAATCAAACAGAAGCCAAAGAGCACGGACAGATGGTATCCCTATACACGATAAACATTTATTATTGACTGGAGGGAAACTAAAAAGTGTCTCAAAATTCCTGTACACAATGGTGTTTCTTTTCTTGGTAATTCATTTTCTATCACATAATCTTTAATAAGAACGCGTGGCGTTTTTATTTCTATAGGGACAGGATGAGTCAACCTAATATATGTATATCTCACAGCACACTACAGACACGACTGAATCTGTTCTTGACAAACAATTTCTTAGGACAATTGGACAATGACACGTAAGTGGGGTCGAGAGCTATAGGCGTTGATAGAATCGACCTATAAATATATAATCTAATGCAGCACGTCATCACATTATTAATAAAATGCAGAACCAACAAAGTTGTAATAGATAAAGGTATATTGAATTCCATTTGTTATCTCCTGCAAGCACTCAGACTATTATTGATAGAAAAGTTTTTTCATTCAAAGCGGTGCGCTAGAATCAATAAACACAAGATAAAATCTAAAGGAAAACACAGCTAGTCCCAGATAGAAAAGAAACAGAAGGCGTAGGCATTAGAGATAATACAGTGATAGTCGAAAGTTAACGTGTATGTGTACTTGTGTAGTAGTGCCGTGTATCCCCGGCGCGCGCCGAACGGTAGCGAGTCACGGCGACCCTGGCGACCCGGCCGCCGCCCGCACATGCGCACTCCGCGCTACCCACCACAAATCACAAAATGACGCCGCTGGACAACGCGACGTAATAACACGTTAAAAATATTCAAGACAAACCCACAAAAGTGAAAATTAATAAACCATTCACAACAATCTCCGTACATTGTTTTACAATATCGTGTGGTACGCGAATAGACACACACGCACGCGCGGTTCTATGTCAAAACAAACCAGTGCTTTTCTGATGTAAACATGAACGACCGCAAGATCCTACTTTTTATTCTATCCGTGATCGTTTACAGTATCTACAGTGTGCAAATGTGGTTTATGAAACAAAATGTTGAAGCAAATTCTGTATCTGAAAAAATTCCCGCCGACACTTCGATCACGCCCGAAGCAAATCATACAATTCTAGAGAATCCGACGGAAGCGTTAAAAGTTGATGTGAAACCAAAAGTCATTCCACTGTTTATAAAAGACGCATGCAGTATTTTAGAAGTGTTTACTGTGAAACCAACTGTGAGGAAACGCAAAAATAGACCTGGTGCTTTGGGCCCAGAAAATAACACGGTAACTGTCGTATGCATCACAGTATTTCTCCTGGTACTGCTGCTCAACGCGATACTAGATGTTCTGAAAGTTAAAGAGGAAGAAAGGGCAAGACTGAAGCTTAACCCTGATGGAGAAATGCGACAATCGTTAGCAGAATTTGCTAATAAGAAAACATTACGAAGAGAATCAAGCAAGTTCGGCCAGCAGTTGTTTCAGATCGCTGAATCATTTATGAATCATGAAGAAGGTAACAAGAATAACTCTCGTCAAACAAGACCGTATCTGTCAGCAAATAAGAGAGGAGATTCTACAAATTCGTATCTGAGTGAAGCACATAGGAAGCCTCAAGAAGGATCGGCACCGGCGTCAATCGCTGAGACCCCATCAGGAGATCCGAGATTCGTCAAAAGGCAATCCGTAGCGAAGCTCATTGGTATGAATCTATTTTTATTTCCATTCCTATTCTTGTACTAACGCAATGTTGATGAAATAATTTATGAGTTCACTGCAAGTCTGCTCTTTATTGATGGAAACATGAATGTTGATAAAAGTGAATGTACCTAAATTTTTATTATTTTATTGATTTCTAAAGTTCTATCTCTTCTTTCACTGTTTTATATTCTCTGTTTCATAACAAGGTCTATCTGACGACTGAAAAAGACTTTCAGGTAATTGATGTTCTCACACTTCTTGTAGTTAGATATTTTATGAACTTGATCATTTAAATTCTCTTCAGTAGTTTGAATTTATTGTAGCTACAGTTTTTTTTCTTTTTATTACAATGATTGAACTTAAATTGTTTCATGCCTTGCCTGGACTGCAAACATTCGATGGGATGCACGAATCGTAAAGAGCCAAAGCACTTTACAGTTCAATAAATCCTTTATAGCGTTGCATGTCAGCACGTAGACAGATACCATCTCCATAATAGTCCTCTACATAATCAAATCTGTCAATACACATCCGTGTCGGCAAGTTTGTATGTAATCAATTGAACTCACAGTCCATTGAACACATGATTATGTTCCAAATGGTTAATCAAAGGTTCATATACAATCTGTAGCAGTACAATAATTTTCTGCCGTGGATTCGCAATCAATACTACCACGGAGTTTGTGGCTGATTTAGTTGGAACCTAATTGGCTTTAAGCTGTAGCAAATCGGTTTACTAACGAAACCCTTTCATCCAATTTATAATTACTTGTTAGCTGACAAATATGTCCCGTGCTCCCTGATGGTGATATTAATTGGTACATACTTTGCATATTGTTAATCTGCTTGCCTCTGCTTTTAATTAAATACGCTAGTTTAATACCCTTGATCGATTATGCCTAATTACGGGAGTATTTGTACAACAGTTTCAATTACAGTGTCATCAATTTGTGAATTAACTATCTGAACATTTACAGTGCCAATTTTAACAAGGAATTTGTAAGTATTACAGGGTCTTAGCTAGAAACGTTAGATTGTGTAATTCTGGCAATAAACCCATGTAATTCTCGTCGTTCATTAGTGTTACAGGATGTTCTGGTTGTTTATGCATAGTGTTAAGCTGAGCTTTAGTACCCTTATCAAATTGTTGACGAAACCCCAGTCAAGGATTGGGACATTTAGACTGAGAATTGCCACTTGTCAGAGGAAGCCGAATGGTGTACAAATTGACCTCATCAGCTCAACAATGTCGATATGTTACATACGCGTGTTGCACAGTCGATATCAATACTAGTGTGATTTTTTTCATTTACAACGATCCGATAACTCAGTTTTCATTTCCTTTAACCAACCCAAGAAATAACTACCTTTAAATAACACATTGTTACCATTTTGAACACCACCATACCTAATTCCTGTGCTTTCACTTGATGCACTTGACTGTTAAAAGTGTTGACTTCAGTCAGCAACGAATCATTGTGTGATGTGTTTCTGACACTTTCAAAAGGTTCATGAAGAATACTTCAAAAAATGTGAAGTTTATTCCAATTTCCTTATTGGCTCACGAGCAAACCACCCCATTATTACTTAAGTCGAGTTTCACCAACGAAATTAAACGCGGTCAGTACATCTAAACCGCGTTCAAGAGATGCCACTATCGTTATGGCTATAGAACAAACTACCGCATTAAAACTAACAGCTCTAGAACGCCGTTTAAATGTGCTAATCGCGTTTACTTCCATTGGTGAAATGCTCTCAGTTCTGATTAAAATCTTTTTTATTTAGGAGCCCGTCCAGTGCCGATGGTTCGTCGTTCATCATTCCCAGCCCTTCCTCTCAACCCTGAGGTTCAAGCTCTGATGTTAGGACACCGACAAACTTCCATAGATAGTGATGACGACGGCGATGCCAGAGGACGCCGCGTCAGGCTCATTCGTAGATTTTAAATGATTCGATTCCGAGAACAATAGATTTCCTATTGAGTCTTCTGCGTGTTCAATGTATAGTTAACCCTCTTATTCATGAAAGTCTTTAACCGAAAAAGTGTTTTTGACCTATTCCCCTCAAACTCTATTGGTATAAAAAACCGTTTGGGTTGTTTGGGAAGTTTCGTTATCAAAATAAGGTTTTATGTATAAAAGGGTTACTGTCGAAATATTGCCGTAATCTAGTCTCTTTTAACTACTTGCCTAATTTGTTAATTTACCTACAGTATTTTTTGTACTTATTAAATTAATCAACATTGTACAAGATTTAAAATATTTCATGTTATTGTTGATATTTGTTGTCGTCGCAAGGACAATAATTACTTTAATTTGATAATACTAGACGGAAATGGACATACTTGTTGATTTTGTTTAGACATGAGTAGTTGCAGTTGCAATTGTTAAATATTGCTTAGTTAAATTATTTAGGCGTATATTCTGCAGGTGTATTGATTTTATTAGAATTATGACTCAAATATTCTATTTACATACATATTTAACAATACATATTATTAGATGTTATTGTATTCTCTGTCTGCACCAAAATGTGTATCGTGATCAATCAAAAATGTTATATAAATTAAGGTTTTTTGAAAAACAATGAAAATTGACTACGAAATTTTATATTATAAGAAAATCAAATTATTATATCAAAGCTGATGTTTTTTATCTAGTCATAATTTCCAAAGATAGAATGGTGTTATGGGAATGTTAATGGTGTGAATGAGGATTCTTTCAAACTACTGTCATATACGGGGTGGAAGGGACACCGAAGCGAAAACGGTTACCACGTATTCAGCACATCCTTCTGTAATATAATGTACATCATATATTTTTTTTAGTTTTATCATTCGCTTATTTTAGAAGTTACAGGGGGGACACACTTTTTACCACTTTGGAAGTGTCTCTCGCGCAAACCATTCAATTTAGAAAAAAATTACATTAAAAACCTCAATATCATTTTTGAAGATCTATCCATAGATACCTCACATAATATATGGTTACCCCCAAAATGTATTGTTTTGTTTTTTTTATTTTTGTGTGAAAATCTTAATAAGGTTCACAGAATACATCTACTTACCAAGTTTCAACAGTATAGTTCTTATAGTTTCGTAAAAAAGTGGCTGTGACATACGGACGGACAGACAGACAGACATGACGAATCTTTAAGGGTTCCGTTTTGTGCCATTTGGCCACGGAACCCTAAAAACAGCTGTTCCATACATTTTGACCATGTAGGTAGGTATTGCACTTTTGTAGGAAACATCTGATTTTGTTTTTAATAACCGATGAAAAAAATGCTATGAGCTCGGGGGCTCAGAATGATGTCCTGAATACGTGGTAACCGTTTTCGCGTCGATGTCCCTTTCACCCCGTATTTTTAGATGTTTTAAAATATGTTTAATTAATCCAAAGAAAAAAAAACATAGCTTTACCTAACCTATCTCTTATTTTGTAATAAATATTTCCAATGCTAGGACGTAATAATCTCTGGAAATAAGTTATTTATAGGTGTCACTTTTATAGTTTTAATATCATTTTTTATACCTCTCAATATAATGTTCTATTTTTCCAAGTATTTTGATTTTTTTGACACTATTTAATACTGTTCATCGAAATAAATCTAAACTAACTCTAAATTGTAAAGGTCTAAACATTTCAAGAGTACTCACGACGATTTAAATTATAATTATCAATAATTTTATGAATGTGAGAATTAATTTTCTCACATTCATAAAATGTATCATTAATTTATGTACCGCCTAATATCAAATTGAAATGGGCTGCTCAACATGAATGGGATTATTATCTGTTTTCAAGTTTCAAGTGTGAAAGAAAAACTGAAGCCAGAACTTATACGAGCTTAAATAAAGCTATTAAAGAAAACGTGAATAAAGAATAATTTATGAATACAGGATGAAATTGAAAGCATATTTATACAGACGACAGCACACGAAGCTACTACAATCTGTCAAATTTCTTTAGTAGATTTTCAAATTTATCGCTAAAGCATTAGGTTCAAGGTTGATTGCGAAAATTTGACAGTTTCGGGTAGCTTGATGTGCTGGCGTCTGTACTTTGAAAAGGCAAAGTCTAATGAAAATCTGTTAAATGGCAACATGGTGACTGTTTTGTAGAGGTCAGCAGTAGCATAAGCAGTAGCTTCATGTACCTAACAAAGAACTAGCATTGAGCTAACTGGTTAGACTGAGAGCCGTCCTAACATGGAAAACTGCTATAAACTTGATGTTAATGATTTTCTGCTAAATGGAATGCTTGGAGTTTCCTGCTGTATTCAATATTATAAATATTCACCTAAATTGGATGTGATCCATCTATATTACATAAGAGTCTGATCTACTTATACTGAATGTGTGATACTTGTGTATGTACCTACCTTTAATGTATTTATTAGTGGACACGAATGTGACCTTTTGTACCTATAGCACTTTTTGTGAATTCAATATCAAATTTATATGTATAAAATTGATGTAGTTTTTTCCTGAAATACATACATATTATAACTTTTTGTGTGTTTTGTTTAACTTTTGCAACTAGGATAAGAAAAACACATCATTAGAAATATGTAGTTTCAATCACAAATTGAACAACTAGAAAAAAAACCGGCCAGGGCGAGTCGGAATCGCGCATGAAGGGTTCCGTACCATCGTTGTAGGGGACCCCCTTAAATTTTAATTTATTTTTATTATATTTTGTTGTTGTAATGGCAACAGAAATACACATTCTGCGAAAATTTCAACTGTCTACCCATTACGGATCATGAGATATAGCCCGCTGACGGCCGGACGGACGGAGGGACAGCGGAGGCTTAGTAATAGGGTCCCGTTGGTTACCCTTCAGGTACCGAACCCTAAAAACTAGTTATTGCGCCAACCACGGTCCCTAACATGGGACAAAGTCAAGAAGATATGATGATAAAGTCTAAACGTAAATAAATTGCCACTGATGTAATCAAAAATGTTTTTATTAGCTGGAAAGATGACCATGCAAAATTATTAGCTTTACGATCCTGAACTCCTGACTAAAAATAATATTATTGCTAGCACAGCCCCATTTGGAGCTTTTCATGAGTATCCAAACGTGGGTGGTCAGTTCCGACCATTACATAGAATTAGAGCTAAACGCATACGGAGCTCATCAACCTCTATATTTTGTCTGAAATTCCTAAAATCGAGGATAAGCAAATATCTAGATGTTTGCAAGACGATATGTTGAAAGCAACATTAGCTAAAGTAAACTGTTTGAAGAGAAAAAGATATCTTTCGAAATATTATGACTTTCTTGAGTTTAAAAAAATATGGCTGGCAATGGATGAGAATAAGAATAATAAGAATAAGAATAATTTATTTCAAAAAAGTAGGTATTACAAAAGTGTACATTTAGGTGCAGTAGTGTTATTTTGTAAACAATTGTATAATTAGTGCTTATAAGTAAACTATAACTAAAATATATATAACTGTTGCAAGTTACGATAATGGCGAAATCAAATGTTAGGTAGCGACCTGCCTGATCTAGGTTTATTTAAACCTGTGTTTCAGGCCATCACTTTACAATGCATAATTTAATTAGGACAGGAAAATTTTAAAATAAAGTAAATCTAGGAACAAAAACGGTGAACATTAAAACTAACTTAATAACAATATGTACAACTAAATACGAGGAGATGACATATCAAATCAAACCAGGACTTCTAGAAGTTTTTCTGTGTCCGTGTAATTAAGCATCGCTAAATAATCCGATATTACAAAATTACATTTCCTATAACTTAGACTATAGAAGTTTAGTTTCTTGTTGAGTCTATTATACAGAAAAGGTCCTAAAAACAAATAAAATCGACTAGCAAACGCATGTCTAGTTTGAGGCTTTGTGCAAACCAGGTCTTTTCTTCTCCTATCGGAAGGAACTGGGTCATAGGGAAGGGTAGAGTGCTGCTGTAGTATAATGTGAAGAATAAATAATTGCCGTACTGTGAGCACATTACATGCTTTGTAGAGCAGATGTGTAGGAAATCTAAACGGACGAAAGGTAGCAACCTTTAGAATTGCTCTTTGAGCACGTTCTAGAGGGAGAAGAATCGAATTTCCCGCCCCCCCCCAGGACGTTATGCAATAGGTTAGAATAGACTGACACAACGCTAAATAAACCTGTTTTATTAATTTATAGTCGGCTACATTACGTAAATACTTAAAAACATAAATTAGTTTGCGCACTCTAGCACATAGTAACTCGATATGTTTACGGAAATTTAGATTGGAGTCAATAGTGACACCAAGATATTTCAAATGGTCAGCTTTTTCTAAAGTAGGGCAAGAACATGCAGTGTCAGCGTACGTGCTACAGGTATGCGCGTAAATTGTTTGGTTAGTAAGCGGTATGTTAGTATTTCTCATTGTAAATGAAATGTATTTTGTTTTATCAGCATTCAGGGTTAGAAGATTATTCTGGAGCCAATTAGATACAATGTTGAAACCATTCTGAGCATGTTCATAGGCCTCAGCCCTTGATTTAGCTGCAAATAACAGAGCAGTATCATCCGCATAAGACATTACAACACCATTTTTGAGTGTCAGGCTGCAAAGATCATTAATATAGACTAAAAATAATGTAGGACCTAGTATACTGCCTTGTGGAATTCCAAAACAAGTATTAGAATGATCAGAACTTGTAGTCGGACCAATTTTTACACATTGCTGTCGATCGTTAAGATAATCAGATAATAGTAGAAGCTGCGCTCCTCTTATCCCAAGTGATTCAAGCTTCTGCAAAAGAGTAGTGCAAGAAATAGTGTCAAAGGCCTTGGCAAGGTCTAGAAAAATACCCACTGTATGCATTCCACTATCCAGATTTGTAGAAATGTAATTAATCAATTTGTTTACTGCTTGGTTAGTTGATTTTTTAGGCCTAAACCCAAATTGATTATCTGAAAGTAGTTTGTTCTCTTCCAGATATTTTATCAGTCTACTGTTTATGATTTTTTCTAAGATTTTTGACAGTCCTGTTAGTACTGAAATGGGTCTGTAGTTATTCACACTCATTTTGTCTCCAGACTTAAAAATAGGTGTCACCACAGACTTTTTCAGCAATTTTGGAAATATCCCTTTAGATAAACAAAGCTGAAAGATGTGGGTAAGCGGAGGGGCCAGTAGGTGTTTAAATCTTTTAAGTACATTATTGGGTATATCATCCCACCCAGTTGCGCAAACATCCTTTAAGCCGTCTATTATTCTAACTACTTCGTTTACGTCCGTATCTAATAAAACAAAAGAATTTAACGTGGAAGATGGCCTAGTTGAGTTTTGAGAGGGAGGACGGCTAATATTTATGAATTTTTCAGCCAAGTTTTTACCAACGTTGATAAAATATTGGTTAACCTTATTTGTTGCTTCGGATGGGTTTATTTCTGTTAATAGTAAATCTAGCGGAGGTTCGGAATTTTTAGACCTTAATGTATTAGTTTTTATAAATTTCCACACAAGTTTGCTATTTTTTCCCGCCTTCTCGAGTTCATTTTTATCGTACTGGTTTTTTAGTTTTTTCAAAAGATGATTACAGAAATTACGATATCTTTTATAGGTAACAGAAAGTATTACGTCATCAGGTGCAAGTTTGGATTTTAGGTGAAGTTTGTCTCTGTGTCTTATACAACGAACGAGACCTGGTGTGATCCACGGTTTAATACAACTATACTTTTTAGGGATTATCTTAGTGAATGTGTTTTTCCTTATTACGTATTGTAAAGAATTTATGAAATATTCTAAAGAAATATTTGCATCAACAGAATCATAAATAGGTTTAAAATTAATGCCGCGTATGTCACTTTCAAGGTTTGTCATATTGACTTTAGTGTAGCTACGCTCGCAGTTTTTTCTAGGTGAACTTATTTGCATTGTTAGTAAAACAGCTTGATGATCGGTAAGCGCAGAGTTAGTAACCAATGTTTTGGATGAATGTTTTGATTTTAGAATGACATGATCTAAGCAAGAACCGCTTTGGTGTGTGGGGTAATAGTGAGCTGGTAAAAGTCCATGAAATGCACAAATATTTAAATAATTGTGTGTATGGGTATCGGGATTCCCGGAGGAAATGTTTATGTTGATATCTCCTACGAGTATTATGTTTTTGAAAATACTTACGGTTTTTAAGTTAGTTTCGAGTGAGTCCAAAAATCTGTCGATATTATGAGAGGGAGGCCTATAAATAGCCATGACTACTGTATCGGGAATAATTTTAATGAATAAGCAATTACTGTCTTGGGATGGTGGTTCTTCTTTAATAGTTCGTAAATTATTTTTAACATAAACTACAACTCCGTCGTTTTGGTTGATGTTTCTGTCTGTTTTATATGAATAAAAACCGTTCAGAGATGGTAAGTTGACTGTCTGTTTTGACAACCAACATTCTGTTAGTACGATAATATCACAGCTTATGTCAAGACTTTGTAAAAACACTTCAAAACCATCCATATTTCGGTTTATGCTGCGAATATTTTGTGTAAGCAAGGTAAGCGATTTGTCACCAGAACGAAGAAGGTATTTACAGTCCTCAACATTACAGATCTTGGATTCAGACACAGTAAAACTATCTAGATCACTGATTAGCTGATTGCTCATGATACTTACAAACTAAGAAGAAATACAAATAAATAAGCTACCTGTTTGTGTGCCTACTAAAAATAATAGACTGTGGCGCTCTTAGGCGCCCTCATAATCTATTGAGTTGATGTAGTTGGTCTCTGCATATTTACGTGCCGGGCAACTTACATCACCGGTTGGATGGTCACATTTCCTCTTGAATTTTTTGCACGTCGCACACTGTGGGGGAGAAGATTTGCTAGTGCATTCCTTCACTGAGTGTCCCGTCTCTGCACAGTGGTTGCAAGTAGGACTCGTTTCACGGCAAAACTTAGCTGCGTGGCCGAACTGCTGGCAATTGTAGCACCTGGTGACGATCGTAAAATCTCTTACCGGGCAAGAGGTCCAATTTATAAAAATTCTGTTTTGGTTTACCAGCATTTTTCTTATGCCAGCGGGTACTTCCAGAATGTAGTTGCAGGTAGGAAGGCCTTTCTTACCCGATTTATGGCTCAGTTTAATAGTCTCAAGGAAGGAGTCACGTGTTGTATTCGGCAATTTATCTGATAAGTTTTGCTCGTAAATACAGTCAAATACCTCCTTCTCAGTAAGGGCTACGGGAACACCAATGACAGTAATCCTAGGTCGTCGTTTAGAAGGTTCTTCTATTGTGAGGCCTGAGGTGAATATCTTCTCCGATTTCTTCAATTTATCTATATCGCCTTTATTTTCAGTGCTAATTAGTACTCCCCCATTTTTCACTTTTTTTAGGCCACGTACGTGAAGTTTGAGTTGCTCGGGGGATATTAACTTTTGAACAAGTGACTTGGTGTCGTCACTTGTTTTAGTTTTATCGCTGGGATAGATGGCGATTGCACTCAAGTTTGCAGGACGGATGAAATTGTCGGAGCCTTTCTTCACCATGTTGGCATAGGAATTGCTAGGCGTATTCAGCTTCGACTCAATAACCTCTTTAAACTGGTCCAGAGAGTTCGCCATATTCTTCTGAAGCTGTAAGTGCTGGACAGTACTGTGGGACTGGATCATTTTCTGCTTTATCGATTGGTAAAGGACAGCCATCTGAGAAGTCCCACTTTGGACCTTACGGCAAAGATTTACAACACGTTGCTTCTGGTCCGAGTTCATTTTTCCTTCACCAACAATAGTGCAGACTTCGGTCAGAATGCCATCAATAGATAGCAACCACTTCTGGATCTCTGGCGTGCTGACAATTTCACTCGGTAAGAAATTCTCCTCAGGTGCTGGTACAGGTGGTGGTGGATTTGGTTCACTCGAGGGCAATTCTCCGGTAGGCGTGGGCGGAGGACTTCGTCGTAGTAATTGGCTGCGGGCCCCAAAAGGGCTCGATCCTGGGTTAGACATACTAACCGCAACACTTTATTTATTGTCAATAGAAATTAATATAATTTAGTTCATCTTGCACATAAAAGTACAATAGTCAGACACTAAGTCACAGGTGACCCACTTTACTTTGTTTTTAATTGACGCCACAAATAATTACTGATGTTTGTCGTAATTGTTTATGATATTTCATTTAAGCAAGTACAGAAAAACACGTCCGCTTAGGCTCGCATCTCGTAAAGCGAATCTAAGGAGAGGAGAGTGATTAAAGATCGAGCTCAGTGGCGAGCAATACGATACGAATAGATTTAAGAGAAGATTTTGTATCTCCAACAAAGGCGGTGTTCTTAATTTTTGGAACGTAGTTCGTATCGCGCGTTGCGGGGCTAGACGGAAAAAAATCAGACGAAAAGTGTGTACGACACTTTTACTCGACTGCGCGACGCAAAGGAGGGTAATGTGTTTTTGCTATAAGTGTGTGTTGTGGTGGGTGATCAAGGTTAAGCAACGATTGCCAAGGTTGGTCTGTAGATGGGTGATCAAGGTGGTGGTGGTGGTGGTGGTGCTGGTGGTGGTGGTGGTGGTGGTGCTGGTGGTGGTGGTTTTATGTATTGTGCCAATTTTTTTTTTACAATTCCTTCACTCAAACTCAAACTCAAACTCAAAGCATTTATTTCAATTAGACCATTACAGGCACTTTTGAAAGTCAAAAACAAAAAAGCTAAGCTACAGTCACATTCACAAGGCATAATAACTTGCGAAAGTACTGTAGTTGCACATTCCAAATCGTAGATCTCTATGGAGAAGAATGGGCAAGAAACTCCATGGACACTCTTTTTAATCAAAATATTGTTACAAAATCTTGGTTACATCATTCATGTTGAGATTATACATATATGTGAGAACGATGTACAAAGACGTGCACATTAAGAGCGTCCAGAGTAAAAGATTAAACTAACAATTTAAAAATAAAGTAATTAAAATAAACCGTGACAGCTAAGAGATGACCAGTCCCAACTGACAGCGCCCGTTCACGAACATGACGCATGGACCAGCGCCATTCAACTCAACCACATTGAAGGGAACTAAATGACCCGACACACCCGCCACCATCAGCGAGACATTTGTGTGAGCATGACATTCTCTCAGCCACCAGGGCACATTCAAGTCAATGAAGATAACTAAATGTAAATGGTAGCTTTACAGTACATAGTACTCACACATGTGCTATGCGATTATATAATACTAAGAGATTGAATCTATACAATTCAAACATAGTTTTACAATCTTCTGCAGCTTCCACAATAACTTCACATGGTATTTGCCCCTATGGTTGTGGAGCAGGACCAGCATTGAGCCAAGCATTTTTATCATCAATGTAATCCCCCAACTTATAATATGCTTGCCTACATAGTGTGCGTTTTATACAAGATTTAAATTTCGTCTCATTCAGTTGTAGAATGTGGGGAGGTATTTTATTGTAACATTTTAAACAGTACCCCATGAAAGATGAGTCTACTTTAGCTAGCCTGAAACCTGGTTGAGTTAGTTGGTCCCTATTTCTAGTATGATAGTGGTGTCGGTCACCTCTTTTACTAAATAAATGCGTTAATTTTTCCTAACGTACATGATGTTTTCATAGATGTATTGACAAGGTACTGTCATGATGTTAATTTCCTTAAACAGTTCTCTTAGAGAATCGCGTCTACGTAGATCATATAAGGCTCTGATAGCTCTTTTCTGCAGAATAAATATAGACTCAATGTCTGCAGCCCGTCCCCATAGTAAAATACCGTATGACATAATACTATGAAAATAACTAAAATAGACTAGCCTCGCGGTATCTACATCAGTAAATTGACGGATTTTTCTAACAGCATATGCTGCTGAACTCAGCCGTCCTGCAAGAGAAGTTAAATGCGGACCCCATTGAAGCCTTGAATCGAGCGTGATCCCCAAGAAAACAGTTTTTTCGACGAATTCTAGTTTCTCTTGATTCAATACTATGTCACTATCACTACTTTTGACATTCGGTAGAGCAAATCTTATACACTTCGTTTTTTTCCCATTTAATACTAAATTATTCACGGTGAACCAATTATGGACCAGCAATAGGGCGTTATTTACGTCGTCAAGATTTGTGGCACGTCTGTTTGTCTTAAATATTAAAGAGGTATCGTCAGCAAACAACACCATTTGTGGTTGGTTTTTAAATAAATGGGGTAGATCATTTATATAGACTAAAAAGAGGAAAGGACCTAATATCGAACCTTGCGGTACACCCATACTTACTTTTAAACCCATTGAATTGACACCATTTATTTGTACTTGCTGATGTCTATCGTTTAAATACGATTTAACTAAACTGAGCGCAAGTTTCCCTAAACCGTAATGTTCAAGTTTCAAGAGTAGGGTTTCGTGGTTTACGCAATCAAATGCTTTCGAGAGGTCACAGAAGATTCCTATGGCATCTTGTGCCTCTTCCCACGCCGTAAATATGTGTTTTAATAAGGTGACACCGGCGTCAGTCGTGCAACGTCCTTTGGTGAAACCATATTGTTTCTCATGTAAGATTTTATTGGTGTTAAAGTGTGTGAGCATTTGATTAAGCATTACCTTTTCAAACACCTTGCTGAAAACCGGCAACACGGATACGGGTCTATAGTTATTGGTGTCTTTACTGTCCCCGGATTTGAAAAGTGGTATTACCTTGCTGTATTTCATAAGGTCCGGGAAGACTCCTTGGTCCACACATAAATTAAATATTAAGGCTAAGAACGGTGCTATAGTGTCAATAATAGCTTGACAAACTTTAATGGACATTCCCCATAGATCTTCAGTTAATTTGATTTTGATTTCCTTAAAAGCTTTAATGACTGTGATGGGGTTTATATGCTTAAATTGAAACTCAACCGGACAGGCTGTAACGTTCGCTCTCAACAAATCAATAGAAACCAAGGGTGAGGAATTTAAGGTTTCAGTAGTTTTAAGTGGGATACTAGTGAAGAAATCTACAAATTCTTGAGCAACTTCGTTTTTAGAGCTTATAAGACCACGTGAAGTATTTAGTGTGATATCATTATTATATTTTTTATGTCTATTAGTTTCACTATTGATAATTTTCCAAACCGTCTTTATTTTATTATCGGCGGATTTAATCTTGTTGCTAATGAATAAGGCTTTAGCTACCTTACAAGTGTTTTTAAAAATTTTAGAGTAAGTTGCAACATATTTATTAAAAGTTTCTGAGTTGATGTAAGGCTTAAGGCCGTACAGTTCAAACAATCGCTCCCTACTTTTCCTAATACCCTTAGTTGCCCAGTCACTGAACATAAACTTTGGGCAAATAGATTTAGTTTTCATTTTTAATGTATTATTAAACTCGGTGTAAACTACCGAAAAGAATTCCTCATAAAAGTGATTTACATTTTCAATAATATGGTCCGGAATACCTAAATTACTAATTAAGTTATTATTAAATTTATTTAAATTACTGGGTGTCATTTGTCTGGACTTTATCTGAATTTTTTGTAATGGTGTGTAGGACTCGAAAACAACGGTTTGACCGCTATGATCAGAAGGAAGGTAATTTACAATTGATTTATCCAAGTAGTCGCAGCAACAAAAAACATTATCAATACATGTTGCAGTATTTGTAGTAATTCGGGTTGGTTCCGAAAACACGTTTAACAAATTAAATGATTTAAAAAGATGTAATAATCTACTGCTATTTGAATTTTGATCTAAAATATTAACATTAAAGTCACCACAGATTACCAGTGATTTATTACCAGTTGCAAGCTTTGCTAAAGTATCTTCCATTACCGATTCAAAAATAGAGTAGTTTTGATAATTTGGGGGTCTGTAAACGCACACTATAACATGCCTATCCAGCTCAACACAAGACAGCTCAATATTATGTTCAACCGATAGATCAACAATATCACTACGAGTCTTAAATTTAATACAATTTTTAACTAAGATTAATGAACCCCCACGAATCTTAGCTTTCCGGTTAAACACGCTGTCGAAAGGAACTTCGTTCCATCCGGGTGTCCCTTGACACCTCTCTAGTTTTTTTTTTGTTAGCCAGTCATGTGTCCCACTGCTGGGCAAAGGCCTCCCCTTTTCCATCCAAACCTCTCTATCTTGACTATAAAATCAAAAAACTCCTCAACGCTGTCAACCGGTAATGTGCCCAAGAGACTGGCGGCATAACCATTGGAGTTTTTTGATGCTATATTTTAGTTTGTTGTAAGCTTAGGTTATTTTATTGTGTAATGTATATTGGCTGGAAGGGGGACATCGACGCGAAAACGGTTACCATGTACTCAGTACATCATTCTAAACCAGCCCACATCGAAATGTTTCATCGGTATTTATTTTTTAAATCTGATGTTCTATTTTGACCGTGTCATATTGCCCTTTTCTAGGTAAAAGCTGTTTTTTTTTTTAAATAACCGTAATTTTTATGTGGGGTTCAGAATGATGTACTGATTACGTGGTAACCGTTTCTGCGTCGGTGTCCTTTCCCCCCTTTAACCCCCCCCCCCAACCCCCTTTAACTATAGAAGTAAAAATAAACGTTGACAGTGCTAAAATCACACTTTGCTACAAGCTAGCTTGAATAAAACAAAGTTTCCCACAAAAATTATAAATTGAACGCATTGGAACTCCAACCACGTTCCCTTCTACGAAAACTCTTATCTCTTCGTCAAATTGTTTAAGCTCCACACTGTTCTGAGAAAACTTGATTTCCTTGTTAATATATCCCAATTAGCTAGACAACACATCAGTAGAATGATAAAAATAGCCGTTTTAATGAATGCAGCGTTAGAACTAGAACGAATTTTTTGATGCGTGCTCCAGTTTTACCATACATGATATACATTTTATTATTTACTTTAGCAGTCTTTAATATTGTTTGGTTTGGACTTCCTCTTAGATTATTGTCGGCATCATTCCTATTCTTGCGAACAGTTCTTTTCAAAGCAGTAACCAAATAGATTTTTTTGTTTACTTAGGTATTTTTTTTTAGTTTCACTAAAATTAAGTAAACAATGAATCGTTTAGTTTTTTCAATGAGTAAATTTTTTCAGTGATTTTATAACATACTACTTACCTGTTGAATCCCGCGACTTCGCGTGGAATATTTGATATGTAGGTATGTGTTCCAGACTATAATCTACCTCTGTGCCAAATTTCGTCCAGATCCATTCAACCGAACCAAACATTCGCATTTATTATAAGTATTAGTATGTCTAATTATTAGTATAAATAGGTACGATTATGACATAAAATCTTTATAAGCTTTCACTGGTCTTCGATATATTTTATTTTACCTACAGACTGTGTTGTCCTACTATAGGACAAGGGCGCCGCTTTGTACTATCCAGTCATATCTAACTTCAGCTGTGGACTAATGGACTTAATCATAAAGTGTGTGACAAGACCCATAACGAAGCTGAAAGGCACTTGTTCTCCCCGTCATTGTAATCATTTTTTTGTTCAAGACCATGCCTGGGGACTTTCTAGTTATGGAGATATTGGGGGTCAAAATTCCAAGTATTTCACAAGTTTTTTTTTTAAATAAGTCCTACATGGTTTTTAATGCAACTTATAAAATGTACTTGGATAACATATTTTCCTAAACATAATGTATGGGAGCACAGGTTTTCCATAACTAGAAAGTCCCCACTTTCTAGTTATGGAGATATTGGGGGTCAAATTCCAAGTATTTCACAAGTTTTTTTTTTTAAATAAGTCCTACATGGTTTTTAATGCAAGTTTTTTTTAATTTTAAACAGCTCCTTTTTTACCACCTTCGTACCGCTCAATCCCATCCATCAGCACAATGTTTTGAGTGCGTTACTTTGAGTCCTACAGTGAAACTTGTATTTCACTCCAAAAAAAAAAAGTCGTTACCAATCAATAATTTTTGTTAAAGTTAATTAGTTTGAAGAAGGGTCCGTTTACATCTTGTATAATTATGTAATCGTCAAGGTCAATCAAGTATGGAGTGTTACACTCGTTTTTAGGGTTCCGTAGGCAAAGAAGGAACCCTTATAGTTTCGCCATGCCCGTCTGTCTGTCCACAGCATAGCTCAAATACTCTTAGTACTAGAAAGCTGTAATTTGGCATGAATATACAGATTAGTTATACAAAGTGGTAAAATAAAATCTCGAAAAGTATTTTTTTAGGGTATCTGCAGTACCTGCACTTAAAGTGGGGATTTTTTTTTCTCGCGTACCCCGTATTGTGGGATTTCATTGGATAGGTCTTAAAAAAATTGCGAGTTTGTTGAAATAATTTTTCGATTAAGCGATTCGTTTGTAAAATATTATGCTTTAAAGTGCAAATTTTTGTTAGACTCAAGTGAGAGGGGGGGGACCCCCTCTACCAGCTAAATGGTTGTGTTTGGGTGCTTAAATCACGGTGATAGTATAGACGTACCAATATATTACAAAATTAAAAGGAAAACTATCACTGTACAAGTAGGCTTTACAAGTTTACGAGTAATAGTCGACCAACTTATAAAATGTACTTGGATAACATATTTTCCTAAACATAATGTATGGGAGCACAGGTTTTTCAACTGCAAATGTAAGTTTGTTTTTTTATTATTACAACAAACACCATCGTTCGGAGGCAAATAAAGCCGTAAGCCGTAAGCGTGTCCGTATGAGGCATTTTTGATGGGCAACTACGGAACCCTACATTGTGCGTGGCCCGACACGCACTTGGCTGGTTTTTTACTAACACTTATCGATACCTGATAGTTAGTCCTGGGTTCGATTCCCAGGCCCAACAAAGTGTTATTGGGTTTTTCCATCAGGAATTTCTTAGTAGCAGTCACGGAGTCTGGATTTGTGCCCGATTGATGGCAATAGATTTGCCCCCTATTACATGGGATTTGGACATACTGTGGGTGTAGGTACTAATAGGTACACCTCTGCCTAACCCTTCCTTCTGCCTAACCAGGATTATAGTCGATAAGTTATGTAGTCGATATCTAAATAAAAACACACAATTGAATTTTCGCTCAGCTCAATGCCGAGATTTGCACTTCCAACTGCAAATGTTTAGCCATTCATTCAAGTGTCACTTAGTGCTATTGAAAACGAGCAGTAATCCATCTGCTCAGTAACGTACATATTACACATCCGATGTTTCGTGAACGGCGTGGTCTCATTATTTGTTATTGTGTTACGGTCGAATGTCCTCGACCTAACACCGCGCGTGTGTGTTGGATGGACGCCAACCTCTCCGACCAATACTGCGCTTATCACTGTACCTTGCATCGCTTTCGCGTCGCTTTCGTGATGATAAAACGGAACAATACCGTAATTATACTCCTTGTTATTAATATTATATTTGCTTAGTATTAGTTAGTATTTATTATTAGTTTAAGCTTTTTTTGATTTACTGGTTGCTTTTATCAATAGTAAATATTAGTATTTGGCAACGTTCTATAACGCTGACAGATTAACTACATTTATTCCAGCTATAAGTAATAAAATAACTTAAGAAACGTTTTTCACAGTATTTTTTATTGATTTTACGAATGCTGTCAGAAAAGAATGTTGCTAGCTATCCTCTGAATCTAATAAAATAACGGAGTAAAAAATTAACAGAATTTGCCCAATAGCAAAGACCTTGTTATAGTTTTAAAAATAATTCACGTGCGTCCGCTCGACATGGGATGCAGTGTTCTTCAGTCGGGAATCAGAGGAGCTCGCTCTGACTTTTACGTTTCAGACGTATGAACAAAGCTTTTAACTGAACATACGTTTTAACATAAACACACGAAGAGCTGACTGCTTGAGTGCATTATTTTTAACAAGCGTGTAACAGTGAAGTGAAAAATGAACTAGGAAAAACAATAAATAGTCTTTTGTGAGAAACTGTAAATATGGATTGCTATAATGAATTATTACCAACCACCATTCTTCACTGGAATTACAGAGGATTTACCGAGTTTCCACTAAATCAACTGAAAGGTGAAGAAGCAGAAGTCACAGACATATATTTAAAAGAGAATCTCTTGACTCGTTTGCCGACTAACATCGGGGTTCTGGAGCATTTAGAGAGCCTGTACGTTAGCGGTAATGATATAACCGAACTACCGAGAGAGATAGCTAAGTTGCGATGTCTCAAGTGTCTCGACGTTAGCGGGAATAGATTGAGGCGTATTCCTGAAGAGATAGGTGAAGCCAGGAGCTTAAAGTTCCTGATATTGGATGAGAATGAATTAACGGAGTTGCCGCTAAGGATTTCTGAACTAAGGCGTCTACGGTATCTAACAGTTTGTGGTAATTTAATTTGTTACTTTAATTTTGTGGCGTGTTGTGAATTAAATGTAGCGAGTTCTTCTTTTATGTAAGCATGGTCATAACAAACTGCTGAAATTGTGAATAGTGCCATCAAAATTGATAGAATTATTAATCAAAAGTGGTTAGTGAATATGCATGGATTGTGGTTGTGGTTGTGTAGTGAAAGCTTGCGGTAATCAGTGGCTAGCCACGTGTACTGTTTCATAACAGAGCTTTTCAAGGCTAACGATCTCACGATGAAAGAATTTGCAACATGCGGCACATCTCTTCAAGGTTCTTATCTTTTTTAGGGTTCCGTACACAAAGGGTAAAACGGGACCCGATTACTAAGCCTCCGCTGTCTGTCTGTCGTTCTGTCTCCAGGCTGTATCTCATAAACCGTGATAGCTAGAAAGCTGAAATTTTCACAAATGATGTATTTCCGTTGCCGCTATAACAACAAATACTAAAAATTAAAAAAATATATATTAAAGGGGGGACCCCCTTTAATATATATTTTTTTAATTTTTACATACAATAAACGTGTTTTTTTTTTCGTATTTTTTATAGATAATGGTACGGAACCCTTCGTGCGCGAGCCCGACTCGCACTTGGCCGGTTTTTTGTTGTTTTATTTATATTTTTACATCATCACTCGCCATTAGACTGTTTTAAAACAAACGTTTAGTTGTAGCAAGAATTAGCTGAATGTTCTCTTTTACACATTGTAAGTACTTAAAATAGTAATCTCAATATGCAAATTTGAAGCTCAGTCGATAATGGGGACCTTGTTACTATTAGTAAGATGACTTCCGATTACGAAACATGTTTTTTTAGTGTTGAGATAATAATTTAAATTACCCACTGTTTAAAAATGATATCTCCTGAATAACAGTAGAACTTAAACCACAAATACAAGGTGTAAACGGACCCTTCCTTCACGAAGCCGTCAACCAAGTATTCTGTACATCTAACTAAGTACTTAACTGTATTAAAAAAATATTGCCCGGAAACGAGTTTTTTTTTGGGGTGAAAAATCGCGTTTTACAGTAGGACTCAATGTCACTCAACGCACTCAAAACATTGTGCTGTTGGATGCATTTAATAGTACGGGGTCCGTGGAGGTATTTAAAGTAAAGTTATGACAATGAAATATTGTATTTAAAAAAAAAACTTGTGAAAATGTTGGAACTTTGATCTCCAATATCTCCGTAACTAAAAGGTTCCCGGGTGTGGTCTAGAACAAAAAAATGATCGCAATGACGGGGAGAACAAGTGCCTTTCGGTTTCGTTAAATGTGGTATATACACTCTTTATTTCTCTAAAATACGAATGAGTTCATGATAAAATTCCAACTAACACCACACCAATATCCTCATTGCCAAATGTTTTCCTAAGGCTCGTTTGAGTTACATCACAGGAACCTATTTAATTTACTGGCCATCTCCAGCTAAACAGTGGCCAGTACCACCAGTACTAATGCGCTCTAGTTACGGTTTACTATCCCTCGTAAAGTTAACGAAGACAGTAGTTTTGGCGCATCGGTTAACAAACTATCCGCCATGAATCAAGTTTAGAGTTTCCTCATTGATTTGGTTGACCCATTTACGTAGGTATATGTTGGGAGTAGAACTGAAGACCACCTCAGAATGTTTGAGTTTAAAAATGTTTTGGCATTTGTTTTACAATGGTTAAGTAGTTGGTGCATTACTTGAACGTTGAAGATGATAATGTTGATTGTTGTGATTGGGAAAAGCAAAGTAAATATATAAGTACGCTTATTATGTGATTTGAGAAGACTTTGATCAAGAACGCTGACAATGTACTACCAAAGAAAGCAGAAAATGATTTTTACGTTTTTCTTTTATGTTCGATAGAGTATATACTGACGAGTATAAATATTGACGGCACGGTTGGCGCAGTGGCTGAGCGATTGACTGCTGTGTTGCGTGTCGCGGGTTCGATCCCCACACGGAACAAATATTTTTATGGCTTTAGTTGTTCCGGGTCTGGCTGTTTGTGTATGTGAGTATGTGTTTGTAAATGCACCCACGATACAGGACAAATTCCTAGTGTGGGGCAACGTTTAAATATATATATATATATATGTATAGTATAGTGTTAGGCTCATGTGATATAAAGACAGAAGATTAGGTTCACAGGATCAAGATAACTATAAAAGCTAGCCTATTTCTGCAGTGGCCAGCACAATTATTTGCTTTGTCCATTTCTTCCAACAGAGAGATGGCCTAGATAACTCTTTCCATAATAAAAATTATGGTTTACTATGTAAAGAGTTATATTTTGAAAACGAAAAAGACTTATTTAAAAAACAAAACTAAAATAAGAACGGCTAAGACTAAGACTGACCAAAAGTTATTTGTAACCTAGTGTTATTAAATAAAATTCTAATAAGAATTGGTCGAGTTTAATGAAATAATCGTATGTATGAACCTAAATAATACATACAATTAAGGTTCATAAACGTAAATGAAGTTTTGTCTATTTACTATTTCTACCCATGTTTTCAAATAGCGAAGAATATTATATCATGCAATATTTACTTTCAGAACAAGATATAGTTTGTCTTTATTAACCATGTATATTTAGAAATCTAATAATAGATATAAACAATTGTCTGTAGAACTGTCATTAATAAATAGCACTTGGTAGTAAATAGACTTGGAAAACACATTATAAATTCACTGTATAAGATTGTCGTTTTCGATTGGCTCCTTCTCCCGCACATGCCTATCGCCTTCGTGCGACCAAGAATGGTTCCTAATGTTAGACCAAAGCCTGCTCGAGACTTTTAATTGTTCAGTTTAATTTTTCGAGCAAAAGCCCACTACGGGATTTATTAAGAATCCAGACAGACTGGTCTTTAAAGTACCACTTTCTACTCCCGCCCGCTCTTTTCTCCGTTGGCTAGTTCGATAGTGCAGAGGTTATAACAGAAGTATTGACTTTATTCTGCCCTATCATAAGAAAGTATCGAAGTACCTTATTTGCATTAAATCGAATCTGTATAATATATCATCCGTATGTATATATAATTATGTATTCTAAATTCTTTTATCTGTATAATAATTGTAAAAAAATAAAACAAGTTTGTTAATGGTAATTTAAGTTATGGAAGAGTTGAGTCTCCTAACACAGGCTATAGACGCGTAAAAGGAAACCCCAATCACTCGTTTGAAAAACTTGTCAAAACCAATAAATAATTTTTAATTTATTTATTTAAACATGATGTACAATAGTGGTACATAGGCGGACTTAATGCCACAAGGCATTCCCTACTAGTCTACTAGTCAACCTTTGGGTTAAATAAGAAAACATTGTGATAGGGTACAAAATAAATATCTAAAAAATAACTTCTTGTTTTCGAAAAACCCTTTCTTAGTGGATCCAGACTTTCCACAAAGAATACACCCTCCAACCCGGACGCCCTGCGCCACCCTGTGCGCCATGAACCCGTCTATGTGAGTTTCGAAGCCCAATTTGACTCTGTTAGGGGATGATTTTGGAAAAAAAACTGTTAAGAACACTTGTCTCATAATTTTAATTGAAGAGTGTGTACACCAATTTTTGAGTCAATCCCCATTTCACCCTCTTAGGGGTTGAATTTTTAAAAGTCCTTCCTTATTCCTTGTTTACATTGTAAAGGGAATCTCTGTGCAAAATTTCAGCTTTATAGGTCCAAGGGTTTGGACTGGGTGTTGATGGGTCAGTCAGTCAGTCAGTCAGGACTTTTCGTTTTATTTATATAGACTAGCTTTTGCCCGGGTCTACGCCCGCGTGGATGTCGAAAAATATCCGACGGGAACTATCGGAATTAAAAAGTAACCTATAGGTTAATCCTGGTTACGGTATGTAATAAACATAGTTACATACCTTCATCCCCCTTTTTATCCCTTCTGGGGTAGAATTCGTCAGCCTTAACACAACATTTGAAGATCCTAACTTCAAAACTGACGGACTTTCATATTAACTTCCATCCCCTATTTTACCCCTTTAGGGGTGGAATTCCCAAAAATACTTTCTTAGTGAATACTTACTCTTCACAAAGAACACACCCTCCAATTTTCATGTCTCTAGGACCAGCGGTTTGGGCTGTGCGTTGATATATCACCCAGTCAGTCAGTTTACCATTTTATATTATATACTCGTAGATAGATAATTCGATATCTCATCAATTTTTCTCTTGGTCAATTTATCATAAATGTTTTTGTATCTATTTACAGATAACAAATTACGATGGCTACCCCAGAGACCCGTCTACAACTATCACCACTGTGAGTTTAGATTCTGGAGAAACTCTAACATGAGGACTTTACCGTATTCGCTGTGGTATCACATGTTCAGAGATCAACAAACTAGATGTCTCAATATTGGGTAAGTTTCAATGGTGCTTGTCTTTCCCAACTGTTTCCAATAAATCCTCTAAGGCATCGTAACTCTCACACATCATATTGGGAGAGGGAAAATAGAACAGAAGTGTGCTTATTATCTTTTGGTGTAATAATATGCTCTTGGAACTAGACATTTTGCCGTTGTCTATAATATCCACGCTTGTAGGTTGTGATTATGAAGAAAAGTATTTTAAATAAAATCTCTATCTAATCTATTCTGATTTATCAACTTATTATTTCCAGGTGTTTAGATGCTGCAAATAGCCAAACTGCAGACAAAAGAAGGCTAAACTGCAAACTAAAACTAAGCCAAGACTCCAAAGATTTAGAAGTTATAGTTGAATGCCCGCCTCAGTACAATGTTATCTTAGACTCTAAATACTACTCCCCACCAAGTCTCTATGAGACTTGTAGGAGACAGTTTTATCAAATGATAAACACCGCAGTGAAAAAACTGAATCCACAAACTTACAGTTTTTACTCTGAACACGTTAGGGAGAATCTTTATAATGAACATAATAATAACATTGTAGATCTGCAAGAGAATTTTCATGACTTTAACATTGATGCCAGTGAAGAGAACAATAAATATTCTGATGAAAATGGTAATAACTATACTTCGGCAGTGATGAAAGAAGGAATCTACAAGAAAGCTGCAAAGCCGTATTTCGTGCCAGCTGATATATTAAGAGAATATTTTAATGTCCTGCCCAACGTACTGATGTCAGATCTAAGTAATGGACCCGTTTCAACATGTGAGAATTTAAATTGTAAGAAGCCTGTGTTCGATCACGTCTTTTATGAATTTTGTTTTGGGTAAGTTTTACATTTTATCATTTTTAAAGGTACCGCGACAGAGCTGCCCAAGTAGCAAAATGCAGCGTATACGACTGCTTTCGGCAAAGTAGCAAGCGGCAATGTCCATCTATATTAAAAAAAAGCTTTTTAATTGAGTTGTATAGAAACAAGTGGTGTTGCTACAGTCTATACAAATGATGTGTAATTGTTCCATACTACGGTTTGCAGTGTACGGTTGCCTTTGGAATACTTAGTACATTTCATTATATTATTTTTTAAAGTAGCCTATGAGCGATTCCAGACTATAATCTAAGCCAAATTGCATCCAGATCCTTTCAGCCGTTTTAGCGTGATTGAGTAACAAACATCCATCCATCTAAACTTTCGCATTTATAATAGTAGTAAAATTATAGTAAAGATGATGTTTTCTTTTCCAGGGAAATCATCCTTATCGATAAAATTGAAGACGTTCTACTCAGTGCAGTCTTTTGTTCAAAGTATTGTGCAGATTTCTGGAAAAGAAGCAAAAGCACAATTCCATGGACATTGTCATAGTCAATAACTTATTAAATTAATTAAATGATGTTATTTTTATTATGGCGTATTATTTACTATATTATCATAACTAGCGACCCGCCCCGGCTTCGCATGGGTGCATGTATTATACATATAAACCTTCCTCTTCAATCACTCTATCTATTAAAAAAAACCGCATCAAAATCCGTTGCGTAGTTTTAAAGATTTAAGCATACATAGGGATATAGGGACAGAGAAAGCGACTTTGTTTTATACTATGTAGTGATATAGCCCGATTTTTGCCATCATTACAACATTCACGTGGAATGAAGATTAAACCTAAATTAAGGTAAAAAAAACTATTTTGGATTCTCTGTTTTTCGATGAATTTTCTTTTCAAATTTCTGTTCACTCTGTGGCGTTTGTTGATTCTACCAAGGAACATAAATAATAACAGGAATGATTACAAACAAAATCTTGATATCAAACAACCGGCCAAGTGCGAGTCGTACCCTCACGAACACAGGGTTCCATAGCACTAAACAATGTAAAAAAAATATTTAGAAGGCTCATTCATAATGTTGTTTTGTATTACATTCAACAACAAAACTAATTTTGTTTTTTATAGTATGTTAATGAAAAACAAAGTTAGGTAATCTCCCGCCCTCCCGGCCCGCAAGGGCTTGTTCGAAAGAGATACCGCGGCCCTGGAACACAAAGGACTTTATTGTGAAATAGCGTATTGGAAACATAATATAAATAAAACATTATGTAAGTTAAGTTAAGTTAAAAGAAGGAACATGGATGGGTTTTAGTCTGTAAAAGTCTGACACTCCCTTCCGCTCCGCCCAGAGCGGAGAAGACATTTGACGATATCCAATCCCAAAAAAAAAACAAAGATGACACTCATTAAAGTTTATTTTACATTAGGTAGCTACTTAAGTGAAATCTTCCACTATAAATATAGTAAAATCGTGTTGTGTGAAGAGTTGTAATAGCGAGGGGTTTGCTGGATGTGGAATTACATTTTTTAGGTAAGTAATTTTAACTTTGTTTACATTTTTAAACAAAATTAAAACGACTGGGGTGACAATGTTCTTTATTTATAAACGGTCATGGAAATAAAAATCACTTTTAAGCATAATAAAATAGCTAAGCTCGTACTTCGTAGTCGTACGTACTACTCGAAAAAATCAAATGTCCTATTTTTATTTTTCATATGAAAAAAAAACTGCGCAGATCACGCTTGTCATCGGTAGAAGTTTGCAGTAAAATATCCATGTAGATTCCATAACAAGTAGCATCTTCAGCAACGCGACGGTGGCTTGAAGTTGTCCTTTATAAAAGATTTATTCAAGCTATTGCCTAGTTTGCAGCCGTCATCCATCATCCATGATTCATACAAAAAGCCAACAATTACATAAAACCATACTGTTTAATAATGCGTAGTGTGATTAATAAATATATCAAATACTATTTTTTTTAAATATGCTTCGTACTCATGCTTCGTCTATGTAAATATTGCAACACTGTATTCTTTAAAATCTGACTAACGAAGGATGTAACGTAACATGTAGACCCCTATGAACGAAAACAAGTGCCACATGTTCTTCATATCATAAAGCTATCCCGTTACAGAGTATTTTTTAACTATAGCATCCTTGGAAAACTACAGGTCATGGAGATACGGTACCCGTATCAAAGGAGGGGGTTTTTTAACATTATTATGCCTAAAAATAAAGTAAAATAAAGTAGCTAGTTCCCATTTTTTTTTACATTGCTCTTCTTTTGATGAACAGTATGCGTTGGTTTCACTTCGTCAAGTCTTTTTAAACCCCGTAATTTTGAATAAACTCCTACTCATGCAAAGGTGGGGGCGGGTGCTAGGATGTTATAACACAATAAGAACTGTCCCAAATGTAAGTAGAAATATTGGATACCCTACTAGAAAGAGATGACATCCACTCTTTAAGATCTCTCGCTCGGAACGCATTGAGTTGCACGTCATCATTCCAGTTAGTATATAAGTTCCTTGGATACTACAGACTATAAGAACGACCAGTTTAAGCTTGCAATTCAAGGTGTCGCTGCTTGTCAAGAAAAAATCTTGAAAAACATGCAACATTATGTCAACCTTCTTACATTTTTAGCACTCTATTTTACCGCCTGCACAGATATGTTGGTCGAAGGTTGTTTCAAAGTATTCTACTCTTTGGTTGTTTCATTCTGTCATTTTTTCAGTTGAATTCATTTTATGAATGTCGGGATTTTACATAAATTAAATAAGTACGTTGATCACAATGTCTGAAAAAGAGATGGAAAAAGAAGAGCAACAAAAGGTCGAAAAAAAATTGAAAAAAAAGGCGCAAAAGACGGAAAAACCTAAACCTAACCCAAAAATAAAGCCAGATGCCAGTCTTAAAACATCCCATAACTATTTTCAAGGCCACGACTGTCACTTGCCACCCGAAAGACTTTCTGCACAACTGATAAAAAGCAAGGGAATACAACTATGGATATTTAATTTTATGGCCGTTCATGCTGGAGACATAAGAGCTATCAATATGCACAGGTAGTTTTATGTTTTTCAGACTTTTCTGAACCTTTCTTAGAATAACAGTACAGTAGGTACAGTACAGTATTTCTTAGTAATTATAAGCAGGTTTAAAAGTAAGATTAAATACTGTGAGTTACACGCATTACGCGAATAAGAGGAGAATAATTGTACCTGATTTATCATCATCATATCAGGCCGGAATCACCCGCTGCTAGGTATAGACCTCTCCTTTCCTCTGCCTCACTTCCCGGTTCTGTGCGTCCCATATCTAGTAGTTTCCCGCGATTTTGACGTTACGTCGACCCAACGGCCACGATTTAGGACAGTCCTGGTTTATTGGCCTAACCTTGGCCACCACTCGGTCAAAGCTTTGTACCTGATTGCTGAAGGATGGTTGGGTTTTCTACCTCATATTACTACTTCTAACTCTTCTAAGTCGCGGTCTCAGCAATGAGATACCTAAAAATGCATTACAATGTGTACCAAAGGGCCATCTCGTAAGCAGCCTTTTGAAAGCCTCTGCACAACAGGACTGATGAATTAGATGCCGCGATTGAGAAGGAACAATGCTTTAGTAAACATCCCATGGTAGTTTGAATATATGGTGGTCTAGTAGTTCACGGCATCCACTTTACCCGTCGTGCCGTGAATTCAAACCCAGGCTGACGCAGGCACACCAACTCACCAACCCAACCCCCTTTTTTACAGAGAAGAGGCGTGTGTGCAGCGTCCCAGCAGTGTCCTGGAAACAATATAGGTTGATGATTATATAGACACCTGCTACTGCTTACTTACCTGTAATAATTCTAGTCCTGTTTCCTTTTGCCTAGATCATACGCAGCTTTGTGCGCGGAGAAATACCAACATCACCAGAATTATCGTTACATCATCCACCCCTACAGCAAGCTAAGATTCTATATAGAATTAACATTCATCGTTCTGACGATTGTGGATTCTATTTTTACTGCTCTCCATTATTGTGCAATCTACCATTACGTAAACACAGTTAGTACCTACCTACCTTTACATATGATGGGTGCAAAAAGACCCTTAACGAAGCCTAAGGCGCTTGTTCTGCCCGTCATTGCAATATTTTGTTTGTTTTGGACCACACCTGGGAACCTTCTAGTTACGGAGATATTGGAGGTCAAAATTCCAACTTTTTCACACGTTTTATCAAAAATACAAGTTTTCATTTGATAACTTTACTTTATATACCTCCATGATCCCTGTACTATTCAATACATCCATCAGCACCATGTGTTGGGTGCGTTACATTCAGCGCTTCCGAATACCAAGATTCTTTAAAAAAAAAATCGTTTCCCTACAATAAATTTTTGTGGAGAGTTACTTTGTTTGATGTACAGAATGCTTGGTTGGCTTCGTGACGGGTCCGTTTACACCTTGTTCAATCAACTCGGCCTATCGCGGTCCACAGCTGGACGTAGTAATCCTCTCTCAAGTTGCGCCAGAACACTCAATTCTCCGCCTTCTGCATGCAAAAAGTCCCAACCACGTTTTTATGGTCGTTAATACCTAAAAATAGCCAAGGGGGGGCAAGAGTTAGGATAAACCTGGCAGTTACACAATGGGCAGCATATTGCAATACTAGCTTATGCCCGCGGCTTCGCCCGCGTGGAGTTCGGTACTTATCCCACGGGATCGTACTGCTGGGATAAAAAGTATCCTATGTGGTAATCCGTGTTATAAACTATCTGTGTACCAAATCCGGTCAGTAGTTTTTGCGTGAAAGAGTAACAATCATCCATACATCCTCGCAAAGTTTTATATAAGTTTAATATTTATATTATTAGGTTTTAGCATGCTTTTTATCTCAGTAAACATAACGTTCGCCCGAAATGAAAAGAATAACCCGACGACAAGGGTACGGCTATAAGTGCTATTACCTATTGGTGTAAATACAAGACGTATAAGTAGCGTGTGCACTTTGGTGTTTTTGCAGTGTATTTTAGCGACGCCTTTCATCAGATTTTATAAGCAACTGCCTAAGAAAACTTTTTCTTAATCCCTGCAGGAATTGGCAGATAATTTTTTGTTTTTTTGCGATATCATGATTGTGTTGAACATTATCGTTAACTTCTTCACCGGATATGTTGAGGGGTATTCCCGCAAAGTTACTATTTTGTCGATGAAGAAAATAGCATTGCACTATCTAAAGACATGGTTGATTTTGGATTTACTCGCATCTGGTAGTTTACTGTCCGAATTTTATAAAGAGCACATCACCTTTGCTTTGGTCCTGGAAACTGCAAAGATAACACGCATACCTATCATAATGGTTTATTTAAACAATATTCTCACCGTCCTGAAGGCCTCCGTGAGTATATTTTGTAATATTGTTAAAGAATATTTAAATAGATAGATATGTAGAATACTCATACCATACAAATTACAGGTATTACAATTTAGAATAATTAATATTGTAATTTCTAAACGCCTAGTTGACGATTCGAAAAGGGCAAAGAAAATACATAGATTGATGTTTAAGGAGAGAGGCGCTTCTTTTTGACCACAATTTTAAAAGTAGACAAGGATTAAGTACGCCTAACGGACACGGGCAAGTCATTCCATAGCCGTGTGGCCGTACTGCTTCGACTGTTAAAGAATTATCCTAGAAGCTGGTCGAATGCATCGGCTCTCGCTAGCCTCAAGTTTTCCAATGACCTCAGATATCAATTATTTATGTCATGAAGGTACTTGAAAAGTTCTTTAAGATAAGAGCACCCTCTTATCTTAAAGAACGTTTCAAGTACCTCCTTTAACCTTTTAGGATATTACTGGTCTTCAAGTGGTGGTCAGAAGTCGGAACTCTGACAAATATCAGTAAACAGTCTTGCGAAGGGCTCTGTTGCCCAGTTGGTAGGTTGTGGACACCTGCATTCGGTCGGATTAAAAGTCAATCCCAACATAGTCAATAAAACACTAAGCACGTTTTGGTTGATACAAAGTTTAATCCTAATTTTGTATCATAGTCATTCAAATTAACTTCTTCCAACCTAAGAGACAGCTGATGTGTTGCTGGGGAGTTTACTCCGCCGTTTATTCTTCCCAGCTAAAATACTAGGAAGTGGCAAAGGGCGGGTGTTTATGGAAACTATATTTTACTGATTTTGAATAAGTCTTGATTTTGATTTGCAGTTTTTCAAGAAGACTATTGTGGAGGTCCTTTTCTGGTTAATAGTCTTCTTATCTTGGAACATCTACTTCCAATTTGCTGTGGAATACATAATTGAAGGTAGTTATTTCCCGAAAAATCCTAGAAACTGTTCCTGGTTAACCGATGGAAACTTGTGGAACCAATCAACAGAAATTCGACTAATTTACGCGGTTGATAGAGCTGGTAAGTTGGCGTACACATTACAATAATATTTTGTATTCATAGTATTTACCCCAATGATGTTATACTTATACAGGGTGGAAACTTTCGACGGGGCAGTAAGGGGAACTGCCTTAACCGTTGCAGCATACGAAAATGGTCTTAGGATCCATAATTTTTCGTGAAATTTTTATCCCCACTAACAGATTTTCAAAAAAAATTACAGTTTGCAAGAAAATGGCCGCATAGAAACTTTCATCAGCTATTAAAAAAAAGCTGTTTCCTACAAAAGTGCAATACTTACACTCTCAAAATGAATGCAACAGCAGATTTTTTTTCAGGGGTTCATAATGATGTACTGAATACGTGGTAACCGTTTTCGCGTCGGTGTCCCTTCCACCCCGTACAGTTTTTTTTAAACGTTGCTCCACATTAGGAATTTCTCCTGTATTCGGCCTTTACAAACATTTAAACTCCCTAACCCTGAAAACCTACCTGAAGGTCATACAAATATTGAACCGTGCGGGGATCGAACCCGCGATACGCAGCGCAGCAGCCAATCGCTCAGCCACTGCGCCAACTGTACCGTATTTAATTTCATATTGAAATAATAATCAGATCAAATAGGTACTTATTAGCCGTTCGTGTTTCAGGCTAATGTGTAGTAGGTATAGCCGGTATATATATATTACATACTAATCATATGTTTATTTTTACACCCCATTATTCTTTAACTGTCAGGTAAATATAGATACCTATGTAAAGATAGATCGATAGGTATATCAAATTCTTGGACCCATAGATTTTTATCGTTTACAACGAAGTTTCAAACTGTTTCAGTTGGTATACTGACTACAAATACTAACATGAACCTTCTAGAACAAAAGGGGTGCTTACAAAATTTCCTTATTATAAGCTGGATTTTTTCCAAGGTATGTTTTTAGAAAGTGATACTTAGTTCATAAATATCACGCCTATTTTTCCCGAAGCGTAAACACCATTGTTCCATATTGCATTCATTTTAGGCCAGTTATGTTCAAATCCTAAGTAATAGGGGCGAGCCTATTGCCATCAACCGAGCATAAATCCAGACTCCGTGCTGCTTCTGATAATAATTTATAATGAATAACCCAATAACATTTATTTTACAGTTCCTCAAATTCCATTGCGCAGTCAAATATACATGCGCAGTTTTTGGAAAAGAATCTGCAAGTGCCCAGTATTATATTATGAAAAAACAGCTGGAGACATACATGGCGCAGAAAAACTTCCGACCAAGACTTAAGAGAAAAATCCTGAAGTTTTATGCTATTCGATATCAGTCGAAATTCTTTGAGGTACCTACCATACTTTATTACGCTTATGGGTACGTCAGCTGGTAAAATGCTCAAAGAGTCCACTCCACAGCCCAATAGCAGAATTTAAGTTGACGTATCATTATAGATAGGTATTACGATCGCTGTTACGTAGCTCCTCGATTTAACACGAAGGAGTGTTGAGGAGTTCTCTCGTGAGGAGACGATCCTGGCTGCAGGATTAAGTGATATCTGTCCTAAAAATGTATTGTCACCAGAACCAAAGGTATGTACAAAATATTAGCTCAATATTTGTTTTGGTTGGGGCGAACTGGTTTGAAATTGAGTTGCAAGATTTGACCAATACATAGGTACTAACTAATAACAAGGCAAGTTAAATAAAGCCTTGTAAAAAAGGGTATTAAAGTGAAGTTATAACATATAAACAGTAAATGTTATAATGTTACTTTAAATACCTCCATGACCCCTGTACTATGTCTAGGAACCTCGCATGCTAGGATGTGTGTCCGGTCAACTGCGTGAAGACATCCTGATGCACACCGGTCGTCAATTCGTGAGGGAACTAGACTTTTTGAAGCAGCTGCCCACTTCCTTGCTGGTGCAAATCGCTGTCAAACTACGCCTTGTAATTTACATCGCCGGCGATATTATATTCAAGATCAGTACCGTTGGTAAGTGGTAACATTTTCTCATAGTTGGTGTACTGATCTTCGTCTGCATTTTTAGCTAGGTTCTGTTTTGGTAAAAATGAGCAAAGACCGACTCATCATCTGCCTAACCTTTTCCCAACTATGTTGGGGTCGGCTTCCAGTCTAACCGGATGCAGCTGAATACCAGTATTTTACATGGAACGACTGCCTATCTGACCTCCACAACCCAGTTAGCGCTAGATAATACGATACCCCTTGGTAAGACTGGTTGTCAGACTTTTGGGTCACTAACTACCTGTAAAGACTGTCAAAGATCTCCAAATAACAGCCGGGACCAACAACGGCTTAACGTGCTTTCCGAGGCACGGAGGAAACTCGGTATGTAATGGGTGGTCACCCATCCACGGACCAACCTAGGTAAGCACGGCTTAACCTAAAGATCGACCCGAGCGGCTGTTCTTATTTTGCCACGAGCTCCTCCGAGCAGAGACCGACTCGCCGATAATTATTATAATTCACACACACAACCGCGCGGACCGAAAGATCTGCTAGGTTCGGCTGCCATTGCCGTGGCCAGCCCGCCGTCAATCCTGCGCTGTAGGTATCTACATAGACGTCCTCATCATCCTCCCACCGGACTATGTGAGGGCTCTTTCCTCACTTTGAGGCCGGTATCACGCCTCCGCCGCGGGAACTATAGCGTTAATCGCAGTACTTTCACCATACCTGTGTTGACCGGCATTGTACGACAAGCGAAACAGAAGCGAAACTGCCTGTAATGCACAAAGATCATGATTTTATCTCTTTCCCGGGTGATTTCACCGATCTGTTTGGAAGTCGAAACCACCTCCGCGCTCAGTCGGTCGGCTTTTTGTTGCGATGCCGCATGTTTTCGCATATCTGTAGGTAAACTTTTGGCATTTTCATCAATTCAACTGACTCGCGTGATGTTCCGCTACTCGAAACTCGAACCACGACGTATGTAGTATTGTTTCGCAGCGGAATTCGTTTAGCGGTTTTGCGGAGGTGTGCTAAGGCCCTTGGTGTTAGTCAGTTACTTGTGCACCTAGTGCACACATACTTTTGCAAGTGATCTCAAGCGTTTGGCAAGTCTCAATTGAGGATAACCCCCGTAACCGAAATTCGGCCTAAAGATAAAGATCTAGTTTTAAATTTCACAGGCGACTGTCTCTACTTCATCGACAGAGGTACAGTAGCCATCTACTCAAATTCAGGGAAGGAAATCTGCCATCTAGAAGACGGGGAATACTTCGGCGAAATAGCCTTGGTCATGAAAAACCACTTCAGGACCGCGTCTGTGGTGGCTGTGACCAACTGTGAGTTGTACAGGCTGGACAGGGAACATTTTGAGACTACCATAGCGTACTATCCGACAGTGTACAATAGCATAAAGGAGGTAGCGACGCGGAGGTTTGAAAGGACCCGTGTACTTGATGAACATCATCAGGCTGAACTAAGGGCCGGTGACCGTTTGAGATTTGATTGAGGAGGAGGACCCGGGCTATATTAATGCCCATAGCATAGCACAATAAACGTATAAGCACTGCATCGGATCGGTATCACCTCAGCATAATCAGGTAGTAACCTGATCTTCTCAGCGTATCGATGGCAAAAAGTTTAAATACATATGTTTAGCCCAAAAGTCAGCCTCGCGAACCCCGCTCACTGATGCAGTAAATTAATCGTCAAGAGCGCAGGTGATAAGGCATGCGGTGCAAGATCGAAGGTGGGTCATTGTTTGTGGGGAAACGCCGCATAAGCACTAGAGGTCTGAGCCGTCCATGAACCCCCATCTGCAGAGATTGTATTTGCTCTGGCCGACTTGGGTTCGAAGTCTGATCATGATGTGGGATAACGCCGTTACGTGGTTATA
The DNA here is from genome assembly GCA_950022335.1 of Eurois occulta. Taxonomy (NCBI): domain Eukaryota; kingdom Metazoa; phylum Arthropoda; class Insecta; order Lepidoptera; family Noctuidae; genus Eurois; species Eurois occulta. The sequence continues at coordinate 6,560,356 of OX465492.1, read as the reverse complement.
TTAATCGCAGTATGGAGTTTCGTTGAAAAAAATCCCGAACGGCTCAAGTTGAAGTACCGATCGCGTGCAGTAACGTTCACCTGCAGTAACGTGCTTTTAACTCTTTGTTGAGATTTGAAAACTTCTTTGTCGCCAAATAAAAAGCGGAAATCTGCTGATAAAGTTAGATACTCTTTCGCTTTGGCATCATTGCAGAAAGCATATTTTTCTGTAATTATTATGAAAGTTACCGTACAATATTGTCAGTTAGGATACCTTTTCATTTTTTATTTTAAGAATAATGATTAAGTTTCTCATTTAAGATAAGGACAATAAATAAAAAACATAAATTATTTTAACTTTCGTTTTATTTAAAACCAGCCACCATGTAGGTACAAGCGGAATACTTTCGAAAATTGAAAATATGGCTGAGAACGCACTGCGATCATTAGTGTATTAAAAGCAAGCGTATAGTATAACTGCTTGGGGCCGCACTGCATTCCACATTTGCATGCCATTTTTTTGCTGATTCATACAAATTATATGAAAGAACGCAAATGCGGAAATAATCTTCTACATGAAGGATCTCTGCTGTGCGAATTTAAAATAATACGCCTTCATAATACACTAATAGAAAAAAAAATCGCAGTATGTTCTGAGCAGAACTGTAATTGTATTAAGTCAAAAATACTTTGATAGCCTCAGCTATTTTGTACATGAGGTTCACTAGCAGCATTGCACAAGTTGGCTTTTTCACCACTGCGGGAAAAAACCCAAAAGCGTAACCTTTTCTGTAATTTTGTTATAGGCTTACCGATTAATTGAGACGGGGTCTTAGGTAGTCGCGGGGGAGGCGGGTTGTGCCCGTCAGTGGGCGAATACTGAGCTTTCGCTAAACGTCACACGCAGCTACCTCAGACACCGTCTCAGTTATACAGGAAGCCTGTAGTAAGTCTACAGCATGTACCAGAAAGGTGTGGTCATAAATTTAAGGTGAAAGCAGAGTAGCCCGCGACATTAAAAATTTAAGTCAATGTCAGGTTGTATGTTGATTAAAATATGATTCGACCATAACAAATATGGCTAATGCTATGTCTAAATACATTTAATCTCATTGAATGAATTTTTCATGAAATAAGGGCGAAGTATGGACCCACAAACCTTCAATGTCTACTCGACACTACAGGATGGCTAATTATTTTTTCGCGATTACGATGTGGGTCTCATAAATAAATAAATTGTTCAGTTTGATGCTCTGTAAAATGAATAAATATGACTACACCTTTATGGTAGTTGGGAATTCACTGACGGTCTGCCACTTTGCACTCTTGTCCTTAGTAATAAGGTTGAAAAGTGGTCGACCGTCAGTGAACCCATGCGTTATAAACTTTGTGGGTTTCAGAAGCCAACTTGTGAAAATCTTGCTTGTGCACACCATGATTTAGTATAACATTTATTTTATGCAACATAAAAATTATATCTGCACAACTGCATTTAATAAGATAACATAATGTCTAATCTCTCATTTCATTCCGTTAAAACGAATAATAAACTTTTCAGTCAGTCGCTTTTATCGAACAACACGATATTAACTTTGTCTAAGGTATCTAAGGTAAGAGTAATATTACGGGATCAGAGCTTGGAAGTATATATCATTTAATATTTCATCGAGACTACCCAGAGAAAACCAAAAAAAACTATATATCGTATTTACGGCCGGACCTTTTGACTGTCAGAGTACAACACACGCGCGTGCCCTCCACGCCAGTTTTGTCACATATTTGTGTCGTCTGGCGTACAGGGCACGCGCTTGCTTGTCACGTGGTCAAAAGGTTAAAAAACTCATATTATTTAACCAGCTAATGGTATAGAATAAGCTGGTTAGGCTAAAATGAGTTTAAACTTGGTAGGCACATGGTACAAAATCGCATGGCACTGGCCCTTCACTTTTCGTCTAATACTGACCTCACAAATGAGGTAGTATGGCAACTCCCCTAATTTTTTTTACATATAACATCAACTGGCTTGCTCAAGAGTTGTCTTGATTCTGGAAGTCTATTGCTTGGCTCATGGCACTTATAATTTAGTGGAAGAAACAGAATTTAGTATTTAGCTAATTTACTCGTAATATCACAACCAAAATAAATAAATACTTAAATCTATACAATTTATATTGAGTAAAACTTACAAATTGTGAACAAACGCAAAACAATGTCCTCTGTTTAAATTATGATTTAACACAAATAAACTGTGGACAACTGATCGTTATCTCAAACTAGTGAAGTCACTATTTAACCTTTTGAACGTCAGAGCATAAACGCACGCGCGTGCCATCCACGCCAAGCCACAATTTCACCTACAATTTTGTCACATATTTGTGTCATTGGCGTACAGGGCACGCGCTTGCTTGTCACGTATATGTGACAATGGCGTTCAAAAAAATATACCAGTCTTTTATACTTATAAAAACGCTGAATATCTGTTATGACCAGCTTTTTCTTTAAAAAAAACTACGTCTATGATTTGTATTCTTCACATAACTCTATTTAGTCATTATTTTTACGGGCATTTAGTCTGTGTTTGCGCTATTGATTTATGAGGTAAGTAATAAACACGTTCGTTGCCAAGCCATAATGCTGAACTTGGCTAGATGGCCAAAAAAACTTAGCTAGATGGTGAAAAAAGTTTTTGAATGATTTTATTAACGTGTAAATGGGTCCAATAAAATAAGTAACAAGTAGATAACAAAATGATTCAGGACATGCAGTTACATAACTTCATTCATTTACCTATCAATTATTCTAGATCAATCTTGAGTCAATAGAAATCTCTTCTCCTTAGATATCGTTCACTGAACTTCACAGTTACATTTATAAAAATACACGCTGCACCCGCCCGTATCTCAAAACTTTGTAAAGAACATCAATTTAAACGAACGGAATATGTTTTGAGGTAGATTACACAGTTTTAGGCATTAAGGAATACATATTTCCGTATAATAAGCATTTAGGCACATATTATCGCACATTAATAATAACTGCGAGATGAAAATATACATAATATTATGTAACAATCCCTTCAAGTTTTGAGATAGGAACGGCCGCCTTTCATATGAGTAAAATCTGCATGAATATAAAATTCTTTTATTTAGTAACTTAATATAAATTTACATATCTCGCATCCTCAGTTTAAAAAAGGCGTAAGACTTGCGAAATGCTCACATAAAGCAGCCAAACGAAAACCGATTTAAAAGACACATCAACATAATCTTCCTGCCCTTGTCCCATGTTACTTGGGGTCGCCGCAACACGTTTTTTTCTTCCATTCTCCTCTGTCAACCGTCACGCAATCATTTACTCCTTTTAAAAGACATATAATTTAAATAAATATACGCATAATTGCGTACTGAATACTTGTCTATTCCCAAATATGTTGGGCTTCCAAATAAACGCAGCTTAATCAGCTTTGAAACGGTTTAGATTGCCATCGACACGCTAAGAAGATAATGTAAAACGCTGTTCAAATTCAAAAACATCCCTGTAGTACAGCTCTAAAGCCCTTATTACAGAACGTCCCTCAAGCCTCGAGCTCGTGTCTAAATAATAACAGCCGCTCGGGTCGATCTTCAGGTTAAACTGTGCTGGCCTAGGTTGGTCCGTGAGTACTGACCACCCATTACCCATTACCGAGTTTCCGCCATGCCTCGGAAAGCATGTTCAGCCATTGGGCCCGGGTGTCAATTGTAGATGTTTGACACTTGTTACAGATAGCCTGACAACCAGTCTTACCAAAGGGCCTTACCGTATTACCCAGTGGTAACTGGGTTGAGGAGGTCAGATCGGCAGTCGCTCCTCGCAGCTGCATCCGGTAAGACTGGAAGCCGACCTAGACATAGTTGGGAAATGGCTAGGCAGATGATGATGACTTAAGCCTCAAGCATTACTTAAATTTAGTTTCAACCAGTCTAATGCCTTGAATCTAGTGCTTGAGTTGAGTGACGTTCTGTAATACGGACTTAAATGCTTTGATTTTACAAATTTAAAAAACTCGATGTGTCATCTGCGACCTGGTACTGTGCCTACGCCTTTTTTACCCTGCCCTGAAGATGCAATTATTAGCTAAAATCGCTCCAATTTAATTTACACATACTATCATAATTCCTATTTCAGTTCATACATTTGTTCACACAATTTTGTGCCGCCAACGTTGTCTTGAGCTTATCGTAATGGAATAAGTTTAATTTTATTTTATTAAACGTAGTTGTAGTGCGTCTGCGCCGGTACTGGATAGTACATCTCGCTCATTACGTATGGACCGATTATAGCACTGGAAATGTAAAGGAAAAAAAAGATTAATAGAAAATCCACCAACATTTTACAAGATTTTTAGGTTAGGTTGCAGAAAAGGCGGAATTGTTTCACTAAAGCAGAACTAACTTATCAATGATGTTGTTCTTAGCGTAAAAGGATTTATTAAATCCACAGAGCACCCATTGATTAAAGATTTTAAAGAGCTTTTTAAAGGAGAATGCCCAATATTTTATGGGAGTTCGGCTGTTCTTGCATCTCGACTGAATCATCGGTAAAATATAGGAAATGTATTCGATGGCAGTTATTTAATCATCCAATTATGGTGATGTCGCGCTACGATCACCAACGAAAAAGTAGGTATTCATGTAAAAGTATTCAAAGCGGTGATTGTTAATCTCATTGCTTACAAAAAGAAATTTAAATTTTTAAATGTGTATCCTGCTATGTTTTTCTTATTTACTATGTGCAACTCACCTATGGCTATAAGGCCCATACAAAAGCGTCGGCTATGACCTCGGCTCGTCCTCTACGGGCGCTAGTCGCGCACTACTCGACGTGTAGAACAGAACGCACGGCGTCTTCCACCACGCGCCGAATTGGACCACTTCATCTGCGCTTACAGGGACGATACTGAAAGAAAATAAGTGGGTTTTTAATAATTACACATGTGGACATCATTCTGAGCCCCCCCCCCCCACATATAATTTTTTCATTGGTTATTAAAAAAAAAACAGCTGTTTCCTACAAAAGTGCAATACGGACACGGTCAAAATGTATGGAACAGCTGATTTTTTTTTTAATAACCGATGAAAAAATTCTATGATGATGCTCAGTATGATGTACTGAATACGTGGTAACCGTTTTCGCGTCGGTGTCCCTTCCACCCTGTAGACTACTACTACTATGTTAATTTGTGCCACAGTGAAGGTCCGTCGCAGGCGACGTTGCAGCCTGTTGTCGTTTAAATAGAGTTAAAATTACTATGACCCGCCAATATCTCCTTAACTAGAAGGCTCCCAGGCAGCATAATAGTCCAGTCAAAATAGACATTCGAGCTTGCATTAATTCCCAACAAGCTGGATTTTTGTGCAGGCCTTGAATACGTCATTACAAATGATATGTCAAAAGTCCCCATCGATCCCGCTTGTTGGGAATTAATGCAAACTGGAATCATAATTTAGTCTATTTTGACTGGACTATAAACGCAGCAGCCTCGTCAAGGATCTTTCTACATCCATTATGACTTTAAAGTAAAGCTTAGTCCTCACCTCAAATCGTTGAACAGGTACCAGACCGGCTCAACATCCTTCGCCGCTGTCTGTATGTACGCGACCAAATTCTTAGGGTTGTCTTCAACACATATAACGGCCGCAGACAGGGTGTATTCCTCCTCTGATTGTGTGGTAACGATCTTTTTCTTCTGTTTATCAGCCTTACTGTTTGGTGTGAGGGGCTCGATTGGAGATTCAATCTAGAATGTATACAATGATTTTGTTTTATTTATGCTTTGTAACATCATAATTGTTTTAAGCTTTAACTTTAGCTATAAGTTTATCACAACACACGCCTGTAATCCCCGAAGGGTTAGGCAGAGGTGTACCTAATAGAACACCCACATTTCGCCAGTTATGTTTAAGTCCCAAGTAATAGGGCGAGCCTGTTGCCATCAGCCGGGCGCAAATCCAGACTCCGTGGCTACTACTGAGAAACTCTTGATGGTAAAACCCAATAACACTTTGCCCGACCTGGGAATCGAACCCAGGACCTCATTGCTCAGCAGTCCCGCTGCTACCCCTAGACCAGCGAGGCATTATGCATTGTTTTGTGTACATATTCGTTATTTTTTATAAAAAAAAAACAACAAAGGACAAGTAACAGTAAACAAAAACATCTGATTGTGTTTAAATTATTTATCCCTTATAAATATACAATCAGATGTTTTTTTTTACTGTTACATGTCCGTTTTCTAACATTAATTTATAAGCTAAAAACGAATATTTGTGATTAATATTTTCGTTCATTTTTGATATCACTCATGCTTATGTAAGTACACATTAATGGAAACTAAGTTTTCACTGGTTATCGTGTTTATTCTACATTTTGCTACTAAATACCCACAAGTACTAGCTGAAATTTTTCTTAAAATTTATAAGAACACGGTTGTGATTCTGATCTTTGCAACTCATAATAGAGAATAATCATAAGAATAATTTGAATATCTACTTTCACTCACGATAAGATAGCAAGCGGCTAAACGTTATTTATTACTTTAATCTATTAATAACAACTACTATACTGTATAATCTTACAGGAAAACCCGTATTGATAGGAATAGGTGATAAAATTTGGACGCACATGTACAGGGTAGCGTGGCCGAGCGGTCTAAGGCGCTGGTTTAAGGCACCAGTCTCTTCGGAGGCGTGGGTTCGAATCCCACCGCTGCCAGATATCTTTTTGTTGAATGTTCCCGTGAAGTCATACATAATAATATCTACCCAAAGCGACAACAATTTATTTTCGTATTCTCGTGGCTATGGTATCTTACGAAATAGTGTTTCTTGGTGACCTTCTACAATTCGTGAACGCGTCTCAAGGAAAAATAACTTTATTATTGCTAACCAAATTCTTTATTATTGCTTACCATATTCTTTATTATTGCTTACCATATTCTTTATTATTGCTTACCATATTCTTTATTATTGCTTGCCATATTCTTTACTAATTTCGTTTTTTACAAACACTGTTATAAGCTTTCACGGTTTAAAACTAAATTTATACTTTCAACAGCGTCGACATATAGGGAGCTAAAAATTATGAACAATCACGGAAGATATCCCGTAAGTGACAGTGATAAGTTTCGTTTTTTTTTCTCCCATTATTCTGTTTCTTACTACTGTAACAACATACACCAATATAATTTACGTAGTTTAAAATAAAATGCTTATTGCATACCTTATCATTAATAACAACATCTCCATCTGATTGCAGTCTTATAAGTAGCTGTTGGGGTAGAACACAGTTCGATTCCTGCGTCGGACTTTTCGATGAGCCTGCTTGTGGACTTGGCCTAGAAAATAAAATAAACTTACTAATTAATTAATGCTAGATTGGTTAGATTAATTCAATCAATATTTGGTTCGACGTTGTGCCGCTCAATAAAAAAATACAAACTATGACTTCCAGTCATACCGGATGCAGCTGAATACCAGTATTTTACCTGACCACCACAACCCATTTAGTACTGGGTAATACGATACCCCTTGGTAAGACTGGCTCTCAGACTTTCGGGCCACTGACTACTTACAGACTGTCAAAGATCTACTATTGACAGCCGGGACCAACAGCTTAACGTACTTTCCGAGACACGGAACCAAATGTATGACATGACATGCTGTTGCATTGCCCTGCCATGAATAACTCTTTTGTGTACAAGTTCGTACTTACATCATAGCTATTCACAAACGCTTCGATTCGGTTTCGATTCGACAAGTCTTATTTCTATCTCTTTTAGGCATTACGAAAGCGAGCGAGATAGACATAAGACTTTCTGAAATCGAATCGAAGCGTTTGTGAATAGCCATGCAGGTCTGTAGAAAAGACAAAAGTGATCTTACCTGTCGGGATGTTTGAAGTGACAGCCGGGTCGCGCGCAGTGTAGGCCGTAACGACAAGGTTTGCCACCGCCGCCTCTTTTAGTCTCCGGCTACAACATTATAGATAAAACCAGTAATTAAATATTTTCTTATGCTGCATGCTGTCATTGCGAATTGTCAAATAAAAGTCAACTCCAGCAAGATCAGATAGGGTAGTAAACACCATTAACCAATAATGCCAAGAAACAACTTCACTAAATAAATATTTTGTTTTCAGCCTGAAAACCCGATTAATTTTCAATGAATTGTAAAATTTGATTTTATATTGTATAACGGGCTGGTATCTGCAACTCCACGCAAAGCGCGTATTTTGCGTACGGTCATTTGATTTTTAGTTGCTTTGAAATCAATAGTGACGTCAAAGATGGCTATAACTATACAAAATCGCGAAACAAAATCATTTTGACAACTCATACAAAAAAATTATGTAAATTGATTGGTGTGTACTCTGTTATAGCATGTGGAATCCTTACAATTTCTTTCTGCGTGCCTTTCGCCCAGTAAGCTTTTTCACGAACAGTCGCACCGCCACAATTAATTGCTAGTATCGGTGGTAATCTGTAACAAAGTCAATCGATATTCTTTTGATAAAATTAACAACAAAAAAACTTGCATTTGTATTCTGAACATACACTCGAGAGCAATGAATCCGGGTCACTTAAAGAATGTTAAAAATCTCGGAAACTAAAAATGATAGGTTAATGCAATAAATTGTATTTAATAGACAATGTAATACTCCTTAAATGAAAGTAAAAAAAATATGAGTCGCCATACATTTTATTAACACAAAATTACATAAAGAAAAAACTGCTGATCTCTCCTTAAAACAAAAATAGGAAACATGAAATTTTTTAACTTTATTACGATTTTCTTGAATTTTAATACTTCGTATTGCCTCCTCGTGCTTCCATTACTGCGTTTACGCGGTTTGGCATGCTGTACACCAAGTTCCTTATACGATTTTGGGGAATATTCTCCCATTCCTCTGTGAGAGCGATTTTGAGCTCACGAAGCGTGATTGGGGGAGGGTTTCGTTGTTTTACGCATCTGCCTAGCTCGTCCCAAGCATGCTCGATCGGGTTGATATCCGGGCTGCGCGCTGGCCACTCACAATCCTACCTGTATGAGGTCGGGCATTGTCATGCATAAATATAGCATCCTCACCTAAATTGACCATAAATGGACCAACGTGATCATTGAGGATTTCTTCCACATATCTTACGCTAGTTAAAGAGCCGTTTTCTATGATCACCAGCTCTGTGCGACTTTCAGAAGAAATTCCGGCCCACACAAGTACAGACCCACCACCGTAGGCTACTTTTTCTTCGATGCATGCTTGCTTGAATCTTTCCCCTGGTCTTCGATACACTCTGTGTCTTCCATCGTGCTTGTAGAGCATAAATTTTGATTCGTCGGGGAACATAACTTTTGACCAATCTTCAATACTCCAATTTACGTGGCTCTGGGCATATCTTAGTCTTGAAATACGATGCCCACGCTCCAGTTTAGGGCCGTTTGCAGGTCTAAGGGGTTTTAAGTTAGATTCAGCAAGCCGACGTCTTACTGTCCATGCACTTGGGTTACTTCCTCCGAGGCGTCGAAACTGATTTGTGAGTTCAGTTCCTGTGAGAAAGCGATTTCGAAGCATGGTGTTCACCAAGTATCGGTCTTCTCGTGCTGTGGTACACCTGGTTCTGCCCGTTCCTGGTCTGCGTAGGTTAGAACCAGTTTCTTCGTAACGTCGGAGAACTCTTTGTACTGTTGACAGCGACACACCGACAGTCCTGGCTGTATCGCGCTGACTCCGGCCGGTTTCCAGCATTGTAAGTATTCTGGTGCATTCTTCAGGCGTAAGCGACATAATTTCAGCTTGAATAATGAATATAGAGCACTATCAACATGGTTTATGTACCCACATAAATGACAGATTACAAACAAAAGCAAAACCAAATGCTGTAATTTCGTAGTTCCATCTTCGAAAGTGGCCCTTTTTCAAATTTGATTTTTTTATGATATAACTTTACAATAACTAAGAAGTTTTAATACCTTCATTTAAGGAGTATTACATTGTCTATTAAATACAATTTATTGCATTAACCTAGCATTTTTAGTTTCCGAGATTTTTAGGATTCTTTAAGTGACCCGGATTCATTGCTCTCGAGTGTATTTTGTGAGTTCGTCACATCTAAGGCCTCTTGACCACACTTAGGGGTGTCGCGTTCTACGCGTCCACTTTTGGCCGACACTCCACCAGGTTTAGTCGCACAACCGGGCGTCCGACCAAGTTTGTTCAAGATAGCGGCCGAACAAGCGAGAAGTCGTGGCCGTGGCCGTTTAGTGCGCTAGGTCCCTTATAGACCCGGAATTGGCTTCAGTCGGTCAGAGAGTTTTATGTCGCGACACGATGACGCGACACCGAAGTAAATGCAACAACTGTGGTGATACTTGATCAGTTCAAGCTGATTTCGCTCCTTTAACTTTTTGACCTCCATAATCACATATACATACGGGGACAAGGAAGCGCGTGCTCTGTACGCCAAACGACACAAATATGTGACAATATGGAGCGCGTGCCTTTATGCTCTGGCGGTCAAAAGGTTAAGTGTGGCCCATACATTCAAACTTAGGTAGTCTGTTAGAATTAAACGTACCTAACGATTCTCCCCCGTTGCACTGTGGGAGTGAACCTAGAACAGTGCTCGCACCAGGCGGGCGTGCTTCGTCTCGCGGCCAGTGAAGCTCGCACTAGTTCTAGGAAACCGCCGCGGGGCTCCGGGCCTTCGCGCACTGCGGCTGGGTACTGGAGGGCGCAGGCTAGGACTACGGACTCGCGGCCTTCCTATAGACGGGAGATATGTTAATAGAGCTCATAATTGATTGATATCGGTAATAACTTCGGAACAAACAAAATAAAGAACGGAAGCAAAAAAATATAAGCAAACAAAGATGGCATGTGCCAAATATCGAAATGGCATTGGCATATAAAAATCACAGATTAATATTTCATGAACTGGTTCACTGTTAACAACAATAGATTTTACAATAAAAAAATTGTTTGGATTGTTTGACAGTCGTTTCTGGGAGCCAGGAGCCCTAAGGTCTGAAAACCAGTCTTACCAGGTGGTGTCGGATTACCCAGTAACTGAGTTGCTGAGGCTACATGCGCAATTAATCCATGATAAATACTGGTAGTCAGCTGCTACCGGTTGGAGTGCCAGCCTAAAAATTTTAGCCATTACCCAATTTGGGAAAAGCCTAAAAATGTTCGAGCCGGCTAAAATTTCACAGTCAAAACAGATTGCCCTGATTGGCCAACTAAGAGATGGATGGTCAAGTGGTGTAGACGACATCTTACCTCTTTATTGCACTTGAGACATCTATTGAGCTGATGCCTGCCGATGGCGAACAGTTGCGATATCTCAGACTCCTCCCTATCAGCTTGCTGGTTATTCGGTAGCTCGTGGTTATCTAGTGGTACTGTGTCCGCGTCGCCAGCTCCTAGCAATTTAGATACAAATTCGTTATAATCAAAGTTCATTTGGCTCGCGTTTTATGTTCTACTCTTTACGTCATAGAGGCCTGAGTATCAGCAGTGGATAATTCAAAATTGATAGATAGATAAAATACTCTTTATTATTCACAAAATACAGGTAGAAAAGTAGACATTGCACATACGGTGACACGGGCAGTCTTAACGCTAAAAGACACACCTCTTTGTAAGTTAAGTAAAAATGATTACACTACATTCTAAGACGTATATGAACGTATCTACTTACCCCCATAATCTGGCGGTCCAAATAGTATCGCTACTGGGATTTAATAAATTTATTAAATTAATATTTTCATAAAGTTATTCAGACTAGTAATTAAAACCATTTCTAACACTATGGGCGTAGCCCGAAACAAATGTTATAATAAAAATAAATAAAAGCAGAAACAAACACATTCACACTACCAAAATATCAATTTTGACAGTAGATTAACTCAGGCCAATATTAATAAACATGCACGTGTTTAGCTCAGATATGTTACCAGCTCTAAACTGTATTTAAAGTAAGAAAATTGTGAAGGAACAAATCTAAGCTTAATCACGTGCGTTTATCAATCCTGGTCCAAGATTCCAACCCAAACAAAACATAAAATATACTCACCATCTTCTCTCGCAGTCCACCCATCTTCTCTCAACTCCTCTTGACACTCAAACTCAGTAGCTGGTCCTAAGAACTCCAACTCCGTATACTGATACTCCTCTGAATATCCATTCACCACTTGAGGGGGCACCGGACGTACTTTAACATTCAAATTAGGAATTCGAACAGCCTTAGGAGGACTGTTCACGAGTAGTGCCTTCTCTTTCTTACGAGTCTCGAGGATTTCGTAGTGAATTTGGTGTAGGATGAAACGGTTCCAACTCTGTGGATGTAGGACTGAAATTCTTTAATTGGTTTTTGATTTGGTTTTTTATCTATTCGATACTAAAGCAATAAATATAGAGATGGATAGAATATATTTTATTGTATTTAAAAATTGTTACATACTTCTTTTACAATATTGCTAATTCTACGGGTACAATGGTGTCTTATAATAATATAACTATCTTAATATTATAAAAAATAGCGATACAAAGAGGTTTTGCTTTCAGTATGCTTTCTACATTATTTCAAACTATGTCGGTGATTGGTTGATCTATCACACTATCATCTATCACAATGGTAGGTAGATTTATTTCATTCGACGGAAATAGTTAAACAGATATATATTATTATGTAGATCATGTTTGAAACACAAATGCACAAATTATAGAACGTATTATCCATATTTCTATTTCTATTCCGTATTTAAACCGAGATTTAAGCTTTGGCCACACCGAGGCGACACCTGACCGCGTCGTTGGTTATAATGATTAGGTACTCACACGGCTATATGCGCCAGTTTGAACATCTCCATACAAGTTAGCTGACACAATCGGTGCACAGTCCCGCACATCGCGGGATTCGATTCAATTTGGCCAGAGCTTTAAGAGTATACTTCTTACATTAAACTCACAAATTAGAACGAAAGTTAAAACACAAAACTATTTACTTTTCTCCGTAGAACTAAACAATCATTCAAAAATTAACACTAACACATACAACACAAAGTTTACCTGTATCAAAGCAACTAAATCAACTCTTGCGTCGGCGCCGCGGTCCGGTAATATAAGTCCCAAAGCGGCCGCCTCGGGCACAGTACGGAACGCACGAAGGAAGTTGTTAGCTTGACAAGGAGCGCCCCCTGACGTGTCTAACATTCTGAAAAGGAACCCTGAAATATTTTAAACATAGTTATTTTAAATAATTTATAGTTTATTTCATATTGGATTACGGTACGGTCGAAATTCATTTGGCAGAGCATTCTCCGTACTAATAAATTTTTAATTAAAACGGGGAAAGTCGATCAAAGCTCATTGTAGATGGCGTGTCCATAGCTAAGTCCCGATCTGACAAAGGAGGTCAAGCTAATTTGAAATAGTAACAGGTTTTTGACCTCTGATAATGGTTGGCTAGCATTAACTTCACAGTTACCATCCCAATTAGCTGAAGAAATTACCTATAATAGCGAAGCTTTCAGCTAAATGAAATGCGACCAGTAATAAGCTATACACATAAGCTTGAACAATGATTCCATCCCACAGTTGATATTTAAAACTACGAAGAATATTAAATATTCTTGTCTTGAGGCCTCTTTCACAGCTTTCGGATATCCACAAACTACCAAATAAATTGATTAATGGATTAGAATTTTGTTTTGAATTTATCGGTCAGATATAAAACAAGAACTCATCCGATGGAAGTGAATCAGGTCATGTAAAGTAACCTATAAAAAATATTATAAATAAAAGTGAGCATACCCAATTCGCAACTGAGACAAAATTCTTTGGCACATGTATGTGCTAAGAGAGTCGCCTTTACCGGCAATGTGTAATATAAAACCTGAAAAAAGTCGTGTCTTATAATCTAGTGATTAGGTAGGGTTCTTAGAAGCTCTGTAACGAACATGTGATACTTTATAAAACAGTCCCATCCGCCAACGTTGCAGCTGCGGTCATGAAACGCTAGAGCGGGATGTCACGAGACTCAATACAGAGATGAGACAAAGGTGTGGGAAAGAGACAGAGATATACAGGTAGTCTAGCGCCTTCTCTTTCCCAAACTGGAATTACTCCTGCGTCATGGTACACCACCTGAAGTCAATTAGTGACGAGATTATTACGATCTCTAAGAAAATAGAATTTTGGGTTTGGGAAAGTAATTAAAACCAAACCGTGGCCCACTTCTGGTGTCCAAAGTGTCCCTAGACCAGCACCTTTCAAGGACTTCAAAAACACGATTGTTACCGCGATTAACCTGGCCACTAACTAGTCTCAAGTAATTTGACAAGTTGTACCATCAATACGAAAGAAGAAGAAATACAGAGGATTTAAAAAAATCTGTAAAGAGCTTTACCATCCAACTTCCACGTTTTAAGACTGCGACTGCTACGAGTCTTGGCGTTTAGATAGTAACTATTAAGGTAATAGCGCCAGGGTAGCCCGCGAAATTCGAATTTTCTATGTTTTTTGTAATTTACCAGTCAGTGACTAGATGTATGTTGAACAAATTATGATTTGCGGCATACGTAAGGTCCGGTTTTCACCAACGCGGAGATGAGCGGAGCGAGGAAGGAGGTGTGACCAATCACATCAGCATAAGCATAATCAGCCTAAATGTTTCCCACAGCTGGACACACGGCCTCCTCTCTATGAGAGGGAATGGGCTATAATCCACCACGCGGGCCCAGTGCACCCAGGTAGGTGTCACATGTCTTCGATTTTTTTTGGTTTTAGGACATGCCGGTTTCCTCACGACGTTTTCCTTCACCGTTTAGAGAGCAGTGATGAAGAAATAAATTACACAAAGTAATGCGCCTGGATTCGAACCCACTTACTATTCGTAAGTCGGGGCCGCCACCACTGGGCCACCGCTGCTCTCCCTCAATCACATCACATTAGTTGAAATCCACATTAAATCTCCCATCTCCTGTGATTGGGCGAATCTTGCAAGTCTTCTCTCCATTCTGCTAGTCCACATTTTGGTGGGAAACCGGGCCATAATCAGCTCAATCATACAAAATGAAAGTATCACATGTCGTTACGTCATTTTATTTGCCATGCCTTATAAATATATTCTATTGAACAAAAAATTTAAACTATCACAACTTACCTGTAACATAGAATTACAATAAGCATTAGGTAACGTCGTTTCCAATCCTGGAAGCCCTGTTTTGTTACATTTATCTAATTCTTCGTTCGGACCGTGTTTATTGTACCGTATATCTATCTGCAATAATAAATATTTTTCGTATAGATTAGTTTCAGATTAAATACATACAGAACTTTTAGAACAAAAATAACAATGAAGATATACAGAAAGCGACTTATGAACCCATATTCCATTCATTGTCCGTGTTTATTTAGTCTATGTTTAAAAAGTTATATGCCCGATCGTTTTATAGATTAACATGGAGACTTTCAAAGATCCCACAAAGTAATCAAACAGATTAAGGTTCAGCTAACTTGACAGACAGACGGGTTATTGGGAACATTGTGCCACTACTTCTTCACCGCAGTTATGGCTGGGATTCTTATGTAATTTTGACGTTCAAACATGAATGACATTGATTTTTGTTTTTGATTGGTCAACCCTACCGCTTTTTCCCCAGAATTAGCACTCTAATCTCAAAATAATGGTTTCTCTGACAACTCGACAAAAAAGTCCGAACTACTTACTGAACATAACACTTACTTAGGACGGAACGAAGACACTCTTCAACACTCATTTGTCAAACTTAAATAATTGATATTGTACCTTTTGATAATGCTTGGGTATTGGCTGAGCAACGTATTTAGTTTCGCTCTGTCTTGACGATTGCAACTCATCGACATTGTCTTCTATATACGGCATCTGTGAACATTTCCGATGTGTTACATTAAATCTTCATAGTAGGTAATTCACACATTCGAATTTAATTTTCGTTTTGTGCAAGCTGTGGCTTCTTGAAAGAGAGAAAAACATCACATTTTCTCATATATCACCATTTTGTTCATAACTGTCATTTCAATCAAAATGTTAGCAATGTCCTTGACTGATAAACGTGGACACATCAAGTTACACTTTTCCAGTATAACATAGCCTCGCTTTGTATAGATTTCTCGCACAATGAGAGTTTTTCATAAACTGCCTTGTATACCTTGATTGGTCGTCATGCGTACAATAGACAAAAATTTAACCACTTATTTTTGCAGTCTTCTCAACCAAAAGAGTAAACCTAGATTAAATATTTTCTTTGAATCCTTAACACCGATATGATCGGTCGTAAGACGTCCACGGCAAGACAAAGGCCTTTTTGTTGGATGTTCTCAAAAAAGAAATAAAAAAAACAATGTGTTATAACCAGTCTTTATTGGATACCTGATTTCTCTTAAATGTTCTAGGATTCGGTGCATATCCAATAGGGCCTTGCATTTTCATAGACTTCAGTACTTCGGAGTCGATCGGTTTTGGTTTCCTGCAGAAAGAGATATAGGATACTTATAATTTTTATTTAAATCTCCTTTTGCTTTTTTTTCGTTTATGAATAACCTGTAATTCGACGAATTTATATTCAGGCGTAATAGTGTGACCTGTGTGCCACTGTGCATCCATTAAACGCCAATTTGGACTGTTTATTATAAATATTTATTTATATTTATTTATATTATAAATATTTATTTAATGAAATGAATATTTATATTTTTTTGCTATTGCCTACATAAGTCCCCTGAAAATCCGACCACTATAAACTTCGGTCCACCTTTGTATCTAATTGCACTCGACTACCAAGAGAACGTGGGAAGATTGAATCCACCTGTGTTTGCGCACACTCTTGCGCACTATAATGTCTCCCGCGCCGATAGCTAATTTATATAACTCCAGAACGCACGAACCGATTTCCACGATTATGCATTCGTTGGAAAGGTCTCGGGCTCCGTGAGGTTTATAGCAAAGAAATTCAGGAAAATTAGGGTAGGTAGGGTAGGTAGGGTAGTTACTAGTAGCTAGTTAAGCTAGTTACAAGTATAAATAAGTACATATACATTTTACATAGGGTGATACAAGCGGCGATCTTATTGCTAATAGCGATCTAAGAAGGAATATCATACCTGTATACTTGCTTGAAGTATTCTTCAGGCAGTTCGTTGAACCACTTGTTGCCCGACGAGAGCTGTGGCAGTGGTACTGTGGAAAATTGGAATGATGTGTCGCTAAACGCGACGAAGGGCATGCCTACTACTTGATCTGCGAACTCAGTTTCTCTGGAAACAAAAATTGGTTCTTTGAATGTTACTTAATGTCATGCCTGTATAGCAGTGATAGCGTAGTGGTGTGACCGTCGGACTGCCAAGTCGTAGGTCTCGAGTTCGAACCCAGGCACGTACCTCTGATTTTTCGGATTCTTGTGTGTATTGTATAATTATCACTTGCTTCGGTGAAGGAAAACATCATGATGAAACCAGCATGCCTGAGCGATATTTCTTGACGGCATGCAAAGCCAAGTCTAAGTCAATGGGCAGCATAAACTTTGAGACCAGGTTAGGCACTAACTACACAGTTAAGAAGAAATCATGCTTGTTTTCCTAAAAGGGAAATTAAACCAGTAACGATCACATGACATGCAACGGGATTTGTTATAAACGAAATCCATGGTTTTGACTGGTCTACTACCTACCGAGAAAAGCCAATAACAATTTGCGTGGATTGATCCCAGGACCTTACACTTAGCAGTCGCAGAAGCGATCATTTGAACAAACAGGTAAAAAATGGCATAAAAAAAGTTTTAAATTAATTTTTACCGCCATATTCTTCATGTCAGTTACTGCAGTGCTTACAAGAATTTACGAATTCACTTCATTACCTGAACTAAGGACCATATTACTGTATTTCAAATATTTTGTTTTATCCATGGATACGGCTGTATTCGCTTATCTTCTTAATGTCTATAATGAATAACATTCTCACCTTGAAAAGTTATTGAAGACCGGCTCATGGTTGTGCTGTGGTGAGAACAAGTGCAGGTGTCCGGCTTGGTCACCGAACACTAATGCCTGACTAGTAGCAGACACGTCCATAACACTGCACAGGGAACTTTGAGTGTCCACCTGGAAATAACATTAAAGTTCAGTTTTATTTGCCTGCCCTTATCTTGTCTCAATAGATTTGGTGTCGCCGCAGCATCTTCCATACTTGTCTATTATCTATCACACACAGAGTAGACCCATAAATTTTTCTGGACTTCCCCAAGTCCTATTTATAGCCATCGAGATCCACATTCATACTCAAAACTTCACTCCCTCATTCTTCTGCATCACATGCCATACAAAAATAATTCTTCAGATACATAATTTTAACTTTAGTATAATTCAATTTAATCCTATCAGGAAGGACATTATGGGCTAATACTTACTAAATAATACACTCACCTGAAACATAGAATGCTCAGCCCCACCAGGCGCGTTGACGTGCAGTAGCGCCACATGTCCGTCACCAGACAGCGCCACCGCTCGGCCCGAGAAAGCGGGCAGGAAGTGCAGCAGCAGCGGCGGCGACACGGTGGGCAGCGACCACGCGGCCTCGCCCGCCGTGCTGCTCCCGCGCAGGCAGCGCACGTCCCAGACCAGGACGTAGGGCTCCGCTACAGCATGAGAAGCTATGCCCACACTGAGACGGAAGTAAAGATATTTTGTATCGTGTTCATAGAAAGAACATAAAAGTAAACTTCTCTCTCGTCGGATTCTGAAATTGTGATGAGTCTCTCCAAAGGGTAAAATGATATAGGAAGCTATAATTATAGCTCAACTTCGGTATGCTGCGACAATCAAAATAGTTATAAGATATGACAACAATACAAAGGTGATATTTTTGCTACCTATGTATGATTAGTTAAGAAGTAATTTTAATCTTGTTTCTGGAATAAGAAGAAAAGTGAAAGAGAAGAGAAAACACTTTAGAATTAGATTTTGTGACAGATAATTCAGCAGAAAATTGTGCATTATTACCACTGCAATACTCTTGAGGTCACGTTCATGTACGACAAAAACGTGACCAACGTATCATTGCATATAACTTAAAAGGAAGCATTTAGTCATGTTTCTCACATACAATATCAGAAGATACATACGACTGTGTAAATCCACAAGTGATAAGCAGATCCCCTTGCATATCCAAGTCTGAGAGGCAAGCAGAGTGTGCCCTGAAGGTATGTTCAGCCGTGGTGGGGGTCCGTATGTCTCGTAACGCAACTGTTCCGGACGCACTGCCGCATGCGACTAAAGAACCACCGCCGCTGCGGAGAACGGCGCAACCTTCTTCTTGAATTGGCTGGGAAAGAAAAAAAGGTTGAAGTGTGGGCAAACGGGGTAATTATTGTAAACTTAGTGGTCCGATCCAGCCTGTCGTCCCAGCAGGATGCATTAGCCCAGGTCCATACCTCACAGGGGGTGCTCTTAGGTGCTCAGTTGAAAAGTGTTTTGCCCCAGGCTGGCAGCCTTCCTATCAAGGTACTCAAAGAATTATATGGTTAGGCCGACGCAGGCAAACCTTCTAAATTCACCAATACCAAAGAGGAGAATAAAAAACATTGAACAAAAAATGCAAAGGACCACAGCTGACCCCCTCGTCAGTAGTCGCAATATTATCTATTCCTGTTCACAATATCAGTAATTCCAAGAATCTTCTGAGTTGGCCTAGATCTATTAAAATTTGCTTATGCTTCCAACCTCATACAATTTAAGACTTATGAACACTAGGATAGGACTTAAATCGAGGCATCACAGAACTTGCAAATCAGCTAGAACTGCGCGACAAGATGCATTTCAATGTAGTTAAATTGAATGTACTATCGCGCTCACTGAAGTCAATGAGCGCGGTAGTACAATAGTTAATCACTTACAATAGCCGTATCCGTCATTTTGTTGAGGTCGAGATCAATCAGCTTGTTTTGATGTCCACCCATCATCAGCTTGTGAGAACTCACTTGGTAGATACACTGCATGTCTGTCATGTTGGCTGATCTAGAAAATGAAATATAGTATAGTTTTCGCCTTCGTCGACGTGAAATTATTATAAAATATTACTACCTTATTTGAATCGGATCAATTTCAAGGGTTTAAATTTTTTGCACGGAACCCTATTCCTTTTTCTAAAATAAAAGTAGCCTAAGTTACTCCATGTTAAAAAACAAACGACTCATTTATTTGCCAGTAAAAGGCCAGTCAAAATCGGTACAGCCGTTTCGGAGATTAGCCGGAATAAACAGACAGCCATTTTTTTTTTGTTTTAAGTACCGTGTACATTACAGACACAACAAATGAAAAAAAAAAGTGCTTCATCTTAAATGGGACTTGGCAGGACATGTCTGCCGCATATTTCCACTGCTGGAATAGAGGCCTCCCCACTGTGAGACGCAGTAATTCCTAGCACGAGTCCAGTGTGAGTTGGTAGTTGAACGACTGTGTGTGTGACAACTCTTGCGTATTACTACACAAGAGTTGTCCTCAAAAAGTAACATGGGGCCGCGGTACGAAGGAGATGGCGAGACGATCTCGATGTCTTCCTTAGGAATTGGAAAGAAGTTGGGCAGATGGCGACGGGTGGAAGGAATGTATGTTCGCTTTTGCCCAGCAGTATTCGGGACGTTCAAAACACGCATTGGTCAGTAGCCTTAAATATTTTTACCCAACTGAAGAGGGTAATGTGTTTTTACTTACTTGAAGGTACGTTTTGGAATCCCTCGGCGTATCTGATGACGCAGAGACGTTTTTGTCAGCGCGAAAATGCCTTGTTCAACAGTCAAGATATCCCTCACTTCTTCAGACTCGTGCACTTGGAATGATGTGTACTTTTGCATGCTTGGACCGTAGTACGATGTTACATGACCCTAGAAAAAAAAATTATAAATTAGTACATATTGTCTCATATTCATATCTGCCTAGCCTTTTCCCAACTATGTGCAAAGTTAATAAATGTGTTTCATATGGTCAGAGATCGGAATAGGTACAGTTTATTTGACTAGACTTCAAGGAAGTAAGTAATATGTGGATAATGCCTCCCTATAATGAACTTATTTTGGAGCTTAAACATCATTCCTGGACTTTCACAAAGATATTATCCACATTACTTACTTGCTTGAAGATTAGGCAAATACTCCTAAACTCAATATATTGCTAATAAATCAGTGCAGGTCACCTTCACACTGCGAACAGAAAGTTGTCCCGCAGTTAACCTTAGTAGAAGGGAGTTGACTCCTCGGAGTCATACAGCTAAATACCTCGGACTACACCTGGACCGCAGGTTGACATGATGGAAAAAAAACATAAACAAGTCAACCTGAAATACAAAGGCCTCTACTGGCTCCTGGGTAGAATCTCAAAACTGTCACTGGACAACAAGCTCCTACTTTACAAGGCTGTCAAAAAACCGGTTTGGACCTATGGGATTCAGTAATAGCCTGCTGTGATTCCAACATAAATATAATCCAAACAGCTCAGAACCACATCCTTATGCAAGTAAGCAATGCACCCTGGTTCTTTAGAAACAATGAAGTACACAAATACCTGACCATACCAACAGTGAAGGATGAAATAAATACATTCGCAGGCAAATACAAAACAAGACTGGACAACCATCCTAACCAGCTCACTGTCCAGCTCACATTGCCTGACTGTCTAGATCGCCTGAAACGGCGCAGAACCTTGGATCTCGGTGGCGCTGACTAAGCCAATATTTTGATATGGAAGATATTCATATTGGGGAATATCTCCTCATGATAATAGTCGTTCAACACATGTGCTCATAGTCAGAAAGACAGATTACATGGTACGAAAAAATAAACAATAAAAAACTCAATTCTCTCTATTCCGATCTCTGCTTATGATGCATCCACATCAGTTACATTTTCTGGAGCATTAAGGATAGACTTTCCGGCAAAACATACAAAAGGGGCAAATATTGCAAGTTTATTTTTATTTTTTATAATTATTCTACTAGCGACCCGCCCCGGCTTCGCACGGGTGCATGCAGGGAGTATGTATGCTTAAATCTTTAAAACTACGCGGACGGATTTTGATGCGGCTTTTTTATAAAGATTTGAGCATACATAGGGATATAGTATGTAGTGATATAGACTTGCGTTCGGCCGCACCTCGCCTGATGTGAAGCGATGATGCGGCCTCGGATGGAACACGCAAAGCAAGTAATTGCAAACTTACCCCCTGATTCCCCATCCATATCAGCTCCTCATACTTGTCGAACACCACCGCAGACACCCCGAACCTGTCGCCGCCGTCTACCAGCACGCTAGCCCGCACCTCATACTCAGCTGATTGTTTCGGCATCATGTATTGCTGAGCATAATCTGTAGTATAAATTATTAATGTAACTGAACATCCTAATAATATTATGATTGTATAAACACATGCAAACAAGTTAAATTTTATTCCATCTATTTTATTTTATTTTTTTATTGTTTTTTTTTTGTTAGTTTTTTTTTTCTAGTACTTCTTAAATTCTTGTTAATGTTTATTTCATATGAAACCAGCTATATCCTACAACCAAAAACTTTATTGTAGACAAGACATCTAAAAACAGGCACTGGGTCTGTGTCTGGCCTACATCCCAGCAGTGGGAACATTTTGGACTGATTATGCTAATTTCATTTCATTTAAAAATGGAAACATGAGTTTTTTGCAGCTAGCATGATTATCATCTTAAACAGCTATTAAAAATGTTAAAAGAGAAAAACTGTCACATTAATTATTTATTTTTTTAATACTTTTTAAAATGTTGTGAGGAAAGTTTTGAGTAGAATACGGATGGCAATAGCTATAAGACTGGACTGTGTGATAGATGATATGGCTAGAAAGGGTGACTCAAATAAGATAATGACTAAGTAATAGGGAAGTATGGAAGAAGACATGCTGCACCTAAGAAAATTGGGGTAAGAGCAGGAGAGTGACAATTGACACATTCTGAGTGAATAACTTATTGTATTCTAAGTGATTATTATAGTGTCCAGTACAACAACACGTTCCGGGCGGTGTTGGGGCCCGGCTGCCCCGTTTCTATAGCTAATTTAATTTAATGGTGTATCTTGTATGTTTGTGTTGTTATTGAAAATTGTATTGTGCCCAATAATGAGTTATGTTACTTGACTGATTATATAATAATAATAATAGTGTTTCCGGCAAAACATTCAAAAGAGGGATATTGTAAGTTTAGTCCAGAATATTTTTTGCAATAGTCTTACCAATCAAATAATATCAATCAGTAAATTATTTCAATATCAGGAATAAACCTTTTTTTCCTTTTATTTAAAATATTAATCAACAAGTAAGAATGACAACTGTTTATCTTTAACAAAGGGAAGTTAGCAATTACCTATCATAATTTATGCTGATAGTAAATTAATTATTATTTAAAAAGCTTTTCAGCCTCTTTTTATTTATAACCGAATGCATCACACTATTTCTGCCAGATATTTGATGTAAAAACGACTATGAAAAAACCATCTAACATTGACAAATCAAACTACATTAGACTCACTGGCTATTATAAAACAAGGGTGCTTAATATTTTCATCAAGGAAAGAATTTTAATTAGTTTTTTTAAATCCAACTTTCTGAAATGCATTATTATTTCTATGGAAAAACTGTTGTTTACTGATCCGAAAACAACTGAACAGAAAAGAATTTTAATGTGTTGTTTCGTCCAAGGAAAGCCTATGGCAAAATCAACCAATTTTATATATGAATACGACAAACACCTTTGATATATATTAATCATTACCATTGAAAAAGTAATACCTACCAGTTAGATGATCCGTCGGCACGGAAAGGTCGGAATAATGATATTCCATACTAAAAATGAACTTATTTTGTTTCACAACATTTAGAATATCTAATTTAACTCAAAAGTCACTATTTAAATGATTTTAATTTAAAATAAAACGAAATGGATCAAGGGTTCGACGACGGCAATCAGGGACATTTTCAAGTTACTCTACATAAAGATTGCACAGAAACTCTGTGTTCGATATCAGGAAATTCACCCTTGCTGCTATTCAAATACGGGTCATAGAAATTAACCAGAGTTGTTGTTGAAAAACAAAATGGACTCGCGTCTTGTCATCAAACTGTATTTGCGTTCCGTTCTACGTTGGGTGAATTAAAATAATAAAGAGAAAAGGTCAATTTTGTCAGTATAAAAGTATTATAAATTGATAAATTGGTAATGGAACGCTAATTTATTTTTATTTCGGGTTTTTTTTATCAAAATGGATTTTGAAAACATGAAACATACAAGAATAAAAATTGGGTTCTATTGTAAACCCGTGCTATAAAAAGCTGGGTCACAGTCTCTTAAAAATATAAGGGCCGAATAATAAATAATTGAAATAAAATTACCTAGGACACAAAAAGCTTAATTTGTGAATTTCGCATGTCAGCTTAGGATAGGGCTGCCTTAAATGCTGAAACGACGACCGGGACATTTGTAAGGAAGGCTCCAACGTAGGTCCCAACGCCACTCGTCCAACGTATGGATCTAGAAAATAGCATTGATTGGCACCAAAATTGATGACTGATGCGGGCCGGCACTAGCCGGGGATCGTGGAAGGCGCACTAGTTCCCATGATCCCCGGTGCAAGTGTGGGAGAAGGGAACACCGGAGTGGTTTTTAGTCGGTTAGAGTCCGACAGACCCCTCCACCCACCCCAGGGCGGAGGACGTCCGTGTGGATTTTCCACACCGGGAACAAAAAAAAAGGCGTGTTGGTTAAATACCGGCGCTACACGTTGCCCCCGACGCTCGTACCAACGTTGGTCGGTTAATTTCGTGAGGCTTCCACACGTTGTCTATTATTATAATAGATCATCTTTACGTTGGCTCTGACGGGACAGGACTGGTATTATACCAGTCCTGTCCCGTCAACGTAAAGATGTCCGATAAAGAAATCGAAATTGCTCCATACTATTGGATGTGCCTGTGCATGGTAAACTTAAAAAAAATCGATAACTTTTTCATTTGCCCACACGGGTGGCGATTTAGAGGATGAGGATGACATTCTCACTCGTCGCGCGCTCTCGATACGTGTTGCAACATGACTCGGGACTGAGCAAAGCACCAACATGTGGACGGACGGGAAAACCGACACGCCTCGGCCAACTCCCAATGCTCGTCCCAACTTTGGTGCCAATGCTATTTTCTACATCCGCACGTTGGACGAGTGGCGTTGGGACCAACGTTGTAGCCTATGTGTGGAGCCGGCTTTAACAAAGGAATCTGCACGTTTTCTTTCCATTCACATATTGGCTCTTTGCTCAGTCCTGAGTCCTGTTGCAACACGCATCGAGAGCGTGGGACGATCACGAAGGAGAATGTCATCCTCATCCACAAAATCGCCAACTGTCGATCGCTTAATAGCAACGAAAAAAATCGGTTACAATACCGATGCTTGCGAGAAATGCATCTTGGATGGACCGAATTTTTTGGAGCAATTCCGATTTCTGCATCGGACTCCTTCACGTTGGCTCTGACGGGACTGGACTAATAGCCAACTCGTGGACGCCCATTGAATTAACCACCCAACATTGGTATGAGTGTTGGCGGCAACGTGTGGCGCCGTTAATAGAAGTAGGGTAAACCATGAATGATGGTGTGGGCAAGATACTTTTTTGAGGGCTTCTGGCTTTATAAAGGGATTTTTTCGTTGAGGTCATCAGATTTTGAAAAGAGATGTTTAATCGCCAGTTTTTTTTTGGAGCAAACACAACGTATCAATATATTATCTACTGAGCAGGGGGCGTAGCCAACATTTATACTAAGGAAGGAGGAAATTTAACAGTGCTATCTTGGGGCTAAGTAACTAATTAGCAAGCAGAACAGCCACGTTTTCAATTGCGGTAAAAGTGGTTAAGATATTTCTCGAAACACATACGGAATCAACGCCTTTATCACTAAAACGAGCGGAGCGAGCGCGAAATTTCACGGTTCTGTTCTGCTAAGCCAATCAACAGAACCCGAACCGGGACTAGGTACTGACTTATTGACCGAGACACGTTACGTCTTACGATAAATGCTCTAAGGGTATGAAGTAGGTACCTAGGAGAGGACAGTAGCAAACTTGTATTGTAAGCTACCATGGATACTTCATTAAAAAAGGTGTTTCACTGGTGGGAGGTCATAAGCAGAGTCCAGCAGCCAGCTTCGTGTTGGGTGGATTTTTTTTTTGAGTTGAAGAGAAGCCTATGGCAGTGTCAAAAATCTTTTCGATTTTATTTTTAGCTTGTCGAATATAGTCACATTAAGGGCCATGGGCACATTTGGAAAACAGTGTTAGATAATTTTGTGTATTGCTTTCACAACAATAAATACTACAATGAAATCTTGGAAAATGCTTTTTACTATAGCCTTAAAAATACATTCTTATAATAGTTGATTAGCTTTTCTGTTATATAATTAATTATAATACAGGAATAAAATAAATTAGTTGCTGTGCATCAACTTAAGAGTAACTTTTTGTGAAGCAACAGGAAAGTGTTAGTAGCACATTGCACTATCCTGCAGAATATTTTACAGTAAGAAGTTGGGATCACATGTCAACATTCTAATGTTTATGTGGTTAAAAACGAATACGAATAGTATGAAACGGTCAAGTGATTCCCAAATTATACCGCAAATTATCATACAGATCAACGTCATGGGAATGTGATGCACAATAATAATGCTTAATATAATTAATTACTGTACAGTAGTTGGCAAAAAATGCTGATAATAACTCTTGGTAAATTCTGTCATGAGGTCAGGCATGGCTTCAGGTAATGTGGTGATGAGTCGAGCTGGGCTGCCAGAGTATCTAGCGAAGGATGGTACAACGGTCTCCGCAGGAAGCACAGAATTGTCTTCAATCATACAGCAGTCTTTTAGTACACATCTCCGTCCCTGTAAATAAAATGAGAAAAGTTGAATATATCCAAGTTTCATTTATTATTTATTTATTTATTAAAATCTCCCTTTAACTATCATAACAGGTATCCCTATGCGATAGCGCGGTCTTAAAATTAACTTGTTTACACGAAGTGTAAAAACTTACAATAACAACATTTTTCCCAATGTAAACGTAAGAGCCCACAACAGCAGCATTTACAACTGTGTTTTCACCAACAAACACGTGATCACCCATTTGTAACGGGAAGAAGGCCACACTGGAAACAATAATAATGTGATTAGTCTTTCGTACATGTGAGGAGGAATGAAATGCTTGTAACTAAAAGGGTGATGGGTATAAATATTGATGTGTTGAGATGTACCGGAAAACTAAGGAAATTCATCATTATCATCTTCCTGCCCATGCCATGTTACTTAGGGTGGGCGCAACACGTTTTATTCTTCCATTTTATTCTCGGTCAACTGTCATGCTATCAACTATTCTTGAAAATTAAAGAAATTATGGATGGATTATGTGAGTGATGATATCAAAGAAAAGGGATAGAATGATGGCTGACAGGGGACAATGGAAGCAAACAGGGGTCCTGACCCCTGTTTGCAACATATTTCTTGACACGGGACATGAGTAGAATGATGAGTCATTTATTATAATTCAATTCTGTTCAGCTGGGGCTTGTTAACTAAACAATAGAACAAGGAAATAAATAAACTGAGTCTACTGAAAACGAAAAAATTATTAGGTACAACTTTTACTAAAGGTTTCCACTAACCCTTTACTGAATTTCTTGAAAGGAGGCCGTATAACTGAGCCTTTGCTTATAATACAAAATCTTCCAGTCTTCACATTTGCCAAGTCTCCTCTGATTATAGCATCACTTTGGACTATCACTTTTCCGTGTAGAACAATGTTTTGAGATCCACATAGCACTGTTTGTCTGCTTACTTTATTACCTGATGCCTGTAATAATACCAAAACCAGTTTTAAAGACACATTAGGTATACCAAAATGTTTTACTGTACAAAAGACACTTACAGTTTCTACGTATTCTGACTTATTGTAATAAGTATCTTGAAGCTCCATTGTATTTCAGTAAATATAAGTTTGCTGGTCCTAAGTTATGTACAAAAACTATAGTGTTTCATTCGAATTGAATCGAATTATTTACGATAATCTGAAACTGTGTGAACGAAAGAAAATGAATGACAGACGAAATCAAAGTGTCAATGTCAGGAAGCAAACGTCATTCTGACACTTTCATCGTTTACGTAGTTAGCTATGGTTTAGGTTTATTTATATTTTTTATTTTAAAGTATAGTAAAACTTAGAAACAGTTTTTTTACATTAGAATTATTAGCACCATTTTTTATTTTATCAAACAGCTAGCTGCAATTAGTAGTTATCACCACTATCTTTCCTGGCACAAAGAACAAACAAAACCAAAACAAGCCATTAAGTCGTTGATAAAAGAAAACATTTTTTTTTCGGTTTATCAAATAGCTACCAAGGTTTTTTATAGGGAAAGTGTCCAGTTTATTTACCAGACCATATTTTATTAGGTTTTATTAATTATAGTCCAAGAATTATTTACACAACGAAAATATTTTAAAATAATTAATAAAAGAATCCTTTTATTAATTTAAAAATTATAGGTGAATGAGGTAGAATGTAAATAATATAGGAACTAGCATAGGCAGCATGTAACTTTGACAAGAAATTATAAAAAAAAACGTTGAAAAAAATTGGCGCCAACTCAAACTTTTCTGAAAGTAAAAATACCTTTATTTTTACATGATCAAAGAGAAAATGGATAGATACGTTATCAGAGAACCTCGGGTCGGGGAAAGTAAGGATTATTTGATAATTTTCCAAACCTACCTCATGTTACAAGGTTATATAAGGAAATAAATATTTTTCAGACTATCCGCAGGGAAATCAAATGATGGCGTTCTCAATGAACGCAGGGAGAAATAATATGATGTAAGTAAAGCCATTTCGCATTAAGTACTGTCCTAGAATTAAAACTTTTTTGCTTAACTCATTATTTAATGAGTTATTGTATTTTAGCAGTTATTATTGTAAAACATTTTTATTCTCGGAAGTGATAGGTAGAGATGTAAAAGGTACCTACTTACACCCAGTTATTAAAAATGTAGCTAACCTACCTATCGATTGTATTTTATGTGAGGAGCAGTGGACTTTTTCGGCTGATTTCATGATGATGATGTTGAATAAAAAATACTTATTTTTAGTCATTTACTCCCATTATATTATTTCTTGCTTTTTAGACCCACTGAGAATATTTACTACAGCAGTAATGGCCCTTTCGCACAATTCTCGAATATACAAAATGTTCCTAACTCAACTTACATGGAAGTTGCTCAAATGAATACACCCGTTTATGGACAAAATGTATGTATTGTATTGCTTTGATTATTTGTGTTTAAGGAAGGCTGGTAACAGCTGGATTCTAATGGCCGAGTTAGGATCGAGTACCAAAATGGCGTGCGATTGGAAAGGCCTATTTCAATGAAATATTATTTAGTTAGACCGACTACTATATAATAACAGGAAAGCTTACCTATATACACTGGTTTTGCCACCCACGCATTTATTCATATTAGTTAATTGTTGGTTAAAAATAATCGTTTGATTTTTAGATGTTACCGGGTCAAACTCAAATGGTGACGGGAATCGATCCGAGATATTTATCTAACTACTCGGACAACAGCGCTCAATTTATAGTTACGGGTGAGTTTTAATTTTATTTTTAATTAATTGCACTGTAGGTAGTATACACTATATAGTATAACATAATATATCTTTATTTTCTCTCTTCACAAAGGTTCACATAGTTAGAATAAGTACAATTAAATTTATGAGTCCGTCCGTCTTATGACGACGCGCCGTCGACACGGCCTGTCGTCATAAGACGAATATTTTTTTTAACAAAATACATAATTTTGTTCCTTTGTATGATTTTCCCGATATGATTGCTTCGTTTTAGCACCTAATACCTATGTATGTATGACATTAGTCTTTGTATGACATTCATTAGCTAAAGTCCCGAAGTATAAGCTCCCTGCTACGAGTCTACGAGTGCTACGTTTCGTAGCAATGAAACTTTCATCACAGGAGGCACAGTATATCGCTTTGCGTTAGATTCTTTCCTTCATTAGCTATTTACGGTAGATTTTTGTGTTTCTGATTAAAATATTTTGACGCTAAAAATACTTAAGTTGGAAGCAACAGGGTAGCCCGCGAAATTCAAATATTCTTACGTTTTTTGCAATTTGCAGGCAGTGTTAGGTTGTATGTTGTTGAAAAATGAGTCGCGCAAGTAAAACTTATGTAGTTACAGAATTATAATCATTAAAATCATCAATACAACCCTCTAAGTTCATATATCCCCATTGAATGAATTTTTCGTGAAATAGCTACTCTGGCGCTTGCTATTTATCAAGCTACGAGCAAGAAAACCTAAAGGGATCATATCAAAAAGTTAAAAGTCTGAATCACGGGTCTAATTCCTTTTTATTTCTAACTACTTAAGAATGTTGATGGTTATAAGAGTAGAGGAAGACAAAAGAAACGATGGATGGACTGTGTGAAGGATGATATGCCTAGAAAGGAGGTGACTGCTGAGATGACGAGTACTCAATAGAGAAGTATGGAAGAGAAGACATGCTGCGCCGACCCCAAAAAAATGGGCAAGAGAATGTTGACGAACTACTTATTATTGTATCATTTGAATAATTAATTATACATGATTTAGCATAAATCTCATACATTACAATAGTGCTGGTACCTTCGTTATTATCTCGAACATATTTTAGCACTTAAAACTTTTGTGTTAAGACATTCTTCTGATTTATGATGCATAATCTTGAGAGCTATCCGACACGCAACTTGAACATTAAGAAGACTTAAATAGCTATTACTGTACGTAGTTCAGATGATAAGCGCGATGAATCTTATCACAAACTGCGAAATGACGTTTAAAGAAAAGATTATTATGGCCTTGACCTTCATAGTTCAAGGTAAAGAAAAACATACATACGACGTTCCATCATTTTTCCGTGATATCTGTTGGTCACGCATCAAACGAATTAACCGCTCTTTTACCCATCTTGATGCACCCTACGATTTTTACCTTTTTTTAAAGTTATACGTGACGAGTTATTCGATATAGTAACCTGCTTCTAAAATTAGCCTTTAGATTACTTAGTTGTTTAATTCCCAATTAATAGTCGGCACGCCAATTAGCTTCAACCGGGTACAAGTCCAAACCCCCCTCCCCGCTGGGCAAAGGTATCATAATCTTCTAGATCTTTTGAAACAAATCTGTTTTTATTATGTTTTGGTCTTAAAAAAAACAAAACGGTTTTATCCCTTCTAGGCCGACAGATGCAAAGGGAACCTAATTCTGCTCCACCTTTAAACACTGGATTTGGAACACCCTACCAAAACTCTAGCTTCGGAGGTGCAGATAGGAATAAAGCTAAAAATCTTACTCCTCAGGTCTTAACGAGTATTAATAGTGGTAAGTCAATGATTTCTTAGAAAAACTTTACAGAATTGATTGCATTGTTCGTCTTCTAGAGATTTCCGCTTAAGATTAATCGAATGAAGACTCATTAATTTTTGCTAGTGGTTGGCAGACCATTGGTCTAGTATAGAGTTCAGCTAATCGCGAACTTGCCACGATGGTTCTTAAATAATGGGTCCAAAGGATTGATTGTTAAGTTAAATAAAGCTCACTTCTCATTTTATTACTGCACAAATGCATTTGCATGCATTTTTTTTTTCTAAAAGCCTAGATTGGTGGAATCAATTTTTTTCTTCTTTGTGTGTCAATGGACTTAAATAATATCCAACCAGTATGCATAGCTGTGATTTTGAAACAGGTTTATTCCTTGTTCCATAAATAGCACCACCTAAAGAACCGCCCAAAAATATTACATCGTACGAGGGAACTCCGAAACCCAGTTTCCAGCACAAGCAATATACGCAAATTGAACAAGTTCAGCAGTACACAGTTAATGGTAAGCTCTATATTTACTTTCAATAGTGTGAGACATTTTTACCTTTTTGGCAAATAACTTAAAGGTGCTTAAGTAACGCTACTTTATGACTAAGTGTTTGGAGGGAACTATCTGCTTCTCTTCAGGATATCTTCACATCTACCCAGAACATTCTATCCATTCTTATACATCTACTCGAAGTTACCGTATTCATTCATTTTCTTCTTATGCTAGGCAAGTTTATGGACCTAAGTATGTTGTTAGGTAGTTAGATGAGTACCCAACCCCGTAAAGGATGACGTATTGAACGCATCCTCAGATCAAAAACACTCAACTTCAAACAAAACATGCATATAAAGTAAGTACCCACAATTTGTGCGCTGTCAAACATAAAAGTATTCTTGGCCGACCTGTGCTAAAGCCTCGTAACTCGGTCTAACAAGCTCATTACTCTGTATTTTCGAGAGAAGTAAAGTTGTAAAGGGAAACTTCGCGATACTTGGAAGGATACGCGTTTCAAGTTGCGCCCCCAATGGGTTGTGAGTTCAAAAAGTCTCCCTATCACCGTAAGAACGTGATTTAATTAAAGACGTGTACACACTTTGTTCAGGACATATCCGGGTTTTGGGTCGTTGCGGCAGATTTTTTTTGGCAGTTTGAGATTTTATCGCAGCAAAATAGAATATTAATAATTTAGGACTTTATTAAGTTAAAACGAAACGTGTTAAAATAGAACAATGGATTGCTAAAAGTTGTTAGGAGAACTTTTATACGATTTACAGTGACTGAAGCGCAATGGCGCGGATCAATGCTCATTTTCATCAACTGGTTAGGTCCATAATTATCTTTTTGAGTTTCGCCATTGATTTGGTTTTAAACAATACGCATTCAATCGACCCAAATGAAAAAAACATGCCTTTTTAACATTTATACAGCTCATAACATGCCTAAAGAAAACATAATACATTTATGCTCCTCTGAAAAAGCAGGAAACTTCTTAATGCACTTTGTAAAATCGTATTGTTTGTTTGTATCGGGCTTGCGTACCTGATATAATTAATCTTATTTCCAGTAACACCCAAAAAATCTACGGAAATAGAAATTACGAAAAAAGAGCCACAGAACCAAGTCTCGACGAGGATGGAGAGACTGAAGGTAATTATGTAATTACGTAATCATAGAGAACCTACAACATGCTTACGTCTAGTAAATATCTAGGGCTTTTCTTGTTTTATCTGATAACGAACTTCACATTTACTTTGTTACTTTGGTACAATAAATGTTTGTTCTCAAAGAAAGGGTAATAATCCTGCCTACTAATTTTCATAATTCTCACACGTCATATTTGAGTACAATTATTATCGTCCCCTTTTAACTACCACTCTATTATATTAGCACCGCGTACCTTCCCAGGTGTATAATATCCCATTCTACCCAAACCTGTATTTAATCTCGCATTTATAATTCATATAGCAGTTGGATTACATAACTTTACTGTAGTTGAGGTAGCCGCAACTCAAATATCCCACCTTATTTCATCAAAAGTCAAATATCAATCTCATAAACTTGAGTACCTTCATTTTGTTTGAGCTCTTATCACACCGTTGTGTATCATAAACAACACAATCATCATCATCATCTGCCTAGCCTTTTTCCAACTATGTTGGGGTCGGTTTCCAGTCTAACCGGATGCAGCTGAATACAACTATTTTACATGGAGCGACTGCCTATCTGACCTCCACAACCCAGTTAACACAGGGTAACCTATGGTAAGACTGGTTGCCAGACAACCATCGATTGTGTATCATAAACAACACAATCGATGAATAAAATAATAAACGGCGATTTAAAAAATATAGGACAATGTTCGCTTCCCTCATTCAAGTCAATTTATCATCCACACATGGTCCTGGTAAGGACATCAAATTGCAATACGATATCCAATAAAGTATAAAAAATTGCTTACGGGTTCTCGATCTACGGCACAATAAACTGCTTAAAAGTATTTATAGTAAGAACTTGTGTTGTTGTGTTGTCGATTCTTGCTTGACAAAAAATAACACCAGCTGTTCGTTTTAAGATTACGTTAGCACTGTTATGTATTCAGACAAGGTTATGTTTGAAGTTTGAACGCTTCGGTACAGATTTTAGAGAAAATAAATGGCATACTTCATAAGCAGCACATTCCTCAACTACCTACTACTAGATCATCCACACAATTAATTTAATTACATTTGCAACCGTCCTCAACGTAAACCCATTTCAAACCACC
This sequence comes from Eurois occulta, assembly GCA_950022335.1. Lineage (NCBI taxonomy): Eukaryota > Metazoa > Arthropoda > Insecta > Lepidoptera > Noctuidae > Eurois > Eurois occulta. The sequence continues at coordinate 6,526,063 of OX465492.1, read as the reverse complement.
GCCGCCGGTCTGACAGGCAGCTTATATCAAAAACCATATAGAGTTGACTCATAAAATGAAAACTTAAAGAAATTGCTTGTGATAAAAGTAAGAGCGGGACATTTTTCTCCTTTGTCATGGCTGTAGCAGGATCTCGGGCAGAGGGTCGCGATTTGGGGTCAGTACTATTGCAATACGGACAAAATGTGGTCTGGGGAATCCTGACACGTTGTCACAGTAACTTGTGATGCATCATGTATTTTGATATTTATTTTCCCATTGTGTTTCATGAGTAGCAATTGATTGCGGAAACCAAGAATGTTTTTGGTTAACCAGTTTTTAGCTAACTACGGTATTGATTGTTTGATCAGTGATCACACGTGTTATACTAAACAATTTTCTTTCTATTGAGAAGATAAATCAATCTCTTACGCCAATCACAAATCCAGCCCAGCCATTGATTTGTTCTAAGTAAATACAGTGAAGTTCATTGCGGGAAGTGTGCCGGTGCGCGCGGACGATGCAATATCCGTGATTCCGTGCCGTTGTCTTTGAAAAAAGTGATTTCTTGAACATCCCTTTAGGCCGTTCGATTTAGCTCCGCAAAGAGATAAGTAGGGTCCACTATTTCCTTTGCTCTGCTTTTGTTTTTTACCCGATTATTGTCAGTGTCTGTGTATTTGTTACATTTTGTTTCTTTCAAGTAAATTTCCTAGACTAAAATTATTGAACGTGTAAATTACACACGTTTTTGTTCATCCATATTTTAGACTTCCATACAAAAGATTCACGATACACAGCACGACTAATTGATCCATAATCATAACCATTAATCTAATTGCAATGAAAGCATCCATTTAAACAATGCGTAATTAAATTTAGGAGGGTAATATTAAAATAAATTGTACAGTCACCAAAAAGAAACGAAAATGAAATTCGTTACAAAAATGAAAAGTGTTACAAAAAGGAAACCAAAAGGAACTATTAGGACAATTTCACAACAAAACAAAATAGGATTCCGTTTTTTTTTAATTATCATCAATCACAAATAATAACTGAACAACTTAGATACAACTTGGATAGGTTCATTTGAACTTTTAATAATACCAAATCAACTCTTGATAAAAAAAAAAACTAAAAAATAAAACAGTAAAAACGATAAAACTTTTAAATATGATAAAACTTTAAATCACAAAACAGGTCACAATGTCACATTTTTAATGGTTTCATATTTTTTCTTAACCTAATTAATATTCGAGATCAATTTATCAGTCTCATAATTCTTTCTTAAGTCATTCGTCATCATCATCATTTTCATAACTTTAGGTACTACACAATAAATACACACAAAATATGAAGATGAAACACAAAATTTTTTGGTCAAGGTAACCGGTGAAATTCAAATTTTCCCTTGTTTTTTGCAAATTACGACCGTCAGGTTATATGTTGAAGAAAATATGATTTGCGACCATAGCCAAGATTAATTTTCACTATTGCTATCTACTAGTATTCCTAGTAAGTAAGGTGAAAGCATTGCTAGATTTTTTTTTGTAACAAAATAAACGTGTGAAGAATTTTTCAGTAGGTAACTAGTATAAAATCGCCCTTACTTCCTTTTTGTTAACTCATTTTTGTTACGTAACAAAAAAATGTAACAAATTATAACAAAAAGGAATGTAAAACACGTGTTGAATGTAACCTCAAACGAATTAAAAATCAGTGAAGCTCCTTAGCTAAAATTGTTGTTTACTTTTGATTTGGCCGAGAGTAATACAATATTTAATGGTCTAATAGTGAAGAAACAACTTAACGGGTGATAAACAGACCACCGCACAAAAGGGAATGTAATATTGTTGAAAAAATTCATCACTGCTTTAGGCACATTGCTCTACCAAGAACGCACGTTGCAAAATGGCCGACTGTCACTAGTTAGAGCTACGTGATTGGCTACTCACAATAAACGCAGTGTTGCCAATTCTACATTTTAAAAACTACCAAATATTGATGTTACAAAATGGAATAACAAAAATGACGAAAATCGTGGACGAAGATTTGATATTAAGTTAAGTATCTATTTCTTTATTATTTTTAAGAAATAATGCAGGATCTTGATAGTCTTAACAATACTGAAGTTAATTTTAAACTTGAATTTATTAGATATGTAGCACCCAAAAAACTAGAGGCTTTTTTGTAACGCACAAGTCTTCGAGGACAGTATTATTTACATGGGAGAAATATGATATTCCCCAAAACAAAAATCTGTATTTTAATAACTATAAGCTATAATCTGCTGTAAAAATCATATTATTCATCCATAATTCTGTATGTCTACGTCTAATAACTTGTTTTATAAAATTTTCGCATTATTTCGATAGAACCTGCCATGGACATTTCAGCACGTTAGAATGTACAATTATTTTTGATATTACCCAGGAATGAAACTGATTGATAGTGTCAAGAATATCTATATTTGGAATTTGTTAATCGATTTAATTTACAAGTTACGTATAATTTTCCATCCTCCAACTATCATCGATCTTTCCTCTATCTAAAAAGACATATTCTTAAAACAAAAGTGCGTTCCCATACTATCACACTCATAAACAAAGTACCATTATTTTACCACTCATCGTATAAAATACATAAAATAAAAGCACTATACCTAGAATCTCTCCCTCTCATAAATAGCTTATGATAGCACATATCTACAAAATGTGGCGATGTTATAATAATAAACGGTCGCATTCAGGCGCTACACAAAAGCGGTCCGCGGGCGTTTTCCGGTCCAGTTGAGAAGGTGCTTAAATGGCACAAGGCTTTGCAGGACATCGGCGTTTTTGTATTTTACGAAATAGTCGGTGAGTTTGATTGATGAGATAATGTTATTTTTAATTCGTATTATAAGCTGTATGCCATGTTGGATATGTAAGAGGAAGGATAATACACCATTATTTTTAGGTCGTTCTGGAGCCGAATACCATGAACTCGGTCATCGAACTCGAAACGATTGGGACTATTTAAAAAAAAAATAACAATAATAAAAAACACGAAAGAATAAATTTAATGTTTTTTTTGTGAAATAATGAGAATCGATCGATGAATGAATTTTTCCAAGGGGTATCGTTCGCATGTGTTGCCGATCGTGGATACGTTTTACACACACATATGCATTTGAGTTCTCATTATTTAAAAAAAAAACATTAAATTTATTCTTTCGTGTTTTTTTTTATTGTTATTTTTTGAAAAAAATAGTCCCAATCGTTTCTAGTTCGATGATCGAGTTCATGGTATTCGGCTCCAGAACGACCTAAAAATAATGGTGTATAAATGTGGACGTTGAAATATCCACGTAGCATTCCTTGAGGTAAACCTTTTTTTCAGCCAAATGTGTGAGCGTAAGACCTGGAGAATCTTGCGCAAAGAATCTTGTAATAAGAGACGACAATGGCCCAGCCATGCAGGTCGTTTACTACGAAGTGGACTTCCTACTACCAGAACTAAAGATCCCTTCCACCGTAAGGTAGAACAGTAAATTGTTTGCAAACACAAAACTAGATTGTTTCCATTCTTTCGCTTGTGTGAACTAGGGATGGTCATGGGTATAATTGAATTGTTACCGCCGTCCTTTGTAGACCTCGTTGTAATCCGGGTCTTAATCCCAAATCGTAGCTTTTAGTGGTATGATAAACAAATAAATGTAGATAGTTTACCTTTTAGTTCCAGTCCTATTGATAAAACTCAGTTTGTGTAAAATTTATATTAAAATGGTGATGAATTTATTAATGGTGGTGTACCTTTCCAAAATAAAGTGTCTTCCTTATTAGGACTGGACAACATCATGTCTGTTAAGTTCTATATTGTAAACGGATAAATGATCCTAATTTTCTAAGCTTCTACTAATACAACTACTAATTTCATAAAGTCCTAATACTTAACTGATCTCTTTATAGAATCCGTTGCTTCCAGCTCAAGAGATATTGAATAAAATATGCTTTGCAGGGTGATAGGTAGAATGATGGCTGGAACTTGTAGACTACAGGCATTCAGCGTGCGACCAGCAACCGGGGATGACGTCGCGACGTTGCAGCGTCGAGCTGCAGCCGCTGCACACCATGTTGCACGGCTCTGTAAAGAGTACGGAATCAACCATTAATTAGTTTTGGTTGAATGTTTTGTGATTTATTTGATTAATAAATAAAATATTATTGTTTGTTGATGTCTCGCATAATTTTATTTTATTTTTTATTGACACTATTATTGCAGGAAGTCTCTAAACCTCTCTCTCAGATAACATAACATTTCTCAAGCTCAATAAATCAGCTTTGATCCCGTATTATCATATAAAATGTGTCTACAAAACCGGGAACATTATAATACAAATCCCATCCTACAGAAAGTTTGCACCTGAGAAGTTATGGTAACTTTACTACCATTGTGCGAATATGATCGTAAAACATAGACATCTATGAATTTGTAGTTAATCCCCTCTGCTCGATTTTATTGTATCCTAGTGGCTCACAGAGTTGCTTTACAAGTCCCAGTTTGCTACTTGGAGCTATGGCAGAAGTCATTCTACGGGATTTGAAAACGTAGGTTCCTATCTTTGCGTTGTTCAAAAAGTATGCTGGTCCTTTAAACTGACTCGGGATGTCTGTTTTTGCGAGTCGAAAGAAAACCATAAGCACCCTTTAAATAATAGGTGCAATATAAAACGAAACGAACCAATTAATCTTCTCCAAAGAACGTTAGAAGCAATCTATCAACACCCTGAAAAAAATTATGACCAAGGAACACTTCAAAAGTTGTCTAGACACTGATTTGTCAGGCTAGTGATTAATTTGAATTATCTTGTCACAGCAAAAACAATTAACCAAGTTTTGAAAGTCTAGTCCAGTTTTTACTCGTTACACAGTTCAGACCGCTGGGTTTAGAATCTCAAATTTTGCAAAACAATTAGGCCCTCCCCAAGACAAGGGTTACATAGGGAGCGAAAGTTTATACGGACGTTCATCATTCAGATTTCAGAAATCACATCAAGCACGTGGCTTGTAGAAATAAATGCAAACCGATTCATGTTGATTTGATAGTGAGAGGTTTTCAAAAAGTGATTTATTACGAGTACAACGATATTTTTCTGGAAATATTAGAATGTCGGTAAGGTAACATTATTCTAGTTAAAATAGCGATTTGTTAGGTAGTTTCATAAAACTTGTGTGACAATAAAAAAATGAAAATGTATCAAGATTCCCAGAATAAAGTTGCTTGCTTGATTTAATACTTATTGCATAAATTTGTTGCCCTACATTTCATAAATACTCGTATTATGAAAAGAAAATCGCTTTTTCATTAGGTATGCATACAAATTGAAAATCACCGAAAAGCAATAAGAGAAAAGAAAATGAATCCTATTCTTACAGGGGCATGCAATATTCATATTTTAAATCACCTAGGTACTCGATAGACCGGTGTATGGTAATGAGTTTTAGTTTTGGCTTTTGTCCAAGTTTCGATAGCACTGTTTACGAAGCTTTCTTCAATAATAAAGTAGCTTAAATTCGCCAAAAAGCGTAGCAAAGCATTTCCGAGTGACATTAAGAAAAATACCCGCAAGATTGTGGGGCACATGTTGTTGAGTCTGCCAAGAAAGTATTACGCTTGTTTCGGTAAAATTGTAGAATAGAATACTTCAATTGCATCAAGATACGTTGAATAGAATCTGCAATACATACCTACATAATAGTTTTGTTTTGACCTAGGGGCAATATAGTGTTGCTATTTTGTAAAAAAATTGATGCTAAAATCGCCCCATTGCTCTTATAGATATTGGAATCAATGGAATCGCGTTTAATTGACGTTTCTAAGTTTATACGAGTTCTAGAGCATTCGATGCAGTTAAACAGGTTCTGAATATAAAAACCACACCTTTTCGAAACAATTTCAAAGTAGAAAGCGCAGGGTCTCGGAGAGGACGGAGAGTTCTCTCGGATTAATTCAGACGTCACAAAAACTCTTAGAGAAGTTAATCTAAGTTACTGACTTCACAGAAGTGATCATTTTGTAGCGGCTTTGTAATAAAAATGTCATTGGTCTTGTAAGATTTCTTTATAACTATGCATAATTAAAGTTGAAAAGATACATCATGTAGATAACGGTGCGCAATGTATTATTTGATTTATTGCAACACTTTTTATAAGTTGTAATCGGTTATTTTTATTCTGTGGTTGAAAATTTATTTTAGAGCGGCTATCACCGAATGGGCTTGTGAATGTCATGGCGGTGGTGGCAGAGCGCTTTTGATGTGACTGTCACTCAGTATTATAATTATATGATGTTCTGTGTGTCACCCGGGGTCCCGCACAAATCCATTGGCTCAAAACTCAAGTCTAATAATTATTGTAATTTGGATTTAATCAGTAACTATCATTTTATTCTTTAATTATTTTGATAATGTTCCGTTGAAATCTTTGTAATTTTATCAAGTGAATTATTATTCTGCACGTTTTATTTTTCAACCAACTGCACGTTCACGCCCATAATGGAGAACCAACAATTAATAACGAATAAACAGCGACACGTGGTGTCTCAGCCGCTCAAAAATCCGATATAGATAATAATATTTTTTGTAAAGAAAAGATTAAGTACTTTAATTCTATTTTGTGGATTTACAAATTATGAAACCTTTAAAAATACGTCGACAGGCATTGCTCAATGAAGCGTTTCCCTAAAATTTTCGCGTAACTAATTGCTTACCAGGCAGAAAACTAAACGTAGGCAATTACTCAACATTACAAAACTATTCAACTCGAACCTATTCATTAGGAACAATTTGTACGAGCAGAAAATTTCATTAACAACCTAAGTACTTCATCTTGAGACTAAAATTAAGATTTTCGTTTTAACAGTCGATTAACATGCAAATTGCATATTAATTTTAGCAAAATGGACGACCATTAAAAGTTAATATAAAGGCTCAAAAGATCGTTCCACGGTGTATTACAGGTACTTACAGAGTGATTAACTAAGGTTTTAAAATATATTAGATAGGTGAGGTTTACTAGGGTCATCTGCACCGTAATCTTGAAAATTAAATTCAAGTTTTAAGTTAAGTATAGGTACTAAATAAGATGAAAAGGTGGTTTATGCTTGAATTATGTAGAAAGTGCACTGTATGAAAAGATATCTTTATGAATGAATATTTATGTGTATCTCGTACAACTCACACAAGAGTCACAGTAAAATTACTACATGAAGGTCCAGTTGGAAACCGGCTTCGGGCACGAGTGACAGTTGTCAGACACAAAAATACATATACACATTCATATTTAGAATTAAGGTTTTTTTTTCGTTTTATGTTTTGTGCTTCCTTATTGCACAGAATACACTTTCCATTACTTACCGATACAGTCTCCGTGTAAAATGGGTATGTGACATCCGAATAGACAAATGGACGTATACGTCGACGTTTGGAAATTATAAGGTTCGAGGTTACGGAACCATAAAAATGTTGAACCTAAAAAATATGTACACACAAAATAAGGAATTCTTTTTTGCATTCTCGTAATATTCTCTTGCCAAATTGGCGACTAAAAAGCAGTTTTTTACCAGAATTTTAAAGTTAAAAGAACTATGCTATTGCGGAGAAAATGACTGACATTTTCGCTTCATAGTTTCATTGTAACAAGACAAGTTGCACTACAGTCCCTGAAAAGTATAAAGCTTTTTTGAAATACCGGAAAAATCCGACGCTAGCAAGCCAGTAGAAAATTGGAATACAAGGATATGTGCTTTTTAGTGGCAGCGTAAACAAACATACGGTAAAATTCTATTCACTATGCATTTTTTTTATGTTATAACAATTAGGCTATGGGCAGACTTTTAAAGTATAGGTAATGTGTTTATTATTTTGAAAGTTTCCGAAAATCTTGTTTTGTAATGACATTTTATTTTATGAACGTGATATTATTTTCGAGTAGGTAGTTGATTATTTTTCACTTCAGTAATATAATTAGACTACCTTTTCAATTGAGTTCTTTTTATTATCACAATAAGTATTTATTTTTGAACTTATTAGATTTTTTGTTGTGCTGAATTTTTGGTTGTTGATCCAATTTGTGTTATTGCACCATAGCGTGAGCATGATTATTTCGTTTTTTTACATCTTACATGTTTTAGTAGGTGTGTGTAGGCTGTTTATGTTATGAGCTGATAAATATTTCTTTCTCAATTGACCCATTAATCAGAATCATGATGCAGAAGACAGAAATAATCTTTCAGATCTGATCTTGGAAATTAATCTGTGCAAGGTCGGCTTAGATTCATTCTCATACAAGCGAAATATTATAAACTCTTAATCAGTTGCACTTAGTAGTAGATTACAGTATTAACTAAAAACAGGTGTTCATTACATTCTACATTTACGGTGGGATGTGGGCTTGTTTGCACGTCCAGTCTGTGTCAACAAGGTCTTAACCGCGGTTGACGATCTTGCCACCGGCATAGTACACTAACGCTTTATAGTTAACATGGTACTGAAAATAATACAATTTCATTTAAATGTGTATTCAAAGACTCGGTTACGGTTATTTTATTAAATTTGTGTTCGAAATGAGTTTTGGCGATAATATTTTGCTCTCAGATGTTGTTAGGGACAGCATTAAATATTTTTGTAGAAGTAGTGTGGTAGATTGCTGATGAGAGTGATTCCTTCCTCCAATCCAGACTTAATAAATATATGTAATTATGTATAATGGATAAAAACATAGCTATAACCTACAGTAGGTAGGTAGCACTTGCAGGTGCTTAAAACGAGGTTCGGCTTTAATTTATTGTAATTAAGACCAAATGGCTGGTCTGCAATCATCATTAAACCTCATTTAAAACTACAAAGAGCACGGCTAACAACAGTCGTAATGGGAATGGGCGAGGAGAAGCAATTAAACAGGTCCAGACAAGTTTTGACCCGTCCTTGCGGTGGGTCCCTTCGCGCCTCGGATATAATCAGTGTTGAACTAGGTATGTACCATAACCTGAACTTGTCTAGGAAACACTAATTAACGGTGAACTACAAATTGTAGAAATTCACGGGCTGCTGCAAATGTCCACTTGTGTTAAATTAGGTGATTGCAGTACAAAGTTATGTGGCTAACTTTCATCGAAGTTTTCAGTGTGTCTTGATTCTTGCTGGGTTTTAGGGATTCCTAGTAATGTGTGTTATATGTAATTGTCTTAGTAAAAGTTAATTTCATGTATTACTCAAGGAGAAACAGATTATATCCAAGTACTTTTCATTTGTATGACTGCTCCTTGGCTATTACAGAACCATAATAAACCCCAACTCTGTAATAGAGAAGTTTGGAAGAAGATATGCTGCGCCGACCCCAAATAAATTGGGGCAGGAATGAATGGCAGGAGAATGGTGATGAATAAAACCTAACTCTTATCCCACAAATTAATTAAATAATAAACAAGTAACAAATTTTAGTTAAACCCGGTAGACAATTCCACGCCGTAGCCATTGCTACGAGTTTGTCAACACTCGTAGCCCAAGGACTACGGCGTAGTATCTCATTTGTATTTCTAAAATTGTATGCGGGGTGGAAGGGACACCGACGCGGAAACGGCTACCACGTATTCAGTACATCATTCTGAGCCCCCCACATACAAAATTTTTCACCGGTTAGTAAAAAAAATCTGCTGTTTCCTACAAAAGTGCAAACCTACACGTTCAAAATGTATGGACAACTGATTTTTTTTTTAATAACCAATGAAAAATTTCTCCGTTTTCGCGTCGGTGTCCCTTCCACCCTATATAATTATAACCATTTCTCAAAGGTCTTTCAATTTCGTATCAAAAGCTACTCATGGAAATCAATCCAATATTCACAAAGGTGCGGTCAAAATACAATTTATTCACCACTATAATCGGATATGAGCAATGCATGATAGATAATTAAACAAACAATTGAATGTTAGTCGAATGCCCGTGAGAAGCGTCAGCTAGATACGAAATAATTTCCATTAATCCGAGTAAATAGTTTGCAATGTTTGTTAAATTATAACAGAAAATGGATTCCGTGACGTGCGATATTAAAGCTTTATATTGTATGTTTGTTTTGTGCATTTTATTTACTTTAAAATACTATTCATTTGATACGCTGTTTCGAATATGATTATTTTAGGCAACAAGTGTGTTTTTAGCAGATCAATGTTAGTTTTTGCCCTAGTACCTAATGTGTATATTCTTAGTCAGCTTATAATGTTCCCCTCTTCCCTGGGAGAGTAAGTGGGCCGTATCCCACTACGCGGCCCCAGTGCGGGTTGTTTGACGTCTTGGTTCTATTTCGTCAAGGTTTTATTATACAGCTTCATCGTAACACAGCTGTCATAATACAAAATTCATATTATCTATAAAATTAAATACCTTACGTAGGTATTTAATTTTTCCTTCAAAGAAATCTCAAAAATACACACAAAGTCAAGCTCAGAGCCAAACGGCTGAACCAATAAAACGGGCCCAGCAATGTAATAAATTCCGTATCTTTTGACTTACATACTGTTTATACAATAGACCGGTAACGCGGGTATCGGCAGGACGGACAACGGTCCGCACTGATTTATGATTGCATATATCGACGATCGTGTGTTTATGTCCCTACTGGCTTATTCTAATGTAAGCGATGGAGCCAGAGGCTGGGTACGTAATGTTATGGACCTATATTTTTTTTAGGAATTGCCTCTACTTGGCATATTGGTATGTCTTAGAAGTAGTTGCAAACCTATTACGTAGTAAGTATATGCAAAAATAGGCAGGCACTCTGGAAGGGTAAACAAAAAACTACACACATCAAAACGATGAAATCAGGGCTAAGTTTTCGAAATCAGAGAGAATTTTCTATTTGAAGACTAACAATCACTGAAGCAGTAAAATCGACAACACTGACTTAGTAGGTACTTTTTCTTCTACTTCAAATAACAATAAACAAAATTACTTACTTTACGAGCGGAGCTTTATTTGATAACATTGTCGGTTCAAATTAAAGTAGGGTTAACAGTACAGGACGACCGCACTTATTGCGGTCTGTGTTCATTATCGTTGCGGTCGATTCACCATCTGTTATTACTTTTATGTTGGCTGTACCTACTACTTTATATCGCATGAATGAATAGGTTTAATGCGAAGTGTTTTTGTTGTTGTTTTTGATAGCAAAGTTAAGGTTTAGGGGTTAGCGATTGCGGAAAAAGATTGGGAAGGTATGATTAGGAGTTCAAGGTGTATTTATGAGGCATTTTATATAGGTACTTTTGGTTTCGGAGCGTGAGAAACCTTTATTACAATAACTTAACTACTCAGGATTTTGACTGAGGAATAAAAAATGAGAACACGTACTGCCGATTTGGAGGCGAGTTTAATTCTAAAATTATAAATCATACATGGATCATCCGGTCGACATAGACCGCTGAGCTTGCAATACGCTAATCTAGAGCAGACGGGTGAGGTGCATGTATAACTCCTCCGACCCTAAGAGCGAAATTATCGGAAGGTTCGTTTTGAGAGTCATTCCGACAATTTTGCCAACACGATAAACATTTAGGCGATTTTAGCCAGGTTATATAAACTAAAAACGTAAGAAAACTAAAAATAAGTAAACCTAAGGTGCCATATCCTAAATTTTCACTGAAGCTAAAGTCTTTTTCTTTATTCAAAACACTTTCAATCACTTCACTATGCTTTAATGAAAAGGCCATATGTTTCACTTCATCTAAACTGATTCCTTCCATATTAACTGCACTTGATTTGGAGACAGTGTCCTTCACGGTCAACTGGGGTAGTGTGACAATGGGAATCTTCTCCACAGCGTCCAACTCAACAGAAATACGATGGTGAATGTGAATTCCATAGATTTGCACGTCACAAGGCTCGTCAATTGTCATCAGGTAAGTGCCGAATACAAGTTGGTTACTGATCTCTTCGCCGCATTGCTTAGTCAGTGTTGTTCTCAATCTACTATAAAGGAGCCAGCTAGCTGCGCTGACTTGCTGGACCCTGACTTTCTCAATTTGGATTTCTCGTTGTTTACAGGGAGTATGGTCATCTTCAAATTTCATCAACTGTTCTGCACAGGTATGTTCATAGTATAAGGCTTGATTATCTGGAGTGCATAAAAACTGATCGCCAGCAGAGAGTGGTCGACATGATTTTATTAGCGGTAAGTATTTCATTCCTTTCGCCAGAAGGTAAGGATATTTGGGAAAAATAGCAAAGGTTTTATTTTCGGATTCATGAAAGATTGGTAAGGAATATATCTTAAAATAGTTATATGATGAGTTATCGGTAAGTGGAATTTCCATTATAAATGTAATCTGATTATCTTTAATAAATGACTTCACACAAATGGTCTCTTCTATTTTTAATAAATTTGTTTCTAGTGGAGGATACACTAAGTTTCCAGAGTAAGAAATCAGTTCTAAATGATACAATAATTCTGTAGAATTCACAATCGATTGATGTAGTACAGATAATTTACTTAACGCTAATGCTGTTTCAATTTCACTTAGCCTAGCAAAGATAGTACGAAAACTACTCGTGAATACAGAAAATAATCCCGTAAGGTAAGTTAAGAAAATCCAATTGTTTTGCTTAACAGATAAATCTTTCAGAAGCTGTTCAATCTTTGTTAGGCGATTATGAAAGTATGCAGTGTTCTGATTTATTGTTTCAGTTACATTAATGAAACTATCAAACATCTTGGAGACAATTGTTAATTTTTTTGAAGCAATTATTTGATTATGATTTAATTTGGAAATAAGTTCTTCGTATCTAATGGCGTCATCGTGATCTAGGTTACCAGTTATTAATTTTATAATAGAACCCAATGGATTTAGAAGTCCTCTTTTAGACCGTTTCTGCGGAACTAGTTGTCGATATTTTTCTATAGTTATATCGCGTATAAACTCTGTATGTATTTTCATACTTATGAATTCTTGAGAATATGATGCATTCCAATCGATAAGTTTACACATTTGTTGGTAGTTGCGGGATATGTAATTTAAATCATTGTAAATCCTTTCTAAACTAATGAGCTTGACTATGGTCCAGTGATCAGTTTGAATGTGTGCCAGACCCCTTTTTACCGGGAATATACCTGGGTTTCCTTCAAGACTTTGTAGATGAAGGGCTAGCGAGGGCATCACTATCACCAGGATGCCGCACCACCTGCGGAGGGCGTTTTACATTTTTAATAGGGGTTCTAGTAATTCTTTCTCCTATTTGAATTGGTAAAATATTTCTTTCAGCTTGACCTATAACTTTTGCTTTTACGTATCTTGGTTTGTCTTTACTTTTACGCTTGTTCACATCTTTCGCAAAAATAACCTCGCCTACATTAAACTCAATTTCAGCTTCATCACACTTTCTTTCCCTACGCTTTTCTTTGATTGCTACCATTTTATCTGTCAAATGTGTATACATGACTCTGGTTCGTTTTGCATGATCCTTGACAATTTTTTGAAAATACTGTTTTTCTAACTCTATGCTAAACGGGTTATTTGTATCAGTATGTCCGAAAACAACTTCGAATGGAGTGAGTTCGGTAACAGAGTGAATGGAATGATTATATGCCATAACCGAATACGTCATTACTGATGCCGCATCTGTACATCGTTTTTCATACTTCGCCAATCTGTATATTTCAATTATAGTAGAGTGAAAACGTTCTATCAAGCCCATTGAATTAGGATTATTGGGTGTGCCAATGTGAAGTTTAACCTTATGTAAGCTTAAAAATTCCTTCATCAACTCGTTATTGAACTCTGACCCTGGGTCGGAACTTATCCTTTTAGGAACGCCGTAGTATGAAAAATACTTCATTAGAGCACGGACAACTTCTGGAGTAGATTTGTTCTGAATTTCAATAGCCTGACCTAGCTTACTAAAGGCGTCTATAAGGGTTAGATAAGTTTTACCTTCAATACTAAAGAGGTCTATAAATAATTCCTGAAACGGAGCACTCTGTGTTTGTGTCAGCTGTAGGATAGGTTTAATGGGCTTTCTATCATATTTCATTTTCTGGCATGCCTCGCAAGTATTTATAACTGCCGCTACTGTCTCTTGCATTCTATCCCAATAATAATTCCTACGAAGCCTAACTAATGTCTCTTTGATGCCGCGATGGCATGTGTGTCCTTCATGATACTGAACTATTATAGTTCTCTGTTCTCCTTCATCTTCTACATAAATTACGCGTTCTGTGCATTCATAAAAATTAATCAAATCTTTCCTAAAAAGCTGAATTATTATATTACCGAATAATTTGCGATGTTCGTTCTCTTCAAAATAAATGAAATCCTTCAATTTTGGTTTGATGTATTGTTTCAAAAATTCTTTTATCAATTCTGGATTATCTGTTGGTAAGAAAACTTCTAATACTTTCTGTTTGGCACGCGAGAGATCCTTCACTTGTATTTCATTTTTGAGCCATGAGAAAACTAAAATTTGATTTGGTTTCGTGTCTATAGCTTCATGTAAAATTGGTATTCCAGTGGACTCGTTTAAAGCCGAATGAATTGTATCTGATTTGCTAGCTGCTAATGCAACAGGGTATTCATTAATGTTTTCGTCGTTAAACTCTATGGAACTAGCAGTCGCTGTTCTACTTGTGTCGGATATTGTTATAGTTGAGGAATTACTGCGTTCTCTTTTCCTTTTAACCGAGGACTTTTCTGTAGCTACACTATCTAGGTATTCTGTAACTTCTTCATCAACGTTAACTGCAAGTGATTCGTTGTCATCGTCAGAGTCTAAAGCATTAATTTTAATTCTAGAAAAGGCGTCGGCATTGGTATTTTGTTTGCCGTTTTCGTAAATCAATTCAAAGTCATAGTCTTGCAAACGGAGACCCCAACGTGTAAGTTTACTACTTGGATCTTTCAGAGATCGGAGCCATACTAAAGGACGGTGGTCAGTGTATATATAAAATTTTCGACCATATAAATATGGTCTGAAATGCTTTACTGCCCAAATTATAGCAAGCAATTCTCGTTCGATTGTACTATAACGTGATTCGGTATCGCTAAGAGTGCGACTAGCGTAAGCAATAGGTTTGTCACTGCCAATTTGTCCTTGTGACAAAACTGCACCCAGAGCTATGTTTGACGCATCAGTCGTAAGAATGAAATGTTTGTCATAGTCGGGGTATTGTAAAAGAGGGGCGTGTGTCAAGAGTTCTTTACATTTGTTAAATGCATCAATGTATTTCTGGTCGATTATAATTTTATTACGCTTTTTCAAACATGATGTCAATGGTTGGGTAATTTTTGCGAAGTCCTTGATGAAACGTCGGTAGTATCCTACTAGTCCTAGAAAACTCTTTATCTCAGTCGTGGTTTTTGGTAGGGGATAGTTAAGTACAGCCGTAATTTTGTCGTCATTAGGTTTTAGTCCTTCTTTGGTAATTGTGTGTCCAAGGTAAAGTACTTCTTTGCGTAGGAATTCTGATTTATCTAGTTGAATTTTCATGTTAGTGGCCCTGATTCTGTCAAAAACAGTCCGTAAATTATGTATCATGTTATCAAGGCTATTTCCATAGACTATAATGTCATCTAAGTATACCATACAGTGTAGTCCTTGTAATCCACGTAAAATGTTATCCATTGTCCTCTGAAATGTGGCTGGGGCGGTTTTTAGTCCAAACGGCATTCTGAGAAACTCAAAATGTCCGTTTTGTGTAGAGAAAGCTGTCTTCTGCCTGTCCCTTTCATCTAGCTCTATCTGATGATATCCACTGGCTAAATCAAGCGTAGTGTGTCTCTTTCCTAACTTGTCAAAAAGGTCATGAATATTCGGTAGGGGATATCTGTCATCAATAGTAATTTCGTTAAGTCTTCTAAAGTCAATAACCATCCTGTATTTAATTTCGCCAGATGCGTCCATCTTCTTAGGCACCAGGTGAACAGGAGCATTCCAAGGAGAATGGGACTCTTGTATTACATTGTCTTTTATTAATTGGTCAACTTGTCTGTTAATTTCGTTTTGAACAAACGGAGCCTGTCTATACGGTTTCACATATATAGGGTCTTCATTTTTAGTCCTTATGTGATGTTTTACCGAATTAGTGAACGTCAAGGGAATTTGGTCACAGTAAAATATGTCTTTGAACTCCTCGCAAAGTCTATAAATCTTTTCATGTTCTTCCTCATTGGTATGGTCTAGTCTGAGTTTCCTTAAATTGTCTTCAAGTAACTTGTCTATCTCTATGTCAGAGTTGTTTTTAGTAAAATTTATATTACATTCATTATTTTCATATTTAGTCACTGTAAAGGGCTGTTTTATATTTAGTCGTTTTGGAATATCTGAAGTATTTTGGATGACTGTATATGCGTATCCATTTACGCAATTTACTAGAGCACTAGGCATACGCAAACCATTCTCAAATTCTTGAAAATCGAGAATAGCTTCGCTTGAATATTGATTGACAGGTCAACTTAACGCGTTGTTCTGATCGTGACGGTATATCAATTATATAGTTTAAGTTATTATTAATTATTGGAATAGAAGTAGTGCTAGTTGTTAATACTTGGTTTTTTAGATCAATTACTGCGTTTAATTGTAATAAAAGGTCATTACCAATAAGTCCATCATATCGTGCGTCAACGTCATATAAATAAAATTTATGCCAAGCGTTAGTTGCAAAGGTAGGTAACGGAGGAGTTTCCATTACTTCATCGTGTCTACTAGAAGCATGGGTGCTTACCACTTGAAAATGTTCTTTCCTAATATAGTCACAAAAAAATTCATAAGCCTTTCGAGGACTAATGAATGATCTCATGCTACCAGTGTCAATCATCATTCTTGCGTCTATTTCTTCTAAGTAAATGTAGGGTAGTTTTAAATTTGGATCACAATTTAGTTCTAGGACTTCTTGTCCTTCGACGAGGCTTTTTCCTGAAAATCCACCTTGCGACTGTCATTTGTTGGTTCTAATGTGTCATCGGGTACTTTAGAATCGGACGTGCAACTGTCGTTACCATAGTAATAGTTATAGTCATTTGAGGAGTCATAGTCATTTGTTAGATTATAATAGTAAAATACATCATAATAGGGATCGTATTCATATACATAATCGTTCATAGTAAGTTCGTTTAAATTAAAACCGTGTTGCTGCTTAGGTTGGGCTGTTCTCATAGACACGTCACTATCTTGATTTTGGGGTTTTAATACCTGGGGAAGATTCGATCCAGTCTGTTGTGGTGGTTTGTAACCAAACTGTACGGGTGGTCTATAACCAAATGGTTGCGGTTGCCTATAGCCAAACGGTTGAGGTGGCCTATAGCCAAACGGTTGAGGTGGCCTATAGCCATACGGTTGAGGTGGCCTATAGCCAAACGGTTGAGGTGGCCTATAGCCAAATTGTTGAGCTGGCCTATAACCAAACGGTTGCATTTGCAAACCCGCTTGAGGACGATACCCGATTACCGGCTTAATTGATTGACCTTGACCCATAGTTTGAGGTATCTTAATTTGTGTATTTTGGGGATTATTCCAATTAAATTTAGACTGCAAGGGTAAGGTGGGTTTATTCCCCTCTGGTTGGGTTATCGATGACCTTGAACTTGATCCCGAAATTTGACTATTACCATGAATGCGGTTACGCATATTATATTGTTCTAAGAAATTGACTTCTTCTAGTACGATACTCAAAACTGCTTCTAAGGTTGAAGGCGATTTAAGCCTAACGATACGCACCATATTCTCGGGAAGGTTGTACAAAAATACATTTAGAGCCGTATTGTTGTAGATAACTGACTTAGCACGTCTTAATTCCATATCATCATTTGTATTCACTTTCGACATTAATAACGAGCGAACATTTTGGATTCTATTACAAAAATCTAAAAAGTTTTCACCGGAATTAATTTTTAAAGATTCTAATTCTATATTAATACACGCTTCGCTACGCGGGTCTCCGAAATGTTGAATCAGCAATTCTTTGAATGCCGACCATGTAACAATATCTTCACGTTCCGATAAAAGCGCAGCTGCATCCTCTCTCAATCTACTCGTCAAAACATTAAAAACATAAAGATTTTGTTCTACACTGCCTTAAAATCGATCAACTACGTACTGACATTTTCTCAAATAAAGGTTTAACTGTCTTTTATCACCGTTATACAGTGGGATTAAGTCTACAATTTCTTTTGGTATTGGTTCAATTGAAACTGATGTGGGCGTCGTCATGATTACAGAGTAATTAATTGTTCAGAGGCTGCAGCTCGCTTTAAAACAATCCTATTAAAATTCACACACACACTTAAAATACAACAAACACACAACTAAAGCACTATTATAATTGGGAATACATTTGAAATTAGAATGTATAAAACTTCTATTAATATAATAAAGAATTTGTAAAATAGTTTTTCTTAAAAGTTACCTTACATACTACTTTTCAATTAATTTAAAGTTAATACAGTTTATTTTACTCAATTCAATTAATAAAGATTAGAATATTATATTAAAAATGTGAGCTCTCTAACATTGACACTACTCTATGTTTGATGTTCTGAGAATTGAACAGAGATAAGACCATATAATTTGATACAGAGTTATCAACTAAAGACTAAACACTGTTATAATGAGCAAGTTTTGATCTCGAAAATAACATTTAAAACTTATGAAAAATATAGGAGGAATAGGGGAACAAAGGATTGGCGAAAAGATTTACTCACCAACCGCCCGCGACTCCCATACTCGATGATTTCTGCACTCACGCGATTCAAAAGAATATTTCTTTGGTTCGAAGGATTTCCTCTGCTTTCGAAGTTTTGCCTAATTTTTCTCTGGTCGAATTTGGACGACGAAAAAAACGCGAAAACTACGGATTTCAAGGAGGAAATCCTACCGGCTGCGCCACTTTTGGTTTCGGAGCGTGAGAAACCTTTATTACAATAACTTAACTACTCAGGATTTTGACTGAGGAATAAAAAATGAGAACACGTACTGCCGATTTGGAGGCGAGTTTAATTCTAAAATTATAAATCATACATGGATCATCCGGTCGACATAGACCGCTGAGCTTGCAATACGCTAATCTAGATCAGACGGGTGAGGTGCATGTATAACTAGGTACTTAATTTAAAATGTTTTAAACTTATACCCTTAAAGGAAATAATTTATAGTTAAAATGTTTCACTTGTTGATATCACAAGAATGAAATACATTAAAGACTTCAATTAAGCAGGATCACCTGGAAGCTAAAACTCTCTTCAATAGCTCCCAACTTAAACGTTATCTGAAAATCTGAGCGTGTAAATATCACACAAAATCCTCGCGACTCCCAACCAATCAGTCGTGAGAGATCGCTCTATTTCCTCCAAGTGCATCAATTCACCGTCGTAATACGTTCACGCTTGTCCCGTATTACCCGTATGTCATAATGGAGCTCCGAACTGATTGGGTGAATTTCTATAGCGCGCAAAAAATGACGATAAATCGCGATCAATTTATTTTACGTCGATTCGGAGATTTACCCCTAAACGCTATTGTAGCATGAACAATGGTAGCTTTTGGTAGTGACGTAAATGGATAATGCGAAAATTTTGATGTTGCTATTTATTACTGTTAGAAGAATATACGAGATCAAATATTAGGTATGTACATAATTTCAGTAAAAAGAATGGTGCAAAGATTCATCGTTTCATCCTGATTGGTAGATCCTTTGTATCACGGCTACTTCCTTAGAAATGCTTAATTTAATTGGACCATTTAGTTTTCTTCAACATCACTACGTAAAGAGATATTTCAACGGAGATAGCCATGCATTTATTAGTCTTTATATTATAAGAAGAGCACTCTTTAAATGTGTAAACAACAATCTATTAATCATCTACTGTATGATATTCAAAATAATTTATATAAAACTGTAGTATCAGCCGGGATCAATAGATTCGATCCAATAACCTGTGAGAGAGTGGGCTATTTCCCGCGCTTCCATTCAATGGCAAATAGATTCATGCTCGTTCCATTACACTCGATGTGTAAAACATAATATGTATCTTCTTAGGTATTAGTATTTGTTTACGTTTTCACCTTGGCTTCGGTCACATAAACGCTCAATTTAGAGCTTATCAGAATTTGATCCTCGATTATATAAACCTGTAATTTTATTGTATCCGCCATTCGTTTTAAAACTGTTGTGTTAGTTCACAAAAATAAAGAGTCGCAAGTAAGATAATCTTATATTTCCATTGAAAATACTCTGAGTTCAATAAGATGGAATATTGGAAGAATAAAGTGGCTATTGTTACCGGCGCTGCACATGGAATTGGTGCTCAAATAGCTGAAGATCTTGCGAAGATTGGAATGACTGTTATTGGCTTCGAACCCACTGAAGAAAGACTAGACGAAATGTTGAACAAAATGAATGATTGGGGCAAGTTTGAAGGGCAACTAATACCATGTAAATGTGATGTTTCTAAATGTGAAGATCTCAAGAATGCTTTTGAAGGTATAGTAGCAACATATGGAGGAGTTGATGTACTGATAAATAATGCAGCTATAGGCAAAGAAGGTTTAATATGCACAGGCAGTATTCAAGATATGAAAACTATCGTAGACACTAACATTTATGGATTGATTACTTGTACACGATATGCGATTGAGTCCATGGTAAAAAAGAATGATGCGGGGCACATTATAAATATCAACAGTATTTGTGGACATTACATGCCACCTTTTGCTGAGCCGAAGATAAATTTGTATATTGCGTCGAAAAGAACCATGACAGTTTTAAATACTCTATTGAAAAATGAGTTTAAAGAGCTTAATCGCAAAATCAAGGTTACAAGCTTATCACCTGGAATCGTTCGCACAGGAATATTTAAAACAGCTGGAATTCATTTCCTTAATGAAGAATTTTTCGAAAAGAACCCGCATTTGACAACAAAGGATGTTTCTAATGTAGTTCTAATGATTATGGCGGCTCCTCGCAGTATTCAAGTTAACGAAGTTATTTTTCATGCACTGCATGAAATCTATTAACTCAATTATTGTATAATTATGTTAATAGATTCCATTATGATTATGAATGGTTTTTATTAAGTTGCCTACAGTATGTAATCGTTTGCATCATTGATCGAAAAATAAAGGTTCTTAAAAAAAAGGATTTGTTTTTCCCATTTTAACTACCTCAAATTACATACCAAGATGCATTAATTAGTAAGGCCAGTTTAGGTTAGTGGTACAAGTACTTACCAAGAACTTTGATAATTATAATATTGTAGAAAAGCACAATAGAAAAAGACAAACTCAAACACTACTCCACCTGAGGAAAGAATTCAGGACCCAACCAACGCTCAGTAGTCGCATTTGCAACGATTCGACCAGCAAAGCAGTCCTTGATGGCCTAATAATATAATAATAGTTTACACTTGAATAAAATAAATTATTTGTATTTATTCTCGCTAGCGTCATAATACGTTTAGGTACGAAAACTTGGAGGATTTCAATGTTTTTTCATCACACATTAAATTCTCGTTAGGTTATCAAAACAACCAATCTGCCTAATGCGCATTTATTTCCAGTGATAACATATTAAATGTCCCACTTACAGAGGAAACTTATGTTTTATAAAGGACGGTAAAAATATTCGGAGAGGTATTTGAAGTTTAGATATTGGATATATTATCACGGAGATTTTAAATAAAACATGAAGTGTTGGGTTAACAAAGTAGCTGTTATCACAGATTGTGGGGATGAAGTCGGTTTTGCTATTATGGAGCAGTTAGCTAAAGCTGGGATGATTGTTATTGGTTTTAATAGAAATGAAAATGTATTAGAAAAAGTAACGGTGAAACTTAATCCAGTTGTTGCGAATAAAATTTCTGGAAAGATTGTGTTGTGCAAATGCGACATATCGGATACTAAGCAATTGACTGCAGCATTTGAAAAAATCAAGGACACGTACGAAGGAGTGGATGTACTTATTAACAACGCTCAGTGCAATATCGATTGTACAGTTAACACGGGAGATACAAAAGATTTTAAGGAAATTATTGATGTAAATATTAATGCTTTGATTGCCTGTATAAGGCTGGCAGCTGGATCCATGATTGAAAACCAAACTAGAGGTCATATTATATGTATGAATGACTTATATTCTTATCAAATACCAAGGGAGTCCAAGAAAACTGTATACATAGCTGCTAAAGCGGCTATTACTTCTGTAAATGAAATTTTGCGGCACGAATTTCGTTTCTTGAAGGCTAATATAAAAGTGACGAATATAGCATGTGGTAAGATAGAAGGATCAGAAGAATCAGTCAATACTGATGCTCCAGGACTTCGGGTTAAAGATATAGCCAAGCTAGTGAAACTGATATTGAACACACCTGAAGCGCTTCAAGTGCACGAGGTTTTGTTAGATTCTGTTGTTGAATAAGTGAATGGCGCAGTTATTTAACTGCGTAATATGGGTAAGTAGTTAGTAACTTAGTGATCGATTAGAATTTCGCACACTGATTGTTAAATGTTAATGTACAAGTCGCACACGATAAGAGTCTCCTGAAAGTTAAGGAAGATTAAGAAACTTTTGAGCTTATATCCAGCAATGCTGCAGCAGACATATTGTTACCTTGTGAGTCTTCGTTTTTGTCTGTGCTTGTTATCCTTTTATGTATCTATATGGGTCATATGGGTCTTGTTACTTAAATTAAACAAATTGTATTTTATGTATGTCTTGAATTTTATATAAATGTTATTTATTGGATTAGTATTATTGTATCAAAGTAATTTTTGTACACGGAGTGTTGTTACTTTGTTGTATTCTGCGCTTTTTCTATATTTTCGTTTGTGGTGAATATAGATTTTCTGTGCTTTATACATTTTAAATTGTGGTGAATACAGCTGATCTCTGGATTTCTTTATTGTTTGGAACACTAGTTGACATATGATATGTACCCACAAGTTTATATATGAATCTGTAAGTAAAATCTAGTTGAGAAAGAACTCTGCCAGTCCCAGCAATTTTTTGACGCTGAGAAGCCCTTTGGTTCACTATACATTTAGACAACCACTTTCATGCTAACCAAGTGAATACAAAAAGATTCGCGGAGCACATCCATCCAAAGGCAACAGTTACGTAGAAAGCATGCATTACCTTAATTAAACGGATAAAGCATCACCACTCATTCATTACAGTATTTACTGTTTTGCAGAAGCATTTGCAAATTATCACTGACTTGGCGACCTCATTTCATTCCGTGATGCGCTTTATTTCGCCCAGGAGAGGCGGTTTATGTTTTTTTATCCAATCTGTTCCATTAAACCCTGGTTTTGCACACATACTAGTTAATACAGCAGACCAGTACTTACCGTTATTTTTTTTTGAAGGGCTACCTGGGCCTAGCCCAAAGACATTCAAATATTTTTTTAAATCTCTTTGGCCTAGCCCGTACCTTTCTCGTTCAATCTGAAACCAAATATAAACCAAAAGAAAAATAACATAGAATACTTATTTACTTTTCAGAATATTAAACTTTGTAACATTACTGCTGTTTTATTTTTAACTATCGTGTCCTGTCATTTTTCTGTGTATCCCGAATTCCCGATGAATAAACTTAATTGACTTGAATATCGAAGACAAAGGTTCTGTAAGATAAACATTTAAGTGTATAAAATGAGGCAAATTCTGTAAAATAGGTAATCTATGGATTCTGTTTTTAAGAATATGTCACTGTCATTCTACTAATGAATCCAAAGTAAATCAACCATTCTTCTCAAATAAATGTTCAAAAATAAAATATAAGCAATCCTTAATGCTAGAATGCCTATGCCGAAGATAAGCGATCTGTATGAAGACCCATTAAGAAAACCGCCAACAGGTCAAAGCTCTCAAAGTTTACGAGGTATCAAATTATCACGTGGAAGATCTATTTCTTTGCACGAGGAGTCTCACGTTGAATGGAGCAACCTTATTTTTCTGCCGTTCGATTCAGTCTTTAGAAAGTTTGTCCTTGTCATCGTTTTAATAAAGGCAACTATGGTAAGACTTTATTCTATTTGATTCATTGTTGATTTAGCCTTCAACGGTCAAATGGTTTCGACCCGAAGAACAGCTTTACTGTTGGGCATTGCGTGTTATTTGCAAGTTTGCAATCGTAATAATGTGTGAAAGCGTCGCACAGCGAGAGACTCATCTACTATTTATTTAGCGACCACACACAAGAATAAAATAAGGTATTTACCGTACTTATCGTGGCTTTAAGGAGTCTACATACAAAACGGGAAATCTCAGTCAACGGCAAACCTTTTGCTTCTTGTGATAACGAATAGATAGAATATACGTTATACTTGATTATGTTAGACCATATGCCTACAGTAGGCATCCCCACGGTTCGACACCCTGCTGTGACTGATTTGGACTCGCAGCTGCTTAGCGAAAGGCACTATTATATTTCTTGCTATAGTACGCATTGTTTATTTGCAGGGTCCCATTCAGTCGGTATATCCATTTATGAATTGCACTGATGTTATGGACTACCACCCGGTTTTGCTTGTCTTTAAGTATTGTTATTGGTATTTCTGTGATTCGTTGTACGCCATTGACACCTTTCTCCATATGGCACACAGGTAACGGGTAAAGGCGCTCCGACACCGGGAGCATGCCCCCGTAATGTAACAGTTCAGATTCGAGTATTACATCAGTGAGTGAGGAGAACCGAGCGTGCGCAACCTCTAACCATACAATTTGTACCAAACACTTGTTTCTGTACAAAATCGAATCTAGGATTGTTACATTATATAGAACATTTTTATTGGGTACTAATAATGCACTAACAAAGTTGAAGAGCAGTGGTGGTCAAGTTGTAAGGCCCGGACTCCATCAAAGCGGAGCGGAGAGGAGACGTGTGGAAACCGATCAATCACATTGGTTGAAATGTATATCACGTCTGTCGTCTCTTCTGTGCTTAGTCGAACCTTGCACATCTCTTCTCCGGTCCGTTCGTCTTCGGTTTGGTGTCCAGGTTTAAAGCTGCGAGTTCGAACCATTCCACGTTGCCTTGTATTATTTATGTTATCACTACAGCTCCCAAAACAAGAAAAAATACATTGTAGCCGGCATTTCCTAGAACCAATTATCTCAAATACATTTGACATCCGCCAACCAGTACTGGGCGCGAGTGGTGTTTTATGGCCCACCCCCTTTCTCAGAGTGGAGGCCTGTATCCCACCAGTGGTAACGTTATTGACTGTTTATAAAATACTGCTGATTGTAACTGGTCTAGTTGCAGCCAGCGTGGCTGCCGAGCCCTTTTATTGTTTCACGTTTACAGGCAAGTAGTTGACAAGGCAATGCAACGTGAACATTTACCAAAATCAGCGATATGGTTGGTGTGCGATTTAGTATCTCTGTTTCCGTTTTATCGCTTATTTATGTCAGATCCTTGTCAACCAGCTCGGATCTGGCCAAACGTATTATTGTTCAATGAATTTTTGGTGTAAGTAATTTAAATAATTAAATATGAATTATTAATGATCATTAGAAACTAAAGTGTTAACCAAACTTTGTTGCGAGTGTTTGTATACTATGCGTTTCAAAGGAAAATAGGATCTCGCGCCATGTTGTGACGTCATAGCTGTCAAATTCCAAATCCAACTATCAATCTCCTATTCTCATTTGAAACGCATTGTACAAAAACACACGCAACAAAATTTCACTAATCGTCCCCCCCTCCCCAAATACAAATCCTAGCTATGCTCCTGCTAAGTAGATAATAAAATTGATTGGTGTTGGTGCCAAACAACTGGCTTAAATACTGGCTGGATTAAAAATCTCTTTTCAAAACCTGAGCTCTACAAAAAAATCTCTTCATAAATCCAGAATCTAAAAATGTATCTTACTCACTTCATCGGTTTATGTTACTTATATATTACAAATGTTTCGTTCGAAATGTTGTATTCGTTTCATAGCAGCCCTAGTCTCGTAGGTCTTATTTTGTTAAAAATGAAAGTTTTTAGTGGTTAATGAAGAAAACAATCCATTAAATCTACAAAGACGTCGCTTTCGGTTCGCTTTCAGATCTTGTCGGATCGGATCTCTCATCATCAGGGGTTTGAGGGATGCATCGTCTCTAATAACGACGGTGATATGATGATTGCATAATACCTACCGTTATTATTAGAGACGAATGACAAAATTACCAGAAACAGTTACCGTAATTCTACTTGTTACAAAAACGTAAAGAGCGTTGATATTTTGATGTTTATTATAGACTAATAAATAAGTAGTCAATGATTGTTTGCAGCACTTACAGAGTAATTGAATACTTTTCATTGGGATCTTCACATTCATATCCGATGCTCCTGTTAGGATATGTACTTGTAATGTGTTTGTGTATCAACTGCATTACCTGTTTCTTCTTATTGGTTACATATCAAGGTTTTTGTGAACGTTGCAATTATCCTGACGTTTCTTACGACTGGAGGTCTTTCATCGGTCAAAAGGTAATTTTAGTAAACATGATCTATTGTTATTAGATATCTAAGTCTTTCAACCAGATCTTTGACGCCTAATACATAGTGTAATACGGCAAGCTATTATTCGCCCGGTTTGCAATGTTTATTGTGTAATGTTTGCATGTATTATATTTTCAGTTTAACAACACTGATAAAGGATATGCAATTTTTGTTTGTGGAACAGCATTTGTGTATTCCTTTGCTACAAATGAAAGATATGAAGAATTGATGCCTTCTGCAATACTAGAATTCATAATGGTCTGTGTATTAATAGTGGTTGGTTACGTAATGACTAATTTTGTTATGATACCGAAAGCCATACAAGAATCTGTATTAAGATTTCGCAGAATATGTGATGTGTATTCAAGAGTAAGGAAAGTCATTCAGGAGACTAAAAGAAGAAATCCCGATGATAATTCGGACAAAATGGTTGAAACTTATTATAAGATACTATGGAATAAACGAAGTGGGATAGCTAAGAAGCCTCCGTTTGTGAACAACCTACCTAGACATTTGAGACTTTTACTCATGCAAGATTTACTTTGGCCCTTATTTTACCACAGTCCTACATTGAGAAAAACAAGTTATTCTTTTCGACGATGGCTAACCGAATTAACAGTTGTAGCTTACAAGTTGCCTGGTGAGAAATTCTTTTCAGGTCCAAATACTGCTGGTACTTTATATTATTTGAAATCTGGCATAGTTCAGCTCATTTCCGCTGATGATGGAGTGACACCAATTCTCTCGGTTACAAGTGGAACAATATTTGGAGATATTAGTTTTTATGTGCCGGCATTGCGAAGGAAGGTTACTGCTCGCTGTCTCACATATTGTGAATATTATTTTGTTACACGACAATCTATGATAAAATCGTTACATAAATATCCATTAGATCGAAAGATTGTCATGGAGGGTGTTATGGACAGATTAGAACACGCAAAAATATTATTTTTTAACAAACAGCATGTTAGAGGATTTGATAGAAGTGAAGACGAAGGAATAAGTTGGCTTAAGAAACGTTGGTGGGAAATATTTAACATCATTGAAAACTATTCTAAAACAACGGGCAAACCGAAAGAAGATTTAAAGGGGAATTTGCCACCTGATGAGACGTTATACCATTGTTCAAAATATTTAGGACAACTTGTATTATGTAATAAAACAGAACTGCGGACGGAATCGATGTTCACTAACTTCAAATTTCCATGGGTAATTAATCCGTATTCGAAGTTCGGTCGCGTATGGTATCGAATTGTTGCTGTCGACGTGTTTCTTGTTCTGGTTTTGCATCCTCAATATTTGATAAAACCTCACATTCCCGCATGGTTCGAGTTTTTTACTTTTTGCTCCGATACCATATACTCCATTGATATTGGTGTATCTCTTGTAACTGCGGTGAAAAAACAAGAAAGTGTCACTAACAATTTTTCTGCAGTCATGTTTGAACGCTTTAAAAGCGTTACTTTTATACTTGATTTACTGTCAACAATTTGGATTGAAGATATAGCTGAGTTTTGTGGGGCATCACAGTATTATTACACTCTTCAATTTAACAGACTTATTAAAATTTATGTCCTTTTTTATGGGCAATATTTAAAATTCGATATTCGAAAGGACCCAGTTTTCCATGTTTGTCGTGTTATTGCATTGATTCAATTTGCCTTTTACGTTGTAAGTAGCAACATAGTGTTCGATATGCTTTATTATTTTCCTGGATTGACGATGGAATACTTTTTTGGAGAAAAGTTGTGTTCTAAAGCACTTGAAGAAGTCTGCACACCCGTACCTATTGGCGGTGCTCTTATTTCGTGGGTATTTGCTTGGACCTCCAAAGCTGAAAATCACCCTCAGACTCTGGAAGATTTGTATGTAGCTTGTTTAATAGGCTTCATAGGCTTTATTATATTAATTTATTGTAAAGGCAGATATATCTCATATTTATATTTGGTAACAAAGAATAAGACAAAGTATCAAAGTTTTGTGTCACACCTGAAGGCTTATTATCAACATTATAGAATTCATAATGACTTACTCAAAAGACTGGATAGATATCTTGCATGCCATTGGAAGTATTACAAAGGCACGGATGTTCTGGAGGGAAATAGGTTACATGACGACGCAAGAGAAATATTCTGGAAAGCCCAAGGCAATTTGGCTGAATCCATTATTACCAATTCAAAGGCGTTTAAACATGTTGATCCGAAGCTTATACGGGACTTGGCTAGAGCAACATACCTTTTAATACTGCCCCGGAATACCAAAATATCGACTTTTGGAGTTCAGGAAAAACACGTCAATTGGGTTGCTCAGGTGAGAAATTACTAGTATACAACTGTATACAACATTAGTTTTAGTATATGCGAAACCCGAAACACGTGTCTAGTATTTTTATGTAAATAATCTATGTACAAAATTAAATAACTGTATTATGAAAAATCACAAAGTTATAAGCTTGTTCTGTTACCTCGTTGTCCGTACAGAAACAAGCTCACGACTTGCAGCGTCGTCTTACGCTCATTGATAAAATAATTTGGCAGTACGTACCCAATCGCCGTACGGTTAGGTACGGCGATTGTATTGTAATTAAATGGTGATAACATTTTCCATAGCACTTGCAGGCTTTGGACAAATGATACTACTAATACTTGTAATGGTCAAGTGTAGTATTATTAGTGTGTAGATATTATTATGTACTTTACAGACATGTAACATAAATTAATGAATTTTAAAAATGGGCCACTTTTGGATGGTTTTTTAACGTGTTACTTATCAACGGAAAGGGCTCATTATGAGAATCTCAATTTTTTTTTATAATTTTATAAATGAAATAACATAATAAATTAAAATAATATTTTTTTCTAATTAAAAAAAAATGAATTATAAAAAATACATAAAGTAGATCTTTGCCTATCTCTCTCTGGGGTCGGTCCCTCATGTCTGAGGATAGTGGTCAGCATTAGAGTTGCATCTGGAGCGGATGATCTGCCTCCCGGTTTCTTTCCAGCGCGTCTCTTACAACCGTGTAGAATTTGGATGCCGAGTCTTTAATTTGGTCGGTCCATCTTGTTGGTGAACCGCGATCTTTATATTTTTTTATCTTAGTTTTGATACCAATTCCTCATTTCTTTCAGATGTTGTTTAGTCGGGACATAGCATCTTTTGCCATCCCGATTCTCTTTGTATCTTGGGGACACAACTAGCTGCCGTCATTGTTGATTTGGGAGCCCAAGTATATGTAGTGGTCGACGTTATTAATGTCAGGAATGTTGCAGATGTCATTTGTTGGCTTTCCGGCTCGATTAGCTATCATCACTTTAGTTTTTGCTCACTGCTAGACCGATGTTCCACTTTCTGACTCAAGTCGTCTTTGCCAATACGGGGTGTTAAAAAAATTGCGTGCCATAGCTTCAGGTTGAGTTCACTGTTATATATAAAGGAACCCGTAAAAATAAAAACAGAATACCTTTAAAAGAAGTTTAAAAAAAAAAACAAAATTATCATGAGATGAACCTAATGTAATGTAATGTACCTAGTTAAATAGCAATCGTTTAGAATAAAAAATATTTTATTTGTTTAAATGCTTTAATTACTTACCTACTATCGAACGCGTTGTCATTTTGTCTGCGTTAGTAGGTACTAAATTAGGTTGATAGCGCGGGCGGAAACACTCTGGTCGCGGTCGCTTCTCGGGTACTGACGTCATGAACAAACAATTGACGATTGAACATTATAATGCCGAGGGTGGTGTTGTCACGTTTTAAAAGTTTGATAGATTTTACGGAAATGGTGGTAACTTGAGCACAAAAATAATGCATTTTAAAATTCATTAATACTTACTTTCATGAATTCTTTATGTTTCTTATTTAAGTAATTTGGTAATGTCATTGGTAAACCTATTTGCGCCTGTCGGATCGGACAAGGCTTTCAATTTTTTTTAATATTGTACGTATAAGGTTTTAAAATAACGTGTTATATTTTAGGGTTACGTAAAATGTGATTATGTCGACAAGACAGGTGAAATGTTTACGGATTATTTAGGACCTGGCTCTGGGCTGTCCGTCTGTGAAGTCTTTCTTGGGAAGCCCTCACTGAGATCCTACACAACTATTACCGAATGCGAGGTTAGTTAAGTATCTGCATGATTGAAGGAACGAGGCTTAGAGCGTTGCAGGCATTGGCAAACAGTTGACCAACGCATTTTCAAGTGCGACAAACAACGTTTCGTATACCTACATGTTAAACTAAAGTTGTGTAACCGTTTCTGGACTTTGTTTCTGATGATTGAAAAAAAAGACGAGGGTTTATCCATAATAATCTTTATTCAGTGGCTATTCACATTGTTTTTTTTGTTTTTCGAATTATAACTTAGTATTGTAGTATCTGGGCCACCAAGATACAGGCTATGCCTAGTTTGGGACAGTTAAACCTGTCTTTATTCTGTTTTATTAGCTAATAAATGAATTTGAATTTGATCTGAGTTCATGTCTGAACTTCTTAATGTAAAATTTAGACAAAAAAGTTACTCTTACTATGTTTCTTAGGTACAGTAGATTTTTTGCTTTTTAGAATTTCTTAATTCCTACATAAAATATAAGGAACGTCAGTTTATTTCCAAGAAATACGTCAAATGAAAAGTCATCCTGTAGTTAAGCTTGTAGGTACCTAATAAATGGTAAGACGGACAATGTTTTTGATTTTTAGATTTTGTACATTACGGATAAAGATTTTTTTGACATTTACAAGAAATATCCAATTGAATATTTGGTCATGCATACCTGTGTGGATGAGTATATTGATATGTTCAACGAAATCTTTAAGAAAAACATTCAGAATCACAGAGATGTGAGTATCTTGTGTATCGATGTTTGTTTTACCTTTCGTTTTTAAATGGGAATATCCTCATGGTTTCCCTCCGTCTGGGGCAAGCGGAGGATTATGTTGTACTATTAGCGACTGAAACCCACTGTTTCTCTTACTGCCATGTGTTGGGGGCCATACGCGCGCACGCCCGACTGGTGATCAGCCCGCCATTCCCGGCGGGCCCCATCACCAAGTGCCGCCAGCGACCGCACGTTCTCCGTGAAGGCACGTAAGAACCACTGTGCGCAATCTCTTTGGGCCGGGCTGGTCGGACGATAATAGCCCCCTCCTTATGATGGCCGGAGATCGTTAAGCGCCCTTCGATGCCCGGCGGCCTTTCTGATGCGGATGCATGGTCCGGTGCCTGCATTACCTTCTCGCAAAAAAACGCCACCTTACCTTAAATAACCACCTGTATGTAACGCATAGCAGAAAAATAGACATGATTTTAGTTTGATAAATTATAATTATTTCATTGCTTTCAGTACCTAACTAGACTAAAGGAGATGACCATTTACCACTCTCAATGGCAAAAGATGCTCAAATCTAAAGTAATTGGTGACGTAGAAGCAAATCGTTCGTTACCCGTTGAAGGCCTATTTTGGGGAGACCCAGAATCTTGGTAATCAATTTACTGTTAAGTCTTCGTAAAACTTCCTTACATCATCCATCTATGCTCTACTACCCAAAGTTATGGATTTAGCCTAGATATGTTACCCCTCTACCATACATTTTGATTTTTTGCAATAGAGTTCCTTATTTGACGAAGGCGAAAGTTTGTATGACAATTTATAATTTTTCACAGACTGTAGGTCAATAAGTTTTTATGCAGGTAGAAAAGCTAACGGTCTAGGAAATTAATTAATAACGTTACATTACAGGTTTATGCAATCCTGGATGGCATTTAGAGTTATCATTGTATGTGTTTCTATTACATCTGCATGCATTCTAGGTAATTACTCGTATTCCACATTAGTTAGTCACTCATACAGGGACTTCGGCTAAAAGTTTAAAATTTCCATAAGGTGGCATTGGTGCAGCTTGGCGTTGGGCATTTATGATGGTCAGCGCGTTCTGTGACTGCGTCGCTCTCATAGACATCATCATTAAGTTATGTGTAAGCTATATAATACTCGTAATACATCATTAAAAACTGCACTGGAAATTATCTAGTTAAATGGATGAGATTGCTGAATAATCGCTAATTATTTCAGCTATGCTATTACGATGACCGTGGTTTATATATTTCCGACAGAGGAAAATGCTGCAAGAACTACTTAACTAAAGGATTTACTTTAGATATTATCGGCACGGCTCCTTGGTTCAGCATCCTAAAATCTCTCTTATACCGAAAAATAAGCGATGAAAATACTTTTCATATAAATGCTATATGCAAGTTCGCACATTTGTACATTGTGTTTGCATATTTTGGTTATATTACGGACAGTCCGACGGTGGACTTGACTTATCTTATGGTTTGTATAAAGTTTTTTTTTGTAAGAAGATTCTATGGCAGTAAAGAAATATGAGAAACTTACATTAGACAGTAATTTTCAGACCTGTAATAGTAAAATGACACAAAATAAATAATGAGTACAATTGAACATTGATCAATCATAGTTTACTTAAATTTGATGTGTCCTACAACATAAACGGTAATATACTTTTGCAGATAGTAAAATGGCAAATCGTCAACATTTTAGTCGTGTTAGGAACTAGCCACTACTTGATGATAAAGTGTGTGCATTTTGAATTCAATGAAATGAAGGAATTGGTTAGTATAAGCCTCAGGAACAGTTGTTGGATGCCAACGCTTTTTGAGATGCCCAAAAAGTTGGATGGCGACCAGCTACATTTGGTAAGTCAGACATAATTCCCTGGCATCATGTTGATTGATTAATTACTCGTAGGTAGGTACCTACTAAATTAACTACTGAATGGATGCCGAGAACCGGCAGAAGAAGTGTTATCAGATCAACTGCCAGATGGCTGGAGAAAGGCCCGGACTCCACTAATGCTAAAACAAGCGGAGCAGATGGGAGACGTTCAAGATTCGACTAATCATAGAAGAGACGAGAGACGCGATGTAGATTTCAACCAATGTGATTGGTCGGTTTCCGTACGTCTCCTATCCGCTCCACTTGTCTCGCTTTGGTATAGTCCGGGCCATAGACTTCGATAGACCAGGCATAGCATGACACAAAAGGAAAGTGGTCTATACTCAGCAGTGAATCGAACACAGTGGCGTACAATGTTGATCATCACCTTCCTGCCCTTATGCCATGTTACTTGGGGTCGGCGCAACAGGGTTTTTTCTTCCATTCTGCCCCGTTAACCGTCACGCAATCCTTATTTTTCATGTCATTCCTCGAACAATCCATCCATCGTCAACATCGTCATCGTGTCGTCGTCGTTCGTCGTCATCGTCGTTCAGCCATCTAGTTACCATAACACAAGCATTAGGTTGCTTAGCTTGGGACTAGATGGTGCTGTGTGAAATGTCCAGGGATATTTATTTATTTATTTATTTATCGTTTCCATGGTCTTCCTCTCCCTCTCCATCTATCAACATTTATATTCATCACTCTTTTAGTCAGATTCGATTCGTCCCTCCTCATCACATGTCCAAACCAAGATAGTCGACCCTTTTAATGTTGATGATGAAATCAATGATTTAAGCGCAAGTAAATATTATATTTGTAGAAAGGTCAATGTTCATTTGGAGGGTTAGCCCATAATCAATATTCGCTAAACTTACGTAGCTGCACAAGGGCAAAGGAATCTATAGTAATTTAAGCAATACATCACTAGTTTAGGTCTTGATAAAGTATGAAGACACTCAGATGATTAATTTCAGATCTTTGCGCAAAGTCTTAATCTTGCTGAGAACGGTATGATGAGGATGAGTGTTGGTAAATATGCCATTGATCGTTCATACTTGGGAGTTGGAATGATTCTA
This sequence comes from Eurois occulta, assembly GCA_950022335.1. Classification (NCBI taxonomy): domain Eukaryota; kingdom Metazoa; phylum Arthropoda; class Insecta; order Lepidoptera; family Noctuidae; genus Eurois; species Eurois occulta. Next base: position 6,491,756 of record OX465492.1, on the reverse strand, counting down.
TTCTTGATCGGTCTAGTCTTTTGGTAAGTATCTTCTCTAATCTGTTACTGTAAAAGCCCGAACTGCGGTAAATCCTAAAATTTACTAGCAAACCCTAAGATTTACAAACTCGTAATGGTAAAAGTCCAAGCTATATATAATAAAATATTATTATATATTCTGTGATTTCGAAACAGAATTTACTCGGTAATCGTAGGTGTTGTGGGCGAATGACTGTGAGCGACTACAAATCGTGAAAAAAGTGATTTGAAAATACGCATCGCACAACTTAGATGTACTCGCAGCGCTCACCGGCCGTTGACGCGGTACCGCTCGCTTTTACCGCTCGGCTCGCGCGCATTTGATCACATTTCTAACGTAAACTACTTAATTTGGTTGGGGTGCCCTAGCTACTGTGATCATTATCGACTCGCACATTATCTGTCATGGTTTTAACATGGTTTAACATCTTTAAGAAATGCTCATTGTTTTATTCGCCAAGTTTTTTTTTTTTTTCCTTAGCTTAATAGTCCCACTGCTGTGCAAAGGCCTCCCCCATAGCCTTCCACTCTTCTCTCCGGCCAATCTCGCACAAACGCTTCCTAAATCGTCACACCAGCTTTTTTGGCCTGTGTAAATATACCAAATTCTACTGGCAAAAGCCCAAAAAACATCTCTATATAAAATCCTTACATTTAATAGTAAAACCTACATTTACCAATATTCGGGTTTTTAAAGTAACATTTCGACTGTAGCTCCTAATTCACTAAATTACGGTATATACTCGTACAAAAGCTGTAAATAGCGTAAACAATAAATCATTAAATTAACATCCTGACTAGAAAAGCATACGTTATATATTTTTTGAAAAATTTATTATCCCTGGTCAAGTGTGTGCTATGTGCCATATTACCGGAAAATGGCATTGATATAATTTTAGAAGTGTTCAGCTTTGTAGAACGTCGTTGTTCCTGTCGATCAGATCAGCGCGACGGTCATTTTCTGAAGCTCCCTTGTTTGTTCATAAACTTATTTCATATATTGTTCAGGTTTATATCGTGTTATACATTAATGCTATTGGTGCTAAAAGGCCGAGGGGACACGGTGTTTCAACATTCAGTTTACCAGCTAGAGAAATTTCTGAAGTCTGAGAGAGTAGAGAAAGAGGTCATCGAGAAAGTTCAGGAACACTTTAGGTATTGCTGGATGAGGTAAGTATAGCTACAATCTACTAATCTATTGACTAAACGTATCAAGTACAGTGGCGGGTCAGTGCCAAGACAGAACAAAAATAGTTCACTTGACTGAATACACCTTCCTAGCAGGCCGAGTTCTCTGCCTTGGCACTTTCTCGCCACTGTACTTGGCACATGTAATCAAGGCTACTATTACTACTGTTATTTCCTCGCCAATCGTGACAATTATCACTCGCGTTTCATGGATCATAAATTATAATGAAGAGGAATTAAAAATATGTTTTGTTTCTTTTTTTAAATGTTATTGTGAAGAAAGTGACAGCAATGATTTCATTTGATTTAAGAAAAATTGGCATGCTGAATATTTATTTGTGTTTAACTACATATACGGCTTTTACAGAACCAAGGGTTTAAATATAGAACAAATAACTAACGCCCGCTTTAATGTGATGTTTCGACAGGATTTGAGTTACTATTTCTTTAAAAAGTATGTTGATGATAAGTACAAGCATATATACTTTATTTTACTTTACCTATGTATTTTTTGTAGCCTCATAAATCGAGAATGAACTTTATTATACCGACATACAGACGCCAGTTAGTTTAGCATTTATTACATTAGGGGTTAAAGTATGAAATTGCCGTTTTTTGATGCAAAATTAAAACCTTTTCAGACCGGAGATCATCGGTCTATCGCTAAAGCATATAGTGATAGACCTCTGAGGATCTGGACTGTACAAAGTTTGTGAAGGCATATTGTACCGCTTCCTAGAACATTTTTTTTCCTTGCAGGAAATTGTCCAAATTGCAGAATAAATGGTAATCGGTTGGAGCTAGGTCTGACGAGCACACTGCCGTGCTAATTAGAAACGCAGTAAGGAAGGATTTTTGGAAAATTGAGTTTTTCATATATTCGGAATCCTCGTAATGAGCTCTGTATGGTAATTTAATCCTTATTTTTATAGCTGTCCCAGAAGTGGGACTTTTAGTAAGCCAAACTGCAGTATGTTTCTTGCTGAGAAGTAAATTACTAAGCACAACTGCAGTAAGACACATTACTGCTCTTTGCCTTCCAGTATATTTTTGAACATAATTTATTTCACTAGTAAGAAGCGCAGTAAGGAACACTTGCTGATGTTATGATTTGTTAGTAATAATGATAAATAATAATGTTTAGTGAATAATTTTAGATAACAAACGCGACAAAGATCACGTTATTTTGTGGATGGATAATTGTTCAGCCCAAAACAAAAATTGGGTGATATTGTATTTCTTAGTTAACATAATTAACAGAAACTTGATTTCCGCACACTTAAATGTATGTCTGCTGACAGTTTTCATCACAGAGTCGACCAATATTTACAAAAGAAAGGAAAGTTTACGACTTTAAAGATTTTATTTAATGTTTTCTGTTTTAAGATTTAATTGGAATACATTTTTTTAATAAAATAGTTGTATCATTTACCTCTTTTTGATATTATTATAGATATAACCAAGTTATTGTGGTTTTTTTACGTATGTACACGAATTGAAAAGCTATAAGTCACTCTTTTACTGCAGTTATGGTTTGTAGTCAGTCTAAGCATAGCTTTAAGAAAATATTATGTCACTAGTAAAAAATGCAGTAATTGTGTATGATTAAGAAAGTATTATTTGTCATTTCAAATAACGTATTTTTTAATATTCATGTCGTTATATTTAATTAGGAAATGGTTAGGATAATAAATATAACCAAATAAGTGTACTTTTGTATACTTAAATACTATTTTTAATAGCTTTTTCTCACTACTGCACTGCGTTTTTAATTTGTAGTCGAAGTGATAATAATAATTGAATTAAATGAAATAAGCGCAGTAATCTGTATTTGCTAGTAGAAAGCGCAGTAACTCCAAACTTACTGCTGTTATAGCTTGTAATACTGGGTTTAGTCATGAAGACCCTGCTAAGCATAAATAGTTCTTTTTGTTTTAAGATAGTTGTATTAAACTTATAGAAAATAGGGTTAGTTCTTACGAAACAATGCATATTCAGCTATACATGTAACTAAAAACATTTTTGCAAAACTTGGAAATCATACCTAAAAAAGCCAAATAAAAGTAAAAATGTTTAGGCGCCATTTACTCGAAACTACTAATAACCTCCTTACTGCACTTCTAATTAGCACGGCAGCCAGAGGATGATGAATAGTTTCTAACTTCAGGTCTTGTAATGTGAGAAATAATGGCGAAGATCGATTGACGAGTCGGGGTTGTTACTCTGCGAGTTTCACTATCATTGTTCAAAGTTCTTCACAATACACATCTGCGGTTATTGTTATACCGGATCTCAAAAAACTATAGTGAATTACACCATGAAGTGACTACCAAACAGTTACCATAACTTTTCTATTGGTGAGCTTTGCTTTAAGGCATTGTTCTGCTATTTGACCTAGGTTCAGCAATAGCGTTCTTCTTCGTTCTTATTACGTCACAATTCTCATTCATTCGTCCAAAATCTCTTCATTTCTATACCTATTTATCAACGCAAGGCAAGCTTCAACGCGTGCGCATCGGTTAATTCATTAGGCACCCATTTCTCGAGGTTTTTTATTTTACCAATTTGGAGCAAATGAGTTAATATTGTGGGTAAAGTAACGTCAAACTATGACGCTAATTCATTGCTAGTTTGAAATGGATCGGCTTCCACCATTACATTAGTGCCTGGTCTTGGTCTGGTCGTGATTCATTCTTCAAGTGAAGTTCGCACTACGAAAGCAATTAAACCAAAAACGCACAGTGCGTTCGTTAGTCGTACCCTCTCCAAGCACAGCATTGATATTGCGAGCTGTCTTTGCTGCGTTAGAACCACGTCGAAACTCGTATTCGAAAATTACTCCAAGATTTGTGGTCTTCATGTTTCACTCAAATACTGAATATAAAAACAATTGAAAGTCAAGCAAAAGAATGCATTTTTTTTTAAATTTGGAATGTTGTGTGTATAAAAAGTTTTGATCACAAATCTTGGACTATGCAGGTTTAATTTTAATTCAACGTGGCAACTACGTTAAAACGGCAACTTCATACTTTAACCCCAATTATTAGTATTATAGACGGAGATTCCGCATTTTATAAAACCTGAAACTTTTGCCGTAGAAGTAACTTATTATAATTTGTTATCTGCCAAAGCCACCACGATCGACTTTTCATAATATCTAATTGTTCTAACCTCATAAGTTTCAGTGTTATAAAATACTTACAAATCTTGGTCCATTATGGATATTTCAAGAAATAGATCTGAAGCATATCGACGGTTGAAAGGCTAATTGATCTAAGCGACATTTTGTGAAACTTGCAGGAGGACGGATCAAAGTTATTTTTTTGGAAAAAAAAATCATAAATAAAGAACTATTTGATAGACTTTTATTTATTTAATACAGTATATCCGTAATTAAGTTGGCAAGTTTTTTAAGTTATTACTGTTGAAAATTGTGTATTATTTTAGAAAATTTATGTTGGTTAGCCCAAAATGCATCAAAGTTAGTTATTTTTTGAGAAAAGCAAAATGGTTCAAATGCCTACCGTTAATAAAATAGCTGAAAGTAAACTGGCTCAAGCATCGACTTAGAACCAAATAATACGAGAGAAAACGAATGTAGCGCCAAGTCGACCGACAGTTGAATATGCCCAATGAACCTAAGCAACAACAGTTTGATGCAGATGGCATTAGAGGGACTGCTGGATGAAAAAAATGAAGATCTATATTGGTGCTTAGGCCCTCATTAATCAGCAACGTCCGTAAGAATTTTTCAGGTTGGTATGCCACTTTATACAATTTTAGACAGCGTTTTGTACATATAAAAAAACATTTTTGTGAAGAAGAATCATTCAAGATGTTGATCTAACGTGTTTTGGAACAAGGTATATCACCCTAAGACTAGTTTTTTTATTTTTTTTATTACAAAATGGGCCTGCTCTTGAGCTCAAACACGCCTGGTGGAAAGCGATGGATGAGGTCTATGATGAAACGAGCGTGCCCAGAAGATGCCTGTTCACTCTTGCGTTGAAGGCAGACGGTATTTTAATTAAGCTGGTATTTTATTGCAATACTCCATACAGGAACGGACCTGTGCTTTATACAAACTTAAAAGCTATCCAGATGTGAAGTATCGCCTCACCTTATTCAGGATGCCCAGCTTCTTAGCTGCGGTCTGAGTTTTCGACTCGATGGTTGAGCCGAAGTTGAGATCCGATGTCAACTCCGTGCCTAAGAGCTGTAGGCGGTCGGTAACTGGTACAACTATACCTCGGAAAGCTGGAGACAACTGGAACAGGCTCCTTTTAGCAGTGAAAAGACATGCCTGTGTTTTCAGAGCATTGAATTTGATCAGATTGTCGTCGCCCCACTGGGAAACGAGATTTAGGGTCAAATTCATTCGCTCCACCATGGCCTCTCTATGAGTAGCTGTTTCCTCTCTGCTGCCTCTTGCACTGGACAGGTATCTTTCTGCGACTGTGCTGTCATCAGCGTACCCGATTGCACCAAGCTGTAGCAGGTCGTTGATGTGTAGCAGAAATTAAGTTGCAGAAAGAACAGACCCCTGAGGAACACCAGCAGCCATCTTTGACCACTCTGATCGAACGGCCAGTCAGGAAGTCGGAAATCCAGTTGCGAAAGTCAGCAGAGATGCCGAATGCAGGAAGCTTAGTCAACAGACTAGCGTGCCAGACCCTTTTTTTTTTTTTTTTTTGGTGGGTGGGAAATCATCAAATGACCCCTCCCCCCCCGCCCTGGGCGGAGCGGAAGGGAGTGTCAGACTCTTACTGACTAAAAACCACCCATGTTCCTTCATTGGCCCTTTATGTTCCAGGGCCGCGGTATCTCTTTCGAACAGTCCCGCAGCCCTGGCAGGCATCGGCCCTTGCGGGCCCCTCCCGTTTGCTGACATCTCTTTGAGGCGCGCGTGGAACACGAACGCGCCGTCGACACGGCCTGCCCGTCGTCATACGACGGACGGACGGCGAGCTAGCCCATTACTATATATACTATGCCCGGTGTTTCTCCTGGTGCTTCTCCTCCCGCGGCGGCTGGGACGTGAGGCTATCTCTCCCTCTCACGTTTCGCCGCCTCCTTCGCTAGCATGACTGCTTCGCAGAAGGAGGCGACGGCTTCCCATTCCCTCTCGCCCCGGACCATGGCTTGAACCAGGGCCGGACGCGAGAGGTCGCCGCCGCCAATCGCCGCTACGAGGACACGGCGGTGTTCCGCCCAAGCAGAGCAGACCTCCACGGTGTGCTCCACCGTGTCCTCCGGGCGATCCTCGCAATGAAAGCACCCGGGCGTTTCCTCCCGCCCGATTCGGTGCAGGTACCTCCCGAAACATCCGTGTCCGGTGAGGACCTGCGTCAGGCGGAAGGTGAGGGCGCCGTGGCGCCTCTCAAGCCACTCCTCAAAGAGGGGACTTATCGCCACTATCGTGGCGTGCCCTGCACGGGGTTGCGATAGTCAGCGTGCCAGATCCTGTCATAGGCCTTTGAAATATCAAGCGATACAGCAAGGGTTTCGCCGTGTTTCTCAATAGCCTCGCCCCAGTAATGCGTAACATACACAAGAAGAAGCCTAAGTTTTTTTAATGTAGTTGAATGCAAAATGGGCCAAACGACATAGCTTATTGTTTTAGTTTAATGCAAAATAGGCCAAACGACAAAACCACAACCATGGCGAAAAAGCCAAATGCCTTAATCGACACACGTTATAAAAGTTTGAAAAATCAAATTAGTTTAAGTCACGGAGTCCTCAAATTTTGTCTAATTTGGTGTCATATAGATCAATGAGCTTAGAAATGAGGCCTGTTTTACTGTGGGTGCTAAGCGCCAAAAAAGTAGTCAAAAAAAATTGAAACCCGACTCAAACGACGGAGAAAAATTTGCTGATTCCAAATATGTATATAACTCAATATCGCAAAAAATGTCGCTTAGACCAATTAGCCTTTCAACCGTCGATATTATATTCAGTCGTTTAGTTCCCAAAATAATATAGATATCTACTGACATTTTGTTAAAAGTATTTTCTTTCTTCACTTGGTTTTATAGTAAGTATTGTGGATGTTTGGCTTGATAAGTCAGTGTCGTGATTGATGTTATTTCGAATCACAGTGTACCTATTGTAATCACTTTGGTATCACTTTATTTCTTAATCAATTGTTTTTGTTTGTAACTCAAGTTGTATTAATTTTCATTTAGAACTTTATCTATTTTGGACTTGATAATCGGCGGTGGCGATATGGTGCAAAGACACTTGGCTGGAGTCTCTGAAATGGCCTATTTCCTGCCAGGTCACGACATATTTAGGGAAATGGATATCGTTGAAAATGTATGTATAGTGCATCGTGGAAGAGTGAATCTCTTCAAAGATGGCAAACAGATTATAATTCTAACTAAGGTGAGAGGTGTACGTAAGTTATTGGGTTAGGTTAGTAGAGGCTCAGTGCAGTTATCTTGCAAAAAGTTGAAGAAAGCGGTCTATATTTTTTTCGATTTATGGAGCTGAAGTTGTTATTTATGTCACTAGTAGATACGACATGAAAGTTATCTAGGGAAAGTGATATAGATTGTTAGACAAATATACTGTCTCTATTAGTTGTACATAGACCCTTTCGTGTGTGGACAAAATCTGAACGAACGCCGCAATCTTTATCTATACAAATAAATAAAATTTGTTTGTAATTTCAAAATACCAACTTTTTACTGAATGCATTGAAAGTATAATATACGGTTTCAAGTATAACAAAAAAAAAAATGTTTTTAATCTTTGTCTGTCTGTTTGTTCCATAGAGAATAGTGGTTATATAGTCTTTGGTTTGTTCCGACTTATCTCCGAAACGGCTGGACCGATTTTAACGAAACTGGCATATAGCTAATGTTCTAAGGAGTAACTTAGGCTACTTATATTTTAGAAAAAGGATTAGGGTCCCGAGCAAAAAAAAATAAACCCTTGAATTTGTTAACAAAATCCGATTCAAATAGGGAAGTAATATTTTTATAATAACAAGTTCACGCGGACGAAGGTCACTGCACAATGGTACAGCTAGTTTTTCAATAGATACAATTGCACAAATGTTTACTACCTTACTTACTACTTTTTTTTTTTTTTTGGAGGTTGGGAAATCATCAAATGACTCCTCCCGCTCTGGGCGGAGCGGAAGGGAGTGTCAGACTCTTACTGACTAAAAACCACCCATGTTCCTTCATTGGCCCTTTATGTTCCAGGGCCGCGGTATCTTACTACTTACTTTACCTATAAACATCATTTGAGTGTCAAAATGTCCTTGAGTTGTATTGATTCGTATTGTGTTTCATTTTCCAGCATCCCTAGCCAGTTCTGTTGTTCTCTACTATTTTGTATATGTGGTAAATAAGGTATTATTTTACAGGGTGATATATTCGGTCAACTAGAAGGCGTTAAATTGCGTCCTATTAGTGTGACGGCAACAGCGGATGATCATGTAGACTTGCTGTATATTAAGGTTGCAGCATTTCAGAGTACCATCACTAATGAGGTATTTTTTTTTAAACTATTAGTAATAACCTCGAGTGCTTTGTAAAATACCAGTATTATGAAACAAGATTAATAGGTACCCAATTGGTGCAGTTTAAAATAAGTAGTAATAATCACCATTTTTTTCGCCTGAGAGTGTATTTTGGTATGGAGCCTAGTCTGCCTAACTGTCCCCAATTTTACTTATTTTCGACCTATAATCAGTAGTTGGCATCAATACAAACAAGCATTGTACCTATGACACAAAAGTTCCCGAGATATAAGGTATCAAAGTTGTACTGTAGCTTCAGATTATAAGAGAGGCCGCGATTCGAAAAAAAAATAACATGACGGACAGTAGGCAGGCTAAAATTCAAACCTCATTTTAGTCAGCTAAAAAACACAACTGCGCCTCACTATTAAAATTGGATATAATTTTCAGATAAGGGAAACTATAAAAAGAAGCAGGCAAGCAAAAAACGACTTTATGGCAACTAGAAATATTTTCGTAGAGAATCCATACGACACCGTCCAATACCTTTTACGAGGATGTAAAACCATAAGTTTACCAGTAAGTTTAGATCAAAATAATAATACTTTTTTCTTAGTATGTTTTCTGGGAAATAAGACTGTTTTGTCGTATCCCAGCAATAAATAAGAGCAGCGGTGGCAAAGTGGTGGCGCCCCCGACTTACGAACAGTAAGTCGTGGGTTCGAACCCAGGCAGGCGCATTACTTTGTGAAATTTATTTCATCACCACTGCTCTCAAAAACGGTGAAGGAAAACATCGTGAGGAAACCGGAATATCCTAGAGCCAAAAATTCGAAGGCCCGCGTGGTGGATTTATAGCCCATTCCCTCTCATAAAGAGGAGGCCGTGTGCCCAGCAGTGGGAACATTTTAGGCTGATTATGCTATGCTATGTTTATGCAGCAAAATATTAAATACTTTTTGTAGCACAGAACTGATTTTGAAGTAAGTCTTTTTTCACAGTGGTCTGTGCATCCGATGGAGGCCCGCAAAAACTCTTTGTATACCTTATGGCTCTACTTGGCATGGTTGATTGCACCATTCGTTTCATCTTGCTCGGTGCTCATGTTCATATTCATGCCTTCTGACTCGAGTTTAAGGTTTAGTTTATATTCTGCCATCTTCATCACGGATGCTATTGATATAGCCAACTTTATAGCTGAATTTTATACAGTAAGTGTGATGACATTTTTATTTATGACTAGTACTTCACCCGCAACTTTGTCCGCAAAAAGTGACCTTCGATCGCGTAAAATCATTAATAAAAAAAATGTTACTTACCTCCCCTTTTCAATCGTATTTTGTTACCAATTTCAAGGGTTTTAATTTTTTTGCACGGAACCCTAATTATTTTTCTATAACAAAATAGCATATGTTAGACCTTATAACATCAGCTATCTGCCAATAATTGTCTCGTCAAAATCGGTCCAGCCGTTTTGGATATTAGCTGGAACAAACAGACATACAGACACAATTGTAAAAAATGTGTTTTTGTTACACATATAAGTAGTGTTGAGGATTAGGTCTGTTCCCGTTTATTTAAATGAAGCGCCCGTTATGGTTTTACATCTATATTGAAATATTGCTAAGTACAGAGTTTTTGGGTTACACCGCCATGGCCCGGCATGGCGTCTGTACTGGTTGATAGGTGGAAGGGAAAAAAGGGAAAAAAGGGGGTGAGTCTATATAAAACAATGCTTTTATAGCTTCTTGAGAATGAACTTATGATGAACGAGTGAATGGAGATGCGCCAATCAGAGCGTGGCGGCCGGTGGACGAATCAGGAGCGCGCCGATCTCTGCCACTGGTCGGCAGGGGGCAGCTCCGCTGCGCTCACGCACCGAATGCAGCAACTCGTCGGTAGGTGGCGCTGGCGGTGGGCGTGAACATACCGCCCGCCTTGGAACCACACGGTTCCAAAAATGGTTCCCTGCACGGAGTCAGGCGTCGTCATTCACCGGTTGTGGAGGCAGCGGGCAGATCTTGGAGAAGGCACGTCTGATCGTCCCAGCAGCTGTGTGGATGTCAGCTACTCGAGCTACGCCGTCTCCCCCTGGAAATATACGTAAAACACGACCGAGCCGCCACCTTAATGGTGGTAACTGGTCGTCCTTGATTAGGACAAGGCTGCCCAAGGCGATGTCATCCTGCCTGGTCTTCCATTTAGTTCGCAGTTGTAGCTCCGAGATGTATTCTGTGGACCAGCGCCGCCAGAAGTGCTGCCGCAGCTGCTCGATGCGTTCGTAGCGTGTCAGACTCGAACTTGGCTGGTCTGGAACATTTCTTGAAGGTGGCGACGTTAACGGTCGGCCAATGAGGAAATGTGAGGGGGTGAGGGGAGTAAGGTCAGAAGGGTCTGAGGTAAGAGGTGAGATTGGACGGGAATTTAAGACAGCTTCGATCTGTGTCAAAGCTGTGGAAAATTCCTCGTAAGTCAGTCGCGCGTTCCCTACTATGCGTCTCAGGTGATACTTGCATGACCTCACTCCGCCCTCCCATAGACCGCCAAAATGTGGGGAATAAGGAGGAATAAATCGGAATTCAATTTTATTATTGGAGGCGTAATTAATGATGGCTTCCGATTCTTTTTCTAAGAATAAAGGAAACTCCTTTTCCGCGCCCACGAAATTTCTACCGTTATCAGAAAAGATAGTGCGAGGCGTACCTCGCCTACTAATAAAACGTTTTAATGCTAATATATAGTCGTTTGTGGATAAACTAGTGACGAGTTCCAAATGCATGGCTCTAGTAGTAAAACAAACGAAAAGACAAATGTATGCCTTAGTGAGTTTAGCACCTCTGCCCTTTCTGGATAATATGAAAACTGGCACCGCTTGCTGGGTCACTGGACCAGCTGTGATGATCGCTGCACTCGGTCGATCGCTGATTGCTGATTGCTGCACTCGGTCGATCATCTTCACAGCCAGCTATTGTCTTCAGCGCCCGGGAGGTAAGTTGCCCATGATAGGTGTCAATATCTTACCCCTATTACGTGTGCAGATCACACAGTCGTGTACAATTTTTCTAGCGAGATTTCTAGCGTTCAACGGCCACCAACATTCACGCATGGTAGCTAATAGAAGTTGAGGCCCGGCATGTAATAATCGTACATGCTCGTGTTTAAACAAACAAATTGTAAAAGTATGTTTACTACATAGTAAGATCGGATGTTTCTTATCGTAGGTAAAATCAGACGAGTTACATAATCTTCCGCCAACCCGAATTATTTTATGTTCATCAATAAAAACATTTAGACTTGAAATTCTATTATATTGTTTACAACTTCGTTTGACAGGAGTTTGAGCGACTAAGTTATTTAAAACATCTGGAAAGAAATTTCTTTGTACGAGTATAATTAACATTCTTTTCGCGGCGTTCAACTCGTCAACTGATAAGAAACCCGTTTGTCGACCGGCTCTAATATAATAATAATAATCTACTAATAATAATCGTACGTACGTAACTATCTATTCGCACAAGTCTAGTGAATGACGCGTCTTTCTGTTCGCGGCGGAGGTAGTTGTACATAGTATCGGAACTGAGATTTCTAGGAGTACCCACAAACTTAATTATTTTTTATACTACTAATGTAAAGTAATGATATCAGTAAATACGTCTGATAAACTGCGAATCCGAGATTCGAATATTGGGTAAGCAGGTTTGTTTGAATTTGATCTCATGATTTTTTTTTATTTTTTTCTTTTCTTAAATTTATGATATGTATATAACGGATTTGAAGGGTTATCCCGCCACAATATTAATTGCAGTGACCTTTGGTCAGGCTGGAGAAGAAATTGACGAAACATTATTCCACGTCTGCACAAGCTACGTATTTATATTGTCTGAATCGTAACAAAATCGAGATAATATCGTTTTGTAACGCGGGTCCCGGATACTGAATATCATTTAACGATTTATTCGAGCTAGTGATGGCACTAGCATCGAAGATAACGCGTAGTTTTGTAGTTGAACTACAAGTCTCTAACTTGGACATATGACCTAAATCATTGTATTCACGCATAAAGTTAGAATATAAAAGTTTAAGTTCCGGTAAACGATTGAGTTTACGCTCTAATATATATTTATAAGAATCACCCAACGCTGGTGCTTCTCTCAACGGTATACGAACCGAAAATCTACCGTTTTCAACGCGTTTTGTTGTATTATTAAATCTACCGATTTCAACGCGTTTCGTTGTATTATTAAATCTACCGTTTTCAACGCGTTTCGTTGTATTATTGAATACTTCTTCGCATGTGCGTTCATCATCTGTTAGGGGTACGCATGATGATGAAGGAATGTTTTCGAGTTCCCAAGACAGCCGGAGTTGTTTATCAATTTCCTGACTGAAGTGGCAATGAACGTGAGCAGGCTTTGGGTTCCTCGCGAACACTGGACCGGACAATAACCATCCTAATTTTGAATTTTGTAGGAATGGACCACTCGCCAGACGTATTTTGTCCGTTTCTAGAAGATCCCAAAATCTATCCGCGCCAATCAACAAGTCGATATCTGAACTAACGTTAAACGTCGGATCTGCTAACTGTAAGAACTCAGGTATACGTATATTACCGGCTTCGATGTTCATCGTAGGTAAACTGGATGTTATACATGGCAGGATCAAACATCGAAGCTTGGTATTAAAATCGCTTAATTTTGATCGTACTGTGACGTCACATGAATGCTGCGATTGCGAAACCGATTGTCCTACCCCCGAGATTTGAATAGTGGACTGTATATATAACGCATTTATTCTTTTTGCTAGTTTTTCTGTAATGAAGCAGTTCTGACTTCCATTGTCTAGTAGCGCGCGAGCTGTATGATACACGTTATTATTGTCAGCTACCTCAATTAACGCCGTAGAGAGCAAAACAGTATTTATTAATTTAAAGTCGGCGGTAGTCGACTCACACACAAAAGTGTCGCTGGAATGCAACGTTGATGTCGCTAAACTGTGTGCGTGTTCTACCGATTGCACACACGCGCCGTTACCTTTCTCGTCTAAATGTAACAGACTGTTGTGTTTGTTCGAGCACTGTTTACACGACCCGAATCTGCATTGATTCAACGCGTGACCGGTTCGCAGGCAATTTGCACACATCTTGTTATCGTTTATCAATTTAATTCTATCTCTCTTGGACATGTTAAGGAAGGCTAAACATGCGTGCAATGGGTGTTCTCTATTGCATAATAGACACTTGGGTAAAACCCATTTGTTACTTCTATTAACACGATTATGATTATAGTGCGTTGGTTTAATAGATGTATAGCTGTGTACTCGTTGCGAATTACGTTTCTTTGTATGACCACGGTTATTATTACGGCGCGTTGGTTTAATAGATGTATAGCTATGTACGCGGTGCGAATTACGTTTCTCGCTTATGTATTGATGCTTGGAATCGTTATTATGAGGCGTCTTATCTTTAGTGTGGTTCGCGCCGATCATTTCCAACGTGTCCGCTCGGCTTCGGAGGAATGATATTAAGTCGCTAAGTTTTATTTTCTCGCGTGAACCTAAACACGTGGCTCCGATGTGGCCTTCCCATTCGCGTTCCGTAGACGAATCCAGTTTATTTACCACCTGGTAAATTATTCATGTGTCCCAATTGTCAGTGGGTTCATTTAGTGATCTTAAGGCGAGGTATTCCTGCAAAAGTAGGCATTTAGCGCTGTAGGCTGCGCGCAAAATACTTCTCGTGGACACAGCGCGTTCGTGAACTCGCGTGACCTTGCCTAGCGACACAGCATAGAAATATGCAGTTGGATAAATAATATTACTTGACTTTAATGAAATATTTTTTCTATGATCAAAATTTGTTACTATCTAGTAGCGATAAATTAGAGCTTTGTTAATAAATGAAATAATTGTCTATAAAATATAAGAATATAAAATAATCATAATTGGGCAGTTTGAGTAACTAATTGAAAATAAACAGCCAGTTCGCTATTAGTAGGTTCGAGAACTGTAAAGATAAAATTTTGATTTTTTTATGTGTTTTTGTGTAAATTGCAATAAGTGTATTTTTATTGAACCTTCCTATTTCATTCAAACAAATTTAATTTTTTTTAATAAATATATAATATTAACAATCACAAAACTCGAAAGAAACTCAACTAAGTAGATGAAATTAAAATATTTACTATAGGCCCGGCGAAGCCCTATCGCGTACGTACCACTCGGCTGTACGTAATTATTTCAAAGACAGGGCCGAGTCACAATACTGTATATATTTGTACTGTGACATAGCTTTGGAGTGCATTCTTTTTATTTGTTACTTTTATTGCTTTACACGACTTTTTTCGCTTGCGTTGTTTATTGCCCATTATAACTTGCAACAATTTTAGTAAACTTGGTCAAAAACAGACGGTATGGTACGCGAAATTGTCGCGGAAAAAACTGACACAGGTCCGTCGTCGGTAAGCGCCAGCGCGCGACTAATCGGGCCTGTCCGAGCCGCCGCGAACGCTTTTAATTCATTTTAAAACATAGTAATTAAGAAAATAATGTTATCAAGTCAAACTCTGCCACTTTGTCTAGAACTAATTAGTTCCTTTAATTTAGTATAAAAATTAAATGTAAAACATCAGTAATTTAGTCATAATATTGAAAAAAAGTTACAAAAAGGGGTAACTTTGCGATTTTTTTCTATCGAGTGAAGTTCATCAGGTCTTGCAACTGAATGCGACTGTGACTAGATAAGATCCTTAACTATAACATATATTTTAAAAAAAAATTTAAACACTATATTCTTTGTCTCAGATGGTTTTAAAAAACTCAAATGTGCGCCCACCTCGCCTTAAAGCGCGTAGATTACGTAAAATGGTATCAATTAATTTCCTTATTTGCGATGGCGATTCCTGTTTTAATGACGGAATATTATGCAATGCTTTTAAATGATTATTAACTAATAACCTCTCGTTGTGATAACGGCTTTCTAATAATTCCCATGCGTGAACGTAGTTGGCAGGGCTAAATTCCAAAGCTGCTATCACTTGCAACGCGCTTGCACCAAGGGATGAACGCAAATAGTGAAATTTTTGAATCTCGTCTAGGTCGGAACGATTGTGGATCATGGTTACGTATGAATGTTTGAATTCTAGCCAGTGATCATAGGCTCCATCGAAGGCAGGTAATTTTATGTCTGGTAATTTAATGTTGACACGTGGCTCCGATGCAATTGGAAGTCGATTTTTAATTTCCGCGTTTTTAATTAAACAATTCGCACTTGCTATTGCCGTAAAATAAATTGCTTCTAATGCGTCTATATATTGTAGATTCGCGTCTGTTTCTGATTCTGGCAGGAGCAGTTCGATTTCATTTTCTACATTGTCGAATTTATCGAATAATTCACTCGCGGCTTGTACACGCAAAGTTAGCTCGGCTGCTTGTAAGGCTGTTAATTGAGCGCCCGCGAACGTTTCTACGTAATTTTTAAATTGGGTTAACCGACCCTTGATGTTACCCCTACGTTTCTTTAACTCGGAAAGAACTTCGTCTACTGCCTTAACCGACATTTTGACGGAATATGGATGAGTGTTTTGTGGTGTGGTGTGGTGTGGTTACTCACATGCAAATATCACCTGGACCACGTGGCTGCCACACTCGCGAACTGAAACGAAACACAGCTTTAACACAAATCTAATGAATTTAATGAATTGGACGGGGAACGGACGGGACGGGAACAGAGACCTGACCGTTACGTTTCTTACGCCTTTGCCTTTTCCTCTCCTATTTAATTAATGCTGGGTCACTGGGCCAGCTGTGATGATCGCTGCACTCGGTCGATCGCTGATTGCTGATCGCTGCACTCGGTCGATCGTCTTCACTGCCAGCTATTGTCTTCAGCGCCCGGCTCCAGTCCGAGTTTCCGCAAACTTGCCACGTGGTCGTGACAACGTGGATGTGGAGTCCTTTTCCGGCTGGTATGTTCTTCTAATGTGTCCGTCTCGTGGGACTAAAATGGATGGTAATCCTGCTCGAATGACCAAAATGCTTTGGCTCGAAGGACCAAAATGTTGAGGATTAGGTCTGTTCCCGTTTATTTAAATGAAGCGCCCGTTATGGTTTTACATCTATATTGAAATATTGCTAAGTACAGAGTTTTTGGGTTACACCGCCATGGCGTCTGTACTGGTTGATAGGTGGAAGGGAAAAAAGGGAAAAAAGGGGGTGAGTCTATATAAAACAATGCTTTTATAGCTTCTTGAGAATGAACTTATGATGAACGAGTGAATGGAGATGCGCCAATCAGAGCGTGGCGGCCGGTGGACGAATCAGGAGCGCGCCGATCTCTGCCACTGGTCGGCAGGGGGCAGCTCCGCTGCGCTCACGCACCGAATGCAGCAACTCGTCGGTAGGTGGCGCTGGCGGTGGGCGTGAACAGTAGCGTATATACTTTTTTAAGCATTCAGTAAAAAGCTGTTATTTTGATATTACAAACAGACACTTCAATTTTATTTATTTGTATTGTATGTATTGTATTGTATAGATATAAAAATAATTTATAGATTAAAGTACCTACGAATAATGTAGCTTTCTAATAGTGAAAAAAAATTATAATAGTTCCGGATATTACCCCCTACATACAAACTCACAACCAAATTTTACCTCTTTATAAGATTAGTATAGATTTCACAGCCTGGGAAGACTATGTATATCACTCCTGATGTTAGATCCGGATTACATACCTAACTAACACCGTACAGAAACGTGTGACTGATGTTTGGATCCATTATGAATTCTTGGCATATATGTTCGGGTTCCAGAATCTCGGGTCACCTTGTTACATACCACGCGTCAATAGGCGTCTGCCTGTTGACCTAACGATTCACACTCATCCATAATAGTTCTCATAGAGGCGCGTGTAATTAACGCCGAAATCAGATGAATCATTCATTCGCCGTGAACAGTGAACATTCTCTTCATTGAAGCGTGCGATATCAGTTTAAGTTACATTTATGGGCCACCAATACATTCTTATTACATCTGATTTTATATGTTATAGACTGAGCTTATTGTGCTGAACAATAAATGTACTCCTCGTCGCCTAGGAATGAAGAAATTCACGGATTGGGGTTTATACGTAGATGCTTTATCTATACTAATCCCACTGATTACTTTTATCACCCACGATTGGAAGTATGAAATCGCAAGACTGTTGAGACTGAAGTTCTTTATTGATTTTGAAAATCATTTTTGCCGGGGCTTTCAAGTAAGTATAATAATTTCTTACAAAATAAATTGGTTCCTAACTGTCCACCCAACTGCGTGTGCCTTTACTTTTCATGTTGAGAATTTGTATAAATTGATATAAGTTTTTAAACTGTCATGGTCACTAACATTACAATTAACACTAGAAACGGGATATTTAACAAGTCCACTGTAAAAAAATAAAAAACTAAAATCTCGGAAAAACATCACATACACGAAAACATTACACACATCTCTGAAATATCGGGAACTCGACGTGGTAAATATCCCGTTTCTAGTGTTAATTATAATGTATAAATTGAATTCAAAACCCATTTATTTCTATACAATATGTCCAATCCATAAAGGTATTATAAGGTATCGAGATTCAATTTTATTTGTGTAATATTTTTTAGATAACTAGTAAAAAAAAAACCCCGATAAATAAAATGTACTAAAACTGAGGAAACTTACATGGCAACATTACTCCGGTCTCTTCTCGGGTAGTGCCGTCATGCGATCATAAACAAACAATTGGCAATCAAACATATTTATGGCACTGAAGCTGATGACGGTGTTGTCGCTTTTTAAAATTTCCTAAATTTCGGAGAAATGGTGGTAATTTGGTCACAAAAATGCATTTTAAAATGTATTAAAATGTTTACTACTAATTTTTTACGTTTCTTTTTTTTGGTATTGTCATTGAAATATTACTGTGCCCCTTTCGGATCGGACAGGGTTATTTTTTTTTCTTAACATATTGTAGAAATGATCCATTTACATTTTCAGAGTCCAAGAGCTCCTTACATTTTGAAAATAGCCATTTTCTTTTTTTTGCTACACCTTTTCACATGCGGATGGATCTTGATTGCATGTCAAGGTTAGTTACTGGTCTCATTTATTTGTTTTTTTTTTTTCTCCGGAGTCCAGTATAACTATAAATTACATTTATGTCTGTTCACTATCGCGACTAAATAGTATGTTTTATAGACCTTGGTTTTAATAAGCAAGGGAGCAAATATTGCTTTACGATTTAAGAGCTGGGTATGTCTAATGCAACCTCATCTTAAAAAATACATGAAGTCGGTTAAAAATACAAAAACCAAAAGACAAAAAAAAAATCTCATCTTACTTAGGTACTATATTTTTTGGGGTGCAAATATTTTTGTTCCGTATGATAAGAAGTAAAACTATCGCGGTACATCCAAGTAAGCTCAACTAGACGATTGACGTTTAAATTACTTATTTCCATATTTTTAACATGTTTCGCATTTACTTCGTTACAGATGAGAAATTCCCAATTAATATCCCAGATACAAGTCAATGGAACCAGTCTGTCGACTTCAGTCAATGGATCCAACCTAAAGACAGAAAGGGAGGTAATATCATCTTAAAATCTCGAAGTACTGATTTCGGGACTTTGTTTACAATACTTTTTTTATTTATTCTTTTTTTATTATCAGGTTGTGCGCGCTCCGCGAAACCGATCGTAGGTAAAAATGGCGCTGAGACCCCATCTTTTGTAGTCCCCAGATATTGGGCACATGATTATGTAGTGGCAATGACCCATATTATACTTATCTTTACACGTACCAGTCTTGAAAGTGTAAGTATCACTGTGTTTTGAGATTATTATTAGTACTCCCCCGTTGTCTAGAGGTCGCAAACATGACTGCTGAGCATAAGGTCCTGGGTTCTATTGCCACGTCGGGCAATGTTATTGGGTTTTCCCGTTTGTCCAGTTGATGGCAATAGGCTCGCCTTCTAATCTTATGCATATACACAAAAACTGAAATTAGGAATTTTTTTGTTGCATTCTGGATGCGAGATTTACCTGCATTCGTGTGCGAATTCCTTAGACACAGTCTTCTAATACAAATAGAACAAGTCCATAAATAAATTCTTCTAATATTAAGATCTCTTTAGGTAATGGCAGTGTCAATCGAACAGACTTATTACCAAGTGTTCATCACTTACATTATGTACCTTCTGGACATGTGGATAATGGCTGTGGCGATCAACTTAGCAATGAACAAATACCGAGTTTTTTACCAATACGAGTATAATGTACAATCTATGATGCATTATTGGAAAGACAACGGAATATGTAAATCTCTTACCACACTAGTTAAAAGTTACACTGATCACGTGTGGTCTAGGCAAAAAGGTACAGTTTAATTGGACAAGATGTGCGATTCGGTAATCTTCGTGTTTCCAAATTAATACGAACGTTGCGCCACCAAGTAGCGTAGGCAAATTCTTCTGAATTCAGTACTTCTGCGCTTTGTAATAGTGCACATATCATTGAGCATTTTTATGAAACTTTCTCATATGATCGGTGGTTTAACTACTCTGGTTGCAGATCGTCGTCTGTAATTCAAAACATTTTTTGAATTTGCATACATACCTAAGTACTTTATTGACTGTAACAGATTTATATTGATTTATCTACATCTTAACATCGCGCGTTCGTATTTCCGGAGATAAACGACGATTGCCGAAACGCGTACTTTTGCTGATTCTTTATTTCAGACATGAGTCCATAGTGTTAGTTTCAACAAAATTAGTGTTTAGTGATATGATAACAATAGAGGTAAGAAAATTAAAAATTAACTAAACTAAAAAACGTATTCTCGGCATTCGGCTTAACTTTCCTCTTAACAGCTTGTCTTTCGACAAAGGCCTCCTCTAAGGATTTCCATTTGTTTCTGTCCTTTGCTGTGCGTAACCATTCAGGCCCCGCTACTTGCTTCAAGTCGTCTTCCCATCGCTTTGGTTGTCGTCCTCTACTTCTTCTGCTTTCTCTAGGGTACCATTCTGTAATTATTCTGGTCCATTTCTCTTTCTTTTCTCTCAGCATATGTCCTGTCCAACGCCATTTTAATTTTCTGCATACTGATTGGACTTTTTTAAACTTAGTCTTTCCTTTGATATTTTTTTAATTGTATTTTGTCCCTTCTTCTAACTCCCAATACGCTCCTCTCTATCCCGTTCTGACATATATTTAATTTATTTTGTTGTTGTTCAGTTAAGGCCCAAGTTTGGCACCCGTATGTGAGACATGGCAGTATGCAAACATTGAAGACTTTTCGTTTCTCAGTCATAGGCATGTCTTTATTTTTCATTACTTCGCTCAACGACCAGAATCTCTTCCAAGTATTTGCTATTCTTCTGTCTATCTCTTTCTGCATGCTCTCTGTCGTTGATACTAATTGTCCTAAATAAAATATTCATTTACATATTCTAATTGCTGGTTATTGACTGAAATAGCAATTTTTTGTGAGGAATTGCTCATTACTTTTGTCTTGGTTAAATTCATTGTGAGCCCTGCATTCGCACTTTCGTCTGATAATTGCTGTAGCATTTTTTCCAAGATCGTTGGGCATTCGGCGAATAGTATTAAATCATCAGCGAATCTCAAATGACTCAACTTTTCTCCATTCACATTAAGCCCGAAATTATCCCAATCCAGTCTCCTAAAGATCAACTCCAGCACAGCTGAGAATATCTTCGGCGAGATAGGGTCTCCTTGACGTACGCCTCTTTCTATCGGGAACTCTACCCCTGACCTCTCTAGCTTTATTTGTGCTGTGCTTTTCCCATAAATCCTTTTTAGAATGCGTATGTACTTTTTATGGACCCCTTGTTGTTCTAATGATTCCCAAATATAATGGTGTTCCAGGGAATCAAATGCCTTGTTGAAGTCCACGAACGTGTTTAGTAAAAAGGAAATAATAATTTAATTTCTAAATTCGGTACGGATCCTTACCCAGTGGCGCAGCAGTGGGAAGTCCCACCGATCTGAGAACACGCTCAGGAGACTGTTGGTGGCGGTGCGTAACCGGCCGGCTATGGAGGAGGTTCTTTTTCTTATAATGGCGTAAAAATCGTCTGTGTATCCTAAACGCATTATTATATTGGACACGCAGATCGCTGTACATGTCCTCTGCGTATTATATTATTATTAACGCTATTTTGCAATGCACAACGACAAGTACACAGTGTTAGCTACACTGTGTACTTGTCGTTGTTCAGTAGACAAGTAGAGATTCAGGTAAATAATTATTTTCTGTTTAAAAAATGTGTAATAATAATTTCTAGAGTTCCGTAAATACTATGAAAATTAATTAAAATTTCTCTCTGCAGGGGATTGGCTTCCCGAAGTAGTGTACAAAGGACCTCCTTGTTTACGTCAGGATTTATTTACTGCATTATACGTACATCATTTGGAGGCTACGCCAACGTTTCGCCAACTTCCTGATTATTTCAAAAGGCAATTGTGTGCAAGATTTTACAGGGTGGTCATATTTCCAGGTTGGTAAGGTTATTACTTATTACAATTCCTTTAAGACTTATTAGTATGTATGATTTTATATTATTATTTATTTATATTCAAAAATGGTAGGTAATCTTATAAACTAAGCCACCACTTTCTGAATAAGCTCCCTTAGAGCCTTTTAGCTGGTCAAGACATTAGACGTAGGATATCCTAATCCTAACTTCCTAACTAATATTATAAACTAGCGACCCGCCCCAGCTTCGCACGGGTGTTATATCCATATAAAACTTCCTCTTCAATCACTCTATCTATAAAAAAAAACCGCATCAAAATCCGTTGCGTCGTTTTAAAGATTTAAGCATACATAGGGATATAGGGACAGAGAAAGCGACTTTGTTATAAGCTATGTAGTGATGCGAAAAAAGTTTTTTTTTGTTACCTTTTCACGCCTAAACCACTGAACCGATCTTCCTGTAATTTTGCATATACGTTGTCAGGTATACAGAAAAGGAAAACGAATAAAGTACTGTTCCTGAGGAAAATAACAATAATAAGGGAGGACAAAAACTACAGATTTTTACTTGAATATGTTAACGTGCAACTATGATATAATTGCACTAAGTGAGACATGGTTGGCGAGCGACATATTGGACTCTGAGTTATTTTGCAACCGATATCTGGTCTATCGACGGGATCGTGAGTCTAGTGGTTTTCATAACAAAAAATCCGGTGGCGGTGTGTTAGTGGCGGTGTCCAAAAGATTAAGATCATATCGAATGTATAAATGTGAGAGTAAGTGTGAAGACGTATGGGTGGTCGTAGACATTTGCTTAAATAAGCGACCAGCTAAACTTTTGATCTGTGCGGTGTACATTCCTCCTCCAGTACAAAAGCATATTTTAGAACATTTTATCGATAATGCTAATAATGTCTTGGAAAACTTTAATGCCATGTTAATATTAGGTGATTTTAACCTGAGTAAATAAATAAATAAAATAAAATAAATAAATATCCCTGGACATTTCACACAGCACCATCTAGTCCCAAGCTAAGCAACCTAATGCTTGTGTTATGGTAGCTAGATGGCTGATAAACTACATATATACATTTTTTTTTGTAAATACATACATATTATAGATAGAAAAACACCCAGACCCGGAACAACTACTTGTAGGTCATACAAATATTTGTTCCGTACGGGAATCGAACCCGCGACATGCAGCGCAGCAGTCAATCGCTTGACCACTGCGCCAACCGTGTCGTCAAAGCATTGAATGGACGGGTTCACCAGGCGCACCGCTTGCATCTTCTTTAAATAAAAATGGAATTTACGAGCAGAAACTATTAGACTTTATTTCATTAAATAATTTAGCTCAATTCAATTGTGTGTATAACCATAAAGATAAGATACTCGATCTCGTTTTGACTGATACCACGGTGAAAAGTTTAAGTATGTCCAAAAGCCCTCTAAGTAATATAGACTCATACCACCCCCCCCTTGAATTCGAACTGCTGTGTAACTTGCATGAGGAAACTTTACGCCCAAACCAGGAGCCAAAATTTAAATTCTGTAAAGCTGATTATAACAAAATTTTTCAAGAATTAAGTAAAATATCATGGGAAGAATTGTTTTCACAATGTTACGATGTTGACGCAATGGTTGACTCATTTTATAAAGTTATTTATAATATTATTGAGATATGCGTACCTAAGACTAAGACTAAAACTTGCAAATATCCGGTCTGGTTTACCAGGGATCTTGTTCGCCTGCTACAAGAAAAAAATAAGTACCATACACTTTATTCCAAATTTAAAAACCCCTTAGATAAAATTTCATATCGTTTGCTTAAAGATAGAGTTTCAAAATTAATACATACTAATTATAGAAAATATATAAATTCAATTGAATCTTCAATCACTTCGAACCCAAAGCTCTTTTGGTCATTTTTAAAGCATAAACGTAACGGTAACAGTACGTACCCTTCATCAATACATTACGGCGATGTCAATGGCAGTAACGGAGCAGAGAATTGCAACATATTTGCCTCATGTTTTTCATCTGCTTATAACCCTTTTAATGACGATGATACTGTTGACGATACGGCTAAATACGGGAATGCGCAATGTCAGCACACTGATTTTCTGACTCGATTGACACTGACCACGGATTCTGTTATTAAAGTTTTAAAGAGACTTGACCCTAATAAGGGGCCAGGGCTTGATGGACTGCCTTCCATTTTTGCGATAAAATGTTGTGACTTTTTGGGGAAGCCTCTCTCTATGATTTATAATAAGTCATTAGGCACAGGTTGTTTTCCGAGGACTTGGAAAGAAGCACGGGTAGTACCGATTTTTAAGTCTGGTGACAAGTCCGCCGCTAATAACTACAGACCAGTATCTATTTTGTCTATTTTTGGCAAGGTGTTCGAAGCATTAGTATACCCTATGCTTTCGTGGCATGTCAAACAAACACTGATGCCCGAACAACACGGCTTCATAAAAGGCCGTTCGACTGCAACCAATCTTGCGTGCTTTATATCGGATTTAGTTGACGCCGTTGACCGTGGATCGCCTGTAGATGTAATCTACACTGATTTTAGCAAGGCGTTTGACAAGGTGGATCACAAAATGTTAGTGAACAAATTACGCACAATCGGAATTGGTGGAAACTTATTGCAGTGGTGTGAGTCTTACCTTGTTAAACGCACAGCTAAGGTTGTGGTTAACGGTTATTCGTCAAACCGGTTTCTGACACCCTCAGGCGTACCCCAAGGCTCCCATCTAGGCCCGTTGTTTTTTAATATATTCATAAACGACGTAGCGTCTTGTTTTGTACACTCAAAGTTATATTTATACGCGGATGATTTAAAAATTATAAAACGGATAGAGTGCAATCAGGATCCATATAAACTCCAAGAAGACTTAGACCGTTTTTCCCAGTGGTGTTTGGACAATAAAATTTTGCTTAATGCTGACAAATGTAATCACGTACATTTTTCCAGGAAAAAGGGACCGTATTTTCGTAATTATAAAATTAATGACAAAGTTATTTACGAAAAAGAAATAATTCGTGACTTGGGCGTTTATATTGACAATAAGCTTCGGTTTAATACTCACGTTGATAAAATTGCTACTAAAGGGTTTAAGATGTTGGGTTTCATTCTGCGTAACTGTAAAGATTTTAAGCGCGCCTCAACTAAAATTGCAATCTTTAACTCAATAGTCAGATCAGGCTTAGAATATTGCAGCATAATTTGGTCTCCATTCTACGAAATACATAAACGTCGTTTAGAATCAGTGCAGAAAAGATTTCTTTGGCACGTGTCATATCACTGTAATATGGCCAGAAATTTAGCTAGCTACAGCTCACGTTTGAAACATTTCAAACTTATGAGTCTGGAAAATCGCCGTATGATCCTAGATCATTTGTTCCTATACAAAACAATAAACAATCACATTGATTGTCCGCGGTTACTGAGTCAAATAAATATAAATGTGCCTTACAAACTTGCTCGAAGGTCTAGATATCGGTTGTTTCGCGCTAAGGGCTTTAAAACCAATCTGGGTCATTTTTCCACCATTAACAGAATGCAGGTTCAATTTGGTCGCCTGTCACGCCTACCCAGTGTGGATATTGATATGTCTTACTCTTTACATAAAGTCAAGTCTGTCTTGCATAAGGCATTATCATAAAAATGAAAAAAAGACTGTGGTTTTTGTTTATCGTCCTTTTTCACATAAGTACATAAAGATTTAGATAACGTTTGTATTTTTTTTTTTTTTTATTGAGCGGCACAACGTCGAACCAAATAGTGATTAAATTAATCTAACCAATCTAGTATTAATTAATTAGTAAGTTTTTCATTTGTATTTTGTACATCGGATTTATGTTACACTTAACAATTTAATTGTATTTATGTACCCAAATAAGTAAAATCTGTTTTGTTACTACTTTTCCTACTCCTATGATCAATGCATGCCGTGGCAGCCTTTAATTAAGGCTACACTATACAATGTAAAAATAACATGAGTACTATAATATGTATTTTTGGTGTATGCTTTGTTGGTTGTCCTTAAATAAATAAATAAAATAAAATAAAATAATTATTATTAAATAATAATATTTTATTTTATTTGTAATTAACTTGTAAAGTTATAAATAAAGAAAGGAATTATAATTATGATAATAGATGGCGCCACGTGTCTTTAGAATCATGATTGAATTATATTATTACGAGCAGAGTACAACCCGAATTGATTGTCAAATTCTAAATTAACGCGAGCAAAGCCGTGGGCAAAAGTTAGTCTTTATATAAACCAACAGTTTTTATAACTATGTCCTACGTCTGATGCTCCCGGTTTTTGTATTTGTCTTTTCACTCAACTGGTCAGCGATAGCTTTAAAGTTGTCCATGGCGAAAATGGTGCACTGACTATTTCAATGCATAAATAACTAATAAACTACTCGACATTGGGTTCGTCCGGCTTGAAGTACTGAACCTCATTTATACAATTTCTAGGCAAATGCATAGTGCGAGAGGGAGACATATTCACCACCACTTACTTTATTCATGAAGGTGAAGTCGAGAAGTGGTGTACTGATGCATCGTAAGTAATTCGTTGACCATGTTACTCCAGCTCTTATGCCAATTAAGAACGTCTAACCATACCAGAATTCACTCCTCAGTCCTTCCTTTGTTTTTTTTGGTCTTCCTCTACTTTTATAGTTCATCATATGCCTCACCTTTTCTCGAGTCAGTAGGGGTCGGCTTCCAGTCTAACCGGATGCAGCTGAATACCAGCATTTTACAGGGAGCGACTGCCTATCTGATCTCCACAACCCAGTTAGTACTGGGCAATACAATACCCCTTAGTAAGACGGGATGTTAGACTTTTTGGGCATTAACTACCTGTAACGACTGTCAAAGATCTACAAATGACAATCAGGACCAACGGTTTAACGTGTTTTCCGAGGCACGGAGTAAACCATCCACAGACCAACCTAGGCAAGCACGACTTAACCTAAAGATTGACCCGAGCGCCTGTTATTATTTAACTACGAGCCCCTCCTCTACTTTTATAGCTATGCAGACTTTAAGTGTTTGATACATATTATTGTTTGTTCTAGACCTTAGCTTAACACTTATTTTTCTAACTCTTTCTATCTAACTTTTGTCTAACTTTTTCACCTGTGATCTTCCCTTTGATCTAACTTTTTCACCTGTGACAAACAATAAATAAATGAATTATTATGAATTATTATTATGAATTATTTTTCAGTGGTGAAGGCCAACTGGTATCAGTGTTGTATACCAATGGCTATTTTGGATGTGTTTCTGGATTATTTCCCAATGATGGTTTTCGATATTCATACTACACAAGGACGGTTAGTTTTATTATGTAGCTATTTAAAATTAAATTAAATCCAATACGCAGTAAAACACATACAGTTTTTAATATTAGATTATTTAGTAGTTTAGTATGCTGAACTGTTTGTTGATTGTTGTACATACTACTACAACGTCTTACTTGGAAGACAATTTTGTGTTTGCAGTGTGTGTGCATTTGGTAGATATTGAATCTTGGAATACCCTACAGAGAAAACTGCATGTATGATCAATCATTCATCATCATTTTGTCAGTGCCCAGTCTGCTACACTTGTTTAGTGGGCTGGATCCCTTGATTGAGCAGTATAAGGATTTTTCGCATTTTAGCATTCCGTGGTCTAGGTTTCTAATTGGTTGATGGTTATGCACTTTGCCCTTTGTTACTTTAGACTTAAACAAATCGGGCGACATAAGGGTCTACTTTACATTTCTATCTAACTTTTAAAGAAATACAGGTTTGGTGTTACGTGTGATGTCTTAAATTATTATGACGTAATATGCAGGTCGTGGATCTAATGTTTCTCAGTCTGCCTGCATGGGAAGATTTGCTAGAGAGTTACCCGGACATAAAAACTACGCTGTACGACGTGACCACTAAACTGATAAAAAACGCCAATACCATGTAAGTACGCTTTTGTTTTTATTGTACACACAGCATCAGTATGTGTTAACCCCTCAAGTTTTAAAATGTTACATTGCTACAAGGTTGAATTCGTTACGAATAATCTACAGAATACTTCAAAAAGAGTTCATTGTTTCGACTTGGATTCGAACCATCGCATCAACGAATGTCGTCATACCAGCAAGCCCATAGGAATTGCGATGAAATTGTTATCCACTATCGTCCGAGTCCCTTTATCTTTAGGTCTCTGTCTAATCGATAGATGTAATAATTTGAGGGTATCTATAAATTTTACTTACTTACATTTTCTTTTTTAAATTAATCCATATACCCTCAAGTTATAACTATAACGTTTGATGTGTACATTCACTTAAAACGACGAAGACTAAACGACTACGATATACCCGTTATTTTTTAAAATGATTTCTAATTTTATGAGAACAAAAATGGTTGTTCTGTATGAACAAAATGTGAGCATATAAGGAATTGCGAGACAGCTTGGCATAGCAGTAAGTTAATTATAATGTTTTTTATGGTTTCCGATTTTTTTTTAGAAGAAGTAGAATAGAATAACATTTATATGCATAAAAACATGGTACCTATAGAAGTATAGAAGATGGTACAATATGGTTTTGTTGAGTTAGTTGCGGTGTTTTGTGAGTGGTATTTAATAACTTATTCAAACCATTATTTTTTTTATACAGACAAACGGTGCGCTTATGGGTGCGAAGATTCCAAGAAACCGGCGATGTTAAGACAAGGTCCGTGGGTCGGAGGACTACTGGGATCTATATGGACCAATCTGAACGAACTTAAAGTGTTGTTGAATAAAAGCAATAATAAATAGTATTAAATGATTATTAAAATATTTTATTTTTCTTGATTTTTAAATTATTTTTGCTTTTAAATCCGTGGTAGTCCACGGATTTAAAAGCACAATCATGTCTTTTAGCGGTAACCACTTATTTTAACTGTGTGTACTTGGTTACTGATGTCATGCGGTGAAAAGTCCAGGCATTGTCTATAATAGAAATCTGCATTATCATACTTAAGGAGTGACCACGATTATTGACGCGGCATTGGCTTGAACCATCACTTATACTACTTATTACTACGATTGTCGCATTTAGTTTTAGTAAGTGTTGTGTTAAGGCGTGTTTTCCAAATCAAAACGAGGTGAATCAAGTCCCTTTCCACTAATTCTACACGGACATAAAGCAATGTCTCCCGGCTCAAGGCGATTTCGCGTTGATTTGTGTGGTTTATTCCCATACTCAACTAAAAAGTTATCTTTGTTGATATTGTTGAGTTAATAAAGCGTTTATTTCGTCTATTTTCAGAAGGCGTCAGACGATGGAGTCAACCGGCCTGTTAGGCTCAAGACAGTTCAATACTTCTTCACGACAGTGGAATGCTTAGTTTGGTGCGACCAGGGCCGGCAGTCTCGACATAGATACCAACATTGTCGCAAACTTTCGATCGCTTAATAAGAACGAAAAAATTCGGTTGCAATAACGATGCTTGCGAGAAACGCATCTTGGATGTTATTATTAAGCGATCGAAAGTTTTCGACAGCGTCGGTATCTGTGTCGAGACTACCGGCCCTGTTTCTACACAGGTGCGTGCTAATTGACACGCTCTAGCGTACCGATGGTCCCAACAATGGATCCAATGAATATAACTAATAAGTCATGCATTCTTATAGAATATAACTGTTTAAATTGGACCACTTGTAAGGTAATTTGTAAGACAATTAATGA
The DNA here is from genome assembly GCA_950022335.1 of Eurois occulta. Classification (NCBI taxonomy): domain Eukaryota; kingdom Metazoa; phylum Arthropoda; class Insecta; order Lepidoptera; family Noctuidae; genus Eurois; species Eurois occulta. The sequence continues at coordinate 6,461,800 of OX465492.1, read as the reverse complement.
TATTATAATAGAGAAATATTTAGATCGATGTTGTTGTCTTTCAGTTTGGTAGACTTTAGACATTTTTATGGTATTCTTAAACTTGAATATTCCAGTGATATGAACGATATATGTTTTAGTACTGTAGAATAATATCTTGATAAGCACAAAAACACTTCTAGAATTACAACACAATCTTTCGTGTCCTTAGTCTGACAACCGTGAGAAACTAATTTTTTTGACGTTTCAAAATTACTTCATAGCAAATATCAAATAATTATGGCGAGTTTGAAAGGTAATTTTAGTTTAAATCGATTGAGATACACAGACATACCACAGGCGAATACTGCATACCCTTAAGGAGGCATCGCCAAGGTTAATTTAATCCCATCGAATGACTATTTCATGTAAAAGTCATTCATTGGGATTAAAAGAACTTATGATTTTAATGATTATAACTCTGTTAAGCCGTCTGCGTCTTTGTCACGGTCGCGAATCATATTTAAATCAATATACAACCTGACACTGACCTGCAAATTACAAAAAACGTAAGACAATTTTAACCATATAGTTCGGTACGGGCCCCTTCGGGGGCTTGACATACAAACCTCCGCTGGCTCGGTATCGGCCCCGAACGAAAGGGGCTAGCATTTTAGTCATACGTCATCCTCATTATTTATGATAATATTTAATATTCTGATATTCAAATACTATGAGTGTTTGTTAATTAAGAGAGTTGGATAAAAAGCTCATATGTCAACGCCATTAAAACTTCTGTATTTATCGCGCAAGTTTCTTAATTTCACCTTACAAAATCCAAGTGCGTAAATACGGTCATCGCCATTTTGACAGCAGTGCTGACCGAGGCTAAAAATCATAAAAAATGTGGTTTTCGGACATCCAAACTCCACTTTATTGATAATAATTAACTCGTCATTTAATTATGTGACGAATTCATCCATAGTTCAATTTAAATAAGCAGTGGTAATGATGAATTTTGGTATCTTAAGTCGAAGTTTCGCGCCAATAGTGCGTGTTTACATTTTTATTTTTCACATTATATCACACAAACGCATAAAGATTCGATAACAAATGTGACAAATATAATTTCAAATATTATAAACAACATGAAAATGCCCAGATCTTAGCGTAATTTACTAATTCAGGACCAATAACACGTAATATTCATTACCACTACTCAATTTGTATTCGAAATTGACGGCCATATTTTTTTTTAAATTATTGTGATGTGTGAAAACGATTATTTCAATCGATTCTTGTTTTGTAAATTTCGATTAAATCGAGTAATTAAATATAAGGAATTTAAGAAATCGATAGATAGAAATTAAAATAATTTTGTTTTAAGCGTTAAATACAATAAAAAATGTTATAATATTTTTTAAAGCTTTTATAATGCTAATCTTAATAGATTTTCGTACATTTTAGGTATTAAAACCGACCCAACAATAAACAGAACAGATTAATCTATGGTTAAATTCGCGCCGATTTTGTTTCCATGTCAAAATTTAAATTAGGAATGCACTCACTGTTCCAATTTATATTGTATTTATAGTTACTAGATAATTTACTGTAATTTTTTTTTCTATTGATTGGTTGGATTGGATATAGAACGCCAAGGATCATGGTAGGCCATAGTGTTTGTTTGGTTCCCACCAAGATAAATTATATTTTGTCTACAAAATTGGGTTAATGGTTAGATGGATTGGTTATTAGGTATTCACTATTTACAAATACTTTTTTTATCAGACAGTTCTCTCCCACTGCTGGGCAAACCTCCCCATGGCTTTCCAATTTTCTTTATCTTTTGCCTTCTCCGACCAATACTTTTAATCGTCATTATTTTTTGATGCGTATATAAGCTTGGTTTAGTAGCAACCCCAAAAACTATAAAATTGTGTTTTTAAGAAAACTTCTAGAAATGCGAGTAGGACTCTTGCCCTGAGGGTTCTGTCTTATATCTGTTCACAGCCTCACTCAAGTGACACGGCCCACGGCCTATGATGGATAACCTGAACTTTGCAGTTGTAAAAAGAGGTTTTAGAGTGGACAGTGAACCGCTTTGAAAAAAGAAAGTAATGTTTATTTAGGATACGGCCTATGCACTGCTGATTGCGAAATATAGGACAATAAGTTTGTCGGTCGTCGTCACCGAGGCAGGCCCAAGAAACACTGGCGTGACGATTTGGACTCACTCGTTCTTCACTGATTGGCCAGAGAAGGCAAAACACCGAGAGAGTTGAAAAGGTATGGGTATGGGGAGGCCTTTGCCCAGCAGTGGGAAAGAATAATCTAAACAAAAGAAAAGTTTGTCCCAACCTAACACAATAACCCAACCGTACTATACACAATATTGTAGAATAAGTAATATAATGTATCTTTGACGGATCAAACTAATTTTTTATTATGCCTACCGAGATCCTGGGCATTCTATATCAAACCGCCAGATATTCATCATCATCTGCCTAGCCTTAACCCAACTATGTTGGGGTCGGCTTCCAGTCTAACCGCCAGATATTAGAAAACCAAATTCACAATAAATGATGTACCTAGTAAATTAAAATACTTTAAAATGGTGAATTGCGAGCGTATTCTTAATTTAAATTTTGAAACAAAAATCGACGCGTATTTAGCCATAGGTTCCGTCCGTGCTTACATTTAAATTGAAAATCGATCCATTTTCAGGTTTTTCTTTGTTTGAACTGTGAGACTTATTTCTTGCCAAATTTCACGCTGCTAGTTCAACGGAAAGAAAGATCAAATCATCAAAATGATTACATAGAATCAAGTTTTTATTTTATTTTATTACTTATAAATCTCCTTCTCTTGAAGTCAACCAAAAGCATTGAATAATTACTAAATGAAATTATTAAAAAAGATAAAATTAAATGATTAATTATTATTCGAAATTATACCAAGAATTCAGTCTCAACTCTTTTTTTTTTCTAAACTCGATTTCATTGCGAGTATCGATTAGGCTGAATACCACTTTTTAATCGTAATGATAGAACTTGGGTTTCGGTCAGCACTAAGAAGTGTCATTTTGCAACACTTTCAACATAGTTTTTTGTTATATTTGTCAAGACTTTGATCGTGTTTTTTATGAAATTATGTATGAATAATAGCAAAAATAAGAACGCAGATAGAATGTTACTGTATTTATTTTTCCTTTTCGAGTTTTTTAGCAAACGAGAAACTTGTCTATGTACATTATTTCCAGCGCATCTAAGTTACCTATTTTTTGGAAGCGTGCCGTAATATGTATTTTACACATATTTGGCAATAGACTGACGCCGTTTTACGAACCTCAACACGGTATTGAAGATATTTAACACAAACTCATCGTGTGAAACAGCTGCCGTGACATATTTATCATCATAAAATCGAATGCTGAATGTTCACGAAAATTCTTGAATTTCATGACAAATCGCATCACCCCCACCGATTCAGCTGGTGTGTCATGTGTCAAAATCTTGTCGAGCAGAGTGGTTAATTTTGCGGGCTACCGTAGCGGAATATTTTCAGTTTTTCTTGGTACCCAACCCAGGTAAACAGTTTGTGATAATTTGCCTTTGAATATCTTATTCAAATAACATTGTCCTATTATCACTTTTTTATTAACTTTAGGGAGAGAAGCACGCTTTTTTATTATGCCATTTACACCACCTCTTGGGTAGATTTTTTTTTTTGTTGTAAGATATTTACGCACGATAGACTGAAATATAATTAAATTTTTAATCTTGCCAAAACCATTTCTCGACAATTCGCAAATGGTTTTTAATCTAGAACCAAAACGCTTGGAATGAGATTATTGTGCTTAATTGAGCTGTACGTGTTTTGGAAGGTACTTATTGCGAAGAAATATTTCGACGTTAGCAAAGAAATAACACTCAGCATTTAAATGGGTTCCAGGTAAAAATATTGTTGTAGGCAGCACAGCCAGTCACCTTTAAGGAATTAAGTTATAACTGTCTCAAAAATCTGCACTCATGCCGAAAGCCTGTCGTTACACAAATAAACAGAATAATACATGTCATTTTGCTCAAATACAACGAACATTTTGTAAAATTCTCTGGATACAGGCAGTCTATCACACCGTTGCAAAAAATAACTTTTGTGCACAGGAATAACGTAAATCTTTTCAGTTTACAACGTTAAAAAAAACTGTTTATACAACCAACATTTTTGGATAACATCCCTATTATTGGGTCTTTTAATGGCCGAAAATATTGTCGAATCAATTTAGTGTGTAATATACGAAGGGTATATGATAATAAACGATGTCAATTCAGTAAATCGGTTATTAACACCACTTTTAGTCGTCACATGTAGTATCATCGTGCTCCGGTGTAACAGAAGTTCTCTGTGTTTTGTCATACTCAGATCTGTCGCAACATTCACACTCCACTGAACAAATTGTGTGTTGGTTCGCATTTATTTTACGTTCCCACGGTAATGTTCTCATACCGCGTCTGTTTTTGCGCAGATTTCAACTTAAAACAAAACATAAGTTCCTACCTACTGTAAAACATGCAGCGACATTTTGTAAATTCTGGCTGAAAATTGAAATAACTTTTTTAATCAAGTTGTTTATAAACTGATGAGTTTACACCCATCATCTTCCAAGCCTTTTACCAACTATGTTGGGGTCTGCTTACAGTCTTACTGGATGCAGTTGAATACCACAATCCCATAATAACACCTTGTTCAATATCAAAGTCATTTTGTAAAACACAATTGAAAAAACGTGCACTTTAATACTTACATTTACAAATGAAATTAATTCCTCTCGTATCTAAAAGTGTTTCACGTTTCATTATACGGGGTGGAAGGGACACCGCCGCGAAAAGGGTTACCACGTATTTAGTACATCATTCTGAGCCCCCCCATATAAAATTTTAATCGGTTATTTAAAAAAAAATCAGCTGTTCCATAGATTTTGACCGTGCATTGCATTGCACTTTTGTAGGAAACAGCTGGTTTTTTTAATAACCGATGAAAAATTTCTATAGAGGGGGCTCAGAATGATGTCCTGAATACGTGGTAACCGTTTTCGCGTCGGTGTCCCTTCCACCCCGTATTTAAAGCGTCTGGTGGTAACAATATCTCAGTTGTCTGAAACTGCGAGGGGTGAAGATCTTCCTTAAAAGCAATTCCATTTTGTGAATTTCTCATCGCATTATGGTAGCTATAAAAGTCGTGGATATTTTATTATCACCGCTTTATGGGCGGTAAGGTTAATAAAAGGTATTATTCCAATTACAACTTCATTTTTTTCTTTCAATTTTTATTCGTGTGAGTCGTTGGTTGGAGTCATAAGTTTTTTTTTTATGTGGCAGGGTTATTTTCCGACTTTTGAATTCTGTTTTTTCTTTTGAAGTGTAGTACACAGACGATGAACTAAACATCGAAATACATCTATTTCAATTAATTCAAGTTATCCGCGACTTAAGACTATGTAGAAGAACCCGACAACAACTGTCGGGCAGTAGCCCACCAGACACAACACCCGTCTATTCGGAGGATCCTCCCTTTTCTATGGGGGATGAAGAACTATACACCTTGTACTTTATACCCCCAAAGAAGTATGAACTGTATTAAATTCATACAGTACATACAGCCATCGAATTATGTTACTTCACAAAGCCTCTAGAAAAGACTCACTGCAAAATAATGCCACATTACAATGCAGAACCTCATTACGCTGAGAAGCCCAAGCACCTCATTATGTTCCTATTTTTATTTGCCAAGAACGCATCGTCTGTTTAGTTTTACAACACAAGTTTTAAAACCTACTAAACAAGTTGAAAACTTCTCGTTTCATCACAACTGTTTGAACTAGAGCACTAAATCGTGAAATAACTATCTTTGAATCACGTGTAAGTTTCGTTAAGTAGTAAAAGATTTTGCTGAAGCGAAAAACTTTGAGTGCTCTAACTTTGCCGTTCGTCATTCATTACAGATGTGTTAACACTAAGTAGTTTTATTTCGCTTTAGACTTTAAAGCGAAATAAAATAAAGTGTACCTAGGTCTTCTTCTCAATCATTTAAGGTCCTATGGTGAATGGGTTTAATGTGTGGTTAAAATTAATACTTATTCTAATTGTTAGTTAGTTTAGAAATTATGAAAGTATACAGCATGAAACATCATCACATTACTAAATAAATATTTTTAGTAAAGTGTCAAAGACCACATTAGACCTTTGACGTTGAAGCACTCAGCTAGAAGACATGTTTCTAATCCTCTACATTTTAAATCATACCTCGTTACTTGAGATAGCAGAGATGTAAGTTCCTATAAAATGTTAAATTCAACTCACTCCCCACTGCCCAGCAACGAGGCTAACCTGGGAGCCAGGAGTACCTACATAAGTCTTAAATATTTTGGAAACGTCGGAATTATCACCCCCCTTTTATTCATGAATATCAGCGTATTATATCAATATTCAAAACACTACAATATCGAACCTCGGCGAGCAATTTACGAAGCTATTCGAGAAAATGTCTGAAGAATTTAATAAAGTAACTCTTTCGGCGAACATTCTGCAACAACTTTATACGTAGCTTTTTTAATCATAGCTCATTACATTGTTATTTTAGTGAACTTCACAAGTTATTGGACGTTACGAAGCAAAATATTTAATAATTCTAGACTTTGGGTTTTTTTTTCAAATTGTTTGGGGCATAATATTCTATGCACACCAAAATAAAATGGCAACTTGTTGTACACACATGGTAATTATCATAATGAGGTTATGTAAACCAAATTATGGTTAAGTTTCTGTCTTAAATATAACTTACCTATGTAGGTAGCTAGGTAGGTGTTCTATAAACATGATTCATACCTTATACTTAACCCGAGTGCCTCTTGCAAAATTAAACAAGAGCAGTGGAGGGTATCAGAGAGAGTCCTTGCACCGGGATTGAGTGCAATCTGCCACAAAGCATGTGTGGCAGGGAGTGAAGATATAACTACGTAAAGTATAGTTAAGCTTAGGGCACAAAGAGGGAACTACGCTCACTCTGCAAGAGCATTTGCATTTGTTTTTTTTTGCTAAAAATATATTTGACGGCAAAAAATAAGGAAAATTGGAAAATAATAGTCCCCAGCCTTTTGCTCAGCAAAGGCCAACAAAAAAAAAACTTGAAAGTCCTTGACAAAAGTCAACGCAGATTCTTACCTGTCAATATAATACAGACAATATTTTATCTACCTACTAGCGACCCGCCCCGGCTTCGCACGGGTGCATGTATTATACATATAAAACTTCCTCTTCAATCACTCTATTTAAAAAAAAACCGCATCAAAATCCGTTGCGTAGTTTTAAAGATTTAAGCATACATAGGGATACAGGGACAGAGAAAGCGACTTTGTTTTATACTATGTAGTTATTATTTAAAAAAAAATGCCAAAATAATAACGTCTAATTGACTTGCAGGAAGACTATATTAAATAAATAACTATCATGACGCGGACGCGGATGAAATTCGAGCGCCTAAGTGGGTTCCAAAAATGTGTTATGTCATGCACCCTGCCGCATAAAGAATGAAGAAACGAGAGATTGGGCAGGTTCGAATGAGTAGGTCAGAATAATAATGAGGTGGAACACCTTAATAAACGAGGAATAGCGTGAAAACAAGTCGGGTTACTGTGTGCTAAAGAAGTCATAGAAACAACAGTTACATTTATGAGAAAGCATGAGTTAACTTTTTGACCGCTATAGTCACTGCACGCCAAACGACACAAATATGTGACAAAATGGTAGGTGAAATTTTGGCTTGGCCTGGAGGGCACGCGCGTGCGTTTATGCTCTGGCGGTCAAAAGTTTAAAGATATCTAAATAACTGTATAATTGATACCTTCGAGTGATGCTTATTAGAAATACTAAAACCTGTCATTAAGTTGCATAATCACAGTTACAAAACCTAACAAGCCAGTTATTTTAGAGGCAGCTAACAACGTCAAAGAAAAATTGCGTGCATTTGAAAAATTTTACCGTTGATTCACAATCTACACCCTTAGATCATTTCTACATTAGCATTATTCATGAGGGCCAATCAGAAAAGTAGAAAAAAAGGGCAAAGAAATTTTCAGTGTACTCCAAGCTTTAATTTTTCTTTAGTCTTGTAGATTCTTATCTTGTAACAAGGTTAGGTATATTGAGTTCTTAATAGCACCAAGAACTCTTGATTACCTACCTATTTCATTTTCTACCTACACGAGAATGTGAATACACTTTCAGACTAAAATATCATGAAAAGTTACTTATAAATTAGATGTTGACTTAGAATATTTCAGAAGAAACTTTACCGCGATGAGTTTTAAATTAAGAAGTTTGGTTTTTGTTATTTTAATTATTCAGTAGTCTTGAAAGTTTGTTTGAATGCTTTCGCATGTAATTAACCATTTATTAATATTGTTTTATCATGATTTCAGTAAGTTTTTCGCAATGTGAAATGTTTCTGAGGAATTTGTTATTACTTATTGTTCTTGTTGCTAAAGAACAATAAGTAGACCAGGGATACAACCTATATTTAATATATTAGAGTAAGATCCCAGGGCCACCAGACGTCACGTATTTTCTGACGAAGGAAATGTGGACGATTGAGTAGTGTTAGTATGTACTAAGAACGCATGCCTACCTGCTAGCTTGCTTAGCCAGCCAATTTTCAGGTATCAGGTAATCAAGGTACGTAAAAACATTACTTACTTCACGAAAATTCTCCAAGCTGATTTTTACGTATATTCTAGGCAATATCCTTAAAAATAAGTCGCCAATACTCCCAGACACTTTCCGTCGGCCGTTTTGCTTTGCAGACGCTTTAAAGCTCCCAAAATAATTACTTAACTTCACGTAACTTCTGATGCTCCATTTTTATATATGTCCACCAGACAACTATTTTAAAACCTTTTACAAGAAGACAGACCGATCCAAGGGGCCAATCATCCCCTAAATTCAAATAAATTTTCGACAATGCCACTCTTTCATCGTGATCAACAATAAAGTTACATCTGAAATCCATGAAGATATATCGTGTTCCGAGCATGAGGAAGCTGATACAAAGATCGTGTACCATGTATGCAACATCGATGCCCAGGCTAATTTTGTGATACGATGCTCAGATACTGATATAGCAGCCATAATGCTGGGAAATATGCATCATTTGAAAAATGGTGATTCCCACGTTTGGATTTTGACCGGCACTGGTAACAAGCAGAGGTATGTTGACTTGAATACTATCTGCAAACAATTCGGACCGTCGTTGTGTCGAAGTTTACCAGCATTCCATGCTATCACAGGATGTGATTTTAATCCAGCATTTTTCAAAAAGGGCAAACAAAGGCCGTTTAATACTCGTATTTTGAAGAAAAATGAAGAATACCAACAAGCATTTCACCGTTTTGGTTCCTTGGATTTTGTTGGCGATGTAGATGAAGAAGAACGTGTTTTCAACATAATACAAAAATGTATCTGTGATGTATACAACGTTCCTGGAATAATTGATGTAGATGCTGCCAGACTCCAACTGTTTATTAACAATTAAGTATATGGTTTCTGACATTAATGAAGAATTCAATCGGAAAAATTTGAAAAACTTCGATGCTAACAACTTACCACCTTGCAAAAGTGAGCTTTGGCAACAGTTCCGACGGGCTAACTATATTGCTAGTCTTTGGAACAATGCAACTATGAAGATGATAAATATTTTCAAACCCGAAAATAATGGCTGTACATTAAAAGATGGTACATATGATTTTCATTGGTTCGATGGAGATCAATTACCGGATTTTGTCAGTGAGTCGCTGGAAGAACAATCAGGTAATTTATTTTCGTTTCTCATATATTTTGTGCCTCTTTAGTTTTTTTAGATCTTCATTGTTTGAATTATTTTTTACAGTGGAAGGAAATGAGGATAATGCTGATGATGACAATGACGATTTAGATATTCAATATCAAGATTGGCTGGATGATGAATTATCTAATTTCAATGACGATGATAGTGAAAATTAGAGGTACTACTCAGAAATATTGAAACCTTAATATTTTTCTATTTTGTATTTTTTTTTATGATTAACTCCCAATAAATAATTAATTTAAAAAAATTGTTGTTATTCAATAAATTTGTTAACACTATCGAGTTTTTGGCATTTCTTTAAAAAAAAAATTGAAGTCTTTTCGAATTTGTCAAAACAGCTTGCAGGATAAAATTCTAGAATTATTGTAGTGAAATGAGCATTTTTTTACAAGTTAATTTTTAATTATTTACCGGATTTTTAATTTTTAGCAGATTTTTTTTTAATATTAATAATTAATTGATATGAGTAAACTGTAAGAGAGTGAGAGAGAGAAGTCAATATATCCTAATACATGACTCACTCAGTCTCATGCGCGTAGATAATGCCCTCGCGCTCCTACCCATAGAGGCATTAAAATTGAATTTAGGGGATGATTGGCCCCTTGGATCGGTCTGTCTTCTTGTAAAAGGTTTTAAAATAGTTGTCTGGTGGACATATATAAAAATGGAGCATCAGAAGTTACGTGAAGTTAAGTAATTATTTTGGGAGCTTTAAAGCGTCTGCAAAGCAAAACGGCCGACGGAAAGTGTCTGGGAGTATTGGCGACTTATTTTTAAGGATATTGCCTAGAATATACGTAAAAATCAGCTTGGAGAATTTACGTGAGGTAGGTAAGTAATGTTTTCACGTACCTTGATTACCTGATACCTGAAAATTGGCCGGCTAAGCAAGCTAGCAGGTAGGCATGCGTTCTTAGTACATACTAACACTACTCAATCGTCCACATTTGCTTCGTCAGAAAATACGTGACGTCTGGTGGCCCTGGGATCTTGGACTATATAGCTGGTATCAATGCAAACAAGTTTTATTATGAGACAAAATGTTCTTTAGTGTCACGTTTCCGAGATATATGCTATCAAAGTAAATGTCCATTCACTGATGGCATTTTCAGCACAACTTTGATTTGATTAGCAACGCATAAAACCTATATCAATTGATAGCTGGCATCAATACAAACAAGTTTTGTATGAGACGATAAAATGTTCTAAAGCGTTTCCGAAATAAAAGCTATGAAAGTTTTGCTGGTAGCGACCACAGCGACGATGAATAGACTTAAGACTAAAAATAAAAGAACGACTCGTGTATTGTTCGTTTAATCAAATCTTTCCGTATGAAGTCTTATTTACTTTAATATTTTGATTTCTAAATTAACCTTTTTAGTTAAAAAAATGCTTTACCCCGCGGGCCGCGTCAGAATAAGCGATGATCTCGTTTCTAATTACGTCCTACTATTTTGTAATTTTGTATATTTGGAAAGCTTAGCCTTAGCGTGCTATGGAAGGGGCTATGCTTGGAAATTGGATCTTTAATTTATGGACTACTGTCCACACTGTGTACCTACTGTGTGTAAGTACTGTTTACTGGACATACTGTCAGTATCCATGTTTCGGAACCGTAAGTCATATAACAGGCAGGACGGACTGTTTGAAGATCTTAGTACTTAGGCTATATGGAATACGCAACGAAAAGACTCGTCAAAGCTTCTCTAACGTTGTCCAGCCCAGCTAAATTGTTCTGTTAGCCTCCCTCTCAAATTTGTTATTATAAAACTGCAGTTTTCTAAAGACCTCGATACGACCGCTATTGATAACAACTGAGCTCGAGTTGACGTGTTCGTTGAACATGGCCTGGGGTTTGAGTTCAATCTTCAACAAGGCCGCTTGTAAGGCTTGACTTGACGGTTAATCTAGTGGATGACCGATAAACAATTTTTAAGATGCAATTCGTACGTTTACTTTAGTTTTAAATCCATTCACAGATGGCGTCACCAGTACCACTTTGATAGCTTATATTTCGGTAACTTGATGCTGTAGAATATCGTGTCTCATACAATACTTGTTTGTATTGATATAGGTATTGATTAATATAGGTTTTATGCGAGGTTTATAAAATTAAAGTAGTGTTGTCATCAACAGTGAAATGATTCTAACTTTGATAGGTCATATCTCGGAAACGTGACACTTTAGACCATTTTGTATCATACACAACTTGTTTGTATTGATGCCAGCTATCGATTGATACAGGTTTTATGCGCGGCTAATCAAATCAAAGTTGTGCTGAAGATGCTATCAGTGAATGGGTTCTACTTTGATATCTTATATCTCGGAAACGTGACACTTTAGACAAAACATTAATTATTTACAAACTACAAAACTATAATAGAAATAAATATGTACAAGTATAAAAGGGTTACAGGGCGTCCAAAAATTCTTCCGCATCGCTGTCAACAGGAAAAGTGCCCAGAAGGGTGGCAGCATTACCACGTTGGATGGCAATGCTGATTCTTTGGCCAAAAAATAGGCTCGCCCTCTGGTCACGTGAAGAGTCGACCAACCGCTTGGCGATTTCCCGAAAAACTAGGTGGGCACTCGGACCCCATGGCCCTAGTGTTTCAACCCCAAACGGCTCAAACACATAACTACCAATTAAATTATTGTATTTGCGCCGTTTGAGGTTTTCAGCACCTGCAGTAGCCGCCCCAGCGCAGCCCACTGTGCTAGGAAGATGGGATGGCGCAAGGGTGTCGACGCAAGTTGCGTCCCACACCAAAGGCCTACCCAACTTCCATGGCATTATGGTCATACCATCTGGTCTCTTCCCATCGACGCGTGCCAAGCCATTGGGTTCTAAGACAGCTGGCACCCTGGCAGATCATTAATGCTAGCGTGCCGCGCAATCCGACCTGCACTCTTACTGCATGAAAGGCCATGGTGTCCGAGGCAGTCGACTGCTTCACCACATTGACAGCGATGTGGAGCCCCACAAGGAGCGCCCAATCGCAAACACGTAGCGAGCCGGAAGGTTGTGTCACCTAACATAGTGCCTATCTTAGGTGACGGTAGTGCCTGAAGCCAGAGGCCCGACTCCCACTCACCCACAGCCAGTAGGCGGGCACGCTCAGCAGTATTGGTAGACGTATTAATAAGTTTATGCCGTACCAACCTGCAGAGCGGCTCATCCCACTGTCTCTGGGAAAACGGGTTCTCGGGCCGATCCGTATCCGGGCAAGTCACTTTCCAGGCGACCTCTGCGTCGGTCAAGCACGGCACTTCCGAGTCAACCAGGGAGAGAGCTAAAATTTTCCTGGTTAGCTTTTCAGTGCTGTGGACAGAAGACAAGAACGCCGGTAAGCTTATACCAGAAATTTTGCGGACGCCGAGGCCACCAAAACGAATTGGTAGGGTGGCTTGCAGGCTGCGGGACTGTTCGAAAGAGATACCGCGGCCCTGGAACATAAAGGGCCAATGAAGGAACATGGGTGTTTTTTAGTCAGTAAGAGTCTGACACTCCCTTCCGCTCCGCCCAGAGCGGGAGGAGTCATTTGATGATTTCTCACCCTCCAAAAAAAAAAAAAAAAGGGTGGCTTGCAGCCACGCTCGGTCGTCCAGGGCCACATTAAGAATGGATGTTAATGTGTTGCGAATAATTTGGTCAATTTTGTTTAAAAGTTGTGGTTTCTTCCAAAGAGGAGAACAACGGAGAAAATACATAAAATTTAGACCAAAACAGCAATATCTGATCAGGGTGAATGCCGAATGTAAATTAATTTTGGAGAGTCTATCCGAAATATCATTAAAATGATTGATTTTGTCATCGATGAAAGATGAACACACTTTAGAACATTTTGTCTCATATAAAACTTGTTTGTATTGAGACCAGCTATCAATTGATATAGGTTGTATACCTGGCCATAACTTTAAAAAAAAATGACGTAAGTTAGGCCAGCCAGGCTTCCTACAAACATTTTCCAAGCCCTTTATCGTCGGTTTTTCGTATGTTGTGCTTCAAAAACATCAGTAAACTATCTAAGTTGGACTTCATGAAGGAAACAAATCAACGAATTGAATTATACCTACGAAGCTACAGTCATCTACTAATCACCATTCAGTCGCACCTATATAAGTAAGTTTGAATGCTTTCTGAAAATCAAAACATGTAAATAAAAACTTTTCCCTAAATGGTGTGCAACAGGAAAGGAAATTGGAATCATTAGAAAAACACCAAACTACCGCCTTTTCCTCGAAGTTTAGCTGGAAATTTTCAAATAGCCAAAGTTTTTAGACGGGCTCCTAAACTAATTGTGTGCGGAACCACAAAAATGATTGCCTTGTCCTTAATGAGTATTTCACGTGGTTTGGGAAGCTTTCCAGTTAAACTGTAATGAGTGATAATGTATGTCACGGAAATGTTTCAGTTTGCTATTATCATTATGCGATAGGTGGGGTTTTAGTGCAAGCGAGTTCAATCAATTGATAGATGAATTTATAAAAAGTTGCAAGCATATCAGAAATTTCAGTTTAATCTGGTTGAGCCTTAGCCCTTATTGGTTTACCGAAGGCTAACGTTTTCTGAATTTAAAATTTAAAATTGAGAATATGTACTCCTCTACTTAAGTACTGACAAAATTATACAGCTACAGCCACTCCTACTATAGCTTTCCATGTGAAGTTTTTGACTTACAATTTAGAAACCATTTTTTGAAGAAACTGTATAAAACTATTGTCTGTTGTCTAACACACAATAGTTATATAAGTCGTGATATTTTATTTCTTTTGAAAACCTTAATAAGTTATAGATAGTTGAACTTTATTGAAAGATGGTCAATTATAAGTTTTCACTGACAATATTAGGATAGAACAAGATTCGTAACAACAATATACAATACTAGTTTTTGCCAGCGGCTTTGCTCTAATTTAGAATTTGACAATCAATTCGGGTTGCAATCTGTTTGTAACAATATAATTCAATCATGATTCGAAAGAAACTTAGCGCTATCCTTTATCACTAGACGGTTATTGTTGTTTCCCTCCAGAACAGGAACAGTCCTTCTTTTCGGGATGAAAGGTACCCTATATCCGTTTCTGTACACCTGACAACATATATGCATAATTTCAGGATGATCGGTTCAGAGGTTTAGGCGTAAAAGGTAACAAAACAAACAAACTTACTTTAGCTTTTATAATATTAGTTGGGATGTTAAAAAACCGTGTCAGATCCTTGAGGGTATCATTAGGTATCGAGATTACATTCTATTTATGTAATCTTTAGTTTTGCAGAACAAGTAAAAAAGAATACACCGATGAAAATTAAATAAAATGTACTAAAATGAGGAAACTTATATGGCCATAACACACGAAACGGTGCGAGCGGTCGGTTCTCGGGTAGTGACGTCATAAAAAACAATTGACGATTAAACTTATATAATATAAGCCAAAGATGGTGTTGTCACGTTTTGAAAGTTTGTTAGATTTTAGGGAAACGGGTCAAAAATCATGCATTTCAAAATTCATTGATTTGAATATTTTATGCTTGTTATTGTATTTGACAATGTTATTGGTAAACTTATATGCCCCTTTTAGATTGGACAGGGTTTATTAACATGTTGTACACCAACCTAATATTAATTTAAGCCATCGATACTATTTATCTTACTGAGCTATCCGCTAACAGTGTGAAAGCAGTGAAAGAAACACTTTTAAAACTTGTGGTTAATTCAGTCCTTTTTATGTTAACTGTATTAACTAAAATAAAAATAAAAACCAAGCTTTTCAACAGTGGTATCAGAGGAGATCTACTCCGTTGGTTTACCTCATACCTAGAAAATAGATCTCAAGCTGTCGTTATCAGTAACTACATATCGAGCTGGGTTTCAGCTCCCAGTGGGGTTCCTCAAGGTTCCTTGATGGGTCCGTTACTTTTTATTATTTATGTTAGTGACATTGACTCGTGTTTCCACAACTCAAATCTACTATGTTTCGCTGATGATATGAAGATTTTCTCTGCAATATCATCGGACGATGACATGGATGCTCTTCAATGTGACCTGGCGCGTCTTGATGATTATTGTCTAACTAATAAGCTAGATTTGAACCCTGCTAAATGTTCAGTACTCTCATTTAGCAGAAAACGCGTCCCTCACCCTACGTCGTATATACTTAAAGGGCAGCTATTACAGAGATGTGACGGTGTACGCGACCTAGGTGTTTTTCACGATTCTAAACTTTTATTTAACGTACACATTGAGCAAATAGTAGCAAAAGCTTCAAAGTCACTGGGTTTTGTCATGAGACTCGCTGGGTGTTTCAAGAAGGCCAAAACCCTCAAGATTCTCTATTGCTCTTTTGTCAGAAGTCATTTTGAATATGCGTCACAAATTTGGAACCCGTGTTATGGCAAATACATTAATCGTATTGAGAGTATACAAAAAAGATTTATTCGTTTTCTTTGTTTTCGCCTACGTATACCATATCATTCTGATAATTACATAAATCTCTGCAAGAAATTCCATTTACAGCCACTTATTGATCGTCGTCGACTTGCAGATTGCACTTTTCTTTTAAAAATTTTAAATAACGAGATTGACTGCTCGGATCTCCTGAATAAACTGCACTTCAATGTCCCCCAAAGATCAGTTCGATTTAATCCACCTATCTCCATTCCCTTTTCCTCATCTAACTACAGGCAAAACTCATACTTAGTGCGAGCGTGTAAGGACTTTAATATACTTTGTAAAGAGTTCTCATTTGACCCATTTACCACCAAAACCTATTCTGCACGCACTCGGCTGAATGCCAATTTTTTTGGAACCGCGTAGTGCTTTATTTTAATTTCTTTTTTATTATTGTTTTTTTCTCTGTGTCATTAATGCCTAAACTAGTGTCAAAGTGTACAATAATATAGTACTTACTATATTTTATTTTATATCGTGCTTGTTAACTAGTGATCCTAAGATTTCTATTACCTTTTCTGTGTTTACTCGTGGGAACCTGTAATTGGCTCTGTGTTGCATATTCAATTGTTACTCATTTATTATAGCTGTTGGTTCTCCTATTTTTAAATAAATAAATAAATAAATAAAATTCAATAAAGGCGTGCTGCCACCGATGATCCTTTAGAAGTGGTGAAGTAATAGGTCCAATATAATTTTAAAAAGAAGTACAGCAGCATACTTTTTCACTGTACAACTCAACAGAACACCAGCTACACAAATGCGACTAACGTTGAAGCACGTACATGTGCCAACTTGTTTCGTTGAATTTAATACGGAACAAGACGGCACGTGTGTAGCAACACAAATTACATGTGTTTGCAGACATATTTTATTTTGTGTCACCTTCGGGACATGTGAGACGTAAATCAATTTTTGTCTGAAATGTGATTTTTTTTGTGGTTTTACAAGATTTTAAGTAACCAGTCTAAAATAATAGATACATAGAATAATTTTATTATAGGTATTAATCTACTCAGACCTTTTATTGGTGTGATTTTATAAAACAGCTTGTTACTACTTCTTGTAAAATAATTTGTTATCGAAAATGGTATCGACTTTTGCGCTGCGTCTGACGATGTCGTGGAAGTAGCGAACTATTGGGCCAATAAAATTGAATAGTAACATCGAGACGAATAAGAGGAATAATATGCTAACATTATATAAATGTTCAGTAGAAAATGCAAGGGCAACCAACGCCAACGCGTAGCCCAGTTACGTGGGCGTAGCACGCCTACGCAGCCTTCGTAGCACGGACGCAAACGTCAGCTGCATAACTAAATCCTAACAACGCAGTCTTGCTCAATAATAATATCTTACATAATGGAAATGTTTGTGTTCTTCTGTACTAGTTGTATATCGACGTTAAAAAGGTCAACTTTTCACACTCGTGGATACTTAAAGGCGACCCTTTGCTTTGCGAAACTTTGCTACTCATACAATTTTAAACTAACTTATGCATATATGCATATGTCAAATTATCAGAATTTATTCCATTAGGCTCGTACATCATCTGGGCAGAAGATGGGTTTCATGCAATGAAAACACACTGGGTGTGATACAATGTTTTTGTTAAACTAATGAATTTGAAATTACAAATTAACACAATAACATGGGGCACAATGAATCGGGTTCATTTCCCGGACGTCTCAACTCCGCTGCGATCAGACACTCAATGTCGTCCTCGCCGCCAGCTGGAAACATCACGACTCTGTGGTGGGTAGACTGGTAAGTAGGTCACGTAATGTTACTACCAGCGCCCTTGTGATTTATTCCAAATCCGTACTAATGACCGGATCCGATACATACAATAAATGAACTTTACAATCTAAATCATCGTTTGGCCGCTTTATTTTAGATCGAATTTTTTGTATCTAGTCAATCATTATTTCCATTCATACGTTAAAAACCTAAGAACCACTCGCCACTCGATGCACAAGTTAATAAAACACAGATACTCGTTCAAAACTGTTGATACAGTCAGCGCAGCACAGTTTTTCATGGCTCCACCAGTCGAAAGGCCTGTAATTTGGCCGAGTCAGTTTATTTTCCCTTCATATCGGATCTCAATCCCGTCTGATTGCAGCCTAGCAGTTTTTTAAACGTTTCAAAAGGCGAGTTGAATAATTTTCACTGCGAGATGAAGCTGTAATTCAGTCTTTTCGATATGAAATGTTCAATTTCTATTATACAGGGTAGAAAAAGTCAGTGGAGTGAAAGTATTTTAAATATTGGTGATCTTAGCAATTTTTACGCAAAGGAAACAATTTTTTAAATAGATTTTAATAATTTGCTTGCTTCAACTGGGGTTCGAAGTGACGAAAAATGCCAGGAACTACATAGTATATGTGATAATATTGGCAATACTTAGCGCCCATGATGAAGATTAAAATACTTACTTTATATTTGAAAAAGAAAAGAAAATTTATTTCAACTTTTCGCCGACTGGCTGTCTTTTTTCCCATCCTGTATATTGCTATAGGCTTTTGAATGAATGCGAAGAATCGTGAATATATTTTATGTTTTCAGCGCAGAATGTAAATTGCACGTTCATTTATTGTGATTATGATCATCTTTTTTTATTAACTAGAATGTTAGGATGAACGTGATACGTATTTTTATTATCTCACATTTTAATGAAATAAATAGAGGTGTTTTGGTTTAATACTCGCATTCGTCGCTGTGTTATCTATTTAAGCAATTTGTTTTATGGTTATTACTACCATTGTGAGGTCAAAATTACTATTCTTCTTGTTGATTACCTACCCATTTTTAAACCTCGAATCAAAAATAAGTTATAAATAATATGGCGAGTATTATGTATAAAAGGCGGTCGGGTAGTCGTATTCAAGATGTCTCCTTCTCAGTCGGCCATTTTAATCTTTCGGTCATGCCTAAACTTTATGTTTTCCCTCTCGATACTAAAACAAAACGCTCCATATTCACTCAACAGATCAATTTTTAGACCACCATTAGCAGGTACATGAAGCTTCACAAAAAATAACATAACATAATATCTACTCAACATCCCCATCAACGAAAACATCGTAACACCTCACCACGGTGTTTGCAACCCCTGGCACCCAGTGTCACGTTTGTTACCTCTGCATAAATTCGTCACCTTGACGGTAACAATGACAAATAACTGAGGACGTGAGTGCTGTAGGTGCAAAGAGCACTGCTATGGGGAAAGTGAAATGTTTATTTTTATATTTAACAGGTTAGGCCTGTATTCCGTAAATGGATGTGTTTTTATTTATTTATTCAGTAGTACACATACAGTTTATTCTGTTAAGTTGGTGCCAACATAAACTCATTAGAGTTTTACCGTGCACCAAAATCATCGACTACATAATTTAGAGAATTATACACACTTAAGTAGGTACTTAGTTAAAGAGAAACTACAACTAAAATTACAGCGGGTATGCGAAACAATATCTAATACTCGTACTAACGAGCGAACCTCGGTGACCAATCCGACCGTATTATTATACTCATAAAAACAGAAATGGTGAAGGAAGTTTTTAATTTATACAGGTTGTTCCAAAAAATATGTTTATAGTAATAGTTATTATTATTATTTTTTATGTTTTTGTGTTATGTTATAGTTGTAAGGTATTACTTTTGCATCATTGTGTATGCTTGAAACTATTTATCTTAAGTTAATTAAAAATATATATTTTTGTTAATATTTATGTAATGATCGAGTATGTGCATTTATCAGCAGCTATTAGTTTTTCGCCATAAAGTAGTTATAAGGTAACGTGCCTCTAATATATTCCTCGCGTAAATCTACCTAATATCCGATATTTTTTTTTCTCTTTCTACATCGTGCTCACAAATAGAAGCAACAAAATTGTACCCATTAGGACTATGTAATATCTAATTTGATTTGAAAAAGTGTCCATGAAGTTTCTTGCCCATTCTTCTCCATGAGATCTATGATTTTGGAATTGGTAACTATAGTCAATTTACAGTTATTATGTCTATGGCTGGACTGCAGGTAGCTTATTTTTGATTCTGCAAAAGTGCCTGTCTCGGGTCTATTTGGAATAAATGCTTTGAGATTGCGTTTGATAGGTATATCGTCTTGTTTTTCTAGTCATAAAGTAACCAACACCGGGTAGCTATTCAATTGGCCAGGATCTAAGTGTATATGTTACGGCTAAAGATGGGTGTCAACATAAACTTAAGATTAGCCGGCTAAACTCCGACGTCAGGGGCACCCCGAACCTAACTAACCGAACCTCGGGGTGCCCCTGACGTCGGAGTTTAGCCGGCTAATCTTAAGTTTATGTTGACACCCATCTTTAGCCGTAACATATACAACGAAATCTATTAAAAACCGGCCAAGTGGAAGTCGGGCTCGCGCACGTAGGGTTCCGTACCATTATCTATAAAAAGTACGAAAAAACACGTTTATTGTATGGGGACCGCCCTTAATATTTCTTTTTTAATTTTTAGTGTTTGTTGTTATAGCGGCAACGGAAATACATCATTTGTGAAAATGTCAGCTTTCTAGCTATCACGGTTTATCAGATACAGCCTGGAGACAGACAGACAGCGGAGGCTTAGTAATAGGGTCCCGTTTTACCCTTTGGGTACGGAACCCTAAAAACTACGCTATTTAAAACTACATCTAGGTACTAACAATTAATTTCCACATCATAACTTCATTCATTCACCCTACCTCTCCCAACACAACCCGTCCGGTGAGTAACTCTTCATTTGCGGGCTGTTAATGTACGTCATCATTCTTCCCCTTTATTATACCAGCAATGGTTTATGAACAACACGATGCTATCCCCAAAGTATATTACACGAATTGGGGTTATTTGCGCGAGTGCTAAAAAGAGGTTTTCAGGTCAATTTTTGGATTGATATTGATAATGTGGTGTGTTGAGAGTGAAGGGTAATTTTTTATGTAAAATTACTATGGTTGATTATTATCTTTAGTAATTATTTTTTGTACATTTGGAACGTGTAGATTTTAATGGGAATCATAACTCAAACTCAAAGCATTTATTTCAATTAGACCATTACGGCAATTTTGAATGCCATAAACGTGACTAAGGGGTTATGTATTATTTAGGTATTTAATTAAGTATATTTAAGTCAATTTTTTTTTGTGATTGTGTTAATAATGGAGCGAAATGCTAGGAAACAACAAAACTAAATTAATTGATACTTTAATATCGTCAATTCTTTAATCAAAATATTAATTATTTAATTTACAAACTACAAAACTATAATAGAAATAAATATGTACAAGTATAAACTAAATTGAATAGTTAAAATACGAATTTATGATTGCACGCATCTTATTCTTATATTAGTTATTTTGTACTGCAAGAAATAAAAGGCTTTTTTTAATGATTTATTTATTTTAAGTCACGGGAAAGGCCTTTACCCAGTAGTGGGACGACACTAGCTAATAGCACACTAATAGTATCAGTAACAGCATTCATGTAATTAATTTAACTAGGGACGCTAAGTAAGTTATTATCAGGTATTATTTTGTAGGCTGAAATTATAAGTCCACATAAGAACAACGATAGACATTTTGCGACTCCCATCTTTGACATCGTAAATTCTTATATATATGTATGATGTTACCGGAAATGTATGAAACCTAGGAATTGTACACATTTCCTAGGAAGCATATACAATTCCGAACCTACTTAGGAAATGAGTAAAATAATGTTTCAAAGATTCGAATGAATGTGTGTATTAAGGAAGACTTTAGTACACACATTTCCTATAAAATATAATTATGTATTTCCTAGGAATTGTTTGCAATTCCGAGATGTTACTAGGAAATTTATAAAAACGAATGCTCTCTGTGAATAAAATAAATAAAACACGAATAAAATCAACGTCAAGGTCAAAATGTTGTAAGTAATAAGGCGTAATCGACGTGCTCCTAGTGCTGTCTGCAGGGTTTAAAGTAATCCACTACAAAGGGGATGACGGGGTCTTAGTTCGCTTGCTTCGCTCGCTCTCAAGACCCCGCCATCCCCTTCGAACCTAACCTGACTAGATTCGGGGTGCCCAAAGTCACCTCGCCTCGCTTCGCTCGCTCTGGCATCCTCAGTTTGCCTTGCCACAATACCTTATTTTTGTTGGTATGGTGTGTAGTGTATTAGGAAAACAAATAGGGGTACAATAGACGTTCTCGACTGTGTGTAGTCGTCCCCCGCACCGCTATCCCCGTTGTTCTTAAGAACATCAAGAATGTAATACATTTCCGATCCCTATTTAGGAAATGTATTGTTTTCCTTGGAAAAGTGCATATATCATAGATTTCTTGTCACATTTCCTCGGAATTGTATACAATGATCACATACTTTTCCGTTAACATAATATACTCAAAGTTAACAACTATTTTTAACAATTTCAAGTAAAGGATAGTGTGAGATATTTTTAACTTAATCTACTGGATGTGCAACAAAATCAAGGCTAATATAAACTAGGTTTAAAGAACGGCGTCAGAGCGAGCGTCCATTAAACTCTATCAAGTTGACGCTTGCTCGCAAAGGGAGTCGAGACGATTTGTCTTCCAACAAAGTGCTGTGATAGGTATACGTATCTTTGAAGGCACGTGTAAGAAGATGTTGCCAATAAGCAATTTTCTCGCTACTTAATGGGGGTTCTAAAATGGAAGTTTTAGCAGAATCATAATAAAATTCTTAAAATGGTCATAGATGTAGTATTATGAATTGTCACTTTGTGACCATTTTACGAATTAAAACGTAATTCATTTTATTATCCTATCATGATTCTGCTGAAGCGTTCATATTAGACCTTCTAGTTGAAATGATGACATATAGCAGCTACTATATGCATATCTAATCATCCTAACACGGCCAGACCATCGCAGAACCGTTGCGATCAGAAATCAAAGCTTAAAGTGACTATATTAAATCGATGTTTGTTTCTACTGTTGTTAATATCTGCCTTTCCTTAACTCTTTTCAGTAAATCAGAGAAAACTTGAAATTCGAGATACTAACAAAATACCAAAGTTTCAGTTATCTGTAATACCATTCATGTTTGTAATAACTTTCCAATTCACTGTTCTGGAAATAACACCAGAAAAAAGTATCACAATTTACACGTCTCCAGATTACTAAAGAAGTAAAAAAATATTAAAAATAAATTTTCAGACGAGTACCTTAATGTCTCCATTCACTAACATTTTAGTTTCTTTCATACAATTTACTGCCACGGTATCACGGCGAAGCGAAGCAGGCGGAAAACTAAATTTAATACTTCCCTTTTAAGAAAAATACTGCAAGTGCTGGTCGAGTTACAAAAATTCTGGACTATTTTTAACTGAAATGAAACGTCGCGCTGAGCTGTGGACTAGACGTAAGTTGGTTTCGTTTGAAACAGATTAATTTTGAGTTATAGTTGTGGGTTTTTATTTTAAACAACAAACAAACAAACATTAAACAATTAAACATTTCTAAAATTATTTTCTTTTATGACTGTATCAAACCAAAAAGAGACTTAACTAGTAACTAGACACTACGAATATTACATTCGACCACATTGGTAACCTTCCTACGAGGCAAAAAAAAACAAATCAGCAAATACACTGCCTTCCCTGTTACATGGGATTTAAACATAACTGGCGAAAATGTGGATGTACTATTAGGTACACCTCTGCCTAACCCTACGGGGATTATAGGCGTGATATTATGTAATGTGTAAATCAGCAAATAAATAAAATAAACCAAATTGTTTAAATCCTGTTTCAGTAGGTCCCATTTCACGCTTAAACAAAAACACAATAATTTATTTCCAACACTTGAAATGAACAGTTCATATAACAATACCATTTCGTAGTGTACCTAGAATTCAGTGTAAACTCTGCACCGACAAGTTTAAATTGAATCGAAGAACTTGTTAGGAGCGATGTATAGGCGATCCCAATTGATCCAGCCAGACCGACAGTTTGCCGAATATTCGTTGAAATCTCGTGAAAGAACTAGTTTACGGCTAAACAAAATGTACGAGTACGTCGCCTGATTGAATGTTTCCTGCTATTTTTGTTTCAGTAAATTGGTGCTTGGAATCTGCACAAAGTATAAAATAAACTAGTTTTTCGTCTGTCTGAATGACCGCTTACTTCCTTAAACTACACAGTGGATGCGGTTTGGCTATCATTTAGAGACTGTTTAACAAAAGGTTGGTGTTTCCTGTACATTAACATTTAACATAACACAATACTGTTGATGTTTTGACATATCCCCACACATTGGAACCGTGCGTAAGGTATTGTGAGCTGGGCTGCGGGACTGTTCGAAAGAGATACCGCGGCCCTGGAACATAAAGGGCCAATGAAGGAACATGGGTGTTTTTTAGTCAGTAAGAGTCTGACACTCCCTTCCGCTCCGCCCAGAGCGGGAGGAGTCATTTGATGATTTCTCACCCCCCAAAAAAAAAAATAAGGTATTGTGAGCTGTTCCTTTTCTTGATATTCTTAACATTTTGGAGCTGGTAATAGCTTACCAACTCTAAAATGTTGAATGTGCAATTAATCCTTGTTCTACCAAATTAGCTTTGTGTGAACAGGGACAGAGCATTCTTTCACCGGTCTATCCATACCATGAATACCCAGAAAACAATGCTCTTGTTCTTATTTTGATTCCATGTTACATCTTTACCAAAAACCATACAAGACAGGTTAATGATAAGGCACAACTTAATTAGTAATAATAATGTTTAATGCATGCATGATTTAATTAAATCGTGGCTAAATAAGCACACCCGCTCGGCTCGATCTTTAGGTTAAGCCGTGCTTACCTAGGTTGGTCCGTGGATGGGTGACCACTCTTTGCATACCGAGTTTCCTCCGGGCCTCGGAAAGCACGTTAAGCTGTTGGTCTCGGCTGTCATTTGTAGATCTTCGACAGACGTTACAGGTAGTCAGTGACCCGAAAGTCTGACAAACAGTCTTACCAAGGGGTATCGTATTACCTAGCGCTAACTGGGTTGTGGAGGTTAAATAGGCAGTCGTTCCATGTAAAATACTGGTATTCAGCTGCATCCGGTTATACTGGAAGCCGACCCCAACATAGTTGGGAAAAGGCTGGGCAGATGATGATGCATGCTAATTCAGGATGACAAGGGCTGGTAAATGATAATTGCAATGCTTGTAAAAGGCTGCTAAGTCATAACTACTAAAATAACATAGGACCAACATTGTACACTTAGTACGTAATAAACGTTTTGACTTTGAGCTTAGGTGATGCCAAAATGAATCGAATAAATATACCCACCGTGTAAATGCAATATTTGGTCGCGACTGCCATTGCCTAACCTTTCATGTAATCACGGATTTGGGGGGCGATACTCCCAGTCAAAGTCCGAGGCTTGCCAGCTACGAATCCGAGGGTGTCCTGTAATCTCTGCTGAACTAGGATGAGCACGAACTGAAGATCTAGCGTACATTATAATTATTTGGCTGTTCAGTAAACATTTTTCATCGGTGACTATTTGGAATTGGAAATATAGATAGCTAGGTATTGCCCGCGACTTTGTTTGTGTGGAAGTTATGATGTGTATATGAAAGAATAAAAAAAATAGTCTAAGTCCTTCCCCAGGATTAATCTAACTCCTTGCCTTTCATTACAATCCGAACAGTCGTTTTCGGTTTATTTGTTACCTTTTCGCATTTATAATATTAATATGGAAGTATGGATTATATTTAATCAAGCAAGTTTACAAAATAGCATGGTTAATTTCTTTACTGTCTGGATCGTAGCAGTCCTTCTTTATTTCTGGAGGTATATTGCAGAACTTATTTCATTATAATTCTATTTTTAAAAAGCTGGGAATTAATCAATTCGTCATTTTTTTTTACTAAAAGATCATTTCGTCGCTTAATCACTTAAAATCGGAGTGAAAGAACAAACAGCTAAAATGGAATCAGAAAAAAAACACAAACAATATTCGCAACACGTCAAACTCAACTCAAAATGAAGTGCTGAAAATGGCAACACTTTTGCAGAAACACAGAAACCGGATAGGTGAGAAATTTTCAGAACATTTTCCTCAAGAGGAATTTAAAAAAAAGATCTACAAATACACTTCACATTTCACTTAAACATTAATAAATCATCGAGGCATCCAAGTAGCGGAACATTAGGGCCGTAACACAAAGAATTACTTACCGCGCCGTCTCAGGGGTCTTTACCCCGATGAGAGAACGAGCGAGATGAACTCTAAATTATACATTTATACTTCCAGCACAAAGAGAGAAATTAGGTTTATGGTTTTGATATTCGATAAGAGAGCTGAGATTTCTTAACTCAGTGCAATTGAATTGATTTTTGATGAATTTAAGCTACATAATTATAACAATCCCTGCGAAAATCTAAATGAAATATGAAACTGTTACTAAACTTACTAAAAAGCCGGTTCTTGACAGATGGTAAAATAAAATAAAAACATGACTACCATATCAGATAAACTAATTACATTTATATTTTTGAAAAATATTTATAGTATGCGTAAACCTATCTCGCTCTTTGGTTTATGCAAAAAACAGAAAATTAAATAGGTTTGCTGAAATAATTTAGTTAATTAATTATCTTTTGGAAGTGCTAACTAAGGAAAATAATCTAAGTAAACGTTCCTTCGACCTGTTTTATGAATTTTGTCACGTTCAAGATAAATAATGTCAGGTGTTTTAGTTTCTATCTTGCCGTCGGAAGATCCACAACCATGGATGCCTGCGAATTTTACAAAAATACTTACGTCTATTCTGCATTATATGGTTCAAGTTTCAGCTAAGAAATAAAACATTATTAAATTTACCTACGTAGATTTAAATCTTACTGCAGATTTCTGCAGAAGTGCCTTGTTACCGTAAAATCGGTGCATCACCTGTTTATGAGCTTTATCGGACATTAACTTTCAAATTATCTTAGCGTTAAAAGCAAGTCAACGCGAGCTTTTTAGTTTGATTTGTTACACCGTGGACCTTAACAGCATGGCCATGAGCTACGCGCATATAATTACGACAGCGACAACAAAAAACATTCAGAAACAGTACTAGGGTTAATTCCCGGGAATTCTCGAGCCCAGAATTCCCGGGAAATCGTTGGGCTTTGTTCCCGGGAAATCAAGCTCGAGAAAAGTCGAGAACTCGAGAAATCATGTACCTATATAGAAATTAAATCGCCATTTGTTGTGTTGCGTGGCGGCGCGGGCCAAAGCGCAGCGGCACCCTGTGATCTCGCTGCAAGCGCTCTGCGGCGTCGTTTTGACACGTTTATTCGTGTTTCGAATCTAGCCAAGTATAGTTTACGTAGTGTGTTTCACAGATTACGTGATAAATTGAAATCAAACAGGTAAGTCTTTTCACTTTTATTGACACATCATGGCTTTATTATTCATATTATTTTTATCAATAACTTATAATCTAAAAATAATCTTAAATTTTACTAAGTACAAGTACCTATCTGTTCTTTTCTATTATTTTTTAGTCAAACTTTAATACATAAAATAACTAACGATACATTAATTATACTACTTAGTCTAATTATATTTCCTTTTTTTTTTGTAAAACAACAACACAAGCTCAGTTTTTAATTATTCTGATATGTTTTTCTTATGTAAGTAATTTGAAATTAATTAATGTGTCATTTTAAATTTGTGAGACGAATATTGCCAGTTGTATTGTGTGTGTGTGTACCACATATTACTCTAAGGGCTTATTATTAATTTAAATTGCGTTTGTTATAGATTTTACCGAAATGTCACTATAAGATGGATGGATTTTTTTTCTAAATAACCAGCCAAAAATGCTGCTGTGATTATAATTTAATTATAAGTTAAGATATTAACGTTTTCTTTCATGTTGATTTTTTGTTTAATTAAGAAGCTACTTTTGTTTATAAGTTCTAAATAACCAGCCAAAAATGGTGCTGTCATTATAATTATGAGTATGAATAATATTATTTCTGTATTTTTTTAAAAAGTTAATTAGACTATTCATAAGATTTATGTTTTTGAACATAATCAATAAAAGTTTTATAATTAATTTGATATTTTTATTTGAGACGAAAACCACTAAATTTAATGACGTTATTGGAACCAAATAATATGAGAAAACGTTCGTAAATTTAAATTTCTCGACAACCCGAGAAGACCCGAGAAATTAGCCTCGAGAATTCTCGAGACCCGAGAAATTAAAAAGCTCGAGAAATCATGAACCCTAAACAGTACACACATAAATGAAAGAAATTGTTAAGAGCATGGCACGACTCACAGCGACGCGCGACGCGACTTGCAACGTTGTTCACGCGAAGGAAACAAGAGTTGCACCCACGTACTGTCACTTGCGGCTGTGAACAGGGCGTGTAGTGATACTAAACTTAACATAACATCACGTTTGTAATCGCCGAGGGATAGGCAGAGGTGTACCTAATAGTACATTACATTTAGTACATGTATTTGGCACGGTTGGCGCAGTGGTCAAGCGATTGACTGCTGCGCTGCATGTCGCGGGTTCGATTCCCGTACGGAACAAATATTTGTATGACCTACAAGTAGTTGTTCCGGGTCTGGGTGTATTTCTATCTATAATATGTATGTATTTACAAAAAAAAAATGTATATTATGTAGTTTATCAGCCTTCTAGCTACCATAACACAAGCATTAGATTGCTTAGCTTGGGACTAGATGGTGCTGTGTGAAATGTCCAGGGATATTATTTTTATTTTATTAGTACACCCACATTTTGCCAGTTATGTTTAAGTCCCATGTAATAGTGGCGAGCCTATTGCCATCAACTGGGCACAAATCTAGACTCCGTGGCTGCGAGAGAAATCCTAATAGAAAAACCCAATAACAGTTTGCCCGACCTGGGAATCGAACCCAGTATCAGCTCAGCAGTCACGCTTGCATAACGAGGCAGTCGATACTAAACTCATTTACGATAATTTGTGAAATAATTGTACAGCAAAATTCACATCTAATATTCGCCAGAATATCGTCAACAACGTTCCTATTCGATATACAACAGAGCCACCGCAAATTAGTGGGAGCCTGTCCATTCGTGACAAATGAGCCGCTATCTCATATTCCAAACCGCGGCAATCGCATCTGATAATGTACGAGCTACGTTAAAGTAATAGGTTATTAGGACAAATCTAAATTCTAACACGCTTGTCATGCACATGTGTTTTTTTTCAGAAAATAGATTTTTTTTTTAAAGCACAGTATACGCAAGCACAGCAAGTTACTGTGTTATTCACACCAGAGGGCTTCGATAAACTGCTAGCGAAGGAGGTGACGGAACTTGAGAGGGAGAGAAACTCACGTCCAAGCCGGAGAAACGCGTCGGACGTCGGGGGCGCTTGGTGGCTCCTGCCTACCGTAGTTGCGGGACTGTGGACGGTGAGTAATGGGCTAGCTTGCCGTCTGTCCGTCTTATGACGACAGGCTATGTCGAAGGGGCGTTCGTGTTCCACGCGCGCCTCAAAGAGATGTCAGCAAACCGGAGGTAGGCCGCAAGAGCCGATGCCCGCCAAGGTTGCGGGACTATTCGAAAGAGATACCGCGGCCCTGGAATACAAAGGGCAAAGAAGGAACATGGATAGTTTTTAGTCAGTACAAGTCTGACACTCCCTTCATTGATGATTTCTCATCCGAAAAAAAAGCGCCTCGAAGTAAAAGTGCCATTGTAGCTATGGAAAAGTCAAAAATGCATTGGATTATTGTTGTTGGAAATTAATATAGCCATACGAAACTCTAATTATGGTTATCGGTTTATGAAAGATTACAGTACGATCTATTTTTCAGTTACCAATTGTATTTTGTATTGTACCCGTACAACTTCCTGATAATCAATAATTTATACTTTATTGCCAGTTTCATCGCCACCTCTTGATGAGTTTTGATGAACTTTATTAGGCAAATGCCATCCAAAAAAAATCGTTTAATTTTTAAGTCAGTATTGCTAATTTGACCCTAATCGAGTCGTGAAACGTCCGGCGATGGCGCGTAGCGTATTGGATATTAAGCTCAGCGACAATACCACAATACGCAATACCACAATACGCTCCAAAACTGGAATCGCTGATGTCGGCAATAAGATTGCTAGGTTGAAGTGGGATTGGGCGGGTCATGTCTGTAGAATGCATCAGGCCCGATGGGCCAGAGTCGTCACGCAGTGGGTATTAGAAGACGGGCATCGTCGCCGAGGGAGGCCTAGAAAACGCTTGCGTGAGGTACTAGAGGCGTTTGTGAGAGATTGGCCAGAGAAAACCGCAAGGAAAGAAGATTGGAAGGTTATGGGGGAGACCTTTGTCCAGCAGTGGAACATTAGACGCTAAGTAAAACTAATGCTTATTTGTACACTGCGAAACAGGCTCTGTGTCCTTTTACCCAAAGGAATGCGATCAGTGCTGATCTATTCTTACTACCAAAAAAACGATCCTAGCAATACTTTAGGGAAGGTCGTCGTTCACAATACTAGTCACTTATTCAGTGATAATTTGCTTCAACAGATTGGACTGCGTATTGGTTCGTTCGGGGAGGCTGCAGTATCCCCGACCACCATCTTTGTCTTATAAACCAAATACTTGAACACATTACAGCTCTAATGGAATTCGCAACTGTTTCTACTGAAGTTTATTAGTGTGTTCTCTTTCAGTAGGGTTTCGTTAAATCTAGTTATTCTAGTCTTAAACAAATATGTAGGACATATCTAGCATAGTTTCAGAATGAAGAAAGAATAATGCGTAATATTTTTCCAAAATATTGATTACTTACATACTCATGACTCCGATTATGCGAAAAAATCGTCAACATTAACAAAAGTGAACTATACACATAATAAATCTGTAGAAAAACCGTTTTTGTACATCAAAAATATTTCAAAAAAAAATTGCCAGGGTGTTATAGGATAACCAACAGAACTCATTTCCAGCATTATTCATTCCAGCACAAAATAGAACTACTGTTGACACTTGAACACCATATTCGATAGATGGCGTTGTGCATTTGACGTCATTTTCTGAATCGCGGTGTTAAGATTCTCCGCGGTTGAATGACCCTCTCCCATGTTTGCAATCACAGTGGAGTTAGGTAGGGTGTTTAAAAGTTCTAAAATTTGTCGTTTGTAGGTCTTGATCGTTTCGGTGGTTCTGTCGTAGGCTTACTACTACGATTGGTCGTTAAAAGTAAAATAGTTTTTGGATTAATTGGTCACTGGTCACTTGGTCAGACAGGAATTTGGTTCGGTCTTTTGATTTGAAATACGAAGTAAAGATTCTACTAATTATATAATAGTAATTATAGAATGCATAGATTAAAATAATGTAAAAAGAAAAAAAAAAGTTATTATAATTACATTAAATTATACTTCGTAGTTTGAACTGTTTCAATTTTTGAATAATGTCATGCGTTCGAAAGTTTGTCTTTGATTTGAATTACGAAGTAAAGGTTCTTCTATCTACTTGAATATTAATCAAGTAGGTAGTTCTATTTATTTCGTAGTTTGAATAGCGTCATTCGTTCAAAAGTTTGTGTTGCTGATTGGTTCGAGATTCATTCGAGACTGTCTAAGGTGACTGCTTATAGAGTTCTTTGTTATGGCGTAGTATAATATCTACTCATAGTACTCATTTGAGCTTTAATGCGAGCACATTTAGGACGCAATCCAAACGCGCAAAATTTTTCAACTTTACTGCTAAAAATAGGTGACGGCTCATACCCCAGTCAAGAAGGTGGTAAAGTAAATTTTGTAAAGAGCCTGTGTCATTCTGTTGCTCATCAAGTAATTTCCTTATTGTATGGGGAGCCCACAGAGATCTCGAGCCGTGATGCTTCTTGGCTATGCAAACGAGTTATTTTGGCCTCTCGAAACGACCAAGTTTTTGGGTTTAACAATCGGGTTTTGCGTACGTTTTATTTGACAAAAAATCTTTTGATCTGCTGGCGAAAAAGTGATATGAGCTTGTTGAGATGATGACCATCTCTAAAACAAGACAAGCGACTATTTAGCGAGTGTTGAAAAAAGCAAGTTAATGCCTCTTGTAGGACTTGTACGCTATGGTCATATGACTCGTGGAAACGTAGTCCGTAGAAATCTCATAAGTGATTTATTCATTTGTTCACTGTGCCGTGTTGTATTTTATTATCAAACATTGAGGGTAGCCTCATAATAATGTTAAAGTAATTGTGAGTCCGCATACCGTATAGTTTAATAAATCAGTCGATAACTAGCAAGATCGTCTTTCACTTCATGGTGACAGCGATAAATTCAAATTACGCTTTCGGAAGTCATAATTAGACATTATTAACGTGGTTTTAGTTGCTCTGGTGATAGACAGTACGTGTAAACATGGAACACGCGAGACCATCGGCCGAACTAGTATTAGAAGGTGGTCCGGCGAACCGCGCGTTAAAACAGTTTAGGGTTTTTCTAAAGGCTACAAAGAAGACAAAGGTGTGCAAGCTAGTTTGCTTATTAATTTAATAGCCGCTGATGGATACGACGAGATGATTATATCGATGTGTTGATCCAAAAATTCGAAGAACACTTCGGTACTAAAAGCAATGCAACGATGGCGAGATTCCGATTTTTTACGCGAAATCAGATGGAAGGCGAAAACATAGACGCTTATGTAACGGCACTAAGATTATTATGCCAACATTGCGAGTTCGAGCATTTAGAAGACGGATTAATACGAGATCGTATTGTCTGTGGAGTAATCGACACAAGTGTGCGCGATAGACTACTCAGAACAGACGAGCTAAGTTTGGAAAAAGAAAAAAACAAAATGCAAGGAACAAAGTGGCGCGGTTGACGCGTTATCGAGTACGCGTGTACCGAGGCATAGCGGAGCTATGAGGGCGGCGGCGGCAGCGCGGGAGGCGCGGGGCCGATCTCGCGGTCAGCCTGCGATGGCGCGGGGCCGATCTCGCGGTGAGCCTGCGATGGCGCGCGGCGCGCCTGTGCGACACGATGGGCGTGCGCATCCCCATGGTTCAGCAGCCGGGAGTATTGCGGCGACGACAGGTCGCGAATTCGATTCTGTTGCAAAACGTGAAACGGTGTCAAAGTGTTGTAGTGCTTGTGGTGGCGTTCACGATGATAAAACTCGGTGTCCAGCGCGATTTGCAAAGTGTTTTTTGTGCTACAATAAAGGTCATTTCAAAAATGTGTGTTTGGCCAGAGGTAACAAGCGTGTGTACCAAATACAGGAGAGCGGTGATGGTGACGATGAGTTATTCTATGTGTCAACTTTGAATCAAACTCCACAACATAAAGACAGTAAGTGGTTTGAACGATAAAATTTTGCCGAAAATGGACATGGAATCAGCGTATTGTTTAAACTTGATACAGGTTCTGATCTGAATGTATTATCACTAGTTATTTTTAATAAATTAGGTCAGATAGGCAGTCGCTCCATGTAAAATACTGGTATTCAGCTACATCCGGTTAGACTGGAAGCCGACCACAACATAGTTGGGAAAAGGCTAGGCAGATGATGAGGGTATTCAATAAATTATATCAAACCATGTTGCATATGAGCACAGTCTTTTTGTGGAAATTATATTCCAATACTGCTCACGTCAGATGTTGTGATCATTTAAAGATAAAAACTACTTAATAGATTTCGTGATATCAAATGACCAATGCCAAAGTGTATTGGTGAAAAATACCTGTGAAGAATTAGGTTTAGTCAAGAGGGTTTACACAGTCAAAGTTGATAAGTATAATGATTTATTTCACGGAATTGGCAAATTACCAGCGAAATACAGAATAATTTTAGAAAACAATGCAAGTCCTTCGGTTTGCCCTGTCAGAAAAATACCTTTAGGGACACGGAATAAATTACAGACGGAACTCGATAGTACGGAACACATGGGAATAATTCGTAAGGTATCGCACTGACGGAGTGGGTGAATGCTATCGTGTTGCTAGCCCAGAAGGATGGCAGTCTGAGAGTTTGCCTCGACCCGCGGCCACTGAACCGAGTGGTGCGCCGTGCACACTACCGCCTGCCTACGCTTACTGAGATTGCCGTAAAACTCACAAATGCCAAGTATTTCAGTAAGAAGTAAACTTGATGCTCGGTCTGGATTCTGGATGATTGAATTAGATGACAAGAGTGTGGATCTCTGTACGTTTGGAACTCCATCCGGCATTAACTGTGCGAGTGAGGTATTTCATGGTAAAATACGGCAGCTATTAGAAGATCTCGATGGGGTAGATTTATTTGTAGACGACATAATTATTTGGGGCAGGACAAAGGAAGAACACGACGACGATAGATTGATGAAATTGCTAGATAGGGCTCGGGAAGTAGGAATTAAATTGAACAGGGAGAAGTGTGAGTTTTGTGTACAACAGGTTACGTATCTGGGACATATTTTTAGTAGGAAAGGTATGCAGATCGACACAATCGAGATACCGCCGCAACAGACGGCACATCATGTAGGGTACGAGCTCAGGAGATACCACAGCACATTCTGCTTCCACGCAAGGGAAGGAGGATAGTAACAGTGAAGAAAATGAGCGCATGAAGAGAGTATGTATGAGGGGTTGAGCGAGAACGATAGGGTAATGACTAGGTCGTCTAGTTCTTCTTCAGATTCTGTTGTAGTGCAGCCAACCCGAGCTGCTTCTCGAAGGGCACGTGAAAAACTTGCAATGTTTTTTAAAAAGTAATTAAGATCAAAAAACTTTATGATAAATAAAACAACAAATATGTATGTGTTAGAATAGTTCGTTAATTATAAGAATAACCGTTACTTACTAAGTTTATAATATAACTTGGAAACGGAAGATGCAACGGATGATTTTGTGCCTGTTTAAGTCTGATTACCTACCTTTATATTTTCACATTGTTGTGTATATGGTGGTGGGAATTTTACTTACTAGTTCACTATTTTTCATAAAAGGGGAACATGTTGTATTTTATTATCAAACATTGAGGGTAGCCTCATAATAATGTTAAAGTAATTGTTAGTCCGCATACCGTATAGTTTAATAAATCAGTCGTTATCTATTAAGATCGTGTTTCACTTCATGCTGGAGACCCTCTTTGGAAATCCAGAAAGTCCTATTAATGATAGAAAGGTAATCACTGTTTGCGACGGGACGTATATTATGTACATCCAAAAGAGCTTTAATTACTTTTCCCGAGAATCTTACAGCAATCACAAATACAAACAAGCTTAGGGAGCTGTTTGACGTCTGTCTGACGTCAAGGCCCCTAAGGCCCTGCCAAGTTCCCTAAGGCCTGGGTCGACTGATGCTGTTGCAGAAGGCAGGGCTGCCCCCAGATTCTCCATTGGTGTACAGGCCGATTGTCTTGCTGGATGAGGCGGGGAAGACGCTAGAGAAGATTCTCGCTATGTAGTATGTCGAAGTTTAGTCATATTATTAACACTGCGACTATTAGTAAGTATACTAATGAACAGGTGAAACAACCTTAAATAAATATAGCATTAGTGCTATAAATATATATATATATATATAATAGTAATATATATGCTATGTATATTATTTGTTCTGTATCTGGGTGGGTAATTTATCTATAATATGTATGTATTTAGAAATATATAAGTATGTTTATCAGTTGTCTGGTTGCTATAGTACAAATCTGCCTAGTTTGGGATCAGATGGCGGTGTGTTGGTTGTCCCAAGATATTATTATTCTCTTTAAATGTTTACAAAAATTGTACTGAGGTCCATGTGTCACCGTGGACAATTATCAATTAGGGTATATTAGTGATAGGATATTGTTGTCTGGGGATGGCAAGGTAGTCTCGGAGCTTACTCCAGATATAAATATTAATTTAAACTAGGAAGTGAGACTACAGAAGGTACCATTAACAATATTGTTAAACCTATCATCAGCAAGGTATCTTCTTGCACTCAATTAGTTAGTAATTTTTTTTTTTTTTTGGAGGGTGGGAAATCATCAAATGACCCCCCCCGCTCTGGGCGGAGCGGAAGGGAGTGTCAGACTCTTACTGACTAAAAACCACCCATGTTCCTTCATTGGCCCTTTGTGTTCCAGGGCCGCGGTATCTCTTTCGAACAGTCTCGCAGCCCTGGCAGGCACCGGCCCTTGCGGGCCCCTCCCGTATGCTGACAACTCTTTGAGGCACGCGTGGAACACGAACGCGCCGTCGACACGGCCTGCCCATTACTCACCGTATCCAAGGCATTCCTTCCAAATTATTAGAAATTGATTTGTTTTAGAAAAAAGTACGTTTGACATTATTTGTTTTACTGAACATTGGCTGAAGGATTACCAAATGCTTATTAATTATGAGAACTATACGTTTGGTAGCTGCTTTAAATACCGTAAATCTATGCTGCGTGGAGGTGCCCTAATATTATTGAAAATTGTGTTAAATGGGCATTTTCACTTTTAAGTGAACCCTGATAAAAATAAGAGTATTTTTTTAAAGTTGCGTTTTTAAGATGTGTAAAGGTCCTAGGCTGTACTAGATAGTCTGTGGGACTGAAAATAGTATTTTGTTTTAAACAAATAGCATATTTTCCTTAGTAAAAACGGAAAATAAATGGACATTGTAGTTAAATAGTGGTCAGTTTGGTGACGACATAAAAATCGTCCTTTCTTTTTTTTTTTTTTTTGTTGTTGGGTGGGAAATCATCAAATGACCCCCCCCCCCCCCCCCGCTCTGGGCGGAGCGGAAGGGAGTGTCAGACTCTTACTGACGAAAAACCATCCATGTTCCTTCTTTGGCCCTTTATGTTCCAGGGCCGCGGTATCTCTTTCGAACAGTCCCGCAGCCCTGGCAGGCATCGGCCCTCGCGGGCCCCTCCCGTTTGCTGACATCTGTTTGAGGCGTGCGTGGAACACGAACGCGCCATCGACACGGCACATAAAAATCGTCCTGTATTAATGTTTTGAAGTAATATGACTTAATTTTTATTTTCCATTGCTACTGAATGTTAAAATCCATCGAACAAAGAAAGATAATAACCTTGAATTGAAATCTATTTTTTTTAAATTAATTTTCAACTTCAGTTTTGTGACAAGTGACGCTACGGAGATCGATTTTTTATACTATTCCTTTGATAAAGTGGTTAGTTTTTTAAATATATTTTGTAGTGTTCAATATTGTAACTGGCTAAAACAATATTCAAAGAGTTATTTAGTCAAACTACAACAGAAAAGTTATAAAAAAATATTTTGTCCACATGAAAATTGGGACAGTCACCAAACTAACACATCGAAAAACCTTAGGATGAGGTTACATGATACAAAATAAAACACAGCGTTGCAAGTCTTTATTGATTCACGTTTTTTATTAAAAGTATTTAAACTAATATTGTTGTCTTAATCTTATAAGTTTGAGTATCGACAACAAAGGAACATAATTTGACTATTAATGAAAGTAAAATTTTCATCTAGCGAAAAAGCCAGATCTTTATTTCGTTTTTGTTTCTACCGGCTAGTTCTTTTAGTCTTCCTCCACTCCTCCCTTATTTTTGCGGCTTCTTCTGGTGTTAATTCTGGTGGGCAGCCTCAAAATGGCGGGTAAACTTAAAAGTGAAAATGCCCAAATATAAGCAACGTGGCGTCGAACTGTCCTATGTTAAATTATGTTATATGTTGTTGTGTGAAAATCATGCTGATGGTGTAAGTGAGGGTTGATCAGTTCAGAAGGGACGGGCTTTCAGTTCCCTATGCCAACCCGATCATGCACCCGATTTCACACTATAAGCCAGCCTCACGCCCCTATATCTCAAAGGGCATCCTAACGTTCGAGTTAGTTTGAAGCAAGACGTTCCCAGGTGCGGGCCTCATTCGGGGATCGTGCGGTCCATGGCCCTTTACGGGGCCCCTTAGTATGTTATATTATATAGTATAGTATAGTATAAAGGGCTGAAGTCCGCAACTCCACGTCAAAGCGCGTATTTTGTGTGCGGGTGGGAAATTTATTCGATCCACCCTAATTCCCAGAGGAAAGCCAGCAGCGCCTTGATGCTACTGACAATCTCGCGGAGAGTACCTGGTTTAACGAAGTAAGTCAGGAACT
This sequence comes from Eurois occulta, assembly GCA_950022335.1. NCBI lineage: Eukaryota > Metazoa > Arthropoda > Insecta > Lepidoptera > Noctuidae > Eurois > Eurois occulta. The sequence goes on along the minus strand of OX465492.1, from coordinate 6,423,408 downwards.
TGCCCTGTATATTGCAACCGCTGGGCAGTGTAGGAGCACGCGGGCTGTTGTTTCGTCTTCCTCCATGCAGGCTCGGCACATGGGGCTGTCTGTGACTCCTATGACAAAGAGGTGTTTATTAAAAGAGCCGTGTCCAGTGATGGCGGCTGTAACTGATCGCAGCTGTAGCTTGGTCCGCCGAAACGCCCGTTTGGTGAAGCGGCCGTCGATAGTTGGAAGTGCTTCCTTGGCCTGCCTGCACTCGCCATGGTCCAGCCATAGCTTGTGGTGTTGTGCACTGGCGCGTACCGTGGCTGCGACCCGGTAGTTAAAACTTATTAAAGTTAGTGTGTCATTGACTAGCGAGTTTGATGGTTGTCCGTCCTATACCTGCATATCTAATAGTGGCGACGAGGACGAATTTACGTGTGCGACAATGTCTACTTTTGGCGTTTCATTCGGAATTTTAACCAACTATCGGTTGAAAACGTATGCTTGATGCGCGGTCATAAAGATCAAGAATCATTCCAGAGAGGTTAAGAGATAAAATGTGTAATGAACTTCACAGTTCACAGTTTGGAGTGGTTAAAATGAAGGCAGAGGCACGCAAGCGGTTGTGGTTCCCTGGCGTGGACGGTGCGCTGGAGCGGCTGGCCTGCGCGTGCGCAGTGTGCAGCGCGCTGCGCCCCACGCCCCTCTCACGCCCTGGCCACATCCTCCCCACGCCTTCTATAGGATTCATTTAGATTTTCTAGGACCCTTTAATAACCAAATGTTTCTAATTGCTTTTGATGCTTATAGTAAATGGGTTGAAGTGTATACAATGACTTCATCGTATGGCTCCAAAGTAGTCAATGAGAAACTTATTGACGTAATGTCACGATTCGGTATTCGACGTGCCATCGTAACGGATAACGGTACTTCGTTTGTTTCGCAAGAATTTAAAGATTTTTGTTCAAAGAACGGTATTACTCATACGCTTGCCGCGGTATATCATCCGTCAAGCAACGGACAAGCTGAAAGCTCAGTGAAAATAATTTCACTTATTTAGATAAAGCTATAGAAAATTGTCTGCAGTCTGACCACAGCGGACAAACTTTTAGTTGTATATTAGTATAGTATAGTATAACGGGCTGATGTTGCCAGTCGTTTTCTGAAGGTGTCCACCTCTGTCTAGGTTGATAGTCTGTGCAAAGGCGCAACCTGGGAAGTGAGTTTCAATAAGGACGCGCATCGCCTTTTCTGGTGAAGTGGTAAGTGTGTTGTCGGGTTTTCGGAGTACAGCGGGCCCAGTCGTGTTGTGCTGTGCCAGTATTTTTCTTACCTTGTTTGCTTGTTGGCATGATTCGATGTTGCCACAGTATTTCCTCTAGCCAGTGGAGCTCCTGAATCTGATGCACTTTTTGTAGCAGGCATGTAAGCGGAGGCAAATACCACATCTGTGTCTCCACGCTGTATCAGCAGCCTAGCTGCAGAAATATCTCTAGCAATAGAAATCTGTTAGTGGCTGTGTTTTTATGTTACGTGTCGTGTAGGTGCACGATCGTGGCTTATCGTGATCTGTACTAACTAGGAGCTTACCATCAAGATTGGAGAGACCTTGTATTCGGCCCGCCCTAATCCACGGCTCTTACATCAGGACAATAAAATAATGGCCGTATGTTGAACCTCCAGCCGCTTCCGCAGCCGAGCCGTCGCGGTCTGACTGTTGTGGAGGTTGGCTTGCAGGACTTTACATGCTGACGAAGGGGACGCCATCACTGGACGTTCCTTCCTCGTCACTCTCGAGCCGCAGACCGGCAAATAGGTCACCCTCGTCGACACCGTCCCCTTCGAGGTCAGAGGCCGAAAACAAGGTAATGTCATCGATCTCCTGGGCGGACGGCGCCCACGTTGGCGATGGTAGGGGCGGCTGGCGCTACTGCTGCTGGCTCACCCGCGGGTTTTGCCAAGGCGTTTGTCTTGGGGGGAGCTGCCTCATCCACTCGTGTCACGGCGCTGGTCTCCCTGAGGGATCCTTGCGGCCGCAGGTTACTGCGACGTCAAGGTCGGAGCTTACAGCTTGGGCGTAGTTTCGGTTAGCGTCCCGTTTTGACTTATCAAGACGCGGCCGCTTACGCTCCCCTTGAGGTGACGAGGTATCGTTGAGAGCTCGCTTGGCCGCGGCCTGATCTTTCCAAACGGGTCGCTGTGTTGTATACTGGGCTGGTCTCTTCGTGCCGCTGGCTGATGATTGACTGGGTCCTGGTCGGCTAGTACCAGCCACAGCCTGCGTCTGCTTGCCTGCGGAAAAGGTCCCGAGCAGCTCCGGTGTCCACTGTTTGTTACGGGACTCGGTTTTGGTCTTGGCCGCGGTTCTCGACACTGCGAACCGTTACCCGCACTGGAGCTCGACGCCCGGTGCTTTTCCCGCGGCGGCTGGGACGTGAGGTTCTGACCCTCTCACGTTCCGCCACCTCCTTCGCTATCATGTCGGCGTGATGTAGTATGTATGTACCTATTATTACAATGTGTGTAACAAAGTATATAACCCGTGTATTCACATAATAAAGAGCAGTCTTGTAACATAATTATCTTGTGATGTTTCATTCAATCTGACACCCGTCCTTATATGTTTTCGGAAAACAGCGGGCCCAGTCGTGTTGTGCTGTGCCAGTATTTTTCTTACCCTGTTTGCTTGTTGGCATGGTTCGATGTTGCCACAGTATTTCCTCCAGCCAGTGGAGCTCCTGAATCTGATGCACTTTTTGTAGCTGGATTTGGCCGCGTAGTAAGCGTCCCAATCCTCGTCAGCACAGGTGTTCATGGCTCTGTTTAGGGCTGCCCTTACCTTCCCGCGCTTACGTTCCAGATCCACTCCCCACCAAGGTTGTTTCCTTGGTGTTGTAGGCGGAGTGGTTTCCGGGCAGGATGAATGGTAGCTGTCTAGCATTGTTTTCGTGAGATGACTTACACGCTCGTCGGTCTACGGCGTGTCCTCGTAGGTCACCCAGTAGTTTGTTGATGCAAGCTTGGTTTCGAGGTTGCGTGTGTAGGCAACACGGTTAGTGTTGCGCGGATTACGCCGTGGCCGTACTGGTGTTACAGAGACCTGAATGTCGAAACGGATCCACCTGTGGTCCGAGCAGGAGGCCTCCTTAGAGACCTGCCAATCGGTGGTGGTGGCCGCCGCTTCCTCCGATACCAGAGTGAGGTCTATGATTGTTTGGCTACGTCTGTTTACGAAGGTTGGTACGGAACCTGTATTCAGTAGGGTTAAGTTTGTTGTAAACAAGTAGTCTACTAGAGCCTTACCCCTTGCGTTTTGCGTGTCCATGCCCCACAGAAGACGATAAGCGTTTGCGTCAGCGCCTACGACAACCTCCAGCCCTGTGCTCTCGCAATCTAACGAGGCAGGCGAGGTGGTGCGGAGGCGGCTCCTCTGCCTCAGGCATGTAAGCGGAGGCAAATACCACATCTGTGTCTCCACGCTGTATCAGAAGCCTAGCTGCAGAAATATCTCTAGCAATAGAAATCTGTTAGTGGCTGTGTTTTTATGTTACGTGTCGTGTAGGTGCACGATCGTGGCTTAACGTGATCTGTACTAACTAGGAGCTTACCATCAAGATTGGAGAGACCTTGTATTCGGCCCGCCCTAATCCACGGCTCTTGGATCAGGACAATGGCCGTATGTTGAACCTCCAGCCGCTTCCGCAGCCGAGCCGTCGCGGTCTGACTGTTGTGGAGGTTGACCTGCAGGACTTTACATGCTGACGAAGGGGACGCCATCACTGGACGTTCCTTCCTCGTCACCCTCGAGCCGCAGACCGGCAAATAGGTCACCCTCGTCGACACCGTCCCCCTCGAGGTCAGAGGCAAAACAAGGTAATGTCATCGATCTTCTGGGCGGACGGCGCGGCGCCCACGTTGGCGATGGTAGGGGCGGCTGGCGCTACTGCTGCTGGCTCACCCGCGGGTTTTGCCAAGGCGTTTGTCTTGGGGGGAGCTGCCTCATCCACCCGTGTCACGGCGCTGGTCTCCCTGAGGGATCCTTGCGGCCGCAGGTTACTGCGACGTCAAGGTCGGAGCTTACAGCTTGGGCGTAGTTTCGGTTAGCGTCCCGTTTTGACTTATCAAGACGCGGCCGCTTACGCTCCCCTTGAGGTGACGAGGTATCGTTGAGAGCTCGCTTGGCCGCGGCCTGATCTTTCCAAACGGGTCGCTGTGTTGTATACTGGGCTGGTCTCTTCGTGCCGCTGGCTGATGATTGACTGGGTCCTGGTCGGCTAGTACCAGCCACAGCCTGCGTCTGCTTGCCTGCGGAAAAGGTCCCGAGCAGCTCCGGTGTCCACTGTTTGTTACGGGACTCGGTTTTGGTCTTGGCCGCGGTTCTCGACACTGCGAACCGTTACCCGCACTGGAGCTCGACGCCCGGTGCTTTTCCCGCGGCGGCTGGGACGTGAGGTTCTGACCCTCTCACGTTCCGCCACCTCCTTCGCTATCATGTCGGCGTGATGTAGTATGTATGTACCTATTATTACAATGTGTGTAACAAAGTATATAACCCGTGTATTCACATAATAAAGAGCAGTCTTGTAACATAATTATCTTGTGATGTTTCATTCAATCTGACACCCGTCCTTACATGGCGACCCTGCCACTAAACAGGGCTTGAATCATGTGTCCGATTAGTGTAGACTTTGCTCTGCGCGGCAACTGTTTAAGTGAGAGATACGTTAAAAGTGACTTTCAATCATGTGCAACTCAAAAGTAACTAATGAAGAGGTACTTCTCAATCAAAATAGCGCCGCTAAAAACACCGCGACGGTGGAGGAATTCAGATTTCATTTGTCGGCCATAAGTATCGTGTTAACAATTATTTGCACGATTTTATTCCTCGGCGCAATATACTTCATGTATCAAATTTACAAGAAATGTCATGAGTCTTGGGCGCGAGAGCAGATAACGAGGCATATCTTAAGGCGTTCTTCGGATCGATCCAGAAGGAACCACGGCGGTGCTTGTGGCATGTCTGCCAGCGAGGAGTGTCGGGTCCATGCTTCCAACAAGGGTCCCTGATATCATAGGGGCGTGCAACAAATAATACAATTCGGCTAGTGTTCTTGTGAGTTCTGTGTCCTAATAAGTGTGTGAAAGTGCGGCAATTCTAATATGGACAGTGTACGCGTGCCTAAGCAGTGGAATCATAATCACCATTCAGGTATATGAACTATAAAATTTAGAACAGTTATGTATGAGGAGTTATTACAGCTGTACAATGACCTTGGTAAGATAAGAATATATTTAATAAAAATAGGGCCAAGTAGACGAAGAGGTGAAACTGTTTTGAAAAAGCTAAAAGAGGCCGATAAATTACTGAGTACTTTCAATGACAGCTTAGACAATTTAAGTTTGCTTAAAACAGGATTAAGAGACGCGGAATTATGTAAAATTAATGAATTAAACAAAGACTGTTAGTTTGTATGATAATATTTTAGATTTGTGTAATAATTCATCGACTGAAGTATCGGTAGTAGAGCAAAATGTGGCGAAATTTGATTTAAAAATCGCCTTGAGCTTGTTACCAGTTTTAAATGACGACGGCACAAATACGAAACAGCTCATTGATCGGATAGAATACTATCAAACGGAACTTGACTCAGAGGGTCAAATGAAATTGAAAATTTTTGTAATATAAAAGCCGACTTTCGCAGTCTGCGAAACTCAAACTTAATACAAAGTATGACAGTTTAAATGAGTTAGTCAAGGCTATGAAAACATGCCTGTTGCCTAAAAAATCGGCAACGGCTCTACAACACAAATTGTACAATTTGAAACAATACGAACTTACTATAGATGACTACGGTAAGAAGATAACTGATTTGTTTGTTGACTTGACGATTTCCCAATCAGAAGGCAATGAGTCTAATTTCGGTATATTGAAGCCTATAAACGAAAAATTAGCCATTAAAAGTTTTGCTGACGGATTGAGAAATCGTCGGCTAAGCACTATAATAGCAGCACGACAATTTACATCTTTAAGTGATGCCATACAAGCAGCCATCGATGAGGAAGTTTCAACACCATCCACTTCAGGTGACATATTATTTATGCGTCGTAATAATTATAGCAACTACTAATATAGGAATTCCAGAGGTCAGGGTGTGTCACGAGGACGAGGACAAGCAATCCCCCCCGCGGAACAGAGGGATGATCGAACATCGCAAACAGGCCGCGGTGGATGGAGGACTCGCGGCCGCGGTGCATCAAACCGTGGAAAGCGTGTCGTTGTGCAACCGCAAAAGCATAAATACAAGCCAGCAAAAAGTTCAGATTAAATTTAGACCTATATCTACAATCAAATTAAATAGGTATAATATTTCCCTGCAGAACAAGTTAAGCGTTATGACCCATCTTAAGAAAGATATTAATATCAATTGTATGATCATTTCTTTTCAATAGTTCACACTGAATTCAACAAAACTTTTGAAAAGAAGACAAAAAGTATTTGCCCTAAATTTATATTTAGTGATTGGGCAACTAGAGGTATCAGAAAAAGTAGGGAAAGACTATTTGAGCTTTATGACCTTAAGCCTTATATAAATAAACACTGAAACTTTTAACAAGTATGTTGCTAAGTATTCAAACAGTTTTAGAAATATGCTATTAGAAAAATCCGTCAATTTACTGATGTATATATACCGCTAGACTGGTCTATTTTAGTTACTTTCATAGTATAATGTCTTATGGCTTCTGTTATGGGGGCGGGCTGCAGACATTGAGTCTTTATTTATTCTACAAAAAAGAGCCATCAGAGCCATATATAATCTTCGTAGGCGCGATTCTCTAAGGGAACTGTTTAAGGAAATTAACATCATGACGGTACATTGTCAATACATCTACGAAAACATGATGTACGTAAGAAAAAATCTGCATATTTTTAATAAAAGAGGTGACAGATACAATTACAGTACTGGAAAATAGAGACCAATTAGTTCAGCCAGGTTTCAGACTCGCTAAAATAGACTCGTGGACTTTCATGGGGTACTGTTTGAGATGCTATAATTAAATTCCACAAAGTATTCTTGAACTGAATGATACGAAATTTAAAATATGCATTAAACTCACACTATGTAAGCAAGCATATTACAAGTTGGACGGTTATATCTCTGATAAAAATGACGGCACGGTTGGCGCAGTGGCAGAGAGATTGACTGCTGCGTTGCGTGTCGCGGGTTCGATCCCCGCACGGAACAAATATTTGTATGGCCTACAGATAGTTGTTCCGGGTCTGGCTGTTTGTGTATGTGAGTTTAAATGTTTATAAATGCACCCACGATACAGAAAGAAAGAGAGAAATTCCTAGTGCGGGGTAACGTATTTAAAAAAAAAATGCTTGGTCCTGCTCCACATGGACAGGGACGCATAAATGGATAAATAGCATTTATTAGTATTGTTGAAGCTACTGAAGATTGTACAACTATCTTTGCATTGTATAGATACAATTTCTTTTGGTATTATATAACCGCATAGCCCGTATTGTGTGAGTGCAATGTACTAGAAAGCTATCATTCGCTGGAAACCTACGTCTTTTCTTGACTTAAATGTACCCTGGCGGTTAAGAGTATGTCATGCTCACTCAAATGTCTCGCTGATGGGGGCGCGTGTGTCGGATCATTTAGTTCCCTTCAAAATGGTTGAGTTGAAACATGCGTCATGTTCGTGAACGGGCGCTGTCAGTTGTGACTGGTCATCTCTTGGTTGCCACGGCCTATTTGAATTAATTATTTTATTTTTGATTTTTTTTTTTACTATGGACACTTTTAACGTGCACATCTTGCTACATCGCTCTCACATATTGTACAATCCCAACATGAATAATGTAACCAAGGTTTTGTAAAAATATTCTGATATAAAAAAAGTCCATGGAGTTTCTTGCCCGTTCTTCTCCATAGAGATCTACGTTAGGGAATGGGCAACTACAGTACATTCACAGTTTTTATGCCTTGTGACTGGGACTGTAACCATTTCATTGTTGTCTTTGTTTCGATAATTCAAAAGTGCCCTGTAACTGGACTACTTGAAATAAATGCTTTGATTTTGATTTTCCTACCCGTATCGTCCGTCACTTAAGTAGAAGCGGTTGGCCCCAACTTGTCGGAAGCCATGTTCGGTTTCAAAGTATGCATTTGCTCAGGGTGTTATATTGTTGAAGGTGTCTTTAGACATCGCCAACGCGTTCAACACTCTGCCATTCGACAGATTTGGGGGGGAGCTCCGCTACCATCAGATGCCCGTCTACTTGAGGAAGCTGGTAGCAGATTACCTGTAGGGGCGGTTCGCCTACTACGAGGTACGTGACAGCCAAGTTGTGCGCAGGGCCATTGCATGGGGTAATCCACATGGGTCAGTTTTGGGTCCGCTCTTGTGTAACATAGGCTACGACTGGGCCTTGCGCAGTTTGCTCTCCCCCGGGTTGGGCATCATTTGCTACGGTAACGTTACACTCGAGGCACCGGGCCTCAGGGTGGCCCTCAAAAACACGGAGGCCCTCGTCATGCGTAGCAGTTCTCATGGCTCATCCGCCAAGGCAACAGTAGGCTCACGGCGGTGTTTTTAGTGGGTGCAAGCCTCACGTAACCAAACCGTCTCCCCGGACTGTGCGGTATGCGATAGGCATTTTTCATTACTAAATAAAAAAAAAAGTCATCATCCCAACCCAACAAACTCATGATATCACTTTTTGCCAGCAGATGAAAAGATTTTTTCAAATAAAACGTACAGAAATCCAATTTTTCACCCAAAAAAACAGCTGAAGGAATGATTGTATAGACATAATGCCATAGTAAAAAATACTCGGACTGACTTCCCCAACAGTGTTGCCACCTTTATTTTCGTTGGCCCGGCACTTTGAATTTTGAGCCGAACTTTGTATGAACCGTGAATGGTCTCCTTTAAGTCCTCCAAAACTATGCATCGGCACTTTTTCCTTTTTGTTTCAAACGTGTGCAATTCCTAGTAAGCCTCCGTTACGCCATGGCCATCAACAAAGCCCAGGGCCAGACATTATCTGTTGCGGGGATACCTCACTTTTGATTGCTTTTCTCATGGCCAACTTTATGTTGCTCTATCACGTATTAGCAACCCTAGAACCCTTTTTTACGCCCCGGGTAATTCCACCTCTAATATAGTAATATCACGTTTTCTTATTGCATAAAGTTAAAAGACCTGGCTGCAAATTCTTTATTTTAAACTAGCTGCCGCCCGCGGCACTAGCCACGTGAATGTCGAAAATTATCCCAACGGAACATACTCCCCGGATAAAAATCTTATGTGTTATTCGAGACTATAATCTACCTCTGTTTTAAATTTCATCAAGAAACGTTCAGCCGTTCTGACGTGATTGATTAACAAACATCCATCATTCCAAACTGCAACATGCAAGGCACTGACTATGTCACCGCTACCGTTTAAAAAGCGGTGACATAGTCAGTGCTGTGCTGCTTGCTTGCATTTAACGCAGGGCAATGATTGAATCTACTTTTATCTAAGCGACGCATTATAGTTTTCGACAGCCACGCGAACGAAGCCGCGGGCACAGCTATTAAATTAATATGGATATTTTTTACCATTCTCCTACACACATGAGATCAGCCACAGTAAGTAATAATCGTTATAAGCACATAAAATATATTTACAACCGTATAACACGTTAGCAGATTTATTCATAAATGCTTGTATTTCAATGCTAAGGGACGTTTTCTTTCGTCCTAGCTTAAATCTCTCAGGAACGTCCTAATTTTTAATTTAAGTTTTCAGAGTTCATTCCTCAAAAGACGAAGCATATTTAAATACTGCGTTCCTCTGGTAATCTTGTGTTTTCATTAGGAATGAAAACATTTCTTTATATTTTAGCGACAGTTTGTGACGCGAATATTTTTTTTTTTTGCGGCGCTGATTTTGTACAACCCTCGCGCTACAAAAGTTGCATTAATTAATTAATAACTTTTTGCGGTGGGTGTCGCGTACCTACTGGTAACGTACTGGTACGTTTTCACTTTTGCTACTACAAAACTGACTGTCCTACTTGTGAGTTCACAGAAAACTTCTATATTTTATTTCTATGAATCAGCATCATTTTTTTGACTGGTGGCAATACAGGATGACTTTCTAGTATTTATTATTACGTATTCTTCCTCTTCTGACTTAGTTTCAAGATTACAATTCCTACTGCTAACAATATCAAAACAAAAAGTATTGCTATGTTAGCAGTAAGAATTGTAATATATTATCCTGCGAAATGAGTATCAATTATTTGTGAAATATTGCACGTTATTAATCCACATAATCGACATACCTACCTAATGGCTTCCTCACTTCATCAGTTATTTCAAAAATCTCCAACTAACAACTAAGAAAACAAAATCCAATATCCAGATATCGATGGTAAAGATATAGTTTTTCTTCTCAAAAGTTAGTTAATTAAAAACGGTATTGATAGCTATGCTGGTTTCGGATGCAAGCGATGTTAATTGGTGCGCCGAGCTCGTCAGCAGTTCGCGACTGACCAACACGAACTGCTGCCAACTTCCCAGTCTTGGAACAAAGAGGTTAGGATGCTGGATGTGGTCGAAAAATGTCGAAAATGAATATGGGTGTTTGAAAATTCAATTTCACCTGTAAAATTATAAAACCACATAATTTTTGCCAACTTCCAGTCTAATTGGACGCAGCTGAATACCAGAATGTCACTCTATTTAAAATTCTGGTTTTCCAGTAACTGGGTTGTGGCATTCAGTTACTGGGTAATACGGTATCCCCTGGTAAAACTTGTTGTCTAACTTTCAGGCTTCTGACTATTTATTTATCACTTCAAGCACAAAGTACAGAGGCGGACTTAATGCCATAGACATTTTCTACCAGTCAACCTTTGGGTGATGCAGAGACAAGCAGTGGTATGTGTATTCTGAAAATAATTTTAATTAATACTACGATAAGCTACAAGGACATATAAAATACTATAAATATATTTAAAATACAACTACACATTACGACTATACCTACATTACGACTAGATAAACAAATGGCAACCAGAATGTCAACTTCCCAAAATGTCTCCTGGTACCAAAATGTCCCTTTCCCAAAATGGGGATCCCTTCTTTTCGCATAATGTTCTTTGTCCTAATATACTTCGGCATAACGATTTTGGCACAATTTGTTTTGGCATAATAATACTTCGGCATAATTTTTTTAGGCATACATTTTATGTTGGCATAATCATCTTCAAGACTAATTTGTTTTGGCATAAATTTGATTCGCATAACGTTAGTAGGCCTAATGACTATTAGCATAATAATATTTAGGCACACAAAATATTGTTGGTTAAAAATTTAATATGCTGTGCAACAAAAGTTAGTGACAGAACCGAATTGCTGCAAAACCGACTCCACGTAGTCTTGTTTGTCCTACCCCTAGAGTGTAATTTAAAATCGCGTGGGGCCGCCGGAGGCCCGCAGCGCCGGAGCCGTGACAGAAACCCTGCCTGCTGCATGTTGCATGCTCGCTTGAATGCTGCATGCTGCATGCTTGCTTGCATGCTGCATGCTTGCTTGCATGCTGTATGTTTGCTTGCATGCTGTATGCTTGCTTGCTTCATGCTTCCTACAGCGAAAAAAAACCCACAAAATTGTTCAATACGGTATAATTATTATATTAATATGTTATTTATCACCTGATTCAGGAGATATGGCTTTTTTTCCAATCGTCGAAATAAATTGGTATAATTATCCTCTTCGGGCAAAAAAGCTAGGGCGTATAAAAAAGTTATGCTTTAGAACTTTATGCTTAATAAATTTATGCTTTAGAATATTATGCTTCATCATTATTATGGTTAGAGAAATTATGCTTAAAAAATTATGCGTAAGCTGTTATGCGTAATTATATTATGCGAAAATATAATTATGCCAAACAAAATTATGCTAAGTTATATTAGGTCTTAACATTTTATGCAAATGGATAGTGAACCCCCAAAATGCCGCTTTCCCAAAATGTCCCCCATTCTTAGAATTAAGCGTTATTATTATTAATCAGTTTATTTCAGATCAAAAATTAATCCATACAAAATAAATAAAATGAAATACAAAGAAATAAATTAAATTAAATTATTACAATTACATTGTGTTAGTAATACCTTACGCACTACGTTAGTTAAAACCCATCACAATACGCATCCATTTGTTCTGGATAGGGTAATCCGCACGAGATACAACCATCTGCAGGATACTGTTGCTACTGCCTCGCACTCGCTGCAACAAGGAGGCTACTTTCTTGCGTATAACCGCATGAAAGCCGTCCGTTCTTGCCTCCGCAAACATTCCGGACGCACTACAATAGCGAGGCAGCCGCATCAGCATCCTGAAGACGTTGTTGTATTGGACACGCAGAGCACTAGCAGTCCGGCGAGTAAAGGTTACCCACAGACTGCCCGAGTACAACGATTGGCAGTACGCCTTGAAAAGAGTAATTTTTACTGCTCTCGAGCATCGAGCAAACCTGCGTGCAACCATATTCCCCCTGACCGCCAATGCTCTGCGCTCCCTCTCTATATCTGCGTCATCTTGCAAGTGTTCTGTCACAATGGGACCCAGATACTTAAAACTGCTCACCACCCTCAGAGCCGCACCATTTAGCATAATAGGCGGAACATGCACTGGACCACGATTTTCACTCCTGAACACGAGCACTTCGCTCTTCTTCGAGTTATACCTCAGTCCATGTTCCGCCGCGTACGCCTCACAGATTGACACAAGCTTACGCGTTATAACCCAACTAAAAAATAAAAAACAATAATTATAATCGTCGAGGCCACATACGCGAGCCCTCCGGCAGGTGGCCGAACTGAGGGCGGAGGTCGCCCGCCTGACGGCCGCCACGGAGTTGAAACACCCTGTTGCGAGCGATGATCTATTCGACTTGTGCGCTGGGTAGGTATGTTCTACCGTTTGACACGTAAACATAATTAACAGGATGTTTCATAGCTCTAATGGATTATTTATTTTGCTTTGTACCTATTAATGGTAAAATTAAAATAATGGCGCCTAGAGGTATTTTATGTCGGATACATTGAGTGGACCATCTCTGAAAGACGACAAAAAGTCACAGTGTATAGTTGTTTTATCTAGTAGAAGAACTTTATATCTAGGTAGACAAACTGTTAAGTTATGAATAATAATCGTTGGTCGGCGCATTCGCTGGACGCTCCAGTTTCTTGAATAACAGAGACGCAAGTGAATCTAGAAGAATTTGCATTATTAATTCACAATTTCACACCCATTAAATTTGAATACATTGCATTATTAATTCTTTTAATTGATACAGTTTCGTAGAAAGGGATCATTTTAATGAACAGCGGTAGAAGAAGCTGTTTTGAAAAAAAAAAAACTACATTAAGGTATCCATTACTTTAAAGAACTTCCTAAAAATGTAAAAGAAAAGCTTTAAAGTAGTTAAAACTCTTCAAACACATGTAAAAGAGAAACATTTTTAATCTTTTGTGAGAAATCTTAAAACATGTAAAAGAAAATGCTTCAAAATCTCTTTCAGAATTCTAACTTTAGGAACAGAGAGAAGGTAAGTAACATATTCACTACCTTTCACCTTAAACTTTCCGCACCTTTTCCTGAATACCAGAATACTAAAAGGCAAAGCAGCGAGCAATAAATCCAACTACAATGGTATACAAAAAACTCCCATAGATTCCCGTTACCGAAAATGTAGGGAAAATGCAAAAGACTGAGACATTTTTAACACTCCGGCTAATCTCGCAACAGGCATTCATCATTCCTAAAATACTCCCTCTTTGTGAGCACTTCGGCACAAGTTTGAGCAAAAAAGTTAAACATGGAGATACTTATTGTGGTAGGGTTCGATATTGGTGGGATATCGTGTGCGACAACTTACGTTGTAATACGGTGCAAACTTATCACACATTTATTCATATTATACACACAAAGATTCTAAAATGTGGACTAATTAACCACATCCTAATAAAAAAAAAACTCACTAACATTAAGTATATTAAAGATCAAATCCTCGACCAGGAACAGACTTGGCAGTAGGAAATTACCTAAAAAATACGCATAAACGTTCAGTGTCTTTTATATGTATAAAATTCTGCCTGCCTGGTAACAGAAAATGATTATTTCTTTCTGCAACTGTGCCTACCAGGTACTCGTCGTAAATACATTTTATTTCGCAGTGTGTGATTCTTGTGAAATACACAGTATTTAGCAGGACATCTGATATTACGATAGCTACGTATCATATCGAACATTTTTTTTACTCTCTCACCTTTTCGTTAGTATTACAGAATACGTCCACCGCAAAGCCTGCATACTCGGCAACTTTGTTTCTCATTTCCAGTACAGTTTTTATTTTTACTATTTTCTTGTGTAATTCATATTGATGTTCACTGGATGCTCGTGATATGTTTCGAATACTTTCTACGCGGTGTTTTTAACAATGTACGGATTAAAGTTGCGTTTTTCAACATTGTGTTGGCTTATTCCCAAATTCATATAAAGCTGTCTAGTCATTGTGTTTATGATAATTCCTTAATTCTTACCAGTCATGTGGGTGTCAGAAAGATAGATAGACAATAATATCTTAGTAATCTCTTCTTTTTCAAGAATAATTTTTATGATGGTCTATCGCAGAAATTCTGAACTATAAGATTCAATGAGAGGATCTACCTTCACTCTACAGGGTATATTATTAACTGAGTTCCACTTAATAGCACGGGTTGACAATATTAATTAATCCTAAATATTTCTTTTGCTAGCCTACGCAGTGTCTCGCTGGTGGGCGAAGAAATCCCCTTTTGCTTCACATAACAGCTGACGTTTTGTTATCATGCGGTCTGCGATCAACTAATTCATTATAACCAGCATGAAGATTCGGAATTCGCCAAAACGGGAATCAAATTAACAGCACTGTTGACAAAGTGTATGAAATCTAAATTAACACACGATTTCCCACCCAAACCCGTAGTTCTGTACCCAAGTAATTTAAGTCTAATTAAAAAAGTCACACAAAAGCACAGGTCGAAAGTAAATTAGCTTTGTTTGTGAGATGTTTGTGTTTGTGAGACGTTTTGATGACAACCCCGGGTCGGGTACTCGGGTTCTTCCGTACTCCGTAGCAATAATGGCTTCATGCAAATTTTAGCATCAGTGAGCACTGAAGTTACTTTCTCGGAAGCTCGAAACGGCGGCTGAGGGCTAGTGCAAATGTATCTTCGATTTGAACCACGCGATTGTGAGCATCAAAACAATTACTGAAATACTCGATACCTATCGTTAGCGAACGCAAAAATCGATAAAATGTTCTTGAAGTCGCAGCATCAGCGATCGCCGATGCAAAAGTAGCAAGTCTATTGAGGCCGTTATTTTCGTATCAAAGTTCTTTCAATATTTTTGTCTCTTTAATTTTCCATCCAATTGGGACCACTTTTTACTCGCAACCAGGCGGTGTGGTCCCGTTGGAAATATAAAAATATTCAAAGCACTGGTGTCCACTAATTAATTAGGCATTCAATTGCTTCCTTAATGGACAAGCCAAATGACTGGACATTTCGACCGACGATTTTAATACTATTTCATAGTTATTTACGTTTCAATACGGTTGTTAGTTCTATTTTTGGGCGTTTTTAGCAATTATTTAACCAGGAACAGACGCGGAAATGGTTTTTGGTTTGGCGCTATTTTTTAATGATGTGACTTGCATTTCACGACAGGCGCGCGTTTCGTTTGTTTCGCGTTTCACTCCGCAAGTTGCCTTGCGGTAATGCGTGACATGCTTTGCGACTGCGGAAGTCGCAGCCGCTCCGCAGTCGCTGACGTAATACGCGTGACGCGTGAGTGTGTATTTTGTGGCCAAGCGGTAATATTATTGATTTGTTGTTTGTGCCATCAAAACGTTTATAAAATGAACATTATTTTCGACGTGAATTGGTATGAACGTCTATTAAGACAATTTGACTATACTTTGTGAGCTTTATATCTCGAATCGTATACAATAGATTGCGGGACGGTATTTATCTTTTTAACTTTTTGATTTGGGCCCATATACCTAATAGAAAGTATTAGGCATATGGGCCCAAATTGAAAAGTACCGGGTAGGTGACCTAAAAGCGTGTGGGCGTGGCTTAGCAGCGTCTAAAAATTGACACAAGAAATTTCCTTTGACATACGAATTCACGAAACGGTAACGGTGGGATCACCCAAAAAAGAAAGAATTTTCCGCGAAAATTCTTTCAAGAATATTGTGTTTATTAAATATTTAACTAAAAGCTATCAACATTGAATAAATAACCCTCTTTAATACTTCTAAACCCTTTCTAATTGGAATGAAGTAAGGATGAAAAACCAACATTTCTCTCAACATTTTTAACATCTATAACTCGTCAGTCGTGGCCGTTTGTGCCACCACTGCAGCACTGCCCCTAATAGTAACTTGGTAGTTTTAAAGTGTGGCCATCTGAATTCTTCAAGTGCAAAAAGAACGATTACAGTTCTAGCAGAGATTCAAAGAGGTTCCAGCAAGGAGAGTTTATGTCCGTGAAGGACAAAATAGACTCCACAGCACACATGGCACAGTTCACATTCAACAAAATAAGTTTCTGTTTTTGCTATTTGACTAAGAAATAAATTCTAACGGAGCGGTAGACATTATTGATTAATTGAGTTTCTTTGAACCTTTGTTATTTGATTTTGTTTTCGACTTGTTTACTGTCTTGACACTAATATATTTCTTTTGGCGATTTGTTTTGTTCATTTTATGAATTATTTTTGTAAAGTTTATTTATCTTTCATAAGTTTTCAGAGATATTTTGTTTGTTTATTAACTTCACTTCAGTATCTACAGCGTGTATCAGAATGGGTGTGGTCATATTTTAGGGAGTGATTGACATTTATTGAACAACTTTTTCTTAAGAACCAACATCGGAATCAGCTGCCCCATTCATTTGGGTTCATTGAAGTTTACATGGGACATTTGATATTTTTTGCAATTCCTACGTCCTATTAAAATTTTGGTTAGTTTAATTATTAATATCACACATGGTGAACGTAAAAATTATAATGTGTAATGTATTTGGTTGGTAGTAAATATTTTTACAAAATCAAAATATTTTATTTCACAGGCCAACATAAACACTTATAAAACGTCAACAAAAAGGTGCACGGTTCGGGTTGGTCGCTTCGCTTGGCGATGAACCGGCAGGAAACTCCATGATTACTCACCACCCTGGTATTGAACACCTTTAATGGAGATCACGCACCTACCAATGGCTAAATAATTGGAGATTAAACGAACTTACCTGAAGTGAAGTTCTATCCAAATTATACGAGTTGCTTCGTCCGAAGAGATTAAGATAACAATGTAGTAATACGTCTAGGCCTCGCCTTTCATCCACTAAGTTTCATTTTTTTTTTTTTTTTTTTGTTACTTTGTCTTCCTGTTAGTTATGCCTGTACCGCCATTAATATTTCAGTTTAGGTATCGGGTTTATAGGGTTGGGAGGGAACTAATCTCTTCGGACGAAGCAACTCGTATAATTTGGATAGAACTTCACTTCAGGTAAGTTCGTTTGGCTGCGGGACTGTTCGAAAGAGATACCGCGGCCCTGGAACATAAAGGGCAAAAGAAGGAACATGGGTGGTTTTTAGTCAGTAAAAGTCTGACACTCCCTTCCGCTCCGCCCAGAGCGGGAGGAGTCATTTGATGATTTCCAACCCGAAAATAAAAAAAAAAGGTAATTTCGTTTAATCTCCAATTATACTTCGTTGCTTCGTCCGTCGAGATTAACATAACAATGTAGATTTTGAAAGATGGTGAAATATTAAAACACTGAATTTTTATACTTAGGTACATGTATATTAATCAAACATTACATTATTGTAGTTTTCCTTTAATTAGGGGTAGATAAATATAGTAAGTTATTCATTTTAAGTAATTAAATTTAACATCAATGAGAGGTTAGGATTCATAAGGCAAATTGATCAGTTTGTTCAAATTGAACCTCTCTATGATAATATCTAGCGAAAACATTGGAGCTGCCACTCCACCCCGCTGCTTTTCGTATTGTGTCAATATTGACACCAGCTCTATGACCAGCTGAGGTGGCTGCGTGTCTGGTGGAGTGGGCAGAAAATACTGAAGTATCAATTCCGCTAATCGATAATTTATCCTTTATCCACCGACTGATGGTATTTGTGGATACTGATTTATGTGTTTTTTTAATACTTATAAAAAGGCTATTGGCATTGTTTCTTAAAAGTTTTATCCTATCAATATATTCTATAAGAGTTTCAGCGGGACATATTTCCGGCCGGTCTTTGTAAAATGGAATATTTAAACAAGGTTGAGATAAACCATTTCGAGATGTTTTTAACAAATCGTTTATCTTAATCAATATAAGATTATCATTGACAGTCATATTTTCTAGTTTGATTTTGCTAATTGTCTGCACCCTGTGTGCAGTTACAAGTATGTGCAAAGTTACGGCCTTTTTGGTTAAATGTTCTAAACTTAAATAATATATCTTGGGACAACCAACACACCGCCATCTGATCCCAAACTAGGCAGAGCCTGTACTATGGCAACCAGACAACTGATAAACATCCTTATACACTTCTCATCAAAAAAATCGAAACACTTTCGTTTTTATTGTTTTTGTCCTAATTTTTTACAAAAGAGAATTAATTCCATGAAAAAAAAAACATTATTGTGTAGCTGGCAGTTTGGTCATTACAGTAAGAAGAAAAAAATCAAAATTCGAAATTAGAATTTCATTTGTTTATCCTATAAATGAAATGAATCACTGTTTTGAGACAAATGTGTATTTAGGGTTGGAGTACGTTTCTCGTTTAAAAACTAAAAATTAGCGCTTGTCTTTAAACTTTTTGTTTCTTATTTCATTTACTGTGACTTTGGAACGTCTGAAAAAACTTTTTTTTCTAAAACATATGGATACTTCGCCCGCAGAAGCCGCCCAAGTGGTGGCATTGCTGGATTCTGGACTTAGTCAGCGTGTTGTGGCTGCAAGATTGCATCTAAGCTTATCATCTGTTCATAGAGTCTACAAACGCTATCGGGAGACTGGTTCGTTCACGCGCCGTTCAGGATCTGGCAGGAATCGGGTCACTTCTGAGCGAGATGATCGATTTATTGTAACAACTTCTTTACGAAATCGACGCCTTAACGCTTTTCAACTGCAGCAGCAGCTTCGCGTTGTACGAAGAGTAGCTGTAAGTGACTCTACAATAAGAAGAAGGTTGAAGGAACGCGGATTGGCACCGCATAAGCCAGCGAATGGGCCGAAATTAACTGCAGACCATCGAAGAGCGCGCCTTAACTTTGCACGCGAGCACCTAACTTGGTCATACCTTCAGTGGAGCAAAGTACTGTTTTCTGATGAGTGTAAAATTATGCTGTATGGTAACGACGGAAGGAACAAGGTCTACAGAAGAGATGGAGAACGCTTTGCACAATGCTGCATTGAAGAAAAGGTCAGCTATGGTGGCGGTTCGTGGACGGTTTGGGGAGGAATCAGCGCCGACGGTAAGACAGAACTTGCCTTTGTGTCTGGGCCACGGCTGCCTGCACTAAACTCTCATCGGTACATCGAACAGTGTCTTGAACCTCATGTGATGCCCTATGCACATTTTATTGGCAACGACTTCATATTCATGCACGACAATGCTAGAGCTCACACCGCGGGCGTCGTACGAGATTATCTTACCGAAGTCGGTATCTCCATTATGGTATGGCCAGCAAGAAGCCCGGACATGAATCCCATTGAACATCTATGGGATGAATTAAAGAGACGAATTCGAGCAAGAGATCCAGCCCCAGAAACACTTAGCCAGCTGCAAAATGCAATCCAAGAGGAATGGGATAATATACCACAACATGTGATCGTGACTCTCATCCGATCGATGAAGAACCGTATGGAAGCAGTAATAAGAGCTCGCGGAGGGAATACAAGTTATTAAATAAACGTTTCTTACATTTTTTTTTCATTTACGCGTGTTGTTTTACCCATTTCCTTCATATTCCATACAGGGTAAAAATTACTCATTATACAAAATACGAAACCTATGAAGACTTAATTTGAATTTAGAACAATAACATTAGGATTTAAAAACCTCATACTACTCACTATTAAATGACATTTTACATTTATTCCTAAATATACACATTTTTCTGATAATCCTTATCAAATCATAAACTGCGAGGTGTTTCGATTTTTTTGATGAGAAGTGTATATTTCTAAATACAAACATATTATAGATAAATTACACACCCAGATACAGAACAAATAATCGTAGGTACTCATCGCACGAAGATTTGTCCTGTGTGGGAATCGAACCCACGACCTCCGTCCTAGCAGTCAGGGTCACTAACCACTAGACCAACAGGCCTATCGATGTGATCAAATGATTATTTGGATACCATTTCGATAAGAATTCTAAAACTATTGACGGGTCCCAAGTGATATTATATTTTGGGGCTGGAGGACGAAGTCTGTGAAAACCTTTGAACAGCCTAGCAACGCGATCATCAGACCCTCCTCTCGATCCTAAGATCAAAGACAGAACGGAGCGATGACTGTTTGATCCGTATTATAAACGGGAATGAAATAACTCCGTGAGAAAATACGTTACCCTCGGAATGATTGAAGTCTCATGTACCTATTTTGATATTGTGAGTTTTACAAAAGTTTACCCAACGTCGAATTGCAACGTCGTATTAAAGAAACTATCATAATATCTAAAGATGACTGTGGTACTCTTCTGTTTAGTAACGCCGTCCTGATAACTTCCCTGCAATCAACGTGAGCTTGGGGACACTGTTGGAAATAGACAATAACACTTTATCAGAGGGTCTAAACTGAACTAATTCTGAACAGAGAAGTTTTTGATAAAGTGGAAACCAGGGTGCGTGGGCCAAAATGGGACCACAACAATACCCTCGACCTGGTCGTATATTAGTTTTCTTAATACTTTTAATATAACCGCGAAAGGAGGAAATGCGTAGAAACTAAGATTTGTCCAGTTTAAAGTAAAAGCATTCACAGCGATTGCTCCTGGGTCTCTATTCCATGAGACGTAGTTAACACATTTGTGATTCAACCTTGATGCGAAAAGATCAATTTTTGGTTGCCCAAGGGCTCTCACCGTCCGTCCGTCGTATGACAACAGGCCGTGTTGACGGCGCGTTCGTGTTCCACGCGCGCCTCAAAGAGATGTCAGCAAACAGGAGGGGCCCGCAAGGGCGGATGCCTGCCAGGGCTGCGGGACTGTTCGAAAGAGATACCGCGGCCCTGGAACATAAAGGGCAAAAGAAGGAACATGGGTGGTTTTTAGTCAGTAAGAGTCTGACACTCCCTTCCGCTCCGCCCAGAGCGGGAAGAGTCATTTGATGATTTCCCATCCGAAAAAAAAAGGGCTGTCACAATCTTTTCAAAAGCATGATTTTTAAGCTCCCATTCGGTATCGGGGTGAGATTCCCTAGACTCAGCATCTGCTATTTCGTTATCTTCTGAGCTTATGTATGAAGCGAATACAAATATACCGCGAGCTTGTGGCGGTCTCCTCGCCGCATGCTGCCCCCCAACCTTTTTTGCTAGCCTCTGAAAATATTTCTAGACAGTAGCTGTCCTGTCTAATGGGATTGACTGCGGTATCAATAGATTTTAACCACCAGGAAAAATCGTCCTGCAAATACTGTGGTACTGACATGTGGCTATCGTAATTCCTCGTTTTACTTATTGCAAGATATTTGCATCTTTCCATCTGCTTGGTGTAAAGCCAACCGTACTGAATCGCGAGGCAGGATGAAGTGAGGAGGCCTACCAAGCGAGCAAAATGTCTTAATTTTACAACGAAATTTCAATTGAAACGATTGTAACTCTTGTTTAATTAAATTTCTTTTTTCTTTAGGTAGGCTAACATGAAATTCTTTCGTATCTATCACAAAAACAAGGTATTTGCAAATATTACTCGGAATCATACAACTCTTTTTAATATTTATTATGAATCTTAAGGACTCCAAAATATGTTTTGTTTGTAAAATATTATCCAAGCAATCTTGATTGAACTATTAGAAATGATACAAATGTCATCTAAGTAGATAGATGACAAATAGCCTAATGATCTCAGTAAACAAATTACCGGTTTTAATAACTTTGTGAATACAAATGGGGCTGTATTTAAACCAAACGGTAATACATTAATTTGTAAATACCATCGTACCTAAATCGTAGGTACTTTCTATACGTCGGGTGTATAGGTACGAGAAAATACGCGTCCTTTAAATCAAGGGTGGCCATGAAACTGTCTCTTGATACTAACTTTAATGTTGTTCTTAGATCTTCAATTTTGAAATGTTCTGTTATGATGTACTTGTTTAAAGACTTTAAGTTTAATATAAATCTGTTTTTGCCATTGGGTTTTTTAATCAGAAAATAACTAGAAAGAAACTGTCCTTCACATGGTTCGCAATGTGAAATGGCTTCACTGTTTATAAGATCCGTGATAGCCGCCTTATATTTAAAGGACTCGGATGAAGATAATACAGGTAAACTTGGTTCGTGTAACTGATAGACAGGTTTAGTAAACGGTATCTTGTAACCTCATATCCACGATAACACAAGGAGCTCATTGGTTATCAATTGCCATTGATCATCATTGTGGTGATCGGCGACGCACTAAAACGCGAATGAGTGGCGGTACAGGCATAACTAACAGAAAGACAAAGTACCCACAAAAAAAAAAACAAACTTAGTGGATGAAAGGCGATACCCTAGACGTATACTACATTGTTATCTTAATCTTGAAGGACGAAGCAACGAAGTATAATTTATCTTTGTGTGCGTTTCGATGGCGCGAACACGGCGTTTTTTTTTTATAAAAAAAATATGCCAAGTATTTGTCAAAAATTGTAAAATGTTATGTGTAGTGTTGCCCAAAATCGGTCTTGGTCTTGCAGTCTTGGTCTTGTTCTTGCATTTTCGCAAGACCAAGACCAAGACCAAGACCGGTTTATTGTAGCAAGACCAAGACCAAGACTGAACCCTGCAAGACTTGAGCAAGACAAGACTTAAGCCTGCAAGACTCTTGCGTCTTGCAGTTAAGACAAACTGAGATTTGGGCGTTATTAAGGGGCCGGCGATCAATGAATTGTCCATACAAACGTAATACCAAAATCATTTTCAGTTTGAGCATATTTCCACCTGATAATGTTGTTATTCGGAACAAGACAATAATTATCTAGGTTCCCATTTTTTTTTTGCTAAATACTTAGAACGAATTGTAAACCAATTGAATTTCTCACATTTTTGCAGTATAAATGATATGTTTTCATCTCATCTGTTCTATATTAAAAACGGTTATATTCTTAATATTGTTTATTTTGAAACACGACTTATATTGTTAAGTAACACAATATAAAAAAAATATTGAAAAGCATTGATTTTTCATTCATCATTTTTGGTATTACGGCAAACATTCAAATTAATCACAAATGTGCAGCGGCTAGTGGTGCTATCGCATCAAGCATTGGATGTGTTGACGTGGTATAGTGACAATAGTGTAAATGTGTGCGTGGGCACGCACGACTAGGGCTAGGTGCCCACTCACACACACAGCTCTCGCACGCGTGGCGCGGCTCATAGACCATGGTATCTATGTGTAGTGCCTATGTGTGTCGCTTCGTCAGTGTGAATGCACACTAGCGCAAAATGCATGTAGACGCCGCGCCGGGTATTCGTTCGTCAGTGTTAGACGATTACTTCATTGCGTTGTGCGTGCGTATTTGTTTGTCAATTGTATCGTAATATTTCTGACACTTATTGACCTATGCTACGGATTTGGATTTAGATTTGCCTTGTGAAAAAAAAAGACGAACTTTTATTAGAATTAAGCCGAAGTGCGAGTCAGAGACACGAAATTCAAATAAAAATCATAGGTAATCATAGGAGCCAACCAAGACTGGCTGGAGGAACGAAAAATGAGGTTGACAGCTTCATTCTTTGGTCAAGTTTGTAAACTTAGAGATACAACGTCTGGCAAAAACATAGTAAAACAATTACTATACAGTAAATTTAAAGGCAACGATGCTACAAAATATGGGATTGAAAATGAACCCATCGCATTGAAAGATGCTGAGAAACTTTTAGGGCTTCATATTGAACCATCTGGGTTGTTTATCGACGAAAAACTACATTTTCTCGGAGCAAGCCCAGATGGTTTGATAGGTGATGACGCTATCATCGAAATAAAGTGCCCTGCAAGCGCAGCAAACTTTACGCCAGATGAAGCAATAGACGAAAAAAAAATTACCTTTTGCACTAAGGATCCGACTAACATAAGTAAAATTAAATTAAAAAGAAGTCATAATTATTTTTACCAAATACAGGGACAGCTTCATGTAACAAACCGCAAATACTGTATTTTTATCGTGTGGACGCCAAAAGGACTAGCATATGAAAAAATAGAAAAAGAAGATGAATTCTGGAATTCTATCGCATCCAAATTAGAAGAATTTTATTTTAAATGCATATTGCCTGAATTAATAGATCCCCGTTTGCCCAGAAATCTGCCTATCAGAGATAGAATATAAATAATTGTTCATATTTAAAATTATTATAATGTTTTATTGTTTCACGGCCCATGGCCCTATTTCACCAAGCTGACAAGTGCGACAATCGTCAAAAAAGGATTATTAAAGTACTTAATTATTATCATGAATGCAAACAAAAATGCGGAAAATGAAGCAGTAAATGTGTATTTTTCAAAAATAAATCAATCTTTTCACAAGAGAAACTGATATTTCTCTAAAATGTCGTTTGTCGTTCACTAAATTACTACAATTTTGTTACTTATAATGTTTTAGCTGACAAAGCTCTCATAATAACGTAAATTTTTACAACTGTGTAAAATGAAGTAGAGAAGAAGTCCAAATCTCTTAAATCAACTGTATTTTATTTTTCACAATCATTTAGCAAATATGGTCACCCTACACGGTTTGATTAGAATCACGTTTCGATTTATATATTTTTTAAATCAATGTAGCAATCTCTATTACTTACCTATTTATGAATAACAAAATAAATGTGTACCTACCTTTGGAAATCCTTGTTGTTTTTATTTTGATAATTTTTAGCCGAGAATGCTGTTATTCCTAGAGACATAAAACTTGTGGCGGGCGTAAGTAGGTAGGTAGGTACTTAGATTTCAGATTTGTAGGCGAACCGTATACTTATTCGTTATATTAGTGCCTATAGAAAAAGTAGGTAAATAACCCAGGTTGTTTTCTACAAAGCCTCGATTTTGAGATATTCCAACATTTGAGATAAAAACATTGTAAGTAGACAAATTTCCTAAAAATGCATTACTGTTCTGCACATACACTAACGATTGCCCAAAGTAACTAACAAAAATAAAGCAAATAATGAACATGATATTTACGTAATGCGCTACCTATAGAATAGTAGCTAGGTAAACACATTCACACACGCTCACGCGCTGCTCCGAAACGCGCTAGGAAGGGTGAAACAGAGACAGCAATATTTCGACGTATTTTTGCCTTCGCTTCGAATTGCAGTTGCGAGCGGCTTACGCCGGGCTCTTAAGTAGGTATTTGGTTCAATCCCGATTTTGATAGACGTTCCCCAGTATCAAAACCGTAGGTATCGACATAACACTAAACTAAGGGCTGCAGTTGTATCTGCAGTTGGCAACGTGCCGCTCGTCTGAAAGAACCCTAAAAGGTATTGTATTGATTAGGTAGGTACTTATTATATTTCAACTATTTATTAAGTAGGTAGCGTGTTAATACTCACAAATCTGTTCCCATCATCCCATGTGATAAAATGTACCTAGAATAACTTTCTAGCAAAGTTCATACCTTGTAGGTCTACCTATATTATTATCTACCTATAATAATATATTATGCTTGTTTATGTCTAATGTGCAGATCTAACGTTAGTAGGTTGGTATGTGCTTAAAATTATAGCCAACAAAATTATATAAACATTATGTAGGTACCTACTTATGTTTCAAAGTTTATATTATTCTTCTATTCAGCAAAATTTAAAACTAACAGCGAGTCGAGTAGGTCTAGTAACAGTTTCTACGGCAGCCAATGTTATGGCACAGACGCCAGCACATCAAGCTACTACACTCTGTCAAATTTCTTTAACAGATTTTCAACTTTATCGCTAAAGAATTAAGGTCAAGGTTGATTGGGAAAATGTGACGTTCCGCGAATAAACTGTTGGTCGGTCGGTGTATTATTTACCTACTTATTTGATAATTTACCGACAAAGACGCCGCGGTTTGCAACAAGTGTATCACAGCATTTGACGCACACATATGATGACACACGCATACAGCGTTTGAGCGCCGCATTCGCCGACAAAGAGTACGGCGGACAGGGCAAAATTGTTACCTATTTTGGTAGGGTTGGTACAGGAGGATAAAATTAAATGACCTTGAAGATGTCTCAGCAGTAGGAAGGTATAAATTGAATGCTTTGAGTTTCTTGTATAAATACATTCTCACACTGGCTCAAATTCGAACACTACAGCGTTTAAAGCTGTCGGGCGAGATGATAATTAATAACTAAGTAGGTATCGCATCTGTTGAATTGCGAATATTTTGATTTAGAAAATTATCATTGTTAATATCGGTAAATGATAGATAGTGATATACCTAGGTACTAAAAGTGAGCAGCAAGATGGAAAATTGTATATGCCATGTCAGTGCTTTCCATAAGTTTGTTTTAAAAAAGCTCTCAAGTAAGATTTAGAGTTTACCATTCAATTACACACAACAAATTATTGAAAAACAAAAATAATGAAAAATATATTTAGACTGAGTACTTAGGAAGTTAGCAGAAAAAATATTCTATCGTGGATACTTAGTTATTAAAAAGTTGATAAACGTTGTGTTTACTTAATTTATTTTTCTGTGCTAATGCCAACATTGACAACCCTACCAAAATAGGTAAAAAATTACTAGACTTTGTGTCGCCGCCACCGCTTTCATGTCAAAGGTCGCCGCCACTGCTCATGTTCCAAAGAATAAAATAAGTTTCCGGGTGCTCAGAACCGACACAAATAGATTATGTTTTCCTCGCAAGGAAGATTGTAGTCGTAAGGATAGTTAGATATTATAAGAATTGTAGTAAGTAATAATAATATACCTAGTTTATATTATTATTTCCTATTATACCTTTTTAAAGGACATTGCACTGCAAATTTGGAAGTGGGTGATTTTAACATCCTTGAAACGTGGAAAAACTCCAAATATGAGCGACGTCATATTGCTTTACGCATTTTGTTTTAAAATCACACACTTCCAAAAATCGAGATTTGCAGTGTTGGTTTATCAACTTCTATCGCACCTACTCTAGTAGCGAGTAACCTCCATAAAATAGCAGGCAACGTACCGGAACGGAACTTGCCTAGTTCCAATAAAAGAGGACCATAATAAACAATATTATTTGCATAATTATCTACACTTTATTGTTGCGTAGGCACAAAACCTATCTGATTGTGAATTTGTGATACTTCTGTTTTTTAATCTTTCAAAGATTTATTCTATCTATCAAAGAATGCCGCATTTTCCTTTGTCGGTCTACGGCTTGTGCTTATAAATATGAGTTTTTATTTCAATTACAGTCATTTCCAATTGTGCTTCGCTTCGAGTCTATCTTATTTATTGTTCTCGCCCATTTACCTAGCTAGGTACTCTAAATCCTTATTGCTTTCGGAGTGAATGTTTACAATTTGACATGAGTGACGAAGATTCAAATAGCTCTAGTCGGAGTAGTGAGAGTTGCAGAATTAGATCTAAAAGACCTAAAAGCAAATTTGACGAGTTTTTCGAAATAATTCATGCGTCCCAAATTGGTATGTGTAAATTGTGCCAACATAAGAAAGTTGAAATAAAAATGAAAAACAGAAACACTTCAGGCTTAAGGAAGCATCTACTATCTTTTCACGAGAAGGAATCGCAAATATTTCTTCCTGTAAGAAAACCAACATTAAGTCAAAGTCAAAGTGGAGATATCACAAGCTTTTTAACAACCACTGCAAAAAGTAAACAGGTAAGAGAAAAATATGTTACGTAGATACTAGGTACTCAATTAATAATAACAGTAATTTACCAAAGTAAAGTAGGTACCTAGCTGTTACTCGTAGGTACTTTATT
Organism: Eurois occulta; assembly: GCA_950022335.1. Lineage (NCBI taxonomy): Eukaryota > Metazoa > Arthropoda > Insecta > Lepidoptera > Noctuidae > Eurois > Eurois occulta. Next base: position 6,395,170 of record OX465492.1, on the reverse strand, counting down.
TTTGTAAATTAATTTCATCAAAAAAAACAATGCAAATAAGGGTATTTCATAAATACCTACATTAAAATTTATGAATTTAATTGGTATCTACTTTACTTTTTATAGTTTTACTTATATATATTTTTTTATAAATTATTTAGTAGCGTAGTCCTCCGATTGCCGCCAAACCTGCCCAGCGTGGCAATTATAGGCAACTACCCCCCGAGTGGGAAGGCCTTTGTCCAGCAGTGGACGTTCTACGGCTGATTATGCAGATGATAATGATGAGTAGTACGTAGTTATTAAATTGTTTTACGATTTTAATCTCTATTTCTACGAACGGGTGTTTGTATAGGTACCATTGTATTACGTGTTACAGAAAGGGTAGGTAGGTATCATATCATCATATCCATTCAAACGGGGTGAAGAGTGTAGGTAGGTAGGTATCTGGTTTAGAATCTGCATTCATTTGAACCGTCAGCTAAATAAAGTACTCTACTTAAGTAGGTACATAGGTACTTAATTACTGAGGCAGCCGCGGCAGTACCTACTTAAGTTTTTTTACTACAAACAAAAAACAATTTCCCAAGCTATAATACCCACTTAGATTTTGTACTAACTAATTTGTGTTCAAGTATTTGCTATTTTGTGGCATAAAACTATCAATATAATAATAAAAATATCAGAAAAACAAATCTTTTACGGAGTTGTTTCTTGGATGAATAATTGATTGACACTATTTGACACCGATCAGCTGACGTAGGTACCTATGTAATGAATGATTTGAGTAGTAGTAATTCCCTTACAAACATTTATAATTATGTAGGTAATTATAGGTATTAAAAAATGTTGCCTTATTGGTTTGTTATCACTTATCACCATAGGAATCCGTGCCCTTGATATGTATGTACATTAAGTATATCCTTTCCGTAACACGATTTTAATCTGTACCTATACCTACCTAGGTAATTTATTCAAATGCGAAGCTAGTTTAGGTATTGATATAGAGAAACGCATGCCGTTATTTACGACAGTAAAGCCGCCGCAGGTTTGCTAGTACCTATAGTATATTTTTATAGATATCATGCTATGCTCATAGTTTTAAAATCTAATAGGTACCTATTCTTACTATTATTAACACAAATGTTTTAATATTTTATTTCAGTCAGTTTCTGAAAACCGCAGTGACAACTTTATGACAGCTACAGTTGATTGGATTGTAAAAAAATATCTTCCTTTCTCATTTTTCGATGATGAAGATACACAGGAATATTTTCGATCGATTTGCCCGAATACGATATTTCCTAAAAGGTCGACATTAAGAAGGAAAGTCAAAGAGCGATTTGAAGAACTACAATCGAATGTTAAAAATCGACTACAACAATATTCATGTAAAATGTCATTTACCATTGACGGATGGACGTCCATTGCTGGTAGGAGTTACTACGGGATCACTATACATTATATAGACAATGAATGGAAGTATCGATCTGTAGTCCTTGATTTTATACCATCGCGCGGTCGACATACTGGGTTAGATATTGCAACGATTTTCCACGAATGTTTATTGGAATATGGCATAATTGATAAAATACAGGGTATCACGGTGGACAACGCAACTGCAAATACCAAATTCATGTATGAACTTGGCAAACAACTGCTGCATTTTGATTCAGACAATCAACATTTCCGGTGCTTTGCTCACATTTTGAACCTTGGTGTACAAGATTTACTAAAGACCTTAGCATTACACAGTGAAACTGACATTAAAGAACAAGAACAGCACTATGAAGACTATGAAGACGAAACTGAGGAAGATGAAGAATATGCGCCAAATATTGCTGACTCACGTACAGGTATTACAAAATTACGCAGTATTTCCAGTAAAATAAAAAGAAGCGAGATATTGAAGAGGAAGTTCCAGTCTGCTTGTGAAGCAGTTGGCGTGCCATCAAATCTGAATCCTATACTCGACTGTCCAACAAGATGGAATTCCACACATGATATGATTGGATTTGGTTTAAAAGTGAGAACTGGCATTAACATATTATGCGTTTCAGTTACCGAATTGAATGATTTTCAAATCACAGAAACTGAATGGCAAATACTCGAAAAAATACATAAGTTTTTAATAAACTTTAAACTTTTATCAACGAAACTTGGTGGAGAAAAATATGTTACATTACCGCTAGTCATTGTATCATTCAATCTATTGCTTGATAAAATTGAATCCATGGTAAAAAAATTAGATGAGAAACCTAATCGAACTGAAGTGGATGAAAGGCTCATTCTAGGTTTCCAAGCAGCCCGAGATAAAATGCTGAAACATTATAAGAAGAGCAACTGGATTTACTGTACCACTTTAATTTTAGACCCAAGGCACAAAGCTCAGACTTTTGATATGACATTAAGGGGGAATCAAATTAAAACAGAAAGCCTGCGCAAATTTAATGAACTTTATAAAGAATATAAAAGTCTACACGTACAGCAACACTCGGTGTCTAAATCTCCAGAATTACCAAGAAATGAAAACAAAGTATGTGAGGATGAAGAATATGAAGATGAATACGTCGTCATCTGGATCTGGATCTTGTCTTCAAGGCTTAGTTATTGACGAGTTGGAGGAGTACCTAAGTAAACCGCGAGCCGCCAGCTCAGAAGACATTTTAGAGTGGTGGAGGACGCATGAGACGGAATATCCGATTTTATCCAAGATGGCTCGTGATTTTCTTTCGATACCTGCAACTTCAGTACCGGCTGAGAGATTATTTTCTAAAGCATCGTTAGTAATTAGAAAACATAGAAATAGATTAAGTGATGAGTCAGCCAGGTGGTTACTTTGTATTAATTCTTGGTCAAAAGAATTAATATAAAGTAACCATTTTTTTATTATTCTAAAACAACCATAATTATTCACATTTAGTTTTAGCCACACAATGAAAACCTCTCGGGGTTTATATCTGCATGTTGGCGAGCCGTTCATATCATTTTTTTACCAATTTATAGGTAGATACAATAATACATAGGTACTTATACTTAAAGGTACATTAGGAGAATTTTTGTGTAAGGAAACGCTTTGATTTGTACTTATAACTTTTCGAACTCGTTTTGTCTAACGTATGCAAGTCTACTGGAAGTTAATTATGTCAATGCTATTGTGTACTGTACTGCAATTTTTTTATTTGTGTTCAATTTTTTATTTAAATAAATGTTAAATTGCATAGATTGTCTTTATTCTACAACTCTTCCATCCCATTCCATTAACAAAATAATTATTATTAGTTAGTACCAAATAAATAAAAATAATCGTCGTGTAGGTACGACGATTATTTGTCTAAGGAATACAATTTTGTTGTAGTAGGTACCTACATCGTTTCTTACTTACACATACTTACGACAGTACCTACGTAGCAAAGCGCGCCAGTCACGAGTACGACAAATTGCCTAAAAAATGTACCTACGCACACTGTAATGAAATCTGCTAATCTCAACACACACGCACTTCCTTATTTTGGCCGCATAGGTAGGCTTTGCCTGTAGTCTTCTATTATTGGTTGATTAACATTGTACATTGGTGAATGCCCCAGGATAGCCCGCGAAATTCAAATTTTCTTTTTTTTATTGCAATTTGCAGGCCAGTGCTAGATTGTTTGTTGATTAAAATATTATTCGCGCTGTAAGACGTATGTAGTTACAGAATCATAATCATCAAAATCATCAATACAACCCTCCAAGTTCAAAGGTCGATGAGGTTGACCTTGAAAACGTCTTTTTTTTAACAATTCCTCGACATTTATGAACTTGGAGGGTTGTGTTGATGATTTTGATGATTATAATTCTGTAACTACATACGTCTTACAGCGCGAATCATAATTTAAACTAACGTGTTCAATAAATAGCAATAGGCTAATAGGTATTTGCAAGACTTGCAAGACTTGCGAGACTCTTGCTGCAAGACCAAGACCAAGACCAAGACTGAGAGCGCAATACCAAGACCAAGACCAAGACCAGGTGTATTGACGCAAGACCAAGACCAAGACTGGCCTAAGTCTCGTCTTGGTCTTGCATTTGGGCAACACTAGTTATGTGGTCGCGCCATCGAAACGCATACATATCTTAAGCCGCAGTTTTCTAAATGAAACTTTCACAATCCTCCATAGTTAGAAGAAAAGGTAGATTATTCAAAAGAACACCAACTTTTAACTCCCGTCGTCCACTTTATTATGAAGGAAAGAAATTAATCGGCTTTGACTCAGACGTCAACTAATTAAGATTAATTCTCTATTTCTTGCTATTGTTCACTCATCTAGTAATAAGATAAAATCGGTGGGTAAATTACGGGACGGTTCCTCTTGAGTTTGTTATTTATTACAATGGTAAGTTGATTGTCACGGTGGATGAAAACTTCGTCTTCCGTGTTCCTTTTGTGTTCGTTCTTCTGTGAATTTAATATTTGGTTGCAGCAATTTGGTTTAATAATAAATAAATAAATAAATAACAAATCATTTATTCAGGACCAACATAGGTCTCGAGTTCGAACCCAAGCCATACTTGTGATTTTTTAGATTCATGTGCGAATTGTATAATTATCACTTGCTTAGGAAAACATCGTGAGGAAACCAGCATGCCTTTTTTTTGTGATGGGAAATCATCAAATGACTCCTCCCGCTCTGGGCGGAGCGGAAGGGAGTGTCAGACTTTTACTGACTAAAACCCATCCATGTTTCTTCTTTTGCCCTTTGTGTTCCAGGGCCGCGGTATCTCTTTCGAACAGTCCCGCAGCCCTGGCAGGCATCGGCCCTTGCGGGCCCCTCCTGTTTGCTGACATGTCCTTGAGGCGCGCGTGGAACACGAACGCGCCGTCGACACGGCCTGTCGTCATGAGACGCCGGACGACGAGCTAGCCCATTACTCACTGTCCACAAGCCCGCGAAATCAGCATGCCTGAGAGATATTTCTTGACGGTGTGTAAAGCCAAGTCAGGGGCCCATCGGCGGCATAAAAACGAACACCAGTTATAGCACTAACCACACGATAAAGTAGAAGAATATTTAGTTGGGTCATCGATATTGGTTTTGCTGCCTGGAAACGTAATATGCTGTGATGCTTAAGTTTTTTGGAGTCTATGGCAGGGAGGTTTTCAGTCTAAACAAAATTTCAACAAAAAACACTCAACACACGCTTTCGGTGTCTAACTGGCTTCCCAATTACAATCAATGTCCTAGAAATAATAATTCGCATACAGCCGCACAGGTCGATCTTCAACGTTAAGCAGCGCTTGCCTAGGTTAGTCCGTGGATGGGTGATATCCTTTACATACCGAGTTTCTTCTGTGTCTCGAAAAGCACGTTAAATAGATTTTTGATAGTTTTTACAAGTAGTGGGTTGAAAGTCTGACAACCTGTCTTACCAAGGGGTATCGTATTGCCCAGTACTATCTGGGTTGTGGACATGTGGGTATTCAGCTGCATCCAGTTAGACTGGAAGCTGATCCCTATAAAATTGGAAAAAGCTAGGCAGATGATGAAGAGAACTATATATTCGTCGGACTAGCCTTGTCCCAATTTTGACATTGGAATTTAATTAGTACAGTCAGTGAAGTGCTGCCTGTAGGCTATAAACGTGTTTTCATTATACCTACTTTATAGAAATAAACTTATCAGTTCAAAACAATCTTTCGATGAACATTTACCGCCCATTAGTGGCCCCTGACACGAATCAAGTTTTAATCCTATAAAAGGGGTTACTTTATAACTAAAACCAATTATTTTTCAGCTTCAGTGGTTCTAAACAATTAACACGAAATTAAATTAATGTTGTGTTGTCCTGTTTTTATTTATCCTTTATTCTGTTTCAATAGAGGTAATGGGTGAAATGTGGGTGTACTATCAGGTACACCTCTGTCTAACCCTTCGCGGATTACAAGCGTGATGTATATACATATATGCAGATGTTAGAGATCTATAACATCTACATAACGTAACGTTCTAAGTAAGTAAGTTCAAAAGTAACTTGGCCACGACTTACTGAACGAGGTGTGTTGCGCCACAACAAATAAACAAAAATGCTTCGAGCATGTCACGAGTCAAGGGCACTCAAGAAGACACGCACGTGTCGCAAATCGCATCCCCTGAGGTCGTGAACGGGGGCGTTATTAACAATTTTAACAAAATCGACATTCACACATTAAATGTACATTTACAAGTACGTGTAGTATGTGTGTGTGTACGTATATACGAAAAACCTGTCGGTTTATATTAGTACCAGTAGGTAATTAGGTGAGTCTGCTGTTTTTTGTATCGTCCAAAACACTTGCGTAGATCCTCGTTAGCTAGATAAATGAAAAGCTACAAATTAGACAACACATCGCGTTTCTGCCATCCTTGCTAATTGCGCCACCTGTCTGAAATAATAACCAACGACATTAACTTTCAACCTTATTTTCATTAGGCAATGGTTTAATTTGCATTGTAATCTACTCGTGGTATTTGAAATTTTTATTGAAACTTTTAATTAGTAGGTAGAATGAAGTTGTCTGTTATTTGTTGATTATGAAAAGGTGACAAAATATCTATTGGAACTATCAGTAATTTGAATGTAATGAATTAGTTTATCTCCCAAATCAAATGCGACAGATTTACTCTTTCTCGCTGAACGGAACGGGCTATGCTTGCAGTCTCTCTGATGGCTCGCATCCAGAACGAGGTGATCCGACATAGAACCAGAGTTGTCGACATAGCTCACAGAATAAGTAAGCTGAAGTGGCAATGGGCCAGCCATATTAGCCGTAGAGACGATGACGTCTACCCCAAGTAGACGTGTTCTTGAGTGGAGACCGCGAATCACGTTACTATAAAACGCCTTCAGGCTCAGTAGCTGCGAGACTGGATGAGACTTGCCGAGAATCGAGTTGAGTGGCGTGCGATTGAAGAGGCCAGCAGTGGTCTGCTGTAGGCTGACACACACTTGTTAGTTTACAATCTGGATTAACAAATAGGATACTTTTTATCCCGGTAGTACGATCCCGTGGGACAATTACCAAACCAAGCGGACGAAGCCGTGGAAATAAGCTAGTCCATCATAAATTAAAATAAAATAATATTACCTACGATTTCTAAACGATTTGAACGTAAATTAATGAGTTATCGTAAGGGTCTGAATCGAAAGGCAGGTCAAATAAATGTACCGAAGTATGCAGGATCATTTATCAAACTGTTCAGGTCATTGAGCCTATTTCCTTGAAAACGAGGTTCAAAGGCTTCAACTAGATTTCATTTGAAATTGGAAATGTTTCACTCCGAATTTGTATTAATGTTGGTTTATTGTTGCTGGTCAGATTCATTTTGGTTGAATGGTTATCTTCAGGCATTATTTTATCTGTCAGATGCATCCGTACTGGGAAATTAGTTTTCTTGTGGAGTTAGGAAATCGAATTGAAGAGTTGGTATAAATGGTTTATGTAATTATTTATGTATATCTGATAGGTATTCTTTTGATAGACACCATTGTTTATATGTATCCGCTTTGAAAACAACGTTTTGATACTGTTATTGACAATGCTGATATAGGTTTCTGGTGTAAGTTTTAACCTTGAATAAAGTTCATTAGGAAATTTTCGTTATTATTTAGTTACCGTTTTAAAAGTTTAACTTTTGCTGTTTTAAGTTTGGACGAGTCCTTCATGTCTTGTCAGTTGTTTAATAGTGATTTTTCAAACGATAGCGGTATAATATAGCAGGCACAACAATACCTCTTACGATAACGGTATCTTTTAATACTGATTATCAGACTTTAGGATCACTGACTACCAGTAACGACTGTCAAAGACCGACAAATGACAGCTGGAACCAGCGGCTGGACGTGCTTTCCGAGACATGGAGGATACTCTATTTGTAATGGGTAACCCATCCACGGATCAACCTTATCTAGGTTGATCAACCTGATCTAGGTTGATCCGTGGCTCAACCTAAAGATCGACCCGAGGACCCGAGCCGCTGTAATAATTTGGCCACGAGCGCCTAAAAAGCTGGCCATTGTTTTTGAAGTTATCTTTTGCTGTGAATACTTGGTTAACTAGTGTATCTATTCGAAATCCAATACAATATAGGTGATATATTTTCCCCAACAACCGTAGGCCACATTCTACGCGTCCCTCTCATTAACAGTAAGAAAAGTCATTAAAATCAAAACTGGGTGAGAGCAATTTCTTTAAACAATGAGTAAAAATAGCACGGTAACAATTATAAATCAACAATGCGGGAGAACAATGGGGCTCAGAGCGCGAGTCGTCAACTTTAATTATGTTTTTAAATGCATTGTTTGTGGGCTAGCACTGTCGATAGGTAGAGGGACGTATGCGAAGGGGGACGTAACCGGTAATTATTGGACTTTCTATTTACTTTGATTCTGTGTTACAATACTATATTTTATTCTATATAACATTACTATTATTCTATATAATATATTTTATATTTATATAATACTATATTTTCTCCACTCAAAAGGATGTCACGTGAGGTTTTCATCACTCCACTATCAAACTAAAGTTTCTGGATCACTATTTAAATGGAATGAAACAAAATACGATAAAATATAACGTAAAAAATAAAATTATATTAAATTTTGATTTAGTTGGAGGTTTGCTACCCCTAAAAAAGCAATGATTTTCATTATTTCCTGTTTTTAATATTATTATGAAATATAGAAATTGGCTTTCTAGTTTTGGCTTCCAGGCAAAGACTTACAAAAGTCATACAAACTCACAATGTTAGCTGATCTACATTCTTTGTAAAGAATTCTCGATCTAATCGTGTCTTCTCTCTCGCTCCAGTTTCTCGCACTTTCTCTTAAGACTTTGATTAAGCCTTGATTAGGCTTGTGACGAAAAAATACCGTACTGTATGTGAACACGGCCTATTTTAGATGGAATATAGCTGAAACATCAGAATACCACATGGGCTATATATAATTTATGAAGTTATTGTGCAAACAAAATATATACGCGAGTGAAGCCTACCTCCCGGCTTCACTCGCAAAAGTTAACTTAGTGACTCTTCAAAATTAATTTCAATAGACTACTGGTGTTCAGTCTAAGTTCATTCTATAGGGTCCTGTTAAAAAGCACGTTTTACGGTAGCGCTGAATGTAAAGAATTCTAAACATTGTGCTGATGGAAGCATTGGATAGTAGGTAAACGGGTCATGGAGGTTTTCAAAGTAAAGTTATAACCTTAAAAACTACATAGTATTTAAAAAAAAAACTTGTGAAGAAGTTGGAACTTAAAAGTAAAATAAAAGAAATAAAATTTCATTTATTTCAGATAACTTGATCCTTTCTTTCTTTGTTTAAGAAACGTTGCCCCACACTAGGAATGTCTCCTGTATCGTGGGTGCGTTTACAAATATTTAAACTCACATACACAAACATCCAGACTCGGAACAACTATCTGTAAGACATAAAAATATTTGTTCCGTGCGGGAATCGAACCCGCAACCCGAAGCACAGCAGTCAGTCGCTCAGCTAATGCGCCAACCGTGCCGACAAATCCATATCCAATCATCGATCCATAGTCCGATTTAATTTAAAACAAACTAAAATAAATTAACATTGAAAACAACATCAGCAATTAAAAATAATTTAACATTAAAATCAAAATGAAAAACTAAAATCAATTAAAATCAAAATCAAAAACAAAAACTAAAACAAATTAAAATCAAAAACTAAAATAAATTATCATTATCACATTAAAATACACACACAACACACAACTAAGCACAATCAAGCACCAGCAATATGCCTGCTACAACAATGCCCAGTGTAGGGGCAATCCAGTCGATTAGCTACCATCACACATCGCCAGGACACTGTTGGAGCTAGCCCGCACCCTGCGCACTAAGGACGCGCACTGCTTGCGCATGGTGGTGTGGAAACTAGAGATGGGCGGGTGGGTAAAAAATGGGAAGGTAAAAATTGGACGTAAAGGGTAAAAAAGAAAAAATACCCTTTTTTACCGGGTATTAATAAAAAATACCGGGTAAAAAATGAGTACTGTCTTTATATATTATTTAAATGGCTATGTCATGAAATGCATACTGTCTTTATATTATTAAATTGGCTTCGTCATCAATACTACGATCTAGATCTACCATGTTAATTTTGACCTTGACCATTGAAAATAAAATATTGATTTTAAATGAAAACAAGTTAATATCTTTTAAATCTTTAATCAACACAAATAAAATAAACTGTTTACAATAAAAACAGATATTGAGTTCTGTCCTGATTGCACACGTCTTTACTAACTTAACTAAATGCCGGACACTACCTTTAAGAATATATAGATAAGGAACATAATACATATCGTGAAAATATTTCAAAACAAGTAAATGAATAACAGTTGCTTAGATTTTTCGTTTCAGAATACAATAATTACAATGCAACTTAGACAGTAAGTAATAATCATCAATTCGAAAAATATATTAAAATCCTACAATTTTATTGTATTATGTTCGATGTTAGGGATTTTGGTTTCCGCACTTTGTCTCTAAAGTGGACCATTGTGCGTGAGCCATGGTGGCCGTTACTCCAACCAGCCTACCTCCCTCCAGAAGCAGATCAAACTTACCGGTCTTCTCAGGGCATCCGTAAGAGATCTTGGTGTTCCAAGAGACTCCTCGCAGATCTGGGTGACGCCAGTGCTCTCGAGGAGTACGTGCGCTACTGTTTCCTCCACCTCCATGCACGCCCTGTACAGGGGACTGTCAGTGATACCTAGGGTGTGGAAGTCTTTGTTCAGTGAGCAGTGTCCAGTGATGGTCCCTGCCACCAGTCGCAGGCTATCTCTGTTCAGGCGCAGAAGGCGCTTGGTAAGCTTTTTATCCAGGAATGGCATAGCTTCCTTGGATTGCCTACACCCTGGTGTCGAGGTCCACCACTTCTCCGCATGTGTTTCAGTGTGATCCTTTACCCAACTTCTTAGCTGCTTGAACGGAATGTGCACGATGGGTGCGGGTCCGAAGGCTTTTGTGCTGGATCCCCTTCTGGCGTGTTCATCAGCTGCATCGTTACCAAGTAATCCACTGTGTCTTTTGATCCATTGTAGTATCACCGTGTTGCGGTTTAGTACCGTAACTCGTTCTAGGGCATTATGGCATTCTAGTATTAGTCTCGACGTGATCTGGTTTCTCTTTAAGAATTGGAGAACTGAGGCACTGTCGGAAAGTATACGAATATGGATCTCCGTAACTTCCCTGGCCTCTATGGAATGTGCCGCTTAGATAATGCCTATGCACTCCGCTTGATATACAGAGTTGAGCATTCCCAGGGGTCTGGATATTTTGATGTTTAGGTCGTCATGGGACACCTGTCCCATCGTCGGTTTTTGATCCATCAGTGTAGATCCTTAGCTCTTTTGGACCTTAGTAGTCACACATCACTGCTGTGAGCTCTATGTTGTAGTGCTTTTGGAAGCAGTGGGTCTTCAAGGTTCTGTCGCAGGGTGATGCCATCATGGGCTGTTGTTTGATTGCATCGTATTTTATGCGCGTATGTTTGATTCTGGAATCCTTACTTAGGGTACCGGCTACTTCCGAGCCTGAAGGTCGCTAGGGCCGCCTCCTCTCTTACGACGAGATGAAGAGGTGGTAACCCCAGCATTACCTGTAACGCGGCAGTGGGTGATGTTCTCATGCTGCCGGTGATTGCTACGCAGGCAAATCTTTGTAGCTTCTCGAGATCCTTCTGGGCTTTGCTTAGGTTGGTCCTGGGCCACCAAACTAGGGAGCCGTATGCTGCCATGCTTGCTGAACGATCGCTCTGTTGCTGCCGATGTGCACGGGGCAGTTAAAATGCGTACTGCTATTTTGCTAAGGTTTTTAGATGAGCAAAGTCCCTTCCACCATGTTACGGGACTTATATCTTCAACTTTTTCCCAAATGAAGCGCTTCCTCCAAAATCTTCTGGCTTTGTAATTAGCTAAATCTGTGACTGGACACACAATTCCGTTGAAAAAAACTGAATATAAATTGTAAACGTATAACTCGGAAGTTAGCCACACGAAAACAGAACAGAAGCGCGACTGCGCGGCGCGTGCACAACAAAATGGCGGAGCTCTAGCCAGTTGATGAAATGCACCCTCCCTCCCCTCCTCGTCGTTTCTCATTGGACAGTCTGTTATAGTGCTCTTCTCTTGTTCTAATGAGAAAATAATGTCCGCGTATGTTGTGCAGACGATGGTCCCAAATAAAAATAAATTATAAAATTCTGTATATCAAATGTATTAAAAAATACAATTATTAGTTTAAACTAAACTGATTTTAATTTTTACCCGGTATAAATTAAAAATCGTAAGGTAAAAATGGGTACAAATGGGTATTTACCCGAAATCTGGGTTTTTACCGTTTATAGTCCCATCTCTGGTGGAAACAGTCGGTGCGCGCCTCTGCAAACATGCCCCCGGCGCTGCAGAAGCGGGGTAGCCTGAAAACTGCCCTGAACAATACTTAGGCCATCGGGGCCAGGAGATTTGCCTCTAGTCGTATACTTTATGATTTTCCCCACCTCACTGGCCAAAATCCTCGTACCACTACTCCCGTTAGCTCTTCAGCATTAACCTCCGCAATCTGCCTTCGCAACTAAGGTTTTACAGAAAAGTAGGATTTAAATAGACTCGCTATATCCTCCGATTCACTAAACCTGACAACGCCCACCGGTAAGCCAGGACCTAAGTTAACCTTTTTAGTAAAATTACGGAAGTCCCCGTTCGAGTGCTTCAAAGCAAGGGCATCCATTTACAATTGGTCCAGATGATCTTGGCACCACTTAAGCCTGGATTTGAATACCCTTTTGGTTTCGGACATTGCGCAATATACTTCCCCGCATCTAGGTTTTCCGCATAATACCCATTCAATAAATTTTGTTGTGGCCACCCGATGAGCCTCGCTGACGTTATTGTTCCACACTACCCGTCCCCGCGCTACCCCGACCCGCCAAAGACGCGTCACGAAGAGCAGTCACAATATCAGAGTATAGTCTGTCAATGGCACGCCCATGACCAAGGTCGCGGCAATAAGAGTCAGCACACCGAATACACTCGGCAGGAAAGTCAACAAGTCTGAGCCTCCTGTTACACTCACTCGAATACAAGGCAATCTGTTCCTCCGTACGCACACCCCATCTGCCTTCCCAACTGAGGCTTTTATAGAAAAGTAGGATTTAAATAGACTCGCTATATCCTCCGATTCACTAACCCCGGCAGGACCTAAGTTTACCTTTTTAGTATCTTTCCTAAAATTACGGAAGTCACCGTTCGAGTGCTTCAAAGCAAGGGCATCCATTTTCAATTGGTCCTGATGATCTTGGCACCACTTAAGCCTGGATTTGAATACCCTTTTGGTTTCGGACATTGCGCAATATACTTCCCAGCATCTAGGTTTTCCACATAATACCCATTCAATAAATTTTGTTGTGGCCACCCGATGAGCCTCGCTGACGTTATTGTTCCACCCTACCCGTCCCCGCGCTACTCCGACCCGCCAAAGACGCGTCACGAAGAGCAGTCACAATATTATAATAAATAATAATAAATAAATATCCCTGGACATTTCACACAGCACCATCTAGTTCCAAGCTAAGCAATCTAATGCTTTTGTTATGGTAACTAGATGGCTGATAAACTACATAGGTATATACATTTTTTTTTGTAAATACATACATATTATAGATAGAAAAACACCCAGACCCGGAACAACTACTTGTAGGTCGTACAAATATTTGTTCCGTACGGGAATCGAACCCGCGACATGCAGCGCAGCAGTCAATCGCTTGACCACTGCGCCAACCGTGCCGTCGAATATCATAGTATAGTCTGTCAATGGCACGCCCATGACCAAGGTCGCGGCAATAAGAGTCAGCACACCGAATACACTCAGCAGGAAAGTCAACAAGTCTGAGCCTCCTGTTACACTCACTCGAATACAAGGCAATCTGTTCCTCCGTACGCACACCCCACACTACCCCCTTATTCAGTACAAGACCGTGATATATCGTCTGCGGGATCAGATTTAATTTACACTCGATAATAAGTGGGAAGTGATCCGACCATCATACCGTGTCATAATCCGCAAACACATTAGCAACAGATTGCCCTGCAGACTGAGTTACCAAGCAGTGGTCCAGTCAGCTGCACGACCCGTGCACGTCACTAATAAAAGTAAACGTATCTGAGACAATACCTAGCATTTCCACATCAACACATATCCAATACTGCTCTGCACAATAGCCTACAAGCTCGTTGAAAAATAAACCATACGGTGTAGCGTTAAAATCGCCCAAAGTATACACAGACTCAATGCCGCTTTCTTCAATTATTGCGCTTACCATACTATGACAATCCGCGAACTCAGATAAATTGCCCGCTGCGTTCGTTGGCATATATACGCTTAGCATTATCACTGGTCCTACTTACTATTACTATTTTCTCGCCTCTGGTCATATACTTTATGATTTTCCCCACCTCACTGGCCAAAATCCTCATCTACACTACAACTCCCGTTAGCTCTTCAGCATTGACCTCCGCAATCTGTCTTCCCACCTGACGCTTTATAGAAAAGTAGGATTTAAATAGACTCGCTATATCCTCCGATTCACAAACCCCGACAGAACCTAAGTTTACCTTTTTAGTATCTTTCCTAAAATTACGGAAGTCACCGTTCGAGTGCTTCAAAGCAAGGGCATCCATTTTCAATTGGTACAGATGATCTTGGCACCACTTAAGCCTGGATTTGAATACCCTTTTCGTTTCGCACATTGCGCGATAATTATACTTCCCCGCATCTAGGTTTTCCGCATAATACCCATTCAGAAAATTTTGTTCTGGCCACCCGATGAGCCTCGATGACGTTATTGTTCCACCCTACCCGTCCCCGCGCTACCCCGACCCGCCAAAGACGCGTCACGAAGAGCAGTCACAATATCAGAGTACAGTCTGTCAATGGCACGCCCATGACCATGGTCGCGGCAATAAGAGTCAGCACACCGAATACACTCAGCAGGAAAGTTAACAAGTCTGAGCCTCCTGTTACACAACCTCGACAGGACCTAAGTTTACCTTTTTAGTACCTTTCCTAAAATTACGGAAGTCACCGTTCGAGTGCTTCAAAGCAAGGGCATCCATTTTCAATTGGTCCTGATCATCTTGGCACCACTTAAGCCTGGATTTGAATACCCTTTTGGTTTCGCACATTGCGCGATATACTTCTCCGCATCTAGTTTTTCCGCATGGAAAACCACCAAACACAAACCCATTCAATAAATTTTGTTCTGGCCACCCGATGAGCCTCACTGACGTTATTGTTCCAACCTACCCGTCCCCACGCTACCCCGACCCGCCAAAGACGCGTCACGAAGAGCCGTCACAATATCAGAGTACAGTTTGTCAATGGCACGCCTATGACCCCAAGCTCGCAGCAATAAGAGTCAGCACACCAAATACACTCAGCAGGAAAGTCAACAAGTCTAAGCCTCCTGTTACACTCACTCGAATACAAGGCAATCTGTTCCTCCGTACGCACACCCCACACTACCCCTTTATTCAGTACAAGACCGTGATGTATCGTCTGCGGGATCAGATTTCATTTACACTCGATAATAAGTGGGAAGTGATCCGACCATCATACCGTGTCATAATCCGCAAACACATTAGCAACAGATTGCCCTGCAGACTGAGTTACCAAGCAGTGGTCCAGTCAGCTGCACGACCCGTGCACGTCACTAATAAAAGTGAACGTATCTGAGACAATACCTAGCATTTCCACATCAACACATATCCAATACTGCTCTGCACAATAGCCTACAAGCTCGTTGAAAAATAAACCATACGGTGTAGCGTTAAAATCGCCCAAAGTATACACAGACTCAATGCCGCTTTCTTCAATTATTGCGCTTACCATACTATGACAATCCGCGAACTCAGATAAATTGCCCGCTGCGTTCGTTGGCATATATACGCTTAGCACTATCACTGGTCCTACTTACTATTACTATTTTCTCGCCTCTGGTCATATACTTTATGATTTTCCCCACCTCAGTGGCCAAAATCCTCGTCTACACTACAACTCCCGTTAGCTCTTCAGCATTGACCTCCGCAATCTGTCTTCCCAACTGACGCTTTATAGAAAAGTAGGATTTAAATAGACTCGCTATATCCTCCGATTCACAAACCCCGACAGGACCTAAGTTTACCTTTTTAGTATCTTTCCTAAAATTACGGAAGTCACCGTTCGAGTGCTTCAAAGCAAGTGCATCCATTTTCAATTGGTCCAGATGATCTTGGCACCACTTAAGCCTGGATTTGAATACCCTTTTCGTTTCGCACATTGCGCGATATACTTCCCCGCATCTAGGTTTTCCGCATAATACCCATTCAATAAATTTTGTTCTGGCCACCCGATGAGCCTCGCTGACGTTATTGTTCCACCCTACCCGTCCCCGCGCTACCCCGACCCGCCAAAGACGCGTCACGAAGAGCAGTCACAATATCAGAGTACAGTCTGTCAATGGCACGCCCATGACCATGGTCGCGGCAATAAGAGTCAGCACACCGAATACACTCAGCAGGAAAGTTAACAAGTCTGAGCCTCCTGTTACACAACCTCGACAGGACCTAAGTTTACCTTTTTAGTATCTTTCCTAAAATTATGGAAGTCACCGTTCGAGTGCTTCAAAGCAAGGGCATCCATTTTCAATTGGTCCTGATGATCTTGGCACCACTTAAGCCTGGATTTGAATACCCTTTTGGTTTCGCACATTGCGCGATATACTTCTCCGCATCTAGTTTTTCCGCATGGAAAACCACCAAACACAAACCCATTCAATAAATTTTGTTCTGGCCACCCGATGAGCCTCACTGACGTTATTGTTCCAACCTACCCGTCCCCACGCTACCCCGACCCGCCAAAGACGCGTCACGAAGAGCAGTCACAATATCAGAGTACAGTCTGTCAATGGCACGCCCATGACCAAGGTCGCGGCAATAAGAGTCAGCACACCGAATACACCCAGCAGGAAAGTTAACAAGTCTGAGCCTCCTGTTACACAACCTCGACAGGACCTAAGTTTACCTTTTTAGTATCTTTCCTAAAATTACGGAAGTCACCGTTCGAGTGCTTCAAAGCAAGGGCATCCATTTTTAATTAGTCCTGATGATCTTGGCACCAATTAAGCCTGGATTTGAATACCCTTTTGGTTTCGCACATTGCGCGATATACTTCCCCGCATCTAGGTTTTCTGCATAATACCCATTCAATAAATTTTGTTCTGGCCACCCGATGAGCCTCACTGACGTTATTGTTCCACCCTACTACACGCGAGCCACCCACACCCGTCCCCACGCTACCCCGACCCGCCAAAGACGCGTCACGAAGAGCAGTCACAATATCAGAGTATAGTCTGTCAATGGCACGGCCATGACCAAGGTCGCGGCAATAAGAGTCAGCACACCGAATACACTCGGCAGGAAAGTCAACAAGTCTGAGCCTCCTGTTACACTCACTCGAATACAAGGCAATCTGTTCCTCCGTACGCACACCCCATCTGCCTTCCCAACTGAGGCTTTATAGATAAGTAGGATTTAAATAGACTCGCTATGTCCTCCGATTCACTAACCCCGACAGGACCTAAGTTTACCTTTTTAGTATCTTTCCTAAAATTACGGAAGTCACCGTTCGAGTGCTTCAAAGCAAGGGCATCCATTTTCAATTGGTCCAGATGATCTTGGCACCACTTAAGCCTGGATTTGAATACCCTTTTGGTTTCGGACATTGCGCAATATACTTCCCAGCATCTAGGTTTTCCGCATAATACCCATTCAATAAATTTTGTTATGGCCACCCGATGAGCCTCGCTGACGTTATTGTTCCACCCTACCCGTCCCCGCGCTACTCCGACCCGCCAAAGACGCGTCACGAAGAGCAGTCACAATATAATAATAAATAATAATAAATAAATATCCCTGGACATTTCACACAGCACCATCTAGTTCCAAGCTAATCAATCTAATGCTTGTGTTATGGTAACTAGATGGCTGATAAACTACATATATACATTTTTTTTTTGTAAATACATACATATTATGGATAGAAAAACACCCAGACCCGGAACAACTACTTGTAGGTCGTACAAATATTTGTTCCGTACGGGAATCGAACCCGCGACATGCAGCGCAGCAGTCAATCGCTTGACCACTGCGCCAATCGTGCCGTCGAATATCATAGTATAGTCTGTCAATGGCACGCCCATGACCAAGGTCGCGGCAATAAGAGTCAGCACACCGAATACACTCAGCAGGAAAGTCAACAAGTCTGAGCCTCCTGTTACACTCACTCGAATACAAGGCAATCGGTTCCTCCGTACGCACAGCCCATCTGCCTTCCCAACTGAGGCTTTATAGAAAAGTAGGATTTAAATAGACTCGCTACATCCTCCGATTCAAAATACACTCAGCAGGAAAGTTAACTAGTCTGAGCCTCCTGTTACACAACCTCGACAGGACCTAAGTTTACCTTTTTAGTATCTTTCCTAAAATTACGGAAGTCACCGTTCGAGTGCTTCAAAGCAAGGGCATCCATTTTCAATTGGTCCTGATGATCTTGGCACCACTTAAGCCTGGATTTGAATACCCTTTTGGTTTCGCACATTGCGCAATATACTTCTCCACATCTAGTTTTTCCGCATGGAAAACCACCAAACACAAACCCATTCAATAAATTTTGTTCTGGCCACCCGATGAGCCTCGCTGACGTTATTGTTCCACCCTACCCGTCCCCACGCTACCCCGACCCGCCAAAGACGCGTCACGAAGAGCAGTCACAATATCAGAGTACAGAGCTCCCTAATGCTATCTATGGAGCTTTTTACTTTTTTGCAATTGCAGGTAGCAAAACGATATGGTCTGCTATTACTGTTTTTATTGAAACCGTCAACAGATAAAAATCCGTTCGACTTTTGACGCTTAAAACTGTCAAAACGCCTAAATACGATGCCTCGGGGCCATAAATTCTCATCCAGATAAGATGGTAACTTGGACTCGCAAACAAAAAAAATTGTAAGCAAAGTGTCCCCTCTCTTTTTTCATTACTATTTTCTCGCCTCTGGTTATATACTTTATGATTTTAGCCACCTCACTGGCCAAAACCCTCGTCTCCACTACTCCCGTTAGCTCTACAGCATTGACCTCCGCAACTTGCCTTCCCAAATGACGCTTTATAGAAATGTAGGATTTAAATAAACTCGCTATATCCTCCGATTCACTAACCCAGACTGGACCTAAGTTTACCTTTTTAGTATCTTTCCTAAAATTACGGAAGTCACCGTTCGAGTGCTTCAAAGCAAGGGCATCCATTTTCAATTGGTCCAGATGATCTTGGCACCACTTAAGCCTGGATTTGAATACCCTTTTCGTTTCGCACATTGCGCGATATACTTCCCCGCATCTAGGTTTTCCGCATAATACCCATTCAATAAATTTTGTTCTGGCCACCCGATGAGCCTCGCTTACGTTATTGTTCCACCCTTCCCGTCCCCGCGCTACCCCGACCCGCCAAAGACGCGTCACGAAGAGCAGTCACAATATCAGAGTACAGTCTGTCAATGGCACGCCCATGACCATGGTCGCGGCAATAAGAGTCAGCACACCGAATACACTCAGCAGGAAAGTCAACAAGTCTAAGCCTCCTGTTACACTCACTCGAATACAAGGCAATCTGTTCCTCCGTACGCACACCCCACACTACCCCCTTATTCAGTACAAGACCGTGATGTATCGTCTGCGGAATCAGATTTAATTTACAGTCGATAATAAGTGGGAAGTGATCCGACCATCATACCGTGTCATAATCCGCAAACACATTAGTAACAGATTGCCCTGCACTGACTGAGTTATCAAGCTGTGGTCCAGCCAGCTGCACGACCCGTACACGTCACTAATAAAAGTGAACGTATCCGAGACAATACCTAGCATTTCCACATCAACACATATCCAATACTGCTCTGCACAATAGCCTACAAGCTCGTTGAAAAATAAACCATACGGTGTAGCGTTAAAATCGCCCAAAGTATACACAGACTCAATGCCGTTTTCTTCAATTATTGCGCTTACCATACTAAGACAATCCGCGAAAATTGCCCGCCGCGTTCGTAGGCATATATACGCTTAGCACTATCACTGGTCGGTCACCGGTTACTATTTTAATGGCACATCGCTCACTATCACAACGCAACACAGACACCTGCTGAAATAGGCTGCTTCTCTACAGCAAGGCCACGCCACCAAAAGATCGCCCACGCAACAGACCTGCGGACGTGTCCACCGCTGAAATTCCCGTGTAGCCAAACTCGCTGTGAATCGTACTTAAGTACGGTATTTCCTCAGGAAGTAGCTAAGTTTCCTGCAAGGCTATCAAATCATAGGAACAACATTACAGAGCTCCCTAATGCTATCTATGGAGCGTTTTACGTTTTTGCAATTGTAGGTAGCAAAACGATATGGTCTGCTATCCATTACTGTTTTTATTGAACCCGTCAACAGATAAAAATCCGTTCGACTTTTGACGTTTAAAACTGTCAAAACGCCTAAATACGATGTTTCGGGGCCATAAATTCTCATCCAGATAAGATGGTAACTTGGACTCGCAAACAAAAAAATTGTAAGCAACGTGTCCCCTCTCTTTTTTCAATACTATTTTCTCGCCTCTGGTTATATATTTTATGATTTTCCCCACCTCACTGGCCAAAACCCTCGTCTCCACTACTCCCGTTAGCTCAAAATCAAAATCAAAATATTTTTATTTCACATAGGCCTACATGGGCACTTATGAAACGTCGACAAAAAGTTGCACGGTTCGGGTTGGTCGTTTCCTATGGAGAAGAACCGGCAAGAAACTCCATGGTTACTCTTTTAAAATGATTAGTTTTACAATATTATCATGTTACAGCATTAGTACTCAAGTATGGGGGGACAGCATAGGCCCCGACAATAAGTCGTTGCTTACTACACAAGAAAAACGGAAAACAAGATAAGAGGTTAACAAAAGTTAACACACATCTAGGAATCTACAAGGCCTACACTGTTCACACATTCACAAACAATCGTTAATAAGAATCTACACAAAGGCAAGAAAATATTATAAAAGACTAAATTAAACAAGTGACAAAAATATTGTCATCAGTGCTGCAACTATTCTGAACAAAGGGTGTTTAAGTGATGTGATAACCATTGTAAAAAAAGAAAAAAAAACCATTGTAAATTAAAATGAAAAGAAAAAATAAAATTGATTAAGAATAGTTAGAGACATCCACATATTTGTGCTGTTTATGAGCTACCAGGGAAGCCGCATGCGCAGAAGGAACTAAAGCCAAACCTCTTTATCTTCAACGTAGTCCTTGATTTTGTAATATGCTTTTTTAATAAGGACACGTTTAATGTAATTTTTGAACTTTCCATCGGTCAGTTCTATAACTGACTTAGGTAATTTGTTATAAAAACGTATACTGTTAATAAGAAAAGACTTACTAGTTTTTGTTAACCTGAATTTGGGTATTACAATTTCCTGTTTACTGCGTGTATTAATATTGTGGAAGTCGCTTCTAATTTTGAAAAGCCCTCGGTTTTTGCGGACATATAAAATACATTCTAGGATATAAAGGGAAGGCAGAGTCAGTACATCGATCTCTTTAAATTTTTCTCTGAGGGACTCGCGAGGACCCATTTTATAGATCGCGCGGACTGCCTGCTTTTGTAAAATGAAAATTGAGTCAACGTCTGCCGCCGATCCCCACAGCAGAATGCCATAAGACATAATACTGTGGAAATAAGCATAGTATATTAACCTAGCTGTAGCTGCATCAGTTAACTGCCTTATTTTCCTTACTGCATATGCAGCTGAGCTTAACCTACCCGAAAGAGTTCTAATGTGCGGTCCCCACTGCAATTTTGAATCGATAGTAATCCCTAGGAATACAGTTTCGGCTATAACATCAAGTTTTTTGCCGTCAAGATTTAAATTTATATCCCGTTGAGGTACATTTGGTAAAGAGAATTTTAGACATTTTGTTTTGTTCGCATTTAGTAAAAGATTGTTAGCTGCGAACCATTTCGAGAGAACAGTTAGACTTTCGTTGGCATGTAAGACATCCGTATCCTTTCTATCTATTTTAAAAAATAGCGAAGTGTCATCAGCAAATAGAATTATATCCGATAATTTGGCCATCATGTCAGGGAGATCATTAATGTAAACAAGAAATAGGAAAGGCCCGAGAATTGAACCTTGGGGCACGCCCATCTTTACTAGAGACCCGGAGGACGTCGCCCCATTTACATTTACTTTTTGCTGCCTGTTTGATAAATATGAGAGAACAAGATCAGCAGCTTGTCCACGAATTCCGTAGTGGTGTAATTTACAGATCAGTGTGTTGTGGTCGACGCAGTCAAACGCTTTTGAGAGGTCACAGAAAATACCAATGGCATCCTGGGACTTCTCCCAGGATTCCAGAATGTGACTGATGAGTTTTACTCCCGCGTCTGTTGTCGACCTACCCTTCGTAAAACCAAACTGTTGACTATGCAGAATCCCATTTGAGTTGAAGTGAGACAGCATCTGGTCCAGCATTATTTTTTCATAGATTTTACTCAATGCTGGAAGCACAGATATAGGTCTATAATTAGAGGGGTCACCCTTACAACCCGATTTGAATATTGGTATTACTTTACTATGTTTCATTAAGTCAGGAAACTTGCCGCTATCCAAACATTGATGGAATATGCCAGTTAGGAGAGGAGCAATAGAGTCAATAATATCCCCAACAACTTTGACGGATATCCCCCATAAGTCTTCAGTATTTTTTATGTTTAGACTTTTGAATGCATTTATAATTGTATCAATACATATTGGTTTAAATTTAAAGTTTGGAATGTCCTTAGTAAAGTTTTCTTTAAGAAGTGCTTCAGCTAATTTAGATGAAGAGGGGAGAGATTTCGTAACCTCTAACGGAATATTGGTAAAGAAATTTTCTAGAGTCTCAGCGACTTCTAGCTTATCAGAAATAGTTTGATTATTTATTTTCAAAGACAATTCATTCTGATCTCGTTGTTGTGTCTTTCCGGTTTCTCTATTAATCACCTGCCACACGGTTTTTATTTTATTATTAGAGGTACCAATTTTGTTGACTATTAATTGAGATTTTGCTTGAGCGCAGACACTTTTGAATATTTTTGAATAGCTTCTAACATAAGTGTGAAAAGCTTGATCTGAAGTCAGAGATTTTTCGTGGTATAAATTATATAGAATATCTCTGCTTATCCTTATTCCCGTAGTGGCCCATTCACTAAATTTAGATTTGGAATTAACTTTAACTGTTTTTACAGAACACGTTTTATTAAATTCTTGACAAACTGTAGAAAATAATGTACCGTAATTTACATTGGGGTCTTTTGAATCAAAACTAGCGTTAGATAGATTGCAAAGAACATTATTTTTAAACGATTTTAATCTATTTTTAGTAAGAGGTCTTAATCGAATTGTTTTGGCTAAGGTTAACTTTTTGTCTAACTCAAAAGATACAAGTTGACCAGTATGGTCTGACCTAACACCACTAATTAAGGACGAATCTTTTACTTTACAATTAGTAAATACATTATCTATGCATGAAGCTGAAGTTGCTGTTATTCTGGTTGCTTCATTAAATAAATATTTTAAATTGAATGATTTGAACAATGAGATGAGCTTACATCTTTCTGGTAAATTGACCAATAGATCAATATTTAAGTCTCCACAAACAAAAACTAATTTATTATCTCTGAAAAGTTTACTTAATATTTCTTCCATTGTGATTAAAAACAATGACAAGTTTGATGCTGGTGGTCTATAGACACATAAGAAAGTATGCCCTTCAACCTCTGCACATGCTACCTCACATAAGCGATCAACAGAGTAAGCAGTGATATCCTTCCTTTCCTTATATCTAAGACAGCTATTACAAAGTATTAGGGTACCACCACCCACGGTGGATCTGTTGAACGCACTGGCAACTGAAAACATATATACGGTCGAATTGAGAAACCTCCTCCTTTTTTGAAGTCGGTTTAAAAAATTATTCACATTAAACAACATCCTATCTGGTTTAAGCCAAGTTTCACAAAAACATAAAATATCCATGTGGTATTTGTCTACTAACATTTCCACGTCTAAAATTTTGCCGGAGAAGCGATTTATATTCTGATGATAAAGTAAAATATTACTATTCATCTTCTCTTTTGTCAGCTCTAATAGTTTAAAGAATCTACTACAGTATTATCAGCGATACGAGATAATACTGTGTCATCACTTAACCTACTCTCAGTTAAATTATCAATAACTGCGTGTATATTATAAGCTAACAATGTAGCCAGCAAGTGTTGACTTTTTTTGGGAAGAAACATATGTTCCCGAATCAAAACAAAATCTCTAACAAAATTGTTAGTATCAAAAAACAATAAACGGTCACTATGACGACATGATAAAATATGCATCAGGTTATTTATACCAGAAATATAATCATTCTCTTCATCAAGTAAATAGTCAGAGTATGGCAATGCACATAATATTAATTTTCTTAATCTTAACTTAAGAAGGGTGTCAATACCATTAACTATGTCCTTTTTTGATATACTAAGGCTATTTCCAATTAAAAGTACTACAGTAGACTCCTCATTCAATTGTGTGTGTTGAATTTTATGAATGAGCTCATTGAAATGCAGGTTATGATGGCAATGGTTCACTACTGTATGTTTAGAACGGTTATTTAACAATGATCCAAAACCAGTTCCTAGTCTATCAGAATACAATAAAATATTACTTTGGGTGGGATTTAATATGGGTAAAACAGCAGGAACAACATGTTGTGACATGAGAGGTGGCGGAGTGGCAGCACAGCTACAGGTAAGATTGTTAGTCAGTGACTCATACCTCTCTGCGGTATACTTCACCAAGTCCACCAACTCACAGGCCTCCTGCATGCGCTCACTCAACATCTGTTGACTACATTCATATTTAGAAAATATTTCCTTGAGTGTATTTTCCCTACTCAGTAATTCCCTTTGAAGGTTCAGTATGTCAACATCATACATTTGTGTACTACTTTCTAACTTACTATTACATATACTTAATTGGTTTTGTAAATTTCTGAATTCCCTTCTGAGGTTAACATTATGTTTATAAACACTTTGAGTTTTTAAAAGTGTCTTATACTTCTTTATACTTTTGTTGATTTTAATATATTTCGTAATTTTATTATGGCTACTTAGAATTGGACATTTAGTTATGGTATCATCCCCAGTTAAATCTATAGTGATGGTGGGCTGCTTACACTTCAGTCCGGATACATCATCAATCAGCTCATTGTACAGGTTATTGGTGTTAGTAACCTCTTCGCAGGCTTTCAGAGAGTTGATGGAGGTAATGGTGTTGTGTGCCTTGCACAATTCTGCTTCTAGTTCAGATATACGTCTCAGTGCCTGGTCATGAGTGTCATGGCATTGCTGAGAATCTGACACTAGTTGACGGAGATGATGATGCTGGTCCAGTATATCCATGTGCTGGGTGTGTAAATCAGCAAGCTGGCTCTTGAGTTGAGTGTTTTTGTTCACTATTAACTCAATTTCAACTTCACTTTCTTCTCGTTCCCGCAGCAGCTTGCTGCACTCATTCCTAGATGAATCCAGCTCCCTCAGCGCTGCTTTCAGTTTGTCACTCATGTCACGAACAGTAGCTCCACGGGTCATCATGTTGACTGATTACCTCAAGTGACACCTGAAATGTGATAGGAAACAGCTGAATATGTAAAGTAAATATTACCTTAATTGAAAACTTGAGAAAGTAAGAGGGGTTTTGAAAGTAGAAAGATAAAATATTTAAGTTTTAAACTTCCAAAGCCAAAAAAAAAAAAATTAAATAAAAGCAATAGATAAAGTTTTAGAAAAGTTTATGAAAATATTGAGGTATCAGAGAAAAAAAAAACTAAAGATAAAGAAAAGGTATTTGATTTAATATTCTCAAGCTTATAACAATTAAAACTTTAAAGAAAGGCTATTTTACATTTAAGTTGATTGCTGGATTTACTTTTTTCTACAAGGACTAGTAAGAACATGAGTTTAAGTAGGAACAAAGTCTATCTATATTAAGAACCAAATGGTTTACTTATAATATGGACAGGATACCAGAGAAATATTAGTAAGTGTGAAGTAGGGTTTGCAGTAAGTGTTTTATGTCTGGGCAAGTGTTTCCGTCCTCGATTTTGCTTCCACAATTTGTCAAGCAAAATGAGACATAAACGTAGCCGGTGTGTACTGGACGTCGCTCAGAGCCCTGAGCAGTGTTTGTATGATGTATAGTATGTAAATAAGTGCACAATATTATGTTAATTAAAACAGAATACTCCCCCGGTTCGAAGAATTCAAATCCACAGTCCAAACGTTGACAGCCGGTAGATGACTTAACGAAATATCGATTGATATGAGTTATCACAGTTTATACAGGTCACAAACACTTCGTGTGTCACTTTTTTGCTTGATTCTAATATAAAGAATAGATTTAAGACAAACTAAACACAATAAATCAATAATTTTAAAATAAATTAACTACGAGGTCGTTTTTTCCCTACGAGGTCGTTTTTTCCTCTACAGCATTGACCTCCGCAACTTGCCTTCCCAACTGACAATTTATAGAAAAGTAGGATTTAAATAAACTCGCTATATCCTCCGATTCACAAACCCCGACAGGACCTAAGTTTACCTTTTTAGTATCTTTCCTAAAATTACGGAAGTCACCGTTCGAGTGCTTCAAAGCAAGGGCATCCATTTTCAATTGGTCCAGATGATTTTGGCACCACTTAAGCCTGGATTTTAATACCCTTTTCGTTTCGCACATTGCGCGATAATTATACTTCCCCGCATCTAGGTTTTCAGCATAATACCCATTCACTAAATTTTGTTCAGGCCACCCGATGAGCCTCGCTGACGTTATTGTTCCACCCTACCCGTCCCCGCGCTACCCCGACCCGCCAAAGGCGTCACGAAGAGCAGTCACAATATCAGAGTACAGTCTGTCAATGGCACGCCCATGACCATGGTCGCGGCAATAAGAGTCAGCACACCGAATACACTCAGCAGGAAAGTAAACAAGTCTGAGCCGCCTGTTACACAACCTCGACAGGACCTAAGTTTACCTTTTTAGTATCTTTCCTAAAATTACGGAAGTCACCGTTTGAGTGCTTCAAAGCAAGGGCATCCATTTTCAATTGGTCTTGATGATCTTGGCACCACTTAAGCCTGGATTTGAATACCCTTTTGGTTTCGCACATTGCGCGATATACTTCCCCGCATCTAGGTTTTCTGCATAATACCCATTCAATAAATTTTGATCTGGCCACCCGATGAGCCTCACTGACGTTATTTTTCCACCCTACCCGTCCCCGCGCTACCCCGACCCGCCAAAGACGCGTCACGAAGAGCAGTCACAATATCAGAGTACAGTCTGTCAATGGCACGCCCATGACCAAGGTCGCGGCAATAAGAGTCACCACACCGAATACACTCAGCAGGAAAGTTAACAAGTCTGAGCCTCCTGTTACACTCACTCGAATACAAGGCAATCTGTTCCTCCGTACGCACACCCCACACTACCCCCTTATTCAGTACAAGACCGTGATGTATGGTCTGCGGGATCAGATTTAATTTACACTCGATAATAAGTGGGAAGTGATCCGACCATCATAGCGTGTCATAATCCGCAAACACATGAATAACAGATTGCCCTGCACTGACTGAGTTACCAAGCAGTGGTCCAGCCAGCTGCACGACCCGTACACGTCACTAATAAAAGTGAACGTATCCGAGACAATACCTAGCATTTCCACATCAACACATATCCAATACTGCTCTGTACAATAGCCTACAAGCTCGTTGAAAAATAAACCATACGGCGTAGCATTAAAATCGCCCAAAATATACACAGACTCGATGCCACATTCTTCAATTATTGCGCTTACCATACTAAGACAATCCGCGAACTCAGATAAATTGCCCGCTGCGTTCGTTGGCATATATACGCTTAGCATTATCACTGGTCCTACTTACTATTACTACTTACTATTACTATTTTCTCGCCTCTGGTCATATACTTTATGATTTTCCCCACCTCAGTGGCCAAAATCCTCGTCTACACTACAACTCCCGTTAGCTCTTCAGCATTGACCTCCGCAATCTGTCTTCCCACCTGACGCTTTATAGAAAAGTAGGATTTAAATAGACTCGCTATATCCTCCGATTCACAAACCCCGACAGGACCTAAGTTTACCTTTTTAGTATCTTTCCTAAAATTACGGAAGTCACCGTTCGAGTGCTTCAAAGCAAGGGTATCCATTTTCAATTGGTCCAGATGATCTTGGCACCACTTAAGCCTGGATTTGAATACCCTTTTCGTTTCGCACATTGCGCGATATACTTCCCCGCATCTAGGTTTTCCGCATAATACCCATTCAATAAATTTTGTTCTGGCCACCCGATGAGCCTCGCTTACGTTATTGTTCCACCCTTCCCGTCCCCGCGCTACCCCGACCCGCCAAAGACGCGTCACGAAGAGCAGTCACAATATCAGAGTACAGTCTGTCAATGGCACGCCTATGACAAAGGTCGCGGCAATAAGAGTCAGCACACCGAATACACTCAGCAGGAAAGTCAACAAGTCTAAGCCTCCTGTTACACTCACTCGAATACAAGGCAATCTGTTCCTCCGTACGCACACCCCACACTACCCCCTTATTCAGTACAAGACCGTGATGTATCGTCTGCGGAATCAGATTTAATTTACAGTCGATAATAAGTGGGAAGTGATCCGACCATCATACCGTGTCATAATCCGCAAACACATTAGTAACAGATTGCCCTGCAGACTGAGTTACCAAGCAGTGGTCCAGTCATCTGCACGACCCGTGCACGTCACTAATAAAAGTGAACGTATCTGAGACAATACCTAGCATTTCCACATCAACACATATCCAATACTGCTCTGCACAATAGCCTACAAGCTCGTTGAAAAATAAACCATACGGTGTAGCGTTAAAATCGCCCAAAGTATACACAGACTCAATGCCGCTTTCTTCAATTATTGCGCTTACCATACTATGACAATCCGCGAACTCAGATAAATTGCCCGCTGCGTTCGTTGGCATATATACGCTTAGCACTATCACTGGTCCTACTTACTATTACTACTTACTATTACTATTTTCTCGCCTCTGGTCACATACTTTATGATTTTCCCCACCTCAGTGGCCAAAATCCTCGTCTACACTACAACTCCCGTTAGCTCTTCAGCATTGACCTCCGCAATCTGTCTTCCCACCTGACGCTTTATAGAAAAGTAGGATTTAAATAGACTCGCTATATCCTCCGATTCACAAACCCCGACAGGACCTAAGTTTACCTTTTTAGTATCTTTCCTAAAATTACGGAAGTCACCGTTCGAGTGCTTCAAAGCAAGGGCATCCATTTTTAATTGGTCCAGATGATCTTGGCACCACTTAAGCCTGGATTTGAATACCCTTTTCGTTTCGCACATTGCGCGATAATTATACTTCAATAAATTTTGTTCTGGCCACCCGATGAGCCTCGCTGACGTTATTGTTCCACCCTACCCGTCCCCGCGCTACCCCGACCCGCCAAAGGCGTCACGAAGAGCAGTCACAATATCAGAGTATAGTCTGTCAATGGCACGGCCATGACCAAGGTCGCGGCAATAAGAGTCAGCACACCGAATACACTCAGCAGGAAAGTCAACAAGTCTGAGCCTCCTGTTACACTCACTCGAATACAAGGCAATCTGTTCCTCCGTACGCACACCCCATCTGCCTTCCCAACTGAGGCTTTATAGATAAATAGGATTTAAATAGACTCGCTATGTCCTCCGATTCAGTAACCCCGACAGGACCTAAGTTTACCTTTTTAGTATCTTTCCTAAAATTACGGAAGTCACTGTTCGAGTGCTTCAAAGCAAGGGCATCCATTTTCAATTGGTCTTGATGATCTTGGCACCACTTAAGCGTGGATTTGAATACCCTTTTGGTTTCGCACATTGCGCGATATACTTCCCCGCATCTAGGTTTTCCGCATAATACCCATTCAATAAATTTTGTTCTGGCCACCCGATGAGCCTCGCTGACGTTATTGTTCCACACTACCCGTCCCCGCGCTACCCCGACCCGCCAAAGACGCGTCACGAAGAGCAGTCACAATATCAGAGTACAGTCTGTCAATGGCACGCCCATGACAAAGGTCGCGGCAATAAGAGTCAGCACACCGAATACACTCAGCAGGAAAGTCAACAAGTCTGAGCCTCCTGTTACACTCACTCGAATACAAGGCAATCTGTTCCTCCGTACGCACACCCCACACTGCCCTCTTATTTAGTACAATATCGTGATGTATCGTCTGCGGGATCAGATTTAATTTACACTCGATAATAAGTGGTACTTCCATTTCATTATTCTGCTTGTCGAAAGGAATGCGTTTTCACAGGTAAATATAGCTATTAACATGTCCACCGCTGAAATTCCCGTGTAGCCAAACTCGCTGTGAATCGTACTTAAGTACGGTATTTCCTCAGGAAGTAGCAAAGTTTCCTGCAAGGCTATCAAATCACAGGAACAACATTACAGAGCTCCCTAATGCTATCTATGGAGAGTTTTACGTTTTTGCAAATATAGGTAGCAAAACGATATGGTCTGCTATCCATTACTGTTTTTATTGAAACCGTCAACAGATAAAAATCCGTTCGACTTTTGACGCTTAAAATTGACAAAACGCCTAAATACGATGCCTCGGGGCCATAAATTCTCATCCAGATAAGATGGTAACTTGGACTCGCAAACAAAAAATTTGTAAGCAACGTGTCCCCTCTCTTTTTCATTACTATTTTCTCTAAAGACACCGTGTCTTTAGTTCTCGAGCAAATATAATTAAGTATCTCATCTTTGGTCGTCTCACTATGAATATTAGTGACTAACTTTGACCTCGAATATTTCCTTAACTACAGGTGCCCAGGTATGGTCCAGAACAAAAAAAAATATCGCAATGACGGGGAGAACAAGTGTTTTCCGGCTTCGCCAAGAGTCTATTTACAACCTTTTTACAAATATATAGAGGCTGTTAAATAAATAAATAACGCTTAGTGAAACTCACTACAGAGACAGCTCGACACAAAATAGCCTGCAACTCCATTCCATTTACAAAACCGACCATTCTCCACCACTTTAACTCCCATCTAACGAAGCCTTAACGTACACACTAAAACCCATCTAAGTACACAGGCATAAGATTAATATTTCATTAAATTAGACAATTACCTTCACTAACAAAGGATTCTGACTTTACCTGCCTTAAGGGCACCAATTTTTGGACTAATGAGTTAATTTGGCTAAATTGCATTACCCGAGGTAACTTCTGTTTTATATGTGCTTAGGGGACTTTATAGGGTCTTATGAGATTGCACTCATGCTCATAAGGGGTTAATAAATTGTGTTTTTAATTTTATGGGACGTAATTAGAGGTTGGGTTAATTAATTTTTGAGTTATCATCGTGCGGGTGTTTTCTTAGGTTCCGGGAACGGTCCGGTGTAGAGACGGTCATGTTTTTCAAAAAAATATTGCCATTATGACGTACTGAATCGAGTTCAGTGTTCAAGAAAATATTCACAGAATTTTTATTTGTGGCATAACTGGTGAAACTGTTGTTTTGGAAATACACTCAGCGTCACGAAATGTGGTCTAAGAGCGTTATGTAGTTTATTATCAAAATGTAACGCGAATGTTTTTTTTTTGTTGTAAACCTTTAGTATTTATTCGAATCTTAAACGCCAATGGTTACTTTTAGTGATTCAAAATTACTCTAAAATCGGCAGCTGAAAAATACACTTGTTAAATACCGCGAAATAAGTTAACATTATAAAAAAAAACAAAACTGTTTTTGAATGAAATTAACAAAATAAAGTTTTGGTACTTAAAATAAATATCGGGTATTACCACCTCTCGCCCTGATCACCAGACCACCTGAATGCGATCAGGTATGCTGTGGATTATATTTGTATGTCCACATGTCCCAGGCTGCCACCAGAGCGGTTTTCAATTGATTAATAGTCTCTGGAGCCCAGGGGGGCCCAGGTGCGGAGTTTTTCCCGCACCATTTTGTAAGGGCGCCCCCACGGACCACCGTCGAGAGTCTCCAGCATCTCCTCGCGGGCCAGATCCTTGGCCGGCTGGATAGCTTCTCGGAGGGCGGTCTTCGCTGCTCTGTATCCCTCGTACAGCTCCGCCTCAATGGCTGCCGCATCCGGAGGTCGAATGCGGAGCCTGCGATACCTGGCGTACAGGTGCCGCGCGGCGACGCACGCCTCACGCAGAGACGTCAGCTCTCGCGACCACCAGTACACCTGACGCCGGGCGCTTCCTGGCCGAACTCGGGCATGACATCGGCAGGCCTGCCCGGTGGTGTAACCCAGGCCTGCACGATCGAGGCTTCCAGGAGGAGCTCCCGGTCCAGCTGCTTCAGCGCCAATCGCGGACCACTCGAGGCCTGTTGGACCGGCGCGCTTGTGGGGGCAGAGACATCGAACCGGATATACCGGTGGTCGGAATAGGTCTCCACCCCCTCAATTACGCGCCAGTCAAGGACACGCAGTGACAGAGCGGGGCTAGCGAACGATATGTCCACCACCGACTCGCCCCGCATCCGCACACACGTGGGGACAGAACCCCGATTTAGGACGACCAGGCCTGACTCCAGAGCCCAGTCCTCCACCATCCTTCCCCGCACGTCTGTGTAACGGGAACCCCAAGCCAAGTTCTTGGCATTGAAGTCCCCGAGCACAAGCACGGGGAGGGATGGCCTGTGATGACGACACTCAACTCCGTGAGGGAGTTGTGGAACTCGGCGAGAGTACGGGCCAGCGACCACGGCGACGTTAATCGACCAATGCGCCATGCTCTGAAGCAACAGATTCTGAGCGCAGGCACAGTGGTTGATGTTCGCTTAGAATAGAATAGAATAGAACAATATAGAATAGAATATTTATTTGCGTAAAACATGGTATACAAGGGTTTTAAATACAAATTGAGGCACAAGCATGAGAGGAGGCGTAATGGGGATATTATTGGCACTCCATTTCAGCCCCCTCCCGGGCCCCCTGTGAGGGCCCCGCTGCGGGAGTTGCAGCAGCGGCGGCGCCCCTGTGAGGGCCCCGCTGCGGGAGTTGCAGCAGCGGCGGCGGTGGCGCCGGTGGCGGCGGCAGCGGCGGCGATGGTGGCGGCGGCTGCGGCGGTGGCGACAGTGGGGGTGGAGGAGGAGGGCTTTCGCCTTCCCCTGCCCCTGGCCTTGGTGGGTTGAGCGCAGGCCTTGCTCCCAGCCCGGTGATCGGCCGGCTTGCCAGCCGCCGCACATGCAGCGCAGTGCGGCGTGGCGGAGCAAGCCGCGGCCATGTAATCGGGCTGACTGCAGCGGAAGCAGAGGTGCAGAGGTCCACCTCCGAGGTGCATTGCACCGACACGTGGTGCCCCACGTGGCAGCGGAAGCACCTCAGAGGTCTGGGCTCCAGCAGCTTCACCTGCGCTGAGACCCACACCACAAGGAGCCTTCGGCACTCCACAATTTTTCTAGCCGCCGTCACAGGGCAGCTTACCGTGATGGTACGCACGCCTAGCCGCGACGCTACGCGCTTTCTGCTGGCGCTTTCGCTCAGCTTGCCTCGCCTTTTTGGCCGCTTTCCTCCCCCTCTTCTTTTCCCCGACCACCTGTCACCCGGCTTCGGCCGCGGCTGGCTTAGGGGGTGGGGGTGGTGGGAGCGGCCGCAGCTGCGGCTGCTGCGGCGGCTGGCCCGCCACCAACGCTGGTGTTTTCGCCGGCTTTGCCGCCGCCTTGCCCTTCTACTGGGCCACCACCTTGCTTGTTTCACCGGAGCCGGCTTTTCAGGGGCCAACACAGCCCTGCCGGAGGGCTGGCTGGACGGCCCCGATCTGGGGCGGCAGCCGCAGCAGCATATGAAGCCACCCTCGGGCCTGGGGCGGCCTTGTTTGCCGCAAGGGGGGGGGCGCAGGACAATGCCCTCCAGCACGGAAAACCGTGCCTGGAAGGCAGCCAGCTCCTGTCGAACCAGGTTCAGGACCTGGTTCTCCACCGACACGGGCTGGCTTGGTCGCTGCTGGCCCCCCTTTTGGGCCGCCTCGCTGGAGCCGGTCTCGCGCAGACCGGCCAGGTCTGCTTGGAGCTCCTCATTCTCCTTTTGGAGAAGCTCCGTGGTGGCCGTCAGGCGGGCGACCTCCGCCCGCAGTTTGGCCACTTCGCCTGGCGGAGGCCTCGCGTAGGCGGCCTCCGCTGCCACCGAAATGGAGGCGGATGGCCCCAAATTTCGTTGAAGGCTTAATTTTGTGGGCCACAACCTTCAACGCGGCCTCCACCTCCGCCGCAAACCTGGACTTACGCTCCGCATCGGAGCCGCCAGCTGCACCCGCCTCGTCACCAGAGGCGCCCGAACGGGCCACCCCGTGACCGGCCACCCCCGGGTGATGCCCCTCCGCAGCGAGCCGCGCCGCGCTTTGGGCCGCTGAGAGACCCCGCCCCTTGCCCCGGATCCCACCACGCTTGCTGGTGGGGATCTTGCGGGCCGAGGCCAGCTCGCCTTCGGAGGACGACTCATGGTCGCCCTCCGGCCAGGACCGCTTGCGGAAGAACTTGCTGTTCTCGGTCTTCTCGCGGCGGGAGCTCTCTGAGCCTCCCTCCGCGCTCATATCACTGGATACGGCGTCGGCCTCCGACCCCGCATCCCTTCTCTCCTCACTCTTGCCTTTGTCGGCATCATTTTTGTTTGTGTTTGTTTGTTTGTTCATATTATCCATTCTTTTCCCACGAGTGTGGGGGATTTAAAAAGTCCATCTGGGGTACCCCCTGTACCCAGATAAGCCTACGAGATTTATAGCCCGCCATAGGGTCGGCTGGTACCCTGGCGGAGGGACGCACTAGCGACTGATTTTCCCGTCAGCCATACATCCCCTCGCAGTGCGGCGCCGCTTGGGATTCGGGGTAACTTTTGATAGAGGTTTTCTACCTCGTGGTCCGGGCGGTTAAGCCAAGACCCTCGGTCCCGATCGAAGCCGCGAGACGTGATCCACGACACTTCGACGACGGGATTACGATATCGACGGGGAGGCAGGGTAAGTGCACACCGAGCCCGCCCTTGCTCCTCCACTGCGCCCTCTGCGTTTCAGAGGGTCGCGCGGAGGAACGCCCCGTTGGTCCAGTCTGGACCCCACCGTGTCAGAATATTGGCCACGATAGTAATATTACCCGAGGAATAAGAATCTCTACCCATTTATCGGGGAAGGATACTGCCGCGCCCAGGGTGCACCGTCCCAGCAGCTGCTGTTCCCTCCAGACGTATCGACCGGCAGCCACTGGGCCCCCGAGGAGGTTTTCTGACCAAGCACCCCAATAGAACACGTCTTAGGCTTCAAAGTACTCCTCCGCATCGCTGTCATCTGGAAACGTGCCCAGAAGACTGGCAGATTTGCCACGTTGAATGGCAATGCTAATTCTTTGCCCAAGGAAAGAGCCAGCCCTTTTATTATTTTATTATGTGTAACGTTATAAGTTGGTGTAATTATGCTTTACTTGTGCTCTCGACTTCTCGTGGAAATTATGAAGTGAGAAAAAAAGTTGCGTTTGTGCTATTCCAGACTATAATCTCTATGCCGTTCTGGCGTGATTGAGTAACAAACATCCATCCATCCATCTAAACTTTCGCATTTATAATAGTAGTAAGATTTATGAAAACAGAAGAAAAACAACATTACAATTTAAGCACCTACTTTAGTGCTGTTAGAGATGTTTATTATTGCACGACGTTAGGTACCGAGATATCATATTATGTGTGGTTGTCTTCAATTTCTTAAATAGCAGTAAAATGAACAGTGGGTTCGATTTCAGTTTTAATTACTTCGAAATTTTGTTTAAATATACATTCTAACACCAAATCTTTTTGATTTTATGACTCTTGGTAAGACTGTCATAATATATCATGATTCTTCTGCTATTATTCCAATTTATTTGGGGTTGGCACAGCATATCTTCATCTTCCATACTTCTCTATTTCTCGTCATCTCAGCAGTCACCTTCTTTCTAGCCTTATCATCCTTCACACAGTCCATCCATCGTTAGTCTTTCAGTTCTCATAGACCTCACATTCATACTTAAAAAAGCCATCATAATTATTTCATTAAATGATTACCGGATTCAGCTGAATACCAGTATTTTACATAGAGCGACTGCCTATCTGACCTCCACAACCCAGTTAGTACTGGGTAATACGATACCCCTTGGTAAGTCTGGTTGTCAGGCTTTCGGGCCACTGGCTACCTGTAACGGCTGTCAAAGTATTCCTGTATCTTCCTTATCTCTTAATTATCTAATTTATATAATTCAAGGAAACATTTTCAGTTAATTTCTTGACCTTTGTGCATAGCAACACGGAAACTCCTTGAACAATTCTTTCGTTGAAGTTTTTTAGAACCCTGATCGTTGTGTCCCTAATTCCTTTTCTTAATGCTTTTAGCCTCAATGGAAAGAAGATTTCCTTCCCATTTAGTCTGTTTTAAGAACATCATTTAGTAAATGACTGAGCTGTTATTACTCTATTAAAATAAGGATAGGTAAAACATTTGTTTAATTCATTAAGATATCCTTACTGAAGAGATGGTGTTTCAAATAAGCAAAAGGAACAAAATGAAATTAATGCGTCTAATAAGCGTTTGAAAAGCTTGTGATGTTATTAAAAAAAATGACATGTTATTTCTCGAGATAGGCCACATTATTATATAAGGTCCCATTATAATAGATGGACAAACTTTTAGAAATCATTCAGACCACCCAAAATAAGAACAATGGTAAAAAAATAATAAGAAAAACGCATTAGATACATACAAGAAAAAAAAAATCAGCTAACGAAAATACACTAAAAATGTTGGTTACCCAATGCATAAATACATCCATGTCTTTGTTATCTCATAATTCTGATACTACAAAATGTGCAGGGGCACGTGACTACGTCACCGCCCGCCGCTTTGATTGTTCAACTCATGCCATCTCACTCTGACATAGCCCTTCGCCGCGGCAATTTATTATTTTAGGTCAAAATAAAATCACTAGTCAGTGTTTTTTTTTGGTTGGATATCTTTGGTTAGACGTACCTATTGAACGCTGTGTTAAAATTCTATTTTAATGGAACCTTGTAAGGCCTTATTCTTCCATTTTAGTGAAGATGCATCCTCTCATTTATTAGACGAGTACCTTGCAAAATACTCTCACATAAAACTCAACAGTTTACTTGATTTTGGACCAAACCAGCTCACGTTTTCCTTGCAATCACTGCAGCAACGAGGCGTTAATATCAAATATGAATATTCTATC
Source organism: Eurois occulta (assembly GCA_950022335.1). Lineage (NCBI taxonomy): Eukaryota > Metazoa > Arthropoda > Insecta > Lepidoptera > Noctuidae > Eurois > Eurois occulta. Next base: position 6,357,656 of record OX465492.1, on the reverse strand, counting down.
CGTCCCTTCATGCCAAGCTAAATATATTTAAGCAGCAATAAAGAGCTTGATCAAGGGTTTCCATGCTCAGCATAAAGGCATTACCGACGGGATGAAGTTTCATAAAATACCGTGGAACAAATTCAATCTAGCACCCCCACCCCCTTCGTGCCAATGCCCCTTCGTCCCCCTCTCGTTCACGAAGGCTATAGATTCTGATTAAAAATTAATTAATGAACTTACGCCGCGTAAAAGGCAACATTTGATGCCTTTTGATGGCCGCAGGGAAGTTTGGACTTAACTTAAGAAATTAAAGCGTGTAGAATTAATTAGCTAGGTATTTAATTTTGGTTTTAGTAGTAGGTAACTGCTTGTAAATTCAACTTTAATCTGGGTCTTAATATTTGCTTGCGCAACTTTTGCTTGAATTTAATCTGAATCAGAAATATCGTAAGATAGGTACTTTTGTAGGAACTTTCTAATGACTGCGTTGAAAATAATTTCAGTCATGCCATATTGTTCTGGCCAATAAAATCTGTTTACATATCATCAAACTGGTAATCCCCTAAGGGCAGCGGCTGGCCCGCCGCTGGCGCTGCCTTTTTCGCGCCGGCTGTGCAGTCGCCTTGTCCTTTTTCTGAGTAGTCGCCTTCTTGGCCGGCGCCGGTTTCGCCGGAGCCGGCTTTTCGGGGGCCAACACCGGAGGGCTGGCTGGACGGCCCCGATCCGGAGGCAGCAGCCGCAGCAGTATATGAGGCCGCCCTCGGGCCCGGGGCGGCCTTGTTTGCCACCAGGGGGGAGGCGCAGGACAATGCCCTCCAGGATGGAGAACCGCGCCTGGAAGGCAGCCAGCTCCTGCCAAACCAGGTTCAGGACCTGGTTCTCCACCAACGGGGGCTGGCTTGGTCGCCGCTGGCCCCCCTTTTGGGGCGCCTCGCGCGAGCCGGACTCTCGCAGGCCGGCCAGGTCTGCTCGGAGCTTCTCGTTCTCTTTTTGGAGAAGCTCCGTGGCGGCCTCCACGCTTCGTCACCAGAGGTGCCCGAACGGGCCACCCCGTGACCGACCACCCCCGGGTGGCGCCCCTCCTCGGCTAACCACGCCGACCTCTCGGCCGTGAGAGCCCCCTCCCCTTTCCTCGGATCCCGCCACGCTTGCTGGTGGGGATCTTTCGAGCCGAGGCCAGCTCACCCTCGGAAGACGACCCACAGTCGCCTTCCGGTCTGGACCGCTTGCGGATGAACTTACTGCTCTCCGCAGCAGTCCCGGTTCTCTCGCGGCGGGAGCTCTCTGAGCCTCCCGCGCTCACATCACTGGATGCAGTGTCGGCCTCCGACCCCGCATCCCGCCTCTCCTCACCTTTGCCTTTATCGGCATTATTTTTTTGTGTTTGTTTTTGGTTTATAACTTCTTCCATTTTGTTCCCACGAGTGTGGGAGAAATATAAAGTCCATCAGGGCAGTGCTCCCTGTACCCGGATAAGCCTATAACATTTATAACCCACCAGAGGGTCGGCTGATACCCTGGCGGGGGGACGCATTAGCGACTGATGACTCGCGTCAGCCATACATCCCCTCACGGTGCGGCGCCGCTTGGGATTCGGGGTAACTTTTTGTAGTGATTTTCTACTTCGTGGTCTGGGCGGTTAAGCCAAGACCCTCGGTCCCGATTGAAGCCGCGATACGTGATCCACGACACTTCGACGATGGCATTACGATATCGACGGAGTCTGCTCGGTGGCAGGGTGAGTGCACACCGAGCCCGCCCTTGCTCCTCCGCTGCGCCCTTTGCGTTTCAGAGGGTCACGCGGAGGAACGCCCCGTTGGTCCAAATTGGACCCCACCGTGTCAGAATATTAGCCACGGACAGTAACATTCCCCGAAAAATAAGAATCTCTTCCCATTCCTCGGGGAAGGATACTGCCCGCGTCCAGGGTTCACCGGCCCAGCAGCTGCTGTTCCCTCCAGACGTACCAAGAGGGACCGGCAGCCGTTAGGCACACGAGGAGGTTTCCTGAAAAACCACCCACCGCTGTCCGTCCGTCTTATGATGACAGGCCGTGTCGACGGCGCGTTCGTGTTCCACGCGCGCCTCAAAGAGATGTCAGCAAACAGGAGAGGCCCGCAAGGGCCGATGCCTGCCAGGGCTGCGGGACTGTTCGAAAGAGATACCGCGGCCCTGGAACAAAGGGCAAAAGAAGAAACATGGATGGGTTTTAGTACCTCATGCTCAGCAGTTGCGCTTGCCGTCATTCGACCAAAGAGGCAGTGAAGTCTGTTTGTCTCATTAAAGCAATCATACAACATTTGATATTAGGAATCTTATCGGCTCCAGTCGGCTCATTTATAAACTGTATGGGCCTTTGCGTAAATACTCAAATCACTCTAGTCAAATGTAAGAAATAGGGTGGAACTATGTCAATGTTTATTACCAAGTGGTAAAAAACATTTAGCAGGCCCAGATTAAAGAGCATTATGTAGCAGCCACGGAATCTGGATTCTTACCCAGTTGATAGTTTAATGGGCTCTAGACTCGCCCTCTATTACATGGGACTTAAACATAACTGGTGAATGGTGGGTGTACTATAAGTTACACCTCTGCCTAACTGTTCGGAGATTACAGGCGTGATTTTATTTATTACTAAACATTAACGCAGGTCCACCCGGCTGATACCACTTTATTACCCTGCTCTTTTCTTGTATTGTAACCATTATTTTCTAAAAACAAACAACAACATGCACATCATAAATAATTCTCCTACTATCCCCTACAAAAACTCTAGCCCGGTTGCACCGATATGCTTAATGCATGAACCCCTAACCCCGGTCGCTTGACGTTACTTCAATAAACTCTGATTAAAATTTAATCAACCGTGTAACCCGCCCGCCAAGCGTTTTTGCTCACAAGCAAACGTTGCAGTCTTTGACTTGCTCAAACATTGTTGCTTGTAGCTACATAAATTATACCCGAATATTTTTATGCTAGAATTTAAGTATTAATTGTAAATCGTTGGTTTATCTCGCTTGAAAGGGCTGCGGTTAATTTGCTTAAGGAAATTAGGGAAAGTAAACCTAGCGCGTTTTTTGACCGTAATTGGACTTCGATTCATAATGATTTTAATTAAACCAGATGTAATCGACACAAAATGAAACAGCGTAGTAAAATAAGATTAATAATTAGTTTTTGTGTGACACCGTCAGTCCTATGGCTTTTTAGTCAGTCGATGGCCCAAGTTTCCGTGACTGTATTAACATGAGAACCTTAACTTGGTTCAAAATAAAGGGGGAGCGGCTTTCTTCAAATTACAATTAATAAATCCTGTCTCGTTGATCGAATGGTCGCAAATGCGACTGCTGAACAAGAGGTCCTGGGTTCTATTTCCGGGTCGAGCAAAGTGTTATTGGGTTTTTCCATCAGGAATTTTTCAGTAGCAGTAACGAAGTCAGGTCAGTCAGTCTATTCAAGAATCCAGATTGCTGCCCAGTTGATGGCAATGGGCTCTAGGCTCGCCCTTTATTACATGGAACTAAAACATAACTTAAACTTACACCTCTGCCTAACCCTTCGGGGATTACAGGTGTGATGTTATGTCTATGTATTTTAACTATACAAAATAATGTTTACTTTACGTTCTACTTAATAATTTATAATAGTCATACAACTCCAAGAACCAATATCATACTACAAAATCCAAAATTCCCACATGCCTCTACCAAAACTGTGTCAATAAGATATCAGAGGACTCCAACATCCGCGTTACATCTTCCGAACCCTATAAATTAGCTCCAGGAAGGGCCTCGTCTCAGGTCACTACACATCCAAGGTAAAAATATATAATTTATATAGGCTGGTCCTTATGTACAAAGTGGCCCTATTGCTCTTTAGGCGGTCCGAAAGGGCTTAATGATCCGTAAACGGTTCGACTGCGCGCGACGCATCGGGATGAAACGGGACGAATCGGGACGACTTGAGGGCACTGTTATAACGCGGACGGGGTGAATTATGCGTAAACTTTGAAGTTACGGAAATATTTTTGTTTGAAGGAGTAATGATATGAAAAGGGCCACGTGTTCTTTAAACGTAAAATAATATAGTGGATAGCTGGGGGAATATTAATTTACAGAAACGATTTTGTATAATTTTTACTGGTTCATAATTTCTTTTAATAGGCTGTACTGTCCCACTGCTGGGCAAAGGCCTCCTCCAGTTCCTTCAATGTGCTCTTTGCACTTGCTTCCTCGAACCAGCCCTCACGGTACGCGTCCAGATCGTCTCGCCACCTCTTTCTTATTTTTTATAAAACAATTAAAATTGTATAATAAAAATCATCTATAAAGAACCGGCCACGTGCGAGTCAAACTCGCGCACGAAGGGCTATAAAAACGGTAAAAAATCGTATCTGCTGTATTACTGTTATTACTATTATTACTGTTTTTAAGTTTTGCGGCAACAGAAATACATCATCTGTTAAAATTTCAAGTGCCTAACTATCACGGTTCATGAGATACATCCTGGTGACAGACGGACGGAGTCTAAGTAATAGGGTCCCGTTTTACCCTTTGGGTATGGAACCCTAAAAATGGTATTAAGTTAAAGGATATCGTTACTTAAACGGTAATAACAATATCTTCTTGTTAGAAAACGTTTAGGCATTCTCAGCAGTCAGTCCGCTATAATTTCTTTGGCCAAAGTTGTCATTCTTTTAAACTTTTAATTAAGTTACCAGTTTAAGTGGTAGCAAGATTATATCGTCGCAAAGTCAAGTTTGGGTAATTCATGAGTTGAGACCTCTTTGAAGTAACAAAGTGTGTGTGAAATTGGTGAGGAGGTCTTGATATGAATTATGATTTTGTTCGACTTTGTAATGAATTCCTATCTATCTTTACAACATTTTGTGTAAGTTTCGGACTCTATTTATCTTGTGGCCTGTGCCGTTTTTAATGCAATAAATTTTTAATATAATTTTAATTAAAAATATATATATTTATATATAATTATTTTAATTTTATTATGTTACAATTAAGTATGGTTAACTTAAACTTTATGAACACTATTTGCATGCTCATTGGACGGTAAAATGTGCAGAACTTGCGTATAAACTTGAAACATCTATGTATCTTTTACCCATGTTTGCAAAGCAATAAATGATTTGATTTGATTACTAGAGCCTATCTCTTAAGATTTTTTAAATTAATATATCGTCCATTTTGAGCGTCGAAATCTAAGTCACCGGTGTCCTTTAAAAGTTTTTTTAAGCACACTAGATGCTTGTTCCCATACCAAATATATTTTACGCTCAATGCCTAAAAGTTGATTTAAAAATAACAAGGAAAACATAAGAAAATTACACGAAAATCCCGAAATAACATTAATTGGCTAACAAATTATAATGCTCGCTAACATTAATACGGCAGCAGAAACAATTTCCATGATTAACATCTTTCCACTTGACCAACAAACCGAACTTAATACGTAGTGGCGAACATATAAAATATTGTAATAGCATTATAAGTAATATACTTAAAAGAAAACACGGAAGTTTACAGAAAACTAAGTGTAATTTAAGTTTAGCGTGCTCGACAAAGTTTGTGCACGGAAAAGTATTTTTTAAACTTAATAATTGTTGGTTTACGTTTAAGTGTACAGAAGTTGGAATAGAATCTATTATAGTTTTAAAACTAGACTGTTATTAGGCGCTAGGGGTTATATAACAGCCGCTACAGTAGATGAATTTACTAAGTACGTCTTGGAACTTAATTTTGTTTTTGCCAGAAAGATTAAATATTTTTATTTCTTGTAAATATAACTACTTTTGCTAATGATTAGATTTTCTTTCAATAAATATTGTTAACATAACCAGTGCGTTATGAATAAAATTATTTCTGAACCAATATTTTTTCAACCTTTTTTTATTTAAATGATTAACGTACAATCAGCCTATATTGTTAGCACTGCTGTGAAACAGACTTATCTCGCAGTAGTGGTCCAAAATTTACCATGCAGGCCCAGCTTTGGTTAGTGAATTTTATAGTGTAGGTACTAGCTCTGGTCCGCGGCTTCGTTCGCGTTAATTTAGAATTTGACAATCAATTCGAGTTGTACTCTGTTTGTATAATAATATAATACAATTATGATTCGAAAGACACGTGGCGCTGTCTATTATCATTAGAACGTTATTGTTGTTTTCCTCGGGAACATTACTTTTTTCGGGATAAAAGGTTATACATGTCTGTTTTTTTTCACCGTTTTTTTTTTTGGGATGGGAAATCATCAAATGACTCCTCCCGCTCTGGGTGGAGCGGAAGGGAGTGTCAGACTTTTACTGACTAAAACCCATCCATGTTCCTTCTTTTGCCCTTTATGTTCCTTTATGTTGTTTCTGTACACCTGACAATGTATTTGAAAAATTTCAGGATGATCGGTTCAGAGGTTTAGGCGTGAAAAGGTAACAAATAAACAAACAAACTTACTTTCGCGTTTATAATATTAAGTTAGGATGGTGAATTTTTAATCTTGTATAATAATAGCTATATTAAATTTTTACTTTAATCACTCTGAATCTGAATAATAATTGATCATCTGCCTAGCCTTTTCACAACTATGTTGGGGTCGGCTTCCAGTCTAACCGGATGCAGCTGAATACCAGTATTTTACATGGAACGACTGCCTATCTGACCTCCACAACCCAGCTAGCACTGGGTAACACAATACCCTTTGGTAAGACTGGTGGTCAGACTTTCGAGCACTGACTACCTTAACGACTGTCAAAGATCTACAAATGACAGCCGGGACCAACGGCTTAACGTGCTTTCTGAGGCACGGAGGTAACTCGGTATGTAATGGGTGGTCACCCATCCACGGACCAACCTAGGCAAGCGCGGCTTAACCTTAACATCGATACGAGCGGATGTTATTATTTAGCCAAGAGCTCCTATTTAATCTGAATAATAATTAAACCCAATTATTAACAAAACCGTCTGATAACACCCAGGCATGTAATTACATTGCTCACCTTTACAAATGAAGTTATACCTTCATAAAGTCATGCGTCGCTGTCCGGTATCCAATACAAACTTACCAAACTCGTCGCCATGTTATTAAACAAAGTCGAGCAACCGTTGCACTGGGTACAGGGCTGCCAGGCAAAGTTGACCTTTATTTACCTGTTTCTAGGACTTGTTCTTCCTAGAAATTGTTTGACTATGTCCTTCTGAAACAGTTCGTTCCGGGAAGTCGAGTCATTGACGTCAAAGTTACACGGGAACTGTTTTAATTTACGAATGCAGTGTGACTTTTTTTTTTTGTTTAATAAAGGAGATTTGATTAAAACATAACATCACGCCTGTAATCCCTGAAGGGTTAGGCAGAGGTGTACCTACCTAATGGCACAGCCACATTTCACTAGTTATTTTTAAGTACCATGTAATAGGAGCAGGCGAGCCTATTGCCACTAACTGGGCATAATTCCAGACACCGTGTCTGCTATTGAGAAATTCCTGATGGAAAAACCCAGTAACACTGCCCGACCTGGGAATTGAACCCAGGACCTCATGCTCAGCAGTTGCGCTTGCGACCACTAGGCCAACGAGGCATAATTAATAATATTTAATTATGATGTTAATTATAATTACGTGACACCCTTTTTTTTGTCAAAAGCAAACCTATCGTATTCGTGAAACAATATGAAAATGGTAACAGATGGAAATGTCGACATCTACTGAAGCGCCTTCATAGAGTAACATAAATACCGTATATCCGTATACCGGGTTGTGGCTACGGTCACCTACGCATATGATATTGTAGCGTACCTACTGCAAAAACTAAAAGAATCAAAAAGTTTCACATAAGAAACACGTCTGATGAAAAAAGTTATCATTGTGAAAATTATAAACATTATCCAACCCAACTCGCAACGAGATATTTGTTTATCTAACCGCTTCCCCTGGGCCCTATTTAATGAAGCTGACAATCCGACAAGTCCGACATATGTCAAAAAGTGACAATTCGACTATTTTTCTGTTTAATAAAACTGACAGGTGACAAAATTGTAATGGTGGAACATTCACAAATATGTCGGATTGTCGCGACAATTTGACATTTTTCTGTTTAATAAAACTTTTTGAGCGACAGGTGACAATTTGTCGTGAAAAACTTGTCAAATCTGGTTTATTAAACAGAAAATTGTCATGACATATTGACATATTTGTAGAATTGTCCGACAATTCTGACAGGAGCGTTACCCTCTTTCGCGAAATCATAGTTTGAATTTTGAAGGTGTAAGAAAGTGTTTATAAAAGGTTTATTACAAAAAATATTACATTTCATCATTATTCTTTAAACATTAGGTATAATTAAAAATATGATTACTGCTAATTTAATTAATTTTAAAAATTTCAATTACAAATTTAAATAAACTAAACCTTACCATGGTCCTTTTGCACCAATTTTGCCATGTAGTATCACGAAGGTATTTCCAGTACTTATTGAAAATACCTAATGCTGTAATTTATTCAGCTATTTTTTTCCATTTTTTTTATGTCGTGGGTCAATTGGTCATTAAACTTCCCAAAGAGTATATTTCTATTTTGATAAATAAGGCCCAAAATTGTAAGTTTTTTGTGCATTTTACACGCGATCAAACAAACTATCGAAGTTGCACTGGTGATTGATTCGTTCTTATACTTTGTTAATATTTTTTCTCTTTTACCCTCATTTATCTTCCTAAACCAAAATTGTTTGCAAATAATTATGTCAAAAGTCGACATAATTGTCACGACAATCTGACAATTGTCGCTGTCAATTACTGTCAAAAATAATTTGACTGTGATTTTTTGACTTATGTCGAGTTTTATTAAACGCGTTTTTAAATGACAAATATGTCAAGATTTCACCTGTCGATTTTTAGGGTTCCGTACCTCAAAAGGTAAAAACGGAACCCTTATAGGATCACTTTGTTGTCCGTCTGTCTGTCTGTCTGTCTGTCTGTCTGTCTGTCAAGACCTTTTTTCTCAGGAACGCGTGGAGGTATCAAGCTGAAATTCATATCAAATACTCAAGTCTATGGTCTCTTGGAGCTGTGAAAAAATCAAACTTCTAAGTCAACGCGATCAAAAGATACTCCCGTTTATGCCGCAAATTTTCGACACTCGCAAGGGAATCAAAACCTACAGGGTACTTCCCGTGAACTCAGAATCTTGAAATTTGGTATGAAGCAACGTCTTATAGCAGAGATATAGGAAAAATTGCGAAAAGTATACATTTTTAGTTATATCATATAATAAAAATATTTTTAATAATTTTACGGAACCCTCGGTGCGCGAGTCTGACTCGCACTTGGCCGGTTTTTGATAAATTTGTCACTTTTATTAAACAGCCTAAGCCCGACAATTCTACAATTTTGTAATTTTTTGTGTCGAATTGTCAGCTTTATTGAATAGGGCCCTGGGAACCCTGACCACAAACGCAGTAACAAACGCGGACTCCAGTTCGTTATCTATACAACAAGTTGTCTCTCGTTTCCCATTCCAAGTTGGATAACACAACAGATTTCTGCTGCGGTTTGCTTTTCAATAAAGGTGCCGCTCCATAGCAGCCCACAACTAAACTACGCCTATCTTTCTTTTTTTATCGTTTGGTTAGTGCCTAACCTGGTGTCAGAGTTTTTATGCCGCCCATGGGCCTCTGACTGGCTATATATACCTTCGAGAAATATCTCTCAGGCATGCTGGTTTCCTCACGATGTTTTCCTTCACCGAAGCAAGTGATAATTATACAACATGAAATCGAAAAATCAGAGGTGCGTGTCTTGGGTTCGAATTCGAGACCTATAACTTGTCAGGCTCACACTCCACTAGACTATCACTGCTATGTACTACGCACATGAGCACGCATAATCCACTGCTGAGACATGTCTCAGCCTAATCTCTATAAGAGAAAGTGGGCGGGTTGGTAGATATCACATGCCTTCGAATATAGCATATCCCGTTTCCTCATGATGTTTTTCTTCACCGTCTAAAGAGCAGTAGTGTTGAAAATAACATTTCTCCTGCGCCACCTCGTTACAGCCTTCGTGATGCTCGAACTATACATTACGCATGATTTAAAAACGTTTTCCTAAAGTATTGTTAGAAATATGATAATGCATGTAGCTCTCTCGATACCATATTATGAAATAAGTCTTGTCTAAAAGTAATAATCGTCATATCTTTTTATTTTGAGCAAGTATGAAGCCCGCCACAGATAGCTGCTCACAGCTGTACTTAGTAGTGGACGGTTAACTTACCTCTATAACCGTTGCAAGCTCATAGACTAGAAAGCTGTCCGCATAACGTGGCATTAAAATTATTTACCTGTAACTAACAGTTCGCGAAATAGAGGAATTGGAACCGGTTTGTTTAGTTTCCCAATTAGGGAATGCATTGTTGATAGAACACAGACATTTTATACAAAAACATGTTGAGGAACACACTACATACATGTTGCTTTAAACTATAATGTTGCACATACCTTGAAAGGCTTGCTGGCATGTGGGTTGATTGAAATTTTTATCGTGTGTTTGTTCGGTGTTGTAAGAGAATGTACTGAGGTGCATTCTGGCAATTTTCAGGTACATTGATCGCAAGGATGATGACAGAATCTTAAGACAGTGATTATGATGATTAAATTAAATTTATCCTTTATTCATCTTTATACAAATTTTATACACTTTTAAATATTAATAAAAAAAAGTTATCTTTAGTCAAGGAGAGCGGGATGAGGCCCTTGACCACAACGACCGCATCTCGATGTATCCCCACGTCGGTTTCTAGGAAATATTCCCTGACACTGCATATCTCGCGATTGTGAAGAGTCTTAGCGATTAAAAAGCCTCGACCCCCACACCTCCATGGGATATACAGTCTCATAACCGAAGAACGCAGGTGATGCATTCGATATGTCGTCAACAATCTACGGACCCTCCTATCCGACGTCTAGTTATGTTTGAGTCCATTTGAGTATGCCGAAAGAGTACATCAAAACTGGCATGACCCAACCGTTGAAGGCACGCACCTTATTTCCGTCTGATAAAAGACTATTAAATACTTTTTTCGGCGGCCAAAGAAGCGCTCCTTCAACCATTGCTTCATGTCAGCAACATTGATGCCCAGCGCTTCCGACATACCCAAATACTTATAGGTTTCGGATGCTGAGAGGGATCTAAGATTTATGGAATCCGAGAGCTGGGTTAAAGTAAAGTTATTTTTACAGATATTAATATCCAAAGTTTACAATTAATTAATGCCTCGTGGTGATGAAACCATTCCCGTTATTGTTACTGTAAGATTACGTTATCATACTGCTGGGTAAAGCTCACTACTCATGTTTTCCAGTGCTGTCGATCCAGGGCCAATGTGGACCACTTTATCCAGCTCGTCGTGCCACTCCATTCCGTATCTATGTTATTTTATCCATTCCGACACTAATACGTCCAAAACAACAACCAACGATGCAATTTCAAACAACCCAAAATTCAACAAAAATCCAATATTGGAAATAAAATTGACGAAACCAGAACCGAAACACATCGTCACACGGTAGTATCACACCATCACATCGGCCACCTCTGTAATTGGCAGGTCGGAATGACCCGATTACAGCTGGTGACGAATCCCAGGTTGCCAGTGCCGATCGGAATTTCATTAGGCGGTAACGAATTTTGGTACTGACCGACCGGTCAATTCTCGTCGGTACTGAGATTTGATGATTTCTGGTCATCGATTTTGAGTTTGCAGTTGGTGAATTTGTGAGATTTAAACGCTTAATTTGCGAAAGTGGAAACTATTTGACATGTTTATATTTGGTTTATTTTATGATTACTGTCTTCGATATTCTCTTGTATTAATTTGTGAATCGTCTTCATGCCTTGATCTCGATTTTAAATTACTACAGCGCAGTGTTTTCTTCTGCCTTTTATAATTTCCAGCCGGCTGTCATCTGTGTTCAATTTCCTCCTACCCGTTTTTCTTCCGTACTTCGCATCTATCTTAACTTAAATCTGTCTTTTCTCGTAGATAAAACTAATTTAATAAAAGAATAGTTACTGTTCTCCTTTACAGAATATTACGTAAACTTGCAAATAGCTCATGTAACTTTCGCGTTTCACAGAACCTACTATATTCCTCATAACCTCGAGTGGCTGCAGGTTTTCCGGACAGTCGCCTAAACGGACTCAGTTTATAGCTCAATTTCGTGGTATGGCGGCCATTTTAATTTTGTACAGAGATCGTAACAAAGTTGTTTTAGGTCTTCAACGTTTTACAAGAAAAATACTTAATGCTTGTATTTCATCAGCTGGTCCTTTTATGTCCGTTTGATGTTTTTAGTAAGAAATGTTAGGTTAATGCTACGTCTCCAATTCGACTGGAATTACAATTTTTACTCCTAGTATTTGGTAAAAGGTACCCGTATCTAAAGATATTAAAACGTTTCTGAAGTGAGAATATAAACTGGTAATTACGATTTCAACGTTTCTTTAAATTCAGGCAAAAATACAATTATAAATAATGATCAGTTATTTCAGGCAAAAGTAAATCGGTTAATGCCAACTAAATTCAGTCTTTACAGGCATATAAAAACCAGACAGAGTTACTTTCATATATACACTAACCCACCCTGTAAGTTTCGATTCGGAACACAATATATAAAAATTAAGATCAGACAAATAAAAACTAATAATTTAATTTGAAGGTATGTTTCATAAACTTATTTTTACATACCCTACACTTCAATAAACGGAATGTTGTTGATGATACTGACTGGTTTATTCGGACACAATGTTTTTTTTTTTTTTGGATTGGACATCATCAAATGACCCCTCCCGCTCTGGGCGAAGCGGAAGGGAGTGTCAGACTTTTACTGACTAAAACCTATCCATGTAAAACACCTTTTTTAGGGTTCCGTACCCAAAGGGTAAAACGGGACCCTATTACTAAGACTTCGCTGTCTGTCTGTCGGTCTGTCTGTCTGTCTGTCTGTCTGTCTGTCTGTCTCAAGGCTGTATCTCATAAACCGTGATAGCTAGAAAGCTGAAATTTTCACAAATGATGTATTACTATTGCCGCTATAACAACAAATACTAAAAATAAAAAATAAAAAATATATCAAGGGGGGCTCCCATACAACAGGTATGATTTTTTTTCCGTTATTATAGATAATGGTACGGAACCCTTCGTGCGCGAGTCCGACTCGCACTTGGCCGGTTTTTTTATGACTCCTCCCGCACTGGGCGGAGCGGAATGGAGTGTCAGACTTTTACTGACTAAAACCCATCCATGTTCCTTCTTTTGCCCTTTGTATTCCAGGGCCGCGGTATCTCTTTCGAACAGTCCCGCAGCCCTGGCCGGCATCGGCCCTTGCGGGCCACCTCCGGTTTGCTGACATCTCTTTGAGGCGCGCGTGGAACACGAACGCCCCTTCGACACAGCCTGTCGTCATAAGACGGACGGACGGCGAGCTAGCCCATTACTCACCGTCCACAGGCACGCGCCTGCGGTGGCCGAGAGCCACCACATGGCCCCCGACGCCCGGGGCGTCCCCCGCAGTGGCTGGGACGTGAAGTTCTCTGCCTCTCACGTTCCGCCACCTCCTTTGCTAACATGACTGCTTCGCAGAAGGAGGTAACGGCGAGGTAACCTTGTTCGGTGAGGACCTGCGCCAGGCGGAAGGTGAGGGCGCCGTGGCACCTCTAGCCACTCCTCAAAGAGGGGACTTATCGCCACTCTTGTGGTGTTCCCTGCACGGGGTTGTGACAGTCGCTCTCTTCTGAGACCGCGCCGGAGGTCTGTCCGCTGAGCAACAGCAGCGACGACGGCAGCGGAGTTTCCCCCCGGTGTAGTGCCTCCGCACGCCACTCGTGCAGGCGCGCGAGGACTACCACCTCCATATCCCATGGCGGCAATCCGGCAAGGAGGCTCGCCGCCTCGCCGGTGATTGTGCGGTACCCACGGACCAGCCTTACGGCTACCACCTTTTGGGGCGCGTTCAGGCAGTGTGCAACTCACCGCCTCAAGGAACGCGCCCACACCGGGGCCCCGTAAAGGGCCATGGACCACACGACCCCCGCGTAGAGCCTCCGGCAGGAGGCGTTTGGACCCCTCAAGTTGGGCAAGAGCCGCTTGAAGGCAGCCCCGGCCCGTTCCAGTTTGGGAGCCAATCGTCAGAAATGCTCCACGAAGTTCCACCGGCTGTCAAGGATCCACCGGAGTCCTAGGTACTTCAACGTCGACTCGACGCCGATTGGAACCCCTCCTACCGTCAGTATGGATCCTGACTGTGGTTCATTCCGAGGCCCATGAAAGCACATGGCCTCGGACTTGTGCCATGCCACCTCGAGACCCAGTTGCCAGATCCTCTCCACGACGATCGCAACCCCACGTGTCATGATTTCGGCCGCCGCCTCGTGCGACCTCCCCTGCGCCAGCACCAGCGTGTCGTCACTTCGTCAGGGTAGCAAACTACGCTGATGCCGCGAGGAAGGTCGGCGCGCAGCACCCAGTCGTGACCGATGTTCCACAAGGGTGGCCCTAGAATCGATCCCGGGGCGGCCTTGTTTGCCGCCAGGGAGGGAGAACCGCGCCTGGAAGGCAGCCAGCTCCTGCCGAGCCAGGTTCAGAACCTGGTTCTCCACCGACACGGTCTGCTCGGAGTTCCTCAGTTTCCTTTTTAATAGCAACTTTTTATAGGCCACGACCTTTAACGCGGCTTCCACCTCCTCCGCAAATCTGGCCTTACGCTCCGCATCAGAGCAGCCAGCTGCGCCCGCTTCTTCACCAGAGGTGCCCGAACAGGCCACCCCGTGACCGGCCACCCCCAGGTGGCGCCCCTCCTCGGCAATCCGCGCCGACCTCTCGGCCGCTGAGAGCCCTCTCCCCTTGCCTCTGATCCCGCCACGCTTGCTGGTGGGGATCTTGCGAGCCTAGGTCAGCTCACCCTCGGTCTGAACCGCTTGCGGAAGAACTTACTGTTCTTCGCAGCAGTCCCGGTCCTCTCACGGCGGGAGCTCTGTGAGCCTCCCGCACTCACATCACTGACCCCGCAACCCTCCTCTCCTCACTTTTGCCTTTAGCGGCATTAATTTGTTTTTTTTTTGTTTTATCTACCATTCTGTTCCCACGATTGTGGGGGAAATATGAAGTCCATCCGGGCAGTGCCCCCTGTACCCGAATAAGCCTATAACATTTATAACCCGCCAGAGGGTCAGCTGGTACCCTGGCGGGGGGACGCATTAGTGACTGATTGTTCCCGTCAGCCATACATCCCCTCGCGGTGCGGCGCCGCTTGGAATTCGGGGTAACTTTTTATAGAGGTTTTCTACCTCGTGGTCCGGGCGGTTAATAATAATAATAATCATTTATTTGCAGACGTTGAAGTCGTACGTACAGCTAATTAGATTGTGTGTGCAGTCTCACCCATCGACCAAGCATCGGGCAGTCCCATCGGTCACTCAATGCTCTCAACATGCCGTGGGTGCTGCCATCTGTTCTGTGCCGGAGAGATGCGCTTCGTTTACGAATGATGGCATAAAAATCATCCACTCTCGCATCGGCAAACATACCCGAAGCGCTACAATGCCGTGGGAGCCCCACAAGCATCCTGAAAGCATTGTTATATTGTACACGCAGGGCGCCGTATGCCTTCTGCGTATACTTGACCCAAAGGCTGCAGGTGTAAAAAGTCTGACAGTAGGCTCGAAAAAGCGTCATTTTTACGTCGTAAGAACACCGTGCAAACCTACGGGCCAGCATGTTACTTTGAACAGACAGCGCCCTACGCTGTCTCTCGATATATAAATCGTCGCACAGGTCCTCAGTGACCCAGTGGCCCAGATATTTAAATTTTGAGACTTGCTTCAAGGGTGTACCTGCTAATGAGATGTATGGAACATTTAAGTATCTTTTGGCACCACCATTGAAAACAAGTAACTCACTCTTAGTGACATTATACCTAAGCCCCTGAGTCACCGCGTAGTTCTCACAGACCTTCAGCAAACGTCGTAACGCACTGATTGATGGGCTCAGCAAGACTATACCGTCTGCATAGCTGATGTTGTTCATAGCAACTCCGTCAATATGACAGCCGACACCAGTATTGCTGAGCTCAACAATCAGCTGGTTTATATATAAATTGAAAAGGCGAGGGGAGGTGATTCCCCCCTGCCTCACCCCACATTTCAATCTAT
Source organism: Eurois occulta (assembly GCA_950022335.1). NCBI lineage: Eukaryota > Metazoa > Arthropoda > Insecta > Lepidoptera > Noctuidae > Eurois > Eurois occulta. Next base: position 6,341,464 of record OX465492.1, on the reverse strand, counting down.
ATTCTTCGGACATAGTCCCTGCCCACCTAACATTGTTTATTTGGTTCTCATACCAGAATCTTAACAATGACGTGACCTCAAAATCTACTCTTGACGCGTTTCTTAGCTTATCCCACAGCTGGTCATAAGGCACAAGGTCTAATGCCCTGGACAGATCTAAGAAGCACGCAACTACAGGTGTTTTCCTATCCGTATAATACCGGACAGTCCGCTTTAAACACATAATGGCACTTTCAGTCGACAGCCCAGGCCTGAAGCCAAACTGTGCATCATGCAAGTCAATCCTGGGGGCCATGTATGTATCCAGCAGACTATCCAGCACCTTTGCTATGACCGTTGCCAGGGATATTGGTCTGTAATTACTGGGATCAGGCCAAGACCGTCAGTCCCGCGAGACGTAATCCACGACACTTTGATAATGGGATTACGATATTGACGGGAAAAGTGAAGGACTCAATCCTTCACTGAAAGCTTCAGGCGCTATAGTGTCATACAAATAGTCTAATTATAGATAACTGCGCTATCGTACAATTTGTATCTATTGGTACATGGGAGTAAATGATAAGTTCTGAGGGCCAGGACAAGAGGCTTAGGAGAGGGGCAGGAGAATCGCTTTCAAAGCGATTTATATTTCTACAACGACATTCAACAGGCTTTTTTGTAGCTTAATTGATAAGACAATCCAATACATTTTTATAAGCTTTTATTTAACTTGTCTTGTTAGTTAGTTAGTATTGTGTATTGGTCAAATCTTGCAACTGAATTTCTAACCAGTTCGCCCCAACCGATTGAGCTGAAATTTCGCATACACCTTTGTATTTGGTGACAATACATTTTTATGACAGACATGACTCTTGATCCTGAAGCTAGGATCGCATCCTCACGAGAGAACTCCTCAACGATTAATAGCACGGACACAAAACTTTGTATACGCGTTGAATGTTGATAGATAAACCCAATTTTCTTCTTTTAATTTTAATTATAGACCAGGTTTCCTGTCTTATACACAAAGTAGTATTTTTTTAATAAAAAAAAGTTAATGTGACATAAGTACACAAAAAGACATTAGTATTTCCTACGTCAAAATAAAATTAAGACGAACCAGCAACAAAAATGTCGTTCTCACTCCTCTTCAAAACAAAACATTAATTTTGTTCGGCAGTATCCGTATTCCGACCGGCTTAGCGCGAATGATACAATAATCCTTTAATCGTCGGTGGATGAGAGAAATACGACTTTGAGTAATACCCCATTATCTACTTCTTCCTTTCCACTGCTCAGAAAATAGGGAACGAAACAATTTTGGCTATAATTGCATCGGATTTACGAAATCCCGACACGTCTGTCAAAGGTTTGATAAATATTTGGAAATTAAAAAGCTGTAAAATGTTGATGACGGGTATGCACAATTTATTTTATCTATTTATAGGTTTGTAATTAGCTAAATGAAATATTTGTCGGATCCGGTCATTGGTACGGGTTTAATGAATCGCAAGTACGTAGTGGAGACGTCACGCGACCTACTTACAGGTCTACCCACACCACAGCGTGTTTCTACAGAGCCCTGATGTTGACAGCTCGCAGCGAGGACGACATTTGAAAGTCTGATCGCAGCGGAGTTGCGACGTCCTAGAACTGTACCCGACTAATTGTGCCCCGTGTAATTATGTTAAATTGTAATGCAAGTAACTTGTTAGTTTAATAGACACAGTGTATCGCACCCAGTGTATTTTCATTGTACGAAACCCATCTTCTGCATCCGACATATTCATTAATATCTACAAGAATTGCAATAACGAACTCCTTTTACAACGGTTTTGTTTTGGTTATTTTCATGTGAAAGAAAACACACTATAACCACACTAAGCAGTTCGGTAGGTATTTTGAAGACCTTTATCAATGATTGAGTCTATGAAATGTGTATCAATTACCTACATTCACAAAATACAATAACAAAACTACTTATTATACCGCCAATTTCGTTTTCCCCAACTCCTCAAAGGTACCGTCCACGTGTCACTGCCGCCGAATAACCTCTTTGTTTAGCCACGCAAACAAAACTAGCAATATCTACGTCCAGTTGATAAGACAATTGAGGTATCGGCAAGTTCCGACCGCCACATATTGCCCCGTATTGCTCCATTTTGCCCCATTTGTCGGCACTCCGGTGACTAACGCTCGATTGCCCTTTGATTGCCTCCTGTCTTCTTAGCGAGCGTCTTTTGTTATGTTCATTGTTTTCTTTGGACTAATGGTTATCGGATGCGTGGAGTATTTCTTTATTTCGGTTATGTGTAAAGGTGATTATTTGTGGTGTGTCGATGTGGATGATATTGTGTAGGAAAGTTGTGGGTCGGTAAACTGGAGTGGGTCTTTGTTTTATGTACTGCCTGTTTTTTTTTTCAGGGAAATATGGGAGCTTATTAAAGTTATTCTTATTTTACATTTTATTATTCCTAACATTCATTTGAATAATTCAGTTTTGTGTTAATCAATGTTAGAATATTCTTTATGTATATTTTTTTCTATTAAGTACCCCTGGCGTAGCAAGAATTTCTAATTATCTTGTGACTTTGCATCCGCTATAAAGAATAAGTTTATTTTTAATTTATCTAAACACCTAAAGACAATCAAATATTGAGCCAGTTCACCTTAGGTAGGTACTAAAGTCTCTTTTTCCAACAGTCTCTCCGCAATATGAGAAAACTTGCCAAGTGAGTCGGCGAAGTAAATTCATAACAAAATTCGGTGACAACAAGCCTTGTCATTGTTTGGCAGAAACTTTGGAAAACTTGCAAAAGTTTTATCTTATACATCCAGATGTAGTTCCAGCAGTTTTATTGTGCACGGTTTGATATGAAGTTTTTGATTTTTAGTGATATTTGTAGTAGTGGAAAGAAAGTGTTTGACGTTAATTTGTTATAGGAATTCGACCGAAGAGGTCAGAATGATGCGAGGCTTAATAGCTTCGATTTAATTTTCTTGTGGGCACAGGTAAGATCACAGCTTAGCTTTACTTGTATTTGATGTTGTGTGTACCTGTTGCTACTTACCAATTTATAATTCCTGTTGTGTTCTGTATTCAGCTTTGTATAAGTTTTATTTTAAATTATTGACTTGCCCCTAAATTACTTCCCTATTTGAATCGGATTTAGTTAACAATTTCAAGGGTTTTAATTTATTTGACACGGAACCCTTATCCTTACGAGTATAATATCAGCTATCGGACAGTGAAAGTCCCATCAAAATTGGTCAGAACAAACAAACAGACAGACAGGCAGACAAAAATTTGGACAGAGCTAACAAACAGACAGACAAAAATAGAAATAAAAGTTTTTTTGTTATAAATACCGTATATACGCATTCAGTAAAAAGCAGTTATATGTTTTGAAATTACAAACAGACACTCCGACTTCATTTATTTGTATGGATCGTAATGAATAACACTCTATTTGTAAGTGCTAACCTCAAATGATGATGTTGAATAACGACAAAGATCGCAATTTTTTTACTTAAAAACACTCAAACATTACCAACCGACCAGAAATAAATAAATCCCATAATTGTTTTACAAAACTGCTAATGAAATTATTCTCATTTAGACTACAAAAAGGAAGGCGCTAATTAGAAAAATTACAGTTCAAAAAATTTGTATAATGGTGATAATTGCTGCAGACCGGCAGAAAATTGTGAGGAAATTATTTTAAGTTATTACCTACGTCATGACCTAGTAAAACCTGTTCTATTTCAGTAGTAAATGAGGTATTGAATGAACAAACAAAAAATGAATGAGTATTTGACTTCATTTATCATGAGTATTTTTATTTAAATTTATAGATGTCGCCCGTCCTCTAAAAAAATATCGTAACTCAGAAATAGCAGTTTTGAGACATATTACATTTTTAAGTTTTCTTTTGTGTGCTTACCGATGTTTGTCGTAAAAAAACTGTCACTTTGGGCATTCCGTGACTTATTTTGGCAGTACACTCATGCTGATTCAATTATAGGATGATTGAAATTGAGTGGGGTATTATCTAAGAACCTTTTTTGTTTGTGCTATGACAGTTTTTTTAGAGGACGCGATATTTCATTCATTTTTTTTTTCATTTGAAAGTTTGTCCTTTTAACAAAGCTCCGGTACCTATGAATGAGTGTAAGAAAAACAATAAATAGGCACGTAACTATCAAGATTAGCAAACATATTGTGGTTATTATACTTTTTTTATTCATCTTTTCTAGGAATTAGTTACAAATTAAACATATATATAATAATAGCCTACTAGCATCGGGAACTGGGTCCGAACTACTGGTGGTCAGGGCTCTTGAGAGAGATTCCTCCTAACAATATTATACTCGCCGTGTCCAGAAGTACTGCATTCTGAATCAAGCCCTTGATTCAGCTGCCAAGCAAGAGCCTTCTCTGATGTAGGTGTAGGCTATTGGCTATTAAGCCATTGGCCGACACGACTATCGCCACAATGACTGTTGTACTCACATCCCACATGTCGACAACCTCGCGAGCCAGATCTAGACACTCTTGTGGTAATTATTTATCATTATAGTTGGGATCCTCTTATTTCCTTATACACCATCAGTTTTCGATTTCCTCTAAATCCTCAACTTACCACCACGTCCAATAGTTCAAAACTTCCTGCCAATTAATAGCAATACCTCAATTTATACCACATCCAAAAATCAAAAGAACTAACACTGCTGCACACACACACACTCACCACACACCCAAACACACACACACACACACACACACACACACTGGTGCCACTGCTATTAACTTTTTTTTGTTTCTGTCCTGTTTTATTTATAATATTTGTTATGCGTTTTATGATTATTGTATTTTTTTTTTGTATGCACGCCATGTCCTTGCGACAAATAATAAACATTTTTTCTTTAAGTCATGACTTAAAGGTCATAGGTACAATAATAATTGTATATCAACTATGTAAGTACTTCTACTCCAATAACATCACAAAACTTATTTCACCCAGTTTCTTCCATCAATAATTGATCAGGTTCAGAACCGGGAATAAGATCCTAACTGCCGGTATTATCTTACCGGGCCATAAACGAAAGGATTTAAACAAAGCCACGGGCTATTGTTCCTCGTTTAAGTTTGGACGCCATCTTTGTTTTGGAATTTTCGTCGTTACGTACCTACGCCTGATTAATTTGGGGGTGATTACGTTGAATAAAGTGTTTGGTTGAATTGATTCGGAGGTTTCTTGTAGATAAGTTCTGCTGATGCTGTTGGTGGAAATAGGGTACAGATTTTTGTGCGAACGATGTACTTACTTAGGTACTATTGCTAGATATGAACACGAAAAATTGAAATTATTTTAGTCTCAAACATTTTCAGTTAGTAAAATATCACTAGTTTCAAGTTAGACTCATTTCTTGCAACAGGTAGGGGTTGCCTAACGGAGCGATTTTCACACGATGCCGCTCGTCCTTGCAAGGTCGGGTGGAGGCAGCGAAACAAATGTATTGTCGATACGCCGCGCGTAGATGCGCTGAACGCCGCTCGTCCGCGCTGTCCGGCCGTGTCGTGCAAGAATCGCCTTAGAGCACAGCGTCATTCTAAGAGACCTCAAAAATATTCATTTCCCGATCTAAAAACCGCGGTATCAAATACGTAGTAAAGGGAAATACTACAGAGTTGAAATTTCAACAGTGTATGTGTAATAGTGTAGAAAGTAGTTTTTAAAGAAAACAGGCATACACATTTTCGCAGTAGGTTAATTTAAAAGTCTACATAACAAAGAGTCTATACATTATACGGGGTGGAAGGGACATCGACGCGAAAACGGTTACCACGCATTGAGTCTGAGCCCCGTCCTTCCCAACATAGAAAATTTTCATCGGATAAAAACAAATCAGCTGTTTCCTACAAAAGTGCAATACGGTCACGGTCAAAATGTGTGGATCAGTTATTTTTTTTATTAAAACTGAGGAAATATGTGTATGTGGGGGGCTCAGAATGATGTACTGAATACGTGGTAACCGTTTTCGCGTCGGTGTCCTTTCCACTCTGTTTAGTGATACATAATGTGCAATACAGAAGTCCCGTAACCTACATCGCTTCAATACGAACCAGGCCTTTTGATATAATTATACAGTAGTAACTTTCATTTTCTTTATGTTCGCAGTTTCATGGTAAACGTTAAGTTTCGTACTTTTGTTATGCTTCGATTGTGTACAAAAAAACCAGGTGTAGCCATATTATTATAGCTATTGCGATAATTCATAACTTTTACTCGAAACTTCAACAAAAACTTGATACTAGGTATAATTTAGTGACTAAAGTTTGGCATTTTATGTTAATAAATTCAGTGCTCACAACAAAATTTTAGTAAAGGCCTCAACAAGTGGACTACAGATAGCACTATCTTGTAATTTATTCGTTAACTTTGTAGATAAATGTGGTACCGAATTTGCATTATAATGAGCACTTCTTTGTTTAGCTATTTTATTTGTTTTCTTGTATGCGATGTCAATCCTTGTCACTTATTCAGGTTAAGCCGCGCTTGTGTAGGTTGTTCTGTGGATGGGTGGCCACCCATTACATACCGAGTTTCCTCCGTGCATCGGAAAGCACATTAAGCCGTTGGTACCGGCTCTCATTTATTGATCTTTGACAGTAGTCAGTGGCCTGAAAATATCGAATCGTACAGGTAGTCAAGGGCCCGAAAGTCTGACAACCAGTCTTACCAAGAGGTATCGTACCTAGTACTAACTGGGTTGTGGAGGTCAGATAAGGATTCGTTCCATGTAAAATACTGGTATTCTGCTGAATCCGGTAAGACTGGAAGCGGACCCCAACATAGTTGGGAAAAGGCTAGGCATATGATGATGATAAGAATTTCGTGGAAATATGGTGCTCATTTATGGTATCCCCATCTCTTTCCCACTTGGATACTGATTCTGTTAGGCTGCGTCATCCCAGTACCAGACAAAGGCCTCGCCCCAAGACTTCCAGCTTGTTCAACCTAGGGCTATGATGGACCGCTGGTCGTTGGTTTTGTCAGGCTCGTCCCGTACAGAAGTAAGATTAAAATAATACTGCTATAGAGGGTGATTCAGTCCCAGATCTGCTTTTGACATTAATAAGTAAATGGGCAGTGGTAGGGTTCTTAGAAGCCTTACTGACTGAGGCTGACAATGCATTTACAGGCACAATTCTAACATAAAATTGATTGTTTATGTGAGATAGTCCCCCAAGAAACTTCCTCAAAGATTCAAGCAAGTTTCTTTTTAATAATCCTTGGTATAAAATCTAGCGTATAATCATAACATTCATATGTCATACAGGGTGCAACGCGAGCACAGTCACCTGGTGTAAACCTTGCTGTGATCACTCAACACACTGGCTGCTACGTGCTCTGATCCACGTTACACGGTACGGCCAGGAAACTAGAGGTAGAGATAATATCGAAGAATCAACTAGATAAACCGGTAATAGAAGATCCATACTCCATGAACTGTTTTATACAAAGAAATCAGGAGGGACAGGTCTAACAACCAGTCTTACTAAGGGGTATCCTGTTACACAGCAACCAGGTTGTGGAGGTCAGATTTCAACTGCAACTGCTAAAACTGATAGCTGACCACAACATAGTTGGTACAGCTTCGCTGCCAAGTGGAATATGGTGACGTCATGGGAAAATCCAATGTATTGTTTTTGTAATATATGCATGAGGGACGTTTCAATGTTGTTATTTTGGAAATATTTAACTATTTTTAGGAGTTTTTAGTAAAAAAAGCTAAAAAAACCCGCGAATTTGTGGAGCTGGCACTAAGATTGACAGTTTCAACCTCAGTGCCATGTCCGCAATTTGGCGGAGTAGTTCTTTAATGTATTATGGTTTATTAAAAAAATTCTATAATATTTGAACACAAGATAATAGTAGTTTGCTTAATTCTAATACCTTTGGTTACATTTACTAAAGTCTTTCACAGGGTTATCTTACAAAAAATAGTATAAAAAATTAAAAAATCTGAAAGTAACTTACGATTGCAACAAAAATAGCTGAATTGCTAATTAATAAAATCTTCTACTTATTGTTTTATCAGAACTTTGTAAAATCAACTCACAAATTGCAATAAATAGCCCGCTGTATGATCACGGTCTAATTTTTTTACAAATGTAACTTCTAAAACGAATCATACTTCTAGATGACTACAAATACCAAATCTTTGGTAACTAAATAAAAAAAAAATATAATTAAATTTGACAAGTGGTATTCATCGAAACATTCGTAGCGTAGACATAGTCTTTTCGTTTTTTATTTGTTTTAGAGCACATGCGGCACATTTTACGCTTCAGAAATCCTTTGGAATTTCTTTCAGTAATTTTACTGATTTTGTGCAGTCCTTCTCTACTATTTCATGCTCTGCTTGAACCAGCAACCACTGAAGTATTGTTTTCGGGTAACAGCTCATTTATCACTGATAAACGGTAATCATAGAGTGTCATTTTCGGTTTGCCAGAATATTTGTTATAAATTTTGTATGAGTTTATAAAGAGAAGTTGAAAGGTATGGATCGCTAACTTAAGATACCAACGAAGTGTTTTTCTTTCACATGGATAAAATGCTAGCAACTATTCTTGTCTATCAACTCCAGACATAAACTCATTGTATTTTGCAATAGCTTCTGGCTTTTCACTGATCTGGCCACGTTTATTGGCAACTGGCACCCTTGTCTTCATATTCTGTGGTGATGTAGATCACTGGGCGTTTGTCTTTCCACTTTCCGATGTGTACTTTCTTGAAAACGTGATATATTTTCACCTTTTTTCAGTGTTTTTTGATATACATCCTTTGTATTTTCCTTTAAATCTTTTCGCAAGGTTCTAGTGCAGTATATTTTATTTTCTAAAAGACGCTTTGCCAAGTGGAAGCTATTGTAATAGTTTTCCATAAACAATGAGTGGCCGTTCTGAAGATGCTTTTCCATCAATTGCATCACTAATTTTTCCGCGTGCCCTTTTCCTGCCACTTCAATGACTTGGCTTCCTGCATAAACACGAAATTTGAGAATGAGACCATCTGGTTCAGTCAGCATGTCTAGTTTCACTCCATACTTATGTCTTTTATTTTTGATGTACTGTCTAAATTTAAGTCACCCTCTCCATAGCACCATACTATCGTCCAAAGACAACTCTTTCGCAGGGTAATAGCAGCTATCCATTTTTTGATTGAAATAATCAATCACGCTGCATATTTTGTACAGCTGTGGGTCTGTTTCATTCACTGACTCTGAGCTGAAGTGGAGACATCTTATTATAAGTAGATATCTGTTTCTACTCATATATTGCCCAAAAATAGGTATTGAAAATAATCGGTTCGTTTTCCAACAATCTTGTAGTTGGAGCAGTTGAATAAATTCCATATGAAATAGTAAGCCCAAGAATATTCTCAGCTCAGGAATATTTAACTCCTTCCAAGCATTTATTCTTGAATTTGCTAATACAGTATTTCCTAATAACTTGGCAGCTTGAACATTAGTTTTTTCACAAATCATAGCAAGAAAATCATCTTCGAAGAAAAAGTTGAAAAATGTTATTGGAGTTTGTCCAGGGTTGCCGAAAAACGCATTTTGTTTAATGAAATCTATATTTTGTAACTCACATGTCGTGGTCTACCCTAATGTAGATTCTGCAGTGATTTCTGGTGGTTGCGACTCTTCGGATGGGCTCAGAGGCTGCGACAGTGGTACCAAATCCATAGCTGCATTTTACTGAATATATCGCCGGTCAGCGGCCTCTTCTTCGTCATCTGAAGAGATATCCAAGTCCTCAACATGGTACTCATCGTCACTGTCATCATCTCCAAAGAGCTGATCTTCAATATCACTGTCCGGAATGTTATAATTTAGTAGCAATTTACATCGTTTTGGCCTTGACGGCCCAGCTTCGTCATCCTTGAACCTTATTTATTTGACAATAAAAGTCAATAGGTATTTAAAACCGCAACTTGTAACGGTATTTTATATTATTCAAGCGCAGGGCCAGCCTCCAAACGTGTCAGCAAGCGCAGTGCCGGGCGCGTACTAATTCTAAGAAACCGAGCGGCGGCGGCGCTTCTCCGCATATTAGCGGGGCCGACACCCTGGGCTCACCCCGCACCCCGCTAATTCGCAGAGCTGGCAGTGAAGTTAAGCAGATGATGATGATGATCAGCCGTGAGGTTTCCAGGGCTAGATACAGGTAACCACCTCAAAATTAAACGACCCCTACCTTTACTTTTATAATCTCTATAGGATCCCAGTACTTGGTAGAAGCAGTTGTTGTGTAGTACAGTATGCAATCATAACTTTATTTTACACTAGCTGTGCCCGCGACTTCGTTCGCGTGGATGTCGGAACTTAACAATATATTTTTTTGTGCGAAGCGCTGTTGGAGGATTCCGATACAAATCATTTTTTTTTATTTATGCTAGTGCTAGACCATGGGAAAAGCATCCAATACTTAGGTCCACCCCCGCAACGGAAAATGTCTGGCCCTGAGCTTTAGTAATCGTCATGGCATAACAGAGACTGACTGGGAATCGCGTTCGTTTGAAAGAGAAAGGAAAGTTGTTAGGAATTATAGGTATTCTTGGAATAAAAACAATATCACCAGCGCCGCAACCGGTTAATATTTCAGCTTCGATTATGTTTTGCTGCAGATTTGTGCAAAGTTTGGAGGACATCAATTTCTGAGGAGAATTATTGGTACACCGATTTTTTAAACTATTTTGTGGGCTGGAAGTCCAGGTCTGTTGAGGGAATCCAAAAATTCTACCGGGTAGTGTGTGGCGTCATCTTCTTCCATAACTGCATAACATAGAGGTGTATTCTCTACTATTCCCGGACACATGAATCAATATTTCTAAATTAATTGCCGCAGCTTGGACATTGCGAGGAGTCAAAATAGCTCGCTGACATAGCCAAGAACCGGCTTGATTTCCCATCTTTGTGGAATCTCCGTACACAGAAGAAATTAGCTCCTGTTGTGATGTAACGCAAGAGCAGAGATTATCAACCAAAATAACTTTTCCATCTTCTTGTACGGGGTATGTGCCATCGCCTATTTGTAACAATAAATTGGGAAACTCCTGTGCATTTTCGCAGCCTCGCAACTGTGCACGCATATGTACACTCAGGTGTGTAGATGATATATTGCGCCTTAGAATAGAACTCTTCAGACAGGCAGCAATTTCTTCGGCTCCCATCGGCCGGTCAATTTGCCTTATGTCCTGTAAAGTTCTATTCACTGCTTCTACAGCTTTGCGGTTTGCCGTTAGTGCACTCGTACCAAAAAATTAAAACACAATCGCATAAAACCCTTGCTTTATCGCTATTTCGCGATATGTTGCAAACCGGGCTTTCCGTGCGGTCTAAGTCGATAGGAATTATAAATATTGTGTGTGCCGTTTTTCCTCCAGGCAATAATGTGGCTGCTATCCCTGAAGAGGCGACAGCAAGGGAAATTTTATTTTGGTTCTGTAGTGGCACTACAAAAAGTACTTCAGCAACATAGAACAAAAAGTACTACAGCGCCATCTATGACACAGAGGATGAACTAAAACTCGAAATATATCTAAATTCTGCATCGCGCAAGTAAAGTTATTTGTGACTTAAGACTATACAGAAGAACCCGACAACAACTGTTGGGCAGTAGCCCACCAGACATAACACCCGTCTGGTCGGAGGATCCTCCCTTTTCAATGGGGGTTGAAGAGCTTTACACTCTGTTCTTCATACTCCCAAAGTTCCTTATTCGAGCCAAAATAACGTTGGTTAGGAAAGTTTTACCTGTTCCGCCCGGTGCGTCTAAAAACAGGATTTCACCCGAGGCGTTTTCTACACTGCAGCATACCCTATCAAACGTCTGGCGCTGATTCTCTGGCTTTGCGCAGCCATTTTGTAAAATTTCTGCGAGTTCCACGGGATGATAACTAATTTCTGATACGGACTCTCTGTTAATACGTTCCCCATCGACTGTCGGTGTGGGCAAACCGTATTGACTGATCGGGTTCCCTGGTATACTTATAACTATCTCTTTAATAGCCAATAAGGACCTGTTGTGACAAATTTCACGTACCCTATAGGTCAGGAATTTCTCCATCAGTATTTAGTTAAACATGCCTCAATCAGAAAATAACGTCACACGCACAATGCCATCTATCGAATATCTATATTCAATGCTGCACGCAGTTGATGTCTAGATATAGTCCAGTCTGAGTTCGATAGATGGCGCTGTTTTAATATTTTACTTCGGAAACTATTATAATTTTATTAATTTACATTTTTCTTTCTTTCCATTTATAAGGTGTGAACTGATTACGATGAAACAAAAAACTTAATGTTCAATTACTTCAATTTACGCACATATTGTTGTGTATAAAAGTTACGGGAAGTTATGAGACCAACTGCACATAACCCTAATTTTACTTCTGTAACACTTTAAATTCAAATATCTTTTGATAGACTGAACCGATTGCAATGCAACAAAAACTAAATGTTACTCCAAGTTACGCTCAATCGTTGTGTATAAAAGTTATCTACATTGCTTTTGTACATTTTACGTGATGCCCGAACAAATACACAGACAAACAGACAAACAGACAAACAGACAAAAATTCGAAAAATGCTGGAAATGGGTTCTATTGGTTGTCCTTTAACACCCTGGCTATTTTTTTTGGAATTTTTTTCGATGTACAAAAACGACTTTTCTACAGTTTTATTATATGTATAGATAGATATAGATATTGAAACCAAAACGTTGCCGCTAGACTAAAAAAGGTTGACAAAATTTCTCCGGTATCGTCTGTGCGTTAACAAAAATTTAAACTCAGATACATAAACAGCCAGACCTGGAACAACTATTGGAAGGCCATACATATTTGTGTAGATTTCGGTATGTTTTTTAAAAGAATGATCCATGATCCAGGAACGTGGCGCGATTAAAAAAGGCGATCACAATTTAACACACAGCAATCATTTATGGAAGAATTCCGAAAGTTAAATCTATCAAACCACCGCCAACTTCCTGGCCCCAAAATCCTTAAGATAAGTAAGTTTTCTAGTACTCAACAACATTAAACTGAGACGAGATGCACGAGAACACGTTATCAAGATTATGTACCTAAGCAAGTTTAGAACTTGCAAGTTGTGCTAGCGCCCCACACTCGGAATTATGTGGAAATATGGTGCTAATTTAAGTTATTAAGTAGTTTAGTTTCAAATATCAGCTTGTATCTTGGTGATTCCACTATTTTTCTTACATCATCATCTGCCTAGCCTTTTCCCAACTATGTTGGGGTCGGCTTCCAGTCTAACTGGATGCAGCTGAATACCAGTATTTTACATGGAGCGACTGCCGATCTGACCTCCACAACCCAGTTAGTACTGGGTAATACGATAGCCCTTGGTAAGACTGGTTGTCAATCTTTCGGGCCACTGACTACCTGTAACGACTGTCAAAGATCTACAAATGACTGCCGGGACCAACGGCTTAACGTGCTTTCCGAGGCACGGAGGAATCTCGGTTTGTAATGGGTGCTCACCCATCCTCGGACCAACCTACGTCCACTATTTTTTTATCTAGTACGGAAAACTTTTCGCTACTTTTTTTTGTGAAATTGAGCTATTGAGACTTGAAATCGCAATACGATTATTAAGCACCACGGCGGCGCAGTGATTGTGAGGGGTGGACGGGACAAAAAAATATCAAAATATTGTGATAAAAGGGACAGTCGGAGAGTCAGTAAGCAGTTTACGGTGCATATAAAATTATAGATGAGCCAGTTCTGTTCCAACCTTGCTCCATTTATTTTATCACCGTGGCATGAGCCAGTTTCATGTAATAAGAAGGCAAGTGACGGGACGAGAGAATAATCCTACGTTCCAGACATTTGCAATCGTATTTTGTTTTTATTTGTAATTAGTCAACCGCTTCTGGCGACCGACCACTTTACCATAATACGTGGGTGTTATAAGGGACAACTCCCACGACAAATTGACCTCAAAAATAATTCGGTACCTTTAATGAAGTTTCCAAGAATAGAATTTATACCCAATATCGTATTTCGTTCCGTCGTGTAGGCGGTCAAAATGTTAAAAGAAACATAAACCGCCCAATAAAGGTATGAAATAAAAAAAAAACTATTTAACTTTGAAAGTTAATAATCTATCATGTTATGGTACCGGCTGTTGTCCCTGAACTATCAAAGTTTTGTGACGAAACGGACGAAACTTATAATATTTACACTATTTACAGTCTTAACGTGGGATTCACACGCAGATAGTTTAAGAAAATTTTAGTTGGCTAAACTTAAATTAGCAGTAAATTGTATTAGATTAGCATAGTTTTTTTTCTGCATATCTCTTTCTATTCCAAATCTCCTATCGCAGGGATGCGGGGTATATTTATAACCAAGATACACTTCCTTATATACTTTCAAAACTTACCAACGCTGCATTCACGACAACTGTTCGGCAGACAAAGTTTAAATCTATCTGAAATCCTTCGATCAGTTTTACGCCATCCATTGTTAAGAAGTTTTGCGAAAGTGAAAGAAAATCTGGTAGAACTAAGATTTTACCATGACAAAAAATTCAAGATACCGTAAAGTGTTATACAATCCTAGCTCCATCAACTATGAACTAAACCCGTGTGATCCCAACATTAACTCAGTTGAACGTAATCCTGAGAGAGATGGGATCTCATAAATTATTAATAAATAACTTTATTCAGCGAAACTTCACAGAACTTTGACAAAGAATACCTGATAAAATTATGAAGATAAACTTTTAATATGTACGATATTTACGGTTGTACGTGAAAAACTCGGGGATTTTCCTCAAAATGCGAACATACGGGAAGCTTATATACGGTTTTGTGTAACATCATAATTGATGTATCATGTATGTTGTTAGGGAAACAGAAAACGAGGGAAGAATACTAAAGCATCACTACTCGTGTAAGTGAATTTTTATACTGATGTTTTCGGGGTAAATTGTACCCCTTTGCAATCTATCATGGAAAAGTTGGGCTATGAAGGAAACGTTCTAGCGCTGGGGTAGACATGCCTATATACACACGTTTGATTCGGATTTTTATTAAAACACCTCTGGTTTTTCTATGCGTTGCACGTGCGTGATTCAGCACGAATTCTCATGCAACGCGTGCATGTAAACGGTTGACGTATAAGCCATGGAAGGATTTATTGGGGCAAGCTTCGAAAGCGCGTGTCTTATTTTTGATTGAAAACATGGCTTATGTGAAAAGGATTCGTTCGTCGTTCGTTCCATCGAATAATAATATGGCATCGTCTTTGCTGTCAAAAAAATAAACAACTAATTGAGAGGACAGACATACCTACTATTACGAAGGGTGCATAGTTGTATCCACGTAAACCTACAGCGCAAAACTTTCATCAAGTTAACGAACTGTAGATGCTGAAGGTCCTCATGACCATAAACGATATAGCAAAGCTTGGTTAAAAGACAACGTGAGATCGTGTGCCACATCCACATTAAATACTTTATTTTTTTAATTCAAATTCCCTCACTATAAAATCCCTCTACCTGAAAATTGAAACTACCTCCCAACAATTCACTCCATTCAATATTCAGAAAATGCTCGACCGAAAAATAGTCACGCGCTCGACAATGTCGAATTGAAAATCGGTCACCGCTTCGCGTATCCGTCACGTATTCGTTCCGCGTCCGATCCGTACGTGTTCGGTACGATATCGTGGCGTGTAAACGCGCTCGATGAAATGGAGCGTAGAAGATGATAGTGCGGATTTTTGCACGATATGTTTATTCTGTGATTCTTGCGGAGTGGTTATGTAGTCAGTTTTCAAGGACAGACCGGAGACTTTGATGTTTTTTAATAATTATAATAGTTTTAAAAGGCTGTCTCCTTAAAATTCATCATCATTATCATCGTTCGATCTAGGGTCAATGTGGACCTGTGCTAGTTGGCTATTATGGATATTGGATAAAATAATTCGTTGAACATAATGATACTTCTAGATATTTTGTAAATCTATAAATAATAAAAAAAAGTCCCCCACTTAAGAACAAAACCTCTTCGAGTTCGAAGACCCAACAGTTTTATTAGGCCATCAACGTTTGAAAGCAATCATGGTGTAAAGTAACTACCTTATTTTCTATGTTGACAAACACTTTATAGGGACTTGTAAAAGAAACTCATTTACTTCAGAATCCCTTCGAAAGACTATTGAGAAAGAAACGGTAGCTCTCAACGAGTTTCATAGACTGGATGAAAACAATGAGTTTAATTGGATAGAAAAATTGTGACTTTGGCAATATGGATTTCGAAGAAAAATCTACTTTTGTCTTTGTTAGAAAAGCACTTCTTTTTATCTTTTGTTTGTTGACGACAGATTTCCAACTGATGAGAATCATTGTAATTAATGCATTTGAGAATAATTACTTAACTATTAATTATTTATTGCGTTTTTATAGGGTTCCGTAGCGTACCCGAAGAGTAACCAACGAGACCCTATTATTAAGCCTCCGTTGTCCGTCCGTGTGTCCGTTCATCCGTATGTTTGTCAGCTGGCTGTATCTCATGATTCGTAATAGGTAGGCAGTTGAAATTTTCACATCGCGTGTCCAGAGGGCTGGCTCTTTCATTAATTAATTGGGCAAAGAATTAGCATTGCCATTCGACGTGGCAATGCTGCCAGTCTTCTGGGCACGATGCTGAGAAGTACTTTGACGCCTAAGACGTGTCCTATTGTCGTCGTTGTTTTATATAGATACTTTATTTTAGTCTTCTTTTTATCTTAATTTTAGTTCTATTTGTAGTCTGTATATAATGTAAATAGTATATTTATAAGATAATAGTTCCGTATTATAATAATATTAAAAATCTATGTGTTTGAAATAATTGATGACATTTCTGTTTTTATTATTTTAATTTCTTAATATTTATTTTACCTTTAAATTCTATTTTTAAAATTTTATTTTTTAATTGATTGTAATGTTGTACTTATTTTTTTTGTATTATTATTTTAAATTACCAAAAATTTGAATAGCTTCAAATTGTAAGTATTTTTTTGGCTTTGTAATATTGTATTACTATACTATATAGGTAACCATAACTGGTGCATGTTGTGTTAGCCTGTAGGTAATTCTTGCACTTATAAAGGTAAAAGTATAATTTAAGCAAGTATAATTTTAAATGTTTCAGTCTTCTTTGATCTAGATCAACACCTTTTAAATTTTGTAATTCGGCTCAAAGCCACATAGACTTGGTCTTGGGCAAAAATTTTCTTGCCTAAATATTTAATTTAAATTGTTGTAGTGTTCACTTTGAATACACACCTATCTGAATATTATAATACCCAATAATAATAATGGTTTATCTATAAGATCTCTACAATCAAAGAAACCCATACAACAATGAAACGTAAACATCACCATTTTCTTGCCCTTGTGTCATGATACTTGGGGTCGGCGCAACACGTTTTTTTCTTCCATTCTCCTCTGTCAAACGTCACGCTATCATTTACTCCTTTATCTTTCATATCATTCCTCACACAATCCATCCATCGTTTCTTTGGTCTTCCTCTCCCTCCTCATCACATGTTCATACCAAGACAGTCAATTCCGTTTCAACTTTTCTGTAACTGCCGGAACTTTTAAACTTCCTCTAATATACTGGTTCCTTACCTTTGTACGTCACGTAATAAAGAAACGTAAACAAAGAAACCTCAACAACCTCACAATCAAATAAACTTATCTACTAACGACTATTGAATTAGATACTAATAACATTTATAATTAAAATTAAACACTTTATTAATTGACCTATATAAGCAGATTGGTACATTGATAAGAAAAGCCACCTAACAATTAATTTAAATATCTACGATAATAAGTCAAACAGTCCACAATTACAAACAAAATCACTCAAAAATGTAAATTCTTATACAAAACAAAACCATACGAAGTTTAAAAAATCCTAATCCTTACTATTTATAATATTACAAATGCAAAAGTAAGTTTGTTTGTTACCTTTTCACGCCTAAACCACTGAACCGATCATTCTGAAATTTTGCATAATTATACGTTGATAAATCATCATTTTACAGAAAGACATACCTTAGCTATGTTATGGTATTACCACAGTATTTCAATTTTTTCAGTAGCACAACAGCTTTGATGACAACCAGTTTATGTGTTGTGTGTAGACTAAACCTTCTGTCTTTACACTTTGGCTTTGCCTACGATTGATACATCATTATTTACAACCAGCACACACCAATTAGGTAGGTATAAAAACAACGTCGTCTAGGTTAGTTTTATTGTGATCGTTCCAACTCTGATTTGTAAAGATTGATTACGGGGTTCTAATAAGAAGCAGCTGACATAATAAATATTCGTATTTGATATTGGTGCATAAACATGAGTTTCCAAGACAAAGTGGTTATCGTAACTGGCTCCAGTTCTGGTATTGGAGCCGCCACCGCGATCAAGTTTGCTGAAGAAGGAGCCCAGGTTGCTTTAGTAGGAAGAAATACGGAGAAATTAAACAAAGTCGCAAAGAAATGTAACAACCCTTTAGTACTAGTGGCAGATGTTTCTAAAGATGTCGACGTCAAAAGAATTCTTGACGAAACCTTGAAACGCTTTGGAAAATTGGATATTCTGGTTAACAACGCTGGCATAGCTCGGCCAACAACAATTCAAGCCGAGGACGCTATGGCAGCATTTGATGAAGTAATGTCGACAAACCTGCGCTCAGTAGTTTACTTGACGCATCTTGCTGCTCCTCATCTTGTGAAGACCAAAGGAAACATTATTAATATGTCAAGCGTTGCCGCACTAAAAGTACTTGGAGAGGCAACTTTCGCGTACAATACTTCGAAAGCAGGTCTAGATCACTTCACTAGATCTATCGCACAAGAGCTGGCTTCAAGTGGAGTTCGTGCAAATATTGTGAGCCCAGGGCCAGTGAAGACTGATTTCGCGGAAAATATGGGTATACCCGCAGCAGCAGAAGCATTTTTCGAAAACGAAGTGAAGAACATGACAGCTCTGAAGAGATTTTCTGATGCTGAAGAAATAGCCGACCTTGTTTTGTTCCTAGCTAGTGACAAAGCTAGAGCCATCACTGGATCGACATTCGTCAGCGACAATGGAACACTGTTGAAAGTTGCTGATACTGAAAATTTTAGTTCGCTGAATAATTAATATTACCGAATGAACGGTTTAAGTGCATTAATTAGTAGTGATGTTATTTCTTTTGCTATCCTGCTTTTTAAATGAGTCATTATATGTTTGTATATTTATGTGATTATATTTTAATGACTTTTATGTAGTATATCCAACATTTTATCATGACATTACAACTTAGTGAATTTTAGTGACATACATTTCATTGGATTTATATTGTATTTTTTTTTAAATTTTATTGACATACATTTCTTAGAATTTAATTTATGTTGTTTTTTTTTTAATTAATATTAAGTTAAATTATTATCATTATTATAATTAATTATTAAGACTAATAGTGTTGGAACCAATGTGGAATGTAGTGTTTGTATTTTTCTGGCTTATATTGATTATTGTGATTATATTTTAATGACTTTATGTAATATATCCAAAATTTTATCATGACATTACATCTTAATGAATTTTACTGACATACATTTCTAAGAATTTAATTTATATTGTGTTTTTAATTTTATTGACATTCATTTCTTTGAATATAATGTATATTGTTTTTTTTTTTTTTTTTTTTTTTTTTTTTTTTCTTTTTCCATTAAATCTGCAATCAGCCCCAGAGCTATAATCAGATCTTTTGAAGTACTAGTACTGTTGAGATTGCACATCCATCGATATTTAATCTCTTATTTTAAAACTCCTCTTTGTGTTTAGATTGACGCCAGTCGCATTCTTTTCAGCCGAAATATGCTGTCATTGGTATTTATTAGTTTTGCAGCTAGATGATTTCTATGTACTGTGAGTCTTTGTTTATAGGTCGAAGAAGAACTTTCTATTTCTTCCTTAACTGTCGGGATTTCCAGGTACTCATGGACTTCAGTGTTTCGTGTGAACCATGGTGCGTTGCAGAGAATTTTCAGAACTTTATTCTGGAAGCGTTGGAGGATTTCTGTGTTTGAGTGGCTCGCTGATCCCCACAGTTGTATACCGTATGTCCAGACCGGTTTAATGATACATTTATATATCAGGAGTTTGTTTTCCAGACATAGTGTCGAGTGTCTGCCCAGTAGCCAGTACATGTCTGCAAACTTTTTATTTGCCTGTTCTTTTTTTGCCTTTATGTGATCTCGCCATGTGAGTCGTCTATCAAGGTGCACGCCCAGATATTTAACGGTCGTTTGGTGTGGTAGGATAGTTCCGTCAAGAGTGACTGGTGAGCAGTCGCCTCTTTTTAGTGCGAAAGTAATGTGTACTGATTTCGCTGGGCTTGCTTGGACTCTCCACTTCTTGAGCCATAGTCCAATTTTATCCAGGCATTCTTGTAGTTTTGTAGAAGCTGTGTGTGGATCTTTGTTACAGGAGAGAACTGCGGTGTCATCTGCGTAGGTTGCAGTAACTATTTCTTCTGAGGCAGGTAGGTCAGCAGTGTAGATTGTATATAAAATTGGACCCAGTACGGAGCCCTGCGGTACACCAGCTTCTATTTGATTGATCGATGATAGACAATCTTCGCATTTAACCTGAAATATTCGGTCTTGCAGGTAGGACTTCAATAGCATAAACGCTGTATTTGGGAGGTGTAGCTTTAGCTTATATAAGAGACCCTTGTGCCATACACGGTCAAAGGCCTGTTTTATGTCGAGAAAAACGGCTGAGCAGTATTCTTTCCTCTCCAGTGCTTGCCGTATTGTATGAGCCACCCTATGTATTTGCTCTGTAGTACCATGATGTGCACGAAAACCGAACTGGTGATCTGGTATTAATTTTTGTTCTTCGAGTATTGGGAGTAAGCGTCTCAGAAGTAGCTTCTCAAAGAGCTTTGATAGTAAGGGGAGAAGACTTATGGGCCTGTATGATGTTACTTCTATGGCGGGCTTTCCTGGTTTAGCTACCATGTTTATAATAGACACTTTCCACAACTTTGGAAAGTATTGTATTCTCAATATTGCATTGAAGAGGATTGTGAGCAGAACAATGCCTTTTTTTGGCAATTGTTTTAGGACTTCTGCCGTTATTAAATCAAACCCTGGTGCCTTTTTTTGCTTTAGACTTATTATTGTTTTTTTTACTTCTGCCGGTGAAACTGATTTCAGTGGTAAAGACATCTGTTGGTCACTGTTGAGGAATTCATCAGTTTCTTCTTCGGTCTGGGCGATGTCGGGTTCGTTAGGTTTGAACACGTCTTTTAGATAGTTAGCAAATAGCTCAGCTTTATCTTGAGGTTTTCGTGACCAGTTACCATCAGCTTGTCTTAGTGGAGGTATGTGTTCTTTTGGTCTTTTTAATGAATTAGTCATTTTCCAGAGTGAATAGTCCTCAGCTTTGTTTGGTGACAGGGTTTTTAGTTTATCTTGCAGGGTACTATTCTCATTTTCTTCAAGCATTTCTTTGAGCTCTTTTTGAATTTTATTGAGTGCTGTTTTGTCTTCTCTATTTCTGCTGGTGTGCCACTGCCTTCTTAGTCTTCTCTTTTCAGTTATCAACTCTTGGATTTCCTGGGTCGCGTCATAACTTTGAGGTTTAGATTTTATAAACGGAGTTGTTAGCCAGGCTGCTTTTTGAATTAGGTTGGTCGTATACCACGCAGCGTTTTCTATGTCTTCTTCAGTTTTTAGTGGTATACACAGATTAGCATTTTCTTCGATGTATTCTCTAAAAGCCTCCCAGTCAGTTTTGTGGTTGTACAAGGTCTCACGTGGTTCTTTCAGTATGACTGTAGAACTCAGTGTGCAGATGACAGGTGTGTGGTCCGAGGAACCGTCTAGACACGATTCTACTTTTGTATAGAGTCCTGATATTCCTTTTGTGATAAAGAAATCTATAAGATCCGGAGTTTTTCTAGGATCTGATGGCCAGTGAGTAGGTTTCCCTGTTGATATTACATTGAGGGCATTGCTATCAATTGCCTTCTTTAGCTCTCGGCCTCTTGTCGTCGTGAGTCGCGAGCCCCAAAACGTATTTTTGGAGTTCCAGTCTCCACCTGCAACATATCTCTTACCCAGTGTTTGTAAAAAGTCTCCAAACATTCTCTCATCTATGCGGTGTCTCGGAGGACAGTACACTGCTGCCACATTTAGTGGACCCTGCCAATCATTTATTGAGATTACAGCGGCTTGTGTGTGTGCGTGTCTAAAGCTTGGTAAAACGTGGTGTTTTATGTTTTCCTTAACTAGCACAGCCGCCCCAGCATGTGATGTTCCATCTGGATGGTTCGCGTAGTATATGTTGTATCCTTTAATTTTAACAACTCTTTGATCTGTCATGTGCGTTTCTGTGATTAGAAGGATATCTATTTTATTATAGTTTATGAAAAGCTCAACCTCTTGCGTATTCGGAGATAAGCCATTTATATTCCATAGAGCAATGCGTAGGAATTTCATTTTTTCTGTCGGGCTATGAGGGTTGTTAAAAGGCCCATTAGGGTTCCTATTTGTTGGATGAGAATGTCTATCTTCTCTGATTGTTTAATAATAATTTGCTCGAGGGAGCTTGTTGACTGAGATTGCGTATTCTCTGTTTTTCTATTCCAGTAGTTGGTATTTGTGGTGTTGGACATATTTACAGGTATGTTCGCTGTGTTTCTTTCTTGATTAGAATGTTGTCTAGTGTATCTGCTAGGTTTTAGTGGAGGAAAATCATCTTTTTGAGGTGGTGGTATAAATGGAGCTTTTCTTTTTCCAGCTTGTGTCATTTTTCTTGCTCTAATCTCTTTATAAATTTGGCAGCCCTTGTAATTGGCTGGATGGTCACCATGACATAGAGTACAAGTTGCTGGTGTGTTCCGATCCATTTTTGGACAGTCAGTAGTTTTGTGTCCTTGTGCACACTTGACACACCTGTATGGGCGCATGCAGTTATTTTTGGTGTGCCCATATTGTTGACACCTAGTACACTGAGGAATATCAGTTGTTTTCTTTGGATCTTCGATCTTAACTCTCGTGTGGTATATATATTCTATATTTTTTATTTGCGGGTTATTGGGGCTAGGTTCCACATTTACAAAGAACATGTTCAGAGGCATTTTGTTTTTCTTAGATCTTGCACAAACAATTTCGCCTCGTATCCTGTTTCCGGTTTTTTCTATTTCTTCCATTATAGCCCATTTGGGGGTAGTGTGATGTAAGTTTTTGATTACAACTCTGTAGCATTTATTTTGCTTTTGAGTGAATGTATGACCAATGAGGCCTTTGGCACGGATTAAATCAATGAGACTTTTATATGTTTCAGCTGACTGTGTCATCACTCGTAGCTGGTCTCTATTAATAACTTTATATGAGTAACTGCCAGTAGGTACAGACTTATCTAATAGTTCTGTTAATTGGGAGAGATCTTCTATGCCATATAATATTATGGGCGGTGGTTTGCTGACCTTTTTCACTTGAGTAGAGGCAGCTTCAGTTGACTCATCATCAAGTAAATCTACAGGTAATTCACTGTATCTGTTAGAGGTTTTTATTTCCGTTTGTGCTCTTTCAGTACTTGGCGGACTGTTTGATAGTTTTTTCCTCTTGGGGTAACGATTAGTAGGTACTCTTTGCCAGGAGGGAGGGCAGATGTTGTTATCTTCATCGTCTGCAATAGTTATTGTTGGACACATGGGATGAGAAGTGCTTGAGTCCATGGTTTTGATATTTCCCAATGAATTCGACCTTGGTCTTGTGATGAATAGGCTTGGATGAAATGCCTGCTGTACAAGTTTTTTATTAGTACTTTTTATTTTATTGACTGACATTTCTTTGAATTTAGTTTATATTGTTTTTTTTTCAATTAATATTAAGTTAAATTATTATCGTTATTATAATTAATTATTAAGACTAATAATGTTGGAATCAATGTGGAATGTAGTGTTGGTTTTTTTCTGGCTTTATGATAATTGTTTAATTATTATGTTACATTTATTGTTAAAACCACTGTTCGATACAAATAAATGTAAATTTGTTGATAAATAAATAAATTCTGCTATTTATTTTATATTTCCTTATATAACCACTTTAAACGGGTGGGTTTAAAATTAAAATTTGTGTTTATTAAAGTAAAAGTTGTGATGTAACATTTAAATATTTGGTTTTACTGGTAGATAGATCGACAGAATTTAATTTAATGAACACCATAAAAATACGGTAAGAAAAATGCTGCCTTCGTAAGACAAAAACTTTTAGAAATGGACTTATAGTTTGAGTTTCTGGTGTTGTTTAGCTTTTGTTTCTATAATTCAAGGAATTATTTTTACCACGCTTGAATAAATAGTTTTTTTTTTAAGATTTGTTAAAACTAAGACTAGGACAGATTTACAAACAAACCAAGCTTAAGTTTAATGTCGAATCCTATTAATTAACAAACAATCATCATCTGCGTAGCCTTTCCCAATTATCTTGGGGTCGGCTTCCAGTCCAACCGGATGCAGCTGAATAGAAGTATTTTACATGGAGCGACTGCCTATCTGACCTCCAAACCCAGTTAGTACTGGGTAATACGATACCCCTAGGTAAGACTGGTTGTCAGACTTTTTTCGGCACTGACTACCTGTAACGACTGTCAAAGATCTACAAATGACAGCCGGGACCAACGGCTTAACGTGCTTTCCGAAGCATAGAGGAAACTCAGTATGTAATCGGTTTAATTCATAAACAACCAATGTTACCTACTTAGCATGAAAAACATCATGCCTGTAATCCCCAAAGGGTTAGGCAGAGGTATACCTACATTTCGCCAGTTATTTTTAAGTCCCATGTAATAGGGGCCAGCAATTGTCATCAACGGGGCACCTAATCCAGACTCCGTGGCTGCTACGTTGCAAGCACGGCGGGCTGCGCGGGCGCTGCTGCTGCGGCTGCTGAGATCCTCAAGCGGCACAAATACTGTGACTTTATTGGTAACTACAGTTTTGAGCCGTTTGGGGTTGAAACGCTCGGGTCATGGGGCCCGAGTGCACGTCTCCTTTTTAAGGAAATCTCTCGCCGACTGGTCGACACTTCGAGTGACCAGAGGGCTGGCTCTTTCTTTGGGCAAAGAATTAGCATTGCCATTCAACGTGGCAATGCTGCCAGTCTTCTGGGCACGTTCCCAGATGACAGCAATGCGGAGGAGTACTTTGACGCCTAAGACGTGTCCTATTGTCGTCGTTGTATATATATAGGTACTTTATTTTAGTCTTCTTTTTATCTTAATTTTAGTTATCTTTGTAGAGTGTATATAATGTAAATAGTATATTTATAAGATAATAGTTCCGTATTATAATAATATTAAAAATCTATGTGTTTGAAATGACATTTTTGTTTTTATTATTTAATTTCTTAATCTTTATTTTACTTTTTAATTTTATTTTTTAATTAATGTAATGTTGTACTTATTTTTTTGTGTTATTATTTCAAATTACCAAATATTTTAATAACTTTAAATTGTAAGTATTTTTTTGGCTTTGTAATATTGTATTTCTATACGGTATAGGTAACCATAAATGGTGCATGTTAGCCTGTAGGTAAATGTTGCATTTATGAAGGTACTATTTAGCAAGTAAAATTTAAAATGTTTTGTGTAAACAACAGTTTTCTTTGATCTAGTTCAACACCTTTTAAATTTTGTAACTCGGCTCAAAGCCACATAGACTTGGTCTTTGGCAAAAATTTTCTTGGCTAAATATATAATTTTAATTGTTATAATGTTCACTTTGAATAAATACTCATACATACCTATCTGAATATTATAATACCCAATAAATAAAAAAACCCAAGGAAACCCATACAACAAAGAAACGTAACCGTCATCATTTTTCTGCCCTTGTCCCATGTAAAGAGATAGGTTTACACACAGAACACAACACATCTACTTACTCATACACATAGGAAGGAAATGTACACATACACACAATACACATGTACACATAGGGAGGTAAGCACTCCCACATACACCTAAACACACACACACACACCCACACACACATACACCAACACACACCCATACACACGCACACACGCCCATACACACTCATGTTTTTATTTCATCTTTTGTTGTTTTTTTTTTTTTACTTTATTTAACATAAGTACTTTGTTCGCCTACTGCACGCACAATATTTTTTGTAACCGTAATAAGACTCACTGTGAATGGATACTCTTTCCTAAGATACAGATAGATTTTCTGCCTAGTTTAGGAAAGGGAGTCCTATGACACATTTTATTTATGTTGTACTGGTTCTATTTATTGATAACATCTAATTGTATAAGACAACTTTGTATACCATGTACAAATTACTTATTGAATAAATTATTGAAATTAAATTATGTTACTTGGGGTCGGCGCAACACGTTTCTTTCTTCCATTCTCCTCTGTCAAACGTCACGCTATCATTTACTTCTTTATCTTTCATATCATTCCTCACACAATCCATCCATCATTTCTTTGGTCTTCCTCTCCCTCTCCATCCATCAACTTTTATATTCATCACTCTTATAGTCACATGCGATTCGTCCCTCCTCATCACATGTTCATACCAAGACAGTCAATTCCGTTTCAACTTTTCTGTAACTGCCGCAAATTTTAAACTTCCTCTAATATACTCGTTCCTTACCTTATCCATTCTTGTCACACCACACATACACCTCAACATTCTCATCTCCGCTACATGCAATCTTTTTTCAGCCTATATTGTATGTACGTCACGTAACAAAGAAACTTAAACAAAGAAACGTAAACAACCTCACAATCTAAGAAACTTAACTCCTAACGACTATTGGATTAGATTCTTATAACATTTAAAATTAAAATTAAACACTTCACTAATTAACCTATAAAAACAGATAGGTACATTGATAAGAAAAGCCACCTAACAATTAAATTAAATATCAACGATAATAAGTCAAACAGTCCACAATTACAAACAAAAACACACAGAAAGACATACCTTAGCTATGTTATGGTAATATCAAAGTATTTCAATTTTTTCAGTAGCACAACAGCTAAAGACATACCTTAGCTAAGTTATGGTAATATCACATTATTTCAATTTTTTCAGTAGCACAAAAGCTTTGATGACAACCAGTTTATGTGTTGTGTGTAGACTAAATCTTCTGTCTTTACACTTTGGCTTTGCCTACGATTGATACATAATTATTTAGCACACACCAATCAGGTAGGTATAAAATCAACGTCGTCTAGGTTAGTTTTGTTGTGATCGTTCCACCTCTATTTTGTAAAGATTGATTATGGGCTTCTAATAAGAAGCAGCTGACATAAAAAATATTCGTATTTGATATTGGTGCATAAACATGAGTTTCCAAGACAAAGTGGTTATCGTAACTGGCTCCAGTTCTGGTATTGGAGCTGCCACTGCGATCAACTTTGCTAAGGAAGGAGCCAAGGTCGCTTTAGTGGGAAGAAATACGGAGAAACGTAAACATTACAACGTCGCAAAGAAATGTAACAATCCTTTAGTACTAGTGGCAGATGTTTCTAAAGATGTAGACGTCAAAAGAATTGTTGACGAAACCTAGAAACACTTCGGAAAATTGGATATTCTGGTTAACAACGCTGGCATAGCTCGACCAACGACAATTCAAGCTGAGAACGCTATGCCAGCATTTGATGAAGTAATGTCGACAAACCTGCGCTCAGTAGTTTACTTGACGCATCTTGCTGCTCCCCCACCTTGTGAAGACTAAAGGAAACATTATTAACATGTCAAGCGTTGCCGCCCTAAAAGTACTTGGAGAGACAACTTTCGCGTACAATACTTCGAAGGCAGGTCTAGATCACTTCACTAGATCTATCGCACAAGAGCTGGCTTCAAGTGGAGTTCGTGCAAATATTGTGAGCCCAGGGCCAGTGAAGACTCGTTTCGCGGAAAATATGGCTATACCCGCAACAGCAGAAGCATTTTTTGAAAACGAAGTGAAGAACATGACAGCTCTGAAGAGATTTTCTGATGCTGAAGAAATAGCCGACCTTGTTTTGTTCCTAGCTAGTGACAAAGCTAGAGCCATCACTGGATCGACATTCGTCAGCGACAATGGAACACTGTTGAAAGTTGCTGATACTGAAAATTTTAGTTCGCTGAATAATTAATATTACTGAATGAACGGTTTAAGAGAATTAATTATTATTGATTTTATTTCTTTTGCTATGCTGCTTTTTAAATGAGTCAGATTATATGTATGTACATTTGTGTGATTATATTTTAATGACTTTATGTAATATATCCAACATTTTATCATGACATTGAATTTTATTGACATACATTTCTTAGAATTTAATTTATTTTGTTTTTTAAATTTTATTGACATACATTTCTTAGAATATAATTTATTTTGTTTTTTAAATTTTATTGACATACATTTCTTTGAATTTAATTTAAATTGTTTTTTTTTTAATTTTATTGACATACATTTCTTTGAATTTAATTTATATTGTTTTTTTTAAAATTAATATTAAGTTAAATCCTAAAAGTTTCCTTTTGGTCGACACTGGTCGACACTTCGCGTGACCAGAGGGCTGGTTCTTTCTTTGGGCAAAGAATTAGCATTGCCATTCAACATAGCAATGCTGCCAGTCTTCTGGGCACGTTTCCAGATGACAGCGATGTGGAGGAGTACTTTGACGCCTAAGACGTGTCCTATTGTCGCCGTTGTTTATATGTATATAGGTACTTTATTTTAGTATTCTTTTTATCTTTTTTTTTCTATTGGTGGTTTGTATATAATGTACATAGTATTGATTCTTATTTTTTATCAAATAAAAATCTTACGGTTAAATTATTATCATTATTATAATTAATTATTAAGACTAATAATGTTGGAACCAATGTGGAATGTAGTTTGTTTTTTTCTGGCTTTATTATAATTATTTAATTTTTGTATTACATTTATTGTTAAAACCACTGTTCGACACAAATGTAAATTTGTTGATGAATAAATAAATAAATTCTGCTATTTATTTTATATCTCCTTATATAACCACTTTTAACGGCTGGGTTTAAAATTAAAATTTGTTTTTAAAAATAAAAGTTTGTGATGTAACATTTAAATATTAGGTTTTACTGGTAGATAGATCGACAGAATTTAATTTAATGAACACCGTAAAAATACGGTAAGAAAACTGCTGCCTTCGTAAGACAAAAACTTTTACAAGGTGTAGAATTTTTGGGAAAATCCACTTCTAACAAATGGACTTATAGTTTAAGTTTCTGGTGTTGTTTAGCTTTTGTTTCTATAATTCAAGGAATTATTTTTACCACGCTTGAATAAATAGTTTTTCTTTTAAGATTTGTTAAAACTAAGACTTTAAGACAGATTTACAAACAAACCAAGCTTAAGTTTAATGTCGAATCCTATTCATTAACAAACAATCATCATCTGCGTAGCCTTTCCCAATTATCTTGGGGTCGGCTTCCAGTCCAACCGGGGATGCAGCTGAATAGAAGTATTTTATATGGAGCGACTGCCTATCTGACCTCCAAACCCAGTTAGTTCTGGGTAATACGATACCCCTAGGTAAGACTGGTTGTCAGACTTTTTTCGGCACTGACTACCTGTAACGACTAGACTGTCAAAGATCTACAAATGACAGCCGGGACCAACGGCTTAATGTGCTTTCCGAAGCATGGAGGAAACTCAGTATGTAATCGGTTTAATTCATAAACAACCAATATTACCTACTTAACATGACACAACATCATGCCTGTAATCCCCAAAGGGTTAGGCAGAGGTATACCTATATTTCGCCAGTTATTTTTAAGTCCCATGTAATAGGGGCCAGCAATTGTCATCAACCGGGCACCTAATCCAGACTCCGTGGCTGCTACGTTGCAAGCACGGCGGGCTGCGCGGGCGCTGCTGCTGCGGCTGCTGAGATTCTCAAGCGGCACAAATACTGTGACCTTATTGGTAACTACAGTTTTGAGCCGTTTGGAGTTGAAACGCTCGGGTCATGGGGCCCGAGTGCGCGTCTCCTTTTTAAGGAAATCTCTCGCCGACTGGTCGACACTTCGCGTGACCAGAGGGCTGGCTCTTTCTTTGGGCAAAGAATTAGCATTGCCATTCAACGTGGCAATGCTGCCAGTCTTCTGGGCACGTTCCCAGATGACAGCAATGCGGAGGAGTACTTTGATGCCTAAGACGTGTCCTATTGTCGTCGTTGTATATATATAGGTACTTTATTTTAGTCTTCTTTTTATCTTTATTTTAGATCTCTTTGTAGTCTGTATATAATGTAAATAGTATATTTATAAGATAATAGTTTCGTATTATAATAATATTAAAAATCTATGTGTTTGAAATGACATTTTTGTTTTTATTATTTAATTTCTTAATCTTTATTTTACTTTTTAATTTTATTTTTATAATTTTATTTTTTAATTAATGTGTACTTATTTTTTTTGTTATTATTTCAAATTACCAATGTTGTGATAGCCTGTAGGTAATTGTTGCATTTATAAAGGTACCATTAAGCAAGTAAAATTTAAAATGTTTTGTGTAAACAACAGTTTTCTTTGATCTAGTTCAACACCTTTTAAATTTTGAAACTCGGCTCAAAGCCACATAGACTTGGTCTTTGGCAAAAATGTTCTTGCCTAAATATATAATTTTAATTGTTATAATGTTCACTTTGAATAAATACTCATACATACCTATCTGAATAATTATAATACCCAATAAATAAAAAAAACCCAAGGAAACCCATATAACAAAGAAACGTAAACATCATCATTTTCCTGCCCTTGTCCCATGTTACTTGGGGTCGGCGCAACACGTTTCTTTCTTCCATTCTCCTCTGTCAAACGTCACGCTATCATTTACTTCTTTATCTTTCATATCATTCTTCACACAATCCATCCTTCGTTTCTTTGGTCTTCCTCTCCCTCTCCATCCATCAGCTTTTATATTCATTACTATTATGCGATTGGTCCCTCCTCATCATATGCCCATACCAAGACAGTCGATTCCATTTCAACTTTTCTGTGACTGCCGCAAATTTTAAACTTCCTCTAATATACTCGTTCCTTACCTTTTCCATTTTTGTCCCACACAAATACACCTCAACATTCTCATCTCCGCTACATGCAATCTTTTTTTTTGCCTATATTGTATGTACGTAACGTAACAAAGAAACGTAAACAAAGAAACGTAAACAACCTCAAAATCTAAGAAACTTATCTCCTAACGAATATTGAATTAGATACTAATAACATTTATAATTAAAATTAAACACTTCATTAATTGACCTATAAAAGCAGATAGGTACATTGATAAGAAAAACCACCTACTAATTAATTTAAATATCTATGATGATAAGTCAAAAAGTCCACAATTACAAACAAAAACACTCAAAAATGTAAATTCCTATACAAAACAAAACCATACGAAGTTTAAAAAATCCTTATCTTTACTATATATAATATTACAAATGCAAAAGTAAGTTTGTTTGTTACCTTTTCACGCCTAAACCACTGAACCGATCATTCTGAAATTTTGCATATACGAGTACTTTGTCAAAACATCATTTTACGGAAAGACATAGGGTACCTCAGCTATGTAATGGTAATATCTCAGTATTTAAATTTTTTCAGTAGCACAACAGCTTTGATAGCAACCAGTTTATGTGGTGTGTGTAGACTAAACCTTCTGTCTCTACACTTTGGCTTTGCCTACGATCGATACATCATTATTTACAACCAGCACACACCAATTAGGTAGGTATAAAATCAACGTCGTCTAGGTTAGTTTTATTGTGATCGTTCCACCTCTGTTTTGTAAAGATTGATTACGGGGTTCTAATAAGAAACAGCTAACATAACAAATATTCGTATTTGATATTGGTGCATAAACATGAGTTTCCAAGACAAAGTGGTTATCGTAACTGGATCCAGTTCTGGTATTGGAGCCGCCACCGCGATCAAGTTTGCTGAAGAAGGAGCCAAGGTTGCAATTAAACAACGTCGCAAAGAAATGTAACAATCCTTTAGTACTAGTGGCAGATGTTTTTAAAGATGTAGACGTCAAAAGAATTCTTGATGAAACCTTGAAACGCTTTGGAAAATTGGATATTCTGGTTAACAATGCTGGCATAGCTCGACCAACGACAATTCAAGCTGAGAACGCTATGCCAGCATTTGATGAAGTAATGTCGACAAACCTGCGCTCAGTAGTTTACTTGACGCATCTTGCTGCTCCCCACCTTGTGAAGACTAAAGGAAACATTATTAACATGTCAAGCGTTGCCGCCCTAAAAGTACTTGGAGAGGCAACTTTCGCGTACAATACTTCGAAGGCAGGTCTAGATCACTTCACTAGATCTATCGCACAAGAGCTGGCTTCAAGTGGAGTTCGTGCAAATATTGTGAGCCCAGGGCCAGTGAAGACTGATTTCGCGCAAAATATGGGTATATCCGCAGCAGCAGAAGCATTTTTCGAAAGCGAAGTGAAGAACATGACAGCTCTGAAGAGATTTTCTGATGCTGAAGAAATAGCCGACCTTGTTTTGTTCCTAGCTAGTGACAAAGCTAGAGCAATCACTGGATCGACATTCGTCAGTGACAATGGAACACTGTTGAAAGTTGCTGATACTGAAAATTTTAGTTCGCTGAATAATTAATATTACCGAATGACCGGTTTAAGAGAATTAATTAGTATTGATTGATGTTATTTCTTTTGCTATCCTGCTTTTTAAATTTTATGTGATTAATGTGATTATTATATGTGATAATTTATGTGATTATATTTTAATGACTTTATGTAATATATCCAACATTTTATCATTACATTACATGTTAATGAATTTTATTGACATACATTTCTTTGGATTTAATTTATATTGTTCTTTTTTTATTTTATTGATATACATTTCTTTGAACTTAATTTATATTGTTTTTTTTTAATTATTGTTAAGTTAAATTATTATCATTATTATAATAATAACTAATAATGTTGGAACCAATGTGGAATGTAGAGTTTGTTTTTTTTCTGGCTTTATGATAATTATTTAATTTTTGTGTTACATTTATTGTTAAAACCACTGTTCGATACAAATAAATGTAAATTTGTTGATGAATAAATAAATAAATAAATTCTGCTATTTATTTTATATCTCCTTAAATAACCACTTTAAAGGGTGGGTTTAAAATTAAAATTTGTGTTTATTAAAATAAAAGTTTGTGAAGTAACATTTAAATATTTGGTTTTAGTGGTAGATAGATCGACTCGAGAATTTATTTAATGAACACCGATAAAATACGGTAAGAAAAATGCTGCCTTCGTAAGACAAAAACTTTTAGCAAGTGTAAAATTTTTGGAAAAGCCACCTCTAACAAATGGACTTAAAGTTTAAGTTTCTGGTGTTGTTTAGCTTTTGTTTCTATAATTCAAAAGACTTATTTTTACCATGCTTGAATAAATAGTCTTTTAAGATTTGTTAACACTAGGACTTTAAGACAGATTTACAAACAAACCAAGCTTAAGTTTAATGTCCAGTCCTATTCATTAACAAACAAATCATCTGCCTAGCCTTTCCCACTAAACATGACACAACATCGCGCCTGTAATCCCTGAAGGGTTAGGCAGAGGTGTACCTACATTTTGCCAGTTATATTTAAGTCCTATGTAACAGGGGCGAGCTATTTTCATCAACCGGGCACCTAATGCAGACTCCGTGGCTGCTACTGAGAAATTTCTGATGGAAAAATCCAATAACAATTTGCACGACTCGGTAATCGAACCCAGGACCACAGCAGTCGCGATTTCCACCACTAGACAAACAAAGCAGTCAATCAGTTATCTACTAAAGCTTATCAATATTCAACAAAGATACTGCCGTAAATACAAAAGAACTGCGTTCCAATCATTAATACCTAATCTCTATAATAGCATTTCCGTTAGTAATTCATAACAAAACGTAACATACATTAATAAACAAACAGAGCAACTAATGATGGTAAATAAATTACGAATGTAATAGGCTCTGAATGCATGTTGAATGGAAATTAAGTAGGAGAATTAGGTTACTAAGAACAATGAGAATTTCTAATGACATCCTGTGTGTATCGAAGTAATTGTGTTTTATATGTTTATTTTTTACGTTTATATAGTTTTTTTTTAGATTGGTTGTTTATTGCAACTTTTATAAAAGTGAAGTATAATGGTGCAGTTGGTCGCTAGCCCGTATTCAGATGCTCGATAGATTGCTCAAATTCGGGCAGCCGATGCATTCATTACGCTGGTTCTCGGAAAATCTTGCCCAGCTTCATCGAATTACTCGGTGCCAGTTTTCCTTTCACTTCTATCAGTGCACGCAGGTACTCGACTTCATCGCGGGCCTGTGGACGGTGAGTAATGGGTCGTATGACGACAGGCCGTGTCGACGGCGCGTTCGTGTTCCATGCGCGTCTCAAAGAGATGTCAGCAAACGGGAGGCCGCAAGGGCCGATGCCTGCCAGGGCTGCGGGACTGTTCGAAAGAGATACCGCGGCCCTGGAACATAAAGGGCGAAAGAAGGAACATGGGTAGTTTTTAGTCAGTAAGAGTCTGACACTCCCTTCCGCTCCGCCCAGAGCGGGAGGAGTCATTTGAATACAGGAATGATGTTTTGTTTGTAAGTATATTCCGGACCACCAGTTGGCATGATGAAATGAATGAAGGATAAAACATTTTTATACTTTCTTTAAAAATCTTGTACTCCTAATCGATGTTAACATGAAAAGTTTCCATAAAAAAATCAATATTCCAGCTTCGTTCCATCCCTTCCCTAGGCCATCCATTAGGTTATCTTTTCGAAATATACATAATCTTTATACAATCCATTTCCCCATTTATATACTAAGGAAATATTTTTCAAAGTCCCTTTCTACACCCGAAAAACTTCCTAAACAGTTTTGCAAAGTTTTCTTTGCCGTCGGCATTCCACAACTTTCATATCTCAAACCTTAATTCTTCGCAATAAGATTTGAGTTTCTCTAAGTTCAGTTTCAGGGTTGTAAAATGGTTGTGTTCTTCTTAAAGGCACTGCCGTGTCTATTTAGTTTGCTGTATGAATGGGTGATTGATGTATTAAGGTGTTACCTGTCGACGAGTCGGTATTTTGTTCAAATAATTATCAATTGCTGGTTTGCAAGGATATGGAGGTGTTTACACGTGTCTTGGGTTACTTTCGGAAGTGTTGAGGAGGTGCTTTTGATTCAGGGTGAAGGTTGTAAGCCTCCACCACATTGGAGGTTTATTTATTCAAATATTTATGTAGTCACTAACATAGACTTTTTTAAAACAGTTTTAAAATATGAAGGGACAGATAGTCCAAAGAACATCCTGATATACATTACTTAACTCCCTTTAAACCCCGAAGGGTTAGGCAGAGGTGTACCTAATAGTTAACCCACATTTTGGCCAGTTACATTAAAGTCCCATGTAATAGGGGCGGTCATATTGCCATCAGTTGGGCACAAATCCATGACTGCTAATGAGAAATTCCTGATGGAAAATCCCAAAAACCCTTTGCGCGACCCGGGAATCGAACCCAGGGCCTCATGCTCAGCACCACTGTGCACTGGACCAACGAGGCAGTACTGTTATTCTAATATAGTTGTTTATTATTTGTAGGCATACCATTTCTTAAATAACAAACATAAGTTTTTGCAATCAATTCATCGCAATGCCTTTACGGGTTCCGTAGAATAGGAGAAAATAAAATATTCTAAATAGATGTCGGAGACTTGAAATAAACTAATGTCTTATTGGAGTGCCTCTTGTTATTCAGGGTTCTATTATATTCGAGTAGTTTCGAGTAAGCTCTTACGTGTTCCGTTATTATATTTAATTGCAGTTTTACATGAAAGATGAAGAATGCTAGGGAAGGGGAACTTTGGAATAGGTTATGTTATATTTTTTTTTTGTTTGAAGCATTTCTACTAGTTCATGTTGAGCAATTATGTAAACATACTTTCGTTCTGATTATTCACTGAAATAAATTGTTACTGCATATTTATCTGACTACTCTTATAAATAAGAAAATCTGGCTGGATGTTTGTTACTCAACCACGCCAGAACTGCAAAACGGATAAGCATAGCTGTTGCCCACAACTTCGTTAGAGAGGAAACTTTGATGTGTTTTTATCGGGATAAAAAGTACCCTATGTACTATTCCAGACTATAAATCTATCTCTGTGGCAAATTTCATCCAGCATAGCTATTCACAAACGCTTTGATTCGATTTCGATTCGACAAGTCGTATGTCTATCTTTTTTGGCATTACGAAAGCGAGCGAGATAGACGTACCTATACGACTTTCATTTCACATAAGTTACTTTTATCCCGACGTAAAACACATCACGATTTCCTCTATAACGAAGTTACAGGCAACTGCTGGTTGAAAATAAAGTGAGTTAAAAGTGCGTTAAGTACCTACTACTTTTTAAACTGTCTTGGTCACTAACATTATCATGAACACTAGAAACGAAAACAAACAGTGGACATGGTAAATATCCCGTTTCTAGTGTTAATGATAAATACCTACTAGATTAAGTAAATTCATCCCATCCCATTTTTATCTTCCAAATTATTAAATAACAATAAAAAAATCTTTAAATTTCTATCTGTACTTCTTAAATCCGACAACTCAATTGAATAATAAACACACTCATTATATTCTCCGGAAAATCGCTGACTGCAAAAGTCCAACGATTAAGATTACAGAAATTAGAAATAATTCTTCGCGAACGCACCGGATGAGATTATGAAAAAAAAAAAACTGAAATAGCAGCAGTTTTAGAAGAGCCAAAAGCCAATTATTTCGATCCGCTTATAGCTGTAAATCGTTCCTGCTATTTCTGAAATCTCTCGGGGTTTCTAACTAGGTACTTACCCAGGCTTTATTTATTGGTGAATATAAAAAAAGGTTAATCATCAATCCCTATGGTATGAGAATTTTGGCTGTAAAATGTTTTGAGGCCTATCTGCTTGGGGTTTTAGGTCAAATATGTTGAGCTATATTTCCTTTTTTATCATACGTGCAGTTTATGCAGAATACTGGTATCTGGATGATGATATAGAGCCATTTATTTATTGGACTTGTACTGGTAATCTATAGAAATTAATAAAATTGAAGTGTCTGTTTGTAATTTCAAAATAAAAGCTAACGATTACACGGCGGTACTTACAACATTTTTTTTTTATTTTTATCTCTCTTTCTGTATGTTTGTTCCGGCTAATCTCCGAATCGGCTGGACCGATTTTGACGGGAGTTTTACTGGCAGATAACTGATGATATATGGAGTAACTTAAGCTTTTATTTTAGAAAAAGGAGAATGAAGAATGGGGAATTAGAGTTCTGTGGAAAATGTGCTCCGATTCAAATAGGGAGCAGCGGTGGCCCGGTGGTGGTGGCCCCGACTTACGAACAGTAAGTTGTGGGTTCAAACCCAGGCAGGCGCATTACTTTTTTATCACCGCTACTCTCAAAACCGGTGAAGGTAAACATAGTGAGGAAACACGGCATGTCCCAGAACCAAAAATTCGAAGATATGTGTCATCTACCAACCCGCACAGGGCTTGCGTGGTAGATTATAGCCCATTCCCTCTCATAGAGAGTAGGCCGTGTGTCCCAGCAGTGGGAACATAATATTATATTTGCTATTGTCAAAATAATTTTCCCCGAACGACGGTCGCGAAGAACAGCTAGTAGTACTTAAATAAATTGAACAAAGCATTGTTATGGCATCTTTTTAAAGTTACTACTTAGCATTTACTGAATCCTACTTCTTTTGAGCTTGTCAGTTAAATTTCCCAACTAAAACATCAAAGCTCACCTTATTATATATTTTTTAAAGTTACGATAGATAAAGAAGTTTTGTAAAGGGCAACTGTATCAAAAATATTTACTTAGCTTATATATATTATTTACCTTGGAAAATTTTAGTAACTTATTAAAAACAATCTTTAGAAGACAGTATAAAATCTCGCTGAAGCCGACGAATAAACCTAAAATTTTCATTGGATCAACGTTGGAGGGATTTCTGAAAGCATTGTATAACGTCTAAGGTAAAACCAAGATACATATTGGGTCACTAAGCCAATAGAGTTCCTTGATTGTTTGGATTTACTGGTGCTTCTTGTAATTTAGGGAGTATTTACTTAATCAGAGAGGAGGATATTATATCCTCTTTAAAAAAGCCGGTTTTGTTTGTGTTATCACCTGGGCGTAAGATAGTTGAAATCTTAAGACATGAGCATAACTTGTTTGTTATCTACAATCAGTCCCAAACTATAAGCAGATTTCCCTGTTGGTCTTATCGTGTTCAAAGAGCTCCTTAGCAGGAGACACCTCATTCTTCACCATCTGTCACTGAGTTTCTGTATATCATGGCGCAACGACTGAAGTCGTTTACTGTAGCCGGTAGTTACTAACGCGGTAGCTAAGTCATTTGGGTGATTTTCTAACTAAATATGAATGTAATCTTAGGGTGAATATGAAATAAAGGATTTATTTATTTGTTTTATTTATTTAACTCTTCCTTAACAGTTTTTATGTTCAGAGCTTCATGGATCTCTGAGTTGGTGACGAACCCTAGTGCGTTTGAAGTGGTGAACATATTTGATGAGAGGCTTTGGAGGAATCAAGAAAAGGGGTGAACCAGATGAATATTGTGACATAATATGTAGGCTGCCCGATGGTTATTACTTGTAAAGTTGTTGTAAATAGTTGGCCTTTGTAATAATTTGCTGGTCGGGCTCGTTGATCGAGTGGTCGCAAACGCGACTGCTCAGCATGAGGTCTTTGGTTCGAATCGCGGGTCGGCCAAAGTGCTATTGGGTTTTTCCATCAGTTATTACAGGCGTGATGTCCTGTAGTCTTGCATAGTATGAGGAGCTATAGTGCACAATTAAAAGTTGGCCAAAAATCTTTTAAATCATTAACACCCCAATAAATATTTAAGTTTTGCGGTATGAAAACCCGAATGTATTATATTACTGCACACATTTACACCCGATACAGATACTGAAATGGAACTCGGTACAAAACTGGCGATCACAAACATTGTACGTTGTTAACAATGTTGTAGGAACTGCGTCGTTACCGATACAAAGTTCTTTTCACACCTGACGAGACGTGGACAGATTGATGGCGCAAATGTTTTCTTTCTGAGTTTTTCTTGGTTTAGTATAAAATTGGCAAGTGTGGCCAGAAACTGCACAAAACAGAGAGGTTTGGAGGGAGAAAAAGGAGTCCTTTGCCCGGCAGTGGGACACAATATAAAAATAAAAAAAGTATAAAAATTGACGTGATGACTTAGAAGCGTTTTGAGAGATTGGCCGGCAGAAACCGCACCTAGACCATGGCCCAATGCCCAAGGCCGCCCCCATGCCCTTCCACTGAAGGCCATGGGGGCAGCCTTTGCTCAGCAGTGGAACAAAATAGGTTGAAGAAAAAAAACTATAAAACGAGAAATTTCATTTGGTTTTGAAAATTATAGTAGAAGGATACGTTTCGTTCACCTTGGACAGTTGACAGCTTGACAGTCCACAACAAATAGAAGGGCTCGTCACTAAAATGGTTGTCAGAAGTCAACTAACGGCATACGTGCTTTTCGAGACACGGAGGTGTCTCGGTATGTAATAGATGGTCACCCATCCACAGACCAACCTCGACTTCGATCGCCCCATGCGGCTGTGATTACTTTACTATGAGCCACTGATAAATATCACAATTTTAATCCTTTTCAGTTACTTTGTTTCGTTTCTCAGTAGCAGCAACGGAGGCTGGATTTGTGCCCAGTTGATGGCAATAGGGCTCACTCCTTATTATGCAACTGACAAAATCTGGGTGTACTAGTAGGTACACGTCTGCCTAACCCTTCGAGGATTACACGCGTGATGTTATGCTATGTAATGTTCAGTTACTTATTCTAGTGTCCCCGTTTAGTTGATTGATTTTGAGCCATTTACATTTAGTTAACTAGCCCGTGTCAAAAGGGCAAAATACTAAGAACACGAAGATCAAAGTGAAAAACAAGAATTTTTAACAAAAAATGGTAACGGTAATTGTTCCAATTATACTAAATGTACTTACAAAGTATTTGGCATGAATTTTTTAAGTCGCAAGAAAACTTTGGAGTGTTAGGGTGTCGTTGACCTTTCACCCTCGCGTCGGAGGAAATTATAAAATTTTACTGAAGACAACAATATTTCGCGTCTCGAGGAATGTCTCGAAAAAAGGTGAAATTCTACCGCTCAAGGACAAAGAATTTTATAATGTCATCATCTGCATAATTTTGTAACATAAAGCTAATTTTTGTGGACATTTGTGTTAGCTATGCCGTAGGCACAGTACCTACCTGAAGATATTGAAAAACCCTACCAAAATATACGAAACAGAATCATGAAAAAAGATAAAACATACAATGCTTCATTACGAAGTTTGAATAATTATGTCACTCGAACTGTTTTTATATTTTTTTTTCCACGCCAAGCAAATTACCCCGTTCATAAAATTCAAAATAACAATATATTTTAAAACACGATCAACAGATTATAACGTCAACAATGGTCAGACTGGGATCACTAAGATAATCCATATGACGTAATGACCCTCGTCACTGGACTTACCATACATGGATGACTAATTCATGAGTGCATTTATAGATATCACAAGTTCGTGGTTTATCACAGTTTACGGTCTAGTGTTGATTTTAAGCCTTCCTCTAAAATTATTTGACAGCAATCACGATGACGATGCCCGTTTGCCGTGTCGTGCAAATCACGTGAGTGAGCTGGGGGTCTAAAATGGCTGCTTTAGCAGAATCATAATAGGATAATAATATGAATTACGTTTTAACTCGTAAAATGGTCACAAGGTGACAATTCATCATAGTAGGTACGTCTATGACCATTATAAGAATTTAAACGTAATTCATATTATTATCCTGTTATGATTCTGCTAAAGCGGCCATTTTAGACCCCCAGGTCGGTAAGTTGCTAATTAACCTCATTACTTCCTACAAAGTTAGCTCCAAAGTATGTATTTGTGAAGACGAAGATACTGATACTGTAAGCCTGCGTCATCCCACTGCTGGACAAAGGCCTCTCCCCATGACTTCCAGTTGTTTCGATCCAGGGCTAATGTGGGCCACTGGTCGTTGGTTTTGTCCAGCTCGTCTCGCTATTTTCTATGAGGTCTGCCGCGACGCCTTCTGGCTGTGTCAGGGCTCCAGAAAGTGGTTATTTTGGCCCACAGCTCATTGGGCATGCGGCAGACGTAGCCAGTCTAGTCCTATTTCGGCTTAGCGGCTTTTTGAGCAACGTCAGTACTTTGTGTTTTGGAGCGCAGTGTGGCGTACATGGTTGGTTAGTTTGACGCCTAGAATGCTGCGCTCCATTGCACGTTGGCAGACCTTGAGTTGGGACTTTTGAATGTTTGTCAAAGACCAAGTCTGGGATCCATAGGTCAAAATGGGAAGGATGCACATGTCCATGATTTTTCACTTTAGTGACAAAGGAAGGTTTCCCTACATAACTTCTTTTATGGACCAGTAGCTCTTCCAGGCATTTTCGGTTCGTCTTGTGACTTCCTTGTCTTGCCTTTTTTTTTGGATGGGTAATCATCAAATGACTCCTCCCGCTCTGGACGGAGCGGAAGGGAGTGTCGGACTTTAACTGACTAAAACCAATCCATGTTCCTTCTTTTGCCCTTTGAGTTCCATGGCCGCGGTATCTCTTTTGAACAGTCCCGCAGCCCTGGCAGGTTCCTTGTCTTGTCTGGTCTGGAAAGAGACTAACTGGCCCAAGTAAATGTATTCATGGACATATTGTAATTCTACACCATTCACTCTGATCCTGTGCTTAGGGTGTTTGACAGCAGTTTGGTCTTTGACATGTTCATCGCCAGTCCAACCTCGAGGCTTGCATTACTGAGTTGGTATTAGCTCTGGTTCTGCCACCGTGGAAGAGAATACGACAATGTCGTCAGCGAAGCGAAGGCTTGTTAACACGAAGAACTTAAACTTTATAAATTTGTTTATAAGGGGATAATATTGCTTACCGATATTTACAATTTTCGACCTTTTTCCAACTACTCCGTCATTTCTAAGAATAAAGCCAAAACTCAAAGGTCACTATTTTCGTACCGAACATAATCCAAACTATGAAAGTTCCTCAACATAGGGCAACATCTGGAAAACCCTTTCGGGGAAAGTGCCATCACAGCTCTAAGATGATATATCCTAACAGACGGTGGGTACTCATAAATCAGTTACCGCTTAGCTCAACAGCTCAATCCTATTTAGGGAGCTCAACGACCCGACACGACGCTAACAATCAACGAGATATTTTTGTAGGCCTTGGTAGATGTAGGCTAGATGTTTGTATATGATCGTACAAATATATCAGACATGAATGTTAATCAATTATAACTGTTCCTAGGTATTTAGATTGCTCAGCTCGTCATGGTAATAAATTGACGGTACGGTTGAGGCAGTGGCT
The DNA here is from genome assembly GCA_950022335.1 of Eurois occulta. Classification (NCBI taxonomy): domain Eukaryota; kingdom Metazoa; phylum Arthropoda; class Insecta; order Lepidoptera; family Noctuidae; genus Eurois; species Eurois occulta. The sequence goes on along the minus strand of OX465492.1, from coordinate 6,298,808 downwards.
GAGCGATTGACTGCTGCGCTGCATGTCGCGAGTTCGGTTCCGGCACGGAACAAATATTTAAATGGCATACAGATGTTGTTTCGGGTCTCTGGCTGTTCATGTATGTGAGTTTAAATGTTTGTAAACGCACATATAGGAGAAATTCCTAGTACGGGCCAACGTTTTAAAAAACTAAAAAAAAAAAAGTTAATTTACAGAAACTTAGACATAAATTACAAAAATAGAGGTAAATCAGATATAATAGGCAAATTAGAATATAGTTACAACTTATAGTCTCCATTACGAGTAAAGGTAATGTTCTCTGTAGCGAGTACTATCACCATTTCCTACTGACCTCGTAACTAACAAGTCATAACAACTAAGCCAACAATAAAATATTAAAAATCATAACAACTGCAAAGCATTAACTCTCAACTTTATAAACCCAGTCCAAACTAAAACAGGAACAAATGAAAATCAGTAGCAGTATTATGTACTGGCACCGATTTTCATTTATTAAAACTGAGAAAGTTCATAAAAGATTTAAAGTTGTGCGGTATTTACTTGGTCCGTATAATTCCGTATCTTGACTGCACAAGGCCCGGCCATTACTGCCATTAGTATTAATAACGCGCGTTCGCTCTCATTACAGTGTACGCCAACCCTCTCGGCACTGAGGTCTATTCAGCGCCAGGTTTAAGCACAGTTATTGATATCGCTTTTTATAGACACTTTGAGCCGTTACGACTTTGACAGGAGAGGTGGGAAAATGCAGGGTTAGTTTGCTAGGTGTGTCTGAGTTAGAAAATTGAATTTTCTTTGTCTTAGGTATAAAACAAATGAAATCGTTTAAACGAAGTCTGTAAATATAAATGAGGTAAGCCGAAATGTATAATCTAAACTTACTCAAGTAAGTAACCTGATAAAATTCAACGAAAAAGGAATATTGCCTTCAAAAGAAACGTGAAAGCGAGAAAATAAATACAATAGGTATTTTATACACCTTTTCTCACAGTAGAGAAACATGTAACAACTCTTTGGTAAGTCAAGCCACTTTCATCACAAGTACGCCAATTGAATTCGAACGAGGCCGAAAAAAAAAACACTTCATTTGTGAAAACACGAACGCCTATTTACTTTGTCCCTTCATGGTTAATTCTATACATGCGCGCCTCTATTACCATGGGCGAAGGTGCACGAAATCACAATTAACATATAGATGTGACACTCGACCCCAGCCGGCCCCTTTTAGCGAAATTACCAAAGACATGCTTTTAACAAGGTCTTGTAAAACTTTGGTCCCTGCGAAATAACACAGATTAAAATATATTGCGCGGAAAATGAAGTCCAGACGCAGTGCGTCAATAAAAATGGTCGAATGTGTTTTTTTCTGTGGCAACTTGGGGTTAGGGATGTCAAAATTGGAATAGAGAATGAGGCGGAGTTTGTGCTTCGACAAAGGCATTCATTAGTGCGCCCTAGGGTGAGACTGTGACTTCGTCCCTTTTTGTTTAGCCCGTTTTAATAAGTAGCCGCTCTGTTAATTGTGTGTTCAGCCTATGTGGTACAAAATGATGATTCGCATATTAATTTTTAATTTTGTGGATTTTGCTCGACGTTACTGACAAAGGGTACCTCTTGTGTGCACGTTATGAATTTAATTATTTTTTGCTTTATTAAAAATTCATGCAATTTAAAAGCAGAGCGTTAAAAATACGCAGTATTAAAACTGTTTTTGTTCGAACTAGCAAAAACAATTAATCTTATTAATATTATAAATGCTAAAGTTTGTGAGGATTGATGGATGGATGAATGTTTGATACCTTTTCACGCAAAAACCACTGAACGGATTTGGAAGAAATTTAGTACCTACACACATATTTTATAACCTGGATTAATATATAGGATACTTTTATCCCGGTAGTATGATCCCGTGGGACAATTATTAAACTCCACGCGGGCGAAGCCGAGGGCATAAGCTAGTTATAAATAAGATTAGGTACTCACAAAAGTTCTTGAAACTGTAACTTTGAAACTGCAATTAAATATAACTAGCTGATATCCGCGGCTTCGCCCGTGTGGATGTCGATTATCGCAACCAAAAGTAATCATGAAATTTTGACCCCATTCTTATCCATGCTCTAATCTATCCCTGTACCAAATTTCAGACAATTTTTGGCATTTTTAAAGTATTAAAATGTATATAGTATGTTATCCTTAAGAGATAGACATATGCATTGCTGACTGTTCTGTACCTAGACCTATTTAGGATACGCAATTCCCTTATACATCATTTTGTTATATCTCAAAGGCAGCGTTTTCGTTGAAAGCCGAGACGGTTTATTTTTTTTCAGACACCTCCAACAACTATCATTATAGTTTAGCAAATGTATACAAAAACTTAACCAATTATGCACTAAAATCTTCCTCGACAACCACTATAACCATTGGCGAAACAGACAGACAGACAGACGCGGCGGAGGACTTTGTTTTATAATAAGTAGAGATATGTGATATTGGTAACACCTGTGTAAATTATTATATGTTCACAAGTTCACACTTCTGTTCAAATCTAAGCTATGTTATGACAACATGTATACATGTGCTAATTAGAAGTGCAGTAAGGAGGTTATTAGTAGTTTCGAGTAAATGGCGCCTAAAAATTTTTACTTTTGTTTCGTTGTTTTAGGTATGTTTTTGAAGTTTTGCAAAAATATTTTTAGTTACATGTATAGCTGAATATGGATTGTTTCGTAAGAACTAACCCTATTTTCTATAAGTTTAATACAACTATCTTAAAACAATAAAAACTATTTATGCTTAGCAGGGTCTTCATGACTAAACCCAGTATTACAAGCTATAACAGCAGTAAGTTTGGAGTTACTGCGCTTTCTACTAGCAAATGCAGATTACTGCGCTTATTTCATTTAATTCAATTATTATTATCATTCCGACTACAAATTAAAAACGCAGTGCAGTAGTGAGAAAAAGCTATTAAAAATAGTACTGAAGTATACAAAAGTACACTTATTTGGTTATATTTATCCTAACCATTTCCTAATTAAATATAACGACATGAATATTAAAAAATACATTATTTTAAATGAAAAAAATAAAACTATCTTAATCATACACAATTATTGCATTTTTTATTAGTGACATAATATTTTCTTAAAGCTATGCTTAGACTGACTACAAACCATAACTGCAGTAAAAGAGTGACTTATAGCTTTTCAATTAGTGTACATACGTAAAAAAACCACAATAACTTGGTTATATCTATAATTTATCAAGAAGAGGTAAATGATACAACTATTTTATTAAAAAAAAATATTCCAAATAAATCTTAAAACAGAAAACATTAAATAAAATCTTTAAAGTCTTTTGTTTTCCTTTCTTTTGTAAAAAATGCTCGACTCTGTGATGAAAACTGTCAGCAGACATAAATGTATGCCCTGGTTCGAAAAATTTAACTGTGCGGAAATCAAGTTGCTGTTAATTATGTTAACTAAGAAAGACAATATCGCCCAATTTTTGTTTTGGGCTGAACAATTATCCATCCACAAAATAACGTGATCTTTGTCGCGTTTGTTATCTAAAATTATTCACTAAACATTATTATTTATCATTATTACTAACAAATCATAACAGCAACAAGTGTTCCTTACTGCGCTTCTTACTAGTGAAATAAATTATGTTCAAAAATATTCTGGAAGGCAAAGAGCAGTAATGTGTCTTACTGCAGTTGTGCTTAGTAATTTACTTCTCAGCAAGAAACATACTGCAGTTTGGCTTACTAAAAGTCCCACTTCTGGGACAGCTATCAAAATAAGGATTATATCACTATACAGAGCTAATTACGAGGATTCCGAATATATGAAAAACTCAATTTTCCAAAAATCCTTCCTTACTGCGTTTCTAATTAGCACGGCACAATTGTATACACTGAAGATTTTATTTAAAACTTCAGAATCCTTTCATCATCTGCCTAGCCCTTTGGGACCTTGCTGGACCTTGTTCCTGATGCCGATAGGTCATCTATTTTTTATATTCTTAAATGTTTTGTTTACTTTTGTTTTTAAAAATATTTGAAAAATTATGCATTTTTAATAAGAATAATGATGAATAAGCACTTACCTAATACTCCTTACTTACATGGGAATGATATTTTTACCCTTTATTTACACAACATTTCGTCCTAAAACTTTTCAATAACCCTAAAATGCAGGAGGTAAACAAGTACAGGCCATTGAAACCGATACCACATCTCTGCGGGAAACTGGTAGCCTGGTATCTACTAATGGGAACACCGGGATGCGACGTCGGCATCGAAATTGCGGACCCATTTACAGGTTTTAATGGTTGAACAAACTTTTTTTTTAAACTGGACTCCGGGCTATTGGAAAATTTGTGGTGCAGTGTTTTATTACCTCGGCCGAGTTTATTTTTACTGTTGTTCCTTTTATTTGGAATGACTGTGAAAAATCAAACTCACGCATCGCGCCAAAAAAAAACCTCGGCAAACAATGGCGAATATTTATATTTTCTGGCAAAATTGCTCCTGAAATTAAAGTCTACGTAATTTGTGAATAACTTCTGTACAACATAAAATACTATGACGTTCTATTAACTCAATGTTACCTTCGTTGGTCTAGTGGTCACAAGCGCGACTGCTGAGCGATCCCGGGTTCGATTCCCAGATCATGCAGTGTCATTTTGTTTGTCAGTGTGTTTTTCCAGTTGCAGCCACGGAGTTTGGATTTGTGCCGGTTGACGGTAATAGGCTCGCCCCTATTACATGGAACTTAAACACAACTGGATAAATGTGGGTGTACCATTAGGTACACGTTTCCCTAACACTTCTGGGATTACGTCTTAATAGTAATAATTTCTAGTAAGAATTCGTAAGTCTTGTGTAATTTGAACTGAATTGCTACAACCTTGCTAGCTGACGCTACGTAAGGGTACGACCACCCAGCCACTGACTACCTTAACGACTGTCAAAGATCAACAAATGACAGCCGGGACCAACGGCTTAACGTGCTTTCCGAGGCACGGAGGAAACTCGGTATCTAATGGAACACATCCATGAACCAACCTAGGCCAGCGCGGCTTAACCTGAAGATCGACCCAAGCGGCTGTTATTATTTAGCCACGAGCTCCACGTTGACCTTTTTATATCTTAAAAATCCAGTACCGAGATGAAACGACGAAAAAGGGAGTTCCAAAGCCTTTGTGCTTTTTTACTTGTATGCTAGTATCAGTAAACGTTAGTAATATACTCAAACGTATAAGGGGTGGATCCCTGGAGGATTATGGCTGACATGTTTGAGTCAATTCGAGGGATCCGATTAGTGAAGATATTGCGGACCATTGTGAACCTTTTCTCATACAAATGGTATTGTACTCCCTCTAGATACTTTTGGGACGTAATACGTAGTATTATGTTTCTGTTGTAATCGTTTTTGGATATTGTTATGTGTTATTAATAAATAGTTCTGGATTTATTAATAGTTCTGTGTTACAATAATTGTTTTAATCTGCAATAAAGTTTAATATACGAGCACCTATTCGATTTATACTCTTTATACTCAATGCCATCTACAGAGACAGTCTTCAGAATTTAGTCATGAGTCGGTAGCTACATTTAACGAGTCATGTCTATTAAACTGTATATAAACATAATGCAAAATTATAAACAATAATAATTAAAAAAGCAGTGATAGCCTTTTCTCAGCTCTTTCGAACAGTCCCGCAGCCCTGGCAGGCATCGGCCCTTGCGGGCCTCTCATGTTTGCAGACATCTATGTTCTATGTTCTATGTTAGGGATTTTGGTTTCCGCACTTAGTCCTTAAAGTGGACCATTGTGCGTGAGCCATGGTGGCCGTTACTCCAACCAGCCCACCTCCCTCCAGAAGCAGATCAGACTTCCCGGTCTTCTCAGGGCATCCTCAAGAGATCTTGGCGTTCCAAGAGTCTCCTCGCGTATCTGGGTGACGCCAGTACACTCAAGGAGTACGTGCGCTATCGTTTCCTCCGCCTCCATGCACGCCCTGCACAGGGGACTGTCAGTGATACCTAGGGTGTGAAAGTGTTTGTTTAGTGAGCAGTGTCCAGTGATGGTCCCCGCCACCAGTCGCAGGCTATCTCTATCCAGGCGCAGAAGGCGCTTGGTCAGCTTTTTGTCCAGAGATGGCATAGCCTCCTTGGATTGCCTGCACCCTGGTGTCGAGGTCCACCACTTCTCCGCTTGTGTTTGAGTGTGATCCTTTAGCCAACTTCTGAGCTGCTTGAAGGGTATGGGGACAATGGGTTCGGGTCCGAAAGCGTTTGTGCTGGATCCTCTTCTGGCGAGTTCATCAGCTGCATCGTTTCCAAGCGATCCACTGTGTCCTTTGATCCATTGTAGTGTCACCGTGTTGCGGTTTAGTACCGTAACTCGTTCTAGGGCATTATGGCATTCTAGTATTAGTCTCGACGTGATCTGGTTTCTCTTTAAGGATTGGAGAACTGAGGCGCTGTCGGAAAGTATACGGATGTGAGTATCCGTAACTTCCCTGGCCTCTATGGCGTGTGCCGCTTGGATAATGCCTACGCACTCTGCCTGATATACAGAGTTGAGCATTCCCAGGGGTCTGGATATTTTGATGTTTAGGTCGTCGGAGAAAACTCCGACACCTGTTCCATCGCTGGTTTTCGATCCATCAGTGTAGATTCTTAGCTCTTTTGGACCTGAGTAGTCACACATCTCCGCTGTGAGCTCTATATTGTAGTGCTTTTGGAAGCAGTGGGTCTTCAGGGTTCTGTCACAGGGTGATGCCATCATGGGCTGTTGTTTGATCGCGACGTCTTTTATGCGCGTATGTTTGATTCTGGAGTCCTTACTTAGGGTGCCGGATACTTCGAGCCTGAAGGTCGCTAGGGCCGCCTCCTCTCTTACAACGAGGTGTAGAGGTGGTAACCCCAGCATTACCTGTAACGCGGCAGTGGGTGATGTTCTCATGCTGCCGGTGATTGCTACACAGGCAAATCTTTGTACCTTCTCGAGGTCCTTCTGGGCTGTGCTCAGATTGGTCCTGGGCCACCAAACTATGGAGCCGTATGTAATGATTGGTCGGATGACGGTGGTGTATAGCCAGTAGGTGATTTTGGGGCTTAGGCCCCAATTTCTGCCGAGCAATCTTTTGCATTGCCATAGGGCTATGCTGGCTTTTGTGGTGATGTAATCAGTATGTTTTGCCCAATTCAGCTGTTTGTCCAAATAAATACCCAGGTATTTGGTTTCAGTCGATAGGCTTAGGGTGGTCTCAAAGAAACGCGGCAATTGTAGGTTTGCCAACTTCCTTTTCTTTGTGAAAAGGACGAGTTCGGTTTTGGTGGGGTTCACTGCTAGTTTGTACTCCTTGCACCAGTCTTCCACCACCTTCAAGGCTTGGCGCATAAGGTTACATAGTGTGTTTTCATGTGTGCCATTTATTATTATGGTTATGTCATCTGCATAGCCCACCGTGTAGTAGCCTCTGTCATTCAGACGTTTGATAAGGCTATCCACCACGAGGTTCCATAGGAGTGGTGAGAGGACGCCCCCTTGAGGGCAGCCTTTCGCCACGATGGCTCTAGTCGTATCGTTCACCGTAACCTGTACGGCCCTGAGTCTTAGCATATTTGTGATCCATCCTCGCAGGGTCGAGTCCACACCGTGATTCTCGAGGGCTGCGTTGATGCTGTGGAAAATGGTTTTGTCAAAAGCCCCTTCTATGTCAATAAAAACAGCTAGTGAGGAGCACTTGTGGTCTACTGCACATTCGATCTTAGAGATCACACTGTGTAGTGCGGATTCTGTTGATTTTCCTGTGGAGTAGGCGTGTTGGTTCTTGTTTAGTGGTAGCTCCCGAAGAGGTCCATCCCGGATGTGTCGGTCACAGAGTCTCTCGAGGGTTTTCAGGAGAAATGATGTCAGGCTTATCGGTCTGTAAGCTTTGGGTTGTGTGTAGTCTGGTTTGCCTGGTTTGGTTGGGGATGAAAATAACTTTCACCTCTCGCCATTCAAGTGGTACATAGTTGTGTGCCAGGCAGGCTTGATAGATGATAGCCAGCCACGGTGTAAGGACGTCTACACCCCATTGTAGCAGGGCTGGGAAAATTTCGTCTAAGCCTGCGGCTTTGTATGGTTTGAAGGTCTTGATTGCTCATTTTATTTTGTCTTCAGTTACTATGGTACGGGCTCTGGACCAGTCCCGGTCGTTTGGTGTGTGCATTGGCTCACTTGCCCATGTTTTGTCCTCAGAGAGGTTGCAGTCTGGGAAGTGGGTTTCCAAAAGAATTTTACTTGTTTCGTGGTCCGACTTAGTGTAGGTATTGTCTGGGTTTTTCAGCGACCCGAGGGTACGATCCTGATCGGTGGATAGGATCTTCCTTACTCGCGCGGCTTCACTGTTTGATTCGATGTCCTCACAAAAGTTTCGCCAGGCTGCTCTGCTGGCATGCCTGACTTGTTTTTTGAAGGTGTATTGTGTTTTCTTGTATGAGTCCCAGTCTTCTGGGAGTCTGGAGTTTTTGGCTCTGCTGAATTCTTTGCGCATGGTTTGCCTGAGCTTACTGAGTTCTGCATTCCACCAGGAGTTTCCCTTGCTCTTGGTGTTTGGATCTGTTAGTTTGCAGCAGGCGTGATAAGCATCAATGATATATTCTGAGAGTTTTGTTACAGTGTCTTCAAGTTGTTTGGGATCTGTTAGAGTTAAGGGTATTTGGTGCTGCGCTACTAGGGAGGCCAAAAGCCTTTTGTAGCCGGGTACGTTGGTACGGCGTGGGTTGCGCCTAGGTTCGGGTTTTTTTGTGTTAGCTACCAGTGAGAAACGAATCCTTCTATGATCAGAGCAAGAAGGCTCGTTGGATACGTGCCAGTTAGAGATAAGTTTTGTCGCGCTTTCCGAAGCCAGCGTTAGGTCAATGATTGTTTGACCTCTAGCCGTGACCCAAGTGGGTTCCGACCCGCGGTTTACGATGTTAAGGTTAGTGGAAAATAGATATGTGCATAATACCTCGCCTCTAGTGTTGGCTTTGTTGCAACCCCAAAGCGGGTGGTGGGCATTCGAATCCGTGCAGATGATCAGATCCAGGTTGTCGTCTTCACAGTATCTTACCAGGTCGGCCATCTCTTTTGGTGGGCAGTCTTCACCTTCGCCTGGCATGTACACCGAGGCTAGGACGATATCGGGTACATTGTCTTCGGTTTTAAGCCTGACAGCTGTCAGGTCTCTGGAACATAGTTGCGTGAGTGTTGTGGTAGGTACATCTTTGGGTATATAGGCGCAGGTTCGTGGTTTGTCTGTGCCCTGTGTGTCGAGGATTAACTTACCTCCAATATTGCCGAGTCCGCATATTCTATTATTTCGGATCCACGGCTCTTGGATCAGTGCAATGGTTCGGGGCTTCGTCTCCAGTGCCCTGCGTAGGCAAGCCGTAGCAGTCTGGCTATGCTGGAGGTTGGTTTGGATGATGTTCAGGGGACTGGATGTGGGCGGCGGCGGCGGTGGGATGGAGTTAGGAGGAGACTGATCCATCGGATAGATCCCCCCCCTCCCCCAATCCGTGCCGGTCGTCGCTCAGTGACGGTGACGAGGTGAGCAACTGTTCTGTCCACCCTGGTGGTGAGGTTGGCATGCTCACAGCGTCGGCATCAGCCATCGCCGTTCGCGCCAGCTCCTCTTCCAGTTGCGTCATGGTCAGGTCATCTGTCGGTGTCGATTGGGTCTGTGCGGTCGCGGTCGTAGTCTGGGTGTCGGAGGGCTGGGTTTTGGGGAAAAAGCGCACGTATATCGACCCCAGAAGGTACGATATCCGCCGCTCCCTCCCCAAGACCTTCTCGACTTCCTCCGTTGGGATACCCAGGGTCAGATAGGTCCCGTGGTTATCACCACCGACTGATGTCGCCCTGTACAGCGACCACCGGGACCTATGTCATACCAAGTATTCTGACGAGTCAGAATACTCTGGAGCCGCGCTATGTCCCCATTGTACCTGGGTACGAAAAGCGCTGCTCGGACACGGGTCGGCACGTCGGACTGCTTCATCACTTTCAGTGTCGCGTCTGTGTTAGGCAATTTTATTTTGGGCACATTTTCAGTCAGCCAGGTCAGGGCACTGTCGTCCTCACACCACATCTGAACCGTGCCATCCGCTACCCGTGGGTAACCGCGGAAGGCCGGGAGTGGTTTGGAGGGGTCGGCGTCCATGACGAGGTTTTCGAGGCTGACCTTGATGTGCTCGGTCTCGTCTGTGGTCATATCACGGGATGGAGGCGAAAGGCAGATCGCTACGGCGAGCCGCGCAGGAATGTCCTTTGTGGCCCGTGCGTAGGTTCTCTGCTCCCCCTGAGCAGTCTGGATTCTGACACGCTTGGCGTCCCCCTGGAGCGTGCTCGGCGAAGCCGTGTCGTCCGGGCGCACCCTCTTTGCCGCTCCCTGACCACTTGGTCCAGGTTGCGGTTCCGAGGGGCTTGGCACGGTGTTTTGTGCCAGGGACTCCACGTGCGAGAATCCAGATCGCTTGCCTCGCTTTTTTGTGGGTTGTCGCTTGGTCATTTCGGTGCGGTTCCGGTCGTTTCCTCCGGATGGTTCTGGAGCGGGCATTGACGTTTCGCGCTGGGTTTCCCCTTCGCGGACTAGTCCTTGCCCGCATGTTTCCGCGTCCGGCTGCTTTTCGCGCTGGGTTTCCCCTTCGCGGACTTGCGGCTGGTCGCGTACTCCCTTACAAGCAACCGTTTGTGCTTCGCGCTGGCTATTGCCTTCGCGGATTTTGCGCAAACGGTTGTTGAGATCTCTTACCCTGTTACCGATTTTTCCGCGCTTACGTTTCAGCATACGTACTTCATCCACAGAGATGAAACCAGAGCCACCAGATTCGGCTTCCTTTCCCGTCCCGTGGTCTTCAGAGTCTATTTCTCTCAACCTTGCTTCGATCTTCTCGCGCTGGAGTGCCAGCGCGCGGAGTTCGTCGTCAAGACTGGAGAGTCGTGCTTTGTCAGTGTCATTGTCAGGGTTGTTCGTTACACTTTTCCGAACGATGCTCTGTTGCCAGGCCCTCGTGGAAGGTGTAACGTGCGTCAGGGTCGTAGGCGCGGTGGTCGCTGCCGTTAAGCTGTCGGTAGGCGCAGAAATCGCAGCCATTTGTGTGTCGGGTGGCGCGTAAGCCGCAGCCGGTGCTATTGGCGCTAAAGCAGCCTGCCGCGCAGAAGGCGCGGCACATGTAGGCAGATTGGTGCCCTGGAGCTGGCCGACGGTTCGGCGTGGGATTCCCCGGCATTGCCGGGACCCACCTGGGGATTAAATTTTCCTTTCTGCATTTCCATGTTGAGGGTTTGTGGGCTTTTTTGGAATTGAGGTTACCCCTCCTCAAGGACCGAAAGGATAAAAAGGGGAAAAAGGAAGGAAGGATTGGGTGTTGGATCACGGGAATGGGGTTCGGGTTTCCCTGGGCCTGGGATTTTGGCTTTCGGGAAAGCGGAAAAAGCGCCTGGTGGTTTTTGCTGCGTCTATTTCTTATGGAATTAGACCAAGAACAGGGCGGCAACCTCGTGAAGGTGAATCCCCCAGACTTGCCTTGAGGATCTACACGACTGTAGCGCTCCTCCTCAAGACCCCGCCACCTTTCCACCTCTGAGGGAGGCAGTAAGGTAGGCCTGCATCTATACTACCAAGCAAAGCGTAAGCAAAAGCGTGTCGTTGTGCAACCGTAAAAGCATAAGTACAGGCCCTCCCCTTTGCAGACATCTCTTTGAGGCGCGCGTGGAACACGAACGCGCCGTCGACACAGCCTGTCGTCATAAGACGGACGGACGGCGAGCGAGAAGCAGTGATAGCCTAGTGTTTAGACAGTTTAGATAGTTGTAGGTACAAATGGTTTGCAAATTCACCTACTAAAGATAGAAGTTGTTTATTTAGAGGCTGCTATGAACTACTCCGGGATGTTTTCTATTAAAACTTCCATTTTATTCCCATTTACCATAAAATATCAATAATGTAAATATTTTCTTTTTCTGGAAACCCATTACTACTACCAGTAGCATTCAACAACATAACAGAAATAAACTTTACAATTCCACCCATGCGCGCCGAACCTCGCGCTAATTTGACATCCGATCTCAAACCAAGATTGATGTTCGAAAAACACGTTCGAAAACCACAAACAATAAACAGGCCAAAACAGGTGTTTATAAAAACGGGAGCACATCGATCACAGTTTTTGTAAGGGCGCGTCTACACGGAGTAAGACAAATGAAACAGGCTATCGGTCCCTTAAGTGGAGCTTATATTTTTATTGTTTGACACTAGAAGAAATTTTGGGAGCTCGTGGCTAAATAAGAACAGCCTCTCGGGTCGATTTTTAGGTTAAGCCGTGCTTACCTAGGTTGGTCCGTGGATGGGTGACCACTCATTACATACCGAGTTTCCTCCGTGCCTCGGAAAACACGTTAAGTCGTTGGTCCCGGCTGTTGTATTGTAATGTATTGTATAACGGGCTGGTGTCCGCAACTCCACGTCCAATGCACGTATTTTGCGTGCGGGTGGGAAATCGATCCACCTCAGCTCCCCGAGAAAAGCCAGCAGCGCCTTGATGTCGCTGACAGTCTTCCGGAGAGTACCTGGGTTACCGAAGTACTTTGCCCTGTATAATGCAACCTCTGGGCAGTACACAAGCACGTGGGCTGCTGTCTCATCTTCCTCCATGCAGGCTCGGCACAGGGGACTGTCTGTGACTCCTATGGCAAAGAGGTGTTTGTTAAAAGAGCCGTGTCCAGTGATGGCGGCTGTAACAGTGCGCAGCTGTAGCTTGGTCAGCCGAAGCGCTTTTTTCGTGAAGCGGCCGTCGATGGTAGGAAGTGCATCCTTGGCCTGCCTACACTCACCATACGTTTAGCCACAGTTTGTGGTGTTGTTCACTGGTTCGTTTCCTTACCAGTGTGCGTAGGTACCCGAAGGGGCGTGGCACTATGGGTTCAGGTCCCACTGCTGCCATGCTCGATCCCCTTCTAGCGAGTTCGTCCGCTGCATTCGTTGCCTCGGGACTCGCTGTGTCCTTTTATCCATTGAATGGTTATATTATTGAGATTACCAACCTGGTTCAGACGTTGATGACACTCGTGTATTAACCCAGAGTTGACTGTGTGGTTGTTTAATGCTAGTAGTACAGCCATGCTGTCTGAAAGTATGCGAATTGAGTGGTCCACAACTTCCCTGGCTAAAATGGCCGATGCCGCCAGGGCAATGCCCATACATTCTGCCTGAAATACCGTGTTATGGACCCCCAATGGTGCGGCTATGTGGATGTTGAGATCTTCCGAGAAGACTCCAGCTCCAGTGCCGGTACCTGTCTTAGATCCATCCGTGAAGATCCGTACTTCCGCGGGACTTAGACCCTCGCAGCGGTGATCCTCGTGAAGTTGGATTTTGTACTTTTTGTCGAATACAAATTGCTTGGGTATCCGATCGTTGATAGCTTTCGCTAGGGAGAACTCGTTATAAAATCCCTCCAGTATCGCGGTGTGTTGTGTGTACTTCTTACCCCAAAGTTGAAGTGTCTCAAGACGTACTGCCGCCATCGTCGCTTCCTGCTGTAAGAACAGATCAAGCGGTGGGAGCCCCAACATGGCCTCCAGAGCAGCGGTCGGGGTAGTACGCATGCAACCTGTAGTCGCCATGCAGGCAAGTCTCTGCAGTTTGATGGAGGCTGTAGCTAGTTTAGTGCGGGGCCACCAGACCACTGCCCCGTAAGTAATCATGGGTCGGATCACCGCGCAGTATAATCAAAGTATTATTTTAGGGGATAGGCCCCACTTCTTACCTATCATCCTCCTGCATTGCCAAAAGGTTATGCAGGCCCTGTTTATTTTGTTGTCTAAGTGATTGCTCCAGTTTAACTTACTGTCCAGGATGACTCCCAGGTATTTGACTTCGTCAGCTAACTGGAGATCTGTGTCGAATAGTTTGGGTAGGCGATAAGGGCCTAGTGCCCTTTTTTGGGTAAACATGACTAATTCAGTTTTCGTGGGGTTCACTGAAAGGTCGTATTCCCTACACCACCGTTCAACGATGCGTAGCGCCTGTTGAGTGAGATTGCAGATTGTCCCCGTCACTTTCCCCGAAATGAGGATGGCGAGGTCGTCCGCGTACCCGATAGTGTAGTAGTGTTTTAGTGTAGTAGATTCCAAAGGAGGGGTGATAGTACTCCTCCTTGGGGGCAGCCTCTGGCTATCATAGCCGTCTGCTGCTCTTCTGCAAGGCGAACCACTCGTTTGCTTAACATGTTGGTGATCCAGTCTATTAGCACCTGTTCCACTCTGTGCCGGGAGAGGGCGGTGCCAATGCTGGAGAAGTTTGTTTTATCGAAGGCCCCCTCGATGTTAATGAAGGTGCCCAGGCAGGTACCCTTCTGATGTATTGCTTCTTCTATCCGGCTGACCACTAGATGAAGAGCTGATTCAGTGGACTTACCTGAGCTGTATGCATGTTGGTTTACATGGAGTGGGATCGTTTTCAAAGCTCCATCCCTTAGCTCTCTCTCGCAAATTCTCTCCATGGTCTTGAGGAGAAAGGAGGTCAGGCTGATCGGTCGGTGGGCTTTGGCGTTTGTGTAATCACTCTTACCTGGCTTAGGGATGAATATGACTTTCACTTCCATCCTTTTGGAACGTATCGGAAGGCCAGGCACGCTCTCATTATAGGCAACAGTCTGCTGGCGACGGCAGCCCCACCCCACTGAAGTAGGGCGGGAAAGATTCCGTCTGGACCGGCCGCCTTAATAGGATGGAAGCACCGGATCGCCCACTGGAGTTTCTCCAGCGTTATCACTTTGTGTGCGTAGTTCCAGTCGTTTTCTGATGGTATATTAATTACCTCTGTCCAGTCAACAGTCTGTACGAAAGCGCAACCTGGGAAGTGAGTTTCAATAAGGACGGGCCTCGCCTCTTCTGGTGTAGTGGTAAGTGTGTTGTCGGGTTTTCGGAGAACATCGGGCCCAGTCGAGTTCTGCTGTGCCAGTATTTTCCTTACCCTGTTTGCTTGTTGGCATGTTTCGATGCTGCCACAGTATTTTCGCCATCCGGTAGAGCTCCTGAACCTGATGCATTTTTTGTAACTGGATTTGGCCGCATCGTACGCGTCCCAATGCCTGTCGGCGCAGGTGTTCATGGTTATGTTTCGGGTTGCCCTTACCTTCCCGCGCTTGCGCTCGAAATCCGCTCCCCACCATGGTTGCTTCCCTGGTGTTGTGGGCGGAGTGGTTTCCGGGCAGGAGGAATGGTAGCTGTCTAGCATTGATTTCGTGAGATGACTAACACGCCCGTCAATCTGCGACGTGTCCTCGAAGGTCATCCAGTAGTTTGTTGGCGCAAGCTTGGTCTCTAGGGTGCGCGTATAGGCTGCACGGTCTGTGTTGCGCGGGTTGCGTCGTGGCAGCGTTGGTGTAATACAGACCTTGATGTCGAAGCGGATCCACCTGTGGTTGGAGCAAGAGGCCTCCTTGGAGACCTGCCAGCCGGTGGTGATGGCCGCTGCACCCTCCGATGCTAGACTGAGGTCTATGATTGTTTGGCTTCGTCTGTTTACGAAGGTTGGTTCGGAACCTGTATTCAGAAGGGTTAAGTTTGTGGTGAATAAGTAATCAACTAAAGCCTTACCCCTTGCATTCTGCGTGTCCATGCTCCACAGAGGATGATGGGCGTTTGCGTCGGCGCCTATGATGACCTCCAGCCCTTTGCTCTCGCAGTATCTCACGAGGCGGGCGAGTTCATGCGGGGGCGGCTCCTCTGCATCGGGCATGTATGCCGAGGCTACGACTACTGCCACCTCCGTATCCCCACGCTGTATGGTCAGCCTAGCTGCAGAGAGGTCCCTGCAACA
Organism: Eurois occulta; assembly: GCA_950022335.1. Taxonomy (NCBI): domain Eukaryota; kingdom Metazoa; phylum Arthropoda; class Insecta; order Lepidoptera; family Noctuidae; genus Eurois; species Eurois occulta. Next base: position 6,282,929 of record OX465492.1, on the reverse strand, counting down.
GAAGTCTGTTAGTGGCTGTGTTTTAATGTTACGTGTCGTATAGATACACGATCTTGGTTGATCGTGATCTGTGCAGACCATGAGCTTACCTCCGAGATTTCAGAGTCCTTGTATATGGCCGGCCCTGATCCACGGCTCCTGGATCAGAGCAATGGCCGTTTGTTCAACCTCCAGCCACTTCCGCATCTGAGCCGTCGCGGTCTGGCTGTGGTGGAGGTTGGCCTGCAGGACTTTACAGGTCGACGAAAGGGACGCCATCGCTGGTCGTACCCTCATCGTCGCCCGCCAGTCGCAGCCCGGCAAACAGGTCGCCCGCATCGAAGCCATCCCCTTCCGGGTCCGAGGCCGACGACAAGAGGTCGCCGTCGAGCTCGTCACCCGAGGAGAGGATGGCGCCCACGCCGGCGGCTGTAGGGACGGCCGGCGCTGCTGCTGCAGGAACATTCGCGGGTGTAGCCGCGATGTTGATAAGGGGAGCTGCTTCCTCCACCTGTGTCACGGTGATGGTTTCCGTGGCAGGATCCCATCCCTGAGGGACATCGACATCTGCCGTTCGGACCCTGGAACTTCATGTACACCGTCCCTACCCCAAAGGAGAGACGGCGTCCAGCCTTCATCAGGGTCGGAATTTGGTCCTCAGGGACCCCGACCACCACAAACCATGCACCGGCCTATTTGTTAATGTGCAGCAGTACCCATCCTCTGATGTCCACCCAGGGATTTTGGTAACACAGAGCACGCCCAATAATGGCCGCCTCTGCGAAGATACCTTGCTCATCAGGGATGAGTATGCCGCATCTTACTCGTTTTTGTATCTCCGCCTGCCTCCTGACCATCCTGGGGGGAGGCAACTCGGAGATAACTATCCTTAGCCAGGCTAAGGTGTGGTCGTTGCCGCACCACAGTTTGAGGACCCCGTTGGTAAACACCGGCCTTCCATTGAAGATCGGTGCGGGTGAATCCTGTTTGGGGGAAGAGCACTCAACGACTATCTTCCTCTGGATAGCCGCGAGAACCTGCTCCGACACCAAAGAGGTGTGCTGATCAGCCCCGTGCGGCCGCAAGTGATTGCGACGTCTAGCTCGGAGCTTGCAGCTTGGGCGTAGCTATGGTTGGCGGCCCGCTTGGATTTATCAAGTCGCGGCAGCTTGCGCTCCCCACGAGGTGAGGAGGTCTCATTGAGAGCTCGCGGCCGCGCTTGGCCGCGGCCTGATCCTTCCGAACAGGTCGCTGAGCTGTGTGCTGGGCCGGTCCCTCCTCGGCACTGGTTGGCAGCTGGCTAGGTCCCGGTCGGCTAGTGCCGGCCACGTCCTGCGAACGCTGTGGAGAAGTTGAGGTTGCCACTGGTCGGTTTACCCGGACCCGTGGCAATGGCCTGTAACCCTTGTGGAGCCTTACCCTTCCACCGTTTCTGACGCCGCTCCTTCTTGGACGGCCTGTTCCTCCTACTAGCATTACCTGCCGTAGGAGGAGCTGGAGCAGCCTGTCCAGAGGGGTCTGCGCGGGGTTGCCTGTCCTGCGCGTTCCTATCCCTCCTGTCCTGACGCCTGTTCCTCTGCACCTGCCAGGTGAGTGCGAACGCATCGCCGGTGGTGCTAGTCTCCTCCTGTTGACCAGTGACGGCCTGCAGGGGAGGGGCGGCTTGAAGAGCCATAGGCGGGGGAGGATGTGTAGGACAGCTCCGACCACCGGATGTAACCGTCGTGGGGGGCTGTGTACCTAAAAAGGAAGAAGGATCGGTACTGGTCCCAGTCAGCGCCGGTGTCCTCCGTTTATTACGGGACTTGGTTTTGGTCTGAGCAGCGGTTTTCGCCACTGCCGGACCGACACCCGCGCTGGAGCTTGCTGCGTTGGCAGCAGAGCATCCAGGGGCGAGAGAGGTGCTGCAAGCACCCCTCTTGGGAGTTTCCTTGGCTTTCGCCTCCACTCCGGTGTGTAACTGTTTAGTGGTTGATGTGTGTGTGGTTGGTGTGTGTGTTGTTGGTGTGTGTGTGAGTGTGGTTGCTGTGTGTGGTGTGTGTGTGTGTTAATGGTCTCTTTTAAATTGTCCATAGTGAAGTGTGTAAAATTCATCTCTCTGGCTTCCCACCCTCCTTGGAGCCCGCATCTGGGAACGTCTCGCTACAAACTAGCTCAACCGTTAGGATTACCATCGAGATATAGGGGCGTGAGGCTGGCTTACATACGGTCTCGGCTGTTATTTGTAGATCTTTGGCAGTCGTTACAGGTAGTCAGTGTCCCGAAAAGTCTGACAACCAGTCTTATCAAGGGGTATCGTATTACCTAGCACTATAACTGGGTTGTGGAGGTCAGATAGGCAGTCGTTCCATGTAAAATACTGGTTTTCAGCTGCATCCGATTAGACTGGAAGCCGACCCCAACGTAGTTGGGAAAAGGCTAGGCAGATGATGATGAACACTAGAAGAAATTGGTGTTAGTATGGCACTAATAAATTAACAATGATGTCTTTTTCTAATAAGAATAGATAAAGTAAAGAATGAGTTTATTAGAAGTTTCAAAGTGGCGCCTGTTACAGAAAAAATTAAAGGCAGTCGTCTATCTTTGTATGGACATGTTATGAGGACAATATTAAAAGAAAAAAAGTATGGATTGGAATTATGGACCCCAAATAGAATGGAAAAAGGTCCTGACCGTGTTCAATCTCAGCGGAGTTCAGACACCGGCGCGGGATATATTATAGTGCATAAGTGTGTGCGCAGGCACAGGTGCACTCTTTGTTCCTTTACTCTCATGGTCTGATGGGACGGCAATTCGACACGACCGGAGAGAGATCACAGGACCAACGGCTTAGCGTGCTTTCCAAGGCACGGGGGTATCATACCACCAATTTCCAAACTCCGAGCTGTTACTGAGAAAATAATGGAAAAACTCAATAGCACTTATTGTCCAACCCAGGACCCCTAGCTCAGCAGTACAATATACTCAGGTCCCTTGAAGCTGTGAAAAAAACAATCTTCTAAGTTAACGTAAAAAACAGATACGTCCGTTTATGACGCAAAAAACGTATATTTCGACACTCTCAAGGGAATCCAAAGTTATAGGGTACTTCCCGTTGACCTAGAATCATGTTTGGCAAGTAGCAATGTCTTACAGCACACGTAAAGGACAAAATCAGAAAACCGTAATTAATTATTTTAATAACAAAATACCTACACTTTTATATGGAATCCTCGGTGCGCGAGAATGACTCGCACTTGGCCGGTTTTTTTTAAATAGTAGTCAGCTTAAGCTTTATCCGATTGCATCCTAATAATGAGCAGTATGGGGTCTGTGATCTGTTTAATAAAACTTACAGGTGACAAAATTGTCATGGTGAAAAATTCACAAATATGTCGGATTGTCGCGACAATCTGACATTTTTCTGTTTAATAAAACTTATTGAGCGACAGGTGAAAGGTGACAATTTGACGTGAAAAACTTGTCAAATCTGGTTCATTAAACAGAAAGTTGTCATGACATATTGACATATTTGTAGAATTGTCCGACAATTCTGACAAGAGCGTTACCCTCTGTCGCGAAATCATATTTTGAATTTTGAAGGTGTAAGAAAGTGTTTATAAAAGGTTTATTACAAAAAAAAAATTAATGACAGTAATTCATATTTTTAATTTTAGGTGTGATTAAAAATATGAATAACTGTCTTTAAAAATTTCAATAACAAAATTTAAATAAACTAAACCTTACCATGGTCCTTTTGCGCCAATTTTGCCATGTACGAAGGTATTTCTAGTACCTATTGACAATACCTTTTTTTTTTGGAATGGGTAATCATCAAATGACTCCTCCCGAGTGTCAGACTTTTACTGACTAAAACCCATCCATGTTCCTTCTTTTGCCCTTTGTGTTCCAGGGCCGCGGTATCTCTTTCGAACAGTCCCGCAGCCCTGGCAGGCAATGCCCTTGCGGGCTCCTCCTGTTTGCTGACATCTCTTTGAGGCGCGCGTGGAACACGAACGCGCCGTCGACACGGCCTGTCGTCATAAGACGGACGGACGGCGAGCTAGCCCATTACTCACCGTCCACAGGCCCGCGTATTGAAAATACCTAATGCTGTTCAGCTATTTCTTTCCATTTTTTTATTTTTATGTCGTGGGTCAATTTGGTCACTAAACTTCCCAAAGTGTATATAAATAAGGCCCAAAATGGTAAATTTTTTGTGCATTTCCATTTTACACGCGATCAAACAAACTATCGAAGTTGCACTGGTGATTGATTAATTCTTTTTACCGTTAATATTTTTTCTATTTTACCCTCATTTATCTTCCTAAACCAAAATTATTTGCAAATATGTCAAAAGTCGACATAATTGTCACAACAATCTGACAATATTGTCACCGACAATTATTGTCAAAAATAATTTGACTGTGATTTTTTGACTTATGTCGAGTTTTATTAAACGCTTTTTAAATGACAAATATGTCAAGATTTCACCTGTCGATTTTTGACATATTTGTCACTTTTATTAAACAGCCTAAGCCCGGCAATTCTACAATTTTGTAATTTTTTGACATATATGTCGAATTGTCAGCTTTATTAAATAAGGCCCTGACCACACAGTGTGTCTTATTTTAATTAGCTTTTATTGGCTTCACCTGTAACTGATTATGTAAAAAAAATCTGACTCACTTTTCGGTTTCGGATTGATTTGAAATGTTGCGTCCATGTTTAGTTTAGATGAAAATGAATGATTATCTAAGTGACGTCATTCGTTATCCAATGTGGTAGACTCCTATAGATGGCGGACTAGTAATTTATTATGCATTCCCATGATATGAGTATAAAGGGTTTGCTGAGAAATATACGAGTAACAATACAATGCCGTCACTCTGAAGTGTGTTTTTAGTTTTTTTTGAATTACAATATTTTATTCATATCGACCTTAATAAGTGCAGCTTTAAATAGGTACCTTTTACAGGCGGTCTTTGGGGATAAGAACGGGGACTGTGGGATTTCTACCTCACTAAAACCACCCCGGTGGTCACCATCTGCACGTGGGAGGAGGTACCGTTTCCTCTTAAACGACTGTTATGGCACATCCCTGTTAAATAGGTACCTACGTTTAATCACTCGTAAATATCGTGTACACACTAAAGAAAGAAAGAAATCTCGTTTTACTCTGTCTAACTTTACTTCTAAGTAAAAGACAACAATATTTTCAATTAAACATTACAGTTGCTTTATATACCAATTTCCAGTTGAAAATTAAACGGTCTCTAAGCCATTGTATTGGCAATTAGACTCGTGTTTATATATATCCTTGAGTTCGGAAGGTAATTTCCATAGTACTCGTTTCTAAAAGCATCCCCTTGGGGCATTGAGCCTGTTATTTGATCTGACTGTTAAAGGGAAATATTTATTGTGACACAGGCTTTTGCCCGCGGCTTCGCTCGCGTTAATTTAGAATTTGACAATCAATTCGGGATGTACTCTGCTTGTAATAACATCATTCAATCATGATTGGAAAGACGCGTGGCGCCATCTATTACATTAAAAACGTTATTGTTGTTTTCCTCGGAAACAGTACTTTTTTTCGGGATGATAGGTACTCTATGTCCGTTTCTGTACACCTGACAACGTATATTATGCAAAATATCCGGATTATCGGTTCAGGCGTGAAAAGGTAACAAACAAACTTAAATTCGCATTTATAATATTAGTTAGGAAGTTAGGAGTTTATTAGTTAGGGAGTTAAGATTAGGATTAGGATAGGATTCTTCAGAAGTAGGCGATATATTGCCTTTAGAATCACATATTACATATTGACGGACGACGCCTTTCAGCTTTATCTGTTTTTGGTATTTCTTTTAACTGGTAAAGTAGTGGTAGATGCGTGTTAGTCTGCAAAATATAATGTGCCACATAACATACATTCAACCCATATTTTCCAGTTATGTGTTAAGTTCCATTTAATAGGAGGCGAGCCCTTTGCCTCCAACCGGCCACAAATCTAGACTCCGTGGCTGCTACTGAGAAAAAAACCCATTAGCACTTTCCCCGACCCGGGAATCGAATCCAGGACCTCATGCTCAGCAGGCGATTGCGATCACTCGATCAACGAGGCAGTCAATACAATGTGCCAGTAACTTCATAAATTACTGCAAAGGTCTCTACAGTACCTACAATTTTTTGAAGATACTGAAGACTCTCTCTCTGTGGAGTCTATACGAATCGTTTTCAATAATACGCATAATTTTTAATATGTTACAAAAAAAATAAGCCGTAGTCCCCAAAGATTTATGGGAAAAAATAATATATAATATAATAGTAAATTAATAATAATGTTATGGTAAAGCTATATCAATATGTATTTATCTCAAGATTGATTTCTTTACTGATTTGTAAATAATAGAAAACATAATCAGTAGTGCACAATAGTTATGACAAGATATTATGTAAACGCTAATCAAAAATATCTATTAATACAGTAACAATTATAACGAATGTTTCCTAAAATAACCCATCTCCACGGTTAGTCCCAAAATCAATTACGTCTTGTTATTAATGTTCCTTAATCCCACTAAGTCTGCCAACCCATTACGTATTCAAATAATAATCTATTTGGAAATCATTTCGATCGCGATACTAACAATTTATTACTTCATAGAACTATAAATAGGGACTCTGAAAGTATCGATATCTGTGTAACATTTTGATACTTATGTTTGTTACGGAATCTATGAAATAGAATCGAAATATTTCAGGCAATAATCGAGAGTTTTTGTAGTTAGATTTAGTGGTCGCAAGTGCGACTGCTGAGCATGAGGTTCTGGGTTCGATTTTCAAGTCGGACTAAGTGTTATTGGATTTTTCGATCTTGAATTTCTCAGTAGCAACCATAGAGTCTGGATATGTGCCCGGTAATGGCAACACGCTCGCCTATTACAAGGGACTTTAACATAACTACCATTAGATACTCCTCTGCCTAACCCTCCGGGGATTACAGGCGTGATATTGTTATGTTTTTGTAGTTGTCGTTCTAAAATAGGAACTCTACTAATGATCGCAGGATTGAGAATCAAACGAATTGACGAGCTCACTCATTTATTGGCAACATTGTCCCACCCATTTCCAAGTATAAGACTCCTCCTTTAGCGCCATGCTTCCTTGGTCTGTACGAGTCATCCAGGTCTTCCCCACGATCTTCTGTAGGTCATCCAACGATCAGGCTATTGGTCTGTCAAACCTACTTCTGCCGTCTCTCAGCAACCATTCAATTAGGGAGCTGCTCCACCTACCATCATCACGTCTAGCCAAGAGGAGAGATTTTACCGATAATAGAGATAATGGATTCCTATGACTGCAATAAAAGCAGTGATATCCTAGTGGTGTGATCATCGGACTGCCGAGTCATAGGTCACGAGTTCGAACCCAAGACAAGCACCTCTGATTTTTCGGATTCATGTGCGTATTTTATAATTATCACTTGCTTCGGTGAAGGAAACCATCGTGAGGAAACCAGCATGCCTGAAAAATATTTCTTGACGGCATGTAAAGCCAAGTCACAGGCCCATGGGTGGCGTAAAAACTTACACCAGTTTAGGCACTAACCACATAAAGATAAAGAAATACTGCATTTTTTTTCGGATGGGAAATAACCAAATCCATTAGATAATCCTCCCGCTCTGGGCGGAGCGAAAGGGAGTGTCAGACTTGTACTGACTAAAACCCATCCATTTCCTTCTTTGCCCTTTGTGTTCCAGGGCCGCGGTATCTCTTTCGAACAGTCCCGCAGCTCTGGCAGGCATCGGCCCTTGCGGTCCACCTCCGGTTTGCTGACATCTCTTTGAAGCCCGCGTAGAACACGAACGCGCCGTCAAGAAAGACTGCATTAACGATACATTTTAATTCGCTCTAATTATAAATATCCCAATATTTTGACGATTTTCCTTGATAACGTTTATTTTCTACCCTAGTCACGTTGTGAAAGTGTACCAGTTTAGGCTACCTAAATTATTTATTGTGATAGTGTTATGTTTCGACTCCTGGGAACGTTATCGTTATCAGCGGGTGAACCGTGTATTTAAATTCAACTCGCTTTTGCTTCTATTTAAGGTTTTATCAAGGGATTCCATTTGAATTTTGGGATGGTTTTAGTGGAAGTTATAGGAAATTATTATTCATCACCATTATATCTGTGTTTCATTGGGAATTTTCTGCAATCATTAAGTGGCAACTAAATCATCATGTTGGGGTAGGCTTCCAGTCTAATCAGATGCAGCTGAATACCAGTATTTTACATGGAGTGACTGCCTATCTGACCTACACAACCCAGTTAGTACTGGGCAATACGATACCCCTTGGTAAGCCTGGTTGTCAGACTTTCGGGTCACTGACTACCTGTAACAACTGTCAAAGATCAACAATTGACAGCCGGGACCAAACGCTTAACGTGCTTTCTGAGGCACGGAGAAAACTTGGTATGTAAGTGGTGGTCACCCATCCACGGGCCAACCTAGGCAAGCGCGGCTTAACCTAACCATTAACACAAGCGACTGTTATTATTAAGCCATGAGCTCCTCCTAAGCGTCAACCCAATGAGTACTTACATACAAAAAAAAAAAAACTTTATTTTTAACCAAAAAGTTACATTAGTTGGTGATTGGAGCCTCCTTTTAAGCAAGTAATGCCTGCCTGTGCCTGTGCATATTGTTGTACTGTTAGGATTTCTTATCTCTGCGCTGAGTCAGCTTTGAAAATCCAACAACGCACTTTTAAGAGTTAGTAAAAACGGGAATCAGTATTTAAAATAATTGTGTGTTTTATGCTATTGATATGTCAAAGTTGACTGCCTCATTGGTATAGTAGTCGGAAGCGCGACTGCTGAGCATGAGGTCCTGGGTTCGATTCCCGTGTTATTGGGGTTTTGCAGCAGGAATATCTCAGTAGCAGCCACGGAGATTATTCTGGATTTGCGCCCGGTTTATGACAATAGGCTCGCCCCCTAATAGGTACTTAGACTTAAACATAGCTGGCAAAATGTCGGTGTACTATTAAGTACACCTCTGCCTAACCCTTCGGGGATTACAGGCGTGATGTTATATATATTTGTTACATAAAAATAACTCATCAACAGGAACCAACATTTTAAACTGCCAATTACCTTCACAAACTTAACCATTTACTTATAATTAAAACCGATCTTGTCAAATGAGAGTCAACAAAACAAATTAATTATAAGCAAAAATGTCTTTATAAATTCTGAATAAAGAAGCCTCAGGTGTAAAGGAAAAATAATTAGGCTGAAAAGTTTACTCAGGCCAGACTCAAGCCGGCAGATCTTTTGTGTAAACCGGTGTCGCGGCCCACGAATTGATTAACACAACCGTTAATTAATCTTCTTCATGAAACTACCTTTATTTTACTAAGCCGAGGAATTATGTTCTAAGAATTTAGTCATACTGAAGACTGAGATCAATAGGTTGGTAATTGGTAATTTGAGATCGAGAATTCTGTTCGAGAGCTTGCGTATTGCTTGAGTATTTGCCATCAAACAGTGTAATATTCGTACAAACAATGTAACTAATTAACAGTCGTAAAATAGGTAGTCAGTGTCCAAAAAGTCTGGTAACCATTCTTACCAAGGGATGTATTACACAGTACTAACTGGGTTGTAGATGTCAGATAGGTAGTCGCTCCATGAAAAATATTGAAATTCAGCTGCATACGTTTAGACTGGAAACCGACTCCAACATAGTTGGGAAAAGGCTAGGCAGATGATGATGAATGTAACTAATTAAATTAAAAGCTAGCGGTCCCCTCCTCCACTCCCTTCTTCGTAAAGGTGCAATGGAAACATGACAAAACATCGAGTTTAATATGTCAGCGCCACCTATAGGGTGCAAAACTGTCCATCTTTCGAGCTGGAACCAACCATACACAATCACAAAATGTCATTGAAATCAGTTGGATGGGTAACACGTTATTTTTACATGACCGTTAAGAAGACAAGTCAGTAAAACAATTAGGTATTGAATGAATAGCATTTTTTATTATAAGCCAGCATTGTCCCTCTGGGCTAAGGCCTCCCTTCCCTCCTTCCACGTTTCGCGATTTAATGTGATTGTAGGACAATTCCTTAAGAAAGAGTCCAGCTCGTCCCGCCGTCGCCTTCTAGGCCTGCGCGTTGAATAAATACCTAATTATTTTTAATGTTTCAGTCATTAACGATCAAAAGCGTTTCTGTAGAAAAGAAAAACTACAGGCATCAATATTAAAAGACTATTTTAAACTACAGATTTCAAAAGCACTTTTCGTATACTTAAGGTAAGAATCTTTTTACCGTAAGACTTGTACGCGAAAGCTCAAGTATACGACATGAGAGTCCAATGCAGTAAAGGTAAGTACAATCGCGCGGCGCCGGCGGTCCAACTGCGAGAAAGTCACACATACGACTGTATAACCAGTTCCTTCAACAAGTAAATCCCAATTCAATTTAAACTAAATATCACATTGTTAGTTCATAAATCTTTGCAATCTTTTCTCTAGCGGAGTTTCCGCCACCAAAGGTTGCAGTCAGAAGTTTTATTAAGTTGTCTAAAGGGGAGCGTACACCAGGATTCGCGAACAATGTAACAGCTGGAGTTTGAGCAGCCATTACATCAGTCAAATGTTGACCGCAGAGGTATCTGCGATAGTGCGCAGACTTATAACGTGACAATTTTGAATATTGGAGTACATACACTTCTTCGAAGGTGTTTAAATGTTGTTAACCCAAAACTTTGCTACAGAAGTGCATAGTGAGTATAATTATGGCATAGTGGTATAAATCTTTGTTACACGACACAACATCACATCATTCGAGTCTGCTACGCCAAACCAATGTATCCAGGTTACATCATACGAATTTGGCAGTTTGTTAAGAAGATAGTAATAAGCTATGTTTAACATCGATCAGATTACCTATCTTTGTTGAGCTGGGGCTTTACTGTAATACAATGCTCTAAACTTTACACACGGGTGCTCTCAGTGAGCATTCATCTTTAGATGGTAAGAAAACTGGTGGGACGATGGTCGTAATATTTACGAATTTCAAACTAGTTCCTGTGAAGTTCACAGCGCGTCAATTGGAGTGACGCCCCGGGTGAATGCTGTTTTATTCATTCGTCTGCATTTGAAATTCCTTTCGTTGGCTGAAGCCATTGTTTAGTATTGTCTTCGATTGAGGGAGTGCTTGCAAAAAGGAGTGCTGTAGAAGAGTTTAACAGCGAATGTAAATACTTACTCGTCTTGCTCGCTTGAATTGCGAACTTCATAATTTTGTAAATACACGAACAATTATTGTAGAGGTATTGAAGAGATCTACGTATGAGAACTTTATCATTGACCACTTTTTTAAACCTTTACTCATATTTTAAGTTTTGCTCGCATTAGTGTCATATTGCATGGGTGTTTGACTGTCATTGTTTATTATTTATTTATTTATATTCAAGATTGGTAGGTATTCTTATAAACTAGGTAAGCCCCACAAAACCGTAGTAATGGTTTGAGTGTGGGGTCAGCGAATCTCTATTAAACGTACTTAAAACTAGTTATTATTTTTATGTAGCACTTGTACACATTTCTAAATAATATTTTTTAAATTTTATTTTTAAAATTTTTTTTATTCGTTTCACTCCTTATGTCAGCCGGCAGACTGGTCAATAGATATGGTATTCGTTTATTTAGGGTTCTGTCACCAAAGTAATTGGTGACTCTGGGTACATTGAATCTGCCGGCAGCAAACAAGCGTCGTCTGGTCTATCTGAACAAGTGCAATTATATAAATTAAAATCCCCATCATACGAGCCCTGAATCACCCACTGCTGGCTATAGACCTCCCTTTTCTTCATAAATTATATGGTCAACATTCTAATTGCTAGACAACTACAATTTACACGTACGAGTACATCCTAGTTGAATATCGCGAATCCCATTTCTCCCCACTAATTTGCACATTGCTAATCAGTAGAACATTTTATACACGTGTGCCACGGCTATGTTCAAAACAGGCTCAACAGAATGTCACGTAGTTGTTGTAATGTGAAGCAAAAACGCCAACACGCTAAATGGCTGAATGGCTAAACGGCTGTACGACCAGAGGCTAATGGTTATAGCCGTGATAGCTAAATGAGGCTTGGTTTTCTAGGCTATGGTTGATAATATTGATAGGTTCTACTTTTTTTGTGTGCATGACCTATCTATTTGTTTGTGTTCAGTAGGTCGTAAGCGCGACTGCTGAGCATGAGGTCCTGGGTTCGATTTCCGGGTCGGGTAAAGTGTTTTGGCTTTTTCTATCAGGAATTTCTCGGTAGCAGCCACGGAGTCTGGTCTTTTGCCATTGGTACTGGGAATCAAGAAAACTTAACAAGGATGCACAAATATGGGGTGGAAGGAACACCGACGCGAAAAAAATCAGCTGTTCCATACATTTGGACGTGGTATACTCTTATAAAGCCCCATTTTAGTTACACGGCGTTTAATATATCAGCTGGCAGCCACCATTTTTTACAAGGTTTTATTTAACTTGCAATGTTTTTATCGTTGCTTCTTCTAGCTTGTAGCCTCCTGAAGAGTGCGTTTAAAAGAATTTTATCTTCAGGGTTAAGTGCAATAATATAACGAAGCGTTCCTTCATATTTTAACATAATATTAATATTAACATAACAATAATTTATTTCAATTAAACAGATTGTAGATTTAGAACTTTTTTTAATTTAAATAATAACAGGTAACTCAGAATAAATTGTTGTCTACACAAGTTGGGTGAAGCTGTCCTCCTAGCTAGGCTACAAAATAGCCTGTGTTTAGGAGACACAGTTTCGATCCCTAGGTACTAATTGGCTCTGGTACGTGTTACATAATTATATTATTTAGAGAAATCCTAAAACAAAACAGACTTTAGTTAAAAATCCGAATTTATCTCAGTAATAAAATGCATATCCAACAACAAAGGAATGCTAATGCCAGTCAGGACATTTTTTATTTAAATTTCGTCCAACTTTATGGCCCATATAAGGGCGATACCGCCGTAATTCAAGGACACTTGTCCCGTATCGGACCACACGTAATCCCACTAGGGAGGATTTTACGCGGACCAGGATTGGGAGTTCAGCCGTCCAGTTAACTGATGTACCTAATGTGTTCAGAATTGTTTTGATCCCCTGTGGTAAGAGTACGCCGGTTTCTACTCTATGTTTGTGTGTTTCAATTAGGGTAATTGGATTTGTAATGTGATTTACGAAAGTACTACCGCGCTCACTGACGGTCGATCACTTTTCACCCTTATGTCCTGTGTAATAAGGCTGAAAAGCGGTAGTACCTAAATGGTGAAACTCGTTGTCAAAAGTTTGGAGCCCCAGAATGAATGTCGACGTGTTAGCGAATTTCAGTAAAGTTATTGGTTCAAATGAGACACACTTTAGTTCAACACAATTTTATTGTTTCATTACAATTTCAGCCTTGCTTTTATAAATAGTTTTATACATTATTTACATCACAAACCTCTTTCTTTTCGAGTACAAATTCCGTAAAAAGTTTTTTTCAAATTTTGTTCAATATTAAATTATCGTTACAATTTTGTGTAGAATATGAGAAAATAATTTTCATTTATGATAATATGATAACATGGGATTACGATAAATACAGATGTGGATCCAATGAGGAAATTAAATGACGTGGACCCTAAATCAATTGCTTACAATAACGATCATAACATTCTTAAGTGATTGTCCGTCGAGCTACAATCACTCTTCTCGTACTGTCATTGTCGTGAAAGTCCCAAACTATTAGCTAATTGCGAACACCGAGCAACTACTTCATCTTGTAGAAGGCTAAATGACATAGCTATTAATATGAGTCCAAAAACCAGGTAAGCACAACACGCGATCATTTGAACGTACTCGCTTTTGGTGTGTTCTGTGCTTTGCTTTGTTGTAAGGAAGCTGGTTGGGACGAAGTCGCCGAAGCCTATGGTGGCTAATGCTATGAAGCAGAAGTACGCGGCATCGAGGAAGCTCCAGTTTTCCCAGGCGGAGAAGATGGCGGCACCGACGCAGATGTACGCGAGGAGGAGGAACAAGACGATGCCGACGGGGATGTGGCAGTGCTCGATGCTGTGGTGCATATGATGCTGCACGCTAGTGGACGCGCTACTGCTGGGCACGGTACAACTCTTCATCTTATGGTTCTCCTCGTTCCAAATCAAAGGCACTCGTGACGGGGTGTCGTGTGGACATATTCTGTAAACAAGTTCAAACATTGAAAACGACATTCACATTTTATACAAACTGAACTCGCTGCGGAAACTAGTTACAAATGCTTTTAATGAAAACATTTGATGAAAGTTTTATTTGTGAATGTGAAAAAGTATGCGCTACTTTATTTGCTAAAGTGAAATAACTCCAGGATTTTAAAAAAAGCAACCATTTCGGCTTTATGATTTTATCGTATTGATAGTTTCAACACGGTTGGCCTGTAAACCCGAAACCAAATGCAACCAAATAGATGGAATAGAAAAATAATGAATTTTTACTAAAAGTGGCTGTATGATTTCACATTATGTCATAGGACTTGTAGTCTTTACTTCATCACATCGCTAAATTACTTGCATATAGAGGAGAAATGAGAATGCAATTTTCGATAATTCCAATAATTTCAGTTAAGTAAGAAGAAGAAGAACCGACCCGCACTGGGCCCGCGTGGTGGATTATGGCCCATTCCCTCTCATAGAGAGGAGGCCGTCTGTCTCAGCAGAGGGAACATTACAGGCTGATTATGCTAAGTAAGAAGAAATTGATAAATCGAACTGATATATTGACCATCATGAAAATTTTATCAGTGGCTTCGCAGTTCTTTAGTGGAATAAACTATAAAAAGATCATTTTTAGAAAAAAAAAAACAGACAAAACAACAACTCACGACTCATCAGGATCTTCCGAATCATCCAGATCATCCTGGCTCCTGTTCATTTGCAGTTCACCACACTCCTCGGCGATCAGCTGTTCTATGACGGCTCCTCTGGGCCTCTGCATGGTGGATCGACCTCTGCCACGTCCTGGGCCGTGAACTGTGGCCAGGCACTTGGTACTGCCCATGGACTTCTTGCGGTCAAGGGTCTGGGTTTGGAGTGACGATGATGTGTGTGGCTCTGGGGGCAAGAATTTATTGAGAAGAAAGAATGAGTCTATCATTATTCATCGATAGTATTTTAATATTGCAAATACAGACTTTTGTTGTTATCTATACAAATAAATAAAATTGAAGTGTCTGTTTGTAATATTAAAATAACCACTTTTTACTACATGCATATAAATGCATATACGACACATAGTCGTATACCGAAAAAACATTTTTTTTACAATTTTTACAAAAATTGTAAAAAAAATGACAGACTTTTCGAATTTTGACGGGACTTTCACCGGCAGATAGCTGATGTAATAAGGAGTAATTTAAGCATCTTCTATTTTACGAAAAATAATTAGAGTTCCGTGCAAAAAAAATAAAACCCTTGAAATTTTGGTAATAAAATCCGATTAAAAAAGTTTAAGGGGAGTGATGTTTTTTTATATATAATAATTACACGCGAATGAAGGTCGCAACAGCTAGTGTGTAATATAACAATTGTCAAGTCTTTGAACAAGAAGAGTTTTAGGGTGAAATTATTCCATATATCGTGTCAAGGATCAGTTACTACTTACAGTTAATTCAGTGTAATATTTAGAGAAGCGTCCACAATTTTTTATTACCATCAAGACCGAACTTGATATAATGCATACCACACCAACCACATGAGTACGATAGTAGCCTAGCGGTCATCTCCTATAGTCGTATCAATTTTTTATTACAAAAATAATCTATTTCACCAAGTCTCGATAGCAGTCGTTATCTAATGCAAACTCACCATCAGCCAAGGCACTGCGCTTCACTCGACCCAGAGTGGCCGCCCTAGCAGGGCTAGCCGGGGCTCTCTCAAAGACCTGAGAGTACTGCCCCCTGTCTCCTGCCCTTGCCTTCACAGTGCCAGGAGACCTGTGACTCCTTGGCGGGAAGGACGTGTACTGGTTGTGTTCTGCTGGCTGTGGGAGTAGGCGCTGCTGTTCGTGGAGTTGGAGGTAGTTTTCCGGCTGTACGAAAGAAAGAAAAGTTAGGTCTTTGTTTTGTGTCTCTGTTTTGCATTGTTAAATTAAGGGGAAAATGATTGATCAAATTAAGTGAACAGATAAACTTGTTCCTGGATTCGGCAGTCATTCTATAACAACATCATAAGCTTATTAAACTTTAAAACTAAGGGTAAGCACTTAGTCTGTGTGTCAATCTGCTAAACAATTTATTTCCCAGCATTCACATTCATAACTTTTAATGAAATTTTCAAAAAGACAAAACAACTTTCTCGTAAGTCGAAAATACAGTGCTACACCGGAAAATCTTGCTTCATAAATAACTAAAATAAAGTTTTAAACCTCCTTTCTTCAAGACGCTTACCCAGTTAAAAGTTATTATTTCAGCTGCAGTTGTTTTCATTCTTTAGACTTTAAGGCTGAGACGTATTTTTAAGTCGGCTTAAGCCCGGTTCGTCACTGCACCGATTGGTCACTACATTTTCTTCCATACAAGAAGTCCAAATGACTCCTTTTCTATTGTCACTTTAACTTTATTTACTGTCTCATTTTCTAGTTTCTTAATTACCTGTTTTAAGTCTGTGGTTGGCACACACGCGTGTGTTTGTAATCTAGTCTCTACCTTGCAATTACGGACGACCGTAGTCGTTGTGATTAAGCCAAGTACCGCACATTGTTCATCAGGGAGGTCTGCTTGGGACATTAATAGGCTGCTAGTTTGCTACCTAGTTTTAAGGCTGACGCACATTTGTCAGCGACGAACTGCAGTGTGTAGAAGCATACGATTTTTCACAAGAGTGAGATATTAAACAATGAGGATTTTTTAAAAGGAGTTAAAAAGGGTTTTACGGTAGCTGTTCTTTTTTGTTTGGAATATAGTGTAGGGGCGGGGTTTATTTTTATATGAAAACCTATGAAACCTTGTACCCCAATCCGTGCCAAATTGTACGCTACGTCAGAAAAAAAGGAACACAAAGCCCAGAGGAATTCGGATGATGTTATCAGATTTGGCGTGGACAATGCAGACGAAGTGGCCGATGCACCCGCATCCAGGTAAAGTACACGTACCTAACCAAACGAAACATCAGAATTTACAGGCACTCGTATATGCACAATTTTATATAGAGAAAGGTCTCTGAAGTAGGAAGGTCCTGAGTTACAGATCACCTCTCCGGCATAAATGTAACAATTATATGAAGCAAATTTTTTTGTCAAGATTCTAAAGTTAAAATTGGGAGTAGGTAAACAAGTACTTAAAATTATTTGAAGACATTTAAACAGGTAAAACAAAATATGAAATTAGCAAAAAAACATAAAGTTACTGAAACCTTATGCAAGTTATGTATGACATATTTACAAATAGTTCAAAATCATCTTTTCCTTCGAAGCGGATAGATATGCGAAGTCTTCAGAAACTTCGACTTATTCGAGTCACTTAGCCATGACATTTAAATGACTTAAACACAGCAAATAACATCGTAATCTTCAATCTACAATAACAAACTAGATGGTGTTGCTGAAATATAAAAGTGTCATACTTGGCAATTACGTTATTTGCTATAAGGCCTCAATAACATATGAGATCACAGTTTTATTGTCATATTTCTTTTGATACCCTTTGTACATACAGATTCATCATCTGCCTAGGCTTTTCCCAACTATATTGGGGTCGGCTTTCAGTCTTAAAGGATGCCGTTAATTACTTTATGTTTAATTACTTTATTTTTAAATTGTTGATTTAATCTTTTACTCTGGACGCTCTAAATGTGCACGTCTTTCTACATCGTTATGACATATATTTATAATCTCAACACAAATGATGTAACCAAGATTTTGTAACAATATTTTGATTTAAAAGAGTGTCCATGGAGTTTCTTGCCCATTCTTCTCCATAGAGATCTACGCTTTGGAATGTGCAACTGCAGTACTTTCTCAAGTTATTATGCCTTGTGACCGAGACTGTGACTTCGCTTTCTTTTTGTTTTTTTTGACATTCAAAAGTACCGTAATGGTCTAATTGAAATAAATGTTTTGAGTTTGAGTATGCTGCTGAATACCATACCATACTTTATATGGAGCGACTGCCTATCTGACCTGCACAGCCCAGTTAGTACTGGGTAATACTCGTAAGATACCCCCTTAGCTAATATAAATCTCTTTGGTGTGGATACGTGTGAGTCCATCTTTATAAACTGCTACCTGGTTTTAAAGAGGTGTCTTGTTTCATGTTTTTCTTTTGTTTTAAAATTCTGTGTGAGAATACTGTAGAGTTTAAACAACAGAACATTTTTTGGAGTAGGTAATAAAGTTTTCTGTCAGGACGACACAATTTTTGTGTAACGTTGTCCATTGCGAGCGTATTTATTTCAGTTGTTTGGGTATATTGTTGAATATTACATTTCAGGTTTCCCATGAATTTAGTTTGCTAATAATATGTTAATATGTGTTCATTTAGCTGCTTTTGTCAAGTTTTTATCGGAAAAAGTGGTGTATATTTGTGTTTATTATAAAAACAACCTTCATATAGCTTTAAAATCATTCTAATCTTGTCAAATAATTGCATTTGCAGATCTTTGATTACTTTAGAGAACCATTAATTTAAAAAAAAATACTTAAAAGCTGTCAGTTCATATAACCAGTCCAATGTCCATTGTTGAAATTAAGTTTCCACTTTTTTTTTTGTATTCTTTTAAAATATCTCACCTCCCCATCCTTCCTCCAAGTGTTAGGCACTTTCCTCTTGGTAGCCCTCAGCCACGCCAGCCGCGCCAGTCTTGCTAGGGATGCCCCCAGTCCTGCTAAACATGCCAGGGTCAGTGGCACTCCTGCTGCAGCGTACGCCACTGTGGCTGCACGGCCGGCAGCTGTTCTTGGTGAGACGTTGCCATATCCTGAGGGCGTAGATTATTATGTTATCATTGTAGGTTGAATTAATTATGGCTGGACAGGGGGTTACTAATTCAATTCAATTCAATACTTTATTTCGAACAACCAAGTCCATATGGGTTAGAAATGCTTAAGAACTATGTTAGTAGTAATAATTTCATAGCTTTCATAAATACAGTTAAAACAATAATTAACTAACTAATTTTTTTTTATTTTTTATTACCTATTGTTATTTTTTTTATTTATTTTTTTGACTAATGAGATGTCAATTAGAAAGAAATATGGAAGAAGAAGACATGCTGCGCCAGATCAAATAAATTGGGACAGGACTACGGGATTGATTCGGTTGAACGTCACCGATTGATTATAGGTACATAAACCAGAATAAACGGTCTCGTAACTGAACTTAAATGTTACAATATGCAACAAGGTGCTGAAGAGCTTCAAGGGGCGACGCGCAGCGTACCTACCGGACCATCACACCACCCAAAAAAACCATTGTATGGTTTAATAATTTACGAAAGAGTTACTTTACTTGGAATCTTTTCTTTAGCGTAATGAGGTTGTTTCAAAGATCAGAAGAACACATTTTTAGTAATCGATTTTTTACAGCTTTGAAAGAAAGAAAGAAAAAAACATATTTATGTGGCACATGCCACAAGTGTACACAACATAAATAAAATTAAAAACCTAAATCTACACAATAAAAACTTAAATCTAAACAGAATAAAAAAGAGATAACGTCGTGTGTCTCACGGCTGCGCCAGATAGGCCCAGTTCAGCAAACTGCCGAGCAGCTAGTGCCCTACGCTGGTTTTCAACTGGACCTGAGAAGGTGATGTGACGGACATAAAACAGACGGACAGACTTTGACGGATTTAAATTGAGACTCGAAACTATGTTCCACTACGTATCTTATCCTCTGTGACCCAAAACATCAGTCAAAGTGACTTCCGAGCTGCCACCGGCGAACGGCGTGGAAGTGGTGAAATTTAAGAAGAGAAGTACAGACTGGACTGGCAGAATAGAAATACTTTTGTGCCAGTGGCACTGACAGAAAGAAGAAGAAAATAAAGCTTAGACAACTTACCTATTGTAGTAATAAGCGTGATACAATAAATCAGGGCTCCGGAGAAGGTCCACTTGGAGTCCATGGCCAGTTCTGGTGGCTGTGCCTCAGGGGACTGCCTTGCGGCCGCCACTATGGACGACTCGAACTTGCGGAGCTGCTCGTGGACCAGTCGCGTCCAGTTGCGTTCGTACAGGACGTTCAGGCGTTCTGTGACAAATGTAAAGATAGTATCAGTAAAATTGCCCAGTCAGTGTTAAAATAAAAGCAGCATACGTCAATAAAATATTCAGTATTCTGTTTTGGCTATTCTTCAAACAAGATAGCTCTTAATCGCTAGTTTATTTTACCTAACAAACAATCATCAAACGTCCAATTAATAATCTAGAAGAAACCCGTCTCAAGCATTTACAATTATTACTAAGATTAACTGTTAACCCGTCGCTGGGATTGGCCATCAAGCACCAAGTGTTGACGATAAGATCTCCTCTGAATAGACTAGGGATGTTCATTACTTGCATTTGTATCGACGCTTCCCATGATCCGGATCGCAACTAAACAATACGATACTAGGATCGTATAGAATGGCTTCGATTTGATTTTCCAAGTATCGAATCGTCCTCTGGGGTGGACGATATTTGCATTTGTATTGATATTTTGTATCCGTACTTCTACGAGTCAAGGCATTTTTTTTTGTAATCCTTTTTGTCCTCCTTTGGTATTATTTTCATCTTTTTTATCACGCAGTTTAGCACAATGTGGCGTGATACGATTTTTTAATTCCGATACCGAAACTTGTATCGATTCAAGCATCATGCATCGATACTGCAAAGTATTAGATCATATTGTGCATCACTAGAATAGGCTATTATAATTTCGATGGGCGAGGACTCAAATTAACGAGCCCCGCAATCAAGCTTTGTTTAGTTTAATCAAAAGTGAAAAGTACCATTTAACTTTTAAGGGGTATACTTTGTTGGTGACGTTGTCTGATTCTCCATAAATACTTTTTGGAACTTTGATTATCGGATTTTGATTTTCAATTTTGGGTATTTGTGAAGTTGGTGAGATGAGAGTGTTACGGCCTTGTTGGGTTACCATTCATCCCCCTATTGAAATCTATGTATCTATCTTTAAAAGATACCTTAACCTAAAAATTATTTTCATCATCATCATCATCTGCCCAGACTTTTCTCAATTATGTTGGGGTCGGCTCCCAGTCTAACCGGATGCAGCTGAATACCAATATTTTACATGGAGCGACTACCTATCTGACCTCCACAACCCAGTTGGTCCACTGGGTAATACGATATCCTTGGTAAGTCTGGTCGGACTGGTTGAATAAATTATTTTTTATTTTATTAGGTAATTTATCCCAAAAAGATTACTGTTTATTATTAATGATTATGTTCATTTTATACTTAAAACATTATGTTTTTATGACGTTTTGCTATAGTTTTTACATTACGTTACCGTTCGGTAACTCAGTAGGTTTTATTGTATTGCTTAGTAATTTTTGTTGTTGTTGTTACTCATTTCAGTATCCATTTTCCACCGACTTTCTTCAAAAGGGAACAGGTTCTCAATTCGGTTACCTCATACCTCCGTCATTTTTAAACCGATTTGAAAAAATCTTTTTTTATGTGAAAGGATATAATTCCCGATTGGTCCCATAGAAATTTCATCAAAATCGGTTCAGTAATTTGGTTTGATTGCCACATCACGCAACGTCGCGTCAAGTAAAGAGAAAATGGGATAAAATAAAAAACAAACAAACACTTAAAAAATCTAAAATAGCTTGACTTTTGGAAGTCGGTGGCAAAAAAGTCAACGAAACAAACAAAGTCTTCCGGAAATAAAGTTATTTTAGACTTTTTAGTTTTTTTTGAAAGTCGATTTTTTCTCGCAGAAAGTTTTTTCAAACTGTTACCATGTGCTCAGTATATGATTTTAGACCCCTCAGCATAGGGTATCTATTTAAATAGGTACAATTTTTTCTGCAATTTAAATACATAACATCACGGTTGTAATCCCCGATGGGTGAGGCAGAGGTGGACCTAATAGTAGGTGCACCCGCATTTCGCCAGTTATGTTTAAATCCCTTGTAATAGGAGGCGAGCCTATTGCCATCAACCTGTCACAAATCCAGACTCCGTGGCTGATACAGAGAAATTCCTAACACTTTGTCCAACCTGTTTTCCTCCCGCTCTGGGCGGAGCGGAAGGGAGTGTCAGACTTTTACTGACTAAAACCCATCCATGTTCCTTCTTTTGCCCTTTTGTGTTCCTTCTTTTGTGTTCCAGGGCCGCGGTACTCTTTCGAACAGTCCCGCAGCCCTGGCAGACTTTGTCCGACCTGGGAATCGAACCCAGGACCTCATGCTTAGCAGCGCGCAGTTTAAATACTGAAGCGAAATATTGTAACTACAGAAAGACCTGCCAGTACTTTTTTTACAGTTTAAAAATTATAGCAAAATATTCTAGCTCCAAAAAAACTGTCCCTATTTAAATAACCAATCTTGATTCACAATAAATTTGATCACTTAAGTCTACAAGAATAATATCAAACAATTTATCCCAGAACTTCCAATTAACCGGACTGTCTCAACTTGTTTCAATTAGTGTAGGTAAATCTGATTTATCTCCAGTAGCAGGTAATATTATCTGGAATATTTAACAGATCCTGATGGACTGATATAATTATCTGACATTTACAAAGATGACGGAGTCCTGCTTAAGCACCTGGTTTGATTTTGATCGATACAAATAAATAAAATTGAAGTGTCTGTTTGTAATATCAAAAAAACAGCTTTATATATGGCATTGAACATATATACCTACGCCACTTATAACAAAAACACATTTTTTTTCAATTTTGGCTGTCTGTCTGTCTGTCTGTTTGTTCTAGCTAATCTCCGAAACGGCTGAAAAATTATGACGGGACTTTTACTGGCAGATAGCTGATGTTATAAAGTCCAACTTAGGCTACTTTTATTTTAGAAAAAATATTAGGGTTCCTTACAAAAAAATTAAAAACCTTTGAAATTGTTAACAAAATCCGATTCAAAAAGTGAAGAAGTATTTTTTATAATAATTTCATGCGAACGGTGGTCGCGGGCAACTGCTAGTATAGCATAATATTTAAGCCCTCTTTCTTACTCTTTGATTAAAAGTAGTATTAGTTCAAACGCATAATAATGATAAAAGGTGGGCTAAATGTTGCAAGACTCTTCGAGTAGTCTTCAATGCACCGTTTACTGAAAACCTATGACAAGCAAAAAGAGCAAGGCGTTTATAAATGTCTACAAATAACAATCGGGACCAACAGCCTGATGCACGGAGGAAAATTGGTATGTATTGGGTGGACACCCATCCGGGAACCAACATAGGCAAGCGCGGCTTAACCTGATCGACCAGAGCGGCAGTTATAGTAAAAACAAAACAAATTATTTTTTAAACATTCGTCAGTATACTTTTTACGTGTTCAGTTACAAAAGTTATTTTCATTAAGCTACTAAAATCTTTTCTGCGTGATCAATCTTCTGAACGGCTAATTTGAATTCCTGCTGATTAGTCTGTAAATAAAGTTAGCCCCGTTTCACTTTGTCTACTTTCGATTAATTGAATTTTTGGTCTTTATTTGTATTGAATATTTGAACTCAAACATTGGAGGGTTAATTGGGTGTTCAGTTAAGGTGTTCGTTCAGACAGCTCAAGGCACAATTTAATTAATCAACTCATAATATTTAGGATCATCGTATGATTAGGCTATAGGCACCGATTGTATCTCATAATGCCGGTCAAGCAAAAATAATGAAAGCTATCTGCTTTTATTCCTTTACGTACTTAACTAAATACATATAAATAATATATATACATATAAGGAAATATTCTATACGGAAACGGTTAACTACAAACATATACAATACATACATAGTTATATTTTTATTATTTATTTATTTAAACTTCATATACAGCTGTAGTGGTACATAGGCGGACTTAATGCCACAAGGCATTATCTACCAGTCAACCTTTGGGTTAAATAAGAAAACATTGTGATAGGGTACAAAATAAATATCTAAAAATAACTTCTTGTTTTCGAAAATTAAATACTTATATTGATACTAATACACATAAATATAAATAAAATAAACTACTAAATATTTTAACAAATACTAAAATAAAAGAAAATAATCCTAGTAATAATTACCATGACTCGACTTCTAATATTGAGAGCTATTTATCCTGACTTAAGTAGTGGTTCCGAACTTTTCTTTTAAAAGTGAGTTTGCTTTCAGCTTTTTTAATGCCAAGAGGTAGCGCGTTCCAGAGCTTTGTAGTAGAGATAGCGTAAGAATTTGACATTTTTATCTTCGTGCTAGGAGTACCGGTGTGTTTTACCAGAAATCTTAGAACCTTTCCGCATATTGCCGAACGCTTCCTCCTTGGGCAATAGAAACCTTACAATATTCTCCACCTTCCCCAGATGATGATATCCATGGGGATAATCAAATAAAAGATACACCGACGTGTACCGTAATATTCATAGTATAAAGATATAGTGATACGAAGTTTTACATAGATGCAGTCCACGATTCCATACCATTACATTTTGACAGTGTAGGTATTGCACTTCTGTATGGAATTAATAGTTTTTAATAATAACCGAAAAATGTATCGTTAAAAGGTCTAGAATCATGATCATTCTCTATAACGTCACACCTGTAAAAGATAAGATAAGATTTATTTATTTCTGAGTTTATGGAAGTGAAAAGAGAGTGAGAGTGTGTATGGGAGTGAGTGTGAGTGTGTGAGTGAGTGTGTGTAGTGAGTGTGAAGTGTGTGGAAGTGTGGAGTGTAATCCTCGAAGGCAGAGGAGTGACCTAATAGTACACTCACATTTCACCAGTTATGTTTTATGTTCCATGTAATAGGGGGCGAGCTTATTGCCATCAACCGGGATAACCGAACCCTTCATAGAATCAGACTTGGGGCTGCTACTGAAAAATTCTTGATGGAATCAAAACTCAAAGCATTTATTTCAATTAGACCATTACGGCACTTTTGAATGTCAAATAAAAAAACTGAAAGAAGCGAAGCTACAGTCACAAGGCATAACTTGAGAAAGTACTGCAGTTGCACATTCCAAAGCGTAGATCTCTATGGAGAAGAATGGGCAAGAAACTCCATGGACACTCTTTTAAATCAAAATATTGTTACAAAATCATGGTTATATCATCTTCATGAGATTATACGTGAGAACGATGTAGAAAGACGTGCAAAATAAGAGCGTCCACAGTAAAAGATAAAATCAACAATTTTAAAATAATGTAATTAAAATAAACCGTGGCAGCTAAGAGATGACCAGTCACAACTGACAGAGTTCGTACA
This sequence comes from Eurois occulta, assembly GCA_950022335.1. Lineage (NCBI taxonomy): Eukaryota > Metazoa > Arthropoda > Insecta > Lepidoptera > Noctuidae > Eurois > Eurois occulta. The sequence continues at coordinate 6,257,469 of OX465492.1, read as the reverse complement.
CGAACATGACGCATGTCTCAGCCCCATTCTGCTCAACCATATTGAAGGGAACTGAATGACCCGACACACCCGCCACCGTCAGCGAGACATTTGAATGACATTTCTCTCAGCCATCAGGGCACATTCAAGTCACTGAAATATAACTAAATGTAAATGGTAGCTTTACAGTACATACTCACACATGTGCTAACCCGAATAACCCGATAACACTTTGTCTGACTCGGCGACCATTCGAATATCGAGGCAGTCATCCACGATTTCTCTTTTAAACCGTATTGTAAAGAATTAAAAACACAAACTAAGCATACCATAATCTAATAAAATGCTCTTTGCTACATAATCACAGTATAAAATATCACAAAACGTGCTGCAGGTATCACGTTCCCAACTTTCCTCAGTCTAAGTAAGGCATCCTGATGCCTGTTGCGCCAATAAAGGCTTCTTCAACTTCTTTAAAGTAGAATAAAAGTCTTTGTGAGAAAACGTCTTTAAATTAAACAGGTAATGTTCTATTTACACTGTCAAGACTTCTACACTTAACTATTTGTTACATGAATACAGAATAATTGTTGAAAGGTAATTAGTTTCACTGAAAACGACCCATTTATAGGACAGAATATCGTTTGATTGAAAAGTTTGCAGAACTCTTTCTGAACCTATCTACCTTTTCGGTTTAAAAAAAAAAAATGCAATAGGGACTTTTGTAGTTGGTATAGCTGCACAAGGATCTATAGGCGCGTGGCATTTTTTAAAACGCCAGGGAACACGTGAACTTGCATGTCAGTGTCGGGTTGTATGTTGATTAAAGTATGATTTGCGATCGTAACAGATATGGTTTTACAGAGTTATAATCATAAAAATCATCAATACCATCCTCTAAGTTCATTTTATCCCATTGAATGACTTTTTCATGAATGGGATTAAATAAACTAAGGCCCGTATTACAGAACGTCACTCAATACTCAAGCATCATTTAAAACTAGATTCAAGCCATTTGATTGGTTGAAACTAGTTTTAAATGATGCTTGAGTATTGAGTGACGTTCTGTAATACGGGCCTTAGAGGCTTATTTTGTTTGACATGGAGTCTGCAACTTACCTGCTAATTGCCAAAAACCTAAGATACTTTGAATTTAAACTAAACAATTTCGCTCGTGGCAAAAGCTATAACAACGTTACTCAAGCTGTAAAACATCATCATTATAGCAGTGTATTTCAGAATCGCTGCATATGGGATTCTGTAGTTTTTGTCCAACATGACGAGTGACAAGGCCAGTGACTGAACTGACTCCCAAGCCAGCCTTGGAACCCCATTAGCGTAAAGAAAATAAACTCATTGTTTACCTATCCCATATTATTTCCCTACTCTAGCAGTACATACAATTTGATTTAGATGTCACGAATGTCAGTTATGATGGATGATACGTCGCAAATCCAAACATAATGACAATATGATCAATACGAGGTGGAATCGACATCGCGTCGCTTGGAATACCAACGTGTCACAGCAAATCGTATGTGTTGAAGTTGAAGTGTTTATTTGAATATCAAACTAGTACAGCATTTCCTCTATTTGGTATGATTACACAATTTGTTGGAAGATTACTTGATCATTCCATACCATTTACTTATTCCTTATAGGAAAATATAGTGAGGAAAATGTTGAGTATGAATGTAGATGGCTGTAAGAGTAAAGGAAGACCAAAGAAACGATAAATGGACTGTACGAAGGATGATATGGTTAGAAAGGAGGTGACTGCTGAGATGACGACTAATAGAGAAGTATGGAAGCAGAAGACATGCTGCGCCAACCCACGTGGTGAGAGAAAGGGAAAGCGTGTTTCTCAGCATTGGGAACATTTTAGGCTGATTACGCTAAAGTTCAGTAATACTGCTACCCTGAAATTTGCTTTGCTCTGTGGAATGATCTGTTGACAGGCTCGTTAATATAAAATGAATACTCGCAAAATGCTTTGTTTATTTTATGATAGAGCATCTATACAACGAGAATTTTAGTGTTGTATTAAAACAACGTTTATTATCATTACTTTTCTATCTCAAAAACCTTTTGAACGCAATCGAGTTATCTAAAAAATTCAATCAAGCTCTGTTGACTTTGCACGTCGATTTGTGTGAAAAATCCTGGCGGCGACGTGGATAAGTGTTCGGTGACAACCCTATCTCGATCTGTTTACGGTTTCTTTCTGAATTGGGTTCGTGATCCCGCATCGTAGGGGTGTCACGTTAGCGTGCGTAATTGGTATTGAAGTTTGCTTTGCGATAGGTAAAAAATTTTTAGTGGCGTGGTACTTATTTTTTGGAGGTTGTGTAAACTTTTTAGTCAGTTATCTGATCATGAAAAAATGTGAAAGATATTGGTTGGTATTTTAAGTTAACTGATCACGATAAAATGTTTAAGTAGGTAGAGACTTAGCTTTAACTTTTGATAAAATTAAAGCGTTTGTTACAGGTAAGCAATCAAATTTTCTAAATAATTTCTTTGCGTAACAACGTATTCTGGAATTTTCATTTACCCGTTTATCTTTTCGCTATAAAAAAGTTAAAAGCCTATCCTAAAATTAATTTCTTCAAACATAACTTCTCCTGTTAAAATTTATTAACAATAAAATCTAATATTTCTCCATCTAAAAAGTACCTACCTATAAAATTATTTGAAACACAAAGTGCGCAGAGGTAAACCTATATTTTGTTATTTTACGATATCCGAACATAAAATGGAAATGGGTATCATTTGGGTCGTGAATTCAAACGTAGGAGATCGTGTATAAACTTTATACCTTGCGGCGATATTTGAAACTTTCGTCATAGAAAATGTAGAATACACATTGAGAACATCTGGATTCTGGATCTAGGCACACGGGTTTTAATGATAAGTGCTGGGATTATTATTCATATTTAGCCTATAATGTTTCCACTGCTGGGATATAATCTGCATAATCAGCCTATAATGTTCCCACTGCTGGGACACACGGCGTCCTGTCTATGAGAGGGAATGGGCTATAATCCACCACGCGGGCCCAGTGCGGGTTGGTAGATGTCACATGTCTTCGAATTTTTGGTTCTAGGACATACCGGTTTCCTCACGATGTTTTCCTTCACTGTTGTTTTTGAGAGCAGTGGTGATGAAATAAATTACACAAAGTAATGCGCCTGCCTGGGTTCGAACCCACGACTTACTGTTCTTAAGTCTATTTATATAGGGATATATCTGCCGTATCCCAATCATTTATGCTGGCTTGGCTTCCGTACGTTTTTCTTAGGTGACCACTGAAAATCAGCGCTTTGATGTGGCCCCCCCCGTGATAGCACAGCATTATGCTAAGTGGTAAGCTCTTGTCCCAGTCACGACGTGCAAGCTGTATTTTTTTTATTTTGCCGTCCTGTTGCATTTTATTTTATACTAGCGACCCGCCCCGGCTTCGCACGGGTGCAATGCTGATACTAAATACACTACAGAAAAACTGTGAACGTTGTATATAAAAACATAGCGGCCCACTTCGGCTTCGGGTGTAAAATATATAGCCTATGTCACTCACTGAAAAAATGATTAAAATTGATCCAGTAGTTTTGATTTATTCATTACTGCCCGTGGCCCGCACGCGTTAAATTTGGAGTAAAACAATTATATTCCCCTTTCCCTATACCATGAAGATTTCCTACTATCTTTGGAATATCTAAATTCATACACTACATTTTTACTTATTTACTTTTTACATTTTTATTTTATTTTTATAACAATTAATATATTACAGAATTTCTTTATATACAACGTTCACAGCTTTCTCGTTATATTCCTCGCTAGAGAGCTCCTATAAATAAACGCGTCCGATCGCTGCTAAATTCAAAGTGCTATAGGGAGAATCGCGTTTTTTTTTTTTTTTTTGGAGGGGCATCTCGCAGTTCAACCTAGGAGGTTGGCTTCTGCTTAACCGGGCAAGTCCTGTGGATGCCTTGTAGTAAGGCCTCCAGCCGGGAGAATCGCGGCCTCCGACGCGCTATTTATAGGCACGCTGCCGTCCGCCTCGCCGCGCCGGAAATTAGCCATTATTTGGCGTAAAAAGTAAATGACAAAAACATGTTATTGTGGGATATCCATAAGAGATAGACATATACCATCGCGGAGTTTTCTGTAGACCTTTTTAATGTGTACAATACTTAGTACATTATTTTGATAAATCTCGTAGGGTTCAGCCTGCGTTTGCAATGTAAGCGGAAAAAAATGAAATTATTTACGACTTCACAATAGAAATCTTGAAATTATCAGTGGTTCTCTAATATATTAAGCATGTTATTATACATATAAACCTTCCTCTTGAATCACTCTATCTATTAAAAAAACCGCATCAAAATCCGTTGCGTAGTTTTAAAGATTTAAGCGGTCAAAGGGAAATAGGGACAGAAAAGCGACTTTGTTTTATAATATGTAGTGATTTGTTATGCCTTGCATATTTATTTTTTTGTCATTTTGTATGCAAGTTAGGTCTTCTTTCTTTATCTGTGAGATATGTGGGTTTAGGTTGTATTTGTAATAAACCACGAATTAAATGAGTTTTTGTTTAATTGCTGAATAGCATGGCACAATTAATAATGGTTTACGATTATTATGGAATATTTTCTTACCTTTGTAGAATCAGTCATAACAGTAAATTGTAAGTTCTAATGCACAATTACTCAAAGTCAAACGTCAAAGTCAAAGCATTTATTTCAATTAGACCATTACAGGCACTTTTGAAAGTCAAAAATAAAAAAGCTAAGCTACAGTCACAGACACAAGGCATAATAACTTGCGAAAGTACTGTAGTTGCACATTCCAAATCGTAGATCTCTATGGAGAAGAATGGGCAAGAAACTCCATGGACACTCTTTTAAATCAGAATATTGTTACAAAATCTTGGTTACATCATTCATGTTGAGATTATACATATATGTGAGAACGATGTACAAAGACGTGCACATTAAGAGCGTCCAGAGTAAAAGATTAAACCAACAATTTAAAAATAAAGTAGGTAATTAAAATAAACCGTGGCAGGTAAGAGATGACCAGTCCCAACTGACAGCGCCCGTTCACGAACATGACGCATGGATCAGCGCCATTCAACTCAACCATATTGAAGGGAACTAAATGACCCGACACACCCGCCACCATCAGCGAGACATTTGAGTGAGCATGACATTCTCTCAGCCACCAGGACACATTCAAGTCAATGAAAGATAACAAAATATAAATGGTAGCTTTACAGTACATAGTACTCACACATGTGCTATGCAATTATATAATACTAAGAGATGGAATCTATACAATGCAAAGATAATTATTTTACAATCTTCTGCAGCTTCCACAATAACTTCACATGGTAATCAATTAGTTTGCACTCACAATGTTGATATAAAATACACAATTCACACCCTAAGTTTCCAGAAGAGAAACGAGAAAAAAAAAAAGAAAAATATAATTAAAGAATTAAAGGGGGAGCATCTCTTCCAAACAATAAAATCTTAGTTCGTGAGCCCAAGTGGCTGTGGAGCAGGACCAGCATTGAGCCATGCATTTTTATCTACGAGATAGTCTTCCAACTTATAATATGCTCGTTTACATAGTGTGCGTTTTATGCATGTTTTAAATTTCTTCTCATTAAGTTGTAGAATGTCAAGTGGTATTTTATTGTAAAATTTTACACAGTACCCCATAAAAGAAGTGCGTACTTTTGACAATCTGAAACGTGGCTGATCTAATTTGTCCTTATTTCTAGTATTGAAATTATGCCTGTCGCTTATTTTACTAAAAAGATGTCTATTTTTCCGAACATACATAATGTTTTCATAAATATATTGACAATGTACCGTCATGATGTTAATTTTTTTAAACAATTCTCTTAGAGACTCGCGTCTGCGTAGGTTATAGATGGCTCTTACAGCCCTTTTCTGCAGAATAAATATTGAGTCAATATCTGCAGCCCGTCCCCACAGCAGAATACCGTAAGACATGATGCTATGGAAGTAACTAAAATAGACCAGTCTCGCGGTATCCACGTCTGTTAATTGCCGTATTTTAAGGACAGCGTAAGCGGCTGAACTTAGCCGCCCTGCAAGTGCTGTTAAGTGAGGACTCCATTGCAGTTTCGAGTCAAGCGTAATCCCCAAGAAAACCGTCTTATCGACGAATTCTAGTATTTCCTTGTTCAATACAACGTTACATTCGTTACTTTTTACATTCGGTAACGCGAATCTTATACATTTAGTTTTCTTCTCATTTAACACCAAATTATTTACAGTAAACCAGTTATGAATCTTAAGCATAGCGTTATTTACGTCGTCAATCTCTTGTGCACGTCTGTCTACCTTAAAAATCAGTGATGTGTCGTCAGCAAATAACACCATTTGAGGTTGACTTTTCAGCAACTGAGGTAAATCATTTATGTATACTAGAAAAAGGAAAGGACCCAATATTGAGCCTTGCGGTACCCCCATTTTTACTTTTAATCCTAATGAATTTACGCCATTTATTTGTACATGCTGCATTCGATCATTTAAATACGATTTTACTAAGCTAAGTGCTTGTTTTCCCAGTCCGTAATGCTCAAGTTTTAGCAACAGTGTGTCGTGATTCACGCAATCAAATGCCTTGGATAGATCGCAAAAGATGCCTATTGCATCTTTTGCCTCTTCCCATGCATTAAAGATGTGCTTTAGTAAGGTGACACCGGCGTCAGTAGTGCAACGACCTTTGGTGAAACCATATTGTTGATCATGTAGGATATCATTCCGATTAAAATGATAGAGCATTTGATTTAGCATTACTTTTTCAAATATCTTGCTGAAAACCGGCAAAATAGATACAGGTCTATAATTATTTGTGTCTTTGCCGTCTCCAGATTTAAAAAGTGGTATAACTTTACTATACTTCATTAAATCCGGAAATACCCCTTGGTCTACACATAAATTAAATATTAAGGCTAAATAGGGAGCTACTGTCTCAACAATTGATTGACAGACTTTAGTAGACATACCCCAAAGGTCTTCAGTTCTTTTTATTTTAAGTTGCTTGAAAGCCTTCATAACGACCACAGGGTTTATATGTTTAAATTTAAATTCAACATTACAGGCTGAAACATTCTCTCTTAATAAATTAATGGCAAGGGATGGCGAAGAATTTAGCGTTTCTGTGGTTTTAATTGGAATACTGGTAAAGAACGTTGCGAATTCCTGAGCAACATCGACATTTGCGCTAATGAGCCCTCGGGAAGAGTCCAGTGTGTAATCAGTGTTGTGTCTTTTGTTTCTATTTGTTTCATTATTTATAATTTTCCAAACAGTCTTAATCTTGTTTTCTGCAGATTTCAGCTTGTTGCTAATGAATAAGGCTTTAGCTGTCTTGCAGGTATTTTTGAAAATTTTAGAATAAGTAGCAACATACTTATTAAAAGTTTCCGTATTAATATAAGGCTTAAGGCCATACAACTCAAAAAGTCTTTCCCGACTTTTCCTGATGCCTTTAGTTGCCCAGTCACTGAATAAAAACTGCGGGCAGATAGTTTTAGTTTTCTTCTTAAAAGTATTATTGAACTCAGTTTGCACTAATGAAAAGAATTCTTCATACATAGTATTAACATTCATAATATTTAGGCCCTGCACAGCTAACTTGTCAATTAAAGTGCTATTAAAGATCAAGGCACTAGAGGTTATTGGTCTAGTTTGTATCTGTACTTTTTGCAGTGGTGTGTTAAATTCAAAAGACACAGTTTGACCACAGTGATCCAAATAGTCGCAGCCACCGAAAACGTTATCAATACAAGTAGAAGTAGTTGTAGTTATTCTGGTTGGTTCTAAAAACACATTCGACAGATTGAAAGATTTAAAAAGGCTTAATAGTCTACTGCTGTTAGAGTTATTTTCTAAAATATTAATATTAAAGTCACCGCAGATAATTACCGATTTATTACCACTTGAAAGTTTACCCAAAACATCTTCCATAACTGACTCAAAAATAGAGTAGTTTTGATAATTAGGGGGTCTTTAGACGCACACTATGACATGCTTATCCAGCTCAACACATGACAATTCAATGCTATGCTCAACTGAGAGTTCAACTATGTCGTTACGTGGTTTTGATTTAAAACAATTTTTAATTAAAATTAATGAACCTCCACGCAGCATTGATTTTCGGTTAAAGCAACTGCCCACGCTATAATTCTCATAATTAATTTGCATTTCATAATCTTTCATCCAATGTTCAGTAATACAAATAATATCAAATTTGGTTTTTTCTAAAAATAATTCTATTTCTAATTGTTTGGAAGAAAAGCCTTGAATATTCTGATGAAGCAATTTCAAGGAATTCTGCTCAACCCCTCTTTTAGAATTAATTGATTGAGAGCTAGAAGATACCTTAAAGTTGCTCAGTTTAACTAAGTTGTCATTCGTACCTTCTATTGTCTTATTGACTAGTTTAAATCTAAGTTAATATTTGTATAATTGCAATTAGTAAAATTACTAATTTTAGTAGACCTATTTACAAAAAACTGCGACATACCACTTATGTCTGAGTATAAATTAAAAGCTAATAGCCGTGCTATTTGACGTCTAAAACTAATAGGCAGATACGCATTATTTCTATTTGACTTCAATTTCTGAACGAAACTGTTGGTGTCGAAAAATACGAACTTGTCACTATAGTGACTTGTTAATAAATGCATGCGATCGTTAAGGTTATGTATAAAATGATTTTGCCTGCTTGACAACTTCTCAAAATATGGAAAGGCACACAGAATAATTTTCTTACAATTAAGTTTTAACAATTGAGTGACATTGTCAGTGATATCATCAATTTTAACGTTCGAACTATTACCAACAAATACAGTTATGATGGCATTAGGATTTAATTCTTTCCGTATTATGGATGACATTATCTGGTTGTAAGAAGCGTGAGGTGTACAGTAATTTTGAGAAGAATGACTCAGATTGTTGCTAATTAATTTTCCTAACCCTTTTCCTAAACTATCTGAAAACATAATTGAGCAGCAACCATTTGTACTACAACAACGGGCAGAACTACTTTCTGTTTGTCCTACCTGTGATGAACCTTGTATAATGTCTGGCGAATCTTGAATGGGGATACAGCCCCGAGCACTCTCCAACCGGGTCGGGTTCTCCGTTTCCACAGGCAGGAGAGTGTTAGGGCTGGATTCCCTTTGTGAAACACACTGAGTGTCATTAAAGGACATCATGTCTACACAGTCTGCATTACTGTTACACCTATTGACTAACTCGTTTGCAGCAAGGATATGTTCCTTAATTTGTTTTTGAGAGTTCACATACTTAGAATAACATGTTTTTAGTTGACACTCTAATACTTGAATTTCAGACTGTAAGTTTTGAGTATCTATTTCATAAAATTTCTTACTGTCCTCTAATTTAATTTGATAATTATTTAACTTTTTTTATAAGAAAAACACGTTCTTTTCTTAGTCGAATATTATTGGAACTATGTTTTTTTTGTTTCTTAAATTTATTGCATTTTTTTATAATTCTATTTAGTTTAGCATATTTTTTAATTTTATTTTGGCTTACTTTATAACTGCTACAATTATATTTCAGAATAGAATCTTCGGTAAGATCCATTGTTGTGAAAGAATGTGGGTTGCAATTTGAATTTAATAATTGATTATATAGGTGATCTGTTTCCCTAACCTGAGTACATTCTCTTTCTTTTTGAAACTTAATAATTTGCTTATTAGCATGAAGTAGTTCATCTTCTAAGTCCCTAACCTTACATAAAGCCTCCTCATATATGTTACTGCAGTTGCTGAAACCATCTGTGACCACCCGCAGTTTGTCCCGTTCATCAACAACATCCATGTATCGTTGGTGTAGGTCCACTAGCTCCCGTTTCAAGCCTGTGTTTTTGAAAACGACCTTCTCGATTTCAACCTCATGTTCGTCTCTATCCAATAACAGCTGTTGACATTTGCTGTTTGATTCCTTTAGTTCATCAAGAGCCGTTCTCAACTTAGCCTGCAACTCCTGAGTAGTAGCCTTACGGGTCATCACAGGCATGGTTTCAGTAAATAGAACTGAAAGTAGAAGTACAAAGAACGGTGAGACTAATTGGATGGACAAAATTAGGAAAGCTAGAAATGAAAGGAGAAAATGAGAATAGCTTGGAAAATGTGATTACTAAACAGGTAACTGAGATAGGCTTATGAGATTTACACAAAATGTTTCAACTAGATGATTAAATTAAATTAAGTATAAATTTACATTAAGTAATTCCTTGTCTTATATTTTTTTTTTTTTCTTAAGTGGTTAGGACACTAGGCTTAAAATTATTTGACTGGTAACTGACTAAAAAATTAATTGTAACAAGGAACTTAGTGCCACATGAGGGCTTAAATTGACTAATGTGCGCTACTTATATATTAAAAGGAACAATTATACTCCCCAGATAGATCCGCTGGAACAACAGCTGTTCCTTATAGGTTACCGGTAGAGGTAGGCAACCAAACACAGCTGTTTTACAGTGTATTTTTGCATGAAAACAGTAATCCTGGGTATTTATACCCTTATTTGATATTTAATTACACTAATACAAGTTTTTACACTTAAAAATTAATTAAAACTAATTTTAAAATACGGAATAAAGATTTGACAAGTCACTCAACCAGTGTTGCCAGACACTCCTACTTTCCCTAATAATATTTCCAAATCTACGAAGAATAGCCTAACGAGACACCATAATATCACCCCAATCAGATTATATTTCATTATGTCACTCCTCCAGCCAGTACAAATTCATTTACAGTCTTCTTTAATAAAATTATGAAAAATTCTCAATTCAAAAATTTCGCCCTCCCAAAAAAGAGGCCACGCGAAAAAAGTTTTACCAATTCGGATATTCCGAATTCCGATACGGTGTTGCCAACGGATGGATACTCCGATATACATCGTTGCAACTTATACAGCCCTCGTTCGAGATTTATTCCCGTACGATTTTTATTTCCTATCCATTCGAGTGTGTTGCAGCAGATACGCGTCCGGACATTTTGTGAAATGCCACCAATCGCTGTGCGATGTGGATAAAATTGAGTTACTAAAGTGTCCTTCAAACGTTTTTCTACAGTATTGAATAACAAGTACTTTAGAAAGAACAAAAATATTAGGATTCGTACAGTACATAACATAACATGACATCATGCCTGTAATCTCCGAAGGGTAAGCAGAGGTGTACCTAATAGTACACCCCCATTTCGCACGTTATGTTTAAGTTCCATGTAATAGTGGGCGACTCTATTGCCATCAACCGGGCACAAATGCAGACTTTGTGGCTGCTACTGAGAAATTTCCAACGGAAAAACCCAATAACACTGCCCGACTTGGGAATTGAACCCAGGACTTCATGCTCAGCAGTCGCGCTTGCGAATACTAGACCAACGATGCAGTTAGTCAGGCAAGTCGTACAGGACAATAATCATGAAAACTTAAAAGTAAAAAACGCAAACCAAAATTTCGATACGAAGTCAAATGAACCTATCTCACCATGGTTCAGCGTTAGATAGACAAAATATTACTCTTAATTATGTACACCATAAACATAGCAGTTATAAAAAAAACATTTCGTCATTTTACATTGGCCGGTTTTCGCTAAAAGTGATCTTTTCAGGACAACCTTTAGATGGTGTTATGATAGGACTAAATATTTAGCCTGATTGATATTTTAGTCCCTAATAATGTTATTAGTTTTAGGGAAAGGCCTCTCGAGGCCGAAGCTAAATTGTGGTTTTAATTTAGGCCACTTCATTAACACTTCGTCCGGAACCTTATTTATTGGTCCAGAACTACAGAATATCAGCCTACGCGATAAATGTAGTTGTTTATAAAGGCCTACATGGAAGCTTCCAGGAAGCTGCAATCAAATCTGTCCTTTACTATAAGTAGGTAGCTAGTATTTTAGCTTGAAAAAATGTAACGTAATCCTTGGAAACACAGGACAGTGGGGCTCAATCATCTGTACGAAAGATACTGCCCCAGTTGACATAGAATCTTATTGACATAGTATTAACGTTCATACAAAAACTTCGTTACCGTCCACAGCTTGACTTCACTTACTGCTGGGTATTATGTACGTCTCCCTGCATGTGACAATCTCCGAGTCTCCCATGCCACATAACTTAACATCATGCTTGTAATCCCCGAAGTGTTAGGCAGAGGTGTACCTAATAGTACACCTACATTTCGTCAGTTATGGTCCAGTTGAATGTAATAGGGGGCGAGCCCGTTGCCATAGACCGGGCAGAAATTCAGACTCCGTGACTGCTTCAGAGAAATTCCTGATGGAAAAACCAATAACACTTTGCCCGACCTGGGTATCGAACCCAGAAAGTCATGCTCAGCAGTCGCCTTCCTATGCAAGCCTCATCGAAAATGTTCCATCAATTTTCCAATTTAAAACTACAAACTATCTGTAACGAATTTTCACTAGTTTCTCGTTTCAAATCTATCACAATATTTCCAGTTGAAAACGTTCGAATTTTCTCCAAATTGGTCATATTTCTAACAAAAGTGTTGGTTCACGGTCACGCGATCCTTCGCTCTATCTTTGTCTGTGTGTTGTGTGGCGAAGTTTTCTTGTTTTTTTTATTATATGTTCGCCACAGCTGTTTGCCAAAATAAGGGTCGACAGAAGTGTGTAGTATGCTGTATACCTATTAGGACACTAACTGTAATGGTCTCTGAGTATCTGTAACTATAATGGGTTTACATATCCGGTTTTCGCAAAAATCATTGTTACTTACCCAAACGCGAGATTGTTAGGTCCGGATTTTCCAACAGAATTAATAATATGACCTAGAATTGCAGTTCTATTATATTTATTTGGATTTAACAGTAGACTAATAAAGGACCAGTCTTACCATGGGGTATCGTATTGCCTAGCACTAACTGGGTACTTAGTGGATGTTAGATAGGCAGTCGCTTCATTTAAAATACTGGTATTCAGCTGCATCCGGATAAACTGGAAGCCGACCCCAACGTAGTTGGGTTAAAAGCTAGGCAGATGATGATGATGATGAGTAGACTAATAAAGGAGTTTAGTTTCAAAGTAGTTGTTGGCACAAAATGTTTGAGGTACAGAATAACTGCAGGTTTATATTTTATTGCTTACTGCAGCACATTGAGTTAATGTACTATGAGTATTTATTACAGATTTATGTAGTATTCATCTTATTTGATGAAAAATCAAAAGTTTACAAGAGTACCTTTGATTGAGATAACTGTGAATGAAATATTGGTAAATGCAATTTTTAATACCGTATAAACTAAAATCTATGAAATGTTTATTTTGTTTTTGAATTAAGTACATACGATATTGTCGATAAGACCATATTATTACTCTTCTACATTTTGTGTTTTCGTGGAATTTCTCTTGGTATTCGAAAATATATTATCATGCTTGCCTAAAAAACAAAAGTACCAACTGACTACACACTTAACACAGCCTTCAACAGAATAAACACAAACTTAATTTCTGTAATTACAACATTATTTTACTTAGAAGCGCATATCAGGCGGCAATTTGATTAAATAACAAACTTTAGCATTTAGCTGAGTAAATACGTAAACGTGATGTTGGTATAAGTTTCAGTAAGGCATTGAATAAGAAAACTTTATGGAAGCGAAAATCACGAAGTTTGCTTGTGTATGGTGTTGAAATGATCACCAACAGCTCCTGGTCAAGCACTCTGCTGAGACACGCAAAGGATGAGCCAAACTGGGACTGGCAAATTGCGGAATAACTACGGACAGTGAAGACGGATAAATACGGTGTCCGTAGCCGCATTCGTAATTCGGTTCGACAGAACTTTCACTCAGGTTGTGTACAACATCCGATCCATAAGACTGACCTGGCCCAGATTCGTCTGTTCGAAATGATCTCTACCTGTATGGTTGACAGTAGTTATATATTATCAGAAGGAGACATTCGCTTCTCTTGATCATCTTCCAGCCCTTATCACATTCTACTTTGAGTCGGCGCAACACGTTTTCTTCTTCCATTCTCCCCTGTCAGACGTCACGGCATCATTTACTCCTTTCTCTTTCACATCGTTCCTCACACAATCCATCCATCTTTTCTTTGACCTTCCTCCCCCTGTACATTCAAGGAGACATTCGTTTCTATTCATTTGATATTCTATGGCCTTGTGCACACGCGCCGAATATATCTTACACGTGTTCACATAAACTTTACTGCTATAATAGGCACCTAAGTAAATGATTTAGTGTTTTAGTAGCACGATCAGTTGGAAAAGCGTCGTAAATCATAAAACATCTCATAGATTTCTGTAAATTAGTTTAAAAAAAAACACTTTTAGACGTCATATTATGGTATGTTTTATAACCTGACTACTGTGAGAAGAAACAGCCGAAACAAACAGAGACAATGGCATTTAAAATTCATTTTCAATTCAGGAGTGTCTATTAGTTCCTGTAATGATCACACAACAGGAAACGCAGTATACAATATTAAGTGCTCCATCATTTGTGGAACAGCACCACATTTACACCCCAGGGCAGAGCCAAGACGCGGGCCTGTGGACGGTGAGTAATGGGCTAGCTCGCCATCCGTCCGTCTTATGACGACAGGCCGTGTCGACGGCGCGTTCGTGTTCCACGCGCGCCTCAAAGAGATGTCAGTAAACCAGAGGGGCCCGCAAGGGCCGATGCCTGCCAGGGCTGCGGGACTGTTCGAAAGAGATACCGCGGCCCTGGAACACAAAGAGCAAAAGAAGAAACATGGATGGGTTTTAGTCAGTACAAGTTTGACACTCCCTTCCGCTCCGCCCAGAGCGGGAGGAGTCATTTGATGATATCCCATCCCAAAAAAAAAGAGCAGAGTCATGAATGAATTTCCACACCAGAATGCTCGTGAATTCATAGTTTGAAATTTTGCACAGCCTGTCAGTCAGTCTTGTTACGTTATTATTATTTATAGCGGCACTACAAAAAGTACTTCAGTAACATAGAACAAAAAGTACAACAGCGCCATCTATGACGCAGAGGACAAACTAAACATCTAAATCCTGCATCGCGCAAGTAAAGATATTCGCGACTTAAGATTATATAGAAGAACCCGACAACAACTGTCGGGCAGTAGCCCACCAGACATAACACCCGTCTGGTCGGAGGATCCTCCCTTTTCTACGGGCGTTGAAGAGCTTTACACCCTGTCCTCCATACCCCCAAATTGGTGACCCCGACGTGATGGACATCAGCGCAGCCTTCGAGCAACGTGACGTCATCAACATCACTTCCTCAAACTTCCTCAAGCTTCCTCAAAAACTTCCTCAAGCTTTTCGAGCAGCGAGTCATACAGCCAGCCAGCTTCAAATGGGTATTCCTGACCACCAGCATGCAGCAGAAGCTTTCCTGGTCAGCACCCTCAGCCTCATCAAGCTACCTTGGCACTGCTCTTTCGGCCGGTTGAGTGCTCATCCTCCCGGTCGACGCGAGCAGTCAGCCACATCGCGGCGCTGTACTACGTCCGACGCAACGGAGCACATGCAGCGCCGACCCCGACTCAAGGGGTTCGCACTACCGCCGCAGACAGTTCCGACTCACCGTGAATAATGCGGAAACGACTTTCTACTGGGCTGGCAAAAACATCACCAGATGTTACTACTCATTCTACTAGCGACCCTGGTATCCAGGGGGGAGTGATGTAGCGGCACTACAAAAAGTACTTCAGCAACATAGAACAAAAAATACTACAGCGCCATCTATGACGCAGAGGACAAACTAAAAATCTAAATCCTGCATCGCGCAAGTAAAGATATTCGCGACTTAAGATTATATAGAAGAACCCGACAACAACTGTCGGGCAGTAGCCCACCAGACATAACACCCGTCTGGTCGGAGGATCCTCCCTTTTCTACGGGCGTTGAAGAACTTTACACCCTGTTCTCCATACCCCCAAATATTCATGTTATTTAATGAAGAAAATAGATGTTCTCTCAACCCCAGTTCCACAACATAATATGTTTATAAATAAATTGTATTCGAATCGACTCTTTATCTAAAGTTATTTCTATAGATATCGAATTCTCATTAATCAAGAGTATTAAATTACATTCAAAGTTCTCTATTTAACTTGAAAAGTTATGTACTTCTTTCAGATCGATAAGTCTTTTCTGTTTAAACAAATATTTAGTTTTTTGGAGGTTTTGAGGTTTTTCGAACAATGGGGTCACGCCAATTATTTTCGAATGTACGAGTACTCCAACATGAAAGCCAAAAAGGCTTTTGATATCGTATCCGTTCAATTTTGCTGTTTTTTTTTCTAATATTTGAGCATTTTTTCCCTTTACATTGTGACCTGATTTTTTGGTTTAATATCTATGTATACAGGAAGACTTTTTTATCACGTTCCAAATTTTTTATCGAATTAGGTATCTTTCAAAGACACCATTTTTGAAAAAAAAGTAGGTCTGTAATTTTTTTGAAATAGAATATATTCTATCCTGAATTTCAATTTAGCATAGTGACGGGAAGGGAAAATTTGCAACTTATGTTTTGATTGTTATCAATGTTTGGGGGGGGGGGGGGGGGCAGGCGCGCGAGTTGTGCGGTCAGTGTTCGACGCGGCGCATGAAGTTCACAAACATTTACTTTTTTTGGACAAATATGTGATGCTATATCTTAATATTTTAGTACTGAGTGATACTAAAAGATAAAACACGTATTTTATTTATTTCAATAAAGATCATAATATTAAAATTTAGAACGTTATAAAAAATTATTTCTGTATAAGAATCTCGTGTCACGGTGTTTATGATCGCATTTCTCCGAAACGACTCGACCGATTTTTACGTTTTTTTTTTATATAAGTATATTTGGTAGTATGAGAATAGGTCGTAAAGTATATTTCACACCGCTAGGTTGTCAAATTCAAAATTAACGTGGGCGAAGCTGCGGGCAAAAGCTAGTATAATATCATATTTTTGTTCGTGCTTAGAATAAGGCAATCATTTTTCACGTCAGTTCTATAAATAAATATAAATATACAATTTTTTCTGTGTATGTGGTGGTGCATACACACCCGTGGTTTTCTTTATTATTATTATAGCTAGCCCATATTGTCCCACTGCTGGGCAAAGGCTTCCCTCCATTCCTTCCAACGGTCACGATTCTGTGCTACTACTTTCCAATTCTCAAGGAAGACATCCAGTTCGTAGTTTTCTAACAAAAAATATTTCTAATAAATCTTCTCAAATGCCAATTTGTTCGATATAATAAAAGAGACTGCACTGAATAACGATAACTGTAAAAATATTCACAGTTGTACACATTCAAATTTTTGTATCGAATTTATGTTATTTCGACCTAAATAATTACCAACTTTATGTTGGTTCAAATAAAGTTGAGTTTAGAGTGAATAGTCTTTTAAAAAAAAACTTGAAAGTGGCAGTGCGAACCGAACCATGTTTGCTAGGTTTTAAAGTCGTTTTTCCATATTTACATATTTTTTAACATTTTTGCAAACTAAATTGTGAATGCAGAATAGATGTTTTATGGCAGCCGTGCCCCGTAAAACCAATAACTCACTAGGTATTTTATGAAACTGCCCGATCACTGACTAACAACTTAACCATAAACCAATCAGTTTGACTAGTAGGGAAATCGGTAACAAACAGAAGATTTACTGGAATAAAATTCAAGAAAAAAAGGACCTTACAGATTACATATCTAGGTTTAATATAATTAGATACCTGAAGGCATTAACTGTGAAAATGTTTTGTATATGGTGTATAATTATGTTACGGACCAAATGATTAATTGGGCATTTATTCGTTCATCATGCCGGGGCATTATTCATAATGTTGTTTCTACCAAGCCACCACCGCTCAATTGCTTATAAACCTGTGCGAGCTCTCTCAAAAACATGAAACCCGAAAAATGGTAAAATAGTAGATTATATACCAAGTGAAAAAAAAAGAAATTTAATTCGAGGGACTGGATCCCGAGAGCAGCGAAGGATTCTAGAGTAGAATCCTGAGCGGAGCGAGGGATACAAGAACCGATTTTTTTTCACGAGTTGTGTACTCTACTTTTTACCAATGAATGATCTAAATAGTATCCAAAAACAGATGTTATTTTGGATACTATTTAGAACAGAACAATATAATTATTAGTACTTATTAAAAAACAAAACACTCAAAATCAAAAGCACGTATGTATGCGTGTGTGTATGTATGTGTGTGTCGTGTGTATTTCCATGCACGTGGTTTGAATAAAAATACATATTTTTCATTTCATTCATCGAGACACGCTACAAAAGGTGGAAAACGAATATGTGTGATTACATTTTTCAAAGCACATCAAAAGCACTGCTTGACTCTTGCTACCAATTAAAAAATTGGCTTAAAGCGAATGATCACGGAATGGGTTTTTACATGTGGCTAGTGTAATTAAATTAAATAGATTAGAGCAGCGGTAGGCCCAGTGGTGGTGGCCCCGACTTACGAGCAGTAAGTCGAGGGTTCGAACCCAGGCAGGCGCATTACTGTGTGTAATTTATTTCATCACCACTGTTCTCAAAACGGTGAAGGAAAACATCGTGAGGAAACCGACATGTCCTAGAACCAAAAATTCGAAGACATGTGACATCTACCAACCCACACTGGGCCCGCGTGGTGGATTACAGCCCATTCCCTTTCATATAGGGGAGGCCTGTATCGCAGCAGTGGGAACAATATAGGCTGATTATGCTAGAGTAATATTGCCTCGTTGGTCTAGTGGTCGCAAGCGCGATTGCTCAGCATCAGGCCCTGGGTTCCATTCCCGGGTCGGGCAAAGTGTTATTGGGTTTTTATATCAGGAATTTCTCAGTAGCAGCCACGGAGTCTGGATTTGTGCCCGGTTGATGGCAATAGGCGCACATGGGAATTAAAAATAACTGGCGAAATGTGTGTACCATTACGTACACCTCTGCCCAACCCTTCGGGGATAACAGGCGCCATTTTATTTCCTTCATCGATTTGAGTTCGAGTGATAGAGAGGTTTCACAGCGAAGACATTTTTTTTTTCATTTCATAAATTATTTTTATTTTGCAAATAGGTTTTTACAAACACATATAGACGAAGGTACTTTTTTTTTAAACTAGATGAGGCCGGTGTTTCGTGCCTGATTACTCTGAGAAGAAACAGCCGAAACAAACTTAAAGTTGTCTCTTTTAAAGTCCAGATGTCCTAACATTAATATTATAAATGCGAAAGTAAGTTTGTTTGTTTGTTACCTTATCACGCCTAAACCGCTGAACCGATCATCCTGAAATTTTGCATATTCGTTGTTCTGTGTACAGAAATGGACATAGGGTACCGTTCGTCCCGAAAGAAAGTACTATTCCCGAGGAAAACTACAATAAAATTTTTATGATAATAGATGGCGCCACGTGTCTTTCGAATCATGATTGACTTATATTATTACAAACAGAGTACAACCCGAATTGACTGTCAAATTCTAATTTAATGCGAGCAAAACCGCGGGCAAAAGCTAGTAAGACATAAATTAAGCTTCTGTCTCTACTGAGGTAGTTTTTTCAGGCATGCTGAGCTGAGTTGAGTTATATTACATATATATATTATGCTGTGTATAACTAAGCTCTGCTTTGGTTAATCTCAATCGGTATTTTATCTTTAAAAACGACCAAATATACTCAAAGGAGTTAAAAACTAACAATACTTTAGAAATACAACTTTTATTAAACACATGTAACATTCTATTTACCGATCGCGTCTAATAGCCATTCTGGACGTCACCACCCTGAATTTAATCCTATCCGGGTATAACTAAAGTCGGATTTCCTGTAACGGGTTAAGTCAGAACTAGCGTGTTTCGTGTAAACACGTATACAGGGTGGTTTCGACATGCGGTAATCGCTAAACGTCCGGTTGGGGCACGGTTGGGGCACGGTCAGGGCAACGCCTGTTGCCCCGGTTATAAAACCTTTATTAGGGTTCGTGATGGGATGAAAAAAGGGCAAAACACTTTGATGTCTGGAACACATTTTTTAGAAGACGGGATTTTTGTTGATCATGTGAGTTTTTTTTTTAATACTAGTTGGCTTAGGCAGATTTATATTCTAAATTAATTTAAAAATAGAACAATAAACGAAGGCAATGATAGAGCAGTGTAGGCTTCGTTCTGGTCGAATATAATTTGAGTTCATTTATATGCTATGCTATTTTTCGTTATTATTCTTTAATAGCGAAAAAATAAATTAAAAAAAAGTCATTATGTGTTGTAGAATTCGATACTGTGATAAAATTATGAACGGTAGCAGGTATTAAACATGAACAAACATAACAACACGCCTGTAATCATTCAAAGGGTTAGGCAGAGGTGTGGATACTTAATAGTGCACCCATATTTCTCCAGTTATGTTTAAGTCTTGATGGAAAAGCCCAATAACACTTTGCCTGACCTGGAAATCGAACCCAGAGCCTCATGCTTAGCAGTCGCGCTTACAGTTTAATTATTATAGTATTAAACAATATACCCGTTTTGGCTGTTGTATGCACATTGCAAATACTGGTCGCAATATTTGATTGCAATGAATTTAATTAGAGAATTAACGCTAAACGCAAACTGCTGTTCATGGTACGAATAGACTAATAAATCTAACTCCAGTCCACGGCAGCATTTAAATTACAGGTTTAGCTCAAAAGTCTGGAATAGAAATATAACTGGCAGGTTTTTTAAGAAGCCTGGACAATTTTCAGGTCAGTGTTAGATTGTATGTTGATGAAATATGAGTCGCGCTAGTAATACGTTTGTAGTTAGAGAATTAAATCATTAATACAACCCTATTAAGTCATTTAACCCTATTCAGTAACTATTTCACGAAAAAGTCATTCAATTGGGTTAAAATGAACTCGCGAGATACCCTTTCGCTTAAAAAGAAACGAGTAAAATATGAATACAAAAAAAATCATCTTTAAAAATAAACCTGATGTTCTTCTAATGTCTATTGTATCTTCCAACAATTAATTTTAAATTTCGAACACAGCACAGCTGAACGCAACAAAACTTTTCCTGGTTTACGAGGAGCTCGTGGTTAAATAATAACAGCCGCACGGGTCGACGTTCAAGGTTAAGCCATGCTTGCCGAGGTTAGTCCGTGGATAGGTGACCATTATTACATACCGAGTTTTCTCCGTGCCTTGGAAAGCATGCTAAGCCGTTGGTCCCGGCTGTTATTTATAGATCTTTGACAGTTATTACGAGTAGCCAGAAATCGAAAGTCTGACATCCAGTCTTACTAAGGGGTAACGTATTTCCTAGTTACTGGGTTATGGAGGTCAGATAGGCAGCCGCTTCATGTAAAATACTGGTACTCAGCTGCATTCATTTAGAGAAGCCGACCCCAACATAGTTTGGAAAAAGGCTGGGCAGACGATGACAGCTACTTTTCCTCGTGTACACAGAACCTACATGTAGAAAGACAAAGATTACTTTTACTTTTATTCTTACATCTACCATATTGTTTACTTCCTAATATTATTACTATTTCTTATTTTATTTTTAATTCTAATTTGTCAAATTTTATGTGATGGTGGTGTAATCTGTCAGTACCTATAAGTTGGTTATAATAAATAAATAAATAAATCGTTTTGAAATCAAAACACACCTGTGACCTGAATACGATGCGTCCAAAACAGTATTTATATAAATTCATACTAATCCTACCTTATTTGTGTACAAAATGATAAGAAGAACACAATAAACATCACAAACACGGATGAAGAGCATTAACCCATAAACAGATACAGCCATTCTGTGGGTTTCTGATTTGCTTAAATAATGTGAAAGGAGAAACCGCAATTGAACCCTAAAATGTCACAACAGAGAAGAAGGTTAGATTGACGATAAGGCTGGCCGCACATGGGCTTCTATTTATTACGTACGCGTTTAGCAGCGGTAGAAATGGTTGCTAAAACGACTGCAATTAGGTTGATTTTTAAGTGACTGGATCAACCGTCCGGTTCCTCTAGCTAGCGGCTAGAAAGTTGCCCAAACTATCTGTCGCTTTGTTGATCACTCGCATTACCTTCATGTATTTCTTCGAAAGATTAGCGACTAGCTTTTCCTTGCGAGTTCGCTCCTGTTATGTTCGAAAATTATTCCACGGGAACGTTTTGAATATGACACGGGTATAATGTACGAAAGAAGTAAACTATTAAATATTAGACAGCTATACATACATTCTTATTAAAAACATAACTTCAAACTCAATACAAGCTAACATACAAATAAAGAAAAAAAACAATGTCACATAACCTGAGAAATAGATATAAAAACAAAGTTGAAGTCATCAGCGTACGCACTAATTACGGTAGAAAGACCATATTATTTGAAGGAGTTCATCTGTTTAATGAATTATCGGACGATATCAAAGATTCATTTAAAAATAAGCTTAAGAAACACATGCGTACCTTATAACGTCTAATACTCTGGAGGAAATTGTATTGTACTGTATTATCATACTTATTACTTTGTATCTCATTTTAAGCGGACTGTATGTTCTTAAGAGAAATAAATTTCTTTAAACCGATAATGTAGTTTCCCAATATTAAAATATTTTTTTGAATCGGATTGTTAGTTCCGAAGATTACCCGTACATACAAAGTTTCAAACAAATACCTCTTTATAGTATTACTAAAGACTAGAGAGTCAATACTGCAGCTATATACGCCTGTGAATCGTAGGCAGCTACAGCTAATTGGGATGATGCCGAGCAATATTGGTTTAATCCTGTGGCGACGACACACTTACGCGACAAGCTTCTTGCGGAAGCGACAGAAAAATAAATTGTTGAAAACATACCAAAAGCATAAGTCACCGAAACGTGACTTGCAGTGCGACCGTCGAAAACGGGAACGAATTGCGTCGCTAGTCGCATCATCGCATTAAAGTCGCATTCGTGTGCGACAAAATGAAGAAACCGAGCTTTGAGGTCAGCCTAAATGGTCTCATTAAAATATGTACGACCTTTTAGTCCTTAAATAGAGGCTCGAAATTGATGTGACTTAGGATAGCTTTCCAGCAAGTATTATAGGTGTTATCAAATATTCAGGAGCTATTAAGTACATTCCAATGTTTGAGGTGAGTGGAGATACAATTTTAAAGTGTTCGTGAGAGAGCCAATTTGGAGACGAAAATTGGGAATGTTTTCATTTTGATTTTATCTTTGTTATCAATATGGTGGATATTACTGTCAAAATGATGATTTTTTGGGTCAACTTCCACATTATATCGTTTAGTTACATTTTACACTCACGTTTAGAAAAAGTTTTTCTTTGCATTTTTTTTGTCATCGTCTGCTAAGTTTCGCTAGCTATATACAGGGTGGAAGGGACACCAACGCGAAAACGGTTACTACGTATTCAGTACATCTTTCCCCCACATCGAAATTGTTCATCATCATTCATCATTCTCTTGCCCTTGTCCCAATTCCTTTGGGGTCGACGCAGCATGTCTTCTTCTTCCATACTTCTCTATTACTCGTCACCTCATCAGACACCTCTTTTCGTGCCATATCATTCTTCACACAGTCCATCCATCTTTTCCTTGGTCTTCCTCTACTCTTATACCCATCCACAGTCAGAAATTTTTCATAGGTATATTAAAGAAAAAATCAGCTGTTCCATACATTTTGACCGTGTATGTTCACTTTTGTAGGATACAGCTGTTCTTTCTTTAATTGCCGATGAATAATTTCTATATGGAATTTATTCCCTCAACATGATGTACTGAATACGTGGTAACCGTTTTCGCAGCGATGGGGACATCGCTGCATACTATAAAAAAGAAAGAAATAAATTACTATAAATTACTATAATAGTATAATAGTAGGAAAAAAAGCCAAAACAAACAAATCATGACGTTTGTAACATAAACAATAACTGACCACAATCTGAAAACCTATTTAAAAGTCCCCTAAACAATGAGAATACCTCACGATTTTGTAATATTTTATTCAAATTATTCTTTGTTGACGACCTCGACTATTTATCAGATTAAACACCCCCTATAAAGATATGGCCGTGTTGATATTAAAAAAAACAGAACACAGAGAAAAAAAAACATTCACGATAATATTTAAACAGCGTCAAAACAACGAACCTTTGAAAATTTTACGAAGCCTCTAGTAAACAAAAACTTTCTATTAAAAATATTTGGAATTTAGTTGCCGTGACGTTAACGTTATTTCGGTATTTTTTTTCGTTTTCGTTATTTTGTTTCGACCTAACATTTTTTGTAGTAACTGTTTTTCATGACAATCTACAATCATGAAGTATTGTTGCTGCTGTTACCTTTAACCTATTAACTAAGCAGCATTGTATTTACAAAAAATAATGTTCTCTATTTATTATTGTGTTAAATTTTGTTTACTCGTGACACGTGCCTGCCCGTTTGGATGGTAGGTAGTAAATAATAATAGAGATAGCGTTTGGGAAATTTGTTTAATCCAGTTCAAAGT
This sequence comes from Eurois occulta, assembly GCA_950022335.1. Lineage (NCBI taxonomy): Eukaryota > Metazoa > Arthropoda > Insecta > Lepidoptera > Noctuidae > Eurois > Eurois occulta. Next base: position 6,232,919 of record OX465492.1, on the reverse strand, counting down.
TGAAACTTCAGTAAAAGTCAACAAAACTTATGTTCAAACTGAAAGGGATTCATAAAATATTGTTCGAATCGTCAAGACAACAGAAAGTAAATGGATTAGAACCTTATTCTATGGAAGCTGCCATAATCAACCCATCGCTTTGCAAAAAACAAAATGACGATGAGATGGCACTACAATTCTTTGCCCTTGAACATTAAATGAACAAACAATTAACATTCATGAAATAACAACAACCAGTAACACTGCGTGACATGAGTTTTGACAACAGTTAAATAATCTTTAAAAAAAAAACAACGGTGACTGTTCCATTCGAACATAGATTTTATTGCCCTTAAATTCCATAAATATCATAAATCATATAATTTATTTTTGTAAATTGGTTTTACAAAACACTTGTCACGTCAAACCATATTATGTATTAAAAAACTAGATGAGGCCGGTGTTTCGTAACTGACTACTCTGAGAAGAAACAGCCGAAACAAACTCAGAGGTCACTGTCTATTTTAAAGTCCAGACATTGGTCAACTTACACGAGGACTATGCAGATTAGTGTCTGAAATGGTCTTTTGCAGAAAGAACTATACCAATTTGAGTGGACCTGTCCTGTCAGTGCAAACATTTGTCAGTGATCGTGTAAGCTCCACTCAAAGAAAAACACAAAAACCTAAAGAAACACAAAAACCTATTAATCCAACCCAATGAATCAGTAAAGCCAATCAATGCATACATACGTGTAAACTTGTGGCACCTTGGCATACAAGCAGGCAGTTCTTGGCGTCTTGCCAACTAATTATTCATGTAAATGGAAACTACGCAACGTGCTGTTTGGCGACACTGGGGTACACGGAGGTAGGGAGCTAGAAGGTGCAGGATTCTGAGAGGTGCGCAAATATTGGACGTTCGGCTTGTGATTTGGGCTTTGGAATTGAGGGGGAAGGTGGGGACAAAGATGGACAGTGGAAATCGACTTAAGTCCGAGTCGATAGTCACTGGGTAGTTTGACGGGTGTTTTGATTCTAAAATTATGGCTTACGCCTGGTATATATAGTCAAAACTCAGTCTAGATAAATAAAAACAAGTCTAAGGAATATTGATGACAAGAAATCTAATAAAAACTATGTTTTGAACGTGTGCATGACACATTTTGTCTTCGTACTTTGCCTCTGCTGGATAACAAATCGTTTCACAGCTTTCCACCTTCATAAAGTATCTAAATATCTTACGCTCCAGTTGTATTTATTGTACTTGTATCATAAAAGAGCATACTTGTCACTTCTTTACACTCATGTTCCTCGCTATTCTGTAGCGCACGCGACGGATTGCAATCGCTGATTGATCCCAGCACCATGCACCAGATATTTCTGGTTGACTAAGTACACACATAGTAACTTAGTTGTATTAGTTTCCGAAAGTTCGCCTCAAGGAAACGTTCATTGTGAATTCCTGGAAGTTCTTGAATGGGATTTGGAATGCGGATTTTGTAAGCAAATTACAGTATGGTTGGGTTAAAGTTCAGTTAGATGTTGTGGTTTCACTGGTTTCATGGTTTTTAGGGTAGGATACACATTACGAAGGAAATCTTTGAAAACAGAAACGAGTTTACCAACAACTTTGTAAGTATCCATTGGTAAACTTTGTATTAAACTTTAACGAATAAAAACATTTTTGTCTGGTACAATGAGCGACCAACCTGGGTTATTTTAGTGTTATTATTTTGTATAATTATCACTTGCTTCGGTTAAGAAAAACATTGTGAGGAAACCAGCCAGTATGGCGGCATGTAAAGCCAAATCAGAGGCCTATAGGCGGCATAAAAATTCTGACACCAGGTTAGGCACTAACCACACGTTATATAGTTAGTGTTTATTTTTCAGTATCAAAATTATAGTATCTATTTTCATACAGTCCATTCAGCAGCTTCAATAAAACATGAGTACCAACTCAAAGAGATCAAATAAACTTTTAACAACAGTACAAACAAAACATTTTAATAATTCACCTCAACACACCCAAGCGAAGTATACAGTTCCCAAACTGATTAAATTATTTCGTTGCCAACTTTTGTTTGAGAAAAATAAAAATACATTTTTAACGAATCAAACAGATAATGAATTTGTCATTTGGAAGCCCAACGGACACTTTAATTGGCCAGTATAAAACTTGAGAAAAGTTTATATTGCGACTGTCCTAATCAAAATTTTGCCACCCGAAGTCAAGTTTTATTAGCAAGAATCTTACCTGAAGATTCTTTAAAACTTATGACTTTTTCTAACTCCGTGTTATGATATTAAAAAGTTCGCCTTTGATTTAAACTTTGTACAGTTTCATTAATAAAGGTGAGGGTATTTTTTAAGGTTCCGTACCTCAGAAACGGCACCCCTATAGGATCACTTTGTTGTCCCTCTGTCAAGAACCTTTTTCGCGCGAGGTATCAAGCTGAAAATAATATCAAATACTCAAGTCTGCACCCGTTGGAGCAGTGAAAAAATCAAACTTGTAAGTCAACACGAACATAAGATTTATGACCCTTTACGTCGCATATTTTGCGATTTCACAAGGGAATCAAAATTTTCCAAGAAGCACAACATGTAAAGGAAAAAATCTGAAAACCGTAAATATGTAGTTTAATAACAAAATACCTACAAGTTTATACGGAACCCTCAGTGTGGGAGTCCAACTGACACGTGGCTGTTTTTTTTTAAAAAGGTGAAGTCTGATTTGCCCTGTATAATCCGGGGCAGGTGTCGGAGTTCAGCTGTGGACTAAGCTGATCTCACCTTATCTGTACATTCTAGACGGCGACGACTACTTTATAAACTTTTATACTTGCGACGTCGTCATCTAGTTGCTTAAAGAAAAAATACCCTAACAGAGAAGCTCTTTATCTTTCGAGAATTGTGAAGTTTACGAGGAAGGCAGCTTTATGTGTTTAGTGACAGACTGAGAACTGACTTGTCTGAAGGAAGATTGTAGTTGGGGAAATTCTTGATAATAATTTCAAGTATGTTGTCGAAATCTTGTTTAGATACTTCTTCTTTATCGTGTGTTTGGTGCCTAACCTGGTTTTTATGCCGCCTATGGGCCTCTGACTTGGCTTTACTTGCCGTCGAGAAATATCTCTCAGTCATGCTGGTTTCCTCACGATGTTTTCCTTCATCGAAGCAACTGATAATTATACAATACGCACGTGAATTCGAGGAGGTGAAATCAGAGGTGTGTGCCTTGGGTTCTAACTTGAGACTTATGACTTGGCAATCCGACGGCCATACCATTAGACTATCACTACTTGGGTACTTATTTGGTTATTATCAAAAAGTCTCCTTCTCACATAGATCAGTTGTGACTGGTCATCTCTTAGCTGCCACGGTTTATTTTATATACTTTATTTTAAAATTGCAGATTTAATCTTTTACTCTGGACGCTCTTAATCTACACGTTTTTCTACATCGTTCTCACATATATGTATAATCTCAACATGAATGATGTAACCAAGATTCTGTAACAATATTTTGTTTGAAAAGAGTGTCCATGGAGTTTCTTGCCCGTTCTTCTCCATAGAGATTTACGCTTTGGAATGTGCAATGACAGTTCTCTCTCAATTTATTATGCCTTGTGACTGAGACTGTAGCTTCGCTTCTTTTTGTTTTTTTTTTGACATTAATAAGTGCCATTATGGTCTAATTGGAATAAATGCTTTGAGTTTGAGTTTGATAGAGAAAGCTTCTGTCCCAGCAATGTGAAACATTATCGGTTGATAACGCCAAACTGTGGTTGTAACCTACGGCCAAAGTTCATTCAAAAAATCACAAACGGAAAATTATTTTACAAAAAATTGTATAGCTAAAATCTACCCGGTACGGTAAGTTGCAAAAACATATTTTTTCATAACAAAAAGTTTGTGTTCTGGTGGTTGAATGGTCTGGAATAGAAAACCCAATTTTAGCCTTTTGACAGCAAACATTTTGAAGTTACGAAATTTTTCCAAGTTTACCATTCCAGTTAGATGTGGATTCTAGTTTTTGCCCATTGTTAGGGCCTGAAATTGTTTTTCTTTGTGGTATTTTAACGCGTTTCAGCACATACCAGAGATTTCTGAAATCGTGGTTTCTTTTATTTGTATTGGTACACATGGCGGCACATCAAGCTATACATTTCCAGTATAACGTTGCCTCGCTTTGTATGGATTTCCCGTACAACATGAGATCCGTAAAAACTGGTTTTATATAGCTTGATTGGCCGTCGTGCGTAGCACCAAGGCAACCACTGAATGTTATGACAGACTGTACTTATAACAATACTGAAATCTCGAAAATCAGCTATTCCGTGTCAATTTATTTCATTCCTATTGATTTTCTTTGACACAGTCTCGAGACTTAATTACAAACATTATACATATGAAGATCTATTAGTAATAACATAATATGTCCCAAAGGCAATAGACGTGCATTCATAACTTATGAATATATGTATATGTCTGGGTTGAACGCCTGCTTACAATGTACAAGCAACTTTACCTACATAATGTGTTAAACACATGCCAATCTGATTGTTACAGTATGGACAGTGGCGTACCTAGGAGCCAACAATGCGGCTAGTAGACTGTTCAGAAACCCTAATATCATGAAGAGTATATATTTTAGATAAATACTATAGGCGATATTATCATCGTCCCACGTATTTGTATGCGAAAATATCGCCGCGATTCTCTCGCTCGTGGAGACGGCCTCTAAGAGAGTGTATAGAAATACGTGGCACGACGATAATATCGTCGCAATTCTCTCGCTCGCGGAGACAGCCCCTTACTTGCATGATAGATAATTCTTAGCTTAAACTATGATAAGAATTATCTATCATGCAAGTAAAGTAAACTAGGAAACTATCTACATATAGTTACGCAAACAAAAAATAACCCAACATCAAAGAGGAGCATGCATTGTGTGATCACTGCGCGACCCACATATTTGTTCATCTGAACTATGCCACTGAGGTGTATATGCTTTTCGATTCGTCGGGGTTTCCTGTGCCGTTTGCCACACTGGGACATCAAATCAAACGCGTAGGTCGATAGTGGTCAAGCGCTTGGTTTTGTGCCGGTAGTTAAAACACCTCGGCTATTGGTTCACGTTTTGTTTGTGAAATTGTAGTATTAGTTAGGTTGTGTAATTGCCTGTTTCGTCCTCAGTGTAGGTTTGATTTGTCTCATAACATCAATGTTTTCGTTTTTGCTCGGGTGGAAGTAGAAATCGTACTTCAAGGAAAAAAGTCCAAACTCAAGTCATGGTCTATGCGTGTTCCAAATTTCATTCCAGTTTGTGAAAAGGGCCGGCAGACAGGCAGAGTTATTTTCGCATTTGTAATATTAGTATAGATTAATTGCTATCGACTTGCTAATAGGATGAAGAACATCTTGTAAGTAATCCATATCTAAAATTATCTAAAATAATTAGTCTATCTAAAAATTACTTTTTTTTCAATGTAGACTGCCTTTTCTGAACACAATGCTGCAATTATTTCATTATTGTTATGTTAATTATTGTTTTTTTTTTGTAAAAGAATTTCTTTAACAAAACGTAACCGATAAATTAATATGGCTACTGAGTTCTACAAAGTATTTTAAGTTGAAATATTTTTTTTTAAATATTAAAAAAGTCTATTATTGTTAAGATTTTGAATAGATACAAATCCTGAATTGTAAGTGTTATTCATATTACTTGAAAATATTTTAATATTAATATTTAAACTAATTGATATTCTATTAAAATTTTACGTTTTAGATGTTCTAATATTTGTATGCCATTCTATGGCGAAACATGTAACTTCGCAACCCTAATTATAAGACCTTAATGTACCATGTTTATACACAAATTAAATTATTCTATTCAATTCTCTTCTATTAAAGCACCATTTAAAACAAATAACTGCACCAAATCAACTTTTAAGTACTTCAGTGCTACGGCTCCCGCAAACCATGCTACAATACAATGAAAAACCGTTTTCATTACAGGTTTAGAAGCTAGAAATAATATTTGATTAATCTATATACTGTACAAACGAACGCCATTTTAATCTACTACTACAAAACAAGCGAGGTCGTTCCTCCAACTATGGTAACTGCTACAATTATTCGAATTACAAAAGCATTTCAAATGTCGAAGGCTAACAGATTTTTTTTCACAAACCAATTCAGATTTAAAGGAAATTAGATTGACTTAATAAATTACGTTTCCAAATCATTGGGTGGGTAAATCCATTATCGTAATGGAGTTATTAACGAGAATCGATAGTAGTGTGAGTAAAGTGAGAACTGATAACTTTAGGTGTAGTAAGAAAAAGTGGTCTAGTTAGACTTCACGAAGCTATTAACCAAGCATTCTGTACATCAAACTAAGTAACTCAACCCAATAATTATTTTTGGGTAAAATATGTAACTCAATGTAACGCAATCAAAGCATTCTGCTCATTGATGCATTGAATAGTGCAGAGGTCATGAAGTTTTTTAAAAGGAAGTTGTAACACAAAAAAAAATTGTGAAAAGTTGGATCTTTTACCTCCAATATCTCCGTAACTAGAAGGTTCCTAGGTAGGTATGGACTAGAACAAAAAGTGATCGCAATGACGGGGAGAACCTTGTGGCTTCGTTAAGAGTATTTTTACAAGAATCATGCCCAAAGACTCTTTATATTGAAAACGAAATCAGCTTAGACATCTTCAATCGCATGACGTTGAATCCGACCCTCAGTTACTCTCATGCATTTGCTACCCGGCATCCTAACCGCTGCGGTATTCACATAATTTGAAGGCGTTCTATCTTATATTAAAGTTTGTCTTGTCAATGACCAACGAAACTTCCTACAGTCACCGTTTTTACGGCTATTATGCCTCTAGATCATTGCCAGGAAATCATAATATTATCTTGGCTATATAAATGACAATTATAAATACGAGTAATATTATAGGTAAAAAACACGTTTTGAAGTGACGCCATTTTATTTCTCCTGTTCTTCACAGCAAACCTTTTCATTTGATACCCAGATCATGGGAATGCATCAAAAATAGCTAGTCCGCCGTATTCAATTTAGAAAGACGTCACTTAGTCATGAATTGTCATCCAAACTAAACATGTACCTATGCAAAATTTCACCTTTTTTATGGGATAGGAAATCATTAAATGACTGATCCCGCTCTGGGCGGAGCGGCAGGGAGTGTCAGACTTTTAGTGACGAAATCCCATCCATGTTCCTTCTTTTGCCCTTTGTGTTCCAGGGCCGCGGTATCTCTTTCGAACAGTCCCGCAGCCCTGGCCGGTATCGGCCCTTGAGGGCCCCTCCTGTTTGCTAACATCTCTTTGAAGCGCGCGTGCAACACGAACGCGCCGTCGACACGGCCTGTCATCATAAGACGGACGGACGGCGAGCTAGCCCGTTACTCACCGTCCCAGGCCTGCGCCTACGGTGGCCGAGAGCCACCACGTGGCCACCGACGCCCGGGAAAAATTTCACCTCAATCTGAAACGTGGAATTGGTCAAATTTAACTTGCTCTGTTTTACATAGTTAGTTAGTTACGGGTGAAGCTAATAAAAGCGTGTTGAAAAAAAAATAGTTTGTAGTCTTTTAAATAAAATAAGTAGGTAATGTCTTCTTTTCAAGCCACGTATCTGTGTCAAATTTCATCAAAAATTCATTAGTAATTTGCCATGAAAACTTTTCGAACGGAAAGAAAGACCAACTTTCGCATTCACCGCCGACATCAAAAATGCTAAGTAACAACAAGATAAATAACTTTATTACAGATAAGATTATTAAGGTTTTATAACCTGTACCGAACTTTTAATACGTAACAAGAACTTATAATATTATCAAGTTTTAAACTTGATATCAAAAACAAACATGGATGTAAAACTAAATTATGAGTGTTTTTCATACATGTTTAATCTGTAAACTTCGCTTGTTTTAACACAATGTTGACGTTAATTTCAAGGAGTTTTCAAGGAGTTTTTAAGCTCTTGGAATAAAAACTTGATGACAGCCGTTCGTTGTGTGTAAGACTTGAAGTTTCTTGTGGGAGACTGTTGTTTCAAACATAAAATTTACCTTAACAAGATCAGGATCAGGATCGGGGATCATAGATGAAAAACATAAAATTAATTTTGTTCTGTAGTACTACTACGATGTGTATTGTGCATGCTGGTGGTTTTGAGTTGAAATACCACCGCAACCGCATAATTATAGGGATGAAAAACCGGCCAAATGCGAGTCGGACTCGCGCACGAAGGGTTCCGTACCATTATCTATAAAAACGGCAAAAAAATCATATCTGTTGTATGGGAGCCCCCCTTAATATATTTTTTTTTAATTTTTAGTATTTGTTGTTATAGCGGCAATAGTAATACATCATTTGTGAAAATTTCAGCTTTCTAGCTATCACGGTTTATGAGATACAGCCTGGAGACAGACAGACAGACAGCGAAGTCTTAGTAATAGGGTCACGTTTTACCCTTTGGGTACGGAACCCTAAAAATATCGCCTCGGTTGATCGTGTTTGTAGGCCTGTAATACTAATACTGGAACTGGAATAGGAAGTTAAGTGACTAATTATCAGTACCTAGGAAATAACTTGCATTAAATTTACCTTGAACGATAAACATAATGGTTAGCTCATAATATCTGTATAATTAATATTCTGAAACGTGCAGAGCATTACATTAGATCGCATAAAAATACTAAAACCACAATTTAAACTCGTGTCTCGATCCCATTATTGCAAAATGCTTCGTCATTGACACACAAGTGGTTAAACGTTTCGTCTATTATTTCATTTTAATTCACACCAAGGCGTACAGAGATGGAAATAACTACGACGTTTAACGACATCATAACTACAGATTAACTCAATCAAGAGAAAAGCCATACTAATAATATTGTAAACTAACTGTTGCACGCTACCTCTGATCGCGTGAAATTATTAAAAAATATTACTTCTCTTTTTGATTCGGTTTTTGTTACCAATTTCAAGGGTTTTAAATTTTACACCGTATTCTAATTCTTATTCTTAAATAAAGGTAGCCTATGTTAGACCTTATTACATCAGCTATCTGCCAGTAAAAGTCCCGTCAACATCGCGGTCCAACCGTTTTGGAGATTAACCGGAACAGACAGACAGACAAAAATTTAAAAAGAAAATATGTTTTTGTTATAAGTGCCGTATATATTTTCACATGCATTCAGTAAAAAGCTGTTATTTTGATATTACAAACAGACACTTCAATTTTATTTATTTGTATAGATGTAGACGTAACTATGTTCCTCTGTCTAAAACTTTAACGATGATACGGACTTTCGATGGATCACACACATTATCTGGGTTAAGACATCTATGTTTTAGAATAGATATATTATTATCATAAACACTAGAAACGGGATATTGACCATGTTTCTGTTTTTTTTTATATTATCAATACCCAATATTTCGACGCTGTTGCAAGCACCATGATCACGGATAAACTGAAGTTATTGCGGGTGGGTGTTTATGAGCAGACAAATCGGTCTAGCCTCTTTCTTGTTCGTTTTTTGCACTCAGTACCGCTACCACTGTCACTCGCAACTCGATTCTGTTCCCGAAACACAAAACTCAACTGTGTCCGCTCGCGAACTTCGGCACTTTTTCGGTTTTTACACAGCTGAACTACTGGATTCCAGATTCCATGCTCTCGACAGTTGAAACCCATCCTCCCGGTTGAAGTATATATGTTTGGTAATCTCAATAGCTTCTCTTACCAGTCTAGGATTATAGTGGAGTTCTGTCGAGATGACTTGTAGGTTATGTGACTCAATCCAGTGGTTCGATCCTGATTCCAGAAGATGTTGAGCTATGGCTGATTTTTGGGTCGTTGTTTTTCACCGCCCTGACATGCTCTGATATTCGACAATCAACCGTATGATTCGTCTGATCGATATACTACTTGCCGCAACTGCAGTCTACTTTATAAACACCGGACTTTTCCAGCGGAAAGTTGTCCTTCGGCTAACTCAGCATCTGAGACACTTTTCTGAACGGAGTGAAGATGGTCTTTACGGCGTATTTCCGAAGAATGTTGGCAACCTTATCTGTCACTCCCTTCACGTACGGCAAAAATGCTGGCTGCCTCTCAACCTCGTATTGCCGGTGCTTACTACCAGTTTTTTGTTTAAGTTTTTTGTTTCTCTGTAGGACCCTCTGCACATGTGTTAGTTAGCTCAGCACGTAAATGTTCCTTGTCGCTTAGATCATAATGCACGGTTGATGAGTGAAGTCATTACAGAGTTCAGGTGTCTGGGACGGTGGTGAGAATCAGTGTGTAGATATCGATCCGTGTGAGTCAATTTCCTATAGACTGAGTGGCTTAGAGAACCGTCAGTACGGATCCCTATTTTTACGTCCAAGAATGGAATTGTCCTCTCATTTTCCATCTCGTAGGTAAATTTTATTTTACCATGTATGCTGTTTAGGTGTGCCAAGCATAGTTCTATCTCTTGTTGGTCTCCTTCAATGATCCCAAAGACGTCATCAACATACCTTTTCCTCAGTTTTATAGGTGCAGATGCAGTGGGGACCGCCAACTCTTCAAAATGTTCCATCCAAATGTTGGCTACCACTGGAGCCACTGGACTACCCATGGCTACACTATCAATCTGCAGGTAGTATTGAGCTTGGTATATGAAGTAACTGATAGATAAACAGTAATGTAGTAATTTCACGTATTCTACAGGGATGTTATTTTCTTGCAAGTTTAGCTTAACTACTTCCATGCAGTCCGCCTCTCGTACATTGGTAAATAGGGACTCAACATCGAAGCTGACCATTAGTCATTTGTTTGGAGATTGATGTATTGCAAGATTTCAATGAAATGTCGAGAGTTTTTCACATACGATGTTGAATGTCCAACTAATGGTTGAAGAACAGAAGCTACATGTCTCGCTAGGTAGTATGCGGGCGAGTCAATCTGACTGGCTATGGGCCGTAGCGGAACATTTTGCTTGTGCACTTTTGGTAAGGTATACTTAGATAACGCAAGAGCACCTACTTTGCGTGCCCGGCTTAAGCATTTTATGCTTAACTTGGCTACTGTCACTGCAAGCTACTTTGTTTAAAACGACAACGTTATAACATTACAACTCAAGAACTTAGTTATAAACATTTAAAGAACAAAAACGTAGTTTGTTTTGTATAGTAACTAAATAGGGCTTAAGACGTCATAGTTTGTGATTAATAAATAAATAAAAGTAGGTAATCAAAAAGTGGCGCGTGTAAGATTATGGGTGGTATACACACATATGTGTATATGTATAGGTATTAATATCCACTGATTATCAAGCTTTGAGTGTCAGAATGGTTACTTGTTATTTACTGTGTCTAAAAGTATCTCTAAAAAGGTGTGTAGGCAAAAGGGTTTTTATCAAGAAAAGGCACAAAGACAAGACTATTCATTTATTTCGATTAGGCTTGTCAGATATTTATAGGTAACGTTAATTACCTATCAAGCTACGTCCATTCGCAAACCTAGGTCTTCGTGGAGAAGAATGGACAAGAAACTCCACGGTAACATCTTTTAAAGTATTAAGCCAGAACAATTATATGTTGTCCTGGACCCTTCTCAAATTATAGCAATTTATCAGTGAAGATAAACAATAAGCAATATAAACCATATTATAACACATAATTCTAGTACATAATTATCAGTAATATTCATAGTATATTATCAAATAACTTACATTAACATTGTAGAAACTTAGGGTAATGCAAATAGGTTCCAGCTTTACACATTTGGTATCTTCATTACTATGTCACTTTCAAACTTAATACTATACACATGGCACACACAATACATCTCTCAGGGTATGTCTTAATCCTTAGAACAGTTGCAGTATAAAAAGCCCCGAATTGGCGGCAACCTCTATTTTTATACACGTCAAATGTCAAATACTCAGTACATCCTTCCCGCCATAATAAACCAATAGCAAATGATCACATATTATAGCTAAATAACTAATATTATAGATAATAATTAACAAATCCTCTGTAAGGGAACTATTTTAAAACTTCATTAGATAATTTAGCAAACTAGTAAGTATTTATTTGTAATCTATATGTTTAATCGGATAAAATATGAACATCAACTGATAGTTCAGAGAATTGATTGAAACAACTTGATATATTGAAATTGCAACATAAAATCTGGGACACATTATAAATAACACATAACACACTTAAATATTACTAATTAATCTTAAAGTAAATAAACATTTAACTTGATTATTCAAATATAACAACTGTCTTTCGTTTGGATACTAAGCCTTTTAAGCCACAATAAAAACTTGTTCTATAAAATACATCGTAGTATAAAATACCTTTAGGAAAATGTATATTACGTTTATTTGAAATTAGAACCTTTTTGTTCTCCAATATTAATTTACGATGATTATAAATTTAGTAATATTTTTGAAATGCAACGTCGCCATACCTCAATGTTATTTTACGTTTGACAGCCGACGTTGCTGGATCATATTATTATTAATGTAGCCATTACCGAGTTTTTAAACAGTCAGATATTCTCATATACATAAGGGTATGCTAAACACAAATGTAAATAAGGTTATGATTATTGTAGGGATGTTTTTATTCGTGCTCAACTAAAGAATGATGTGAATTATTGTATTAATAAACTGAAATTCTATGTATAATCTATCACGCGCTTGGTTTTCATATGGATCTTGATAGTTGCCTTATCTTATCCTTATCCCTCCGCAGACTGATAGGATGAATTTAGTATTATCATAGTTAGATGACCGGTATTTGATTTGTTTTTATTCCTATTACGCAATGTATCGGTACCGTGACAAAACGCACGTAACGAACGGCAAGCGCGATGACGCGTTCGATGAACTCTGGAGCTGGGCAGGAAGTGAACAGCTGATTTCACGCGTCGTTCGTTAGAGTAATTCAACATCTATCGTTGTTTTTTTTTATTTTAGCCGTCTTATTTACATAAATGAAGTGCTGCGTACAGAGAATGTAAACACACGTGTGTCACATTGAAATAAAGGAATAGTAATTGAAAAAACTACAAAAAAGATGTAAAATTCCTGAGAAAAATTCCGGTGGAATATGATTGCACCCTGTCAGTTTGCGGAGGGCTGTCCCTTACACCCTGTATATCTAAATATTATGTGGTTTTAACGCAGTAGTGGGATAATTTCCGATTTCCACCGGGGTGAAACCACAGACAAAAATGTTATCCCAAATCTATGTCATGTCTCAACTATAACATAACAGTAACTAATACACAAGATCTACACTATCTGATAATGGGACATTTGTACCAAATTAATGTCCTGTTTCACCCCTTTATGAGGGTAGAAGCCATATATTGGTTTATGGCCACATTATCGTTAGTATGGATTTCGTTCTGGCCTTTAGCCTAATGTTCGATACAGGAAGGGATTTGCTTACACGGTTTTATGGTGTATTAATGTGGCAAATTGGTGGGGTTGTGAAAATTGGTCCGGTGGGGTTGTTTTAAAAAGCGTTGACATTTTGATTATGGTTACTTTTTGTTTCACTAGCTATTAAGCCCTAGAAGAATCTTTTGGTGTTTGATGTTAACGGGGGACAACTGTTGGTTAACATTTGTATCTTTTTTATGACATGTAAAAACAACATGCTGGCTTTAGTTTAGATTTTGCCACGCGTCAAAAGATCTACAAGAACAGAAATTATGATGTCAACCATATGGAGGGTTAATCAAATTGAAGTAATTTACTACCTACTGTGTTGGAACAGTTAATATAGATAGCGGTTTGGTGGCGTTTAATTAATTATTCAATTAATTTATATTTCAAAATACGTATGCAAAAAATCATTTTATCACGCCTGTAAACCTCGAAGGGTTAGACAGAGGAGTACCTAATAGTACACCCGCATTTCGCCATTTACATCTAAGCCCCATGTTATAGGGGGCGAACCTGTTGCCATCAACCGGGCACAAATCCAGACTCCGTGGCTGTTACTGAGAATTTTTTAATGGAAAAACCCAATAACACTTTGCCCGACCCGGGAATCGAACCCAGGTCCTCTTGCCAATGAGTACAAAAACACGAAAACGCATTAATACACAATTCATTCATTTCAAATTCACATACAAAACGCAAGTAAGACCTACATATCTACTTAACACACACGTAAGGACAATCGTGTAACAGGTGGCTCATCATTTTCAAGTATTATGATACCCCCGAAGATTCCTCTCGATCAATCATTACACCCTTTTCCGTACTGGGATCATTTGCTTCCCTTCAATTTACTATGTCTTTTATATTCTTCGTTTTATCCTTGTTTCTCAGAAGGTTTTCTAATTTCAAATGATTATTAACTGGGTTGTGGGTTGTGAAGATCGGATCTATAGGCAGTCGTTCCATGTGAAACATTTTTATCCAGGTGCTATTACACTGGAAGCTGACCCCAACATAGTTGGGAAAAGGCTAGGCAGATGGTGAAGAATGAAGAAGTTACTTATCCAGTTCCCTTTTTTTTTGTATTTTAGGTCACCGGACCATCACATCACGCCGGCCAGTAGGATCGCGTCCATAATAACCTTATCGCTCCATTTAACGCAAGGCCCTTGACCATACCAAGGGACACTCCCTCGCAGTCACTTACCGTACGCACACATCGGCCATTTTTATTTGTAATCCTAATCACCCAGTCAAAATTATAGTCTTCATATCGAAAAGCAATTTTATTTAGTCGAGACCATCACAATGGAGCTTGACACTCAAAACGTCACCTTTTTGATAATAATATCAAAATGGCCTTCTTTCAACGCTCTTTTGAAATAAATTGAGACTAAAAAATAAATAAAAAGTAGGTACAGGCACGTGAATAAGTGACCCAAAGGAGTAAACGAACTTTTTTGTTCCTTCCTATAGACACATGGGCTCTAAATTAATTGTTCCCAAATGATCCCGTTTTCCTTGCCTAAAATTGGCTGACTAAAATTCCCTTTTCAAGACCCCCGAGACCCCACTTTTGTAACCAAGGGCCCAAAGCCTACTGAAGGTCAATCCATTGAATTACCCCACAAAAGGTCCTGGGCTAAATTTAGAATTGTTATACGTAAATTAAGTAAGCATTTTATGGTTTATTTTGGTCTACCTTCAGATGTGGTTTAACCACTGTTTATTTAATTTGAACCTGCTAAAGTTTAGTCGATTTCTCTTGACCTGAAAATCTCATCCCAAAACCACACTAATTGATACGGTTTTTCACTAGTAAAGGCTACAGTGCTATCCATTTATTATGGAAAACCTCAAAACCGCCAATATTTATCAGCTCTACCGACCACTTTTCATAGTAAATGAACAAATACGTGTATTTAATTTGACAATCATTTTAAAAGAAATTTGAAGAATTTGAAGAATTTGAAGAATTTTTTGGTTTTTTTTTTTTTTTTGGATTTTTTGGGGTGGTAATAATTTTAAACTATAATATTAATATTTGTACTTTTGTAGCAGTTCAGCAGCACCGAAGGCATTAAGTCTGCCTTTGTAAGGTTTTTTACTTGTGTGTAAAGTGAAGCCTAGCCTTTTCGTGAATGCGCCTGAATACCAGTAGTTTACTTGAAACTGTTACTGTCGTTGATATTTGACAGTCGTTATGAGTATTTGAGAGCACCGAAAGACAGATCCTAACAGAATCAATAAGACGGTGCTGGTCTATTACATTTATACATCACCCTGACCGCAATTTTCTTATACCTACGCCATGTTCAGCGAAAAAATTAAACAACAAGAATATGCCTCATTTGAGTTAAATACATAGCAACAACAATAACAATCAAACTACTAACATAATAATAGGTACACTCGTGAACAGAAATTGCCACGGCAGCCGCAAACAAACGCATCAAAGTTGAATCGACTTTTATTTGCAACGCACAAAAGTTAGGCTGTATTATAGGGTTGTCAGTACTTGCCAGGTTGCAAGCACTTGTGTACGCGACTGTGTGCGCGATTGTGGAATGATATTGTTTTGCTGGATATTTTTTTTTTAATAAACGCTGTATTAAATATTACACCTTTAAGTACCGTTCTTTTATTAGGAGGAGCTCGTGGCTAAATAAGAACAGCCGCTCGGATCGATCTTTAGGTTAAGCCGTGCTTACCTAGGTTGGTCCGTGGATGGGTGACCACCCATTACATAACGAGTTTCCTCCGTGCCTCGGAAAGCACGTTAAGCCGTTGGTCCCGGCTGTCATTTGTGGATCTTTGACAGTCGTTACAGGTAGTCAGTGGCCCGAAAGTCTGACAACCAGTCTTACCAAGGGGTATCGTATTACCTAGCACTAACTGGGTTGTGGAGGTCCGACAGGCAGTCGCTCCATGTAAAATACTGGTATTCAGCTGCATCCGGTTAGACTGGAAGCCGACCCCAACATAGTTGGGAAAAGGCTAGGCAGATGATGAAGTACCGTTCTTTTATTCCAGAAGAAACATTCAAAAGGCGCTAGGTCTTCAGCGATAAGACTTACATAGGTGTTTGAGATTGTTCTATGTCCGTCTCAGTGGTTACTATCTACATTTAGACGTGTCACAGAGTTATCTAAAGACAAAAAAATCATAATATTATTATGTTTGTGTCTAAAAGTGACCGTGTTCAAAATGACCCTGGTCTCAGAATAGTCCCTTGAGGCCTTTACGTCTAAATTAAAAATGAATTCAGCCCCAGTATGTTAAAGTGGGCTTCTCTGAGCTTTGAGGTTGTATTAGTATCTACGTAATTAGGTAATCGTTTAAAAGTCAAGTATTCAGTTAATTAAAGCATACAATAGAGGGCAGACAGATTTTAACCTTAATATTAATTAATTTCGATAAAATTAAATTAAACTGTGTGTGCTCAGACTGAGCCAACTTAACCAACAAAATAGTACCTGCATTTTATAATTATACTCATAAGTTGTTTGCCCGGGGAGCCTGATGTCTTGTATGTTTTTGAAATACCAAATTGACAGCTTGTTTGACCGTATAATATCGATTTAACCCAGTAATTGGACTGTGGACCGTCTATGATAAAAGCTCTGTGTGGAATTTTGACATTTTAGGTTTAAATATGGATTTTCAGTTGGCTACAATGAAATCAGCGATTTCGAACCGCGTGGCCGCGCGGATGAGCGGCGCTCACCGTCTCTCCGGGCGCACTGCCCATACATCCTTTTCGCCGCCCGTCCGCGGTCGAGCGATGTCGCGTGGGAATCGCCTATTTCAAGTCTTTTGAAAGTCATTTCAGAGAAGGGTACGAAATATTTTGAAAGCGATTTTCTCTTGTAAAAGCCCACTGGTTTGGTCATTGGTACTTAAGCCTTTTTTATAACTTCAACTAATATTCTCTCAAAACTCGGGTTAGCAAAATTTATTTTAAGTTTTTATACAAACAGCTATCTTTTACCTACGAAAGGTAAACTGGAACAAACCCTAAAGCCATCGCTTCCAGTCGATTTCAGATCTGCGTATATTCAGGTCAGAGCGCTCAGTACAGTCGAGTGCAAAACTAGAATGTGCTCAAATAGTTATTAAGAGACGAGTACTATTGTTTGTTCGTTAGTCTGTTTTAGAAAATGGTGATTCAATTATAAAGCTTCGAATTGCAATTGGATGGCTTAGCGTTTTTCAGTCTAAGAACGATAAATAATAAGTTCGTCACCTTTGTTGACGCAAATATTTTAAAGGGTCAACTCTAAAGTATTGTTACATCTCCAGCGTAGTAAGAAACATAAAACGCTTGACCTATTTCAAGATTTCTTCGACCTATTTCAAGGTTTCGGACTAGAACAGTCTCCTATATAAATATTCAATTTGGAAAAAGGCAACTCCTATTAAACTTAAATCTGATAACTTTTAAACATAAAATATAGGTCCAACTCAATTTGAAAAATGTTTTGCTTATCATCATTTCAGCCGAAATACGTCCACTGCTGGACATAGGCCTCCCCCAAGTGTCACCACATAGACCGGTCCCGAGCGTCTCGCATCCAGCGGATTCCCGTAAACTTCACCAGGTCATCGGTGAAGGTTGCGGGCATCCGCTTTTTTTTATAAAAGACTAAAATGCTAAACATAAAAGTTCTACCCAAACCCACAAAGTAGAACTAAAACAAGCTGCAAAGCTATCATTTCCAGTCAATTTCAAATCTACGTGGATTCAGGTCACAGTGCTTGGGTACAGGCGAGTACAAAACGAGAGCAGCGTGCTCAAATATGATTACCATGAACGTTTTGTCGTCAATTATACCTTTTTTTTCTAACATTAAATGCCACGGAAGGCAGGGTTATAGACGCGGAGTTTGACGTTAGAATGTGATTTTTATGTTAGACTCTGAGACATGTATAAATACTATTTACATTTCCTTTATTTGGAAACGTTATCAGGGATTAAATATTGATTTTTACGTTTCTACTTATAAGCTTTCTTGTAGTATTGTTTTGTGCGAATCCCAATGTTCTATGTTCTATGTTAGGGATTTTATTTTCCGCACTTAGTCCCAAAGTGGACCATTGTGCGTGCGAATCCCAATAAATACTTCTTCTTGTTTTAATGTTTTAATATTGGCTGCTAAACATACGCGTTTTGCATTTTGTTGAAATACATTTATTGGGAACTTTAAAAAAAATAAGTCTTATCCAAAAACGACGAATAAAGTGTAATACAGGGCAGGACAGGACCTACGGCATAGATAAAATCAAAGCAGTAGAAAGAAGTATAAATATTTAGAATTATTTATATTGATTTATTTCATCTCATAACTGTAGCAGCTCTCGAGTATTTTTATAAGATTTCTTGTAAGTAAAAATAAAAAATCACCCATCTAATAATTAGGTCCCTACTTATTGCAACGCTTTTCCCATGTAGGGAACTTCTGTTTCAACTACTCTTGTGCCTATTGGACTTTGGCATAATAAACTCGTTACCTACTCGTCAACGACGTGACCTTGGCTTTGTATGCCTAAGTTTTTATCACTTGTGGTACGTGGATTACGTCATACACGTATTTGGCTTTTCGATTTTAATTGTGATATTCTATAAGATAATAATGACTACTGTTTCATAGGCCAATTGTATACAATTACTACGTAGGTACTAGCTTGTGCCCGCAGCTTCTCCGGCGTGGTAATGCCCCTCGGGATCGTATTACCGGGAGAAAAGGTATCCTATGTGTTAATCTAGGTTGAGACAACTATCAGTGCCAATTTTCATCCAAATCCGTTCTGTAATTTTTGCGTGAAAGAGTAACAAACGTCCATCCATCCATCCTCGCTAACTTTCACATTTATTAGTAAGAAGTAAGATAAAATAGTAAGAAAGTAACAATCACAATCGAAAACATTGTAGGTATACCTGTGAGCCGGATAGCTAGTATACATAATCAGCCTAATGTACCCGGTGCTGCCATACAGGTCTCTCAGGGGAGCCCGGACAGTCATAATCGACTACGCGGGCCCACACTGAGACAAAATAAAATATAAATAACGGGGTCGCTAGGTACTACCACATAAATATTAACTTAAATAGATGCGACTCGCTACTGTCTTATATGTTTTTGCTCCCACAAGCATTTCAAATCAGGAAATAATTATTTCAACATGTTTATAAAAACAAAAATAAATCTATACATCTATACAAATAAATAAAATTGAAGTGTCTGTTTGTAATATTAAAATAATATCCGCGTTCTACTACATGTACATTAATGTATATAAGGCACTTAAAAAATAATAAATTTTACAATTTTTGTCCGCCTGTTGTTTGTTCCGGGTAATCTCTGGAACGGCTGGACCAATTTTGACGGGACTTTCACTGGTAGATAGCTGATGTAATAAGGAGTAACTTAGGCTACTTCTATTTTACGAAAAATAATTAAGGTTATGTGCAAAAAAAAATTAAAACCCTTGAATTTTTTTGTAATAAAATCCGATTAATACAGGGGTTATATTTTTTTATTTTACAATCATTTCATGCGAACGAAGGTTGCCGGCAAGAGCTAGTTTTTAATAAAGCTGAAAAGAGAGTTGAGTTGAGTTGTGACCAAAAAACAGGTTACGAATGGGGAAAAAAACAAGTTTTTTATTTTATCGGTGTCACGATGACATAGCAAAAGTGACACTGGTATTTATTATAGAAGATAATATCTTCTTATATTATAGTTACCTGTTTTGTATTTATCATAATTTAATAACCATAATCAACGTTTGAATAAGTTTGTCTGATTAAATATGAGAACTGATTATGTAATCAGTTCTCATATTTAATGTTTTACATATAATCAAATTTCTATCAAAGATATTAACTGTTCCTGTGGTTCTGGCTTAAAGTCATGACGGTTCGGTAACAAATAAATTAAAACAACAATAAGGTAAATAAACATTAATTTTAATCAGACATATTGCATTCCTGATTTTTGTAAAGGATCGGGACGTTTGCCCCGTGTGAGAGCAAACATGACAAAAATTTATGAAACAATGAACAAGTTCATAATTTATCCATGTTTCCAGGGGAACAAATGCTTCGATTAATGTATGCACTTGAATACAATAGTTTTGCCTTCTTAATGCGGCCTTTCTAGAGCTTTCAACAACGCTCCATTATCACTCACGAAAGATGAACCAGTAATAGCTTTAGCTTTGTCGCTAGCTAGAAACAGAACTAGGTCAGCTATTTCTTCTGGAACAGAAATTCTGTCTAGAGCCGTCATTTGCTGCAAGAACTTGAAAATAGCTTCCTCCATTGCTCCAGTTGCACCCATGTTTTCAACGATATCAGTCCGCACTGGTCCTGGGTTCACAATGTTTACACGAACTCCATGTGGAGCTAGTTCTTGTGCAACAGATCTCGAGAAATGATCCAGACCTGCCTTAGATGTGCTGTATGAAAAGGTATCCTTAGCAAGTGCTCGAAGTGCAGCAATGCTTGATATGTTGATGATGTTCCCTTTCGTCTTCACAAGGTGAGGAGCAGCGAGATGTGTCAAGTAAACTACTGATCGCAGGTTCGTCGACATTACTTGATCAAATACTGCCATGGCGTGATCTGCTACAATACTTGCTGTCTGGCCTATACCAGCATTGTTAATTAGGATATCCAGTTTCCCAAATTTGTTCAAGGTTTCAGTAACAATTTTTTTGACGTCTGCATCTTTAGAGACATCTGCCACTATCACTAAAGGATTGTTACATTGCTTTGCGATGTTCTCTAGTTTCTGCTTGTTTCTTCCTACTATAACGACCTTAGCTCCTTCTTCAGCAAACTTGATAGCGATGGCGGCTCCAATACCAGAGCTGCCGCCGGTTACGAGAACAACTTTATCTTGGAAACTCATGTTTATATCGCACCAATTTCAAGTATGGAACTGAATTTTAATTACGATGTCAGTTTTATAATATCACCAATAATCTTATCGAAAATGTAATCTTTGATAAACATAGACGCACGAACGATAAATATACGAGTATGTGGTAATCCACAAAACGAAGGTCGCACGATCAAAACAAAACTAACTGGCAGACTGTGGTTGACATCCTCTATATGTGTATTTACTTAGTATAATATGCTTGTCGATAATATTATAAGCCTAAGTATACAGACAGAAGGCAAAGTCCTATTATTGCTAAAACATTAAACAACATAGTTAGATTGATTAGAATCTACTAACAAGTTCATTATATCGAGAATTTTTTTTTTTCGGCTGGCAAAGTACGATAGTCACTGGTCAGTACTGTAACCATCGCATCGTGAACTCCAATTTAAAGTGCACCACGACCTAGGGAGAAGTTAAGTCGAAATTCTCCATCGCTATCCTTACCAAATCTGTTCTTATTTTTATTTTGGGTTAAGCTCGCCGTTGTACATAAGCTATTATTGTAATGTTGTGTGCATATCTTGTTTTGTGTGCAATAAAAGAATAAGAATAAATCTATTCAATCTTGTACTATTTTATAGCATTTACTCTGTCATTCTTGGTATTGACATTGTCGAACTATGCAATTATATATTCTTTACGGGTTTACTGTTATTTATCTTTGTCACTAGCGAACATCTCGTCTAGTCGATTATCTAAATCGTATGATATGGCAAGATTCCTTTGTTCTGATAGGTCATCGTTATCAAAGGCTATGGATTTGTAGGTACTTATGTATTCTGTTCAGCATGTCAGAACCGTGTTCCAATTTTTTTTCTTTTACCTTTTACGTATGTTGTCCCACTGCTGGGCAAAGGCCTCACCCAGAGCCTTCCACTCTTCTGTGCATGCAAATATATTTAAAAAAACAATGGCTACTCACATTTATTAATTGTTGATTATCTTGTCCCTTGCCATGTAGGTCTAGTGAATAATCGAGGCAAATGATGATTTGACATAAAAATGTGAAAAACAAATTAGCAAAACTTTTAGTGTCATAATGACACAGCAATTATAAGGAAGAACTTGTAAGATTAATTTTAGAATAACGTATTATAATATCACAATTTCCAAAAAACTGTTTCTATAACTCGATGGTATACTTTTTTACTACACATATAGCACTTTCAATGTGCATTCTATCAGTTTTCAAGGGCACGGTACAAGCATAACATTAAATCCCATTTTAATAGAATTGCACTATGATTTTGGAATACAAAAAGACTAACATGAAACTCTATAGCCATTTATTTAGACAAATCAAAATTTAATTCATTTCCAAAGCTCAACATTATTCCATTATCACTCACAAACGACGAACCAGTGATACCTCTAGCTTTTTCGCTAGCTAGAAACAGAACAAGATCAGCTATTTCTTCAGGAACAGAAATCCTGTTCAGGGCTGTTGATGCTTGCATTTGTTTGTATAACGTTTCTACCTCTTTTTCGTTTGCACCCAAATTTTGAACGATATCTGTCCGAACTGGTCCTGGGTTCACAATGTTTACACGAACTCCACTTGAAGCTAACTCTTGCGCAACAGATCTTGAGAAATGATCCAGACCTGCCTTCGATGTGCAGTATGAAAAGGTGGCGTTTCCAACTGCTCGAAGTCCAGCAACACTTGATATATTGATGATGTTACCTTTGGTTTTTACAAGGTAGGGAGCAGCAAGATGTGTCAAATAAACCACTGAGCGCAGGTTTGTCGTCATTACTTTATCAAATATTGCCATTGCATTCGGGGATAGAATACTTACTGAATGGCCTATGCCAGCGTTATTTACCAGAACATCCACTTTGCCAAAATGTTTCACCGTTTCATCGACAATTCTTTTGGCATCTTCTTCTTCAGAAACGTCAGCGGCTATTACTAAAGGATTACTACATTCCTTTGCAACGTTGTTTAGTTTCACCGTGTTTCTTCCTACTATAGCGACCTTGGCTCCTTCTCTAGAAAACTTAGCCGCGATGGCGGCGCCAATACCAGAGCTGGCGCCAGTCACGAGAGCCACTTTGTTTAGAAGACTCATGTTTATAATGCTCCAAGAGCAAACACGGTACTGAAACCTCTGCTATGACTATTAGCAGCTATTTATTGCAGCCGTCAATCTTATCTTTAAAAAAATATCAAGGTTGCACTGAGAATCACGTTTATCCAATATATGTTTGGTAAGCATTGACTAAAAGCAAACGTTTGCAGAAGGTACAAGCCTTTGATTGAAATTAAAATTAAATGTTAATGATGTGTGGCAGTGTTAATTTTTGTGGGAATAACCCAAACGTTTACATGGTGTATAGGACATCGTCGTGTAATTTGTTACCATGAATTAAGTAAACCATTCTAACTAATATAGTATATATAATAATAGAAGTTATGCGTTTATTATTAAAAAAATGCTGTATCGTAGGTTTTATGAATGTTCTGTAACCTTATAATGGACCCATTACTGGAATCTAATTTTTACATTACATTGACGTTTGAAATGCTACTGGCTTTCACAGATTTTGAAAAAATTGTATAAATAGTCGGCTAGAAAAATGACAATGCTCACGTTTTATATTTTATATTATTATATTTTTTCATTGTCATAACTTAACATCGCGCCTGTATTTCCTTCATTATGATAGGCAGGATACACGTCCTACTTATGCTTTAGGAAAACGAGAAAATAACCTTTCATTATGATTGACAAAGTATTGTGTTACCTATAACATAATACCACTAGTTTCTTTTTTGGTAACTTATTGTGGGTTAACCTCGAAGAAAAATCAAACCTGGGGGATTACTATGACGTCTTAAATCAGGAGTAATTCAAGTGTGGGAAAGAGACTGAGCTATACAGGTCGTCTAGCGCCATCTCTTTTCCACACTGGAACTACTCCTGCTTTAAGACGTCATGGTAGGACACCAGATTAGAATGTATTACTAAGAAATTTATCCTGCCAGCTAACCCCTGTTAAAAATCAAAGTCAAGTTTATTCTCTGTAGTTGCTTCCATATTTCGATGAATCCTGTCTGTCTTAGTATTTGCCATTGGATTTAGATAGTTATCTTATTCTATGTTTTTAATCAATCACTCATTTGGACTTAATCTTAACTATTGCGCAACTGCCAACGTGATATTTTCTTACTGATAACACGATGTGTCTTGGTGACTTGGCAAATTTTAATTTTAATAATGACACTGCAATTAGATCATTAGAAGATTTTAAATTCACGATTTGGCTGTTTTTTTATTGTTCTGATCGTAATAGTCAGGATAAGCTTTGTGGGCTGCGGGACTGTTCGAAAGAGATACCGCGGCCCTGGAACATAAATGGCAAATGAAGGAACATGGATGGTTTTTTTAGTCAGTAAAAGTCTGACACTCCCTTCCGCTCCGCCCAGACCGGGAGGAGACATTTGATGATTTCACATCCCAAAAAAGGATAAGCTTTGTATGAAAAAAAAAAAATTGCTAAATGCACTTTCAGCCGCTAGTATTTGATATATGATATAAAATTACCCACTTCTGTTAAACATATTTTTTAAAAGAAAAATAAAGTATTCGGTGTAAAAAAATTAAAACCCTTGAAATTGTTAATAAAACCCGATTCAAATAGGGAAGTAAAATTTTTATAATATTTTCATGCAGACGAAGGTCGCGGGCAACCGCTAGTCTACGAATATTATAAAGAGGAACATTTTTTTGTTTGTTTGTACCGAATAAGCTCGGAAACTTCTGGACCGATTTTAACCATTTTTTAGGTTATCAATAGAAAGTTAAATTATCAGGGAGTAACATAGGCTATACATATATTTATATCATGCAAATTAGCCGAGCTATCTCAATTTTTGCGGTCGAAGGCGCGGGCGAAATGATAGTATTTTAATGTAAATGGAAGCAAAACCAACGAAGATCAAAGTCAAAGTTTTTATTTGCTGAACATAGTTGTAAAAGGTGTTAATATAATCGAACATCAATACAGAATTTGCACTGACTACATACGAGCGACGTTGATTATGAACAGGAACTGTCGTCAGCGCATCAAGGTTCTACAAACTGTCAAATTTTTTCATTCGATTTTGAACTTAATCATCAATTTTTTGATGATTTAAAATCATTTGGAGAAATTAGACAGTTTGTGGTAACTTGATGTGCTGGCGACTGTACCTGTTTATTCAGTGCATGTTTGATGAACATCGACCAAAACAATGATTTTTCTTTCATTGATACTGAATTGTTAATTAAATTATAGTCTACTAACCTTTACCCGCGGCTTCACTCGCGTTAATTTAAAATTTGACAATCAATTCGGGTTGTACTCTTCTTGTAATAATATAATTCAATCATGATTCAAAAGACGCGTAGCGCCATCTATTATCATAAGAACGTTATTGTTGTTTTCCTCGGGAACAGTACCTATTTTTCAGAATGAAAGTTGGGTATGTCCGTTTCTGTAAACCTGACAACGTATAAGCAAAATTTCAGGATGATGGGTTCAGTTGTTTAATGGATTAGACGTGAAAAGGTAGTAAGGGAGGAAGTAAGGATTTTAACGGTTGCTTACGTGAACACGAGAGTTGTATTTGTCTGTCTTGATAATACGGCTATAACTGCTTTATTTTATTATGAGTAAATCAAAAACAGCTGCGTATAAGCAGATTATACATGGTTGGTGTTTGGCTGTAATGACGGGCAGGTAATTCACTGATGGAAAACGATCTAAGGAAACAATCTCAATTTTTTTATTTTTTTCGAACGGCCTTTACAGATTTCGAAAAACAAAATGTATTGTTACTCATTGTTAGTTTACACAGTATATAGGAACTCGTTTTAGTATGGCCAGAACTTAAATTAAGTCTATTGGTTTGAATGACTGTTGTTATTTTAACCATAAGCTGTTTGTACTATAATTAAAGATGCCTAATTAAGAAACATGTATATAAATAAATTTTTGTAAGTTTAAGTTTAGTACAAAGTTAGATATAAGTTTTTAAACTCACATGGTCACTAACATTGTCATTAACACTAAAAACGGGATATTAACATCTATACATAATAATTATTATACAAATAAATAAAATTGAAGTGTCTGTTTGTAATATTAAAAAAAACTGCTTTTTACTACATGCTTATGAATGTATATACGATACATGTACCAACATATTTTTTTTTCAATGTTTGTCTGTTTGTAACAGCTACCTTATACATACATATAATAAAACTGTAGAAAAGCCGTTTTTGTACATCAAAAAAAAATTCAAAAAAAAATTACCAGGGTGTTAAAGGACAACCAATGGAATCCATTTCCAGCATTTTTCGAATTTTTGTCTGTTTATTTGCATCACGTAAAATGTACAAAAGCAATGTAGATAAGTTTTATACACAACGATTGAGCGTAACTTGAAGTAACATTTAGTTTTTGCTTCATTGCAATCGGTTCAGTCTATCAAAAGATATTTGAATTTATAGTGTTCCACAAGTACAATTAGGGTTATGTGCACTTGGTCTCACAACTTCACGTAACTTTTATACACAACAATATGTGGGTAAATTGAAATAACATTACGTTTTTATAACATTAGAATTTTATTATTAATAAAATTCTAATAGTGTTTCCGAAGTAAAATATGATCTATCGAACTTAGACTGGACTATATCTAGAGATCAGTTGCGTGCAGTATTGAATATAGTTATTCGATAGATGGCGTTGTGCGTGTGACGTCATTTTCTGAATCGCGGTGTTAAGATTTGCCTTGAAAGAATGACCTTCGCCCATGTCTGCCGACAACTTTGAGTTTTGTAGGTGTCTTTAAAGTTCTGTCTATAAAGAGGTTTGTCTTTAAAAAGGTCTTGACTTGATAGTATCGTAAATCGTTCGTTAATTCGTTTTATCTTTCAAAAAGTTTTGGTTAGATTTGGTTTTAATTTTGAAGTGCGTACTACGCACTTCAAAATTGCAATATTATTTACTACGCACTGCGTAGTAAATAATATTGCAATTTGTGTCAATTAGTTTTATTTACTTCGTAGTTTGAAATTTTATTAGTCTTCATTCTCATTTTGAAAGTTTGAGTTGTTGTAAATTGTTGATTTATTTGGTACAATATTTTATTTGTTTGGGTCAGTTTTTTTTTTGAAAATGCCTTTCGTGAAAAAAAACAAACCTTTCGCAGCGTAGCCGAGATGCGAAAAGGGTTTAATTAGGTCCCAGGAATCAGAAGAAGATCGTGAAGTGAGGCTAACAGCAATTCGAGCAAGGCGAGTCAGAACTCTTGCGTCAGAAACGCCAACCCAGCGTGAGTCTCGACTTAGTATACGGCGTTCTCTTACGGCAGTTTCTCGAGTACAGGAGAGTTTGAAGGACGCGAAGCGAGGTTGACGGCTGTATAACAGAAAGGTTAGAACACCCGAGGCAAACCACCCTGCTGCCATTTTTTCGCCTTTGCGTAACAGACAATTTCGCGAAATCCATTTTATATAATGAGGTTGAGGTATAACAAGCAGCAAGGTGTTTGGAATCGTAGAAGACGTGGAAAAGCTGTGGAAGGCGAGACTAGCGTTTTTAAGAACACGTGATTGGACGGGGGTGTACACGGTGCACCCGAATAATTCAGAATGTTACTTTTTACGCCTTCTTCTCCATAAAGTGCTAGGACCTACGTCTTATTGACCTTTTGTGGGTTATCGGATGCTAAACAGCTATAGCAAAAGTACAATGACAAGTTTGCTGAGAATTTTTTGAGACATGTTCAACTAAATACTGATGGAGAAATTCCTGATAACCCTACGTGAAATTTGTCACAACAGGTCCTTATTGGGTATTCAAGAGATAGTTATAAGTATAGGAGGGAACCCGATCAGTCAATACGGTTTGCACCACGCGAACGAAGTCGCGGGCACAGCTAGTAAACACTAAACATGGTAAATATTCCGTTTATATTGTTAATGACATACTTAGATAACTAATCATATCATAATCTTATCATTATTCCTGTAAATATTATGGACCGATTGCTAACGAAAGTCTGTTTTTCTACATGTCAGGCGCAGTTGGTACGTAATTTCTCAACTCATGATGAATTGGCAAATAAATGTTATCTAAGACAAACCTTGGTTTGTTTTATATCAATGCACAATCATCATCATCATTGTCGGCTTCCAGTCTAACCGGATGCAGCTGAATACCAGTAATTTACATGGAGCGACTGCCTATCTGACCTCCACAAACCAGTTAGTACTGGGTAAAACGACACCCCTTAATAAGACTGGTTGTCAGACTTTCGGGCCACTGACTACTTAACGACTGTCAAAGATCACAACCAATAACACCAATTACAACCGGAAACTACAACAACAACAATTACAATTGACAACCGGGATCAACAGCTTAACGTGCTTTCCGAGGCACGGAGGAAACCTGGTGTGGAATGGGTGGTATCCACGGACCAACCTAGATAAGCGTGGCTTAACCTGGACATCGACCCGAACGGCAGTTATTATTTACCATGAGCTCCTCAATATATATCATTGCACAATCAGTTACACACAAAAGTATGTATTACACATTGTCCTTATATAGATTCTTCTAATTATAATAGTGGTGGCAATTATTGGTGGTATTGTAATATTTATTCTAAACTTTTTGATTAGGTTTGGATGTCGTGATGGCTAGTGGTTATAGCGTCCAGCTCTCAAAGACGAGGGGTTCGACACTCGTAAGTTCGTAAAATAAAATAAAACCCAGTTGTTACGGCGTTTATTTAAGAAGTGACATTTTAAAAATTCTATACCTAAACAAAGTTTGTCCTTATAGTTTTTGTCTTACGAAGGCAGCCTCTTTCTTACCGTATTTTTGTGGTGTTCATTACATAAAATTCTGTCGACCTATCTATCAGAAAACCAAATAATTTAATGTTACATCACAAACTTTGATTTTAATAAATACTAATTTTAAACCCACCGCTTTGGAGGGGTTATTTAACAAGATATAAAATAAATAGCCGAATCATCCATACGAGTACATATAAATCTGACTCGTTTTAAAAGCAAGAAAGTAAAAGAAATAACATCATTCATAAATATATACATTTAAACCGTTCATTCAGTAATATTAATTATTCAGCGAACTAAAATTTTCACTGTCAGCCACTTTCAACAGTGTTCCATTGTCGCTGACGAATGTCGATCCAGTGATGGCTCTAGCTTTGTCACTAGCTAGGAACAAAACAAGGTCGGCTATTTCATCAGCAATAGAAAATCTCTTCAGGGCTGTCATGTTCTGCACTTTTTCGAAAAATGCTTCTTCTGCTGCTGCGGGTATACCCATATTTTCCACGAAATCAGTCTTCACTGGCCCTGGGCTCACAATATTAGCACGAACTCCACTTGAAGCCAGCTCTTGTGCGATAGATCTAGTGAAGTGATCGAGACCTGCCTTCGAAGTATTGTACGCGAAAGTTGCCTCTCCAAGTACTTTTAGTGCGGCAACGCTTGATATATTAATGATGTTACCTTTGGTCTTCACAAGGTGAGGAGCCGCAAGATGCGTCAAGTAAACTACTGAGCGCAGGTTGGTCGAAATTACTTCATCAAATGCTGCCATAGCGTTCTCGGCTTGTATTGTCGTTGGCCGAGCTATGCCAGCGTTGTTAACCAGAATATCCAATTTTCCAAAGCGTTTCAAGGTTTCATCAAGAATTCTTTTGACGTCTACATCTTTAGAAACATCTGCCACTAGTACTAAAGGATTGTTACATTTCTTTGCGACGTTGTTTAATTTCTCCGTATTTCTTCCTACTAAAGCAACCTTGGCTCCTTCTTCAGCAAACTTGATCGCGATGGCAGCTCCAATACCAGAACTGGAGCCAGTTACGATAACCACTTTGTCTTGGAAACTCATGTTTATGCACCAATATCAAATACAGTACTGAATCTTTGTTACATCAGCTGCTTTTTATTATAATCCCGTAATCTAATCTTTACAAAATGTCAAAGATAAACACGTACGAATATCGCCAAGGATAAGTAAATATAATATTTGACACGCGTTATCTACAAAACGGAGTTGGAACGGTCACAACTAAACTAAGAGACGGACTGTAGACGACGTTGATTATATACCTACCAAATTGGTGAGTGCTGGTTGTAAATAATGATGTAACTATTGTAGACAAAGCCAAAGTGTATAGACAGAAGGTAAAGTCTACAACATATAAAGTGGTTGTCAACAAAGCTGTTTTACTACTGAAAGGATTGAAATACCATATTGGTGAAATTACCATAACTTAGCTAAGGTATGTCTTTCCGTGTTTTGACTCCAAAATGAGTCACGATGAATTAGCACAGCAAAAGTGTCATGTTGACTTAGTAAAATAAGGTAAGGTGATACTAAAAATATGATTGTGATCTTTGATTTTCATAGTTATATTATCTTAGAATTATTTATGGAATAACCTATCGACAACTCTATACAAATCAAAGATCGAACTAATTACGTATTTTTTTTACTTCTATTAAAAATGTTGTTTTTTTCTTTTTCATAGAAATATTTTCCACATTTTTGAATGCGTTTAGGGTAAAAATATTAATGTAATTTTTATGACTGCAAAATCTACCCTATTTATTATTAGGCCGGTAACCACAATTAGGTTAAGTTTCAATTTTCTGTAGCTCCGTAATTTCTTTAACACAGTCAATCCTGTATTTCTTAGCATTTCATCTTCATCATCAGCAGCAGTCTACTGCTAGACAGATCAGGCATCTGCATTCGCATCCTATTCAACTCGATTGTCGGTAACCCTTATCCGGCTACTACCAGCCATCCTAATAGCCACATATCAAATTGCGTACTTTGCGTAAGCTGTGTGAAAAATTTGGGTTCTCTTCCGGAACACCTTGTTCTGGGTTCAATCGCTCAGAGAGATTATAAATTCCCTTTCTGATTTCACTGAGGGACCTTGAACTTGTGGACCAGCCGAATCGAGAGTACTAATCTACGATTCGGCCCTGTTGGTCAACATACGATAATACAGGGTGTAAACGGACCCTTCTTGAAGCCCTCAACCAAGCATTCTGTACATCAATCTAAGTATAAGACACTGGCGAAGGGTCAAAATGGAGTCAGGGGAAGCCGAAGAAAAAAATGAGAAATGTTTTTTTTTTCGTTTTTTTTTCTGTTTGTTTTACCTCATTTTGGTTATCAGCGACCCCGAAAACCAAGAAAATGACACCCATCCCATACTCTGATATGACCCCACAGACATGTATGTAATATACTATTTGACTTAAGTAGACACCTAGACACTACGTAGAGTGCCTTGTTCCCGAAGGGAAGCCGGCAGGAATCGGCCTATTACGTGCCTTCGGGCCTGATAAGTATATTAGTCTACGCAATAATCATTGCTGGGAAACGACTTTTTTTTTGGAGTGAAAAATCACGTTCTACGGTAGGACTCATTGTAATGCACTCAACGCATTGTGCTAATGGACACATTGAATAGTATGAGGGTTGACTGAAGTTATAACATTAAAAACTTGTACTTAAACTTTGACTCTCAATATCTCCGTAACCAGAATGTTCCCAGGTATGGTCTAGAACAAAAAAATATCGCAATAACGTGGAGACGGGGAGAGCAAGTACAGACGCCAGCAGGCCAACCTAACCGAAACTGTCAGATTTTCCTAACCAACCTTGAACCTTTTTCTGTTTTGTTGTACATCACCATTTGCATCGTATGACATGAAAAGGCGTTCTTTGCAAAGTATGTGTGGTATAAACTATGAATTAAAAATTGAGAAATGATTTGATAAGTCAGCACAGTTTTATTGACCATTAATTTGACAAGTTTTAAAAACAGGATTGTGAAATAAAAAACGTTGACTAATTAAAAAACAAAACATAATTATTTTATTCAGCTAAACTAAAATTTGCAGAATCAGCCATTTTTAACATTACTCCATTATCAGTCACTAACGATGAACCAGTGATGGCTCTAGCTTTGTTGCTAGCTAGGAACAATACAAGGTCAGCTATTTCTTGTGAAACAGAAATCCTGCTTAAGGCTGTCATTTCCCGCATATACTTGAAAACAGCTTCTTCCGCTTGTCCGATTGCACCTATGTTTTGAAAGATGTCAGTTCGAAATGGTTGACAGTGTTCACACGAACTCCACTTGGAGCTAGTTCTTGTGCAACAGATGTTGAGAAATGATCTAGAGCTGCTTTCGAAGTGTTGTATGAAAAATGACCTTGTCTAAGTACTTGAGTGTAGCTATGCTTGATATATTGATAATGTTCCCTTTCGTCTTCACAAGGTGAGGAGCAGCGAGATGTGTCAAAGAGCGTAGGTTTGTCGACATTACTTGAATAGTCGCTGACCTTGCTATGCCAGCGTTGTTAACCAGAATATTCAATTTCCCAAAACGTTTCAATTTTTCATCAAGAATTCTTTTCACGTCTTCATTTTTAGAAACATCTGCAGCTAGTACTAAAGGATTGTTACATTTCTTTGCAACGTTGATTGATTTTTCCGCGTTTCTTCCTACTATGGCAACCTCGGATCTTCAGCAAACTTGATCGCGATGGCGGCTCCAATAACAGAACTGGAACCAGTTACTATAACCACTTTGTCTTGAAAACTCATGTTTATGCACAAATATCAAATACATTACTGAATCATTGTTATGTTAGATGCGTTTTATAATAACCCCGTTATCAGTTAAAGCAAGTTTTTGTGCAACAGATCTTGAGAAATGATCGAGAGCTGCCTTTTAAGTGTTGTATGAAAAATTACCTTGTCCGAATACTTTGAGTGCAGCTATGCTTGATATATTGATAATAATCCCTATCGTCTTCACAAGGTGAGGAGCAACGAGATGTGTCAAATAAACTACTGAGCGTAGGTTTGTCGACATTACTTGATCAAATGCTTCCATAGCGTTCTCGGCTTCAGTAGTCGCTGACCATACTATGCCAGCGTTGTTAACCAGAATATCCAATTACCCAAAATGTTTCAAGGTTTCATCAAGAATTCTTTTCACGTCTTCATTTTTAGAAACATCTGCAGCTAGTACTAAAGGATTGTAACATTTCATTGCAACATTGGTTAATTTTTCCGTGTTCCTTCCTACCATGACAACCTTGGATCCTTCTTCAGCAAACTTCATCGACGATGTCAGTTCAAACTGGTCCTGGGTGGACAGTGTTCACACGAACTCCACTTGGAGCTAGTTCTTGTGCAACAGATCTTGAGAAATGATCGAGAGCTGCTTTCGAAGTGTTGTATGAAAAATGACCTAGTCCAAGTACTGAGTGCAGCTGTGCTTGATATATTGATAATGTTCCCTTTCGTCTTCACAAGGTGAGGAGCAGTGAGATGTGTCAAGTAAACTACTGAGCGTAGGTTTGTCAACATTATTTGATCAAATGCTTCCATAGCGTTCTCGGCTTCAGTGGTCGCTGACCATGCTATACCAGCGTTGTTAACCAGAATGTTCAATTGCCCAAAACGTTTCAAGGTTTTATCAAGAATTCTTTTCACGTCTTCATTTTTAGAAACATCTGCAGCTAGTACTAAAGGATTGTTACATTTCTTTGCAACGTTGCTTGATTTTTCCGCGTTTCTTCCTACTATGGCAACCTCGGATCTTCAGCAAACTTGATCGCGATGGCGGCTCCAATAACAGAACTGGAACCAGTTACTATAACCACTTTGTCTTGAAAACTCATGTTTATGCACAAATATCAAATACATTACTGAATCATTGTTATGTCAGATGCGTTTTATAATAACCCCGTTATCAGTTAAAGCAAGTTGTTGTGCAACAGATCTTGAGAAATGATCGAGAGCTGCTTTTTAAGTGTTGTATGAAAAATTACCTTGTCCGAATACTTTGAGTGCAGCTATGCTTGATATATTGATAATGTTCCCTATCGTCTTCACAAGGTGAGGTGCAACGAGATGTGTCAAATAAACTACTGAGCGTAGGTTTGTCGACATTACTTGATCAAATTCTTCCATAGCGTTCTCGGCTTCAGTAGTCGCTGACCATGCTATGCCAGCGTTGTTAACCAGAATATCCAATTACCCAAAACGTTTCAATTTCATCAAGAATTCTTTTCACGTCTTCATTTTTAGAAACATCGGCAGCTAGTACTAAAGGATCGTTTCATTTCTTTGCGACGTTGCTTAATTTTTCCGTGTTTCTTCCTACTATGGAAACCTTGGATCCTTCTTCACCAAACTTGATCGACGATGTCAGTTCGAACTGGTCCTGGGTGGACAGTGTTCACACGAACTCCACTTGGAGCTAGTTCTTGTGCAACAGATCTTGAGAAATGATCGAGAGCTGCTTTTTAAGTGTTGTATGAAAAATTACCTTGTCCGAGTACTTTTAGTGCAGCTATGCTTGATATATTGATAATGTTCCCTTTCGTCTTCACAAGGTGAGGAGCAGCGAGATGTGTCAAATAAACTTCTGAGCGTAGGTTTGTCGACATTACTTAATCAAATGCTTCCATAGCGTTCTCGGCTTCAGTAGTCGCTGACCATACTATGCCAGCGTTGTTAACCAGAATATCCAATTACCCAAAACGTTTCAAGGTTTCATCAAGAATTCTTTTCACGTCTTCATTTTTAGAAACATCTGCAGCTAGTACGAAAGGTTTGTAACATTTCATTGCAATGTTGCTTAATTTTTCTGTGTTTCTTCCTACTATGGCAACCTTGGATCCTTCTTCAGCAAACTTGATCGACGATGTCAGTTGGAACTGGTCCTGGATTGACAGTGTTCACACGAACTCCACTTGGAGCTAGTTCTTGTGCAACAGATCTTGAGAAATGATCGAGAGCTGCTTTTTAAGTGTTGTATGAAAAATTACGTTGTCCGAATACTTTGAGTGCAGCTATGCTTGATATATTGGTAATGTTCCCTATCGTCTTCACAAGGTGAGGAGCAACGAGATGTGTCAAATAAACTACTGAGCGTAGGTTTGTCGACATTACTTGATCAAATGCTTCCATAGCGTTCTCGGCTTCAGTAGTCGCTGACCATACTATGCCAGCGTTGTTAACCAGAATATCCAATTACCCAAAACGTTTCAAGGTTTCATCAAGAATTCTTTTCACGTCTTCATTTTTAGAAACATCTGCAGCTAGTACTAAAGGATTGTAACATTTCATTGCAACATTGCTTAATTTTTCCGTGTTCCTTCCTACCATGACAACCTTGGATCCTTCTTTAGCAAACTTGATCGACGATGTCAGTTCGAACTGGTCCTGGGTGGACAGTGTTCACACGAACTCCACTTGGAGCTAGTTCTTGTGCAACAGATCTTGAGAAATGATCCAGAGCAGCATCCAAGGTGCTGTATGTAAAATAATCTTGTCCAATCTTTATGAGTGCAGCTATGCTTGATATATTGATAATGTTCTCTTTCGTCTTCACAAGGTGAGGAGCAGCGAGATGTGTCAAGTAAACTACTGAGCGTAGGTTTGTCGACATTACTTGATCAAATGCTTCCATAGCGTTCTCGGCTTCAGTAGTCGCTGACCATACTATGCCAGCGTTGTTAACCAGGATATCCAATTACCCAAAATGTTTCATGGTTTCATCAAGAATTCTTTTCACGTCTTCATTTTTAGAAACATCTGCAGCTAGTACTAAAGGATTGTAACATTTCATTGCAACATTGCTTAATTTTTCCGTGTTCCTTCCTACCATGACAACCTTGGATCCTTCTTTAGCAAACTTGATCGACGATGTCAGTTCAAACTGGTCCTGGGTGGACAGTGTTCACACGAACTCCACTTGGAGCTAGTTCTTGTACAACAGATCTTGAGAAATGATCGAGAGCTGCTTTCGAAGTGTTGTATGAAAAATGACCTAGTCCAAGTACTGAGTGCAGCTGTGCTTGATATATTGATAATGTTCCCTTTCGTCTTCACAAGGTGAGGAGCAGTGAGATGTGTCAAGTAAACTACTGAGCGTAGGTTTGTCAACATTATTTGATCATATGCTTCCATAGCGTTCTCGGCTTCAGTGGTCGCTGACCATGCTATACCAGCGTTGTTAACCAGAATGTTCAATTGCCCAAAACGTTTCAAGGTTTTATCAAGAATTCTTTTCACGTCTTCATTTTGAGAAACATCTGCAGCTAGTACTAAAGGATTGTTACATTTCTTTGCAACGTTGCTTGATTTTTCCGTGTTTCTTCCTACTATGGCAACCTCAGATCTTCAGCAAACTTGATCGCGATGGCAGCTCCAATAACAGAACTGGAACCAGTTACTATAACCACTTTGTCTTGAAAACTCATGTTTATGCACAAATATCAAATACATTACTGAATCATTGTTATGTCAGATGCGTTTTATAATAACCTCGTTATCAGTTAAAGCAAGTTTTTGTGCAACAGATCTTGAGAAATGATCGAGAGCTGCTTTTTAAGTGTAGTATGAAAAAAAAAAAAAAAAAAAAATTACCTTGTCCGAATACTTTGAGTGCAGCTATGCTTGATATATCACGCACAATGGTCCACTTTAAGGACTAAGTGCGGAAACCAAAATCCCTAACATAGAACATAGACGCTTGATATATTGATAATGTTCCCTATCGTCTTCACAAGGTGAGGAGCAACGAGATGTGTCAAATAAACTACTGAGCGTAGGTTTGTCGACATTACTTGATCAAATTCTTCCATAGCGTTCTCGGCTTCAGTAGTCGCTGACCATACTATGCCAGCGTTGTTAACCAGAATATCCAATTACCCAAAATGTTTCAAGGTTTCATCAAGAATTCTTTTCACGTCTTCATTTTTAGAAACATCTGCAGCTAGTAGTAAAGGATTGTAACATTTCATTGCAACATTGGTTAATTTTTCCGTGTTCCTTCCTACCATGACAACCTTGGATCCTTCTTCAGCAAACTTGATCGACGATGTCAGTTCAAACTGGTCCTGGGTGGACAGTGTTCACACGAACTCCACATGGAGCTAGTTCTTGTACAACAGATCTTGAGAAATGATCAAGAGCTGCTTTTTAAGTGTTGTATGAAAAATTACCTTGTCCAAGTACTTTGAGTGCAGCTATGCTTGATATATTGATAATGTTCTCTTTCATCTTCACAAGGTGAGGAGCAGCGAGATGTGTCAAGTAAACTACTGAGCGCAGGTTTGTCAACATTACTTGATCAAATGCTTCCATAGCGTTCTCGGCTTCAGTAGTCGCTGACCATACTATGCCAGCGTTGTTAATTTTTCTGTGTTTCTTCCTACTATGGCAACCTTGGATCCTTCTTCAGCAAACTTGATCGACGATGTCAGTTGGAACTGGTCCTGGGTTGACAGTGTTCACACGAACTCCACTTGGAGCTAGTTCTTGTGCAACAGATCTTGAGAAATGATCGAGAGCTGCTTTTTAAGTGTTGTATGAAAAATTACCTTGTCCGAATACTTTGAGTGCAGCTATGCTTGATATATTGATAAATGTTCCCTATCGTCTTCACAAGGTGAAGAGCAACGAGATGTGTCAAATAAACTACTGAGCGTAGGTTTGTCGACATTACTTGATCAAATGCTTCCATAGCGTTCTCGGCTTCAGTAGTCGCTGACCTTGCTATGCCAGCATTGTTAACCAGAATATCCAATTGCCCAAAATGTTTCAAGGTTTCATCAAGAATTCTTTCCACGTCTTCCTTTTTATAAACATCTGCAGCTAGTACTAAAGGATTGTTTCATTTCTTTGCGACGTCGTTGCTTAATTTTTCCGTGTTTCTTCCTACTATGGAAATCTTGGATCCTTCTTCCCCAAACTTGATCGACGATGTCAGTTCGAACTGGCCCTGAGTGGACAGTGTTCACACGAACTCCACTTGGAGCTGTTGCTGTTGTTGCTTTATGCAGCAGATCTTGAGAAATGATCGAGAGCTGCTTTTTAAGTGTTGTATGAAAAATTATCTTTAATGAAAAAAATTACTGAATCATCGTTATGTCAGATGCGTTTTATAATAACTCCGTAATCAGTTAAAGCAAGTTGTTGTGCAACAGATCTTGAGAAATGATCAAGAGCAGCATCCAAGGTGTTGTATGTAAAATAACCTTGTCCAATCTTTATGAGTGCAGCTATGCTTGATATATTGATAATGTTCCCTATCGTCTTGACAAGGTGAGGAGCAACGAGATGTGTCAAATAAACTACTGAGCGTAGGTTTGTCGACATTACTTGATCATATGCTTCCATAGCGTTCTCGGCTTCAATAGTCGCTGACCTTGCTATGCCAGCGTTGTTAACCAGAATATCCAATTTCCCAAAACGTTTCAAGGTTTCATCAAGAATTCTTTTCACGTCTTCATTTTTAGAAACATCTGCAGCTAGTACTAAAGGATTGTAACATTTCATTGCAACATTGCTTAATTTTTCCGTGTTCCTTCCTACCATGACAACCTTGGATCCTTCTTTAGCAAACTTGATCGACGATGTCAGTTCGAACTGGTCCTGGGTGGACAGTGTTCACACGAACTCCACTTGGAGCTAGTTCTTGTGCAACAGATCTTGAGAAATGATCCAGAGCAGCATCCAAGGTGCTGTATGTAAAATAATCTTGTCCAATCTTTATGAGTGCAGCTATGCTTGATATATTGATAATGTTCTCTTTCGTCTTCACAAGGTGAGGAGCAGCGAGATGTGTCAAGTAAACTACTGAGCGTAGGTTTGTCGACATTACTTGATCAAATGCTTCCATAGCGTTCTCGGCTTCAGTAGTCGCTGACCATACTATGCCAGCGTTGTTAACCAGGATATCCAATTACCCAAAATGTTTCATGGTTTCATCAAGAATTCTTTTCACGTCTTCATTTTTAGAAACATCTGCAGCTAGTACTAAAGGATTGTAACATTTCATTGCAACATTGCTTAATTTTTCCGTGTTCCTTCCTACCATGACAACCTTGGATCCTTCTTTAGCAAACTTGATCGACGATGTCAGTTCAAACTGGTCCTGGGTGGACAGTGTTCACACGAACTCCACTTGGAGCTAGTTCTTGTACAACAGATCTTGAGAAATGATCGAGAGCTGCTTTCGAAGTGTTGTATGAAAAATGACCTAGTCCAAGTACTGAGTGCAGCTGTGCTTGATATATTGATAATGTTCCCTTTCGTCTTCACAAGGTGAGGAGCAGTGAGATGTGTCAAGTAAACTACTGAGCGTAGGTTTGTCAACATTATTTGATCATATGCTTCCATAGCGTTCTCGGCTTCAGTGGTCGCTGACCATGCTATACCAGCGTTGTTAACCAGAATGTTCAATTGCCCAAAACGTTTCAAGGTTTTATCAAGAATTCTTTTCACGTCTTCATTTTGAGAAACATCTGCAGCTAGTACTAAAGGATTGTTACATTTCTTTGCAACGTTGCTTGATTTTTCCGTGTTTCTTCCTACTATGGCAACCTCAGATCTTCAGCAAACTTGATCGCGATGGCAGCTCCAATAACAGAACTGGAACCAGTTACTATAACCACTTTGTCTTGAAAACTCATGTTTATGCACAAATATCAAATACATTACTGAATCATTGTTATGTCAGATGCGTTTTATAATAACCTCGTTATCAGTTAAAGCAAGTTTTTGTGCAACAGATCTTGAGAAATGATCGAGAGCTGCTTTTTAAGTGTAGTATGAAAAAAAAAAAAAAAAAAAAATTACCTTGTCCGAATACTTTGAGTGCAGCTATGCTTGATATATCACGCACAATGGTCCACTTTAAGGACTAAGTGCGGAAACCAAAATCCCTAACATAGAACATAGACGCTTGATATATTGATAATGTTCCCTATCGTCTTCACAAGGTGAGGAGCAACGAGATGTGTCAAATAAACTACTGAGCGTAGGTTTGTCGACATTACTTGATCAAATTCTTCCATAGCGTTCTCGGCTTCAGTAGTCGCTGACCATACTATGCCAGCGTTGTTAACCAGAATATCCAATTACCCAAAATGTTTCAAGGTTTCATCAAGAATTCTTTTCACGTCTTCATTTTTAGAAACATCTGCAGCTAGTAGTAAAGGATTGTAACATTTCATTGCAACATTGGTTAATTTTTCCGTGTTCCTTCCTACCATGACAACCTTGGATCCTTCTTCAGCAAACTTGATCGACGATGTCAGTTCAAACTGGTCCTGGGTGGACAGTGTTCACACGAACTCCACATGGAGCTAGTTCTTGTACAACAGATCTTGAGAAATGATCAAGAGCTGCTTTTTAAGTGTTGTATGAAAAATTACCTTGTCCAAGTACTTTGAGTGCAGCTATGCTTGATATATTGATAATGTTCTCTTTCATCTTCACAAGGTGAGGAGCAGCGAGATGTGTCAAGTAAACTACTGAGCGCAGGTTTGTCAACATTACTTGATCAAATGCTTCCATAGCGTTCTCGGCTTCAGTAGTCGCTGACCATACTATGCCAGCGTTGTTAATTTTTCTGTGTTTCTTCCTACTATGGCAACCTTGGATCCTTCTTCAGCAAACTTGATCGACGATGTCAGTTGGAACTGGTCCTGGGTTGACAGTGTTCACACGAACTCCACTTGGAGCTAGTTCTTGTGCAACAGATCTTGAGAAATGATCGAGAGCTGCTTTTTAAGTGTTGTATGAAAAATTACCTTGTCCGAATACTTTGAGTGCAGCTATGCTTGATATATTGATAAATGTTCCCTATCGTCTTCACAAGGTGAAGAGCAACGAGATGTGTCAAATAAACTACTGAGCGTAGGTTTGTCGACATTACTTGATCAAATGCTTCCATAGCGTTCTCGGCTTCAGTAGTCGCTGACCTTGCTATGCCAGCATTGTTAACCAGAATATCCAATTGCCCAAAATGTTTCAAGGTTTCATCAAGAATTCTTTCCACGTCTTCCTTTTTATAAACATCTGCAGCTAGTACTAAAGGATTGTTTCATTTCTTTGCGACGTCGTTGCTTAATTTTTCCGTGTTTCTTCCTACTATGGAAATCTTGGATCCTTCTTCCCCAAACTTGATCGACGATGTCAGTTCGAACTGGCCCTGAGTGGACAGTGTTCACACGAACTCCACTTGGAGCTGTTGCTGTTGTTGCTTTATGCAACAGATCTTGAGAAATGATCGAGAGCTGCTTTTTAAGTGTTGTATGAAAAATTACCTTTAATGAAAAAAATTACTGAATCATCGTTATGTCAGATGCGTTTTATAATAACTCCGTAATCAGTTAAAGCAAGTTGTTGTGCAACAGATCTTGAGAAATGATCAAGAGCAGCATCCAAGGTGTTGTATGTAAAATAACCTTGTCCAATCTTTATGAGTGCAGCTATGCTTGATATATTGATAATGTTCCCTATCGTCTTGACAAGGTGAGGAGCAACGAGATGTGTCAAATAAACTACTGAGCGTAGGTTTGTCGACATTACTTGATCATATGCTTCCATAGCGTTCTCGGCTTCAATAGTCGCTGACCTTGCTATGCCAGCGTTGTTAACCAGAATATCCAATTTCCCAAAACGTTTCAAGGTTTCATCAAGAATTCTTTTCACGTCTTCATTTTTAGAAACATCTGCAGCTAGTACTAAAGGATTGTTACATTTATTTGCAACGTTGCTTGATTTTTCCGTTTTTCTTCCTACTATGGCAACCTCGGATCTTCAGCAAACTTGATCGCGATGGCGGCTTCAATAACAGAACTGGAACCAGTTACTATAACCACTTTGTCTTGGAAACTCATGTTTATGCACAAATATCAAATGTAACATTACTGAATCTTTGGTATGTAAGATGTGTTTTTTAATAACCCCGTAATCAGTGAATATGACATAAAAAAATAGTCACAATGAATTATTTAAATAAAAAAAGCCTTTTAATTCCAGTACGTATTACAATTACATAACAATAACAAATTTGATCATAGTCATGTGAAATTAGAATTGATTTTGTGTGTTATTTACAAATATGTAATATTTGAAATTCAATTTTGGCGATAACATTCACTATATACTAGTTGATAGATCAATATTATAACTATACAATTAAAATAAAATAATCCTTAATTAAATTAGTAAAAAAAAAACACGCAATTTTATAAATTATACAAATCATGACATTATTAAATTAAAATAAAAAAAGATGGTAACGTATAAACGTATGGTGGTACGTATGGTAAATAATAATAGTTATTACGCTAAATGGACCCCTTTTCGGGTAAAGGCCTCCTCCAGAGAATGCCAATTTTCTCGGTCTTTTCCTGCGATTGCCTCTACTTCGTCTTTCCATCTCGCTTTCGGTCTACCTCTACGTCTATATCCGTGAAGGCCTCTCCATAATGTTACAGTCTTCGTCAATCTGTCATCTGTTAACGGGCCACATGTCCTGCCCATCTCCATTTTAAACTTCTAGCGAGCGATAGAGCGACTATAACTTGAGTTCTTTTCCTTACTAAGTTGTGTCGTACTTGGTCTTTTAGTTTTATATTTAGGGAACTACGTTCTAGTGCTCTTTGACACGTTGCAATTTTTCTGCTGGTTGTGGACTCAAATACCCACGTTTGGCATCCATACGTAAGGCAGGGTAGGAGGCATGAGTCCATCACTTTCTTTTTTAACCGACTTCAAAAAAGGAGGAGGTTTCTCAATTCGACCGTATATAATTATGTTTTTTCATTATTGTAAATTCATGTTTGATTTCACTACCTCTTTGTAGGCCTAGTACTTCTTCCAGGTGATTGCAGTGCGCCTGTCTAACTCCTCGGTATTGTTCTCTCTTCGGAAAGATACTTGCTTGCCAAGTAGACGTAGTCGTCTACGTACATCGTCACAATGAATTAGCACAACAAAATCGTCATGATGACTCAACAAATAAGGTGTTGCTAAAAATACGATTTAGAAGATTTGTCTTTGCTTTTCATACCTATATTATAAATCTTAGAATAAACTATGGAATATCCTATCGACAATCATATAATAAATAAATAAATAAATATCCCTGGACATTTCACACAGCACCATCTAGTCCCAAGCTAAGCAACCTAATGCTTGTGTTATGGTAACTAGATGGCTGATAAACTACATATATACATTTTTTTTTTGTAAATACATACATATTATAGATAGAAAAACACCCAGACCCGGAACAACTACTTGTAGGTCATACAAATATTTGTTCCGTACGGGAATCGAACCCGCGACATGCAGCGCAGCAGTCAATCGCTTGACCACTGCGCCAACCGTGTCGTCATAATAGTTAACGATCTAAATAATTACGTCTTTTTTACTACCATACTTGAATAAATCTGTTGTTTTTTTCTTTATCATACAATTTATTTCCACAATAGACTAGCAGTTTTTGATTGCGCTTTAGGTAAAGATATTAAAGTATCATATAGATTGGTTCATAAATACTTTTTTGCAAAAACCGCTATAGCTTTTTAAAATTTCAGAGTACTCTTTTGTTACTGACAAAAGATGGACCAGTGATGGATGGCTCTAGCGTTGTAGCTAGCTCGCTTGGTTGTTTTTTATGTCTAAAAATCTACCCTATTTATTATTAGGCCGGTAACCACAATTAGGTTAAGTTTCAATTCTCTGTAGCTCTGTAATTTCTTTAACACAGTAAATCCTGTATTTCTTAGTATTTCATCTTCATCATCAGCAGCAGTCTACTGCTGGACAGAGGCATCTGCAATCGCATCCCATTCAACTCGATTGTCGGCAACTCTTATTCGGCTACTACCAGCCACCCTAATAAGGACACTCCATTTCCAGTTCAGATTGCATACTCTGTGTGAGATGTGTGGAAAATTTGGGCTCTCTTCCGTAACACCTTGTTCCGGGTTCAATCCCTCAGAGAGATTACAAACTGCCCGTTCCTTGAACTTACGGACCAGCCGAATCGAGAGTACTTATCTACGTTTCGGCCCCGTAGGTCAACAGGCGATTATATACTTACTAATTTGCTGTGTGCTGGTTGGAAATAATTATGTATCAAAAACAAAGCATCGTAGTATATACCTATGGATGTAGTTGAATGTATTTTTCTATGTTTTGTTGTACATCACCATTTGCATCGTATGACATGAAAAGGCGTTCCTTGCAAAGTATGTGTGGTACAAACTATGAATTAAAGAAAATTGAAAAGAACATTGAGAAATGATTTGATAAGACGGTACAGTTTTATTGATCATTAATTTGACAAGTTTTAAAAGCAGGATTGCGAAATAAAAAACATCGAATAATTGAAAAACAAAACATGTTTTATTCAGCCAAACTAAAATTTGCAGAATCAGCCATTTTTAACATTGCTCCATTATCAGTCACAAACGACGAACCAGTAATGGCTCTAGCTTTGTCGCTAGCTAGAAACAAAACAAGGTCAGCTATTTCTTGTGGAACAGAAATCCTGTTTAAGATTGTCATTTCCCGCAT
The DNA here is from genome assembly GCA_950022335.1 of Eurois occulta. Classification (NCBI taxonomy): domain Eukaryota; kingdom Metazoa; phylum Arthropoda; class Insecta; order Lepidoptera; family Noctuidae; genus Eurois; species Eurois occulta. The sequence continues at coordinate 6,188,013 of OX465492.1, read as the reverse complement.
ATATTTGAAAACAGCTTCTTCCGCTTGTCCGATTGCACCTATATTTTGAAAGATGTCGGTTCGAACTGGTTGACAGTGTTCACACGAACTCCACTTGAAGCTAGTTCTCTAGCAACAGATGTTGAGAAATGATCTAGAGCTGCTTTCGATGTATGAAAAATGACCTTGTCGAAGTACTTGAGTGCAGCTATGCTTGATATTGATAATGTTCCCGTTCGTCTTCACAAGGTGAGAAGCAGCGAGATGTGTCAAAGAGCATAGGTTTGTCGACATTACTTGAATTACTTGAATAGTCGCTGACCTTGCTATGCCAGCGTTGTTAACCAGAATATCCAATTGCCCAAAACGTTTCAAGGTTTCATAAAGAATTCTTTTCACGTCTTCATTTTTAGAAACATCGGCAGCTAGTATTAAAGGATCGTTTCATTTCTTTGCGACGTTGCTTAATTTTTCCGTGTTTCTTCCTACTATGGAAACCTTGGATCCTTCTTCACCAAACTTGATCGACGATGTCAGTTCGAACTGGTCCTGGGTGGACAGTGTCCACACGAACTCCACTTGGAGCTAGTTCTTGTGCAACAGATCTTGATAAATGATCGAGAGCTGTTTTTTAAGTGTTGTATGAAAAATTACCTTGTCCGAGTACTTTGAGTGCAGCTATGCTTGATATATTGATAATGTTCCCTTTCGTCTTCACAAGGTGAGGAGCAGCGAGATGTGTCAAGTAAACTACTGAGCACAGGTTTGTCAACATTACTTCATCAAATGCTTCCATAGCGTTCTCGGCTTCAGTAGTCGCTGACCATACTATGCCAGCGTTGTTAACCAGAATATCCAATTACCCAAAATGTTTCAAGGTTTCATCAAGAATTCTTTTCACGTCTTCATTTTTAGAAACATCTGCAGCTAGTACGAAAGGTTTGTAACATTTCATTGCAACGTTGCTTGATTCTTCCGTGTTTCTTCCTACTATGGCAACCTCGGATCTTCAGCAAACTTGATCGCGATGGCGGCTCCAATAACAGAACTGGAGCCAGTTACTATAACCACTTTGTCTTGTAAACTCATGTTTATGCACAAATATCAAATACATTACTGAATCATTGTTATGTCAGATGCGTTTTATAATAACCCCGTAATCAGTTAAAGCAAGTTGTTGTGCAACAGATCTTGAGAAATGATCCAGAGCAGCATCCAAAGTGCTGCATGTAAAATTACCTTGTCCAATCTTTATGAGTGCAGCTATGCTTGATATATTGATAATGTTCTCTTTCGTCTTCACAAGGTGAGGAGCAGCGAGATGTGTCAAGTAAACTACTGAGCACAGGTTTGTCAACATTACTTCATCAAATGCTTCCATAGCGTTCTCGGCTTCAATAGTCGCTGACCATGCTATGCCAGCGTTGTTAACCAGAATATCCAATTGCCCAAAACGTTTCAAGGTTTCATAAAGAATTCTTTTCACGTCTTCATTTTTAGAAACATCTGCAGCTAGTACGAAAGGTTTGTAACATTTCATTGCAACGTTGCTTAATTTTTCTGTGTTTCTTCCTACTATGGCAACCTTGGATCCTTCTTCAGCAAACTTGATCGACGATGTCAGTTCAAACTGGTCCTGGGTGGACAGTGTTCACACGAACTCCACTTGGAGCTAGTTCTTGTGCAACAGATCTTGAGAAATGATCGAGAGCTGCTTTCGAAGTGATGTATGAAAAATGACCTAGCCCAAGTACTGAGTGCAGCTGTGCTTGATATATTGATAATGTTCTCTTTCGTCTTCACAAGGTGAGGAGCAGCGAGATGTGTCAAGTAAACTACTGAGCACAGGTTTGTCAACATTACTTCATCAAATGCTTCCATAGCGTTCTCGGCTTCAGTAGTCGCTGACCATACTATGCCAGCGTTGTTAACCAGAATATCCAATTACCCAAAACGTTTCAAGGTTTCATAAAGAATTCTTTTCACGTCTTCATTTTTAGAAACATCGGCAGCTAGTACTAAAGGTTTGTAACATTTCATTGCAACGTTGCTTAATTTTTCTGTGTTTCATCCTACTATGGCAACCTTGGATCCTTCTTCAGCAAACTTGATCGACGATGTCAGTTGGAACTGGTCCTGGGTTGACAGTGTTTACACGAACTCCACTTGGAGCTAGTTCTTGTGCAACAGATCTTGAGAAATGATCGAGAGCTGCTTTTTAAGTGTTGTATGAAAAATTACCTTGTCCGAATACTTTGAGTGCAGCTATGCTTGATATATTGATAATGTTCCCTATCGTCTTCACAAGGTGAGGAGCAACGAGATGTGTCAAATAAACTACTGAGCGTAGGTTTGTCGACATTACTTGATCAAATGCTTCCATAGCGTTCTCGGCTTCAGTAGTCGCTGACCATGCTATGCCAGCGTTGTTAACCAGAATATCCAATTGCCCAAAATGTTTCAAGGTTTCATCAAGAATTCTTTCCACGTCTTCATTTTTAGAAACATCTGCAGCTAGTACTAAAGGTTTGTTTCATTTCTTTGCGACGTTGCTTAATTTTTCCGTGTTTCTTCCTACTATGGAAATCTTGGATCCTTCTTCCCCAAACTTGATCGACGATGTCAGTTCGAACTGGCCCTGAGTGGACAGTGTTCACACGAACTCCACTTGGAGCTAGTTCTTATGCAACAGATCTTGAGAAATGATCGAGAGCTGCTTTTTAAGTGTTGTATGAAAAATTACCTTTAATGAAAAAAATTACTGAATCATTGTTATGTCAGATGCGTTTTATAATAACTCCGTAATCAGTTAAAGCAAGTTGTTGTGCAACAGATCTTGAGAAATGATCAAGAGCAGCATCCAAGGTGTTGTATGTAAAATAACCTTGTCCAATCTTTATGAGTGCAGCTATGCTTGATATATTGATAATGTTCCCTATCGTCTTCACAAGGTGAGGAGCAACGATATGTGTCAAATAAACTACTGAGCGTAGGTTTGTCGACATTACTTGATCAAAATCTTCCATAGCGTTCTCGGCTTCAGTAGTCGCTGACCATACTATGCCAGCGTTGTTAACCAGAATATCCAATTACCCAAAATGTTTCAAGGTTTCATCAAGAATTCTTTTCACGTCTTCATTTTTAGAAACATCTGCAGCTAGTACTAAAGTATTGTTACATTTCATTGCAACGTTGCTTGATTTTTCCGTGTTTCTTCCTACTATGGCAACCTCGGATCTTCAGCAAACTTGATCGCGATGGCGGCTCCAATAACAGAACTGGAACCAGTTACTATAACCACTTTGTCTTGAAAACTCATGTTTATGCACAAATATCAAATTCATTACTGAATCATTGTTATGTCAGATGCGTTTTATAATAACCCCGTTATCAGTTAAAGCAAGTTTTTGTGCAACAGATCTTGAGAAATGATCGAGAGCTGCCTTTTAAGTGTTGTATGAAAAATTACCTTGTCCGAATACTTTGAGTGCAGCTTTGCTTGATATATTGATAATGTTCCCTATCGTCTTCACAAGGTGAGGAGCAACGAGATGTGTCAAATAAACTACTGAGCGTAGGTTTGTCGACATTACTTGATCAAATGCTTCCATAGCGTTCTCGGCTTCAGAAGTCGCTGACCATACTATGCCAGCGTTGTTAACCAGAATATCCAATTACCCAAAATGTTTTATGGTTTCATCAAGAATTCTTTTCACGTCTTCATTTTTAGAAACATCTGCAGCTAGTACGAAAGGTTTGTAACATTTCATTGCAACGTTGCTTAATTTTTCCGTGTTCCTTCCTACCATGACAACCTTGGATCCTTCTTCAGCAAACTTGATCGACGATGTCAGTTCAAACTGGTCCTGGGTGGACAGTGTTCACACGAACTCCACTTGGAGCTAGTTCTTGTACAACAGATGAGAAATGATCATGAGCTGCTTTTTAAGTGTTGTATGAAAAATTACCTTGTCCAAGTACTTTGAGTGCAGCTATGCTTGATATATTGATAATGTTCTCTTTCATCTTCACAAGGTGAGGAGCAGCGAGATGTGTCAAGTAAACTACTGAGCGCAGGTTTGTCAACATTACTTGATCAAAATCTTCCATAGCGTTCTCGGCTTCAGTAGTCGCTGACCATACTATGCCAGCGTTGTTAACCAGAATATCCAATTGCCCAAAACGTTTCAAGGTTTTATCAAGAATTCTTTTCACGTCTTCATTTTTAGAAACACCTGCAGCTAGTACTAAAGGATTGTTTCATTTCTTTGCAACGTTGCTTGATTTTTCCGTGTTTCTTCCTACTATGGCAACCTGGGATCTTCAGCAAACTTGATCGCGATGGTGGCTCCAATAACAGAACTGGAGCCAGTTACTATAACCACTTTGTCTTGTAAACTCATGTTTATGCACAAATATCAAATACATTACTGAATCATTGTTATGTCAGATGCGTTTTATAATAACCCCGTAATCGGTTAAAGCAAGTTGTTGTGCAACAGATCTTGAGAAATGATCCAGAGCAGCATCCAAAGTGCTGCATGTAAAATTTCCTTGTCCAATCTTTATGAGTGCAGCTATGATTGATATATTGATAATGTTCTCTTTCGTCTTCACAAGGTGAGGAGCAGCGAGATGTGTCAAGTAAACTACTGAGCACAGGTTTGTCAACATTACTTCATCAAATGCTTCCATAGCGTTCTCGGCTTCAGTAGTCGCTGACCATACTATGCCAGCGTTGTTAACCAGAATATCCAATTACCCAAAATGTTTCAAGGTTTCATCAAGAATTCTTTTCACGTCTTCATTTTTAGAAACATCTGCAGCTAGTACGAAAGGTTTGTAACATTTCGTTGCAACGTTGCTTAATTTTTCTGTGTTTCTTCCTAGTATGGCAACCTTGGATCCTTCTTCAGCGGACTTGATCGACGATGTCAGTTGGAACTGGTCCTGGGTTGACAGTGTTCACACGAACTCCACTTGGAGCTAGTTCTTGTGCAACAGATCTTGAGAAATGATCGAGAGCTGCTTTCGAAGTGTTGTATGAAAAATGACCTAGTCCAAGTACTGTGCAGCTGTGCTTGATATATTGATAATGTTCCCTTTCGTCTTCACAAGGTGAGGAGCAGTGAGATGTGTCAAGTAAACTACTGAGCGTAGGTTTGTCAACATTTCTTGATCAAATGCTTCCATAGCGTTCTCGGCTTCAGTGGTCGCTGACCATGCTATACCAGCGTTGTTAACCAGAATGTTCAATTGCCCAAAACGTTTCAAGGTTTTATCAAGAATTCTTTTCACGTCTTCATTTTTAGAAACACCTGCAGCTAGTACTAAAGGATTGTTTCATTTCTTTGCAACGTTGCTTGATTTTTCCGTGTTTCTTCCTACTATGGCAAACTCGGATCTTCAGCAAACTTGATCGCGATGGCGGCTCCAATAACAGAACTGGAACCAGTTACTATAACCACTTTGTCTTGAAAACTCATGTTTATGCACAAATATCAAATACATTACTGAATCATTGTTATGTCAGATGCGTTTTATAATAACGTCGTTATCAGTTAAAGCAAGTTTTTGTGCAACAGATCTTGAGAAATGATCGAGAGCTGCTTTTTAAGTGTTGTATAAAAATTGTCTTGTCCGAATACTTTGAGTGCAGCTATGCTTGATATATTGATAATGTTCCCTATCGTCTTCACAAGGTGAGGAGCAACGAGATGTGTCAAATAAACTACTGAGCGTAGGTTTGTCGACATTACTTGATCAAATGCTTCCATAGCGTTCTCGGCTTCAGTAGTCGCTGACCATACTATGCCAGCGTTGTTGACCAGAATATCCAATTACCCAAAACGTTTCAAGATCAAGAATTCTTTTCACGTCTTCATTTTTAGAAACATCTGCAGCTAGTACTAAAGGATTGTTACATTTCATTGCAACATTGCTTAATTTTTCCGTGTTCCTTCCTACCATGACAACCTTGGATCCTTCTTCAGCAAACTTGATCGACGATGTCAGTTCAAACTGGTCCTGGGTGGACAGTGTTCACACGAACTCCACTTGGAGCTAGTTCTTGTACAACAGATCTTGAGAAATGATCAAGAGCTGCTTTTTAAGTGTTGTATGAAAAATTACCTTGTTCAAGTACTTTGAGTGCAGCTATGCTTGATATATTGATAATGTTCCCTATCGTCTTCACAAGGTGAGGAGCAACGAGATGTGTCAAATAAACTACTGAGCGTAGGTTTGTCGACATTACTTGATCAAATGCTTCCATAGCGTTCTCGGCTTCAGTAGTCGCTGACCATGCTATGCCAGCGTTGTTAACCAGAATATCCAATTACCCAAAAAGTTTCAAGGTTTCATCAAGAATTCTTTCCACGTCTTCATTTTTAGAAACATCTGCAGCTAGTACTAAAGGATTATTTCATTTCTTTGCGACGTTGCTTAATTTTTCCGTGTTTCGTCCTACTATGGAAATCTTGGATCCTTCTTCCCCAAACTTGATCGACGATGTCAGTTCGAACTGGCCCTGAGTGGACAGTGTTCACACGAACTCCACTTGGAGCTAGCTCTTATGCAACAGATCTTGAGAAATGATCGAGAGCTGCTTTTTAAGTGTTGTATGAAAAATTACCTTTAACGAAAAAAAATACTGAATCATTGTTATGTCAGTTGCGTTTTATAATAACTCCGTAATCAGTTAAAGCAAGTTGTTGTGCAACAGATCTTGAGAAATGATCAAGAGCAGCATCCAAGGTGTTGTATGTAAAATAACCTTGTCCAATCTTTATGAGTGCAGCTATGCTTGATATATTGATAATGTTCCCTATCGTCTTCACAAGGTGAGGAGCAACGATACGTGTCAAATAAACTACTGAGCGTAGGTTTGTCGACATTACTTGATCAAATGCTTCCATAGCGTTCTCGGCTTCAGTAGTCGCTGACCATACTATGCCAGCGTTGTTAACCAGAATATCCAATTACCCAAAACGTTTCAAGGTTTCATCAAGAATTCTTTTCACGTCTTCATTTTTAGAAACATTTGCAGCTAGTACTAAAGGATTGTTACATTTATTTGCAACGTTGCTTGATTTTTCCGTTTTTCTTCCTACTATGGCAACCTCGGATCTTCAGCAAACTTGATCGCGATGGCGGCTTCAATAACAGAACTGGAACCAGTTACTATAACCACTTTGTCTTGGAAACTCATGTTTATGCACAAATATCAAATGTAACATTACTGAATCTTTGGTATGTAAGATGTGTTTTTTAATAACCCCGTAATCAGTGAATATGACATAAAAAATAGTCACAATGAATTATTTAAATAAAAAAAAGCCTTTTAATTCCAGTAGGTATTACAATTACATAACAATAACAAATTTGATCATAGTCATGTGAAATTAGAATTGATTTTGTGTGTTATTTACAAAAATGTAATATTTGAAATTCAATTTTAGCGATAACATTCACTATATACTAGTTGATAGATCAATATTATAACGACACAATTAAAATAAAATAATCCTTAATTAAATTAGTAAAAAAAAAACACGCAATATTATAAATTATACAAATCATGACATTATTAAATTAAAATAAAAAAAAGATGGTAACGTATAAACGTACGGTGGTACGTATGGTAAATAATAATAGTTATTACGCTAAATGGACCCCTTTTCGGGTAAAGGCCTCCTCCAGAGAATGCCAATTTTCTCGGTCTTTTCCTGCGATTGCCTCTACTTCGTCTTTCCATCTCGCTTTCGGTCTAGCTCTACGTCTATATCCGTGAAGGCTTATCCATAATGTTACAGTCTTCGTCCATCTGTCATCTGTATAACGGGCCACATGTCCTGCCCATCTCCATTTTAAGCTTCTAGCGAACGATACAGCGACTATAACTTGAGTTCTTTTCCTTATTAAGGTGTGTCGTACTTGGTCTTTTAGTTTTATATTTAGGGAATTACGTTCTAGTGCTCTTTGACACGTTGCAATTTTTCTGCTGGTTGTGGAGTCAAATACCCATTTTTGGCATCCGTACGTAAGGCAGGGTAGGAGGCATGAGTCCATCACTTTCTTTTTCAATTGTAAATTCATGTTTGATTTCACTACCTCTTTGTAGGCCCAGTACTTCTTCCAGCCTCCAGGTGATTGCAGTGCGCCTGTCTAACTCCTCGGTATTGTTCTCTCTTCGGAAAGATACTTGCTTGCCAAGGTAGACGTAGTCGTCTACGTATATCGTCACAACGAATTAGCACAACAAAATCATCATGATGACTCAACAAATAAGGTGTTACTAAAAATACGATTTAGAAGATTTATCTTTGATTTTCATACCTTATAAATCTTAGAATAAACTATGGAATATCCTTTCGACAATCATATAATATTTAACGATCGAAATAATTACGTCTTTTTTACTTCCATACATGAATAAATCTGTTGTTTTTTTCTTTATTACACAAATGATTTCCACAATAGACTAGCAGTTTTTGAATGCGCCTTAGGTAAAGATATTAAAGTATCTTAAAGATTGGTTCAAAAATACTTTTTTGCAAAAACCGCAATAGCTTGTTAAAATTTCAGAGTACTCTTTTGTTACTGACAAAAGATGGACCAGTGATGGATGGCTCTAGCGTTGTAGCTAGCTCGCTTGGTTGTTTTTATGTCTAAAAAATCTACCCTATTTATTATTAGGCCGGTAACCACAATTAGGTTAAGTTACAATTCTCTGTAGCTCCGTAATTTCTTTAACACAGTCAATCCTGTATTTCTTAGCATTTCATCTTCATCATCAGCAGCAGTCTACTGCTGGACAGAGGCATCTGCAATCGCATCCCATTCAACTCGATTGTCGGCAGCTCTTATTCGGCTACTACCAGTCACCCTAATAAGGACACTCCATTTCCAGTTCAGATTGCATACTCTGTGTAAGCTGTGTGGAAAATTTGGGCTCTCTTCCGTAACACCTTGTTCCGGGTTCAATCCCTCAGAGAGATTACAAACTATGCTCGTTCCTTGAACTTACGGACCAGCCGAATCGAGAGTACTTATCTACGTTTCGGCCCCGTAGGTCAACAGGCGATTATATACGTACAAATTTGCTGTGTGCTGGTTGGAAATAATTATTTATCAAAGACAAAGCATTCTAGTATATACCTATGGATGTAGTTGAATGTATTTTTCTATGTTTTGTTGTACATCACCATTTGCATCGTATGACATGAAAAGGCGTTCCTTGCAAAGTATGTGTGGTACAACTATGAATTAAAGAAAATTGAATAGCATTGAGAAATGATTTGATAAGACGGTACAGTTTTATTGACCATTAATTTGACATGTTTTAAAAGCAGGATTGCGAAATAAAAAACATCGAATAATTGAAAAACAAAACATATTTTATTCAGCCAAACTAAAATTTGCAGAATCAGCCATTTTTAACATTGCTCCATTATCAGTCACAAACGACGAACCAGTAATGGCTCTAGCTTTGTCGCTAGCTAGAAACAAAACAAGGTCAGCTATTTCTTGTGGAACAGAAATCCTGTTTAAGATTGTCATTTCCCGCATATATTTGAAAACAGCTTCTTCCGCTTGTCCGGTTGCACCCATATTTTGAACGATATCAGTTCGAACTGGTCCTGGGTTGACAGTGTTCACACGAACTCCACTTGGAGCTAGTTCTTGAGCAACAGATCTTGAGAAATGATCTAGAGCTGCTTTCGAAGTGTTGTATGAAAAATTACCTTGTCCAAGAACTTTGAGTGCAGCTATGCTTGATATATTGATAATGTTCCCTTTCGTCTTCACAAGGTGAGGAGCAGCGAGATGTGTCAAATAAACTACTGAGCGCAGGTTTGTCGACATTACTTGATCAAATGCTTCCATAGCGTTCTCGGCTTCAATAGTCGCTGACCTTGCTATGCCAGCGTTGTTAACTAGAATATCCAATTGCCCAAAATGTTTCAAGGTTTCATCAAGAATTCTTTTTACGTCTTCATTTTTAGAAACATCTGCAGCTAGTACTAAAGGATTGTTACATTTCTTTGCGACGTTGCTTAATTTTTCCGTGTTTCTTCCTACTATGGCAACCTTGGCTCCTTCTTCAGCAAACTTGATCGCGATGGCGGCTCCAATACCAGAACTGGAGCCAGTTACGATAACCACTTTGTCTTTGAAACTCATGTCTATGCACCAATATCTAATACAGTACTGATTTTTCCTTTAATTATAACTTCGTAATTTAATCTTTCCAAAAATTACTTTTGTAAGCACTTACTTTTTGAAATTGACAATGACATTAAATATTGTTCTATATAAGCGAATTCCACTTATCGTAGGTACGATCACTACAAAACTAGCTGACGGACTGTGTTCGGCGTCCATTATATACAACTTGATGTGTGCTTATTGAATATTCCATAGACCAAAGCACAAATTTACAGACAGAAGGTAAAGTCTGATCATTTCAACAAAAATTACTATTGTCTAGTTTATTGTCCTAATCAAACATATTCCGCTAAATGTTACCATAAGTTGATGAAAATTATGCATTTGTAAAGAAAAGATGCAAGTAGCTCTCAAGCCTTTTGCAGTTTAAAAAAAATATATAAATTAAACAATCAACTATATACAATGAATTAGCTGGTAACATCATTTTTCGACATTTCGGCCCCATAATATAACATAACAGAAATCATATTAATTGGCATACCTACTGTGATTATTAAGATCCATGGATATATATCTACGGATGATGGTAGCTATCTTTTTCTATGTTCGTAGTCACTTTGCTGGCCGGATCGCTGCGTGCTGGCCGGACACAATCTGAGTCATCGATTCGATAATAAGAAAAATCACTTAAATATTTTTGACGTCACCGTTTGATACGGTGACGTCAAACGTATAGCATGACAATGTGTATTTTATGGAGTATGTATAGTGTGAATATATTAATAACAAAATGAGCAATGATTTTGATAAGACTATATTGCGGTAGACGAAGAAATTGTAGTAGCAAACATTGTGCATAGGTTTCGTCGTTTTTAGAGGGTACGAAATGAAAGCAGAACAAAAGCTAAACATTAAAATCACTTTGAAACCACCATACAAAGCAGCATTTTGAACAGTAATTCTAAAGTTGTTATTAAAATTTGTAATCGTTATGGTGCAAAAACAAAGTTTCGAACAATAAACATCATCATTATCCACCTGAAAGCACCCACTTCTGGGTATAGGCCAACCCCATCCAGATTTTTCCTGGATAGCAAAAATGTCGTCTTTCTATCTCGCTGCCAGACGACCAACATTTCATTTCTCAATCCTTGAACCCAACTTGGTCGTAACTTTACTCCACTTGTCATTATCGCGTCTAGCTAGGTATCTTGCCCAACTCAATTTGAGTTCCATAACGCAGTTTCCAATGTCGCCGTCTGCTAGTTTTATACATAGAACGCTCCATGGCTCTTTGTGTAGTTCACAGCCTATACACAGAATCCTGTGTGAGCGCCCATGGTTCAGCACCGTACGTCATCGTGGGCAAAACACATTAGTTATAGGGACTGCGATTCTGCAATTTTTGAACATACCAGAAATTTGGCTGATGATGAAAACAGGATTGCAAAACAAACACCAACAAGTATTAAAATAAAAAAAAAAACATTTATTATTTAGCCGCATTAAAATTAGTGTCAGCCATTTTCAACATTGTTCCGTTGTCACTGAAAAAAGACGATCCGGTGATGGCTCTAGCTTTGTCACCAGCTAGAAACAGAACAAGGTCGGCTATTTCTTCAGGAACTGAAATTCTGTTCAAAGCTGTCAAGTCCAGCAAATATTTGTAAATACCCTCTTCCATTTTCCCGGTTACTCCCATATTTTCAAAGATATCAGTCTTCACTGGTCCTGGGTTCACTATGTTTACACGTGCTCCACTTGAGGCCAGTTGCTGTGCAACTGATCTTGTGAAATGATCCAGACCTGCTTTCGACGTGCAGTATGAAAAATTTCCCGTTCCAACTACTTTGAGTGCAGCAACACTAGGGATATCCAGTTTTCCAAAATGCTTAAAGGTTTCATTAACAATTCTTTTAATGTCTTCATCTTTAGAAACATCTGCAACTAGTACTAAAGGATTGTTACAGTTCTTTGCGACGTTGTTTAGTTTGTCCGTATTTCTTCCTACTAAAGCGACCTTCGCTCCTTCTTCAGTAAACTTGATCGCGATGGCGGCCCCAATGCCAGAACTGGAGCCAGTTCCGATAGCCACTTTGTCTTGGAAACTCATGTTTATGCACAAATATCAAATACATTACTGAAATCAAAGCAAAAACAAAATCAAAATCACGGCAGCTACTTATTGTAATTGACAATCTTATCTTAAACAATATCAAATATTAAATCAGTCACGCAACGCACAAACTATTACTTACATTATATAACTTGAGATAAGCGGTTTCTATAAAACGTAAGTGAAACGATCACAACGAAACTAGCAGACGGATTTTGGATCTATTTAGAGCATGGTTTTTGAAAATATCATATTACAACCCCAAAATGTACAGACTGAAGGTAGTCTTCCTCCGTGTTCATTGGAAAATATCGTCTAACATGATTGTCGTACCTATATTTTTTTCTGACAAATTCGCGATATTGCAATTTGCACAACAAGTTTCAAGTCAAATTTGGAAAAGTGGTTTATCCCATAGAATTTATTAATTTAAATTTCATGGTTTTCCTTTCATTTAATTTATCATGTTTCTTAGAGATTTGATCCAAATGATTGACCCTATCGATAGATGTCATTAAAGTATGGGATGTTATTTTTTCGAATTTATACGGGTCGATTTCCGAGTATGCCAAGAGAATTTTCGAAAATCTTTGAATGCAGATTTGTTTCTTTTTAAAAATAAAGGAATGTTTCCTTGGAGTAAAATTTGCTATCTCTAGTATTTGGTGTACTTTCCCTCCAGGTGACAATCATAATCTTGAATTTTATGACAGGGATTCTTTTAGTTCACGCTGGAGAAAAACTGAGAACCGTTTAGTCCGCGTTTTCGACACCCACTGCTAGAGAGCGGTTAACGTCTGCGTGTATTTATATCCTTGAATTATATGATCCTGGATCAAAGGTGCTGCCAAAAATAAAAATACCTGAACATTTTTTCGTTAAAGAACACTTCCAACGTTCAAAGCGCCACGTAGGCATACAGTTGGTTGACTGTTGCACTGCAAAAATCACTCTTATTGCTACTAGATAAAAGGTGTTAAATTTTTACCACAAATGTGCGGTTGACTGTTCCTACTCTACGCTTGAAATTCGTACTGGCGCACTGTACCCATATGGAAAACGTAAGCCTGGTTTACAATAAATGTTATTGATCAATCGCGTAGTCAGCGGTGTGTGAAATGTTTGATGGTCACAAGTGTAGTCAATTAACCCGTTAAATGCGAATGGCGTATTCTTGTTAATGTTATTCGAATTTCGGCTTGTATTTGTTAAGTTTAAATTATAATTATTAAAATTAATTGAATTGACGGGCTCTGAAACCACAACTGGGTGTCAAAACTAGTGAATAATTATACTATGTGACTTTTAGACAGTTTTTAGAATTCAAGAAATTAAATGTATAAATACAAAATATCAATCCAAAACTTTCGATTTGTTTATTAGTGCCTATGCTTCTAAACTGTGGAACATTGTGGAATTTGAATATGGACTATTCAAATTCCAAACAAAACTTGAATGTGACAGCCCGATCCAGTTCGAAGTTTGAAATTTGTGGAAGCCGTTACATTGATATTGATAGGTTGAAACAAACTTAGGTAGGTACGTCGGATACTTGTAGTATAATACAATACTGCAATGTATCTTGAATAATGTATATCCGAAGCCATTTTCCCGAATTCCGACTACAATTTAATTAATACCGGGATTCGATCGTCAATTTAGTGCAGTATGATTCTTTTAGTACCTGAATTACATTGTCACTAGGGCGCTGTGTGTAAATATATTTTGTGAAATTATCTGTGGAAATTGTATTGAAAATACAAGATAGCGGCGTAATATTCCCGACGCCAAAAGAATCATAACATAATCAACCGTTGATGTTCCCACTGCTGGGTCTCCTCTTCTATGAGAGAGAATGGGCTGTACCTAATCTACCACGCTTGCCCAGTGCGGGTTGGTAGATGTTACATTTCTTCGAATTTTTGGGTCTAGAACATGCCGGTTTCCTCACGATGTTTTATTTCATAACTTTGAGAGCAGTGATGAATAAATTAACAACTTAATGGAACGCATGCTATCAATGCTATCAATCATACATACTGCATTGTATCTTGAACACTGTCGATCTCAAGTCATGTTTCCGAATTCCGACTACACTTTAATTAAGATCAGGATTCGGTACGTCAATAAATTGGACGGTACGGATATAACCATGTTGGGAGCTGGATAGGTACATTAATTGGATTCCGAAAAACGGATATTTCGCGTCCAGTTTACCGGCACTTCACGCTTGTTGAACGAATGTAGTGACATTTTGAATCGGAACAATTATGACACTGTTATGTATCGTAACGTAACTGAAAGTGAATTGTTTTTAGCTTTTGAAAATAAAATGAAACTCTCACAAAAAGAACTTATAAAATAAAATTAAAAAATAATGATCTACACTTTAAGACTAAATATTCGTTTTGTTTCCTACCTTTCACGTGGATGACGCCATGAAGATCGAGCGACAATAAAATACTCCTTGGAGAGGCAGATTATATCAGACACCTCACAAGTTTGCTTGTTTGCAAAATAAATAAAAAACAATTTTGTAAGGATTCCAAGTACTACATACGTAGAGATCGTTTCAATAGAATTGATTGTCAAATTCTAAATTAACGCGAGCGAAGCCACGGGCAAAAGCAAGTCTTATGTAAAAGGGCAAAGTGGACATTAACATTTTAAACATTCCACTTTTGGAAATTGGATAAATCGTTACGTACTTATTTTTATCACAAAACAGACACTAAAGACTTTGTAACCCAACGTCCGTGTAAACACCTCAGGGATGGGTTGTCTCCTAAATCGGCCATCGTTTAGGGAAAGCCGCCCCGTTGATGTCGTGGCTGAGATATTATACTTTGCATTATTTACTAACAAAGCACCCACGTCCTGTAAACAGTTTATTAGATCGTTGACCTGTAAAAAGGAAGTTTTATACATAAGTATATTTTCCTGCGCCCTTTTTAGGGTTCCGTAGCCGAATGGAAAAAAACGATTACTTATAGATTCGTCAAATTGTCTCTCTGTAGGATTTTTATACAAAAAAAATATTACGGGGCCCCTTAATCTATTTTTTCCCCATACATAGAACTAAAACTATAAAACAAAAACATCAAACCTATACGTGCATGGTGTCTATGTATCATTATATTCTATAATTTTTAATCTGTCGGTTAAAAATGACATTGAGTTTCCTAAAATCATTTTTGCTCAAAGTCAATCGTTTGAAAGAAAGACACTTCCAAAGCGGTGAAATATGTCCCCCCCCCTCTAATTTCTAAAGTAAAAATACTGAAAAAGTGTAGGATTGTAGAACGTTGAAAAAAAACTTGCAGCGAAAATTGGTTTGAATTAGATGTTTAGTTATTGAGATATGGGACTTTTTCATCAAACTGCAGCAATAACGTTTGCTGTTGAATGTAATACAATACAACATATGAATGAGCCTTCAAAATATTTTTATTATATTGTTTGGTGTTACGGATCCCTGTGTGCGTGTGAATACGACTCGCACTTGGCCGGTTATTTTGCTTTGCCTACTTCAAGCTACCGAGGGTTTTTTTTGTAAACATTAAGAAGGTCAAGAATGCAATGAGCATTCATGTTAACATGGTGACCATCTCATATCAGGCAGTTTTATGTAGATCTGAAAAATAGAAGTAACATATGTTTCACTCTCTTTCTGGATTGAACAGACGTTGACAGATCCCATAGAACATTCTCCATCAAAAGCAGTCGTTCATGATCATCTTCCAGCCCTTGTCTCATGAAAATAAGGATTGGGGCAATTTTATGTCCCCGTTCTCTCTTTCAAACGTAACGCTATTATTCACTTCCATTTGATTCATGAAAATCCTTTCAGAATCCATCCATCTTCTTTTTTGACCTTCCCTCTTCTCCCTTTACATTCATCTAAATTACTCATTACTCGTTTTGTCCCATGCGTTTTATCCTCTTTACAAAAATGGTCATAGTAAGATACAGTTCCATTAAATTCCCTTTCCAAACCAATACTTGTGGCATATGCATAGAAAATTTAGCAAATATTTTATCCATCACGATTTCACACTCAGAAAGTGCTAACATTCCTATATAATATTTCTGACGCTTCCATGTTTTAATCCGCTTAGATCACCCCAGAATTCGTACCGCCAAAATGGATAAAAATGGGTGCAAATTAAATCCACTCACACAGTATGGGCAGTATTTCCTATTTTACCCAAACCCCATAAGATTTTCCGTCCAGTTCCCAGCTTAACACTCACTTTTATACAAGGATTTACTAGTGCCGGCTTACAGTCGCCATTTTCTTGATGACAGCCATGGTCTTCCATTTTATTTAAGCATTGCGGCTTTTTCGCATTCTGACATGCCATTTGTAGACGAAAATAAAAGGTTATGATTATTTTCATTATACTCTGAAAGCGTACAGTTGGCCAGCTCCTCTTCAAAGGTTTTTTAAGAAGAGGGGCAGACACGTCAACGAGTTAATTTATAAACATCGGATGCTCATCTTTTGCACTGTGATTACTAATTGTGGTGATTATATCCCTTAACACTATTAATAGAAGTTAGAAGTAGAAAAAATACTAAGCCAATAGTAATTTTAGAAACAAGTAGAATAAGAAAGTACAAAGAAATTGGTCAGTGTTCCTGCATGGATATTTATAAATCGGAGAGTAGTACTAGACATAGACGTAGAAAACTGAAAAGAGTTTTGTTTGCTACCGTTTCTCGCCTAAACCATTACACTGATCATTTTGAAAGACAGACAGAGACTGGAAAAACACTTAGGCTTCGTTTCATTCTGTATATCTGTATAAAAAATAATTTAATACAAAATATATGCGGGCAAACTCGCAGGCAACAGCTAGTACATAATAAAAAGGCTATTTTGTCTTCTTGTTACAGCCCTCAATGGGCCAATGTAACAAACGTTTGAAAAGTAAGTACCTGCCTACAGTGTTACCTGAGTCGTAACCTTGGTCTCAGCTATTACAAGTCACGATCTACTGAGCTCATGTTTTGTTAAGAAGTAAACCTGCTTACTTGTTTGCCTACAAAAATCGCAAGGTCATGCTTATTTTGGGCAAGTCATTCTTAATCTTATAATTAACACTAGAAACGGGATACTTACCATGTCCACTGTTTGTTTTGAGTTCCCGATATTTCGGCGGTGTTTATCCGTGATCATGGTGCTTGCAACAGCGCCGAAATATCGGGAACTCAAAACGAACAGTGGACATGGTAAATATCCCGTTTCTAGTGTTAATTATAATGTTAGTGACCATGACAGTTTAAAAACTTATATCATTCTTAATCTGTATTGTGAGTACGGTAAGTGTTTGCGTGGTTTGTTAATATATGCAATAGAAATAACTGGAAACCTCGGGTACATCATTATGAACTAAACTTATATTGTCACTTACAGGATATCTTCCGTGATTGGACATAATTTTGTGCTCCGGTAAGTGACAGTATAAGTTTAGTTTTAAACCGTGACAGCTTAAAACAGTGTCATTATGAACAGTTTTCGCCTATAGTGATAGGTCAAGGACTAGCCCTAATATTGCGAACAAACAATGCATGAGTTACCGGACATATCCGATTTTAGGCTAAACTAGTTTGTACTAGGCCAAACTGGTTTATAGACGATCATAGGGTACCCCATCCCCAACTGAATGGGTCAGGGGGGGTTACTATAACTTCTTAAATCAGGAATAATTCCAGTGTGGGAAAGAGACAGAGCTATACAGGTCGTCTAGCGCCATCTCTTTCCCACACTGGAAAGATATCCCTGCTTTAAGACGTTATGGTAGGTCACCAGGTTAGGGCAAGCGAGAGCCAAACAAGCGTATCGAGTGGCGACCGATACATCCAAGTAGATCGCAGTAGGTATAATTGCTTTGTTTGGATATCCTGACTCGATAAACCAGTAGGTAAAACAATAAAATCTAGGAAAAACAGTTTGGCCTAAAATCGGCTCTGGCAGGGCCGGCAGTCTCGACATAGATACCGACGCTGTCGCAAACTTTCGATCGCTTAACAATAACGGAAAAAATCGGTTGCAATAACGATGCGTGCGAGAAATGCAAGTCTCAACATCCAAGATGCGTTTCTCGCAAACACCGTTATTGCAACCGAATTGTATCTATGTCGAGCCTGCTCTGGTAACACATACATTGCTACTGAATTCATTATAATATGCTCGCATAACTGAATGAAATTTTGCAATAAATGCTGTTTTTCTTTTTCACGATTGCAGTGTTGATCCCGCAGCAAGTTTCTCCATGCCAGCTTATAAATATGCTTGTACTTACTAGAATAGGGATCCACGTAGGTACAAGCGACATTATTATACCGGCATTTTTTTCACAACTCAGTAGTTTTTATGAACCCGTCTCTGTGTTGACATAATCTACTTATTACTTTATTTATACCTTTGTCGTTAAGGGTTTTCTTTTTATTTCTTCAGTAAATAACTGGAAAGTACGTACTCTATCACGACGGAAATTAGCTTCAGCAGTCTCAGGAAACTTTCAGACAAACTTCAGCCTTAAAATTCTCCGGCAATTTGAACAAAATGTTGAAAACTTATTCATTGAGTAATATGTGGGGGTACAACCAAAGTTCTCATATGTACAGGATGTTGTTTGACGGGCGATGTACAAAGTTGTTTTATGTTACAAAATTAGCATTTATTGTTCTTACTTACAAGTTTATGACGGAACTTGTAGATGTTGTAAAAGTAGATGTTTACTCTTCATTTTCCTTGTGAGAATACCGGATTGCTGTTTTTTCTTGTAGAGAATGGTTAAGGGTTTGATACCTGTGCGTTGTAAGAATACCTAGTTCATCATCTGCCTAGCCTTTTCCCAACTATCAGGGTCAGGTTCCAGCCTAACCGTATGCAGCTGAATACCAGTATTTTACAAGGAGCGCCTGCTTATCTGACCTGCACAAGCCAGTTCGTACTGCGTAATACGATACCCCTTGGTAAGACTGGCTGTCAGACTTTCGTGCCACTACCTGTGACGAATGTCAAAACTCTACAAATGACAACTGCGACCAGCGGCTTAACGTGCTTTCTCAGGCACGGATGACACGGTATGCAATAGATGGTCTCCCATCTACTGACCAACCTAGGCAAGCACGGCTTAACCCAAAGATCGACCCAACTGGCTGTTATTATTAAGCCACGAGCTCCTCTATATGAGCTATACGAATACCTAGTTGTTGTCTTAATGCGAAACGTTTCAGTTCCACAACATATGTTTTTATATGAGATCAATTAACTTATGGTCCAAGAAACTATCTAAGCGTAAGTACATACATAGATTAAAAAAAAAACATTCTAGATTATGCAATGTAGACATCATATTTGCATAGTGAAACTAAGCTTTTTTCAAAATTCGAAGCCTAGCTGTCAATTCTAAAATTAAATCGTGTGAAGAAGGTTTCATATAAACCTTATACATCAACCAAGAGCAGCCAAGCTTCAAACCCTGATCATAGTGTAAAGCAGATTTTTTATTTGGAATTTACATTTGAATACCAACACCTATTAAGTTTACAAACGATAACGAAATTGAATATCATGTGAGTTGAAGTGTAAACTACGGTATTGAGCAAAATGAGGTCACATTTGTGTCACGGAGTTTATTTGAAAAGGCTTTAAAGGTCAGACGATAGACTGATCATCTTTGACAGTCTACTCGTCAACCAAGCATAATGCATTTGTGCGATACAAAACCATATTTATAGGTACACAATACAAAGGCATTATCGTTTCAGCCAAAAGTCGTTCACTTTTTTTGGTACAATCCCTCCACACTATTCTCAAACCTTGCAATTTCTGAAAGCCAGAATCAACAATGGCGACCACTAGAAAAGCGCCGAGACAATGAAGCTTGAATAAGTTCAATTAGAAATATTTCAACCGTCTTGGTTCCCGCAACAGAAATCATCAGAAAAAAATAGCCGATGTACGGTTTACGTACAGGCTAATTCGCTGACGCCGCGATCTACTTTCGTGAATACATTTTATATACTTTTATTTTACTAAAAGTTAGTTGACCATTAGCTAAGGTAGCTAATGGTTACTAACGCTAACTTTTAGCGCTAACGCTTTAGCGCCACCTACAATAAACTACTTGGGATCGTGAAGTCTGTGGTTTTCGTCAACTCACCTCACTGCAACTTGACCACTTACCCGTACATAAAATTGGTCTTACGAGCCGGAGTAAAAAAACATAATTTATACTTCCCTCTCACTACTGAATTATAGTCAAGGATTGCCTCAGTTTAACAGTTATTTGACAAAACTAGCAGAACTTAAATCTTTCAATTTCGTCGATATCATGTTTCATTTAAAAATAAAACTAACGCAAGCGCGTTGTTAATAACTAGACCCACAAAACAAAACAAAACGAAAATAAGTTCTAAAAAACACATTTACCAGTCTACGTATCAATAACTTTTCGCCACGACAATCTAAAGATAGTTCAAAGCTGTATTACCTAGCCTGGTTACGAATAAAACAGTCAACCTCCAACAATTTATATTATTCCATCCTCCAGTTTTCTGTTCGGTACAAAGTCACGAACGGCAAGTACAAGAGTAGATAGTCGACAGAGTCTAAACTTTATACAAATACACTGCAATTAGTAGACCAGACATGATAATATGGTACAATACCACAAGGGATCAATCAAAAATTTATACAAATAAGTTCACTGTGATCAGTAGCCTAGATATTTGCGCAAGGGACCACACGGGTTCAATGTGCGGATGATTTCTTCGATGCCACGCACGTTTTTTAATTCTCAAGGCATGTAAGTGGCACCACTGCGAGGATCACCCGGAAGACACAGTGGAGCACACCGTGGAGGTCTGCTCCGCATGGGCGTAGCACTGCTGTGTCCTCGCAGCGGCGGCAGCGACCTCTCGCCCTGGTTCAATCCATGGTCCGGAGCGAGAGAAAATGGAAAGCCATCACCTTCTTCTGCGAAGCAGTCATGCTAGCGAAGGAGGTGGCGAAGAGAGAGAAGGAGAGAACCTCACGTCCCAGCCACCGCGGGAGACGCCTCGGACGTCAAGGGCCATGCTGTAGCTCCCGGCCACCGTAGGCGCAGGCCTGTGGACGGTGAATAATGGGTTAACTCGCCGTCCGTCCGTCTTATGACGACAGGCCGTGTCGATAGCGCGTTTGTGTTCCGAAAGAGTCGAAGCTGCGGGATTGTTCGAAAGAGATAGTCGGCAGTTGGTCTACCATCACCACACCAAAAGCTACCATTTCTCCATCACTATTTCGAAGCTATGTTATATTGAAATAATTACGGTGCACAGTAAAACTGTACTTATTAAAAGTGTTGTCTCTGTGCGCTATCTACTCCTGCCCCAGGTGGAACAAGGCCACCGCTATACGGCATTATAAAAAATATCGAGCATCCCCCGATGGCATTTTTATTACAACCGCAAAATAATGACGGTTCCCTTTCGTAGACTACCGTTTTCAGACCGGAATATATTTCAGTATGAACGCTTATAAATGGTGAATTGTGAATAATGTTATATAGAGATTATCGGTTAAGGAGTGAAATATGGTGTAATAGACTAGGTTTTCAATTGTTTGGTTGACTAGAATTGAATAAAGGTGGCGATGTGGGTTTTTTGAGTGATTTGGGAGTGTAACAGATGTTTGCAAAGCGTTTTGGATGAAAAGGCAAAGTAAGACCTAAGACGTGAGGTATATGAGTTATTTTGTTATGTTTATTTGGTAATA
The DNA here is from genome assembly GCA_950022335.1 of Eurois occulta. Lineage (NCBI taxonomy): Eukaryota > Metazoa > Arthropoda > Insecta > Lepidoptera > Noctuidae > Eurois > Eurois occulta. The sequence goes on along the minus strand of OX465492.1, from coordinate 6,165,973 downwards.
CCAACCTGACCGAGTAAGCCCGACTGGTGGATTTTGATCCACTCCCTCTACATAAGGTCTGTGTAGAGGAAATTTTAAGGCTGAATATACTTGTACCATACTAGCTGTTGCCCGCGACCTTCGTCGGCGTGAAATTGTTATAAAATTACTATTTCCCCGTTTTTGCAACATTTTTCAATGGTGCTCCGCTCCTATTGGTTGTACCGTGGTGTTATATAGCTTATAGCCTTTTTTTTCAATTCGAACCAGTAGTTCCTGAGATTAGCGTGTTCAACCAAACAAACAAACATACTCTTCAGCTTTATAATATTAATATAGATTGACGTCTTAACATCTGTTTCACTCTGGCGCTTATGAACTGTGTTAGAATCGTTTCATTATCAAATTGCCTTTTGCCCGTGACTTCGCTCGCGTTTTCTTCAGAGATTATCCCATGGGAACTTTTTCAATTGCCTTTGATACTCGGCGATAATGTAGCCTCCCATTACTGAAAGAATTTTCGGAATCGTATCAGTAGGTCCGAAGATTACCCCTACATCCAAACTGAACTAAAACATATTGGTGTAGATTTACAAAGTATATGTATTCGTAGTTTTGTCTTTGATACGTATTGAGATATTAAAAATATTTCTCCAGAACCACGTAGAACTGTCATAACTTTTAAGATAACTTAGGCTAGGAAACATTATGATACGCTTCAGTAAAGTTACATTCAGAGATATCCTAAGTGTTCCTAAAACTTTGAATGCACTACAATCTGGTCTAGACATCGAGTTGCCCAGATAAAAGCTGTAAAATCTTCCAAAGAAGAACATTTTTATCGTCTTCTGACAAAACCACATTTTGTACTACAACAATGTTTGCCTTTACGGAGCATTTTTAAAGGATAACAATAAGTACTGGAGACACGTCGACCAACAATAAACTTTGAGATAAATACGCTGGATTTGTGCTAAAGCATTTGTGCAAGTTTGTAAATACAACTACTTCTTTGAGTTTGTGATATTTACTTTTTTAGCTTTAAAAAATCTCTGGGGACTAAATTGAAAGAATCAATTAACGAATTAACTGGTGTACAGTCACGAGCCCCAATATGTAAACACTTAACAAAAGTTTTTACTCTTACTGTTCTAATTAAAATTTTAATGTCATGTTGTTACGACAATAGTATTTTGGAACTCATGTTTTATGAAAAAAATCCTATCTCACCATCTGCCTAGCCTTTTCCCCACTATTTTGGGGTCGACTTCCAGTCTAACCGGATGCAGCTGAATACCAGTATTATACGTGCAGCGACTGCCTATCTGACCTGCACAACCCAGTTAGTCCTGGGTAATACGATACCCTTTGGTAAGACTGGTTGTCAGACTTTCGGGTCACTGACTACCTGTAACGACTGCCAAAGATCTACAAATAACAGCCGGGACCAACGGCTTAGCGTACTTTACGAGGCACGGATGAAACTCGGTATGTAATGGGTGGTCACCCATCCACGGACCAACCTAGATAAGCGTAGCTTAACCTAAAGATCGACCCGAGAGGCAGTTATTATTTAGCCACGAGCTCCTCCTATCTCCATGTTACAATCGTTATTTCTCGCGAAAATTGCTTTTAAATTTAGGAAAGTGTATACACATTGGTGGTCGTGACTATCAAAGAAATCGCTTGAGAGTATTTTAAGTAGGACTTAAGATTGGTAAAGATTAGATTAGTTTAGATTAATTTCAAACATTCACTGACTAAAAGCCCACTTCCAATATTAGAAATAAAATTTTATGTCATTAAATCTTTGTTACTTTCAAATAATTGACGGAAACAGAAAGCCGAGAAAAGTAACAGTGAAAGTGGGTCTTAATAAACTCCCAAGAACTATGTTCGTTGTTGTAAAAATTTGTACTTGATTACAAGTTTTTTCACTGAATTACTCACTCATTTTCTCACTGGGAACTCGACGAAGTATAGACTACTTTGTCGAGTTCCCATTTTTGTATTTAACACCTCAATTACTTGATAGTACAATGTATCTGACCTCGTTCACACGGAGATGATCAGTGACATCCGCTGTGTAATTTCGAGATCACGTGGTAAATTCATGGGACATTTGTTTTTTATCGTATTGAGCAGTGGGATGCCTCGTTGGTGTAGTGGTTCCAAGCGCTACTGCTAAGCATGACGCTCTAGGCTCGACTCCCAGTTAGAATAATGCAAACTGTTATAGGGTTATTCCATAAGGAATTTCTCAGTAGCAACCAAATGGATGTGTGCCCGGTTGATGGCAATTGGCTTTCCCCCTATGACATGGGACTTAAATATAAAATATAACTTAAATATAAAAATGCAATATGGGGCTCTGCGTAACTTTTCGGAAATTATAGAGTTCCTTGCCCATGCTTCTCCATACGAAACCACACTCTTGCGGATGAGTGTAGAATCAACTCCTTTGTTTGCAGTTCAAACTGCCTTTCAATGGTCTAATTGAAATAAATCGTTTGACTGTGATAACAGGCGTTATCTTACAAATAAAACGAATATTTCAACGGTTAACTTTCTAGTCTATTAAAACCTCAAGTATTCTGCACTGGTTAACCCTGCAATGTTTTATTCAGGGCATGTAACGTCAGGATGCCAGTGACAGGTTGAAGACGTCGAGCCACGCCATAGTAATATTTAATAGGAGGGACGGACATGAGTACAATAAGATTTTATGTTTTTATTGCTGGCTGTACAGCCGTCGAGTTGGTACTTTGAGTGCCAGTCTGTTGGGTTTTTACATACATATGTTTCGCATAAGAATATCGTTGGAATTGCTGTTCTATTTTTGTATTTAGGTCTACCTGTAAGTTTTATTGGCTATTCAGGATAGGTACGCTATTTGAGTAGGTACTTACTCTTTTTATTCCATTTATATGTGTCTCTATCTTGCTGTATTGTATTGCCCTAGTGCTGGGCAATGCCCACCCTTCCTTTTTCGTAATAAAGTCTTTATCCTTACATCACTAGAAGCCACAAACAGACAAGAACTAGACAAAGTGACTTAATTACCGACAATCATCATCATCATCTGCCTAGCCTATTCCTAACTATGTTGGGGTCGGCTTCCAGTCTAACCGGATGCAGCTGAATACCAGTATTTTATGTGGAACGACTGCCTATCTAACCTCCACAACCCAGTTAGTTCTGGGTAATACGATTGGTAAGACTGGTTGTCAGACTTTCGGGCCACTGACTACCTGTAACGACTGTCAAAGAACTTCAAATAACAACCAACCACAGGCTTAACGTGATATCCGAGGCACGGAGGAAACTCGGTATAAAATGGGTGGTCACCCATCCACAGATCAACCTCTCTTCGACGCCAAAGATTATTTTTCTTCCCAATTTTTTATTGGGAATACCTATCAAACTATTATTTATTATTCTGTTCGGTTCATTTTTTTAAACCCTTCTCTGACCACTGTAGTTTTAGCGTTAGATATTTTTACTGCATTACGTCATACTCGACTATCTAAGAAACCAATTTTTGAGAATATTGAGGTAACACCGTGCCTTAGTGGTTACTCATCCACGGTCCAACCTAGGCAAGCGTAGTTTAACCTAAAGATCAACCCGAGCGGTAGTTTTTTTTTTTGCCACGAGCTCCTCAAAGGAAATGTATAAGTAATAGCACTGGCATAAGTCATCGAAAGTCATCATGTTGATCTCATTCAAAAGCGGTGTGAAATACGATTATATACTCTTTGAAAATTGATTCTTATACATCTAAGGCTCCTACTACTTTTAAATCGTAGCAACAAGGTACAAAACAACAAAACGATGTTTTAGTTCTAATATTTCAATGATAGCTCGCAGCAGAATTTGTAATGACGACGACAATGTTATAGCAAGAAATCTCCTTACAATTTATAGTGAGGTCTGCATCGCAAATGCGGCGTAAGTAATTATTATGTTCTTGTAATGCCCTGTCGTCGACTTACTGAAATGAGTAGTAACTTATGACTTCAGATTATGTTGTCTTTATAATGAAAATGTTATGATTAAGAAATGAATACTTTGCTTAGAAAAAATTTCAGCATCATCATTTTCATGCCCTTATTCCAATTTACTTCGGGTCGGTGCAGCATGTCTTCTTCCTTCATACTTCTTGACCATCATCTCATCAGACACATTTCTGCCATATCATCCTTCACACAGTCCATTCATCGTTTCTTTGGTCTTCCTCTACTCTTGTACCCACATTCATAATCAAAACTTGCCTCAAGATAAATACAAAATAATAAAAGAGATTATCATCTTTTCATGATTTTGCGACGAGATATTCAAAAGAAGACACAGATGATATTCATATTTGGAAAAAACTAACAGTTCAGAGCGAATTAAGACTCAAAATAGCAAAACATATTTTTATCATATCTAAATTGTTAACTGCCAATAAACTGCTTAAAACAAATAATATTAAAGTCATCTAATTCCGTTAATCCGTGAGCCTAGAGAATCAAATTCTTATAGGATATCGAACCCTAAACACTTCAACTAAAATATCTACCAAATCTTATTCACCTTCCTATAAAAAACATCGATTACCTTCGTTCCCCACAATTCTCATAATATTCCGTCCTCCATAGATTTGAGTCCGCCTCAATATCACCATATTTTTTGTGAAAACGCCAGCTTTCGACGCCATCAAATACCATTCTCGACCTTTCTTAATACCCCGTTTCTTTGATACGCTATTGGATTCAATAATATATTTCCTATTCCTTTATCTTGAATGTAAATCTAGGAATCGATTGTTGAAACGATATTTAAAGCACGGGATCGATGTTTAAGGTTAAACAACGATTGCCGAGTTTAATATGCGGATGGCTGTTTGTTCATTACACACCATGACGCCTGTAATCCCCGAAGGGCTGGGCAGATGTGTATCTAATAGCACACCCACATTTCATCAGTTATGTTAAAGTCCCATGTAATAGGAGGCGAGCCTATTGCCATCAACCGGGCACAGATCCAGGATCCGTGACTGCTACTGAGAAATTCCTAATGGAAAAATCCAATAACACTTAACAATATGAAACAAAACAAGATCACCCGGAACATTAATCAAACAATTTGTTTACCAATCCCCAGAAGTTAGAACAATATCTTACCAATGTTATGTACTGAAAGAAAAACAATGTATTTTGAGAAAAACAAGACGATACCGTTAGCATAGCAGTATCAATTATTTAGCGATGGATAAATTGGGTCTGGCGCGTGACGTTTACGCCTACAACGAATTTGTTAGCCAGGGATGGACTCTATCGCAGTTTATTTAAGATTTTAATTATTACAGGCACTTTTGAATAATCGTCAAAGTTCATCAGAAAGTCGTACTCAAACGTAGATCTTTATGGACATTCTTTTAAACCAAATCAGATATTACAATCCTTGGTTCATAATTAAACGTTAATCAGAAATATAGAAAAAAATAACGCTTGACATTAAGTATGGTAAAATCGAAATGAAGTGCCAAAAATTGGTATTTCCTATCAGTCGTAACCTCGTAATGCACGCAATATGGTAGTTACGTCAACATTGTAATACATTTCGGTACAATCAACTCGGTATATGGTAGTCCACTGCTGGAAATAGGCATCTCTCAAACTGCGTCACAACACCTCATCTTCTCTCTCAAACTCTCCCTCCTCATCCAGACTGTCCGTCTAGCTGCGGCTTCAGTTGCTTAATGGACTAAAAATTGCCAGGAATATTTGTTCTTACTAGGTGCCCAGAGAAATGTGTCCGTCCTATTAATATTAATCCATTTGGCTTGAAACACAGGAAACAATAGGCGACCTTTTTGGAAATAAAAGTAAAATAATGAAAAAGAATATTACCTTTGTAAAGAAGATATTTGGGGGTATAAAGAACAGAGTGTAAAGTTCTTCATCCCCCATAGAAAAGTGAGGATCCTCCGACCAGACGGGTGTTTTTGTCTGGTGGGCTACTGCCCGACAGTTGTTGTCGGGTTCTTCTATAGTCTTAAGTCGCGAATAACTTTACTTGCGCAATGCAGGATTTAGATGTATTTCGATGTTTAGTTTATCCTCTGCGTCATAGATGGCGCTGTAGTACTTTTTGTTTTATGTTGCTGTAGTACTTATTGTAGTGCCGCTACAGACATTAATCGGAACGCCGTGATTGTGACACCCTAGAAGGACATTATTGATAGACTGGTGATGATCTTCAGAAAGGTCAGGTGCGCAGTACTCGCAACCAGCGTGCATGTATGTACGTCCTGATGTACATTTGAACGTGGACGAACCAAAAGGAGTATGTATGACTCTTAGCAGGTGACGTTCAGTAGTTTTTCATTTTCTAAAATGTTAACGTTTTCTAACATTGACCCCGTCAAAATATAATAAAAATGTTAGCTGGATACTAAGTTTATCTGTTAACGTGAAAATATTTATTACTTCCGTAACAGCGAGGTTTATTTTTCCGTTTCTTCGTGGACATTTTTATGGCATACCTGTTTTTAACGATTTATGGTGGCAACAACATTATTGTGCCACTACATTGTATACAAAATGTGTCATTAACTAATGTACATAATAAAGATGGCAATCTGGCGACAAGTAGCTCGATTTTAAGTAATAATATTGTAGGTACTTAATTTAAAAGAAAAATCTGAAACAACATTCTCTTGGAATATTAAATAAGCCCTATGAATTTCATAAAAATATAGTTACATAACATAACTTTACACCTTTAATCCCCGAAGGGTTAGGCAGAGGTGAACCTAATAGTGCACCCACATTAGGCCAGTTATATTTAAGTTCCATGTAATAGGAGGCGAGCCTATTGCCATCAACCGGGCGCAGATCCAGACTCCGTAACTGCTACTGAGAAATCCCTGAAAGAAAAAACACAATATCACTTTGCCCGACCTGGGAATCGAAACCAGGACCTCACGCTCAGCAGACGCGCTTGCGACCACTAGACTAACAAGGCTGTCAATTTACATTCTTAACTGAAAGGTCTAAATTATTTTAGACTTAGAAATACGGGTAGCTTTTACCTAGATTTATAGTCGCTAAAAGACTACTGAAGATATCGTTTACCCACCCGAAAAAAAAAAAAAAATAAAATAAAAAAAAGATATCGTTTACTAAAAACACAAAAAGTACCTATTTATTTTAACAGAACATTGAAAATTAAGAACGCAATACATCCAGTGGAAAAAACTCGTCCCTTAATACGTCCCTGAGATTAATCGTGTAGTTCGCTTCAGAAACAAACTGCTTGTAGCTCCCCACGCGGGTTTCTTAATGGGTTTTATAGCGAAAGTCTAATAAAACACGACAAAAAAGATAATACAGCATCCAAGATACCATAAAAGAGAGGCTTGAGCAAAGAAAGACTTAATAATTGAGTTAAAATGTACTTAAACAAGAAAAACAAGCTTTGGTCTTTATGTCATCAAAAATTATATAATTTTTTAAAAACAAACCTAGTAAAATACAGAGAGGCTGAAATCCCAGCAGTCGGAACTTTTGAAGCTGATTTTGATTACATGTTTATAAATTCATTTGTTAGGTTTATATGACTAGGGGTGCTTGGTCAGAAAACCTCCTCGTGGGCCCAGTGGCTGCCGGTCCCTCTCGATACGTCTGGAGGGAACAGCAGCTGCTGGGACGGTGCACCCTGGGCGCGGCAGTATCCTTCCCCTAGGAATGGGAAGAAATTCTTATTCCTCGGGGAATGTTACTGTCGTGGCCAATATTCTGACACGGTGGGGTCCAGTTGGACCAAGGGGGCGGTTCTCCGCGCGTCCCTCTGAAACGCAGAGGGCGCAGTGGAGGAGCAAGGGCGGGCTCGGTGTGCACTAACCCTGCCGCCGGGCAGACAGTGAAGGACTGCGTCCTTCACTGTCCCCGTCGTATATCGTAATCCCATCATCGGAGTGTCGTGGATCACGTCTCGCGGCTTCGATAGGGACCGAGGGTCTTGGCTTGGCCGCCCGGACCGCGAGGTAGAAAACCTCTATAAAAAGTTACCCCGAATCCCAAGCGGCGCCGCACCGCGAGGGGATGTATGGCTGACGGGTGGATCAGTCGCTAGTGCGTCCCCCCGCCAGAGTACCAGCCGACCCTCTGGCGGGTTATGGGTTAAAATCCGCAGGCTTATCTGGGTACAGGGGGTACCCCAGATGGACTTTTTAATTCCCCCACTACTCGTGGGAACAAAATGGAAAAGAAAACACTAACACAAACAAAAAACGTTGCCGAAGGCAAAGGTGAGGTGAGGAGGGATGCGGTGTCGGATGCCGACGCCGCATCCAGCGATGTGAGCGCGGGAGGCTCAGAGAGCTCCCGGCGCGAGAGGACCAGGACTGCTGCGGAGAACAGCAAGTTCTTCCGCAAGCGGTCCTGGCCGGAGGGCGACCATGGGTCGTCCTCCGAGGGCGAGCTGGCCTCGGCCCGGAAAATCCCCACAAGCAAGCGTGGTGGGATCCGGGGCAAGGGTCGGGGTCGCTCAGCGGCGGAAAGAGCGGCGGCTCTGGCTGCGGAGGGGAGTCACCCGGGGGTGACCGGTCAAGGGGTGTCCCGTTCGGGCACCTCTGGTGACGAGGCGGGTGCAACTGGCGGCTCCGATGCGGAGCGTAAGTCCAGGTTTGCGGCGGAGGTGGAGGCCGCTTTGCGGGTTGTGGCCCACAAAGTGAAGCCCTCCACCAAATTTGGGGCCATACCGGCGGCCTCCGCCTCCATTTTGGCGGCAGCAGAGGCCGCCTACGCGAGGTCTCCCCCGGGCGAGGTGGGGAAATTGCGGGAGGAAGTCGCCCGCCTGACGGCCGCTACGGAGCTTCTCCAAAGGGAGAACGAGAAGCTCCGAGCAGACCTGGCCGGTCTGCGCGAGTCCGGCTCCCGCGAGGCGCCCCAAAGGGGGGGCCAGCAGGGACAAAGCCAGCCAGCGGCGGTGGAGAACCAGGTGCTTGCCCTGGTTCGCCAGGAGCTGGCTGCCTTCCAGGCGCGGTTCTCCGTCCTGGAGGGCATTGTCCTGCGCCCCCCCCTGGCGGCTAACAAGGCCGCCCCGGGCCCGAGGGCGGCCTCATATGCCGCTGCGGCTGCCGCCCCCAGATCGGGGCCGCCCAGCCAGCCCTCCGGCAGGGCTGCGTTGGCCCCTGAGAAGCCGGCTCCGGCGAAACCGGCGCCGGCTACGGGGGCGGTGGCCCAGAAGACGGGCAAGGCGGTGGCCCAGAAGAAGGGCAAGTCGGCGGCAAAGCCGGCGAAAACGCCGGCGCCAGTGGCGGGCCAGCCGCCGCCGCCGCCGCCGCCGCCGCCGCAGCATCGGCAGCAGCGGCCGCTCCCCCCGCCCCCGCCCCCTAAGCCAGCCGCGGCCGAAGCCGGGTGGCAGGTGGTCGGGGAAAGGAAGAAGGGGAGGAAAGCGGCCAAAAAGGCCAGGCAGGCGGAGCGGAAGCGCCAGGCCAAGGCGAGAAGCGTCGCGGCTAGGCTCCGCGCCCCGAAGACCGCAGCTGTAGTGATCACACTACAGCCGGACGCGGAAAAGAAGGGCGTGACCTACCGCGACGTGCTTGCGAAGGCGAAAGCGACAGTGAACCTCGGTGAGCTGGGGATCACCGGGGGACTCCGGCTTAAAGTCACCGCGACAGGGGCGCGAGTGCTGGAGATCCCCGGTGAGGCCAGTGGCTCGTCCGCTGACGCTCTGGCTGAAAAGCTCAGAGCGTCCCTGAATGCGGACGAGGCCCGAGTGTCCAGGCCCGTCAGATGCGCAGACCTTCGCATCCTGGGTCTGGACGACTCAGTCACCGAGGAGGAGGTGGTGGCCGCCGTCACCAGGACCGGGGGGTGCCCTGCTGAGCAGGTCAAGGCAGGCACCCTACGTCCGGACCACACGGGTATGCGTACCACAATGGCGCAGTGGTCGATTAATGTCGCCGTGGTCGCTGAGCCGTACTTTGTCCCACCCAGGGAAGACTGGGTGGAGGACCTAAGCGGCTCAGTGACCATCATTTCGTCGGCCGCCGCCGGTACCCCGACCCTTGAGAGTGTCAGGAGGGGTCAGGGGTGCGTAGCAGCCCGGTTCGGGGAGATTGTCGTAGCGGGAGTCTACTTCTCTCCGAGCCGAACTCTCGCCGAGTTCCACAACTCCCTCATGGAGTTGAGTGTCGTCATCGGAGGCCATTCCCTCCCCGTGCTTGTGCTCGGGGACTTCAATGCCAAGAACTTGGCTTGGGGTTCTCGTTGCACGGACGTGCGGGGGAGGATGGTGGAGGACTGGGCTCTGGAGTCAGGCCTGGTCGTCCTAAATCGGGGTTCTGTCCCCACGTGTGTGCGGATGCGGGGCGAGTCGGTGGTGGACATATCGTTCGCTAGCCCCGCTCTGTCACCGCGTGTGCTTGACTGGCGCGTAATGGAGGAGGTGGAGACCTATTCCGACCACCGGTATATCCGGTTCGATGTCTCTGCCCCCTCAAGCGCGCCGGTCCAACAGGCCCCGAGTGGTCCGCGATGGGCGCTGAAGCAGCTGGACCGGGAGCTCCTCCTGGAAGCCTCGATCGTGCAGGCCTGGGTGACACCACCGGGCAGGCCTGCCGATGTCAACAGCGAGGCGGGGTGGTTCCAGGAGGCCATGTCCGAGATATGTGACGTGGCAATGCCCCGAGTCCGGCCAGGAAGCGCCCGGCGTCAGGTGCACTGGTGGTCGCCAGAGCTGACGTCTCTGCGCGAGGCGTGCGTCGCCGCGCGGCACCTGTACGCCAGGCATCGCAGGCTCCGCATCCGTCCTGCGGATGCGGCAGCCATTGAGGCGGAGCTGTACGAGGGGTACAGAGCAGCGAAGACCGCCCTCCAAGAGGCTGTCCAGCGGGCCAAGGATTTGGCCCGCGAGGAGATGCTGGAGACTCTCGACAGAGATCCGTGGGGGCGCCCTTACCAGATGGTGCGGAACAAACTCCGCACCTGGGCCCCCCCGCTGACGCAGAGTCTCCGGCCGCAGCTCGTGGAGGACGTGGTGAGCGCTCTGTTCCCTTCGCGAGGGGAACATCCTCCCCCGCCTATGGCTCCGCCGCTTGCGGTGCCGGAAGCGGACCACGACGACGATGACGACACTCCGGAGGTGACTGGGGTAGACCTGAGAGTGGCGGTAAACCGGCTTAAGGCCAGGAATACCGCCCCGGGACCCGATGGCTAACCTGGCAAAGCCTGGGTCCTGGCCTTGCAGGCTCTCGGGCCCCGACTGGAGGGGCTCCTAAGCGCATGCTTGGAGAGAGGCCAGTTCCCGCTTCGTTGGAAGACAGGGAAACTGGTCCTCATCCGGAAGCCGGGGCGCCCTGCGGACTCTCCGTCCGCATTCCGGCCCATTGTGTTGCTCGACGAGGTGGGCAAGCTCTTCGAAAGAGTAATTGCAAACCGCCTCGCCGGGCACCTTGCGGGGATGGGGCCGGATCTTGCGGACAACCAGTTTGGTTTCCGCAAGGGGCGCTCGACGGTGGACGCCATCATGCGCGTGAGAGCCCTCACGACGGGGGATGCGGTGTTCAGGGGTGGGGTCGTCTTGGCGGTGTCTCTCGACATCGCCAACGCCTTCAACTCCATGCCCTGGAGCTGCATTAGGGAGGCACTCCGGTATCACCGGGTGCCGACCTACCTTCGTCGTGTGGTCGGGGACTACCTGACGGACAGGTATGTCATATACCCTGGTCACAACGGAGAATGGAACCGGCGAGAGATGTCGTGCGGTGTTCCACAGGGATCGGTTCTGGGGCCGCCCTTGTGGAACATCGGCTACGACTGGGTGCTGCGTGCCGACCTCCCTAGCGGCGTCAGCGTAGTCTGCTACGCTGACGACACGCTGGTGCTGGCGCAGGGGAGGTCGCACGAGGCGGCGGCCGAATTGATGACACGCGGGGTTGCGATAGTCGTTGAGAGGATCCGGCAACTGGGTCTCGAGGTGGCGTTGCACAAGTCCGAGGCCATGTGCTTTCATGGGCCTCGGAGCGCGCCACCGTCGGGATCCATACTCACGGTAGGAGGGGTTCCCGTCGGCGTCGAGTCGACGTTGAGGTACCTCGGACTCGTCCTCGACAGCCGATGGAACTTCGTTGAGCATTTCCGACGTTTGGCTCCCAGACTGGAAAAGGCCGGGGCTGCTTTCAAGCGGCTCCTGCCCAACCTGAGGGGGCCAAACGCCTCCTGCCGGAGGCTCTATGCGGGGATCTTGCGGTCCATGGCCCTTTACGGGGCCCCGGTGTGGGCGCGTTCGTTGAGGTTGCGTGCAAAGCACTACCTGAACGCGTTCCAAAAGGTGGTAGCCGTAAGGCTGATCCGGGGGTACCGCACGATCTCCCGCGAGGCGGCGAGCCTCCTTGCCGGATTGCCGCCATGGGATCTGGAGGCCATAGTCCTCGCGCGCCTGCACGAGTGGCGCGCGGAGGTACAGAGCCGGGGGGTAACTCCGCTGCCGCGGCATATTGTCGCGCGGCGGACAGACCTCCGCCGTGATCTCATGGCGACATGGAGAGAGCGACTATCGCAACCCCGTTCAGGGCACGCCACGATAGTGGCGGTAAGTCCCCTCTTTGAGGAGTGGCTAGGGAGGCGCCACGGCGCCCTCACCTTCCGCCTGACGCAGGTCCTCACCGGACACGGGTGCTTCGGGAGGTACCTGCACCGAATCGGGCGGGAGGAAACGTCCGGGTGCTACAACTGCGAGGATCGACCGGAGGACACGGTGGAACACACCGTGGAGGTATGCTCCGCTTGGGCGGAGCACCGCCGTGTCCTCGTAGCGGCGATTGGCGGCGGTGACCTCTCGCGTCCGGCCCTGGTTCAAGCCATGGTCCGGGGCGAGAGGGAATGGGAAGCCGTCGCCTCCTTCTGCGAAGCAGTCATGCTAGCGAAGGAGGCGGCGGAACGTGAGAGGGAGAGAACCTCCTCACGTCCCAGCCGCCGCGGGAGAAGCACCGGGCGTCGGGGGCCACGCCGTGATGGCTCTCGGCCACCGTAGGCGCGGGCCTGTGGACGGCGAGTAATGGGCTAGCTCGCCGTCCGTCCGTCGTATGACGACGGGCAGGCCGTGTCGACGGCGCGTTCGTGTTCCACGCGCGCCTCAAAGAGTTGTCAGCATACGGGAGGGGCCCGCAAGGGCCGGTGCCTGCCAGGGCTGCGGGACTGTTCGAAAGAGATACCGCGGCCCTGGAACATAAAGGGCCAATGAAGGAACATGGGTGTTTTTTAGTCAGTAAGAGTCTGACACTCCCTTCCGCTCTGTCCAGGGCGGGAGGAGTCATTTGATGATTTCTCACCCTCCAAAAAAAAAAAAAAAAAAAAAAAGGTTTATATGACTACCGGAGGGGTCCGCAAGGGCCGATGCCTGCCAGGGCTGCGGGACTGTTGCAAGAGATACCGCGGCCCTGCAACACAAAGGGCAAAAGAAGGAACATGGATGGGTTTTAGTCAGTAAAAGTCTGACACTGCCTTCCGCTCCGCCCAGAGCGAGAGAGGTCATTTGATGATTTCCCATCCGAAAAAAAAGGTATGTTGACCGGGCCGCTACGGCCCTGTTATCACAGTCATTGATTTTGACGTTTTGCTTATAAAACAGTATCTATCTTGTATCTATCTATCTATCTCTTAACTGTTATGTATCTATATCAAATAAAATTGATAATGTAAATACTTAGGTACACAAAGGTCTTATAATTACTGTCAAAAGCCTGATCATTAACTACCGAGCCTTTAACCAACTATGTTGAGGTCAGCTTCCAGTCTAACCAGATGCAGCTGAATACTTGTATTATATTACATGGAGCGACCGCCTATTGGACCTTCACAGCCCCTTTGTTAAGACTGGTTTTCAGACTTTCGGACTACCTCTAACGAATGTCAAAGATGACATCTAGGATCAAATACTTCAAAATAGTCGAATAAACAATTCGATTTCCTAAAAAAGCATTTAAAAAAATCCAATGAACTTTAGATTAGGACATTCGCAAGCTGATCCAACAAACCAAGATGTTTAAAACAAACTCCACTGAAGTGCTAAAATAATTTAGAGCACACACATAAATACTGGCGTGCGTGTACGAAGCTAGCAAAGGAAATGAAAGGAAAGGTGTGGAGTGAGGTCATCGCCGCGAGCGATTTGTTATCTGTGGCCGTCTGGCCGCACGAAGAGCTGGAGGTGTTTCAAATGTGTAAACAATTTCCGTAGGAGTTGTGTGGTTTGAATTTATGCGGATGAAGATTTGGATAGAAAATACTGTAAACATTTAGTGTTGGCCTGATGCAATACCAACACTAATTGGTTGGTTGGGCAAAGTCAGAAGAGCAGCCGGGCGTCGAAGGGCACTTTACATTCTCCGGCCAATTTGAGGCTGAGTTATCACTCGACCAGCCAGGCCCACAGAGGAGCCGCGCTGTGATCCCTGCGTGCCTTCATGGAAGAAGCTGCGGTACTTAGCGATTGGGCCCGCCAGGTATGGCGGGTTGATACCAGCACGTTACCCCCCCCCCCTACTCCCCATACTAAGGTTGTCTGTGGACTTCCATGATGGTGTCCCCTTAAGAAAAAAAAAGGTTGGACAAAGTGTTGTCAGGTTTTTCCAGGGATTTCTTTTCAAAAGCCCGGATTCTGGGTTTTTACGCACGCCAATCAATCAAGCTATACAAAACCAGTTTATGCGGATCTCTCGCTGTACGGGCAATCTTAATAAAAAGAGGCCATGTTATACTGGAAACGTAAAACTCAATGTGTCGCCGTGTGTACCCCGTCCGATAGCATTAATCACTGAAGGAAACCGGATAACTCAATTGACACCCTGTAAAGTTTAGCCATAATTCTTTGCTGTGAAAGTGTTAATAAACATAACGATGTATAGCGCTAAATATAACACACTACGCATGACTTGACACAATAGCTATGTTTAAAGAACATAATACTTTGAAAAAACCGGCCAATTGCGTATCGGTCCACGCACAATGTAGGGTTCCGTAGTCTTACAACGTTAATTTCATCCACTTCTTATAGCCCGATATGCCTCCGAACGTTGATTTTTATTGTGAAAATATAAAACAAACTTACATTTGCAGTTGAAAAACCTATGCTCCCACACATTATGTTTAGGAAAATATTTTTTTCAAGTACATTTTATAAGTTGGCCGACTATTACTCGTAAAGTTGTAAAGCCTACTTAGCTGTGATAGTTTTCCTTTTAATTTCGTTAAATATACTATCACCGAGATTTTTTTCACGCACCCAAACACAACCGTTTAGCTGATAGAAGGGGGAGACACTTGAGTCTAACAAAAATTTGCACTTTAAAGTTCAGTATTTCACGAACGAATCCATAAATCGAAAAAATATTGTAAGAAACTAGCAATATTTTTAAAGACCTATTCAACGGCATCCCACAACATGGGGTACGCGAAAAAAAAAATCCCCACTTTACGGGTAGGCACTGGAGATACCCTAAAAAAAAAATACTTTTTCTTTTTATTTTACCACTTTGGCGTAACTAATTCATGCCAAATTACAGCTTTCTAGTACTAAGAGTCTTTAAGCTAAGCTGCGGACAGACAGGCAGACAGACAGAGGCACATGGCGAAACTATAAGGATTCCTTCTTTGTCGACTACGGAACCCTAAAAACAGATTGCTATCGAACGATCAGCGGACCAAAACAGTCAAACACACACACACACAGTCAATTAAGTTGCACAATATTTCCTAAATTGTGCAATAAGTTTTTGTAAGTAATGATAATTTTTGGAAGATTTAAACCGAATCTTTACCTATTAATAATGTGACAAGATATCAAATTCTTGTTATCAACTAAACTTCTGCGTCAAGATATTTAAACTAGATTTTAATCAAAACTGAAATTGTGAAATGGTTGTGCAATAATTTATTGTGCAATAGTAAAATAATATTTAAAATAGATTTGGCAAATCATGATGTTTTTAAGTATGGTTATTATGTATATTATATGGGTTGTCTGGTAATTAGTGATCAATACTTATACACGTGATTGTACTCATGATAACAAACAACTTTCCCAAAGAAACATTTTTTCTGAATTCATGAATTATTTGCATGAATTCGCGGGCACGACCTATCGGCTGTTAGCCGCGTGACGCCCGTTCTATCTCATTACTATCGTACAATACAACAGTGTGTAGGCAAAGTACCCGCGCGGTTCGCAAGCCCGCCCCGTAAGCGGCGCCCGCGCCACAGGCCGGCCGCCACGTGCCGTATGCGGTGCACCTACACAAGCAGTAAAATAAAAAGAAGTGTTTCTTTGGGAAAGTTGTTTGTTATCATGAGTACAATCACGTTTTTAAGTATCAGTCACTAATTACCAGTCACCCTCTATACATTTAAACTACAAAAAGATCTAAAATAATAATAAAAAATGAAGACTAAAGTATAAGTACCTACCTACAAACAACGACGACAACGACGTGTGTTGATTTTTAAATAATTTAAATCAAAACAGCCCGGTTGATGGCAATAGGCTCATCCTCCACTACATGGGACATAAACATAACTAGCGAAATATGGGAGCACCGCTTCGTAAGGAAGCGGTGCTCCCATATTTCGCTTTGAGGATTACTGGCATGATGTTATGTCATAACTTTAAAATTAATAAAGTAAATAACCAATCAAGGTAAACTGTAACTTAGCGATTCACAACTCCACAGTGGCCTACTAAAGTTAACATAAAAATCTTCAAAGGAGTAAAAGAGTTGTAGACTGAGGTAACAGCCGCTGGCGATCTTTTATACGTGACCACGCGAAGATTCGCAAGGTATTTCAAATGTGTAAACAGTTTCCTTAGTACTGTTTGTTTTGCGTCGGCTTTACCATGTTTTATTTGCGGTTTAAGAAAAGCTTTTTACAATATTGCGAAGGAAACCAGGATGCCCTATAGCTGACAATTTGAAGACAATGTGGTAGCTACCAAACAGCACTGGGCCCGCGTGGTCTATTATGGCCCCCTTCCTCTCACAGAGAGGAGAGCTGTATCCCAGCAGGTGGGAACATTAAACATACATAACACAACGTCGACGTCGACGTCGTTTATTTTACACTAGCTGTTCGTCCCGGCTTTCCAATGGTGAAATAATTTTTGAAATCGGCACAGCAGTTTTTGAGTTTATTCATTACAAACATACGCACACACAAACATAGAAATTTTTCCTCTTTATAATATTAGTGTAGATTATTTTTGGGTGCTCGTTTTCAGGAGTGAAAATCGTGGTCCAATGCATGTTCCGCCTATTATGCCAAATGGTGCAGCTCTCGGGGTGGTGAGCAGTTTCAAGTATCTGGGCCACATTGTGACAGAACAGTTGCAAGATGACGCAGACATAGAGAGGGAGCGCAGAGCATTGGCAGTCAGAGGGAATATGGTTGCACGCAGGTTTGCGAGCTGCTCGAGGGCAGTGTGTCGTAGTGCGTCTGGAATGTTTGCGGAGGCGCGAACGGACGGCTTTCATGCGGTTATACGCAATAAAGTAGCCTCCATTTTGTAGCGCGTGCGAGGCAGTAGCAACAGTATACTGCAGATATCCGGAAAAAATGGATGCATATTGTGATGGGTGGTGTCTAACATAATGCTTAAGATATTACCAACACAATAGATACTGTAATTGTAATAATTTAATTTATTACTTTGTATTTTATTTATTTCTCTCTGCCTCCGTGGTCGAGTGGTTTAGGCGTTTGCCTTGTGACCCGGTGGTCGTGGGTTCGATTCCTACGGGAAGCATACTTTGTGAAGTTGTTTCCAGTTTGGTTAGGACATTGCAGGCTTGAATCACCTGATTGTCTGATAAAAAGATGATTCCGTGCCTCGGAAAGCACGTTAAGCCGTTGGTCCCGGCTGTCATTGGTTGATCTTTGGCAGTCGTTACGGATAGTCAGAAGCCAGTAAATCTGACTCCAGTCTTGCCATGAAATACCGTGTTACCCAGTTAATGGGTTGTGGAGGTCTGGTAGGCAGCCGCTCTGCGTAAAATACTGGTATTCAGCTAAATCCGGCATGACTGGAAGCCGACCCCAATACAGTTGGGAAAAGGCCTAGGCAGATCTCTTTTTCTTTTCACTGTATTTTTATATTTGTAATTTGATCTGAAATAAACTGATTAATTAAACGTTGAGTGTGCTCATGCTATGCTTGACAAATGCTTAATACTGTCTGCAGGATCCCAGGAAAGAATTTTCCTTTAGATTTTCTTGTTTTTATGGTTTTAAAATAACCTGTTTATTTATTTAGTTGTTCGTTCATTCGACTGCCTCGTTGGTCTAATGATCGAGCACAGTGTTATTGGGTTTTTCCACCAGGAATTTCTCAATATCAGTCACGGAGTCTGGATTTGTACACGGTTGATGGATGGATAGGTTCACCCCTGTTACATGGGACTTAAAAATAACTGGCGAAATGTGGGTGTCCTAACGAGTACACCTCTGCCTAACTCTTCGGGGATTACAGGCGTGATGATATGTTATGTTGTTCGTTAATAGAAGTAGAGAAAAAAATTGTTAAAACTTCTAACTTTTATTGGATATCTGTACTTTTATGTTTAAATAAAAAATCCTCAAAAAAAACTCAGTAGCGAACATTTTATTCATGTATCAGAACGTAAAATGTCAAAACAATTTTTCAGTTAACCTCTCTGTAATTGGAATGACACAGCCAGTTGCCAGTCAATACTATATGAAAGTTGAGTATCGCTCTGTGTTGCACTAAAATATTGATTATAAATTGCAAGAGCTAACATAGTAACATTGAATTTTTAGTTGTAGTTGCAAAAAACTACTTTTTAATCTTCTAAATGCTTTTTGGGGTTCCGTACCCGAAGACTAACCAACGAGCCCCTATTAATAAACCTCCGTCTCCGTCCATTGGTCTGTCAGCAGGCTGTATCCGTAATAGGTAGACAGTTGAAATGTTCACAGAATGTGTATTTATGTTGCCGCTATAACAACAAATAAAAAAATTAATTAAAAAGGCTACTCGCGCATGAAGGGTTCCGTACCATCGTAGTAGGGGACTACGATGGTACGGAACCCTTCATGCGCTTGTCCGACTCGCACTTGGCCGGTTTTTTACATCTTAAACTGTTACAACATCTTATCCACTGTTATTATTGCAATACTTAGTCAATATTTTAGTGCAACACATCGATATTTCATAATTTAATTCAGTAATATTCATAAAATAAATTAAACCAGCGAATTCTTTGACAAGTCTTTGCGACGTTGCCAACTTTCAGATTGCACCCTCTTAAGACGTCATCACCAGGCCTTCTGTGCCTATCTACTCTGTGCGTGTGTGCCGTACGAATATTCGAGTTCAAACATTCGGGCGGCACGGCAAATATTACGAAAATCTAGTTTGCATCGAACCCCGATACTTGCTATCCAATATTTGCATGTTCACCGGAACACCGTGTTCGAAAATTCATGAAAGTGTAATATTTGCTGAGTAAACGTTGCGTTGTTGTCATTTTGACATCAATGTTGTGTTAAGAAGTTTCGGTTATTTTCTGTTGATTAATTCCTATAAATTTATCCAACGTTGATCGTTCAATTTGACGCCATCTTTGTCGCAATCTCAAAGTTATTTTAGGCTTTCTTTTTTTATACATCATTTTCAAAACTGACGAGATTGTGTAACTAGAAACTGTCACGAAGATCAGTCTGGTACGGATAAATTACGGACCGGCAATGGACACCAGATACTGTCAGATACTGAAATAGTACTTTGTCCAAACATTAAAGGCTCGGTCAAACCGGACACTGACATACCATCGAAGTATCTGACATTGTTTGAATTTTCCTTTATATTAACGGATACTGTTTGTCACCGTTCCGCCCACGCCAAGGAAGTAGATGCCGCTTTGAATGAAACTTACAGAACGATTACAGGCTGCCTAAAACTGACCCCAGTCAGCGCATAGCACCTCCACAGGTCCGAAGAGAAGTTGCAAGCATGGTGGAGAAACACAAACAGGAATCGGACAGCAGACACCCACTATACGGCGTCCAACTGCCATAGCAACGGCTCAAAAGCAGGCACAGTATGTTTAAAACCACAGCCCATAGAGACCTATCAGGAGACCCGGCCGACGTGCGACGCCCGATTTAAGCTGGCTGTCCCCCTCCCACTCACGGTTTACCATCTGAACATCTTCCTGCAGGGTCTAACCTTCCGTGGTCCACCTGGAAGTCCTTGAAATTTCTCCGGACTCAAGTGGCAAGATGTAACTCCAACCTCGTTAAGTGGGGTTACTTCAATCAAGCAGCAGCGGGGTGTGGTTGTGGAGCTGTGTCACAAACTATGCTCCACCTCATATCCTGCCCTCTTAGCCCAAAAACATGCAGCCGAAGTGACCTTTGCGCTGCCACCGACGACGCGGTGGAGGTGGCGAGATTTTCGGCTGACAAAATATAAAAATTGTAGTGCCAGCGACACGAAAAAGAAGAAGAACAGGTACTAAGCACATTTTTGTTTGTAAGTTAATCCAATATTTGATACCTATAATGATTTCATAACCACTTTTTTGAGCTTCACCGCAGTCGGGTAAAAGTTACTAATTTCATCCACTTGAAGTCTTTGACACAAAATAGGGTTTTGTGGATAATGCCAAAATGAAGGTACTTATTGTAGCTAACCCACTTCAATGTCAGACCCTGTACAAATACTGGACCCTAATTTCTAGTTCAGTGGTTAAGAGTAAAAACGGGCCCAAATAAAGTGGCCATTCGATACTAATAAAGGGTTTAATGACCGTCAATTTCCATTTTATTCTATTTTCTGTTTATAACGCGTGTAAGGAAGGGGGCACGCCCGAAACACAGTTTTTGAACATCTCTATCTCATTCTGTCAAGTAAGGGCGTCATTTGGTGGAGCAAGAAGACCGAACGCAAGCATGCGGATTCATTTGCAGGGGAAACACTTAACGTGCGATTGGACCTCTCACTTTAGTGAGCAATTCTTAGTGACAGAAAGAGAAAATAATGCAAAAAAATACTTTTCTGTGCGTGAAAATATATATTACTAGCTGTGCCCGGCATGCGTTGCAATGCACTTTTTTTTACCATACCCTAGCTACCTACCCTTCCTACCCTACCGACCCTACCTACCCTACCTACCCTACCTACCCTACCTACCCTACCTACCCTACCTACCCTACCTACCCTACCTACCCTACCTACCCTACCTACCCTACCTACCCTACCTACCCTACCTACCCTACCTACCCTACCTACCCTACCTACCCTACCTACCCTACCTACCCTACCTACCCTACCTACCCTACCTACCCTACCTACCCTACCTACCCTACCTACCCTACCTACCCTACCTACCCTACCTACCCTACCTACCCTACCTACCCTACCTACCCTACCTACCCTACCTACCCTACCTACCCTACCTACCCTACCTACCCTACCTACCCTACCTACCCTACCTACCCTACCTACCCTACCTACCCTACCTACCCTACCTACCCTACCTACCCTACCTACCCTACCTACCCTACCTACCCTACCTACCCTACCTACCCTACCTACCCTACCTACCCTACCTACCCTACCTACCCTACCTACCCTACCTACCCTACCTACCCTACCTACCCTACCTACCCTACCTACCCTACCTACCCTACCTACCCTACCTACCCTACCTACCCTACCTACCCTACCTACCCTACCTACCCTACCTACCCTACCTAACCTACCTACCCTACCTACCCTACCTACCCTACCTACCCTACCTACCCTACCTACCCTACCTACCCTACCTACCCTACCTACCCTACCTACCCTACCTACCCTACCTACCCTACCTACCCTACCTACCCTACCTACCCTACCTACCCTACCTACCCTACCTACCCTACCTACCCTACCTACCCTACCTACCCTACCTACCCTACCTACCCTACCTACCCTACCTACCCTACCTACCCTACCTACCCTACCTACCCTACCTACCCTTCCTACCCTACCTTACCCTATCTACCTACCTACCTATCCTACCTACCTAACCTATAATATATAAGTGTTTAAGATATAAGTTTTTAAACTGTCATGGTCACTAACATTATAATTAACACTAGAAACGGGATATTTAAAATATATATTATATTTTATTTATATATATTTATATATTATTTTTTTTTTTTTAATATCGGGAACTCAAAACAAACAGTGGACATGGTAAATATCCCATTTCTAGTGTTAATTATAATTGCAACGATATTCAAGAAAACGACACTGTGATGTCATAATTTTATAGTAGTCTATGTTTATTTTAATACTACAGGATCGCATATTATTCATACCTGATGTTAAGTAATAATACAGTCACCAATAATTAAAAAGTTATATTAACATCAAACTGGACAAAATAAAATGACGGCTACCCTTCAACACGGCGCCGATCCAATTAACCACACTATCATAACTCATCGCAAAATTAATCGATTGCCGTTAATGACTTGGTCCGGCATTAATATTTAAGTTCGCTTTATTGGGGCCAGCGTAAACTTTAACCAACGTAAACATAATAATAGTGAAGTGGACGTCAAGAGTGTTATAGCCGCCATTTTGACTTGTCAAGTGCGCGCCATGACAGTTGTGTTGACAGCTTGCGTAAATATTTACCCCGCTGTAAAGAAGGGTTATATTTAGACTCGTTTAATGTCTTTTTAACGGTTAAAGGGGTAGGTTAGCCACAATGGTGGTAATAAATTATGATGTTAAGGTTGAAAATAGAAACAAGCTGTATTTAACCGATTATGATGACTTTTCGGAACAATTAAAAAGGTTTTTGGGTTATGCTACGTCTACCCACATAAATTCAAATGTCCGTTTCTACTGCGATGTTTTTTAAAAATCCAGTGTAGATGTCTTCATTTACGTGTCAAATTTTCTTTATTATTTTGAATTTTGAAAAAAAATTAATACAGACTTGTAGATAGGATTAATGTAAGCTCATTTTTGTAACAAAAGCATTTTCGAAAAAATGTAGATGTCCGTTTCTACTTTGCTGCCATCGATATTACAAAGGAGTAAGGTTTGTAAGCTTGGGTGTAGGAGGTTATCTCCATAAGTACTCTTGGTTGAAAAGAGTATCAATGGAGTTTCTTGCCCATTCTTCTCCATAGAGATCTACGGATCTACGGCTGTGACTGTGGCTTCGCCTTCTTTGTATTTCTGACATTTAAAAGTGCCTGTTATGATCTCATTAAAATAGGTTTGAGTCTGACTCCAACATATTTTTTCAAAAATTCTTTCACTGATGGAAAACCAAACCTACTATGTATTACCGAGTGCCATAATGTCTCTTCAACGTGGACCAAATCGCGGGTACATGCTCGTAAAAAATAATTCTCAAACTGTATTTAGTTGAATAATAACACATAATAAAACAAGAATGAACCATGCAATAGTTATACAAATTGTTTTAACAATAAATTAACCTAATTATATTAAATTCGATACCCAAAAGAGATATTATTATTTCAGGTACCTACACGTCGTTCTTGTTTCGGATAATACCCGCGGGAGGTGGCGAGGTATTTCGGATCGTATCCGAAAATCTAGAGATGGCATGTTCGCACGTACCGATCGTTCGAATTTGCCGGTGCATTTCCAATTTCTATATCCGAAATTCCTCTTGGGATCTTTTCATCAAGTCGTGCATTTCCTTAGAGTACTCGGCTAACCTGATATACCGATACCTGGAAGTGGTTTGGAGTTTTCCAGGGTTTATTTTTGGAAAGCGTAGCCACGTGAGTAAAAGTTTTGAAAAATAGACCCTGACTTAACTTAACTTAGGTATTTAAACTTTGCGTTCTGCTGGACGAAGACCTCATGAGCCATAATGTATAATTATAGTTTTTAGCTCTGTTATGTAAAGGAAAAATAAAACATTAAATAAAACACAAGTTCAAAATATTAAAACGACGGAATACACATTCCATTTGTTTACGATTAAAATATTTGATGCTAGATTATTTTATTGTTACTTATAATCACAAATAGAACAAAATATTCTCCACCAAAACTGTTCCAAAATAAAATAATTGTATATATCCTTGAGCTCCGTGAACGGTGCGTAATTTTATCAAAATGACAACCCAAATCTCGGTTTATTGTTTCAAACGCTATTATTTAGAAGATTAGAGCGGCCTATGGGACTGAGTCGCTTAGAGATTTCAATTTGCAGACTATAATACGCCCCTGTGCGGGATACGTCCCGTTTACGTGTCATTTACGACCCGTTTACGTAAGATAATGACGTATTGAACCCCCTGTGTGGGGATGAACTGCCGAGTTCATCGGCAAGGTGCGTTCCTGAAGGATTAATTGATAAGGTAAGCATGATAAGATACAGTTATTTGATAAATTAACCTTATGTTAATTAATATATTTCTTCTTTTATGTGCCAGCAGGCTAATGGCTAAAGTAAGTTTATGTGATTGCTAGCTTATGCCCACGGCTTCGCCCGCGTGGAGTTCGAAAATTGTCCCACGGGATCATACTACCGGGTTAAAAGTACCCTATGTGTTAATCCAGGTTATAAACTATCCGTGTGCTAAATTGTATGAAAATCTGTTCAGTAATTTTTGCGTGAAAGAGTAACAAACATCCATCCATCCATCCATCCATCCGTCCTCACAAACTTTGGCATTTATAATGTTACTAGCGACCCGCCCCGGCTTTGCACGGGTGCATGTATTATACATAATAATATAAACTTTCCTCTTGAATCACTCTATCTATTGAAAAAACCGCACCAAAATCCGTTGCGTAGTTTTAAAGATTTAAGCATACATAGGGTTATAGGGACAGAGAAAGCGACTTTGTTTTATACTATGTAGTGATGTGATATGTGATGTGGAGTGATATGAGATTATTGAATAACACTTATGAGTTTTCGCTGTTTGAATGCAAAAAACAAAGATTTTATCTGCTTCGAAAATTATGGTGATTTGTGACCGCAGTCAATGCAGTTCTGTTTTTGCAAAGCAAAATGGAAAGCGGAACAAAAAATTAACCATTCAATTTATGGTTGCTTATACTTAACATTTTCACAAAATTATTTTTCTGAGAATCATAATAGAAATTTGTCCCTGTTGGACACATTTCAAACAACTCTTTCCTAGTATATCCATCTTCTTTTTGTAATTGACAACAACACTAGAACTCGTCAAAAAGAACACAAAAACAAAGCCATTTGTTATCGACGTCAATGTCAAAGACTATCATTATGAATTTTCCAATCGAATAATATTCGTAGAAACATTCGCAGACTTCGAATAACCTTTTGATTTCGAATAATTATTCGAAAAATGGGGAAATGGGTTGAGATTTATTTTTCAGGAAATTAACTGTGAATGAGGCTTTGACAAAAAGTATGAGAATGTGTATTGTCATGCTTGATCATGTTTCTTCAGAGGCTCATTATTATATTAGGGACTTTGTTAGACTGAAATGTTCAGGAAATAAGCTGTCTTGTCTTTTTTGTGGGTCTTTTGATTTCTTCTTTTGATTTTCAATTGTTTTCCATTAAAGGATATTTCCTAGAAACATATATAAGCATATTACACGAGGCAGTGTCTTTAATATTTTGATATACTTTTGTTTAGTACAGACTCATCAAGCTACTACAATCTGTCAAATTTCTTTAATAGATTTTCAACTTTATCGCTAAAACATTAACTTCAAGGTTGATTGAGAAAATTTGACAGTTTCGGGTAGCTTGATATGCTGGCGTCTGTACATTAAACTATAAATCTCCTGAAATTTCCTCATAGTTTCTATAATATTGCCTTGCATAGTATAATCAGCCTGAAATGTTCCCACTGGGCATAGGTCATCTGTATTCCAAATAAGCTATCACGTGGTCCCAGTGCGGGTAGGTGTGGGATTTAACATAATGGCGCTAGTAAGCCAGAACCTAAAAAAATCGCCAACATACAAAACTTTTACGACTACTTAAAATTACATGATTAAAACACCCACAAAACTGCAAGTTCACACAGAAATAACATACCATTAAATAAAATTAATTTAATGTTAAACATTCAAATGCTAACCTAATTGCTATGCACCGTCACGTCGCCTACATTTATGTTTAAAGAAGAACATTCGCGGGTCAACGAGATAAATGGGAATTTCGGAATTTTGCATTTACAGCCTTTTGAATGGACGATCATTTTGTGATTAGAATTTTGTATTTTAAGTACCAATGGTGGCCCCAGTTGGCTGCTGTAGAATTAATCTGGCCATAAGGGTATCTTCGATCCCTTCTAAATACTGTGCCAGTTAGCAGGAGCACCTCTGCAGGATATGCCTCACCTCCTATCCCGCTCTCCTTGGAGGCACCTTCCAGGATTTAAACGAAGTCAATGTTAGCTGTGCATATGGCTACACACTGGTCAGACCAAATTTTAATCGACAAAAAAAGAGGAAGGAATTTTAGGCCTACCTTTTAATTGAGATGAATTTAGACGCTCGTGAGTTGGAGAAAACTCTCGCGTGTGACCTCACCCCTCCCGCTCCGCGCAGCCACACCGTTGTTTCAGTTAAGCTTTACGCCTGTAGTACTGGGCTGTAGTAATAGGGGGCGAGCCTATTGCCACCAACCGGGCACACATCCAGACACCGTGGCTGCTACAGAGAAATTCTTAATGGAGAAACCCAATAACACTGCGCGACCCGGGAATCCAACCCAAGACCTTATACTGCTGAACAATAGGTCCTGGGTTCGATTCTCGGGTCGCGGAAAGTCATTTCTGCGACCACTAGGCCAACGAGACAGTCTTCCTAAAAAGTATAAGTAAAATTGAACTTTTTGAATAAAAGTCCTTCCATAGGGACACAACGGTGTTGAACAGAATAAAGAAAGCGGATTCTCTTGGGACAGAATTAAGGCTAGGTGATGATAATGATGGACCTCGGCTAAAGTAATTTATTTAAGTTAGTAAATTAAAAGTACAATACATCTAATCATCTTAAGAAGAAAATGGAGTCAATGTTTTATGAAAATAATAACGAATCACGCGCTCTCTGAAAATTCCTATACGGAAAAAATGGCGAACTTCCACGTAAACTGTAGGGGTGAATTTTCAAAACATATTACTTAGTGTTCCTTATAAAACAGAAAACTTTGTAAGGAACAGTGTTGTGAAACATTTCATGTTTCTAAATCGGCTGTGAGTGACTGTCAGTGAGCGATTTTGTTAATCATGTAGAAGATGTCGGTTGTCGTGGTATGAAGCATGTGATGCGGAGGAATGAGGAAAATGTCTTAAGGAAAGTTATTGTTGCGGTGACTTTTGTTTGTTTGATTCTGTTTTTTTGTCACTGACGTCTGAAGCGTTTTAGTATTTTTGAAATCGATTTTGGCTTTGCAAAAAAAAAATATTTCTTTATTTCTAGAAAGGACTACTTATGTCTTTCTTTATCGTGTGCTTAGTGCCTAACCTGGTGTCAGAGTTTTTTTTAATATTAAATGGGCCTACTCTGGGCCTCAATATAGTCCCGAGAACAGAGATGAGGTCGACGATGGAACGAGCTAACCGAAAGAAAGATTAGGTGCGCAGTACTCGCAACCAGATGTATGAAGGTGGACGACGCGATAGGATCGTAGCTGGTGGTGTTCTGTCGTGTCTGTGTTTCTGCTTAGCCCATGGGAAAAGTGAGTTTATGCATATGTGTGTAAATTGCATGTTATAAATCTATCACCATTTAAAAAGCCACTATTTAAACCGTGTGGAAAATGCTCTTTTAAAATCAACAACCAATTTTGGAGTTTTAAAGTTTGTTTACAAGAGTAATTTCAGAACTATTTGCAGTGGAATGAAAATTCGTGAACATGGCTGTATTAAATATGCACTTTGCTTTTTGAGTTTCTGTAGCGTGAAATGATTTGCTAATGTAAACTTGCATAAAGTGTAAACATGAATAAGAGTGTTTTTATCAGGGGTAAGTAAATACTCCCACCTGTGCATATAAAGAGAAGATATAATATGTACGCCCATCATCATCTGCCTAGCCTTTTCCCAACTATGTTGGGGTCGGCTTCCAGTCTCGGATGCAGCTGAATACCAGTATTTTACATGGATCGACTGCCTATCTGACCGCCACAATCCAGTTAGTACAGGGTAATACGATACCCCTTGGTAAGACTGAATGTCAGACTTTCATTCCTATGACTACCTGTAACGACTGTCAAAGATCTACAAATGACAGCCGGGCTAAACGTTGTTTTCCGAGGTACGGAGAAAACTCGGAATGCCATTACATACAGATTTGTTAAGAAATCTATATTACGTCACTTCTCATCCCTTGCACCATTTCACAGCACTGTGCCTTCAAACAATAGCGTGACAACGAACTCGGCCGCTTTACGTTGAATAACTATACGCCAGTACGACAGTACGCCAGTACGCCCTTCAAAGAAAACTTTTACAATACGACTTGACAGAACAGAACGTATTGCCGACACGACACGATCAACCCCGAATACCGCCGAACGAAGAATGTTTGAAAAAAGAACCATCTAAAATAGTCGCGTGACAAACGAGGTTTAATGCAATTTAAAAGTCGGGTTAGGTTATAAATCTAAAAGAAGGTCAGAGCTAGAAAGAATTTGGACGTATGGTACTTACATAAATAAACAACCTAGGTACTTGCCAGGTACTGTAAGCAATAGATATAGTATACAATCTGTTTTTTTTATCCTTTAACTCTAGTGTTTGAATGAGACCTTATACAGGGTTATTTGTAAAACACCAGTAACCTCTTAAGAGGTCATTGTACTCATCATTATGAACAACTTTTACTATGGGACCAAACCTGAAATCGCGAAAACAAAACCAGCTGTTCCATACATTTATGATCGATTAACTCGTCAAAATGTAGGGAACAGCTGATTTTTTTTTCGCGATTTCAGGTTTGGTCCCATAGTAAAAGTTGTTCATAATGATGAGTACAATGACCTCTTAAGAGGTTACTGGTGTTTTACAAATAACCCTGTATATCAAAGCATCAACAAGCATATGAATTATTTTTCTATCATCATTTTTTTTTTCATTTTTCATACAAAATAATTCGACAAAGTCACGATTATTAAAGTCACGATTATTAAACACCCGTACGTGAAATATGACAACGTCGCATTTTCATAGCTTTAAATATGAATGATTGGTTTGAATGAAAATGAATCACTCGTATTTATCAATGAATCTTAGGTACCTACACACATCGAGATGATTGATGATTTCTTCAAAACTACATTTTTAGACCACATATTCTGAGACAATTTGTATTATTTTTACTTATAGAATATAACACTAGACTTATGGGATATAAAAACACGTTGTATATATACGTTGTATGTGGTTCAGAGGATTTTTGACCAAAATGTGCACCGAAATGATAATTGAGGGACAACCGCCAATAACATTCATCTTATGCGTTGTGATCATGGTAATGAAAATCGGAGGCCATTAACATCGGTTCACTTCTGATTCAAAAGTAAGTCTGACAGAATTTGGCTGCTATCTTGTTACATTTTCCATTATAACTTATGTAAAAGCGTTGCAACTATAACCTGTCTTGCGTACTTCATAGAAAATCAAACTCTATTTAAAAACTTCTGCTGCAGCCCGCTCCGTCTATTGTGTATCCCACGCTTTACGCTCGCTTTGCATTAACAATATCCATACCCATTGCCGCTACAAACTTTGCCTAGCCCCCGACTGAATAACTTGAAGATATAACTGAAACACAGAATAGAAAGGAACAGAAGGCCCGGCAAGTATGGTGAAGGAAAACCTCGTAAGGAGACCGACATGTCATAGGACCAAAAATTCTCTAGATCCTTAAAGGCTTGTTATTTATTTATTTTTATTCTAAAAAAAAGGGCTTTGTCGCACATGTGATTATGGCGCCCTGGTAGGCTTTACAATTTTTTACAAATAATACAATGTAAATCTTCTTCTCGCTTCTTCGATAGCGACTTCTATTTCGACGTCAACGCCATCTGTCGAGCACGCCGGAAGCTTTACAAATAATTCAGCCGTAAACACAGCTGATGATGATGGATCCCAACCTTCTGCACTTATCTATTTTATGGCAGAAAGTCGTCACCACAAATTCTCATTACCAACATGTCTGGTTAACATGGAACTTCTCACAAAATGGACCCGCGATAATTGGGGTTCGGACCTAACCCTTTCAGCGGCAGATCTTCAAAGTTTGACCCTGGGAAATGTGTCAGCGGCAATCGAAACGTCTAGATTATAATGATGGAAACTATTGTTGGCCCAACTGTTTGTAATTGGGATGGGCTGTGGCGGACAGTTGGTCGGAAATAGGAATGTTGTGTAGGCAAACTTATAGGAAAGAAAGTTAGGAATAAACTATTGTGATCGTGAAGGTACCAATTCCATTAAACAAAATGTAGTAAGTAAAATTTGTATACGATGTCTTTAATATTATGCCTATTTTGTAGGACCCAATTCAAATCAAATAATTTATTCGCATGATATGGGATTATGAGTACATAGATGTTACATTACATAATTTAAACAATAAGGATCTTCATATTAACAATTTCTGGTATACGAAACATTAAATAAAGCTTATAATAATAATGAAACGAAATGGGTGATATAACTATTCTTAGGAACTATTTTTCATTTTATACTAACTTAACTAGCTATTATTGCACTAGAATAGGAACACAGTCTTCACTATTTAACAATAATTTTCTATTCTTCTAAGTAAGATATTCCTGGGTCGTGTAGTAACATTTATTGACTAACCAGGCATACCTACATTTTTTTTTTCGAATTAAGTAATAGGTAGGTCTTTCTGTTCACTAGGTAATTTGTTAAATAATTTCATTACCATGGGGTAACAGTTTCTTCTAAACAAATCTGTTTGTATGTTTGGCAAGGGAAAGCTATTTGGATAACGGGTATTAAGATTACAATAGTCATCAAAGGATTTGTATAGGTACTGATGTGTTTTGACGAAAATACAAGACTCAAATATATAAATAGAGGGTGCTGTTAGTAAATTTAGCTTTTTGAACAAAGGTTTGCATGAAGTTTAAGAATCCACGTTGCAAAGTGCGCGAATGCACTGTTTTTGAGCGAGGAATACTCTATTAAATTCTACTGAGCTACCCATAATAGTATACCATAACGTAGGTTGGAGGCTACATATCCATGATAGGCTTGTAAAGCTGTTTTTTGGCTGGATATTCGTGTAAGACGCCAAAGAGCGTAAACATACCTGTTTATTTTGTTACAGATTTTATTTTTGTGTAATTTCCTGAGATCTGACTGTCTAATGACATCCCAAGGAAAACTATACTATCGGACTGTGCTATGTCATTGTTGTCGTATGAAATATTTAATTTGTAATTATATTGTTTTCTATTGTAAAATTGAATTATTCTAGTCTTGTCTGTATTAACTTTTAAATTATTGCACTCTAGCCATTTGATAATGCATTGAACAGCTTCATTAACTTCTATATTGTAGTCATCAAATGTAGTATTAGGTTTTTGTGGAATCATCCTGAATAATCAGCCTATAATGTTCCCACTGTTGGGACACAGGCCTCCTCTATATGAAAGGGAGTGGGCTAATAATCCACCACACTGGCCCAATGCGGGTTGGAAGAGGTCACAAGATTTGGAATTTTCGGTTCTAGTACATTCACGGTTCTCTCACGAAGTTTTCCTTCAGCATTTTGTAAGCCGTGCCGATGAAATACACAACATAATGTGCCAGTCTGGATTCCATGACCTGCAATTTAAGTCAGTTTTGCTCCCACTGAGCTGCCACTGCTCTATCCTGACGTCAATGTAAATATTATAGGTGGCAGCCCGATGTGTATAGAAAGGCGCGAACACCTTATGAAAATGTTCACCGTTTGGTTTTTGCCCTATTACACTCGTTGCTTTTCAACTTTCAGTGGCCTTTGGCCTCAAAGTTTCTTTCGGTGTTTCTTCACGTAGTAGTCGGCCTGGAAACACCGATCTCATCAATCAATAGGTGGACACAGTTTGTTTTTAGGTATTAGCAAACAAAAGAATATCCCATTATATCTTTCGATGTAATCCCATTCCTGCCCGTACCACATACTGCTGTGAAAACCCTATTCTTGAAAACAAACAGTCAAAACAAAAGCCTCCAAAAAAAAGCAAAAAAAAGTGCCCCAAAATTCACCGAAAACTTTTTCAAAAATACTTCTCAAAGACTTATGGCAAAATTCGCATTGTACTGTACAGGTTTTTATTTTCACGCAAAAACAAAAAAAGGCGGATTGGATAAAAACACTCTCAATCACACAATCCGGAAAGCCTCAAAACCTAAATAAAGAAAAAATATGGCGGGTACTGCCATTTCAAAATCAACGATAGCTCTCGTCCGAAGTGTGTACTACTTTTTGTTATCATTGCGATATGAAATTCTTTGTACCGAGCGTACATGGAATAATGAGAGGCTATATTGTATATTTTCTGCCAATTACGAGTAATCACTGTTTGAAGTCCCGATATTTCTGGAGTTTAAAATCATGAACAGTCACGGAAGATATCCCGTAAGTGACAGTGTAAGTTTAATTACAAGTAATCTCTTCATACTGCGTCATTCGTGTGAAAATAAATTATGTTTATACATAGCTAAACTATCGAACACTTTCGGCTAAAAATTTTGAACCTAAAACACCGTGAAACCGTAAAACGCAGTTTGTAATCAGTAAGTGCTCACATTATGGCAAGGCAGCAACGTCTTCATGTTTGCTCAAGTCACCAAAACTATTAGTCGTTACTCCCTTAAGTTTATTAGGAGGAACATAGAAGGTCATTCTCTCTTCGTCCCAAAGAAGGTCCTTTAAATATTTATCAGCAGTTTATGGATCAATAGTTGCGCTTAATTTATGGTCTAAATACTATGATCACCACAAAGATTCACCCTAGAAATGATCGCATTTGTGTTTTGTTGACAATGACTATGTAACAGTATTGTCTCGCTCACCCACACTGAAAATCGTATCTATCTTTCCATGTAGAATGAGAGAGCTGCTCTTTTCTGTGTAAAAACATTTTTTGTCGTGACTTATTGAAGCGTTGGAGTTATGATAACACAATTAATTAAAACAACTACTAAACACTTTCAATTAAAAAATTTATATATTAGGTCGTAGGTAAAAGAAGCCCGTCATAATTATCTGCCCTAAGGAGGTAGGCGCGTAAGTACTATCCTGCCGTAAGCCGCGTTACGCGTAGCTGCAGGTATCGTCACTGGACTCCTGGAGCCGAGGCTGACCCTGGGTGCTACAGGCCCCGCAAGGTTGATGGAAGTGGTGCCAGGCGTCTACTGCGTTGACCACCAGATGTCACGGCAGCGGTTTCCTCGGGCGAATAAACCCGGAACTTGAAACCCTAGAATTTATGTCCAGGAAATAAATATCCGAGCCCTCTGCTAATCCTCTACTGACGGTGATCACGGCAGCTTAAGCATAAGCGTAAGGAGGATAATGTACTGTAGCGCTTAAGGCGAATGTGTGTAAAGGTCACCTTCAGAATCGGAGTTTACAAAGAAAAAAAAGAAGAAAAGGCAGTGTGAAGCACTTTCAAATGACTACGGACATGATTATAATGCAAGCAAAGGTTAAAGGTTAAAAGAAAAATAGAAATGGAAATGAAAATTATTTAAATTTTTAAAAGCTTCTTAACACCTTTGATAACGAGTTTAGAGAAAGTCTAAGCTTTAATAAAAAGTTTAAATTGAGACTGCACGTGTGACGTCACGAACAAGTGTAGTACCTATGCGTGAACGCGCATCTCAACTCCTGTCCGGCCCTGCTCGTCGATCGCTGCTCGCGTCGCGCATATGTGATATGGAGTGGGAAGTCTTGAGCGAGTGAGACAAAACGCAGCCGCACTAAGTGATGTGAACGGGTTGGAATTATATTACAATGACTTGTCGATTTGGTTTGTTTGCCTATTTGCCAAATAATTTACAACGTTACATTATCTACGGTGAGAGTTCATCTAAAGATTTATATCTTTGGGTAACTGGCTATTTGATGACTACTACGTATTTCTTCAAACGGACTCATTCCTTTATCATGCTAATAAGTTCAGACTACATCAACAATATTCTGTTTAGCAATTTACTTCAAAAGCGTATCTAAATAAAAAAATACAGTACATTCAGTTTTGAGAATTTGGGTTGACCGACACGGCCCGCGGCAAAAAAACTTGTTTCCAATAAAAACTATTAGGGAGATGTCAGAAAAGACTTTCTGCAGCTATAGCTTTTACTTTTTTTCCTAGTCGCTCATGTATATGACATTAGTTTTCTATTAAGACATAACTTCACGCTTCACGTAATTCCCAAAGCAACATTTGAGTCCCATGATATTTGTAGAGGTCGAGGCTGTTGCGACTGTTGGCAAATTGAAAACTGAGGAATTCCTGAAGGAAAAACATAACAACGCTTTATCTGACCTGGAAATCCAACTCAGGACCTCATGCACAATGCCCGGGTATTTTAATAGACTGATATATACCAAATTACTGAAAACTTTGGAGCAATAGACCAGCAAGGCAGCCATTGCCATGTAAGTAAGGCATACCTAACGCAATGAGTATGTAACACTCAGAGTTGCAATATTTTAGAAACTGCAAAGGATACACTGGTGTTGTGTGACCCATTTTCGTCACTTGAAACTTTCAAAGCGCCTGCAACCGTAAAAGTAGCGCCACTCCACTACAGCACTGTGCTGTAGTGGAGTGACTCAAATATACTTACATAATGTGAAATGT
This sequence comes from Eurois occulta, assembly GCA_950022335.1. Lineage (NCBI taxonomy): Eukaryota > Metazoa > Arthropoda > Insecta > Lepidoptera > Noctuidae > Eurois > Eurois occulta. The sequence continues at coordinate 6,131,094 of OX465492.1, read as the reverse complement.
TAATAATTTTGCTCCTGGAATCTGGAATAAACTGGGGGAAAGAGCAGCTTTACCTGATGTCCAGATGTTTTTGACTTCGAAGGAGGGTGTTGATGTTAATTGTTACTGTACAATTGTATACAGCGTGTATCAGAAAGTTATTAAATGGGCCTACTCTTTACCTCAATTTAGTCCTGAGGACAGAGATGAAGTCGACGATGGAACGAGCTAACCCAAAAGAAACCTATTAACTCGCGACTTAAATAGATTGGGGTCATATGAACTTGGGAACACCAACGAAGGCCATATTTAAGGCCATTTCTGGCCATATTTAAGGGTCAGTATCCTCAAATATGGCCAAAACTACAAACTACGCAACTGGCTACGTTTCTCCATAGACTCATCATTGTAATCAGCTGTCCCACACAAGCTATCAATACCTTATAATGAGACAGCAAGTGTCTTTCCACGATCAATATTTGAAAAAATCTGTTTAGTTTGACGAATTATACCACATCCATAAATACATGACCGATATTTTTGATAAATGCTGAACGTACGTGTAAATTGTTTCTGTTTTTTCGCACACACTATATGATTTTCCAAACACTGAGTATTTCCGAGTTTACAATTGAAATGACTGAAAATATCTTCATTGCTCATTGCACTTAATATGAACGATTTTTGTTATTATCCTTAAATCGCAAAAAAAAACTGTTCCTACACTTTACCTAAATAGTAAGTAATACGGAGCGACTACGAATTCAGTTTCTTAAAACTGAAAGTATTTTGCCACTTGATTCCCATTTCTATTTTGATATCATCAACTACCCGTATATATCGTATTACCTAGCACTAACTGGGTTGTGGAGGTCAGATAGGGAGTCGCTCCATGTACAATACTGGTATTCAGTTGCATCCGGATAGACTGGAAGCCGAACCCTACATAGTTGGGAAAAGGCTAGGCAGATGATGATGAACTACCCTTCATAGTTTCAATTTTGTACATCACCAGGATCAGAACACTTTGAACGATTTCCTTGGCTTATATGCATTTCTTAGATAACATACTAACAATGTTATAGGCTAATTGGTTTTCGACCCTCTGCCATCCAGTTTGGAACACATTATTGTTATGGCATCCTATTGTTTAACAGATCAATTGACGTATACCAGATTGACAGATGTTAGACGTTGCCGTGTCGTGTTAGTTGAAGTTGATCTAGATATTAGTTCAAATATAACGCCTTAGGATCTAGATAACTGACAATCGGTTTTATAGTTTTTCATAATTCTACTTGACAACGTTATTCAACAAACTTGTCAAAAGTAGAAGTTTACCTATAAACATATAACATCACGCCTGTAAAACACGAAGGGTTAGGCAGAAGTGTACTTAATAGGACACCCACATTTCGCCAGTTATATTTAAGTTCCATGTAACAGGGAGCGAGCCTATTGCAATCAACCAGGTACAAATCCAGACCCCGTGGCTGCTTCTGGGAAATTCCTGATGGAAAAACCCAACAACGCGTTGACCGACCTGGAAATCGAACCCAAAACCTCATTCTCAACAGTCGCGCTTGCGATCACCATAAAAATTCATATTAAATAAAAACACAATTAAACCGTTTACAAACCCGCCACACTATTCCCAAACCACTGTAACTCCTGAAAGCCAGAACCAACAGTGGCGACCACCAGAAAAAAGCGCCGAGACAATGAAGCTCAACGAAGTCCCAGAAAAACAATTTATGTAACTATCTTGGATCTCGCAACGAAATTAATCAGAAAAGTATAGCGGAGGAGTAGACAAACCGTATAGAAAAATTATCCAAGGTGTTCTAAATGATGTATCCTAAAACATCTACTAATTCTTTACCAACCCTCCACCTCTCATCTAACCCTCCCCGTTGAGTTCATCAACAATAATGATGATGAGAATCTGTGTGTTCACATCGAGAGAATAATTTCAACGAATACAAACTGTGTTGATGTTAATTGCGGTTCTGTAGTACGCAGTAAGTAAGAGCGCCATTATCTGCTGTGCACGGTTCAACGCTTCGAGTGTAAATTGGCACGAAGTTCTTGTAACAAAGATAACTTGATACAGAACTGTGTGATAATGTTCTGGTAATTAGTGGCGATGTTTTGGGTGAGAATCGAAAACATTTTTGGTTTTCAATATACCTAATATATTTTTTTAATAAATTTCAGATAAGCTATAGAAACACTGTGTTACATTGCCCTTCCGCCTGTAAAAATATGCACATGCACACAACCAATAATATATTAGCATGCCACGCACCCAAATCTATTCTCCAGAGCTGAGTATAGGTTTGGGCTTGGATCTATTTCGCGGAATTAAAACTACATTATTCTGCATAACATTTAAATTAATTAATTTCGTGCCCACCTAGTATTTCGGGAAATCGCCAAACGGTTGGTTGACTCTTCACATGACCAGAGGGCGGGCCTATTTTTTGGCCAAAGAATCGGCATTGCCATCCAACGTGGCAATGCTGCCAGCCTTCTGGGCACTTTTCCTGTTGACAGCGATGCGGACGATTTTTTGGATACCCTGAAACCCTTTTGTACTTGTACATATTTATTACTATTATAGTTTTGTGGTTTGTAAATAATTTAATTATCTTTGAAATAAAACCACATGATGAACAAGTTCATTAATTTCGACATTCCATTCCGCATTGCAATCAAATGCCCACATAAACACTGTTTTAAGCTTTCGCGGTTTAAAACTAAACTTATACTGTCACTTAAGGGATATCTTCCGTGATTGTTCATATATATCGGGATCTCAAAAGTATAAACAATCACGGAAAATATCCCGTAAGTGACAGTATAAGTTTATATGCCTACATATCTTCCCAACTTTTCTCAATTATTTTTAATGAAATGTAGGCGTTTCGTCTGTTGAATACGGTTTAGACAACTTGACTTTTATATATCTTTTGTTTTTTCCAATTGGGGCAGTAACACAATATTTTGTTCTGTCTCGAAATTCCATATCTGATAGAGTTGTGCCAAAAAATCTTTACGAACTAAGTGTGTGTGCATTGCTTGTTACTCATTTACTTAATCGATCTTATCAACGCCTGTATCTCGCTTTCTAAGATACAGCAGGTTCCACAATAACTCAAGACCTAAAATAACCGTAAGTAACTGTATAAATTGTCGTTATCTGTGTTATAGTGCCCGAAATGAGCCTCGTAGGCCTAGAGGCATTTGTGGACAAACCCTAATAATTTCTGGGAATAACGTTTATTCGCTTCTGACAATTTAGTTTTCTTTGTTGTTTAGAAGAATCGTAGAATATTTTCAGACTAGACACGCTTTCGTTTTATTTAGGTTTTTTTTACTCTCGCTGAGCACAAATTAAGAATGGTTCAAGTCTTTGTAAACAGCGTGGCCAGTTCGGGAGGTTGTACTGATAACATAACAACCGAGAAAAACCTTTGTCTTTAAATCCGATATTTTTGCAATTATTAAGACATTGCCCTAAGTACTTTTTTTACGTGACAGACATATTCAACTAGGGTTGAAGTTATCGAATTGTCACAGGCTACTGACAATGGTTTATAAAAAAAGTAAAGCAATTATGAGATCGACCACACCTACCTACTTTCAATTCTATTACCTACTTATTATGGTGTTGGCTGTTCCCGCGATTTCGTTCTCGTGGAAATTTTGATGTGTATGTGTGAAGAAAAAAAAAAAGTGACCTATGTGCTTATCCAGACTATACCTAATCTATATCCTCTTTGCCAAACATCCAGCCGTTCTGGCGTGATTGAGTAACAAACATCCATCCATCCAAACTTTCACATTTATAAAAGTATGCAAAAAGTAAGATATACAGGAACGTAATATATAAATAGCAAGGCAAATTGTCTGTCTATTACACCATGCCCAATTGATAATTGAAATTCGAAACATTTAACACCAGATTTGGAAATAACTTTGAATTACCTATTAGCGTGTGATTTAAATGTGTAGCGGTTTATTCTCAGAAGACAGATAGCACTTTGACTTTATTTTGCAAAAGCTGACTTTACTCAAAAAAAGCAAAGCTTCACCAAAGTACATTCAGTGCACTCTGGGAATATTGCCCTAAAAGAACTACCGACGAGTACTTGACGTGTAATGGCTACATCGTTGCAACGTCACAACGGTGTACCCGTTATATGTCAAGTAAATACACATGGAAACTTGAATTGTCAAGACTGAGCTTGACAATTTAATTCAGGGAATTTTTTGGCAAAAATTGTCCTAAAAAATTTAATAAATTTTAGAGTACCTAACTGTACAACATTCAATTCAGTGTAAACAAACGGGCAATAGAAAACGAAAAATCCACTTCAACTCTCTCCTACCGAACGAATCATATCCTCAGTTCAGTATCTTCTAAAATAATTAAACAATACTTCTGTTGTATATTATTATGTCTTATTAATTTATAAATGCGAAAGTTTGTGAGGATGGATGGATGTTTGTTACTCTTTCACGTCAGAACACCTGAACGGATCTGGATGAAATTTGGCACAGAGTTAAATTATAGTCTGGATTAGCACAGAGGATACTTTTTCTTTTTTTCCTTTCACATACTTGAACATTATTATTTTCGCACTAACATTATTACTGTCGCGGACAACAGCTAGTTTAAAAACATTTCCAAATATGTTCCATTGCCCAGAAATACGCATACTAGAGCATTACCATCGATATGAACCCACTGGAGAGACAATCTCTCGGATGGATGGCGCCGCGCATTGCACCTGACATCTGCATTACTGAATATGCTGAACAAATATTACATGGATAACCATTTTTTGTACGATCGATTTGCATTGTGCGGAAATGGTTTTATGAACAAATATGTGGTGGACACGCTATTGAAAACGTTTACATTCTGCCGTACATACGTAGATATGGAACTAGTTTCGGAACCGTCAGCTATTCGGGAGTTCTATAAACAATTTCAATGGGATTTCACACAGTTACTTTGAATGGCATTCAATCATAGTCTTAATTACATGTCCTATACAGGGTGGTACCGACGATACAACAATAAATTAAAACGCTGGTAATACTAGTCCATAGGAATATTTTTTAACTATTAAATAAATCTTTACGCCGAAGAAAAAAAAACAAATTGAATAGCATAAAACTGTTAACGAAATAGAACACTATTTGTAGATATACTGTGCAGGTATTATTATTTTTTGGGAACTAATTTTTTGAGCTGTTATTTAAATATTCGAGATGTTATTATGATCAGTTGAAAAACATATTGAGCAGTTATTTAATTTAATGGCGGTTGATTAATCATTGCGACAGTAAAACATGGACAGTAATAAAAAGTCAATTAGTCGGTTATTTTATCATACAATGTCAATTCTAAAAATAATTGTGCAGTCCAATAACTGAATGAGCGGTAAAAATGATGGAATGAGCTGTTTGATAAATAGTTCGGCAGTTCATAGGGTGCGGAGACACCCGGACTTGAGGTACCCTGACTCGGACTTCGTGTTAGGTTACTGTAAACCCTGCAGACATAAATAGGAGCCCCGCGTAGCGGGGCTACGCTCCCTACGCTTTTTAGGCGAATAACTGCGCACTCGTAACTGCCAATTAAGTTATTTTACTGCTCAGTATAATTATTAAATGATCCATTTTATAATTTTTTACGAATCATTTTTGTTTACTTTGCTGCTAATTTTTAACTGTTAATAAATATGCATTTTGTAATTTTTAACTTACCAAAACTACTATTTTATTATACAACTGCCGCTTTAAATCAGTGCCTTATTTTTTTGACTGTTTTTGTTTTAATTCGCACCTGGAAATAATATTTAAGGAACGTTTTTTTTTAAAGTAGCGAGTTTGCAAAATGTGTTTAATGTCTATACCGATGCGGGGGTCGTTCACCTGTGGGTGAACAACCTATTATTCTGCTTCATGTAGAAAATGCTGAAAATAAAAAATAAGGTCCTGTGACTAAACTGCTGGATATATTCGAATGAAATTTGTATGCAGGCTGGGTACGTCATGAGGTATACGCAGTTTAATTTATTGTCATATTGTCGGGGCCACCATGTATACTTTTCATTATATGTAACTATAGGTGTTTAATACATCAGTGTGATGAAATTGAACCTGGCCCAAGAGAATAACTTGAGACTCAAAAACGAATTATATTATTACTCTGAACATGAATAATAAATCGGAGCTTTTTTTTTTTTACATAAACAAAATGAGATTACATGGAAAATGCCAAATCCATTCATATTAACTTTGTTATAATAAATCTGTTTCTAGTGCTCTCGCGTTGTGTGTAACGTCAAGGTTCGTTGTGTCAAAGGAAAATATCTGTCTGAATTTCTTTCACAAATTCTTGACTGACTTGTCTTCAAGGGTTGACAAGATTTTTGAACATCGGTTAAAAAGTTTTGTTTCCTTGCACTTCAAATCACTAAACGTATTTAAAACATCATTCTGTTTCTGTCCTCCGTTCGAAAACGACAGGGACAGACTTATTTTTTAATTTTGCGGTGCAAACGGGCCATAATCGTCACTTTATCAACATTGTTAAACCATCCAAGCAACACAGACACAATCACAAATCCCATCGGTGCATTTTCACATCCTCGCAACTGCATTTTATTATTTCACGGTGAACGCTATTGAATTAGAACGCAGCGAAGCGATTGGCGGCACTCGACAATGTAAAGCGAACGAATCGAACACCACAATGTCCATTGTCGTACAGATAGAGCTCCAGCTTTCTGTCGCGGTGAATAACCGTCGATGTATTGTGTAGTCAGAGATGGGAACGCGTGGAGTCCTGCTATTGTTTTGCCAACGTCAACACTTCTCGTTGTAAATGAATGCAGAACTGGGACGTTTATTGTCGTTTAGATTGTCGTCGGTTTTTACGAAATGCAAATGTTACAAAAAAAATGCTGGAGCGTAACCGGTTTATAAGTGAGTCTTTATTCTTTAGTAATACAGAGTTTAAGCAAAATATGAGAGAGTTATGAAAAACAGCAGCAATTTGTGTTTGTAGTTGCAGCAAACAATTTTGTTTCACTGTGGTCTCGGTAAATGTCAAGTTGTGAATTGTGTCGTATACCAAAATATTTCGAGTTAAGTAAGTTATTTGGAGTTGGAATAATTGCTATTTTGTGTCAAAGGTAACCCATATTTCAGTGTAAGTTTATTTCAATTGTGTGAGAAGGTACGCTGTTCTGCTGCAAATATTTTAAATGTATTTTTACAGAGTTTTGTTCTTAAGAATGTTAAAAGTATAGTCCATTATAATCGTCGTAGTCGTTCCTAAGGCCGTTTACACATTATGCCGCAGTGGCAGTGGCACCGCCGCCGACGCGGCGGCACAGCACTAGTTCCCCTTGGATTTGTATGGAGCCTTACATACGACGCCGTAGCGACGGCGGCAAGATTATGTGCCGCGGCGGCAAAAATGCTGCCGCAGCGGCATAATGTGTAAACGGAATAATACAGAACAGGCTCGTAATGAACGACATACTAATGATAAAAATAATTATGATAATTATGATGACTAAGATGTTAATATGATTTTGAACATCGCAGATCTGTTTATAAGTAGGTTAAACATAATTATTTACAGCAGCTATAGTACTTACTTTTTAATTCGGTAAGCCTTGTAACCGTTTAAACATAATTAAAATCTCTTTATAGATTTAAAGAAGCCCTCTATTAGGAAAAAATATTTAATTTTCGTGCATTAAAATCCCCGTAAACTATAAATAAATTGTATCCTATTCCCTATGACCTTTTCATACACGAGAAAGCATAACGAAAATACAGCTCAGCTGTGTCTACAAAATCCCTATCACCGATTTACGATGCTCAGTTATATACGGCTCGGTTACGACCTCAGTCGATGCCACATGCGACGAGCGCGGCTTTCACTTGTTTCGTATGTTGTCTACGTCGCGTCGCGCAAGTTGCGTTGTGGTACCCCGTGAAATGCTCCAAGCGACTTCCTTCATTTGTTTTTTCCGTAGTCGCTATCGGCACAGTCTTTTCAGAGGCATTCTACCACTATCCTTGCATCGCTGTTCAATCAACAGTGATTTTTATGCTCGTAGAAACAAGGTTGCTATCACTGACAAGTTCGTCAAAACTAAAGTGATCCATAATTGCGTGGGAATAAGGTTACTGTTGGGTTACACCTGTCAGAGGTGAAATAACTGTACGCGCGTATCGCTTGAACGTGAAACTCGTGGCCGAGCGGTTACGCTAACATTCACCGACGGCGATAGCAAACATTTTGCGATTCCATCTTGGGTATAACAATTTCAGTTATCGAGTATAAAGCGAATAGTAAACGGAGATCACGAAACTGATTTACAAGCCTTTGATAGAATTTAAGATGTGATTTGATTCTTTTGTCATTGTTGGCGTATAAAGGAAAGGATTATTGACTTTGTATTTCTTTATCTAGGGTACCTATTTTATTTGGGATAAACAAATAGTGCCAGTACTTTTTTTAACCCGAACATATTGAGTTTAGTCGGTTTTGAATTATGGTTTTGAATATAATTTGTCCGATTTGTTTTTTAATAAGATGTTTCATACAAAAGTGCCTGTGCACTCTCAGAGTCAAGTTTTTGTTTAATAAATTTTGATAGCCCGCGCAGGAGATGGCGGGACGAGCTGGACCAAACCAACGACCAGTGGTCCACATTGGCCCAGGATCGAAGAATTTGGAAGCCATGGGCAGAGGTCTTTGCCCAGCTTGGGATGACACAGGCTAACAGTAATAGTAATGGTAAATGTCGATAAATTTCAATGGTGGGTTCTATAATCATTGGCTGTATTTATGGGAAGAGTTCGACTGTCTATGACTCTAACGTTCTATGTATACGTATACGATATATACCTAAATAGTCACCGAAATAGTGTCTTAAATATAATTTCCTTTATTGATGTATTTATTTATTTTTAATAAGACTCGATTTTACTTGCTTTGCATGATGCTCGTTGTATATGTTTCAACAAGAAAGCGATCAAATATATTCGTAGCAACCGTAAGCCGTTGATACCTGTGTCTGTCTGTCTCTCAAACTCATTAATATGTAGTAACAGTGCGTAAAATTGTCTTTACCAAGATCGTTGTCAATGTGTCTACGTATTAACTCCTTATTTCTCAAATTACTGGCTCGTAAGCTATACATAATTGTGTTCTCACCTGATGTCAATTTGAAAAGTCTGAATTTTTATTGGTACCTTTGGGTAATTGATATCTCAAGGTTTATTCTGTATGTAAATTTCATTAAATTTTGTTAATTTGATTTAGAGAGAGTGTGAAAACTTAGCCAGGATATCCACGATGCTGGTCAAAAACAATTTATTTATTTATTTATTATAACCAACTTATACTGACAGTTTACATCACACATAACAAGTTATTGGTTGAACATAAAAATCAAGTAAAATCACATAAAATTTGACAAATTAGAATTAAAAATAAAATAAAAATAGTAGTAATATTAGGAAGCAAACAATATGGTAGATGTAAGAATAAAGTAAACAAAACATTTGTCCGCAATTTGTGTCCGCAGTTCCTCACATGACTCGACCAATCACATCTTACAACGTAAGTCGTGCCGTCTAGGTACGTTAAGGTTTCAGTCTTTGTCCTGGGAAAACTAGGCTGAAAATAAATAGATAATGTGTACATAGAAGTCCTTCCATATACATAAGTTCAAGTTCATCACCTGAAAAGGCAAGATACGGATAGGTGAATCGTACCATGAAATGCAACGCAATACTCGTATGTTTAAACAAATCTCAAGTTGCATTCAATAAAAGATGGCCCATTTCTATTACATTACAGGGCATAAAAGATTAACTTCCCTTCTACGTTTAGCCACAAATGTTTGCCAACTGCAAACACATCTGAAACTAAAGCACTGCCGGCCAGAAAAACCACACCTCGCTACCCCATATAAAATATTTACGGATGCCAGTACGAATTCACTTGTATGAACATTAGAGGACGTGGCTAAGCAACTGTAGATGTGGTACAAATCTGGTATTCTTGGCAAAATGTGCATAATACATCGATTCGGGAGTGGTAATAGTATTTTTGGCCGTCGGAGTCGATTCGTCTCGGGATGCTTGAGAGACGTCGCGTCAGTGTTTAAGAAGCTTTTTCTTGTTTCAATCGAATTAGTTTTTTTTTTGCTTAATATTTTAAGAGGATCATTTGACAATTTAAGTCCTCAAGAATATTGAGTTAGAAATTGAGTGAGATTTTTTTCTACGGTTACGTGAACATTTTGTTCACCAAATCGAAATGACCATTGTCTTCTCTTTTTTTCGATTTTCTACTTGTAAAATAACGCTATTTTTTAAAATGGGGTTTTTTATGTACATTAAAACGATTTGTTCCAACTACAGCATTTTTTTTAAACTCCCCTTTTCTTTTTTCACTGTTCCGATAGTCTAAGATCAATAAACTAATTAGTGGAGTCGTGTAGCAAATCGGATATTAGATCGAATTCGATACGCTACAGATTAAGTTAGGAAATTATATTAGCTTCTCTGAATCTGTGGGTTTCACTCCGCCAGGGCAGAAACGTTCAATATTATCATCTAGGTTGGATAAGATATTTCAAAGCTATGCTTTTGTGTAGGTAAGTATTAATATTAATATCGTACTTTTGTTAACTATAGTTAGATGGTTATGAGGAGCTCGTGGCTAAATAAGAACAACCGCTCGGGTCGATCTGTAGGTTAAGACGTGCTTACCTAGGTTGGTCCGTGGATGGGTGACCACCCATTAAATACTGAGTTTCCTCCGTGCCTCGGAAAGCACGTTAAGCCGTTGGTCCCGGCGGTCATTTGTAGATCTTTGACAGTCGTTACAGGTAGTCAGTGACCCGAAAGTCTGAAAACCAGTCTTACCAAGGGGTATCGTATTACCTAGCGCTTACTGGGTTGTGGAGGTCAGATAGGCAGTCGCTCCATGTAAAATACTGGTATTCAGCTGCATCCGGTTACACTGGAAGCCGACCCCAACATAGTTGGGAAAAGGCTAGGCAGATGATAATGAGTTAGATTATGGTCATAGGTTAGGAGAGTCATTATCAACTATCGTTTTTTATCGCGCTGAATACTCCTCCATTGTAACTACTAGACTTGATGAAAATTGTTAGTTTCAAAAAAGGTAGTAAAGTTTAAATGAGCGTTCCCCAAGGTTAGTACTGCTATTGCGTTGAATGAGAGTGACCAACCTTTTAATAATGCTATTAGTAAGTAACAAAATAATTTAAGTAGTAGTTTTGTAGGTAAGCAGGTTTTTCATCGCTATAATAATAATCCTGGGTCAGATTTGATCTGATTAGTTAAGTACTAATGTAATAAAAAATATGTAGTTCGAATGTAAACTGCCAAAGTCCTAGTTACTACACGTGTTTATAGAGTTTTATTGGTTACTATTTTAGTTACAAAAAATGGGGCAGAGTGCGCTATAAACAGCTTTGAAAGCCACGTACCTACTCGTAGGTGCCTGTGACAAGCAACGCAACACATGAGTATTCTATACTGCATTGCTTTTTAATACCAAAAAACCTGCCAAGAGCTAGTCGATCTCGCGAATGAAGGTTTTTGTACCATTGTAGTAGGGGAACCCCCTTTAATTTTTAATTAATTTTTATTATTTGTAGTTATAGCGGCAACAGAAATGCACATTCTGTGAAAATTTCAACACAGACGGATGGACGGACAGACAGACAGTGGAGGCTTAGTGATAGGGTCCCGTTGGTTACCCTTCAGGTACGGAACCCTAAAAATGAACGTGGGCGATAAAATTACCTATTATCATACTCTATTTTTAGACACCTTTTGTTTCGGATGCGAAATCATCAAATGACCCCTCCCGCTCTGGACGGAGCGGAAGGGAGTGTCAGACCTGACTAAAACCCACCCAAGTTTCTTCTTTGCCCTTTGTGTTCCAAGGCCGCGGTATCTCTTTCGAACAGTCCTGCAGCTCTGGCTGGCATCGGCCCTTGCGGACCTCCTCCGGCTTGTTGACATCTCTTTGAGTCGTGCGTGGCACACGAACGCGCCGTCGACACGGCCTGTCGTCATAAGCCGGACGAACGGCGCGCTAGCCCATTACTCACCGTCCACAGGCCCGCGCCTACGGTGGCCGGGAGCCACCACTTTAAGACGAAAATAAACCAATGTGAATGAACCTTTCAATCAATCTACACTAATAGCCTAAACGCTTTATTACCACAACAGACTACAGGTACGAAAATAATCGCGGGAATCATTAATACAAGTTTAAACACCAATATCACGGTATAACCCCATTAATAAAACAGGGAATTACCGCCGTTTTAAAGTGTATATTCACGCAAATAACTTAATAGAAGCTAACTTAGAAAATTTACATAATAACCGCCTTTTCAACGTTTTGTAAGTTATTTTTCACTGAATTTGATGTTAAATATAGCTTTGGTTAAGTTTCAGTGGACTTATGCCAGTTTGAACTAACACTAAGCGAGATTTTTATATGAATGCATGAATAAAAAGTACAAAATGCGTTGAAAATGTAATAAAGCTTCTTTATTTAGATCTTGCGTAGTGTACAAACGTTTTAAGTGATGGAAAGTGGTGTGACTGTCGGACTACCATGTCATGGGTCTCAAGTTCGAACCCAAACCTCTCATTTTTCGGATTCATGTGAGTATTGTATCACTTGATTCGGTGAAGGAAAACATCGTGAGAAAACCAGCATGCCTTAGACATATTTCTCGACGGCATGTAAAGCCAAGTCAGAGGCCCGAGAGAGAGAGGGTGGTATAAAAACTCTGGACACCAGGTTAGGCACTAACCACACGATAAAGAAGAAGAACGCTTTAAGTTTATTTCAAACAGCATTTTCCTGTGACGTCGCGTCGTTCGCGTCGAAGAAACATATCCTATGGCACTTGGTTATAATAGCTTTCTTTGAAATCGGATGTGTAGTATCGAAGAATACCTCCTATATCCAAACTCTTTATAATTATTAGTGTACATTGGTATCAGCTTCATTTAAGTAAAAGCAAGTGTGCTTGGAGATTTGAATCCGAATCTAAAGTCAGGCGCAATTTTTATCCATCTTAGTTAACAAAAAAAAAAAACAATTAAAATGTGTTTCTAAAAATGGGCTCGATGTGAATATGTAGTTGTTGTTCTAAGTATCTAATGGTACGTAATTCAAAAGTAACATCAATAACAGAGATAAAAAAATGTTTAAGCCTTCTTGGTTATAAAATGAAAAAAGAGGTTTATTTCATGCTTCAAAAAACTTCATCAACTGATTTATCTTCCGACGCAGTTTGTAGTGGAGTAACTTCTCATTTCTTGAGGACTTGGTTTCGTAAGAAAGTAAAGCAACTTTTTTATAACCATTAAATTGTCTCCAAGACATTTTTGCGAGCCAGCAATAATGTTGTGACTAAATGCAGAGTTATTTTTATGAGGACACTCGTTTTTATTTTGTGACGTTTCAAAAAAAAAACTTTACTCAAGTAACAGACGACAATACACATACATTTATTTATTTAAATTTTATACACTGTAGTAGTACATAGGCAGACTTAATACCACAAAGCATCCTATACCAGCCAACTTTTGGGTTAAATAGGACGACATTATGATGAAGGTACAAATTTATAAAAATATGCTAATTTTCATCATGTTTTTAAGTGTACTTGTTTACTTATTTTTAAAGAAAATCATCGAAACCGTTGCTTCGATTTTTTTTCGAATGTAAAATGATATTTACAGAAAAATATCTCTTATTGGTAAAGAAACGGACCAGCAACTCACCTACCAAAAAATCATTAACATCTGAAATGCTGGATCACTCTGACCCAGTATTTCAGATGTTTATGCTATCAAACGGGCAAGTTACTTTAAGTTTAAGCAAGTTAGTGGTGCCCCCCACAAGTCGCATAGTCCCAGGATTTCGCTTCCGAACTAATAATTGTACTATGCTGCAGACCTCGCAAGTTGTAGCTAAGGCAACTAAATACTGCTAATTAATAGTTATGCGGAATCTTTGTGTTTGGAACTTGTAGTTGTAAATGCTTTTGCTTTACATAATGGATTATTAAACATTTTTCCATGAGCGACAATAGTTTATACTAGTATGGGATTAAAATAACATCGTCAAAAACGTAAGAAAAAATCATTTGAATTCAAATTTTTCTTACAGTGAATAATTTTATGAGCCAACAGACTAAGGGTGTTACCACACCAATCGATCGATCGTCGATCGAGGCCATCGATCGTTGGTAGAATGGAGTCGACGTCGATCGACAGATTCTACTACACCAATTGATCAATCGTCGTCATTGATCGATTGGTGATCGGCGATCGACCGATTGGTGTGGCAAAACTCTTAAATTAATAATAATAAATAGGAGAAGGAATCACAGGGCATCAAAAAATTCGTCCCAATTGCCCTCGAAATTCGTTTCCTAAACTGAAATGATTTTATAAACAAAATGAATTGATAGTTTAGGACACAAATGACTGATATAATCACTTTTCATTCTGTTAAGAAGCTTTTTCTATAATTAACATAACGTCGTCGTCACACATTGGGTGCATGAACACGACCGTTGTTACCGAGGCAGGCCCAAAAACGCCGGCGTGGCGATTGGGACTCGTTCCTGAAGAGTTGGAAAGGAATGGAGGAAGCCTTTGCCCAGCAGTGGGATAGAAAAGGGTAAACAAAAAAAAACATAATGTTTTAGCTCACATTAAACAGTTTATTTATATCACACTACTAACTATTATAAATTTTACCACTTTGGAAGTGTCTATCTTCAAACGATTGAGTTTGAGAAAAAAAAAATGGTCACAACAACCTCAATGCCATTTTGGAAGACCTATGTATAGACACCCCGCACGCATAGGTTTGATGTTTTTTTTATTATTTTCAGTTCCAAATTTCTAAATTTTTGTTTGAATTTTTTTAATTGTTCTAAATTTTTGTATAAAAATTATACAGCAGTTTTCAGAATATGTTCATCTACCTATCAAGTTTCAACTGTGCAGTTCTAATAGTTTCAGAATAAAGTGGCTGTGACTTACAGACGGACAGATAGACAGACAAAGTGACATGACAAATCTATAAGGGTTCCGTTTTTTGCCATTCGTCTACGGAACCCCAGTAAGAGATTCGATAACAAACTCTTATAGCTATGTTTACATCAACCCATTGACCACCTACGCGTAAAAATAAATAAAAGTCTTTAATGGAAACGTTCAGTAAATTCGGTATTTCTACATACTGTGTAACCAATTTAGTAAATGGAATCGCGAAGAGCATTGGATGCAATCAGGTATATCACCCGAAGACCCGTGTATCAACGGTTACGTTCAGAAATGATCGAATTTTATGCAATATAGATTTGAATGAGAAGTTGTTATGGGCAGGCTTCGTGTATCATTTGTAACAGGAAAGTATATGAATCTTGTTTTGTTTTGTAATGAAGTTAATTTTTCCAAAAGATGGCAAGCCTTTAGTTAAAAACAGACTTGTCTAGTTGCATTTGTTTTTTATATAATGGGTGCAAAAATACCCATAATGAAGCCGAAAGGCACTTGTTCTCCCCATCCATGCGATCAATATTTTGCTCTGGACCATACCTGGCAACCTTCTAGTTATGGAGAGGTCCAAGTTCCAACTATTTGTACCTTGTACCCTGTACTATTCAATGCACACACCAACACAATGTTTTGAGTGCGTTACATTGAGTTTTACCGTAAAACGTAATTTCTCACCCCAATGACAAGTCGTTTCCCAGCAATAATCTTTGCGTAGGGTTACTTAGTATGATGTACAGAATGTTTGGTTGAGGGCTTCGTGAAGTCCGTTTACATCTTGCATTTAGGTAGCTATTTAAAGAAAGGTTCAATCTTCCATTAATCCATACAAAAATATTATAATTGCGCAATTAACTCTATTTTTGTCTTTACTCCTTAATGCCTGACGTATTTGGAGAGGATATCTACTTTTAAACCTAGTACGTTTTCGTGGTCTAAATCCCCCCCGCAATTACAATTATTCTTCAAATATCTTAAGATGCGAATGCATAGCTAGAACGTCATAATTATTTTCACATAGCTGGCGCAAAGTTTCTAGAATATCTGCAAAGGAATTCCATAGTAAACCTTCCCACAATAACGCAAGTTATTTAATTGAATAGCCACTAAAAGTACGAGTTTTTAATAAAATACTACTCTGTCAAGAAAGTACCGGGAAACGATCATTATTACACAAAATGTTAGTTATTCATCCAAAGTTATTTTATCGCCTTCAAAGTATGCTCCTTCAGAAACGATACACTTACGCCAACGAATAATCCAATCATCAAAACATTTTTTAAACGCTTTTTCCGGAATTGAGTTCTGTTTTTGCCGGGAATTCTCCTTTATGTCTTCTACCGAATGAAACAAATTGGTAATTTGAGTTTAAGAAAAAGAAAGGAGTCGGCTGGAGCTATATCTGGTAAATAAGGTGGTTGCTTGATGGTATTTGTTGAGTTTTTGGTAAAAAAATTGTTAACTATGATAGCCTTGTGCAAATGCGCATTATTGTGGTGCAAATCCAAGAATTTTCTTTCCACAAATCTGGCCTTTTTCGTCGAATATGCTTCTTAAACGCCGCATAACGCTCAAATAATATTCTTTATTTACTGTTTGACTTTCCAGCAAGAATTCAGTGCACAACACCGTTGTCCGTTTTCTTTGACTATAGCAGTCAAAGAAAACGGACAACATAACTTTGACTTTTGACCGAAATTGGCGTGTTTTTTTCGGTTTCAGTTCAGTTGGAAGGCGCCACTCCGAAGCTTGTTGACTAGTTTGCATGTCAAACTCGTAAACCCACGTCTCGTCACCAGTAACAATATGTTTCATGAATGTTGGGTCGGAATTGACTCATATCTATCATATCCTCAGCGACTCATATGCGATTGAGTTTTTGGAGAAAATTCAAATTTTTTGGGACTAGCCGAGCGGCAACACGTTTCATACCCAAGTGATTATTTCAAATGGTACTCAAACTCAAACTTGAATGAGGATTTTCAGTCACTATTTCCTTCACTTTTGCGATGTTAACTTCAGTTGAAGACGCTGATGGCCTACCAGAGCGAGGCAAATCTTCCATCACATTTCGACCACTTTTGAACGCTCTGTACCACTCATAAGCACGAGTTTTTGATAAAGATTCACCGTAAGCCTTTTGTAACATTTTCAGGGACTCCGAACACGAAATTCCACATTGTCGATGCAAAATTTAAGACAACTCTTTGTTCGATGTTTTTGTCCATTATGAAATTCGCAATACACACTAGATATGATCTAACTAAAACAGCACTCTCTTTAATCTAAATAACAGATGCAACTCAAACTCCGCGCCAAATTGGAAAACAGTTGTGCCAATCTTTTGATTAGCCTGTTGGACTAGTGACCCTGACTGCTAGGACGGAGGTCGTGGGTTCGATTCCCACACAGGACAAATCTTTGTGCGATGAGTACGATTATTTGTTCTGTATCTGGGTGTGTAATTTATCTATGACATGTATGTATTTAGAAATATTTAAGTAAGTGTGTTTATCAGTTGTCTGGTTGCCGTAGTACAGGCTCTGCCTAGTTTGGGATCAGATGGCGGTGTGTTGGTTGTACCAAGATATTATTATATTAATATAACAACAAAAAAAAAAAACAAAAAATTGAATTTGGAACCATAAACAAATCATCCATTCCCGATATTTTTTGACTGAATGTATACTCGTTAATACACTTCTAAAGTTTAACTTCATATTCCGTAATACAAGTCTTACGTTTTATTTAAGAGTTTTCTCGTTTCACAAGATCATTTCGGTTAGAGAACAATGTTTCATGATTTGAGTAGTTCTAAAACTTGATTTTAAATTATATACCTTGAGTGGATACTATCTAAGAATCTATGAGGCGATCACTAACAAAAGGTTATTATAAATTTACAAGGTAGATGTGTGTGGCAACGCGAGGAGGGCCGCCCTAGAAGGACAACACTGACGGGTCAGGTGCGTAGTACTCACAACCGGGGCGTGCGTGTACGACCAGATGTATAAACGTGGACGAGGCAACTGTGTGTTCATGTATGGATATCATCTTATCTAAATAATAAGACTGTTCATGTGTTTTTACTGATGTAAGAACTACCCTACCTAATCATGAGGCAATTTGAATGATAAACATTACCTACCTTTTATTTTCAATACTATCTTAAATCCATCCATAACTAAACGAGTGTCTGCATTTAACAGTAGATTTTGGATACTTAAAGATACTTAAGTCTTAGTAAGTCTTTAGAATTGTTTTTACTTAAACATAACTGGTGAAACGTAGTTGTACTTGTTAGGTACACCTCCGCCTAACCTCTCGGGGATTACAAGTCGTGATGATATGTTAGTTTACTGCTCAATAAACTCCTAAGACTTCAGATTTACAATTCGCTCTTAAAACTACGGGACCCAGCGACTGAACGTCCCAGATAAAAACGCCTCATAACTAATTAACTGTAATCCCAGAGCAAAATCGGCTATTAAAAGGACAAAGTCATTTTCGAACACTCATAAAATAAAATGAGGACAATAAATTCCCCTGGAAGTTCCTTGAGTCCAAAAATAATTAATTGGTTTGTGCCTTAACAAAATAAAGCCTGCTTTAGGTTAATTAAACCCCAGACCCTTCACTTACTTAATTAATGGTGTTTTAAGGTTTTTCTATAGCTTATGGGGGGTAGTTTCACCATTGAACGTGTTACATCTGGTTAAGAGATGGAAACATCAGGTCAGATCGTAATTCACTTATGTCTTTGGTGCAATCATTACCTAGGTCTAATGAAATTTTCACAGAATGTATTTCTGTTGCCGCTTTAACAACAAATAATAAAAATAAATTAAAAAATAAAGGGGGCTCCCCTACCATGATGGTACGGAATCCTTCATGCACGAGCCCTACTCGCACTTTGCCGGTTTTTTCTCGTTTATAAGGATCGGGCCCATGACGTAAACAAGGAAGGAAGCAATATTAATTAATAAAGTTATAAAATAACTGGACATAAAATCAATTAACCTATTTTAAAAAGGCAATTAAGGAGTACTTTTAGAAACTGCCGATCTGAACATTTTTATACAGCGAAAATTGAAAAAGGCCAAATAAAATTGAAAATATTTTACCTAAAAATCTGCACGTAAACTAACTTTTTATCAATTCACCTATATAGCTCAGATAAATTTTAGGTTCCATTTTCATTATAAAACAAAAAAAAATATAAATGAATTTGATGAGACAAGGAATTTTTAATTAAGTAGGTACATGTTTTTTATGTACTTAGTTATACAGCGTGTACCACAAAGGTGTGGTCATATTTCAGGGTGTGATTGAAGCATGAAACTGAACAACTTTCGTGATTGGACCAACATCGAAATCGCGAAAAAAAATCAGCCGTCCAAGAAATTTGGGTCGAATAGTATTGAAGTTTTGTACTGGACAGTAGATTTTTTTTATACAGACAATAATTGTCTTAATGATTATGTTTATTATATAAGGAAATACTATCATCATATTTTCTTTATTAACTCTTAGACTAGACGTGAGATGACGGGGTGTGGACGACTGGGAATAATGCGTTCTGTTCGTCCACAGTGTAGACGAACAGAACGCAACATTCCCAGTCGTCCGCACTGTAGACGACGCACGGGGTGTGGACGAGCGGGAATGACTCATTGATCTCATAATTATGTTCAAATTATTATTTAAACTAAAGGAAACCAAGCAAGACTTTTTACAAGAAAATCTCTAATATCATAAACTAACAAAATACAATACAATTCACATTACTAACATAACATAAAAAACTCTATAAGCATAAGACTGATACCACCAAACAAAAACTGCAGTTAAAATACTGAGCGTAGTAAACAAGAATTCAGAATTTGCATAACGCGGACCTCTGAACTGCGATGGCAGGGGTAGAAAGTTAAGTATAGCCTATATACAGAATGTTCCGTATATGGACCGTCTCATTTTTTTTAAGAGTACGGGGAGGCCTATTTTAGTTTTTAACCACAGAACCTACATATGTTTAAGTGTCACGCTAATTGAAAAACCTCCAACACATAAAAAAACATCAATTTTGGGGTTTAATAAAACCCAATAGTTTGTTGTTTTCAGCAATGTATGAACATTTTTCTAATAAAAATATTGTTTAATAATTATGAGACAATAAGTATTAAACAATATTTCGTCCTTGTTGTGCTTTCAAAATCTTACAATTGAGTTGAAGTACCTATGTTTTTCTTTTATTTAAAAAATATTATAAAAAGTTTTTTCTGAGCCAGGAAATGACACAAGCAATCCTTTAAAAAAAATCTGAAACCCAATTCTGGGTTAAGCTCGCCATTGTACATAAGCTATATTATTGCAATTTGTATCCAAATGTATTATTTTGTGTGCAATAAAGAATAAGAATAAGAATAAAAATCTGTCGATGCTTCTACCAAACGCCCTGTATATTCTGTGTAGCCCAGTATCGGTTATTGCATAAATAGCGGCGCATCGTGGCTCCGTTCTCCATGAAAGATTCATGACGTAGAACTATATATTTTGCTTTTACATCTCTCTTCATGTGCAGTGATCGTAACTCAACTTTGAACATTGAAATGCTTTTTAAATAAAACCGTGATTTTAGGGTTGTGTTAGAATTTGGTGGTGATTTTAAACTTAACCCTTATTACATGGGAGTTAAAACATACCTAGCGAAATATGAGTGTGAATAGTTTTTTCTTTCTTTCTTTTACCTACTATTAGGTACACCTCTGCCTAACCCTTGGGGGATTACAGGCGTGATGTTATGTTATGTACTGTTTATTAGAATGAATATCTTGGTCGCGAAAGACAAAATATTGTTATAAAATTATTTGTGTTACGAAGTCTTAATAAAAATACTAAATTAGCAAAAGCACTAACTTTAGCCCAACAGAGAATCATAAAGTATCGAATTTATTCAAGAAGTACCCACCTAA
Organism: Eurois occulta; assembly: GCA_950022335.1. Lineage (NCBI taxonomy): Eukaryota > Metazoa > Arthropoda > Insecta > Lepidoptera > Noctuidae > Eurois > Eurois occulta. The sequence continues at coordinate 6,109,963 of OX465492.1, read as the reverse complement.
GTACTTTCAAATATTCCTCTCACGGTCTACTTAATAAATAAACTCCATTATCCCGACCAAATATTTCGATAGCATTACAACACTGTCACGTTATGAGTTCGCTGAAAAAAGTCGAAAATTATCGTCTATCGAGGCATCCCACAAATTGCCGTGTTGCATTTTTCATGAGGTCCTAGTATCCGATGGTATGAATTGTTGATTTAATTATTGAGATAGCCCCTACTGTGAGTTTGAAGAATGGTTAGAGATCGTTTTGGTTAATCTATATGTATAAAATGATAAACTGACTGATTGTTGATAGATCAACGCACAGCCCAAACCGCTGGTCCTAGAGATATGAAACTTGGAGGGTTTGTTCTTTGTGAAGAGTAAGTATCCACTAAGAAAGGATTTTTGGGAATTCCACCCCTAAAGGGGTAAAATAGGGGTTGGAAGTTTATATGAAAGTCCTTCAGTTTTTTCATGACAGCCTGGTACTTTTTACAGAAAATTATGATTAAGATCCACAACTGTTAAAATACCACCTTGAATGCATGCTGGCCTGGTAGGTCCTCACCGGACATGGATGTTTCGGGAGGTATCTGTACCGAATTGGGCGGGAGGAAACGCCCGGATGCTACAATTGCGAGGATCGACCGGAGGACACGGTGGAGCACACCGTGGAGGTCTGCTCTGCTTGGGCGGAGCACCGCCGTGTCCTCGTAGCGGCGATTGGCGGCGGCGACCTCTCGCGTCCGGCCCTGGTTCAAGCCATGGTCCGGGGCGAGAGGGAATGGGAAGCCGTCGCCTCCTTCTGCGAAGCAGTCATGCTAGCGAAGGAGGCGGCGGAACGTGAGAGGGAGAGAACCTCCTCACGTCCCAGCCGCCGCGGGAGAAGCACCGGGCGTCGGGGGCCACGCCGTGATGGCTCTCGGCCACCGTAGGCGCGGGCCTGTGGACGGCGAGTAATGGGCTAGCTCGCCGTCCGTCCGTCGTATGACGACGGGCAGGCCGTGTCGACGGCGCGTTCGTGTTCCACGCGCGCCTCAAAGAGTTGTCAGCATACGGGAGGGGCCCGCAAGGGCCGGTGCCTGCCAGGGCTGCGGGACTGTTCGAAAGAGATACCGCGGCCCTGGAACATAAAGGGCCAATGAAGGAACATGGGTGTTTTTTAGTCAGTAAGAGTCTGACACTCCCTTCCGCTCTGCCCAGGGCGGGAGGAGTCATTTGATGATTTCTCACCCTCCAAAAAAAAAAAAAAAAAAAAAAAAGTATTGAAGTGAAAATGTCCCCCTACTTTGGGATCTGAATCTAAAGGTATATTTTGAGTGGTTCGTTTCATTATTAGCTTATATTTTTTAAGATGTTATATTTGAATTGAATTTTGATTGGCACAATGGGTTTGTCGAAAGGAATACATAATTATTTTAAAAGGGTGGTATTTAATACTTTAACTGTAAATCCCCTTTTTTCAATCAAAATATTCGAAATTACCACCAAAAATACTGAATTGCACACTAAATTTGCTCATCAAATAAATCAATTATACTATACTGTTAGATCTTTAAAGCTTAACTGTTTTACTGAATGACTATCTGTTAACTAAAAGTAGGGTTTACAGGAACACGAGAAAACGGGTTTAACAAAGGCGTCGTCGACGGAGCCCCACTTTTTGTTATGCAATTTTAGAAAATAATGGTTGGAAATTCCGTTGTAATTGTACGGGCTGTAGTAGTTAACTCCGTACACCGATTTGTCGTGAAGGTGAAGTTTAGTTAGATAGAGAGTTTAATAGAGAAACACGTTCCACTGAGATGCACTAAGTAGTTAAGTAAGTTACAGTACTAAAGTAGAAGGCGATTATTTCTCTCAGTTGTTGATAGCTACCCAGTCATAAGTTCACTATATTTAAATTCGTTAGTCATGTCGTTTTATTATGCTTAATTATGACGCGCATCGTTGGCCTAAAGTAGGTTACCGAGTAAGCAGAAAAATGTACGGCGATGAGACCGTACAGTAATATTGAATCATTTGTGTGCAAATCAGTATTTTTGTTTTACGGTGAGTAAGTAATATTTGATGATCAGATTTTGATGAATTTTAAACATTTTTTAGTACAATATGTTTAAGTAATCAAGTAGTTAATTTGTAGTACAGTCATTTATTTGAAATACAGTAGGTTATTAGTGGAGAAATTTTGTTTGCTTAAATTTCTAAATAGAGGTGCAGTTAAAAATTCCCCATTTTAAAATACATTTCTCATTGAGCAATCATAAACGATCCACTCGTATAGACTTATAGAAATTATTTTGTCTGTTTTTATAGAGTTGTAGCCACCATCACCAGTCACTGCACATTACCACGTTTTTGACGTTCCGATAAGAAATATCGAAGCGAGCAGTTCTGATAAGAACTATTGTATCACGTTTCTGACGTTCTGATAAGAAACATCGAAGCAAGCAGTTCTGAAAAGAACTATTTCAACGTTTTAGACGATTCCGTAAAGAAATAGGAGTGTCGGGAGATGTGAGGCCACTCTTCTAGCTTCGGTTCGACGTGTCTTCGATCTTCATCACTGCATCTTCAGTCTTCACTCGACGGAGGCCTGCCCGACACTAACGCGCGCGCGACATGGCACATATATTTATGCTTTCGTCGCGAGCGGCGAAATGGCGGGAAAAGTCGCCCGCCGCGCCGCCGTGCCGTACCGCGTCGTGAGCACACCAGCGCCTCTTGTGGAAACAACACGACAACAGTGCTGTGACGCGATTGGTCAAAATCCTTGGATTCTTATTGGATTTTTATTTTGTAAATAGTGTTTCTAAATTAATGTACATGTTTTTATTGGCTATTGTTAGTTTGTAAAATAATATAAAAGACGACCCATTTTGGAAAATATATACATTCAATATTCGTTCTTAAACGGAGTTTATCTTCAACATACCTTCTGATCTACGAGCAACGACCCCAAACCATCAACTCCAAAGTGACAACTCCAAAGAGTGATGGATATGAATGTTGACGGAAGGAGAGGGAGAGAAAGGAGTTAATGATGCCGTGACGTCTGACAGGGGAGAATGGAAGAAGAAAACGTGTTGCGCCGACCCCAAGAAGAATGGGACAAGGGCAGGAAGATGATGAAAATGAACTTATTTTGTCTTGCTTAACCCAACGTTACCCATTGCTAGATTTAAAATATTTAAATACTTTAATGATAGAAATACAAACCGATTAATGTGGTGTAATGATATTTGTATATTTCTTCGAAGATTTTCAAGATACGTCAGTGGAGTCGACATTTAATTAAATATTTCTGACAGTAATTGATAGGAAACTGCTTACTTTGTATATTTAAAGCATCAACGGGTGTGTCAGGCGGTGTAATTATAGCGGTTTGAACTTATTTAGATGTTATTTTCTGTATCTTATTTTGTGCTTACATTACGAGTCTTGACTGTTAGAAACAACGCTTGTTTTGCAATAATTGTGATTGTGACTGACTTAAAAATATGTCTCATGTTTGAAATTTTAATCGTATTTAAAGCCACAGTTTTAATGAAACAAACGCTAAAATTTCAAGCGACAAAAAGCAGTTTCAATTTAAAATAAATTAGTGTAATAGAGGTAGTTATGGTTATAATAAGAATCATAAAATTATTTAAATTTGAAAACTTAAGAATACCTAAAATATCAACTTTAATGAACAATTAAATTCCTACGTAACAATGATGCTTAAATTAAAACCACTTGAATATTAATCGTAGACGACGATAAAATAATAGGTAAGTATCTTAAGTGAGCTGCAATAACAAACTTATAATAACATTTTCAGCATTTTACATGTAGTTAAACCGAATTCCATTTGCTGAATAGTTACCGGCAATAAAAGAACCCTAATGTTAATGAAAAACTTTGAAACTACGTGAAAACTTTCTTTTTGGGGGTTTAGCGGAACCTGCAATGTTAAAGTTTGAGGTAGTTCTGCATAAAAAGTAGATAAAAGAGGAATTTTGAAATTCTTCTTATAAAACCCCCCGATACGCTAGGTACGTACGGTGCATGGAATATGCGTTATTCTACACTAAAATTATCAGTATCTTCATCATCATAAGCCCACAGCAGTCCAGCCTGGCCATAGGACTCCTCAATCGCGCGCCATTCATCTTGATTATCTCCAACACTCATCCAGTTGCTATTATCAGCCACCCTGCGAAGATCGTCGCTTCACCGAGCCTAAGGGCGTCCCACCTTACGCTTGCCGATTCACCGTCTCCACTCAAGAACACGTCTACCCCAACGGTTATCGGTTCTACGGAAAATATGGCCGGCCCATTGCCACTTCAGCTTACTTATTGTGTAAGCTATGTCGACAACTCTGGTTCTCTGTCGGGTCACCTCGTTCCGTATGCGATCCCTCAGAGAGACTCCAAGCATAGCCCGTTTCATAGCTCGCTGAGCAAATTTAGACCAGGTGCCACTAACATTACGAAGCTCAATGCAAAATCGAAATATCCAAGGTACAGGGCAGTAGGAAGTCCTAAAGTGAGACGGAGTAAGCTGATATTAATCAAATACCGAATAGACCCAAGAATTTACCCAAAGCCTGACCAGGCTCACAAGCTCTTTGGTGGAAATATAGCAATGGCTAGAAGTTACCTCATATGAGGAATTCATCAAAGTTAAGCGCTCCATCGTTAAATGGTTTGGTCATGTATTTCAGAACTCAAGTTTAGCTACAAACGTACACTGCAAGCCAACTTAATCTATCTAACCAAAACCAGATTGAAACCGCACTTTAGCTTTTAGTTGTAACTAAAAGCATACAGTGTAAACATGGTCACACCACAAGCATAAATTAATAACTAAAGAGTAGGTACCTATACTTTACGGTCCTACCGTGCAATCAATGGGCAGCAATATCGTGTCATGGATCGCAGTATTAAATCTGATGACTCTGATTGCATTCAAACATGAGGACGACAGATAAAAAAATAAATGAATTGGAAAAAATACAGTCACCAAAACAGACAGTGTCTTTGCATCTTTTCATAACATAGAGACAGAAGTTACATCACAGACTCCTTGTGTGCTCTTCCTCACTTTGTGTTTATTCTAATTCTGTCTGTACACAGAGTTAGAATAAACACAATGAGCAAAACAAACAAAAAAAAAATTTTTTTTTTTTTTTGTGAAAACAGTTATACTTTCTTTATTTTTATTCACTACTCAACTGTCAAAAAAAAATTAAACAAGTCGTCCTAGTCAAAGCACAACACTAAGGCCAAAATCTATACCGCGATGACCGCGAACTTAGATTTCTTAGCACAAGCTAAATACAGTCACGCTTTATCCGAAAATTAACCTTATTAGTTTAAAGTTCATGTGCATATTCCTCATACGCAACTGTAATCAAGCGTATCCATACGAATAACAACATTAACTTTATGGAGATAAAATTCATTTTTGGATGAAGCGCGCGAGAGTTAAGTCTAAGTTCGTTCTATAGATCTTTTGCCATAGTCACGTTAATAGATCTCAGCCTAATAAACGAGGCGTGGATGACAAAGTTAAATCGAGAAAATAAAGCTAAACAAGCATTTTATCATTCTATTAAGTTTGAATAAGCCGGAGATTATTGGGGTCTTTAAACAACATTATAAATGTAAGACGAAGAAAAAGCGTTCCTTCTAAGATACAAAAGATTTAAAGGAAACTTGACAAAGGCCCGGAAAATTAAAAGACACTAGTTTAGCACAGGCTAGACTATTAAGTTGTACGTTGAGCTACAGCCCCATTACCGTCCGTTTATCAAAAGATAACTAAATTCAAATTATGGCGCTGACAGCAAGACATTAAGTTTACGACTTTGTTAGGCTGTACGGCGAGTTTTCTTTGCATTTCAACAAAATGTTCCGCTTGTTCGTCATAATTTACACGTAAACGTCAAAATTGACATTACCAGAATTCTACACTGTCAAATCGATAACAACAGGAGTGCGGATTCATTTGAAACTAATAATTAAAAGACTCATTCATAAAAATATCAAATCGCAAAAGAAGCATTGTTTTTTTTACGTTTAACTGTTATTTTAAACATTTTACGATTTTGTTTACTTCTTATAAAAATAATTCAAGATGCTTCTGAACTGAAACAAATACTCTCATACCCCTTACTGTATTTAATATAAAATAAACACAACAAATCCTGACCAAACAAACGCCTTCGGAGCCCGATGTCATACAAAATCGGAAAGCACACGGAACCTTTTTTCAAGATTACAAAGAGCAAACTCTAGCATTGTAACGAAAATAGTCTAGGAGGCAGTAGCTTGACAAAGTATTTCCGATTCCAATTCAATTTATTCAGAGTACTCTTCAAGTGTTTATTCGCTCAACACAAGGGGGCTTTAGTACGAAGAATTTTTCACCTTTTTTTAGATGAACTCCCGGACAATGTTTCTTTTGTTGGTTTCTTTGTTAAAGATAAATACAGGCGGTAAGATGTCGAGGCGTTTTGTTGAAATTAATGATATTACAGTAACAGTGTCCTCTTTATAAATTGCTGGACTTACCAACTGGTAGAATGTTCTTGTCTGCTGTTATTACCTGAAAAGAGTGAGATGTTTTCATTAAAATTATTCACAACACAACACAAAGTTTCTTAAATAAAACCGGTCAACTAAACACACACAAAATAATGCTCTCTAATACAAAAATACATATAACTTGCTTTTGCTTGGCAAACGACGTCGATTGTGATCTACATAAATAACTTCCCGATGCTCTTTGACCTTCATCGATTATCAATTTGGCATGTCGTTATAAGCTATATTTAAATGGATATTGAAAGCAAACTGTATCGGTAGAACTATAACTGCAACAAGTAATTCTTTAAAGCGATTCTTTCTTAGAACATAGAAATAATAACGATAATAATGAGGAAAATGGAATATTTATGTGCTCGAAGATAACTTGTTATTATTATCGTCACTAGCGACTCGTCCACGCAAATCATTGACTTTTCCATTCTATGTTTAATAAAAACTAACTTTAAGGTTCAAATTCTAAATGACGGTGAAAATTGCAGTAAAATAGCTCAGAATATCTTAGCAGTAACGCGATCTTAGGACGTATAGATTATGCACAATCTAAAATTTCACAACGTAAGTGCCGCATAAGTGCCCATGCCAAGGCAATAGTAAACAGCAAGTTTCTATTTCTGTCGCAAAAAGCTTCTTATGTACGTATCTTGGGAGCTTCCGAAACAACTCTGGCTTCAGCATTGTATGTCTGGCAAAACTTTCGTAGGAAATTGTTGACAGGAGAGCTTTTTGGTACATGAGACAGTAAGTGTTTGGAATCTTTCTACGTTTCTATCGTCTGTAAACTTTAAATAAAGCTTTTAATATGAACTGTATCATTACTTTGATGTTAAAACGTTGCTTGCTGGATATAAGGAACAAATTGTCACAAAATCTTCAATAACAGCATTTTCATGTTCTGCAGTTTTTTTTTTATGGTTAATGGGCTTACTCTTGACCTCAATCTAGTCCTAGAGGACAGAGATGAGGTCGACGATGGAACGAGCTAACCCAAAAGAAGCCTATTAACTCGCGACTTAAATAGATTGGGGGATAGTTCCCGTAAAAGTGTGTATTGTATACGCGATTATTCCTGTTTTACCCTCCATATTATAACAGTCACACAAAAAAAACTCAAATCGTTCCTTTTGGAATGTATATGGTACAGAATATTACAGAATGTCCTGTCAACATAATATCTGAAATCAAACTTTTTCACGCACAGACAGCGAACTTAACCAAATGCCAGGCCACGAGTGCACTTGCACTAACTGTACCTATAGATGGGCAATCCGCCGGGTTTAAACCCGTCGCTTCGATAAAAACCCGCAAACACCCATAAACACCCAGAAAATTAGGTGTCTATTTGATTTGATGAAATTAAATTAGTGATGTTAAAAAACTCCGTGTAGGTACATCAGCAGCAACCGAGCGTTTCTTCAGTATTCAAGGATATATACATAATAACAAAAGAAATCGACTTTCAACGGAAAGAGCCGCAAAAAATTCATATATTTGTTACAACTGGAATCTTAAACATAAATTTAATAATGAGAACATTAAGTTAGATGAAGAAAATAGAGAGTTTTATAGACCAACTTAATGAGAGCTATAAACCGGAATAGAGAGTTCTATAGACCCGATAATATTGGACAACTACAACGAACCTACACCTTCAACGTCAGGGGAAGCCAGACAGCCTTTACATTTTGTCGTCTGTAACAATGATAATGGAGAATCCGACAGTGATTGATTGTTAGGTCATTTGTTTTTGACTGGTACCAGAAAAAAGATTTTTCTTGCATTATTTTATTTCACCTAATTTTGTATAATTCAATAAAAGCATAATAATTAAAAACTAAATGTCATTTATGTATAAAAATCATTTACACCCGAAATTTGGGTGGAAATCGGGTATTTATCCCAAAACACCCGGTTTAAACCCACCTGGGTTTAAATCCGGGTGGGTGGATTGCCCATCTATAACTGTACCTGAAACGTGTCTCAGCATGCGTGCATTTTTGCTCGTTGTATACAGGCTGGAGCAGACCAAATGCGTTATAAAAAACTGCTTTCCACACGCACTGTCTGTTCTGACATCTTCTATGGAAGATTTCACACATTACAACAAGTGCGTGTACGCAACGCGCATGCGTTTGGTCCTGGCATCTAAACAAACCTTCTGTACCCACCTGCGTTGTGTCCACGTTGCTCAGAACATACAATTTACGTAATAATACGTCCACACGCGATCCACGTTTTATGCTAAGTGGATATACTTTTCTTTTGAGACAAGATAAAAGGGTAGTCTAATGTTCTCAGATTGTTGTGCACGTGTGGTTATCAAGTTAGCAGTTACGAGCGAAATATTATGTTACGTTAAACAGATTGTATTAAAGAAAGGTGTAACCTCTTGTGTTTTAGTATAATCCACTTTATGTCATTTTTTACAACACTTTTTGGCTCAAAGGCTTTCAACTCTTGAAACTATGTTCTTCAGTATGTAAATTATGTAAGGTGTCATTTGTTTATAATTATTTAAATTCCAATTCCTCATGATTTTTTAATTTAGATTCAATTATAATTTATGTACTAGTTGCCCACCTTTTAGGGTAGGATATGGTTTTGAGCTATCATGTTGTATGTTTCATCCTTATGTGTACCCATATTCAAGCAAAAAAGAAAATTTGATTTAAATAAATAAAATAAAAATATTTCAGGTCATTGACCAATATTAGATACCAAACAATAAAGTAAATAAATTAAATTAAAATTAAATGTGACAGTGAATTAAATTAAATGAGGTTATCTATGAATTAGATTCAGTTCTTGTCCTATTTGGAGGATGTCTTGTACCTACTCATCTTCCTTAGAATCTATGCTATGAATTGGCCTTTTTGAGCATTCGATAGCAAATAACTCTTTCATTTATCTTTGCTAGACGGAAAAAGACTAACAGAGAAATATCGAAAGGTTAATTTAGTTCTGGGTTGTCAAGTGAAATAGCAAAATAAATGCGTCTGTTTCTAAACTTTGTTTGTAGCTCATAAAACAGACCGTACACTCGCTATCAAAACTTCTAAGACTTTGCACTTTAAACGCCATAACAGTATCTCAAACTACAAGAACGGATAGTCTTGGGACATCTAGACAATAATACTATAAACCTATATCTTCAGGAAGTGCTGGAACCAGTTTATCTGGCAACTGACCGTTTCAGACCATTGTTGAGCTATCATTTATAAAGCTTCAGCTTTTATGGTGGAGCACTTTAACATTCATTCTTGACATGTCTTTGTTGTTCGAATGGGTACAATGTGATGTAAAATGAAGGGGACTTTAATACTATGGTGTGTAAAGTGGCTACCTTTTTTAGATGTATGGATTATCTCGATTTTTCACATCATATATTTGAATCGATATACTGTCTGTCAAAATCAGTAGCAATAATTAACAATTGATCAAGCACGACATAAAGACATACCTATACAGTGGGTAATTTTTAACTTGTTGTAATTTTTTTTATAATATCTCTCAACACTAGGAATTTTTCCAGATTCGTGGGTGCGCCACACACGTACAAAAACAGCCAGACCCGGAGCAACGATCTGTAGGCCATACAAATATTTGTTCCGTGCGGGGATCGAACCCGCGACTCGCAGTGCAGCAGTCAATCGCTCAGCCACTGCACTGACCGTGCCGACAAATAGGTTCATATCGTGGTAAAAAGGTAAGCCATGCAGTCAAAAAAATATTTTTTAGTAGAGTGGGCCTCTCCTAGGTATTCTCTCTACTAGTTAAGCAAATATATTACCTAAACATAGATCTCTAACAAAAATGTTTCTAACCATAAAATATAAATTCGTCGAATTGTAATTCACAAGCTTAGCTTCCTTTTCGAACCGCTACTACAAGAGGTAACAGGTAGCTTTGCTTATCACTTTCCCAGTACTTTATTACTCAGTACAAGCCTTTATGAGCTGTTACATTTATGTTGATATTTCTCCGTAGAAGGAAACCCATAAACCATATCTACATACATAATATTGTTTATCATTACAACATTTTTACTTTTCTGAGCACATAAACGTAGAAATGTAAAAATGTTATGATCAACAAGTGCAGCAAGACACTCTATAAACAACAGTAAGAATTGAGTATGAATATTATGAGAAAACATCACGCAAAATATTTTGCTAATGCAAAATCTGCACTTCTCGTTTTTTCCTGTTCTTTATTATTGACAATTATTACCTCCCTTAATAACAAAAATCAAGCCTATTGTATACAAAGTGTAAATATGGACCCTCCACGAATCCGTCAACCAAGCATTCCGTACATCAAAGTAACTGTACGCCCAAGAAAATAGGGAAAAGAATCAACTTTCTGTAAAACAGAAAATCAATCGCAGCTACTAAGTCAACCTCATAAAGCTTTTAAATCTTATTCAATAAAAAGCTAATTACGACATAATATTCGAATTTCCTCTCAACACGATAATTTTAAATTGTCAACACCGAAACGATTTTCATTTAACCAAATAAAATGTCCAATGACGGACTTTTACGTCGATACCTTCAATAATTGGATCTTCAATTAAATTCAATATCGTCGGTACTGAGCAAAAATTAATTGTTTGATGTTTGTCCCTTTGTGTGGTTCAGTAAATGAAACGGAACAGCCCGGAAACATGTAATTTATAAATTGGCAAACTCGATTTTGAGTGAACCAATTGGTACTGTTATATTTTTGGGATTATTACTTCCGAGAGATGTAATTAACTTTTTATTGGGATGATGAAAAATAATTTAAATAACAATATCCGCTTGGGCTCTGGCCATCGGCGTATTGGGTCTTATTGCTATCATTTATATTTTTTTATATTTTTAATTAGCGACCAGCCCCTGCTCTTTTGTTTTTTTTCTTGCACTCGTCGTTGCCAATGCCAATACATCAAGATGTCTGCGTTATTTATAAGATAAATATGAAGATCCAAGAAACCACATCAAAATTCATTGAGTAGTGTCGAAAATCTAACTGATCATTTAGACAGACACAAAAAGAGACTTTTTATGATGAGTATAAATGGTGGTAAGGTTTTTAAGAATAAAATGGGCCAGAAACCATTATCAAAGCAATAACTACATCCTTAACAATAAACGCTTAAAATACTGCCTCTTAAGCACATACATTATATTCAACTAGGTACTTGAAAGCACCTACCAATGGCAACTTAACCTTTGATCTTAAAGCCAATTTTGCCAAAACAGTTAACTCGATACAGTTAACTCAAATATCATCTCCAAACCTCTACTTAATAGCTACCGAAATCTATTCCTATCAACCAAATTGCCATACTCCCCTTACAAATTAATTAATTCTCGATATATTAATTAGGAAACGCTACTGTGAAATATTGTTCCACCGACTGGGTACTAATTATGTCAAGTTACTATTATTGATCGGCATTTGTTGTATGGAGCCCAAGGGTGTTATAAATATGAGATAGAGGACAGTGAAGAATTTGCCTGTCCGAGCAACGAGGTGTAGTTTATTGAAATAGTTTATCGTTCCTGCGGGTGAAATTATATGATACCAATTGAAGTATCCGTCGATTGTCTCATATTGAGTCAATTTAAGGTCGTCTTAGGAAATTTGAGCATTTGGGTATGCGGAAGGGACGATTTCGGAGTGACGAAACATGAGAGGGACCTTTGTTTGACATACTAACATTTAACGACGTAACTCAACTCTTTGATTTTAATACGTAGGTTGACCGATTCGTGAAGGGTCCGTTTACACTTTGTATACTATAGGCTTGATTTTACTACTGTTAATCAAAGGAGGTATATCAATGAAGGAGGTATTAATTTTCAATCAAATAAAGATAAGGAAAAAATTAGAAATGCATTTTGACCTAAGGCATTAGTAAAATATTTAGCGTGATGTTTTCTCATAATATTCATACTCAATTGTTACTGTTGTTTATCGAGTGTCTCACTGCACTTGTTGATCATAACATTTTTCTTTTTGTGCACATAAACGTAATGGACGGTCCATTACGAGTATGTGCTCAGAAAAGTAAAAATGTTGTGATGATAAACATTATTATAATCACCTCAAAGACTCTCAGAACATGGTGATGTAACCGACGTGGCCTGAAACTAAAAAATCGTAGACAGACATCTAACAATTCACACGGGGCCAGCGTACTGATTACTGTCCACCCGCTGTCATAAAAGGTTAGCTTATGTCCAAGTAGACAAAACATTAAAGGCTGAATATCTATTTTCCGCCCTGCAACAAAGCATTAGTTGCTAACGCAGTCAACACGATCGAAAAGTTCAAAACTGCACCTTATCAACGACACAAACCAAAACGTCTGTAAAATTACTATCAAATTCGTTCCTGTATCGTGCCATTTTATAGTTCTAATTAAATCGTGTAATACTGTTACAAAACTGTCGATAACACTCTATAAAGCCGGTATCCCAGTACGAGCTGAGTGATCCGATACCAGCGAGCAATTCAGTACGTTTAATATACTCGGCCACTGGCAGATAAGCAGCCAGCTTATGTACTATCAAACAGTTATTTGGTGGAAGCCTAGTCTAGAAAATTCGGGGATTTCGGGAGCTAAATGAAACGGATGGACGACGGAGGTAGTTGGTTTCCATTGTTTTTTGTTTACTCAACGGTATTATTTGGATTATGGTTATGCGCGAACTCGTTTGGAAAGGTAATTGAAAGATTTTTGTCGACCCTGTGCACTCTTCAATATTATTTTTAATAGCCATAAACTTGGTTATCTACCATTTTTGTGAGTGTGAATTTTGTACCGGTGGAAGCGCCACGGTAGCACGTGAAATTCAAATTTGCTTACGTGTTTTGAAATTTGCAGGTCAGTGTCAGATTGTATAGGGCTGCGGGACTGTTCGCAAGAGATACCGTGGCCCTGGAACATAAAGGGCAAAAGAAGGAACATGGATGGTTTTTCGTTAAAAAAAAAAAACAAAAAAAAAGTGTCAGGTTGTATGTTGACTAAAATATGATTCGCGACCGTAAAAAATATGGCTTAACTGAGTAATTATAATAATTAAAATCACCAATACAACCCTCTAAGTTAATTCAATCCCATTAAATGACTTTTTCGAGAAATAGTCATTCAATGGAATTATATGAACATATAGGGTTGTATTGATGATTTGAATGATTATAATTCTGTAAATACATAGGTACGTGTTACGGTTGCAAATCACTATTTTGTTCAACATACAGCCTGATACTAACCGGCAATTTGCAAAAAACGCAAGAAATTTTGAATTTCGCGGGCTACCCTGACGCTTCCATCTTAAACCTTCAGAACTTCAAATGCTTTACACTAAGAACCAGCTCTTTTAGAAGGTTACATTTACGAAAAAGTAACGATATGGGTTATCGTCATTAAACGCCATTTCACCACTGAAAATCAGCTTATTAAGATCACAACAATAACAGCTAATAACGTGTTCACGCAGTTAACTCATCTACGTCACGATAAACAGCGGTCAACTCTCACCATGCATACGATAAATGATTTGACAGCTTCCAACAGCCAACCCAATAAGTTAACATGTCGAACCGCAGTCGGCGACTGGACCACACACACACACACACCACGAATACACACGAGCATCCAAGTACAGTCAAGTCTTTTAAAACGTTCGTTAATTTTCAAATTATTTTTTTCCATCAGGTCTGAATACATTACTTTTGAAGCTAAGGAACTACTGGAAAACTGTATTCAATGACTTCACTATAAGGATCAAAATAGAACCCCTTGGTATTAGTTGAAATAATTTTAAATTGACAAAACCTGTCAGTGTCACATTTAAGAGTCAGTCTGATATTGTAAAGAAAATGGTTGAATGAAGATTGGCAGCGGTATTGACATTCCGACACAATACAATGAGCAAACAGACGTGTAACAAAAATAGCCTTTAACGTGATGAACATATTTCGGATCTGACTGTACACACAAACACACCCACACGCAGTGATTTAGGACGCGCAGCGTTTTACACGATTAATCTTGCATGATTGTCCGGACTGGTAATAGCGCGCATTGTCCGGAATTTATACGGAACCACCTAGTTCCGCAACGCTTTATCTTTGGGAATTTCGTGATTACGCCCGACTATGACCAGCTTTTGACTTGGGACTTTGTGCTATGCGACCTGAGAGTAGCCAGTGTTCTGCAGTTTCGTTATTGTTCTATTGTAACTGCTTGTTAGAAGATGTTTATGATACGAGTACGTAACACTACATTGAAGACTGTGTTTGTACTGTAAATGTACAATGCAATTTTGAATTGTATGAAAACATAAATAAAGCCTAAATAACCTTGACTGCTAAGTTACTCGAGTAGTCGGCACCAAATGGCAAGGATGAATCACTTAAACACTACATTATACTTACTGCAATACCTAAAATGTTAAGTTTTATATTTATCAAGCATTCAACCCCTATTTCATCCGCTCAAGGGTTGAATTTTCCAAAATCCTTTCTTAGCGGACGTTATTATAGCTCAGTCAGGACAAACGATTTTATAAGTATAGATTGTGTAATTGGTTTAAAAATGAAAACAATACTTTTTACCTCGCAGTTGTTTTAATTATTTTTAAGCTCCATTTCAATGAAAGTTCACCTTACCAAAAACATTCAAACAATAAAATAATCAAACAAAACATCAATTTCCTCGAGAAATTAATTATTTGCCGAGCGCATATCGAGAAATATTCGGAAAATAATAACATCTGCATTCAAAGTAACAGGTGTTGTTTCAATGATAAAACTGAGCCAATTAAGTACGAGAGAGTACTGCGAAATGCGTGATTAATGAAAACGGCCGGGAAAATACGTAAAGCAATTTATACGGACGCTGGAACCGGAATTCCGTTATGATTGGAGTGAATTGGCTTCAGTCAGAAGTTATTTTTTGAGTTATCTACACATATTTTTGATTCTAATTAATTTGACTTGTATAAAACATGATAATTTAATTGGTAATTACTTTAATATTTAATTTTCTAATTTGTATTACCGCCGATGCCACTATTTTATTATTTCATTGTATCTTTTAATTTTTAAGTTTTAAATGTAATTGAATTGTTAATTGCTATGTGTAACGGATAAATTTAAAATAAGTATGATGATATTTATCAACCTAACACTTATATTTGTACGCCGTTCAGGCAAAACATGACTTTGATATAAAATAAATAAATAAATATCCCTGGACATTTTCACACAGCACCATCTAGTCCCAAGCTTAGCAACTTAATGCTTGTGTTATGGTAGCTAGATGGCTGATAAACTACATATATACATTTTTTTTTGTAAATACATACATATTATAGATAGAAAAACACCCAGACCCGGAACAACTACTTGTAGGTCATACAAATATTTGTCCCGTACGGGAATCGAACCCGCGACATGCAGCGCAGCAGTCAATCGCTTGACCACTGCGCCAACCGTGTCGTCAATATAAATGTGTGTTAGACTATTGTTTTTAAGTAACGGAGCATGCTGATGTTTGGTTTAGTTAATGGGTAGAAGACACTTAAAAAATCAAGAAATGTTCAGGGATGGCATCACATGGCGCTCTAAAAAATCAAGTTGCTGAAATATTTGGAGATAAAGATGAAGTCTTGATGAAACGAATGAATGAATCTTGGATGAAATTATCAAAACCAACTTTTTTTTTGTGCAGAATATTCATTATACACATACAGAATATAAATTAGAATCGATACGGAATCCAAAATCAAACGGATTTTACCTTTATTTTGTTAAACCTGTGCGAGGAAGCTGAGCGACTGCAAGTCATCATTGAGATTGAATGTCGTCAAAGAGATCCCCTAAAATACTCGGAAATGGCGGAAGATGAGACGGCCATTTGGGTTATTTTCGTTTTCCGTGATATTCTACCTTTTACTCAATAGCGAAAAGGTATCGAGTTATTCGAGTAAAATTATTAAGGCTTTGATTTAGATAGTCAACTAAATATTGAGGTCACATACTTTTCGATTATATATTATCAAAATCAAATCAAATAAAATCACTTATTATTATACAGATAATACAATCCAATTTGTTAGTAATAATACTAATAAATACATACACATCTTAAACACTAGTGTTAGTACATAAATATATTTCGTAAAAAAAAAAAAAAAGTTACAGAAAAAATAAGAAATGTTAACAAAACCTACCAAACCCATTTGACTAAAAGACTCGGAATCTTGAAAAAACTTTCATAAATAAATTGTTAACTAAAAGTAAAACCTAATTGAAAGAATATAATTATTGTCTTGTTGGAATCTTAAAAAAAACTTTTATAAAAGTACTTAACCCTGCTAAAGCAACCTTGCAACTCAAATAACGAAAAAAATAAAAGAAAACTTAAAACATAAACATTTTTATCGATCAATCACTGCAAAAACGAACACAATAAACCTTGAAGTAGCTATACTCGTATTTTTACAACATCTAAAAGAATCGTTCTTGTAGCAATAATCAATCAACAATACAAACGTTTATGAATTCATTTTATTGATACAGACTCGTAAAATTGCGTGTCAAATGGCTGAGAGAATCCGGGGTGATTCGCATGGAACTTTTTCTTTACATTCAGAAAAGAAAATCTACCCTTAATAATATCTTTGTGATTTATATCATCGTTTGTGAGCAGAATTGTGTTTGTGGTTTTAGTATTGCTTACAAAGCCATTTATGAAAATGTTGGTATAGAGTAGAATGGGGACGGAAAGACCTATGGTATTCTGAGAAAATTTAGGCAGTAATGTGTTTTGTCATTCCTACATCTGTGGTTTCTATTATAAAGAGTTATGTGCTGGAGTAGGTAATACTTTTTAACCTTTTAACGCTAAAGCATAAACGCACGCGCGTGCCCTCCACGCCAAGTCACAATTTCACCTAACATTTTGTCACATTTTTGTGTCGGCTTACAGGGCACGTGCTTGCTTGTCACGTATATGTGACAATGGCGTTCAAAAGGTTAAGGATCGGTCAACGCGGCCAAATTACGACGCGGCTCCAGTCACAGCTCCACTCCACACCTCCTTCACAAATGTTTACTGTGTCTGTCAGTGTCAGTATTAGGAACTTCATCTACAACTTGTCCATACCGGTTCAATCGATCCATTAGTAGACACTATTTCTAACCCTGTAAAGCTATTTTTTTTTTAAATCAGGCATTTAAATTTAAATGAAAGTGAATGGCCATATGTTTTTTTCTTATGCTTATAATTATCTCATAATAGTTGTTCTTGATAACTTTTGGATATCAAAACGGCAAATAAAACATGATAATATGTGTTCCTGTTTCATTGATACCGTAACAGGAAATCAGATGATTATCTCTCACGTTCATTAATTACCCGTCCAACATTTATCAGAAGTAGACTCGTTTCTTGCGGGTAACGTTTGGACCTTTTGGCTGCGGGAAAATAAACACAATTTTATGTAATTTACATTACATAATATAACATCACGCCTGCAATCCCCGTGTACCTAAAGGTACACTCACATTTCGCCAGTTACGCTAAAGTCCCATGTAATAGTGGCGAGCCTATTGCCATCAACCGGCCTCAGATCCAAACTCCGTGGCTGTGGAGAAATTCCTGATAGAAAAACACTTTGCCCGACCCAGGAATCGAAGCCTCTTGATCCGAAGGAGCTCTTGACCGAGGCCGCCTAGTAATTTATTCTACTTAATTACGTCAGTATTTAAAAATCAGCTGTTCAAAAATTTAAAGCGGGTAAGTATTGCGCTTTAGTATGAAATGTGTGCAGAGGAGGGGTCTAGAATCATATACCTACTGAATTCATGGCAATAGATTGCGTATCGATGACCTTTACACCGTTTATATCTAGTTGTTGCCCGCTATTGTTTAAAAAATTTTACTTCCCTGTTTAATCAGATTTCACTACCTATTTCAAGGTTTCAATTTTTTTACACTGAATACTAATTCTACTACTAGTTGTACTTTAGATTTTTGAATATTTTTTATTTTTATTTTTTTTTTTCTAAAATTAAAGTAGCTAATGTTAGATAAAAAAAAAAAAAACGGGGCGGGACTTTTTTTGTTGCCAAAAAAAGTCCCGTCAAAATCGGTCCAGCCGTTTCAGAGATTAGCTGGAACAAATAGAGAGAAAGAAAAAAAATGTGTTTTTGTTATAAGCGCCGCATATATTTTCATATGCATTAAGTAAAAATCTGTTATTTTGATATTACAAAGAGTCACAACAATTTTATTTATTTGTATAGATTTCATGGGTTTAAATTATTTTGCACCCTTTTCTAAAATAAAAGTAGCCTAAGTAATTCATTACATCAACTATCTGCCAAAAAGGCCCCGATAAAATCGGTCCAGCCGTTTAGGAGATTACAAGGAACAAACAGACAGACGGATAGACAGTCAGACAAAAAAATGTCAGTGTCAGTTCCACCCCGTATACTTTCTTTTGCATTCAGTAAAAAGCCGTTATTTTAAAATTTACAAACAGACACTTAAATTTTATTTATTTGTATAAATGTATCAACTCCACAACAGTGGCTATATAAAAAATGTGTTTCAAAATGAAAAGAAGATTTTACGATATTTTTGACAAACAACCAATTCTCGATTTAATCAAAACTCAAAGTGAGAACGGCAAACATGAAACATCGTGACTTTTATGATCTCATACAGCTGTTGTCATAAAAAAACAAGTCCAAATGTCCTGTACAAAAAGATATGAAACTCATTTAATTTTCCGCCAAAACAGAGTAATGACCAAGAGGGGTCTCTTTAATAAGACTGACGAGATTTTCTTGTGATTTTATTGCCCGCTCCTGCGAGTAAATCGCTCGTTTAGATGTAACGGCCACCGATTCACAGATCTCTTCATGGCTTGTTCTAATTTTCTTTCGAGTTTTTATACGCCTTCATTTCTTTAGAAATTGTCTATGTTTAGTATTTTAAATCGGGTATTACTATCTGTTGAATCCGTTTAGTGCTCTCATTTGAATTCGTAATAAAATTAAACATGGCGTGAAAATTCACTTGTGAATAATGTTTAATAAAAAGAACTTTTCAGTGAATAAATACGTTAATAATTGGAATTAACATTTATTGCAAAGTGATTTTCAGTAAACAGCAAATATTAACTCCAAATAATTCACTATCATTGCTCACTCATAAATTCAAACTGGTACTAGTCCACTGAATTATTAAATTATGAATAAATTTTAAACCGCTGTTTTATTATTCACAAATAGTTGACATTTATTTATGCAACCGCATAAATAAATGTCAACTATTACTATGTTAGTTGCGGAGCTTTAAATGGAATTAAAATATTCCAACAAATCGTTACACGAGTTACATTTCGACTTTTATTGAAAGAAATATTGATTTCGTTCGCACTTTAGCAATCAATTCACCCCGAACGATATCAGTTATATTACGACTTTTAATATACGAAATTGAACCATGCGGGCGTTTATCAACAAAAGCCCGGTTTTTTAAAGCCCGGTTTGTGAAAGCACTCGGCGGCGGACGGCGGCCGGAGGGTTAAACAAAAAAGGCTTGGTCTGCGACAAAAACCACAACTATCTTCTACTGATTCTTTTGTTTGTTAAAACTCCATTGTTGGAATTAAACTGTGGTTTAGATGTTAATTTGATTTATGTAGTGCTTCATACTTGACCTTAATTTTATTGAGAATATTTTTTAAACTGCAAATGGTTTCAAGACCATAATAATTAAGGTTAGGGTTAGTTTTTATATGAGCTTTTTTAGTGAAGTATCACCAATAAAAAACCGGCCAAGTGCGAGTCGGACTCGCGCACGAAGGGTTCCGTACCATTATCTATAAAAACGGCAAAAAAATCATATCTGTTGTGGGATGGGAGCCCCCCTTAATATATTTTTTTTAATTTTTAGTATTTGTTGTTATAGCGGCAATAGTAATACATCATTTGTGAAAATTTCATCTTTCTAGCTATCACGGTTTATGAGATACAGCCTGGAGACAGACAGACAGACAGCGAAGTCTTAGTAATAGGGTCCCGTTTTACCCTTTGGGTACGGAACCCTAAAAACATGTAACAAGCAGCATTGCCAATATAGGTCTTTCGGTTCAATATTTGTTTTCCAATATTCATCACGTTTAAATAAGACCAACGTGCTGGCCTTCATTGCTTAAATAGGTACGCTTAGCATAATGTATTATGAATTTCAACGAAAAAATTTGTGTAGGTACTATCGGCATCAATGATATATGAAAAGTGTATTAAAATGGAATTAAATAATTACGGTCTTTATACACATATATTGACATCATGGCGCGCACTGTCAGCCCGCTAGGCTAAGGTATATCTCTTTTGTCTTGTTAATATGAAATTATTGTTTTCTCCTTTTATAATTATAACATGGCAATAACTTCTTAAATGCCCGTGGGGGCTACATCTCCACAGTAGCTACATAGGTATAAGATTGTATGTTCTACGAAGGAACCGAAAATAAACATTTAATTATGATGACGCCGTACAAATTTATTTTCGTAAACAACTAAAAATACGCTAAGAAATGTTGGATATCAAAAGACCCAAAACACGTCAAGTTATTAACGGACCCTCAAATTAAAAAAAATGTTGCTATCCCGGCTCCTGCGTCTGATCTGACGTTGGTATACAAGCAAATTGCTTTTTAAATGTCGTATAGATACGACTTCGTTAAGTCTACATTAAACACAGTTGAGTAAATTTGATTACCACGCCAAATAAAACTTGGAGATGTATTAAAATATGAATGAAATTATAATTTGCACGTGTTGAAGACATCGAATGAATATAAATTATTACCTTTTTATCAAATTTTCTCCCATCCTGTTTCTGAGAACCACTCTAAATTTGGTCTTTTGTGTGACATATAGTTAAATTCTTGGTCCTTACATCCTCCCGATATATTTTGGGACCGCCCTATGTGTTCGTCTGGGTCTAATTTAGGCCTCATTTCCGACTAACATCCTGGGTCGACACAAAACAGTATATTATGTTGACATCCTTTTCAAAATAATAGACAGCTCACTTACTGCACAAAACCCCTAATTAAACTAAAACCTTAAACTTTCACGCCTCTTTATTGAACTTTAATCGGTTTTCAAAAGAAATAAAAATGGATTAAAAAGTCGTTGAGCAACTTTTACTTCGCCCTAAAAAGTTTTTTAAAGAAACGTGCTTTAACTTGGAATCTTCTGCGAAACTATAAAATACTTCTACACGGGCCATTAATACCGGAGCTATTGGTAGTACTTAGGTATTTTAAATTCTAATCTCATTTTACGGTGAGTGCTCAGTTTTTTATGTATTTTGGCTTAATTTACAGAAAAGCCCAAAAACATTCTGTAAATTAAATCCAAATTGGCTAAGGCTGGATTATTAGCGTCTATATCGGGAGTATATTATTAGTAGTAATACTGTAGAAAAAGCTTCGTTTTTTAAAAGAGTGGAATCTAAAAATTAAACCGTGAATAACTTCAAAGTCAAAATTAAACCATTCATTTCAATTAAGCAATCAAAAGGCACGTTTCAACGTCAAATTTGGAAATATAATAGAATCTATTGCCCATTCGCAAAGGTAGTTTCGTATGGAGAAGAATGGGCAAAAACTTAATCGCTACTTTTTTAAATGTTTTAGAATATATTTTTTTAATTTTAATTTAATAATTTTAATTTAATATTTGTAAATGGCCCGGAGCGGGCGTCGCCACATCGCAAGATGACAATGCATTACACATTTTTTTTATTGTTGCAACTTCAATAAAACAAAATAAAAAAATCTTCAACCTCCTTTATGACATATTTTGGAGGAGGTTGAGGAACTATTTATTTGAGTAAAGACCTTAACAAAAAGCAGTAACTCTATCACAAAGAACATGTTTCCCCAGCAAAAGGCACAGATTACATCTTTCAATTTAAAAAAAGTCCTACTAGTTCCGAAAGGTTTAGAAAAGAGCAACAATATATTCCTTTGAGACGAGTGCTGTATACACGGGAAAGCAATTCTATTTTCGCAGTCCGACGGCTTATTATTCAAGTTGTGATTGCTACCAAACCATGGCAAATATAAAATGTTTGGGGGAAATCTGATCAAAAGGGTTTAGGCATTGAATTGTAGTAAGCAATGGTTTGAAAGGTGAGACAAGTAGAAGAGAATGAGTTAACCTGTGTAGAAAAATGTGAAAGTTTTCATGTAAAGAAAGTAACAACAACAACTACAACATTTCTTGAGAAATAAGCAGTACCTATGTACTCAAATATTATAATGTTATTTCCCTGTGTTGTCTACTGTGTGTACATAAATAGTAAAATAAATAAATAAATATATATAACATAGCTTGTCATCCCCGAAGGGTTAGGCAGAGATGTACCTGATAGTACACCCACATTTCGCCACTTATGTTTAAGTCCCATGTAATATCCCTATTACATGGGCGAGCCTATTGCCATCAATCGGGCACAAATCCAGGCTCTGTTGCTGCTACTGAGAAATTCCTGATAGAAAAACCCAATAACACTTTGCCCGATTTGGGAATCCCAGGACCTCATACTCAGAAGTGAGTGTAATAAGTCATTGACAAGGTGGCAAAGAGGCAGGTAGAAAAAATATATACAGGGTGTAAAACGGCCCATCAGAAAGCTGTCAACCAAGCATTTTGTACATCAAACTAAGTGGCACTATGCAAAAATGATTGCTGGGAAATTACTTTTTTTATGTGAAAAACACACAGTTTACGGTAACGCTCAATATAACGAACTCAAATTATTGTGCTGATGGATGTATTAAATAGTAGAGTCATGGACGTATTTAAAACAAATTTATAACATTTAAAATGGGTATAAACGGGTATAAAAAAAATTGATGTTCGAATTTTGACCCAACATATCTCCGTAACTAGAAGATTCCCAGATATGGTCCAGTACCAAAAAAATATCACAATGACAGTAAGAAATACGGTGCCTTACGGCTTCGACAATAGCGTTTTTACATCCGTAATTTATGTTTATTGCAAGCCTAAAAGCATCACTAGCTGACAAAACTGAAATACCGAATAACTCTTGAACTACTTTCCAAAGACAAAATAAATATGAAAAAAGGCGCTCACAACTAAAAAAATAAACAAGACTCGGGACCCGAACCACGAAAGTTTATTGCTCACAATCATCCCGCGACGCATTTGCAGACGTTTCTGCGTTTTATTAAAGACCTCACTAGACACAACAAATTCTAAACATTTGTCAGTAACCTGCTGTGGGCAGACAGAATCATTAATTTAGTACACTCATTTATCTTGCGAATCCGAAGTAAACAATGAAATGGTGTGATCAATAAAAAGACCTTTCACAGATCGCCTATTGTCAGTGTGAAAGGTTTTAATAAATATTTGGGACGATTTTTCGTGGGGTTGCCTGCGAGATGGGCAATTTTGTGAATACAATTTGGTCTTTTTATTAGCTACTCCGTGTTAGGAGTTAACAATGATCTGGCACTTCTTCTTCTTTCGTGTCGATGGTACGACTTGTTTAAATTTCTTGAGCCTTTTATGTGGCCACATTAATCGCGGCGTCTGTGGCGTTTCTAGGTCCTCGAAATTGCAGGTGGAGTGTCCCAAACTTCTATCTGGCGCTAATTAAACGTGTCTTGTCAGATCTGGAATCATGGTATAAACAATACTACTAACATCGAAGAAATAGGGTTCATTATCGTCTACTTACTGATAGAAATCGTTCGGATCTCGAGCTTGTTTTTGACTAATTTCGAAATGAAATCGAGGAATCGACAATCGAGGTCAATTATCAATTAGTGAGACGACGATTGCTGGGAATAGACCGCGTCCAAGCGTCACCGAATCGAACGGTCCAGTCGAAACATTCGTTTCCAACAAAAGTTTATACATATTAAATTAGCCATAAAACAGTCATAGCGGTATGTCTGCGATATTTTTAGTATTCTCGTACTGAAAATGCCGATCATACTTGGCGTCAGATGCATAACGCTCCTAGACAGTCATAAAATACTCCTTCGTATGGTTACTTCGATATTTTATTACAAGACTAGTAACTATAACAACACATAGCAATGTTATTTAAGTTCTAACGTGCAACCACCTCCTTGTTTTAAACGAAAGGCTTGATTTAGTGTTAAAATGCTAAAATTGCAATTTAAAAGTAAAATTAGTTAGGGTCATTTACACGACGGCTACTACATACCATTAACGCTAGGAATGGCACGAGGCAATCCATTAATACCTTTACTTGCACGATACAGGA
Organism: Eurois occulta; assembly: GCA_950022335.1. Taxonomy (NCBI): domain Eukaryota; kingdom Metazoa; phylum Arthropoda; class Insecta; order Lepidoptera; family Noctuidae; genus Eurois; species Eurois occulta. The sequence goes on along the minus strand of OX465492.1, from coordinate 6,085,022 downwards.
ACTTGTAGACGACACTGGACTGGCACAAGCACAGATATAGATACTTTAGATAGGTACGGAGTGGAAGAGACACCGACGCGAAAACGGTTACCAGGTATTCAGTACCTACATCATTCTGAGCCCCCTACATAAAAACTTTTCATCGGTTATTAAAACAAAAAACTTCAACTCAAAATGTATGGAAAAGCTGTTTTTTTTACTATATACTGTGAATTTTTCACATACCCAAAAACAACCCTTTAGCTGGTAGATGGGGGGACACTTGATTCTAACAATAATTTGCACTTGAAAGCTTAATATTTAAGCTTAACAAATGAATCCCTTAATCGAAAAATTATTTGAACAGACTCGCAATAATTTTCAAATACCTATCCAACGACATCTTTCACTTGGGGTACGGGAAAAAAATCCCCACTTTACAGTAGATACCCTAAAAAAATACTTTTCTAAATTTTATTTACCACTTTGTCGGCGTAACTAATCTATATATTCATGACAAATTACAGCTTTCTAGTACTAAGAGTCTTTGAGTTGGTGAAACTATAAGGGTTCCTTGTTGACTACGGAACCCTAAAAATTGCTTATTATTTTCAATGCTGCCATGCACTAGTGAAAATGTCTTTTGTAATATCCATACTGATGCATACAATAGCTCTACAACCAGAGACGTACAACATTGCATTGTACGGTATCTACCTATGTATATTCATTGTGAGTGTTGAGTGGATTTGTCAAAGCATTCAGACAGGAGATTTTTATTATTGGTTTCCTACATCAAAAGGGTCATTATTTCTGTCGGCCATTGAATATGTTTTCCAAATCAGGCATCTTGGCTTTATTTATTTTGTTATTGCTTCCGATAAGAACTATTACGAATATAGGAATGTCAATTGTAATTTTTTGATCAGATAAATAAGTGAGCTTTTATGAAACAGTGGAGGGAAAATCTCAACCATGACCAGTAAAAAGAGGAAACGCAAGGAACACAATGTGACTAAAAGAATGATGAATATTGATGTTGGTGGAGGGAGAAAGAGAGGAAGACCAAAGAAAAGATGGATGAATTGTGTGAGGAATGATATAAAGGAAAAGGAGTAAGGGGAGAATGGAAGAAAAAAACATGTTGCGCCGACCCCAAATAATATGGAACAAGGGCAAAAATATGGTGACTACCTTTTACTGTTTAGTAAAACGTAGTGGTATATTTCTTCGGTTATAAAGCTCTATGATAAACGATTTAATAATGTAAGCAACCTGATACCTTTTTCACGAAATAATAACTTCTTTCACTAAACATAGTAACACAACAAAATAGTTTTTCCTCGGAGAAAGTTTACAAACTTCGGAGACCCTAATTTCGCTGACGTGAACCTCGTATAATAAATGATGAAAATTTTATCTTGTACGAAATTATTTATATTTTTTTCTTACTCGCCGCCGTTTTTCATTTGGTCTTTCAAAGAACGTTCCTAAATCTGTCAAAGTTTGGGATCGTTTATGTGCGAAGACGTGTGTCTAAATTAATGACGTCACGAGTCACTGATATGATTCACTGTTACGTCACGGAAGGTCGGATTTATGGACCTGATATATTCTCGTTAAAGAAGAATGAGATAGAATAAGCTGTTGTGAATTAGTTATTTATTTTTATGGAATATTCTTTGTAATTGGTATTTTGCCCTTAGTACTTTTTTTGTATTGGCTGTACCTTCCAAATAACATCATACCTGGTTTCTCCGAAGAGTTAGGCAGAGGAATCGCGTAAGTACAAAAGTCGGCAAGTAGTTTTAAGTAAGGTAAAAATTTGGCCCTCCCGTAGTAAATCAATCAGCTGGTAGTCAGTTTTGTAAGGGAGGGCCAAATTTTTTTTTCATATTCGACCTATGTTCTTTGGGGAAAGTTGTTGAGTTTCATGAGCACATTCACCTCCTTCAGGGTTGATACCCCCCTTCCGTTACACGCTGTATATACTTGAGTAACATCATCTGTTACATCAAAAAACGTTAAACAGAAACAGATACTTACAGTCAAAAGGATATATTTTATACCTTAAATACATAAACAAAAAGAAACAAATGTACACACGCATTACTGAGAAGACAGGCCTTTTATCTTTTGTAAGTTAAGATACCGTTTTCAAACTAAAGACGTCTTGACATGTTGTTAGAATTAATTGCGTTACTAACTAAACTAAGTACATCAAACGTCCACTAGGATAAGCGCTTTTACCATCTTTTACTCGATAAAATGTCGTATCTTTTTTCATTAAAAATCGCTCTTTATTCGTCGGTAGTTTGTTGAAAGTACTTTTTCGTAAATGAAGTCGGCTACGTCAGCAGGTTAATGGATTTAAACTTCCAATCTTGTTTGAGCTGTTTGATAAAGTACTGCCTGGCATCAAGTATTGGGTTAATTTCAATAGGAATTTCTCAGTAGCAGCCGGTTTGGCAAATCCAAACGGATTTGTGTCCGGTTGGTGGCAACAGGCTCGCCTCTTATTACGAGTACATGGGACTTAAACATAACTGGCGACATCTGGATGTAGGTACTATAGAGTACACCTCTGCCTAACCCTTAGGGGATTACAGGCGTAATGTTATGTTATGTGATGAGATGGAGTAGCATAAAAGACCAGATTGCTTAGCAGACCTGCGAAGGTTGATGCCAGCGACTCACTGACCTATTCAACTTACTGTAGGGAGGTATATACTTTTGTAGTTGTTTCTTCATTACGTTTACGTTAAGTTTAACATGTTGGTATGGACATTGTGATGAGGAGGGACGAATCGCATGTGACTAAAAGAGTGATGAATATAAACGTTGATGGATGGAGAGGGAGAGCAAGACCATAGAAACGATGGATGAATTGTGTGATATGAAAGATAAAGAAGTAAATGATAGCATGACGGTTGACAGAGGAGAATGGAAGAAAAAAACGTGTTGCGCCGACCCCAAATAACATGGGACAAGGGCAGGAACGTTAAGTTTAACATCATTCGTGTTTGCTTACGAGCAAAATACCTATGTTGTCGCAAAAGTTTTATTTTCTGATTTTTAAAGAAAACCCAATTTAGAGTTTTTTTTAATACATTAAATTCGTAAATCTTCCTTCAACGAATCCCTGAAAAAAAGTTGGTGTGATATCTAAAAGATATGTCCTATAAGATACCCATGGCTTTTTGACATAAGAGGATGTCAGTTCAACATCATTAGGATCGCTTCACAGGTTCACCCCATCGAGTATGGGGTGAAAAGAAATACGGCTTAATGCGTCCCCCGATGACATCCGGTGCTGTGTGATGAAATGAACCATGGAGGTCCATTAAGTACCTGAGAGTGACGTGTGTTTTTTTGCCTTAAAATGTACTCTCTATTGATAACTTTGATTTTTTTTTATATATAGATGCAAAATAGAATTCAAAGGACCTGCGTATTTTTAAGTTAAGAAATTGTTAGCGATAATGAAGGTAAAATATTTATTTCATGGAAAATATTTGAAACAATCTTGTTGATTCATAAGCTTCACACCTGGTATATGTACCTACATATACCTCACCTACATAAGTAGGTGGTATTGAAATACCTTAAAAATGGGTAACCGTATGACGCTGGCACGGCGCGCGACGTCTGAACCGTGCGAGATAATGATACAGCGAAAGAAAATGATTCTTAGCATAGTTTCCATTATATCAAGAAACATTTTCTCCCTCTGTAAATTGCTCTCTTGCAATATCTCGCATAACTTGTTAAAATTCAGGTTAGAGCTCTGTTTGAAAAAGTATCTAATCTTTTATACAAATTCAAGCAAAATTGATAGCATTAGTACTTACTCTGTAGACACAGGAAAAGACTTTGTCTTGATTAGACAAAGTCTTTAGAATTTTCCAAGAAATTTTCTCCGTTCTAAGTATTATTGCTTTAGAAATAAAGGTATTATTCCACAGATGCAATAATACAGTTATAAAACTGGAGAAAAATAAAAGTTTACTCAATCGAGCGCTCTCTGATAGTTCTGTGCAATGAACCAAATATTATGTCTTTTCTATAACTGCAGACGGTTTTTAGAATTTATTAATACCTTTGATTTGTGAATTCAACTGGGTTATGCTTATTTCTTATAATTTATTGCTTCACGAGTCGTGTGATAGGGTTTTTCGTCGGTATCATTCATCTCCTATATAAGATTTAAGGTGATTTTCAAAGATCCTTCTATAGTACATTACTTAGGAACCATAAAGCACAATTTCAAGCTTCTAGAATCAGCGGTTTACTTTGTAATACGCTGTCTGTCAATGAATTTAATATTTTTATTTAATTTTGTAGTTTAGTTAGCAATGTCTACTTTTAAATTGGAAGTCAGTGCCAAGAGAGGGCACTGGCTCTTGTAACACAGCTTTATCACCTAGCACTGGAGTCAGGGACTTTACACAATTTTATAATCACTTTATTGTATAATAAAGATTATTGTATCTGAATAAAATATTTATTTTACGCTAAGATTTTAAATGGGTAGGTAAGTAAGTACCTACCTAACTAAATATTTATAACAACTCTTAAACTATCAGACTTCAAGGCTATTAATGACCATTTAAAAGAAATACACATAAACAAAGCGTTCGGCTAATAGTTTCTCCAACGTTGCTCAATTTATTGAACCTCTTATACTCATACATTCTTAACTAGATCTCTTTTAACTTCCAAGTTGAAGTAAATGAGTATTTATTTTCTTCAAGCATGTTCAAGCAATTGCCCTTTTAAGCAACGCCAATCCGGGCAGGTCGTAAAGAATTGGATAAAAAAGTAAGATTAGATCTTTTCATTTGAGGAAAGGTCCGAATATTGGTCCTGTGAGGCAGTTACTGAGAGATGGCGGATTGAGTTCGAGAAAGTCAACATTTAAATTGAAGAAAAAACATTTACTGAATAGATTTGAGTTGGTCCCCAGGGTACTGGTATTTGGACGTATTTGACAACGGTTCTTGTGATATCTTGTTAGTTTCGACCTTATTTATAAAATTGATAGGGTTTAATTGAGTGGAGAAATCAAAGACTGACGTTTTCTGAGAAAAATATTAACACGATCATTTGGTCGCGTACCCCGGAGTCTGAAATTGCGCCCTATTAATAGCAATTTAAGACTCGCCCCTTATTACATGGGACTGATTACGAAAACAATGTCTACTTCATAAAATCAAATCTAGAATGGCTGCCGCTTCCAGTCTAGGTTTTTCGTATCAATCAGTGTGTAAACCCCTGTCTGACAGTAGTCGGACCTCCATAATTTATCAACAATATACCCAAGTGCAATATAACAAGCGCTTCTCGTCATCAAACTAAAAAGTTTGGCGAGTAAATTGTTGAACAAAAAAATGTGATGTTTGAGAACAATAAAAAAAAAAGTATTGTTAGCCAAGTGGTGAACTTTAGGTATTCTTATAGTTACTTAGTCTAAACCTAATCTAATTCGATTTACCTGGTAAAGTAAAAATACTGTCCATTTCTGGACAGTCTCCAGGTCAGCGGTTAAATTGTGCAAAATGATACACTTTACGCAATACATTCGGGTTACTACCAGAAATAAAGCTTTTTCAAAGCATGTTGGTTTGAACTATGTTCCAGTCCAATCGAATACAGCTGAATATAATACCAGTATTGAAGAAGGAGTGACTACAAAAAAAAACACAGAGTGACCCCAAATGGTTTTAACGTACTAAAATACTGGACGTGTAAGTCAACATTCATAAGGCCTTTCACGCGTGGAATATGCCGTTTATAAAAATAGTTAGCGGATAAAATACGTACCTTTATCATGACAATATAAGTAGGATTATTTGATTTTCTGACTTACTCAAGTTAACATAAAAAAACAGTGTAGGCGTTTTTGGGGGCTTCAAAATAAGTTTATCCGACATCGAAACTGAAAAGTATTTAGGTACAAAATTTCAGTCAAGTTTTGAAAATAAGATTTTCACTTATTCTATAAATTCTTTTCTATAAAAGTCTTGATGAATATTTTATTGTTGTGAATATTTTGTGTTTCATCTAATTGAGGTCTAAGTGACACGCTTTTAGATCTTAAAATAACACCATTAAATACTAGTTTACCACAGAGTTCATCATCTGTATACAGTGGTCCAATATGAGTTTATTCGTCTGTAAAAGATTTTCACACGCGAACTATTCAAAGATGAACTGGGACAATTTAACTGTCTTAAAGCTGCCAATGTTTTACAAAGAAAAACGTGAATTTGTCATTTTCAATAAATAAAAGACCAATGCTCCTGTGTGGTAAACTCATACAACCCTTTTCTTTGTTTCCACCAAGCTCAAACACCTCCACAATTATTCATAACACCAATTAATATCTTCACCTCCCCCGAAAACACAACCGCTTTTAATGAAACACTTAACAATAAGCCCATTACTTACACCTACCACCAAGCTTCAAGTTTCATCTACAGCGTGTTTGATAAATGAGCCACAGGCTGCTCATTTTCACGCTAGTCTTGATTGATTGGTTCCATGGTTCCAATATTGAAATTCGAAACGCTCTGTATCGCGATCAAAACGGTAAGCAAGCGCCCTTCGGTTCGGCTAATGAAATCAATTTCGCAGTCATCCGGGTAGCTAAAATCAATGGGAAGCCCGATATTGCCTGTAATGAGAACCTTGTGTTGCTTCCTAAATGGTTTTTGATGAAGCAGATGGCTGTTGTGTTATACAGAATAATAATATGATATTACGACTGCAGAAATGAGGTTAAAAGAGTCATTCAAATGAGACCTTTTCTGTTTTGTTTCTGAACTGAATATAAAGTGGTTCAGGGCCAAGGAAGGGTTTTACCTCCGTGTTTGACCTTTAATGAACTTTTGGTCTGAAAATATTGATGAAAAGCATAATATAACATCACGCTAGAAATCCCCGAAGGGTTAAGCAGAGGTGTAGCTAATAGGACACCCACATTTCGGCAGTTCTGTTAAGTCTCATGTAATAAGGGCACATCAACCAGGCACAAATCTGGACTCCGTGGTTGCTACTGAGAAATTCCTAATGGAAAAACTCAATAACATTTTGCCCGACCTGGGAATCGAACCCGGAACCTCATGCTCAGTTCAGCACTTGCGACCACTAGACCAATGAGGCAGTCTGATGAAAGTGTTGTTTAAGAATATTTGAACTCATAACATTACTGATTGCACCACAAGATTGCGTTACATACTACGCGATTTCCACGATTGGTCCGTGGATGGGTGACCACCCATTACATACTGAGTTTCCTCCGTCGCTCGGAAAGTACGTTAAACCGTTGATCCCAGCTTTCATTTGTTCATCTTTGACAGTCGTTACGGGTAGTCAGTGGCCCGAAATTCTATAATCGAATCTGAAATCGTATTACCTAATACTAACTGGGTTATGGAGGTCAGACAGGCAGTCGCGCCATGTAAAAATACTGGTATTCAGATGCATGAGGTTAGACTGGAAGCCGACCCTAACCTAACATAGTTGGAAAAAGGCTAGGCAGATGATGAATCAAACTGAATGGCATTGGGATTGTGAATACCTTAATTATCAGTTACCAAATAAAAAGTCAAAGCTAATTAGCTATAACAAGATGCAAACTAAAACCAGAACGCAACGCAAAATAAGTTGTCCTCCACAACTTTGCAGAACCTACTTAAACTAAACTAAAGTTTAAAACTTCCAACTTTGACTACGCAATGTTAACTCAATTTAGTTCATAAGTTTATGCCCTAATTTATGATTGACTGGGCTTTGGTAATTGGTTGTAAGCGCGACTGCTGAGCTTGGGATACTGGGTTTCGAAAGACGACGAGGTTCGCGAAGCTACTTAAAACTAACGTGTGTAACTCAAACCTGCAATGAGTGGCCAGAATGTCATATTATAGTGCTATTACGTACTAGTACTCTACACCATTATTTTTAGGTCGTTCTGGAACCGAATACCATTAACTCGATCATCGAACTCGAAACGATTGGGACTATTTTTTTCAAAAAGTAACAATAAAAAAAACACGAAAGAATAAATTTAATGTCGCTTAACGTGCTTTCCGAGGCACGGAGGAAACTCGGTATGTAATGGGTGGTCACCCATCCACAGACCAACCTAGGCAAGCGCGGCTTAACCTGAAGATCGACCCGAGCGGCTGCTATTAATTAGCCACGAGCTCCTCAAAGTTCAACGAGTACCTACTTTCATAATTATGTATTCAGTGAAAAGCTGTTATTTTGAAACTTAGACACTTCAATTTTATTTATTTGTATAGAAATGGCGGACTGTACACGACACTATTTACTTACGCGTTATTAACTACTTTGTGATCGTTTGCGTTGCGTGAGTTCTGAGTCGTGTGATTGGGAGTTTAGCACTTTTATTAGCAGCAAAGATTCTGGATTTTTGATTGGAAGTGTCCATAAAGTTCATTTTTTGTCTTCTCTATAGCCCGGGCTTCTCCTATTATTTAATGGACAGCTAGGTTCAACTTTCCAACTTACCGAATTCAAAGGTAAATAGATTAATTTGAAACAAATGCTTTGAGCATTGAGTTTGTATCTTCTCCCCTGTCCTAATTACGTTGGAATTAAATGTAACCGGGAAAATGTGGAGTAGTAGTCATCATCGTCAGTCACAGCCTGAATTTACCTACTGCTGGTTAAGGTCTCTGCCTCGAATTTTGCGGGCAGCAGGGCGGCGGCGGCGGCGGCGCGGGAGTGGCAGGATTTTATGCGTAAAATCAAATGGACCGGTTCTCGAAAACAGCGGCGCGGGGGCGGGCAACGAGCGGTGCACTCCAGTCAACTTCAGTCAGTCCGCCGCCGCTGCCGCCCCGCTGCCCGCAAAACTCGAGGCTGAGGCCTAAAAGCCTATCTTTTCTTGTGCTAATCTCTATGTTCCAGCCTCATCCAGGTTTTCCCCAGATGGCAACGACGTCGTCTGCCCATCTCGCCGCCAGATGACTCACATTTTTTTCCCAGGTCTTGGACGCTATTCAGGGACAGCCTTAGTCCACCTGTCATCACTGCACCTTACTAGGTGTCCTGACCAACGCCATTTGCGTTCCGTAACGAGATTTCCTATATCGAAAACCTTCGTATGTCATCGGATTTCGAAGTTAAGAACTCAAGAGTAGTAAAATTACAGTGGATGGGAGTAGTAGTAGTATTACGTTATATCTGACTACTCCAAGAAATTCAGTCGTGACACTATGTAACATAACTTGATAACCTAATTAATGATGGCTTCAAGTTTAAGTAGAGACGCAGATGGATACTGACGTCACTGATTGATTCGAACCGCGTCGACCCGACATTAATCATGTTCGAGCGAGCCCTGTTACAATAGTATTGTTGATAGGGGGCGTGGTTGCCTATTTGTTGGGTAAACCGAGCTATTTATTACTTGGAAGTGGGTTTTGAGTGGTATATATGGGATTTCGTGGGTGTGATGAAATGAAATGATTGTGTTCTAATATTTTATTACGAAGAAAACTTGCTTTTTTGGATCATGCACCGAATCGCCGAGGTCGGACTGTGGATGCGTGACTGTACCAGTCTTTTCGAGACCTCTCTGTATCTCGGAAAGCACATAAACTGTCGGTCCCAGTTGTCATTTATAGATCATTGACAATCATTATGGATAGTTCGAAGCCAAAAGTCGGGCAACCAGTCTATCCAAGGGTTCCCATACCGTTACGACGACCGACAGAGCTCTAACTACCGTCTCAGTTAAGTGGTAGATCTCTTCTTTTAAGCTACAATATTATAAAACGACAGTACCTATTCAATTTACAAGACTTTATTTCCCCTCATCTCTCTATAATACCAACCCAATTGAAACATGTTGACTGACGACCCACTTGAGATAATAAACAGCTGCCGCCACATTTCTTTAAACGTTAAATCCCGATACACTCCGTAAATCTTTAGAGTTCTCCAAAAAGCAAATCTATTTCATTCGACTTAAGTGGCGTTATCCAAAAATCTGTTTCAAAAGCCTATTTCTGCATTATAAACCGATTATAAAACGTGATACTTTAAGTTTAAGGGTGATCTTAAGTCCCGGCTAAGAATAACTGACATTTAAATTTAGGTCAAGCCGGGTCATTTCTTAAGGTTATTTTGCTCAAACCCGCGAAAAGGTCAACAAGGTCAAACGATTCTTAAATACATTTCTCAAAGCATAATCAGGAGTTTCGTCACTTAAATCTTTTTCGTCGTCAATGCGACGACGTTGAAAATGCCTCTCTTTTACAAAGGGAACTTGTAACTGAGAATGGTCCTTGTGCAATGAGGACCTACGTTTCGGTGTAAATTCGAGACATTTGCAGTCAATAAAATCTTTTTGAATAACGTAGTTATTTCATTTTATTTATTAGGGACATTATACAGTTACATGCTACAGAAAATTCAAGCTTAAGATCACAAACATGGAACCCACACCAATATCCACGTCTTAACAAAATAACAACAGACTATGGTAGATTTTATAGAATACAGAGCCTTCTGTGATAGCTGTATTTAATGTATTACATTTAATTCAATTAAACTTATCTTAAATTCGTTACATTAAATACAAATTATTTCAATTCCATTAAATTATTGATTCAATTCAGTTTCAGTTATACTGTTACTGTTGTTCTGGATCTTCTCATAGCTTATGAAATTGGTTGCTAGTTTCTTCTTCTTCATCGTCGTGTCTTACTGTCATCTTGCACCACCTACCGTTAGGCAAACGGGTTTGTAACTGGTCTGGATTTATTTTTGCCTAGCTAACCTTATTTCAATCACTGACAGTAGTTAGCATAGCCTATTGGTGTGACCGTTGGACTGCCAATGTTCGACTTGCTCGTTGGTAATAAATAAAAGTGGACTGTATTTTAAATTAATAGGCTTCGGTTTATTGCCGTTTTTATATTTCCAACATTATAACTGTCTCGGACAAACATAATATCTATTAAAGGTTCGAGAGTATCGTCCGTCACGGTGGGCTCTGAGAAGGCGAGTGTCCGCCGTTCCGGCCGGCTCCCCACGCCACACCTCCGCTCGCTTGGCGATGCCGATGACGCGTAGGTCGATCACGTCGCCTGCGCGTGCCGTCCGCGTGTATGTTGGGTGCGATTCCCAACAGCCAAGTCATAGGTCCCGAGTTAGAACCCAAGACAAGCACCTCTGATTTTTCGGATTCTTGTGCGTATTGTATAATATTGTTATCACTTGTTTCGGTGAAGGAAAACATCGTGAGGAAACCAGCATGCCTGAGAGATATTTTTGACAGCATGTAAAGCCAAGTCATAACCCCTTGGATGGCATAAAAGCTCAGACATCAAGTTTTTTTTTCGTTTTGGCATGAGTGGGAAATCCCCACGGACACTTCGATTATCTCACTGCTATGTGAGACAGGCGAGGTAGTGCCGGACTCGAACCGGCTAAAAACTACTCCTGCCTAGCCAGTGTCCCCCTGACGTAGTCAGAGACCTTATTGGGTCTTTTAATGTTTTCTTATTTGTTCGTTTTTATGTATCTTTAAATTTTGAAAAAGTTTTTACTATTTTGCTATATTATGATTCTATTTTCTAATTAATTATTACAAATATGCTATTGTTATAATTGACTCTATATTCTCCTACTCCATGCTTTGATCTATGTATCCTTTCTTGCCAAAATATTCATACGTGATAAAGCATGGCTTTTAACTGTCTTTGTTTCTATTACCTACTCTTGTTGAAATTTTGATGCAAAATTCTAAAAATCTTTACGTTTTTTGTTTTCCCTAATAATTTCACTAATGTTGTTTTTGTTTATTATTGTCTCTAATTGTTGTTCAATGTTTTGTCTCTCCGCACAAAAGACCGGGCATTCCGTCAGGATATGGGTGACCGATTCCACTGCACCCGGTTCACAGATGCACGATGGGTTCCAATTACACTTGAAACGGTGCAGGTATTCGGAGCACCCACCGTGCCCCGGGAAGATCTGTGTTACGATGCCGGTTGGTTGAACCTTCTTTACAATGTTGAAGGCGTCGATCGCGTCTGGGAAGAACAGTTTTGTCACGTAGGCTGTTTCGCCGTTCTGGTACCTCCTGTTCCATTCGTCAAGCGACCCCACACGGATCTGCCGCTTGACGAATGAAACCGGGCAGCGGTCATAGTCTGGGGTCTTCCTGGATCGCGCGCTCGTTGCTCTGTAGCCCTGCATGTGCAGAACAAGGATACATCTTTGCTCTTGGATAAAGCCGCGGCCACGTTTACTCTCGCCTCCACGGCCAAGGCATGGAACCCTGGTTTGTGACTGTTTGAAGTGCGGCCTTTGAGTCACTATAGATACCGAAGGTTCCCTCTCTGCGCTTGAGGATTTTGCGTGTGACTACGTATATAGCCAGAAGTTCCGCCTGGTAGACCGTACAGTACGATGGCAAGCTTAGTTTGACGGACTTGATCTCGGCATCACTGTCCCAAAATGACCGTGCTGCTCCGACATTGCCCGCAATCTTGCTGCCGTCCGTAAATACACTGACTGCTTGAACGTTGTGGCTGTCCACACACGTCTGGTCCTCCAAGCATACGAACTCCTTGGCCGTATGTTTCGCTGAGTGCAGAGTCTCTGTAAATGCACCTGCCCGCAAGTGCCGGCTGTGGCACCACTCTCTTTGCCTCATACAGAGCGGCTGCTTCCTGTATTCGAAGGTCGAGTGGGAATATCCCAGCCAGCACCAGGGACGCGTTCAGCGAAATGGTGTGGTAGGATTTACAGAGCTTCTGCGCGAATCGTCTTTGGAACGTGTTGAGGCTTTTCTGCACTCCGATCTTTTTGGCTGCCGGCGCCCTGGCGCTCGCCGCGTACATGATCACTGGTTCCACCGCCGCCGTATATATGGTGTGGATGATCTCCGGGTGAAGTCCCAAGCTCACTTTTTCCGCACGTGCCAGCTGTTTGTAGATGTTTACCACTTTTCTGCAAACGTTAGCGACGTGGGTGTTAAAAGTGAGCTGGTGGTCGACGGTGAGCCCCAGTATTTTTATTTCCTTAGACATACCAATGTCTACCCCGCCCATGCTCAGGAGTGGAACATCGTACTTCTGCACAAGTTTTTTGCGGTGCAAACTTCAGCTTGTTTCCGATGCCCCACAGCCGAACATACTCGAGGCGGCATTGGTATGCCTTTGGATTTCCAACGCTGTGTCACCGTCGAAGATCATCACCACATCATCGGCGAACGCCTGGCACTGGACTCCCCGCTCCTCCAACCCCCTCAGCAGGGGGTCGAGAATCAAGTTCCACAGGATCGGACCGCCAATGGACCCTTGCACACACACACACCACTTGTTCGTGTCTCTTCGACACTCGTACCTAACTCGAACACTCCTACCAGTCAAGTAGCTGTCTAGCAACCTCCCCAGGTTCACCGCGCACTTTTCCTCAGCCAGTCCGGTCCTGATGGCCAGCCACCACGCGCTATCGAAGGCTCCTTCTATGTCCAGCGGTACAACAGTGATCACCTTCTTTGCACTCAGCTTTCCAGCTTTGATATGTTGTATCATGGTGTAGAGCGAGTTCTCGGTGCTCCTCTGTGGCATGAAACCAAACTGGCGAGTACTGAGCCGTGCCACTTCAGCCTCGCTACTAGAAGTTTTTCCAGCGTTTTACCTAGGACTGGTAGGATGACGATCGGCCTGTACGACTAAGGGGTGGTGAAGGAATCTTTGCCGGGCTTTCGGAGGACTACTACCGTGGCTACTTTCCAGGCACCAGGTAATGTCCTTGCTCGAGGCACTTGTTGTCCAGTACAAGGAACGTCCCTGGGACCCGGGATATAGCCTGGGCACAGATATCGGCTGTCTGCACCGGGTACCTTCTTCAGGTTGAAGCTTTACATAGCGGTTTTTAGCTCCTGAAGTGTAAACAGTGGGTCATGTTGTTCATCATGCGCCCACTCGTTTAAACGACTGTCCGATAAAGAAACAAGATTTCTGTCACATATCCTGAGGCTATATCAAGGGGTTTCCTCGCCAAGAGGTCTAGAGAGATTCAGAGGTTCTATTTATACATGGTAATCTATGGGAAAGGTCCCATGTGTCGAATACCCTATATACTTCTACGCTAACCCTCCAAAGGTTCGGGTTTCGATCAAGTTGCACGAAAAACATTTTTCAAATTAATTGGACTCACTTAGGCCAAGCTTGTTTACCAATGTTCGGTCGAAGTTCTGACGGGTTGACGTGTGGATGTTGTCGTAAGATTTGCGGTCGATATTTTAGGGTTGGGCAAGATTGGGTAAGATTTTGGAAAGCAGAGTAAGACGGCAACGATGTTGGCTATTTCAAAATTGAGGAAAGTAATTTAAATATTAGAGAATTCATCTCTAATTTTAACATCTGAACCTATTTATCAATTTACATTTTGCCAGTTATCACACGAAGGCAAATAATTATCTAGCCCCCTCGGGCTGCTACTAAAAAACCTAATGGAAAAACTCAATAACGATTCGTCCGACCTGTGAACCAATTAAAAAACTGATGTGTGATGAATATATAGGCGAAAAACATCATCATCTGCCTAGCCTTTTCCCAACCATGTTGAGGTTGGTTTCCAGTCTAACCGGATGCAGCTGAATACCACTATTTTACATGGAGCGACTAGAGCCTATCTGACCTCCACAACCCAGTTCGTACTGGGTAATACGTAACGCCTTGGTAAGACTGGTTATCACATTTTCGGGACACTGACTACCTGTAACGACTGTCAAAGATCTACAAATGAAAGCCGGGACCAACGGCTTAACATATTTTCCGAGGCGCCAATATCCAACAAAAAAGTCAATATAGCTAGAAAAACGCCCTGATACAGAGATAATCTGTAGTCTATAAGTCGGCCTACCCGACCATTGGAACACGCAAAAGTGACATTTATGTGTCAGTGAACGTCCCACGCCGTGTTTGTAATAAACGGGTGGCCTGAAAATACACAGAAATAATATTAGAACGTAGTTCACGAACGATTCCCGGCTTTCTTTTCACTTTATTTGGTAAGAGCAAAGTTATGGCACGGAAAATTGTGGGTAAATATGCAGTAGGATATTCTTATTTGGTGCAGTTATATGACTGTTTTGTTTTTAATATTATTCCATTTCTCTATCTGTTTTCGTTTTGTTTGTAGGTAGTCATAGCTTCTATTCTGTTTTTGAGTTCAAGAAAATCACGTTTAATACTTAGTTAAAAATTAACTTATATCGCAGGTGACAGGTGTGTTCCATGAAAACTAATCTGTATCTAAGAATCATTTATCCATTACGGCACTTTTGAATATCAAAAAAATATGAGATGCGAAGCTACAGTCCCCGTCACAAGGCATAATAACTTGCGAGAGTACTGTAGCTGCACATTCCAAAGCATCGATCTCTATGGAGAAGAATGGTCAAGAAACTATATGGACACTCTTTTAAATCAAAATATTGTTACAAAAAAAAAAAAAAAAAAATATCCCTGGACATTCCACACAGCACCATCTAGTCCCAAGCTAAGCAACCTAATGCTTGTGTTATGGTAACTAGATGGCTGATAAACTACATATATACCTTTTTTTTTTTGTAAATACATACATATTATAGATAGAAAAACACCCAGACCCGGAACAACTACTTGTAGGTCATACAAATATTTGTTCCGTACGGGAATCGAACCCGCGACATGCAGCGCAGCAGTCAATCGCTTGGCCACTGCGCCAACCGTGTCGTTACAAAATCTTGGTTACATCATTCATGTTGAGATTCTACATATATGTGAGAACGATGTAGAAAGACGTGCACATTAAGAGCGTCAAACACTAAAACAATTTAAAAATAAAGTAATTTAAATAAACCGTGGCAGCTAAGAGATAACCAGTCACAACTGACAGTGCCCGTTCACGAACATAACGCATGGATCAGCGCCATTCAACTCAACCATATTGAAGGGAACTAAATGACCCGACACACCCGCCACCATCAGCGAGACATTTGAGTGAGCATGACATTCGTGGTTGCTATAGCCTATAAATTCACGTATGTTTTAGCGAATGTGAGTACCATTACAAACCATCTCTGGTTTTAATGCTACAAAATAAACATGAACCTTTATTAAAACTGTATGTTTAAATAAAAAAAATGTATATATTTATGTTGAGCATATTAGCCAAGCTATCACAAGTTTTGCGGACGAAGTCGCGGGCGAAGTGCTAGTCACATACTTAACCGACTTCCATCAAGACAACAATTAACTTAACCTACTTCTTTCAAATCACCTCCAATATTAACTTACCCAATATTAAATGAAGCAAGGTAAAATAATTTTATTGACTCCGAAAATTACAAGAAACTCACGACAGCCAAATGAAATCATCAAAGTTTTTGATTGATTTATTTGATTTGATCATTCTATTAAAATCAAAACGTTAGAATTTATTTACATTTCGACGAACTTTCATTTCATTTGAAGTCTCAATTAATTTCTTTGATAAAGTTACAAAGAATGTTTGTATTTTCGTAAATTGTTACTGAAATATACAAATTGGTAATGTTAGGTGGATTTTCGTTTAGTGTTATGTTTTTTATAACATTAATTTCAACCTAGTTAGATGTTAATGTGTACTGGAACACGAAGTGGTAATTAGGCGATATTAATTAGGGTCTACATTTTGCTATTTGTCGGACTGTTCATATTAATATTGGAATTAATAATGATGTTGACTAACTAAGCAACGGTAGGTAACTACTTTAAATTACTCGACACGATATTATTAAACATGAAAATGAGAGCGAAAATAATTGTTCCAAAATATTATAAACATTTTCATATAGCCTACATTGCAGACAATTGTTTTATTTTTTGTCGGAATACTTATTCAGTTTTTATTTAAAAAAAAACACTAAGTAACAAGACACTCAAATATTACAAAACCAACACGAAAAAAAATATAGCAGTCTTTTAAAATCGTAATCCAAAACATTATCACATCTTAACAAAAGAGCTCGAATATTTTTTTAATACCGCGACAGTGGCTCCCCCTGCCCCTGCAAAGTCAATCGTCAAAGTGGTAGAAATGGGGTCAGCAGCGGCCACGGAAATAGAGCACTCGTGGCGATGACGACTTGCTACTGGGATGATGATTTCTGCCAGAGACTACGAGGAATGGACATGACTTTTTGGGACTAGAGCTTAAACAGTTTTAAGCTGATTTGCAGCCAGATTTTGATTGAGAGAAATTGAAAAAGGGAAAACACAACACTTTATCAAGAGTACTTACTCATTTAAATGCTGAACACAGATGTAGTACATATTTGTTTTATATTCAATGAATGCAAAATGAAATAAAATCAGGGAAAAGAAAGTAATTTGACGAGGCGTAGTTATAGCCCAGAGACGAGGCCGAGTCGTAGTGTGTTTCTGCTGAATAAAACACCGTATTCATAGCAATTTATTCCATTTCCATTTACCAGCAACATTTGCCACATCTTTGTTCTCTTGTAAACACAACGGTGGTCGGATTTTATGCAAGAAAAAACACAGAATGTATTTTTAAAATAGCCAAATCCCGTCCAGGGCCATAATTTTCAGACAAAATGGAACACTATTATGCAACCGCATAATACAGGATAAACCTCACATAGTATTGTTACAGGAATATTTTAATGGATAAGGAAGTAAGTCTTTAAGTTCTATTTATTTTTGTAGTCGAATAAACTGACTTGATATTTCAGTAGAGCGTTTTCTTTAATTAAGATGCACTTTGTACATCTAAGTTGAGCATAATACAGATTGTTTTGCGCGCTAAAAAAAATGTTAAAGCGTTTAATCAGTGTCGATGTTATTGTGTCTACGCAGTCGTAGCAAATAGCTACGCGTCGTAGCGAATAGCTACGCGTCGTAGCAAATAGCTACGCATCGTGTAAGATGCGCACCGTAGCAAACAGTGCCACTCACCATAACTCTCGTATCTCCTGCCCGTCGTGCACAACTAATTGCACCCTCCAGGACTTGAATGAGGCAAACGACAGAGCTGTCCAGGTCAGCATGTACTGGTCGGACAAAATCTGAGTCATCAATTCGAGAAGGAGAAGACCGTAGCAGCGAGTTCTCCGCATTAAGCACCGTAGCAATAAGTGCTATGCAACAATATACAGTACCAAAATTATATATTTTCTCTTCATTACATTCAGTCTTGCATATAATTTCTACTTTAACAAAAATAAATTAAATTTCTATATTAGGCAAGGCGTTAAACCTGTATATATGAAAGGCTTCATCCATCTGAAAATTCACTCAGAAATGATATTTATATTGACTACCCACCATCTTCCCACGCACCATTACTAATGTCTATTTGATTGATATCTAATTGAATACTTCGAGCACTAAGTTCTCAATAAAGCTTCATACGGTTGATATATTTTTAACAGAGCAGAAACTGATGAGTTTATTTGTGAAACATAATTGTCATTTTAATTTAAAAATTCAAGTTGGCTGTAGAAATACTGTGGCTTAGGTAATACAAATGATTACCTAAGCCACAGTATTCATCAGAAAAAAAAAGGTAATATAAATGAAACACTGTTTAATTTATGAAAACATAATAATTAAACCTTTGTTCCATTATCATTATCTTACTCCAAGAACTAAACTACTCGTATTAAATATTAAACAGCTATACATTTACTACACCTGCATTCTTATTAAAAACATAACTTCAAACTCAATACAAACTAACTAATAAAGAAAAATATAATGTCACATAACCTGAGAAATAGATATAAAAACAAACTTGAAGTCATCAGCGTACGCACTAATTACGGTAGATAGACCATATTATTTGAAGGAGTTCATCTGTTTAATGAATTATCGGACGATATCAAAGAGTGCGATAACATGAATTCATTTAAAAATAAGCTTAAGAAACATATGTACATTATACCGTCTAATACTCTGGAGGAAATTGTATTGTACTGTATTATCATACTTATTAATTTGTATCTCATTATAAGCGGACTGTATGTTCTTATGAGAAACAAATTTCTTTAATCCGAAACCGAAATTAATGGTATTTAAGCTATGCGTACTTACAACACAAATGCTTCAATTACTCACTCACGCCATGATCTCACAAGATATCTAAGGTATAATTAAACCAGATACTATTTAGACCAGAGTGCCTTGGCTATCGCTTTCAAAGCATTTTGTATTTCCACACCGACATTCAACAGAATTTACATAACCTTTTCGATAGCTGATGTCAATTCAATTTTTCTGTTATACATGACTTAAAAGGACCCATTACAAAGCCGTCAACCAAACATTTTGTACATGAAACTAAGTAACACTGCGCAAATATTATTGCTAGGGAACAATTTTTTTTTTGAGCGAATAGTCTTGGAGTACGGTCGCGTTCCATGTAACGCACGCAAAATATTGAGCCAATGGATGCATTGCACAGGGGTCATGGATGAATTTAAAGTAAAATTATAACACGTAAAACTTGTAGTGTGAAAAATTTGGAACGTTGACCTTCAATATCTCCGTAACTAGAAGGTTCTTCGATATGGTCTTAATAAAAAATAGCGGGTGAACACGTGCTTTAGGCTTCGTTAAAGGTGTTTTAAGCTATTACTCGAAATGTCGGGAGCTTAAAACAATGAATAATCACGGAAGATATCCCGTAAGTGACGGTATAAGTTATTGCTGTCAGAATATCACTATATCTAGGCCGGCAGGCTAAAACTAACAAAACAAGATTTTCAAAATCAAAACATCTAAATCTACCTACCGTCTGAAGCAGAACAAATTCCATCATAGGAGATAACAGCCGCGTTTATAATCGAAACAATTTGAATAATTACGTGAATTTCCATATCTGTAGCCTTCGTAAGATTTATAGGAGGTAAGCTGACGACAGGGCGACATAAAGTGTACTGGTGTGGTTGAAAGATGAGCGAGGAATGAGCGGAGCCAAGGGGCCGTACCAAACAATGTTTAGCTAGATAATGGGTAACGTTTAGAAGCTGGGTGTGCTGACGACACGTGGACGTGTAATGTACTGGTGCGGTGGTGAGATGAGCGATATATAAGTGAAGCTAAAAGGACGAACAAATAACGTCAAGATACTTCTTCTTAAATCGATGACTCAGATTCTGTACAACCAGTATACAATGTAACATAACCTAGCCGCTCTATTTTTTACCTCATTTAAGTCCTGGAGGGTGCAGTTAGCTCTGCACGACGGGCAGGAGACAAGGACAACATTAAGATGCTGAGTAAAATAATGTAAAATATCAATTTGAATAAAACAAAATAAACTCGTGGAGTTATTCGACTGAATTCGCTACGTGAACGAACGCTATGAAATCAGACATGTTTACTCATTACATACCGGTTTTAATTACAACTTTCCAGTATTGCTCTTTTTGGGCTCCAAATTCCATTTCTTTTGATAAAGCTAAATCACAAAAAAGGCATCTATCCAATGTATGTACTTCATACCGAAAGGCGCGAGTGTGCCATCGCTATATGTCTTGCTATAAACACTGCAAGACTGCCTCGTTAGTGATCGCAAGCACTAATGCAGAACAAGGTTTTGGGGCTGATTTCCAGGTGTTACAAGGTTTTTCCAGTGTCTGAATTTTTAGCCAGGTTGATGGCAACAGGCTCGCTCCTTAACATAACGGACGAAATGTGAGTGTATTATAACAGTTAGACCTCTGCCAGCCCTTTGGAAATTACAGGCGTGTTGATGTGTCACGTAACATTAAGACTAATAAATCAACAATGAATTAGTTAAGTTCCCCAAAACTTAATCAAGATAAAGAAATCTAACTCTACTTAGTCTAAATGTTCCTCGAAAATGGAGCTAAACGAGTAAATGTGTTTAGAACTCGCGATAAAACTTGGCCTGTTCGTCTTCACATATCGCGATCCGTGACAACAGCCTTATGTCGCGAACTTGTGAGTTATGGCCGCGGACTAGCGAGTTTAATTTGAAATGAGTTAGAATGACGACAGTTATGGTTACAGGCAAGTTTAGGTTGTTTAAAATGTCTGGCATTCAATGGAAATAAAGCATTAATAGTCAGTAACTGTAATAAAGATACAAACTAAAATTTATAACTTTTAAAATGTACAGACGCCAGCAGATCAAGCTACTACAATTTGTCAAATTTCTTTAATAGATTTTCACCTTTATCGTTAAAGCATTAAGTTCAAGGTTGATTGGGAAACTTTGACAGTTTCGGGTAGCTAGATGTGCTGGCATCTGTACATGGCTACCTGTAATTTTCTGTCTATTTTTCATATTGTTTTTACTCTGATACTGAATAAAAACTGGCCAAGTGCGTGTCGGGACACGCACAATGTAGGGTACCGTAGTTGCCAAACAAAATATGCGGACACTTCCTACGGTCCGAACGATGATTTTTATTGTGATAATAAAAAACAAACTTACATTTGCAGTTGAAAAACTTGTGCTCCCATACATTATTTTTTGGAAAATATGTTATCCAAGTACATTTTATAAGTTGGTCGACTATTACTCGTAAACTTGTAAAGCCCACTAAGCTGTGATAGTTTTTCTTTTAATTTCGTTATATATACTACGTGGATTTTTTTACGTACCCAAACACTACCGTTTAGCTGGTAGAAGGGGAAGACACTTAGTCTAAAAATTATTTGCATTTTAAAGCATAATATTTCACAAACGAAACCCTTAATCGAAAAATTAGACCTATCCAAGGACATCGAACACAACCCACTTTACGTGTAGGTGTTGGAGATACCCTAAAAAAAATACTTTTCAAGATTTTATTTTACCACTTGTAAAACAAAATCTCGAAAATTATTTTTTTTGTCTGCGTAACTAACCTGTATATTCATGCCAAATTACAGCTTTCTAGTACTAAGAGTCTTTGAGCTAAGCTGCGGACAGACAGACAGACGGACATGACGAAACTATAAGGGTTCCTTGTTTGACTACGGAACCCTAAAAATTGCTAAAAATAATTGAAATGCAATTTCAGTATAAGGCCACTCCTCTCGCATTAATTATCCTGTGGTTCGTGAAATCTTCATGGGTACCCCCGCTTTCTCCAGGTATATCGCACTTACGCCAATATAGGGAGATGTCCGGAATTTCCCATCCCATGGAACGCACCAGTGGGACTACTATACCATGCTTTTGGGTTTTCCCAAAGGAAAAGAGTCATCTCCCCGTATCAACCTTGCTGTGATGTAGGTAAGCGTATTTAGAGCTAAACCAGTACCTTGACTAATTTACGATAGTGACTAATTTAGACAAACGTTACGTTGGGATACGCTCTCCCCCTGTTAATTGAGACATGAACTTGCTGTAGGTAACCCTCTGCCGTACCCTTCGGGAAAATACATGCATGATGATACCACAGATGTTGGTCCACAATTTTTGCCAAGGGCACTGACCTCATGCTTCTCAAACCACTTAAATCAACAACTTTTAATCTCGAATAAGGAAAATTCCAAAAACGAATCACACACGAAACGCCGTAATATTTATTTACGCAGCATTCCGAAGGTAATCCAATATAGAAAGGTAGCGGTCAAGGCGACAGCCGACCCCCAGCCACATTTGTCGAAATCAAATTTATTACCGAAGTGTACCGAACCGAACGGTGTCAAAACGTAATCCCTACCAAGTTTCGGGTCATGCACGTACCGATGAAAATTGGGTAAAATTGTTTGTTAGTAACTGAAATGTAAAACGAGAAACCGATCTATTTTTAGTATAGTTTTGAGTTATTTTCGTTTTGTTATAGTTTCAGTTTCATGTTTGTATATGAAGGGTTGTTAAAGTTGGTGTTTACACGCATATTTATATAGCTATTGTGAGATTAATTTCTGTGGATTGAGCTCAAAACACTTCCAGAATTCCAGAATATACAATTCCAGAATAAACGTCTGAGTAAAAACATAATATTCAGGTAAGTTTTTATGAAAGTCTAAAAATATTATCTTACTTGAGTAGCATTTTATTTGTAGTTAATAATAATTTTATACACAAGAGCGTCCTATTAATGTCATATGAATAAAAATGGGCCTTTCTCTTGAGACCAGGCCGAAGGTTAAAACATATTATATGTTGAATAAATATAAATTTATAAGATAGATCATAGATGTCTTTGTAAACATTTTGTTGAAGAGTGTCTTCATAAACGAATGCATTGTTTTTGGTTTTCTGCACTGCCGGCGCGGTTGCATTCTCTTTGGTATAGAAAAATATCATGTCATTTGTTCTCGATAATAAATATCGTGTTTATAGAAATCTAACGTGAGTTTTATTGAAATATTGCCGAAATCCAACAGTATAACAATATTAACTATAGGGATTTCAAACTAAATCCAACTTCTAAATTCACAGAAGACAGTGCTTTTTACAAAATCCCTGACTTTCAATATTTTTTTAAGCAAAATAAAAAGTAAAAATCACTTAAGCACTTACTAAAAAAAAGCAAATCATGTTCCTAAACTTTTCTATTTTCAGTGATTGCAATTTTAATTCAAAGTAAATAATACTTAAAATTCATTTTCCAAGTTCACAAAGTATTTTAATATTAATGTGGAAACTTGGTCAAACTTTAGTACAATAAAACCTGAATTATAATATTCTGTATGGACTTAGATTAATTCTGGATTAAAGCGTTGTCAGATATGAAAAAGGGTCGAAAATAAATTAAATACCAGAGATATTTATAGACATTAATGGATGACAATTATGTGTAATGATGGTGTTATTAAATTCCTTACAAATGGAAAAATTACTAAAGTGTTCTCACAGAAATTACTTTTATTGTTATCGACGAAACCATTTTGAAGTTGTTTTTAATATAACTACAATTAAAAACATTAATAAAAATGTATGGTTATTTTTTTTCGGGTTTTAATAGGTAGGTACGGAAATAATTGTTTAGTACAAAAAAACTGCCACAGGCGGCAGTGTGACTCTCTACAGAAGCATTTTCATAGACACATACTAACTTAGCTCAAGTCCAGCTTGACATTAGACACATTGACAGCTGCAGTTTGTTTATAATTGACATAAACGACCACGATTGGAGATTTTCATTAGAAATTATCCGTCATATTTAGGGATCCGCCAATTGCGGCTACTAATACGATATAGTGGGTGTTTTGAACCGTTGTCATGAAGACGGGTTTTGGAATACGAGTATAGAAATCAGTCGTGTCATTGAGGTCTGTCATATCGATTAAGCGATAATGTTGAGCTATGCGTATGCAGTCACCTTTAGAAGAGCAACTTGAACTACTACAAGATTCCTATAATTTTACTCAACCAGTTTCTATAAATCAAAGTTATTCTGTCCACGCCCTTAGTCCCCCAAAACTATACCGGTGGCTATTGAAATGCAAACTCAATTAAGTAGAACATGATATCTTCAAACCGAATACCGTCCGAACATTCATATGACGCTAATCTCTTGTCCAAACTAATCCTTTGTAAGGCTGTGTTTACAATAAGCGGAGAGGAGCGGAATGGAACAGTGTAGTGCGGAGCTACGAAAACTAACAAATAGAATATCACAAAAATGAAATTGTTAAGCTGCGATCCCCTCTTCTTCACTTTGCTTTAAAAGAGTGTCCATGGAGATTGTCCACGGAGAAGTGTTATTTGGTCTTTACATCAGGAAGTTCTCAGTAACAGCTGCGGAGCCTGGCTAGCACTCTAGTACATGGGACTTTAACATAACTGGTGAAATGTGTGTGTGGGTGGGTATTAGGTACATCTCTGCCTAACTCTTCGGGAATTACAGGTGTGATGTTGTGTTATGTATGTATGACCATGGAGATTTAGAGAGTCTTGCTTGTTCTTGTCGATTGAGATGTACGCTTTAGTCTTAACAAGGGGTATCGTATTACTAACATGGTGGTGGAGGTCAGATAGGAAGTCGCTCCATGTAAAATACTGGCTACTGGCTACTCAGCTGTGTCCGGTTAGACTGGAAGCCGACCCCAACATCGTTGGAAAAAAGCTAGGCAGATGATGCTGCTGTTAGAGGCTTCATAATACTCTTTAGCTAAACGAGGCTCCATAAAACCGTTTAGATGGTTTGTTTGTCCAAACTAACAAATCATTTAAAATTGAGTTGGATGGTGCACTCCGCCTTTTTTTTTTTTTGGGGGTTGGGAAATCATCAAATGACTCCTCCCGCTCTGGGCGGAGCGGAAGGGAGTGTCAGACTCTTACTGACTAAAAACCACCCATGTTCCTTCATTGGCCCTTCATGTTCCAGGGCCGCGGTATCTCTTTCGAACAGTCCCGCAGCCCTGGCAGGCACCGGCCCTTGTGGGCCCCTCCCGTTTACTGACATCTCTTTGAGGCGCGCGTGGAACACGAACGCGCCGTCGACACGGCCTGCCCGTCGTCATACGACGGACGGACGGCGAGCTAGCCCATTACTCGCCGTCCACAGGCCCGCGCCT
The DNA here is from genome assembly GCA_950022335.1 of Eurois occulta. Lineage (NCBI taxonomy): Eukaryota > Metazoa > Arthropoda > Insecta > Lepidoptera > Noctuidae > Eurois > Eurois occulta. Next base: position 6,059,514 of record OX465492.1, on the reverse strand, counting down.
ACGGTGGCCGAGAGCCATCACGGCGTGGCCCCCGACGCCCGGTGCTTCTCCCGCGGCGGCTGGGACATGAGGAGGTTCGTGCACTCTTGCCTTGAAGTAACTTTTGGGGGTATGAAGAACAGGGTGTAAAGTTCTTCATCCCCCATAGAAAAGGGAGGTTACACCCTGTTCTTCATACCCTCAAAAAACTTATAACTCGAAACAGTAATAAAGTCAAAAGCAAGATTTGCTTCAACAACCTCGAGCTACAACACTACCACTCTGCTCCGCTCACTCGCTCCGCTCCAATGTAAACGCAACCTTATACAAGTAGAAGTAGAAATGTTATTCCAAACATCAGTTCGGACCATATGGATCCTAAATGAAAAGATTAAGGCGTCCAACATGCTTGTTTGAATTCTAAAATGATTAAAACACGATTTACTGAGAGGGTAGAAGGATTAGGTAAGGTCTGGGTAATACGATATGGGCAGTATGAATAAATATATCTTGTACTGAGTAAACAGTTTCAAATTAGAATAGTGGAGACATTGGAAGAAGATAATTTATTCTAGTTTTCCTCTTAAAAGATCTCATTTCTAGTGAAGTTCATAGTACTTGGATTATCCAGTAAGCAACAGGTTCTGCTTTATTCCAACATATGTGGTATGATTTTAAACCGCTATAAGTACATAACATAAACATAATGTATATTTCTGTGTAAAAATCAAACTATTTTGTTTTAAACATTAACTACCACTCATTTTGTTTTAAACATTAACTAGCAAATAGTGTGTCGTAAACAACACGCAGTAGTATAAAATTAATTAAGTACTCAATTAAATTTTAAACGTAACTGACCAAATGGTTCAAACAATGCCCCACATGCTGGAGTGTTCCAGATGTCCGTTCACATGCACTCTTGACGACCTGAATAGCGCCTCTGCCGCTGCAATAAACGTCCACCTACTGGGTCGAAACTGTATAATATGGAAGGAACATCGATACGATAAGAAGAAGAAGACTGAACAAATAAAACTAAATGTATCCAATCATCATCTTTCTGCCCTTGTCTCATTCTACTTGGGGTCGGCGCAACACGTTTTCTTCTTCCATTCTCCCCTGTCAGACGTCACGGCAGCATTTACTCCTTTCTCTTTCATATATCATTCTTCACACAATTAAACCAACCTTATCTACCTCAAATAAATTGAAACATCTTAAAAAATCAAATAAAAAGATAGAGCCCACTTAATACAAGGTTAGGCTAGATTGCCTTTATGGAAGCTCCACCCATTTGTTCCCAAGAAAATGAGAATCGGAGCAACGAGCTACAGTAAGACAGTGATTGTCGAATAAATTGTGCCTGAGGGAGTACCCAGGCGCCAATTATCTGAGATTAAACGTTACGAAAGCCTTTGAAGAGGCCCCGAAATGAAAATGTGTGAAAATATTTTAATCAAACGCATTGTAGCATAATTGGGCAAATTGTTCTGCATTTACTGAACTTTTATGGAAAAAAAATGAAGCGTGGAAATAAAATTGTCCCGATAAAAAAATATTGTATGTAAAGCGTTGTCAAATGCAAGCCAGTGAAACTTATGTTTAACAAGGTCTGCGTCCGATGGGATTTACAAATGACGACAATCCATACTAACTTTCATACCTAATGTTCGGTGGGTGGCGCATTTTAAAAAATCTTCCTTAGTCGCTTCTCTCACCTTTGTTTTAAAATGAACTGTGCGGTGCGTTCTTTGACAGTGAATTTCAAATCTTTGGTCAGCAAAAGATTCTGCAAACATAGGTAAAAATAACATTTTGAAAGATAAATAAAGATAAGTACTGTTTAAGCTTTTACGGTTTATAACTAAACTTTCACTGTTACTTACGGAATATCATCCGTGATTTTCAATTATTCTGAGCTACCGATATTTCGACGCCGTTGCAAGCACCATGATCGCGGGATGACTGGATAATGCGGGTGGAGGTACAATTTATTTACCATTCGACCTCAAACTACCAAGTGTGTGTGTGTAGTGTGTGTGTGAAGTTGGGAAAAGGCAGATGATGATGACCCCGTAAGTGACAGTGTAAGTAAAATAAAAAGTAGATAGTGATTACATTGCAAATAGGTAATTTAAAAGTTAGTTATTAAAAAAATAAGTAACATTTAATCAGTGATACTATTCACGCTTAGAGCTCGAGGCGAGCATCCTGTGACGCGGTTGCTATTACACAAACAAATAACATAATTATGCAATATTCCATCTCGGCACAAAGTAAATATCTCTAGGCTATATACAAATATTAATATCAATTTAGGATTAATGTAACTAGTGATATAATGTGGAATAGGAGAGGCACGGTTAAATATCATGTTAGGAGGCCAAGTAACTACGGCAAATCTCCTCTTACGAATTTGACTTTGAAGAACGTTATACAAGAAGACTTTTTGTAACGTTCCAATTTTTTTCTACGAATTAGGTATCTTTCAAAGACAACATTTTTGAAAAAATAGTAAGTATGTATAATTTTCAAAATAAAATATATTCTATCCAGAATTCCAATTTTGCATGGTGACGGGAAGGGAAAATTTGCAACTTATGTTTTGATTGTTATCAATAGCCAGACGCGCGAGTCGTGCGGTCAGTGTTCGCGGCGCATGATGTTCACAAACATTTACTTTTTTGGACAACTAAGCGATGCTATATTATAGCGATATATATATTTTAACACTGAGTGTTTCAAAAGAAAAAACACGTATTTTATTATTTTCAATAAAAATCATAATATTAAAATTTAGATAAGCAGTACCTTTGTACTCATGTATTATAATATTATTTTCCTGTGTTGTCTACTGTGTGTACATAAATAGTAAATAAATAAATAAATAAACGTGATAAAAAAAAATCCTGTATAATGTAAATGTTGAGAAGCACAGCCCCCTAATTCTGTTATGATATGTCTGTTTGTTGCTCTGCTAAGTAGAAATTATGAATAATGACTTGGATAACGTAGGTGTATATAGTTTGATATCACTAGTAGGCATTATACATCTCTTTTGATATAAATCCGTTTGTAACTTCTTAAAGTTGTAGAAGTTACCAGTAAATTTAAAAATCCTTGGTGAGACAAGGTTCCATCTATTGGGTAAACAGACCCAGTGATTGGCCGAGGGAAGCCCATTGTTGTCTACATCCGGGTTCCCACGGTCTATCTAGGTCACAGGGGTGAAGAGCGGGGAGCGAGGGGCAGGGTGATACCGGCTCCCCCGCTAACAATAGGATAGTGGGCGGCCATGAGAGTGGGGCCGACCGCAACTTGCGCCTACGTGGGAGTAAATAAAACATGCGCCCACAGGTGCAAAAAGTAGTCTTCCAGTAATCTTCGTCGAGTCCTTATTCTGCGCGATAGCTCTGTCATAAGTTACGGATAGAGTTCGGTATCCAAGTCGTTGTGTTTATATTGTATTGTGTGTAAAATCAAGTTGTAAAAGTATCCGGCAAAATCAAAGTGTTCTTAAGTTAATATAGTGTTTAAATAGTGTTAAAATCTAAGTCAAATATAAATATTTAGTTACACTCATCTTATCGTGTTTCCATTTCAACCCTTGCGCCTGAATCGTGTATAATTTTTGGTCCTTCGAGTGCCGGATCGTACGGAAATAAGATGAGTGTTAGAAGCACAATTACGACGCGAAGTAAATTGCGCAAAATAGAGGCCGACATGAACAAGCGGCGCGAGTTGGAGGCTGACTCTGGCGTGCCGTCTGAAAAGGCACCAGGCTCAGTTTCAGTTGCACCGATTACATCGTCGGTTCCTGTACCTATAATCCCACTGGCGGGAGGTCGTGTTATCGACCACAGAGATATGTTCACGCCTGTGAGATCGGAGACAATCCAGAGGGCAGGTTCCGGGACAAGCCACGTCTCCTCGAGGAGCGGCCAGAGAAGTGCCGATTATCTTCGACGGAGGGTTGAGTACGAGGCTGAACGAGAATTGGTACGCATGAAGGAGCAACTCGTCAAGAAGAAACTTGAAGTCGATCTCGCTGAGATTGAAGCCGCTGTTGAGGAAGACTCAGAATCGGAAGGAGAAGGGACAACGCGGCGAGTGGAAGAATGGGTCGACGACTCGGCTCCCGTTGTTAGGGAAACACACACGCCCGCTGTGAGTCGCGATCCGCCGCCGCGTCAAGTGTCCGCGCCCTCTCGTGAGGTGTTAGCGCCAGTGCCGCCGCCCAGTAATATACCTGCGCTCCAACAGTGTGCGCCCGCGTCGGTACAGTTTCGCGAACCCCCGTACCTAGGGAGTGCTACGCCCTTAGCTACGGCCAGTGTTCCACAGGCTAGAAGAGAGCCTGATTGGGACAACGCGTTCGCGGACGACAGGGACAGGAGCAGGTCGCGGGACAGAAAAATAGACCAGTTGGCAGACGCTATCACAAACCTAGCGCGTCCGCGGCCGGTACCAAGACAGGCCTATGAGTTGCCATTTTTCAAAGGCGACCCAGCGGAATGGCTGTCGTACAAGAATATGTACCACGACACGACTGTTATGTACGAGTTCAAGCCGCATGAGAACTTAGCGCGCTTGAAAACATCGCTGCAGGGAGACGCAAAGTTGGCCGTGGAGGATTTGTTGCGCACCTCGACTAACCCAGGTGAAATAATCAAGACGCTGGATGAAGAGTTCGGGCATCCTAATTTAGTGCTAGAGTGTGCTCTAAAGAAAGTGCGTGCGTTACCTAAAGTGACTGAGAGTGGCCGTGAACTCAGAAAGTTCTCAACAACTGTGAGAAATTGTGTGTCGCTGCTGAAGAGTGTACGAGCTAACGGATATCTGAATAATCCACAACTGGTGAGTGAACTTTTGAATAAGCTTACATCTGTACAACGTGCTCAATATGGTGATTTTGCTATGGGTATGGCAACGACCCAGGGCATAGATGTGCGAGTTTCACCGAGTCTAGAAATACTCGCAGAGTTCCTGAGTCATCTAGCCCGAGCCACGTCCTTTTATGTTCAAATGGAAATGAGTGCGCCCACATCATCGTCTAGCACGGCTAAGCCCCGAGCACCTGTACAGATGTTCAAGCAGCCTAGAAATATTCAACGCTTGCACGTTCACTCTGATAATGACCAGCAAGAGAAGGCCATGGAAGAATCATGCACGTTATGTGGAGAGAAACATAAGTTACCCAAGTGCGTCAAGTTCACCGAGTTGAGTGTCGACGAGAGGTGGCAACATGTCAAGAAACATAGATTGTGTTTTAAGTGCATAGTAAAGAAGCACGGGAAGAACTTTTGTCGTGCAAGTAGGTGCGCGTCGTGTGATTACGCGCACCACACATTGTTACATGCCGACAAGAGGAGCGAGAGCGTCACGAACGTTAGTGACTACACTGGGAAGGCGTTATTAAAGATAATGCCAGTGTGTGTAACAGTGAACGGTGTTGATAAACAGTGTTATGCCCTACTGGATGACGGGGCAACCGTATCGCTAATAGACGATTCGTTAGCTGATAACGCCAGTGGAAAACAAGTTCCACTAACTCTGCACAGTGCGCGCGGTCAAGAGATTGTTGACAACACATCAAAAGTGATCAGTGTATCAGTGCGTGGACCGAACGGGTTAACACATAAAGTGAAGTGTCGTACATTAAAAAGCCTGGACTTGCCCGCGCAAACAGTGTCCGCCGCAGTGTTAACAGAACACGCCCACATTCGCGACTTGGGTTGCGAGGAAATGAGAGGAGCCAGACCACTGCTGTTGTTGGGCCAAGACAACTGGGAGCTGTTGGTCAGCCAGGAGACTCGCCGAGGAAAATCCGGTAAGCCAGTTGCCTCTTTGACCAGTTTAGGGTGGGTTGTGCACGGACCTGTAGGCACTCATCAGAGTGTTAATGTTCATTCTCTAAATTGTGTAGTAGAATCAACTATCGACTTGCACGAGTTAGTTAAAAAACAGTTTGAGCTAGAAGCGATAGGAATTTCAGAGGTGCCTCGAAAGCACAGGGATGTGGAGAGAGCTAAGGCTATTCTAGACTCCACTAGCCGTCAGACAGAGAGCGGCCAGTGGGAGTTAGGGCTACTGTGGCGTCGCGACGACCCACAGTTACCTAATAATTATAGGTACGCGCGCCAGCGTCTAGCCGGTATTGAGCGTCGGCTACATAAGGACGCTGTGTACGCCGCAGCCTACACAGCACAGATAGATAGGTTGTTAGCAGAAGGGTACGCGAGTAGGGTAGAGGGCGGTGTCAAGTCCGATTCGGTATGGTATTTACCCCACTTTGGGGTAACGAATCCAAACAAACCGGGAAAATTGAGATTGGTTTTTGACGCCGCGGCTAGTTACAATGGGACGTCTTTAAATGACAATTTGTTGACTGGACCTGACTTGCTTAATTCCCTGTTAGGCGTGTTATTTAAATTTAGATTGGGGCCTGTAGCTTTTACTGGAGACATAGCCGATATGTTCTTGCGAGTTTTTATAAGAGAACAGGATCGAGGGGCACAGCTGTTTCTTTGGACGACTGACGGCAATAAGGAGCCTGACGTGTACGTCATGAACTCCATGATATTCGGGGCCGTGTCGTCGCCAACGTCGGCAATTTATATTTTAAATAAAAACGCGGAACAGTTTAAAGAAACGTGCCCCGAAGCGGTAGCCGCCATACACGAAAAACACTATATGGACGATTACCTGGATAGTGCTTGGTCTGCCTCACAGGCCAATAGTTTAATTGAGGAAGTGACTCACATTCACGCCAGAGGCGGGTTTAATATACGGGGGTGGGTCACTAACTCTCAAGAGCTGCGCGATAAGCTCAGAGTGGAAATGCCTGACCGGGTTTCCTTAGATAAAGGCGAAGGTGCGACGGAACGCACGTTAGGCATGATATGGTCACCGAGCTCGGACCAATTAGCCTTTGACCTGTCATTTAAGAAGTTGCCTAAAGCCATAGTAGAGGGACACGTGGTTCCAACAAAACGGGAATTCCTTCGTTTTATCATGTCAATCTTTGACCCACTAGGTTTCTTGTATCCGTGTGTTATACAGTCGCGCATCCTTATGAAACGGATATGGCACACGGGGATTCAATGGGATGAGAAATTAAAAGAGTCAGAGGCCAAGTTGTGGTTTGAGTGGTTGCAAAACCTGTATCACCTTAACAACATATTCATACCTAGGTGGTACGGCCTCCAGTTAGAGCAACTAGAGTTGCACGTATTCGGTGACGCGAGTGAGTCTGCTTACGCGGCAGTAGCCTATGTAGCGGGGTTAAACACAGAAGGGGATAGGGATGTCGCGATAGTGATAGGTAAGGCTAGAGTAGCGCCACAAAAGGTGACATCCATTCCACGTCTAGAATTACAAGCGGCTGTGTTAGCCTGTAGACTAGCTGATACAGTAGTCAAGGAATTAGGAGCAGTTATTAGTAGCATTCATTTATGGACTGATAGCAAAACTGTCCTCAAGTGGATAAATTCAGACGCTTTAGAATTTCAAAGGTTCGTGTCACACCGTCTAGCCGAAATAGACAAAAGGTCAGAGAGGGGCAGCTGGCGCTGGGTTCCGTCGGCGATGAACCCCGCAGACAAGGCTACCCGAATGGACTGGCCTAACAACAGCAATGAGTGGTTGTCGGGTCCCTCTTTTCTTCGCTGTCCACAGGAGCAGTGGCCGGCTGACATCGAGCTCGACGCGGTGGCAGAGGAAGATTTAGAGAGAGCACAGCGCGTGCACACCGTTGCAGCACAGGCTACATCGCTGCTACAATATGAGCGGCTACCTACATGGACGCGCGCCGCTAACGTAATGGCGCGTGTGCATATTTTCGTGGATCGATGCCGCAAGCGGCGTCAGACATCCCTAGTGTCGACAGATGACCTGCACGAGGCCGAGATGCGCCTCCTGCGTCTGACACAGAGGGACAGATACGCAGCAGACGTCGCTGCGCTACGAGAGGCTCGCCCATTGCCTTGCAACAGCAAGTTGCGGGCACTAAGCCTCATGTTTTATGAGGATGGGCTGGTGAGAGTACGCGACAGGCTGGGCGCCTGTGGCGAGCTCAGCTGACCCCCAACCATCTCCTGCTGGGCACAGCCGCGGGAGATGCACCGTGCACACGTCGGCATGCCGCCGACCTGGATTCCCGCCGCATGTGGCGACGGGTGAACGCGCTGGCCGACCTCTTCTGGAGGCGCTGGCTGCGCGAATACCTGCCGACGCTCCAACGTCGTAATAAGTGGTCCAGTGACGTGCCAAATGTAAAAGTGGGTGACGTGGTAGTGATCCCAGACGCTAATCAGCCACGAAACCAGTGGACCAAAGGGGTCATCCAAAGTGTTTTTATAAGAGTGGTAGACGTAAGAACAAACCATGGGGTCCTGCGTCGGCCTGTTGTAAAGGTGGTTGTGCTTCCGACAGACGGAAATGTAGTCGGATGAACCCTTCTACAGGGGGTGGAAATGTTGAGAAGCACAGCCCCCTAATTCTGTTATGATATGTCTGTTTGTTGCTCTGCTAAGTAGAAATTATGAATAATGACTTGGATAACGTAGGTGTATATAGTTTGATATCACTAGTAGGCATTATACATCTCTTTTGATATAAATCCGTTTGTAACTTCTTAAAGTTGTAGAAGTTACCAGTAAATTTAAAAATCCTTGGTGAGACAAGGTTCCATCTATTGGGTAAACAGACCCAGTGATTGGCCGAGGGAAGCCCATTGTTGTCTACATCCGGGTTCCCACGGTCTATCTAGGTCACAGGGGTGAAGAGCGGGGAGCGAGGGGCAGGGTGATACCGGCTCCCCCGCTAACAATAGGATAGTGGGCGGCCATGAGAGTGGGGCCGACCGCAACTTGCGCCTACGTGGGAGTAAATAAAACATGCGCCCACAGGTGCAAAAAGTAGTCTTCCAGTAATCTTCGTCGAGTCCTTATTCTGCGCGATAGCTCTGTCATAAGTTACGGATAGAGTTCGGTATCCAAGTCGTTGTGTTTATATTGTATTGTGTGTAAAATCAAGTTGTAAAAGTATCCGGCAAAATCAAAGTGTTCTTAAGTTAATATAGTGTTTAAATAGTGTTAAAATCTAAGTCAAATATAAATATTTAGTTACACTCATCTTATCGTGTTTCCATTTCAACCCTTGCGCCTGAATCGTGTATAGTAAACCTTAATCCCATGTCACATCATTCTCTTATTTACCTCCATACATGCTGCCATTATCACAGTACTAGCTTTTGCCCGCGGCTTCGCTCGCGTCAATTTAGAATTCGACAATCAATTCGGGTTGTACTCTGCTCGTAATAATATCATTCAATCATGATTCGAAAGGCACGTGGCGCCATCTATTATCATAAGAACGTTATTGTGGTTTTCCTAGGGAATACTTCCTTTTTTTCGGTATGAAAGGTACCCTGTGTCCGTTTCTGTAGACCTGACAACGTATATTAAAAATTTCAGGTTGATCGGATCAGTTGTTTAGGCGTGAAAATGTAACAAACAAACAAATTTAATTTCGCATTTATAAAAAGCTTTTTCGCAACTATGTTGGGGTCGACTTCCAGTCTAAATAGGTGCATCTGATTACCAATATTTTATTGTCTATCTGATTTCCACAACCCGTTTACTGGCTAATACGACACCAACCAAAAACATAATTTTTTTACCAAACTCCCCATTTTTACCAACATGAATTCCCTTTCGATAAATACTTCAATCCTCTCACCGGTAATTCTTGTAACCGGTAATTGTGTAGTTGTTTATTTTAGTTTAGTTGTATTTCATTTCTAGAGCCACTTGGTTTAAATTTTTATACTCTTTTGTGTTATCAACTTATCACTTATCTTGAATGCTGGTTAACCTGTAATTAGCGACTGTGTAAGTCCAAGACTGAAACCTGTACTCAAGATATTTTGTACACACAAGCTGTTGGTAAACCTTTATTAATAAATAAATAATAAACATTCTAAATTTATTTTTTGTGAATTTTAGAGGAACTTGCTCCTCTTCATCAACTGAGTCTGCTTGTGTCAGTATACCTTCAATTCCGCTAGATGAGTTCTCAATCCTCAATACATCACAACTACCAATCGCCAAGCGGTGGGTTGACTCTTCACGTGAATAGATGGATGGCCTTTATTTTGGCCAAAGATCCAGCATTGCCATCCACCGTGGCAATGCTGCCAGCTGTCCTATTGACAGGGATATGCAGGACGAATTTTCAACACCCTGTAATTATTTTCCTCTCCTCATAAACATATTTTTATTATTATTTTAGATCTATTTGTAGTTAGTAAATAATGAAGATACTGAATTCAAGTATACATTACTGAAAAACAACAAATAAGTACAAAATTATTTCACTGACCTGATTTCTATTTTACCAAAATCAGACTATTTCCTCATCCAAGGTTGTCACTTTTAAGGCTTCGCTACAATCACTATATAACCGCTATTACACCGGAAACCCACGCACAAAGAGAAGCATTACACCGAAATGTTACTAATACTAGAGGTATTCAGAGTAGCACAATGAAAACGTTCAATTTGTGTCCTTGGCTTATAATGGCGAGTACCAGGAATACAGGAACACTCGAGAGTATGGCAAGCAATGTTCTGTACTATTAATACGTGTGATGAAACAGACACAGGTATAGACAATATTGTATGTGTAACTGGTGTGTTGAATGAAATTAAGTAGCCAGAAATTAATATCCTTTTGTGTATCGTTATATCTTCAAATTGAATAGTGTTTGAAGGAATGGAGGTAACATCTATTAATAGTATAAAAACCTGTCTCACTAGTAAGTAAGGCCTGCGGGCAATACAATACAATACAGTGATTCAACGGCCTACAATTACTTTGACAGGAATTTATACTTTTTGGCAGTAAATGGGTGCTAATTAAACAAGCTTCTTTTTAATATCATTATTCGCCTCCAAAAATGTGTGTTGCCTTCTAAATTACTAAGTCAGCCACAATTAACGAGCATCTAAATAATACTATCTTAGCCACTAGTTATCTTCTATATGTTATATTCTATTTTTTTGCATCTATATTTGTAACATACATTCTAACAGTAAACTTCTAAAATACTATTAAATGACATCAAAAAATATATTTATTTAGCTTCAAATTTTTTAACTCAGTACGTTTAAAATGTAACTCATCCCATATTAATTGATCGTCAAAATTTTGCTAAAAATTTCATCAAATAGTATTTATTGACCACTAATAATCCCCAAAAGCTATTGAGGCGAGACAAAATAAAAGACTTTATTTTTTCAAAATCAATTTGTTCATTGAATTACCATCATTTTACTTATAGTAAATAATAGAAACACATAAAAAGAATGTAGGTAGGTAGGGTAACCTAATCAAAAAAGAAAATTAAACCATTATTGGATTATTAACGCAGCTCGCGCTTTAGTTGGCCTTCCACGTTTTCTTTTTAATCCAAGTGGTTGTGACTTTGCCTCTAATGGTGGCATCTCGTATTTCAGTCTTATTGCAAGGCCTATCAAATGCTTGCAGCTGTACTTGCGATAAAAGTCTGGACAATCACAGCAACCAGTAATCCACTCGGTCTGATTGTTCGGGTACGTATCAAAATCCGGAATTTTAATAGACCGAATTTTAAAATACCGATAGACGAAATCCCGATAATTGAAACGCCGAATGGTTGTTTGGTCGAAAGTTTTAAATCCCGAAAGTTCATTTGCCCGAAAGTTTAAAATCCCGAAGTTTAAAATCCCGAAATTGCCACCGTTTCCGAGAAAAACGATTTTTTGTAAACCAGGTTAGGTCAAAACACTTAAAAGTTGCCAAAAAAGCGTAGTCGGAGCCTACTGAAGTACTAGGGCTCTATCTCTTTATCTCCTATTTCTGTCTGCAAGGTTTACAGGAACCTAACTAACCGAACCTCGGGGTGCCCCTGACGTCGACTGTCTAGGGTTAGCGTTTCCGTCAGCAGGTCGACGGATCCCCGCTGCGCGGGGCTCCTATTTCTGTCTGCAAGGTTTACAGGAACCTAACTAACCGAACCTCGGGGTGCCCCTGACGTCGTGCAAATAGCCGGTCGCTGTCGTCTCGCGTACTCGCGCCAAATCATACAGTGGCTATTTTCACGATAAAAGAATATGATCTATCATTTTACATGCTAAGTTATAATAAATGATGCTTTCTGTAGAAGCTTGAATTATGTTTTTTTGAGGATATTGCGTTGAAGCTGTAAAACGTAAACTGGTGACGAGATGTAAAATCCGTGGCCGAGTTAGTAAATTAGGTGGCAATGTATAAATAAGAAGGACAAGTCACAATAATTGATGATCTTTACTTGACGCTTTCTATAGAATATTTAGTTGGCATTGTAAAAAAGACGAATTAGTTTATTAGAGGCTATGTCACTTTCCCGTTGCTTAGTTATAAAATTAGAAGTTTAATCACGTGTCCAATCAATAATTTTGTGGCTAGACTTATAATTTCCCGTTTATAATTACAGGCGTGGCTGAATGATAACAGCCGTTCGGGTCGTTCTTTAGGTCAGGCCGCGCTTACCTAGGTTGGTCCGTGGATAGGTGACCACCCGAGTACCATACCGAGTTTCCTCCGTGCCTCGGAAAGCACGTTAAGCCGTTGGTCCCGACTGTCAAACGTAGTCAGTGGCCCGAAAGTCTGATAACGAGTCTTACCAAGGGGTATTGTATTACCCAGTAAAAACTGGGTGATGGAGGTCAGATAAGCAGTCGCTCCATTTAAAATACTGGTAGGTATTTAGCTGCATCTGGTTAGACTAGAAGCCGACCCCAACATAATTGGGAAAATGCTAGGCAGATGATATTGTAAGTCCTATGTATTTTTGAGTTTTTCATCATCGGTACCGCTACAGAATATCATTTTATATTACTATTGTAAGTCAAAAATGTGGCTACAAAGCATCTACACTAATTTACGAAAAGAAAGATACCCAACCCGTTCCTTTGTATCCGAGCTAGCACTAAAATAAAATAATTCTACACACAAGTAAAATATTATTGTGACCCAAATCTGGCTGTTACATACGAAGACTAGTGATGACAGATGTCTCGATATCGCGGGATTTCTCATCGATTTCGGAATTCCCGTACTTTGCAAGCACTTACCCAAAACCTTAATCTGTTTTGTACAATGTATATAAGACATTTTCTTTGCCTAGATAAAGAGTTTAGTATTTTTTGGGCATGATCCAAAAAGCATCTTGAAACTTGTCAAAAACAATTATTATAAAAGTAGGTGCTTTTGATTTTACGATACACGCTTGCTTAGTGTGCGATGACAAAATAATTTTGCTATGTCTTACCTCTACAAAGACTCGGTTTCTGTAAGTGACATTTACCAGCTGAAAATTAACTAGACAGCCCATTTTTCATCACTAACACGGCACTAAATCGCGGCTTAATGCCATAAAGCCTCTTTTCCCGCGAGTACAAAAATTAGCGATATTGTAACTGGCAGCACTACTAAGCACCTAACGTTATGCTCGCCGATCTTGGCCGAATGCCAACCAACGAAAGCTCGTAGGCTTTTTCAAACATCGAATGTGTTCTAAATTCGAAATTGACTATCGAAGGAACGAGTTCGATATCTAAACTCGTAAAAACAAAAAAAAATGTTAACCGTTTAGTCTCGGCGGCCATATTGGAAAATTGGCTTACCTACGCAATAAAAGTTATTTTGTGGATTACTAGGGGTTTCCGTTAAACTGGGAGTAAGTGTAATAAGCCATAAAATGAGCTTTTTATTTCGCGTGTTATTGCTGGATACTTACTTAGTTCGTATGTTATTGGTACATGGAGAATTAACGATATTTGAAAGCGAGGAGTTTTCCTCTCTTCATATATTATGTTCATCATTTAATTCAGCAGAAAACCTCGTGAAATAAAACTGCTGTATTTTATTTACTGTTTCCAAGTATTTTAAAAGCGATTCAATAAACAGCTTAATTTAACAAACAAGCCGAAAGCGTTATTTCATAACATTATTGGCTTCACCGTTCTTCCAAATTGCTTTAAAGCGTTCTAAGGAAAAACATCAAGACACTTAATATAGGGGAATAATTTTTTTCTTTTTTGCCCTTTTTCCTTGATTCCGTATACTGAGCGGGATCAACTTTATATTACTCCTCAAAGTTTACCACAACTTTGTCTAGTTCTCATTGTCTTGCGGACGCTTCCGAAGCCTTTGGAATGGTTTTTTAATTATGTTTATGAAAGTTCGTCGGAAATACGAAAAATTATTCTCATTTCTAAAGTCACTAATTAGGTATTAATTTTACAACACCATTCCTGGAATAGCAAAATAAGGAATTGTCTTCAAAAGTTGTGTAGGTGAGAAATACAATTAAAGTACCTAATTAAATCAGAGAAGAGAAAGGTCCATTTTTTTCAAAAAAATATCTATGGTTAACAAGTTTATACGTATCTATATTTGTACTGGGAACTCGTGCCAAGGACAGGCACGATTTTTGATGTAGAGTCGGGTTGCTATGACATGCCGTTTTTTCAGTGTAACTGTCAAAGACCGTTTCCCGAAAATCATTAAGGAAATCAAACCTGTATCGCATCCGACAGAATACTTGAATATCGTCTCCAGAAAAATGTTTTTATATGTGATGGATATATGTATATACTTAAAAATAAAATGTACTCAGTGATGGTGCCATCTATTAACAAAACCATGGCAAACGTAAGGACGTAAAGGAACTCTGGCAAATGAATCATTAATTCATTTATTTAATAACAGTAAAAGTGGTTTTCTTAAAGTATATATTAATGCGGTTTACGGGGGGATTACTATGTGGTGGCCTCCAACGACGTCTTAAAACAGGAGTAATTCCAGTGTGGGAAAGAGATGGCGCTCGACGACCTGTATAGCTCTGTCTCTTCCACACTTGAATTACTCCTGTTTTCTGACGTCATAATAGGCCACCTGGACAGTGTTAAAGAACATTTCAATAATTATTATTAACCAAATCATTGAAATTGAATTCACCATAAAATTACAAAAGAGACAAAACATCAAACTAAATATCAATAGAATCTAACTGAGTCAATCAAATTAACAAAACCTTTTCAATTTTGCACTCACTGAGTCTTTAATCAAAACTAATTTGTATATCAAATAAAACAAGACTTATTTGAAAGTGAACTTAATGACTTTCCAAGTCACGGAGCTTTAAGTTGAAATCATACACCGAGTATAACAACAGACAAGACAAGAGGGCCCTGACTAGTGACATTGGTTTTTACAGGATTGATCATTTCTGAGAAGCTCATGGCTACATAAGAACAGCCGCTCGGGTCGATCTTTAGGTTAAGCCGTGCTTACCTAAGTTGGTCCGTGGATGGGTGACCACCCATTACATAGCAAATTTCCTCCATGCCTCGGAAAGCACGTTAAGCCGTTGGTCCCGGCTGTCATTTGTAGTGGGATGGAGGCGCGCGAGGACTATCGCCTCCAGATCCCATGGCGGCAATCCGGCAAGGAGGCTCGCCGCTTCGCCGGAGATCGTGCGTTACCCACGGTAGACGTAGTACCACCTTTTGGGGCGCGTTCAGGTCGTGGGTGGCTCGCCGCCTCAAGGAACACGCCCACACTGGGGCCCCGTAAAGGGCCATGAACCGCACAACCCCCGCGTAGAGCCTTCGGCAGGAGGCGTTTGGACCCCTCAGGTTGGGCAAGAGCCGCTTGAAGGGAGCCCCGGCCCGTTTCAGTTTAGGAGCCAAACGTCGGAAACGCTCCACGAGGTTCCACCGGCTGACGAGGACGAGTCCTAGGTACTTCAACGTCGACTCGACGCCGATGGGAACCCCTCCTACAGTCACTATGAATCCCGCCAGAATCCAAACCGCATCAAAAGATGTTTTTTTTTCAGGCTTTACAAAAGACACTTGAATGCAAAATGCAGCCTCGCTGTCTCTCCCGCAAAAATATGCAATGCAGAAGATGCGATAATTACAATGCAACATGCACCCCAAATGTATACTGAAAGATTGTCGCTATCCCGTAAGTTATACCGGTGATATCTAATCCATATTAAACTCTATCTTCGGTTGGAATAATTATGAGTTATAATGTCAATAGCTATTTACATTTCAATCAGGTAATGGCACTTGAAAAAGAAGTAGGCCAGAAACGGCATAATGTGGTCGTTATTAAAAGGAATGCTAATCAACGGTAATTTACCCCAATAGCTCACATATTTATGTGGCAATTCATGTTTATGTTTTAGATAGTTTAATCGAAATGTTACTAAATAAAGGTGACTTTGTATGGTTAAGCTTTTCTATGATCTAATGGGTGTAAAAATACCCTTAACAAAGCCAAAAAACAGTTGTTCTTCCCGTCCTTGCGATATATATTTTTTTTGTTCTAGACCATACCAGGGAACCTTCTAGTTACGGATATATTGAGGGTCGAAGTTCCAACTTTTTCACAAGTTTTTAATGTTATAATTTTCTTTAAATAACTTCATTGAACTTCATTGAATTGAACATTGAATTATACTAACTTGAACTATTACACACCATCATTTCACTTTCCTCACTCACCATCAATTCAACTCTTTCGCCATCCATGAACAATCTGTCACTTTTCCCACAATTCTATTACCATACCAACAGTTATTCTTCTAAATTAGTCCAAGTGGTACAACACGCCTAATTCGCGACATGTCCCGGCCACCCCGAGGGCTCTCCAAGCGACCTGACTTGGCCTGACTTCGCCCAACTTGGCCTTGGCACAATGCATATAGCACAATGACAATGGAACCTTGACATGACCTTGTCTTTGTTTTATTTGAATAAATAGAAACGAGATTGTTTTGTTTTGTTCTGTTGATAAATTTTGATTTGTTTGAGAGAAGTTTTTTGTCTGAGATCAATCGAGTGAATTTTTAGGAAATATCTTGATGGATACGTTTAAATACACTAGTAAATTATGTTCATAAGTATTTTACAGTTTCAGATTAGGAAAATCATTTACTTTGACAGTTCAACCAAATTGACGTTGTCGAGCACACGAGTTTCAGAATTCTTCGAATTAAAAGACAATTTTCCGCAGAACTAAATGTATTTAATCGTCTCTCGTTAACTACGAGTATATAATTATGTGCATTACAATGTTCTAAACCGCTAAGCAACTATATATTACAAGCACTAACAATTTTACAACCTATAAACAAGAACTTACTTCACAAAACCGATCATAAACATTGTTTTACATTATTAACCCAGTAATACACCATTATTTTTAGGTCGTTCTGGAGCCGAATACCATGAACTCGATCATCGAACTCGAAACGATTAGGTTAAAAAAACACGAAAGAAGAAAATTTTATGTTTTTTTTTGTGAAATAATGAGAATCGATCGATGAATGAATTTTTCAATGGGTATCGTTCGCATACGTGTTGCCAATCGTGGATACGTCTTACACACATATGCATTTGAGTTCTCATTATTTAAAAAAAAAAAACATGAAGTTTATTCTTTCGTGTTTTTTTTATTGTTATTTTTTGAAAAAAATAATACCAATCGTTTCGAGTTCGATGATCGAGTTCATGGTATTCGGCTCCAGAACAACCTAAAAATAATGGTGTATAATCGTTTGAACGCAACTTTGATTGACAAAGACATATCCATTGCCGTATGAATATTTATCAGTACGATCAGATCAATAACTAAACCACTTCGTCCCTTCGATGTTTTAAATATAAGCCAGGCATGTCGAATAGAAATCGTATTCAATTTATCAAATTGTGAGGGAGTAGGTAGTAGACGTCATTCTAAATTTAAAGTTCTTAATTGAAGAAATCATAGCAATCATAAAACACTTTCAAATGAAGAACTTTCAAAAAGTCCTTTAAAAATAACTGTGTTTTTTTCAACAATTGTTTTAATGATTAGAAAGGCATCTTTACGATCCAGATTAGTCTCCAAATTTCTCACCGCAGTCCCGCCCGGAGTATTGTTCAGTTTGACCATAGCATTTAGAGGCCTAACCTTCGGCGGACAACCCGCAGTAGATTGTCATATTGATACTCATAGGTACTTTCACGAAATGTCGAAACAGAAGGGACATGTCCAAAAAACAGTGACAGAGCAGACTATCGACCTTTACTCCACGGTTCAAGTTCATTATATTCAAAAACAGGGGAATAATAAAACCTGTTTGTGATAGAACAAGCCATGATCGATGTACAAAGTTCAGTTCGCGTTTGTGGACACGTTGACAGCTCCATCAATCACATTGTCGGTGCCTACGTAATTGAATGTCGACAATTTTTCGCGAGCATTTGTTAAAGAATTATGGATGATGGCAAATAAGATCGGGAATCTTCGGAAACAATTTTCCTACGCGTATTCCAGACGGTTCATTTGTCCCCCAAAAAAACGACGAAACATTAAAAAAACATTTGATACTGTAGAAATGGATGTCGTTCTTTATAAAGTAACAGCGGGTCTTCGAGCGACACAAAATTGGGGTCAATTTCGGGAGGTAAAATTCAAGAACGGATAACAAAATTAACGATAAGAGATGAGACGGTGGATCCAAATCAGATTTTTACTCTCCGGAAAAAATTCACTGTAAAGCTTTTGATTTTGGCAAGCATTTCATTTAGATACTAGAAATTGAGGCAGTAACTCAAAAGCTTAATAAGCTTTTGACCTACTGCTTAGTCATCGGTTTATCAGTTTGCTCAAGAGAACTATGTAAACAACTAGGGAGATTGAGAAATTAGGATACTCGGTAATTAGTGCACTATGTTACTAATGTCGCGGCTAACATCATTAGTGAGCCTAAGTGCTCAAGCATTAATAGGCTGTTTGACAGAGTTTATTACCTAAAATCTGAAATGAGCCTCAAGTCATTCCTTAATTTAGTTACTTAAAATCTTAAATTAAAGCGTACAGCCTTAATGGAGAGTCTAGAAATTGAAATCTTGCCGAAAACAATCCTATCGAACAGAAATTAGGAAGGATTTTTGAAAATTTTATCCCGATACTCGTTAAATAAAGGATCAAAGTTTGTATAGAAGTCCGTCATTATTTGTATCATTATAAATAAGGTATGAAAAATAACTATTAATACATAATTTAACCAAATATAGATAACAGTCTAAAAGTAAGTGTCAACTCAGTTAAAAGCTCGCCACAAAATCAGATGCTTCCATTAGTCGTGCTATTGGCATGAGCCCAAAAAATATGATTTTAGATGTGCCAAAGATAGGCTAATGATACGAGGAGCTGTTTGTATATCAATATAGACCACAAAACCAGCTGTTTTTCCATCGATTTCTATCTTCTTCTTCTAGTCCCTGCCTCTCCAATTACTGAAGGTTAGCCATCAACTCGAAATATTTCTCCTTGTCTTTTGCAAGATGGAGCAGGTCAGCAGCATTCGATATCTTGAAACGTATTTATTAACTTGTACAATTTCTAGTGAGTGAGTACCGTTGTTAAATACGGCCGTCCGTCAGGTCGTGCTGGGAGTACTTTCATCTAATTTTGATCACTTCAAAAGACTGTGTGTTACCACACCTTAACAGATTAAGATGAAATTTGGCACGAAGTTAGACCACGACTAGGATCCTAACCTAACATAGGATTCCTTCTCCTGTTAGTACAGACCTCTAAGCAGGTAAAGCCGTGATCAATTGCTAATCGTATACGTTTCTGCCAGGCGGCAAGCAACAGAATTCACTACACATTCCTTTCATTATGGATCCAAACCTATTAAATATCTAACATCCAACACCTGATACCAAAACATCACATCATAGAACACAGCTATGAGACCCCCTTTTAATCCCCGTCGCAACTCATAATCCTTCTAATGATCAGGTAAACTAATTACTAGGCGTTAATGTGCGCCTTTAGGAAGCAAAAGCAACCCGAGCATTACGGTAATTGTTATGATGTAGACAGGTTACATCAGCGTAGGGTCTGCATCCGACTGGGAGTCCCGGATTTGTCCTACTTTTGTACACAATGGACGAAGATAGGCCATCTTTTTTTGGTGGAGATTTTGGAAAGTATTTTTTTAAAGTCGATTTCAGTGAGGCGTTTGATACGGGAGGCTGAGAAAAATGTATTTATTAAATGAATGAATGTATTCATTTAACCAAGGTAGTACTTGAATGTAAATCTAGAGGCTACATTTCGTCAACATCTGAATTTCAAACTCCAATTAAATCATTCACTCAATAGAGTTACTGAAAGTGCTTATTTAGCATTTTCAATTCAACTGGATTACTTCAAGCCATAGGGTCGCAAGCATTGTACAATAAATTCCCCCCAAACAATGCCAAGGATACGTTCGGGGTTAAACTCAAATATCCAGGGTTCTTACTCATTATCCGGTATTACCGACCCCATAGGATGCGGGACCTACACGGGGACCCGGGAGAAATTCTAATGTTTGTTTTCAATTACACCTAGTTTCGAAACGAGCAGTGTTAAAGTTTTTGAACAAAGAAGACGTATAAAGGAACAGATTTAAAATAATCTTTGCTACAGAGGAGCAGGTTGTATGGGTTGGTAATGAAAACGCTATTCTTACAGCGAAATTCAATTAGTGCTTATCTTAAAAATGTTTTTATATGGATTTAGATTCTGAAACAAAAGGAGATAATTAAAATGGCAGGCAATCTGTGTTCACGGAGTTCAACGTTTTGTGTTTTGATTATCTGTAAATGATAGAAAGAAAAGAAAGAAAGAAAGAAAAAACATTTATTTGTCGCAGGGTCATGACCTGCATACAAAAAAAAAAAGAAATAACAACAATCATAAAGCGCATCAAACATTACAAATACAACAGGACAGAAACAAAAAAAATAGTTAACAGCTGGCACGTCGTGACTGCGACAAGCAGGTTAGCACTCAGCACGATGCTGTGCTATGGGGGGCCCACAGCGCTGGTGCTAATGGTGATAGCGTATAGTTGCAAGGGGAAAATGAGAGGAAATAACGTGTTGCGCCGACCCCAAGTAACATGGGACAGGACTAGGAATATGATCCTTGCACGAGTGGTCAGCTTACAATTAGTTTGTATATGTTTGTTTTATAATCTTCTAAAGTACTAGAAATATGTAGTAAAATCATTTCATGAATATTTCCGATTACCTACTTCGGCTATTGAACGTTAAGATACACATCGTTGCACCCAGATTTTGCAATTCCAATAAAACAGAAACTGCATGGCAATATGAATACGACTCTGCATTCACGAGGTTTGTTTCATTGAATGTTGCTCTACGAATGAAAGAGGAATACTGAACCAGATCCGTAACATGTCTACCCATACAAATCGTAGAATTTGACTCAGCAAAATGGGTTGTTCTTTTGTTTTGGGCAACGTTCTAGCGAGTAGTGATTTGTTAGCACTCCCAACACTTCTTTTTTTCAATACGAGATTTAAAATTTCTTTACGTATTCGGAGTCCATGAATTCGGATATTTGAATTCGGTATGTATACAAGTCAAACAATATATACAATTCTAGAATAAATTGAACGAATCATTCATTCAAATATATTTTCAGAAGCGTTTTGATGTCAAAAAAGTAATTATATTATTAAGGCTTTTCATCGTGTTAAATTTCAACTTCGAATCAGTTCGTTTGCAATAACATTAATAAAGTTAAGATGAGGAGTGATGAAAACCCAACATGCAATGTCGTTCAGAGACGTAAAATATTAACAAAATAATTGTTACTGTTTTTTTTTCATAAGTTGTTCTGTAAAATAATGTTTTAGACGCTTTTCAAACCGACTGGTTTACGATTACCGTGACCAGAGGGCTGGCCTATTTTTTGGTCAAAGAATCACCATTGCCATCCAACGTGGCAATGCTGCCAGCCTTCTGGGTACTATTCCTGTTGACAGCGATGTGGACGAATTTTTTGATACCCTTTAATGCTTTTCTTATTTTATTTATGTACATATTTTTGTTATTATTTTAAGTTTGGTTACGGGTAATTTCACGTTTCATAAATAAATTATTTACGATTCGACCAAGTTACTTTTGGTGCCTTATCTTTTATTTACGTTTCCTTTACCTTAGTAATTTAATAATGAACAATCCCACATTAAAAATCAGATTCTATTCTGTTTTTTATCTATTGTTTCTAATCTAAATCTACCGAAAAAGAGGCTCATTTCGCTCAAGAAGTTCTTACAAACAATTACTCGCTGTATACCTCTACTTGACCGATAGATTCGACTCGAGCACTGACTGATGAGGCGTGATTTCTGCATGACTGACACCATCGTTAGGGAACTCATTACTACTGCTTACCCGACGATTCGTTTATGCGTGATAATGGTGCTGTCACTTGTTGATGAGTTTGGTTTTTCTTTGCCTTAAAGGCAGGTCTTTTTTCTTTTCTGATACGGTGTGAGTGTTAAGAGAGTAGTAATTAAATTTATATACCTACTCTTCTAAGATGGTTTTATTTTCATGATAATTAAATTATTTACAAACTACAAAACTATAATAGTAATAAAAATATGTATCAAAAGGGTTATAGGGCGTCCAAAAATTCATCCACATCGCTGTCAACAGGAAAAGTGCCCAGAAGGCTGGCAGCATTGCCACGTTGGATAGCACAGCTGATTATTTGGCGAAAAAATAGGCTGTCCTCTGGTCACGTGAAGAGTCGACCAACCGCTTATACCTACTAAGTTATTATATTTTTTAAGAGACACAGATCACTTTATCAATATAGTACAGCACAAAGATGCTGCTTATTTATTTGTTTTGTAGGAAGTTGATGCTCTGTTTTTTTTTCATTTCTTAGGTAGAATCTTACAATGAAAGGCATTAAAAGTAATTATTTGACCTGCACAGAAAAAACAAGCAAGGAAACAATAAAAAGTAAGACATAAGTATATTAAACTAAACTAAACTGGTCCTATATGAGGCCAAAGCTCCAAAATATTCCTGCATGGGGCTGTGACATTTAGGTAAAACAAAAATGTCACAGTGCTAGCAATGCGGCAACATATTTAGAACTAGCGGCTCGTCCCGGCTTTGCACGGGTGCGCCTATGTTACTCAGATTGAATGTAACTTTCCAACGGTGAAAGAATTTTCGAAATCGGCACAGTAGTTTTTGAGTTTATTCATTACAAACATACACACACACAAAAATACAAATTTTTCCTCTTTATAATATTAGTGTAGATTACAATTTAAACATATCGAAAGCCCGAAGACTGCTCTTAGATATTATTATTAACTTCTCTGCCATTACATTGCATTCACAATGTTCACTATTCTCTCTTCCATTAAAATCACACCAACGAATTCACGTTACAAACACAAATAAAGCAAAACCGAAATACCGACACGTTTCAGTCATTAATCTTCGATTCTATCAATTCTAGAGCAGTTTCGTACCACATTCAGTCACTTCCAGTTACGGCCAAGGCTTACATACAATAGACATAAATAATAGTGTTGGGGTGCAGTATTTCAACTAGGAACAAATTGACGGAATCTACAAGTAACAGTTCATCATCTAATACTGGTCGTCAGATTTTCAAGCCACTAACTACTTGTAACGGCTGACAAATACCTACAAAATAATGACAGCCGGAATCAACGGCTTAACCTGCTTTCCGAGGTACGGAGGAAACTCGGTAAGTACCTACTGGATAGTCACCCATCCACGGGTCGACCTTGGCAAGCGCGGCTTAACCTTGAAGATCGACCCGTCCGGCAGCCATTATTTATCCACGAGCTCCTCATAACAAGTTAGCTAAGTTGTAAAAGCAAGTTGCAATGTTTAGTTGTATCTTTTTGTTACCTTAACAGCCGCGTTTGATTTACTGGTTATCTCTGTACTGTGGCTGACGTGTCGTACATACCAAACATGTGTATACAAGCCAGTTCATGTTGAGCATAGAAACAGTCGTCGCGCTCACACATTACCGCCAAAACTTAAGTGGTGTGGTGTACGTAATCCGTCGTCATCCGTGATGAATGGTGGATGCCGCCTAAACCCGCCGAGGATTAGTCAATTGCGGCCTCAAATCCACCAAGTCATAGTCGCTTGTAATGGTGCAAGTTATGAACTTGTAGCAATATAATAATATATAACGAATAATATCACAGTTATTGTACGTCTCACTTAGCATACCTAAATGTGAAAAGATCGTGCGTCTAAAAATCACGATTCCATGATGCTGTCCACCTATATTTAGTCGACGTATTGCGATTTAAGTCAACTATTACTCAGCACAAAGCAGGTGCTTAGGTACGTCACTAAGTGACATTTAGGACTACTATGATTGATAGTTGCTACTTGATTTGAAATTTCAGCTCACAGGAGACTTTTATTTATACTTATTTTATAACTTACCTATGCTTTAGGATATATTCACGTCGTTTGGTCTACAATATCGTCAAAATTGCAGGAAACACCTAAGCGAACGCACAGAACCGGGAACTGTGGCTGAAGAAAGTGGAGGTCTATACCCAGCAGTGGGTGATTCCAGGCTGATATAATTATGATAAAAATAAGAGTTGGTTTAGGGAACAGAAAGAGGAATTTTAAAATCCGCGTAAGTCTATACTTTAACACCAAACACCGTGACGGAAATTGTCTGGTTAGGTTGGGTAAACAACTGTCTGCTCCCACAATTCTGGATATTCCCACTCGTTATTTGGTGGAGTAATTATATCTGAATTATAGTACGCAGCGATATTGATTGATGAATTATTTAAGACTTAATACCTAGGTCTTGAAAGAAAAATGAGGAGTAATCATGTAATGATAACGATAATATTTGCCTTTATATAAAAAGGAATTCCAACGTTTAACTATAATTTTCCACAAAAATAGACACCATTACACGAGTTCATTGTCTTAAATACTTGACTAATTTTAGAGGCTCTATTTCCGGATATAATAATTAAAGCAGACCATTATTAATATTATGGCTGTATGACGTATGTATACCTGTAATTATAATCGAGCTCGTGGCTAAATAATAACAGCCGCTCGGATCGATCTTCAGGTTAAGCCGCGCTTTCCTAGGTTGGTCCATCGACGGGTGATCACCCATGAAATACCGAGTTTCCTCCGTGCCTCGGAAAACACATTAAGCCGTTGGTCCCGGCTGACATTTGAAGATCTTTGACAGTCGTTACAGGTAGTCAGTGGCCCGAAAGTCTGACAACCAGTCTTATCATATTACCTAATGCTAATTGGGTTGTGGAGGTCAGATAGGCAGTCGATTATCATCATCTGCCTAGCCTGTGATTATAATCATTGCGTAATCATTCATTTCGAAAATGTTATTGGGTTTTGCCATTAGGATTTTTTTAGTAGCAGCCACGGAGTCTGGATATGTGCCCGATTAATGGCAATAAGCTCGCCCTCTATTACATGAGACTTAAACATAACTGGCGAGAAATGTGGGTATACTATTAGGTAAACCTCTGTCTAACCCTTCGGGGACTAACAGACTTGAAGTTATATAATATAATATCAATTCATAACAATAATATCCCCCCATTAAACCCCTGTCACAGCTGCCAAATTCCAACATTAATACAGCCATCCAATACAAATCTTGCCCCTGGACATTCAAGTCGAAGTTTCAATAATTTAGTGCTACAGCGTGACGTTTGGCTGATGCAGCGTGTGTGAATGGCTTGAATGGTAATGACCGGCGTTACGTCATCGTATGGCTTAGTTAGCTGATCTTAGGTAATGTATGGGAGGCTTGTGATCAGAAATCATGTAGTTTAGGTACATACAATTGGTTAGGGTTACTAATGTGAATTAATAACATAAAGAGCCTCCTCCTTAATGTTAACGAATCAATCAACAGGATTTCTATCTCATTTTATATCATCACACGTTCTTGAAGAGAGCAAGTTTGGTGACATCAACCGTAGGAACACATATTCAGTCATTCAAAATCTGGGTTATTATCATCATCATCTTCCTGCCCTTGTGTCATCTTACCTGGGGTCGGCGCAACACGTTTTTTTCTTCCATTCTCCTCTGTCAACCGTCACGGAATCATTTACTTCTTTTTCTTTCATAGCATTCCTCACACAATCCATCCTTTGTTTCCTTGGTCTTCCTCTCCCTCTCCATCTATCAACATTTACATTCATCACTCTTTTAGTCAAATGCAATTCGTCCCTCCTCATCACATGTGCATACCAAGACAGTCGATTCTCTTTCAACTTTTCTGTAACTGCTGCAACTTTCAAACTTCCTCTACTAAAGGTACTCATTTCTTTTCACTTTCCTTATCAATTCTTATCACACCACACATCCACCTCAACATATCCAAACTAATATTATAAATGCGAAAGTAACTCTGTCTGTCTGTCTGTCTGTCTTTGCTTCACGCCTAAACTACTGAACCGATTTGTGTGAAATTTGGTACAGACATAGTTTGGAACTTGAGAAAGGACATAGGATAGTTTTTATTACAAAAAATAAAATAAAAAATAAAATTTATTCCGGACATACAGCGCCATCTAATTTGGCTACTGTGTGACAATTCTTGGCGACGTTTTGACAACTGACAAAATGTCATAGCATGCATTAGAATAGAACGGCTATTTCAAAGGATTTGTAACAGGTACAAGTGGCCTAGCGGTTCAGCGACCGCCCTGTAAACCGAGCTTCGCAAGTTCGAATCGCAGCCAGTATTCACTTTTTGTGATTTTTTTTAATGCTATTAGATTTTCAAAAATAATAAACATGATTCGCGAGTTCGATCCCCAACCAGTTTTCACTTTTTGTAAGTTTTAGGTATTTTGTTTTATTTTTATGCTTTAAGTTTTTCAAATCATTACAAAATAGATTAATGTATACTTTTCGTTTTTTTTACCATTCAAAAGACAGGTAATCATAAATAAATGAATGAAAATTGACCAATTTACACTGTACAAAAAAAATCTCTAAAAAGTTTAAAAATGAAAACATACTCAAAACGCAGCAGCCATTCGCTCAGCCACTGCGCCAACCGTGTCGTCATATAACTGTGGTTGTGGCTTCCTCAGGCATTGCTGCAACTTTGCTTATGGGTGGTCGGACTGCACATTCCGTTTTCAAATTGCCGCTGAATCTTGCATGCGAAGATACGCCCCAACATGCAATATCACCAAAAACGGGGGAAGTAGTTTGGGACGAGTGCACAATGTCGCACAAGCATGCATTAGAGGCGTTGAACCGCAGCTTGCAGGACATCCGCGGCAACCAGGTGTGATGGGTGGCGTCATCAAAATGTTCGCAGCGACTTTAGACCCTGTGAACGGTGAGTAATTAACTAGCTCGCCGTCCAACCGTCTTATGACGACAGGCCGGGTCGAAAGCGCGTTCGTGTTCCACGCGCGCCTCAAAATGATGTCAGCAAACCGGAAGGGGTCCGCAAGGGACGATGCCTGCTGCAGCTGCGGGACTGTTCGAAAGAGATACTGTGGCTCTGGAACACAAAGCGCTAAGAAGGAACATGGATGACACTCCCTTCCGTTCCACCCAGCGCGGGAGGAGGGGTTATTTGAAAAGCCGACTTTAGACAGATACTGCCAGTTAATAAGAGGGGCCATTTTGTAATAAAAAAGGGGCACACTGGCGGATGAAACGCATGTCTCATGGCGTCGCCACTGTGAAAACCTCCTGAATTGAAAAGCTCCATATTACGTGCATCATGCGCGTCCAACTGTAAAACGACCAGGAAGCAGGTGTCTTTGCGAATAAGCTGCTGCAAATGAGAGAGGGTCGTCTGGAATCCGAAGGAGATGGGAAAATTCTATTTTCCGAAGAATTTTCCCATCCAACCGCTGTGCTAGCGCCAAAGAACGAGTGGGTCAGTAAAAAAAAACAAAAAAAAAGTATACACATCCATATCATTGTGATGGCTGATGATGATAGTACTGCCTACTACGTTGAATTTCTCAACTCCCTTGAGTTATCAGGCGTGCCGTCCCATCAGCTGGAGCTTAAATTTGGCGTACCAGTTTTGGTGATGCGAAACCTTTATGAAACCAGACTGTGCAACGGCACCAGGCTTCGTATCACACAGCTGAGCTGCTAATGGAGAGAGCGTTTTAAGTCCCCGCACAGGCATTTAGACAACAAACTAAACAGGGCCTGCATAACCTTTTGGCAATGCAGGAGGATGATAGGTAAGAAGTGGGGCCTATCCCCTAAAATAATACTCTGGTTATACTGCACGGTGATCCGACCCATGATTACTTACGGGGCAGTGGTCTGGTGGCCCCGCACTAAACTAGCTACAGCCTCCATCAAACTGCAACGCATGCAGAGACTTGCCTGCATGGCGACTACAGGCTGCATGCGGACTACCCCGACCGCGGCTCTGGAGGCCATGTTGGGGCTCCCACCGCTCGATCTGTTCATACAGCAGGAAGCGACGATGGCGGCAGTACGTCTTGAAACACTTCAACTTTGGGGTAAGAAGTACACACAACACACCGCGATACTGGAAGGATTTTATACCGAGTTCCCCCTAGCGAAAGCTATTAACGATCGGATACCCAAGTAATTTGTATTCGACAAAAAATACAAAATCCAACTCCACGAG
Source organism: Eurois occulta (assembly GCA_950022335.1). Taxonomy (NCBI): domain Eukaryota; kingdom Metazoa; phylum Arthropoda; class Insecta; order Lepidoptera; family Noctuidae; genus Eurois; species Eurois occulta. The sequence goes on along the minus strand of OX465492.1, from coordinate 6,030,903 downwards.
GATCACCGCTGTGAGGGTCTAAGCCCCGCGGAAGTACGGATCTTCACGGATGGATCTAAGACAGGTACCGGCACTGGAGCTGGAGTCTTCTCGGAAGATCTCAACATACACATAGCCGCACCATTGGGGATCCATAACACGGTATTTCAGGCAGAATGTATGAGCATTGCCCTGGCGGCATCGGCCATTTTAGCCAGGGAAGTTGTGGACCACTCAATTCGCATACTTTCAGACAGCATGGCTGTACTACTAGCATTAAACAACCACACAGTCAACTCTGGGTTAATACACGAGTGTCATCAACGTCTGAACCAGGTTGGTAATCTCAATAATATAACCATTCAATGGATAAAAGGACACAGCGAGTCCCGAGGCAACGATACAGCGGACGAACTCGCTAGATGGGGATCAAGCATGGCAGCAGTGGGGCCTGAACCCATACTGCCACTCCCCTTCGGGTACCTACGCACACTGGTAAGGAAACGAACCAGTGAACAACACCACAAACTGTGGCTAAACCATGGTGAGTGTAGGCAGGCCAAGGATGCACTTCCTACCATCGACGGCCGCTTCACGAAAAAAGCGCTTCGGCTGACCAAACTACAGCTGCGCACTGTTACAGCCGCCATCACTGGACACAGCTCCATTAACAAACACCTCTTTGCCATATGAGTCACAGACAGCCCCCTGTGCCGAGCCTGCATGGACGAAGATGAGACAGCAGCCCACGTGCTTCTGCACTGCCCAGAGGTTGCATCATACAGGGCAAAGTACTTCGGTAACCCAGGTACTCTCCGCGAGACTGTCAGCGACATCAAGGCGCTGCTGGCTTTTCTCGGGGAGCTGAGGTGGATCGAATAGATTTCCCACCCGCACGCAAAATACGCGCATTGGTCGTGGAGTTGCGGACACCAGCCCGTTATACAATAAGTCCCCGCATACGAATTATTGCAAATAACTTACCATTTCAATTTAAGAGGTAACAATTTCCCTTAAAATTGGCTATTACAATGACGATCAACAATTCCAGGGCCAAACCATAAAAGTGACAGGCATTCAATTGTGCACTCCATGCTTCTCACACGGTCAATTATATGTTGTTTGTTCAGTGCCCAAAAATTTCACGTGCTTGCGGAAAATAATAAGTCATTTAATGTTGTATACAGAACGGTATTAGAATAAATAGTGCCCAACAAGGCGTTTGATGGTTTACTTTGAAAAGAAGGTTGTATAGCGCCAAAATAAACGGTTTTAAGCCATATCGTCGCCTCATTTAATTTTGTTGCCGATCTCTGCGCCCAGAATTACAGTACCCAAAAGGACGCATTTTGAAGTCATCACCTACATTATCGCATTTTGATCAGCCAGTCAGTTCTCACACAAAACATAACATCACGCCTGAAATCTCCTACGGGTTAGGCAGAGGTGTACCTTATCGTACACCCACATTTCGCCGTTCGTTATGTTGAAGTCCCATGTGACAGGGGGCGAGCCTATTCAATTCTATTCCACCAACCGGGCACAAATCCAGATTCCGTGGCTGCTACTGAGAAATTTCTGATGGAATACCCCAATAACACTATTAAAGTATTTTTTCAATTGCATACATTGTTTAATGTTAAGTGGAAGAGCGGAGTCACCTAACACAACCATCTTCTTGCTTAAAAGGTGATCTCCAAATCATGTGCGTTAGAAATTTATATAATTTAAATAAACATTTTTTTAACACTGCCCGACCCGGCAATTGATCCCAGAACCTCATGCTCAGTAGTCGCACTTGCGACCACTTGACCAACGAGGCAGTCTCACACATACACACCTAAATAGCCACGCGAACGAAGTAGCGGGTAGCAGCTAGTAATAACTATAAAATAAAATAAACTCTTCAAAAGGATTTTTCCAAAGGTATACCTATTGGAAAAATCCTTTTGAAGATTTTAATTTTATAATAATTTACTTAACCTGGAGATAGAATCCACATTTAGCAGTAATTTATGCGACTTTAAAACCAACAGGGCTACAAACAACACGAGAAAACTCGTCGTAAACACAAACTTTTTCTCCAACATTACTCGTAGGGCGCATAACTGCATAGGTAACATTATTGTAAAACTTTTCTCTCCAACATCCACAGTTATTTACATGAACTAGTTAACTAGATTGTAAAACGCAAACCGTAATGTAGTCACACTATTCACATCGTATTTCAAAAGTGCAACCAAGTATGCTGTTTATATTAACTAACAGTAAATTTGCGTGTGTTATGAACTCCATGTTGTTTTCTACGTGTTGGCGTACTAAGAATTAGAAGGGTTTTATTTTAATCTCTGTGTGGAAATTATTAAAATGCTGAGAAGTGCAGTAAATTTAAGTCTAACTCCCATTTTTATGAGCACGATGTGACACAATAAAAGCTATCATAATATTATGGGTAACCTATGGTCAACAACCTATGGTCATTTTATTAGTCTGAATTAAACGAATTTTATTTTTTATTTTTATTAAAATTTGGACCTCTACTTACAAAATTACGCCGTCAAACTATCGCGGACGAGTAACTGAGTCGTAATAATTATGCGAAAAGCTCTATTTGATCATCAAACGTTTATTTTAAACAGGACTTATTCAACAGAAAAATTGTCGAAAGTTTTTAAAATAGATTACAGACAGATTATCGTTCGATTTCTTTGTCTCACTGACCTTTATTGGTTAAGCTAACAATCTCGTATCTTCAAAAATATTGAAGCCTAAATTTCATACCTTATAGACCTTTCATCTTTCAGAAGTGTTTACAGGTGAAATTGCGTAGTGCTTTTTTGTTATTACTTTTTTTTGTGCCGTCCTGATGTATTTTTTAATATTTGTTATGCGTTGTATGTTTATTGTATTTTTTTTTGTCATTTTGTATGCACGTCACGTAGCCGCGCCAAATAAATGTTTTTCTTTTTTTTATATTAAATGGGCCTACTTTTGACCTCAATCTTTTCTTTCTTTCTTATAGAACCTTTTTCAACAGATCAATTTAAGCTTTAGTAAATGCTGCAATTTGTAACAACAACACCTGTAATACTGTTAATCGAAGCTTAGAATTTTATTACTGTATCATTTCCCAATACATATTATAATGGAGGTACTTTAGAAACAGACTTTCGTACACTTTTTAAGCTTTCATGGTTTAAAACTAAACCTATACAGTCACTTACGGGATGTTTTCCGTGATTGTTCATGATTTCGACGCTGTTGCAAGCGCCATGATCGCGGGTTGACTGGAGAATGCGGGTGAATGGAAAAAAAACAAACACGAACAATCACAGAAGATATCCCGTAAGTGACAGTATAAGAACAGAGTTACGTAGACTTGCATAGATTTTCATAAAACAACTGGACAAACATAAATGTTCTGTCCGAGGCACGGCATTGACGTGTAACCCATCCTTTTATTTCTAGAACGATCAATACACGTGCCTCAAAAACATAGAGCCCTATTAAATAAGTAAATATGTTTCTTTTAACTATGTGCAATTGCTTGGATTTGTCTGTTCTGTTGACAATGTTTTCTCAAATAAATAAATAAGTGACAAATAATATCACACCTACAAAAACTTCAACAGCTTTCATGACAGTTTTTACACCTGGCTAAAAGATGTGATGTATTGCATTTTTAATCAGAACGTCATAATAAATCCATAACTCCTAAGAGCGTACAGTCGTGAGCATAAACCTTACATTTAAGTAAGATTTAAAAGCGGGTTTCTTCTTGAATATTGACATTTTAAGTTTTCAACGATGTAATACTTGAATATCTTCTCAAAATCGGTATTTCAGGAGATTGCTTTTGAATTTCGGTCAAACTGATAGATACAAACTAAGAAACCGCCAACAGAGACCGGAGTCTGTCTGATAACCTGCTGAAGTATTTGTCAGTATCCAGTGTCCGCAGCCAGTACATTAAACGGAGGCACGGAGGAAATTCGCTATGTAATGAGTGGTCACCCATCCACGGACTACTCTAAGTAAGCGAGGCTTAACCAGAAGATTGACCCTGTTGATTGGCTGTTATAATATAGCCACGAGCTCCTCACATAACACAACATAACCTTAAGGTATTTACGCTTGTGACTGTACAAGGCGGAAGCTTTATCCCCCTTAATAATTTACGATGAAGCGCGCTGTTAACGAAGTTGTCATCTTAAGCGCGAGATTACATTTGATTTGAGTGATACAAAACTTTGAGATGCTCGTGTTTGCTTAACTCAAGTGTTAACTTAAAGTTGAGCGTTGAATCTTGAATAGATTTTGTGCCGGGATAGAGGTAATGGAGAGGGAAGGTCTTCAAAATTGGAATTTATATTGACTTTGAGGATAAAAACTGGAAACAATATAACTCAATGAAATATCCTCTACTACATAGATAATTGGTAATGGTAATGTGGTATTAGATTATCAAGATAGTTTGATTGGTCAATTATTTCATTAATAGAGTTTTTATCAGCTGGTCTAACATAGTGTGTCTTTCGCGTTTTCTTTAAGGTTGCAGCACTGCACATTATCAAAAAGTATTGCAGCGTCCAAATAATATCTATCTATCGCCAAATCATCAGCATCTGTCAAGCCTTTTCTCAACCATGTTAGGGTCGGCTTCCAGTCTAACCTGATACAACTCAATACCAGTATTTATATGTATGAGAAGTATGGAAGACGAAGCCATGCAGCGCCGGCCCCAAATAAATTGGCATAAGGGCAGGGAACGATGATGATGAATAATGTAGTATAATATGTAGTACCTATAACTGTCGCCAAATATCAAAACATCATTCCCCATCATAAGGAAGAGAGGGAATCAGAGGGGCTCGTGGCAAAATAATAACAGCCGCTCAGATCGATCTTTAGGTTAAGCAGTGCTTGCCTAGGTTGGTCTGTGGATGGGTGACCACCCATTACATACCGAGTTTCCTCCGTGCCTCGGAAAGCACGTTAAGCCGTTGGTCCCGGCTGTCATTTGTAGATCTTTGACAGTCGTTACAGGTAGTCAGTGCCCCAAAAAGTCTGACAACCAGTCTGACCAAGGGGTATCGTATTACCTAGCACTAACTGGGTTGTGGAGGTCAGATAGGCAGTCGCTCCATGTAAAATATTGGTATTCAGCTGCATCCGGTTAGACTGGAAGCCGACCCCAACAAGGTTGGGAAAAGGCTAGGCAGATGATGATTCCCCATCACAAGGAAAAGCCACCAAAATCAGTATGTTACCCTTTTTATCGTCGATCTCTTAGATTGATGTCCCTCGATCTGTTGCTGTTCACGGCAATTAGCGACGTGACGACGGTCGACGGGGAGGCAGCGGTGAAATATTAAACTCGATAGATTACTAACTTACTAGATAGGGGAACATGGGGTGCCTATTCAAGAACGTTGTTTCCAAATGATGTTATTGCAACTCTGACAAATGCCAAATGATTAGTAGTTTACATTAAGTTTATTTACTTTCTGAAGAACTCAGTACAGTTAAGTGTAGGAGCGTCTTTTTAGGGCGTTTCCACTTACGTGCGCCTTGCTACTTGTTAATTGAAATACTTGGTGGTAGCAGACGGCTACTTCATCGGTGAGTCTGCCACCACTGGTGAAAGATCCCACTAATTCAAGTGGCATCTGCCATCAGTGGGGAGAGAGGTAAGAACAAATGCGACTGTATCGGACGCAACCACCACCAGTGGTGGTAGATGAGAAGGATTGTTGCAATTGCCACCAGTAGTTATAGGCTGGTGGGGGCAGATCGAAATAACCGCGTAGTACTCGCAACCCGTGTGCGGTATGGCCATATGTACAGTCACAAGCACAAATATGTGTACAGTTTCCTAAATTTAAAAGCAATTTTCGAGAGAAATAACGGTTATAACTTGAAGATAGAATGTTTTTCATAAAAATATGAGTTCCAGAATGTAAATATTTAAGATTAAAACTTTATGTTAGTAACAACATTAAATTTTATTCAGAACAGTAAGAGAAAAACACTTTTAAAAGTTGTTAAGTGTTTACATATTGGTGCTCGTGACTGTACGAACGTGGACAAAGCAAAAAGAGCATGTAGGTATTGCAGCAAGTGGCGTTATGTAGTTTCTGGTTACCCCGCCCCCCCCACGGGAAAAAGAAGTGAGCTGTGTCATTAAAATAATATGTCTACTGAATAAAACATTAAGATATTTGCAACCGCGCAAAACTGAACCTTATTGAAGTTACAAAGCGATCGTTTCAGAAACTCATGTTTGTTTACATTTTAAGAGTAAGTAAAAATTAATTAATTATTTCGTCAAAAAACAAAATCTGTAAACGGATAACATTTTATTTTTACAAAAAAAATGTTTTGTTTCTGACAGTTTGCAACAGCCGCTGATTCGGTTAAAACACAAGTAATTATGGTAATGGCATCTCTGGGTAAGCTCAAAAAATAACGTTTCCGAACCGAGTTTCAACGGGATAAAAAAATAATATGCTTTCATGAAAACGTGGTCCGAAACATCGTCAATTTTGTATAACACAAGACTGACTATGATCCGATTTGATGTCGGTCCTCTGGAAAAGCTTTACGTTTTGTTGCCAAAAAGTATGCTTAAAATTTATTATTGCAACCAAAAACTCACTTGAAAAAGTAATTCCTATTCCTATAAAATCTTTATTTCAAAGATAATTAAATTATTTACAAACTACAAAACTATAACAGTAACAAATATTTACAAGTAGAAAAGGGTTACAGAGCGTCTAAAAATTCGTCCGCATCACTTTCAACAGGAAAAGTGCCTAGAAGGCTGGCAGCATTGCCACGTTGGATGGCAATGCTGATTCTATGGCCAAAAAATAGGCCGACCCTCTGATCATGTGAAGAGTCGAGTTGTATTGCAACTAGTGTTTCATCGTCACTAGGGTGGTCTTGAACACTTTAACTAAGAGTTGGTCTAGCATGGTACAGAGATGTTAGCTTGTTGTTAACACTCGCCCACAGATCGTTGAAACCACCATATGCATAACTACATATTTATTTTGTAAATTTCTTTTGGTATAGACAATAATTTATTTCAAAATAATTATTAAATTATTTACAAACTACAAAACTATGACAGTAATAAATATGTACAAGTAGAAAAGGGTTACACCTGTAACGACTGTCAAAGATCTACAAATGACAGCCAGGACCAACGGCTTAACGTGGATGTGGTGGTTGGTTATGTTATGGATGGTCACTCATCCATGGACCGACCTAGACAATCTACTTAACCATGAAGCCCGACCCGTGCGCCTGTTATTACAATCCGTCGAAATTCACTACTAAAACCTTAATATAACACAATAATTCAATAAACAAAACAAATACACTTCTAATAAACAAACGAAGCAAAAAAATAAACTGGAAAATTCCCCTACTGCTTTACGGAATAGAAGGGCCTTGGCCGGCTAGCGGAAATAGCTTGAAGTGCCACTCTTGCGCCGGCAGCCCATCCGTCAGTTGAAGGCTGATTTTATACTTATGAAGCTTATGATCTAACTCTGAAATGGATAAAACTGTTAACCTTTTCATGAGGTGGAAATTAGTTAAATGGAAAAGACAATCGGAATCGATTTTGAGTTGTATCTTTTGTCAACAAGTTATTTGTTTCCATATAGTACTTACTTCCATTTTTTCCACACACAACAACTAAAACAACAGAATGCTTGGATGACGGCTTCATGAAGGGTTCGTTCACACTTTTTATGCCCTTGAATTGGATAAAAGCAGTGATGAAATAGTGCGAAAATAAGGTTTAAATGCACCATGTAGTCTTTCAACCCACAGAGAAATTAGCCTTTCACGCTCCGTCTTTCTCAGACAATTTACAAATCTTTTCACTTCCACTGCCAATAAGTCTACTAAAACTCTTAATAAACTTCCAATTTCCAATCCGAAGAGGACTAACGACCTCGAATTGAAACACATCTGCCTCCAAATCGGTCTCATTGTTCCCGTTTCCTTGAACGAATACCGTCCTTAAAGTAAAGCTAATCAAATACTGAAAAACCCGAGGTCGTTTAATAGGAGACAAACCTTAAATGGACCTCCTTTATCGCCATCCAGAATGGATGTCAAGTGCAGGCGAGGTTGCGGAAACAAAAATCTCTTGACAACGGTATCATGTTGGGTCTGAGTGTTTTTACCGCATCTTCCGTCGAGTACGGCGGACGAGATTTTAGACCTTAAAACGACGAAAGATTATTATGTTTTTGAAGTTATTGGGGTGTAAACGTCTTCAGCTTAATGTTCCAAGATTTAAATATCAAAGGCAGATTTTTGTTGGCGTTTAGCTTTGATATTTGTTATTTCTTTTATTACTATTTGGCGGTCGGCTTTTGTTATTGAAGTAATATTGAGCCAATTAGGGGTGTTACACAGTTCAATATTTTTTCATTTTATCAATTTTAATGTATTTAATTTAAAATACTCATTGAGTAAAAAATACACTCAAAGAATGTGCGCAATACGGAGTATAATGCGGAAGAACGGAGGAGAGGTAACTTGACGCTGCGTGAGAATGTGTGATAAGACCCTCCCCACATAAACATTTTCGGTTTTCACTCGGCTTAGCTCGAATCGTGCCGAGCCGATCCGAATATGATTCAGTGATGGTAGGTGCAGAGCAGAGTTTCAATCGGTACGACCCAAATGAAAACCGAATAGGTATAATTTTATTTTTTTTATTGGCCTGTTGGTCTAGTTGTTAGTGACCCTGACTGCCAGGACGGAGGTCGTGGGTTCGATTCCCACAAAGGACAAACCTTTGTGCGATGAGTACGATTATTTGTTCTGTAACTGGGTGTGTATTTTATCTATATATGTATGTATTTAGAAATATATAAGTATGTTTATCAGTAGTCTGGTTGCCATAGTACAGGCTCTGCCTAGTTTGGGATCAGATGGCGGTGTGTTGGTTGTCCCAAGATATTATTTATTTTTATTTATTTAATCGATACAGGTCGGCATTGGTTTTAAAAGAATACTGCCAAATCAATAATTAAATGACGTGCCGACCCGAAATATTATGGAGCACCAATTTGTTCTAAGAACAAAACGTTTTTCAAAGAAAAGTCCTCGAAAATTCTACCGAAATTCAATTACGTATTGTTACCAGTGTAATAAATACACCAGTTTAATGTACGTTTTAATTTTAATATGAACTTAATATCTCATGATGAAAATTCAAATGAATGACATTATAATTTCACGAATATTATCCTGGAACGGATCTAAAGGACGGGGAGCACAATGAAATTAATGTGGTTCTGTTTGAAGCATCACCACATCCACAATTATGTTGGAAACGTACGCTTTGAGTTGTGACGTTTCTTTTTAATTGTCTAAATGTCAGCCAACAACCTTTACTTTTTTACCGATTTATAAAAAGGAGGAGGTTCTTGTGATGTATTAAGATAGATAGAAAGAACTTTATATTAAGAATATGTGGGAGGCGAACGCTCGGGCTCATCGTGTGTGTCAGTCGGAATATACTTGTAACCATGATCAGCTGTTTTATTTCCTGGACTCTGTATCCCGACATCCCGGTGTGCTCCAAACACTTCAGTTCTCAATTCGGCTTACGTGTTTTTTTTTTTTCATTTGGTAGAGGAAACTCGCATCCCACATAAATTGTGTTCAAATTGCTTGGGTAGTTTAATATGAGTCGTGTTCTATTAAACGTATTTTTTCATCTATTTCTATGTGGATGTTCTGTTAATAACTTTTAGTAACAATGACAAATGGAGAATACTCGACAAGAATACCATCATAAGACAACCATCATGAGATACCATCATATCACAACTAAAAAGGCTGAAATAAAAAACTTTATTTACCTACTGTGTTGCAAGGATCTTTTAGCGTTCAAATAACGTTTGCTGGTAAACAAGATGGCGGTGATAAACAAGATTGTGAAAAGCACATGGCGGGCGGCATTAACTTCATGTGCCAAAAGATTTTTCTATAAAATACTTCCTTACATACAAACTTCTATTGCGGCAGTTGTAAGGAAGTTAGTAATTTTTGACTGTACGGAACGAATTTTCATGTTTTGTAAGAAACGCTTACGAGTATATAAAAGCTTCTAGACCAAGCGGTTTAGGCTGTGAGAGGTCTGTGAATGAAAGATTTTTTTTTAAAGTAAGTAGTTCTCCCTGATTTATTTCAAAACAAACTTGTTCGGTTATTTCGAATCGTGGTACTTGAAATGAGTCTTTGCGAGGCTACTTGAGTGCCGATAGGTACTTAAGTGTTTCCGATACAGCCTGGGCAATCAGCTTCACTTCAAACCTTGCTGACGTGCTAATTCTTTTCCACTGAATAAGGTAGTGTTATTTTGATTGGAGTTGGAGGCCAAAAGAAAAAAAAAGAAGACTTTTTGAAGAATACTTTTACGATTTAACTCACGAATTAAATACATTTCGTGAAATAATTCTGCTTGCGTATTTTGTCTAGACTTAGTGGTTACATGCATTACTGCTGAGTCTAGGTCCTTAGTTCGGTTCTCAGGTGAATTAAAGTGTTATTATTAAGGTTTTTTCCATCAGGAATTTGTCAGAACCAGCTTAAAGTCAGGATTTGTGACCGGTTGATGACAATTGGTTCGCTTCCTATTACGTGGAACTATAGGGATACGAAGAACAGGGTGTAAAGTTCTTCATCCCCCATAGAAGAGAGAAGATCCTCCGACCAGACGGGTGTTGTGTCTGGTGGGCTACTGCCCGACAGTATTTTTTGTCGGGTTTTTTTAATGGTCTGAAGTCACGGATAAATTTAATAACGCGATTTATAATTTTGATGATAATTCTTTATCTTTGCGGGTGACGTTTTCTTTTTAAAAAACAGGCCAAGTGCGAGTCGGACTCGCGAACCGAGGTTTCCGTATAAACTTGTAAGTATTTTCTTATTAAACTACATAATATTTACGGTTTTCAGATTTTTTCGTTTACTAGTGCAGTAAGACATTGTTTCTTGTCAAATTTCATGATTTCAGGTCAACGAGAAGTACCCATTAAATTTTGATTCCCTTGAGAGTGTCGAAATATCCGTTTTCTGCGGTATAAACGGCCGTATCTTTTTTTACATTAACTTAGAAGTTTGATTCTTTCACAGCTTTAAGGGACTGTAGACTTGAGTATATGGTTTTAATTTCAATTCGATACCTCCACGTGTTCTTGAGATAAAGGGTCTTGACAGACAGACAGATAGACAACAAAGTGATCCTGTAAGGGTTCCGTTTTTTCCTTTTGAGGTACGGAAACCTAAAAAGATAAAATATGCCGTATTGCTATGAAATTGATACTTTGTGCTTATGTAGTAGGTAGATACTAACTATCTACTACACCTATGTACAGTCTAGAGCACAACATTATATAAGATATTATTATTTTAGTTTTTACTATGTGTTTGTTTATGTTTTCGAACGTATGGCACTCGTGGACCGCAGCTGAAATTCAGCGTCAGGAGGGTACACCTTGTGTTGCCATCTGGCATTATGCTGAGCGGAGGCCTTTTTGGCATTAATGCTTTGTTTATTCATTTAATTCAATATTAATGTGTTTCTGTTTGTTGTAATACCAATAAATACAAAATAGTGAAAAAAAAAGAAGGGAAGAACTTTCTTTTCTGTCACTCCACACTAGCCTTTATTTCAGTATGATTTTCGCATAATTCATAATGGTATGACTTCCAAAACTTGAAAATGTAACTGTTTTTTTTTTTGTGCCATAAATAAAATAAAATATTCGTTACTGCATTTTATTGCAATCAATACAGTAGGAGAAAAACACTTTTAAAAGATGTAATGTGTATACATATTAGTGCTTGTGACTGTACTAGATGGGTAATTAATAGTCAAAGTCCCCGAAATTCGTTGGAGAGCAAAATTCACATTGGCATCTCCAAATGGATTCCGCTTCGAAGTTCAAAGCATACAGAAGTGGTATGTAATAAGGGTTGGCCAAGTTTTATAATAATATAATTTCCCTTTGACTTGAACGTGTATATATGTGTCAGTACAAAACTGCGGTCCTTATTATTCTCACCTTATTGTACGAGCCGTCTTTTACAGAAGCAGGTGATAGGTATATAATAATACAGGTCAGGCAATTTTCATCGATTAAAACAAAGCAGCTGGTTCCTACAGAACTGCAATACCTACACGGTTAAAATGTATGGACAAGTAGATTTTCTTTTAAAATTACCGAAGAATACTTTGCTATGCTATTTAATAGCTATCAATACATATATTGAATGATACCGGTGACGACTAACTTAATGCCTAAATAAAATCACTATGTTTGATTTTCAACTCTCGATTCAGCGCAGAGACTTGATATTAGAACACTGCAATAATATTTAGGCATTAATTTAGTTGTCATTTGGCTAAATAAGAACAGCCGCTCGGATCGATCTTTAGGTTAAGCCGTGCTTACCTAGGTTGGTCCGTGGATGGGTGACCACCCATTACATACCGAGTTTCCTCCGTGCCTCGGAAAGCACGTTAAGCCGTTGGTCCCGGCTGTCATTTGTAGATCTTTGACAGTCGTTACAGGTAGTCAGTGGCCCGAAAGTCTGACAACCAGTCTTACCAAGGCGTATCGTATTACCTAGCACTAACTGGGTTGTGGAGGTCCGACAGGCAGTCGCTCCATGTAAAATACTGGTATTCAGCTGCATCCGGTTAGACTGGAAGCCGACCCCAACATAGTTGGGAAAAGGCTAGGCAGATGATGAACACGAGCATACAGGATATAAAACCAAGCAACCAACAGATCACCTTTACGGGTTTAAAAGCTACTTAAAATCTCGTAAATTTCGATCAAAACTATAAGTGGTAGATATAACTTTTCGCTTCGCCACGTCTCATCTCCGATAGAACATAAAACTTTTATCCTTCACTGTACGTGACACCCCTAACGTACTTACTTGAATATTTTCAATATGGCAAAAAAAATATTTAAATCGTTAGATTTACCCTTCGGCGCCATAAACGACCACGTTCCTTTTCTTTGATAATGACATTTGAATAGTATTGTCTCGCACCGTTCCGTGAGGGATTTAGAAGCTCACTTTTCTCATAAGACGGACGCCTGTCGTCATAAGACGGACGGAAGGCGAGCTAGCCCATTACTCACCGTCCACAGGCCCGCGCCTACGGTGGCCGAGAGCCTCCACGTGGCCCCCGACGCCCGGGGCGTCTCCCGCGGCGGCTGGGACGTGAGGTTATCTCCCTCTCATGTTCTGCCACCTCCTTCGCTAGCATGACTGCTTCGGAGGAGGTGACGGCTTCCCATTCCCTCTGGCCCCGGACCATGGCTTGAACCAGGGCCGGACGCGAGAGGTCGCCGCCGCCAATCGCCGCTACGAGGACACGGCGGTGCTCCTCCCAAGCGGAGCGGAGTGTCCTCCGGGCGATCCTCACAATGACAGCACCTGGGCGTTTCCTTCCGCCCGATTCGGTGCAGGTACCTCCCGAAACTATCGTGTCCGGTGAGGACCTGCGTCAGGCGGAAGGCGAGGGCGCCGTGGCGCGTCTCTAGCCACTCCTCAAAGACGGGACTTATCGCCACTATTTATTTATTTAAACTTCATGTACAATAGCGGTACATAGGCGGACTTAATGCCACAAGGCACAATAATAATACAATGTCACTATCGTGGCGTGCCCTGCACGGGGTTGCGACAGTCGCTCTCTCAATGTCGCCATGAGATCGCGCCGGAGGTCTGTCCGCTGAGCGACAATTTGCCGCGGCAGCGGAGTTTCCCCCCGGCGTAGTGCCTCCGTGCGCCACTAATACGATACCCCTTGGTAAGAATGGTTGTCAGACTTTCGGGTCACTGACTACCTGTAACGACTGTCAAAGATCTACAAATGACAGCCGGGACCAATGGCTTAACGTACTTTCCGAGGCACGGGGGAAACTCGGTATGTAATGGGTGGTCACCCATTCACGAACAAACCTAGTTAAGTACGGCTTAACCTAAAGATCGACCCGAGCGGCTGTTCTTATTTAGCCACGAGCTCCTCTAAAAACTAGAAGGCACATCTAACTATTTAAATCTCTGGAAGCAAATAAAATTGACGCTCATAAAGGTTGACGATGATATAAAATATTAAAATCTTAAATATTTCCTTTTACCTGAGAACCTTAGTTCCGTGTAAAGTATCTGAGTACCCTATTCAAATACCGCTTTACGACATTTTTAGCTGTAATGATAAGGGATCTAAACATGAAAATACAAAATGTTTAAAATGAAAATTTATTTTGAATGTTTTTTGATGACTTTCGGGCTAGATTGACCTGCTTTTGTAGCGTAGTGACCCAGAAATATATTGCTTTTATAATCAGATAAACTCATATGTATTTTTTAGTAGTAATTTTACGAGTAACGAGAAAATTTTACGTTAGAATTGAATTTCTGATATTAAAATTATAATCATGAAAGGCAGAAATGGGCAATTTTAATTAGAAAACTGGACAGAGTCAAAACTTTTAGAAACATCTGCAAACTCGAACGGATTACGAATTAAAGTGATTTTGTTGAAACCTAATTAGGAAAATTCAAATTAGACTTTGAGTTATTACGATGAAAGCCAAATATTTATTGTTCAGAAACATTCATTACTTCCATACCAGTTCGGCCTATAGATTACTTTTACTTCTATTCAGGAGAAGTTTATTCAATTACATGCTTATTTATTAGGTCCTTAGGTTCTAAGATTGTTTTTAATAAGATAAGATAAGATAAGATAAGATAAGATAAGATAAGATAAGATAAGATAAGATAAGATAAGATAAGATAAGATAAGATAAGATAAGATAAGATAAGATAAGATAAGATAAGATAAGATAAGATAATATTTATTTGCTTAAACATGTGTCATACATACAAGTAAATACATGCATGCAAGATGGCAACAACATTATTAGGTACAGGCATGTTTGCCACATGATGTGACGTGCAAATATAAAAAAAAAAATATTAATTAAAGCATTCTCTTAAAATAACAATAAATTAAATCATTAAAGAATAATAATAATATTGTAATAAATTTAAAGTAACTAAAATCACATAGAATCTCAAAAACAAAAATAAATTATTAGGATTTTTACACAATTATCATGTCAATACTTACACAATAAAAAAATAAAATAAAATAAAAATAGAAATCATTAAACTAACAAATTGTAAATTAACAGACACATTATAATCAAATCAAATAAGCTATTATGTCTATACAAATCTTTCCTCTAGGAACTCGTTAATATTATAGTATGCTTTATTAACTAAATGTGTCTTAAGTTTTCTTTTCAAGTGTATATTATTAAGCTTATACCTTGAGTTGAGCTACAAGATCACTGACAAATGCTTGCACTGACTGGACAAGCTCACTCAAATCTGTGTGGTTATTTCTTCAGAAGACCAACTCAGACACTAATCTACATGGTCGTCAAATGACTTGACCAATGTCTGGACTTTACAAGAGACAACCTTTCCAAGAGATCTCTGAATTTGTTTCGACTATTTCTTCTCAGAGTAGTCAAGTACGAAACACCGCCTCATCTAGCTTGATGTGACGTGTTTTTTAAAACCAATTTACAGAAATAAATATGATTTATGATTTCATAGAACAGAATTCCATGAAAATTAAACTAAGAAGATTAACGCCAAGTCAAAGTCACATTCTATCAACGATACCGGGGATGGAAAAAATTTACATACATGAACTACGGAAAATCTGCTGTAGCTGTACAAACGGTTTTGAAAGTGATTGCCACTTTCCTAAGATGACGTGTCATAATTCAAGTTAAGTGGACATAATAGACCTTAAACTAGTAATAATTTAAGGTCTATCGTGTCTAGGGTGATGGTGTGGGGTGGTATCGTGTGTGGGGGTTTTTTTTTAGGAGTGTTTAACCTGGTGTCAGAGTTTTATGCAGCCCATGGCCTCTGACTTAGACTGTACAAGGAGTTGAAAAATATTTCTCAGGCATGCTAGTTTTCTCACAGTGTTTTCCTTCACCGAAGCAAGTGATAATTAACAATTCAATGAAAAATTAGAGGAGGTTCGAACTTGAGACCTATAATTTGGCAGTCCGACGGTCACACGAATAGGCTGCCACTGCTTCCAAATACTTGCTTGTTGCTTGCTTCTGTGTCTAGTGAGTGTTAGTGACAGTTGACAATAAACGCGTTTAGTGTGAAAAGGACCAAAATTCAACAATATTTACTTAAGTTGAACCGAAAAAGGGCCGAAAAAAGTTCGCGAGCGGACACAGTGAGTTTCGTGTGTCGGGAACAGAATCGAGTCACAAGCGACAGTGGTAGCGGTACTGAGTGCAAAAAAACGAACAAGAAAGAGAGTAGACCAATATGTCTGCTCATAAACACCCACCCGCGATAACTTCAGTTTATCCGTGATCATGGTGCTTGCAACAGCGACGAAATATCGGGAATGCAAAACTAAAAGTAAATATTCCGTTTCTAGTGTTAGTGATTACATTTACCTATTTGAGGTCATCATCATACTGTCTAGCCGTTTTCCACCTATGTTGGGGTCGGCTTCCAGTATAACCGGTTGCTGCGGAATACCAGTAGTTTACATGAAGCCTATCTGACCTCAAAAACCCAATTACTGGGTAATAACGATACACCTTGGTAAGACTAGTTGTGGTTAAAAAAGTTAGCCAGTCAAATTACCTTGTGTTATAAATAATTATGATGTCGGTACTACAACTTTCTAACATACTTTACGAAAATAATTACAAGCCATAAACCTAATTTCCTACAAACTTATTAAAGCCAGGCGTCTGCCTATAATAAAAGGTACAACAAGGTAATAAACAGTTAAAATTAAGTCATTTACTTTAAATATAATCGTAAACTTTATCAGATTCCACTAAAGCAGCTTTTCCCTTGAGCGAAGTTTATAATTTTTTTGTGTGACGCGAGGGTAGCTAGGTTTTTTTTTTCATTTTTCTGACTCAAGGTGCAGCAGTGCATCGGATCGGCGTCACCTCAACTCGTCTTTACTAGCTGATCCCGGTCCGAGGCAATGCCGTAACGGTGTGTTTATAAGTATGAAAACATTATGGAATTGCATAGTAAGAACAGCTCGATCTCGAGTATCCATTGATTTATTTATTTATTTATTTTATTTTACTATTTATGTACACACAGTAGATAACACAGGAAAATAATATTATAATACATGAGTACAAAGGTACTGCTTATTTCTCAAGAAATTTCTGCCAGCAGACCTGCAAAAGGAGAAATGAAAAAGAAATGTAGACAATAGTGTGTGAGAAAAGGAAGAGAAAAATGTGTTTATGTGCCTTATCTAACTTAGCCTAAAAAATAATAAGTATAAATACACATGAGTAAATATTAATATATACTTATATAAATACATAATGCTAAGATATATAAACTAATAAAAATATATATGTATATAATAAATTATAATTGAGAGGAAAGGTAATGCTCTTTCACTCTGGCTTTGAATAACGTGATGGTGTTCAAGTCGCGAATGCAAGGCGGAAGTGAGTTCCACAACCTTACAGCATGGACGGAGAAGGAGTATGAGTAGTAGCTGGATTTATGAGGATGGGATTTAAGAAGGGATCTAAGGTGCGATCTACACGGAGCGTCAGTAGGGCGGGCATAAGAAAAACGCTCACGCAGGTAAGAAGGATAGGACGGGTTGTGTAGGATATTGAAGAGGAGACATAGGATCCTAGTGTTCCTGCGAAGGCGGATTGGGAGCCACTTGAGTTCTTTGCGAAGGTGAGAAACGTGGTCATATTTACGGAGGCCAAAAATAAAGCGAATACATAAATTTTGCAAGCGCTCAAGCTTATTTAATAGCTCCTCAGTAGCATCCAGGTAGCAGGCATCGGCATAATCTATTATCGGCTGAATAAGTGTTTGAGCCAAAGAAATTTTAGTCTTCAAAGGCAAGAGACTCTGAAGGCATTTCAACGAATGAAGAGAGAAGTGTACCTTACGGCTAACCTCATTGACTTGAGCTCGCCACGACAGATAGGAATCAATAATTACACCCAGATCTTTGGCGGTGTCTGTATAATTGATGCGAACACCATCGAGGTACAACGGCATCAAAGATGCAACAACGGCCGCACCACGAACGAATCGGCTGCCTATGATCATGGCCTGAGATTTAGTTGGGTTAATTTGCAATCCAAATGACTTAGCCCAGGCGCTTATACAAGCCAGGTCATGATTCATAGCAGCAATGGCGGAATCCGCATCAGCCACAGTAAAATGCCGGTAGAGCTGCAAGTCATCTGCATAAAGATGGAAATTAGAAGAGATTACACTGGTAACCATGTTTATGAAAATTGAAAAAAGAAGAGGAGAGAGAACGCTACCCTGAGGAACACCCTCAGTGAGGCTACACCAATCAGAGAAAGTCTCATCAAGGCGAACACACTTGATAAAGAAAGAGAGAAAACATGTTTATTTGGCACATACCACAAAAAATACAATCCCTACTTATTCTGTACTTATAATATTGTACATGCGAAAGTAAGTTTGTTTGTTACCTGTTCATGCCTAAACCACTGAAACGATCATAGGGTACCCTTCATCCCGAAAAAAAGTACTGTTCCCGAGGAAAACAACAATAACGTTCTTATGATAATAGATGGTGCCACGTGTTTTTGGACTCGTGATTGAATTATAGTATTAGAGTGGGTACGTATCAAAATCCCGAATTTTAATAGACCGAATTTTAAAATACCGATAGACGAAATCCCGATAATTGAAACGCCGAATGGTTGTTTGGTCGAAAGTTTTAAATCCCGAAAGTTCATTTGCCCGAAAGTTTAAAATCCCGAAGTTTAAAATCCCGAAGTACAAAATCCCGAAATTGCCACCGTTTCCGAGAAAAACGATTTTTTGTAAACCAGGTTAGGTCAAAACACTTAAAAGTTGCCAAAAAAGCGTAGTCGGAGCCTACTGAAGTACTAGGGCTCTATCTCTTTATCTCCTATTTCTGTCTGCAAGGTTTACAGGAACCTAATTATCCGAACCTCGGGGTGCCCCTGACGTCGACCGTCTAGGGTTAGCGTTTCCGTCAGCAGGTCGACGGATCCCCGCTGCGCGGGGCTCCTATTTCTGTCTGCAAGGTTTACAGGAACCTAACTAACCGAACCTCGGGGTGCCCCTGACGTCGACCGTCTAGGGTTAGGGTTTCTGTCAGCATCTGTTAAATTTCAATTACGTCATATTAAATCAATTTGTGTTATGTCTTCATTCCAAAAAATATTAAACGCCCACCGTCATAACTGTGTTGCAGTGCCATCTATGAGTAATCGCGGGAACTACGTCGCTGCTCTTTGGGATTTCATCCATCGGTATTTCGTCCATTCGGGATTTCGTCCTTTCGGGCATTTGAACATCGGTATTTTGTGTTTCGATATAACGACTATCGGCATTTGAAACTTTCGGTATTTTGAATTTCGGTGTTTTGGACGTCGGTATTTCAATCATAGGTATTATGAACTTTCGGGATTTTGATACGTACCCATTAGAGTACAATTCGAATTGATTGTCAAATTCTAAATTAATGCGAGTGAAGCTGTGGGCAAAAGCTAGTAGGAAATAAAAGAAATAAAAACAAAAAACTTAAATCTAAACAAAAAAAGAAAGATATATTGTGCGTCTCACGGCTGCGCCAAATAGGCCCAGTTCAGCAAACTGCCAAGCAACTAGTGCCCTACGCTGATTTTCAACTGGACCTGAGATAGTGACGAGACGGACGTAAAACAAAATTGTACTTTAAATGTGTATGAATAGGTACTTATATACATACACATGTGACTGTTCCTAAATTACCCTGGGCTGAAAATTTTTCGTTTTTCCTAATTCATGTAAATATTAGTATTAACTACAGTAGACTAAGGTACGGGAGACTAAGGTAGACCCTAATCTCCTACTTATCTCGATATTTGTGTTAATCATCATCTGCCTAGCCTTTTCCCAAATATGTTGGAGTCTGCTTCCAGTCTAACCGGATGCAGCTGAATACCAGTATTTTACATGGAGCGACTGCCTATCTAACCTCCACAACCCAGGTTTTCTATCAAAAGTTTCATAAACTCGATTATTTATAAAATTTCCCCCAATTTACCCGAAAAATTATAAGAGAATTTACAAAGCAGTGAACAGAATCATGTTTTGAAAAGTGTGTTTGAGATCATCTTCTGCCTTTTCCTAACTTTGTTAGGGCTGGCTTCCAGTCTAACCGGATGCAGCTGAATACCAGTACTTTACATGGAGTGACGGACTATATGAAATTCCTATAAACTGAAAATTGTGTTTGAGATAAATATTTTCCTCATGTTTCAATACTATTTTTAATTTTCAAAAGACAACAAAAAAGGAACAAAGATGAGCGTATAAATTAACAAACTTTAATATCATTACAAAACATTATAATAAAGAAATCTAGTTACAAAATTACCTACTAAAACCTATTTCCTTCACAAAAGCGTAATTTTCAAGCAAAAATAGCCTTCCTAACATTATGATATTACCGTAGTAGCTGAACTTTATCGCCTTATTAAAATCTCTAAAAGATCTGATTACGGCTGCTAATAGTGCTGCTATAATTCTATGCAATAACAGGAGGTAAACACGGGGGGCAGCTCTAGTTACGTGACGAACAGGCATGTTCGAACAACCTTAGTAAGAGTGGTAACCGTCACGCATTTACAAGAGACTGCACTTGTATATTTGTTTAGATTATAAGAAGAATACGTCATTCTTTTCTTTATCATGTGGTTAGTGCCTGGTCTCGAGTTCGAACCCAAGACACGCACTTCGATTTTGGATTCATGTGCGTATTGTTTAATTATCACTTGTTTGAAAGAAAACATCGTGAGGAAACCAGCATGCCTTTTTTTTTTTTTTTTTGGAAGGTGGGAAATCATCAAATGACCCCCCCCCCGCCCTGGGCGGAGTGGAAGGGAGTGTCAGACTCTTACTGACTAAAAACCACCCATGTTCCTTCATTGGCCCTTTATGTTCCAGGGCCGCGGTATCTCTTTCGAACAGTCCCGCAGCCCTGGCAGGCACCGGCCCTTGCGGGCCCCTCCCGTTTGCTGACAACTCTTTGAGGCGCGCGTGGAACACGAACGCGCCGTCGACACGGCCTGCCCGTCGTCATACGACGGAAACCAGCATGCCTGAGAGATATTTCTCGAAGGCATATACAATAGCCAGTCAGAGGCCCATGTGCGGCATAAAAACTATGACACCAGGTTAGGCACTAACCACACTATAAAGAAGAAGAATCAATAATCTTTACTACCAAGAAAGTGGTTACAAGATTGTGTGAAGTCCCTGACTCCTGTTCTAGGTGATAGAAGAGCTCCTGTGATACAAGAGCCCGTCCCGCTCCTGCACACTTAAAATGGTCATATTATACTGATTTGACCGACTGTAAAGTTACGTGACAAACAAGCATGTTCGAACACGCTGTCAGCAGTGAAACCGCCCTAATACGAGTGGTCACGCTACAGATTTACAAGGGATTGCAAGTGTGTGTAAACATTCGTATGAGTTGATAGGAATATTATGATGTATGGGTAATGAATAGTTTTAAATACATATCTGTCAGGGAACTTATAGGTGATAAAATATCCATTCCCAGCATAAAATACAATGTATTTAAAATCATTTAGGTATAATA
Organism: Eurois occulta; assembly: GCA_950022335.1. Lineage (NCBI taxonomy): Eukaryota > Metazoa > Arthropoda > Insecta > Lepidoptera > Noctuidae > Eurois > Eurois occulta. Next base: position 6,009,143 of record OX465492.1, on the reverse strand, counting down.
GCAATAATTACACATTACCAACCTTATTATAATTTCATTACCCATGCTAAAAGCAGCGCTCTATTCCTGTGTACCTTTTTACTGTTTTTAGGCACACTTTACCTAACAAAGCATCACACCTGTAATCTCCAAAGGTTTAGGCAGAGGTGTACTTAATATATAGTACCCAATAAAACTGCCCTACCCGGAAATCGAACCCAGTACCTCACGCTCAGCAGGCGCGCTTGCGACCACTGGATCAACAAATGACATAAATTATAGAAATAACTATAAATACAACTAGAGAATAACTAATTGATAACAAATAATGTTGTGTCAATTCCTCCAAGTTTAAACTATTTTAGTTAGACTATTAGGTAAGCAAATATATTTCGCTCTTAATCCTACAGACACAGCTAATAATGTTGACCTAATAAATTTAACTAGAGCCTTATCTAAGCCCCTGATAGCGGAGTTTGGATGAGGAAACATCAAGTCTGTCACGATAATTTATCAGATTGATTTAATGAGAGCGTGGCCTTACTAATCTTATGTTAGTTATATGTACTGATGTTAGTTTAGGTTAGGTATGGGTTTCTACTATTATTATATTGTAGGAGATGAACCGAAATAGTCAGTAGCGAGACTTTAAAAGCGCGCGCCCGCATAGACTCGCCCCTTTTCCATCGGCGACCACCACAGTGCACGGACCTATTTGACGTCAGGTGTCATCTGTATCGTGAGACTGTTTCGCTTAATTACTTAATTGTTGCATTTATTTATATGTGCTGTGAATTGTGAACTAGCATATGAGTTAACCCCTAATTCTTTTTCTAAAATAAAAGTAGAATAAGCTACGCCTTATAACTTCAGCTTTCTGTCAGTAAAGGTCCTGTTAAAATGAGGGTAGCCGTTTTGGAGATTAGCCGGAACAAACAGACAGACAAGCAAAAATTTAACATTTCGAATACATTCAGTAAAAAGCTGTTATTTTGAAATTACAATTAATAATAGAATTTATTTATTTGTATAAATGTAAAGAAATGAGATACCAAAACATTGTCTAAAATCCACTCAATCTATTCGTATGCAAAGCTAAAGAAATGAGCTTTAAAAACCATATTCCTTTAGAAAATAATCTAAACAGAAATAAAACGACACATTGCCCGTTGCAGAGCAAATTATTTCCTGTACTATTCAGTCCTAGATTCCTAATTGCACACTCCAGGAGCACCTTAATGACTTCCCCCCAATTTTCGACAGGATTATTGTCTTAAAATGACTGTTCCAGGCACTGGCGTTCGCCCGTGGTGCCAAGTTACCATTGTGTTTAAAAAAAACAATTTGATAAAATCTTTGTTTGGTGGTAAAGAATTTTTTTATTTCAGTTTTATTTTTAATGAGTTTAAAAATGAATTGTGCTACGAAAAGAATTAAAAAAAACAAAGGTTTTTAACTTGGATAATTCTGAAAGATTATCGCGGGAAACTAGCACCAGGTTCCGGTTGCTGTTTTATGTTGCTAGTATAACTCCTGAGCGACACTTATGGTCCATCTACTACATAAAGAGGTCACGGATGTTATTTCCGCTCCGGCCCAAATTCGTACCTAGGAAACCAAACCAGAAAACTCCATCAGCCACGATGGATATAGAAATCAACCAAAAATACACACATTTTTCCTCTTCAACATTCATTTTTATCAGCCGTCATTTCAATATTCAACTCTTTCACTTAACAATTATTTCTTTGAACATTCCCTATCCTTATTTATAACCTCTACAATATACTCGAACTTTTCTCACGTGATGTCCCCTTTTTCAATTTGTACTAAAGTCGCGTCTTCCAAATATTAACGCTCGGCCGTCATCTCAGTCATCATTCTCTTGACCTTGTCCCAATTCATTTGGGGTCGGCGCAGCATGTCTTCTTCTTCCATACTTCTCTATCGTCATCTCATCAGACACCTCTTTTCGTGCCATATCATTCTTCACACAGTCCATCCATCTTTTCTTTGGTCTTCCTCTACTCTTATACCCATCCTCAGTCATACTCAAAACTTTCCTCACGACATTTTCCACATTCCTCTGCATCACATGTCCATACCACACAACTTTTCAGTCACCGGCGCCACTTTTAGACTCCGTCATCTCAGTATTCCATAAATTAATCATAACATCTTTAACTTACTTAACCATTGTTTATTTGATTGACTTTTATACCAACACATCATCATCATCATCTGCCTAGCCTTTTCAAACTATTTTGGGGACGGCTTCCAGTCTAACCGGATAAAGCTGAATACCAGTATTTTACATGCCTATCTGACCTCCACAACCCTGTTAGTACTGGGTAATTAAACAATACCCCTTGGACTACCTGTAACGAATTTCAAAAATCCTTATAACACTACAATAGATTCGAAACTTTACTCATGGCATGTCCTTTATTTTTACCATAACACGTTGACCTGGAGCTGGTCTAGCGTAGTATACACTTTCAATAAAGTAAGGGGCCAGCTTAAACTGGTTTGGTTACCACTCACTTGCGGGGTATCATACACAGTCTATCCATCGTAATTCGTTATCTAAATAAAACAGAGCCAATTATCTATGTACGTAAGAAGACCAATCAAGTTATACAAATCCAGTATAAGCGGATCTCTCATTGTACGGAAAATGTATAAAAAGCGAGGCCACGTTATGCCGGAAATGTATAGCTTAATGTGCGCCATGTGTACTCGTAGATATGACGAGACTTGGCGGAACTAACTCAACCATAAGATGCAGGCATTAACCAAAGAGGATTAAAGGGAACATAAACTTTAAGGAAACAAACTCACACGGTATGCGGGCTGTTGCAGGAGAGGGAACTGGGTCAAAAGAAAACTAAATGGGAGTTAATTCTATGATTATTTTAATTGTGTTTATTATACTTAATTAAACGTAACCAAAGAAAAGTCGATAAAGGAAATGCGATGTTAAAGGAAAGATTACAAAGGTTGCAGTTTACTTGAAACAAAGAGAATTGAAATTCATTCTTACCGGACAAAGTGTTATTTTGTTTTTCCATTAGGAATTTCTCAATAACAGCCACGGAGTCTGGATTTGGACCCGGTTGATTGCAACAGGCTCGCCCCCTCTTACATGGGACTTAAAACATAACCTGCGAATTATGGGTGTACTATTAGGTAGGTACACCTCTGCCTAATCCTTCAGAGATTACAGGCGTGATGTTATCTTATATAAAAAAATCGGCCAAGTGCGAGTCGGACTCGCACACGAAGGGTTCCGTACCATTATCTATAAAAACGGCAAAAAAAAAATCATGTCTGTTGTATAGGCCCCACTTAAATACACTCGAGAGCAATGAATCCGGGTCACTTAAAGAAACCTAAAAATCTCAGAAACTAAAAATGCTAGGTTAATGCAATAGATTGTATTTAATAGACAATGTAATACTCCTTAAATGAAGGTATTAAAACTTCTTAGTTATTGTAAAGTTATATCATAAAAAAATCAAATTTGAAAAAGGGCCACTTTCGAAGATGGAACTACGAAATTACAGCATTTGGTTTTGCTTTTGTTTGTAATCTGTCATTTATGTGGGTACGTAAACCATGTTGATAGTGCTCTATATTCATTATTCAAGCTGAAATTATGTCGCTTACGCCTGAAGAATGCACCAGAATACTTACAATGCTGGAAACCGGCCGGAGTCAGCGCGATACAGCCAGGACTGTCGGTGTGTCGCTGTCAACAGTACAAAGAGTTCTCCGACGTTACGAAGAAACTGGTTCTAACCTACGCAGACCAGGAACGGGCAGAACCAGGTGTACCACAGCACGAGAAGACCGATACTTGGTGAACACCATGCTTCGAAATCGCTTTCTCACAGGAACTGAACTCACAAATCAGTTTCGACGCCTCGGAGGAAGTAACCCAAGTGCATGGACAGTAAGACGTCGGCTTGCTGAATCTAACTTAAAACCCCTTAGACCTGCAAACGGCCCTAAACTGGAGCGTGGGCATCGTATTTCAAGACTAAGATATGCCCAGAGCCACGTAAATTGGAGTATTGAAGATTGGTCAAAAGTTATGTTCTCCGACGAATCAAAATTTATGCTTTACAAGCACGATGGAAGACACAGAGTGTATCGAAGACCAGGGGAAAGATTCAAGCAAGCATGCATCGAAGAAAAAGTAGCCTACGGTGGTGGGTCTGTACTTGTGTGGGCCGGAATTTCTTCTGAAAGTCGCACAGAGCTGGTGATCATAGAAAACGGCTCTTTAACTAGCGTAAGATATGTGGAAGAAATCCTCAATGATCACGTTGGTCCATTTATGGTCAATTTAGGTGAGGATGCTATATTTATGCATGACAATGCCCGACCTCATACAGGTAGGATTGTGAATGACTACCTTCAAGAGATGAACATTACTCGTATGGAGTGGCCAGCGCGCAGCTCGGATATCAACCCGATCGAGCATGCTTGGGACGAGCTAGGCAGATGCGTAAAACAACGAAACCCTCCCCCAATCACGCTTCGTGAGCTCAAAATTGCTCTCACAGAGGAATGGGAGAATATTCCCCAAAATTGTATAAGGAACTTGGTGTACAGCATGCCAAACCGCGTAAACGAAGTAATGGAAGCACGAGGAGGCAATACGAAGTATTAAAATTCAAGAAAATCGTAATAAAGTTCAAAAATTTCATGTTTCCTATTTTTGTTTTAAGGAGAGATCAGCAGTTTTTTTCTTTATGTAATTTTGTGTTAATAAAATGTATGGCGACTCATATTTTTTTACTTTCATTTAAGGAGTATTACATTGTCTATTAAATACAATTTATTGCATTAACCTATCATTTTTAGTTTTCGAGATTTTTAACATTCTTTAAGTGACCCGGATTCATTGCTCTCGAGTGTATTTTTTTATTAATTTTTTTTGTTGTTTTTGTTATAGCGGCAACAGAAATAAATCGTCTGTGAAAATTTCAACGGTCTAACTTTCAAGGTTCATGAGACCTGCCATGCCTGGTGACAGACGGACAGACAGACAGACCGCGGAGTCTTAGTAATAGGGTCCCGTTTTACCCGTTGGGTACGGAACCCTAAAAAAAAGAAAATTTTAATAATTCAGAAACGAATTAAAATGTCACTTTGGCTTGTCACGCTGTCCTCCATACATGACAGTCCTAATTTCTGTCTTAATGCATCAGCTAGATCATCATCCCTATCAGTTAGACTAATAGTGATCCATTAAGCGAGAGTTTTGACTTACACGCGTATGTACTAAGTCAATATTTATGTATCAATCATCCTTCACACAACGGGGATCGGCAGAGATTGAAGTGACGCGGGTTCATTGGGGATGTGTGTGATTTTTTTCATATTCGCCCTTTTCTGGGAAAATCCGGACCCTTTTAGAAGGGAAAAATAATCTGACTGTACATACATACGTACATACACGCTTACACGGAGAAATATATGAAGGAAAAGGGTTTTTATATTTTTTACCAGCTGTTGCTACCATCATGTTGATGTTGTTGTTGTTAGCCCATCGTTCACGTTTTTTGCACGGAACCGGAAACTTTATCTAAAATAAAAGTAAAGCCAAAGTAACTTCTTTTAACATCAGCCAATGAAAGTCCTGTCAAAATCGATCCAGCCGTTGTGAAGATTAGCCGGAACAAACAGACAAACAGAAAGACAAAAATAAAAATTGTTTTTTTTTTGTTTAAGTACCGTATTTATTTTCAAGTTTAGCATAGATTAAGAGCCTCAAGCTTTTTATAACTTTAACATCATCAATTTTATTTTGTTTAACCCATAAAACCGATGGCTAGTCATATTTAATTTTATTACGTAGCGCTTTGTCGACTTGTAAATACGCTCCAGTCATGCAATGAGGTTGCATATAATGGCTTTATTATCATAATTTCACACAAAATAAATGGGCCCTATTCGTGATTTCCCAACACTAATATTGTTCAAAAACCGTCGGCTTAGTGGTGCGGACACACCACTCCTTTTGCTCAGCAAGACGATTCGACATTCGATTGTGTTCGAATTCGATTCTCGAACATTCGAATACCCGACTGAGCTCAATAGCGTCCCAATATGAAGTCAGTTCTGGAATCTTTTAAAATGGAAGCTTTTAAGTTTAGCGAGAGCCAATTTGGAAGATCCTTTGAAATCTAAGTTAAGAACGAGTATTCAGGGCGAAATTTTATAAGCATGAACACGAACAATATTAAATAGATTGTAAAAAAAAACGTTGAAAAACTAAATTAAGTTTTATGGATAAGCAAAGATTGGTCAAATGGAACCATATAGGTAGATTGGTTGACCTTTTTGGTATCTCTTTCGAACAGTCCCGCAGCCCTGGCAGGCATCGGCCCTTGCGGGCTCCTCCTGTTTGCTGACATCTCTTTGAGGCGCGCGTGAAACATGAACGCGCCGTCGACACGGCCTGTCGTCACACGACGGACGGACGGCGAGCTAGCCCATTACTCACCGTCCACAGGCCCGAGAATGGTTGACCTAGATTTATTAAATCAGCGTATTCCGATTTCAAGAAACTGTTTTATATTTAATAACACATTTTAATTAAGCTTGACTGAAATGTAATTAACTTTCAACTTGGTCACAAAACCGTATCATAATCAATTAAAATTTCAAAAGTTAATCGAATATCGAAAACGGTAAATAGTGAGAAAAATCTCATTAAATTCCCTGCTCTACCCCATAATATAGTAACCACAACTGGATTTATTGTTTGTTTACTGAACGATGCTCATATTATAATTGCAGTGATAAAATACCGATTTCAATAGGGTATATCGGAATAACATTTTAATTTTTACCTTAAATGGTCTTTCGAAATACTCGTTTGCTGGTTTTACCTGAAACAGAAATAAACAATGCATTTATTGAAAAAATAATTATTTGATTTATTTGGTGACAGTCTGTTAAAAATCCAACAATATTTATAGGGTTCCGTAGTCAACAAGGATCCCTTATATGTAGTTTCGTCAGTCCCTCCGTTTGTCCGTCTGCCCACAGCTTAGCTCAAAGACTCTTAGTACTAGAAAGCTGTAATTTGGTATGAATATACAGATTAGTTACTTCGACAAAGTGGTAAAATAAAATCTCGAAAAGTATTTTTTTAGGGTATCTCCTGTACACGTAAAGTAGGTTTTTTTTCTCTCATACCCCATAGTGTGGGATGTCGTAGGATAAGTCTTTAAAACATATTGCGAGTTTGCTCAAATAATTTTTCGATTAAGGGTTTCTTTGTGAAATATTAAGCTTTATAGTGATAATTTTTGTTAGAGTCAAGTGTCCCCTCTATCTACCAGCTAAACGGTTGTGTTTGGGAGTGTGAAAAAAATCACGGTGGTAGTATATATAACGAAGTTAAAAGGAAAACTATCACAGCTAAGAAGGATTTACAAGTTTACAAGTAATAGTCGACCACCTTATAAAATTATAAAATGTACTTGTCTAACATATTTTACTAAACATAATGTATAGGAATACAGGACACGCAACATTTTTCAACTGCAAATGTAAGTTTGTTTTATTATTACAATAAAAAATATCGTTTGGAGGCAAATCGGACCGTAGGAAGTGTCGAATATTTTGATGGCCAACTACGGAACCCTGCATTGTGCGTAGCCCGACACGCACTTGGCCGGTTTTTTTTTAACTAACCACACACGCCAAACAAACGTATCGTAGAGAAAATTTCTTATAGAATATACTCGTAATTATCCTACAGTATTTCAGATTGGATTTTTGCGACAAAAACTATTTGTACCACCCATAGAGCCAGATAAAATCTTAAAACTAAATAAATACTATGTGTGAAACCCGCATTTTCAATTTTAAAATCGTTCCCATTTATGTAACGTTTACCTACTACTGGTGTTCGTGCTTAGCCAACCGGGACTCCTAAACTTCTTGACTTATTGCCATTCACGGCTGACTACCGTATCGATTTTGGAAAGGTTTCAAGTTCTCTGCCACAAGAATTTTGACAGGGTCATCACATTCGACGAATAATAAGCACAAAAAGTGGTATCGGCCCAAACTTGGGCGTGGTAGGCCAGGTTGACAGGTTAACTAACCCAGGCAGGCAGGCACTTTGTATAACTGGACTGCCTCGTCGCAAGCGCGACTCCTGAGCATGGTCCTGGCTTCGATTCCCAGGTCGGGCAAATTGTTATTGATTTTTCCATCAGGAATTTCTCAGTAGCAGCCACGGAGTCTGGATTTGTGCCCGGTTGATGACAATAGGCTGGCCTCCTATTACATTAGACTAAAACAAAATGTGAGTGTACCTACTAATGGGTACACCTCTGCCTAACCATTCTGGGATTAGAGGCCTGATGCTATGTTACATACATAAATTCACGCCTTTTTTCCATGAGGATAGGTACAAACCACAGAACACCACCAGCTCTGTTTCTGCCTACATCATCACTGCTCTCAAAACATCGTGCGGAAACTGGTATGTCCTGAACCAAAATTTTCTAAAGCATGTGTCATCCACCAATGCAGTTCTGGGCGCGCGTGGTGGGTTAAAGCCTCTGAGTCCCAGCAGTGAGAACAATACATTACGTTGATTATATTACTCTCTGAAACGCAACTTGACAGTGAATGAAAAGTGTTCTCCTAAGCGGTGCGATGGCAATCTAAATGTGTCAAACCATAATTAACAAAGTAGATACCTTTCCGCCCCGTAGTGGGGCATTAGAGGTAAGATTAATACAAAGATTACAGTGACACAGCTTGCTTAACCCCTATTTTAAAAGATTTAGCACCAACTAGACTAGATTTAGAGATCTAAAGCCGTGGTAGCCCACTGGTTACGACCTCGACTTACGTACGCCGTAGGTCGCCGGTTTGCATTCAGCCAAGCAATTTGTTTTGGGTAATTTGTTTCATCACCACTGTTAAAGCGTGAGGAGCTCGTGGTGAAGTAATATAACAGCCCCTCGAGTCAATCTTTAGGTTAAGAGGCCAGCGATACATGATTTTTCCATGCCAACGTAATAACAAAATCATTGGAGTGTAAATGTGGTGCTGTTACAAACGATGGGGCACTTAATATCGTGTCCTGCGTGTCCTGTTGTTTGTTCGCTACAGGAACTGATGGACGCTACTGAAAGCGCCAAATTAGTAGCTCAGTTCTGGGCTGATACAATTTACTCGTAGATTGACATCAATACGCTAAGAAGAAGAAGACAAAATCATTTACGAAAGACCCAAGGCATTTATTCTTCCCGTCACTGCGATCATTTTTTGTTCAATTGGAGATATAGTTATGAAGTCAAAGTTCCAACTTTTTTTACTAGTTTTTTTTTTCAATATACTTAAGTATTAAATGTTATATCTTTACTTTCAATAATTCCACGACCCCTGAACTATTCAATGCGGCGTCCATCAGTTGGGTCCTACCGTCAAACATGATTTTTCACCCCAAAATAAAAAGTCGTTTCCAAGGAATCATTTTTGCGTAGAGTTACATAGTTCGATGTACTGATTGCTTGTTTGACGGCTTCGTGAAGCGGCAGTTTACACTTTGTCTTGAAAAAACAAACCAAGTAATTACCACCAGCGTGGTGTACAATGTACATGACACTTGCACCAAGGACTTACGCTTGGATAAACAAGTTGTAGCTAAGATAATAATTATTCTCTAAGCGGAACCGACCAAGTTATCCTCTGCTGGGACTTGAAACTTTTGTAGAGGCATAGAAGTTCTCGTAAACATAATTCATAATATTCGTTTATTTTCGAACTTCATCAAGTATATTTTTAAAGGGTTAGCTAAGGAAAAACATAATGGTTCTTGGAAAAGCTATTTTAATACGTACGGTGCAATAAATTATTGATCATTTGGGAGAATACTCGGCAATCAGTCTTAAAAAGAAATGATGCAAAATAAGAAATTTCTCATACCGGCCTATCCTATCTTAACTATAAATTTATTTTTTATTTATTTATTTATATTTATTTATAGTATTATAAATGCGAAAGTAAGTTTGTTTATTTGTTTGTTACATTTTCACGCCTAAGCCACTGAATCGATCATCCTGAAACTTTGCATATATGTTGTCAGGTGTACAGAAACGGACATAAGGTACCTTTCATCCCAAAGTACTGTTCCCGAGGAAAACAACAAAAACGTTCTTATGATAATAGATGGCGCCACGTGTCTTTCGAATCATGAATTAATTATGCTAACAAGCAGAGTACAACCCGAATTGATTGTCAAATTCTAAATTGACGTGAGCAAAGTCGCGGGCAAAAGCTAGTAATATAGAAAATGGATATGACTTAGGATGAAAAATCTAAATGCTCAGGTTGGTTATGTAATAATGTCAACGAAGGCTCTTCCTGACCTTTTTCCTCTTATGAATGGTAATTACTAAAATGTCACGAATCACTGGAAAACTAGCATAATTGATTGTACAATTTATTTGTAGTCTGATAACATCGTTATCTACAAAATGATATCTGTAAGGAATTTCCTAATGGAACTTTGTGTCAATTTCTATTTCCATGCATTCTTTATTCGCTTATACTTTTACTTTTCCTATTTCTAATTAGCGTTATGGTATATTTTCGTGTAAACGATCATACATTTCAAGACAAAAATATGTACCCACAACATTAAAAGCAAAACCAACGCGTTACTTATTAGTGCTGAAAGACGGGTCTGAATTTCACAATCTACAAAGCAATTTCAACTTTTAAACGCAAAGTTTAGGGTTTAATTTCGTATGTGTGTTTGTCTTTTGTTTGAAACAGGTCGTTACGTAGTGACTTCACGCGTTCTCATTACTGTCTGGTTTGAGAGCGTTGCGTTGTACTTCTTACTGTTCCACCTCTCCTGGTACTACGGAAGTGTGGCCGACATACTTTCATTGTATTTTCGTCTATTCTTCACTAATGTATGGTGGAAATGTAACGCCTTATCTGTCTGAGGAAGATTGGATTGGATGTCAGATTACGTGTCGCAATCAGGGATGAGTGCTGTTCAGTTTTTATCCTCTTTTCGTTTATGACATCCTGGTACTTAGATTATTATTTCGGCAATGAAAATGTTTAAATGTGCATCGGATGGGAATGTGAAAAATCTGTATTAATAAAAAACCGAGGAGAGGAATTCAATGAATAGTTTTGAGGATTACGGATTATCTCGAATTCATATTTTTCGAATTTTACGTAATATTTATACATTTTGATGGAGTTAACAAACGCCCTCGAAATTGCACAGAATTAGTGGAATTAAACATAAAACTATTTAGAACTATGTTTGAAATTAAATCTGTACTTATAATAATATACTTATATTAAATATTATAAATGCGAAAGTTTAGATGGATGGATGGAAGTTTGTTATTCAATCACAATAAATACGTCAAAATTTCCACGCGAACAAAGTCGCGGGCAACATCTAGTAATTCATATATATATATATATTAATTAGTTCTTTATGTTTGTTAGTATAGTTATACATTTTATTATGCATGCTGTGGTCTCCTGTAAGTGAAGGAGTACACCTACGTAATACTTTTCTCGTCCATTATTTATGTTGTGTGTTTGTGTACATCCTTTGTTGGAGATCCTAAACAAATAAATAAATAAATATTAATTCCTGTTACCTTTGAAACTTCATGTATTTAATACATATGTGGTTGTACACAATTACCAAACAAACCAGAATCTCATTGAAACTTCAGCCGTAAATCTCACGTCCATGTATTTCATTAATTTAAAACATTAAACTCAATGCATAATATCAGTTGGCAGACGGTTTTAAATTTAAAATAATTATTCAAATCACATCCGAACTTTTGCAATAAATATAAAAGGTTTTTTGAATTTCCCTTACCTCGGGTACTTTGTCAGTTTTAATTTATTCTACTCAAATAGGATTAAAGTTGACGTTCGTAGTTGGCAACTTGAAGAATTCGGGACAACATTAATCGTCCCGTTTATTTACGCAGATGTAATGGAAACATCGCTGTTCTGCCTGAAGTTTCCAGAAACATTTACAAGTTTATTTGCGAATTTTCTGGTTTGTTGATCAAATTATAGAAATATTTACTTTTAAGTAAGACAAATATTGGGGGTACAATCGTGAGACTCCGGAATAATAATAATAATAACTATCGACTATCGGCACAATGACTGCTGTAGTCACGTCCCACATGTCGACAACCTCGCGAGCCAGATCTAGATATTTTAATTGTTTAAAAGAAATAATAATAATAACAAAAATATCTGTGGCTTGAGTGTCAAACTGACGTGACGAAAAATTTTTCTAACCAATTTTAATTTAATTTTTTTACCACATTATCTTTATAAAAACTGATTTTAATCACATATAATGAAAAAGAAAAAAAAACCGTACCAGACTAATATAAAAGTGGACTTTAATAAATAAAAATGGAAATCAACAATTCGAAACTTCATATCACCAATTCCGAAATAATATGTCACCGATGCTGACGAGACACCAAGCCAAATTACAGAAGGCACACCCACCATCTCCGGGCTCGTCACTCAGCTCCGCCTCGCAGCCGCCGGGGGCCGGGACGCGCCACACCCGTGAACACCGTGTCGCCGGTCGCTGCAGTTGCGTCGAGCTCAAGCGACGAGTTTTTCTCCCCGCCGTCGACTCCATCACCACCACGACGACGAGGAAGAGGACGGCCACCAGCGGGCTTGGGACCTCGAGGCCAACCGGCCCCGAACAGGGTCCCCGCTGCCGGTGGAAATGTGTCGCGCATGCGATGGACTCAGTCCATTAATGAGAATGTCATGCGCGCATATTATGGGGCTACTGAGGGGGGAAGCAACTTGACTGCGTACCGTGGTCGGATGCTCTCTCTGTTTCAGGTGCTTGAGCCAGGTGTCAGCGTGTCGGCGCAACGACTGTCGGATCAGGTGCGGGTCATCCAGCGTAACCATATATGTTAGATGACACCGTACTTGATCGACTTCGCTCCGAATCACGGAGTAACCTAGTTACGCCTGCTTCACCTATGATCGCGGTACAGCTACAAAATGTTACCAGTGCTTCGCCGCGATCCGACCACGGTGGTGAAGAGGATGTTGATGAAGTTATATCCGTGAGTACCCAGCGCAACGCACAATTGAGGAGTGCTTTGGAGGGTGCATTCCGGGAGTACCGTTCCACACCGCCTGAACTTAGACCACGACTACCTCGTTTGCCTATGCACAATAAAAATAAGGCGCTGGTGTGTGCTCTAGATTCGCAGCTGTCAAACTACTTTGACAGCAGCAAAGACCTGGCCGATACTCACTCAATATTGTACTGTGGAGCTGTAGCGGCATGTCGTGTAGCTCAGGTCAAATTTCCTAACAATGACAGAGCTACACGACCAAAATTAGCTGCTCCAGCTTGGCAGTGCAGGATTGAGCGGCGCATCGGTGAGGCTAGAGCACTCATCGGCAAGTTAATCTGCTTCAGGGTTATACTCGTCCTAGAGTGATGCGCTTTGTGAGGCGGGCGTTCTCGGGGACTGATATTAGTTTTCGAGACTACTTGGCCCGCGTCACAGAGCGTATCGACTTCCTGAAGCAGAAGATCTGTGCATGGGCAAGCCGTATTCGCCGGTACAAGCGGCGAGTGGAACGATACACTCAGAATCGCACTTTCCAAAGCGATGAAAGGTGGGTATATAGGGCTTGGGAACGACCGGACCAAGGTGTGACTGACACGCGTCTGCCGGATGATGACGCCATGTGTTCGTTCTGGCGCAGCATCTGGTCGGTGCCTGTCAGTCACACTGAGGGCGATTGGACACGGGAGGTTGAACGAGCGTGTGATCCAATACCAGAAATGGGGGCAATCACCATCAGCCCCCAAGACGTAGCTCGTGCAGTCCGTCCGTTGCCTAACTGGAAATCTCCAGGGCCGGATGGACTGCACAACTTCTGGATCAAATGGTTTCAGAGATCGCACGTTCGCTTGGCGTCCCAGTTTCAATCAGCCTTAGAGTCAGGGTCGCTGCCCCAGTTCTTGACGACAGGAATTACCCACCTGCTCCATAAATCAGGTAGTACTGCGGAGCCCAAAAATTATAGACCAATCACTTGTCTACCAACAGTCTATAAAGTTCTTACATCCATTTTGAGAGCTAAAATCAACCAACATATTGACAGTAATTGTATCATGTCTGCCTCTCAGAATGGATGTAGGAACGGGTCCCGCGGTACTAAGGAGCTGCTCCTCATAGATATGGCCATTAGCCAGCAGGTTCGCCGCTCCCGAAGGGATCTGTCTACATGTTGGATAGATTATAAGAAGGCCTATGATTCTGGCCCTCATACATGGCTCATGAGGGTGCTGGAGTTGTATAAAGTTGATGCAACTCTGCGTACCTTCCTGATGTCATGTATGGGGCACTGGAGAACGGTCCTTCGCTATCCAGGATGTCGACAGATCCAGGGGAACAGCGAACCGATAAGGATAGAGCGCGGTATATTCCAGGGTGATAGTCTGAGTCCATTGTGGTTTTGTCTAGCCTTGAACCCTCTCAGTACACTGCTGGAAGGTTCAGGCCTAGGCTATCGGTTGAGGAGAGGTGGTCAGGTCATATCTCACCTTCTTTACATGGATGATCTGAAACTCTTTGCCCCCAACAATTTGCAACTGATGAAGCTACTGAAGGTAACAGAAACTTTCAGTAGCGCCATCAGGATGGAATTTGGTGTGGACAAATGTGCAGTCATGCATGTGAAGCGAGGGGAGATTATGGAATCCGTGGGAACTCAACTCTCGGATTCCATACACCTTAGATCCCTCTCCTCAACAGAAACCTACAAGTATTTGGGTATGTCGGAAGCATTAGGTATCAACACTGCCGACATGAAACAATCGTTGAGGGAGCGCTTTTTTGGTCGCCTGAATAAGGTTCTAAACAGTCTTTTGTCAGGCGGAAACAAGGTGCGCGCCTTCAACGGTTGGGTCATGCCGGTTTTGAGGTATTTTTTCGGCATACTCAAATGGACTCAGACGGAACTTGATGCCCTGGATAGGAGGGTCCGCTCACTGCTGATCGCAAATCGGATGCATCACCCACAGTCGTCGGTGATGAGACTGTATATCCCGCGGAAGTGCGGAGGTCGTGGCTTCTTAAATGCTAAGACCCTGCACAACCGTGAGGTATGCAGTCTCAGGGAATACTTCCTAGAAGCCGACGTGGGTATGCAACGAGATGTGGTCTCAGTGGATAAGGGCCTTACCCCGCTCTCCCTGGCTAACGAGAACTGGCGCAAGCCTAGAGTATTAGACACTAATGACCGCATGGATGTATGGCAGAGCAAGGAGCTGCACGGGCGCTTTTACCGGGCCCTACATGGGCCCGATGTAGACTTCTTAGCGTCCGTATCTTGGCTGCGTTTCGGTGACCTCTTCGGGGAAACCGAAGGTTTTGTCTGTGCAATAATGGACGAAGTTATGATGACGAATAACTACCGGAAATACATTGTGAAGGATGGTACGGTTGACATATGCCGGGCATGCCACCGTCCAGGAGAATCGATTCGACACATTATTTCTGGGTGTTCTCGTCTAGCTAACGGAGAGTACTTGCATAGACACAACCTCGTTGCCAGGATTATCCACCAGCAACTTGCTTTGAAGTACAACCTTGTGGAATCAGAAGTGCCATACTATAAGTATGCGCCCGACCCAGTTCTCGATGATGGTAATATCACGTTGTATTGGGATCGACCTATCGTCACTGACAAGACTATTGTTGCCAATAAGCCTGACATTGTGGTGATAGATCGATTGGAGCGTCGCGCAATGATTGTTGATATAACGGTCCCGCATGACGAGAACTTCGTGAAAGCAGAGAAAGATAAACAATTCAAATATCTGGATCTGGCTCGCGAGGTTGTCGACATGTGGGATGTGACTACAGCAGTCATTGTGCCGATAGTCGTGTCAGCCAATGGCTTAATAGCCAATAGCCTCGACCAACATCTGAGGAGGCTCTCGCTGGGCAGCTGGATCAAGCGCTTGATTCAGAAGGCAGTTCTTCTGGACACGGCGCGTATTGTTAGGAGGTTCCTCTCTCAAGAGCCCTGACCACCGGTAGCTCGGACCCTGTTCCCGATACCGGTGGGCTACTATTTTTTTATATTTTTAAATGTTTTGATATTATTTTATATTCCAATATTTAAAAATGTAATTAATGTGTAAAAAAAATGAATAAAGAATAACAAAACTTTATTTCAGACTTTATTAAGGTCCATAAATATGTTAGTATTTTGGAGTTAGTAACAATGGTGCTTAAATATGTAGGTTAGTATTGTTAGTTTTCACAAAAAATATTTATTTATTTAGACCTATGACTGTCCCCACCCAGTGTCCTTGAAAGGGACAGTCCGGTCTGGCAGCTATCATTTTCAGGATGTTGTTGTTACTACCATGCAAGCGCTGTAGTAAGGAGGCCGATAGTTACAAGAATATCTCGAATTGAATTCATAACCTATATTATATTTCATTATTCATAAGTGCCCCATCCTAGCTCTCATGAAACTTCAGAAGCTCGCTGCACGGTTCGAATTGGTCGTGTCTATCTATCTATGGAGAACAACCGGCAAGAAACTCCTCACAAATTTAACGTAGCTACTCGCAAAGATTGATGCCTTGACCAGCAATATACTTACTGAAACGATAGCTGATGCAACCAGGATAAAGTTAATTATTCTCATTGTTTATTGATTGCACTTACAGATGAATCAAAATTAAAAAAAAAACAAATCATATATTTTGTAAACAAGCTTTTATCGGTCAACATTGAACGCGTGTACAAAGTCTCGTGTCCGTATTATTATACGTTAAGGAGTTCTCTCGTGAAGAAGCGATCCTGGCAGAAGGATCAAAATATGTTAGTTATAAAAATGCATTGTCACCAGAACCAAAAGTATGTGCATAATTTCAGCTCAATCGGTTGGGAGGACCTGGTCTGAATTTCGGTTGCATGATTTGACCAATACATACTAACTAACAAACTAGAATGGCAAGTTTACGACTTACGGCGTTTCATACAAACTTTCAAGTCCTTTTTTTAAAATTACTGATCCCATTTTAATGAAACTTCATACGCATAACGCTGCTTATGCGTATGAAGTTTCATTAAAATCGGTTATACATCGGTAAACTTTTATTTACACATACGACATTTTTAACTTTTAAAAATAGTCAACTGATCCGTGCGTCTTAAAAAAAACTAACGCCAATGAGAAAACGTAGGTTCACTCCACAATAGAGGCTTCAAATCCGGATAATGCCGCACAAAGTCTAAAAAAATAATGCGGCACGGACTTTTCGACTCCGTGAATTATGTAAAATCCCCGCTTATTTTTTAGGAGCGGAAATAATTTTCGCGGTCTGCCCTTAGTCACTTTCCTTTTGTTTTCATGCAAATTCACTACGAAATAATAATCAGAAAGTATTAATGGCGCGTTTACAGCGTTTTATTTGTGTTTTGTAACACGATTTTTTGGCGAGCTGTATAATTTCTTGGGTGTGTTACCGACCTTAATCATTATGTTGTGGGATATTCAATTAAAATTTTATTGGCACAATAATGTCGTATCACACGTTAAAAATTGTAATGAAATAAAATATTCTTATCGAGATGATCCGACATAGAACCAGAGTTGTTGACATTGATGACAGAGTAAGTAAGCTGAAGCGATATTAGCCGTAGAACCTATGACCCTTGGGGTAGACGTATTCTTGAGTGGAAAACGCGAATCGGTAAGCGTAAGGTGAGACGCTCCGAAAATTGAGTTGAGTGGCGTGCGATTGAGGAGGCCTATGTCCAGCAGTGGTCTGCTGTAGGCTGATGATGACTATAATTTATTTTATTCGACTTTTTATTTCTCTATTTTATCTTGTGAAATTATTTACTTATTTGAATTAATTTATGAATTTTAATTAATGTTGATTATTTTAAAAATCAAAAAATCGTCCGGCGTCGAGATGGGCAGACGACATTGTTGCCATTGTGGGAATATCCTGGATGAGGCTGGCACATGGACGTGGAGCTTGGCACAAGCAAAGAGAGGCCTATACCCAGCAGTGGGTGAAATCGGGCTGTGGATGATGATGATTTTAAAAATGCTACTATCAATATTATATAAATTGTTGTGCCCGACAGGGTCCATGTGAACTTAATTATTATTTTTAAGATCTTGTAAAACACATGTGATAAGCAATAAAGAATTGAATTGATGATGAAGATCTTCTTCATAAATATTTATATTTATAAAGCGCAACAGACGCACTATCGGTAAAACTGATACTTTTCATGCCATGTACGAGTAATTGGAAGCAATCATTTTTTATTCCATCGTAAATGGATACTAAGTAATTAAATGAATTACTCAAGCCCGAGATCCAACAAACATTTACGTGAAACTCCGTAAAAATGTTTTATCTTAAATAAAATAAAAACTAGTACACTCCAGTTCGCTCATAAAACTTAGCACTTACTTTTGAACTTTATGATCCTATAAAAAACACTTTTTAATCACGTGATTAAAAATACATGGACTACAAATCTCCTACAAAGAAAAAAAATTTCTAGAGTGGTACCTACAAAGTCTAACTTCTATTGTCACCCTATCACAAACAAAATGCAACTTACCTACTAAACGAAAACACCCTAATAACTTTTTTCAATAATGTAGGTAAAAACTCGAATGTAATAAAGTCTAACTTCGAATGGTCAATGGAGGTCTTCTACGTGCCTTCCATTCACATGTAAATTCACCGTTTCCTTGCCAATTCTCAAAAAAACGGCCAAGTGCGAGTCGTACTCGCCCATGAAGGGTTCCTAAGTATGGGGAACCCCCAAAATTTATTATTTTTTTTTCTATTTTTGGGTGAAAATCTTAATGCGGTTCACAGAATATCTCTACTTACCAAGTTTCAACAGTACCTATAGTTCTTATAGTTTCGGAAAAAAGTGGCTGTGACATACGTTGACAGACAGACAGACATGACGAATCCATAAGGGTTCCGTTTTTTGCCATTTGGCTACGGAACCCTAAAAAGAGGGAGCCGTATTTCCCACGACTCCAATTTTTCTTCCTGATTAATTTTGTTGCGGTTTCTCCAAGATGTCCTGACTTTCCATGGGACCATCAATGTGTTTCAAGTCACGGATAACTCGTTTTCTAAAGAGATCGGCCAGAAATTGAACGACCGTGTCTTCTACACGTATTTCTTGGAACGATCTCCCGAGAATTTTCTCAATTGAATTCGATTTAAAATGGCGTCCGTCTTTTTTAAATTGTATTTCTGAATCGTACCTTTTTACTTTGGAAGGATGTCTAGCTGGTTTCGTTTTGAAATAATAAAACAATATCCTGTTCCAGGAAATTAAGCGGAGACGTATTTCCGGCCGCTTACTTTCTGTTATTAATTCTATCTCTTTTTTTTTCAGATTCATTTTTACGAATTCATCAACTTGATAAGAAGTTTTTTTTTGTAGCGAATTCAACTATGGTGTCACCATTGTGCAAAAGACAAGTTTTCTTCGATAACTGTCGCCAAGATTCATATCATCTTCCTGCCCTTGTCCCATGATACTTGGGGTCGCCACAACACCATTTTCTCTTCCATTCTCC
Source organism: Eurois occulta (assembly GCA_950022335.1). Lineage (NCBI taxonomy): Eukaryota > Metazoa > Arthropoda > Insecta > Lepidoptera > Noctuidae > Eurois > Eurois occulta. The sequence continues at coordinate 5,989,466 of OX465492.1, read as the reverse complement.
TCTGTCAATCGTCATGCTATCATTTACTCCTTTTTCTTTCGATGTCCTCACACAATCCATCCATCGTTTTCTTGGTCTTCATCTCCCTCTCCATCCATCAACATTTATATTCATCAATCTTTTAGTCATATGCAATCCGTCCTTCCTCATCACTTGCTTATACCATAACAGTCGATTCCCTTTCAAAAGTAGTCAAGTTTAATAATAAAATATCTATTGGAAGCCTTCACAAAACCTGCAGTGTCATATCTTCGTATTATCCACTCCTTTGTTAGTAAAAAAGAGAGCTCTTTCCTTGAAAAAAAAAAACACTTGAAACAAGTCGCATTACAGCGAACGTCTTTCTGCTGAAGTCCCTTTGTAAATCTCAAAAGAATTATCCTACTAACTATCTAAAGGACAATAGGCTCTATTGTTTAGAATGAAGTATCAATTTCGTTTGATTGTGCAACCGTTTGGACCCGTAAACAAGTTTTAAACAATTGTTACGCGTTTTACGGCAACAGAAGTTTCGGTGACGGGCATGAAATATGTGGTGTAACTAATATTTGGACGAAGTTAAATTTAATGGAGGGATACAGGCTAAGGAATTATCCTTTCTTGGATCATGTGTACGAAAATGTAGGTTCTAACATAATATTCAATTGAAAATCCTCAGTTACCTACTTTATTTGCGAAATTGTCGAGGTAGATTTAATGGAAAGAAGCGAAATAAACACACTTAACAAATATAGGAACTGAAATAATTAATTTGAAAAAAACACCATTTTTTAAATTAATTCCTATATTTTAAAGAAGAATATAAAATATATTCATATATATATTTTATATTCTTTTTTATATTTTAACGAAGAATATAAAATATATTCATATATATTTTATATTCTTCTTTAAAATATAAAATTGTAGCAGGTGGCGTTCTGTGGTTTCTGCCTACCCCCATGGGAAAAAGTGTGAGTTTCTTAACGTGCATGTATATAAAATGAAACAAATACGAGACTATAATCGTTCACGCTAATCTGCGGAACCACTCAACCAATTTCAATGACGATTTGACGACGATTTTGCGTTCGGATCCATCTTGAAAGATCGGATAGTTTTATATCCGCTATGTGGCTCCGTGCGAAGCAGAGGGGCCGCTAATAGTGTTATATGTATAGTGTATAGCTTACAATATTATCGAGGCGACTACACATCTTGCAATATCAACTGTGGAGAAGCGCCCGATTCGTTTGAAGCAAATCGTGGCGTCTACCTCTACCTTATTTCTACCTCCATAAATACATAATATTTGATCAAACACACGAAAATAAGTCTAAGACATGTACGTACGTAATTGTGTTGTGTCCGGGGGACATCAAATAACATGTTTCTGTCCAATTTGCTTTGGCACAAAGCGAAGCCACCATTTTGATATTCATATATTTTGTCTGGTACAGAAAGAAAAACATTATATCCTAGTTCACCAGAATATATGTAGGTAGATACATAGAAGCTCCGTAACCAAATCAAATAACCAAAATTTAATCATAAAACACCGCGCCTGTAAACCCTGAAGGGTGGGACAGAGGTGTACCTAACACCCACGTTTCGCCAGTTATGTTCAAGTCCCATGTAATATAGGGAGCGATCCTATTGCCGTCAACCGCGCCCAAATTCCAAACTCCGTGACTGCTACTGAGAAACTCCTAATGAAAACACCACTCGAACAGTTGCCCGACTCGGAAATCGAACGTAGAACCAAATGCTCAGCAGTCACGTAAAATTAATGTATTGTCATTATTGTTCTTTGCCCGATGTTCATTTGATGGAGAGATTACCGTCAATTTATAGACATAGCAAGGAATGTGCGGCCGCTTTGCCAGTCTCTTTTTTGTACAACAATGTTCATACATTTAAAGATAATCTCAGTTCAAATCTCATTATTAGATGGCTAGATGCTGCACACCTTGAATTAACCAACTGCACACCCCTTATAGTACTGGGTGCACTATAAGGGGTGTTACAAGACCCTCAACGAAGCTGAAAGCCACTTGTTCTCCCCATCAATGCTATCTTTTTTTTTCTAGGCCATACCTGGGGACCTTCTAGTTACGGAGACATTGGGGGTCAAAGTTAAAACTTTTCCACAGGTTTTTTCTTAAATACATGTTTTTAATGTAAGATATTTATTTCAAACACCTCCATGACCCCCATACTATTCAATGCATTCATCAGCACAATGTTTTGAGTGCGTTACATTGAGTCGTACCGTAAAACGTGACTTTTCACCCCAAAAAAAAAGTCGTTTCCCAGCAATAATTTTTGCGTAGAGTTACTTAGTTTGATGTACAGAATGCTTGGTTGACGGCTTTATGAAGGGTCCGTTTACACCCTGTTTATTTAATAAATAAATAAAAATAAAAATATTTTACTGTCAGGCATCAAGGCCCTTAAGGTGTTAGTATTAAATCTTACTTAAAAACTATGTTAGTAACGTGCAGGAACACTAAAAAGAAAAGATAAAAAGAAAATCACTCACACTAACGGGAAGGTTTAACAAGCTTTGTTGCCAACATGTAGCTTGGTAAACCTCCCCATTGTAGGCCCATCCAGCCTCTCTGCAAACACCTTCAGAATGCTGTTGCTGCTTCCCCTCACGGGGTTACTGAGGCAACTTTCTTCCGTATAATGGCAAAGTTTATAGCCTGTTAGTTTATGCCTCTCTTTTCTATCTTTAATCTAGTTTACTATAAAATCGAGATTTATGCAGTACAGAAATACGGATAGAGATAAAATCCAAATGAGTTTTGAATTATTTGTGCCTGTCCATCACTTGATGGTAAACACTCATTTTAATACAAAAGTTATAGTAGTTAAATAAATAATAGTCGTAGGACAAGCTCTTTCACAAGAAGCTTCAGATATTCATCATTTGCCTAGTCTTCTTCTAAATAAACTAAGGTCGATGTCCAGTCTAACCGAATACTGCTGAATAGCAGTCTTTTACATGGAGCCCATCTGGCCTCCACAGGTACACGTACTGGATAATACGATACCCAGAAGAGAAAAAGAATCTTCAAACATTGTTAAATCTATCAAAGTTCCATCAATCTCAGTTCAAATCAACTTCCCTAAAATAGCCAAAATTGGTGAATATACATTGTTCGAACTACCGTACACATTGAAACACTTGAATATCGGAGACAAGCCACAGTTGATGGTCTAGTACATAGTCGGGCAACTTTGAATGTCCTTCACGGAGAACGTTGAGTGCTTGCGAACGTTGGGGTGTACTCGATGTAGCATATTGTGTTTGGAATTTTGGCTTCGTTCTGGCAGAAACTGAAAGTGGCACCGGGTTGGTGAAAACGTTAAACGGTTTTGACAATTTTAGAGGTCGAAAATGAAGAAGGGATATTCCGTGAGGTATTTAACACAGGTCGTCAATGGCGTTCGATGGGTACGGATCTGCCATTTGTCTCATCACACAGAGTAAGTTCTATGTAACTTAATGGTCAGAAACGAGACGTGTGAAGACCAAAATAGTTACCAAACAGGATTTTTGTGATGCTATTTTGTTTAGTGGTCCAAATGGGAAAGTTATCAGACGGGACGTACCCAAATATAAATACTGTTTCAATGTGTATGAAGCACTTGGATATCAGAGACAAGCCACAGTCTATTCTACAAAGTCGACCAACTTTGAATGTCCTTCGCGTCGGACATTGAGTGCTTGTGGCCTGTGTACTCGACGTAGTATATTGTGTCGCGAATTTTGGATGCAGTCTGAGAGAAATTGAAAGTGGCAGCCTGGGAAGAGCTTTATTGGTGTCGACAATTTGAGAGTTCGAATATAAAGAAGAAAGGTAGAATTTGTGAGAATTTCAAAAGTGGCTGTTATTGGCGTTCTGTAGGCATACATATTCCTTTACTTATTTTTCGTTTTCGATTCACACTTTGTAATTAACCTTAAATAACCTGGAATACGAGTAATTAGTAACGAATAGATAAGCCTATTCAAATTTAAGAATAAAGAACAAACAGAACTGATAGCAATAAATTATCTCAACAAAACTTACAAGTAAAAAAACAATCCGTCAATCTCGCAATTGAAGTAAGGTTTGCTGTAAGAAAACCCAATTTTGGGTTAAGCTCGCCGTTGTACATAAGCTTTATATTGTAATGTTGTGTAAATATCTTTTAATTTTGTGTGCAATAAAGAATAAGAATAAGTAATTTAATTACTGTATTGAGTAGACATAATTAATTTTTGAAATATTTGAAGAAGAAGTTATTAATCGCCTTAATACAAAACAACAATATTTTATAAACAAAATTAATAAAACATAAGAAAAATCATACATAATATTCATAATTAAACGGAACATGGCTAAATAACAACAGCCGCTCGGGTCGCGCTTGCCTAGGTTGCTCCGTGGATGGGTGACCACCCATTTTTTTTTTTTATTATTTTCGGGTGGGAAATCATCAAATGACTCCTCCCGCTCTGGGCGGAGCGGAAGGGAGTGTCAGACTTTTACTGACTAAAAACCACCCATGTTCCTTCTTTTGCCCTTTATGTTCCAGGGCCGCGGTATCTCTTTCGAACAGTCCCGCAACCCTGGCAGGCATCGGCCCTTGCGGGCCCCTCCTGTTTGCTGACATCTCTTTGAGGCGCGCGTGGAACATGAACGCGCCGTCGACACGGCCTGTCACCACCCATTACATATCGAGTTTCTTCAGTGCCTCAGAAAGTACGTTAAGCCCTTGGTCCCGTATGTCATTTATAAATCTTTGATAGCCGTTTCCGGTCTGTCCTGCCAGTCTTACCAATGTGTATCGTATTACCCAGTACTAAGTGGGTTGTGGAGGTCAGATCGGCATTCATTCCATGCAAAATAATGGTATTCAGTTAAATCCGATAAGACTGGAAGCCGACTGAGGTCGGATGTGGAATCAGCGATCATTGTGCCAAATCGACAATCGGCACAATGATCGCTTACTTCATTACATTTTTATAAATGTTAATTTTATAAAAATGTAATAAAGTAAGGAAGAAAATGAATTAACGAACTAACTATACAACAATCAGGGACATACACTTCGTTAACTGAAATTAACTAGGTACGTCAACGAGTCTGAAATCGCTAAAAGGCAATACTGAGAATGCCTGTCTAACGTTTTAAACGATTTTATTTAGTTAAGTTTGATAACTTTCACTGAATAAATTCCATGAAAACTGTAATTTCTGAAAGAACTTTTTTATTGAATTTTCACGTAGGTGCTGAGTTAGAAATGCTAAATAGATTTGTTTAGAACAATTATTTTGATTTAATTATTATTGGTCTGTCTGAGATCGTGTTCTAACCAAAGCGAACATGGGGCGAACACGAGACTGTCGCGTTAATTTTTAACGATGAACCCGAACAAGTCGTACGACGACAAAAAGTGGCTTTTGGTTTTCCAATCAAATGAGCGACATAATTATGAATGCGACGATCGCATTGTCGTGCGACCTATGGCTAGGACACATTATTGGTAGGTCGATATGAATCAAAGAATGCATGCCCGAATACAAAATAACATAACCCCAATTCTTTTAATAAATTCAAATAAACACGCAGATGTAAGTTCAGTAAACCAGTAAACATTACAATAAAAATGTACGGAATTCCGTAGAACCGCGTTTTAAAATTTCAAAGGTTTTAATACACGAACAGGCGACGACGCGTATGTAAACGAAAGGTCTTACCCATTTACATTTTGACTACGCATGTTGTATTTGTTATTTACATTTTTTAACGGGTGTTACCCTTTTTTTTGCTTTTTTGCTCGGTTAGCAAAAATAATAGCTGCGGGTTTGTTAGACACAGTCTAGGTATTGTAAGTTTTATTGTGGTTCCTACAGCGCCTTACATGCATATGCATTACTAGTTTAATGGTGTGACCGTCAGTCTCAAGGAGGTCTCAAGTTTGAACCCAAGACGCACACTCCGATTTTTTGGATTCATGTGCGTATTTTATAATTATCACTTGCTTCGGTGAAAGAAAACATAGTTAGGAAACCAGCATGCCGGAGAGATATTTCTCAACGGCATGTAAAGCCAAGTCAGAGACCCGTGGGTGGGCGGCATAAAAACTCTGACACCAGGCTAGGCACTAACCACACAATAAAGACGAAGATTGTCGTACCTACAGTGTATACCAGAAAGGAGCGGTCTGATTTTATCGCCTCTTCAATGGTGGTTACTTTTCTGATACGTAATTCAGATTATTTCTTGATCAATTTTATTTATTTACTAGCTTGCCCGACAGGCGTTGTCGTGCTCCCATATTTTCTGGATGTCGATAACAGCACGTACTTACATAAAGACATCAGAATCGGTCAATCCGTTTAGAAGAATTACTAACACACGCAGACCAGAGTTTAAAAAAAATATTTTCTAGATCCACTTCAACTTAAAAGCTGGTGATGAGAATACCTCTACATTTACCATTAAACCTTAGAAATCTACTACCCGGTAAAATAAAGTCGCGTTAAGTTACGATCAAATCGGTTTGAACAGATCCACCAAACCTTGACAGATAATGTACTGAACGTATGTATCATAACATCACGCTTGTAATTCTCGAAGGATTAGGCAGAGGTGTACTTAATACTCCTTATAGGAAACCCACATTTAGCCAGTTATGTTTAAGTTATATGTAATAAAGCGACTCCATTGCCATCAACCGGGCACAAATCCAAACTCTGTGGCAGCTAATGTGAAATTCCTGAGGGAAAAACCCAATAACACTTTGCCCGATCCGAGAATCGAACCCAAGACCTCATGCTCAGCAGTCGCGCTTGCGACTACTAGACCAACGAGGCACTGAAGTATGAGTGAGAGTGTACAAGTATGTAGTGGTATGTGGTTGTCAATGCGCAACCAGTCCAAAATCTATCCGTCCCGGTATCATTAAACCAATAAAAAATGCCTGTGTGAACCATCGACTAAGTCATCTCGTTTCAAATAAGAATGGTATCGGTTTACATTATAACAAGGTCGCGTTTATTCTGCGGGGCCTTTTGTTGTTTTACAATTTATGGTATTGATTGGCACAAGACTGAGAAGGATGGCGTAAATGGCACTTTTGGTTTATTTTCAGCTGCCAGCTACAGCATGTACCAAATGGTGTAATCGTATACAAGTTGTAAACAGATCCTTCACAAAACCGCTACGCGAGCATTCTGTACATAAAACTAAGTAACAATTCTTTTTTCGGTGAAATATCACGTGTTACAGTTGGACTCAATGTAACGTACTCAAGACACTGTGCGGATGTATTGAATTGTACGGAGTTCGTGGAGATATTTAAAGTAAAGTTATAGCATCTCTTTTCTAACCATGTCATCCTTTACACAGAAAAGCTAAAAGAATATTTATGTATGTTTATTTGAAACTAAAAATAACTAGAAGCAAAAGCATCCCAAATAAATTGAGATAAGTGTAGGCTGATGACAACTAATCACATGGCTTAGTAAGAAGATAAATACAGTCATTTCTAAACTTTCTAGCGAAACCCTTAATAAACACCAACTTAATTTCAAAAATGACATCATCACCGAATAAAACAAACAAAACATTCCCCCACGTAAATAACTCTACTTCAAATTGATAAATGTATAAGCTCAACGCCATTTTCCCATTGTGTATTGCGAATAAAAACTTTTTTGCACCTACGGCGGCCATTTGTCTTCCAGTCTGCGTATGGAATTATAAATAGCGGACCTTTTTGTCACGCGATTTTAATATGAGTGTTAAATACTGATACAAACGTACTTCCAGCGTTGGTGGTTTTATTTTGTTTTATAATTATTATTAAAATATGTAGATGCAGTTGTAAATGCTATACGACGCGGCAAATTGGTGACTTTTGTATTTATTGATGACAAAAGGCCTGAGGATTATAGACAAGTCCCAAGCGCATTTAAATCGTGTTGAATTTCTAGATCGATATCAAAACGGGATATTTACCATGTTACCTTTTTTTAAATGGTAAATATAAGTTTTTAGTGTTAGTTACCATGTCAGTGTAAAAACTTCTAAGACATCGATATTTTCGCTGATTTATTTTCAGATAAACAAATGTTAAGTATATGTCACTTTTTCTTGGCGCCTGGACTCAATACATGTTGAGCTATCTGAGCCTTAGTTTCAGGAGGAAATGTTTTAGATGCTTCCTGCGTTTCTTGGCGAGAAATAAAGTATTGTAATATCTGACTCCTGCAATCAAGAGCCAGGATTCAGCAGGTGAGTGAAGCTTGACGCAATTTGCATCACCCAAGGTCGTCGCAATAATTTAAGGAAGGTTACCGGCTGAAATTAAACACCACAGTGAATGTCAATGTGTGTGTCAAGCGTTTTTGCCTGATCTATTATTGGAATCAAATATAACAGGTCACAACTTAGGACCCATTAATGACAATATTTATCCGTGGTGCTAGGCAACGGGGCTTATCCCAGTTGTAAAAGTCCCTTTGTGCCTATTGGCCTTGTTTCGTTCTGTCTCCTGCTGATATAGAGGGAAGTGGAAATCATGGTTTTCCTACTCCTCCGCTATACTTTTCTGATCAACTCAACTGTCTTGGATCCGGCAATGAAATTATCAATGCCGGATCCAAGACAGTTGAATTGTTTCTCTGGGACTTCGTCGAGCTTCATTGTCTCGGCGCTTTTCTGGTGGTCGCGACTGTCGATTCTGACCTTCAGGAGTTACAGTGGTTTGGGAATAGTGTGGCGGGAATGTCAAAGTGTAATAACATTTTCAGAATATCAACAATAGATCACAAACAGACATTGCCAGCTTTACAACATAAATACATAATGTCAGTTATTATTATCCGGAAGTCTTCATTACTAACGATGTCGATGGTCGTTAAATTTTGAAGTTTCGTTTAGGATCGATTGGTACGACAATAACTGTGTGTAGTTAAATACTTGATGTATTGAAAACATTTTAAATACGACCGCGGCTTTGATGAGTGAATACGATACTGAGAATTGATTTATTTGGAACAAGTACACTCATATTTTTCTGGGCAGGACATCTGGCTAGACGCGGAGATAGCCGATGGAGCAAGGGTTTGACCGAGTGGTGGCCGAGGTTTGGCCAAAGAAACCAGGGCCGTCCTAGGGCTCGTTAGGTTGACGATATCGTCAAAGTCGCGGGAAACACCTGGATAAGGGACGCACAGAACCGGGAAGTGTAGAAGAAAGGGAAGGCCTATATCCAGCAGTGGATGATTCCGGGCTGATAATTATGATGATGAAGATGATGAAGTACACTCAGAGAGCGATAAAGTAAAGCAATTTTCAGTCAAATTCTTGCCTATCGGGCAGATGTCATCTTTTCAAACTGTATTTTTTTATCGTTTTCACACCGTCGTAAAAATAATATTTAAGCTGCCTAGTTGATCGAGTGGTTGCAAGCGTGACAGCCGAGAATGAGCTCCTGGGTTCGGTTCCCAGTTCGGGCAAAGTGCTGTTTTTCTATCAGTAATTTATCAGTTGCATTCACAGAGTCTGGATTCGTGTCCGGTTTATGGCAATAGGCTCGCCTCCTATTACATGGAACTTAAACATATTTGGCGAAATGTGGGTGTAATATGACTTATACCTATCCCTACCCTTCGGGGATTACAGGTGTAATATTATGTTATCTTCTAAAATTTTGTAAAGTTATGCACGGCGTCAGTATGCAACCCAATCAGCCTACATTTTTAATAAAATTAACCAAAAATTAAGGTTCCACCATGAGGTCTCACACGTATGCAAAAAGTTAATAACCGAGTGGCTTAAAACCTTAACATACGAGGAAACTGAGCAACTTTTGGTTAGACTTGGTTAAACAAATTCTTTTGATTCCCTCCGTATCAATAATGTTAGTACTCACCGAGTACAATCCATCAATTGCTTCGAACCAATCGGCACTTCAAAGAAGACATACACATACACATTCACACACACATACACACATACACCCACACACATACACACATACACCCACACACATAGACACACAATTAAAAACATGCCGCACATACAGTTTCACATAGGCATACAACTACAGTTTACACAAAGAGCTGCAAATTAATTAGTTTTTAAGTCATTCACTGTTAATTTTTGTCTTTTTTTCTTATTTTTGTTCGTTTTGCTTCATTTTTTGTTTTTAATCACCTTTTGTAATAATTTGTGCAATAGTCTCAATATTGTTAATAAATATAGGGAAAGAGCGAGATAGCCCCAACACAGGTATTATCAATTACTTACTGGGGATGTCTCATTTTTAAACCATGTAACTGATTTTGGGACAAATAAACATTTTTAATTTTTTTCATTTTCATATCGCTGACTGTACACTACAAGTGAGGAGAAATCATTTTTGATACTTCATCGATTTTGATGATCTTGGACTCGCATGTCACAAATAGTTAACCCTATATACCCTATACCCGGGATTATAGGCGTGATGTTATGAAAAATTACCCATTAGGAACTTAACTTGACGGCACGGTTGGCGCAGTGGCTGAGCTATTGACTGCTGCGTTGCGTGTCGCGGGTTCGATCCCCGCACGGAACAAATATTTGTATGGCCTACAGATAGTTGTTCCGGGTCTGGCTGTTTGTGTATGTGAGTTTAAATGTTTGTAAATGCACCCACGATACAGGAGAAATTCCTAATGTCGGGCAACGTTTTTTCTTTAAAAAAAAAATCTTATTCCTTGATAGGTACCTATATGTAAGGACGGACTGGTACCGGAACGGCTTATAGGTCGCAGATTCACACTCCACCCGTTTCCCTGTTGATGTGACCTCTCTCGTATTACCAGGAACTCGGGTTACCAGGAAAAACTAACAAGGAGTATTTTCTACCGAATAAACCAAGACGGATAAGACTTCCGTCGTATCTACACAAACCCTATGTAAATACAATCACGTCGTAATGAATAGATTGATCAACAAAGTTGGCATCTGAGCAAATTTCCAAAGCGTATCGGTATAGACAGAAAACTTAAACTTAATTTTCAATCATCTGCCTAGCCTTTTCCCCCTATGTAAGGATTGGTTCCCAGTGTAGGCGAATACAGCATAAAAAACCAGCCAAATGCGTGTCGGGCCACGCACAATATAGGGTTACGTAGTCGTACAACGATAATTTAATCCACTTCCTACGGTCCGATTTGCCTCCGAACGATGATTTTTATTGTAATATTATAAATAAACATACATTTGCAGTTGAAAAACCTGTGCTCCCATACATTATGTTCAGGAAAATATGTTATCCTAGTACATTTTATAAGTTGATCGATTATATTATTACTCGTAAAGTTGTAAAGCCTACTTAGCTGTGATACTTTTCCTTTTAATTTCGTTATATATACTCGTACTATCACCGTGAATTTTTTCACGCACCTAAACACAACCGTTCTATCACTTTAAAGATTATCACTTTAAAGCTTAATATATCACAAAGAAAGCCTTAATCGAAAAATTATTTGGGAAAACTCGCAATATGTTTTAAAGAAGTATTCTTCGTTATATAGAATACTTCTTTAAGACCTATCCAACGACATCCGACTCTATGGGGTACGCGAGAAAAAAAAACCTCGCTTTACGTGTACAGGAGATACCCTACAAAAAATACTCGTCAAGATTTTAATATAACACTTTGTCGACGTAACTAATCTGTATATTCATGCCAAATTACAGCTTTCTAGTACTAAGAGTCTTTGATCTAAGCTGCGGATGGACTGACGGACGGACATGGTGAAACTATAAGGGATCCTTGTTGACTACGGAACCCTAATAATCGAAAAATTTTTTGGGAAAACTCGCAATATGTTTTAAAGAAGTATTCTTCGTTATATAGAATACTTCTTTGAGACCTATCCAACGACATCCGACTCTATGGGGTACGCGAGAAAAAAAAACCTCGCTTTACGTGTACAGGAGATACCCTACAAAAAATACTCGTCAAGATTTTAATATAACACTTTGTCGGCGTAACTAATCTGTATATTCATGCCAAATTACAGCTTTCTAGTACTAAGAGTCTTTGATCTAAGCTGCGGATGGACTGACGGACGGACATGGTGAAACTATAAGGGTTCCTTGTTGACTAAGCAACCCTAAAAATCGTAACTTATTAGTAGAGACGGGATAATATGCAACTTAAAATGGTGGGATATAATGCATCACAAATGCTTGAAATATGAAACAAAATTACCAAAATATGCAGTATAAAATATAAAAAAGCACTACAAATATGTTTGTTTAACTGATATCATCATAATCATACTAAACAAATTAGGTGCTATATTTTCGACGAGATATTATCATTTTTGTTCATGAAAACTTTAACAATCGAGTACTGGCCTAGTCATATCGAACCTTTTTATATTAAAACAATGGTTATTTCTTTTAATTCAGCTTCATTTTGTTATTTTCAATAAAATTTAAAAAAACCGGCCAAGTGCGAGTCGGACTCGCGCACGAAGGGATTCGTACCATTATCTATAAAAACGGCAAAAAAATCATATCTGTTGTATGGGAGAGCCCCCCTTAATATTTTTTTTTTTAATTTTTAGTATTTGTTGTTATAGCAGCAATAGTAATACATCATTTGTGAAAATTTCAGCTTTCTAGCTATCACGGTTTATGAGATACAGCCTGGAGACAGACAGACAGACAGACAGACAGACAGCGAAGTCTTAGTAATAGGGTCCCGTTTTACCCTTTGGATACGGAACCCTAAAAATGAGCAAAAAATGCACGTTCACCCGATTTTACCTAAAATATACAACATCTTGTAAAAGTTGCAATAATACGCAAATGCATTTGCAAACATGTATTTGCATACAATCAATCTATTAATTAGGTAAATTGTGGTGACAGATACTTTACATATGCGCTATTCCGGTACAAGTGTAAGTTAGACAGGGGAACATGCAGTCAAAGCACGTGCTAAAGAACGTTAATTTGTAAATACCTGCCTAAGGAGCAGTCATTTCTTACAGTTACTTTGTTTGTTTTCATTAAAACTGACTATTGAAATAACAGACTTAAACGGGTAGTTCGAAACAACCTGCCTATAATTAAAACCGTTACTGAGGAAATACCATATTGGACACAATTGAAATTAAACAGGGTGTTGTGGCAAAACTTCGGACAGTCGAATATCCTGCAGAGGACGTCTTGATTGATTGACATCGGCCAGGGTTAAGAGTATTTGGAAGCTGTCCTCATAATATTTGAAGAGGATGTGGATCAATGTTAGGTCCGTTTACAAAGAGAGAGCCAAGGACATTGGGAACGTGACTTCTGAGCCTAGCTCGATGAACTGTTTGGACAAAGTGTTATTGAGTGAAGTGTAGGTTGTTCCTGGTTGATGAGAACAGCCTCGACCTAATGAAATGAAATCTTTATTTACCAGATATAAACACAAGACCTTCAAATCGTGCCTTGAAATAATGTTTCTTTTAATCATTGCTTATTTGATTATTGTTCTTTATTTCTTTCTTTTTATTTTCTGATTATTGAATTTGAATTATCAATAATTTTGACATTTTGACATCATTATTATTAATTATTTTGACATTATTACTAACTATTACACAAATTTTCCAAACATAAATTATGTACTAACACTAGTGTTTCAAATATGTATGTTTTATTACTAACAAATTGGATTGTTGTCTGATCTATTTTGATAAATGATTTGATTTGATTTGATAAATCCACATACAACATTCACAAACAGACAGTAATATAAATAAAACACTTTTATATTGAGGGTAGACCGCATAGTACAAGTATTTACTTGTATACCTCGAAGGGCGTGATGTTATTATCAGAGGTATGTTGTAGCCCAAGTCTTTATAAAACGACTAGCGTATGCGCGCGCCTTCGCCCGCGTGGTACCTACCCGGATAAAAAGTAGCCAATGTCCATCCGGAATTGCGTACCTTTATAATGGCGAAATATTTTTTCAAATAGTTATCGTGGTTCCAGAGATAGCCCTCCGCTGACACATAAACATATCGTAATAGGAATCGTCATCACAAATTAGTTTCTTCTCTTTATAACATTAAGTATAGATTTCCTAACCGGAGACAACACGCATGTGACCCGACCGCTACTCCAGCAGGCAAAAAACTTATCACGCCAATTATCGTTATTCCCTTCCTTTCAGTAACTACGCAACTTTTACGATTCGCCACATTTGCATAGGTACCGTAATTTATTACAACTGGCATACATGAAAAATTCATAGTGTAAAAATGGCACAACTTCGCGAATGTAATACTTAAAATTCTTTATAAAATAATGAAGTTGTTAATTTAGTTATATTTTTCATATGACGTGTCGAGTGGCACGATATGGTCGCATAGTAATTACATTAAAATATTATGTTAACTTTGTTAATGTATGTTTGACATTGCTGCTTATGTTTGTAAGCTTTTGTAACGAAATAAGACTGATGCAGCAGTGTGTGTGCTAGTTAGTTGAGCTTGAGTAATTGTTGCGAATATTTTAGCTAAGTATGGTTGTTTCCGTACCAAAGGACATGGTTCTACAAACGATCATGTAACAATTCTAGCGAATTGCATGCACCAATTCATTACTACTTCTCTACCAAGAATGCTGTTGGTCATTGTAACAAATTATATGATGGGAACTCACTTTAGTTATGGCATTAAGCTTGGGTATTCAATATTATTTATTTAATGTTTCCTCCGTACCTCGGAAAGCACGTTACCCCGTAGGTTCCGGTTGTCATTTGTAGATCTTTGACAGTGGTTATAGGTAGTCAGTGGCCCGAAAGTCTGACAACCAGTCTTACGAAAGGGTATCGTATTACCCAGAACTGGGTTGTGGAGGTCAGATAAGCAGTCGCTCCACTTAAAATACTGGTATTCAGCTGCATCCGGTTAGACTGGAAGCCGACCCCAACATAGTTGGGAAAAGGCTAGGCAGATGATGATGATCATCAATCATCAATATTTACTGGCGATGGATTAGTAGGATTATTCGTCGAGTCGTCTGAGTTACGAGTACTGCTGTGCTTGCACTGACTGCACAGGGCGACTCAAATCTGTGTGGTTCTTTCCGCAGAAGACCATCTCAGACACTAATCTGCAGGGTCCTCACATGACTTTATCAAGATTATTTGTATGGACTTCAAAGAGACTATAACCTCTGCTTGTTTCGGATATTTCTTTTCAGAGTAGTAGTAGTCGGGTACGAAATATCGGCATTATCTAGTTTTTAAAACATAATCTATTTTGACTTGTAAAATTGTTTTCAAACCATATAATAATAACATCACACCTGTTATCCCCGAAAGGTTAGGTAGAGGAGTACCTAACAGTACACCCACATTTCACCAGTTATATCTTAAGTTCCATTGTAATAGAAGGCGAGCCTAATGCCATCAACCGAGCACAGATCCAGACTATGTGGCTGCTACTGAGAAATTTCAAATAAAAAACTCATTAACACTTTGGCCGACCCAGGAATCGAACCTAGGACCTCACGCTCAGCAGTCGCGATGGCGACCACTCGACCAACAAGGCAATCCAGTTTTTAAACTAACTTACAGACTCATATTGACTCTCTCATTAGTCCATTCCAATCCGGATTCAGGCCCGGTCACAGTACCACTTCTGCTCTCCTTAAAGTGACTGACGATATAAGACGGGGAATGGAAGACACCAAGGTTTCCATTTTAGTGTTGATAGATTTCTCCAATGCATTCAATACCGTCAGTCACGAAGTCCTCTTATCCATCCTCTCCTATCGAATGGTCTCTCCCGAGGTTTTGCATTGGTTCTCCTCCTATCTTCGGGGGCGTCAGCAGTCAGTTCTTGCGGGAGACTCTTCTTCCAGCTGGTGTGATCTTGATGCTGGCGTCCCTCAAGGCGGTATTTTATCTCCTCTTCTGTTCTCTATTTTTATAAATCTCATAACCACCGAGCTTCAGTGTGCGTATCATCTTTACGCTGATGACTTACAGCTCTACAGTCGGGCAGGTGTTGACAACTTATCTGATGCGATTGAGGAGCTAAACCGGGATCTAGCTGTGGTGAAAAACTGGTCTGATCGTTTCGGGGTAGCCGTTAATCCAACCAAGTGTCAGGCTATCATTATAGGGAGCTCCCATAGCTTACGGGCAAATCCCTTTTATGGCAAGTCATAATCAACCACGGCCCCCAGTTCCCGGCGGCCTTGCTATCCCTGATTTTGGCGGCGGTCACGGTAACGGCAAGGTAGGGGGTGCTAAGAATCCCCGGGTTACGAATGGCCGCCAAACCCAACTGACCTTGGCGACGTATAATGGACGCACGTTACGGCTCGACGAACACCTGGTGCAGCTGGAGGAAGAACTCGAAAGAGTAAGGTGGCACATTCTTGGGTTGAGTGAAGTCCGAAGAGAGGGGGAGGACACAATAACCCTTGAATCGGGCCACCTAATGTACTTTCGAGAGGGAGACCAGCTATCCCAAGGCGGAGTCGGGTTCCTGGTACACAAGTCCCTTTGTGACAGCGTGGTAGAAGTGTCTAGTGTGTCGAACAGGGTAGCGTACCTCATAGTGAAGCTAACTGAGAGGTATAGCCTCAAGGTTGTTCAGGTGTACGCACCGACTTCGGCACATCCGGACGACGTGGTGGAGGAAATGTTTGAGGATATCTCCAAGGCCTTGCACTCCACTACTAAGGCCCACTACAACGTTGTCATGGGGGATTTTAACGCTAAAGTGGGAGTACAGAATTGCAGTGAATCGGTAGTAGGATCCTACGGGTTTGGCAGCAGAAATCATAGGGGGCAAATGCTTGTCAACTTCCTTGAAAAGGAGGGGCTTTTCGTGATGAATTCCTTCTTTAAGAAACAGCCCCAAAGGAAGTGGACATGGCGAAGCCCCGACACTATGACGAAAAATGAGATTGACTTCATCATAACGGATAAAAAACATATATTTAGAGATGTTTCGGTGATCAACAGGTTCAACACCGGTAGCGATCACAGACTTGTTCGAGGCACTCTGAATATTGATTTCAAGCTGGAGCGAACCCGTTTGATGAAGTCTAGGCTCCGTCCAAATATGCTCCAAACCATGCTAGGGTCTGAAGCGTTCCAGTCAGATCTGGAGAACCGATTCGCGGCCGTGGAAACCACAAATGACGTTGACCAGGCGCTCGAACAAATGGTGGAAATCCTCAGGGAGGAAGGGACGCGTTTTTGTAAAATGCGGCGTAAGGGCAGGAAGTCCAAACTTTCGGAGGAGACTCTGGAGCTTATGACGGAACGACGTGAAAACCTACCCGTCACTTCGTCAGAACTACAGGCACTCAATAAAAGAATCAGAAAATTGGTACGACGCGACCTTCGATGCTCCAACACACGCTCAATAGAAAAAGCGATTGAGCAAAATCGGGGGTCGAAAGTGTTCGTCCAATCACTTGGGAGGAGCCACCTGACGAAGTTGACCAAATCTAGTGGGGATATCGTTGTTTCGAAGCCGGAGATTCTTTCGGAAGTCGAAAACTTCTACGGCCAGTTGTACGCATCGCATGCATCGCGACCTGATCCCGAAAATGAGGATTCCAGAGCCACTTTAACCCGCCATTTCACAGAAGACCTGCCAGAAGTCAGCCAAGACGAAATTGAGGCGGCTCTTAGACAGCTTAAGAATGGAAAGGCCCCTGGTGAGGATGGGATAACGACTGAGCTCCTGAAAGCGGGAGGACGTCCTGTATTAAGGGAGCTTCGGGAGCTTTTCAACTCGGTCCTGTTCTCTGGGAGAACTCCAGAAGCGTGGAAAAGGAGTGTGGTCGTTCTTTTCTTTAAAAAGGGGAACAAGACCCTACTAAAGAATTACAGACCCATTTCGCTCCTTAGCCACGTGTATAAGCTGTTCTCAAGAGTCGTCACAAATCGTCTAGCGCGAAGGCTCGACGACTTGCAGCCACCGGAGCAGGCCGGGTTTCGAGGAGGATATAGCACCATAGACCACATCCACACAGTGCGGCAGATCATACAGAAGTCCGAAGAGTATAATAGGCCGCTGTGTCTTGCATTTGTGGACTATGAGAAGGCTTTTGACTCTGTCGAAACCTGGTCAGTTCTGGAGTCTCTGCAGCGATGCCAAGTCGACTGGCGATACATCCAAGTGTTGAGAAACCTTTATGAGAACGCCACAATGACCGTCCAAACTCAAAATCAGCAAACGGAGCATATCCCATTGCGTCGGGGGGTAAGACAAGGGGACGTAATTTCCCCGAAATTGTTCACCAACGCACTGGAGGATGTGTTCAAGACGCTGAAATGGGAAGGACGTGGCATTAATATCAACGGCGAGTACATCTCACACTTGAGATTTGCAGATGACATCGTCATACTGGCTGAATCGCTGCACGACTTGCAGCAGATGCTGGATGGCCTAGTTGATTCTTCTATACGCATTGGTCTCAGGGTGAACCTGGACAAAACCCAGGTTATGTTCAACGAACACGTCACCCCAGAACCTTTTGTTGTCAATGGCGGTCCTCTCGAGGTTGTTCGAGAATATGTGTACCTCGGGCAAACTCTGCAGTTTGGTAAGAACAACTTGGAGAGGGAGGCTAATAGAAGAATTCAGCTGGGCTGGGCAGCATTTGGGAAGCTTCGCCGGGTCTTCTCGTCGCGTATTCCACAGAGCCTAAAGACTAAGGTCTTCAATCAGTGCGTCCTGCCTGTTATGACTTACGGAGCCGAAACGTGGACACTGTCGGTACGGCTAGTCCATAAATTTAAGGTCGCTCAGCGAGCTATGGAACGGGCAATGCTTGGAGTTTCTCTGAGGGATCGCATTCGGAACGAGGTGATTCGACAGAGAACCAGAGTTGCCGACATAGCCCACAGAATAAGTAAGCTGAAGTGGCAATGGGCCGGTCATATTAGCCGTAGGACCGATAACCGTTGGGGTAGACGTGTTCTTGAGTGGAGACCGCGAATCGGCAAACGTAAGGTGGGACGCCCTCAGGCTCGGTGGAGTGACGATCTTCGCGGGGTGGCTGGTAGCAACTGGATGAGAGTTGCTGAGAATCGAGTTGAATAGCGTGCGATGGAGGAGGCCTATGTCCAGCAGTGGACTGCTATAGGCTGATGATGATGATGATAGCTTACGGAAGCTGAATGGATTAACGGTGCCGCCGGTTACCTTTGACGGTACAGTCATCTCGTTTAGCTCTGACGTCAAGGATCTGGGGCTGCACGTTGACACTTGCCTGGACTGGCGTAAGCAGGTCGCGGTTGTGAGCAAAAAAGTCACCGGGACGTTGCGGTCACTTTATAGATTGAAAAATATTCTTCCATCACACATAAAGGTAATGCTGGTTCAGTCCCTTATCTTCCCCATACTTGACTATGGTGATGTGTGTTACTATGACCTGAATGCAGATCTCCTCAATAAACTCGACCGACTTCTAAATAACTGCATTCGATTCGTATTTAATCTCCGTAAGTGTGATCATGTGTCCGCACATCGGTCACGCTTAAAATGGTTACCCATCAGACAGCGCAGAGCGTTAAGGGCTTTGACAACCTTGTTTTCTCTTCTAGACAAACCCACTTCTCCTTCTTATTTGACTTCTCACTTCCAATATTTATGCTCTGCGCACAGCAAGAACCTTCGTTCTTCCAATAATCGTCTTCTACGATGTCCTACTCACCGCTCTGGTTTTCTTAAATCTTCTTTTCTTGTCCAGGCGGTTTTCCTTTGGAATGAGCTCCCTCTGAATATCAGGACGGCAACCAGTCAGTTCACTTTTAAAGTAAAAGCTCGCGAACATTTACAAAAGAAGTTGGCAGACTCGTCCCACAGTTAATTTGTTGTTTTTCCTTATCTATGTAAGATTTTTAACTCTCTTTACTTTGTATATTTTGTTTGTATGTATGTATATGTATTCATTATTATATTTTACTCTTTGTAATTTTCTGTACTATTGCACCTACTGTTTTGTCTCTGCATCACCCTAAGGTAGACTGGTAGAAAATGCCCAAGGCATTAAGTCCGCCTTTGTACATTATGTGCATAAAGTTTTAATAAATAAATAAATATTGATGTGTAATCCTTCCCGCATAAATTTTCTAAACGATGAAGGTGAAGACCGCATCAAAATCCATTGTGAAGTAAAGACAAACTAATCACACGCACAAACAGACACGAAAACCAACTTTATTTTACTCTATTTATATACACAAACAAGGTAGAAGACAAACAAGTATTTTCGTTGCTCAGTTTTCCCTACCACACGAACTAGTGCTAGATGTCCCTTGTCTCCGTTCAAGTTTCCAGTTCTATTAGACCTAAAGATCTCTGCAAGAACTTCAATCGAACAAACAACTTCTCACAAGTTGTGTAGATTTCTTCCGTAACTTTAAATAAAAGATTCTCTAGAACTGCTGTCATTTTACGCTACCTTCTGAAATTACTTTAAAAAAGTGTTAGCTTTGTGAAAAATGTTGTTCCTTCTTTAAGTTTTTTAATCTCAAAGAAATCTTCTTTTAAAATTAGTGTTTGTATAGAATTAGCCGCGACTTCGTTCACGTGAAAATTTTAATGTGGAAATGTGGGAAAAAAACATCCTTTGTGCCATTCCAGACTATAATCTATCTTTGTGCCAAATTTCATCCAGATTCGTTCAGCGGTTCTGGCGTGATTAAGTAACAAACATACATCCATCTATCCAAACTTTCGCATTTTCTAATATTAATATAGATTGTTAAATTGTCTACGTATGTTTTTTACTTGAAGCAGTGACTATAACTATAATATTAATAGATATAATAAGTATTTTTAAATGAATATTCCTGCAATTTTCTCATTCATACTAAAAATAATTACAGTATTTTCTTTAGATAACAAGCTTGCTATTGGCTTTTATCACCTAATTAGGTACACGATTTATTTCACTAACACTAAAATACAACCAAATTAAAGCCTTTGTTTTCTTCGAATTTCAACTCTCACTGTTAAGCTTAGCGTTCAAAATCCAACAATGCACTTTTATCTAAATAAAATCCGAGACCTATCGACTAGTGTTAGTGAAAACTTGTTACAGCAATCATAAAACCAACAACTTATTGAAAACAAATAAATGCGCTCAGTTAAAGCTCAAAACAGACTCACTACGCCAGTACTAGTTTAGCGTCGAAACCACAGACGAGTAACTACTCCCCCAGCGATTGTGTGACCAGCCAATTAAACAGACTCTGACGCTGGCTTAATAGTAATCTACTTCAGTTAAAGGGGCAATTCGTGTTCAGACGTATTATAGCTAGCAGCAACAATAAAGAAAAATATTGTGTCGTAGTTTATTTAATTGGCATTTGAAATATCAGGGGGCCTAGATAAAGTGACATTTTAGAAGCGAAAACTATAATTTAAAAAAAAATGTAAAAAATGTTTGGAATGACACAACCTGCCAAAAAGCTCTGCTCTTCTTAAACTGAAAACACCAAAAGAAACTAACACAAGCCCAACAACCTAATGAAAATCATAAACAAAACAAATAAGTGTAATCAGTTAAAGCTCATAACAGACTCACTACGCCAGTAATGGTTTACCGTCGAACCACTTTCGAGAATCCCGGCGATTGTAAGACCAGCCAATTAAACAGACTGACGCTGACTTAGTGGTAATCTACTTCAGTTCAACCTCAAATCTACTTATTTAAAGGTGGTGAATTTGTGCTAAAATTGTAGCAGAGTAACCTAGACAAAGTGATATTTTATTACTGATTTCGACGATGTAAAGGTCAAAAATGTCTAAGATTGACAGTACTGTTAAAGGAGTTTGACCTCCACCGGTTCTTACTATGGATGAACTAGGAAACTGGCAAGGAAAAATAAATTGTATTGAAAAATATGAGACTGCCCGCGCGTGCACGGAGCGTAATAAATATCTTCGCCGATAATTTGTTGGAATGTAACACAACACACAAGTTTAGGTTAATATACAAACATAGAAAAACAAAATACAATGAGCAACGGTTAAAGAATACAAAAGTAGAAGTCGCCGTGGGCCCTAAGTTAACCTTTTGAACGCCAGAGCATAAAGGCACGCGCGTGCCCTCCACGCCAAGCCACAATTTCACCGCAAATACCTACAAAAAGAATATTGCGATTCCAAAACTATTTAATTGTTTATTTCGTGTTATTGTGCACCCTATTTTTTGTCACGTATATGTGACAATGGCGTTCAAAAGATTAAGCATAGCTGTATCTTGGTGGCCCAGTCAGTCAGACAGCTTTTGCTGCAACGCAAAACCAATATAATTTATGAACACTTCCACAAATCGCACATTCAACCAGCAATAATTCACGCGAATGACAATGTAATGGACATATTTTCAATTAAAAACTCTTTTTGTACCATACCGTTATCCGGGGTGATCAAAATGATAAATTGCACATTATATGAAGCGTGATAATAGTCTTCATGTCGATGACAATGAGAAAAATATGCCGAAAAAGGAATATTGTTAGCATAGGCTAAATTTATCATCATTCATTCAATGTTTTTTGTGTATTGTATGGAGTGAATGTATTGATAAGTTCGTTTAGGAGGTTAAGTCTTATTTTAGATATTATGGCTATCCCAGTTTATTTTAGAAGAGGTTTCTCTCAAATCTTAGCTGTTTGATAGATAGCTTGGCTAGCAGAAGATTAACAACAACATCATTTCATCATCAACTCGTCATTAACGAGTTCCTAGAGGAAAGATTTGTATTGACGTAATAGCTTATTTGATTTGATTATAATGTGTTTGTTAATTTACAATTTGTTAGTTTAATGATTTCTATTTTTATTTTATTTTATTTTTTTATTGTGTATTGACATGATTGATGTAACAATCCTAATAACTTATTTTTGATTTTGATGTTCTATGTGATTTTAGTTACTTTAAATTTATTACAATATTATTATTATTCTTTAATGATTTAATTTATTGTTTTTTTTTAAGAGAATGCTTTAATTAATAATATTTCTTGACATTTGCACGTCACATCATGTGGCAAACATGCCTGTACCTAATAATGTTGTTGCCATCTTGCATGCATGTATTTACTTGTATGTATGACACATGTTTAAGCAAATAAATATTATCTTATCTTATCTAACAAAGCC
The DNA here is from genome assembly GCA_950022335.1 of Eurois occulta. NCBI lineage: Eukaryota > Metazoa > Arthropoda > Insecta > Lepidoptera > Noctuidae > Eurois > Eurois occulta. The sequence goes on along the minus strand of OX465492.1, from coordinate 5,966,270 downwards.
AGTATTTTCCGCCCAAGATTTTACAAGTCATTGTATGCAACTGGTGTCCAATATATCTTACTTATCTCCAACTCTCCACACTTTAAAACTTTTACTTTGATCATTTTAAAAGACTCCAACTTTTTTTTATCCTGGCTTTGCGTAAATCTAGTACCGTTACGAGCGTGATACGAGAGCGCTACGAGTTTGCTACGAGCGTGCTACGGCGTAGCACTCATCTCGCATTTCAAATTTTTCAGCACTTTCTTTCTATTCATGGCAGTTTCGAGTACCACAAATTGGTTTCAATTCAATTTAGGTACTTTTCAAGCGAATCTGAACCACAATAAATCAAATAACTCTCTGTATCTGGATGTCAATAAATAAAATGTAGCCTAAAAATTAAAAAGCATCCTTTTATCTCGCACTGAATATTATATTTTGAGTTTCACTATCCACCTCCCGTTTTCATCATCAGATCCTCGACACAAAATGCAATCTATTGGACTCATCAAAACTAACTCTAACCTGAAATTCGAAGGGTTCACCACTGAAGAGAGGTGGTCACTGCAGAGTTTTACTATTTACTTCCTGGCTCCATCACCGGTTCAGCCATAAGATACCAAATTATAGTATTGTCATTCTAACTACATATACATCCAAAGTTTCATTACTTTATAATATACACTTTTAAAGTTTCTATACGACAATTAGAAGTAGGTTAAAATTTACTTCCAAGATTCGATTACATAATTTGTTACAAGAGAAGCTAACATATACGTGTTTAAAATGTATTACACAAACCACATACTAATGAAAATAATTACAATTGAATAATTAATATTGCTCAATGATGTGGTGAGCGTTAATCTGACAAATCGCGCTGTATTTAAATTGTATTAAATTCAGTATGAATAGTTAATCTAGTGGATTATCGCTGATGGAATTGAGTTATGCGGCTTGCAACCCGAGGCCTGTGAAATGGTTTAGGCATGACGTTAGTATTTGGATAGAGTTGAGAGGTAAAACCAAAACATTGTTATTATTTGCGATTTGATTGGTAACTGCAGAAGCAATTTAGACTGGTAGTGCTGTCCAGAGTTGGTTAATGTGACCTTTCAGCAGTGGCGAAGGTTCCATACAACTTGATTCCTACCGGCTTCCCTTTGAAAAATGGCACAGTCAGTATTCTATAGACAAATAATATAATCACGTTAAAGATAATAATATGTACTCCGGTTTACCTCTTACAAAAATTGACCCTTCGCTACTGCCTTCCAGGTTAATTTTTACTTTCTTACTCTTTATTTCTGAATACGTCCGCTTTCCTTATTTCTTTTAAAATCGATTGATCGATTTTTTTCTTTTTTTTAGTGTGGGTTTATGCGCTTTTTTACTACTATACCTAAACTAAATATAAATATTGTAACGTAATCACTGTCTTATGTCCCAAATAAATAAAATAAACTAAATTATTTTATTTATTTGGGTTTTATTTAGATAATGAGAGTCACTATGACTCTCGTTATCAGTGAATCCATCATGAAAAAATAAGTTCTCTCCTTTTGTATTTGAAAAAAATACTAGATTTTGCCTTGTGTGATGAGAAAAATTGGGTGATGTAATTTATAACGCCACTCGCTGGTTCCTATATTCCCATCAGCAAAAATGACGAACTTTCATGCACTATTTAGTAACTCTTTTAGAGGATTAATTTACAAAAAAATCCTTCGATAATTTTGTGCTATTTTGCATGTTTCTAATTCCAGTGGTTTAAACTGTGGAGTGTAGTTCAGTTAGTCATCGAATGAATGATTTTTAGATTTTTATGAAGTAAAAGTTTATGTATAGCAAACCGATTGGTGATCCTTACTATATTATTATATATGTTTATAAATATATACATATATATCATAAATGCGAAAGTTTGTTGTCTTTTCACGCCTAAGCCACTGAACCGATCATCCTGAAATATTTCATATAAGTTGTCAGGTGAAAAACAACAATAACGTTCTTATGATAATAGATGGCGCCACGTGTCGTTTGAATCGTAATTGAATTATATTGTCACAAGCAAAGTACAACCCGAATTGACTATCAAATTCTAAATTAAAGCGAACGAAGCCGTGGGCTAGTCATTTGATAAATGTCACAGCTACTTCCCATCCCAAAGACGCCCTTTTCAACACGGTTCATACTGAAAGTTAAGTTACGATACCCCTGATTCGTAAATTGGTCCCTTAACCACTTAGGTAATTCGAGAGCCTGTCTATCACTCGACCCATCCAACAGTTAAACTAAACACAAACATTCAAACCATAAAGAGGAAACTATTGTACTCACATGAGTTTACAAGTGACATGTTTTGCCATCCATTTCCCATGAATATTTGACAAAACTATGTATTCTACACTAACTTTTGTTCGTGTTTCCTCTCATATAAGTTTTCTACCGTCCCTAGAGAGTGCCGTACTTACTTGAGCTTGCCATAGTCTTGGAAAATCAATATGAAATATTTGACGGAACCTAGAAAATTGAAGATCCTTGAGGAAAAGTGGGAAGTTACGATATATTATTTTTAGCAGTTGGTTTTATCGTATTCATGGTTTCAAAGACAAGTTGCCTTTTTATTACCCGGCTGAGAGTAATGTGTTTATCAGTCAATATTATATGTATGTTTGTTCCTTTGTGGCACTCTAAAGACCAAACGCGTGGGCCGATTTTGATGATTCTTACGTCAATCGATTTGTCTTAATCTTGCGAGTGTCATTAAAGACATGACAGTAATCAAAATTCAATATAGCGACAACCAGACGCCGTATTGTGAAAAATAAAATAAAATGAAACTCACGAGCTATGTTAAGTAAGGTATTGAATAGTTTTTTGAAAATCATCTTTAGGTTTTTCATACCATTTTTCATTTCGAATGCCCATTTAGGATTTATAACGATCTAAAGTTGGTTGTTAGAAATGACAACTCATGTAAAAGTGAAAAATCAAAATCTTCTGTGAAAACTTTCACATTATTAAATTTTTTAAACTTTTTTATTTCTAGCTTTTCAGCCAGAAATAAAAAAACTTATTGATTAAAACTAAGAAACCCGACTGAAAGAGCAAAATCGGCACAGAACAACTACAGCTCGAAAGACAACACAAAAAAAAACAAACTGACAGCTGACAGCGCGGCAAATCACCGCAGAATTGTTTTTTTTTTTACTAATATTAACTAATAATACCTAACTGCAAACTAAGTGGCCAGTGTCAAAAATATGAAAGCACATTTTGTAACCATCAAGAAAAATAGATACCTATATAACCTAGTATATTCCTTTTAACAAAATATTTAGTCTAACAAACTCAACACTACAATGGATATGAAAAATTGCACGTCAAGCCATGTAATTTATTACCTAGCCCTAGATTATGACTGCATACATTATATTTTGAATGGTTGGCAAAAACCTACATGACCTGGCACAAATTGGTTAAGTATATTAACTTATTATAAGTATAAAGTTTACCTACATCGTTAAATAGGGAAAAAATCTATACATATTAACAAATATACATGCTTTTTTACTATTTCGTGAATATATAGCCAAAAGGTTTTTGTGTAATCGTTATTATTAAACTTACATAATGTATGGGTTAAAAATCTTGATATTGAGAGTTGTCGTAAAAAATGTGCGAGGCAACGGCGGGTCGCTAGTATTGTATAAACTTTGCCTACATGTCAGAAAAAGGTAGAAAATATTATCCAAAATGATAATAATTTTGTACAGCGGTTAGTGAAGGTCGGGTTGGGTCTAGCCAAATCACTAGGGACGTGTTAGGTAAATTATATTTAGTTGCTCGGTTAGGAAAATCATTTGCTACTTTTGGTAGTACAATGTTTTATAAATTCAACAATTTCAAAGCTGACAGCTGAATATATGCCTAGTTATTTTTTTGTCAGATCTGCTTTTTAGAGACCAAAAACAGACGAACTGAGCCAGAGTAGACACCTTAACGTAACAAAAAGGATCGCTTAGGATGCCTACAGCTGGATGGCCGGTCGATCCTAAGATGGTGGCTGGGAAAAACTGGATGCGACAGGACAGGACAGGACAGGATCTTGGGCAAGTTCCGTGTCCAGAAGTACACTGCAGCCTTATCTATGAATTACTGCTTCCCGCAACCTTCCTCCGCTATGCCCCGTTTTTGTAACGTTTTTCATTGATCCTCCGCTCCTATTCATTGTAGCGTGATGTTATACAGCCTTTAGCCTTCCTCGATAAATGGGCTATCCAACATATTCCAACAGAATTTTTCAATTCGAATCAGTAGTTCCTGAGATTAGCGCGTTCAACGACACAAACTCTTCAGATTTAATATATTAGTACTTATAGATAGTATTGAACAAATAGTTTAGTCGGTAGATTCTGACAGTCAGAGTGACAGACTAAAGAAATTGGTTCAGTTTTTCCTGGTTACACTATATTTTTCACCAGAAAGAAGACAAAATTGCGATCACAAATCAATCATCAAGGAAAAATACAACGAAATTGAATCACAGTAACATTTGGAACGTTACCCAATCATTAAAACTCCGGCCCGAATTCGGGTCTCTAATTAAAAGTTCCCAAACCAATTTTATTGAATTACCGTAATATCTAAATGGGGCAATTAACAAAAATCGAAACTCGGAGCCTCGCATACGACCGATAAATCAAGGATAAAAGCTTTCGTTCTTTAAACTTATATGAACAACTTTTTCGGTGATTGTCCGAGATGGTAGAACAATTTGGGGTAGATATACACATTCAAAGTAGGAGCATCCACCATATTCCACCGTATTTAAGGCTCAGTGGAGCGACGATCTTCGCAGGGTGGCTGGTAGCAACTGGATGAGAGTTGCCGAAAATCGAGTTGAGTGGCGTGCGCTTGAAGTATGTCCAGCAGTGGACTATTGTAGGCTGATGATGATGATGATCCACCATATTCAGAGTGGTATATGTGTAGTTAGGGCAATACAGAGCAATATAGTAAACTACGTGGTACTCATTGGGTCAATGTACTCGTATTTTGACGAAATTCAGCAATACTGTACAGAACAGCAGCAAAAGCAATCTTACCTCAAAAAGATTGAGCGTTATTTTTTTATTGTAATAGTCTTTATAATTGCATTTGGGAATAATAGTTTTAAATTTAATTTATTTTTATTTTTCAAATCAATTAATGGCAATCAAATAACATTGCTGTAATATTATTTCCAAAATTAAAAAAAAAAAGTTGCCCATGTAAGCAGAGCTTTAGGGTCAAACAAAATACATCGTCCGTCGTCCTCTTTCGATATTTCAAGGTATGGTTTAATAAGATCCGAGAATCCTTGGGGGACGGGCAATAATTTAATCTGTACATTACATTTTATCGTTTCACTCAACAGTTACATGGTAAGATGGATGATTTCATTTTAAATGTTGATTTTAGGTCGGGGTGGTGTTTTTGGTGCCAGATTTGGGGGAAGATTTTTCGTGTTGTCGACGTTATTGGGTGGATTTTATTATCGATCCATTTTGCAAATAACACTGACCCCGCGTTTGTTTGTTGAATTGAGGTTGAACCTCATCTATCAGAACGGAATTATCCATGCTCCTATCCTTTTCTGTCCCTATTTCTTGCCCCTTTTCTGTGCTATAGCACGCGCCAGCATCGACGATGGGCGCAGCAGCATACAGCATAGAATAACGCGATTCTGTGCGGATAGATGAGGTTTAACCCTAATGGCCCACTTACTCACAGAGAGGATGCCTGGCAGTAGGAATGTTGTAAGGTGATTTGGCTGGACTTTTAAATTTTGTCCTATCTTCATCTGCCTAGCCTTTTTCCCAACTATGTTGGGGTCGGCTTCCAGTCTAACCGGATGCAGCTGAATACCAGTACTTTACATGGAGCGACTGCCTTTCTGACCTCCACAACCCAGTTAGCGCTAGTCTTACCAAGGGGTATCGTATTACGATAACCCTTGGTAAGACTGGTTGTCAGACGGTCACTGACTACCTGTAACGACTGTCAAAGATCTACAAATGACAGCCGGGACCAACAGCTTAACGTGCTTTCTGAGCCACGGAGGAAACTCGGTATGTAATGGGTGGTCACCCATCCACGGACCAACCTAGGTAAGCACAGTTTAACCTAAAGATCGACCCGAGCGGCTATTCTTATTTAGCTACGATCTCTTCCTTAAATTTTGTCCTAACTTCTATAAAACATAAAATAAATATATTATATAAAATAAAATAAATAAATAAAAAAAAGTTGTGATGTGTTGTATTACAATAATTCCTTCATTCAATTCATATTTACATTTCTTTCTTACAGTTCAAACCTTGACCTCTTGACAACAAATGAAGCAATACAAATCGAAACAAAACACGATACTAGCATGAGAAATACTCCATCTGTCCGTCTGTGACAAGCACAACAATTTATTTTAAAAGTAAAAAAGATACAACCAATAAAATCGAGTCAGAGTACTGACAAAATTCCAATAGGTAACATACCTACTGGATGGAGAATTTTTTTATTAAAATAATATGACGTCGGGGGTGGGTGGTCGTGGAGTTTAAAAGCAATTTTCCAGGCTATAATAGGGATTTTTAATATTCATGTCGCACGTATGAGGTCAAACAGTAATAGTGTGGGATAGGTAGGTATTGGTAATTTGTTGTGATAGATTGATCACTGTTGAACAAAAATTGAAGATATTCTTCAAGTATTCATTTATTTATTGAAAAGTACTTCTGTATGCTCAAGGCTTTTGGAGGAGCTCGTGGCTAAATAATAACAACCACTTGAGTCGATCTTTAGGTTAAGCCGTGCTTGCCTAAGTCGGTATGGAGATGGGTGACCAGCCGTTACATACCGAGTTTCCTCCGTGCCTAGGAATAATCACGGCTGTCATTTGTAGATCTTTGACAGTCGTTACAGGTAGTCAGTGGCCCGAAAGTCTGACAACCAGTCTTACCAAGGGGTATCGTATTACCCAGTACTAACTGCCGAAACTGAGTAGGAGTGTGGAGGCAGTCGCTCTATGTAAAACATTGGTATTCGGCTGCATCTGATTAGAGTGGAACCCGACCCAAACATAGTCTGGAAAAGGCTAGGCAGATGATGACTTCAGTAGGCTAATGTCTAGGTTTAAACCTCTCACAGTTCGACCATACCGGTATCTACTGTCAAATTTCATAATGGCTATTGATACCAGATTCTGACAGATAATTGACTGAAGTATCTGTCAGTGTCCGATGTCCTCAACCAGTCTGCAATGTGTCCATGTCTACCGATATTACCGAACTTTTACACAGTATAACAAGAATCCATGTTGTATCAATTGCTTGCTGAGGAGTATGTTCCGCTACTACTTCACAGCTAAAATACTAGGAACTGGTGAGGAGCAGTGGCGTTTCAGGAACTGTGCCTGAACTTTCAAAAATTTCTGATTATCAACCTAATTTGAATAAATAACTTTTTACATTGATTGCCAAACTTGTTCTGAACTCAAAGCCCGTTATAATGATCGATATTTTGTTACCTACAAATTAACTTACGGTTTACGGGCAGTCCTGAACATCACTCTCTGCATGAAGGCATTTTGCGGCGTAATTTCAAGGAATACGAGGTATTATCGAAACCTCAACAATCTCTCATCACATTTAAACATTTCAACTTCGTTCAAAACCTCCACAGATAACACAGCACCTACCAATACATCCATGCTAACTTATGAACTGCATAATTTACAACAGAACACAATGGGACGGCGTACAAAACTGTCCCTTTGTCTTCCAAGAGCTTTCTCACAAAGAAACTCGGCGCCATACTTCGTCTGAAAGGGAACATTTTTCTCTTTATACGGAGTGCTTATAATTTGGTGGAATTCGTTAGAGGAGTTACACATGTGTTCGAGTCGGCATGATTTGGCACCGCCGGGAAAATCCATACTATTACAAATTAATACGAAAGTATTATTTATCTATGATAGTATAATATTTTGTGTTACCTTTTCACGCCTTAATAGCTGAATGGATTTGGATGAAATTCGGTACAAGAATACTTACACCAAGTTTAGGACATAGGACACCTATTTTTTAGTAGTGTTTTCCCGTTGGAAAATTTCCCAACTCCACGCGGGCAAAGCAGCGGGAAAATGCCAGTCGAATATTTTCGTATGCAGATTATATATTCCGAAAAATGCCGCTCGGTTTAACAGTAATTGTGTCAAGCCAGCTCGAACTTGGTGCAGCGATGGTGGATGTCAAACGGAGTTAGCAGAAAAAAAAATGAAAGCCAAAAAATGTGTAAAACAAACGGATTTAGATAAAAAAGCCATCTGGCTTAGCTCGAACTGTGCAGTGTCAGATGCGATGGTAGATGTTGAACGATGTATGTCGGAGTCGAATAAAAACCGAATACTTGAGTAGAAATGGCTACGGGTCGGTTTTGTTCTTCAAAAAATTAATATTGGCGAATATAAAATGCCGACCCGAATAATTGTGAAGCACCCCTTATTCGCATACGCCTATTGAAGCATGTTAAACATATTTTACTTGTGGAGGCATTACTCGTTTAAAAATGCCTTTAAAAGCAAAGTCGAAGAATTTCGGCAGGTTGAATTTGAGTCAAAGAATTCCGGAGTTTCTCTAATCTTATAGGTTATTTGGTTTTGAGTGCTACTTGGAAAGGCTTTTTTGGTATATTTGAGTGCTTTCTGCATTGAGTAATGGATTAGTCGGCAGGATTGGCAGTACTAACATCCACCTGTGAATTAATAATGATTCTACTTCCATTAATCCGCTGGCTAGAATTATCTGTGGATACCGGTGTTACTGAAAATCGTGAACATTGCATAGAGCTCGTAACAGTCACGTTTAACTTCCATATACCTGTTATGAGCTGAGTCTATGTCGTCAAACGGGCATAAATCTAGACTCCACGCTATCCCTAATTTAAAACACCAGATGTCACAATGCTCCTTTCCTCACCTAATCCAACCTTTGGACTTAAGTACAACATTAGAGAAAAGTTATAATATTTTTAAACAAAATAATGAAAGTACATCAACAAAATAAACAAAAGCTGTGATAAGTGACATCTGTTGATCATTAATTAAAACTGGCCGATACCAATTACTCGCTGTTTAAATGTGGAGCACAATGTAATTTAAATTTCGAACGGTTGAGCTGAGCTGTCATGGCGATTGTCAAATGGCGATGATACGGTTTGTATTGTTACTAAAATATTAAAATGACTGGTTGTAATTTTATTGGAAAAGCTTGGTGTGACCGGTCAATTTTATATTTTTCTTTCTTTCTTGTTTATGCTGAAAATGGAGCATTATCGTACGTGGCTTTCGGAGAGCTGTAAACAGTATCCAAATTACGTAATAAGTTTTCAATCACAATCCAAAAGATTTTGAAGGAAATTCCAAATCTATTACTTCTTTTGTTTGAAATAATATTCGTCTGCTCGACAACATGCAATGACTGTTGTTGAATTGACAAAATGGAAGACAACGAACCCCGCAGGGACACACTTCCAAAAACCGAGCATAGGAAAATCCAACAAAATGCTTTTAAAGTCTTTTATATATCATAAAACCGATTTTAAAATCAGCTTTCACAACGAGACACGTTACGCGAGGACCTCTTAACACCTTTAGAATATCGCGGAGGCATCCGCTGCCATTGATCAAAGGCGTTAAGCAATAATAGGCACTTATAAGTGAAGATCGCTTATACTTATGAGCGAAGATCGCTTATAATGTCGCCAATGCAGGAAGCGAGCCTCGATAATGAACTTAAAAGGTTTAAATACGTGAAGGTATTATATTGTAAGGGATGAGTTTTATAATGAAGGGGAAACGCGTTGCAATTTTGAATAGGAGGAGCAGAATCTGCTGATTTACGCTCGAGTTCTGAATTGAAACGAATTTGAATCGAATGCGTCGGGGCGGAATTTTCTAGTGGTCTTTTAAATGGGGCATGTTTTCGAAGTAAATATACTGCATTTAAAAAAACCCTAGGCAATGAAGTGCCTAATGGAAATTGCTGCAACGCCCAACTCATATTCCAAGCATATTAAATACGTGTTACTGCAGCCTTCCTTTCAATCATTTAAAAGGAGCTGATGGATGCTACTGAAAGTGCCAAACTCGTCGCCAAATTTTGATGATAATTCAAATGAACATCGACACGCTAAGAAGAAGATGTAGTGTAGCCCTTGGTTATCTGGTAGAGAATACCTAAGGCATCACGTCCGCCTTTGTATCTTTTGAGTGCTTAAAGGTCAAATAAAGAAAATACGAAATACGAAGTCAGTGATACCTTTTACTTAACCGGTTAACCTTTCCATCTAACTAAATTGTCCAATAACATAGTCTCCCAGAAATAATATCCAATAATACGATTTTCATTTGTCTTTACTATGTCGTATCAGTGTTACACAGGGGAAATCACATGTGAACGGCTCAGCACCACCTGTACGTCAGATTCTCAAAGAAAAGGAGATGAAGCTTTTATTTGCGTCGATTGTTTTCGAATTGAATCGGTCGTTGAACAGACATCTTTGTTGGTCGGTGAACATGTCAACGGCAAGCAATTTGAGGTTCAAAGGTCAGTTTAAGAACAATAAAAGACCTACGTTTTTATATACCTGGCTAAGCTTAGCAGACGTATAAATATCATACTTTTAGGAAAATTTAATGAAATAACTAGAGTAGGTACAACTGATCCCACTTCTTATTTTAGGAAAATGTAATGAAATAATTAGCAGGACAACAAAATGTATTCTAATAGGACACAAGTTAACAGTTAAAAACACAAAAGTTACAAGTTTAAGTAACAAAATTACAAAAATATTCGAGTGAACAAATCAAGGGGAATAGTTAGTAAGTGAGCGCGCCGATTAAGGGAATGAGTCCTTGGCCATTTTTTTTTTTTTTTGGTAGGGCATCTCTCAGTTCAACCTAGGAGGTTGGCTACTGCTTAACCGTGCAAGTCCTGTGGATGCCTTGAATGTAAGGCCACCAGCCAGGGGCAAGTCCTTGGCCACGCTGCGCGTTGACTTATATAGGCCCGTTCATATGGTCCGGGCTTTCTGGAGGGGTATAGGTTGGGGACGCAGCTAACAATACCGTCTCATCTTATCGTCATCACTTTACCCAATTGTTACTACAACGCGATCACGATCCGAGACGATGCTGTTTCAGTGTTTATAAGTAACTAGTTATTTCCCGCGGCTACGCTCCCGGTATGGACGTAATGTACGGATAATGTGATAATGACACTCAGGAATAATGTGGCTTTCCGTTAGTGAAAGAATTTTCAGGATCAGACCAGTAGTTCCGAAGATTATGTCCTACAAACAAATTTTACCTCTTTATAATATTAGAATAGAAGTATAGACTATGAGAGTTTCATAGAATAGATGGTGAACGGCTCGAGTTGAGATGTATCAGATCCCGTGCAGTGATTATTCAGGGCGTTTGTTTTAATAAATTATAATAAAATTAACATCATGCTCAATTTTGGTTACATTTTAATAATGTACAGAAAAATAGAATGTAAGGCATTTTCTGAAATACATAAACGCTCTGCTCACAAAGGTATGAAGAGCAAATTAAATATTGTGACTGCCGAAATACGAGTATCACCGAATAATTTATTACCACTGTGAATAGTAGCACAAAATTCATAAGCAAAATTAAGTAAGTAACAGTACGTACTTGATTTTACTTATTAATTTTGGCATTATACAACTGAAATTCTTACCTGTAATAGCCCAGAGTTCTTTCAAGCACTCCTCTCTCGATCTCTGTATGGCGGACCGCTTCTGCACCTCAGGCCCCGACTCCAAATACTCAAAGAGCACTGCACCAAATAGTACATAAACCACCACTAAGATCACCAGACCGATTTGCGAGAAAGCTGCCCTAGCGCACCCGGCGGTCATGCGGCGCACTAATCCTGGCCGCTCGCGACCCTCCAATGACACTTCGGACGACATTATTATTCGTTTTTCGAAATTCAAACTCAAGAATTTGACGTTTCACTTTTGTTTTTTATTCCTATTGCTTTTGTCACGTTCATTGTTCTTTTTTTAATTTTAAAATTGTTAGTATATTCGAACGCGTTTTTTTTTTTAAATTACAAGCCTACTTGCTATGAACATCCATTATAATCTGAAACAAAAAGAAGATACGTTAAGAAAAATATCCTACGATGCCCATAAAATAATCCATATATATTTTTCTTGAACCAAAATCATTTTCCCATTAAAATAACTAGTGCCATGAATTACATGTGAAAGTATAAGAGCGTATAAAGTTCCCGCCCTTACCTACTTAATAAAACTTTGCTATTTATGGTATATATGATCCCCTTCAGTTATTTAAGTATGGATAAAATCGTTCAACTTTTAATAAGATGAGAATTTAACTTTGGAAAATAGGTAGGTGGTATATTATGCTGAAAAATAATGTTATTGGGAAACATAGAGAGAGGTGAACGTAAACCCGGGATTGCCTAATCTCAATGCCTTAAGAAGGTATAACTAGTGAAAAAAAAAATTTTGACCCTATTGAAGTAGGTCCAGGTAGATATATTTTCAGTAAGTAGATTGCGACCTGGACATATTCAAAGAACGTCGAACGTCAAAAAATGTTACCTACTTTGAATTCTGATGCGAACAAGCTTGAAGTAGGTAAGTATTCATTACTTACTATGTACAGTCAACAGCAAAAGTAGATGATCAAAATCAGAAATTCAAGATAACTATCTTGTAGATGCTGGATATTAAGACAACACTAACTAAAACTGTGTTGTGTATTTTCTAAGTTGCAGTGCCTTTGTGTTTCTTAATCTGACGTTTTTCATCATCTAAATTGTAACGACCAGAGACACCAATCTCGAAATACCAGGAACACATAGACAGTGGCATGTACCAAAAAACTGTAATCCCTTTTACGCCCCGATTTCATGTCAAAACAAAAATACCTGTAGCCCGAAGGGAAAACCCTTAGTTCCGTACGTACTAAAGCTATATATCAAAGAGGCATTTGGACCAAAACTATTTGTGACATGCGAGGCACGCCAAAGTATCAAATTTAATGATTTCTCCCTCACTTGTTGGTACTGTCAGCTGTATAAGTTGGTGAATAACAGTCCAAAGTTTTAAAAGAAAACATAACATCACACCTTACTTAAACATAACTGATGAAATGTGTGTACTATTAGGTACTGCCTAACCTTCTGGGATTAAGGGCGTGATCTTCATCATCTGCCTCGCCTTTTACCAACTATATTGGGGTCGGCTTCCAGTCTAACCAGACGCAGCTGAGTACCAGACTACAGGCGTGATGTTATGTTATGTTAATTAGGCTCGAGGCGGTGTTAGGAGCTCGTGGCTAAATAAGAACAGCCGCTCGGATCGATCTTTAGGTTAAGCCGTGCTTACCTAGGTTGGTCCGTGGATGGGTGACCACCCATTACATACCGAGTTTCCTCCGTGCCTCGGAAAGCACGTTAAGCCGTTGGTCCCAGCTGTCATTTGTAGATCTTTGACAGTCGTTACAGGTAGTCAGTGGCCCGAAAGTCTGACAACCAGTCTTACCAAGGGGTATCGTATTACCTAGCACTAACTGGGTTGTGGAGGTCCGAGAGGCAGTCGCTCCATGTAAAATACTGGTATTCAGCTGCATCCGGTTAGACTGGAAGCCGACCCCAACATAGCTGGGAAAAGGCTAGGCAGATGATGATGATGAATTAGGCTCAATATGTAGTAGTAATTCAGTAGATAGATAACATTTTCAAAAACCTCAAAGTCTGGCAACCAGGTCGTGATGGCTCCTTACTGGGTTTTGGACGTCAGATAGGCTGTCGCTCTATATATAATGCTGATATTCAACTGCAGCCGATTAAACCGATTAAATAGAAGCCGAACCAAACACACGTACCTACTTGAGAAAAGGCTAGGCAGATAACGGTGAGGATCTGCAATGTACAATAATAAAAATTCCCTAATGCTGGCAACTTATGTCGCTGATGGTACCTGTTATATTATAGTAGGTAGGAAGTATGTACCTAATTGAATGATGTGGCCTAAGGGAATCAATATGGAATGTGCTTGAGATTATGACACGTTTTAGTTTGTGATCTTCAAGGAAATATGTCGTAATTATGGATGGATGCCTCGTTAATCTAGTGGTAGCAAGCGCGACTGCCGAGCATGAGGGCCTGCAGTTCGATTCCCAGGTCGGGCAAAGTTTTATTGGGTTTTTCTATCAGGATTTTCTCATTAGCAGCCACGGAGTCTGAATCCGAACCCGGTTGATGGCTGGCCCCCTATTATATGGGACATAAAGATAAATGGCGAAATGCGGGTGTACTATTATGTACACCAGTAGCGAAGTATTAATTTTTGTAAAAGGTAAGCCGGAGTACATATCTTTAATGTGATTAGGTATAATATTTGTCTATAGAATACTGATTGTTCCATTTTACAAAGGTAATCCGGTAGGAACCGAGTTGTATAGAACCTTCGCCACTGGTACACCTCTGCCTAACCCTTCGGGGATTACAAGCGTAATGATGTTTATATAGGGATCTATTTTGGTAATACATCATAACTATTCGACACTCGACGTTCAATCAGTGACAAAGTTTAAGTTGGTTGGTAGGTACCTACATATATAATATACCTACGTAGTTAGCAACAAATCAGCAGTCAATGGTTAAGCCTTAATGATGTAGAGGCGTAACTCTATGCGTGTTAACAGCTACGTAGCCACCTATTTAATTATTCTTTAGGTTTGTTTCATTGATCCGTTCTGTGATTGACAACAAATAATAACAAAAAGACTTTACTACACATTGTAAGGGATACCGGCGCACAAATGGCTGCCAAGGATTCAGCACGAGATTCTGGACAAATTAAAAAAAAGCTGATAGAGAAACGTAGTACCTACATTGTTAAAATGTTTGAAACACTAGTTTTTTTTTAAGAACCGATGATATGTGTTGGTACAAGTTTTGACACTAGGGGGTCTAGCCGTTTTCCGCGAGAGACGCCCCGGGCGTCGGGGGCCACGTGGTGGCTCTCGGCCACCGTAGGCGTGGGCCAGTGGACGTTGAGTAATGGGCTAGCTCGCCGTCCGTCCGTCTTATGACGACAGGCCGTGTCGACGGCGCGTTCGTGTTCCACGCGCGCCTCAAAGAGATGTCAGTAAACAGGTGGAGCCCGCAAGGGCCGATACCTTCTAGGGCTGCTGGACTATTAGAAAGAGACACCGCGGCCCTGGAACACAAATGGCAACTTCCTCTCCGCCGCTCCGGGAGGAGTCATTTGATGATTTCCCATCCCAAAAAAAAGGGGGTCTAGCCGTTTGTGCGTCGATGTCCGTGACACTCTGTATAATATGAAATATCCAGTATTTGAAGTGCACAGATACACAAAAAATAATAATTGGGATAAGGGCAGGAGAGTAATGGTGATGAGATGCATTAAAAATAAGTGAATAAAATTGAAAAAGATATATCGTAGTGTTAAAATAACCCTTAGATGTCAAACAAAACTGCTGTAGCTTTGATATCTTTCTAATCACATTACAAGAATTAAGAGATTTAAAAAATTATCTAAAGTAGCATACCTATTACTGTCTCACTACAGGACCCACACATTGGCGATTTTAAATGTATATTAACAGTAATCTACCTTACTAAAATCTATCTATATGTCGGGATGTCTGGATTTATTCCATAAAGCTCGTACATCATGTGGGCAGACGATGGTTTTCGTGCAATGAATATGTGCGATCCACTGTTTCTGTTCACTTGACATTATAAATTAACACAATAACACGGGACACAATGAATCGGGGTACAGTTCCAGGACGTCTCAACTCCGCTGCAATCAGACCTTCAACTGTCCTCGTCGCCACGAGCTGTCAACATTAGGGCTCTGTAGAAGTACGCTGTGGTGGGGGCAGACTTGTAACTAGGTCGCGTGATGTCACCACTGGCGTACTTGCGATTCATTTTAAGTCCGTACCAATGACCGGATCCAACATATAAATTATACTTGTAGAGACATATCGAATAGTTGAACAAGTTCAATATGAACTTGTCACCAGAAGAGAGAGTGAGAAGATTAGAGATCTTATAGGCTTATAACTAATCCAAGGAGTCTTATGGTCAAGGCCGAGATACTTGCGTCTGTAGGGTTGTGCACAGATTCCGTTTACATATAAGTTAATTAAGGTTTGATTTGGGGTTCATGTTGGATGTCCCTTCTGATCGCGTATCGTTTTATCTATCTTCTGTCTATCTATACTTACAAAACCGTTTGTTCTGACTGACTTTCAACACACAGCTCAAACCACTGGACAGATTGGGCTAAAATTTGGTCAATAGAAAGCTATTCTGACGTAGGCATCCACTAAAAAAGGATTTTGGAAAATGCAACCCCTAAGCGGGTGAAATAGGGGTTGGTTGCGGTTTCCGTTTCAGTTATCCAGTGCCTCCAATATTTGTAATCAACACCAACATATAACAGAGATAGATATGTGAGCTCAAATGTACAGTATAGAATTGATTTAATGGAGTTTACCAGATTTACAGATCATCCTGAAACATTCAGAACTTCACGAGCGGTCGCTCACGGCACGTCCTCTATTTCTGACCAACTGACTTTTCTTCATTTAAAATCTTGAATTGCCATAATTGGTACCTATCTAGGTACTTTATTTCCAGTCTAACAAGGCTGACGACCTCCTTCACTGGCCACGGTGTAATAAATCAAACATGCCTACGTCCGTCAACCTCTTCACAATAATATCGTGAATGATAGCCGACATGGCCCTTACAGTTTGTGACTCTACTAAGAACTGATGTTCTTTGAGTTACAGCCGTTACATGAAACTCAAATCATTTTTCCGATAAACCAGTTAGTTAAATACGCATTTTTAATTTGTCAAAAAGTCGTTCAGAAAATGAAGCTCATGAAGCTATTTGCTCATTCCAAAGCGCGGATCACCATAAAGAAGAACCGCAAGAAACTTCACCTACCTATTAAAACCCCATGGGCACTGTCTTATATTCTTTTAAATCAAAATATATATATCAGTCATTATTCTTTTCCAAATCAGAGGATGGATGTCAGAAAATTTTTATGACGGTTTCCACAGTCAATTCGACAGGCTTTTCATTATTTTAGAAGTCTCATCTTTTTTTTATATTAAATGGGCCTACTCTTGACCTCAATCTAGTCCTGAGGACAGAGATGAGGTCGACGATGGAACGAGCTAACCCAAAAGAAGCCTATTAACTCGCGACTTTGGGAACACCGACGAAGGCAGGGAATTCCACTCCTTGGCGCATCATTTTCAAATATATATTCTACCCTTCTTTATTTCTGTTGCTTCAATACCTACACAGTGATAGCATGAGAATTTACGGCGAATTTATATTGGGCCGTTGAAGCTATCTACTTCCGGACATTTAACTGTCTTGCCTCGTTAAACACGCTACTATAAATCATCAAACATGGCTACGTCATAAGGCAGAAAGAGACACTATAATTTCGTGACATAGCCGTAATGGCCCTTAAATCCGTCACTCGTAACATGGATGTTCTTTGAATTACAACCGTAACAAGAAGATGTTTTTTAAACACTAGATCAGAAGAAGGACTTATTTTTATCAAATAAATAATTTTAAATAATTCTTTTGAGAGCTTTCACAACGAATCTACTTCCCAACATTTCAACTTCCTTGCTATTTTTAAACACTTTTTAATAAATCATCAAACATGCTTACCGTCATGAGCTTAACTCAACACGACAGTATAAAACAATCAGAGTTACCACAATAACGTGACATAGCCGAAATGTTCTTTTATTTTAAATCCGTGATTCGTAACATGCTATGGGTATGTTTTGAAATAGGTACTGGCGTTTCTTAATCGGCAAGTCAGATAAAAACTTTTTTGCAAAAAAAAATACGACTTCCAAAAAAAAAAAGCAATTAAAATGAAAAATAACTTCGGAAGTCGGTGACTTTTGTTTACGTCATTGAATTTTTTACCATGACAAATTGTTGTCATGTATAAATTATTATGAGTTAGAAACGGTATTATGAGATCATCCTAATTATCATCAACATAAGCTAAGATGATGTATTATTACAGAATTATACAAGGACAGATTTATTTGGTACCACCGCGCGGACAACCAAAACCTTGCTGGGCAAAAGAATCATGTAAATAGGCCCAGTAATCACGGAGAAATTACTGTTTTAGAATAAAACGATGACGGCCGAATACATAAACTCGTACTTTTGTTGCAGTCGGTTAAAAAACGAGCATTTACATAGACTCAGACCTAAGAGCTCAATCGAACAACCACAAATTCGAGACTAAACTCGTATAACCAACATGGTCCTTAAATCCGTGAATCGTAACCAAAGACATTCAAATATTTACGAATCTCTTTGATGGTAACATTGATGTCTAGAATCTCATAAGACGAATGTCTGATTTATTTCTGAAGACTTTTTAAATCCGTTTTGAATTTAGACCTTAAAGTTATGTAGCACTTTCATCGAAAGAAATTTATTCTTTTTATTTTGGAAAATAAAAATATCACACTAACTTAAACAAGGTTTTTGTTATAACAGTCTCTATGAGGAATTGAGGACAGTCCTGCCTATATCCTTTTGCAACATCTACGCGAAAGAGGCGGTCAACTATGACGAGGAAAATATGATTCAACCTCATCAAACTGAAAAAAATTAAGACGAAAAAGTTTATCGGTAAAAATGTTAGTCGAAAATAATTACCTATTATTTGCTTGATACTAGCTAACATTAGGCAGGTACCTAAAGCATGTTCATAAAATTAAATTTAAAGTATTATTTTTTTACAAAACTGAACAGAACGATTTTCAAAATAAATGATAGATTTTCAATATAAAATATAGTTTAGAAGGAATACATACTTACCAAAAACTTAATTCGACATTGTTACACTACTTTATAATCCTTGAAATATTTTAATAAGTTTCTATTACTTTTACATCACACGAAAATCCGGAAAAATCTAACATTAATTTATTTACAAGCTATTATTTACACAAAACTTTTACGAAATAAGCAAGTATGTCTAAAACCACATAGAAAATTTTAAGCGCCACAACTATTATCTACGCGAAAACATTTTCCAACTAGATTACGTTCGTAACTTAAGTCAGTTAGCCAGGGAAGCAAAGAGCCGTCTCCATCTCCCGGCGCCTAAGGTGGTACTGAGGCATGCCTGTTTCCAACATACTCAGCAAACGGTTTTCCACTGTTCCTTCCCTTCATAGTTACGATGCGCAAACCTGCGGGAAAAGCTTTCCACGTGATAAAGTTTGTTTATTTTAACTTATTTTAACGCCATCTCACGGCTTGCGTAAAAAGTAACAAAGTTAAGAATATGACGTTTTCGCAAATAAAGTATGCTGCAACACATAGATGACGCTAGTAGCGAATTTGCCGACTCGGCTCTAATAATAACTTTTAAATAACCTTTTTTACTTTACTTCATTGATAGCTCCATAAAATTACTTTATTTGTTTTTTTTTGTTGCATAATTAGTAAGAAATTGAAAAAAAACACTTTTATAACTGGTAATACTTTAGTTGCGCTCAAATGTCATGGCAAAGTTGGAGATGAACTGTCAGTTTCGTGTTCTGGAAAAATGTACACGAATAGAGATTGACACGCTTTCTTCTATTTTTATAATATCTGTAGAAACAATTAACTTATTTTATAACTTATTTGTTGTTCCCGGTGTTATTAGTAAGCTAGAAAAAGAAAAACCGCGAAAATGAGTACAATATTGGAGAAAATTGCGGGTATAGAGGCCGAGGTTTGTAGAAGAGGTTATATTGTAATTCAATGAATTTTATGCTCAAACAACAAAATATTTTGCTTGATTACTAATTTCCATGAAAAATGGAACAAAATTCAGTTATGGACAGCATTTTTATCTTTATTGTTATACTGTAACAATTTATTCATATTATTACAGATGGCTCGAACGCAAAAAAACAAGGCCACTGCACTCCATTTAGGTATACTAAAGGCCCGATTAGCTAAATTGAGACGTGAATTGATCACCCCCAAAGGTGGCGGTGGTGCGACCGGCGAAGGTAAATAAACAATTGTAATTATAACCTATGCTTTTACCTGTATGTACAGAAAGAGGCAAAACAAGAGGATTCCATGTGAATCAAAACACTTAAATCATTAGCAGCTTTCGAAATATAACCACACCGTTCAAATATAACATGAGATTCAACTCGGGTTCAAAATGACGGGATTTGCAATGTCTGCAAAAGAAAAATGCATTTTTCTTAAGAAATATTGGAAACCCAAGTCTGTGACAAAGTTTTCATTAATAATAGTTGGAATTGTGTTTATAATGCTGTGTGAATTGGACAAGAGCCAATTGCAATTTCGTCTTTATTTTACGCTGCAATAATGTGCAAACACACCTTTTACAGGTTTCGACGTTGCCAAAACTGGTGATGCCCGAATCGGTTTTGTAGGATTTCCTTCTGTGGGGAAATCAACGCTGCTCTCTAATTTAGCCGGAGTGTACTCTGAGGTGGCAGCGTATGAGTTCACAACCCTTACAACAGTGCCAGGATGCATCAAATACAAGGGTGCTAAGATTCAGGTAATTTCATACAGCATTCTTATCATAATTAATTTTAGCTACAATGAGATTAAACAATGAAAAACACCTTTGTAGTGAATTTTAAACCAATCAACAGTCAGAAATTGGTTTACACTAAAATTGCTAATTGCTATTATATGACACACTGTTGTTGCAGAATGTGCCAGTTGTAGATGTTAATTTTGGTAATGTACTATCAGTATGTGAATTACAAAGCACAATGCAGAACATGTTTGAGACCTGATTTATAACAACTCAATCTGTTGTAATGGCTCTCTATGTACCTTCTAAACATATCTTTGTGAAATACTTACAAGGCAATAGCTATTTTTTTTAAACTTTGTCCTGCACTATGATTTTTTTCTTTATCATGGGTGCATTTACAATAAATTAAACTCACATACACAAATAGCCAGTCCTGGAACAACCACCTGTAGGCCATACAAATATTTGTTCCATGTGGGAACCCGCAGGTCAGCAGCCACTGCGCCAACTGTGCGGTCAATAATTTTCTGAAATAATATTAGTATCCTTATGAGGTTATTTTATCTGTTTTTATTTTACTTGTCTGAATATATTGCCATATCTTTTTCCAGCTCCTCGATCTGCCTGGTATTATCGAAGGTGCAAAGGATGGCAAAGGTAGAGGTCGACAGGTCATCGCTGTCGCCAGGACATGCAGTCTCATATTCATAGTACTGGACGTGTTGAAACCGCTGCAGCATAAGAAACTGATTGAGCATGAGTTGGAAGGCTTTGGGCTTCGGTTAAACAAGCAACCACCTAACATACACTTTAGGAAAAAAGACAAGGGTGGCATCAATTTGAATACTACTGTGAGTTTTTTTTGACGTGATAACGTCTTATAAATCTATGAACGCCGGCCGCACGCACGAAAAAGCATGACTCATTGTCACGTTCCGCATGAGTCGAGCGTGCAAGCGAGAGCGCGGAACAAGCGATAGAGAGGCACGATCGGCCTAAGCGTTCGGCTTGTGACGCATCTATCTCTCTTCCACTCCATCGGCCGATGCGTCCATGACGTTATTACGTATAATTACAGACAACCATTTTTTATTTTGTGGGTTACTTTATAATGGGTGGAAAAAGTTCCTTAACGAAGCCGAAAGACACTAGTGTTCCCTGTCACTAATATTTTTTTACCTTTTAGTCACGAAGATATTGGAGGTCATTGTTCCCACTTTTTCACATTTTTTTTTAATACAAGTATTTAATGTTTTATCTTTAATTTAAATACCTCTTTGATTCCTGTACTATTCAGTGCATCCATCAGCACAATGTATTGGGTGTGTTACATTGTCCTATTTGAAACAATGACGTTTCCTAGCAATATTTTTTGCGTACAGCTTGGTTGATGGCTTCATGAAGGATCCGTTTACACCTTGTATAAAACTAAAAGATAAATATAATAACCTCTCTGCATTTGTAGTTTGCTGTCTAAGCAGTCCCAGTGGTAGTATAGGTAGCGAGACATTTTTTTTTTTTTTGCCTTTGGCCTTGGAATTTTGGTAAAAAACCTAATCTTTTGATGAGAATTATAACTTAATTACTGATTGACTAATTTAAGAGTTAATTCCTAACATCTTTATTCTGATTAATTATAAGGTAGCTTGATTGAAACTGTACCAATGAGCACATCCATCAGTGCATAATGGTCACAATGGCCAATCAGAATTCATAATTTTCGTCGACGTTCGCGTTTTCAATAAGATTTTGGTTGTGAGCTGAAAAAAACGTTTCCCAATATATTCGGCAACATACAATTATCTCGTGGCTAAACAATAACCGCCTCTCGGACCGATCTTTAGGTTAAGCCGTGCTTGCCTAGGTTGATCTGTGGATGAGTGACCACCCATTACTTACCGAGCTTCCTCTGTGCCTCGAAAAGCTCGTTAAGCCGTTGGTCCCGGCTGTCATTTGTATATCTTTGACAGTCAGTGGCCCAAAAAGTCTGACAACCAGTCTTCCCAAGGATATCTTATTACCCAGTACTAACTGGGTTGTGGAGGTCAGATAGGTAGTCGCTCCATGTAAAATACTGGTATTCAGCTGCATCTGGTTAGACTGGGAGCTGACCCCAAGATAGTTGGGAAAAGGCTAGGCAGATGATGATACTTATTTTTGTTTTTTTTTTATTGCTGAGGTCTGTTGAGCTCTTGCAGTTGAAGCTTCTGTTATTTTAATCTGCCAGAACTTACAAAATGATTTTACAGAATACAGAAGAGTCTAATATGGCAGTTAAGAAATAACTAACAAAAACTAGTTTATTATGTTATTAAGGGTAGTCCCCTTAATAACATATAAGAGCTAAACGCGAGAAAAAATATATTATTCTTCAGGATATACCTAGTCTAGTTAAGTAGTGTGCTGAAAACATAATAAAACTAATTTTAATAGATAGAAAAAAATCACAAAAATACCTCTAAAAAAATCTTTTAACGAACAAAAACCATATTAAAATACATACGATCATTCTGATTTTTTGACAAAACATTCAACACACAACATACTAATATAATACTGTTTTAGTTTTTTAATCCAATCAATAGATTTTCTGTAAATCGCGTTTACTTATTTCGCAATATAATTCGTACGCATGTGTGCGTAAACGCCTGTGCACCGACAGTGCCGGCCAACGCCTGTTACAATGCGGACGTGCGTTAATGTGTGCGTGCATCAGTTGGCTCTTGTAGTCCTCTTAAATAATTACAGCATGCAAATGATAGTAAATCACGATAAGCTCACCAATTTACAGATTTTATGACATTTTATCACAGCCGCTATTTCATGTTATCTGTGCATTTATTAGTTACTAAAGGGTGATATTCTAATTCCAGTGTCCACAAACCGAGTTGGACATAGAAACAGTGAAGACAATTTTATCGGAGTACAAAATCCACAACGCTGACATTACTCTCCGGTACGATGCCAATAGTGACGACCTGATCGATGTCATTGAAGGAAACAGGGTGTATATGCCTTGTATTTATTTGCTTAATAAGATTGGTAAGTAATATTTATCCTGTTGGAGTCATTCCTTCACCTGGAATTTCCAGACTGAACATAACCACCAACAATATCATTTATGCTGTGATTTCTATGTCTAAAATACTTACCTCCAATTTCTTAAATATTAATATTTCGAGCCAGAAAGAGGTGGCGAGTTCGAGGTGGCACACGAAACGAGCTCATGGAAGGGATTAGGGGAGGTCTTTGCGCAGCAATGGGAAAGTACAGGCTAACAATGATTATTCAAAATCTTTATTTCGAGCGAAGGCTCTTATAGGTAGTCATATAGTACTTAAAAACGTAAGTGTTAGTACACAACATGATACTGTGACACATGCAACTGACAGCAGCAGTAAACCATGTATGGAAAGTCCACTCTGTCAGCAATCATTTTTAGAACCTTGTTAGGGCTGGCCATGACTGGAACCTCCATCGATGCTGCGCGCTTGCGTTAAAACTACCTACACGCGCCGCCGCAAGCATCCCTGACGCACTGCAACTCCATGGCAACCCCATCAGTTTCTTGAACGGATTATTGAATTGGAAACGAGGCTTGCAAATAATTGAAAAATATATATTATAATTATTAATGTATTATTATTTTCTTTTTTAATAATTGTTAATTGATTGATAATTGGATTGCTTGCGAATAATTTATCCACAAGCTACATATCATTATCATCATCATATCAATCTTCAAATAACTCAGTCTGTGTATAGGCCTCCCTTTTCTTCTGCCATACTTTGTGTTTCCTGCTACAATATCGTGTAACTATCTTGGTCACTATTTCATCAGTGTTCCTCTATTGGCCATCTCTGCGTCTAGGCCGATGTCCTGCCAAATAACCACCTGAGGCACATCGATTTTCGTCTAACGACTGATTTCGGTGTTGCGTACTCGGTCTAGAAGGGTGCTCCATGACCCTTCTGCCACTCCTACTTGGTGAACAGTCTCCTTTGTGAGCGTTCATGTTTAGACACTGTAGGTCATTGTCACCGCCGACGAGGCCGGCCCAGAAAGAGGTGGACAGACGGTCTGAATGCGTACCGCTAGGGCTGGTTCCAGGAGGCACGTGGAAAAGAACTCATGGAAGCATTTGGGGGAGGCCTTTGTCCAGCAGTGGGACGGTCTAGCTCTAGGCTAATGAAAACCTAGCTAATAAAAGTCGGCTGAACACAGGTCGAAAAAGTAGTAATGTGACACAAACTATTTTACTTATTCCTCAGATCAAATCAGCATAGAAGAATTGGACGTAATTTACAAGATACCCCACTGTGTGCCCATCTCGGCCCACCACAAATGGAACTTTGATGACTTACTGGAGAAAATGTGGGAATACTTGAAGCTTATCAGGATATACACGAAGCCTAAGGGACAGTTACCTGATTATAATGCGCCTGTAGTACTGCATGCTGACCGAACGAGTGTAGAAGATTTTTGTAATAAGCTGCATAGGTCCATCATCAAGGAATTTAAAATGTAAGTGGTTTATTTTTACTTCTTTGCATACATTATACAAAAGAAATTATTAGTATTTTGAATAACATACAGGGTCTTAAGTGATGAATTCACGGTAACAGTCTGCGCGTCAAATACACCGTGTACATGCCAAAAGCTTGCAACATTTTTTTTTTTTTTTTTTTGTAATTCGTGGCTAAAGCAGGCGACACTATTCAGTAAAAGAAAAAAAAATCACAATAGCATTATTTTATTTTGAATATACGTAACACTTTTATCTGGCAAAAATAGCACATATTTGATAGCTAGACAAATAATTAATTGAAAGCAGCCAAAAAAACTACTCTAACTGAGCAAGAACTTTTGGATACAAAACTTCGGCAGCATTCTGACCCCATATAAAGTCTGCATGGTTAAACTTCACAACAAAGTACCCTCCTAAATTCTGAATTTGGTCTCTCACTCTTTCCGCATCTTCTGTTCCCAAAGAGTTATCATTTTCTCCCGCAAACAGGACAACTTTACAAGTCACTTTGTCGAATTCGTACTCGGGAGGGGTTTCAGAACCATACCTATCCATATTCTCATCACCATAATCATATTGAGCGAAATTACCAGTTTCGCCAACTTGCAAATAATGATTTAAATTCTTTCTGCTTGATCCTGCTGGGAAATGACCCAATACTGACAGGAAGAAATCTGGCTCCAGATTTTCTGGGTGGTACTCAGACAGGGCACCTAGGCCTAGGTTGACGCACGCGTTATAGCCCAGTGCACCTTGTGAACAGACACGTTGGATTAAGTTTCTAACAACTGATTCAAACCCGAGAATTTCTTCCACGCCTGTAGCTTGTAGCACCTCGTCTAACATTGGTCCCAAGCTTACTAGAGTGTGAAGCGCAAAACCAGGGTTTGATAAATAGCAAGCAGGTGATAAAGCTATAAATACCTTGATCTTCTCATTATATTCAGGCCTCGTTGAAGTTAACACAAAAACAGCCGCACTCCCTTCTGAGTGGCCAATCACGCTCAATTGCTCCTTCTCAGTTTCTTCCAATAATGTATCTATAACGGCTTTTAAATCGTAATATCCGAATTCGTGCATGCTGTAATCCCAGAATTCCGCATCGGTGTCAGAATTTAATTCTGTATGGCTTCTTGAGTAACGGTTTCCTCTGAAATTCATCACCCAAACGTCGTAACCTTTTTGTACTAGCATGTGAACCAGTGAGGTATTTCCTCGGATGATAAAATCATCTGATGAGCCAAAGAAGCCGTGGATTAGTAGTACTGCGTCACCATCACCTGGTATACGGAATAGCTTCAGAATATGTCCGTCTTCAGTGATCACATCATATTCTTCTGCAGTTTTAGTGTACTTCTCCGCAAGGCCCTTAAAGTCGAGTTCTCCATCTTCTGTAGTCTTCGCAGTTAATAATGAATTCAAATATTCTGCGATGTTTACTTCGCTTATAAATTTCTTTAAGACATTAAAAAAATGTTGTACAACATCAGTGAAGTCCACACTCAGCAAATTCAGAATATCATGCAAGTCGAAATTTCCCGAACTAATTTTCTGTAATACGCTATCCAAATCTAGCTGTCCAACTTTTGGAAGAATACCGTTTACCAAACTCCAAATGCTTGCTACTTCTTCACTTTTCTCAATTGCTCCAATAATATCTTGCATTCCATGATTGAGGTGTAACGAGTTTTGAAAATCGCTTACTTTGTTACTTGCTTCATGTACCAAAGATGACACCTTTGATGGAAGCTCTTCAGTTTTTTCAACAATTTTATGCTTAATGGAGGATATTGAGTTTATAATGCCGGCAGAACTACCACCAATTATTAAAATGATTACAAGTCTTTTTATAAGCGAATTCATTGTGGTGAATTCTTATTTCCGACTTTCAAACTTTTGATATAATAAATTGATTCGCGCGTATTTATACATGATCTACCGAAGTGTATTGTAAAACCCAGCCAAGTTCTTAAAATATTTATAAAAACGATCGTTTCTTCGAGTTTGGGCCCGCGTGGCGGAATCAGCTTTTACTCTCTCACTCAGATACCTGATGAGATGAGATGCAAGTGTCCCAGAAGCGGGGATATTATAGGTCCATTAAAATCTTAATCTATGGTCTACTATAAATATGATAGGCTGCTCTGGGGCCTTAAAACGGCCGCATTAGCAGAATCATAATATGAAAAAATATGAATTACGTAACATTTCGTAAAAGGGGTGAAAAACTGACAATTCATATTAACTACGTTTATGGATATTTTAGGTCCCCTGGTCCAGTTACGATTCACGAGCATGGCTGAGCACTACCGTACACCATAATTCAACAGTTTGCACAGCTGTTTTTCAGTAAAACTAATTTATTTATGCAAACGTTTTCGGTTAATATACTTACTTATGTAATAATAATATCTTCTGACAAACATCAATTCAAAATAACACACCTGTATTAATATCATGTTGAAGATACCTCTTAAAGCCAAACAACAGTTCCTCTCATTGAGTTTTTTTACTCGCAATTGTAATCGCCGCTTGTCGCTATTTAAGATTTGACTAATTTAATCAGAATAAATACCTACTGATGAAGCAAACAAAAATAATATACTAGATTAACCAATATTTTGTGGAATTGAGGATACAAATGTCTATGGGCATCCTGCGCATACAACAATTCATAATACAACTTACCTCATGGGCGATTTCTGTACCATACAAGTACTTTGTCTGATGGGTTCTCCCATCAACAAAATGAAACAATTTCGTCCAAACTTTCATCGGCTATTTATTCCCGTTTAGACTTTAGGGTTTTGGAAAATATAACCCACATTTTTAAAAACCTGTTGTGATCATAAAAAAGTCTTATGCAAAATTTAATGCTTCTAGACCAATGGTTTAGGCTGGTGTGTTGTTTGACAGTCATGAATTTTTTCTTAACCCTAGATAGATAACCTACGTCGAATCGACGTAATCGATTTTGAAAAATCGATGTAACTCGTTTGTTTGTCGTGTCACTGAACTGGTCCTTCCTGCCAACTCAGTCGGCCGTCACAGCTTGTAGGACACACTCATATCGCTCTGGTAAGTGCAACACTTTCGTAAATATTTACCTACCGTACGTCGAAGTGACGTATGGTTATCTTTAAGAAATAAAATAAAAAAAAATGAAAAAAAATATCTTTATAAAAAGTGATATTTACTTATGTTTGTTATATTATAGAGATTACAAAAAGCTGATTTTGAAAAGTTTAAATAGTAAATTATAAGACTGACGGAGAGATTCCTAAATGTTTAAGTTTTAGTACCATGTTTTGTTCTTTATTTTTTTTTTTAAATAAAAATATGAGTAAACTCTAATGTTTTTAATTTACTCAGTCCACAATTATATACATGAAGACATAATATCACATTCATAAACCTAGTATATACTTAATCCAAAATATGCTCACTCAAACATTCGCACGTCGAGTCGACGTATGGTTATCTTTAGTGTAGAGTGAAATATGGTTATCTATCTAGGGTTAAGTGAGAGGACGGAGCACAAATGTTTAATATCTCCTTCATTGGAATTTAAAGATGTTATGTTCTTTGATGTATAACTTGAAAATAATGTCCATTGAAGAATTTCTGAAGAAGAAACTAAAATACCAACAAATAATTATGAGACAGATAACTTGCAAATTCAATGTTAATTTTATTTGAATTTTAGCTAATGTTTGGCCAACTGGCCTTTCCGTTTACAATTCACGTTTTTATAGATTGAGCCACGTTATTCTCTAAACTATTATTTTGCCACCATTGGTATAACTACCCGAACGAACAAGGACATGGCGAACCGCAAGGCTCCATGAAAAAAATATTGTTTAGTTTACTCGTAAATAAAACTTTAAATCATTAAAACTCCCTAAATTTTTACACATCACATGTATACTGAATACTATAGTCAACTTATAATAAAAAACAGTGGCCACGCTGGCTGTTATGAGAGCAGCGGTGAAGTCGTGGGTTCGAACCCAAGCAGGCGCATTACTTTGTGTAATTTATTTCATCACCACTGCTCTCAAAACGGTGAAGGAAAACATCGTGAGGAAACCGGCATGCCCTAGAACCAAAAATTCGAAGACATGTCACATTACCAACCTGCAATGTATCCACGTGGAGGTTTATATCCCATTCCTTCTCTAGAGAGAAGGCCGTATGTCCCAGCAGTGGGAACATAATAGGCTGATTATACATTCATTTCATATTGTATACTTACTATATGAAAGGAGTAAACTATAAAAAAACTCAAATACAATTTCTTTGACATTTCATAGCAAGCTGCAGTGGGGATTTGTTTGCAAGAAAAATCAAAGCCCAGTTTTAGAAGCACTCAAGCTCCTCTGATATTCCCACTGCTAGAGCACTGACCAGACAGACCTCCGCTCTATGAGATCAGAGAGAAAGCCAGTGAGAAATTACCTACCGGGAGTCTACCGGACCTAATGCACGTTGATAGATGTCACATGTCTTTGAATTGAACTAAAATCACTCGCTACCTCCCAAATTCCCTTACACATCTTAATATTAAATGAATATTTTTCTTTTCCAGTGCTCTCGTATGGGGTTCTTCAGTGAAGCATCAGCCGCAGAAAGTGGGCATTGACCACGTGTTAAGCGACGAAGACGTAGTCCAAATCGTCAAGAAAGTGTAAAGCGTACCATTGTATACTGAAGAATTTATATTATATATTTTTGCGAAACGAAAGTGAACATAATCGTTAGTTAATTACTTATTTTGAGTATCTGAAGAATTATAAAAGTGATATTTGTTCAGCTTGTAATTAATATGTATATTTTCAATTCAAGTAAACATTCGATGCCCTGTTTTCCGTACCTCAGATGTAAGAAATATTATACATTTTGTTTCTCGTACATTGTAAGTCCATAATTCGTTATAAAACAGGGTGATAGGGACATCCACGCACAAATCGTTTACCACCACGTATTCAATATATCATTTAAAACAAAAGAAACTGCTGTTTCCTACAAAAGTGCAATACCTACACGGTCAAAATGTAAGGGAAAAGCTGGGTTTTTTTTTCATTGGGTAACAATGAAAATGTTGAAGTGAAAACTTCTTTAGCGGCGTTGTTCCATTTTTTTTTGTCATGGGTAAAAAATGTTACCAAGTTACAACTCGCGTCAAGACACGTGACCTCGTGGAAAATTTCATGGAAAATTCGTAAGACTGAGGGCGTTCTGAAGTGTTAAATTTTTAATGTAGATAATATAAATTGTCATATTTGTGTACGATAACGCAATAAATGAATATTGTATTTTACCACATAAATGATAGTACTTTTATACTGATAATTAAAGCAATTCTTTTGCTTGTTGCAAATAATTTAACTAAAATGCTATAGGATAATTGTGTTTTCGATTAATAAATCGACGTATTTACGTTTACACCGGGGCGCTCGTGCTAGGGGCTCTGTATATTAGACCCTCTGGTTTACGGAATACTTGGGCACAGACGCCAGCACCTCAAGCTACCCGAAACTGTCAAATTTTCCCAATCAACCTTGAACCTAATGCTTCAGCGATAAAGTTGAAAATCAATTAAAGAAATTTGACAGATTGTAGTAGCTTGATGTGCGCCCGTCTGTACATGAATATAGTAAGTAACATTTATATTTTTCATTAGTAATGTCTACTTAAGTACTCTTCAGATACTCGAGATAAATTTGTTATTGTTGGAAAAGAAAATTTCGATGTAAGGAATACGTTTGTATTGAGTTTTATAACTTTTTTTTCTCAATTTATTCGCATTTACGTATATAAGCCAACAGTTACACACAGGTTGCCTGAACTTGATATAACTATCATAATAAATCGGATTTGAATAATTTATAAACTAAAATGTTTTTTTTTTCCTATGTAATTTGATTAGAAAAGCGTCCCACGTTACCTAAGTCAAAGATTGAGCATCGGTTGAGCCTACAAGAATGTTTACTAAGGGACAGTTGTTATTTCATAAGCAAGTTAATTGACAGATTGTTTTAAATTCAAGATTTAAATCATGGCGCTTCCTCATCGGAGCGTTCCCTGTAATGTAACAATCCAAGAATCGATTTTGTACAGAAACAAGTGATTGTTACAAATTGTATGGTTACAGGTTGCGCAGTGTGCACTGTGTTGATCGGTTCTCACAATTTGAACTGTTACATTATAGGCGTATGCTCTGGCCTTCTGGGTGGGGTAGCGCCTTTAGATTCGCCTACCTAAGTCCAAAATTGATAACGCTTCTGTAACATTGACAATGACATTTAAATATTGTAATGAAAGTCGTGTCTATAGTTCCATACGGGAAGTGGAAACCCTTCTCAGTGTTTACTTTACGCGCGATCTAAGCATGGCGCGGCCACATCTATCGATTATATGATTAAATATTCATTGCCTAGGAGCAAGTAAGTAAATTGACAATCTAAACTGTATTGTGCTGTAAATAAATTGTTTTACCCATAATTTGAAGAAAACATCGAGTACCTATCGTATGCAATTAATAATCAAAATAAAATAGACATAGTCACAGTTGTTCCTAAAGAAGTAATAATAATATGGCAAATCCGACCAGTCTAGATGTATGGTATTTTTCATTAACCAGGGATGTGATACTTGTGTTGTACAGAATGCTCATTAAAAATATGTAAAAAAATGTTGTTTGATTGCTGTACCTACATTGCTGCCTAGCCTTTTACTACGTTGGGGTTGATGTCTAGCGTGTCCGTTCTAACTAGACGCAGTTAAATACCAGTATAGACAAAAAGTTGTTTGTTTGTTGTTGTTGTTGTGTTTTTATTCAATGCAGGTCCTCGAAAACTGCCTAAACACAAATTCTTATCGGTCTACTATTTAGGTTCAAAATGCAGCGTATTTCACACTCGCACAGCTTGGGTTTGTTTTTCGTTTATTTCTGCTAATGTTTTATTTTCCCCAGATTGTTCAAACTCGATTCGTTCGACTTAAGTAACTCAACAAATGCGCTTTTAAAGTGAAATCTGATTGCGGATACAATAATAAAAATAAAAAATGTTCAAAAACAATAATAATTTTATTGTCCAATTCCTATAGTCGGTCAGCGGTAATTGTTTTTTTTTAAAGCTCATCAGAGATTAACAAAAAGAAGAAGTGAAGAAAGAAAAGAGGAACATGTCTAAAGGTATTTTCTGCTTAACTAGAATTTCATAAATAAACATGATTATTTATTTATTTTTTTGCTTTCATCAATAAATTAACGTAGGTATAGGTATTCGTGTTCTAAATTAAAAACTGTTAGAATTTTGCTAACCTCTTGTGTGGTGTGGTATATCAAATGAAAGATGATACAAGTCCAATTGAAATTCGAAATAAAAAACCGGCCAAGAGCGTGTTGGGCCACGCACAATGTAGGGTTCCGTAGTTTCCCATCGAATTATGCGGGAACTTCCTACAGTCCGATTTGCCCCCGAAGGATGATATTTATTGAAATAATAAAAAAACAAACTTACATTTGCTGTTAAAAAACCTGTGCTCCCATACATAATGTTTAGGAGAATATGTTATACAAGTACATTTTATAAGTTGGTCGGCTATTACTCGTAAACTTATAAAGCCTACTTAGCTGTGGTAGTTTTCCTTTTAACTTCGTTATACTTATATACCTACTATCACCGCGATTTTTTTCACGCACCCAAATAATCGTTTAGCTGGTAGAGGGGGGGGGGGGACACTTCTTAGAGTCTAACAAAAATTTGCAAATTTTTGTTGCTTAATATTTTACAAACGAATCCCTTAATCGAAAAATTATTTGAACAAACTAGGTACAAACTCGCCATATTTTATAAAGACATAGGTATCCAACGACATCCCACAATATGATGTACGCGAGAAAAAAAAAATTACGTGTAGGTACTGGAGACACAAAAAGAATTTTTTTCGAGATTTTATTTTACCATTTTGTCGGGGTAGGTAACTAATCTGATTCTGTTTATTCATGCCAAATTACAGTTTTCTAGTACTAAGAGTCTTTGAGCTAAGCTGCGGACAAAAAGACAGACGGACATGGCGAAACTACAAGGGTTCCTTGTTTGTTGACTACGGAACCCTAAAAATCGAGTTAGAAAACTAAAACCTAACTACAACAAAAACGTAACTAAAAATGTATACCTAAACAACACAATCATTATTGTCATTTATTTATGGTATACGCGGAATGTCCCGTTTCACATAATATCGTCGTCGCCGTCGAAATTGTTGTGCCATACTGGAAGATGTAAAATAAAACTTTCTGTATTTTAACTGAATATGTGATTGCTGACGTATCCTCTTCAATATAGAATTGTCTGTATAGTGCTTTAGGCTCGTAATATTGTCTTTGCTTATACTATTGCTAAATGTTGTTGTCATTGTCAACTTGACACAAAATGACATGACACTGACATTTGAGTGAGTGACAGTAAAATAAAAATCTTAAAACTTGTCGGTGTACCAAAAAGGTTATGTTTTTGTTGTTAAACCTACAAATAAAACGTGAAAAAGAAATTAATGCCTTTTTCGGAAATTATCTAATGTAAAAACATCCTCTGTACTAGACTTAAGTTATACATATTATGCGTTAAAATACAAACCCGAACAGAAAACGTTTCTTGTTTTGATTGTATTGTAACTGGAAGAAAAATGACGTCTTTCGAAAATCTATCTACTGCTCAAGTAAGTTTTATTGTGCACAATACCATTCAAAAGAATATTGAGTTGTTGATTAAAAAATACTAGTGTGGCTAAAAACTAAAACAAATTTAGTAAACATCTGATCTCGTGGATAACGCCATCTATGTTTAAACTTACGTATTTTCTTGAAAGCGTGAAAGAGACATTCACGCGCAATAATGCACAAATTTTGTTAATAGTTTCAATATGCGATCATAGATGGCGCTTTACATATTTTTTCTTCTAGAAAATTCGCGCTACTCTGCACCGGGATGTTCGAACTATGGGCTCGGAAACTTGCCATTTCCTTGGCCTGGAGATAACAAAGCCTGCTATGGAAATCGTAGCAGAGCTTCTTTATAAGAAACTGTCAGTTTATGGAGCCGATTTGGAAGCTTTTGCCAAGTTAGTATTTTGGATTTTTTTCTTGAAAAAATGTCTTTCTTTAGTAACAACGTAGTCGCGACAGCTGGGCATGAGATCCTGGCTTTGATTCTCAGGATTGGGGTTTTCGATCAGAAATTGCTTAGTAGCAACCACGTAGTCTGGATTTATGCCGAGTTTATGACAATATGATCGCCCCCTATTACATGGGACATAAACAGAACTAGCGAAATGTAGGTGTACTGAGTACTCTTAAGTACCTACACCTCGGGGATTGCAGTCGTAATATTATGTAATTTCCTTGTTTAGGTCAAAACGTGAATGCTTATTTGGGTAGAATGTCAACACTTTGCTGATGGATTTAGAGAGTCATCCTAAAAGTTAGTGCAGTTGGTAATTATGTAAGTAATAGTAATGATAGTCCTCTTGACCGTTCTTCGGTCACGGCGGCCAAATAAGGAGATACCCCATCGGCGCGGGAGATATTGTAGTGCGCAAGAGTGTGCGCAGGCACTGGTGCACTCTCTGTTCCTCTCTCATAGTCCGATAGGAATGGGACGCCAATCCGACTCGACCGGAGAGAGACCAGTCGCAGGAGCAATGGCTTAACGTGCTTTTCGAAGCACGGGGGTATCATCGCCAACTCGGGAAACGAGCCCAGGACCCCACGCCCAGCAGTCGCTGCGCTTGCGACCGCCAGACCAACGTGGGTAAGTAAGTACCTAGTTAGGAAAGTAACTTTGGCTCCTTTAATTTCAGACATGCGAAACGATCCACAATCACCGCAGACGATGTGAAACTCCTAGTGAGACGGTGCCCTTCTCTGGTAAGTCGAAATAACTGAATATTAACAAGTAACAATAGGTTCTGTACACTTTTCTTTAAAGTTATAAATTGCATGGAATGTTTGGCCAATAGAAACTCTGAGATGTTCCCATTAGCTTATGATGGTGGTTGGTTGGCAGGGCCGTAGGCAAGAGGAGGATTGAAAAATCCTAATCCTAACTCATTATAAATGCGAAAGTAAGTTTGTTTGTTACCTTTTCACGCCTAAACCACTGAACTGATAATCCTGAAATTTTCCATATGCGTTGTCAGGTGTAGGTACATAAACGGACATAGGATACCTTTCATCCAAAAAAAACTGTTCTCGAGAAAAATTACAATAACGTTCTTATGATAATAGGTGGCGCCACGTGTCTTTCGAATCATGATTGAATTATATTATTACAAGCAGAGTACAACCCGAACTGATTGTCAAATTTTAAATTAACGCGAGCGAAGCCGCGGGCAAAAGCTAGTGTAACATAATCCGTCATGGAGTGACAACATTTATTGAGCTCTCTTCGTGAAGATGCACCCCCCATGATCGGCATTTTCAGGTAAATCCCAATCTAGAGACGGTTGCCCAGGATTTATTCAGGGTAACCCTCCCCCGAACCAAATTCCTGGCAACACCCCTGGTGGGCAGTTAGTTGGCCAAACGGTTCCTTCTGATAAACCTCTTCTTCATCCTCCTTATTAACTAAAATTCGCTTTGCATGTAGACCATTCATTTGGCGGGGAATGGTTAGTGATTGGAGCAAGTACCTAATGCCTGTATTGGGAGACTCCGCTCTTCCATATCAAATATTATCAGATTAGCATACAATAATGTGTGAGTGTGTGAGTATATATGTGTGTGTACAGGTTTGTGTGTGTGTAAAATAAGTGTGACCAAAAGTGATGTAAGGTGCGTACGTGCCACCGTACTGCCACTATCCCACAAAATCAAAATATTTTTATTTCGCATAGGCCTACCTACATGGGCACTTATAAAACGTCGACAAAAAGGTGCACGGTTCGGGTTGGTCGTTTCTCGAAACTCCATGATTACTCTTTTAAAATGACTGCTAACTGTTGCACTCCATTGCATACCGTTCAAGTGGAGGTGTACGTATAGTTACTTAACTCTTCGGTTTATTTATTCATTTTCAGCATATTTCGTTCCACTGTAGCGCAAAGTCCTCCTCCATTCCTCTCTATTTTTAGCTAGTGTGAACCAATCCCAGTAATAATAAGAGTCAAGCTCTTCCCTCCTCATTATGGTTGCTGGTGTTATAGCCTATCTATACTGCTGGTTGTTTCCGGGTTCTTTGAAATATGTAGGTACGTGTTACTCACGAAACAATGCGTTTACAAAGTTTGAGACAACTTTTCATCGCGTGTTTTCATGTTCCTTATCCTGTCGTATCCTCTTTTTCGTCTGCTTTAACTCGGCACAGTTAAGCTTGTAATGTCGTGCTGTCAGTGCTTGCTAGCGTGAGGTACTTTTCCGTCTATGAAGTCAAAGACTTAAGAAATCGTCATGAGGACCGATGACACTCAAAACTCAGACCATTTTAATCACTCACTTATGTTAAACGCTATTTTATTGCATGCATACAAATGAAGCCATAAAGCAAGCATGCATAAATAAATTATAATCGAAAGCCGTCACCTCATTATTTAAAGTTTTCACCTTATAAATCACTTTTAAAAAGTCACCAACCGGTGCGAACTCAAAACCCATGAATCGGATCCCAGTTATATTAACAACGATTTTAAATTTAAATCCGATGCTGAATCTTTAAATAGCTGTGTGATGGAGCTGTTTATTTATGCAATTGCTGTTTTCATGTTGAAATGATATGCCTAATTGACTTATTACAATGTTCTGTTTGATGAACTAATCGGTTCGGTGTCACGATCTGTGTACCTGCACGCAGCTTTGGCCATACTTAGCACGTTTGGTGATTTTGTGCTAAAATAACTAGTGCTAGAATGTGATCAGTGCAATAATGACCCTTCTTTCATATCACGTTCAATATAATTATGTAAACATGCTCAGAGTTATGTGTGCGCTCCCCCTTCAAAATATCATAACGATTCTTTTTAGACCCAGTGCATTCCATGGAACTTACCAACCTTACGGGTTTTTGACAGATTATTTTTACTTGTGTGTATGTTGCTTTTTTCTGCTGGCGAATCAAGTAATGCCTTATACAGGGTTATTTGTAAAACACCAGCAACCTATTAAGAGGTCATTGAACTCATCATTATAAACAACTTTTACTATGGGACCAAACCTGAAATCGCAAAAAAAATTAGCTGTTCCCTACATTTATGATCGATTAACTCGTCAAAATGTAGGAAACAGCTGATTTTTTTTTCGCGATTTCAGGTTTGGTCCCATAGTAAAAGTTGTTTATAATGATGAGTTCAATGACCTCTTAAGAGGTTGCTGGTGTTTTACAAATAACCCTGTATAAATATACGGTACCAAAAAGTATTGAAAACCTGCTTATAATGTTTCAGAAAGCCCACTTAAATATAGTTGCACCAAGTCCTAAACAAACACGAAGGAAGACTGCAAGCAAAGCTCCAGAAACACCGGCTTCGAAACAAAAGGAACCAGAGGTTTCGACTTCCAAACAAAAAGAGCCTGAAGTTCCGAATTCGAAAGAGAAAGAACCAGAAGTTCCGACTTCCAAACAGAAGGAGACAGAGGATGCTAATCAGAAAGAAAAAGACAATCATGATGGGAAAGCTGAAATGGAGAGTATGGACATCGATGATATGATTGATTTAACATTTGATTAAAACCCATTTTGTACCACTCGAGCATTTTATTTGTATATAAGGAACCTACAAATAACGATAGTGTACCCAGATGACAAATGAATGAATAGCCAAGATATAATATTTTTTTAGAAAACTAGGAACTTTTGAACACTTGAACTGTTTCTATTGAAGAAACAATTGTTGGTTAATCAACCACTTACGTTGTAGAACAGCACAGTGGCACATGAAACGATGAAAAAGGCATATGAATGGATTGTGTGAAAGGTAGTACAGCTCGGAAGTAAGATGATAGATGAATATGAAATAAAAATATGTAGGCACAGGTATCCTTTTCTCTTGAGAGACATTGAGGTGAAGAAATAATAGAGCTGGATGGAAAAAAAGACCAGAGTACCTACATCATAATACGCTCCCTACTCAATAAAAAAATCCCCTAAGGCTGTTTGCTGTGTACAATTTTTTCATGCGTAACTGCAAGTCTGCATCCTACTTTATCAGATCAGGGACATTCACAGTCATATCCGTACGAACAGCTATCTTATGGGGAGTGAAATGAGCAAAGCAAAACGGAGGTTTGCCGCGGGTCGAGTCACCGCGTTCGCCAAAAAACTCGTTATAACGAAACACAATTACCACGGCACAGGGAAATGTGTGGAGTAGATAGATAAACGGTTATAATTAATGACGATTTTAATTAGTGCAATTAAATAATGTTTCTTAGTTGTCGCTGCGCCAGATTCGATGATATTTTTTCCAAGAGAAGTTTTTGGATATTCAAAATCTTTGATAGTTGTCTGCTACCATTTGCGTAGAATCAACTGGTAGAACTTTTGATTTTCGATATTCTTACGTTAACTTTAACCTCATAGCCTCATAGGTACCTGAATGTCTTGGCGGTCGAAAATTAATAGATAGATCCCTTGATAAGACTGAATTGAGGTTTGCCACTTAATTTTAGGTCTTCAGGGAGTTTCGGAAAACAACAAAACGCATTATAGTAAATGTTAAAACATAGTAAAATTGCGTCTATCGAATGCATCGATAACACTCTCACCGTATCGGGCCCATACTCTCCTGGCTAACTTCATAATTCGTTCATGTAGTTAATTCGATAACCCAACTTGAAAAAACTAAAACACAACACAGCTCCACCGCACCACCTGTCCACGGTAGTTAATTACTCCTATAACGACAGTTAGAGCATAATGAGATTTTTGCAATTCAACAGTAGCACATTACAGGGTGCTGTTTGTCAACTCCCCCCCTCACCCCCTTACTGACCACCCCCTGACCGTAGGGGGAAGTTATTAGGCGGCTTTGTTAATGAATTTCATGTAGGGTAAACACATATATCAGGTATGTACCTACAGGTATAAATGAGTTATGTTGCTGAGGTCACAATGTCTGATTGTCGGTATCCACGAGCTTATATTTTTTCTAAAAATGTTTAGGGTGGAGGGACATACAGCATACTGTAGCTGTTCATCGGGATGGCCAATGAATACAGCGAATGAAAGTGTAAGTGATTATTTCTGAACCTGATCACTACCATTCAGAAAGAACTCGGCTTCTTCTATGTCGTGTCGATACTGTTAATTAAGATTCGACCCAACCCGAACCACCAACCACCAAGGTGGTTTCGACCAGAACTCTGCCACCTCAATAAGGTCAGTAGCGGCCTCGGACAGTTCCCTCATGATAGCCTCAGCTGAAAGAGAATGAAAGGCACCTGATAAAACAAAAGTTTTGAAGGTACCTTTTGAGTTTTTGACTTTCAGAAGCTACTATTTGCTTATGCAATCGAATTCAGAACACTTGATCGTCTTTTAAGTCAATCGCCTTTACTACAAAAACGACGCAATCGATCCCTCACACTACTTAGCTCACCTATAACAGAAAAACGTAACTTCCATAGATTTTACCATCAATTAGGCTTCTCTAATTATCGGCGGTGTCCCCCAGACGGCCGATGAATATGCAGGGGACATCAGACAGTCCCCCCAAAGCACACTTAGGCTAATGTTAACAGCTACTTTCTGAATATATTTGATATCGGTCCAAATGTTGCCTTGATTCTCTTTGGAGTCAGTGGTTTTAATGGTTTTGTCTAGTTATACATTTAGTCCGGCATTTTTATTAATGTCTAGGGAAAACGTTTTTGTTGTAGGGATGTGATGTGTGTACTTGCACCAAACGTTTAAAATCATAAATTGCTTTCATTATGATGTTTACCCATATCGGCCAAGAGCTGTAAAAAAAGAGACTATTTTGGCAGTAACTCGCGTGCTTATAATGAAAAGAATGCAATAAGTTCCTTTTCCGGTGTTTTGGTAGTAATCGCATTCCACTCTGACTTTCACGAAATCTTCATCTATCACTCTCAAATCTACCTTAAATAACTACCAAAGCCGTATATTCAATTAAATTAAAAAAACTTCACCATTCAATTGCATTCGTAAAACCTCACATTACCAACAAAAAAGCAAGTCTAATTAAATGCCAATAATCTCAAACGCTAGCACTGAACAAGCAAAAAGCAAATCGGCCACATCCATCACACAAAGCCGGTGAGAGTATTGAGCAGGCTACCAGGCTACAGGGTACCTGTGGCCGCCTACCTAGTACCTAGCTAGGAGATAGGCCTCCGGTGCTCATTAAAATATGTAAATGCCTGCCGAGACATTACGCAGATAGGTGCTTCTGACTTATTGACTGGACCGCGTTATGTGAGCTTTTGGGATTAAAGAAATAACTAGTGGGTGATCGTGGGGACTTTTTTTTTAACTGATACGAAGTTTACTATTCGAGTGCGACTTCGCCCGAGCTCTGAACCAGCTGAGGTTAATTTTTAGAAATAAAAAAATTGTGGACGTAGATATGTTTACCTGGGTATATTATGTTCAACCACAATGTAATGTTTAATGTAGATAAGGTCGAAGGCGATACGAGTGGACCCATAGTCGTAGACGACCGGATTAAACACGCTAGACAAGACCGGAATCCTTCAATTGTTTTTAAAATTGGTCAAGCTATCCATCATCAGCTTATCTCGTTAAGAACAGGACGACACCATCGAATCTTAGTAAGAATCTTGTTAGCAAAAGTTGTTTGCTGTCTTATGTCCATTAAGGCATTTCTTAGGTCGTACCATATCTTAAAGACTTACCAAAGTAAAGGCACACCTGCATCCATGACTGCTGATTGCAAGATCTCTTCATTTATAAATACCAACCGCAAAAATATAAAAAGAGTTGTCCTCAAAATCTCTTAGTTGTCCATTCGACCCCATAACATTTTCTACTCGCGGCTTTGCCTCAGAGCCTGAATCTGCAGCAACGTTTCCAAACCGAGCACTGAAACAAAACTGGAAACAATGACACGTGTACCATTAAATCACTTCTCCTAAATCTTCCCTAATATAAGCATCTTAACCCTCTCTCGCATATAGCCATCCTCTTCGAGTAGAGAACGCATTACTCGCTAGCAGGGCACCTACCGCGCGCAACTATTTAGTATCATTACAAATGTCGTTCGCCGCGTCCGTGTGTCCGTCTGTCTGTCTGTGTGCGCTTGAGAGCTACCGTTCCTTATTAATAAGGAGTATTGGATGGTTCGGGTGTATGGAGGAGGCTTCGGGATGTTGATTTGATGGATGGGACTTGGTTTGAAGTTGTGTGTGCCAAGATTGTTGTTGGGATCCGACAGGATCCGTTTTTGTCACCTTGGGTTTTGTTGAATAAAGACGGCATGAAGGACAGTAAATTGCATAATCTAAACCTGCCTTAGTTTAAAAAGATTCTGTCTAGCAGCTCCCCCTCTCCCTCAAAGCTTATCTAAGCAAGTTTCGAAGGCTTGCCAATTGTTAGTAAATATGGCTGGGAAGAGCGCTGCTCAAATCTAGCTGTGTTTTGGGCTCGATTAAATGGCTGACTAGGCTATAATTGGCTTCAAAGTTTTACCTAATGAAGCTATAGAAAAAGAGGGTCCTAATAAATTAGAGATTCTTCAATTTTAGCGAAACTTCCCGTATGGTTGTCATTTTTTGAAGCTCAGTTAGCATATCTTAAGGAACTACTTATTGCTCCCCAAGGTGAAAGCGTTCTCCGTACAACGGGTTATCCGTTCGTTACCGAGTCGCTGAGGTAAGCAAGAGTGTTGTTTTGTTCCGTCCTCCGTCCTCGTCATTACGTACCTTTCAGCTCATTACGAGAACAGATCACTCGCTTAATTTGTGCATTTCCGATCTACAGATATTCAAATTTCAACCCTAATGACGCACGGGAAATGTTAATAAAATGTTAATGCTACGAAAGCGGTTGTCTCTCTCGCAATAAGTGACAGATTTGCTTGACAGCACCCAGGCTCGTTTGTTGCTATGTATGAATAAGTCACGATTTTGCTTTTTTGTTGGACATAGATAGGTATATTTTAAATGATTGCTTTTAGAACCGGAGTTGTGGCATTTGGAGTATTTTAATGAGTTATTATATTCGCAGCTGATATTGATTTTGTTTTATGAATATTTTGGCCGTTATTTTTGATATTTCGTTTGGTACGTTGTGCTTTTGTTTGGACATTTTAATTTCTATAATACATATTTATTTAACCAACCTAATATCATCATTATCATTTGCCTTGCCTTTTCCCAACTATGTTGGGATCGGCTTCCAATCTAACTGGATGCAGCTGTGTTCCAGTATTTTACATGGAGCAACTGCCTATCTGACCTTCACAACCCAGTTAGTAGGTACTTACTGACTAGTTGTTGGACTTTCGGACCACTGACTAGCTATCTGTAAAGACTGTCAAAGATCTACAATTGACAGCCGGGACCAACGGCGGACGTAATGGGCGGTCATCCATCCACGGACCAACCCTAGCAAGCGCGGCTTAACCTAAAGATCGAACCGAGCGGCTGTTATTTAGCCACGACCTCCTCATAATATCATCATAATTCTTATAAATAAAAATAAATAAATTGTGAATGTTCATTGTTCATATCTCCTTAAGGTACCCACATCTTACCGCTACCATAACAGGCTCACGATTTTTTTTTATAAATATTGGTTTACAGATCCTCAGGTTGGAAACAGCTCTTTTTAGTGCTGATAACCTACCTTTTCGGCACCATTAGTTGTGAAGATTAAATACTTAAAACACTTCAGGTAACCCCTGATATTACAACTTGTGTCCCTACTATGATAAATAAGCCGTGCTTGCCATCTAAGTAAGACCAACCTTTGTCACATTCAATATGTCTGCACCATAGTTCAATGGAACATCCTTAATTTCATTTCCTTTAATTCCTCTGACACTGTGTCTAGAACATTGCTGTCCTTCTACTATAGATAGACAAGACAGCTACAACTTAACAACTCTATTAAGTTAACAGCCAGAAATTCTTAGAATTGATTTACTTATTGCCAGGAGTAAATATCTCACAGAGACCCAAC
Organism: Eurois occulta; assembly: GCA_950022335.1. Classification (NCBI taxonomy): domain Eukaryota; kingdom Metazoa; phylum Arthropoda; class Insecta; order Lepidoptera; family Noctuidae; genus Eurois; species Eurois occulta. The sequence goes on along the minus strand of OX465492.1, from coordinate 5,922,859 downwards.
TTCATACCATTGTTCTGCGATTTTTTTTTTATTTGGAACAACAAGCAATTACATAATAAAGCATAGAGACATTAAACTTAAAATTAACAATTATATAATCAGCAGCGTTATTCACAGAATACATAGAATATATTAACGTTACAATAGTGTTGCTGTTTCCATTTGAAGGGTATGAGTTACACGCACCTGACGATAAGATGTTTCAGCTGTGTCATCATCATCTTGGTTTTCCTAGATGTTGTTGATGTCGGCTTGAAATGTAACGTGATACAGCTGAATACCAGTGTTTTACATGAAGCGACTGCCTTTCTGACTTCCAAAAAACAGTTACTAGGTGGCACAATACCGCTTGGCATGATTGAACTTGAACTTTGAACCAAATTCCCAAAAAAAAACCCGAAAGTGTGGTCATACACTTTCGGGAATTTGGTTTAGTTACGAATGGTTCCTGAAAGGCCAAAATGTTTGCTATACCTGTGGTGTTAAAAATTGGCATGGCGTCTGTGATCACCTAAGTACTATTTATCAAGTAAATTGACTGTTAGTTTGCCGTATAACATAAAAAAACACGATTATGCGGACACATAATTACGTTGACGAGATAGTCCCTCAGGACCCGATCGTAAATACCATGCTACGCTAATCGTGCGGTTGTATGAAGCTGTGTCTCTGTTGCACTATCTACTCCAATGCACTTGACGTATATAGTTTCAGTGTCTTGCGTAAGTTATAAAGCGGCTTGGAGAAATGGTCCTAGAAGGTGATTGTCTATGTCTAACTACCTGCCTCTACTGCGCCATTGCAATCTATGAACCCAACACCATATTGCTCTTTCAACATTATGGCTTAAGTTCTTTAAAGCTTTTTGTTTGTTGTTTACAACATGATAACCGTAGCCTGACCAGTGCTTCAATGGGAGAACGGCTTCTGCATGTACTTAGTTTATAGTCAGATAAAAAAGCATTTCGGGACCAAAACGCAGGTAAATCTAGGTAAAAGTGAGAAAACGACCGACAGTAATCTTTCTCGTTGGTTTGGTGGCTACAAGCACTACGGCTGAGCATAAGGCCCTGTGTTCGATGTCCAGGTCGCGCCAAGTGTATTTTTTTCCATCAAGAAGTTCTCAGAAGCGAGCGGCCCGGAGTGTGAATTTGTGACCGTTTGATGTCCGTAGGCTAACCCACTATTACATAAGCCTTAAAACATAGCTGGCAAAATGTGAATGTATTCCTCACTTCATCTCAGCTCTGCCTAACCCTTCGGGGATTACAGGCGTTATGTTAAGTGTTGATTCAACTGTCTAGGTTCCTAATCATCTTTTACATCTTCTTTCTATCTGTATATTTTAACCTTCCTTTCTCCGGATGAATTTTGTATGACTTGTAGACTCCCTCTCTCTCTCTCTCTTTTGGTCTCTTGTGTTCTCTTGTGACTTGTTGACTTTAGAGACTTCGGCGACACCATTATGTGATTCAAAAACTGTTTTTTTTTTTTAAATAAGCCTACGAATCTAGAATAGGTCTTGTAGAGCCTTTTATAGAGTCCGAGCGTCGAACCTTTGCTATGTCCTTTATACAAGCAGATTGTAACTGTATACATAGTACATAGGTAATCTTTGCGTGTTTTGCCTCAGGACAAATGGCGAATGAGACATAATAATTATATTATAAAATATTAAGACACGCTTCTGTATTGTAATTTATTGTTATTAACTATTTATTAGAGCGAGAGTAACCTATTACGATCGGAGGACAGGTTAAGCAAGCCGGTAAGTATCGATAAAGAGTATCGTTATGAAGATGTGAAATTCTATTGTAATAATTGCCTCGTGTTCTCATAATCTGGATCTTCTTAGCGTGTCTGATGCAGTCATAAGATCGTCAAGTGCGCAGGTGTCAGCGCATGCAGCGCAAGATGGAAGATGGGCCATTGTCTGTGGAGATACGCCGCATACACATTTTTATATCTGAGCCGTCCATGAACCCCCATCTGAAGAGATTGTCTTTGCTACGGCTGACTTGGGTAATCTGGATAGAAGAAATTAAGGAAACTCAAGTCGCGGGAAACACCTGGATAAGGGACGCACAGAACCGGGAAGTGTGGCTGAAGAAAGGAGAGGCCTATACCCAGCAGTGGGTGATTCCGGGCTGATATGATGATGACGACAAATCCAAAAACAAACAACATTCGAAATCCGAACTGCAAGTCTCAGACGATGGCATTCACATAGAAGAAATTTTTGTAAGTATTCAATCCGGAACAAAAACTGTTTAACTGTAAAACAGTAAGAACTTTAGTAGGTACATCACTTCACAAGAAGTTAACAATATCTGCGTGCAACTAAAACAGCAACAACAACACTTCAGAATCGCAAAACAACCAAAAAGCAACGAAATTCCTATATATTTCTGTTACGAATTAATTAGCTGATAGTTAGCTTAATGGATTCAAAAGTAAAGATAACTTTAATAAGCCTGAATTTGAATAAAGCGTCCCACGCGTAAGTAATACTGGCCGGCTGCTAACAGATATTCGCCGTTTGAATTATTCATTATAATCAGTGCACTTATACAGGTACCGTTTTATACAGAATTACTTGTAATTGTCTGTTTGTGTAGTGTAGGGAAAGCTTTCGAATTCTTGAATAGGACGGTTTTACCTGTAGGAAATTCAAATGGAAACATCAAACTAAGGAACCCTACGCAAAAATTATTGGGAAACAATTTTTTTAAATGGGATGTAAAATCACGTTTTACGGTAAAACTTAATGTAACGCACTCGAAACATTGTGGTGATGAATGCATTGAACAGTAAACTGGTCATGGAGATATAAAGGTATAACCTTACGAACTAGTATTAAAGAAAAAATTGTGAAAAGTTGGAACTTTTACCCCCAAAATCTCCGTAACTAGAAGGTTCCAAGGTATAGTGTAGCTAGAACAAACAAAAATATCGCAATGACGGGGAGAACAAGTGTCTTTCGGCTTCATTGAGGGTCTTTTTACATCCTTTATTATGTGGATATGTGATGATCCAATGTGTATGAAGGAAATCGTAGTCGCATGTTATATGAGTTTAACACGGGTTACATTCTCGTTTATGATCACTTAATTCTTATCTAAGTGGTTAAAAGGTTAGAAAAGGAGTCTTAGATACCTTTTTTTTTTTCGGGTGGTAAATCATCAAATGACTCCTCCCGCTCTGGGCGGAGCGGAAGGGAGTGTCAGACTTTTACTGACTAAAAACCACCCACGGTCCTTCTTTTGCCCTTTATGTTCCAGGGCCGCGGTATCTCTTTCGAACAGTCCCGCAGCCCTGGCAGGCATCGGCCCTTGCGGGCCCCAGTCTTAGATACCTGACTTAAGGAAAAGCCAAAGAACAAGCTTTGATCCTGTATGAATCTTGATTTCGTTTGATCTTCCTAAATTTTCACAGGCTCTTTCAGGACCATTGTAATCACCTCCCACATAACTCGCGACCCCTATTGACCTAGTGCGAGTTTTTATCACTGACCTAGAAATACTTTGATCGTTTAAATACCTAATCGTTTTTGTCATTTTCGTCATCAGATGGCGCTGGATGGCGCTAGTTCATTTTCAGTGCAAAATTGAACTTTGCGGTAACGAGTTCACATAAATAAGTATAAAATCTTGCACTAAACCCTCTGATCATCTCAAATTCTCTACATCAGACAGTTATATTGCCCATCATCCGAACTATATCTCTATCTATATTAAATTCTAGTTCCCACGTGATGGGAAACGAGCCTAACGTCCTATATCGAGGACAATCCATTCCCAAGCCAATCAAACTCCGCGGAAGTCAAAGGATTTTTGTTTTGTCTGTTTCTTTTTACAAATTTTCAGCGGCTAACCACCATATTGCTTTCCGTTCATGCCAGGATGAAATTATTTTGGGTGGATGAACAATGTTTTGACTACCTGTACCCATAAAACCGGCCGAGTGCGAGTAGGACTCGCACACAAAGGGTTCCGTAGCACCAAACAATAAAATAACAATATTTTTAACGTTCATTCACAGGTTAATTTACACGCAAAAGCGAAACTAAATTTGTTTTTCATAGTATGTTATTGAAAAAGAAAGTTACTGTTGCAGTTTTACGAAAAAGTCCAATATCTTAAAGTTAAATATTATCAAAACCAATTTTCATTGAAAGCTCTTTTACGTTCTACAAAACCTCTTACTTTAGGAATTAGAGGGGACACAATATTTACGGTTTTAGAAGCAAACATCAACTATTGACTTTGATTGAAAAAAAAATTTGAGAAACGATTCACACCCAGTTTAATTATACGCAGATTTTTTTGTCAACCTTCAGTTATATGTTGGACACCCTTATAGTTTTTTTATTATATACCTGCTCTGCAAATCTCAACTGTGAGGTGCTAACAGTTTCGGAGTAAAATAGCAGACAGACATACGGACAAGATGCATCTATAAGGGTTTCCTTTTTTGCCATTTAGCTACGGAACCCTAAAAAGAATGGGAAATAAGCTACTATAGGTACTAATTGCTTGCTACGTTGAACTAAGCATACTTTTCGTACTGCTGTGTTCGTGCGGATCATCGACATTATTGAATCCTGTTTTAACAATTGTTATCGGATACAAGTCTTGGGATATATTTTTTAATGTTGTAAAACCCAAATCTCCCAAATCTAAAGTTATGAAGTCTATGAAAGTTTTCATGTTGCTATTTCTTTTGTGTTGAGAAAATATGCTATACGGGTTGCTGTTATTGTTTTGACAATAAGAAGAGCAACCACATTCATTGATAAAGCATGAGCAGATCAAGGTACCTTGTGGTGACCATTTCGAAACACCATTAAAACTCAATTTTTTAAATGTATTTATTATTGTTTTACAAACAACTAAATATAACATCATGCCTGTAATCCCCGTAGGATTAGGCAGAGGTGTACCTAATAGTACACCCACATTTCGCCAGTTATGTTTTAAGTCCCATGTAATAGCGGGCGAGCCTATTGCCATTAACCGAGAACACAAATCCAGACTCCGTGGCTGCTACTGAGAAATTCCTGATGGAAAAACCCAATAACACTGCCCGATCCGGGAATCGAACCCAGAGCCTCATCAAGGCAGAGACAGTTTTAAAAAGAACCACAGACAATATCACTGATAATTTTCTCTTAAAAGAGGTGTAATCATGGTACAGACAACTTTAATATAAATACTGTGTGAATAATCAATCTGATCCCACTCGGCACTGGACGCCAACTGGCATTGACATTTTTTGGTTTAAGCTTAATTATTTACAAAATAGTGAAAAAGTGCGGGTGGGTAATGGTGTAGTGGATGAGGTTGACGGAAAGTGTGGGTTTGATTTCTGGGTGAAATTTGTCATTGAAGAGCGGGATCTCCTAACACAGGTATATCTTAAGAGGAGGTCCCTAATAAGTATGATTTACGGTAAAAGTTGTACAACTTTCTGCAATAAACCTTTTATTTTTGGTGTAGTTGAAAATGCTGCTTATCAATTTAAATTAATATACCGAAAGGTTACGTGATAAGTAGATTATTATATTAGTCGGTGGTAATATGCTGGAAAGTGTTGAAATGTTCAGTCACACAGTTTTATTTAAAACAATGAATTACAATTGTAAAAGAAGGTACCTATTGTAGAAAAATAACACTGAAAAGAAACTTGATTCGTAAAAACAGCGCCTTACAAAGTTAAATGTAGCCATTGTTTTTGTTAGGCTGTAAGGTACCTATATATTAATGGGCCAAAGTTGCCCGAGAATAAATGGATGTTATGTGATGTTGTTTAAAAAGCCATTAGTTTCATTTTTTGTTTCATTAGTATGCAATTTTTCTACGAAGCCATCCTATACTACCAACAAACGACATCACTCCACAAACGCAACAAAACACAACTACCCTCATTCAACCACACACCTACCCTCACTATTAAACAATCGCAAGTGAAGCACAAATGAATAATAGTTATTTTATTTTTCGATTGTCCACTGCGGTTCGTCGAAGCTGGCTGTCCAAGAATTAATAACGAACGCTACTGGGTCCGCAACCACGACAATCTGCTGCTCTTTTTGAGTGTGCACAATTTTTTTCGGTGCATATTTTTTTTTCTTTTTTTTCTATTCAGTGCCCGATAGTTTTTTGCGGTCGATGACCGTCCCCGCTTTTATGAATGCAATGGACTTTTTTTAATGGACGCCTATGAGGTTTTGGTTAGTGATAATTATGTTGTTTAAATTGGATGTGTTTTTTGTTTGATTTTTTTTTAAATGGGAGTGGTTATGTGATACGTTATTTTTTGCATGTTGGATGTGTGCAGTGTGGTGACAGTGCCTTTATCTTATTGTAAAATAATGTTGGACGACGAAATTAACATTTTTTGTTGTGTGAGAGTCTTAAGATCAAATTCTTGATTCATGTTACACAGATTTTTCAGAATTCCGTTTAAATTAGCACCAAGTCTCTATTGGTATTTCCGAACATTTTCTGAGTTTTCAGTACAGTACATTGTTCTAGACTTGGAGACAGGATTTGTGCCTGGTTGATTTCAATTGGTTCGCCCCCAATTACATGGACCTTTAAACATTAACGGCGAAAAACAAAACTACAGGTCGGTACACCGCAGCCTGGCCCCTCGGGAAAAACGAGCGGGATGTTATTATGATAAAGATCATTGTTACTCATTGCACAATAAAAGAAGACTTTCAGACATCTATGTTTCCGCTAAAGTTCTCATACGTTATGATTAATTTCAATCCAAACTCAAGATTTGCCAGAGGGCAATGGAGCACAGCACAATAGGTGTTAGCGGGTAGATTGCGTAAGAAACACTACTCTTTTTTTTGGGGTGGGAAATCATCAAATGAATCCTCCCACTCTGGGCGGTGTGGAAGGGAGTGTCAGACTTTTACTGAATAAAACCCATCCATGTTCCTTTGTTTGCCCTTTGTGTTCCAGGGACGCGATATCTCTTCCAAACAGTCCCGCAGCCCTGGCAGACGGCATCGGCCCTTGGGGGCCTCTGGTTTGCTGACATCTCATTGAGGCGCGCGTGGAACACGAACGCGCCGTCCGTCTTATGACGACAGTTACTGTTGTCGAACAAACACTACCCTGCGCTCCATTACTCAAGTCGCAGATGTTGGAGAAAAAACAGCCAAGCTGAAGTGGGAGTGCCAGGCCACGTAGCACGAATGCTTCCGGAGAGATGGGCCACGATCGTCACTCACGGGACGCCTGTCGGAGGAAATCGTCGTCGAAGTAGACCGCGGCGAAGGTGTGACGATTTGATCTCGTTTGCGGGGCGAACATGGCCAAATATTGCACAAGATAGAGAGGTTTGGAAGGCGAACGAGAGGTTTACAAAAAAAATATATATTAATTTATTTACAATCGAAAACCCAAATAGCTGATGCTGGCCTTACAGCTGCTAAGTTGAAGTGGAACTGGGCTGGTCACATCTGCCGCATGTCGGAGGAGCAATGGGCAAAAATTACCACTCAGTGGATACCCAATAGCAGGAAACGACAACGCGGCAGGCCCAGAAGGAGATGGCGGGATGAGCTGGACTCTTACGCAAGGGATTGGCCTACAATCGCTCTAGATCGCGAAATGTGGAAAGAGGGAAGGGAGGTCTTTGCCCTGCAGTGGGACAATACAGGCTTATAATAATATATAATAAAAATAATTACAATCAATCAACCCGGGCTCTCGCACAGGCCACTGCAGACCTCTCAAGTTGCGCGAAAACACCCGTCCTCTACCAATTTATTTACCCCAGTCAAATATTTCACTATACATATCCAGCTAAACTTAACTTATCCATTATGAACACTTCTTTTCAGGTACAACCACGTCGGTTGGTTAAACAATGTTTGTCATATAGCGGCAACCAATGATAATGAATTTATACGATACCGCGACGCGTTTACAAGCGCCGTGCTAGTAACATACTGCTGCTGGGGTGGAGGATACGGTAAGTGAACTTTACTGTTGTAGGTATTGCGCTGGAGATTCTGCTTGATTTTAAGTTAAGATAGTGTTTTATTTTAATGTTTTCAGCTACAGCTAAAATGCATGCATTTATTTTAATCAAAATTATTGTGATGATGACGGACTACGGGTGACCACTGAAAACCAGCGCTGTGCTGTGGGCCCTCATAGCACAGCATCATGCTGAGTGTTGACCTGCTTGTCGCAGTCACAACGTGCAAGTCGGCAACTTGTTTGTTCCGTCCAGTTGTATTTTAATAAATATTTGTTAAGCTTTGTATGTTTATTGTTTTTTTTTGTCATTTTGTATGCACTTCATTTCCCTGCGACAAATAAATATTTTTTATTTCTTTTCTTTAACTTAGAAGGTAGTTTCGGTGCTTATATAAGACACAGCGAAATAGCCTTTGAACGAAATAGCCAAACATTGAAAAATCTCGAAAAAACAAACCAATTCAAAATGAATCGAACCAATTCTACGTAAAATATTTATTTATTTAAACTTCTTGTATGTACAAGAGTGGTGCACAGGCAGACTACTAAATCAAATAAAAATAAATATGTACTCAAAACTAAGAAATACGTAACGTTTCTGGACATAAAGAATACTAGTCAGTTCACTAACAATATCCCAGGAACAATCTACTTATTCCTCACCGAACACAAAAAGCAGCATACCACGTTCTACCCCAAGCCAGCCGCTTTCGATGTTCAATTTATTTTTGGCCCTGTGATCGCTGCTTTGAGGTGCATTAATACGTTGCCAGCTAATTTTTAATGGATACCGAATAGTTTCATAACAGCTTATCCTACGGACAATTTGCGGTGACAGTATCGAAGGGAAATAAGTGACTTTCGACTTTCAAACTGTCAATTAGTCGATTTCGGTAACAATACTGTTTTATGAAATGTAGTAAAAATGTGGGGATCAGTGTGTGTGAGTTCGAGAGCGATTGTGTTTGGTTTTCTTTCTTTTTTTCTGTGTGAGATGTTGAGTGGCTACTGGTTTATGTGACAGTGGGATGAATCTATACATACATACAAATAAATAAAATTGGAGTGTCTGTTTGTAATATCAAAATAACAGCTGCTGAATGCATATGACAATATATACGGCACTTATAACAAAAACACATTACAGGTTTTGTCTGTCTGTCTGTTTGTTCCGGCTAATCTCCTAAACGGCTGGGCCGATTTTGACGGGACTTTTTCTGGCAGATATATCTGGTACTTTTATTTTAGAAAAATAATTAGGACTGTGCAAAAAAATCCAAAACCTTTGAAATTGGTAAAAAAATTCGATTAAAAAAGGAAGTTTTTTATAATAATTTCACGCGAACAAAGGTCGCGGACAACAGCTTGTGTGTGATATTTTTCTTTACATTAGAGTTGGGGTTAAGTTTTCAGGAAGAAATCTGGTTTTCAATACCTTACCTATTCTAAAAATGGAAGCTAGAAGTAGTCTTGAATCGTGATGTAGACCGTATCTTGTGCACATGCTTACTTTTGTTTACGCTACGTAGCATAAGCACCATAAGACGTTGGCACTACTGGGAGGAGTAAGTCGAACCCATCACGTGGGACCGCGTACGCGCGTGTTGGTATGATGATGTCATACAAGTCCTAAAAGTGACTATTGTCCCACTGCATAAACACTGCCACTTCACTAGACGGCTTTCTCAACCGCTATAAAAGATGCGTAGACGCAGAATTATTCCTTTTCTGGCTCATCGCCTATCTTTGTACAAACCCTTTGTGTGGTGTAAGAGTGTGTACTTTATAGTGTTTTCATGGTTAATCTGTCCCTGTAGCCACGTTCTATCCTAGTAGTATGCTATAGTTCTACCCAATAGGACTATAGAATACTACTAATTATAACCTTTTGACGTGGCTACCGGCTATGTAAGTTCTCGGTAACCATAAACTATTCACCATGTACAGAATACACACTTCACTGTTCATCATTCCATTGTTCATCGTTGTTTAATCACGCTGGCATGCTGCCTGCCATGCTTCTTATTCAATTGCCTTGCCACATGTGCAATGAGAACTCCTATGGTTCAAGGAGCCATGGTGTTGCCATATGCTCACTTCACACTTAATAACTGTAAACCGCTGCGATGTGTCAGCTTCCCTCGCCTTCCACCTTTCCACGCTTGCCTTGGCTACAGTACTTTCTACCTGGCTGGGAAACGCTGCACGCATCGAATCTTTCCTGAACTTCCCCTTTGCACTATTTTCAGGGTTTTACCTCCAAGCGACTGCTGGAACTAACTTAAGGTCCAACGCTTCTACAAGCGACAGAACAGCATCGACACCACATCTAGGGTAGGCCTGGTTATCCACACCACTCTGCTTACCGTGATGGAGCCACGGCAAGTGTTGTGCTTACACCAGCTTATTATTCACCCGCTCTGCTTGCCCTGACGGAGCCTTAGCGAGGTCAACTGCTCGTCAGACTCCAATCTGCAACCCTAGGGGCTCGTGGCCACCATGGTCCACTGCCCGCACCGCTACCTTGCGCGCCTTGAGACTGCGTGCGGCATCTACGGTGTCCCTAAAGGACCAAATCACAAAGCAATACCTAGTTTTCTAACAACCAGTGAAAGACCCTAGACTCTAGGGCCAAGAGACTAAGAACCTATATCTAAGATTCTGTGCTCGTGTTCTAATGCTAATAGATGGGTTCTTAAGTGGGTACGAGTTTTTATCTAACTACCTAAATTGCACACTTGCTACTACCAAAAGCACCACGCAGTGTGTTTGGTTCTAGGTGTTACCAGTTAGCGTAGACTTCATGTAATCAAACCGTAAGTTAATTTGTTAGTAAATTCATCTGACATATTTTAATTTAATGTCCTTTCTGGTTCTTTCTTTATGTTCATATTTCAGCTCTTTTTTCTCGATTCAGTCACGTTTGACCGTTCCGTTTATAAAAAAAAATCTGCCTTCTTAGGATACTATTATGTTTCTCTAAAAAGGAATCCTTACAAAATATCTGACTTTCCGCCAGTCTGAAGTAGGCACGTGAACACATAAAAAACGTGATGAGAAAACAAAAAGGCGAAACCGCGTAAAGTTCTTATTGTGTAGATTATTAAGTAGCTGTGTCCTTATAAGGCATTATTCTTTAACTGGTTATGTCACATAACACGGAGAAGTATAATTGTTGCGATTTGGCTTGGCAATAACGGTGTTTGGGCTTCATCCATCTTTCACTCATTAAGTATATGATTTACGACTATATTTTTTTTCCCGGGATTCGGGAAAAATCTTCAATAAGTTGAAAATGGACGCCCTGTAACCCTTTTATACTTGTACATATTTATTTCTATTATAATTTTGTAGTTTGTAAATAATTAATATTTTAAATAAACATTCTTTAATAATAATTTGGTAATTGCAAGTTTAGTTAAAAATAGCCTTTACACATCTTAAATAATGCTTATTTTTAACTTATTGAAGATTTTCCCGAATCCCGGGAAAAAAAAAATTGTCGTAAGGAAGTCTCCACTTTCTGTCTCTGTTCTCCGAAGTTTAGGCAAATATACCAGCATATTCCGATCACTGTCTATCATACATACTCACCTTTTACAATGAATAAAAAGAAATGAAAAGAGAAAGTGAGTAAAAATAGGCATTAGGGAAATGGCAAGGACCACTAAAGATCCGGAAATAGCTTTACGAATATGGAAAATATTCTTTATTCGTTAAGCTATTTCCGGATCTTTATAAGACACCGAGTTTTCTTCGTGCTTCGAAAAGCACGTCAAGTTGGTCCCGGCTGTCATTTGTAGAATTTTGACAGTCGTTACAGGTTGTCAGTGGCCTGAAAGTCTGACAACAAGTCTTACCAAGGGGTATCGTATTACCCAGTCTAACTGGATTGTGGAGGTCAGATAGGCAGTCGCTCCATGTAAAATACTGGTATTCAGCTGCATCCAGTTAGACTAGAAGCCGACCCCCACATAGTTGGGAAAAAGCGAGGCAGATGATGAGCTAGCGCAGCATAACCAGCGCTACCGCTAATGTAATACAGAGTTATTTTCTATAATAGAGAGTGGATGAACCTAGTGCGGATCGGTGCATGTCACAACTGATGTCAGCTTTTTGGTTTTAGGACGTCCTGTTTCCTTCACCATTTTCAGGGCATTGCTGATGAAATAAGTTACACAAGTTAGCCTGCTTGCCCGTAGTCACTATTTTGGAGAAGTGTTTTTGTTCCTCAGTTCAAGTAAGTTATTATTTTTGTAAAAACAATATGAATTTATTTGCTGAAAGCAAACTCACTTTTAAAAGAAAAGTTCGTAACCACTACTTAAGTCAGGATAAATAGCTCTCAATTATAAGTCGAGTCATGGTAATTATTATTAGGTTTCTTGTCTTTTATTTTGGTATTTGTTAAAATATTTAGTAGTTTATTTTATTTATATATGTGTATTAGTATCAATATAAGGATATAAATTTTCTAAAACAAGAAGTTATTTTTTAGATATTTAATGTACCTATCACAATGTTTTCTTATTTAACCCAAAGGTTGACTGGTAGGTAGAGAATGCCTTGTGGCATTAAGTCCGCCTATGTACCACTATTGTACATGAAGTTTAAATAAATAAATTTGTAACTAAAAGCGTTTCACTTTGGTTTTGGTAAGCGTACTATCTGATTTTAAGTGTACGTACTTGACCAACTTTGAGGCTAAGTGTAAACTTAAAAAAACAGCTGTCATTTGTTTCGTGAATCTACATAGAGGGAATGATTCGTTACCACCACTGCTGACAACAGCTAGCTCAATTTAAATATATAAAGGATTTAACGACTTCATAATGAGGACCCTAAAAGACTAAATATATTCCTAGGTAGGGACCACACACCAAGGCTAAACATGTACACGCATTTAAATAATAACATTAAATATTTAAATTGCACACAAACAAAAGGTAAGTATGTAGGTACTCGGAATTATACATAATGACTGAATAATAAATTAGTTCTGTAATTAATGAGTGTACCTAGAGATGATAATACCCGAGTAGATGATAATACTCCGTTTAAGTACTTGAATAATAATAATATAATGGTGCTGTTATAGCTATAAAAAGGGATGTAATTGATTGAATTATTTTGTACTATGGGGGGCCACGAGTTTGCTTCTCTGTTAGTGAAGCAAATAACCCGACTGTGGCGAAACCCAAAAGGAGAGTCATGTGTTTGACTTGTATGTATGTAGCCCATGTAGGTACATATGTGTATATGTACGTTTGTTTTTACCCTTATTCAATAAGTACTGTCCTAAAAGATTATCTCGTTGTTCTAGTGGTCACAAGCGCGACTGCTGAGCATGAGGTCCTGGCTTCGATTCTCACTTCGGGAAAACTGTTATTTGGTTTTTCATCAGGAATTTCTCAGTAGCAGCCACGGAGTCTACCCGGCTGATGGCAATAGGCTCAGCCCCTATTACATGGGACTTAAACATAATTGGCGAAATGTGGGTGCAGTACTATTAGTTACACCTCTGCCTAACCCTTCGGGGTTTACAAGCGTGATGTTATGTAATATCCTAAATGCTTAAGTAGATACGTAGCAGAAACATATTGTTATTACACATTGCGAAACACACCTACAATGTCAAGGCATTCATTTTGCCAGTTTACCAACATTCATTGAGTTATAAATTACGTTGTTTAGAATAAAAAAATATGGCTAAGGAATTTCTTTCAAAATCCTTTGGATTGTGATTGAAATTGTGCTTTACGATCGGCGTGCTGGTATGAATCTCCGTTGGATGAAACGTAATTAAGTAAGTATAGACTGAAGTTCAAACTCCAGACAAACGTCATTAGTTGTGTTATTTATTTTATCAACATAATCTCAAAAGAGTGAAGGAAAACATCGTGAAAAAACCGACATGTTCTAGAAACAGAAATTTGAAGACTTATGACGGCCATCAACCCAAACTCAAACTCTTTATTACATTTATGTGTACATTTATAAGTAAGTTCCAACATGAAACCCGGTTAGGGCACGGCAACATAATATATTGAACAAATCAAGCACCCAGTGAGAAGGTACATATTATTATACTGGATTGCAAGTTTGTTAAACAAACATAAATATTATCGACTAGATTTCGCCCGCAGCTTTGCTCGCGTTAATTTAGAATTTGACAATTAAACTCACTACACTACTAAAGTATCTATAATATCATGATCAATCATGATTCGAAAGACACGTGGCGCCATCTATTATCATAAGTACGTTATTGTTGTTTTCCTCGGGAACAGTAGTTTTTTTCCGGATGAATGGTACCCTATGTCCGTTTCTGTATACCTGAGAATGTGTGTGCAAAATATCAGGATGATCGGTTCAATGGTTTAGACGTGAAAAGGTAACAAACAAACAAATAAAGAAGTATGGATAGTATGGAAGTATGGATAATATTACTAATAATAGGTCTAGGTAGTTATTTTAATTAATATCATAAGTTTATTAAATTATTTTATTTACGTTTATTAATTATTATATTTTATTATTACGTTTATTAATTATTATATTTTATTAATTTGTATTAGTTATTGTATTTCATTAATTTGTATTAATTCTTATATTTTATTAATTTGAATTAGGTATTATATTTCATTATTTTGTATTGACCCCACACTGAGTCCAGGTGGTGGATTAGACACATACAGACTGGGGCCCGAGTCCCAGCCATCGGAACTTAACCTTTTTATTAAATAGTCATTCAATAGGGTTAAATGAACTGAGGGATTGTATTAATGATTTTAATGATTTTTCTGTCAATACACATGTACGTGTTACGATCGCGGATTATATTTCGTCCAACATATGTACCTACAGCCTGATACTGACTGACAAATTGCAAAAAACGTAAGAAAATTTGAATTTCCCGGGCTACCGTGGCGAATCCACTTTAACAGTGTGATTATGCTTTTATGCTTCTACATTTAATTACATATTATATTACGTTCATTTGATAGGGTTCGATTTGGTATGGAAACAATATATTAAGTAGCGTTATGTGAGAACAATGTAGGTTAATGTGTGAAAAGTGTACCACATTTAGATAAGCTTAGCGTTATCATAGTAGGGGTATACCATAAAGTAATGTGTGTAGACGGCTCTCATTGGCTCTACAAGAAAAAGTGAAATCTTCTACGAAATATTCGAGTATCAATAGTAGGTAGGTACCTTTTTTTATTTACCGGTGAAAAATGCCTGACGAATACCGCACAGTCCGGGGGGTGGCTTGGTTATGTGGGGCTTGCACCCACTAAAACACCGCCATGAGCCTACTGTTGCCTTTGCGGATGGGCTGCGAGAACTGCTACGCATGACGTTCGCGACCCATCCAGCGCAGCCCGCCTCTGAGCACCAAACTCCTTTGGCGATTTCCAGGCTCACCTGAGACATCGTCACCTCGTGAGGGCCGTGCAATGCGACGGCGATAGACTCCTTGCTATCGCCCGCTAGCACCTCCTAGGTTGCCGTGGAGTTTCAAAAGTACCTATATTAAGAACTCAATCAATCAATCAATCAAAGCATTTATTTCAAGTAGGCCCGTTACAGGCACTTTTGAACTGTCGAAACAAAGACAACAATGAAATTTAGCTACAGTCCCAGTCACAAGGCATAAAAACTGTGAAAGTACTGTAGTTGCCCATTCCCTAACGTAGATCTCTATGGAGAAGAACGGGCAAGAAACTCCATGGACACTCTTTTAAATCAGAATATTTTTACAAAACCTTGGTTACATCATTCATGTTTAGATGGTACATTATGTGAGAGCGATGTAGCAAGATGTGCACGTTAAAAGTGTCCATAGTAAAAACAAGGAAAAGAACAATTCAAAAAATAAAATAATTAATTCAAATAAGCCGTGGCAACCAAGAGATGACCAGTCACAACTGACAGCGCCCGTTCACGAACATGACGCATGTATCAGCACCATTCAACTCAACCATTTTGAAGGGAACTAACTGATCCGACACACGCGCCACCATCAGCGAGACATTTGAGTGAGCATGACATACACTTAACCGCCAGGGCAAATTCAAGTCATAAAAAAAAAAAAAAAATGACGTAGGTTATCAACGAAGGATAGCTTTCTATTACATAGTACTCACATAATATGGGCTATGCGGTTATATAATACCAAAAGAAATTGAATCTATACAATGCAAAGATAGTTGTACAATCTTCAGCAGCTCCAACAATACTATTTAATGCTATCCATTAATCAGTTTATGCGCCCCTGTCCATGTGGAGCAGGACCGGCATTGAGCCAAGCATTTTTAACAGAGATATAATCGTCCAACTTGTAATATGCTTGCTTACATAGTGTGCGTTTAATGCATGATTTAAATTTCGTCTCATTCAGTTCAAGAATACTTTGTGGAATTTTATTATAGCATCTTAAACAGTACCCCATGAAAGATGAGTCTACTTTAGCGAGTCTGAAGCCCGGCTGAACTAATTGGTCTCTAGTTCTCGTACTGTAATTGTGTCTGTCACCTCTTTTATTAAAAAGATGTAGATTTTTTCTAACGTACATTATGTTTTCGTAGATGTATTGACAATGTACCGTCATGATTTTGATTTCCTTAAACAGTTCCCTTAGAGAAACTACTGATCATCATCATCATTCTCTTGCCCTTGTCCCAATTTATTTGGTGTCGGCGCAGCATGTCCTCTTCTTCCATACTTCTCTATTACTAGTCATCTTAGAACTACTGAAAAGTTTCAGTAAAAATGATGGTTTCCGAAAAGTAAGGGCGTTCGGGTAATATGCAAAAAAAAACATAGATTAGACAAAGAAGATTTCTAGAATGAAGCGATTTCATATTTTGATATAATTATCTACTCATAGGTACAGATAATGCATAAAAATAGTTTTACAAAACACCTATATAATAGTATACCTACCCACATTTCGCCAGATACGTTTTAAGTCCCATGTAAAAGGTGGCGAACCTATTGCCATCAACCGGGCACAAATCCAGACTCACTCCGGCAGCTACAGAAAAAATCCTGGAGAAAAAACACAATAATACTTTGCTCGACCCGGGAATCGAACCAAGGACCACTTGCTCAGCAGTTGCGCTTGCAACCATTCGACCAACGAGGCAGAAAACGTAGTTTTATTGTTGGTTTATATTTTGGACCAATCTAAGAGATGCAGTTCACCATCATCACTGAGGTTTAGAAATCAGCGCAGATAAAGTTGCTCGCAAAAGCGTCCTACATAGAGTTTCACATACATACTACATAAACTTTTAATTTAATTATAATATATTGGTAATATCCAGTAATGCAAACAAGGACTTGCTCGGCGAGCTACCAGATTGGGGTGTCCATGCATCGAGAACAAGGAAGACAATTTTTTCCAAGAATAGAATTTTCGACAATCAATTTTCAAAAAAGTAGTAAATATTTTATGCAATGAGATTTACTGGATAGTCTATTCTTAACCCGTTTTTAAGTAAATATATTCCATCTTTACAGCAAAGATGGCACTCTGTTTTCAATACCCAATATACCCATTGAAGATGATAATTATAATCATATAAATAAAAATGAAGGAGACATCTTTATTTTTATACCAAGCTGTTTTCATCAATTTGCGGGCCTCCAAAGCGTTCAACCCATATAAGCTAATACGAGCATTTTTATTTATTTTTATTATTTATTAAACTTACACACTATCATTACAGGAAGACCCAATACAATAGTGTAATTCATTATGTCTTTAATTACTCTGCTTTAGAGCACTCCCCCACAATCACATCATCGCCATTCAAAACATCACCCCAGGACTTATCCCCTAAAAATCATCTAAAACCATACCCACCATCGACCGCGTCCGCAGTATCTTAGTACAAGTGCATCGAATTAAATTCACGATTAGCATACGTAATTACTACTCTTATCGGCGACTTAATTGCGCTGTAATGAATCAACTGACGGTTCTTATACTGTACTGTGTGTACTTGCTTACTTTCAGATACCTATGGAATATTAGTTAGAAGTAGTTAGCTGTTTTCCTGGAGTAGAATAACTACTTTGATAGGTTATGTTGTGGTGTAAATGGACCGTTCATGAAGCTGTCAACCAAGCATTCTGTACATCAAACTAAGTAACTGCTCAAAAATTATCGCTATGAAACGACTTTTTTTGGTGTGAAAAATCATGGTTTATGGTATCGCTCAATGTGACACTCAAAACATTGTGTTAAGGGATGTTTTAATAGTACAGAGGTCATAAAGGTATTTAAAGTGAAGTTATAACATCAAAAACTTGTATTAAAAAAAAGTGTGAAAAAGTTATAACTTTGACCTTCAATATCTCCGTAACTAGAAGGTTCCCAGGTATGGTCTGAAACAAATAAATGATTGCAATGACTAGCAGAACAAGTGTCATTCGGCTGCGTTAAGGGTTTTTTACACCTTTTAGATTGGTTCTCGTTTTGATGGCAGATTACGGTGCCTGTAGGGACTGGGTGTACTCAGTATACTTGCCTACTTTCAGATAGATTTATGTTGTACGTACCTACTAGTTAATTTTCCTGGTATAGCCATAGTTCTTTCACAGTTCATTTACCGTTAGTTATTAACTTGGTGGTGTTGATGTTCGAATGATTCCGCCGTAAAACATGTTATATTTTACACAAACCTCAGGTTCATCATTTACCTAGTCTTGCCTTGCCGTCTAACCGGATGCAACTGAATAACAGTATTTTACATGGGGCGCCTGCCTATCTGATCTCCACAACCCAGTTAGTTCTGGGTAATACGATACCCCTTGGTAAGACTGTTTGTCAGACTTTCGGGCCACTGACTACCTATAACGATAGTTAAAGATCTACAAATGACAGCCGGGACCATCGGCTTAACATGCTTTCCGAGGCATGGAGGAAACTCGGTATATAATGGGTGGTCAACCATCCACGGACCATCCTAGCCGAAAGATCGACCCGAGCGGCTGTTGTTATTTAACCAGAGGCTAGCGAGTAAATAAATTGTGAAAGGACATCAGTTGAAGTTTTAAATTCTTTCATTACGGCTTGGCCACATGCTCATGTGACATGCGTCTTGATACAGCGATACGGAGAAAAGAAATGAAAGAAATTGCTTGGAGCTCGCCGCGAGTCAGTGTGAAGCGACGGTAGGTACTCACGCGAAACAAGTGATACTTTCGTGTTTCGCATGTCGCATGTCGGCTGAGGTCGTGAACGGGGCGTTAGGGTTTTATTGGCTGTTAACGTAAGTCGATCGTGCTAGTCGATGTGTTTTGGCAAAGTCTTCGGAAGTTGTGCTAGAAAACGACGTATACCTACTCGTACCTAGTGACCATCCGAAGAGTCCTGGCAAAGTTTAAGCTTTGTCTTATCTGTCAATGATTCTGAAGAATTGACAGTCATAATGAATTGGTATACCACAGACTACCTGCAGTATTGTTTCTCCCTCTTCCTGTAATCCATCTAAAGGCTGTCTTGAAAAAGTCGCTTTCAGCAATAAGACCGCCTATTGTGTCACCCTATGTGAAATGTTTTCTCTGAATGTTACTTGTATGGTGTACAGTACATAATAAAGAATATTCTATTCTATTCCATTATATTAGCGTAAACGTGCACCGGTATGAAGAACAGGGTGTAAAGTTCTTCATCCCCCATAGAAAAGGGAAGATCCTCCGACCAGACGGGTGTTTTGTCTGGCTGGTGGGCTACTGCCCGACAGTTGTTGTCGGGTTCTTGTATGTAGTCTTAAGTCGCGGATAACTTTACTCGCGCAATGTAGCATTTCAATGTTTAGTTCATTATCTGCGTCTTAGATGGCGCTGTAGTACTTTTTGTTCCATGTTGTTGTAGTTTATAATGCCGCTACATCACTCCGCCCTGGAGACCAGTGTCGATAGTAGAATGAGTTGTTTATACATCTTGTGATGTCTTTGCCGGGCCAGTGGAAACTCGTTGCCGTATTGTTTACGGTGAGTCGGAACTGTCTGCGGCGGTGGTGCGAACCCCAGTGAGTCGGGGCCGGCGCTGTGTTTGCTCCGGTGCGTCGGACGTGGTCCAGCACCGCGATGTGGCTGACTGCTCGCGTCGGCTGGGAGTTCGAGCTCTCAACCGGCAGAAAGTGCAGTGTGCTGTGTCAAGGTCGCTTGATGAGGCTGAGGGTGCTGACCAGGAGTGTGCTTCCGCTGCATGCTGGTGGTAAGGAATACCCTTTTGAAGCTGGCTGGCCATAGGACTCGCTGCTCGAAACCTTGAGAAAGTGACCTTGATGACGGCATGTTGCTCTGACGTCCATTTCGGAGTCACCAGTTTGGGGTATGACAGTGTGTAAAGTTCTTCATTCCCCATCGTTTCTTTTCACTAAAGTTGTTTGTTAAGTTTGGATCTCAACTGTGAACATGACCTTAGAAGCTTACCTAATATGAATGTTGCGTGACATACACTAATCCCAGATTTTAAAAATACAAATCAGTTGGTCATACTGTTGAATCAATTGATGACTGATCCAATAATAATTAAGCTTACAATTAATGGTCCTACTTTCAAACCAGTCCGATCATAATAACATTGCAAGTTATTGAGATATTTCCTCCTAAGCACCTAATAGTAATTTAACAAAATATCACGTTTAATTACGAAATCACATTATTGTAGCCAATGCTGCAATGGAGACACACCAAACCGAGTGCTGTAACTTTGTTGCGTGGTGCATTTATTTTTTATTGTTTTTTTTTCTTTGTGGATTCATTCAGTGTCTTGTTCATTCATAGAGTTGACTTGAAGTATTTATTTGCATGTTTACTTTAGACATACTTAAAGTCGGTTGGTGTTATTATTTACTTCGTATTTTTGCATTCTCGTGTTTATTTTTTATTGTGATGCTGAATGCCATTGCTATTTTCATCATCGAATTAAACCATCTGTCTTGAAAATATTGACCAATCCTAATGACAATTAAGTTAATAGTTCAAAATACCATCACATTTAATTACGCAATCATAACTCTGTTTCGGTCAAATCGCGCCACGCTGCACGCCACAAGGCCGAACGCAGTAACTTTGTCTCGTCGTCTGTTCGTTAATTTATTTAATTTGCAGCTCTGTATATGCGGTGTTCTAATTGCTCGGGTGCCGTTCGCCCACTTATCATAATGTCTCGCAAATCACGACGCTGCGGGAATAAATCTAGCGTCGATAGGACCTGGCCACTGGTCTGCTAGGGCTGAGCTGTGCTTAATAGTTTACGAGATGCTGAAAATTGAATAATCTTTTATGTCATATCATTGCTCTTCATATAAGTACAATTATTATTATATAGTTGCGGGTACATTTTGACCGTGTACATATTTTTAGATTATTGCAATTTTGTAGGCAACAGCTGTTGTTTTTTTTATAATTACCGATGAAAAAGCTTTAGGGGGGGTTTTTTTATTTACTGAATTATGTGGTAAGTGTTTATGCGTCGGTATTCCTTCCTCCCTTTAGGTAAACCTGGCTCTAGTAAAATAAGATTAATGCGGAAGACGATGCTGTAAGTGAGTTTGATAAGTCAGTAGATAACATAGGTAACTAATCAATATTTCGTCCTTTTTAATGTTGTTACAACTATGGCATTTTTTTTACAGAAAAATAATATCGAAAAGTAGTTAATTTTATCTCCGCTCAGAAAATCAAGCGAAATCGTCTAATAATTTTAGGACCGACAACAGACGTCTGACTTAAATCATAAAAATGCATAATCTAACAAACAATTAATTCGTTTCTACTAATTTCTCTATCCAGACTCTTGATAACCCTACAAAATCCAGTTACGCACAAAAATGGAGCTGGGCGCACGCGAATTTCTAACATAAATCGCAAACGACTCCCCATCGGCGCGCACGCAGCGCTCCGTGGCCACCGCACTACTTTATTATGTATCAACACGAAATTATTATACAATCAACGCTATTACCGATAACATTCAATTTGCATCTCATCTTAGAAAATAATCTTTATTAATTTTTATTAAAAATATTGAGGTTTTTTAGTATAATTAAACTGAGTCTTTAATAGGCGTGGCCATTATGCAAGACAATTTAATTAAAACAGCTTTTAACGCTGTTATTAGTTTTTGATTTAGAAGGTTAGTTGCTATTATCCCGGATGCATTCGTGAGATAAAAGTGAAGGTAGAATACTCAAATCTATCACAATGAAACAGCAAACATCGAGGAAGTTATCAAATTTCGAGTGTGCTTCAGAAACCGATGCTCATCTAACAACCTTCTACAGCCTTATATAGTTTATCGATCTCCTTCGGGTACATGCTATAAATGATCAAATATACACTGAATATCCTTCCTCTGTATTTACGTAGTACATAGTCTACACAAAACACCCACCTTGTACGTTGAGACTAGAAATCTATGCCTACAGAGGGGCTAGGCCGAAAATTATTGGGGGTGTGGGAGGGTGTGGGGGGTAAAAGGGTTGGGGCCAGCCGTCGCCGCGCTGATATGTGACCGGAGAGTCTTGTTCAACAAACGATGACGATGATTTAAGCTCAGGCGTTTTAAGTGTATTACTGGGAGAAATCCGGCTTTTGGGCTTAGGCTTAGATTTGAGTGAGCCAGCTATTATGGGGGGAGGCTTCTCGATTTATGTGTGTCTGTCCATTTGATGGCGGGGCCGCCGGAGTCGGGAGTTGCGACGTCATTTAGTTACTAGCCGCTTGGACGAAAAAGGTTTTATTTTGGGTAAGACGGCCTTTTTTTTGTAGCTTCCAATATTTAAATATTTTCTTTAAAAATATTTTTGTTTTCTTGAATAGAGATGAAAAGACGACTTAGTAATATAAAGAAATGAAAACACGCCTTGAGACAACATAAGTTTTCGATTTTATAACGACACCTAGGTATAAGTAAAACTTACAAAAACATATGAAAATTAAATGGATAAAAAAGATTTTATTACTGCTCTGTGATGCACAAACATAATTAAAAGTTCTTTAAAAAACTCAATGCACCACAATCGCATTAAAATAATGACCTTGTTTGTAATCACGTGTTAATGTGAAAAATTAATACGTTTTCAGTGCATTCAAATGGTTAATTACACTAATTAAACGGTTTAAAAACTGACTGTTTTTAATTAATATCCACAACTGCGAATCAGCTATAATTTAAAACAAGGTAAAAAATCACAGCATCAAAGATACGAAAAAAAAAACAATTGAAAATCACTTTTATCACTCTTACGGCCTGGCCACGGGAACGGGCGACGCGAACGGCGGTGCGTCTGGCGGGGCGGCAATTCTTGCGGCACAGTTTGCAGGCCACGGGCAGTAGCGTTCGCCGCCGCGACCAGTAAGGAAGTCCGAGAGCGAAATGTCTTTTTCAAAGTTATCTCAATATTGCTTAGAAAGTAATAGTATTAATAAAAGTAAAAGAGTAATAATAGATTTTTGGTTCAAGACATAATATTTGGAAGAGATTGTGGAGTACATGATTTGAATAGGAATCGAGGTATAGATGGAGAATTTCATAAAAAGTACGAGAAATACAGAATGTATCCAGAATTTTTTTTCGAGTATACCAGAATGAGTGTCCAGACTGGGTGGCCAGACTTCCAAATAGGTGGCCTTGCTAGTATTTCAGCAATAAAAGTCTCAGTGTTCATTATTCGCGGCGAATACGACTAAACTTTTTTGGTTCCTGCACTTCGCCGCGTCTACCGCCGCGTCTACCGCGCGACACCGTGGCATGCGCCGTACTGATCCATACATTTGTTTCTGCCGCCCGCCGCGCCGCCAGTCGCTCTTGCGATTCGCTCGGCATATTTCGCCAGTCGCGACGCCGGTCGCCGCTACGCGTGGCATGCTTAGTACATTTCTATACATTTGTTTTAGTCGCCAGACGCTTCGCCGTTCGCACCGCGCGAATTTTCGCTGCAGCGAATGTCCCGTGGCCAGGCTGTTAGTGTATACTGCATCCTTATTAGCAACACAAAAAAGCTATATTTCTTTGACGTCATAAAACTAAATTAAATCATGCATCACGATGACCTTTTAACCCCCACGTGACTGCTACACAGTTACGTACCCCACTACTTGCGCCTATAGCACTGATCACGGCTAATGTGTTTGCGTGGAAGCCGGGAGGTCATCTGCTTTCCTGGAAAGGAAAACTGAACTTTAGATACGTATTTCGAGTACCTTCAATTAGGATTTAGTTTATGATGATCCATCGAATAGTTGTGTGGAAATTGGTTACTACGAGGTGGATGGTGCTAATTGAATATCGTAAGTAAAAATAAGATTTTCAAGTTTTTTGGAAATGAACTGGAAATCAGAACGTCATTGGTTTGACGCATATGGGCAATCTAGTTGACCTTAACCTTTGTGGTAATTTAGATATTAACTCTGGTACGTTGTAAAGAAAAACGGAAAAAAACAATAAGTTTGAAATTAGAATAAGAAAAGCTTCGATAACGTAGGCGTTCGTCAAAAAAATTACTTGCAAAAAAATATGCCCCAAAATGCCTTTTATTTACTTCCCTACACTTAAACCTACATCACATATTCGATACATACAGTACGTCTTACAAGTTTTTCAAACGGAGACACTATTTCAAGTCACTGTCATACGCCGCCTTGTACGAGCTGATGGTGGATGTTACAAATGTCTTCGGATTTTTGGTTCTATGATATGCTGGTTTCTTCACGATGGTTTTCGTTCACCATTTTGAAACAATTTACACAAAGTAAAGTGCTTGCTGAGGTTTGAATTCAAATCTACGAGCTAGAACTAATAAGTCACGGCCATTTCCACTGGCCCACAACATAACATCACGCCTGTAATCCCAGAAGGGATAGGCAGAGGTGTACCTAATAGTACCTACATTTCGCTAGTTATGTTTAAGTCCCCATGTAATAAGGGGTGAGTCTATTGCCATCAACCGGGAACAAATCCAGACTCCGTGGGTGCTACTGAGAAATTCCTGATGGAGAAACCCAATACCAACAACACCCACAACTGCTTTCTTAATTTTTAGTAGCTTCACTTTAAATGTGCTGTAAAACTAATATCAGTCGGGTATAAAAACTAGTACAATTTATGTAAAGTCAACTAAACGCCTATCCCATTTAAAATGTCAACTTACAAAAGCACACCACGGTGTAACTCAATCCTTTACCGAATAATCCCGAACGCGTAAATTCGATATTGAATTTTTCTCGAGTTAATCTTGTATTCAAATTTTAATTATATCATTCTGGCGTTTGAATAAAAACGAATTCATTTCGTTTCGTCGGTGAATAATAATGTACGGGCGAGTCGACGCTTGAATTACAGAGGGCGCGTATGACACCGAAGTGTAATGATTAGCGTGTGTGCTGAAAAGTTTGATACGTTTAAGGATATTATTTTTATATTTACGGCTTTTTTATAGTTGTCGCATTTAATATTTTAATTCAATTATATTGAAGTCCTGTGTAATAACACAAATCATTGACGTGGCTCAAAAGGCTGCCCAACTTAAATGGGCAGGACATGTCAGTCGCATGCCGAATGAACTGTAAAGCTCAGGATTGGTGCCCTAAAACAGTGACACGGGGTCGCGGCAGACCACGAAGGAAATGGCGGGACGAACTGGATGTCTTCCTTGAGAATTGGAAAGTAGTGGCACAGAATCGTGACCGTTGGAAGGAATGGAGGCAGGCCTTTGTCCAGCAGTGGGACAATATGGGCTAGCTATAATAATAATGTAATAACGGGGGTGCCTATATTGCCATTAACCGAGCACAAGTCCAGACCCCGATGATTCAGATATATATATATTCTAGGCCAGTAGGGCAGGTAGGTAGTGTGACTAGTTCCAGATTCGTACAGTCTTTTTGTAATGAACTAAGCAGCGATAATTAATACTGCTTAGTTCATTACAAAAAAAAAACAACTGTTTGTGTTAGTATGTTTTGTGCAATGATTCACCGGTATTTGTTTTTATCAGTGCTTACTTACATAGTCGTAAGTTTTACTAACAGTTACAACAACTATTTTATGTCTTTCTGCTGCGCGATATCTTAAGATGAATATTAGTCCGACATACTTTCCGAAATATAGAAATTCTACCATGGCGTTTATTTTTACTAAAAGCTTTATAATATTTTGATAGGTTTAACTTGCGCCTTTGTTGTCACATTTGTTCTCTGCAGAGCAACATCACAAAAAAAATGTTTGCAAGTAACACACATGCAGACAACGCTGTGTCTTGTTTTAAAGCGCCAATACGCAGTGAACAAGCTTGGTGATCAATCCCATTCTTTTTACCATAAGCTGTCGCCCTGATTTTGTGGTGGTCCCACTACAATGTTACTGGTTTTTCAGTCAGGAATTTCTTAGTCGCCTCTCGGTGTCTGAACTTGTTCCCGGTTGATGGCAAAAGGATCGCCCCCTGATATCTGGAACATAAAATATATTACTGGCGAAATATATTCTAGATATCTACACCTCTGCTTAACCTTTCTGGGATAGCAGGCGTTCCGTAATGTTTTTGTATTATTTTGAAAACTGAACTAAAACAACTTCAACCGGCTTTTTGTTACACCACGGTGTAACACGCACAAAGTTATGGAGATCAACAATTAATTCCTATGTCTGTATCCAGAAAAGCACTTTTCATGACCTGATCTGCATATTGAAATGATGCCGTATGATTACGTTTAGAATATTGTTATATCCTGGACATGTCAGGTCTAGCCTGACAGCTAAATCCAGCCAGGATCTCTGTCATGGTACTCATTAGGGCTATTTTCATTTGGATTTAGATTTTAGTTAATGAATACTGGCAGTATTTATTTGAGGTCCTGCATTAAACTTGTTTGGTTTTGTAAATTAAGGGTTTGGTAGCTTTGGAAGATCCTTATAATGTGGTAAATACTTGGAAAACTAGACAAATGTACTGTACTTGCGTATTAATGAAGTAAATTAACGTTTGGCCATTGTTTTTAACAAACTGTAGTATAAAATGATCAAAGTTACATAATAAAAAGCTACATAATTATGTAGGAGAAAATCACATAAAAACTGATTGAGTCGTAACAATAGAACATCGCACAGATTAGTATGCTTTTGATTGTAACCGGGAGCATAAACCCGTTTATTCTGCGCGGAAGAATTCTCGAGAGGCTGTCAGCACGCCGCGCCGTTATAAGAACACATTTAAAAGGAAATCACCATAACGAATTCAAACATTAATTCAAAAGCATAACTGTACATCTAAAGTACAAGTAGGTACGTTACTAACACAATCTGTACAAAGGGCACAGAGCACTCCATTTATATAATACTCGTCAATAATAATTTCATTAAAATGTAGATCTAGTTAAAAGCATTTTTTCTGATTAATTTTCAGTCGCGGGCCCCGCTCTTCTTTTTTTAATTGAATATCAGGCCACTTTGATGGCGCGTCGAGAAAGGGTTGAAAAAAAAGTTCGCCCTCATTTGAATAAAATAACAGCACTCACACTTTGCATTTACGGAGATATTTCAAATTATATCTGGACTCTTTTTTGTTTTAATTTTTTTTTGTTCCTCGTATTTATTTTATTTTTCCATCACCGCTCCCGTCTAATTGAGTTAGGCCTCCAAATCGAAAATGTCGATCGAGTTGTAATTCAATTTATTTTTGTTTCTAATGGAGTTCGGAGCTTTTTATTCTCTTTTTTTAACTGTAATTTTGAATCATTTGCCTATTGAAGGGTTGGCTCTGTTTACCGATGCGAGGACTTTTCCATGAAATGTTTTGTTTCTTGAATCTGTTTGCGTGCTTCGATTTTACAACGAGTAGAGTATAAGCGGGGTTGGTTCCTGAAAATGATTGTTATAAAAATATTTTGTAAAAACATAATTGACTGCCAAAAACACACAAAAATGTGGAGATCTTTACTTTCGAAAGTCGGTGACTTTAGTTTGTTTCATTTACTTTTTTGCCACCGATAAAGCTACCGCGAAAGCTTCTTCTACCATGAAAGAATCACCTAAATCGGACCAGTAATCACGGAGAAACCGGTGTACATACATAGGTACATTAAAAATAAAGATGCTGGTCGAATGCATAACCACCTCTTTTCTAGAAGTCGGTTATCGTGCAGATAGAGAAGTTCACGAAAAATCACTTCAAATGCCAAAAATACTACATTAAATAAACTACAGTATCACTGAAACAGTTTTCTTTAGAGATATCTTACACTAGCAGTTTCTTATTTTACCCGCGGGCCGTGAGATTGTATCAGCTCCGAGCAAAAATATAACTAATATATAAGGGGCGGTTTAGTAACACTACCACTGCCGTGAGGTACTCTTTTTCTAATTTCTGGTGAGTTTTTTCCACAGAATATTTAAAACGTGGTACCAACTTCAGGTCAATTATTGAATATCTGAATCACTGATCAGCGACAGTCAACAGTCAGACTGATCAACGAGCGTAATTACTGATTAGGTGTTTGACTTATCTGGTCGAAGATATCGCGGGCAACACCTGGATAAGGGACGCACAGAACCCACCAGAGGGTGATTCCGGGCTGATATGATGATAATGATGATGATCACGACTGGCTTTATTAATACCCAGGTTCCGTAAAATAACGGTGATCATGGGACTCTGAGCATTCAGCCCCATTACCATTTCTTTCATTGCATAGCTTGCTCTGTTCTCGTATTGTTCCCGCCGGAGTTAAGGACAAGGCACATCACTCGCAGGAGAGATGGCTGATGAGGTTCAGCTGTGACGACCACGTACTGATAGGTGCAGCGTTGGGAAGTTTCCCACTAAATGGACTGATAGGTACTTTGGTGAAGCTTTATGGAAGAAGCTTATGGGGAGCCGATTGGGAGTGGCCTAAGTCTAGCAGTACACATCTATCGGCTGGTAGAACGATGATGATGACGATTCCCAACTATGTTGGCGTCGGCTTCCAGTCTAACGGGATGCAGCTGAATACCAGTATTTTACATAGAGCGACTGCCTCTCTGACCTCCACAACCCAGTTACTACCGGGTAATAATATGATAACCCTTGGTAAGACTGGTTGACAGACTTTAGGGCCACCGACTACCTCTAACGACTGTCAAAGATCTACAATTGACAGCCAGGACCAACTGCTAAACGTGCTTTCCGAGGCACGGAGGAAATTCGGTATGTAATTGGTGGTCACCCATCCACGGACCAACCTAGCCAAGCGCGGCTTAACCTGAAGATCGACCCGTGTGGCTGTTAGTATTTCTCCTCAAACAAAATCTATTCACGTAAAACACAAAGTAGCTTTAAAAATAAGGTCAAATTCCCACCTCAGCCACATGCTACGTAACATAATGAAGATTATACACGTATAAGCATTATTATATTAGCTGTATACACGCTGCAACAATGTCGCACGGACGGCGCCTACTCAAAAGACACTTGTCGCTTCTACGCTGACGGAGAGTGGTTGATACTTGTCGCCAAAAATTAATTATTTTGAAAAAAAAAAGAGGAAATAAGTTTTGTGGCAAATGGAGAGATGTGAAATGGCGACGAAATTATTTCACACATAAAATATATGTAAATACTTACGCTGACTTTTATTTTGCTTTAGAGGCCTCTATTAAAATAATTTAATAAATTATATTCATAATAATTAATGCTCTATAAGAAATGCTATGGAATCAATCAACCTTTCCTACTGAAATTAAGGTAAACATAGGTTCCAGGAACTATTCATGGTATATTAGTGTTAAATTGGTTTCTGGACCAAAAGTGAATACTGGATTATTACAACAACATTAATACGAAACTACTTCAGAAATACATGCATAACATAGTTACACACACGGTACATAGTTTTAAGGCTCTATTAAATAACACAAATTGTATTTTTATAATATTTATATTAGTCTGTAAGCTATAATAATTATCTGTGGGCCAAAGTTGCCTGAGAATAAATTAATGTTATGTTATGTTATAACATAACATAACATAACACACACACACACACGCCTTTTTTCCAAGGGGTTTAATCAGATACTATAGGAAACCTGCTTATTCAATCCTGAAATACTCTTTTTACTACACCCAGGTTCATACCTGGTTATACACATAAACTTACTTCTCTAAATCAGTTGAACATGAAATTAAACCAAGTCGCAGCACGATTTTCCCGAGTATCAACTACGATAACTCACAGTACAGTCAAGGAGAGCGTTTAAGAGAGTGAGAAAAGCTCGCCGCCCCGGCCTATTCGTTTCATGAGGGCGGCCCTACTTTTGTCTTGGCTGTCGGCTGTCGACGACCCAAACCGGGTAAGTCGAGAATGTCGGGATTTAATAACATTTCACTGACTTTTACGAGTTTTTCTTTTGATATTGTTTGAGTGAGGTGATGTAAGGAGGTTTTCGAGATTTATAAACTTTTTTTAAATAACGTACTGTATGTTTCGGTAGATTTGTTTTTTCCTATTTTTTTATATTAAATAGTTTTACGTTTGGCCGTAACTCACCTGATGTGAAGCGATGATACGGAGTAGGGTGGGGCACGCTTACCTAGAAGAAACCGATTCACTCGAACTTTGAATAGATCCAGATTATAATGATGAACTTTGTCGTGAACTTTTTCAAATGGGGATGAAGACATGCTGCGCCAACGCCAAATAAATTGAGATAAATAAGGGCAGGACAATGATGGTGTCGTGACCTCTTTGCTCACACTCAAAAGCTTAATTATAATTATAGCGTTTGTACTTTAGCAAGTTTTACTGCAGTTAATAATCTATTTCTCATCTGAGATAGGATAGGATCAGATCTAAGAGTTTGCTTGCTTGAGTTGATTGTTTTTTTTGATTTTTCATGTATTCTTATTTATATCGTAAGACACAATCGGGAAAACATACATAACCGCCAACGGTGAAAGAAACCAAACGTGAAGCAACTGTTAATGTCTTAGACTAAAAATATTGAACAAGTGTGACATCCACCAATCCACTGGGCCCACTTGGTGGATGACGACCCACTCCATTCACCGTTCGTTTATAGGCTAATTAAACTAAACGAACACTAGGGCTTTAGGGTCCGAGGGCCCACCTTTGGGACGGTTGGTCGACTCTTCCCATGACCAGAGGGCTGGCCTATTTTTTGGTTACAGAATAAGCATTTTCATACAACATGGCAATGCGGCCGGCCTTATCGGCACTATTCTGGTTGACAGCGGTGTGGATGAATTTTTTGACGCCCTTTAGTGCGTTTTTTCTTTCCTGCATATTTGTATTATATATTTTAAGTTTTGTTATAGACAATTATGTAAATTGAGAAAATAAAAATCATAAAACGCTCATAAATTTTCTGTATCACATGGAAACAGTAACAAACGAAACATGAAAGTCATAATTTCGAAAAATAAAACAAAACACAAACCGACTTACCCCATTTCTTTGTTTCGTCGCCAATCTGAGAAGAATCTCGGCGCGAGGTTGAAGTGACTCACGGGTTGGGGTCGCCTGCACCCCACCGGACTTGACACTCATTTAAGTAGCATATAATTCAGTTTATTTTGCCGAGTTCAATCTTCAAGAAGTGGAGAAGGGTTGGCTAAGAAAAAATATTAGTTTTGAGCGGTAACGTCCTTTTTGTTCATTAAAAAATGTGTTTTAAGTATTTTATTGTACAGACGCGAGCACAACAAGCTACTATAATCTATCAACTTTATTAAATTTTCAACTTTATCGCTAAAGCGTTCGGTTCAAGGTTGATTGGTAAAATTTGACAGTTTCGGGTAGCTTGATGTGCTTGGTGTCTGTACTAGTTCACTAAGCTATTTCTGTCGTATTATCATGGTCTAAGTATACTGTTACTCTCTGTTCATTATTTCTGTTTGATAGTTATTGTATTTGAGAAAATAAGTCTTACTAGAACCTTTACCCTAATATGTTTCCTCTGTCTACATACAGTAATCTTAAAATATGTATTCCTAATCTGATGAAGTTCAGTAACGTTAATAAAAATGTGCTGGTTCTAATTTTAATTTATCATATTACACAAAGTCATACAAGTAATATCTGAATTCCTCACAAAGGCCTTGTAAATTAGTACCAATACGACTTAACTGGGTAAGTACGTACTAGGTACTGAACGGTTACCAAAAGGACGATCTGATCAACTCGTCGCGACGATCAGTATGCTTTTTTTACACTAACGATCAAGTCGTTTTGATCACCCAGTAGCAGCTCAGCCCAGTAGTAGCTCAGTTAAATGAGTAATTATTTTAAGTTATAGAACTTAGTAAGAAAAATGGAATGGTGTTGTAGGTAATAAGATCTGCTGGGCATAGTAATCAGTAGTCTAATTGCAATTAGATGAAACTCAGCTCGATTCTCGGCAACTCTCATCCAGCTGTATGTTACATCAATTTTTCTTCTAAATTAATCAATAATCTATTTATTTCAATAACTACAAAAATTAAAAAAAAAAGTTAGTTTAAAACTGGCCAGACGTTCATAGTGTTCAATAATTTATTTGGCATTTTTTTTACGCAACGAGGTTCTAATATGAAAATAAGCCTTCAGAAACTTCTTTTCTGAAGATACAGTTCTGTCATCTCATCAGCCCTCAATGAAAAGGGGTGATTTGGAAGGGCTGTCAAACCTTTTTCTTTAAATAAATTAGCGGAATTGTGTTCTTTCTCGTGCTAATGAATGTCTTGTGGACTCACCGTCACTCCTGAATTAATTCCGTTTTTAATTAATTGATTTTAATGAGAATTCGACGAATTTATCACTTTATACCTATAGGTACTAATAAGCGTAGTTAATGTTATTCAGTCTGCTTTGTTTTTGTATAATTACGTGGAATTTAAATAAGTAGATTATAAACACATTTAAATGAAAATATATTAACTGATATACTGTATTTAACTAGAGTGAACCAGAATTTTTCATTGACATACCTAAATAGATCCACGTGAGTTTATACTGCAAGGTCTACCTACAAGGTTATTGGTAAAACCAATTCTATGCTAATCCGTTTCTTTAGATTAAACAATGCTTTAATTAGGTGCAAACAGGGGTTTATTCTTAAGGAGGAAGCGACAGGGAATGTTCGCGAAATTTAATTTGCAGGTCAGGTTGTATCTTGATGGGCTGCGGAACTGTTCCAGGGCTGCGGGACTGTCCGAAAGAGATACCGCGGCCCTGGAACACAAAAGGCAAAAGAAGGAACATGGATGGTTTTAGTCAGTAAAAGTCTGACACTCCCTTCCGCTCCGCCCAAAGCGGGAAATGACCCCATTTGATGATTTCCATCCGAAAAAAAAAGGTTGTATGTTGATGAAAACATGATTCGCAAGTAATACGTTACATACGTATAGAATTATCATCGTTAAAATCATTAATACAACCCTAGTTCATTTAACCCTATTGAATGACTTTTTCATTAATAGTTATTTAAAATTTGAATTTCAGCTACTTTTTTTTTGTTATGACCACTCGCAGTACAATAACTGTAGAAGGTTGTAACTGCTTAACCGGACTATCCTGTAGTAGCCAAAAATTACTTTAAGGCCCAGCCAGGGCTTACAAACTAGGATTTACAAATTTCGGCTATTATTTGCGACTATTAAGGTTAAACACGTGCAAACGTTTCTCAACAGACTATAACCCGCGTTTACGAATAAACCTCTCAATTATCGTTCTTGATACAAAAATACGAAAATCTCAATATAACACACCTATTGTGCGCATTATAAGTATTAGAAGCGTGTGTTTTATCACTGCGACAATCAAAACGTACGTTCCCGACCGCAAGTTTAATTATGCAAACATCAAGCCGTCGCCAGATTTCTCATTAGAGCCAAGATAATGACGGTACACACTGTCGCAAAATTAGATAGCAAGCACGCACCCAAACAGATATACGCGCCACATTAACATAAACCGAATTTGCATGTAAATTACATTTTACAGCATCTTAATTAAAACATTTTGGCATTATAAATGATCAAGCGGGGGAGGGTGGTGTACCCGTGACCTTAGCGCCTCCTCCCTCCGGTTAATTCGATAGTTTGAAATTTGGAACATTTGAATTTGACGTTCGATTTTGTTTTTTTTTTGTTTAGCGGGAAATCTGTTGTCGATGTGAAAATAAAATGATATAATATGCGTTTGGCATTCGATGAAACAAAATAGGTTTTAGTGTTCTTTTTTTGAAAAAATGCTGGAAAAATATTCTAAGCTTGGTTTTTATAAAAAAATCGGGTTTATTAAACAATGTAATATTATTTTATTTAGTGTTCAAGCTATGCCACCACATTTTTTAAAGCATCGATGATACAACATAGGATATATATACTTCGGTCTAAACAAAACACAGTAATACACAAACATCATCGCAGATTTGATACAATTTCATCATTTTAATACGCAGCAAACTTCCATGGAAAAACACACTTTTTATACCTGCATCATACATAATGCAGCTATTGTTCAACAGCATTTACCCAGCATTACGTTTAACCCCCGTGCTGCAGTCACCGCGATACATCGTCGTAACGAACGGTTGACCCTCGACGTATCTACGTTGCACAGTCAAGTGCAAGCACTTTACACGTGTTTAGGACTAATTAAGAGTTGAAAACTTTCCACGAGAATTTTTGCACTATTTTTCTTTTATTGAAATTTTAAGTTTAGCGGCTCTACTCAATTTATGTGTTACTATAATGTTGCCGACTTTCGTTCGCGTGAAATTATTATAAAAATATCACTTCCCTATTTGATTTGGATTTTGTTAACAATTAACCCTATTTTTTTCCAAAATAAATGTAGCTTCAGTTACTCCTTTTAACATCAGCTATCTGACAGTAAAAGTCCCGTCAAAATTGGTCCCACCGTTTCGGAACAAACAGACAGATAGAAGGACAAACAAAATTTAAAAAAAAAAAACTTTTGTTTTTTGTTATGAGTACCGTATATAATTTCATACGCATTCAGTAAAAAACCTGTTATTTTGAATTCAGGTACTTCAATTTTATTTATTTGCAAATATTGTATAAATGAAAAGGAAGTATTTTTAGTATTCAGCATCATCCTCAGCCCGACTTTGCCTATTGCTGATCATGCATTTTTTTTTTCAGACCATGGGGCTCTTTACTCGACCTGCCATCACTACGCCTTGCTTAAATATTCAAGTTCCCCAATATCACGCTCACAGTTTTGTGATAGTCTTCCGATTTCCTCATAGTTTTAGAAACCTCAATAGGTGCTATAGGCGTCTGGCATTTATTGCAGATATATGCGAAAAAATGCCTTTAAAACCTCTCGAAAATCTAGAAGTGCAAAATAAATTCCGAGATTTCGAGAATCTAAGTTAATTAAAATTTTATTGCTTGACCAACCCCATCGGATTTCTTAACAACATTTACATGAGATTAAAGGAAGAATATTTTTTTGGGACAACCCTCCTTTGAGGGTATTAACTGAAAGTTCTTTAAATAAGTTAGCAATTAGGGGTAACATAAAATTAACATAATTGTATAAGTTCGTGCTGTTTATGTTTCGACAATAACGATTTTGTCTGTTCTTCTCTGCAGTCTCCGTGGGTATGTATAATGAGAGTAGATGGAATTAAACAACTTGGTAATAGATAGTTATGTATTTACCAAGTGGTGGCGCAGTAAGGATTCCCACTTTCGTGATAATAGGTTCGATGTCAGACAATCCTTTTATCTACCTTGAGGAATTTATTTCATCGGCACTGCTCTCAACACGGTGTAGGTAAACATCGAGAGGGAACTGGTATGAAAAAGAACCAAAAATTCGAAAACACTTGTGAAATCCACCAAGTCCCCGAGCCCGTGATTGATTACGGCTTGAGCCTTCCCTGCAATGAGAGGAGATTCGAGCAGCGGTCACGTTAAAGGCTGATGCCATAGCATTACTACTACCAACTTACAAGCATTTATACTACCGACTTCTCTGAGTGTCTGCCACTTTTCACCCTTATGCGCTAAGCAATAAGGTTGAAAAGTGGGCGACCGTCATTGCACTCGGTAGTAGCTACCCAGTACAACATTTCAACAAGGAACCGCTAGATGCATCATAATGTGTTATCTTGATGATAAAGCTCCTCTAATCATAACATCCTAAAAGGCTTGACAAAACTTGACACAAATGTTTTGTCGCACTAGTGACGTACCATTGTCCCGGAACAGGAATAAATAATGAACAGTGACGACTGCTACTTCTGTTGCTAAAGGAAGTAAAAAGTAACTGGTATAGCCGACGGCGATCCTCCGTGAGCTTTGTTGCGCTACACTAATTTTAGCAGAATAGAGATGCGAATGTGATATTTACACGGACTGATGGAGGTCCGTCAAAAAGCAATGTTCCTTTTTTGTGTTTTTTTTTCGGTAATGGCTAATGGCTCGTGGTTGAAACTGTGTGGAGTACTGAAAAGTTTATTTTTTGGTAGAAGAATTTTCGATCTTTAACTATTATATTTTTTCTATCTAATTTAGAAATAACTAAAGAGTTATCTCTGTGCATTATATTCCGAGACAAGTGTTACAACGATTGGCACTTAGGATTGCGGAAAACCTAAAATCAAGATAGTAGTTCACTATGTCGAAATAAAATTCGTTGCCAAACCCATATAATTAATTACAAGAAACGGTACAATATAATGTTAGTTTAAACAGTAATTAGATATTATAATCTGACCTGACCATGGAGAATAGAAGATTTTGCAACATCAGTGAAAGTTATTTCTTTAAAAAGAGATGTACCTAGACATAATTATTTACTTGTACAAAACAAGTAAATAATTATGTCTACATCTCTTTTTTTAGCATCTCCTTTCGCAGGTATGCTGGAAGAGATTTCTTTAGAAATAAGCATCACCTTTGTACTATTTTTCTGTTCCCTTCTTTTTTTCTGTATTTAGTGTGTAAATATTTGTATTTGTTTCTTGTTCCAATAAATAAATCATTCAATGAAGATGTTTAATTCTGTACGTAGTGTGGACCCTCGCCTTATACAGTATGCACAAAGCAAATTTTGAACCACTTTTTTGATCAAATAAGAAAGAATGGCACATGCACCTCACCTGCCTCTATTAATTTCAATTACAACAAAACTATTTAACATACTATAAATATATCAAGTGAGAGTATCTCGATGTTGTTTAACTGCTTGGCCACAAGCTACGCGATACGCGTGCTATGACAGCGACTGCGGAGAATATAAATTAAAAAAATGGTGGTGTTGTCGAAGTTTTTATGCTGCCCATGGACCCCTGATTTGGCTTTACATGCCGTCGAGAAATATCTCTCTCACGATGTTTTACTTCACCGAAGCAAGTGTTACTTTTAGAATACGCGCTTGAATCCGAAAAATCAGGCGAAAACAAATGATCTTTCGTTTCTTTTCCCCTGATTTTGGCTCTAATAGTTTGCTCTGATAGTCGCTTAGAGCATGCTACGTGTAACCGCGACACGACTTGCGACTGGATGGTACTCAATCCAAACATGTGTCGCTTCGCTTAGTGTACTTACATCGTATCACCTGTGACGGTTTAGCCACTAGCTACAGGCTCGCAACAGTGACTACGGAGAAAACAAATAAACGAAATCGCTTAGAGCATGTCACGAGTTAACGCGGGACTTGCGTAGCGACGGTAATCATGCGAAGGAAACAAGAGACGCCCGCGCCCGTTTCTCTTGACGCAGTCGTATCCATGGCACGCGTGTTGTGATAGCAACTGCGGAAAAACAAATGAAAGAAGTTACACAGAGCATACCACGGCGGTAAGTCACCGCGACGGTAGGTAACCCCGTCCCTTGACGTAAGTCGTGAAGTCGTGCACGGGGCGTAAGCGTTGCGTGTATTGACGTGATCAATTATCATCTGTGGACTTGTTCGAAGTGCGAATCCATCTCATTTGCGATTATGTTAGGCCGTGGCTCGATTGTATAAAAGTTATGCCCCCTTCGTCTTGTAATTAAAACAGCGTTGTAGTGTGCCTTCTCTAATTTAAGTTCAAATGACAATGACATGTACAATTTATAATGTGTTTCTAAATGTCATGTTTTATATTCGATTGTAAATGTGTTTCTTCAAGGAATAATTGTAGTTACATTTATTACGTTGATCACTAATTCAGTTGGATCAGTACGATGCCACTTTTTATTTTCAGTTTTACATATTCTTAGCTTAAATTATTATGTCTCTACAATGGGAATATCCTGAAACAAATATACCCAAAGTAAATAGTATGTAGTTGCTTCAATATTCTATCTTTCACGATTCTCTAGTAAAAATATTTACAAAATAAATACCGCGTCGTTGAAGTACAAAAATAATAACTCCACCAACAATACGTTCAACAACTCTTAGTGCAAAAAGAAAACGCAGGAAAATAATGATACAAAGCTCTTTATTTCACACAATTACAGCGATATGTGGAGGAGACGAGCCGTTGAACATACACAATTAGTCGCTTTTTCACACAGCGAGACACAGCATAGCAAAGTAGTGGAGCGAAAAAGTTTGCTCAACCAGTATGACAATTTATTCAGCCGTACATTTGTTAGTATGTACAGATTTTAAAAATAGGTTGTCAAAGTGTAGACGCTCAGCGACTGCAGCGCCGTGAAAAGTAATGAAAAACAGGCGCCTAGTGTCAAGTGTAAATCGCCTTGTTAATTTCACTAGCCCTGCGGCGAATTTCGCCGAGGACGCATTGTGTGTGCCGGCTTTATGTCGCGTCTTCCCGTTGTCTGTACACGGCTTTAATTGCGCGCGTCATTGGCGCGCTTTTTGAAAAAAGAATGACGTGTAATTAACGCGCGAATATGGAACGTGACAACGCACGTTCTGAGGGAGCGATTTTTTTTTAATTTTTTTAATTAGGCACACGAAGGGTTGAGTTCGGTGTTTTGTTTGTGTTCCTTTTTTATTATTTTGTTGTTATGAGTCCAGTTATAGCAAGCGAATTGAAATTATAATGAATAAATTAAAATGCTTTTAGTAAATCATTCGTATTGATTATAATTATTTAACTTACTGTATTTGACACCTTATGTTCAGTCTTAATATAGACCAATATAGTCTTTAGAGCTATAGCATTCATTTCATAAATATCATGATTGGTAGTAGTATAAATAGAAAAGGCTCTGTACTGAAACTAGACAGCAACAAAGGCGCTTAACAATATTATCTGCAAAATATCTAAAAACTACTCCTCATTGACCTAAAACAGTTCCATAAACATAATTTACTGAGTAATTAATTTGATGTATATTTTCGCCGTTTCCCGTGTCTGTAGATTGTAAATAAATAAAAAATAAATATAATTTTTTTTTTGAGGACAATGACTGTCCGAAAAAAAGCGATGATACATGATCCTCGTTTGGCTGGCTCGCGTACATTTTTTTTATTAAAAAAAATCACATTAACGGCCTTCATTGGGGCGGCGATAAATAATGCCCTCCTTATTCAAATTTTTGTTTTGTTCATCCCCCACGCGTTATAAATGAGACTTATTTGGAAACGAATGATAGGGAGCGATAAAATTCTCGATTATGTTAGAATGTGTGAGTGCAGAACGAGTTGGTAATCGGGCCATTTATTATAAATTTAAATTTTATTTTTACGCGCATTACCTGTGCCTGTATTTTAACTGTTCTTTTTTTAATTAATCATGGCAGCAAAACGTTTTTCTTTTGTTTCTACATAATATAGCCAGTGCCATGAACAGTTGTACCTACGAGTACATATTATGCTGAATAGTTTTTGAAATCATTTACATAATGGCCTCTTCAAAAGTAGGTCCAGTCGGTATGAATAAAACTACCTACGGCAAAAACTTTGATACAGTTCTTCAGTTTTGTGGCAAGGTAACAAGCATAATCATATTCCCATACCATCGGTATTGGGGAAGCAGACTACGCACAATTTGGTGATCGAAGTCACACATGCACATATGAAATACTAACGAACCTATTAAATATCATAGTAAAAGTCCTCTATTACCTGAATAGGACCCTTCTTGCGATACCTCCTTACCCTATCCAAAATACACTGAATAAAAAAAACTAAATCAGTTTTGTATATTTCATTCTCCTCACAACCTCTTTTCAAACATAAGCATAGCATAATCAGCCTAAATGTTCCCACTACTCGGACACACGGCCTCCTCTCTAAGAGAGGGAATGGGCTATAATCCATCACGTGGATCCAGTGCGGGTTGGTAGATCATGTTACATGTCTTCGAATTTTTGGTTCTAGTACATGCCGGTTTCTTCACGATGTTTTCCTTCACCGTTTTGAGAGCAGTGGTGATGAAATAAAATACACAAAGTAATGCGCCTGCCTGGGTTCGAACCCACGACTTACTGAACATACTCACAGAATTCTCATCAATTCAATAAGTAGGTACATACGTGCCATGCATACCATTACATAAGCAACGATCCCTAAGGACCCTCGACACTCCTCAATCACGACTGATGGGTAAGGCCGGTGCAATTTTCCTCCTGACCTTCAACCGTTGCCAACTGATGCAGCTAAGTAGGATGCTCTGTCTCTTTCTGGCAGAGGACTGCCGGCTAGATCTTGGTGTGTCGTCTTCCTGGTTCGGGAAGTGGGGACTTTTCATTAAAGACATGTTTTTTAAGAGACATAGACGTGATAAAATGTTGTTATAGACGTCTACTAGGTCAACTTTAAAAAATAATTAAATCGAAGTGTCTAAGAAGGATGTACCCGTATTTACTCAAAAAATCTTATTTCAGTAAAACAGCTCCAATTTTGATTTTGTGCTTTCAATTTACCTATTTACTTTTCGGAGTGTACGTAACTGAAACTAAAGCATTTTATTTTCAGTACCAGACGGAAAAATGTGAATAGTTATAAAGTACAGTCCTTTTTAACCGATGAAAAAAGGAAGAGGTTCTCAAGTACTTTTTTTTTGTATAATACGACCACGTATAACTTTTTACTGAGAACTCCGATTCTTTTAATAACACATATTTTTCTACCTACCGACCGAGTATAGGTATTCTTAAGACCTAGTAAGACTAGAATCAAAACTCAAACAGAACCACACCGCTCCCCATACATAATGTATGAAACTTAAAGAAATGCAATGAAATGATAAAATGATCGCCCCATTGTAGATAAACGGGCCATTTCCACTGGCACAATTGAATGATGACCAGCCATTGTGACTATGTTTAGAGATCCTGCATATAATGCCTGGATAGGTGCTCCAGACTCTATTTCATCCACTTATTGCGACGTATTACTCAGTGTTGGTAGATTGGGTATTAATTCCGTTTTTTGAGGGAAAAAAGCATTCTACGACCAATTTTGGGGAAATTAAATTTATTTGAAAAATTATGGGGAAAATATCCCTAAAGAACAAATTACACAACTCTGTAAAATTTACGAAAACAAGAGACATTTTAAAGCCAAATTAGTAATCCTATCCTATCTTATCCTACTTCCTACTAATATTATAAATGCGAAAGTTTGTGGGGATGGATGGATGGATGTTTGTTACTCTTTCACGCAAAACGACTGAACGGATTTAAATGAAATTTTTCACACAGATAGTTAATAACCTGGATTAACAGATAGGATACTTTTTATCTCGGTAGTATCATCTCGTGGGTCAATTACGGAATTTCACGCGGGCGAAGCCGCGGGTACAAGCTAGTTTGGAATAACAATTTGCGTATAATACACCCATTGATTCGTGTCGTGCGTGAACGGGAACGGGCAATTCATAGACAAACAAAATATTCAATGCCTAGCGGTAATTATACACGTAGCTTTATATCGCTTCATTTATTTAATTTCCTGTTTGACAAACAGAATGGGGAAAAAATTTGCCAAACGTATCATTGAATATGGGGAAAAAAAAACTAGATCTAGCAACCCTGGTATTACTTCGCTTATTGGGTCAGTATGAACATGTTCAGCTGGTAATTGAGCAGAGATTTGGCGTGGAAGATTTTGCACATTGCGTCTAGGATGTTTTTCTTTGGAGTATTATTAAATAAGTATTGCTTTTGTGTGGTTATTGGGAGGATAAAGGGGCGGAAATTAGTCATTGGTAACTACATGTAGATGAGATTAGTGCAGTACCTATTTACATGAGCAAGAAAAATGACCAATCAGTGCCCAACCTATACTAGACTGCGTCTAGTTTAAGCCATAAAATCATCTACAAGGGAAATAAGGGCTTAGGGCAACACTGCTCTTAGGTATGAATCTACGGTAGCCGATCTACATTGACCAGAAAATTTAAAAGATTAACCAGCCAGCAGATTGAGTGCCTCGTTGGTCGAGTGGTTGCGAAAAACTACTGCTGAGCATGAGCCCTTGGTTCGAATTTTGGGGTCGGGAAAAGTGTTATTGGGTTTTTCCGTAAGGAATTTCTCAATAGTGAAATAGGCTCGCCCCCTATTACAAGGGACTCAAACATAACTGGCGAAATGTGAGTTTACTATTAGGTCAGAAGTACCTAATATACTTTTCTAACCTAACTCATCGGGGATAACCGGATTGATGTTATGTGGATGTCAGGTTGCTGCGCCACACGATCGAACCGTCCTATGTCGCATTTAGTGTTTTTTACACAGTCATGTTTAGAGGACAATACCTACTATTAAATTCTACTTACTATAATAACACTACATACTCCTTCTTTATCAAATCCTCAAGGGCATGCAATCACATAATATCAATATTTAACCACTGACCAAATATCAACAGTGTCTAGCGTTTAGCGTCAGTTGCGAAGTG
Organism: Eurois occulta; assembly: GCA_950022335.1. Taxonomy (NCBI): domain Eukaryota; kingdom Metazoa; phylum Arthropoda; class Insecta; order Lepidoptera; family Noctuidae; genus Eurois; species Eurois occulta. Next base: position 5,880,008 of record OX465492.1, on the reverse strand, counting down.
ACTGTTCTATAAATTATATGGCGCGAATGTCTGCAATGTTGCCAACCTTTTTGCGTTATGTTGAGTAGAGATGCGTTTGCTTTTGTTTTTGGATTTTGTTTGAAAATGGAATTCGTATTTGTTCTTTTGTTTTACCACGTTTGCGTTGTATGTTTGCAATATAATCTGTTTTTAGGCAATTCGAAAATAAGTTTGAATAAAATAAGACGTTTGAAAAACTGTACCTACAACTACCTATAGTAATGACTAATTGTTACGTAAAAAAGTTTTCAAAAGACTAGTGATATTTTGCTTTACACATTCATTTCGGAAATATTCAATTAAACTAAAAATACTAACGCGTCAAATGTTGAAATTGTATGGAACTCAAAGTCATAGGGAACCTTTCATTTTTCATAGTGCCTGAAGGATCAAACGTGATATAAACAAACAAAGGCTTTAGTAATAACACGGTTACGTGAAAGTAGAAATTGGAATGGATTTTTAGAAAAATACTGGCACTACTACCTTCTATGGTTATGTGCGCGAATTTTTAGGTAAAAATTGAAACCCTTTCTGTGGAAAGAACTCGGTAAAACTAGCTACAATGTTTCACACACGTATTTAGGTACTCTACCAATTGTGCATGAAGTGAGTCAAAGGGGAGAGAATGGTACTTATGCTTGCTGTTACAATTTTCGGCAAAATTCGAAAAGGCCAATACTAATGAAAGCATTGATGATGTAGTGGAAGAAATAAAAGAAAGCCTCTGGCATTGCAATGAGAATCATGTATAAGGTAAATACGCGATTACAAATCATTTAGTTACTGAAAACAACGCGTAATGCTTTCTTTTGACGGCCAATGTGGATCTTACTTCTTACTTATATTTATAAATTGGAAAATTTGGGAGGATGAATATTTGGTAGTTTTTCACGCAAAAATTGGATTCGATGAAATTTAGCACACGGATCGTTTATAACTTGGATTAATACATAGGATACTTTTTATCCCAGAAGTAAGATCCCGCGGGGCAATAGATACACACACACATACAGCTGCCTGAGTGTAATTGCAGACTACATCCATAGTCCTATTTGGAGGCATTGGATTGGGCTGCACATATTGTAGGCTGACTGGCGCCTTTTTTTTCTTATTTGTTGTATTTGTATAATTACTAACATAGTAGTTTTAAGTCATCTTGATGTACTACTAATACTCTATGGACCGAAAAATCTGAAATAAATGTTTTGAACTGAATTGAATAGCCGAACTCCATACGGGAAAAGCCGTAAAAGCTAGTCAAAATTAAATCCGAAAGGACATCAGCAAACGATACACATGCTCATTATCAAACCCATTTAAATCACATAGGATAAGCATAATCAGCCAGTAATATCCCCAATGCTTGGACATAAACCTCATCTATGAAAAAGAAATTAAAATAACTGGCCACATACAAAAACAGCAGCTTACAAAAGTGCAATGATTATAAGAACGTCGAAATATTTTTTCAAAATTTCCTACCCGAGGTTATCGACAACTGGTAGGACGCTTAAATTACGGGGCAGGCACATTTTTATCTGCTTTTTTTGCGCGAGCCTAGGGGTGGTGGTGCTTTTTTGGACTTATTTTTTATCGAACGCTTCGAATGGACCACTTCAGTGTAGGGTTAAACTGTCTGTGTGCTACGAAAACTACGCTTTGTAACGTACTACGCGTACGCAGTTATATGTTTTGATGTTATTCCGTTATTAAAACAGTTAATTGCTAATCTGAATGTATGATTGGCTGGATGAATTTTCGATGATGTTGTTTGTGAAAATTTTGTTTTTGAATGACTTTTAGTTTTGATTAGATTGGTGATCAGAATGGTTAATATAATTAGCAATGAAAATAATTAAATGCTTGATCTTTCTATTTTTCTTTTTCGTGAGCCTAACCTGGGGTTAGAGATTTTATGCCACCCATGGGCCTCTGATTTGGCTTAACATGCCGTCGAGAAATATCTTTAAGGTATGTTTGGTTTCCTTTTTTTTTTTTTTTTTGGGGGGGTGAGAAATCATCAAATGACTCCTCCCGCTCTGGGCGGAGCGGAAGGGAGTGTCAGACTCTTACTGACTAAAAAACACCCATGTTCCTTCATTGGCCCTTTATGTTCCAGGGCCGCGGTATCTCTTTCGAACAGTCCCGCAGCCCTGGCAGGCACCGGCCCTTGCGGGCCCCTCCCGTTTGCTGACATCTCTTTGAGGCGCGCGTGGAACACGAACGCGCCGTCGACACGGCCTGCCCGTCGTCATACGACGGACGGACGGCGAGCTAGCCCATTACTCGCCGTCCACAGGCCCGCGCCTACGGTGGCCGAGAGCCATCACGGCGTGGCCCCCGACGCCCGGTGCTTCTCCCGCGGCGGCTGCGACGTGAGGAGGTTCTCTCCCTCTCACGTTCCGCCGCCTCCTTCGCTAGCATGACTGCTTCGCAGAAGGAGGTGACGGCTTCCCATTCCCTCTCGCCCCGGACCATGGCTTGAACCAGGGCCGGGCGCGAGAGGTCGCCGCCGCCAATCGCCGCTACGAGGACACGGCGGTGCTCCTCCCAAGCGGAGCAGACCTCGACGGTGTGCTCCACCGTGTCCTCCGGTCGATCCTCGCAGTTGTAGCACCAGGGCGTCTCCTCCCGCCCGATTCGGTGCAGGTACCTCCCGAAGCACCCGTGTCCGGTGAGGACCTGCGTCAGGCGGAAGGTGAGGGCGCCGTGGCGCCTCCCTAGCCACTCCTCAAAGAGGGGACTTACCGCCACTATCGTGGCGTGCCCTATGTTTGGTTTCCTCACGAAGTTTTCCTTCACCGAAGCAAGTGATAATTATACAATAAGCACATGAATTCGAAAAGTCAGAGGTTCGAACCTTGGGTTTGAACTCGTGACTTGGCAGTCCGACGGTCAAACCACTAGGCAATCATTGCTAACACGATGATCTTTCTATTTCCGTCTACAGTTTTAAAAGACATGATGAGACATTGACATTATTATGATGAAGATTTTAAATTAACTAGGTATTGCATTGAGTGACTCGTATAGCAAGTCTTGGTTTTGTAGTAAGAGTTTTCTTTCTATTATAATAGTTAAAGCGTTTTACTTTATTACTTATACTTAGATAATCTGATAATCTGTCGTTGATAGTCGATTATGCTGTTGATTGATAATCGATTGTTGGTCTAGTGGTTGCAAGCGCGACTGCTGAGCATGAGGTCCTGGGTTCAGTTCCCAGGTCAGGCAAAGTGTTATTAGATTTTCCCGTCAAGAATTTTTTAATAGCAGCCACGGAGTCTAGATCTGATCGGAGTCTACATGGGACTTAAACATAACTGGCGGAATGTGGGTGTCCTATTAGGTACACCTCTGCCTAATCCTTCTAGGATTACATGCGTGATATTATGTTATAGATAATTTAGAGGAAGCATAGAAGTTTGTTGTAGTAAAGTGTCGAGGGTGTCCTAGTGTCATCACATAAAAGGATACCGCTCGTTTTATTTTAATCCTTCAGTCCGAAACAGGTCTCCAAAACCCTCTTCCAGAACCATCAGTACCTTCTGTAACCTAACCATTGCTGTAAAACACGCCAGTATCACGTCGAGCTGCAGTCAAAACACGCATTGTACGACATCTTGTTTGCGGCTCAAAGCGGCGTGCAATCTGAGTAGCACAATCTAACCCAACGGCTTTGTGCTTACTTTCATATTCGCTGCATTGACAGCTAAAGGACGGGGTAGGGCTGGTAGGAGACTGAAATTAATATTATTTTATAATTTTGTTAAGCAGCTAATAGAATAGAATAATTTTATTTGTGTAAAAACATGGTACATTAACGTCTTATCTTAAATAGGGTTGTGAACTTGTGAACTTACATGTTTCGCCAAAGAATGGCATACAAATATTAGGACATGTTAAACATAGAATTTTAATACGAAACATCAATTTGTTTAAAAATATTAATATAATAATATGTTTACTTTGTCGGGTCGATCTTTAGGTTAAGCTGCGCTTGCCTGGGTTGGTCCGTGGATGGGTGACCACCCATTACATGCCGAGTTTCCTCCGTGCTTCGGAAAGCACGTTAAGCCGTTGGTCCCGGCTGTCATTTGTAGATCTTTGACAAAACAACATTTGTAGATCTTTGCTTAGCCCGACCCCAAAATAGTTGGGGTCGGGCTAGGCAGATGATGAATATGTTTACTATTCGAAATCTTAACAATAATAATCTAAGAATAACTATTATATTGTTTTCTAAAAGAAAAAAAAAACAATGGCTATTCTAATATCTGACTCCTGGTTTTTGCATTGGTAACTTTTAAACTTTTTCAGTACTATTTAAGGTTTAAATTAAAAAAAAAGTAATGTCGCTGATTGCCTGCCTACTTTGAAGAAGGCGAAGTAGAGTTCAAAGACCGGGAGAAATATAGTAACAGTCAAGCAATGCTGCTGGAATATAAGATAGCATAACAAAGCATCACGCCTGTAATCCCCGCACGGTTAGATAGAGGTGTAGGTACCAAATAATATATAATGTACACCTACATTTCGCTAGACAAATTTAAGGGTCAACTCACACCGAAAGAGCGGCGAAGGGCAGCGAAGCGGAGCGCAGTTTCAGTTTCATATGAATTTTAACTTTATTATCATTACCATAATACTGTCAGTCAGTCGCACGGCTCCGTTTATGGAATTCCCCGGAATTCCTGCGGCGCCGCGGGCATCCGCGCGACTCGTTCGAGTTTCTCATGCGATAATAAGTATTATGGTAATGATAATAAAGTTAAAATTAATATGAAACTGAAACTGCGCTCCGCTTCGCTGCCCTTCGCCGCTCTTTCGGTGTGAGTTGACCCTAAGTCACATATTATGTGTGTCTGTGTGAGTGTGTGTGGCGAGCCTATTGCCATCAACCGGGCACAAATCTAGACTTCGTGGCTGCTACTATTGAGAATTTTTAATCGAAATAGCCAATAAGTCGCAATCGTGACGATAGAAAATAGATAGGACTAATATGTGTGTGTGACCTTGCTATCAAAATAAAAAAGCCTGGAAAAAATTATTTCTAGGCACCAGCAGGCATATTTTATTTGTGTGGGTATCATTAAACAGAATAATAATCTTAACCTCCAATAATCACAAGACAAAACAACCAACCAATCCAGTTCTTAAGGAAGAAATTGATCACAATCTCATTCAAACCTCCCAACCCTACGGCTACCAACACATGCACAGTAGTCGAACCGACCGCCTTATTAATAAACATACGCTAACAATAAATAATTGTTTATAATGAACTTTATAATATATTAGTGCAGATAGTTCATTATCTTTGGCACGCACACAACGACAGCGGTCCACGCGAGACGCATCGGGTTAACGTAGTGTTGGGAAACATCGACAATATCGATTGGTGATATCTGTTTTTTTGCTGTGACGATATGCGATCTGTATTTTATACACTCTTAGCAGATGATTTGGGATTAATCATTGGCGGAAAGAGCGTGACTCCAGCAAGACATCATCATCTGCCTAGCCTTTTCCCAACTATGTTGGGGTCGGCTTCCAGTCTAACCGGATGCAGCTGAATACCAGTATTTTATATCGAGCAACTGCCTATCTGACCTTTCACAACTCAGTTAGTACTGGGTCATTCGATAGCCCTTGGTAAAACTGGTTGTCAGACTTTCGAGCTACTGACTACCTGTAACTACTGTCAAAGATCTGTCCAGCGGCCCATCTAGGCCATAAAATTACCGATATCTGAATCAAGACAATGTCTGGAGTGTCTCGTTGATCTGGTTGTCGCAAGTGCTACTGCTGGTCATGATAATCATCGCTTATGTTTCCATCTTCACTGTCTTGACAAATCCTATTCTTAAGTGCCAAGTTTCCCAGCCATTTTCTAGTTGAAAGCTTTATTGGCCTAGTGCCATTTTATGAGCTCCTGGTCTCGATTCCCAGATCGTGCAACGTATTATTAGGTTAACTCATCAGGATTTTCTTAGTAGCTACCACGGACGGTCGTTGTGCCCGGTTGATGGCAATAGACTCGCCCCCTATTACGTGGCACTTAATCATAACTGTTAGTTATAACTCTGTTTAACCCTGTAGGGATTACAGTTATGTTGTTATGTGGGTGTAATTATATCTGGACTTTAAAAAAGAGTTTCTGAGTTTGCTTCAAATCAAATCAAATCATCATTTATTGGTCAGAACATGGTCGGTATGTATATTACATGGTCTTGAGTTTATATTGTCTCATCACATTCTACCACATGGGCATACAGATGTTCGATGTTTCTTCTCAGAGTAAACCCCAATTTCATCTGGTTTAAACAAAAATGTTGGCGTGTAAAAGTGTTTGAGCAGTTTACTTACAGATACCCTGCTTCCTACTGACATTAGAAATGCGAAAGTTTGTTAGGGTGTATGGATATCTGGATGTCTGTTACTCTTTCACACAAAAACTACTGAATGGATTTGAATGAAATTTAGCACATAGACAGTTTATAAGCTTGATTAACTAATAGGATTTTTTATCGCGGTACTATGAGCCTGTGGGACAATTGGCGGGTGAAGCCGCGTGCATAAGCTGGTAATACATCATTTCATTTCACATCTGGTCATTTCATATAATTTCATTTCATGGATGATTTCGAATCGATTTATGAGGGAGTCATCAGGTGGTTGCGTGGTTTTGAATCATTTATTGAAGGAATTTGTATTGTTGTTGCACCATATGTTTGGATATTATGTTGATAGTCGAGCTGTGAAGAAAGGATGTGGTAATTGAAATCATTACAGCTACATGAACATATATTAAAACTATGGATGAACCAAGGTTTGAAAAGTTAGATTAAATTAACAAAACACATAGCACCACGCCGCTAATCCCCGTAGGGTTAGGCAGAGGTGTACCTAATAGTACACCCACATTTCGCCAGTTATATTTCAAGATTAAATTAAATAAAAGAATAAAACGAATTTATATAAATACGAGTAAGTTGAAATATGAGTAATAATTACTTAAATATGCAGTGCATGTTTATGTAATTATTCTATAGAAATAATAAGATAATACGAAGTCTACAAGATCAATTAAAGTGACTTCAAAGATAGGTCAAATCCCTTTTATAACTTTAAAAAAAGAGTTGGTTCTCAATTCGGTTGTATTGTTTTTTTTTTTAATGTTTGGTAACTCATAATACTGTCATTTCTTTTCCGATTTACGAGATCCTCTTTTCATTTGGTAGAGGAAGCTCGCGTAGTGCCTGATAATTAAATTGCTTGGGTAGTTTATGTGTTATCATCTATAAAACATATTTTTCTTCAATGTCTATGTGAATGATCTGCTAATAAGTTTTACTAACAATGGAAAATGTATACTCGACAAGAATTTGTGCGAGATACCGTCATAACTAGAGATCGTATATTCGGATGCATATTTAGCTACAGTTTGAGGGTTGACTAGTATGGAGTGCGAGTTTGAGTATCAAAATAATCATTGTTTTACACACTGTCAGAATTTTTATTATATTCTATTTGAATATTCAGCAGCAACATTTGAACTCAGTTATTTGTCAACAAAATTTTAAAATTGAAATAATTTTTACGTGTTTCCACAAATTTCATGTCTAGTTTTAAATAGAATAGAAATATTAATTATTCTTAGGAATAGTACATTTTATACACACAATAAATATTTTTAATGAAGTCCCGCGAAACCGGGAAAAAAAAATATAAGAAGCCGCTTCCACACTTTTGTACCCTTTGCGGGGCAAAAATGTACTTTATATCCGATCACTAGTCATAACACAACTAAAAAGGGTGAAATAAACAACTTTTTAGCAAAAAGCAAAAGTCGGTGGCCAAAAAGTCAATGACAAAAAAAAATCATCGACTTCCGGAAGTAAAGTTATTTTCTATTTTTTTGTGGTTTTTTGGAAGTCGATTGTTTTTTTGGCAAAAAATACACAATCAATCAAAAAAAAATAAGACTCTAAATCTATCGATAACAAAAAAATCGACATCGTACCCGACCTCCGTTGCGCAGGAGCATCGCCGCTCGCATTTTCTTTTATCAACGCATTGATTAATGCTGGTTGATTTGAATAATAATTTTCTGATACAAACGTTATTGTATGATAAATTTAGTGCAAATTGTAATGTGAGAGCGAGTCTGAGTTATTGCTAGATGTTGCTATCTGTTGCTATCTGTTGCTATCTGTTGCTTGCGTACTCCTTGATTTAATGGCTGAGCCAGGAAGTGTGCCTTTATTATTTTATTGTTGTATCTGAGACGTAATTTGAGTTCGGATTATTGTTGGTACCTAAGATTATATTAATGGTCTACTTTGACATTTTTCAAAAGGCTTTTGATCTTTCCTTATCGTGTGTGTGGTAAGTGCCTAACTTTGGGTCAGTGAGTTTTTATATCGTCTAAAAACTCGCTTTACATGGCGTCGAGCAATATGTTTCAGGCATGCTGGTTTCCTCACGATGATTTCCTTCACCGAAGCAAGTGATAATTATACAATACGCACATGAATCGGAAAAATCAGAGCTGCGTATCTTTGCTTCAAACTTGAGACATATGACTCGATAGTCGGAGGGTCACACCGTTAGGCTATCACTGCCTAAGGCTTTTAGTAAACTTAGATTTTTTTGACCTTAGAAAACGGTATATACCTAACGGGTTATCGTTTTACCCAATTACCGGGTCTTGGAAATCAGATAAGCATGTGATCCATGTAAAGTACTAGTATTCAGCTGCATCCAGTTACCCCATCATAATTAGAAGAAGGCTGATGATGACTTAAGAAAACTGTCATCGAACTTATACCTAATTGATCAATCATAACTGGAAGGAGACCTTCTTTATCAAGTTGACTTAAATTATCGAACTTGATTGATTCATCTTCATCCCACCGTGCCTACATCAGTCCACTGCTGGGCATAGGCTTCTTTAATCGCACTCCACTTAACTCGATTCTCAGCAACTCTCATTCAGTTGGTACCAGCCACCCTGCGAAGATCATCGCTCCACAGAGCCTGAGGGTTTCCCACCTTATGTTTGCCGATTCGCGGTCTCCACTCAAGAACACGTCTACCCCAACGGTCATCGGTTTTACGGCTAATATGACCGGCCCATTGCCACTTCAGCTTACTTATTCTGTGAGCTATGTCGACAACTCTGGTTCTCTGTCGGATCACCTCGTTACGGATGCGATCCTCTCGACTTTATTAAACATAATCATCATTATTTTTCGACTTGTAAACTAAATGTAATGTTAATATTACTTTCTTCGTGTAAAAGAGCAAAACTCTATACCTGATCATCACTTTAGCAAAAATAACACAAACCCTTTAAAAGTAAAACAAACACACACACACACGACACAAGTTCCCATTCACCCATTCACTGTACAAGTAACAAAAATCTCATTCACAGCTCCCAAAAGGTCAACAAATCGTTCATAAAACAAGGAGAACGACATAAGAACGAGCAAAACAACGTCGTGAGGTGAAGGTCGCACCACAAAGACGGAGCATGTATGGGTGTATGCAACATACATGAACATACAAACGTCCATACACGACATACGTACATGCACATACATACTCAGATGGGCAGTACAACGCTACTCACTTACACGGACCAAATAAAAACGTGTTTGGGAGAAATTGAGGATTATATGGAGCTGTTAATTTTGTGGTAAATTTCGGTAATTATTTTTTAATAATGCAGGTCTTATTTGTGACAGATACAGGGAAACGGTTTCAAATAGCGGGTAAATTAGTTTTATAGACGTTTTAGGAGATGGATACCTATACATATTTTTTTAAATAAACTGTTGCTTTTCTCACATGGCGATGACTCAGTCGAGACTGAGCTTGTTAGTACAACAAAACCAATGCAAATAGAATTTACCTGCAGAAAAGTTTATAGAGTTTGAAGAAAATGAAGTTAAAACAAGAACAAATAGAAGCTTTGGAAGCCACAAAAAAAATGTCTTCTCGCTCATCTCTAATTACTTTCGTTTAGACTATCTTAGTTATAAAAGACAAAGATTCAGCAGTAACTTATTTACTTTCATATATGGGATGCGGAAGAATGAGGAAAATTTGAGGAAAGTTTTCAGTATGAATGCGGATGAGTATAAGAGTAGAGGAAGACCAAAGAAACGATGGATGGACTGTGTAAAAGTTGGTCGGATGAGATGACGAATAATAGAGAAGTATGAAAGAAGAAGACATGCTGCGCCGGCCCCAAATAAATTAAGACAAGGTCAGAAGAATGACGACATTAAAATGATGGTAATGGGACAATTCAAGACTTTTCCAGGTAAAAGTTATTGAACGAGTGGTACTCAAAACCACAGTCACACCCGTTACCACCAATAACCTACTCAAACAACTCTATAGAGATACTCCTAGTAGGGCAGGCAGCGTAAGTCCGGTGGGCCCACATATCAGGCGCCACCTCCAGTCTTTTATAGTTAACACGACGATGATAGCTTAGTAGCCATACTCCTTGTTGCTTGGCTCCTGTTTAAATTGCCGCTTGTTCAACTAGTTAAGGGTTTAATAATAATTTTGTTGTATTGTTTTTTTTTGTAGCTGGCAGAATTATGATAGCTTAGTAGTCATACTTCTTGTTGCTCAATGTTTATTAACTAACTGTTGCCCACCACAACCTTCGTCCGCCTGAATCGAATTTTGTAAACAATTTCATGAGTTTAATTTTTTTTGCACGGAACTCTAATCCTTTTTCTAAAATAAAGTATTAGTTACTCCTTATAACGTCAGCTATCTGCCAGTAAATGTCTCGTCAAAATCGATTCAGCCGTTTTGAAAATTAGCCGGAATATAGACAGACAGACAACTTTTTTTATATGTACCTACCGTTTAAACATTCAGTAAAAAGCTGTTATTTTGAAATTACAAACAGGCACTTCAATTTTATTAATTTGTATAGATTTTATAGGAGTTTCAGGGTACTTTTATAAGTTTTAAGGAGAGCTTAGTACTCGTAGTTATTGGCTTCTAGCTTTACGCCTTCTTGTTAATCTTCCTTTATATTAATTTGGTAGTAGTTGTAAGGTATTTTTAAAGCTGAATTACCAGTTATTGGTAGTTCTTGTTACTTCACCTCCTGTTGTCTTTTGTGGTTGTTGCAGCTAAGTCAAGTATTTTTCTATAGGACTGCTTAGGGACAGTTAGCCACATTCCTTGTTTCTTTACTTTTTTCTATAATAATAATATCTTGGGACAACCAACACACCGCCATCTGATCCCAAACTAGGCAGAGTCTGTGCTATGGCAATCAGACAACTGATAAACATACTTATATATTTCTAAATACATACATATTATAGATAAATTACACCCAGATACAGAACAAATAATCGTACTCATCGCACAAAGATTTGTCCTGTGTGGGAATCGAACCCACGACCTCCGTCCCAGCAGTCAGGGTCACTAACCACTAGACCAACAGGCCTATCTATTCTATGCCACCTGTTTCTAAAATACTAGTTAATAGATTTCATGATTGGTATTTTAATAGCAGTTTTCGAATTTTGAGTCAGGGATAAGGGATCTTTTTCAGCCAAACCCCCACATCAACTTTCGAAAAACGAGATAAAGTTACTTAGTTAAACCATAAACGCTCTCCTGGACTGGAAAAGATCGAAGAGTCCGTTTGGTCAGAGTTAAAAACCTTAATTCTACGCAGTTGATGCTTCAAGAGAAGAGCTTCGCAGACAAGATTTTTTTTGTTCTTTATAAGCCATTAATTTGTCCATCACAAGTGGAATCTTGTACAAACAAAACAAGACAATACTATTTATACATTGTCACGTGTCAGTCCAAGTTATTATTACAATAAAACAAGGGGCTCATTAAATGCGTTCGTAATAAAGCGCCACATTACTCGCTAGTCGCTACAGACACAATGTAACTCCAGCTGTAAATTACTTACTGTCGCCAAATAGCGCATCACTGGATAGTTCGTGGTTTTCCATTGGGTACGACGAAGGGTGTAATTTTTGGGAATACTGTTTTTTTATGATCTTGAGTTTTTAACAGACTTCAATAAGGAGGAGGTTATCTAGTAAAATGTTTTAAGTATGGGTTTTTTTTTCACTCAAACTTTAAATTTGTGCTTACCTTATGGTTTGAAATAGGTAATGTGTAGTACTCATAATAAAAAAATAATAAAAACAAACACTCGATTGAATACAAAGATTTACGATAGGAGGTTGTCCTTTGAATTTGCATTTATTTGTAAGGTGTTTAGAAAAAATGTTCAACCAGAATTTCCATTTCAAAACAAGAACTGCAGTTGTAACAGATTTACCCACTTTGTCTTAATTTCGCCAATAAGTCAATTAAATCCAACTTCACATATGGAACCCAACTTTTGTTCACCAGAAATCGTAAAACCAATCCTGCATTGATATATCTCGACACTGTCGACTTAGCGAGACAAATTCAATTGCGCTCTATGCCTGCCTAAAAGGCGGGAATTTGTGTCGGGACCAGTGGAACCAGCGTAGACTGGGCGCGAACTTGTGTCCCATTCTATTGTGTGGACTTGAAACAATAATCTGGAACCGTAGTAATGAGTCGACGAGCCAACAGCTGTTTTATAATGGTCGCAGTGTCGTTGTAGTTAAGTTTTCAAGTATGTTTTAACGTTAGTGAAAACGACATTGCTTCGACTTTGACATTCCAAAAGTGAAAGAGAGGATGAGAAATTCTTGAGATTTAAATTTAAGATCCTCTCTTTCTCTTTGTTTGAAGTAATGTTTTTAAATCTAAAATGGCAGCAGGTTGTCTATTTTTACTGACGTTCCTTTTACAAAATAAACATCATTCTCTTGCCCTTGTCCTAATTCATTTGGGGTCGGCACAGCATATCTTCTTCTTCCATACTTCTTTATTACTCATCATCTCATCAGACACCTCCTTTCGTGCCATATCATCCTTCACACAGTCCATCCATCGTTTATTTGGTCTTCCTCTACTCTTAAAGGTACCCATCCACAGTCATACTCAAAACTTTCCTCATGACATTTTCCTCGTAATAATGCTTTAACAAAATGCGCTGATAAAAACCCTTCAAACCCAGTCAGTGAATAGCAAGCTAGTGTTGCCGGAATTCGATCCCGACAAAGATTTAAATAGATTATAATTTTAAGGTTATTTACTTAAAGAAAACTTGGACATGAACCTCCCGTCATCGCCACATTGACTGGTCCTATGTTTCACAGATCCTATGGACTCGTTTATGCAGGAACAAACAAATTCGACACATATATATTATTTGGTCATAACAAATTTGCGCCCACTGTAGAGATCGGACCGCAAGCCGTCCGCCTTAAAGCTGGCTTCTTATGCAGATTTTACGAGAGGTTACAGCAGTAAGCAGCGCTCGAATCGCTTAATTGTTCGAATCAGACGTCTTGCGAACAAAAACTTAACAACATTCGATGTTTTTGGCAAGAAAGCGATATGACACGCTAACTCCGCTTCATTTGTTAGTTATTCGTCTAGCCGCTTTAAGGACCTTTGTGGTTTGTCTGGTATGTTTGATTGCAATAAAAGCTAAGTCTATGAAGTGAGGAATTTACTATTAATGTAATTATTTTTGGGTGTGAATTAATAAAACAGCTCTATGGTTCCTCAGTCAATCAACTAAGGGTACACAGGCCTACTAATCCTGCTGGATTTAGTGGTTTTCTTAGCTTCGTCAAAACACCCTGTACCAATGCAAAGAGTCTGTTTAGGTCCATGGCCTCGATATGAGCAATGTGTATTTATAGGGTAAGATGGGACTGACATACGCATTGCTATCATAATGTCCATAAATAAATAAAGAAAAAACCTTTGCGTTCGCTTTCCTTATCCATTCTGACTGATATACTTTTTAAGGTCGATCCAGCTAAGTGGCGTCCAACACTGCGCTTTCCAAAACGCGGTTTCCAGTCTAGAACCTATTCAAAATAACCAACACCAGCGTTACTCGGGTAAACAGAATTCTTTAAAAACTAGACGGGCCAGAAAGGTCAATCTAACTTCTATAAATGAATTCCTGTACCGAAATCAAATCAGCTCGCATGTTTAGATATCTTCGACGGCACGCTTGGCACAATGGCTGAGCGATTGACTACTGCGTTGCATATCGCGGGTTTGGTCCCCGCACGGAACAAATATTTGTATGGCCTACAGATAGTTGATCCGGGTCTGGCTGTTTGTGTATGTGAGTTTAAATGTTTGTAAATGTACCCACGATACAGGAGAAATTTCTAATGTGAGGTAACGTTTCAAAAAAAAAAAACCTTGCTTCGATGACAGATTTTTTTGTAAAAGCTTCCAAAATGGATTTTAAGGGATTCTACCTTGTAACCAAATTCCATCTGTAAGATAATAATATATCTTGGGACAACCAACACACCGCCATCTGATCCCAAATAGGCAGAGCCTGTACTATGGCAACCAGACAACTGATAAACATACTTATATATTTCTAAATATATACATGTTATAGATAAATTACAAACCCAGATACAGAACAAATAATCGTACTCATCGCACAAAGGTTTGTCCTGTGTGGGAATCGAACCCACGACCTTCGTCCTAGCAGTCAGGGTCACTAACCACTAGACCAACAGGCCAATCCAAGATAAGATATAGGTAGTAATCCGGCACTATCCAGTCTCCAGTATCCTCGAATAAGTCGATCAAGGTTAAGTTTCTATTTCAGGAGCTGTGCTTTAGTTTATATCCTTACTAGCTCATGCCCGCGGCTTCACCCGCGTAAGTTTGTTAATTGTCCCACGTGATCGCACTACCGGGATAAAAAGTATCCTATGTGTTAATCCAGGTTATAAACTATCTATGCGCCAAATTTCATCCAAATCCGGTCAGTAGTTTTTGCGTGACAGAGTAAGAAACATCCATCCATCCATACTCACAAAGTTTCGCATTTATAATATTAGATTAGTAGGATCTATCTTACGAACTTGGCACCGGTAATCTTTTTAGTCAGTATCCCCAAGGCTTAGCCTTCTTGGTTTTTATTTTATTCAATTCGATGCAGCTTGTTGATTTCAACGGTGAAATAAAAAGAAAATTTACCTGTTATCTCTTCTTCTTGTTTGACTTAGACCTGACTTAGACAATTTTTCGAGTTAGGGCTAGGGGATGGAACAGGATACCAAATAATGAACGTCAAAATCAGTAAATTCCTAAACTTGAGCCGTGGACGAACTTCTCACGCAAGCCATTTCCCAAAAAAATATCATGACGCATTCTTGTTGGTGAGCATATCGCGATTATTGTTATGACTTCAAAAAGTGTTCTTTCTCTTTTGTATTGTACATTTTTCAGATTTAAATACGTTCATGTCACACTTGTGTGGCAGAATAACTGGAAGAATCATTTTTTATAAAAAAATCGCTCGTATTTTTACAAAAATCATTCTTAGTTTTCAACAATTCGGTACTTTGCAAAAATCGTTGGTCAAAAAAACGACCTTTTCCATTTTTGTTTGCTACCATATTAGAGTGTCCCACTGCTGCAAAAGGCCTCCCCTTTCACCTTCCAAACGTCTCTATCCTGGCTATGTTCGCCCCGCAAACAAGATCAGATCGTCACACCACTTTCGCCGTGGTCTACTTCTGCAGCGATCTCCTCCTTTCCAATTATTCTCAGAAAATGTATAACATGTAAACTCTAAACAGTACTGAAACAAAGATACTCATGAGTCACGGTACACCTCTGAATCAGACCACTTACTCCTATCATCAGTCCTTAAACAGCTAGCTACAATGTAGCCCGTACTCAGCATCACAGCCACATTTAGGCGCCACCATAAAAGTATTAATTGCTCGAGCTATTGTTCGTCTAATACAGTATATTGCTGGTTCTAGAAGTGCCAAGAATAGTAAAGTTTTTTTTAATCATATATTTTTTTTATGTTTAATGGGCCTACTCTTGACCTCAATCTAGTCCTAGAGGACGGAGATGAGGTCGACGATGGAACGAGCTAACCCAAAAGTAGCCTAACTCGCGACTTAAATGAACTTGGGAACACCGACGAAGGGAGGGAATTCCACTCCTTAGCTGTGCGCATAATAAACGATGTAGCAAAGCGCTTCGTGCGAATGTGTGGAAAATCGACAAGGAATGGGTGATAACCTGCAGTACGTCTGGACTCCCGAAATATGGTTTGAGTAAATTGATAATAGTGCTATTTGTTGGTTTAAAAGATTACTAAACTGCTATTTTAGGGATTTTAGGAAGTCTGCATCGCGCAAGCAGAATTCTCATTGCCAGATATTCGTTTTTACTTTTTCAGTGATAACCAGATAGTTCCGGACTGATTGGCCAGAGAAGGCAATACACCGGGAGAGTTGGAAAGGAATGAAAAAAAAAATGAAACCAGATAGACATTTTATTTAGCTTAACTAACTTTTAACTGTAGGTAATGAATGTCTCTTGTGATTGTTGTTCTGAAAATAGACGGAAAGAAGTAAATTGCCGTTCTTAACTATTCCTAAGTATGAATGCAAAAAGGATTTTAGTTAGTGCATGTCCTGAGAGATTAGACCGGTGGTCATCGCTTTCAAAACGTTTCGTATTTCGACATCGACCTTCAGCAAGATTGACATAACCTTTTTTGTAGCTTAAGTGAATGAAATACACTTCTTTTTTTCCATCACCGTTATAGCTGGAATAAGGGAAAGAAGGCATCATCATCATCTGCCTAGCCTTTTCCCAACTATGTTGGGATCGGCTTCCAGTCTAACCGGATGCAGCTGAATACCAGTATTTTACATGGCTAGTTAGCGCTAGGTACGAGTAATACGATACCCCTTGGTAAGACTGGTTGTCAGACTTTCGGGTCTCTGACTACCTGTAACAACTGTCAAAGATCTACAAATGACAGCCGGGACCAACGGCTTAACGTGCTTTCCGAGGCAAATGAAAAAAAGATGTGAATGGAAAGAAGGCATATCATGCAATAAAACGCATAAATAAAAATGCAACTAAACTTAAGTAAATTAAAAATTCGCAAGAAAAAATACCTCTTCGTTTTCATATTCTACGTCTATCTATTGTCTTAGCCAGTTCACAAATAAGTCGTAACAATTAATTGGTGTTAGTACCAGGCTTGGCCCGATAATTGTACTGTGAACCAGCGGGTGACTCATTTCATACGTCTCGCTGGCATAACACTATCATATTAATTAATGATGTCATAGCAATTATTATAAGTGCGATTATATTTAGTCAGATTCTAGATTATGTGCGTTGAATGAGTTTCAGGTTACCGTGGAAGTTTATGGGGATAAGAGGTTTGTCTGGCTGTGAATTGCGTTTTGAACTACTTACTTGCTGAGTTTTACTATAGTGGAAAAAACCAAAGGAACCATCAACGGTCGGTGTAAAATACGACATGGCTAGGAAGTGGTAGACTACCAAATATCGACTATCAGAGATGGGAGATATGCTTCGCCTACCTCAAATAAATTGAGATTGGAACAAAATAGTGTTTTTTTGCAAATATGTCAAGGAAAGATTGTAAGCAGGAAAAATCTTAGAAAATGCTTCTAAGATTTTTCCTGCTTACAATCTTTGATAGATTCTGGCTGGAGATGTCATCACGTTCCTCGATCAAGTAATTGTTACAGTGATGTATTGTCTTAAAAATCATCAATGAATTCACCAAACTATGTGTGACAAGACTTCCATAAGTATATTCGTCATGATTTTTCATAACACTATCATATAAATTAATGATGTCATAGCAATTATTATAAGTGCGATTCTATTTTGTCAGATTCTAAGTAGATTACGAGCGTTGAATGAGTTTCAGGTTACTGTGGACTAAAATTTATGAGGAAAGGAGAATTGTCTGGCCGTTGGTTGCGTTTTCATTTGTTTCAAACGAGTAGTTTAATGTATGTGTAGGTTGTATCGTTTTAGTTATAAGTAATTTTGTGTTAATGTATAGTGTAGTTATTTGTAATTGCTAGTAATAGTGTTATTTAAAAAAGTTAATATTATAAGTAGGCTTAGCTATCGCATTAGGTTTTTAAACCTGTAATGATAGTTTAAGAGTTTTAAATAAATAAATGTGTTTTGGAAAATTTTCGAGGAAAGCATTGAGTATGAATTAGAATGGCTATACGAGTAGGGAAGATCAAAAAACAATGGAAGGACTGTGAGAGATGGTATATTATGATTAGAAAGGGAATTAATATTGAGATGACGACACATAGGTGTATATGGATGAAGAAGAAATGCTGCGCCGACCTTAACTAAATTGGAATAAGAGCTAGGAAAAAGTGCAGATAGTAAAAAACTTACAGGCAGATAATAGATTCTGGCTATAGATAACGTCATTATTTTCTTCCACCAAGTGACTATTAGTAGTATAATATTTGTAACAAATAAAAGGCGCTAACTTCTTGTGGTTAAACCCTTGTATTATCTAAAAACTGCCTTAAGAACCATCATTGTTCCCACAGGACTTCCTCAAGGTTGATGAGACGATTTTTTCGATCAGAGTTTTGTTGACCCTTTATCTTTAGACGTATTTAAAGTCGATCTTACTTTCTCACTGGCAATAGATGACTCCACGCAATTAACTCTTATATCAACAGTTACGTACAATGATTGCTTGCATAAATTAACTACTACACGCTTTTTACAATTCTGAGGTACTAATGATAGAGACCACTTAAATACTCGTAGACACCTGTACATAGCAGTTATCCACGTGTGTTTATTGTTCAAAGTTTTCTCGATTCCCACGGATTTGGACGTATTGAGGTATTAGACGATTCGATACGATGCCTCCACGACATCGACCTTTTACACGCAGCCATTTCTTTTTATGTACCAACTAATCGATTAGGCAAACGATTGATAGATTTCGGCCAAGAGCTTGAGTAGACACATGAGTGATACTTGGAATAAAGGTGCAAAGGTGATGGTGCAATTGGCTGTATGAATGTTTAATGAAGACGGTCATTTATAGTATTGTAAAAAACAGACTGAGATTTTTGGTCATTTTGCACAATATGACTATTGTGTTTAGTAAAAGTCTACGGTCGAAATGAAGGAAAACATCGTGACGAAACTGACGTCATGTTCTTAAGTCAAAAATTGGAAGAACATATTGTGTCATGCACAAACCTACACCCGCATGGTGACCCTTTCCTCGTATAGAGAAAGACTTCTATACCAGGAGTATCGAAATAACTAGAAACTATTTCCATAAATTGACTGACTCTTTGGGCTAGGGATCACAAGCATGACTGCTGAGCACGAGGTCGGGAGGGTTCGATTCCTGGGTCGGGCAAAAAGTGTTAGTGGGTTTTCCCATCAGGAATTTCGCAGTAGTAGCCACAGAGTCTGGATTTGTGCCCGGTTAGGTTACATGAGACTAGTACATGAGACTCAAACATAACTGGCGAAAAGTGGATGTACTATTAGGTACACCTCTGCTTAACCCTTCGGGGATTACAGGCGTGATGTATGTATTTCCATAAATTAAGACCTTCATCACAACAACGTGATTCTGTTTAAAAACGTTTATTTCAACCAATACCCTATTTAATACATCAAACAACAGTGGTTCATAAAACTCACTACCTACGTTTCAACTTACCCCAGACACGCGGTCAAGCAAACCAGTTGTTCCGCAATTTGTCCCATTTAGTAACAGGGTGTAACTGATACCCGAACGGTACCCGTCAAAACAAAAGCGTGGTCCGTAGCAATTGTTCTAGCTACTGTGCCAATAATGCAAATATCACTTGGAAGTAGGACAGTACAATCGTACAATCGGTAACAGGACAGTTTTTAAAACAGAAAAACGTACAATTTTATACTTTTTAAAGCTGATTGTTTAGGCCAAATGATTTATTTTTTTCTTCAAATGGCCATAAGTACTATATCTCTTGTAGGTAAAGTTGTGAAATCAGTTGATCAGCCAGTCAGTGTAAGTTGGTAAGAAGGCTGACTGCGTAAGGTGTCTTAGATAGTCAACACTCAGCACCAACCTTCTTGACTGACAGGCTGGCTAGCCAAACAGCATAAGGGTTTATTTTCATCACTGGTCGAATAAGGTTCTTTTACAAAAAGGTCAACTATCACGTCTAACTAAGACCCACGTCAGCATAATACCAAATGAATCGCTACAAAGCTTCAAACTCCCTAATTATTCCAACAGTTGTACCATCAAAAACAAACTATCCCGTACTTCAGGATATGCTAATTAATAATATAACAAAACAATCTGCGAATAAGCTTTAAGCATAAGCGGTTGCAGTAAAGCGAAACGTACATAGCCGACTATCGCAGACTGACCCACCCTTATAAATAATAGTGGCAAGGCGCCCATCCGGGCCTCCTACCCCCTTAAAGGGTACCCTCCGGATCTCATTTCCAAATTGCATTTCGAAACCGAATCTCGACCTTACAACTGGACACAACCAGACAAAAACCCACCCTATCTTTCTCTCCTAAAGTCTTATCTCCATTGGTATTGAGGACAGAATTGAGTGTTTAGTCGTCAGGTCATAACCCAAGGAGGCAACATCTCCTTGCACAAGCACTAACTTGTATAATGAGATATGATAATAAACGCTTCAGTTGAATATTGATGTCGACGA
This sequence comes from Eurois occulta, assembly GCA_950022335.1. Lineage (NCBI taxonomy): Eukaryota > Metazoa > Arthropoda > Insecta > Lepidoptera > Noctuidae > Eurois > Eurois occulta. The sequence continues at coordinate 5,859,303 of OX465492.1, read as the reverse complement.
GTTAGGAATGCACTCGCCATGTTTACGGCTGCTTGGAACTTCTAATTAATTATAAATAATTTTAGAGGATTGTTTTGAGCTGACGTCATCTACCTAGCTAGCGAAGTGTTTGATGGAAAGGTTCATGCGAATAAATTAAGTGAGTTTTCAGCTGGCGAAGTTTGAATTATTGAAGATGTAGATTTTAAATCACGTTGATGTTAAATGCGCTAATGATAGCTACCATGCTACCAATCGTCTCCTAAAAGGATTGTAAAATCACACGTGTTTATTATTTAGGAAGAAATAAGATGTTTTGAATTTGGAAAAATAGATCTATATTCAGCTTTTTGGGTTCATTTCCAACACTTTTTGAACCATTCCCGGTATGTCGATTCTCGTTAGGCCGACTCGTGTTTTTTTTTTGTTCTGATGCATTGTCTTTTGTTTCACTTCGACATGGCTGTCACAGAGTATAGTCACATTAATAACGAAATACGGCTGTGCTTTTAATTAATAATTTCGCTCATCCGGTTAGTGACTGAGCTATCGGGCAGCTACACTGAGGGTCACAGTTTCGATTCCAGCGTTTTCTAAACAAATATTAGAGCAGTATGTCCTACACATTGTGGAGGAGCTCGTGGCTAAATAATAACTGGCGCTGGGGCCGATGTTAAGGTTAAGCTGCGCTTGCCTAGGTTTGTCCGTGGATGGGTGACCACCCATTACATACCAAGTTTCCTCCGTGCTTTGGTCCTGTCTCTCATTTATAGATCTTTGGCAGTCGTTATAGGTAGTCAGTGGCCCGAAAGTCTGATTAGTCTGACAACCAGTCTTACTAAAGGGTATCGTATTACCCAGAACTAACTGGGTTGTGGAGGTCAGATAGGCAGCCGCTTCACGTAAAATACTGGTATTCAGCTGCATCCGGTTAGACTGGAAGCCGACCCCAAAATAGTTGGGAAAAAGGCTAGGCAGATGATGACTATGATTTACTTTATAAGTCTGATACTTTATTTAGTTCGAAAAATCTAAGTTTTTTTGTAAATGCAAAGTTCTACCTGAAAATGATAAACAAAGTTTGAAAGCCATAGGAGAGGCGTTTGCCCAGCAGTGGGACAGAATAGGCTGAAAAAAAAAGTTCCACCCTGTATCATTGCACGGAGCGAAGGAGTTGCTGAAAAAAATATACCATAATTATACTGTTATGAACACATAATTTGTGTAAAGTCAAATAATTTGGCTTTTGTGATACACTATTTTCATTTCCACTATACGTAACTTCATGGAACCATTACTTATAATTTTTTCATCAAAACATCTATCCAGAATGAACGAACGAAACTGACCGATAAGTGTGTCAACCTCGGCGTCCGCGGTCCGTTTATCACCCCCTATAAATTGTGAGGTAATGGAGGGAAGTAGCTTATTGTGTTGCGGATCTGAACATCTGTTTAGCTATTGTGATCTTTAGGTCATTCTCCTCGCTGCCTAGGCGATCTAGGAGGTTTATTTTGGTATGTGAAGTGCTTACTTTCTGTAATAGGTACTAAGTAGCTGAGTGAATGAATGAATGGAAAGATGTCTGAATGAATTAATGAGTTACACTGAACCTATTATCTTAACTTATTTGTGGGAAATTGCTTAGTGTGCTGCGCATTTGTTTCCCTATTGTGTTTTGGTTAATTCAGTCAGGGTTCTAAGTCGAAAAATGGTGCCTTTTTATGAACTTTATCAGTGCGGTGGACTGCTTAATCAACATCCTATCCTTCTATAACTATTTCACCGAACACGAGGTTAAGGAATCGAGTAGTGTATAGAGGTTGTAACAGAATAAACGCAAGACCTCGTGTGGTGTCTCAGACCATGATACTGAACCACTTTGGTTCTAAGACATTTGAAATTTCATTTTTTTTTAGCGCATATTTGTAGATCAGCTGATCGCGTCAATTTCTATAGAAAGTACATGTTTTTTTGCGAATTTCAAGAACTCGTAGAACAAATAGTTGTTCAGTTTCATTGTCCGAGACACTACGGAAAAGGTCTTGAGTTTTTCATATTACACGTTTTTTTTTTGGGATGTGAAATCATCAAATGACTCCTCCCGCTCTGGGCGGAGCGGGAGGGAGTGTCAGACTTTTACTGACTGAAACCCATCCATGTTCCTTCTTTTGCCCTTTGTGTTCCAGTGTATATGAAAAAACTTGGTTACAAAACTCGTTGTGTCTTCGTAAGTGCTACTCTTGCGTAACGTAACGTAAGCTCCGTAAACCACAACTAAAAGTATACCAATATTTTTTTTTGCCTCATTCCAACGGTAGCCCTACTAAAGACCTACTAATCACCATTAAAATAGCAATTAATTTACTACAAACAGGCTAATTTACCATCTTTTACTTTTCAAACAACGTACATATGTCTGTATCTAGTGGTTCCATGAATATTATCAACGTTTTTTGTCCAGACAAGCATATTAGCAGCCATCAAATTAAAACAAGTACACGATTATGCTTAATTTATGATAATTATTCTAACATTGCCAGTTAAGTAGATTAATGTGAACGTTGAATTTTTTGGGAATGTTTCCATTGTGTGATGGCGCTCTGCAAACGATATACGATTCAGGGTAATTGGTTCAGTGTTTTAGGTTTGAAAAGGTAACAAACAACCTTACTTTCGCATTTATAATAATTTATATACTATATTATTATTAAGTTAGGATAAGGATAGGTCATTTGATTTCCTATATTACTTATTGATAATTCCTAGATTTACTTTCCTTGGTATTGAGATTATACAGGGTGAAATTTAATTCATGGGCATCCTTTTAAGGGGTCATTGTACTCATCATTATGAACAACTTTTACTATAGGACCAAACCTGAAATCGCGAAAAAAAATCAGCTCTTCCCTACATTTTGACGAGTTATGTGAACATAAATGCAAAGAACAGCTGATTTTTTTTCGCGATTTTAGGTTGAGTCCCATAGTAAAAGTTGTTCATAATGATGAGTACAATGACCCCTTAAAAGGATGCCCATGAATTAAATTTCACCCTGTATTAAAATGTTCGTTAATTTTCATCAAATAAGTCCGCACTGGTAAACCTTATTTATAATATATTTGTTCCGTTCTCACAGACAAACCGTGAAAACGGTTTTGTGAGGCTTAGTTCTTAACTTAAGATTCTTGTAAACCTTCTTTTAATAAAATAAATAAATAATAATAATATCCCCTGTAGACTGCATAATATGAGACATTCTAAACTTGTCGTGTGATTGTGGATTCACTAATTTTTTCGCGACTGCCTCGTTGGTCCAGTAGTCGAAATCGCGACTGCTGAGCATGGGGTTCCGGGTTCAATTCCCGGGTCGGACAAATTTTTATTGGGTTTTCCCATCGGGAATTTCTCAGTAGCAGCCACGGAGTCTGGATCTTTGCCCGGGTGATGGCAATAGGCTCGCCCCTTATTACTTGGCACGTAAACGTAATTGGGGATATGTGGGTGTACTATTAAGTACACCTCTGCCTAACCCTTCGGAGATTACATGAGGGGTGTTATGTTATGTTATGTAACATGTCCGCGAAATAATCCCACGGGACCATAGCACCAAGATAAATAAAATAATTTGTCCTTAGTCAGGCCAAGACACGTGTGCGTTTCATCAAAACAAGTTTAGCCGTTAGCTTGTGAAGAGGTAACAAACAGAGTTATTTGCTCATTTATAATATTAGTATTAACATGGATTCTAACACAACTTCGGCTTTCTCTGTGTTTTTCTTCGCTAAGGTACAGAGTTTGATCAGTCAGCAACATCGAATGAACTTTCAAGATGGTAAGAGCTTCTTTTACAAGCTGTATAGCTGCATATTGCATTATAGAGCTGTATATTTTATGACTTCAACGAAAGAGAAGCAAGGATGAGCTATTTTCTTAATTCCATTCTGAGAGGACAAAAAAAGACCGGCCAAGTGCGAGTTGGACTCGCGCACCGAGGGTTTCGTAACATAATTATAGGTATTTTGTTATTAAACATATTTAAACATATTTACTGTTTTCAGATTTTTTTCCTTTAAATGTGCTGTAAGACATTGTTTTATTGCAAAATTTCATGATTCTAAGTCAACGGAAAGTACCCTATAGGTTTTTATTCCCTTGTGAATACGAAAATATGACCGTTTGATTTTTTGTTTGATTTTTTTTAGTTTGATTTTAGTTTGATTTTTTTCACAGCTGAAAGAGACCGTAGACCCGAGTATTTGTTTTCAACTTGATACCTCTCCGCGTTCCTGAGAAAAAGGGTTTTGACAGACAGACGGACAACAAAGTAATCCTATAAGGGTTCCTTTTTCCTTTTGGGGTACGGAACCCTAAAAACTGGACAATCCAAACGGGCACGTCCCAAATCACTTTCAAAGACGTCCTCTATTTTTACACGGGAATGGCTTTACAAAAATAATATCGCATGTGTTGGATAAATCGGCGCCAACACGATAGCGCCTTGCCCGCTGATTGATTGGTGCTCCAGATGATTTACACTGCCGGGATGGCGACAAATCGCCGGGTATAGCACGGTGCTGCAACTTTGTGTTAGAGAGGGTTAAGTGTTGTGATGATGGTTAAAACCTGCAGTTTTATGAAAATGTTCCAGAAAATCCCTACTTACCTATTTTCCCTACTACCCTACTTTAATATTATAAATGCGAAAGTAACTCTGTCTGTCTATCTGTCTGTCTGTTACGCTTTCACGTCTAAACCACTGAACTGATTTTAATGAAATTTGGTACAGAGATAGAGTTGAGCTTGAGAAAGAAAAGAGGATAGTTTTTATCCCGGACTTTTGAAGAGTTCTCTTGGAAACGCGATATAACCGAACTCGATGCGGGCGAAGCCGCGGGCGGAAAACTAGTAACTAGATATATGTCTTCTGTACTTTGTGCTTGAAGTATTAAATAAATAAAAATAAGTACTTCGGACGTGTTTCGAAAGTAATCTGGTATCGTAACCCATCATCATGATCCTAAAAAATCTAAGCTGAAAAAATCGAACACATAAAAAAGGGTACCATACCATACTATTTTCTACCATTAAAAACATCTAACAGTTTTTTTCGATTCTAAACATATATCACCAACAATATCTTCGTTTCACCACTTTAGGATATTACATCAAAACATCGCATGCATTCTATCCATACAAGAACTATTAGAGATAACATTACTTGAGATGCGAGATTCACTTAATGACCCACATGTAATCTGCCTTTCTGAAACATTTATTAAGAAAGACCATGAGAATTACCTTAAGATATCAGATTACATAGTGGCAGCCAACTTTTGTAGAGATAAAAGCCGAGGTGGAACCTGCATCCTAGTTAAAAAGGATCTTATTTTCAATGAATTATCAATGGTTAAAAAGTATGCATCAGTTAATACATTCGAAGTTTGTGGCATTGAGTTAACTAACGAAAAACTATTGATAATATGCATATACAGAACACCCCAGTCCGACCCCAACCTATTTTTAACAAATCTAGATAGTCTCTTAAATGATATTCTTAAAAAATACAAACCTTCAACACGCATAGTTCTAGTAGGAGACTTTAACATAAACACACTAAAAAAAGGTAAAATCAGTAACGAATTCCAAGATCTAGCAAACAACTATAATTTAAAAATTCATATTAATGAAGCTACTCGCAAATCCACTTGTATTGACCATATATTGAGTAATATACCAGATGCAACTACAACAGTACTATCACTCTATCTCTCGGACCACGAAACAGCACAAATGATAGACTTCCCCTTAAAACACCAATCGATAAAAGATGCAATTTATTACGTTTACAAAAGAGATTACAATGTCCATAATGTACACAAGTTCAGAAAATGTCTACAAAGTTTGACTTGGTCAGAAGTATATATAGAAAAAGATGCAAATACAGCATTTAACCGTTTTCATGAGTTAATATGCCTTTTTTATTATCTGTGTTTTCCTAAAGTAAAGATAAAGATAAATCTAAACAAACCAGTAAAACAAACATGGATAAGTAAAGGTCTTAAGCAGAGTTGTAAAACCAAGAGATTTTTGCGTTATCAATATTATAAGAAGAAAACTCAACCCAACAAAACCAGATACATTAAATACTCAAATTTGTTACAAAAATGTATCTTTAACTCCAAAAAAAATGCTAATATAAAATTTATGCATACACATCAGAACACATGTAAGGCTACATGGACCGTAATAAAAAATGAAATACATAATCCTAGTCCTAAAAATAACATAGAATCCATTAAAATTAATAATACCATACTTACGGAACCAACAGAAATAGCCTCCACCTTCAATGATTTCTATCTAAATCATAACCCTACACAGCAAAGTACAAATAGGCATGGTAAGGAAAACATAATTCCTAACTCAATGTTCCTCGTTCCAATGTCAGAAAGCGAAGTAGAACAACAAATTATGTTATTAAATAATACTACCTCCGAAGGCTACGACGAACTTAGCACTAGAATTATTAAGAAATGTGCTAAGGAAATACGCGGGGTTCTAACGCATCTTATAAACTTGTCTTTTGTTCAAGGAGTGTTTCCAGATAAATTAAAAATGTCAATTGTGAAAGCACTTTTTAAAAAAGGGGAAAAAAATGACGTTAACAACTACCGCCCAATAACTTTAATACCAATTTTGTCAAAAATCTACGAAAAATGCATGTATAGAAGGCTTATTAATTACTGCGAGAAATTTCATATTATAAAGAAAGAGCAATTCGGTTTTAAAAAGATAAATCAACAACTTTAGCTCTCACACCCCACACTCTTGAAAGCAGTACTGACTAATATTAATAATAATCAATTAACGACGGGCTTATTTCTTGACCTATCTAAGGCGTTTGACCTGGTCTCGCATAACATGCTTTTTCAGAAGTTAGAGTCTATGGGAATTAGAGGACCTCCACTACAGTGGTTAATGTCATACATATCCGGCAGACAGCAGTGTGTTACAATCACTAATATGAATGCCAATAAAGATATGGTCTCATACCACTCGGAATTTAAAACCACCAAACGAGGCGTGCCCCAGGGCAGCATATTGGGCCCGATTTTGTTTCTACTTTATGTGAATGATATTGTTGACATGACTAATCATAAATGCTTTCTGTATGCTGATGATATTTCGATAATAGTCTCTACCGACAAAAAAAGTAAATCAATAATTGATCATGAAACAGATATTAATAATACAATAGAAAATCTTATAAATTGGCTTAATAATAATAATTTCTGTATTAACCTTAATAAATCAGTACATGTACAATTTAATAAATCTTATAATAACAAATTTAATTTTACAATGAATATATCAAAACTTCAAAAAGTAGCACAAACTAAGTTTTTGGGAACGATCATAGACGAACATCTAGACTGGAAAGCTCATATCGATAGCATATGTAATAAAATCAATAAATTCGTATACGCTCTTAGAAGGATTAAAAATGTCACAAATAATAAAACAGCTGTAATGTCATATCGTGCATATGTGGAGTCCTCGCTGCGATATGGACTAATTGTATGGGGAAATGGTACCGACCATAATAGAGCATTTATCGCTCAAAAGAAATGTGTTCGAGCTATTCAAGGCATTCCACCGGACGTATCTTGTCGACCATTATTTAAAAAACTCGGTCTGCTACCACTACCCTCACTATATGTATATGAAACATGTATGTTTGTACGGAACCACAAATACCTTTAGAACAGCAGCAGATGTAAGTGCTAGGAATCGGCGTGACAAATTTAGACTTGTTTTGGATGAATTCCCTCGATCAACAAAATATAGTAAAAGCTGTGTAGCTATGGCCGTACGTATATATAATAAATTACCATGTAAACTTAAACTACTAAATGGCAGATTGTTTAAAATTCATTTGTTTAAATGGCTAAATGATAATAATTTTTATAGCATTAAGGAATACCTACCTTGAACATAAGTTGTGTTAACCAATTTGCATGCTTTAGTTTTAAGCAAAACATGTATGATCTTATTCTTAACTCATGTAACACCATTGTATACCATGTTTTACGCAAATAAATAAATATGAATATGAATATGAATAAAGCCCTACCTGTATTTTTTTTTAAATAGAGCTCTATTCACCATGTTGAATAAAAGTATCTGCATAAACCTCAAATTAAAAAGAAATTAGTGCACATAATTTGTAAATCAGTCTTTTCAGTATACTTGTTTTACGTTCTGTTTTGGAGTATTTTTTACAGGAACAGTGGCAGAAAATTTTCAAGTAATCTTCCTGATGAAAATAGGTCATTGTGGAATACTGACAATTGACGGACTATCAACACTTATGTATGCACAATCTCAATCACAGTTATTGCTGTGCAGTGTACTTTGTGTTGTATGTTGGAGAGGTATGAGTCATTGTTGCCTGGTGTATTACTATTCGAGAAGTGTTATTGGAACAAGCCCAGACATGTTCTACACCATCATCATAACATCACGCCTGTAATCCTCGAAGGGTTAGGCAGAGGTGTACCTAATAGTACACCCACATTCCGCCAGTTATATTTAAGTTCCATGTAATAGGGGGTGAGCCTAGTGCCATTAACCGGGCACAAATCCAGACTCCGTGGCTGCTACTGAGAATTTCCTGATAGAAAAACCCAATAACACTTTTCCCGACCCGGGAATCGAACCCAGAACCTTAAGCTTAGCGGTCGCACTTGCGACCACTAGACAGTCATCGAGGCAGGTCTCTACCAATTAGGTTTGTAAAAAATATTAACACTCTCACAAAATGAAGACGTACCCCAATGGAAACATTCATAATGAGACATTAACTTCCGTAATTAGATAGCCGTGAAATTATTATTCTACAACATGTGAACTCGTAAAACTGGCTTCATTATTATTTTTCAACTAACATAAATTGTTCATGTATTGAGTCTTGAGTCGGCGTCGTCAAAGGAAATATTATATGGATATTGTTAATAGAATTTTTATAGCCCACATTATAAAATTATGAGGAATTAACTCGGTGTTATATTTATATGATAATTGGATAGGTAACGCACGTGACGTCTTCAGAGAGTACCGTAACGATGAACCAGTGTTGATGAACTGAGAATTGGTGTTTTCTATTCAGTTTTTCAAGGTTAGTGTTTGTAAGAAAGAACTCTGTAATTAATGCAGCTAGGTGCATTTAAATTGTGGCAAAATTTCGAAAAAGTTTTCTTAAAACAGCTCCAATAACACAAGGTGTAAACGGAGCCTTTACGGAGCCGTCAACCAAGCATTCTGTACATTCTACGCAAAAATTATTGCAAAAAAATCATGTTTTACGGTAAAACTCAATGTAACGCACTCAAAATATTGTGCTGATGTAAGCACTGAATAGTAAACTGACCAAAACAGCTATTAAAAGTTAAAACCTTAAAAAGTTGTGTTTAAAAAAATATGCGAAGAAATGGGAACTTTGACCTCCAATATTTCCATAACTAGAAGGTTCCAGGAATGGTCCAGAACAAAAAAATGATCGTAATTGACGGCTGTCTTTCGGCTTCGTTAAGGTGCACATTACGCTAAAGAACAGCCACGAAGTATCTAGGTTCAATATTGTTTTTAAAAATCTTGTTCCTAAAAAGAAAGCGATCTTACTATCAACTTCACTAAGTCAAGAAGAACTACCCACGAAACCGCAAACTAAATTTTTTACAAGCTCAAACTTAAAAGTTGACATGAGGGGTTGGGGGTGTAGGGTCGATAGTTAATTCTGTCGGTACTTCGAAAGGGGGTTAATTAATAATAACGGCGTATGGGTGATTAATGAAACTGTACCCTACCTAATTTATAGTTGGACTTAAGCACCCCGCCCCGCGCGCCCCGCCGGCCCAAAGCAAACTAAATATCCAATACCTCGATGTTGACTGCTGAGTTAAAGGTTTTGATACTTGCATTACTTTTTATTAAAGTTACGATGGCATTTTTATAGCCTACAAAATTACTGTTTTTTTGGAAACGTTAGGATCATTTAACATTGTGTGCTTTAAAATGTATTTATTCTGTAAACTTTTCAGGTTTATTTAATGTTTTGACAACGATAAATGACGGTTTCAAGAGATGTAAGGTTGAGTTACAACATTTTGAGGATAGCTACGAGTATAATGGCTAAGAAGAAGGAGTCTGTTGTGCCACATTTATGTAACTGACGTTCAAAAGTTCTGTTTTAAAATAATAATTTATCGTATAGTGACTACCCCAAGATATTCCCGAAAACTTAGGCAGAGGTGTAATATATAGTAGGTATGTACATCCATTTCACCAGTTATGTTTGAGTACCATATAGTAGAAGCGAACCTATTGCTGTCAACTGGGCACATAAAAACAGACTTCAGGCTGTTTCCGACAAAACTTGATTGAAAAACTAAATAACGTTCGCTACCTTTAAAGCAACTAGTATCTTCATACTTTCAATATTAATATCAAAGTATCAACTCCGTTCAATCCGCTCACATTATTATGAAGACAAGTACGAGCAGTGTATTCGGACTTTGAAAATCTAATTACGTAGCCGGTACCCTTACCTCGATCGCTCCTTCGCGCCGCCCAGCCGCCGCCCACGGCGCGCGCTCCAATGTTGCCGACACAGCGGGTCTGTGATCGACACGTCGACACAGATAATGATGAATTTTGTAAAGGGCTTGTTTTCCAATGGTAAACAAGCTCTTAACAAAAATATGGTAAGGTACGGTGGTGGTGGTGGTGGTGGTATGGTATTGGTAGTGGTGATGGTATGTAATGGTGCTTAATTTACGAGCAGTCGGGGTGACTTCTACGATGCCGTCCACGAAACCATAGATGGAGCAAAGTTCTGGGTTAAATAAATATGATGTCGTGCTATACGAACGCACCTTGGATGTAGAGACATGCATTTCTCGCAAGCAAAAATTTGGTTGCAATAACGATTTATTGCAACCAAATTTTTCCGTTATTCTTAAGCGATCGAAAGTTTTGCGACAGTGTCGGTATCTATGTCGAGACTGCCGGCCCTGATGTAAGAACGTGGACGAAGCAAGAGGAGTGTGTAAGGATCGTAGCAGCTGGCGTTCTGTAACTACCTACCCTCATGGGAAAAAAGCGTGTATGTATTGTCAAAAAATTGTAAGCTTTTCAATTTAAGATTTTTCCGAATTTATTTCCTTGGATAACCAATATAAATGTAATAACGAATATTAAAAGTTATCCATGCTAAAATTAATTATGATAGGTTTATATTTAGCTAAGTTCATTCTTAACAGGATATGGAACTGTATGGCGCTATCTACTAGATTAAGTTCTGTTAAGAATACCTCAGACACTGGACATGACAAGAGCAAACACTAAATTAATAAAAAAAGTTAAAAATATTCATAAATTGAAAAAAGTCGTGTCGACACCAATGGAGAACTCTTAAGTTTGTCCAGGGCGCACGAATTATACATGGTGTATTAATACGCTGTTCAACTCAACTATTGCTAGTGAAGTTTTAATTCGATAACCCACCGGCTGGCCGCGGCCTTACCCCCTTTGCCCCGTCTGCCCGCGATAATGTATTTATGGACGATACCACGGGCCTAATGAGCGAACCTATGCCTCTTTATGCGACCCCTGTACTTAGATTTGGTTACGATACGTTAGATAATGTACCGTTTGCGTTTTCGGGTTAGGGGGTGAATCTGTTGTGATGAGTGGAAGACTAGAAAGACACTTTTCTTCAGTTGGTAATCGATTTCCTGTTTCATTTCTGATACGCACATGTAGTGTTTGGAAAGTTTTCATCGGTGCAAATGTCTGCTAAGCGGTTCATCATTCGATGGGACTAAAATAATACTGCCTCGTTGGTCGAGTGGTCGCAAGTGCGACTGCTGAGCGTGAGATCCTGGGTTCGATTCCCGGGTCGAGCAAAGTATTATTGGGTTTTTCTATCAGGAATTACTCAGTAGCAGCCACGGAGTCTGGATTTGTGCGTGCGGTTGATAGCAATTGGCTCGCCCCATATTACATGGGGCTTAAAATATAACTGGCGAAATGTGGGTGTATATATTAGATACGCCTATGCCCAACCCTATGGGTATTACGGGCATGATGTTATGTGATATGATATGAAATAGTTGAGTTTACTTGACATGAGATTTAAACGGGCAGATTTGCTTTCAGGTTCACAAACTAATTATCCATTCACCAAATGTTATTCTTTTCCTGTAAAAAATCTTAATAAAACAGACGAAATAATTTATGTTATTTTTGAAGACTATGGGTATCCTAACAACCTACCTCATCGTAAAAATTACCTTCATGTTTTAGTTCTCAATGATACTACTATGATATATACTTTTTTTTTTACTATTTTATTCAAATCATTTATTATTATTATTATTTTGCCTGAAATAAAACACAATTTATCCTACTAAAATTATAAAATGCGAAAGTTTGTGAGTATGGATGGATGGATGATTGATACTCTTTCACGCAAAAACTACTGACCGGATTTGAATGAAATTTGGCACACAGAATCACAGATAGTTTATAACCTGGATTAACACATAGAATACTTTTTATCCCGGTAGTGCGATCCCGTGGGACAATCACCGAACTTACGCGGGTGAAGCCGCGGGCATGAGCTAGTTTTATTATATGTATGAACGCTTAATGAAGTTTCGTTGGAATCGGGTTTTCACTGACAATAGGCGACACCTTAATGAATACCTATTTATTACCGCACCTAACACGTCGCATTCATTTAGGTGTTCCTAATAATGTGAAAACGAAGATTTCAGAAGAACCTTCCTAAAGAACTTTAGAGGCTCTCCTAGCAGGAGCGCGCGGTGTAAAAGTACCTAACGTGAATACTTCGATTTTTTAATGGAAAAAGTGTATATCATATAGAGTTTTAATAAAATGTTTACAACAAGCACAATCGGTATCATCCATAGATATGAATACATTCTAAACACTAAATATAGAAAAGAAGAAAGGAATAGAAAATAGTAGGTACAAAGGTGATGCTTATTTCTAAAGAAATCTCTTCCAGCATAGATGCACTAAAAAGAGATGTAGAGTTAGTGTGTAAAAGAAGAAGAGAAAATGGGATACATAAAGCAACTAACTAACTATTGTAAACATTATAATTATACAATATAAGAATATACTTACATACTTATAAATACAAAGAAAAAAAATGTAACAATACAAAAAATACAATAACGTAATTAATAATTATGCAACTATGACAAATGGAAAGATAATATTCTTTCACTTTTCTTTTGAAAACTGCAACAGTTTGGCAGTCCCTATTATGTATGCAACAAGTATTTTTAATTTAAAAATAGACGTATTGACGTTAAGGTTACACGGCGCGTTTGTGCTAGCGCGTGTACTCATGGCCAACTCAAAACATACCACAGAGTCGTAGATAAACTGCAATTAACACACATTATTGAGCTCATAAAGAAAACAACAGCACACTGCGCCGCTCCCTCTCGCACGCAGTGGTCCTGCGAACTGCATCCAGTTATGCTGTTACTACATTACGATTTCTAATTGAAACGCGTTACCCTTGATAGGGTTATCGCTGTGGACTAACGAGATTTCTCTGATACCGTATGTACTAGTATTTGTAGAAACTTTGTTATGTTCTATGTCTTAGATTAAAGTGATAGTGCCGTGCCATTTTTTGTGTAAAGTATTGTGTGATGATGAATGGGATACTGATATCTGCGATTACATACTTATGTGGCGTTGACAATACGACAGTAAATAAAATTGCTGGTGATGTAGATTAATAGACTAGCACCGATAGGTTAACGACCCCCGTATGATGTGTTTAGTGTATTGATAATACCACTAAACACATCATGTAGAAAATGCTAAAAATAAAAAAAATAATTTCCTGTGACTAAACTACTAGATGTAATATTTGATTGAATTGTTGTACTCGAACTGGGAGTTTCATTTACTGTCGTCGCCACCCTGTATAACAACACTAATGTATTCACACTGAAATACTGTACATCCCCCCAAAACTCCCACAAAAACAACTGAACATCGCTGCCATCGAACCACACTCGAACTACACAAAGAGCGTCTATGAAGGACAATAGATACTTCCTTCCAAATTTTAATTATAAGTAATAATGATTAGAGCCATCAGCGCGACAACGGGTTGACCTACCGTCTCGCACACCCTCTGAGGACATCGAGGTATGGTGAAGGTTGATGTGGCATTTTGTGTTTGTGAATGTAGATGTTACTGTTGGCCGGTGATAAATATCAAGTGGATTGTGTTTAATTTATAGGTATTGTGTTGTCTATCAATCGATAAGTATTGAGATTAAGTCAAGTAAGGTATATGGTATATGGTTATGTGATTTAACAGTTCAGTTAACAAACGATGGGTATAAGTCGGTGATAAAAAGACAGAGTTGCTAATGAACATGTTTTGTTGTCGTGTTTTTTTTTGTCACAGTTTTGATGCATTTTTTTGCGCACGTGACAGTGTTATTTGCTTTATACTCAAATGTAACATAGAAAATTTAATTTTTAAGACTTGATCTATTGCTAATATATACTTGACTTATTTTTTTATAGATACTAATTTTTACACATACTTTAAACTCTGATTATCTTAGTCTGTGACTTACTCATTATTTTGTTTTAAACCGGGTGCGTTTACAAACATTTAAACTCACATACTCAAACAGCCAGTGCCGGAACAACTACATGTAGAAATATTTGTTCCATGCTGGAATCGAACCCGCGACACGCAGCGCAGCTGCCAATGGCTCAGCCACTGCGCCAACCACGTCGTCATACTAAACTGACCCTGGCGGTATTAGAACCGAAGTCTTTTTAACAAACCCATTTTCGTAACAAATTCCTTAACGAAATAAGTACCACCTCCAACCCCAGCCGCAACCATTCTCCTCCACCACCCACCAACCCCTCAGTAGGTACGTACGTCTTGAACCAACTTTCCATAATTAATTATACTCATTATCATTATTGTTTGGAAGGCAGTTTTGCTTCGATAATGAATTGTTCGCTTCCATCATTAATTAGTTTATTATAATAAGAACGTAAACTTTCTTGGTAGATTAATCAAGTTTATCTGATGCCCGTTGCGTTTAAAAGTAGGTATTATTTTGCTTAACTGAAGATTTGCCAATTTATTTATTTTGATGGATGGGTTGAAGTTTTTGGCGATTGTTCAGGTTCGCTGTTTTTTGTTTTGCGTATTTGTTGTATTGTTTAATACACGAAAAGTTGTTTCGAAGTAATATAATACGAGTATACCATGACGACTGTGTTTATGGAAGGGGTAAGCAGTGTTGTAATAAACCTACACTGTTCATTTTCATTTTGGATGTCTTCACATCGGCGATAGTCCTTACGCTACGCTTTTTGACCTGACTGCTACGCACGACAGCTACGCGACGTCTTTGATGTAACTGTCAGGCAGCGTCTACAACGTGTCTGCTATACAACGTCTACGACGCCTCTGCTACACAACGTCTACAACGCGTCTGCTACGCAATATCTGCATCACAACGTCTATGACGCGTCAGCTACGCAAACTCTGCTACACAAAGTCTACGACGCGAATGCTACGCAGCGTTTAGGCCTACGCTAGACGTACAACATACATACACTCAGTACGGAGTCACTTCTAGTAACTGCACGAACTGTACCTACTTTAAATTCCTATACTGTATGTCTATGAACCTCAGACGCTACGTTGACCCCTTGGGAGTTACACGGAGATGTTTAACTGAATGTTTGTCAGTGATCGCTTGCATGTTTACACATCAACATGCGAGTTTAAGAACACCCTCAGCAGCGTCTTCCTATCTACCTAAACACAGTAGATCAGTGTCCCGTATTACTTAAACCGTCTTCTTAACAAAAGAGATAATTTTAATCTAGTGCATAGACTGACGTTCGTGTATTCGTTTGCAAAGAGAGGTGATATTTTTTGCCCTTGATTTGGAATGGTATATGTATACAATTATATGAAAGAAGTGATCGTTTATGGGATAAAATAAGGGCAATCATTTTCACTGAGAAGAGTAAGTCAATCCGAGTCATACAAAAATAATCTGCTCGGTGATTTCTCTTTTTTTAACCTTGAGCCTTTCAAATCTTTCATTTCTAAGAGAAAAATCTTTGTAATATACACCATTATGTACACATTACATATCCTCAAATAATATTACCAGAATGCTCAACAACTGTAATGGTTCAGGAAACTTTTTCATTTAATAAAACTTCATTTAGTTTTGCTATCTGCGCTCGTATTTCAAAACTTTTAACTGGCCAGCGGGTTTGCAATGGAAAAGCCTAGTTCGATTTGTCTTTCCGATTTGTCCAAATCCGTTTAGTCTATGGTGCTTAGTCTATAGGTGGGTGTGTATAGGAAACATTGCTTTTTTATTAGCTTTCACTGTATATAAATGAATCATTTTGGTTTTTTTAATTAAAGACTTTTCAATATGAGAGTGTGTGTCCTAGTTATTTATTATTGGATGTTCCAAAACCAACGCGTAAACAAAATCAAATAACTTTTAAGGTGTCTAATTGATCTCGTCTGATCTCGTCTCGTTGATCTCAAAAGGGGCTCGTGGCAAAATAATAACAGCCGCTCAGAACGATCTTTAGGTTAAGCCGCGCTTGCCTAGTTGAGTCCGTAGATGGGTGACCACCCATTAAATACCGAGTCTCGTCCGTGCCTTGGAAAACACGTTAAACCGTTGGTCCCGGCTGTCATTTTTAGATCTTTGCCAGTCGTTACAAGTAGTGGCCCGAAAGTCTGACAACCAGTCTTATCAAGGGGTATCATATTATCCAGTACTAACTGAGTTGTGGAGGTCAGATAGGCAGTCGCTCATTGTAAAATACTGGTATTCAGCTGCATCCGGTTAGACTGGAAGCCGACCCCAACAAAGTTGGGAAAAAGCTAAGCAGACGATGAAATAGGAGTTTTGTGAATATTATTAACAAGCAAGATAAAATCTCGACGGAACTGAAGCTTTGGTAGTGCTCCATATTTTATTAGGTAAGTGCCATATGCCGTCGAGGTGTCAGAGGTCTGGTCGAAGCTCATATTTTGAGTCTAAAAGGGAATTATATACTATGAGGGGATTACATTATACTATGATTCTTGACCTCGTTTATGATTATTTTGATTTTTGATAATTGAGGTCCTGGATTTGATTCCCGGGTCGGATAAAGTGTTATTGGGTTTTTGCATGAGAAAATTATCAATAGCAGCCACGGAGTCCGGATTCGTGCCCGGTTGACGGCAATAGGCTCGCTCCCTATTACATGGGACTTAAAAATAACTGGCGAAATCATTGTACTATTAAGTACACCTCTACCTAACACTTCGATATCGTAGGATTTATCTGTTGTAATATTCTAAGAAAAATCTCAAACAGAAAAAGATCCGAACTAAAGAAAATCCCAAGAAAACTCCTTTCTCCATTTATGCAAATCCATGGACGATTTTTATTAAGTTACAAATTTTAAAATAATAATTACGCATTGTAAACACTAGGATCGAATAAAAAGTTTTTGTTCGCAAGTTGTTTAAAAGATTTTTCTCTTTGGACCGTCTCTCATAATTTATTCATGTCTTGTTACCCCATTCTACAAGTTTTTGGGTTCGCGGTTGCCATTTTCTTTTTTAAGTTCCCGCGTTTTTCTTTATGGTTATGCTTAACGCTGACTTAAAATTAAATATTGCTTGGAGCGGTCCTATAATTCGTTATTAAATGAGCTTGTGCTTATCGTATTTTATACCGGTGAACACTATTGAAATCAAAAGTATTTTTTACAATTACTTTTTATTCATAATACACAGACGATGACAGAAGACAGATGGCTTCCACGCTATCATGCGAAAGAATGCGGCCTCCTTACTACAGCGCCATGGTAGGGAAAACCAGAAGATGATTGCTGCCAGACCGGAGTGTCCTTTCCAGAGAAACTGGGGGGGGGGGGGACAGTCGTATGTCTAAATAAATAATTTATTTATTATTATTAGGCTTCTCAACAATGAGTACACTGTTACATTATAATTTGTACATTGCTAACTTAAGTCTAAGCGCCTCATCACTTACAGAAAAGCACAGCATGCACTGCATTATGCGCAAATAATTACACCATGAAATAATTAAAACAAGAAAAACAATATGAAATAATAATTAAGTTGTAACCATTGACAATACTAACTGAATTACTTAAGCACCATTATTACTAACACTAAAATACTAACACGACTTTATGGACTGCAGCCTGAAAATAAAGTTTTATTAATTGAATATTGCATTTTCATTACCTGCTTAGCGACCTGTCGCTTTCGAAGATTCAAAGGCGTTTTTTCATAAAAAGTAATGGCTAAATAAAAGTGAACTATTATCATTATATTAATGACAAATATCTTTTTACCACACTAAAAAGATATAAGATTAAGACTACGTCAATCGTTTATACGTACTTGCACGACCAAACAGCTGATTGCCATTGTCTGCAAATCGTAGAGGTCAGGTCGGAAAATAGGTCATTGTGGCATACTGACAATTGACGGACTATCAACACTTATGTATGCACAATCTCAATCACAGTCTGCTGTGCAGTGTACTTTGTGTTGTATGTCGGAGAGGTACGAGTTATTGTTGCCTGGTGTATTACTACCTATTAGAGTGTTACTTGAACAAGCCCACCCATGTTTTACGCTAATAAAAGGAAAGCTCCAATTAAGTGTTGAAAATTGCTTTTCAATGACTTCACAAACTGACTTAACTAATATGAGTTCTAAAAATCGGAAAATACATAAATAACATCACACCTGTAATCCCCGACGGCTTAGGCAGAGGCGTACCTAATAGTACACCCACATTTCACCAGTTATGTTTTTAAGTCACTTGTAAGGGGCGAGATGATTGCCATCAACCGGGTACAAATCTAGACTCCGTGGCTGCTAGTGATCCTAAAGCCCAATAATACTTTGCCCATCCTCGGGATCGAACCCAGGAACTCATTCCCAACAGCGTCCGATCACTCGACCAATGAGGCAGTCAGACATACAAATATTAAATCTTAAATGACACCCTCGTTGGTCTGGTGTGTCGATCTTGCTCGCCCCTCCATTATTATTTTTCTTGAAGTGAAAACTTCTTTAGCGGCGTTGTGCACTTTTTTGTGATGGGTAAAAAATGTTAAACTCGTGTCAGGACACGTGACCTGATCGAAAGCTCGTAAGACGGAGGGAGAGTAGACCGCCGGCGCGAAAGTCTTTAAGACAGTCTGAAAATGGTGGATATTTGAATCCATTGTAAACTGATAGTGGTGGGATATGTTGCTTTTGAATGGCTGTAAAGCAAGTCGAACATATTTTTATTTTGAGTATAGCAATAATAGTTATGATTATAGCAATAATAGTTTGAGAGCAATGTTCTTAATTAAAGCAATTCGTGCAAAATTATTCCCTAACCATTCCAAAATATCAAAAATGTACAACGTTAATATTCAAGTTTTCACTTCTGTCGGCACTCCCGGTGTGCTTTTTTTAACACTTAAAGCACAAAGTACAGAGGCGCACTTAATGCCAAAGGCATACACATGTCATGGGTCTTAATCATAACTCGCGAAACGTAGGCCCACTATAAGTACAATTCTGTCCAACTTATCGTGGATTACAGGCGTGATATTGTAGCTTGCAGAACCTAAAATTCTTGCTCCCATAAAACTACTCTTTTGGTGATTCAGAAGGATTAAGGAGGTTGGGGGTAATTCAACCTTCTTAATCCTTCTGAACCATCATCATCTGCCTTACCATTTCCCAAGTATATTGGGACCGACCCCAACATATTTGAACTGGAAGGAAGCCGACTTCCAGTCTAAACGGATGCAGCTGAATACCAGCATTTACAAAGAGCGACTGCCTCTCTGACATCCACAACCCTGTTAGTACTGGGTTATACGATACCCCTTGGTAAGACTGGTTGTCAGACTTTCAGGCCACTGACTACAAATGGCAGCGGGACCAACGACGTAAAGTGCTTTCTGAGGCACGGAGGAAACTCGGTATATAACTCGGAGGGCACTCATTCACGGACCAACCCTTCTGAAGCATAAAACTAAATGTGCTATGAAAACTACTTTAATAAACGATAACGATACAACAGAACAACAAAATCAGTTAAACCACTAATGAATCTGTCTTGTCAAACAAGAGTCGACGTCACAGTAACCTTTGTTCCGGCTTAGTTAATTTTTAGCCCGGCCTCGATGCAAGAATACAAGTCTCGTAGATCCAGCACTTAGACTCACCTATTACGTGCTGGGAGTATAGGCTATTGCTATTAAGAAGGTAATGTAGTCTATGGATGGGTTTTTGAGGAATTTCTCAATAGTAGCCAGGAAGTCAGGATTTGTGCCCGGTTGATGGCAATTGGGTCAACTTCTATTACATGGAATAAAAGTCAAAAGTCAAAGCATTTATTTCAATTAGACCATTACAGGCAGAAAGTCAAAAAAAAGGCTAAGCTACAGTCACAAGGCATAATATCTTGCGAAAGTACTGTAGTTGCACATTCCAAAGCGTAGATCTCTATGGATCTTGGTTACATCATTCATGTTGAGATTATACATATAATATGTGAGAACGATGTACAAAGACGTGCACATTAAGAGGGTCCAGAGTAAAAGATTAAATGAATTATTATGTTTAAATGAATTTAAACATAACTGGTAAAATGTGGTTGTCACATCACAACAAAAAAAAAAAAACAAATGTGGTTGTGGTTGTTGTGGTTGGTGTTGTGGTTGTTGTTGTGGTTGTTGTGTGTGGTGACATCTGCCTTATTCCTCGGGAATCGGAGGCGTGATGTTACGCTATGCAGCCTAGGTACCAGAAGATGATTGATGTAATGTATGAAAGCTGATATGGCTAGAGACTTTTTTCTACTTTGGTGACGAATAATACTGAAGTACGGAAGAAGACATGCTGAGCCAAATAAATTGGCAGGAGACTGATGAAAGCATTGTAGCTTGTACAGGTTAATTAATCGCGATCCATGGCCAATTTGTCTTCTAATCCACGGGTTACAATTACAATGATCGTCGTTACAGCTGGGTGGTAAAATGGCTGTCAAACGTGAGGCTTTGGATTCAGTTGCTCATCATCATCTGCCTAGCCTTTCCCAACTCTGTTGGGGTCGGCTTCCAGTCTAACCGGATGCAGCTGAGTACCAGTATTTTACATAGAGTTACTGCCTATCTGACCTCCACAACCCAGTTAGTACTGGGTAACACTCTCCCCCTTGGTAAGACTGGTTATCAGACTTTTTGGGGCACTGACTACCTGTAACGACTGTCAAAGATCTACAAATGACAGCCGGGACCAACGGCTTAACGTGCTTTCCGAGGCACGGAGGAAACTCGGTATGTAATGGGTGGTCACCCATCCACAGACCAACCTAGGCAAGCACGGCTTAACCTAAAGATCGATCTGAGCGGCTGTTATTATTTTGCCACTAGCTTAGGGGCTCGTGGCAAAATTCCTGAGTTTATATTCCAAGAGTCATACTAAGATTGATTTAATAATTAAAGCTAACATTGCTTCGACCGTAATCATTACTTATTTTGATGTTTTAGACATTTAAATAAAAAAAAACTCGGTAGTCCGATTCAGGTGTACACAAGACATGGCGACACATCCAGCTATACATTCCCAGCATAACATGTCCTCGCTGTGTATACGGGGTGGAAGGGACACCGACGCGAAAACGGATACCACGTATTCAGTACATTAATTTTTCATCGGTAGTTTAAAAAAAAACCGCTGTTTCATATATTTTAACCGTGTAGGTATTGCGCTTTTGTAGGGAACAGCTGTTTTTTTTATAGCGGCAGCAGAGGTTTAGTGATAGGGTCCAGTTGGTTACTCTTCGGGTACGGAACCCTAAAAAGGCTGAAATAAAAACCTTTTACCGACTTCCAAAAAAAAATATAAATGGAAAATTACTTTACTTCCAGAAGACGGTGAGAAAAAAGTCAATGAAATATATAAAAGTCACTGATTTCCGGAAGTAATTAACACTTTTTAGTGTTTTCTTTTTAATTTCATATATTATTCACTCATACATAGACTGGAAGCCTACCCCAACATAGTTGGGAAAAGGCTAGGCAGATGATAATGATTCACTCATACATTCAATTTTAGCATATCCAAAACACACTTCCCGTATAAGAGAAAGCAAAAGAAGTGCGAGTCGGACTCGCGCATGAAGGGTTCCGCACCATCGTAGTAAGGGAGCTTTAATTTTTAATTTATTTTTATTATTTGTTGTTATAGCGGCAATAAAAATACATATTCTGTGAAAATTTTAAATTTTCAACCTATTACGGATCATGAGATACAGCCCGCTGACAGACGGACGAACGGACAGCGGAGGCTTAGTAATAGGGTCCCGTTGGTTACCCTTCGGGTACGGAACTCTTCAGCGTATTTCCTACCCTTTTTCATCATCGCCCGAAAACACAGCCTAGTCCTAACTACATATTATTATACTCCTAGGCATACACGTACGGTCCAGCATACAAAGCTCAACACTGAAGGGTTGGTTTTAAACTTGCACGTGCTTATAACCTGTTGAATTAAAGATTACGCGTGCAGTGACGCTGATGACCCAGATTGTGTAGTGGCCGAGTTTATACTTCGTGCAAGTTGGGGTTTGATTCTAGTGTTTAAAAGGGTATTGAGAAAGGCACTGGTATTAGTTGCGGCTATTTTAAATGCAGGGTTAAATTAAATTAGCCAGCCAAACATCACAGAGGTGGTGAATTTTTCAAATTAAAAAAAAACACTATCAAGTGGAAAATAGCTTTACTTCTGGAAGTCGAAGAAGTGGAAGATTTTTTTTGTTTTTTTTTTTGCCACCGGATTCCGGAAGTAAAGTTATTTTCCACTTTTTAGTGTTTTTTTTGGAAGCCGGTTATTTTTTTTTTTTGCAAAAAAGTTTTTATTTCAGCCTTTTTAGTTGTAGTAGGTATGATGATATCTCACACAAATTATTGTTGAGTATTCATTTTCCATTGTGACTAAAAGTGTGGATTATCTGCTAATAGCAGATAAACATTAAAATAGACGAAAAATCGTATTTAGTAGAAGGAAACTCATAAACTACCCAAGCAATGTAAAGAATTTATCATATTAAAGTTGATATGCGACCACCGAGCTAGCGTCATCTACCAAATAAAAGAAATCACGTCAATCGGACCAGTAATCACGGAGTTATGACGTAACAAATATACAAAAAAAAAAGGAAAAGGTAAAGGTCTAATTGAAAATCACCTCCTTTTAAGAAGTCGGTTAAAAATACCAGCGGTCGCTGACTAGAAAAAAAAACCATCAATGTTTTGGTTTTATCGTGTTTAGATAGATAGATAGACAAATCACGTCTGCTGGGTTTCGCAAGCGAATTTAACTTGACCTTGAATATTTTTTTACTTGGATGTACCAAATATATTCTTGTTTCAGGATATGGGGACAAGAAACCATGAGGTGTTGGTGTATGTTTTCACGATCCTCAACCGTGAGGAAATGGTGTAGAAGAATAAGGTTTTTTTTCTATAGCTCGTACTGTCCCACTGCTGGGCAAAGGCCTCCCCCAATTAGATTTTCGTGATATTTTCCCATGCTTCCTCGAATTAGCCCTCGCGGTACGCGTCCAGATTGTCTCACCACCTCTTTATGGCCCGGCCTCGGCGGCGCCTTCCATCTTTCGGCAACCATCGTGTGGTGACTTTTGCCCAGCGATCATCGTGCGTGCAGCTGACGTGACTGACCTAATCCCATTTTAGCCTAGCAGCCTTCTTGCCCACGTCCACTATCCCCGTTTTGAAACGTAGCGTGGTGTTACGAACCGTGTTCTGTGAAGAAGGTATGAGCACAGAAATATTAGATCCTCATTATTAATCGCTTCGTGCACAGATTTCAACAGCTATGTAACTAAGTTATTAGATAAAATAATAACAACCGCAATGGTTCATCTTCTAGATGGCAACGGTTCATCTTCTAGATGGTAACGGTTCATCTTCTAGATGGTGAAGTAATGCTTGCAGAGTTCAGTCTGTGAATAGGTGACCATCCCTACCGAAATCTCTCCGTGTCAAGCATGTCAAGCCGTTGACAGGGTTCTATAGTTGGCCAAAAGTATGTCAACTAGTCTTAGCGAGTTCGATCGTTTGGCTTAGTAGTTGGTTTGTGGAGGTAAAATAAGCAGTCGGTCCATGTAAAATACTGGTAATCAGCTGCATCAGGTTACACTGGAGTAAGATCCCAACACAGTCGGGAAAAGGCTAAAAAGATGATTCTGATATATCTGGTATTAATAGGATAATAGGTTGGCTACATTGCTCACAATCGCGACTGCTGAGCATGAGGGATTGCATCCTGGGTTTGATTTCCAGGTTGGACAAAGTGTTATTGGGTTCTTCCATCAGGAATTTCTCAGTAGCAGCCACGGAGTCTGGATTTGTGCCCGATTGATGTAATAAGGCTCGCCCCCTATTTCATGTGACTTAAACATAACTGGTGAAACGCGGGTGTACTCCTCGGTCTAACCCTTCGTGGATTAGAGGCGTGATGTTTTGTTATGTTAAATTTTACCAATTACTTAACAAACTAAGAAAATATACCTGATAGCAATTTCTCCCCAATCAAAACATCACACGTAATATTCACTCCTTATCAATAACTAATAGAATCGGCAACTTTCGTCTGCTGCAAGTTGGCCGGATTTGAACGTGACGTCATTCAGCTATTTATACGTCTAAGAGACGTGTTACCTGAGTTTGAGATGGAGAGATTGTTTAGACGATTTGTGGCGATTTATTTTTCATTCGATTCGATTGTATTTTGTTCTGTTTTCGGTTTGATTCTGTGGGACTGTTTTGGATGGGTTGGTATTTAATTTCCAGAATGTTTTGGGGGAGGGAGGATACACAAGGTGGATGGGACACTAACGATAAAATGGTTACCACGTATTCAGTACATCATTCTAACGGTATTATAATAAAAATCAGCTGTTCCACACATTTTCGATTTGATTGACCTGTTAGTCTAGTGGTTAGTGACCCTGACTGCTAGGACGGAGGTCGTGGGTTCGATTCCCACACAGGACAAATCTTTGAGCGATGAGTACGATTATTTGATCTGTATCTGGGTGTGTAATTTATCTAAAATATGTATGTATTTAGAAATATATAAGTAGGTTTATCAGTTGTGTGGTTGCCATAGTACTGGCTCTGCCTAGTTTGGGATCAGATGGCGGTGTGTTGGTTGTCCCCAAGATATAAGATATTTTGACCGTGTATGTATTACAGTTTTGTAAGAAACAACTGTTTTTTTTTTAATAACCGACGAAAATTTTCTGTATGGTGGGTTCAGAATGATGTACCTACTGAATACGTGGTAACCAGTTCAGCGTCGGTGTCCCTTCCAGCCCGTATAATATTGCGAATGGGCTGCCTGGTAAAATTAAGTCAAGGCTACCTTTTATTAAAATAAATAGAACTAATGTTTTCCCAAACCAACCGAAATCAAAATTGAATGAAAGTACAAAAACATAAGGGACAAGAATCTCTTGAGTTGTCTATCTGTTTGAGTGGTCCACCTTATATGGGGATATACAAGATGGACAACCAAGAGATTCTATATGTTGGGCTTATCTATGTCAACTTCTTGAGTCCGGAAGTTCAAATAGGCCTTTAGAGGTTCACTAACCGGGGATCGTGGAAGGCGCACTAGTTCCCATGATCCGATGCAAGTGTGGGAAGGGAACACCGGGGTGGTTTTTAGTCGGTTAGAGTCCGACAGACCCCTCCGCCCGCCCCAGGGCAGAGGACATCCGTGTGAATTTTCCACCCCGAGAACAAAACAAAGGTTTAGAGGCTCCAATGAAACGTCGTGTTATTGTAAGTTGCAGTATTCCAAACACTCCATGGCAAGTAACACCTTGGAAGAGTGTAGCAAATGCTTCGATTGGATTAAATTTAGCAATGATCAAGCTTCCTCTTCCAAATAGCCTCATGAAGTAGAAAATTTAATACAGTAAGACTCCAATATTATCAAAATAATGTACCTACTTTACAGCACACAAAACTTCGTACGATATTGGAAAAGTTACCAGATCTCGAGCTCTGTAGCATTGTAGTTCTGAGTGGCGCAACACGTTTTCTTCCATTCTCCGCTGTCAGACGTCACGGCATCATTTACTCCTTTCTCTTTCATATCAGTCTTCACACAATCCATCCATCTTTTCTTTGGCCTTCCTCACCCTCTACATAATGTTGGCCCCCATATAATAAAGGGCATACTGAGAAGCTAGCCATCCAGTTGATATGATTATGGAGCGTAGACGATGTTCGCTGGTCGATGGTGATTTTGTTACCGCGATAATATGTGTGGAATGTTCTAACTAGCGTAAGGGGGTGGACAGATGGGACGGTTTTGGGCAGTGGACCAAGACTTATTTGTAGACAATTTTTTTTATATTTTTATAGAGAGATTGCTAGTATTGATTTGTGATTGGGACTGTTTTAATAAATAATATTTTATTTTTATTTGGAACAACATAGGAACCATTTTGTTAGTAAACACCTTAGATACTACAAGTTATATACTAGGATAGACAGGACAGAACAGGACAGGACAGGACAACAAAACACAGGACAAGACAGGTGAACAAGATTATAAATTATATTATTTCCTTTATTCATCTTTACACAATTTAAAATATTTCTTAAAACAAAAAAAAAAGGAAACATTTAAAAATATATAAAATAGTGGTCCACCGGTATCGGGAGCAGAGTACAAACTACCGGTGCTTAGGGTTCCAGAGACAGGAACCTCCTCACAATGCGAACCTTATCGAGGAGTACTGCCTTCTGAAGGAGGCTCTTGATGCAACCGCCTAAGGAGAGCTTCGAACGATGTTCGTCGAGGTTCTTGGCTATAAGGCCATTGGCCATTACGACAATCGGCACAATGATAGCAGAGTTCAACCGCAATGATGTACATGTTCTTTTGAAACCTCTTAGTACTTTTTCCATAGAAAGAATTTTGTGTCTTAGTATTGGTTGCAGCAGGAGGAGCTCGTGGCTAAATAAGAACAGCCGCTCGGGTCGATCTTTAGGTTAAACCCTGCTTACATAGGTTGGTCCGTGGATGTGTGACCACCCATTACATACCGAGTTTCCTCCGTGCCTCGGAAAGCACGTTAAGCCGTTGGTCCCGGCTATCATTTGTAGATCTTTGACAGTCGTTACAGGTAGTCAGTTGCCCGAGTTACCAAAGGGTATCGTATTGCCTAGCACTAATGGGTTGTGGAGGTCAGATAGGCAGTCGCTTCATACTGATATTCAGCTGCATCCGGTTAGACTGGAAGCCGACCCCAACATAGTTGGGAAAAGGCTAGGCAGATGATGACTATTGGTTGCAGCAGAATACAAATACCTCATACAAAATGGTCAAGAACCAGATGTTTTATGTCAATCTTTTATCATGGAGTTCCTACTCGCTAATACTTACCTATGTTTCACTGATTGGTAGAATTGATTTATAAATGGTTTGATTGATGCAAATACTCCAAACCACCTCTACATGTTAAGAGAAAGGTTTTTTTGAATGAAGAATACATTATTTCATAGACAAAACCTTACTTTTTCTCAATATAAAAACACTAAGAACGGCAAACAGAAAAGCTTAATATCTAAAAAAAACCCTGTTTTGATCGACCAGAATCAGGTATCACCATAATACATGGTCTACAGGAACAAAAGCAAAGTCAATGTTACTCCTCCCATCAATACCGATACCAATGCGTATGTTCACAGCTACAGGTCTCAGTTCGGTGGCGCGTTAGGTGTCGCCATCACAATTATGCTTGAGCGGTGACTAGTTGCCGGTTGACTAACCCACAAATTGTGTACCATGATGTTAGCAATGAGAGTGTTAATGATTAAAACATTTGTTCGCATTTGAGGGTTACATTTTTTGAAAATAGATGGAATAAACCGAGATCATTTAGTGATAGTTACTCAGATTATAAAAAATGTCGAGGAGTGAGCTATTTACTGATATTTGAACAAATTGTGTCCCAACACTGTAATCGATGTCAATACGGACACAAAAAATATGTAGTCACTTGTAGGATAAAATTAGACTTCACAGTTTAAGATTCCCAAAAACAACTTCAATGACCGAACAAACAAAAGTTCAAGTAAGGTTATAATCATTATTAAAAATAAACGAATTTAAAATAACTTTTATAATGATTCCACAAACTATACGAGTCTCAAATTACC
Organism: Eurois occulta; assembly: GCA_950022335.1. Lineage (NCBI taxonomy): Eukaryota > Metazoa > Arthropoda > Insecta > Lepidoptera > Noctuidae > Eurois > Eurois occulta. The sequence goes on along the minus strand of OX465492.1, from coordinate 5,830,890 downwards.
AAATCTCCAAAGGTGAACAACGAAAAACGGAGTAGGGCCGCTCGGTAAGTCCTTGGAAGTCCATTAAACTGTACTCAAACTTGTAACTGAATTAACCACACGGAGTAAGACACATGGCTACAAAATATGACCGACACTTAGTTAAATCTGATGAAAATGACACAAAATGTATGAAATGTCACATTCCTTAAAAAGTTGACTGTAAAATGTTTGCAATTTGAACAAATTATGCCGAAAACGAGAGCAGCGGTGGCCCAGTGGTGGCGGCCTCGACTTACGAACAGTAAGTCGTGGGTTCGAACCCAGGCAGGCGCATTACTTTGTGTAATTTATTTCATCACCACTGCTCTCAAAAACGGCGAAGGAAAACATCGTGAGGAAACCGGCATGTCCTAGAACCAAAAATTAGATGACATGTGACATCTACCAACCCGCACTGGGCACGCGTGGTGGATTATAGCCCATTCCCTCTCTAGAGAGGAGGCCGTGTGTCCCAGCAGTGGGAACATTAATTATGCGGTGTCGAAAACTAGATACATTACCTACATTTAATACCATCCCTTTTCACTGTATACAGAATGAAAGAAAAAGTATGCATTTGACTTGCACAGGATAAAATAATAAAACAAAAAAAAAAACAAATAAGTACGACATACCTACATTAAAACATTTTTTTTTTGTACGAAGCCAGAAGGTCCCTATCTCAGCAAGGTGCTGTAACATTAATAAAAATGGCACAGCGCTGGTATTCTGATGATTCAAGTATGGATATCTGTAAAGGAACGCCTGAATCCATAACTTATCAAGTGTGAGTGTTACAAAAATAACGTATGATAACTAAGCCATAGATGAAAAATCGTGTTTCCTCAACCTTGACTTTTGCTATGCATTAAGGCATAGCTGTGTCGAAGTTGTTTCTGCATGAATGAAACGAAACAGGACAGTGATCTTCTGTCTTATCAACATTTCGATATTTTAGATACTAATTTTAAAAGGTTTCGTTCAATACATAGGTAGTTTGCGACACTTAATTATATGAAGTCCATTTTTGGTATTTTTTGACACCCGACCACAAAAGAAGGGTGTTATAAATTTGTATCTGTGTGTCTGTTTGTGGCATCATAACTCCTAAACGGATGAATCCATTTTGATTAAGTTAGAAAGTGTCTTATTTTTTTGGGGTTAGCACTAGAAAAAAGGCAGCATTGGTTGGAAAATGGAAAGGGAGACATTTGATCTGCAGAGGGACAATGCAGAGTAGTAATTTAGTTATATCTAAAAAAACAAAACATCAGACCTTTCGTATTATCATAATTAAAACTTCCATCATGGATGAGTGACCTCGATTGTATTTAAATATAATCTCCTAAAGCAAAAAAGTCACGTCAAACGATGCCCCATCTAAACACAACCTTAGTATCTAGTTGATATATTGGCAAACATCGACTAATACGATTACTTAGAGCTTTTACAGTAGAAACCTCTTTGATATGAGAGGTCAAGCAGATTATTGATTAACTAGCTATCGCCCGCGGCCCGGCCCGTTTACGGTAAACTAACGTACCACTATGGAATATAATGTCTTGACATTTAGTTTGAATTTATTGAGACGGAATTTTAGGGATAAGAACGGGCCGGACAAGGCAATTTAAGTTTTAGCGGTTTGAAAGCATGTCCTTCAAGGAGTTTATGATTCCTTTATGCTCCTATAATATTACCTCTTTTTTGTGATTAATTACAGCAGCAGTTTGTCTTCTTCTTACACACTTTCGTTTTCAGTATCTGCTTGATTTAGGTTATTCACTGCGACACTTCAGGAAATCTTAATCAAAGTTAAAAATATCAAACTGTCATTGAAGAGATAAATTGGATTTTTGACGTATTTTGATTGGTACTGATTTGTGTGTTTACACATTTCTATAAACATAAAACCACACGAAAGCACGGTAAAATTCTTCAATATCTTTTTAGAAGCATTTAAAAAAAATCTAGTCTTTTGTGGTTCTTATTACAAGACCATCGTTTATTCTACTGTGAATTACTGTGTCTACTATCTATGCAAGTTTTTGGTTCTACTCCATTTTTTTAAATAAAATGAATTACAAACTATTTTGTTTCATATTTGAAAACCAGTTACTACTAATCCTAACTTATCTGTAAGTTAAAAAAAAAACAGCGCGACGAAATATATAAAAAAAAAAAAAAACGCAGCAACCAAGGGGTAGCACAGGTTCAGACACAGATCTAATGTCATAGCGGAATCACAGGGCGGAGGTGGATGAGACTCACTCAGAATCGACACACGTGCCGTAACGAAGAGCGGCCTACGTCCAGACGTGTGTACAGGTAGACTTACCTATAGAGATATCGAATAGGTAAGCTGTGGAGACACACCAACTCTTGCTCTAAAAGCAAAATTTAGAAAATGACACTTTCGTTTAAGTATCTTCTACTTGACAGCAATAAAAGATCCTAGATTTACCTAATGGGTATAAAAAAACTCTTAACGAAGCCGAAAGGCACTTGTTCTCTTCGTCATTGCGATCATTTTTTGTTCTAGACTATACCTGGTGACGGATATTGGAGGTCAAAGTTCCAACTTCTTCACAAATTTTATTGGTACAAGTTTTTAATTTTAGACCTTTCCTTTAAATACCTCTAATGAGTTCTATGACCACTGTTATTCAATGCATCCATCAGTATAATGTTTTGAGTGCGTTACGTTGAGTCCTACCGTAAAACGTGATTTTTCACCCCAACAAAAAAATCGTTTACCAGGAATATTTTTTGCATAGGTAGAGTTACTAAGTTTGATGCACATAAAGCTTGGTTGACAGCTTTGTGAAGGGTCCGTTTACAATTTGCATAGACATATCAAATAGGAAGACGGTAGAGATGAACCTACTCGAAAAGCTAGATAAATGCAATAATTTATTTTGGAGTGTAAAAAAAAATACAGGACAATTCTAGAAGTTTAAGAGTAAATGAGAACAGTTTACGTTAAATTTTAAAAAAAATTTGAAAGTTTCTTGTTCATATCAAGCATATAGACGTACCTATAGACAGACATATCGAATAGAAAACCGGTAGAGACGCAACTATCTAAAAGCAAGATAAAGACAATAATTTATTTTGGCGCATTAAAAAATAACAGGATGGTCCTGTAAGTTCCTTGAGAATCATCAGTTAGGGTGTCAATTACTAAACATCATTCCTAGGGCCCGCTTTTAAAGCACTTCGTATTTCTACAAACACTTTGAATAAGTTTTTCCTTGGCTTAAGCGTAATCCAATACATTTTATTTATTTTTCTACTATCGTTTTCCCTGAAAAAATGACGCTTTTTCTGTCTTGTTGAATCTGTTTGTGGATGCGCCAAATTGTACAGCCGTCCTGAATCGAACTTCTAGTGAAGTTCAGGCGAAGGTATTCTTGATCAATTTCCGAATTAGTAGTGCTCTATGATTTTTTTTTTTAAGAAAAAGTAGAGAATTCAAGTAGGAATCTTCCATTTGGAAACAGACGATGAGTCTATAGAAATTTATGATCGCATTAATCAAAACTTTTCCACCGATGAAGGATGATCATGCAAACTAGATGACGTAAGGATCGAAGAATTTGATAGAAGTTTCAATTTTACTTCTGAATAATGGATACAATAAGTTAGAAAAAGTTGAGATAATAGATATTAGACCATCCAGAAACTCAGTTGATACGTTAAATCTAACTTTTAAGGTGCATTGCACCTGTGATTTTTCTAATCCAATTAATCATCCGTTTTTTAAAGACCAAGAAATCAATTCAATGATACACTCAAATCATTTTATGGCGTATTTATTGATTGTAACTCATTTGGGGTACTTAAAATTGAAATCCGTGAAATTTTTAATTGCGTTTAATGCTTTTTGTTACTTTTTTACTACAATACGTAATGTTTATCCAGATTCATTTTAGGATTCTATTCGAAATGCGGTAAAGCCATTATATCACCGGGCTGGCTGTATCCCATTCAAATCCAGTTGTTTTCGGGTTCAAATAGCCCACTAAGGTGATGCGTCCGATTCGCCGGCACTGCTCGATAATGCATTGTCCAGTTACGCGAACACCCCCGAAAATACAGCATGCGAAAAAAGCCATCCTCGCCACCTCCCGCCAGCATTAATGTCCCCCCCCCACCTCGCACTAAGCTTCTTTTTTTAATACATAACTTTTTTTCAAGATGCATTTTTACATGTTTCGGCCTAAAACTTTACACACCCAGAAGTGAGAGCCGATGGAAACGGTAACGCCTATCGGCGCTCGGACGTCTCGCTCGCGCGCGCGGACCGAGCCCGCCGGACGATAGTGGCGCGAGCGAAACGGCCGCATCCGTGCCCACTGCTGCGTCTTCAACTAAGATTAAGGCTCTATTCCGCTTTTCCGAACGCAGATTCTTAGTTCAAACGCATGTAAAGTCATCGTTCCGACACCAAGACCTGATTCTCGGTGCACTACTTTGCACTACAGTTGCCGAAACAATTAAATTGTATTTAATGAAACCCAGTCACTGAAATAAGGCGAAAGCTATACGTCTCACTCTAGCGTCCAGTGCAAAGGCATTCGCGCCACGACAATTGAGTTGAGTTGAATTGAATTGAGTCGGTAAAACCGTAAAAATGGTCGGGCGGGTATAGCCGCGCGAGAGAGAGACGAACGAAAGGCGTGTTGGCCGAGACCGCTGCCTTCTTCTCCTCGACTTACGCCGAGTCGCGACTAGTGAACGTCAGTGTACTGACGTGGACGGCCGTATCTGCGTTTGTTCGTGTCACGTTTGACAGTTGAAAAAAAAAACGTTTCGCGCGTCTTCTGTCATTTTGATTTGAAACTTTCGAGTGCGTTCGAATTTCGAATTGAGTGTTGTTGTAGGTTCAAAAGGATTTTATTTGAAGGAAACTGGTAACGTGTTTGGAGTGTAATAATTAACTATCGGCTTGAACTAGCCGCTGAGACGCTATAAAGTGATGAATCAGCGAGCGCCGGCTAATTAACAACGTCACAGCTACGAAAACAAATCTAAAGCTCTATCTACTATCATTTAGCTTCTGGGATATTGTAAGTGTTAAGTTTTATATTGTTATAACATTTGTATTTTTCTTGCTATTCTCTTTTCTTGTGCAGTTAAGTTTTGTTTTGATAGTTTTATATTTTTTTTACTCAAAAATTAATACTTTTTGGGATTTTTCGTTTTAGTTATTATTTAAAATATTTAACGAAACCATTTCTAATGGACGAATTTAATCTTAAACATAAACGGAGTTGACCGAAAATAATATTTTTTAAGCCGCGTGTAGTAGCTTGTATGTCCATCATGAAGTTTAAGAAAGAAATAGTATGAATGTGTGACAGAGAGCGAGATAAAAAAAGAAATTGAATACCTTGAAAAAAAGTTTTATCATACGTACCGGAAAATGATGGAATGGTTATATTTTTGACGTGCCAAAGAGGAAAAGTTACGCGGGGCGGGGCGAACGAAGCCAACAAACAGCTGATTGGTTCGAATACATGTGTCGCGTTTTTCTGTAGGTATTTTTTTTTACTTTTTTTCTTTTCTTTGGCCAACTTTTTTTGTAGACTGTATTGATTTTCCGTTTAAAGTGCATCATCATGCGTGTATCTGGACGAGTACTGAATATCTTTTTGTAGTTGAAGTAAAAGTTTGTTAATTTTTTTTTCTAAACGTAAAATTATTTGAATATTCATTTTGTACAGCTCAACACCTAATTTGAAAAGTAATTTGATTGTAACGATAAAACAGGTGCATTATCATTAGACCATGAATTTATTGCTACATCATTAATTTTCTCATTATTATGATATTAAGTGGATCGTTATTCATTACATTATATTGTTATCACCCACTTAATTTTTGATAAAATCACTATTATACACAAAACGTAACACCTAATTTGTGTTTTAGAATATTTTAAATTAATAAATGCTCCTACCAAAAGCATTCTTGTCCAATAGAAAACATGTTATCCATTTAGTAAAAATGTTAATTAAATGCAAATTAAATTACGTTTTCCTTCATGAATAAATCACACATAAAATAATTCATTGTTAAAATAATTATGTCACTAATAAAATCATAATTTTCATCAACCGTCTAAAGTTTACTTGAAAGTTCAAACACAAAATATTAATAATATATTTGTTCATAATTTACCTTTATGACAATAAATATGTAATTTATTATAAAATGTCTCCAACTAATTATATCAATAATATTGACAAAAAATACAACAAGTCGGGGAAAATGCGAAAAAGTTAGGGCTGTTCAAAATGCGAAAAAATATGTATACAATATTGAAACCGATCAACAGTTATTAAAATGATCATTAATAAAGATCTTATTACCTCCGCCATTAATAATGATTATAAAAACAAGAGAAAATACACAAATAATAGACCAACACAATAAACAATACAATAAAAATATGATTATAAAGATTGATTGCACGATAACTTTTTCTAGACCACGTAAAACGTGTTCTTACGCAGGCAATGTTAGTTTTTTCTGTTACAATTCTTTTCCTCCTCTTTTTCCATAAAAATGAAGTGTGTTAACTATTTAATTTTATTCCATTTTTTGTATTTTTTTAATATCTATAAAATATTATAAACGATAAACTAAAAATATAAATTTATATTCTGAATAACTATAATTTAAGTTAGTTTTTTTCCGCTTATTTTTTAAACCTATTTGTTGATTTCGTTTAGTTTTACGAAACCCATATCCCCACTTTATTAAATTTATCGTATCTATCCTTGTCAAAATGGTATGACACCCTAAAATCTTACGAGCGCCCCGAAAAGTCAAGATATACATAATATGTATTCAAATAAATTCATACCTACTGAGCAAATCTGAAATTAATGTGTCCAGGAAAATAATTAAGATCAAATTAAATAAAGAACGTGAAAATATAAAACTGTTACAAAAAATACCTATATTTTCTCAGAACTACACATGATAATTTAAAAACATTGTGCCATCGAAAAGTTACCATAAAGTTTCAATGTGAAAAATTTATATCAAGTAAATGTACCTACCTAGTCATGTTACCAAGATTTAACTGAAATTTAAAGTGAGAAAAAAATTATATTCACATGTTTGTTTTTCCATTCAAAAAGCTATCTTTCTTCTTCATATAATATCACTATAAATAAAGAAAAATACGCAAGAAAGAAAAAAAAAGATTTATTAAATAAGTATAAGTCACAGAAACACGTGCTTATCGATCTTAAATATTTTAGATTGCAAAAATGTAAGTCAAACAAATTTTAGTAAAAAAATCTAACAGTTTTAAGTAAGAAAAAACAATTCTTTTGCCCAAAATCGTTGAAATTTCGTCGCTAACCGTACCTACATACAAAAGTCAATCAGGCGCCCCTCTACGATGTCACAGACTAATCTGTTCGTCAGTTGTATTTAGACGTGATCGCATCATTTTATTCCTTTGAATTCTTAGTCCATTGTACCTAATTAGAGTATATCACGTGACTCATTTGTATCCCAACTACTTACATTGCTATGAATCAGTCATTTTAATTGTACACGCGGTCATTAAAATTCTGAGGCTTTGATTAATATTCAGATTGTTTAATTGTGTCAGCTACTTTAATCGACCACGATTTCTATGTAAAGGTATGTATGTCTAGGTCTACGTAAATATGTTTTTTAAGCATTAAAAACGTTGGAAATGGAAACATCTCGCCGTTTTACGACAAACAGAACACCATCTCTGACATCAACTTTTATAACCGTTCAAACAATTACATCTGATCGCGGTGTCCCCCTCGCGAGATACTCACCAAGACGAGTGCGACAGAGACAACCATAAACTAGTCAGCTACGCCCATCAATGTCTAATTGCTTTTATTATTTTAAGGCATCGTAATCATTATGGCCGCAATAAAAATTGTAATTACTTCTCATTAGTTCAATTAAGAATTTTCTAGACACGGTTTAGTTGATATGTTGATTGCAAAATGGTTTACTCTAGTGATGCATTGTGTTGAGAAAGCGGCTCTTTTATTACTATTACGTTATTATTAATTCCCTTGTCTGTGGGTGAAATCTGATGTCGATAATCAATAAATTTTATGAGTGTTAGACACGGCTCGTATCAATCAATATTAATGATCATTCCGAAATTTGGAACTAATCGACGTATTTTAATTTTTAATATCCATAAGTTCTAATCTTTCCGAATAGGTACTTTAACGGCTACAATTCGAATTCGAAAATGGTTTTGTTTAAACCGACAAAACGGTTTCGAACAAATTCAAAAATTACGCGCGTTTAATTTTTCAAATTATCCGTCAATAAAAGATATCGTAACTACAAGATAATAGAGTCTATAAAACAGTCGATGTGCTCGAAAGAGAACGCGCTAAGAAATAAAACAGCGAAGTGTGGGCGAAGTCGAGCTTTCAACAAAAAAGGACCGCGTACCGCATGCACGTGGGGTAAAAACTTCGCGAAAAAGTTTTCATACACGTGGCTAACACGTGGTCTTGGGTGAAAAATCGCGCAACTCCGCGCGTTCCTTGCACCCCCTCCTCACCCCACCCTCTTGCCGCCACGGGAGGGCCTGAAGAGTCCTTTCTAAACGATCTAGGCGGGAAGATGCGGCCTGGCGGGTTATACCCAAGTTTATTACACCGACTTGACTTTTTCCGTTCTTTTCTTTAGTGTATCTAACATGGTATTTGTATAGAGTTTCTTATTGTACAGTTGCGGCGGCAGTCCCCAGGACGGCGGCAAGCTGTTTTACCCCTACTTGAAGACGTCTTCCCTACAAAGGGACTTCCTATTTGCCAGTGGCTCCGGTACGTAGCTTGTAGTTAGGCACAGTTTATTTGTAGATCACGATAGACTTGATGAACACTAAGTGGACTTTGTCGAAGCCATTAAGATTGAACTACTCTTTGAAGTAACAATAGCATTTAGAAGTTAGTATTAGCATTTTTTTTTTTATTAGAAATCTTGACCATTTAATTTCGCAATTCACAATTTCTGTAAGAATAGTCAAATGAAATTGGATTGATTTAAAGTTTCGATCAAATTCATCATGCATCATTTTAACGACTCATTTCTTCATTTAAATTTCGAAAATTCGAACGTACAAAAAGAAAAGAACGCAGACAGACTGGCCAGTAAAGCAACATTTCACAGACTCCGAACAAAACGAAAACTTATTTTAAACATAATAATTAAGGTGAAAGTTAAATTCATTCGGCTTAATTATAAAAACCAACTTGCATACGGTTGAAGTAATTAAAATTGTCAATGCATAAATTATGTGAAGCGAGTAATAACAGCTTTGTACGCATCTGTAAACTATTTTATCTTAAGTAAGATCTACGGAACGATGTGTGTAGCATAAAGGGCCAGTAAAAACTATTAAGAATCCACTACAAATGTTTGTTTATGTAAAGTTAATTCCTTTGAAGTATATCCATCTTATTTATTGTCGATTGCGGGGATCTACTGAAGTAGTTGATACTTAGAGTGATGGCCTCTTTGACATATGGAATCGATTAAATTTTATCGATTTTATGATGCGAGCTGTTTGTCAAAATCTATTATGGGATTATTGAGAACCACACAGCTTTTTAATGGGTGTTTAAAAAAAGGAAAATGTTTTTCGAGCTATTTTCAAAACTTAATTAAGTAGATATGCAGAGAAAGAAACTGACATAAAAGCTCGATTTCAAAAGAAAAAAAAACTTTTGTTTGTCACAACAAACAAAAGTTTTTTTTTCTTTATAAATCTAACTTCTACAACGACATAAGAAAAATGTCACGTAAAAGACTGATCATTCTTATTTATTATTATAAACTAGAATACCTACCTATCCCACTCTTGACGAAACTCAAGAATTCCACCCATAACATTTACTCAGAGCAAAACATTATTTTCACAACAGAACCCTATCTTCCATTGATAACTCAAGCTTTACGCTCAAATACGTCGTAAGTTACTCTCAAAAACCGCCATAAATATTCTTAACCGAAACTAGAGCAATACAATAACACATTCACATCAAAATTGAGTTATCATTACTCCGCTTTTGCTTCGGCTGAGCTCACCAACACACTCATCGACATAGTTTTATAGCAACCGAGGCGCCCGCGCCCGAATTACATCGCAAACAAGCTCGATTAGATCGACTCCGAGAACTGCCCATAAATTCAACCCTAAAACAACCGCTCTGTTTAGTTTGGAAGCACCCATCCCAGTAATTATACAATAATTCATACTTTAATAAATACTAATAAATCGTTCCCTCACTCCGCCGACTCGCAGCATTATCGACCATTATTACACGATGTAATTACAACCAATAAATTACCAAATAATACATCAATCAGATGTGTTATAATTTTCTTATTATTACTTTATTTTTTTTTTACTTTTTTATTGGACAACAGGCAATTTTATTAAAATTATAATGTAGCGGCCGGCTCCAAATTGGGGTAGCTGGAGGCTAAGATTCGGTTTAATTATATATGTAATGTTTAATGATATATTCTTATAATAAGCTACCTGAAGCTTGGTGGGCATAAATCAAATATTTCATTAAAATTCGAAGAGCTTACAACCCTTCAATTGGTAGTTATTAGTCTGGGGAAACGATTGTTCGCGAAATCATCTAAGTGTAGGTGACTACCTAATTTTGTGTGGAAATAGCATTTTTGTACTGACGTTGATGAATGGGATCCATTTAATCCGTTCATTAATGTATATTAAGTTGGAGTATCGAGTTAATGTTAGTGTCGAAGTCATCCTGTAGATTTTTAGTACACTTGGTTTGGTTTAGGTTTTCGTAGATTTTTAGCTTAAAATTAGTATTTGAGAGCTGTTGTAAGTTATGCTAAGTCTAGTTTTATTTAAGGCAGTTTTTTGTTTGAAAATCTTTGAATTACTTGAATTTTATTTTCTTGAATTATAAAACCTTATTATAACAAAAATAATGTTGGTAAGGGTCCTACGGTTTTACGTTGACATTAAAACAGTTATACATAATATATTTCCTTATAAATAGACGAGTTCCTTTAAAAATTACATGAATTGTATCAGCTGCTTATCACCGTGTAAATTAACAGGAAAATGAGTAATAATTATAATTGTTTACCTTGTCGTACAAAAATCCAATGCGTTCTATACCTACAGGAAAGCGTATGGGGGCGATCAAGGGATTCCGGTAAGAGGAATGGCGGGAAACATAACGCCATGGAGTACGTCATACGAAAAAACAAATGTAAATTCAAGCTATTTTAGAATTTACTATTACTACTGTTTTAGAATTTACTAATACGTACTGCAATAAAAAAAATTGTAATAAAATAAATAAGATTTATTTTGATCGACTTTATTAAATAATGATACTGGCATTTATAAATTTTAGCCACGAAAAGTTTTATAATCTCAAATAGACATAGCTAAACATAATTGGTGTAAAAATATCCTTAACGAAGCTGAAAGGCACTTGTTCTCTCTGTCATTTCGATATTTTTTTTTTGTTCTGGACCATCCCTGGGAACCTTCTAGTTACAGAGATATTGGGGGTCAAAGTTCCAACTTTTTCACAAGTATTTAGTTAATAAAAGGTTTAAGACCCGCTTGCACCACGAATCACTAAGCACGTTTAATGATAAACATATTGAAAACGTCATTCCGTCTCTGTCATATTCAAGGCGTTGGCAGTAACAGCACGATGTTTTAAATACGTTTAACGTGTTTAATGATTCGTAGTGTAAGCGGTTCTTAATGTTATAACTTTACTTTAAATACCTTCATGACCCCCATTCTATTAAATGCGTCCGTCAGCACAATGTTTTAAGTGCGTTACTCAAAAAAAAAAAACTTTTTCCAGCTATAATTTTCGCGTAGAGTTACTTAGTTTGATGTACAGAATGCTTGGTTGAGCGCTTCGTGAAGAGTCCGCTTATACCTTGTTATAATATTTTTTTTTTTACAATTGATAAATTTCCTTTCACAACATTCAAATGCAACAACATGCAAATAAAGAATCTTGAATCCTGAAATACCAAGATAAATAAAGTACAATTGTACTAACATCAAGAAAAATTACACTCCACCCAGATCCACATTGACACAAGTCTAAACCAATTTCGTGCTAAAACTAACTGGACTAATTAGTTCTATTTATAGAAATTTATATCACTTAGTACTTGCCAACTAAACAATACTGGATGTACAATAATGGGTGATTCATTTCATTGTTCTAAAATTAGGACAAAACCAATTGTCACTTGTTTTAGAGTTCCAAAATCCGTTGATTGAGTGCGGCCATATGGCTCGGTGGAGTAACTTGTTGTGGATTTGTGAATGGGCTGTGTAAGATTTAGTTTTACTATAACATTGTCGTCGTAAACATCTAGGTTGGTCCATAGTTGGGTAACCACCCATCACATACCGAGTTGCCTCGGTAAGCACGTTAAGCCGTTGGTCCTGGCTGTCATTATTTTGTTGATCTTTGATAGTCGTTACAGGTAGTCAGTGACCCAAAAGTCTGGCATCCGGTCTTACCAAAGGGTATATACGAGGGCTGCTCTGAAAATTTCGGGAATCAAGGAAGTGACACAACATTACTATTTAAAAATGTATTTATTGCTTTTCGAAGTATTCTCCGCAAAATTTGACACTTTTTCCATACGATGGAACCAATCATTGAAGCAACCATTCTATTCGGAAGTTGGGGTCTCCAAAATGGCCGTTTTGTAGGCGTCCACAGCTTCTTCAGGTGATGAAAAATCTCTGACCACGCAATTTATTCTTTATTTTAGGGAAAGCATAGAAATCATTAGGGCTTAGGTCGGGGCTGTACGGCGGATGGTCTAATAATTCTATGTTTTCTTGCTCTAAAAACTCTTTTGTTCTGTGCGCAGTGTGAGAACTCGCATTGTCGTGATGGAGGATGATGCGGCGGTTGCAGTTCTCTTTACGGTGTTCAGAAACGACCTGGGGCAAACAAATGCTAGCATACCATTCTGCATTAACCGTTCTTTGTCCCTCAAGAGGAATAGTCGCAACATGGCCGGTTTTGGAGACAAACGTGGCCACCATTTTTTTTGCAACACTCCGTGAACGAACAATTTTTGTTGGCTTTAACTCATTTTCGAACACCCAAACTCGTGACTGGTTTTTTGTTTCGGGTTCGTACGCATATATCCAGGATTCGTCACCTGATACGATGTTGTATACAGCATTTGAGGATCCTGCGTGGAATCTTTCGAGAGTTCTGATGCACCAAGTAACGCGAGCCGCTTTTTGCTCTTCACAGAGCGAATGCGGTATTCATCGGGAAAACAACTTTTTTACACCTAATTGTTCATGCAAGATTATTTGTATTTGACTCATGCCAATGTCTAAAGTTGCCTGAATTTCGCGGTATGTCACATGTCGATCTTCCTCAATCAGCTTACGCACAGCATCAACGTTTTCTTGGGTGACTGCAGTTTTTGGACGACCTTGACTGGGATCATCACTGAGCTTGACACGTCTACGTTGAAATTCAGCAAACCAGCGATAAATTGTGGTTTTGGTTGGGGCTTTATCACCAAATGCAGAAATCATCCGGTCAACACACTGTTTTTGTGTTAAACCACTTCGAAAGTCATAATAAATCATCGCTCTTGAATTTTCTCGAGTCAATTCCATTTTCTCAACGACTACATAAGTTTGACAAAACCTTGTGACAAGACCGAGTACCTTTTTTTTAAATAAATAAATGGTATTCGATTTTTAAAACCAAGGAGTTTTCAATTAAAAACCGATACTTTTAGTGCAGCCTGTGTATTACCCAGTACCTAGTGCCTGGGTTGTGAAGGTCAGATAAGCAGTCGCTCCATGTAAAATAGCGGTCCCGGTTAGACTGGAAGCCGATCCCAACATAAGGAAAAGGCTCGGTAGATGATGATTGGTAATGAATGTTTGTGAAGTAATTCATCAAAATAACATGCTTTGCAAAAGTATGTGTGCTCACAGTTCATATTAGCGTCAGATAACTAGAAAATATTTATAGAAAATATTTATGCCTTTCATCATCTAGCCTAGCCTTTTCCCAACTATGTTGGGGTCGGCTTCCAGTCTAACCTGATGCAGCTGAATACCAGTATTTTACATGGAGCGACTGCCTATCTGTCCTCCACAACCCAGTTAGCGCTCGGTAATACGATACCCCTTGATAAGACTGGATGTCAGACTTTCGGGTCACTGACTACCTGTAACGACTGTCAATCTACAAATAACAGCCGGGATCAACGGCTTAAACTATTTCTGCCTTTATTACACATTATTACTACGTCTCCTTATAAAACGTAAGATAGGTTCGCTTTCTACACCAGACTGACTCCAGAATGCTAAAATACTAGATTCAGTTTGATTATAAACCACCAATTTTGGAAAACCAGTCTTTCCTAAACAAAAACGTCGATCTACAGAAGTTGGTCTAAGATAGAAATGATAACCGTCTGTATAAAACACCCAAAAATATAAATTAAAACTTGGACGTCCCTAAATTTATCAGTCAAGATCACATATGTTCTGTGGTCAAGATGTTAACCCTCCAGCATAAAACTACTGTATTATCATCAGTTATTAAAACTATAGCAATCAGTGAAATAAAAGGCGAGTGAGAATTAAAACACGGCATTTATCACCTGCAACACATCTGGACAAATAATCTTGCGCATCATTATTAATAATAAGCGTAGAACTAAAGGGTTGGAAATTGGAATGGCTAGGGGTGACCGAAATTCTTTTTTGACCTCTTTATTGTTCTTGACAAAAATGTTTTTGCAAAAAAAAACTATCAAAGCTTTTTTGCTACTCGCAAATCTATATAAATTATAGATTGTTAGTTATTCTTGACAGTAGTATTTCATTAGCGTTTCTAAATAAATAACAGCTTTTTGAGGTCCTGATTTAGAACACTTTTCTGGACAAAAATCACAGTCACGAAAACCTATCTTGTGATTTAAAAAAAACAAAAGGACATTAAAAAAATAACTTGTTATTTGTAATAGGTTCTAGACTAGAAATCTAACAGCTACAGTAGGTAGATAGGTACATCATGTTCTAAATGCTGGCTCTACAGTGAACAGACACAGTTTGCACTGTAATTGACACAACTGTCTTTAGAAGACAGTCCAGAAATAGAATCAGTCTTGTGTTTCAGCCGATATACTCGAAATGTTACAACTAACTGTAACATTTAATTTACCAAGTTCCTATTTCGACAGACGCATTGTCCATCTTTCCGAAACCTTGAGTTTTTTCCTAAAACTCATTAGCTTACTAAAAGTCTGTTTCACCGCTGAATAACCCATGAAGATCAGTAGAAATCGTGTTCTGATTTTAATTCATTTGGTGTCTGAGTAATTAGTGTTTATCCGTTCATTATAAAATATTTCCTAAACCTTGACTAAAAGCTTACTGCCTCGTTGGTCTAGTGGACGCAAGCGCGACTGCTGAGCATGAGGTCCTGGCTTCGATTTCCGGGTCGGGCAAAGTGTTCAGAAGTCAGTAGCAGCTACGTAGTCTGGATTTATGCCCGGTTGATGGCAATAGACTCGCCTCCTATTATATGGGACTAAAAATAACTGATGGAATGTGGGTGTACTAATAGGCACACCTCTGCCTAACCCTACAGGCGTGGAGTTATGTTATGTTATTTACTAAACCTCTGAAACCAATCTCGAATAAAAATAATCAACAATGCAAGACTACGTGATCAAAGCCTTAATATACATATATAAATATGGAGAACGTTTCAGCTTCATCAAGCTTAATTTGTTTAAACTCCCAATTTCTCACTTTGCAATGCTGTAATATCACATCCCACTTCGAAATATTGAACAAAGAAGACTTCCCATTTCAACCAGTCAACACCACATCCAAAGATTGGCTCCATTTCCAGGAATAAATGCATCATTTGTTTGCTTCGAACCTCCGAGACCGTTCCTCCTCCATCCTTTTGCGCTTTGTCCTCATTCGCAGTTCCCTCCGGTATTCTTTCAACACGTCCCAGCCATTGAGATTTGCTCTTTCTTATTTTCACAAATATTTTCATGGCTTTTAAATTTTTCGACGGTTCTGGATGAGAGTGTGTTTTCTGAGTTTCTGCAGCTTTTTGAAAACAGACGCTTTAGTTTGGTTTTTTAAATGCATTTGGCTAGTTAAAATGGTGATTGTATTGACCAATGATAACTTTGTTAACGTCCATTTGTGCTCATTCAATTTAGTTGATAAAATAAGCTATTTTGTTTTTGATCTACCCACATTTATACCGATGTTTTAATCGTTAGAGAACTTTTATCTTACGTATCCAAATTGTGGTTAGATAGCTTTTCTGTGTGTCAAATTGCAATACTTATTTCCTAGTAAAAGTAGTCTAGCAATTGAATGACCAGCACTAAGTGGGTCCACATATTCCCCAGTAACGTTTAATAATTATTAGACGGAAGTAAGCAACCGGGATAACCCCTCCAGAAGTACCAATTCTATCAAAAAACAAATTAACAAAACCCAAATCGGTAATTAAATAAGTTCGTTACTTCCCAACCACATTGTCCTTGATAAGCCCATAGAGGCAATTGAAAACATTTTCGAGTGTATGTTAGATTCGCGGCAAGCACTGTGGGATGTGGCTACTTATAATGATTGTTTAAACCGTCTGCCGTCGAATCGTTAGTATAATAACCTTGTTTAAATCAAGTATCTTCTTCCGAGGAGGGGAATAGAAGCGGAAGTGTTTTGCATGGAAACTAAGAGGGATATTTGCTTTGCAATTGTATTGTGACCTATTTAGGACTTGTTGGAGTAAGGAACCTCTCGTTTTACAGCATCATGCAGACTTAGAAGAGAGCCCAGTCCAGTGGTGGCGGCCCCGACTTACGAACAATAAGTCGCGGGTTCAAACCCAGGCAGGCGCATTACTTTGTGTAATTTATTTCATCACCACTGCTCTCAAAAACGATTAAGGAAAATATCGTGAGGAAACTGGCATGTCCTAGATCCAAAAATTCGAAAACATGTGACATCGATCAACCCGCACTGGGCCCGCGTGGTGGATTATAGCCCTTCCCTCTCTAGAGAGGAGGCCGTGTCCTGTGTCCCAGCAGTGAGAACATTATAGGCGATTCCAGGTGTACTTTTTTTTTTCATTTTTCGGAGAACTACAGAAGACTGGGTATTTGGGTCCTTCCTAAGACTGACGTCATGAACTGTCATGGTCAAAGAACAGCGTTTCAAAACTACCCAGACCCTGGTTATTGGTAGTGTCTACGGAGACTTCCTCTTCATCATCTGCCTAGCCCTTTCTCACCTATATTGGAGTCGGCTTCTAGTCTAACCGGATCCAGCTGCGGGTTGTGGAGGTCAGACAGGCAGTCGCTCCATGTAAAGTACTGGTATTCAGCTGCATCCGGTTAGACTGGGAGCCGACCCCAAGATAGTTGGGAAAAGGCTAGGCAGATGATGTAGTAATGCAAATTATATTCCCAGCAGTCTACATTGTGAGATAATTATGGTGATCTATAACAAAAAAAATACTTAACATTCTACATAAAGACAATACCTTACAAGTAACCGAAGTAAAAGGTCTCACACACCAATTGAAGTTAAAATATTCAATACCTCCACTACAATTCACGAAACAAGTTTTTAGTATCTCCATTTGTAATAATATTGTTAAAGTCTAATTAAATATTAATGAGCCCTCATTAGCAGTACAAGGAAACAGCTAATCAATCGCTTATCTATCCTAATGTACAACCGCAAAGTTACACAATGTTTTATAACGCTGTTTTCCCAGTGCGTAACTTAATTACGAAAATATTACGCCTCATTAATGAACGGTGCCTTTTTGAGGACAGCAGTGGCGTAGAGGCGACCCGATTGTTAAAGATTTTTACACTTTTTTTGCCTCACATGAAGTTTTGAGAGAGAGACAGAGAGTTCAGAGATCATTTATTTGTCAGAAACATGAGTATGCACACACAAAGCATGCAACATGTTAAGTAAATTACAAAAAGAATCACAGTCATGTTTGTTTGGTTGTTTGTTTGGTCTAATATTTACAAGTCTTGTGTTATCCATTATATAGCTCTTATAATACAATCTTAACATTGTTCTCAACACCTCGTAAAGTATTTTTTTATTAGAATCTGTTTATTATGTTTTGGCTTGGAATAAAGGTGTTAAGAAGTCACTATGTATTGTAACTATTTTACTTTTACGAATTCAGTGATAATTTTCACGGTTCCCGTTTTTTGCATGAAAATGAAACCAATTTTTTTTTTCTAATTTTTCAGGAGAAATAATTGACAGAGCGTCAAATTTGTCCGCATTGTTGTCATTCTTTTCCCCCGATACTTTTACATATTTTTACTATTATTTCAAATCCGTTTATAATTATAAATCTCATTTATTGCGAGCCTACGTTTTACGATACCGACTCCTTGAAGTCCTGTTCTGAACTAACGGAAAAAACACATTTAAATTCCACAGAATCCTACTCACAAAAGCACCAGGTACTCACTACTATAAATAAGTATAAAGTTCCCAGAAATATTTGACATGTAGCCAATACTATGCAGTAGACAATCGACAGCTTCGTTGTAAATTCCGTCATTCAAAAGGTCACTCTGGAAAAAATCTTCGACAAACAAACTAATTAGTATGGCGCGTTGTAATTACTTCTCGATCTTTGATGTACCTTTTAATTAGCAGTTGTTTACACCACGATAACACAGGGCTAGCAACACTGTCCGAATAATAATTAATACCTCATTTCGTGACGTCACAGTACATTATAAAATAATAATAGCCCGCCATCTTGTGCGGTTTATTTGAAGTGATAATTTTGAAATCATTAACATAATTACTAACGTTCGTTTTGCTTTTTGTTATAATATAAGTTTTATGTCTTTGCCGAAATAAGAAAGAATATTTTAATGGGTTCAATGGTAGTGCTAAAATCTGCTTTAATTTATGGGCGTGTCGCGTCTGAGTTTATGAATTAATCTATGATAAGATAAGGCCTGGATATACGGAGGCGTTTGCGCACTTAAAAGAATAATTAGAGCTTATTCTGAGCTCATTTTGAATTAATATTTTTTAAGAGTTACGTCTCAATTCAGCTAGATCAGTATCTGTTAATTTTATTGTGGTTAGATTTAATCGTAATTGTGAATTATGGCTACGAGAGCAGAAAATTAAAAATGAAATACCTGTATGTACGACTTGAAGTGTTAAAATATTCACAACAAGTTAATTCGCTGCCTTTCTAGTACACACACTATGTCTTTTTGAAAAAAAGACAAACCTAAAAGCGACGCTCTACCGACAGAGGGCGCCTTCCGCTTTTTATACAAATAAATGTCATAGCCAAGAGAAAGCGGCAATCGCGGATTCGCGCTATCGTTCTCTTAGGTTAGGACGTGGGTCATTCACACAAGAAGTTGTCATTCTGTAAGTTCCACCAGTTAAAGACTAGTGTAGTGCATAAGATATGATTTAAGGTAAGATATTATCTTACTTCACTATAATATTATAAATGCGAAAGTTTGTGCGGATGGATGGATGGATGGATATTTGTTACTATTTCACACAAAAACTACTGAACAGATTTGAATGAAATTTGGCACATAGATAATTTATAACCTGGATTAACATTATTTTATTTTATTTTTATTTTATAGTATGATCCCGAGGGACAGTTACCAAACTTCACGCGGGCGAAGCCGCAGGCATAAACTAGTACCTAATAACTAAAACTTACCACTGCAAATGAATACACCAATACAATAAAATCTGCATCATTCTCTACCTATTAAAAAACAAACGAAAGGGTTCGTCTCGTGAGTCGTACGTACCCTTGACCGAAAGTTATGCTTTGTTGCTTCTGTATCGGTTAAGCTTTTGTGGGGGAGCGAGCATCAGGCAAGGGTGGCGCGAACGAATGGCTTTCAATGGTGCTGGTAAAAACGACAGTAGTACTGTTTAAGTGTCACAAGTATTTAGTAATAGTAGTATGTAGTCAAAGAGATTTAAAAGACTTATAGAGCGGACATTGGGAATATTTTCATACAAAAATTTTGATACCGAACATTTTTGATTTTGACACATTAATGCTACCTGATATCGTTTTGTCTATTGTAATACGCCCGCTTATCAGTGATAAGCGGGCGTATTACAATAGACAAAACGATTTGTTACTAAGTAGTAACAAGTATTGGATTACGATTTTCTTCGTCTTGTCCCGTCTATCGCTCGTAAATATTTGAATGTCTTAGTGTTTAGTGAAAGAAAAGCTTGCAATTTATGGAAAGCTGAGAAGATAGACGCGTGTCAATATTTTGCTGATCGATTTTTTTTTATGGTTGTCTATGCCTTGTTGCTTGCAAAAAGGCTTGCTTGTTTCAATGTAATGACAGAATGACATGTCTTTGACAAAATGAAGTATGCACATGAAATCCATTGTCAATATGAACAACAGTGACGGTTCATTCATAATACCTGAAAGTTTTGATTTTGGTGCCTTATAATAGTAATAATTAGCATGGAAAACCTAAGAACATAATGAAACAACATGGTCGTAATATTATAAAAATAAAACATAAGTACAACATCTAACACAGTCAATTATATCGTTCTTCGGCTAACCAAACAAATACAAACTACAATGGCGATATTACGATTGCTCGTAAATGTTGAAAATCGCGATGCCAATCGTAAAATGGTAGTCCAACTTATAATTTCAACGGAAAGAAAAAAATAGACGATTCAGAATTAAAATCGCTAATGACTAAGACCATTAAGTTAATCATTTTAATTAGACGTTGGTGTACGCTTGCGTTTCTATATTTTTTCGTGTAAAGAGGAGAGCGGGGTAATATTGTAGCAGTGGCTAAAGCGAGCGATCGTTTCGCTCGACGATTATACAATACCACTTCACTTCATTATTCCCTAGTTAAGCTTCTGTTTAAAGTGGCAATGTATTACAAATTGATTGGAGCTTAATTTAATTAGTGCAGTGTACGGTAGCCACACTTAAATCTATCAAATGTCATAAATAAAGACACAAACGAGTCTGAAGCGGGTCTGTCATTTATTGGGGTGATAAAATTAGATGTTTTTTTTGTAACCAATTGAACGAGCTACTTAATTGAATTTATTAACTTTATTGGACCTTGTAAAGAGAATTTTATTAACAAAATACATTAAAGAGAAAAAAAAATGTAAGTACCTACCTTTGTAATTTCAGTTGTCCTAAGCTAAAAGGCTTACTTTGAAATAAATAAGAAATTCTCAACTCAATATACTGATTAACGAAAGGCTTCTAGATTTGTAAGTATTACCATTTCACTGAATTAAAAACCCCTTCATTTAGTCCCTGTCTTCGTCAGTCGTGATTTCGTGAAGGATGTGTTCAGGAGCTACGAAGGATTATTTCTTTGCTCAGCTTTGGCCATTGTGTTTATTGTGAAACTCGTTACAATTTAGTATGAAGTACACAAACGCAGATTGGAAAAACTTGATGAGTACACAATAAAACTACGTACGTAGTAAGTCTTGTACGTACTAAAATACGTTGCGAATACTAAAAAACGCCTGTTTTCAAAAGACATTTGGTGCACAATATTAAATTTATAATTTCCCAACAGACAAAGTCAACTACAATTTTAATTACGAAAAATTTGCTTTTTTTTCTACGCTTTGTATAAAAAATCTCTAGAAGATATGCCACATCCAACGTTTCTCAACTGAACACGTCGAAAAGATCCAGACGGACATCTGAATAGCGTCTCATTATCTTTAATTATATACTGATTCTTCGGCAGAAGGGTGCCCGCTTTACTTATTGCTGCGTTCCCAATTATAAAATGCTATATATTTAGTTTTATACTTAAATTAAGGACTCGTAATCAAGACCTTTAATTTCTGTTTTTGAGTGCACTTTCATTATAGGCATTTCTGTGATCTTCAAATAATTAAAAGAACTTCGCAATGAAGTCGTCAGTGTCAGATTTAAGTATGAAAAGACGACATTTTCTTAAACTCTGCAAATATGCAATGCATATTCCACGACTATTCGAAGAGAAAATTCCATAAAAGCTAAATGAATGGTTAAGAAAGCCGGATGCTATCATATTGAGACCTGCCCTCCCATTATAGCTCGACCTGTCGTCAACAACCAACCAGTAGCTTAATGACAAGGCACTTTTTTCAACCCTTTTTAACTGTCTGCTTTAAAGGATTATTGTCTTACGAGTCAAAGTACGTAAGTTAATTCTTAATTTTGTTTCGAGTTTTGGGTCATAAGCATTTCTCTCTTGAAGTTTTCACTCTTAAAATAATAACAATATACTAAAAACTGTCACCATAAACATGAAACTGCGCATCAACTATCACTTTCATTAAAAAACGCCTCGATATAAATAGAGAATCTTTTCAACGGCACTTATTAGAGGGTGAAAAGGGGATGCCAAGGTAAAAAGTGTAATTATGTTGATTATTTAGGCCTTAATGCGCCGACTATCCCGCACCTCCCCAAGCCGTCATTAATCGCCCCCCTCCCCCCTTTCCTTACAGCCTTTATTATTTCGTTTCAATTATTTTTGTGATTATCTTTTTATGGCGGGCGCGCATTAAAACTCGAAAAAATAACAGTGGACATTAAATGTAATTAGAATCGAAATTACGAGATGTCACCCAGTGGTGTTTGTGTTTTTAATATTATTAGGGTTCTGTGCGTTTTACGCTGCGTTCATCGTTTTACGGCGTGTCTTATGTTTTGTTATTTTGTTTAGAGTGAGACGATCGTGCGAATTTACTTGGCTTTTGTGCCGTATCCAGTGGCGAGACAGCATTTAGTGATTTTTACACCTCGGAACGTTTTTTTTGAGGAGATGGGGGATTTTATGCACCAATAAAAGACACAGTGGCGTAAGTGCTTTTAAACTGAAATGATTTCTCAATCGCGACCGTATGAGGACTGTGATGATAGGCTTTGGTTGTGTATACTAAATCCCGTAATTAAGAACCTTCCAATTCTTGTCGCAATTTCATCTCGATCCACAGCATTTTTTTGTCAAAAAGGTAACTTGTTAGTATTTTTGACAGATTGACATTGACATTAGACTATAGGTAATGTTATTTTTTTTAATACTGGAATTGCCCTTCTTATAATAACTATCCGTGTTTCCCTCCCTGGAAATAACAATCACAGAAGTTCTTATAATCTGCATTAGTTTCTTAACAGAAGAAGTAGACTATTTTAGTTCATGTTATTGTACAAATTGGATACGAACTGCCTTGAATTTTCATTGGAATTTTGAAAATTCAATCTAAGCACCTAAATCTTAATTTAAAATTCAAAACACTTAACTCAATATGGAAAATAAAATGTTTTCAATATTTAACTATGATCCTTAACAAAACAGTAACAAAAATAATAACAACTTTAAATGTTTTTATTCTACAACCGATAAGCCTAAAAAACTTATTATAATCAAACATCTATACAAATGTAAAGCATTAATTTCTATGGTAACGGAAATATAAAAACACGTATACTTAATACTAACTTAGACGCGTGACTGTACACAATAGAACTTGGATTTGCCAACCCTTTGATTCAAATCACTAATGAATAGAAGAGGGGGACAACTTGGAACGAACTGTAACTCTCAAATCGTAGAGTTTAGATTTAAGTGTGCGTAGTTGGTAATGCATATTATTATTAAGTACATTTTATGGATGAGCAATTTTTATGATTGTACCTTTTGTGCACTAGGTGCGTAATGTACAGATGTTGAGTTATCGTTTGGTTAATCGTTAAAATCTTTGGTTGCTACTAACGGCACGATTCTAAGTTCATAGTAATATTATTATCTAGTAGTAGTAGTCTAGTGGTCGCAAGCGCGACTGCTTAGCATTAGATCAAGGGTTCGATTCCCAGGCGTGCAAAGTGTTATTATATTTTTTCCATCAGGAATTTCTCAGCCACAGATCCTGATTTGTGTCTGTTTGCTGGCAAAAGGCACAACCACTTTTGCATGGAACTTGAACATAACTGGCCAAATGTGGGTGTTCAATAGGTACACCTCTGCATAACCCTTCGGAGATTATAGTCGTGATGTTATGTTGTGTTGATTTAAATGACAAACAGTAACACTGACTATGCTTAGACCGACGCCATTTTAAATAAAAGAGAAGAGATCTCTGGGAAATAAAGAAAACACTAACCCGTCTCTTAAATTCCTTTTGGTCCTTTTAATGGCGGGTTTTGAATTCAAATTCATTTAGTATTAGTATTTATTTATTTCTCAGTAATGGGACATTCAGATCTTACATTAAACTTTGTTTCACACATACTATAATTGCTGGTGTAGAATTATTAAATAATAAGCTAAGTAAATTAAAATCAAAACTAGGTATATTTCAAGTATATTATATAGCGATATGAAATTTGAATCTATAATTTTAGACTGGTTTATAAATTAAAAATGCACTAATTCTAATAACAAAAAATCAATGGTTAATTCAAGAATATTAATCATAATGTAATATATATACGAAGAGGACATTGAGTGTCTGATCGCAGCGGAGTTGAGACGTCCTGGAACTGTATCCGATTCATTGTGCCCCGTGTTATTGTGTTAAATTGTATGTTCAAGTAATTTGTTAGTTTAATAGAAACAGTGTATCGCACCCAGTGTGTTTTCATTGCACGAAACCCATCGTCTGCCCACATGATGTACGAGCCTAACGGAATAAATCTTGACAACCCGACATATATGTATTATCTGTCTTCCTTGCACTCGTTACAACGCGCTAGCGCTATCTCTTGAATGTGCTTGCATAGGGAACTGTGTGGTATTCTGTTTATAATATATCACCAAATACTTAAATCGCCGATACACCTCCCCTTACCCTACCTAGTTATCTGCCTAGCCTTTTCCCAACTATGTTGGGGTCGGCTTCCAGTCTAACCCGATGCATCTGAATACCAGTATTTTACATAGAGCGACTGCCTATCTGTCCTCCACAACCCAGTTAGCACTAGGTAATACGATACTCCTTGGTAAGACTGGTTGTCAGACTTTCGGGTCACTGACTAACTGTAACGAAAGATCAACAAAGAAAGAAAAGAAAAAGAAAAAAAAGAAAGAAAAGATCTACAAATGACAGCCGGGACCAACGGCTTAACGTGCTTTCCGAGGCACGGAGGAAACTCGGTATGTAATGGGTGGTCACCCATCCACGGACCTACCTAGGTAAGCACGGCTTAACCTAAAGATCGACCCGAGCGGCTGTTCTTATTTAGCCACAAGCTCCTCTTACCTTACCCTACCTAGTACGATTACCAATAGATTTGTTGTGTTTGAATTGATGATGACTACACAATGGGATGGGTTCTGAAATAGAGTTTCCTATGTTACCCGGAGAAAGACAGGATGATATTGTATTTGGAACTGTTCCGAAAGCTATTTACCTAGTTCTAAAGTCTGCTGAGAATGAGGTCTTGGGTTCGATTCCCGGCTTGGGCAAAGTGTCACTGGGTTTTTCCATCAGGAATTTCTCAGTAGCAGCCACGGAGTCTTGATTTGTGCCCGGTTGATGGCAATAGGCTCGCCCGCTACAACATGGGACTTAACATAACTGGCAAAATGTGGGCGTACTTTTAGGTACACCTCTGCTTAACCCTTCGGGGATTTAATTCTTGATGTTATGTTATGTAAAGTCATGACTTTCCACTCACCTACTGAAGGATCATTATATTCAGCAGCTTTTACAAACTAATACAACCTATAAGCCCTTCCGAAAACATTTTTAATACTTAACCTTTAATTTAAAACATTATTCGCCATTATCTGTCAATCTAAAAGCAAAATCGAAACAAAAACAATTTAAAATTGACATTTAATATAAAACTGAAATAATTATCCACATTTTCCAAACGTGTGGTCAGCGGCGATCACGCGGGATTGGCGGGGAACGCCGACGGTAGGGTACCAATGCATCACCGTCGATAACTTCGGGACACGACTGTTGATTTATTTTGTGAAAACGATTGAATATTACAAGCGTAAGTCTATAGGGTTTACGGATATAATCAATAGCTATTTTGAGAATAGATTAAAATTCCATATATAAAAAAGTGTAAATAGAGTTTTAACAAATTATCGAAATAGAACTTGTATTTCACGTAACAAGGTCGATATTTTCTTTTCAAAAGCTTATATTTTTGTATGAGACATCATCATCATCATCTGCCTAGCCTTTTCCCAACTATGTTGGGGTCGGCTTTCAGTCTAACCGGATGCAGCTGAATGCCAGTATTTTACATGGAGCGACTGCCTGTCGGACCTCCACAACCCAGTTAGTGCTAGGTAATACAATACCCCTTGGTAAGACTGGTTGTCAGACTTTCGGGCCACTGACTATCTGTAACGACTGCCAAAGATCTACAAATGACAGCCGGGACCAACGGCTTAACGTGCTTTCCGAGGCACGGAGGAAACTCGGTATGTAATGGGTGGTCAACCATCCACGGACCAACCTAGGTAAGCACGGCTTCACCTAAAGTTCGATCCGAGCGGCTGTTCTTATTTAGCCACGAGCTCCTCCATATTTTTGTATGAGACAAACGTGCAAAAATTACTCTACGCTCCAAATAACTTAAACAAGTAACACACATCAATAAATAAATTGTTGCTTGCATAATAAAATACGTTTAACTTTTAACCTAATCAAATACAGTTAAAAAAACTGTCGTAGCAAAAAATTGAAAAAAAAACGCAAATATACAAACAAAAATGCGTAAAATAAACACCAAATTGCAATTTCCAGTAAGTCAAAATCATGGCTGCCGCGCGCACCGAAATTGAAAGTGCCCGCCCGAAAACGCAGTGGACATTCATTGATGTATCTCTTCATCTATTATTATATTTACGAATGCGTTTATGCCTGGCCTGAGTGAAAGCGAAACTGTTTTCAATTGTTATCCCTCTCACCGCTTAATTGACCGATATTTGTAAAAGCCAGCGGTTAATTTGCGTTTCAGCGATACGCGATGAGCTTGCGCGTTGATATGTTTTTGCGCGGTGGGATAGTTGGAATATGTCATCTCTGGAACTACTGTTGAAGCGAGAATAGGGTTATACACGCTCTTTAAATTGTAAAAGCCAATGATTAGGTTGCGTTTTTAGTGATATGCTTTGGAATGTTTTGCGCTGTGACCCTATTTATGGGGTAAACTCGTGTTTGTAACAGCTGGAAATCGAGTTGATTGTCGTCCGATTAGAGAAGCCTATGTCCAGCAGTACACTGCTGTAGGCTGTTGACGATTATGCCTGGACTAGAGCACAGCAGTTTGCGCATAAGCGAGAATATGAAATCACGATTTTCTAATTTCAAAAGCCAGATAGTTTGCGTTTTTAGCGATCCGCAATGTGCTTGGGATGTTTTGCGCTGTGGGGTATGTCGTGTATGCATGCCTGTAGCAGCAGGATGAGAGTCAAATTGATTGTAAAGGCCTATATCCAGCTGTGCACTGCTGTAGGCTTATGATGATGTCAGGACAAGAACACAGTAGTCTTTGGGAGCGAGAACATGAATATATTCACGCTCTTCTTTTGTAAAAACCAGCGGTTAATTTGCGTTTTCAGCGATACGTGGAGTTTGCGCGTTGGATTGCTTTTGCGCTGTTAGTATAGTTTTGGGAATACGTCGTGTTTAGCTAAGGTTGAAGCGAAGATGCGTCTTGAGTTGCTTCCTGCCATAAATATTATTCATTGTTGAGAATAGTAGAGGTATATAATTTGCCCACACTACCGTCGCGTGGTGGGTTGTGACCTTTTCCGGCAGAGTCCAGTGTCTGTAAGGTATGTCAGGCTGTTGTATGTTAAGATGTTTTTGCAGTTTCTTGCGTTATGTGATTTGATAAGGAGTATATACTCTAGTCTACGTTACTCTTTGTTATTGAATTGAGTGATTGTTTAGCCTTTTTCGCGGTACACTTCTGGAAGTTAACAGGCAAGCACTTAATAAATTATGCGCGACACAAAATATGTTTATGTTTACAAAAATGAATTAAACCACGGTGGACACAGAATAGGGTACCTAAGTAATGACGACAGCCTCAGTACACCGTTAATTTAATTTCCGTATACAGTAGCCGTTTGATCTTGGCTCTATTAGAGTAAAAAGGGTCGTCAAAGTAGTTTGTAATTGGTCACTGACAGTCTATGTAGCTAAAAATCTATTTTGCATGAACAGTTTTTCAATATTGATGTTGAAAAATAATTCTAGTATATTCGCTTTTCAAATTAAAAGCAGCCAATAAATCTTCTTCAAAATTGTAACATGGTAGTAATTCAAATAAGTTGTTAGTTGTAACACCCATCACAGTTCGTTTTACCATCACTCAAAAGTAGATCGATATAAAACTGAAATAAGTCCTCATCTGAACAATTTTGTGGTTAAAGAATTAAATAAATATAAAATGAAATTCTGCTACAAACAAAAGCAACTAATCAATTAAACCAACCCAAATCTAAACCAACTTCCCCATTAAAACAACTAAAATCCGTCTACAATACCGCTAACATCATTGTCACCGCAGCTCAAACTTTTTACAGCTCATCCCTAATCTCGTTTGCATTCTAAACAGGAAGCTTTATTGTAGCAAAACACATAATCTGACAGAGTGTAATAAACAGGCCATTTCAATGGAGTATGGAAGATTATTTCATTGTGCTTTGTGTTCAAATACTTTGATTGTCCATGACGAGAGTGCACAAACACCTCTTTTTCTTAGAACTTTGGTCAATCAAACTGTTGGTTTTGTTTTAGTGTGGTCTTGGGAAAGACCACACGTGGGTAGAAAATCTGGGCATATTAGGGGTCTTTTGTAAAAGCTTGATGGCTTAAACAACTGGCAGTCGATTTTAATTTTTGGTATGCTTGTATGAACGTTGATTCACGAACAAAACTAAAATTTTCTCTGCTGGACATAGGCCTCTTTAATCGCATGCCTTTTAACTCGTTTCTCGGCAACTCTCATCCAGTTGCTACCAGCCACCCTGCGAAGGTCCTCGCTCCACCGAGCCTGAGGACACCCTTACGCTTACCGATTTGCGGTATCCACTCAAGAACACGTCTATCCCAACGGTCATCGGTTCTAGGGCTAATATGGCCGGCCCATTGCCACTTCAGCTTACTTATTCTGTGAGCTATGTCGACAACTCTGGTTCTCTGTCGGCCTCGTTCTGGGTGCGATCCCTCAGAAAGACTCCAAGCATAGCCCGTTCCATAGCTCGCTGAGCAAACTTGAGTGAATGGACCAACAGTACCGTGAGTGTCAACATTTCGGCTCCGTAAGTCATAACAGGGATGGCATGGAATGTCTTATTTATTCTACGAACTTATATTCATAAACTGTCAGAATATCACGAATCAACCAAACAAGTAACTTCAAACAAAAAGAATGGCTCAACTTTAACACTCCTTAGCTGCCACCGTGCTTAATAACAACTTCAACAAGAATTTACGCGCTTCGCCGTCTCTAAATAACACATTAGAGGGAATTTTACGCGTTCACTGCATTTCCTTAACCATTACGATTGTTCCTCTGATGTGTTCGCAATAAAACCTCTGTTTCTATGCCGCTATTAATATTTAGTTCAAAGGAATTGTCGACGCTTCATTTTATACTATTATTTGCTACTCGTAGGCGATTAAGTTATGATTTTTGTCTGTTTTTCTTTAGGTCGTTGAGCTGGCTTGTGTTTAGGAGATTTGTCTAGATTTAAACACTTGTGATTAGCGTCATTATCACACAAATGGGATATTCTCCATTTTATATCGCAAACTTTACTGCTGGTTTAGTGATCTCTAGTCAAAAATCTATTTATTTCATATTTTTTCTCAACTGTAATAACATTATAACGATAACCTTCAAGGACACTTAAGATCTTTTTATAACTGACCTTTTTGGTGATTTCTACCGAATTTGTACCGAAATATAACTGGCATGATAGAAAAAAAAATAGAATGTAAATGAAAATGAAAGAAGGATGAAAGGATTCTAGATTTGTGATTTCTTCCCATTTCCTGGGAAAAATGTAATGTGTATACTGTGTTCAATATCTTTATAAATTTCTAAGTTACCTGGGCTAACAGAAGCTGCTACATTCCATGTTTTTGTTTGATTCCCAGATCGACATGGACATAACGGGGTCTTAGAGTCGAAATATAACATGTACAATTGTGCATATCCTTCAAAAGATACCTGGATGCTTACAGCTCTGTTTACCCACTTCAACCAAAACCGTGAGTATACTTCTATAGTTCCATGATAATGTCCATGGTGATCTGAAAACAGACAGTTAGAATCAGGTGGTTGCACTGTTTTTCGCGTAAATATTTAAGTTTTTGTTTTAATTAAAACGTTGGTATAGGTTCACGTTGAAATTTCCTTTAGATGAAGAGACATAAAAATGACATGTTTGAAAAATCTGTGTGTGGGCAAGACATTATTTAATTTTTTTTAGTCAATTTAGGCCCGACTGCACCACAAATTACTAAACCAATTTGGCGCTTAACGAATTTAAAACATCATTCTATTTTTATCAATTCTTTGAATATTACTTAAACATGATGTTTTTAATATGTTTAGCATTAACTGATTAGTAGTGCAAGCTGACCTTAGTAAATATTCAAGTTAAAATGGGTTAAACCCCAGAAGCACAAAAATAAATACCGTAAATTTCTCCTGCAAGTAAAAACATAAATAAAAAAAACATTCAGCGACCCATCTTCCCGCGTAAAATGTAAAATGCAACAGTGGGCCGCTCCCCACAAGCCATGGACGTCGAAATGATCGGTATGTCGGTGTGAAAAGTTAAATGAACCGACAAATAAACGATTAAACTGATTCCATTTCATTGAAAGAGGTTCATCATAAAGAGGATTTCGTGATGACGTTTCGTGTCAATTTTGACAGATGTCATTTGGCGATGTACGATAGTGGTGTGATTGGTTGTCTGTAAATACATTACTGTCTTGTGTTTTTCTGTGTGACCGCGTGGTTCTACTAAACTGTGAAAAGGATTTTCTTGCGGAAGTCTTTTTTGTATGTTAATATTCAACTATGATATATTAAAAAAATCTTGATGACTGTCAATTAATTAAAAAAAACTGAACGGGTCTCTTTTCTCTTCTATAATTAACAAGAATGTAATGTTAATAGGCTTCTTTTGGGTTAGTTCGTTCCATCCTCAACCTCATCTCTGTCCTCTGGACTAGATTGAGATCAAGAGTAGGTAGTAGTAGTAGCCATTTAATATTAAAAAAAATGTAGGTATTGTATTTTTGCAATTTATATTAAGTTCTCTCAGTTCGAGGTATATCAGATGGCGATGAGGTCAGAGATGGATGGTTGGTCTATATAATATCTTAAAATATGACCACACCTTTCTGGTACACGCTGTAGTACTCAGGGACTCGGCACTAAGATTTGGTGATTTAAAAAAAGATCCTAACCGTCAAAGTCCAATTAGTATTTCCAACTTCACACGTAACTTAGTCGTTTTTAATGACGCTCAATCCTGCATATTCTTTATATTTTATTATCACAATGTCCTTGTTAAAAAAAATTATAAAAAGTTTTTTTTACCCTTTTTAATCGTGGTATCTCGCGCAAATCCTTGTCAGGTATCAATTTTACATTGTAACTAAAAAAAACACATCATCGACATAGACGAAGAAGAAAAAATACATATTATAGAGGATAACTATAGTATCTAAGCAAAGTTAATAAATTTATATGAAGACTCCACGCGCTCGGCGTAGCTTGCTCTACCACATGAAAAAGAATCATTAAAATTAGACCAGTAATCACGGAGAAATCGGTGAACATATGTACTTACCTGGTGGAATACATAACCTCCTCCATTTTTAGAAGTCGATTAAAAACAGAGAAGCAACCTGACATAACACCCAAAAACAACAGCCGATTTTTATAACTCGACTGTTGTTTTACTATGCGGACAATGTGCAATATTGTTTATATTTTTTATTATCTTTATTTATTTAAAACACATATACAATAGTGGTCATAGGCGGACTTAATGCCACAAGGCTCCAAGACAAGCTCAAGGATCTTTCCTCTGTTCCAACACATATTGTAACTGTTTATTGTCCCTAAATAAATAAAATAATAAAAATAAAATAACAATAGCCAAAACAAAACCTACTTTCTCTTCTTTATCTAAAAAAAAACTTATTTTTTTCCCAATAGTCGAGTGCATTTAGATAATAAGCTGAAACGGAGTTAGTGCTCGGATTTTCATGGGGATTTTTTATTCAGTTCCTAGAGGAATGGAGAAGTAAGTAAATAAAAATCATCAGTTACCAATTTAAAAATAAAAACAAACTTAAAATTCGAAATTTTAGAAATATATTGAAAAAAAAGAAAATTTTCTAAAAATACTTGAATTATGCATTACATCGACAACAATGAACAAAGAAAGAAACATACCTAATTGGCGTTTAAAGGATGCACGCAGATCATACTATTACGCCACAATATGAATTCGTCGAATTTGAAGATACTCATAAACGAAAATAAAACCAAAGGAAATTAAAACACTAATATTGTCTTCATTTCTCCTTTTGAAGGTCTGCTGGCAGAAATTTCTTGAGAAAAAAGCAGAAAGTAATATGTACTCATATATTATAATGTTATTTTCCTGTGTTGTCTACTGTGTGTACATAAATAGTAAAATAAATTTAAAAAAAAGTAGGAGAGGCGAATTTAAACTTCTTCTCCACTCCTTTAGGAACTCAATAAAAGAACTCCCATGAAAATCCGAGCACTATAAACTTCATTCCAACTTTTGAGTATTTTTTGTCTAATTGCACTCGGCCACAATTTTGAATATTAACCCTCAATTCTTCCATCAATTCCTTACTTCAGAAATCCAAACCACTTCAGTAGTATAATAAGATGCAATACAAAATTACACAAAACCATACCCGGAGGTGTGTACTCACGGAGGGCCCTCGTCCCTCTCGACGTGACAATGGCACTCCAGCATCATTCCTCCCGCGTGAGCACCGATCACTTATTATTTCCTTATATTATTATTGTTGGCTTGGCTTCACGCTATTGTTTGACATTTTCCATTTTGTCTTGTTAGAATTTGTTGTTTTTGTAAAATTGTGTTATGTTTCCCAAAGTTTTTCATTTTATGAGGTCATATTATCTATTGTAAACTTTATCATCGTTTTCTTGTCCATATCCCAATTAATGCGGTTGTCCCAGCATATTGTTTCCTTCCATGCTTTTCCATTAGTTGTCATGGTGATGAATGGGAGATGATAACGTTAGAATGTTTGTGGTTCTGTGAGAATACAGAGAACAAGGATTACTTAACTCAATTCAGTATTAATGGCTTCTTTCTCTCTCTCTTCTTCAACCTTTGGCAATGAAATGCTGAGTGTAGGTCTCTTGCAAATCTCTCCACTTTTGGCGGTTTTTGGGTTTAAAGATTCTTTATTTATTCTAAAAGAACATACATTGTTCACTTATCGAATAAGTAGTCTAGTAGTTAACAGTTTTGTTTTCATAATGTAGGGAGGTACGATGTCGACATATTATTGTGTGAAAGACTAGCTTATATTGTTAACTTAATAGTTTTGTGTTGTTAGTGACGTACTGCTTGAGTTTAGCTTTAAATAAGTTTAAAGAAGATGTGTTCCTAACATCTGCCGGTAGATTATTGTAAAGTTTTTGTCATGGCTATCCAGTTTCTTAATGGCTTATGGCGTTGGTAAGGTACTAAATGTTTGCCAGGGCTGCGGGACTGTTCGAAAGAGATACCGCGGCCCTGGAACATAAAGGGCCAATGAAGGAACATGGGTGGTTTTTAGTCAGTAAGAGTCTGACACTCCCTTCCGCTCCGCCCAGAGCGGGAGGAGTCATTTGATGATTTCCCACCCACCAAAAAAAAAAAAAAAAAAGGTACTAAATGTTATGAATAAATAAATCTCTGTAGTTATTACTTCCTTTCTGGCTAAATCATAATTCACACAGTCCATCTATCATTTCTCTGGTCTTCCCTATCTTATAGCCGTTTAAATTCATACTCAAAACTTTTACCGACATTTACATAATTTCTCCGGACCATCTGCCTATAGACTTGACTCCCATAAAACTAATAAAATCCTAGAAACCTGTAAATAATTATCACGGTCATATGTCTACCGTTTTCAAGGGAAATGGAAACAAACAGTTTCTTCTATGTTACCGTTTTGTCGCTCACCAGACTTTTCAACTTTCATGTCGAGGGATCGAAATATCTCAATCAATTTGTTTCTCTTACAATGAAACCATATGTTTTATGTTTCTCATATAGCAAAGTTATTAAGATTTCATTAACACATATTAATAATCAAATCCAACAATTTAATAATCCACAATGATGATACAGTCTATGAAAATGCGAAAATTAGTACTACCAACGAACTATCGCCATTAAGCACTAATCACAATGTCAAAATCAATTGACAACTAACAACAGATAGGAATAATTGACATTTTGTATTAGTATACCGTGTATTGAAGCTGGCAGGTGTGATCAACTGATTGGACTCCTAACAGATTTAAACGTTTGTGATTTTAAATGAATGAAAGTGTTTTGATAACGAGTTTTGACTTACATAATTATGACGATGTGTCGGAAACTGATAAAGAAAATAGGTATCGCGATTTTATGTCGTCTTAGTCACCATTGTTTACAGTTATCGAATGAGTAAAAGACGCCATTCGCATAGTTTCAGATCGGAAAACGCAACTCGTCAACGCGTCGGACTATTCGCTTTTATATCAAGGTATTTCTGACCGGCTAATAGTGATTCCACGTCGATTAGTGTGGTTACCAGTAGCGAAGGGTCGATTTTTGTAAGTGGTAAGCCGGAGAACATATCTTTTAATGATTATATTATTTGTCTTTAGAATACTGACTGTGCTATTTTTCAATCGGTAGGAATCGAGTTGTATGGGACCTTCGCTACTGGAGGTTACTCCGATCAATGGACATTTTACTATCGACTTAATTTCTATAGGTGTCATGTGATTTAGAATGTTTCATACTATAACAATCTTCGGGATTATTTTCGGCCTGCACTTCATAGAGATGGCCCACTGCATTTTCTTTCTCGTTATCCATTGGCAATTATTGAATAAAAGTTATGCTCAATACATTGTTATTAAGGCATTCGCAGAAATATAGTTTCACTATAACATGTAAGAGGAGAATACTACACTGGTTCCTTTAGTATGGATTTTGTGTGCTGATCCATTTGTCTGATTCTCGGTAACATGTTATCATAGGCGATTCTAGATTCGATTGTGCCAATACAGAACAAAGGGGGTGGGATTTTCAATTTTGTCAGTCGTATTCATTTAGCAGAACAGTTTTTGTTTCTCGACAAATTTGTTGCGGGAAATGCTTTATTTTTATTGAATTAGAGTTTTTTTTACAAAAAATTAATCTGTCGAATGTATAAAACGCATTTGTCAGTTTATTTGTTTCCGACTCACATAAAAACTATATCTCAGAACTAAACAACATCTCTTAGTCTGATATAGAGAAAGTTCAATAGATAAGAAGTAGTATAGTGACCACGGGTATACCCACTGATCCTACTTTGTTATTCCGATTGCTTTGTGTTAGTCCATCTTCGGAGAAAATCATAGTTATTTATTGAGCAGAAGTTCGTAATATTACCGCCGTATATGTAGTTACACTTTGGGTCAGTTTATAGTCGAGAGTGTTTAACCTGTGGTTTAACTCTGAAATTGAATCCGCTATTGCTTATTGAGAAACGGTGTCGAGAGCCACCCCTTCCAATTAAACAATGAAATACGTCTGCAAAAAATTGAATTCATAATTTCTAGTACCTACCTACAGGAATAACAAGTTACCTGTTCCTATGTTTGAATATTTCAGAGTGGGTAAAACAAAATCCAATTTCGCATATTCATACCGAAACAAAAAAATCATAAGTGACTTTCCGAATAAACCCTCGTTAGAATTAGAAATCAACCGTCACTGGCCGAAAAAAAAAAAACAATAATTATAAAGCGCGCGTAATTCTAATTCCGAATTCAAATTAAAGCCGCTTAATGCGCGGGAGCGACCCCGTTAAAAAAAAGAGTTGACGAGTGCTCGGAGGGTGGTAATTTTTCATTAATTTAAGTTCACCATTCCCTGTTTTGTTTGCTTTTAATCGCATTTCTAATTAATCCCGTCGAGAATAACGTGACAACTGTCGACTATGGCCGCCATTTTTTCGAGCCGAGTATAGCAGATGTCGGCCGATTTCCATTTGTTTCTGAGATTAATGATTCGGTACGATTGTGAATTTTTCCGGTCGGCTTTTGTTGTTTTAGAAGCAATTTGTCCGCTTACTTTTGTAGAGAGGCAGTCGTTAAAGCCTCCACAAATGATATTGGAACGGAATAAAAAACGCCGCGACAAAAAGGGTTTCATGTATTCGATTTCAGTTGCATGTCAACGGAATTCTGGTTGATAAAAACGAATTATTATGTTAAGAGTTCTAAAATTAATCGCATTCTAATCTGTTGCCTTGGAAAATATCTAAAACTGTAATAAGTATAAAATGATCCCATTCCCAGTAATCCCTTTATTAACGACATCTATTTCTAAAGAACATAAATTCTATACAGATAAAATTAAACTCCCTTTAACAGGTATTCGGTTTATAGTTATCCAGTTTCCCTCTCTCTCGAAGAATCTCTTATGTTAAATGAAACTGTTCATTGAAATAATTGATTTAATCAAAAATAATTATAAAATTTGAAACATTACACACGAGCATGGACGAAAGGTGGCTTTTATTGTGCTTGTTATTTTTACGTGTTCTATTTAAAATTTTCATCATTCCTCATAGTAAATATACTTAATTATTTTTATTATCATTGAAATTTTAACAGTGCAATAACTTAGGTTTACGTCTGCTATGTTGTGCATGTTTTCTCGAATAAATAAAATAAAATAAAATCCCACTAATGATATTCCGACGTCTCCATTCCTCAAAGACATAACCTTAACTTGAGAACAATTGTATACACATCCCTTAAAATTACATACATTTGTTCGAATCGACTTCCACCTATACCACAGCCGCGGTCACATTCACATCAAAATAAAACGTCACAATACTGAACAATAATCCTTCAAATATTGCAAAAATAGTTTCATTTCCACGAGTCCCATTGTCCCCTACGGAACTTGCTATGCTCAATAATTCAAGAACGATCGCACCAGCTTATAACACGTATAAATGACACCTCGATTTAAAAATCTACCATCCGTAGCGTAGCGTAACTAGTGGCAGGTTGGGTAAAGTCATATCCACTTTTATGTGTTGCAAAGAGTTACCTACTTGATTCGATTTGAAGTATTAATGTATCTATGTTTGTACTCACCAGAGATGTGACATAGATACTTATAAGTATTTGAAATACAGATATAAAGTATGTATTTTCATCTTGTATCTGAAATACTTTTTTGAATTTTTATTTTGTTTCTTGTATTTCGATATATTCTTTTCATATCTTAGTATTTTGCTTAACCTCGTGTCAGAGTTTTTATGCCGCCCATAGACCTCTGAATTGGCTTTTACATGCCGTCAAGAAATATCTCTCAGACATGCCCATTTGTAAATACTAAGTTAGCTAAAATACTTTTACTATTTACCTAAACATTTTACGTTATTTCATATTAATTTATCAACTCATTAAGTTTCCGAAAAGGATTTTATTTCAAAAAAGTGTTTAGTAAATACGTATTTTGTATCTATTATTTCAAATACCGCTTCCGAAAGTATCTGATGTCTCAATTACTTGAAAGTTTCCTGTAACTTGTATTTTAGATTCTTTTTATAAGGTATCTTGTGCATTTCTAGTACTTGCACATGTACCTAACCATTCGGTTATAAACTTTATAATGCAAGTATTTAGGTTGTGATTGTGATTAGCCCTCTCGTGTGCGTCTTTCCCATGGTGCACGGAAATTCTCGCTTTGTAGTTTCTGTCTGTTGTGTAGCCATGTTTGTAGTTTTCGGTTGGCTAGTTTAGACAATCTCAGTTTTCGTGTATCAAGCTTTTCTTTGGGAATGAAAGTGTAAAATGGGATAAAGTGTACCAAATTTCTTTATTGATACGACACACTCGAGTTTATTGGGAAATCTCTAAAGTTGACTGCTATTAGTGCTATTGTGCTTTGAGCGGCAAAGTTAATTGGAGCGTTGCGCAGTAATCATCATCTGCCTAGCCTTTTCACAACTACGTTGGGGTCGGCTTCCAGTCTAACCAGATGCAGCTGAATACCAGTGTTTTACAAGAAGCGACTGCATCTGACCTCCACAACCCAGTTAGTACTAGCCTTGGTCAGTAATCTTTCTAGGTAAATTCCGCTTTTTATATGATGCTGGGTTAGAGTCATAGAGGAGCCTAATCAAAATAAATCTGAAATAAAAAACCAGCCAAGTGCGAGTCGGACTCGCGCACCGAGGGTCCCGTATGAACTTGTAGGTATTTTGTTATTAAACTACATATAAAAATCTGAAACATTGCAACTTGCCAAATTTCATGATTCTAGATCAACGGGAAGTACCCTATAAATTTTGATTCCCTGAGAGTGTTGAAATACCTATTCGTTTTTGCGGCATAAACGGACGTATCTTTTTTTAAGTTAGTGTATAAGTTTGATTTTTTACAGCTTCTAGGGACCATAGACCTGATTATATGGTTTTAATTCAACTCGATACCTTCACGCGTTCCCGGGATAAAGGGTCTTGACAGACAGACGGACGGACAGACAGACGGACAACAAAGTGATCCTATAAGGGTTCCGAAATTTCCTTTTGAGGTACGGAACCCTAAAAACGCCGTTAAATAACTTCAGATACCCTTTAAAAGTCACGTTTCTGTTATAAAATACGAAAGGATTGCTTGTAAGGGTTCTCATTTCCTCAATAAAGAAAGTTTTTCGAGTATAGCCTAAGTATTAAGTAAATTATGAAAACTAATATGACTACAAGCTATCATATAAGCTGCGAATATTCTCATGAAAAAATCAAACAACTGTTTATCTACCACTCAAATAAGTAAAGAACAACCACAAAGATCACAATCATATCGCCTAGTCTTTATAGTGCAGTGTCTATAAGCTTCTTGTGCAGTGAAGATCGGAGCCCGATATCTGTAGCTGTATCTGTAATGATTGAAAAGCGGTATACATAAAGTCGTAACGCTCAAAGGAAAAGCAACTTTATAGACTTCAAAATACCACTTGTACGGAATGTGACTGATATGTGCGCTTTTTGGGCCATGAGTCATGCTTAAATGTTGGCATACCTATCTTTGAGCCATAAGTACGCATACTAGGTCATTGCTTCTGTCATCAATTTAAAGTTATTATTGAACATGCAAATGAAGCGGAAAGAGAAGAAGCTTAGGACAAACACGAAGACACACCACACAACACAAATCGCCTTAATATCAAGCATATCAGTACATTTAGTAAAGCTAAAGGCTAACTTTAGGATAGTGTAACTCGTAAGGGTCTGGCACCTGTAAATTTTCGCAGTTTCGATCTGTGCTCGATCTTAGTAGCCAATGAATGTATACAGATGAAGCCAATCTGTTAAGTAAAAGAATAGGCAGCACAGCAGTCTTTAGATTACTATTTATATATGCTGTGGCTCATAAGTGAACTTTTTTCGTCCATGTCTAAATTAGTAGTCGAGTTGACAAATCTTCGAACCCTAAGCACGCGTAGGTACTAGATCATTGCATCTCGTCTCCGCAATAAATGACAAAGATTAACGCTTGTAATCCCCGAAGAGTTAGGCAGGGGTGTACCTAATATTACACCCACATTTCGCCAGTTATGTTTAAGTCCCATGTAATAGGGGGCGAGACTATTGCCAAATCCAGTCTCCGTGGTTGCTACTGAGAAATTCCTGAAGTAAAAACCCAATAACACTGCCTGACTTGGGAATCGCACCCAGGACCCAAAACAACAAACAAGCAAGCCAAGCAACCTAGGACGAAAATGGCAGAAGCTAAAATAAAAGGAGGACAAACACGAAGACCACAAATCGCCTTAATATCAGGCATATCAGTACAGTTAGTAAAGCTAGCCTTTATAGTGTAGCTCGTAAGTGTCTGGCGCCTGTAAATTTTCGCAGAGGCGATCTGTGGCCGGTCTTTGTGCTATTAATTTGTAATGTCCCCCTCTCCCTGCTAGATGCATAGCTCGGCTATACGTGGGAGCGTATGGGGGGATAAGTCGACAGCTACGGGCTAAGGTTTTGAGTGCGTGCGCTCTTGATGGTTGCGAAGTTAAGTTTCGGTGTGGGTGGTGAGATTTTGGTAGGATCTGGGTGTTTTTTTGTGAAAATGGTTGATTTATGGTGTTTTAAGGATTTCACGCAAGAGTTCAGTAAGAAAACAATCTTTGGCAGTCGTTACTTGTAGTCAGTGGCCCGAAAGTCTGACAACCAGTCTTACCAAGGATATCGTATTACCAAGTACTAACTGGGTCGTGGAGGTCAGATAGGCAGTCGCTCGATGTAAAATACTGGTATTCAGCTGCATCCGGTTAGACTGGGAGCCGACCTCAAGATAGTTGGGAAAGGCTAGGCAGATGATGAGTTCAGTAAGAAAAAAATTAAGCTAAGCAAGGTATTTTAACTCATTTGTAAGATGAAAGTTAACATAACTTAGACTTGGGGCTAAGCTGTCTGTCAAAAACCATTGAAGTTTTTTTTATTAAGTCAAGTACGAGTAGTTTGATTACTACTCCTTAAATATTGATTGTTTAAACGGTACAGATCAAGTGGCCAAAAGGTACAAAAAAAAATTCAAACCCAAATTTCAAAATTGTCTAACAACATAGACCAAACTCATATCAAAGATCGACGCACCGTTCCCCAAACGCCTACCGATGACACGCAACATATTCGAAATCTTCAGACTTGTCGTCGTTTTAGTACCTCGTGCTGAGCCTTTGCCGATCTTCAATGGGGGCCCGCGTTTCCGATAGGATTAAGCCAGACTTACTGCTCGGTCAGAAACACGGCGCGACGCAGTAACCCACCCTTCCCGTACACCCGCGCCACACACCCTACAGCCTAACCTCACCCCCTCCCTTGCCCGCCGCATTAGGAGCAATCATATTCGACGGCTGCTAGGTTTTGGCATCGGTCTGTGTTGCTTAGCCTCGGCCAGCTATTTGTGGAACAATGATTGGTCTTGTCTTAGTTTGTAACGTCGTTTAGGCCTATTTTCGCTTGTATCGACAAAAATTGTTGCAACTTCTAATTTGGTTGCTAAACTAATTTCATTAAACAAGCATGCAGTAACAATTGATGTTTAATTACTTGGCACGGAGAAATTATATTAAATACTCCCTCCAAATTCTTCGAAGCGGTCCACTGTGTGAAAATCCTAGAATTCTGAGCTCCCGTTTAAATCGCTTCTTAATCAAGTAGTGGATTGTGTGGTAGCAAGCCTAGGCGTGACTTGTCAACCTTAGACTAGGTAGTGCCAAAAGCCTAGCTTTGTGCGTAAGTTTATTACTTACGTTCAAAGGTGTCTTGTGTGCCGTGTGGCCGGACGTAAAGACCACCCTTTCACTTCGCGCGTAAGAGACTAAGGGAATAGCTACGGCAAAAGGATGGGCTGCCGCATCGTAATTATGTGGACGTCGCCTAGACGTCGCTTGGTGTACAGCGTCTATGGCTTGAATATATTCTCCTGCGTGTCCAAATAATGCAGCTTCGAACACCGAAATTGGGTATTCTACTGTCCATCTACATGCTCCTGCAAAATGTGTCCCAGTTTATTCTATATTTTGGGTAAATATAACATCTTGATGAGA
Source organism: Eurois occulta (assembly GCA_950022335.1). Lineage (NCBI taxonomy): Eukaryota > Metazoa > Arthropoda > Insecta > Lepidoptera > Noctuidae > Eurois > Eurois occulta. The sequence goes on along the minus strand of OX465492.1, from coordinate 5,788,827 downwards.
TCCCTTTCCTAATTCACATCTTGGTACACCATTATTATGTCTCAACTTATTCCATATTCGAACACTAGTAACGAATCCTGCCGCAGTCATTTTGAAATCTAAATTCAAAACACAACTGTTTAAATCTTTTCACTTCTTACTAGCTTGCATCATGGTTCTTTATGCGCGTGAGCAGTTAATCACAGTCGGCACTACCGTCGCATAAATACAAAATAAATCACAGAATCAACCGTCCCCTTACATAAATGTCATCTCTAACAGACTACCCACAATATCTATAAGTAGTCTCGGTACACATGCACCAGCGACCAACAACTTAAATAATTCTTCTACCTTGTTCGTTAACACATAACAACTTGATACATTCCATAATTCACATCTCAAACTAATTACACCATCCCTAATTCTCAAGACTTTTAAAATTCGAACTCCATTAATTCCTACCGCAGCCATTTTGGAAATCGAAATTCAAAACTCAACTGCCAAAATTTTTTCACTTCTTTCAGCTTCCTAATTCAAAATAAATCACAGAATCAACCCTCCCCTCACATACGTCATCCTCGATAGGCTACCCACAATATATGTATAAGTAGTCTCGGTACACCTGCACCAGTGACCGACAAGTTAACTAAATACCGGCCGTGCGTTCGACAGGCGAGGGCTGTAAACATTTTTGTATCTACATTCTATTCCTGGTTTGTGAATGGATGAAGGGATACTGTATTGATGTGACAGAATACCGTAAATTGATTTTGTCGATGGGTTAGATAAGGTGTGCTTGTATGAAATTGTTACATTCTATGTTCAAATGTCGATAACATTTTTAAAGAAAACGTGTTTTTTACTTTATTTTTAAATCTGTTTTTTTTTTATGGGTTCTTAACTTAAAGTACTTCATGACTTTACGTAAGGTTTTCTAATTCTTGTTACTTTTAATTCTATCATTAAAAGCATGTTTTGCATTATCTCTGATAATAATATTTTACAATTAACAAAGATACGTTTCAATATGCAAAATATTTAGTCATAATAGCAGCAAAACTTGAAAACATTTTATAAAATACACATAACAACATCAAGCTGTTTTCACTAAAATGGCTGAAATGACCTACAAAAAATCGCCAGTTATGTTTAAGTCCCATGTAATAGGTACGAGGCAAGTCTATTGCAATCAACCAAGAAAAAATCCAGACGGGCGGCTGTTGTTGAAAAAAAAAATTTGCTGATTTATAAAATAATTATGAAATTAACTGCAAAACCATCCTATAAATTATCGACTTAGTTCATAAGTCGTCATGCTAGCCCATCTCTAACTTAACAAGAATCAATAACACAATTTGTAGACACCACATCCGACTATTCACCCCAGCTTCAGTATTCATTCGATTCTATTTGTTACTAAGAATCTATAGTTTACTGCTCCAATGATATTTGTTCATCTTTCTCTAATGCATTTCCAAGTATTAGAGCTTCTGCTTGCTAATACAGCGTATGTATGAAACTTCCATAAACATTTACTTGTATCATTCCAGGTATTATTGTCGGTTCTGGTAATTTATTAATTTTAACGCTACCCTTAATTTTTTTTGCGTGCGAAGGGAGGTCAAGCATAAATCTTAGTAAAAGTGATATTATTTTACTTTTGATACAAAGAACGCCGCAATTAAGGACTATAATTTGATTTACCTGAAGATATAATTAAATTAAAAAAAAAATATTATTAAAATAGTTTTTAGCTAACACTTGCTTCCAAAATTTTCATGATCTTCATTTTTGTTCAGTTCTAACCTAACAAGATTTATTTAAACTATTTTTCCAAGTATCTATTGACATTTTGCTGTAAAACCTACAAATTCAAATACTACTGTTCTACATTTATCATTATCAACTACGCATAGTCATCTCACAATGTTCCCACTGCTGGGACACGGGCCTGCTCTCCGTGGGACGGCATTATTTAGGCACCTACTAGGGACCACCTGTATTTGATTGGCATTCATTAATAGTTTTCAAAATTTATTTACTTACAAGAGCTATTGAAAAGAATTTATGCACCGGTATTGATGCATTATTACCAACCCAGCTAAGTCCAAAGCTGCTTGTACATAATCGGTACTACGTTACCTCTACCACGGTATTATACCCATAAGATACAGGATCAACATATCTTGTGTTAGGAATTTAGTCCTGTTTAGTTTATTTGCAGTAAGAAAGATACTAGCGGTGAATACAGTGTTCGGATATATCAAAACGTAATTAGAGGCTTTTTATGTAATTTTACACAAACAAATCTTGAAATTTTAATGAAATCACTCAAAAGTGACAGTTGACAAGTTGACGGTTGAAAACGTCACTAATTTAAAACTAGAACAGCATCCATCAACTTTCTAAGATGGGCACAAGATCCTGAAAACCAGTCGCGATAAAACTAAATTTGAATCGAGATCCAAACTTCATTCTAGAATACTGGCATAAATATCAACATTTGATCCCCTAAAACCAGCAAACAATTCAAAAAAAGAACGCGATAACCCTAAAGCAACAAACAAACCGTTCTTCCCAACGCCATAATAATCCGTCCTTCAATTGACTCGCGATACCAAACAGCTGATACACTTTTTCTTCTTCCTACCCAACACCACATTGAAAACACCACCTTGTTGCTTCATTTCTAAAGCCGATAGTCGTGTAAACACATAGAACTCGAGCGAAAGAGGGAACAAAGGAGACGGGACCACGTGTCTTGACCTATTTGTGTCGTGCGATTGGTGTAGGTCGTGTTTACTATGTCTGGAGAGAGTTTTTAGAAGGTTAGGAGTTTTTTAGGGTTAGAAAAAGTGGTGGATTTTCTTTTTTTTTCTTTTGGGGTTTTAAGTGGTGACGTAGCATTGTTGAATGGGATAGTTAGAGATTGAGAGTTGATGTGATTTGAAAAACGGATGGATTTAATTGTTGGCTATTTTCGGTTGAGTTAAAACTAGATGAGAAAGATTTAGAGAGCTAAAAAATACAAAGACTTTTATGTAGATACTTCGTAAAAGCTAACGTTACCTCGGGCTCCCGGGGTAGAGTTAGCTTTATGTAATTCTATTATTGGTACATGGTATTAAAGGAAAGTTGTTAGATAATATTCCTGATAATTATATTGTCCTATCTTTGGTGCAAAAACAAAAAGTAATATACTCTTAAAATCGACCTTAGCAAAAAGTACATTTTTCAAATAGCCATCTTTTTAATATTTTGTTTGCATTGTTTATCTTGGATAATGTTTTAAAAATTTTCCTATTATTTTGTCCTCAGACGAGTCGGGATGCGAGGCTGATATGCTGGAGGGCGCGGAGGTGGGACGGCACTCGCCGCCCCGGCCGCAGCAAGAGCCCATCAACCTCAAGAATGAGGTGAGTACTCTTTTAGCACATGTAGGACATAAGATACGAAAGGTGCTTTAAAGTGTAGTACTTCTTAAGGCAAGGTTTAGGGAAGCTTAATAAGAAAATGAAATAAGTTGACCGGTGGCCTTTGGGGTAGAAGTGATCTTGAATGGAACCCGCGAATTGGTAAGCGTAAGGTGGGACGCCCTCATACAAGGTGGAGCAACCATCTCCGCTGGGTGACTGGCAGTTGGATGAGAGTTCAGAGAATCGAGTTCACGTCTTCGAGTCCCAGACTTAAGTGACGTATTGTTGTAGGAAAAATAATTTAGGACATAATTTTGCACTAGACCATTTAATTATTTGTGTTTCATATGGGACAATAATAGTTAAGGCTTTTATCTCTTCTTTAATCGAGAACCATACACAAAATACGGTCATTTTGGAATTTAAAAAAGATAAACAAAAATGCACTTCGTAGCAGCCCTAGTAGTAGCCCTAGACTAGGTTAGTAGTAGCAGTTGGTAGGGGAATTGGCAGCACGGTACAAATAATATTTTCGCTCTTTTCAAGTGATGGGATAGAGATTTTGTTGTTCAAAGTTTGGCGAGTTGTTCTAATAAAGTTAATGCTGAAGCAAGCTGTTGCTTTAGCTTAAAATCCGGGTCTAAATCCAAAACGACCCGCTAATTTATTTTCATTCCGGCAGCTCCAAGCTCCACTCTGGACTCCAAAAAACAAAGCTGTCAAGCTCACCACTGCTACTTAACTAACACGTGGCCTTTAAATTGAAAACGCGGACAAAGTTGAGTGCGAATAAACGCGCTCGATCCTCAAGTGGGCTCTCTCGCCTCACCAAAAAGACGACGACATCCCCAGGCTCAAAAGGTCCTCGCAAAGACTAAACATTCGTCGCTTCGTTAGTGCCCCCGCGAAAAAATCGCCATGCGATTCGACGCCGACCAATCTGCTCCGCACTGCCGCAACCTACTTGCCTCAGAATCTATAGTATCGATTAGTGAGCGCTTTTTTACCCACACGCACTCACACACCGCCGCGGTGGGGCCAGCCTTTTTAACAATCTTTTTTTCGTCCACCCCTCTCCCCCAAAACCGCCATGTCCATTGCGCGGATGCAAAGACCACCCCTCTCGCCCCACCCCTCATATAGCAGCATTGAAAATGGAATTTCCATGAGTGATGGAGTGTCAAACGGGAAGTGAAAAAACGGAGAAAAAGTACATTATGTTAATTATTGAACGCGTGCTCCGTCCGAGTTTAAATTGAATGTCATGTCGTACGCGTCCGTCGCGTCGCGCGTCGTCGTGTCGTGGAAACGCACGCTTTTACTCTTCTATTCCGTTTCGTGTACGGTATAATTTTTAATTTTTACTCTCTGTTCGTGCTAAATTAATAATCGCACATGTCGAAATTCGGACAGACCGTATATTTTGTATGTAGCGAATTTGAACAAAACTCGATTGTTAACTTTTGGCCTGTACACGTGGACTTAGCGGAACCACATTACCATCTTTTGATTAAAATTGAACTCTATTAACATGAGTGTAAAGCTGTTAATGCTAGTTCAGTGGCCGAGCTAAACGCCGGTAGCTAGAATGACTTTTATTTTCATTCACTAAGTACGGGAAGACAGTGTGTACGCTAGTAATCTTTTCCTCTAACTTTGTCGATTCTTTGGTTCTTGTTTACTTCGCATGAATTCTCGGAACTTTGGCAAGCTGAATGTAGTCGTAGTACTACGTCTTAAGAGTATTAGTTGTTTTCTTGCGTCTTATTACCCTCTGTATTTTAAATGCTTAGCTAAACATAGATGAATGACGTCATATCTCTACGTTACTTGGTATGTACTAGTTTAATTACTGTCCTAGTCTCGTCATAATGACCGAGAATTGCATTAAAACTAATGTGTGTTATGAAACAATAATACTCAGACCGCTTGCTCTGTTTAACTTTTAATGAAATCTACTATCTAAGCGAGCATTGCACAAAAAGACCGGACAAAGCACTTATTCACCGGACAACACGAACTATCCGGACAGTCGCATTGCTAATGGAAAATCCCGAAAAAATATTGGCGGTGAAAAAAATAGTTTAAAAAAATCGTCGAGCACATTTGAATGAAAATTGGGTGGTGGAGGGGGTGGCGCGCGCGGCCGCCGATCGCCTATTATTATTATTATTACTTGCATTATATCTGCATTTTTTTCACGCACACAGACGCGGCCGCGCACGCCATTTTTATTTTTTTCTTCCTTTTTCTTTTTTCGGGAAATCGACGGGGGCGCGGTGCCCCCACACATGGGCCGCGCTCGGAGCTCGCTCGCCAGAATCGAACTATGCGTTGTCTACAAGTGGACGAACATTTAAATTGGCTCTCATCAAATATTGACTGCGTGTAGTTTTTTCATTAACCATTCGGCTTTTTGTGAGGTCCGCTGGCAGCCACGTCGGCTGCCGTTCAATTTGTATCTACTTCCTTTGAGCAGGTACGGGAGTGCACCATTAGTTGTTTTTTAACTTCAATTAATATTTTTCTAGTGCATGAATACGCCACAACCAATTTTCTGAAATGAAGCTTGCTTGTTTATCTCGCATGGAAATTTTCAGCGTTAAAAAAAAAACATAATTTCTAAACATACGAGTATTTTATATTTCTATAAAAGTATTTCATTATTAAAACAACATAATATCTCCACAAACATTGTCAAAAGAATGCCTTCTTTAAAAAAGTTGCAAAACAACTTATTTTCAATAGAAAAAAAGAACGACTGCATATTTAACACTACTAACACTGGGTCGACGTAATTAATCATTCGTGTGACTTGATGGCACACACGAATATTCCATGTCGCTTTTATCGAAATGTTTTAATAAATTCGCAACAGGTTGGGGTTGTGCTTGTTAAGAAAACATCAAATGTTTGAATTTGGTCCTAAGTTTAATTATTTACACTGTGAACTTGCTTTGGCAAACTCACATTCTTTTAGAATTCTTCTATAAAGGATATCTTTCTTTATTTAAAAGATAATTAAATTATTTACAAACTACAAAACTGTAATAGTAATAAATAAAATAAATAACAAAATAAATTGTGTTTTAATTCAGGCAAAATACCCATAGACAACAAAAATAATAAATTGAGATGAATAAAAAACAATAAAATATATAATTAAAAAGTCATTAAAAATCATTGAAAAAGAATAAATGAAAAAAAACATAATCATATTATGTACAAGTAGAAAAGGGTTACAGGGCGTCCAAAAAATCGTCCGCATCCCTGTCAACAGAAAAAAGTGCCCAGAAGGCTGGCAGCATTGCCACGTGGGATGGCAATGCTGATTTTTTGGCCAAAAAATAGGCCCGCCCTCTGGTCACGTGAAGAGTCGAACAACCACTTGGCGATTTGGACCACATGGCCCTAGTGTTTCAACCCCAAACGGCTCAAACACATAACTACCAATTAAATTACGTTTAATGAAGGTTCTTTCTTACGTTCATTAAACACTGAGCTACATTCTAAAACATGCAGAAGACAAGAGAGTATTCTGAATTTGCTTACTTCAACGATTACAAAAGCAAAGTCTTAAAACTATCTAACCTCTATACCAACTTCTAAAGATCAATTTTCTCCTTTCTTAAGTTTTCTCGGCCCATTGCCAAGGTCCGTAAAAAAAAATACTATTTCTTTCTTTGGGATGCTTGCCCCGTTCTTTTATCAACCATTTTACGTTGACCCCTCGCGAATGCCGCCGCCGTCTGACCCTACTTGTACTATATGGGCCGGAAACTTGTCTATGCTGTATTTTTCATTGATCATAATAATTGTGATATTACTCGGATTTAACACTCGACACAGCATGTTTAGCTATTAATGAAATTGGTTCAGTAAGGCGCGATTAAACTTACGGTGAACTGAGACGAAATCTAATCTGAATCATCTTAGGACCGTAGATAAAGATTTAGATTAAGAAAACTCATCAATACTTATTAAAAATTATAATAAGAAGCAGAATAATGCATGGCCCACGTAAAACAACGGACGGCACTGCAGTCAAGCGAATTTATTATCATTAAAAAATGCAAAAAATCATAATTAAAGGGGTGGCTGTGGGGTGCATCCCATTTTTTATTTTAATTGGCTTGTAAATTACAAAAGTTATAGTGAAAACGTTGAGACCGTTTTTTCGGTATCATTATGCGGTTTTAAATTTTGTCGCTTACCCAAGGTAAAATGTATTACTATGGAAATAAGTTGCGCCTGATTAAATAAGTTATGGGGGTGTTCCCCGTTCACAGTCGTGTCGTTTGTGTTCCTTCTTATTTTTTGGGATTATTGTTTTTATAGTTAGATCTTTGACAGCCGTTACAGGCAGTCAGTGGCCCGAAAGTCTGACTACCAGTTTTACCAAGGGGTATCGTATTGCATAATGCATAATCAGCCTATAATGTTCCCACTGCTGGCACATTATAGGCCTCCTCTCTATGAGAGGGAATGGGTTATAATCCACCACGCGGGCCCAGTGCGGGTTGGTAGATGTCACATTCGTCTTCGAATTTTTGGTTCCAGGACATGTCGGTTTCCTCACGATGTTTTCCTTCGCCGTTTTTGAGAACAGTGGTGATGAAATAAATTACAAAAAGTAATGCGCCTGTCGGGGTTCGAACCCACGACTTACTGTAGGCAGTCGCTCCATGTAAATACTGTTATTCAGCTGCATCCGGTTAGACTGGAAGCCGACCCGCCGAAGTGGATGATGATTGTTCCTGGTGTGATGCTGTTTTGTTTGTCAAAGCGTTGTTTGCTTATCAATAAAATAAAAATAAAGTAAAAGGTATCTCAGTGACCATGTGAAGGGCTACTCAAATGTAAGCCATGTTTAGTCCTCCTCGCATATTTTAGCATAAAGTTAAAAATTAAATAACTAAAGAAAATACTCTCATGAAATTGTAAGTAAAATTAGGAAATGGATTCATTTAATTAAAATCAAAATCCATCTTAAATAACGTAAAAAAAATAAAAAAACGCGTTGAAAACAAAATCGGCAATCAGACAATTATAATATTCAAGGCTCCTGTGCAGCATTGCTTCATTCGTTCTTGGTAGCGTAGCCATTCTAATCGAAGTCATTATTGGCACAAATGCACTAAAAAGTGAACTCTGAAAAAATATGAGCTTTTTTCAACTCCTCAACGATTAACACATCTTGTACGCAAGTATGTTTCTTCTCCAGACCATAAGCTCAACAAACAACATTAGATTATGCAACACTTCTCACGTCATAAAATAATATCCTACGCATAAACCCATTGGATTCTCACCAAACAGTTATCCAGAGACTTCGCAAAACAACTCAACAAACCACAAAAAACTTTATATTAAGAGTGTTAAAGTTCAAAATTGCAGTAAAATTAATATTGACAGCGGTAAATACGGCGCCTCCGAAGCTAGGGTTGCTAGCTACAAATATAAATCTCGGCGTCGCAGCGGCCAGGGCTGCCCACCACGAAGGACGGTCGTGATTGATCAAAGTCGTTTGTCAGGCTCGCGTCGCGACTGTTGGTAGCCCTGCGCAATTAGCACATGATTCTGGCCGTCTAATGCACGAATTTGGTTTTAATTATGGAATGCTGTTGCCATGGAAGCTGTTCGTTCTATTATTTTTAGTGTTTAAGTCGTTTTTTTTTATTGTGGTTCTAGTGTTTATTAAATTGATTAAGAGCTGACTTGTGATTTTAAGAAATTGCTGAAATTGAAGATGACATTATGTTGATTAGAGAGATTTGGTCCTTATGTCCTATCGATTGGTTATATTATTATATGAATGCATTTTTTCGTAACTAAGTCGGGTTAGTTAGGACTTAGACAAATAGTTTTACTTTGTTTTAACATTATTATTGTTTCTCTATATTTTAAATTATAAGAGACCGCATTTCTTATGAATAGCTATTGTAGTAAGCACGTATATGTGTTCCTTTCAATCTCCTCGTACAGTAAGGGTAACAACTAAAACAAAAAACTTTTAAAATTCTAATGAATCTGAGAAAAATCATAAAAATGTTCGTTTGTTTCTAGAATATAATTATCAATTTGTATGCCTATTGAAGCGAGTAACAATAAAATCTTCAATAAGCTGTTTAAATAAGTTATTACGTAGAGCAGTTAAATCGTAGTCTTTTGTAATATCGATATAGGTAATTTGTATGTCAATTTACTTTGCTTACACATATTGATAAGTTTATTTTATTTCTTCACACTAACTATCAATTGGTTCCTATATTTTATTGTGCTATTGACTTCTACACTTAACGGTTGCCAAGAAATAATGTTAAACGTGCGTTTTGCTGATCTTATTTCTAGTTCTAGATAATGATTATGGTTCCGCATATGTCATGAATCAAGCCAGAATAATAAACGGTGTAAACGGACCCTCGGACCCTTCACGAAGCCGACCAAGAATTCTGTACATCAAACTAAGTAACCCTACGAAACACAAACTAAAAAATATTGCTGGGATACAACTTTTTTTGCTTGGGGTGAAAAGTCACGTATTACGATAAAATTCAATGAAACGCACTCTAAACATTGTGCTGATGGATGCATTGAATAGTAAACTGGTGAAGGTATTCAAAGTAAAGTTATAACCTGACAAATTTATGTTAAAAAAAAAGTTGTGAAAATTTTGGAACTTTGACCTCCAATATCTCCGTAGCTAGAAGGTTCTCTTAAATGGTCCAAAACAAAAAAAGTGCTTTTCGGCTTCGTTAATGGTCTATTTGCACCCTTTATACCCCACCCAGTCCTTTGGTCCATCCACAACTTGTTAGGAAAGTCTCCTAAGTTCAAAAAGTAAAGAACTTTTGTGCTATTGGTGTCAGAAAATTGTCTGACACCAATAGCACAAAAGTTCTTGACCAATAGCACAAATTTTGATTAAACACTTCCACAATTCTAACTAAACAAATTATTAGGTACCTGCCTAATCAAGAGACCATACAACCAAAATGCTATACAATTGAGTGTGTGCTTTTAAGAGCATGCCGTCACTATGTCGAAAATGTAATTTGCATTCCATGCATTGATTGAAAATTTCTTTTCAGTTTTGATTTTCTCCACGAGAAAAGTTTGATTAACTTTTCGTGAAAACTGTTCCTTGTTTAATCTAATCACAAAACAAATTTGTTTCGTGATCTACGAATGGAGAAGTGCCGATACATGACAAATTGCCCACTAACCAAGAAAAGCACAGCTTGACTTGGCATTCCAATTTGTCCGTACGGCTTTTGCCAAGAGAACGTGTGAGACTTGGGTACTAAAACACTATGAACACATTATATAAACATTACAAAAATACCAGAAGATAATTCACACAACTTTTACGATCTTAATAACAGAAATCCAATTAACTAAGTATGAATATTCAAAACAGTTTACGACAGCCACGCATCGATCAAATAATAGCACAATAGTATTAAGTTTATGTTGTATCTTGAGCCTACGAGATCTGATGCAAAGTGCTCGTAGATATGCAAGCGTACGTGCGCCCTCGCACTTATAATGCACGAAGAAAAAAAATACGCAATAAACATTTAAAAAGGGAGATGTCCCAACATTACGACGAATTAAAATGCGAAATCACGTACATTACAACCAGTTTCGATACTTTTTTTTTTCAATACACTTATAAATTCGAACAGCGGAACGAGTGGAGTGTCTCGATTGTGTATTTTTTTAAACTTTTATTTGTAATTGTTTTTTGATAATGTTTGCTGGAGTAACTGTTCAGGATATCGCGTTTTGTGTCATCAGATTTTTAATTAAATTTGCTATAACGGTCTGTTGGTAAGTTTAATAAAATTATGAAGGAACATTTGGGAATCGTTTATTTGAAATCGCGTGCGTTGAGTTTTATTATTAAACATGTTTTAATGTTTAGGAGTCTCTATTGCCTTTTGTCCCGTAATGTCGGCGGTCCGCATTAAAATTAATGGAAACACTGCTTAATGGTCGGTCCTAATCCTGTATTTACTCACAATTTTCATTTTTATTGAATGTTTCTGATAAAAGAGATAGCTTGGCTTTTAATTCGTCCTGTATTTATCATATTTCACATATTTTTTTGAAAGTTTCCATATTATAAAGATGACTGACAAAGAAGCAACGTAAATATTCATTATTTAAAACGTCAAAGTACCAAGATAATAATATATAACTCGTTCAACATCAAACGAATCTGTCAAAACAACGTCCGAACACCACAGAACCATCCTATTACACACACAAAAGAGATAAGTTACAAAGTCTATTAAACAAAAATAAAAGTGTTGCAATCATCAATTGATTCAGCAATAGGACATCTCCCATCGCAATCCGGAGACTGGCCAGAAACAATACACTTCACCTATCCCACACAACAAAGAACCTATTAACAATATGAGTAATGCACAACTTAGATCGAGTGGCTATCTGATATATGAAACTGAAGAAGCAGACGGGCGGTTAACATCGATGACACAAACGCTTGAAACAAATCTGAAGAAAATTCTTGCCATTTGTAATTATTAGACTTTATAATAAGTAGATAGGGTTAAAAGTCAAGTGAGTAGAGAATGTAGAATTGCACACTCGTAAAAAAATTAAAGCAAAATAAAACTAATCTCCGATTTACTTAATTGAAACCGTGAATCATAAACGTTCGTTAACAAAAATCTCTGACAGCCGATTACTAATTAATAATTGTGTTTGAGTATTTAATTCGATTATTATTCCAATAAAACGACTGTGAAATTGTTTTAAAACCAGAAATTGTGTGAAATACTTTAATTTTATATCCGTTTTTGATTAATAAATAGTTTACCTCGAATTCCACGGCATGGTGAAAATTTTTAAATATGTGTAATAAGGTCGTTAGAAAAAACATAAAACTTAATCACTTCCTCGCTCAATTAAGAATTCGGATATACCACCACTTTTGATTGACCTATGTTGATTAGATTTTTTTTTTTTAATGGCCGCGTTAAAAACGCAGCGTTTCGCCCGCTCGTCTGCTACCTACGGCTCTCCACCCATCCTCTGAAAATGGAGCGACCGATAAAAAAGGTAACGAATTATAAAAAAGCGGAGGCGCACAATCGCGAGCGCGGACGTGTGGGCGGTGGGCGAAATGAAATGAAATAATGAAAAAAATGGGCAAAAAGCAGTACAAACATGCATTGTCCTCGCCTCCGCCTCCACCTGCCGCTTCCCCGCACCCACTCATTAAGGGGGGGTCCCCTTAATGAGTGGGTGCGGGGAAGCGGCCGCCCCTGTACGCGCAACGTGTGTCTGAAGTGGCTGATTATCACCTGATTCCATCTGAGTCAATTGTTGGGCCGCTAAATGGGTCGCAGCGTTTATGGTACAGATTACAGACAAGAACTTATACATCTCAATCGTACAGATCAGGCTTGCTTAACCAATGAAGGTCTTATGAAATCTTCGGGATCGTAACTTTTTGGCTACAAAATTCTGTTTGTAATAAGGCTGTGTTTCTTCTGAAGATATTTGGACACAGTTCTTTGGTGATTACGTTTTTATGGTGCTACTTTCGATTCGTTCTCTTAAGATATGTTGAAAGGTAGTAAGATTGACCTTTAAAAAGTTTTTAAAGATCCCAACATGTCCCCGAATCCTTTTTCTTTATAAAAAAAAATGATTATCGGCTACTCCCTTTGCAAACTACTTATTCCGTCGAGAAACAAAGAACGAGCTCAGTATTATCACATTACGAGTGCCTATAACTTAATAATGGCCACCACAAAGTTTTCTTTTCGACCGATTGGTCTCACACGAAAAAATCCCAATTTTCGAACATATTAACCATCAAAAACAGCGTCCGAAATTAATTTGTTTATGCGAAACAAAGGTGGGTGCCGGGCGCATGCACCCGCGTCACCCACTCCCCGAAAAAAAAGGAAAAAAATAGGAAAAAAGGGGGAAAACGGGGTTCCCACACCCCTCCCACGGCGCGATCGGCATCAGACTTCTTTTTTTAATCGCGTCGCATTCAGCATGGTCGTTTTTGGTAAGCACACACTGCGCATTGCCTATTTTCCAATTTAGATTGCTTTGTATTACCGGTTGAGCGATGCGCAATAGTTTTTGAGGCTCGTGACACGTGAGTGCAGGAAATTAAATTTCTGTGTAAAATAAAAACAAAGGGGAACGGGTTTGAGGGTACGTGAGCTTTACTCGCTAGCGACGGATGGTAAGAAAAACTTTTGCCTTTTCTTCCAATCCATTTCCGTCCTTTTACTTTACCATTGTCGACCTAATTTCACCTGCTGTCATATCTCCGCTTTCTCACGAGGTTTTCACAGCGATCTTCAGTTGTTCTCATACCATATTCTTCTTTTACTTACTTCCACAAAAAATAACTGTGTCTAAGGAGTCTCCAAGTACGTCCCTGTTCTAATGTCTATAAGACTAACAAGTATTGAATGAATCTTACTTCTTTTTAACTTCTTCTTTTGTTTTAACTTTGAGGATAAAATTGTTTGACATGTTTTGTTTTAAAAAGATATTATTAATCAGCTCTACTCGTTTAAGATGATGATTCTAGAAAATTATCAAGAAATACCAAAACAAAAAATATATTTATTTAAACATAATATTTTCACACTTCAAATATAAACTTAGCATATCTAAAATCATTCAAGAATAAGTATTTCTTTCTACACGCTAGTGTTTATTTTTAAACTAGGATTAAATTAGAGGCTTTGCAGACTTAGAAAGTCTGCTAAGGCTCTAATTCCCATCTTCCTTGGAACTAGTTTCTGGACTAAGAAACAATGTTAATCTATAGTCTACCATAGATTAACAGATAAAAAATTTACTGCCCTAATTAAACAAACAACTTAATTGCAAAAAGCCTTTTATTAACCACTCTCTAACTATATTCCAGTAAAACTCCGCCATAAGATTACCAAACTATCATTCACTGATCAATTATATTAACAGTATTAAAATTAAATATAATTAACGACTTACCAGGCTGTAGACCAATAACTCAGTATCAAAATTCCTTGATAATTAGCGCAGTACGGCAATAAATATTGCCAAGACGATTATTAAGCGGCCAGTACTAATCACAAGAAGTTTGTAGTGACACCCTGTAGGCTAGAGACGCTGATCAAATTATAGAGGGGGTTTTAATTGTGGTGGAAAAATGTGTTATTGGAAACGGTGATGGTTGGATGCAAATTATGGCATTCTTATTCTTTCTTCTTCTCCAAAATGTAAGTACGTAGCGACCTGGGGGCCAAAATGGCCTCTTTAACTTCTGATAATAACTCATATTAATATGAGTTATTACAATTCGTCAACTCATAATATTATTTGCATCTGTGTCCATTTTTAGCATTTAAATAAACTGTAGCCGATATAAATAAAATAATGACTTGACCAATGACTGATTAATGAATGACTAGTTGACTTAAAAATAAACTTTGAAGGCACATAGTCCTCTAAAGCATACTCAAGTGTACGTGATTCTTTGTTGATTAATAAATATGGCAATCGCATCAATAAACAAAGAAAACACACCGATAACAAAACCGGCTAACGCAATTCCACAGAAAGTTCTAAGTCCGAAGCTATCCCAGCCGCACTTACCTCGCCTCAAGCAACGCCAGTTTTCTGCACCCTTCCATATAATTAAAATACACTACTTTGTGTAATTAGAGAGTACAAAGAAATCGTTTCTGTAGATAGTATCACTAAGAACAAAGTAGCATGAAGTTATTCATGATACGAAAGTGCCCTATAAGTGTGGCTATTGAAATTATTAGGACGTGTAAGATTGGAGATAGGACAGTTTTGAATTGAGATATTTGGACTTAATTACGTAAAAACAGTGAATAAAGGAGATCATGCAATATGGAAAGTGTTAAAACAATTAATTGTTGATTCTAAGCTACTATTAGTGCAGTTATATCTTTCTTTACCTGCAACAGCAAAAGTTGAGCACCCAAAGCACAATACAGTTTAAAAAAATAGCTTGTAGCTCTGCTGAGAATACATTAAGGTCTTAAAACAATTGCTAATAGAAAGTCAACATTTCTTTCTACTTGCCATTTCAGTTACTTCAAATAAAAACCTACCATATCCTTTTCTAGTAAGCTTCATATTCCAAATGAGTAGTCATGCAACTAAGATACGCTTACCACCTAATTCCCTACCGATAGGCTGACTCTAAAGCATTCAGTTCTCTTTGTGCCAAACTACAGGAAATCCTTTTGAAAAGCGTCTAAAAACCAATGTGAACCAGGCTTTGGTGACGATGCAGAGAGAATATCGCAACCACCTGGAAATGTATCTACTAAACATCGATAAACAGTGCACGGAAAGGTATGCCTTAAGGACTAGTGGTCATGATACTATTGGGCTTGCATCTTGTGCAACTGAATTAGATACAGTTTGTGTTACAAAACCTAGTTTTATAGGTGACAAAGGCTTACATGCACTGCAACTTTTTATATCAGTGAAACTTGCAACAGATTCAAGAGGCTAAGTCAAGAAAAAGTGTCAACTGAGAAAAAACATGTGACTACGATGATGGACAATGTCGTTTTTTTCTCACACAACTCATAACTGAAGCGAGCCTCATACCTAAGCTCCTTAAAGCAAAAACGGATACACAAATACCTACACACAATGAAGACAACATTTACAAAATGGCGAATGATTTGAATGTCATCCACAGAAATTTTGAATAGGGAATCTATGACACACGAGAGTGTGGTCACAGATGCAGCGATTTAAAAAATCACTGCGCGAATTCCCTATCGGCTGGTATGAAACATTCTTAAAGGGCCGGATGGGTAAGTGTACATTTACGAGGGATATAAATGCGTATCATTAATCAACGTAATTAGATCATTGCCGGGATCGTGTTGCCTCCCGACCGTCCCCGACCAGCCCCGAAGCCGCCCGACAAACTATCTTATGGAGTTCTTTTTTCAATTAAATCGAGTTCGGGTGCTTATCTTTTGATGTGAGTATAATCAAGTTGAATTTTGAATGTGGAATAAGATATAATAATAATAACATTAATATTATGACTTTTCCATTAGTGATGACTTCTTATTTTTAGAGTTGGTTAAATTAAGTTATGGTAAGGATTCCACCGTAACCATTTCGCTGTTTGACATCAAAACGTCTGTTTCCGATGCTTGCGGATACATACTAATACGTGCGTTCACAGAATCATTGGCTGAAAAAAAACACTTCAAAATCTACTATCTACATTCTCAAATCACTTAATAATTTTCTTGCTAGTGTTTAATGAAGCAATTATAAGACAGACGCTATAGAAAAACCTTGTACGATAAACAACAGGACAGTCTGTGTGAAAATGATACTGTATTGTTCATCCAATCAGTTGGAGACGTTTGTACATAGAAGAAAATACTTAACAAGTAAACTGTCAAGAAAAATAGTCTATATTAAAAAAAAAAACGGCCAAGTGCGAGTCGGACTCGCGCACGAAGGGTTCCGTACCTACCTGACCATTGAAAACCCACCATTGAAAATTAAAGAAACACCCATTGATAGCGATTGCCACTTGGAAGCCCTCAGGGAGGAAATGACCCTCAGTATATTTCTGGGATACCATTAATGCTGGTCCATGACACATTTTCATTGTGTTCAGTATAATTATACTACGGCCAAGCTTTCTCAATAGTAATAAAATCAATGAGTGAATTATTGTTCTCGTCGAGCAAATGCAAGTAAAAGTCTAATAGGTACATAACTACATTGAGAACAGTATTGCAACTGCTTTACTTTCCACTTCTTACGTAATTCTAATAAAACTATTTCACATTACATTTATATTACGAGATCCACGAGCTCATTCCACCATCTCCCTTCTTCCATCGGGAGTCCAGACGTACTGCGGGTTATCACCCATTCCTTGTCGATGTTCCACACATTCGCACGAAGCGCTTTGCTACATCGTTTATTATGTGCACAGCCAAGGAGTGGAATTCCCTGCCTGCGTCGGTGTTCCCAAGTTCATATGACCCCAATCTGTTTAAGTCGCGATTTAATAGGCTTCTTTTGGGTTAGCTCGTTACATCGTCGGCCTTATCTCTGTCCTCAGGATTGAAGTCAAGAGAAGGGTCATTTAATAAAAAAATATTAATATTAGTTTAGTTTCGTCCAAGTCCTGACAAAGCAAAGTAAGAAAAACCTGCTTTAAAACGGTGAAGAAAAAGATCGTGAGGATAGTGGCATGCCCTTCAACCAAAACTTTGAAGACACAGACGTTAGTGGTGTTTAGCAGCTCACTCTCTCATAGACAGGTCTACATTCCAGCACTGGGAACATTATTAGTTTGATTGGGTTCTGTAGCTCAATACAGATTAAAACTGCAAACTAAAAAACATCGATAAAAAATAATCTTTTTTTTCTACATTTTTGTCACATTCGGAAGTATTAATAAACTAAATCACATCACTAAAACACTAACCAGTCTATATAAGTAAATTTTCAATCAAATAATTAACTCGAAAACGCTTTTTCCGCGTTCCTAAGTAATTTTATCCGTTCTAAAACTACCACATAATTGGAACACCTATGATTTATTATCAGTTAATTTTATGATAATCAGACTATGAATAATCTGCGCGGGAGCCGTATTCTGTTACCGTTTTAGTCGGTAATCGAGTTTACGTTTATCCATGATTATAATAATATGTTGCTTGTCATTCATGTTTTTTTTTAATGAAGATCGGTCAATTGTTTGTCGATAAGGTTCAATTTAGAAATGTCACTCGACACAAATTTTCTTGTGGCGCCAATGTTATTATGCAGTTGATATTGTCTAAAGATAGGACAGTGTAGGGACTTTAATGCCGACCCATCATCGTTGGCTGTGTTGTTGCACCAACTGCTGAGAGTAAATGCCTGCCCTATGTGCTATGCTTCCCTGATCTATGCGAGTCTCGTCGTGGTTTTTCCTGCGATCTTCTGTAGATAGTCCACACATCTTCCGACTGTTGGTCTGCTAGCGGTCCTTCTACCATTTCTCACATTTTCTTTTTTCCTCATTTATTTCAACAAGACATTTTAATCATATAAATAATATTTTCAAAATATCTTTGGATTTCCATTCCCACACGCCCTTTTCATTTCCATCACTGCCGATTATTATTATAGCACTGTTTCCCACAATAGCGAATGCCGTCAATGAATGCACAAAAGCACCTTAGGTCTAAGAGAAATTCAAGCTTTTAATGACTTATCTTTATCTTTCAAAGGGAAAGGTACCATAAACATCATTTAGTCCGTTTAGGACCGGAACTGTCATTATGTACGATCATGCACAAAAGAATAGAATAAGAGGAATATTTCAAAAGGCTTCATTATTAAATTATTTATTACTGACATCATATTATAATGAACATATCGATTTTCAATTGTGAGGGCCTCGTGGCAAAATAATAACAGCCGCTCGGATCGATCTTTAGGTTAAGCCGTGCTTGCCTAGGTTGGTCTGTGGATGGGGGACTACCCATTACATACTGAGTTTCCTCCGTGCCTCGGAAAGCACGCTAAGCCGTTGGTCCCGGCTGTCATTTGTAGATCTTTGACAGTCGTTACAGGGAGTCAGTGCCCCAAAAAGTCTGACAACCAGTCTTACCAAGGGGTATCGTATTACCTAGTACTCACTGGGTTGTGGAGGTCAGATAGGCAGTCGCTCCATGTAAAATACTGGTATTCAGCTGCATCCGGTTAGACTGGAAGCCGACCCCAACAAGGTTGGGAAAAGGCTAGGCCATATGATGATCGATTTTCAATTGTCCCATCACTTTTTGTCTCTCTTTTTGTTGACGGTGGCTTAGCTCGCGTTTAGGTTGGATTTTATCCCGCGAAAAAGTTTTGTTTCTGCTAAATAATAATAATATAGCCTATGACACTCGGAGGTAATGTAGTTTCCCATTAGTGAAAGAATTTGCGGAATCGGATCTATAGTTCCGAAATTTAACCGCTACATCCAAACGTCTTTATAATAAATAAAAATGAAAATTATGAATAAATTTTGACCGCATAGATACTAGTGAAGTTCCACCACATCCGGAATTCGTATATTTCAAACCGGATTAAGAGTCTCTTTACCTGATTATCGGCCGTACACGGTCCATTGCTCCTATTAATATTTGAATAATCTCATCACAATCAAGCAAATCAGGAGCAAAACACTACCATTAACTGACCAGTCTAATTGACTACTTATTACTGTAAGTTGTCGGTCACTTCACCTTTTTATTACGTTCGGTACTTCAAGAACAATACTTAATACTCGTAATAAAACTAAGTACTCTTACAAATGTCATAAGCTTGCAGTGTTCATCAAAATATTCTACATTTATTAAAATGATGATGGCAGAAGAAATGTACGAAGTATTTCAGCAGAGATTTTTGACGCCAGTGTGTTTGTTTCTGTTTTTTTTTTAAATAGATTTAATAATTGATTATGGTAGAAAACCACGAGGTATGCCTTGATATAACTGGCAAAATTTATGACCTATAAGTATTTCGTTTGGGACCAATGCTTATCTCTAATTTGGACGATTCATTTCTATGAACCTTTGTTTCTCTCCCACTCCTGAAACTATTTCACACAATTAAATAACAAGACCAAATAAATTCATTCAAGCAATAAAACATAATTTTTATCAAAATACTATCTACAGTAATATTGTTTAGGATACGATCTTAGAGCAGTGGAGCGGAAGCTATAAGTTATTTGATTCACAAAGCTGCTCACACGGTGTTTATCTTAATTATATACTGATCATACTTTTATATATTGCATGCAGTGACATCATAATTAGAGAGCTGCGTTGAGACTAGGCTGTTATAAATTATTTATTTTTGTAGCTTGAATTTTTGAGTCAGTTTTAAATAAAAGGATGTTGCCCGAACCACGTATATCTTTAACAGCAAAAGAACCACGTGTAGAATTTTAGCATACTTTAATAAGTCACATGTTTTTTTAGGAAAACTTACGTTTTTTTTTCCCAGGCCTAATTATATAAGAAAAAGATTTTATATCAAGTGTGTTGACCTTACTATTGGAACTAGTTTTTTTTTAAATGGTAAATTGAGGATATGATTTCCGCGATGTTTTTCTCTTACAGCGTTTTGTAAAAATACAGCTTCTGAGCACTTCTGTAGCAGCTGAACCACGTTTAATGAGCTATAGGCTGTCGCTTGTTATAAAAGGCGTAAAAAATATTTTCTGTACTATACCGCTGGCTTTTTATCTCTAATACACGTCGAACACTTAAATATCAGCTGGTGACATGTTATGTAGTATATGATACTACCTCGGGGCAGCGTGTATCGGGAGCAGATTGTAATAAGTTGACTTGTACTTGTAACAAATGACGGTTGTACATTTTTTAAATACACCATGTGTATTTAAAAAATGTACAACCGTCATTTGTTTTTTTAAGAAGAACGCAAAGACAAGATTCTGAACATAGTTTAAAAATGGAACAAGTTTCTTGTTTCCCATTCTTCTTTTTCATCATTCACTCAATGCTGAGAATTTTGACGACATAGGTACGACACGTCTGCAAATTATGGAGTCTTCTGCAGTTTGGATTGCTCGGCGCATGCTGCAGGCGGGGTAAACTTTGTATACTTTACTTTAAAGCTGGTTTCTAATCTCTAATCCACGTCAAACACTAAAATATCAGCTAGTAACACGTCAGTACATAATACTACCTCAGGGCAGCGTGTATCGGGAGCGGATTGTAATAAGTCCCCATAATTTATGTTACATGCAATTAAAGTAAGATTGTTGCCCGGACCGGCGGCGGTAGCCCAGGAGTCGTGCTCTTGTTTTTGATTGCTATTATTTAGTTTAATGTAGTAACGTATCGATGGTTTAATGATAGATTGAATTTTCAAAAAGGTGAGATAAGTAATGTTATAATACTAGTTTAAATAAAGTCATGTCAAGAAATTTGTTATTTATTGAATAGCACATTAAGAATACGTTTTATTTGAAAAAAAAAACAGTAATAGCTAATTCTTTATATCGTTTGTAAAGAATCATGACCGCATCAGCAGAAACATAATTATATTTGTAGGGATTTTTGCCACGGTTAAAATAAAACCGTTGTATTTTTTTTGTGAAACGCCAAAATAATTATGAGCCTTTATTTAATATATCAAAAAACAAGACATAAAATTTCTGCGGATACATAAAAACTCCTAATCTCAAAAAAATGCAACAACAAAATTAAACTACGTCTTTCTAAACTCAATCAATTAAAGTGGAACCGGCCTGGCCACATCTGCCGCATGTCGCATCAAAATTGGGCCAAAGTGGCAACAGATTGGGTTCCGAACAACAGAACCCGGCAATGCGGTAGGCCCAGAAGGAGATGCCGTGACGAGCTGGACTCTTACCATAAGGATTGGGTCCAAATTCCAATACCAATTTAACAATGTAAAATCGCTGTAACTGGTCAACGCAAGTAACTCATTACTAATTAGATATATATATTATGTGGAAGCTTGTAATTAGCAAATGTCACTACTTATGCATGATATTTATAATTGTTATTAGTCTGTAAGCTTTCTTTAAAATTAAATAAATAAATAGTCAAACATAGAGAAAAATGGAAAGAGGGAAGAGAGGCCTTGCAGTGGGACACATCGGGCTCATTATAAATAAATAAAATTTCTAAACTCACTATAAATCCACCTATCCACGCTCCTAGCTCCCGGCCTATAATTGCGGTTGTGTTACTAGGTTTCCTGTCACTAAATGAGATTAAATGCACCACAGAATGTTTCTCAATAGCATAAGAACATTTAATGAAGCCAGCTCGTTTACGACCGCATATTAAGGGCAAAATACATTTGAACTGGATAGCCAGCAATGCACCGGAATGATGAGTAAGAGTATATTGCTAGACTAATATTAACGCACCTGTTTATCCTCGTGGTATCACTGGGACAACGGCTTAACGTGCTTTTCGAGGTACGGAAGTCACTCGATATGTAATGGGTCACCCAGCCACTGATCAACCACGCAAACGCCGCATCAGCTAAAGATCGACCCAAGCGGCTGTTAATATTTATCCATGAGCACCGACAAATCTCCTTCGAGCTTCGTGCAAATCTAAACAGTCCTTAATACATATCAATATGATTATTATATTTAATGATTTTATTTATCATACCAATTGCTTCCTCGTTATGCAAATGTACATAAATGTCGGGTAGTTACATGAAATAATAAAGGTACTACCACTATGGTAAAATGACTAGTTTAGCATGCTATGTTAACGTAACTATTATCTTCATTGGTTTGTTGGGTAATGGATATAGGATTGTTCATTATTAAAATGTGATAATAATTAATTAATTACTTTTCTAAAAATGTTGTAACGCACGTCGTGCAAAATTTAAAACGTACGATAAAGCGGACGCCAGTTTTAAAACCGAATATCGGCAGTTAACAAAACGGAATATTTGCGAAAATTGCTCCCGTACAAATATATATTTGATACGTGCTTTCAAACAATTCTTAAAACTAGAAATTTTATTTCTCAATTCACTTTCTAATTATAACTAAATTCGAAGTAAACAAATAAAATAAACGAGTTCGTCAATGTATCGTTGAATAAGATAAATGCACAATAAAACCACGTCAAAACAGTATCCTTAATTATATGCAAATATAACCAAATAAAATGATCACACAACACTATTGCACGATATTAGCAATCTAATATAATTATGCCAAAACTAGAATGTAATGAATGTAATCTCAAGAAACAGCAATCTGGTTTTGTTTCTACCCCACTCACTCTAGCGCAGCGAGTGCGAAAGAGAAGGGAGATGTGTAGTTGGATGTGTGCTTGCGCAGAAAACTGCGTAGCCTAACATAAATTGTTTAAGGCGTAAGACACAGCTACTGTATCGCGACACACGATACGACGCGCGCGATTTTACACGCGTGTTTTATTTACATTACCAAACATTTATAAAGTGTATCGACGAATGTATTTTTTTCTGCTAACTGATGTGGACACAACTTTTATGACTTGCCAGTAGGTAAAAGTTTTATTAGATCATTCATTTATATGAAAACTGTGGCTTTAAAAAACTTCACGAAGGCATAGCAAACCCTTTAAAATTAAAATACAGTGGGGTCTTTCTTCCTAATGATTATGGCTCATTCACAATACAATAAAAAACAAATCAATCTTTAAAAATTAATTAGGTGACAACTTAAACACTAAGCAAAGCTAATCTTAAAATACGAGTAGTTCAAAATTAAACCTATGCTCGTTGATCTAGTGGTCAAATGAGCGACTGCTGAGCATGATGTCCTGGGTTTGATTTCCGGGTCAGGCAAAGTGTTATTGGGGTTTCCCATAAGGAATTTCTCAGTAGCAGTCACGGAGTTTGGATTTGTGCCCAGTTGCAAAGCCCCCTATTACATGGGACTTGAACATAACTGGCGAAATATGGGTGTACTATTACGTAAACCTTTGCCTAACCCTTCGGAATTACAGGCGTGATATTATGGTATGTAAACTAATACCATAATCACTGCTTTAAGTGTTCACAGTTTAAAAGTAAACTTATAATACCATAATGTAAAGGCATTATGTGCATTTATTTCAATACACAACTTAGCTGCGTCACGCACACCAAACTCTCAAATATCTCACGAAAGACATCCGATACAACTTTCAACAGCGATCCTCCACACTTTCATAGCAATAAGTAATCGCTACACGATTAGCGTCTTGTCGCGCGTATATCGTACCGCGACAACCGGTAGCGGTCGCCGCGCCCACGCTACCGCCGCGCCGCGCGTCTGCGCCCGCGCCGATCGCCGATTCTAATCAATATGCTAAGTGGCGATACGAGATCGCGTGCGACCGCGAAATACTTAACTCTTTGTTTAATTAACCACTCGATTAATGTTACATTACACGGATATCTCATTGCTACAGTTATAAACTAGTCCCTTTTTCTGTCGGGATATCGTAAAAATGTAGATCAAGATTATTTATAAGATCTCATGGCAGTGTGAACATGTTTGTTGACTTTTGAAATTGATTTACCTGATCTGAACGTCGATTTTGTTGGGATGAGTTAAGATAGTGTCGGATACGTGACTGCACATGCAAATTGTAATAAATAAATACTGTGTGCTTTTTATGGTAGTCTTTGGGCGTTTAAACCAATTCAGAAGTCAAGTAAAAAAAGTTTGTTCTCAAGAATCGCGGCTACTTTAACATAAAGCTCGTATTAACTCACACACAGAAGGCGCAAATACAATTCTTAAACACAAACAACAAATATAAATCACAATTAAAAGCAAAAACAGATGAATATTTTACTTCATTAGCCACTCAAGATTAATGCTTTAAGAAAATAAAAATGGCGCTCCAATCAAGGATCCGAAAAATTCAGTTTATTCTTTTTGACTGGCCCATATCAGAGAAGAACACTTATGGATGCAATTTTATTAATTAATTTCGAGATGCATTTATCTTCCTCGCATGATGCAAGCGTTTAATAAGGCTGAGCCACCATTATGGGGATTGCGTTTGAGGGAAGTTGGGGTGATTCGGACAACGGGCTGAGTGGGCGATAATTCATCGCGCGGGAAATTAGGACCGCTCTGTTTTTTGCAACACCTTTTCGTTGGCGCTACGTTTGTCTGGGTGAGGTTTTAATTTTAGATTTTATGCGAATTAGATTATGCTTGTGTTTGTTTTGTGGTATTAGATTTATCGTTTTGTAAAAAAATGAGTTTTGTTGGTTTATTAGGCATGTACTATTTCTATTCTCTGATTTAGGCACCTCTGCTCATTCAAAAGTGTTTCACAAACGTAGGTATTGGATTGAACACGTTTACAATAATTTCTCTTTTTAATACGTTTAATTAGTTAAATATATAGTTACGTATCTATCTTGTTATTGCAGCTCTAAGACATTTTGACTGTAATCGATTGGTTTAGTTTAATTTTACTGATAAATAAGTGAAAATACATAGCTAACAATAAAATATATATAATGGACCTTATAATTTATGTATAAATTAATAAAACATCTAAACATCCCTGAAGAAACTAATTAACAAAAACAGATTGAGTTCTAAATATGATATTGCCATAACAATAAACAGGCTCATCGATTTACACAATATTAGTATTTTAAAGCCGGTCCACACGGCCCGAGCCTCCCCTAATTTGAATAATAATCTCGCCATCAATCTGTTTGGTTTGCCTTGCTTCTTGATTATTAAAACAAGACCTCATTTAGATTATGCGTTCAACATTAAGTTAATTTTAGATCTTATTTATGTCTGATACCTATTGGCTACTCGGTATTAAGATTTACGAAATCTAGACAATATCAATTGTCTGGTCGTGAAAAACGTTTGATTTTCGGTAAAACAAAAAAAAAATGCTTTTAATTTTTTTCCTACTCGTACTTTTAAAGACATCAACGCCTAGAAATTTTATCCGGAATTACAGTTGTCTTGATTTCTTAGTTGTATTTATAGTAACGTGAGTTATTTATACTCGTAGCTGTTTGGCAAATACTATTAGCAGTAATTAAAGCTATATAAACGGGGTGGAAGGGGACACCGACGCGAACACGGAACATAGAAACGGACATAGAAATTTTTCATCGGTTATTAAAAAAAAACAGCTGTTCCATAACTACATTTTGACCGTGTTCGTTTTGCACTTTTGTAGCAAACAACTGATTTTTTATTTAAACCGATGACAAATTTCTCATACAAATTCTCAGCGTGATGTACTGAATACGTTGTAACCGTTTTCGCGTCGGTGTGGGATTCCACCCCGTATAATTGAGGAACGAAAATATATTCACAAAATACGAGAATATATTGCTGCCAGGTGAAGACAGTTCTAAGTAGAAGTGTTACTAACCCCTTTTCAACGTTAAACTGACATTGAGTTATCAATTCTATTTCATTACAAAATAATGCACTTCAAAGATACTACTATATTTTACTTGCATTACAAATCACAAGAAAACCGAATCTGTCAAAAATTTTGTGTTTGACAAATCAAACTTATACTCGATCTCTTTCTTACTTGGTCTCTGAAAAAAAGACAGCAATACTGTGACCAGTGTTAGCTCAATTACCAACTATCATTGTGTTGTAGCTTTTTTTAATTTTCCAATGACATTCGACTCCTTTTCGGCACCGTCGCAGTCGAGTAAAAACTTTTATCCTACTGACATGCGAAATTTTGTGAGGATGGATGGATGTGTGTTACTCTTTCACGCAAAAACTAACGAAAGGATTCGGACGAAATTTAACACACAGATAGTTAACGGGATTAACATAAATACTTACTTGTACATACTTTTTATCTCAGTAATACGATCCCGAGGGACAACTATCGGACCTACTCTTCGCGGGCGAAGCCGCGGGCATGAGCTAGTACACCATAAACTAAAGCTTTTACACAGTAGCTCTCTTTTAAACGCGCTCATCGAGATTCCAACCGATACATCATTTTTTTTTCTCTTTATTTGTTTTGGGGTTCTTATCTAATCAGATACGTCAACCCCATCGTGCCTTTTACCGTTGTTAAATTAAACTTTATAACTAACACAAACTATAAACTTAAACATTTATTAATTAGAAGTCATCGATGAAAGACAGATAATAGACGACAGCTTTTTGGTACCTTCTGAAGTTGGTTTTGATAAAATTGATTGTATTAATCTTAAGTAAAGCCTATTTAAGTCTAATTCTCTTAAAAGTGACTCCCTCTCGCGCCTGCTATGGACACAATCCATCAGATGCTGCACCCTGCATGTCCTCAACCTGGTTACATTCTAAGCAATTCGGTGAATCAGTTTTTTTTATAAGGCAATCAGATTACTCACAAACATTTAAAGCCTAGCTTATCACATAGATATAGCAAAGCAGCACCCATTAACATTTCTTTAAAAGCTTCAGATTTGCCAGACTCTATTTTTCGATTTATTTGTAACATGCGATTGTAAGTTATCTGTTAAACATACGGCGCTACATTCGTGTTGTATATGTATATTGAGTTTATTAATACATCATATTTTCAAATTTAATTAAAAACGATTCTAACTTCGATTTCTACAACTGACTATGTAGTAGAAAATTGAAGTAGTGATTGCATAAAGGTCAGCTTTATGTAAAACATATTTTCTCAAACCACGTATGGAAAAAAACCTATTCGATGTTATATAAAAGTGAGCACTTTAGCACCGCTTTAGTTTAAACAAAACTCATGAGTTACATAATTTAAAACATCCGACTGCAAATACATATTATATTATATTATTCCTAATTAAATTTAAACAGTTATGTTGTATACATTTTTGTAATCACCTTTTAAAACCCAGTATTTTGATATCCCACTCGCTAGGTTTGGTCATTTTTTTATTAACGTATTACTATTTCGCACCAAGAATCCACCATTTTGTTTTCTTTTTTTCAAACACCACTAAGGACACATGGGTTTTTAAGACAAATATAACGATATCTTAACCGTCGAAATCCATCCAGCCGTTTGGAAGATACGAGGTAACAAAGAAATTTAAAAATTACAAACAAAGAAACACACAAGATACATGCGAAAAACATAACCCTTCCTTGGCAGTCGGGTAAAAACCGACGTAGATAAAAGAAAAGCAGGAAATTAGAAAAACACTGATATAGTAATTATGAAATTATCATCAGTTTTAATAAATGATCGAAATATATTTATGTTAAGAACGGCTGAAATTATTTTCAGGAATTCAGAAGTTTCTTAAAGTCATTAACACTACTTTTAAGTATTTAATGTTCCTTTTTTCTACTTGTACATATTTATTACTATTATAGTTTTGTAGTTTGTAAATAATTTAATAATCTTTGAAATAAATTATGTTCCTACTCCTAGTTGATTTCATTCTTTCTTTCTTTTTCTTTTTTTTTTAATTAGAAACTTTACCCTAATAAGTTATTCGAATGAATGAATTTAAAAGATCCTTTGCAGAGTAAAAGTAGTTTTAAAATGTCAAATTAAAATAATTGCACAGTGTTCAAAAATTCTAATCTGCAATACAAAATTACGAAGTTTTCTTCAGTCTGTGAAACGCTTTTAATTTTTTTGTGATTGCGTCTATTGTTCAAGTTGTGTCTGACTTTATCTTTCAACCCTTTTTAACGTTTTTATATACTTTAGACAACTTTCTGGTTAGTTAGTACCTAGGCGTTTATTATAACAAATTGAGTTTATAATAAAAATGGAAAATTACGTTGTATTTTAATGGAATTGGCTTTTTTTCCTCGACTGTTTCGGTAAAATAGTATTGAATTATACATTACTAGCGACCCGCCCCGGCTTCGCACGGGTGCATGTATTATACATATAAACCTTCCTCTTGAATCACTCTGTCTATTAAAAAAACCGCATCAAAATCCGTTGCGTAGTTTTAAAGATTTAAGCATACATAGGGATATAGGGACAGAGAAAGCGACTTTGTTAGTGATTTGTCAATCGGAACAAGATTTGATTAAATACCACTACACATTACAGATTTTATCCTGTGAACGGTAACCGATACAGAGATAAGAGACAAGGAACAATTATTTAAATATGTGGGAACGAATTACCAGAACTTTTATAAGCTGGAAAATGACAATAAGTTTGAAGTATAACCAAAAACCAAAAACGGCATGAAAACTATAAACGAGAACCTAATTCTAAAAGGGAACAACATAAATGATTGGTATTGAATCTTATCCTCCAACAACCCATCTGTCTACTGCCGATTTAGAACTTCTGAACCACGGCCATCATCATCTGCCTAGCCTTTTCCCAACTAAGTTGGGGTCAACTTCCAGTCTAACCGGTTGAACCTGCAGACCAGTATTTTACATGGAGCGACTGCCTGTCTGAACTCCACAACCTAGTACCGGGTAATACTGGGTAATACGATACGCCTTGGCCGTACTAATTGTTAGACTTTCGGGCCACTGACTACTTATAACGACTGTCAAAGATCTATAAATGTCATGTACGCCATGCAGGTCCTGGAGGACCAACAGCTTAATGTGCATTCCAAGGCGCGGAGGAAACTCGGCATGTAATGTGTGGTTACCCATACACGGACCAACCTACGCAAGCTTGGCTTAACCTAAAGATCGACCCGAGCGACTGTTATTATTTAGCCACGAACTCCTCTTATTACGCAATTAAACATGGAGTCTTTATTATAATTCGTGTCTATGGTTACCTGCTAAAGCTAAGTGACCGTCCATGAAGGCAGACAGTAATCCGTTGACTGGAAAATGGTTGGCATCGCGAATTTCTGTTTCAGAAAGCCTATAGAATAGAATAGAATATTAATTTATTGTTGTTGTAGATGGTTAACATGTATTGTAGATTTGTAGATCTTTGACAGTCATTACGAGTGGTCTGAAACCTGAAAGTCTGACAACCATTCTTACCAAGGAGTATCGTATTACCCAGTTACTGGATTGTGTTTGTGGAGGTCAGATAGGCAGTCACTCCATGTAAAATACTGTTTACTCAGCTGCATCCGATTAGACTGAAAGCCAACCCCAATTTAGTTTGGGAAAAGGCAAGCCAGATTGATCGATTGGAGGTGAGTAACAAATAAAGGTAAAATTTAAAAAGTATCTCTTTATCATACCTATTGAATTATCTTTTCTATTGGCGACTTTGGGCAAATGGTGTGCCTTCGCGATCCATAGGACTCCCTAGTTCCTATTAAATTGTAGAAAGGGACGGACAAAAGAATACCTTACTTATCTCAAGCGGTGTGCAAATATATTTTAGAGCTTTCTAAACTCGCACAAACATCAATTTGTTCATCGTATTGGCGTATGTCGACAAAGTGACTATAGGAACCCTAAAAGAAAGCCTAACTCATGTCAGGCGAATTGTTTAAAGACATCACTGTTTTTAACTTGACAAAAAACAGGAAACATTTAGTGACCCTAGGTACAATGTCATACAAAAACGAGGAGGCTTAATTTTGGTCAGCCCCCGTATATTTGCGGTTTGATACTGCGGTTTTTCAATTGTTTCTTTGAACAATGTTGAGGAAGTCGTAAAAACTGTTCAATGGATAAAATAACATGGAATTTATGTAATAAGTACAACTGTCTTTTGAAATAAGACTTATAATAGCTCGTTACTTGATTCTAGAAGACTTTTTTAACACTTTGAACATGTTTTGGCCGGATGATATAATACATTTAGTCTAGTGTCTATTTCCTACAAAAGATCAATCTAAACGACTGAAGTCATTGTCCGTTTCTAAATAAAGCGCAGATATATTTAATATTCGACTCTTCTTCTTTCTTTATAGTGTGGTTAGTACCTAACCTGGTGTCAGAGTTTGTATGCTCGCCACGGGTCTCTGACTTTGCTTTACATGCTGTCGAGAAATATCTCTCAGGCATGCTGGTCACCTCAAGATGTTTTCCTTCACCGGAGCAAGTGATAATTATACAATACGCACATGAATCCGAAAAATCAGAGGACCTGAGACCTATGATTTGGCAGTTCAACGGTCACACCACTAGGCTATCACTCCTGGTGTCGACTATTCTTTTTATTTAATCGTCAAGTAGCCGTAAAAAGAACTCTCAATGTTTCTCCTCGATTAACCCTAGTTCACACTTGCGAACCGTACACCGTCGTATAATATCGAGTATATAAATACTGCTTTCTTCATTCCCGACGGTATTAACATACTTATTAATTGCTGCCTCCGGGGTACACTGGTAGCTTTATAATATTTCTCCAATGCTTTACGAGTCCGCGACTCCGCCCTACGCGTTGGTCTTGCAGACATTAATGCGTTGCCATCGTCGTGAGACAAATGAGCGTGCTGATTAAACTCGTGTGCACTATTCTTTATTTTCTTTTTCCTTTTTGCTTGTGTATTGGCTACTTATTTTAATTTCAAGATGGTTGGTGTAATGTTTATGGGTCGTGCTGATATATCGGACTTCGATTGTTTTTTTTTTTCTGATTTTATTAAGTTTACAGTGGCTGTTGAAGGTTGAGTTTTCTTTGACTTGTGAGTTTATATTTTAGTGCTATGATAGATCACACTAGATAAGATTAAATTAAGAAGTTTTTGCTTTGTAGGTATGGAATGATTACAAGGTGAAATTATATTATTAGACCCTGAAATGCTTTTTGTGGTAACCTCCATTTTCAAACATTCTCATCATTAAACCAACAAAATCTAATGTACCCATCTTTTGTTCTCAGGTAAAGTCGCATTCCACGTCACCAGTAAGTTGAAGCACATCAAGCATTTTCGCACATTACAATAACACAAACAAACTATTTAACGAACGTTAGCACGCACACAAATGCGTCTTCAATCAAGGCAAGTCGCATTTCGAAAGCAAATTATCAACCTAGAAGGGGGAAAGGGGGGGAGGTATAATTAAAATCCGTTGATTAATATGTAAATGTAATAAGATTACCCTCCCCTGAATAATTTAAATGGAAGCCCGGGAGATGAGTTATATACGGCGGACTCTCATTATGTTGTAGTTGTATCGACCACTATAATGTATGCTGCGTCCCGTTTGATAAATGCTGTCTGTAGATGCGGTGTGGGTTTCGCTCGTGTGTCCGCAGCTTAGCTTCTGAGTGCATTGTTTGAGGTCCATTCGGTTGGTAAATGAAGAAAAGTGGAAGGGCTGCTTTGGTAGGCTCGGTGTGTGCAAATGTAGGGTGGATATGATGTCATCGAATATTACTGTGAAACATGACGTATCAAGCCCGTAATACAAACATGGCTTTGACTACACTTTTTGAAGACCACTAATTCAAAAATATTCAAAGTTATTCGATCGACGAAATTTAGGCTGTTGAACACTTATACGGTCAAAATCATTGATGATATGTATATGTATAAGATACTATTCTTATATATCTACCTGATTGGTATATCAAACCAATACATAACCCTATTCCAATAATCTAATACAACCTGCAGTACATAATCAGTTTACCACCGAGCTCGCACCGCCAAAACGGCCATGTTTCGCCATCTTTATTAAGAACGCATGGCCACCCGCCTCCTGGCGTTGGTCAACAGCCAGCAAGGCGTTAAAGGCATCAGCTACACCACCCACCAGTAGCGATAGACCTCCCCACCCTCTCTCAAACCCGACTGTTTCTAGTTACAACGGGGCGGTGAGACGGCGTAGACCGGTCAGGTTATGCTGGTCGTAGGTGCTTGGCTCACTTGTCTAATGGCTTTGATTAAACTGCCAGTTTATTTGACGGTACGATGCGTGCGTGCGACCACGTTTGAATTTATGTTTAGACGACGAGCGAATATGGAATTATGATCGAAGATTTAGGCTCAGGAGGAGGTAGCGTAGGCGAATGCCATTCGCCATTTTGTGGAGATAAGAAATCTCCTGGCTTCGGTCTTATCGACCAACTTTTCTTAACATAGTGCTTACTTACAAGCAAAATAATGAACTAACCTTTTTAGAAATTACCGCAATTAAAATGTGTTTCTTAGTATTGGAAGCGTGCAGTTAAAAGGAATCACAAAGGAGATGTTTCCTTGTTAAAGACATTTTTTGTAACCCTTTCGCGTTTTCTTAAGTCCAACTTAGTATTACTGTTATTACATGAATGAGCTTTCATTAACACCAAGGTAGCTATCTAGTAGTTGTACCTAGTGCATTTCTGATACGATAGAAAATATGAAACATTTCTAAGTAACATTATTATTCAACGTCAAATAAAACTGACAACTGGAAATCAAATTACGTAGTAAAATTTTATTTTATTTGATTTATTTAAGGAAAAACAAACAGTAGCACAGTAAGAATTAGTCATGATATCTTAAATATAATATTTTAAAACAATTATGCTACCTACTACGTTCTCCACGGATTACAATTTAAAGTATTTAAAACTAGCCAGTAACAACACAAATACAATACCTATACAACGGTCATTATCCTGGAACTAATATCTGGATTTTTAAATATGTAAAAGAAAAATTAAATTAAATTTGTGTGCGCATTTAACATTATGTTATTTTCTCAGTGTCCTTTAGAGTTGCTTGGATTTGTTTCCTAAATACATTTTTACTTAAAAATAGAATGCGTCGAAAAATTAGCGTCTCTATTGGACTACATTTTTCTACATTAGGGCTCCTTCAAGTTTGTATCATGTTGCCTGTAATGGTCAGCACATTTCATTCATTAACTTTTATCTCGTCTCATACAGGAAACGTAATCGCAATACTATCCTGAAGCCGTAAGTCAGCCTCTAATTTCCACAACTGCTTGCCTAAGCTATAATTGTAGCCAATTCAGGTTCATAGACCTACAACAACAAATTATATCAATAATCCTAGCTATGGCCGCCTAAACGGAGCTTTAGACATTTAGGCTACAGACCTGGGCACTAAGTTCAAAGGTTCGCATGGTATTGATTGCAGTAATTTAGGGTTTAGTCGAATTTAAATCATCTTCCTGCCCTTGTCCCATGTTACTTTGGGTCGGCGCACACGTTTTTTTCTTCCATTCGCCTCTGTCAACCGTCATGGTACTATTTACTCCTTTTTCTTTCATATCATTCCTCACACAATCCATCCATCGTTTCTCTGGTCTTCCTTTTTCCTCATTTGTCAGTAAAAAACACAATATCACGGTGCATTGTTTTTCCAGGTGAGTTTTCGTAGTACAGGAGTCATTATTTTTACGTTCACAAGTTCCTGAAAGTATTTATCAGTGAATTCTTTCAGTAGTATGCATCCCTACTTTCGTCTTTCTAAGTACAGTCACCAACACATCAAGTTACCACAAACCGACAAATTTCTCCAAATAATTTTCAACCAAAAATTGTTGATGGTTAAGTTCAAAATCGAATGAAAAAATTTGACAGTTTTTGGTTATTTAATGCGCTGGCGATTGTACATTTACGAAGACAGACTGGAAGAAGGATAGAATAAACCTAACAGTATTTTTTTCTAACTTAACGACCCAAAACCATGCGAAACATGCTCCAATTATAACCAAAATCAATTCCACCAACTATGAAAACATGAATCTATTCAACACGATGACCTCCCAATCTTCTAAGAAACACTTCACAGTAAAACACAAAACAATTATTATGGTAGCGGACGTACGTCAACAATATAGTGTTCAGGCGAGCCTAGCTTGCCCTCTCAATAATTAGGATAGTGCATCTCCGCTTACCGAATGAGAATAAAGCCTACCTACCCTTTGTGCTTGTGTGAAGACCCCCTGTGTGTTTGTGTGTGTGCATGCATCTTGATTCTCCGTATTTATGTGTGCCTGTGGGGGCACATCGTCCTCCGCATGCCACTCTGCGATAGTAATGTCGTATATTTCGGCCGTGCGTACACTGGCCGTCTTATTATGTTTTAGCTGGACTGGCATGAGTTAAACAGACATTATCGTGCCAGTTAGGAAGTTAAAGTCGACTGTTTAGCTTCTAGTATTTTCGAATAGATTCTTGGTTCGTAAGCACCAGTAAAGTTTTGAGCGACGGCTCTCAGTCAATCAGAAAATTACCAATACTAAATGCCAATATTAAAAACCGAATTCTAAATTCGTTTTAATTTTTGCCGGTCGAACATTCTGTAATCAAAATCCTTTAGAGACTTCAATTTTTTATTGAAATTGGCGTCTCGTTAATTAAAACCAAATCGAATTAATTAAAGAGCGAAAATTATTCCACCCCTTTCCGAACGACCTTAAAAACGTAAGACAGACTAGTAGGGTGAATGTACACATAATCGGTACATACATATTGTTGGAAACACCGCATGCCATAAACTAATATTCGCTCGGACACTACTTGGAGTTATTGGACAATGTAAATGAACGCTATCTCCTATAATGCCTGCCTTATTTCCCCCTCAGCCAGGCCAGTGCCCGCAGCGACCCCTCCCGGGGGTGGCCCCCCACCCCGACCGATGTCTCAT
Organism: Eurois occulta; assembly: GCA_950022335.1. Lineage (NCBI taxonomy): Eukaryota > Metazoa > Arthropoda > Insecta > Lepidoptera > Noctuidae > Eurois > Eurois occulta. The sequence continues at coordinate 5,753,362 of OX465492.1, read as the reverse complement.
CAGTAAGGATTGAACCCTTTAATGTATTCACCGTAACTTCGGGATGAGTCTTGTATTAGTGTTATAATGAGACGTGGCCCTAAGGAATTATGGCTATACTTGTGGATCTCTGGGGTCGGGATTAACCCCAACCTAGTTTCAATTTCTATATATGAGAGGTTTCGAGGAAAGGGGTCGATAATATCATATCTCAATGTTTTAAATCTGATAGCCGCTATTGTTTTGATTTTACAGCAGACGGTTATGGTTTACTATCTAGTCTTTCATGCTTGTTGAACTGATCTTATAACATGAAGCTAAGAAAAATGCAAGAACTATATACATTACTTTTGCCATAGCCAGTAACTATAGGGTACTAAGATTACTTTTCCAACAGTTCAAATTATATTAAGAAACAAATCTTGAAGCACTTTAAAGAGTGCTCTCTATTAAAAACTTCTTTGATTAGAGTCCATTAAAGGAGTTAGAGTTCAAAATTGTGCTTTAATCATTCGCCAATAACCGAAACGGTTTCGTTAAAAATGTTATTTACTGAAGCTCCTTGAGTCGCCAACAGATCGATAATGCTGCCAATTAGCCGGTACCAATTTTCCAATAAAACTTCAAACTGTTTTCCATTCCATTATCTCTCACCACCCTTTATTGCTGGCGAAGTTAAGCTACGACTCCTCTTTCCACTCCGTTCCGAAATTATTACAATAATAATATTATTATATTAATAATTGTATTGATAAGGAGACTCTCGTAATAAGGGTAAACCGTCCCCTTTCTGCCAGCCATCCTCAATAGGAGAATTTATGTAACTAATGAAATAAGCGAAGTGGCGGGCCCGCGCCCCGCGACCCGCCCCAACCCGCTCCCATCCACCCTTCATTATCGGAAAGTTTGAAATATAATTTGAAATTATGCTCAATGTTATATTGAAGATAAGAGAAACACAAATTCCTTTAATTGGACTTGTTAAAGTGAGTCAAATTAAGTTAACACCGAGTTGATGGTATTACTTTTGAAGTTAGAAATTATGACGGACTGTCCGTAGGTTTGTGCGGAATTCATGGGGTGATTAGCGGTTGAAAGAACAGTTATCGGTTCCTCGAGCCGCGTATTTTATTTAACGGCCCGACGTTTATGGGAACTTATTGCATTGTATTATTAACTTCTAACTACGTTAAGTAGAGCGGAGAGCTACAGGGTCGTGTGTACTGAATCCATACAATAGATTTTGGTGTAATCAATTATAGTTAATGAATTGCACTTATTTGTGATTATTCAAAAAGATTTTTAATGAATCTAATCAATTTCTTTTAACGTCATAACCTAACCTAAAAATCTTTATAAAAATGTCTAAAAATTAATTAATCAAAACATAATTAAATATATTCATATTTGCATAGTTCATCCTTAAGGGGCGCACGTTAGGTCAACTATTGATTTTGGCGTTCGCCCCACAGACTCGCAACTTGAGACCATCACAATTAGTCCCCGGTCTCAATCTAATTATATTTCTGATTGGGCTGGTGGCGACACGCAGCTCCATGTGGTGATTTACACCATGTGCCTTGTAACCTCAGTTGAGACGCTGAGATGTAACAGGACACCGTTGCCTTGGAGATTATTGCTGTAATTTGTGATTTTGATTTATGCTGTCCAAATTAGAGTATTTGTCGCGCTTCTAATTGGACGATTTAGTTGTGACATAAAAATTAGAATTGTATTACAAGATTTATTCTTTTTTATGAAATTGTGCTCTACGAATGTGGCCACGTCGACTCGTGCACATTTTTGAAGGAAAAATGTGCTTCTTTTTTTTCTGAATTAACGCACATTATTTTCACTTTCCATTTTGTCAGCCAGCACTACTCTCAACTTATTTCCAAAATCGATTTCATGTTTCAACATTCCCATTCATAATCAATCAGACTATACAATATAGAGACTTACAGTCATACCAATTAGATGCAGATCGAGATCTAATTATTCGGATTCGGCTCGAGCTGGCACAGCACTATTCTGATTGTCGACAAGCGATTTCGGAAATTACTAAGGCGTCGACGCCGCCCCGCTCATTCCGACCGCCCTGTTCCTTGCGTTTCGGTTAGACGGTCAGTCACTGGTACCGTCACCCTATAAATTTTCATGGAGTTCGCAGTAATGTTTTATGGTGTATGTATCATTGTAACTATGATATGTTGTGACTTATTGGTAATGTTGATTTATATTGATAGAGTGTAGGTACTGAAATTTCTAACAATATTTTTCGGGTCGCCATGTTAATTTTTTGACGTAGTTTTTAATAATAACAATTATAAGCCATAATTAAATCATTTGTATATAAGACAATTAAATCTGCTATAACTTGCTGAGCATCTTACTGTCCTTGTGCTTGGGGTCAGCGCAACCGTCGTGCTATCATTTACTCCTTATTCTTTCATAACTTACCATTACTAGTTACATAAACCATATAAAACTACATACTTAAATCTATCTCCTACTTTTATCACCAAGTAGGGTAACTAACTCAATTGTCGCCAACGACTCCACGACTTGCTAACGTTCCTAGAACATAGTCATATCGACCAAAAATCCCCGCTTGGCATTAGCATAACAATTAAATTAATCAACCCACTCCGCATTAAGATACGGAGCTAGTATTGTACTTGACTGAGTGTATTCTTGTATAAGAACTATATTTATGTGAGGAAAGTCGGTATTAGTAAGATATCTTTTTTTTGGTTTTATAACTAATTATTGTTAGTAAAGTTTAAAGTTTTCTGAGATAAATGTTAGCTTATATTTTGACAATACATCTGAACATTTTGTCAAGATTTCTTCAGCCATTGCGGAGTAATTGAGTGACATGCATACATACATTGAAAAATTCCAACCAGGCAACAGACAAAACCCCACCATTTTCACTAAATCTTATGATTAAAAATTACAAAGAAATAAACTAAACGAATTGTTATTTAAAAAAGTAGACTGAACTCGAGATGCAAAGACCACATTATTCACGTTCTCTTAGTATCGTGTGATTCTTAATAGTAGATTCAATAAAGCATGTTTGTAATCTAAGATCCATGCATGAATAGATTAAATTAATGTTTGCAGACCAAGGATGTATGCGTATGCGTCCTAGATTTATTTCATGGGCGAATGATATTGTATGATAATGATAAACACTGCCGTAGTCTGGCACAATCGATTAAATTACCTCTAAAACTCAAATTAAGGTTTCTGGGTGGAATCAATTTTGTGTTTTGTTTTAATTGTGTATGTTCTGCCTTTATTCTATTCGCTGAATTCAGATTTGCACACTGTTATATTTTTTAGACGGAGACTTTCAGCTCAGCATGTACGTTACAGACTGAGGAATAGTAATTTACTAAAAGAAAGAAACTTTTAATACGTTCTTCTTCTCTTAAAAGTTACAAAGTGACAAATAACGCAAGAATCTTCATTTCTTACTAGTTAGATCGTTTTCATCAATAGTCTATAAAATGAATTCGTTCGCTTCGCATACATTCGGTACAAAGTACAGTCGGCCAATAAACGCGGCGTCCCACCCGTCGCCCGGCGCGTTTCCTCGCGTCTCGCACGGCTCCCCGAAGACCGGCCCACCCCCACCCTAGCTGTACATCATCTCATTTGAATTTCTAACTAGGAAACCTCCATGCAATTATTGGATTAATGTAAATTACGCAGTCTACAGCTCTACGGTGCACTATCAGGGACAGGGTTTAATTAGAATCCGGTTAAGTCTAATAATTCTATAGTGTTTCGCAAAGTCGCTCTTATATTCACTAAAGAATGGTTGAATTTAGAAAAGTTCGGCAACGACGGCAATTAGAATAATTATTTTCGCAAGTAGACGACATTTGGGTCTGTCACCCTACATTACAGGGAAACTAGTCAATTCAATGTGGAAATAATGTTAATTTATTTCTGTTTACAAAAGGAAGGATACGGGAAACTTTATGCTAACGGTGGCTTATGATTATTCAGTATTTCTGTAGTTAAGTCATACTTACGGAAGGTGACATAACTTTGATTTCGTGAAACATTGAGCGACAGCAAAGCAGCTGTCCTTAAAAAAAACGCATCAATCTGTTGCTCAAAAACAAAACGCTACACATATTTCTCATAAAACATCCAAAGTCCAAAGCACCCAAAGACGGGTTCACCCAATTCCTAAACCCTCGCGAACACTCGGAAACATAACCTCAAAACATTCCCGCCGTGACCTCGAAAATGCACGTAGGTGAAAGCCCTCGGGAGTTTCACGTAGGGGAACAAAAAAACCCCTAACCCCCGCGTAAGGAGCGAGGGGGGCGAGCCGCCCGTGAATGAACGAAGGAGGATTGCGTCCTTGGAGCAAAAAAGTCACGTGACCCCGTTCAACAGGTGGCGCCGTGAGTGTGTCCTTGCGCGGGGATTAGAAAAAAAAAGTTGCGTTCGAAAGTTCGAATTCTTTGACGGTTCTTTTTTTTAAGAAGCCGGGCATTTGTGTTTGTGGTTTTAGTGTGTCAGTATTGATTGCGAAAGGAGTTTTTTAGTTTTATGACCTTCTTGATTACAATTGCGAAAATAGGCACGTGGATTCTAGATGGATTGGAATGTGTGTGTGAAATCGTTGAAAAACGACACTTTGTGCCCAATTTCGTTGTACTTCTAAAAGCAACAAACTTGCGTAAATAGGAACGGTCTCCTGTGCTTGGGGTCAACTTCGCTGAACACATTGCCTCATCAAGACCAATATTTGTATGCCCTACAGATATTTGCTTTGAGTCTGTCCCGATTGTGATTTGTATAAGACATGTGATGACATCCCCATAGAGTGTAGAGAAAGGCCTAACTATACCATAATTAGCTATAAACAGCTTTCACTAATCAGAAGACCTGAAATGTTAATGATTCACAAAGATTCTCAATCAAACGGCAATGTAGGGTCTATAGGAGGATCCGATTATTGGAAAAACCTAAAGACTCATATAACATTGGACGTATCCCGCAAGCTGTTAAATTCTTCTTTATACCAATAAAGCGTATAAAAAGCTAACGCCTAAAAAATACACGTAAAGTATCCCCATTGCCAATGCAAAGTGCCTGGTCAAACAAAATTCCCGTCCACTCAGCTATTTACCTCCAAAAATAACGCACAAAATACCTGAACAATGAGTATAGACTATAGAAAACACTTTCAAACAGGCCAGTAACAAAGCAAAGTTCTCTGCAGCCAAAAAGCGTATATCCAAAAAGTTTACTTCGAAACAAGTAGTAGGTTGGCTCGACTCCTTTATGAATGGTGGGCTCCCTCGGCCCCGCTTAACACAAATGTCACGGCGCCCCGACGAGCCGGAAAACTCTCTTTTCTTCCTGAATTACCGCACAAACGATACACGCTAAAACAAACCTTAAACACCCTAAGAATAAAACACAAATCTGTCTACAACTCCCGGGAAAATTTAAGGAATTTTCTACAAAACACAGACGTTTGATTTTGAGACGTGTTAACAGTTAACCAAGGTTCGTTTTTCATTGGTGTAGTCGGCGTCGAAGGCATGAAATCTTGCGTCTCCCGCGGCAAATTGTTTCCTCGCTCCGCGTGTTTGTATTTTATTATACATTTTTATTTCTCGATAACATTAGCTTAACCGACTTTTCATTGCCTCGCCTAGGGCTGCCGCTCGTGTTTTGTTTTGATATCTTTTTATGGTTGCCACTGAATGTTTCAACTGAACATTTTCTTTTTGCGTGTTGGGCTTACAGCTTACATTTTAAATGAGCTGTAGTAAGTAAATTAAAGTGGCTTGGAACATGATATGGCCTGATAATGTTGTGTTTTTGTAATATTTACTTGTAATTGCTAGTATACAGCTGTTATGGTTGTTTCATAGGTTTTTTGTACATTGTATTCTATATTAAAACTACTTAGGGGGCATTTTTTTAGCTTAACTGCCTACTTGAAAATTCAAAGTAATCTTTATTTGAGATTACTTGACTAAGCTCATCTAGAACTACTTCAACTTCTAAGCTTTTTCAGTTTTAAAAGCGATGAATATGTCAACATTTTAAGAAAACTTGTGAAAATCGTGGGAAAATTCACTTATCACAATATTCACAGTCAATGTCTTACAAAATCACTTCGATAACAAACCAATATTCATTCGAATCCATTTCAAGAACCCTAATCAAGTGCAAAGAGCGCGTAACAGCCCTAAGAAAAGTTGTCGGCGAGGTAGGAATGTCAAAAACGTCGGGGCGCGAACAAATATGTGCTTTGCCGACGGGCCGGCTGACTGCACCGCGGCTTAAACGGAGATTAACCGACGTTTACAAAGCCTTGCAGATTTTCTGTTAGTTTTACTTTTTGTTAAATATTTTGAGTGTTTTAGATGTACGGTTTGAGTTGAGTGTTGGTATTTAATCTTATTTTTGTCAGTTATTGGTTAAGTTCAAGGATTTTGATTGTTTTATTAGAAAAGTTTGTTTCATGATTATTTACCTGTTAACTACTGTTATTTCAAGATTGAACACATACAACTATCACGTCATTAGCTCAGATACGTCTCACCATGACAGATCATCTTCAACTATCGACCAAAACAAAAACACCCTAATCACATTCATTATAGACCTCCAATCTCCGATACACGAACGCTAAGCCACTAACCATCGTTAACCGATCATGGCACCGGGCCGCTTGGCGAGACCCCTGAACGGCATCCTTCGCATTTCCCTCCGCACTTAGCGGATTTTTTCCATTTTATTTACTTGGGCGCGATCGTTAGACGCCTCGGGCGCCACTTACTACACTTGCTTTTGTCCGGACGTTGGTTGTGGTCTGATGTTTCGGATGCTACGAAGTTTTCGACAAATTATGTGATTTGTTGTCCTGCGGCTGAAACTTTTTAGATTCTTTGCTCGTGTGTGGGAGTTTTTGTTTCATTCATTCAATTTTCTGTTACGTTTTGTGGTTTTGATTGATTCTTTTATTATGTCGTGGATGTGGGCCTTAGCTTGTAGGACCACATTAGTGTGCTCCGTACCTGGTCGTGGACAAAGTCTGGACAAAGTATTTGAAGAAAGTTTCTGGTGTGCATGATGTTTGTCAATGGTTTTCTCAGGTCACTATTTTTAGGTATATCTTGATAACTTTTTGTTTGTTGTTGTGGTGTTGCGATTGCAGTCACGGAAAAGTTGTGGCATTTGTAAAAAGTTTTATGATATTTTTGCAAACAATTTTGACTTGCATGATTTTCTTCCTTAATATTATTTTATAGTTTATCTAGATGATGCTTTGTTGGTGACATAATGTAGATTCTACCAAATCAAACCACATGATTTAGAGTTCTAAGTGTGATAAATTTTTCACGTGTTATAATTAGGAAGGTAAATAATAAACTTGATGAACAATTTCCTTTTTAACATGTCAAGGGTCCTATTGCTCATATCGTTCTCTTTTGAACACAGTATGCAATAACAAATTAATTAGATTCATATTAAACGTTTCTTGAAAGGATATTTATTTATTTTACTATTTATGTACACACAGTAGACAACACAGGGAAATAATATTATAATACATGAGTACAAAGGTACTGCTTATTTGTCAAGAAATTTCTGCCAGCAGACCTGCAAAAGGAGAAATGAAAAAGAAGGATACTTGAATTACGAAATCCAAAGTTGCAATGGTCAATCAATGAAGTTGTAAGAACACATCATTATCATCATCATCTGCATAGCCTTTTCCCAACTATGTTGGGGTCGGCTTCCAGTCTAACCGGATGCAGCTGAATACCAGTATTTTACATGGAGCGACTGCCTATCTGACCTCCACTACCCAGTTAGTGCTGGGTAATATAGTACCCCTTGGTAAGACTGGTTATCAGAGGTTCGGGCCACTGACTACTAGTAACGCGACTGTCAAAGATCTACAAATGACAGCCGGGACCAATGGCTTAGCGTGCTTTCCGAGGCATGAAGGGAACTCGGTATGTAATGGGTGGTCACCCATCCACAGATCAACCTAGGCAAGCGCGGCCTAACCTGACGATCGACCCCGAGCGGCTGTTAATATTTAGTCATTAGGAACACATCGAATACATTTTCTGGTTCTTGTTTCTCTCCCAAAGAGGGTAATTAATTCATTTATTTCAGACATAGTCCATAGGTCCATACATTATATAACAATTAAAATCACATAAAACACATATACATTAAAATGATCAACAAAAAATAAAATTAAATGTCCTAGCTGTGAGAACTTGATAGGCTTAATACGTTGTTTTTTTTTATTTTTGCTAAATTCTATTTCAGAATTTTGCATAAGGTACTCGTACTTACCTACCTGTTAATATAGCTTATCTTAAACAACGAAACATTGCTTAGAATTTTTCATTTTTATTTATTTATTTTTGGTTTTTAGCTCATTTGAGACTCCTTATCATTCGTTTGGTGTATTAATTTCTTTAATGTGGTTTCTTTGGCATTAAAACTAAGCATCTTATCATCGCGCACAATGGTCCACTTTAGGGACTAAGTGCGGTAACCAAAATCCCTAACATAGAAAAACTAGCATCTTATCATTTAAGTTTCTATTTTTTTTTTAAACTAGCGACCCGCCCCGGCTTCGCACGGGTGCATATATTATAAATATAAACCTTCCTCTTCAATCACTCTATCTATTAAAAAACCGCATCAAAATCCGTTGCGTAGTTTTAAAGATCTAAGCATACATAGGGACAGACAGCGGGAAGCTACATTGTTTTCTACTAGTACTGTAGTGATTCTTGCTTTTATTTGATTGATTTTTAAATGTTTAAACTAGGTCTACGCTGTTATTGATAGTAACACAATGTAGTAATGTATCGCATTATTAAACATACAGTTCTCAGTTATGATATTAATCCTATTAGTGCCTATTTAGGCAATGCATTTCAATCTGATTATTCCTGAAATCGTACACATTTTGCAGTTCCGCACCTTTGGGCGTAATAACGACGTATTAGTAATTAACAACTTTCTTAATAATACACATGTTGGGGGATATAGGGTGGCGTTTTTACCAACTTAATTAACGCTATATATATATGTTTTTAGTTGATATTAGAATCAACTGAGAAAAATCTGCAATAGAAAGACAACAAATCCGAACTAGGGGGAAAAGGATAGTTTTATACCTTACTTCAAGATTTTTTCGGTTTGAACGAATATACAAATCTATATAAGCAACAAACCCACAGGTGCCTAATATTACCCTGTACCCAACTAAACTGAGAATTGCTTTACAATTTTTACTGCAAAACTATACAACATAAGAATATTTTTAAACGGTTTAAATACCAAAATCGAACAAATTTTCTTACAACTCAAGCACACACTGTCGCTCTAAACCAATCTTACAAGAAAAACAAACAAAAAAATCTCAAAATAAGCAACAAAACACAAGAGAAATCACAAATAAAACAATAGTTCAATCACAAGAGGCTGCAACGTAGGTTATCGGCCATTGTTATTAAGCCTTGCATGTCTCTAGTCCAGTTTCTCATCCAAAATCGATAGCTACCCCCCAGGGGTGCACCCCCGGTTGTTATATCTAGAGACGGCCGCTCCTAATTCGTACTACGTACGTCGATCTTTCTCGTGTGTACTGTAGCAGGTGGAGTTTTGTTCCTACGTCCTATGCTTGCCTAGTACCTTGCTGTTTTATATGGAGTTTGATATTCAATGAACTTGGGTAAATAAATATTTTTTTTATGTTCCTAGTAAAAAGTTTGTATTTTTATAATAATCTGTCTGTTGAACTGTAATAAAATCATATTTATTTCAGTAGGTAATTGAGTTGTTAAAAACACTCACGTCAACTTTTTTTTTTTTTGTTTTTTAAACTAAGTTCGGAGTTTCCTATCTGGGTACTCTGAGAAGGAACACTGAAACAAACTTAGAATATCAGTCTTTTTTGAAGTCCAGACAGGCTTGATCGACGGGACCATACATTTGTAGAATCGATTCCACGTGATTTTTATCTATAAATACATACTAATCCGTTGTTCTCTGGCAAATTTAAGAAGCTTGGTGTATATTTTGACAAAACATGTTATCTGCTTGCAGTTACAATTTAGTTTAAAGTGCTATAATACCTGCTTAGTAACCTACTGTTTTTGTAACGAGTTACTTTGAGATAATTAAAATTAACTAAGTATTTAAAGTGCTTATCATAAAACTGTTAACTTATTTGAACCTACAATTTCTACATGTTCTAGTTAGTTGTCTAGACTAAAAAAACCTCGTTTTATCATTGTTAACCTGTTATTTTGTGCCACCCATGAGAGATTACGGAAATTGTGAAAATTACTTCAATTTTGGGGACACTTTTTGAAAAATATGGTAGCTACCTACGTCAAAGGTATGATTGCCTAGTCAAAGTCAAAGCATTTATTTCAATTAGACCATTACAGGCACTTTTGAAAGTCAAAAACAAAAAAGCTAAGCTACAGTCACAAGGCATAATAACTTGCGATAGTACTGTAGTTGCACAATCCAAATCGTAGATCTCTATGGAGAAGAATGGGCAAGAAACTCCATGGACACTCTTTTAACCTGTTATTTTTATGCAACCCATGAGAGATTACGGAAATTGTGAAAATTACCTCCATTTTGGGGACACTCTTTGAAAAATATGGTAGCTACCTACGTCAAAGGCATGATTGCCTAGTATCTACGAGTACGAGTTTTGTTCAGGGGAAAATGTCACGAATGTCAATCAAAATCAGTTGTTTACCGGGAGTGTAGCAGACTCGATTCCAGCGCTGTAGTATAGTTCAAGGAACTCTTAAGCATGTTATGGGATTTTTAAGAAAATAAAATGAAGTAAGCAGAAGGTAGAGTTATTATTTCTTAATAAGAAGGATTAATTTTATAACAGCGATTTTGAAAAGAAATCTTTTGTAGAAAACTTTATGATAAAACAAAGTTTTCAAATAATTCCTGCCATTAGCTTACGCTGTTTCTAAAAATAAATACATTACCTATCAAATTCAACCCTACCGACATTAATTTTGAGTTAGACACTTTTTATTACTTCTATGTAATGTATCATCATAATTATTACAAAGGCAAGTTCTCCACAACTTTATTATACTAAGCCGATTATTATAAGCTTTATAATTAACGATTATTAATCAATCAAAATTAATTATACTGTCGTAACAAACTGCCTATAATGATATGAAACCGAGTTGTATCTAAAAAATCGATAATCCGTTGAGATTTAAAATCTCTTGTTTCGAAGCAACGGTTTGGCAAACGGCCGCCGTCATTATCTAGCCGGGTAGCATTCTGAACTACATCGACCTCAAAAACTTATTACGATCCGCCCTACCCAGCTCATTATCTCTGGCCCATAGTCTCAATCGATACTACCTAACTACAAACACATACAAACTATTAACACACACAAACACAAAGTAAATGAAAGTCTACGCATACCCGTAACCGGCGCGTCAACTTAAAACTTAATTATAATTAATTAATTCCAATTGGACGTTATCTCTTTCTAACACACTATATCTTGAATACATCCATCTCAGTCTGTCGCAAAGGCGAGGGTAGACGCGGTATTGTGTTTTCGAAGACCTTTTATCACGAGGCATTTCACGAAGTAGAGTAGTCGTTAGTTCGATTCCAGTACGATTTTATTAGTCCTTCGATTTTAATTGGCAGCCTATTTTTTTAATTATTTTTTTTTAAGTCTGCTACTTATTGGCGGTTTTATTTTCATTAATATTTCGATGGAATGATTGAAAGCGACCACTTATCTAAAGGTGAATGAGTTAGTGGAAATGTTCTCATTAAAATTATGAAGTGATATAATTGCAGACGCCGTTCGAGTATGAACGAAATGTATAGAAAGTTGTTACAGAGGATAGGGTTGGTTTTTAAATGGTTTTAGTAGTTAACGCGATTGTTTATGTAACTTTGTAACAAAGTAGAATGCTGCATAATCAATTTGTTAAAGAAACTTGCATTCTTCTGAAAAGAAATCCTATAATTAGATTTAGAAATTTGTTAATAATCATCCATTGATTAAAACAAGGAATTTTCGCTGTGCATAGATTTTCTGTCTCGCAAGTTAAATGAATGAAATAATCAGTTTTGAAAAGCATTATTCCGCGTGCTATATCAAACCTTTTCTATTTATTTTCGTTGACATTAAAATGTAGGTCAAAAAACTACTTGAAACGAAGCAAAACAACAACATAGATCTCACAAAAGGGGGTATAAAAGCATTAAATCAGAACAAAATGGCCGTAGCGCCCTGAATGGCGTATAATTTAATTGTAATCATCACTACATCGGCCTGTGACGAGTATCAACGAGATGCGACTAGAAGGGACCACCCTCAACCCCTTCACGACGACTTCAACCCCCCCAAGAAGGGGTTTTAACACCCCCCTCATTACCATATTTCATTTACTCAACGAAATTATGCTAATTACTTATATTGCTTTGTGTAAAAAGGAAATTTATAAGGATTAAACTTACACCCCCCTCCGCCTCGAACCGGTTGGACCCAGACATAACTAGTTTGGGCGAGTTCGGCGGATGAATTATTTAGAAGATGATTCTTTGAATTAAAAAATCGGGCGGTCCGAAGGGCTCCCGAATTCGCGTTCGCTTGATTATAATCGTACGCAATTAAAATTCAAATTGGAGAATTTTTAATTTTGTTATTGATGACCCTCTTTCGCGGATGGATTGAACTGTGCGCTGTTGAAAACTTTTTTGAGCGAAGTTGAAAGCTATGCTTATCGAGAGAAAATTGCTTGTTTATGTTATTTTCGTATTTGATACATGCACAGTGATGAGGGTTTGGTTGTTTTCAGTTGACTTTTTTATGTTAACCAAAAGTCGGGTGTTTTATCATCAAATCAGATGCTAGAGGAGACTTGCATTTTTTCATGAAAGCAGTAGCAATCAGCATAATAATTGTGAAGCTATCTTATAATACTGGGTATCACCCATTGTAGTACTATCTATTAAAATGTCATTCAATTCATCTGTAAGAATACTACTTACCTTCTCAGAAAGCCTCAAGGCCCTCGGTATATCAAAATTCTAAGAAAAACTCCATCTTCAAAATACAGGGTGACAAGAAAAATGCGGAGTTTTATCCACTCATTCATCAATATACGCCGTTAGCGCATCAAACACGCATATTGTACTTATGTGCAACTTACGAATTGAATTATAGTAATGAAATAGTCCGTTGCTTTGGGCTAGCGGGCGCCTCTGGCCGGTAGTTTCGCAACTTATCCCAGCTAAGGCGAGTCCTTATTTAAATGTAAATTAGGTTCATTTCACGAAATTAATGTCGTGAACACCCCACCCCCGGCGAGCGGTGACCATCCTTCGTACACTTCTCAGTACAAGTCCTGTTAAACTTATTAAGTTTTATCATTGTGTCATGTTTAATGACTGTTTATGATCGCCGTTTTAATTTCTTCGTGTTTCTGTTCGTGATACTTTGTATTTAATATTTTTCATGGTGATTTGTACGTCGGAGTTTGATTAAGGTGCTCCCGAAAGGGTTTTAATTTATTTTAATGTGTCTCGTGGAGTGAATTGGATCGATTAATATTCGTGTATAACAGTACTACTAAGAATTAGTTACTTGCAGTTTTAATAAAGTGAATCGATACTGAATATTTCCACAAGATTCTTGCGGACAGCTTTGTCTCTAAGTCCTTCCTAATGTTTTTTCTCTATGTATTCGAAATTGTACCAAAAAGTACTCTTCTGACTTCTGACTAACTATGTTAGTAAACGAAAAGAGCGACCAAGGTCGTAGCTATCAATAAATAAGCACGACGGCAACCAGGCGCGCTCCACTTATGTACGAGTATATCTAAACTTTTCACCAAGACATACTTATTCTCGATGGGTTACCTCTAATGCAGACACGAGAAAAGAGTTTAATAATACGTCTCTTCTCATCATTATACCGTGAACTAAACTCAATTTCGATTGTTATGTATGGACACTCTAAGAAGAAAATTATGTATTATTGATATTTTCTTTTATTACGTTTTGAGTTTATTAACTCAACCTCACTCATCTTCACACTACTTCTAACTCAAATCCTCTAAAAACTAAAGTCATAGTCACACTATTCCGAGGGAGTAATAGCTGCTCTATGATTATATGGACAGACGAGTCATTACTCCTGTGTAAGTGTTGTTGCGAATTGCTAATGTTGTGCCTTCACAGTTTTACACACACAAATTAATCGTTACTTTAACTTCAATTACTGTTTTGGGGCGCTCACCTAATGGCTACATTATGTACGTGTGCGTTGCGAAGTTGAGGGAGCTGTATTGAATGTTTTTCGTGTGGTTCTGTGATATTGAGAAGTAGATATGGAAGGAATAAAACAAGTAGTGTGTTGGCACTGTTACTGAATTTCATGAATTAGGGTGACGACTGAAAAATATGAATGGAAGATGCTGTTTTGATCCCGGATGATTTGGTATAATAGTAATTCATGAACATGTTTAAAACGATTTAGCCATGATGTGCCATACTGTTTGTAAGCTTTCTCGAAGAGAAATACTTCTCGGGGAGAAGCTGGTGTATGTTACTCGTACCTTTGTTAAACCATTGGATTGTCATATAACAGGTTAACAAACGACTAACAGGACGTTGTAAGCCATACAGGTTAAATAACCTCTTAGTATAAAATTCGGAAAGAAGTAAAAATAAAACAAAAGGGTAGATCCTACTCAAATGTCTACATAATAATAAATAGTATTTTCGCAAAATTGTAACTGCTTAACCCGTTGCAGGTTCAAACAAAATTCTCTAAAGCAAAGCTGAAGCAGATTTATTTAGCGTATCATTTAACGTTTTTGCGTATAGAACAGAGGTGTTTACGCTGAGAAGCCACGACCCTCAGTGGGAGCCGACACAAATAGAAGAGGTCTAACTTTTTGCATTGCCGACATTCCGGACGAAGTCGGTGTTACTAAACAGCTGGGTACAGAAGGTCAAGCCCATACGAGGGGGAAATACACGCACGCAAAGACTCGATTCACGTTCTGCTGCTGTCAATACACTTGCGATATGCATTTGTTTTAGTGACGAGACGTGGTTGAATTTGATTTCGTAATAAAATGTATCGAAAGTTCATGAATTTTTTCAAGAAAATTCAAGATGGCTAATTTGCTAAATGAAAATAAATTTGTTAAACTGAGCCATTCCGGGCAGATTTTTGCAATAGCTAGATAACTTATAGCTGCGAAATAATTATGACAGTTAGACAGAATTTGCATAGAAAATATATGTCACACTGTCATACTTATTCTTCGTAAATGAAATCATCTCCAGAGTACAGCCAAGTGGAATTAGCCCCTATAGTTTGAGATCACAATACGTACGCGTGTATGTATACAGTCGATCTAAATCAGTGATAGCGTTCTCTCTGACCTCGCGTAGTATAGTTTCAAAAGAATACCAGCCCAAATTATATACTAATTACGTTACTAAAGACGTGAGGTCTAAAAAAAAAGAAAAAAAAAACTTTAAATCTATTCATATCCAAATGCATTTATCAAGACTATTTCAATAAAAAAATAACGCTCAATCTTTTTGAGGCAAGATTATGTGCGCTATCGGTTGCGATACTACTACTCAGGTTCTACTTTACTTGCCTATGTTATCACTTGTCGTTCGGTGCTGTCCTTCTGTTTTATCTACTTACGTTGTGTCGGTGTTTTGAGCACTTTCGCACTCACTGCACAGTACTCCGTATCCCGTGGTCCGTACTCACAACGGGCTGGAGTGTTGAGTTCACTGTCACATCTGAACGCTCATTTTCATTATTGAGGAGTAAGTAGACAGTTTAGAAGTGATTTGATTTCGTTTTGTTGGGTTTTCCTTGTGTTGGTCTTACGTTTTACTGCCTTGTTGGTCTAGTGGTCGCAAGCGGAACAGCTGAGCATGAGGTCCTGGCTTCGATACCCGGATCGGACAAAGAATTATTGGGTTTTCCCAGTAGCAGCCATGAAGTCTAGATTTGTGCCCGGTTGATGGCAATAGGCTCGCTCCCTATTACATGGGACTTAAACATAACTGGCTAAATGTGAGTGTACTATTAGGTATAGGTACACCTCTGCCCAACCCTTCGGTGAATACAGGTAATGTTATGTTATGCTATTTGGTCTTGCGTTATTTTACCGGAAATAATAGGTAGAAGTCGATAAGTTTGATAGATAGGTAACTAGTACATCATGTATGTTTGTCCTCTCGAGAAAGTTCAGTTTGAGAGTTTGAATCACACGCTTAAATATGATCACACCTTTCTGGTACACGCTGTATATGAATGCTTGGCTAAATGACAATAGAGTCTGCTTTCCCTTGTAACAATTCTCTTAGTAAACGAGCCACTACCACAAACAATTTTTAGTCAAATTATGAATCAATAAAAATTAACAGCACCTAATTCATGTATGTCTGTAGTTCTAATAATCACAAAGTATAATGTTGTCTACATTAGAACAAAATGTTATTACTGGATAAAATATTAATCGCTTCATTAAAACCATATTATCCAATAAGGTGAGGATGAGCTCACGAGCTAATTAACAAACACTTCAGAGAATTTATTAAAACACCTATAATCTGTTACAAATAATTATCTCATGGGTGATTATTTTGCCCGTTCCGAATGAAAATACGATATGCAGTAAAAAGTTTATTTGCATTTGAATGTGTCAGGACGTAATCATGTAGAACAGTGTGATCATCTAATAATTTGCTGTGACATTGACTCCTGAATAATTTTCTCTCTCACTGTTAAAAAATTTTACAAAACTTGCTTAGACCTACTAATATTATAAATGCGAAAATTTGTGAAGACGGATGGATGGATGGATGTTTGTTACTCTCTCACGCAAAAACTACTGAAAGGATTTGAATGTAATTTAGCACACAGATAGTTTATAACCTGGATTAACATATAGGATACTTTTTATCCCGGTACTACGATCTTGTGGGACAGTACCAAACACCACGCGGACGACGCCATCTTACCCACCAGCTATTTGGTAAAAAAGTAACTTCAACTACATTTTCTTACCCCAATGTATTTCAGCACAGCAAGTCTTTCATACTTCTTTAACATAACATAATGCCTGTAATCCCCGAATGCTTAGACAGAAGTTTAGTGTACCTAATAGTACACCCACATTTCGCCAGTTATGTTTAAGTCCCATGTAATACGGGGGCGAGCCTATTGCCATTAACAGCGCACAAATCCAGTCTCCGTGGCTTAGTGATAAATTCCTGATGAAAAAATCCAATTATACTTTCCCCAACCTGGGAATCGAACCCAGGACCTAAATTCAACCCACCTCATCTTTCAGACGCCCCTTCTATATAAAAGTGAGTAAAAATATTCTTGCACTGAAGCAGCTTAGAAAACAGCAGACTACAATAACACCAATCCAACATTACTAGGTGAAATAAAACAAAACACAAACTAACACATTAATCGCGATATTACGATCGCGATCAGTTCTCGACGCGATATGAAAGGGTTAGCTTACCCCTACGGCACATAATTACACACCCACACACTCACACACCTACAACACTACGATAAAACAACGCAACTACTTAGCATTTTCAAATTAAATACACTAATCACTTGTATAAACGCAGTGTGTACGGATAGTCGAGAAGGATCGATACTTTGTATGTGTGAGTTAGTGATTATAATGAAGGGTAGAAGGGTGATATTAAGTGGCTCTATTCGTGTACCCCTCGCCGCTACTTGCTGTGTAGTCATGCTTTCACCACTTCATACTTCGGTAGTGATAATTTTGAATTTTTAATGCTGTTTCTAGCTTCGTTCTGGTTTATTTCTGCCGTAAAACATTGTCTTTAGTGGCTTATATTGCACCGCAATTGGGTTCAATTTTTTTTCATTTTATTATTTTACTGTGTGTATGTCCGCACATTATTTACATAGTATAAATATACTCTTTAGTTTTAATTAATTTTGGAGTATGTTTAAGATGTTGTGACCGTGAACTTAGTCCTTTCCAAGAATGTACGTAAACATGGAATCCCCTTCTACCGCAGCTACTCTACTATATGACAAATAACACTATACTTAATTCTAACCTATTAGGAATTTTGAAGCAACCAGCGCTCAATCTTTTTTTGCATTAAAGCTGTGGCAAAGTGAGCAAACAATGATTCATCAAAGCTTTTAGAAGTTACACATTATATTAAAAAATATTTTTCCTAAATGTTTAACCAACATTTCGCTCCCACATTCAAAAAACCAACCGTAACACTCTCATATATGTTCAACATAATCAACATCGATAATTTCGTGCCGTTGAGCCCACTCGAAATTCAGAAAAAAAGTCCTCCTACCCACCGATCGATTAATTAGCGTTATTACATGTAGAACCATCCATCTGTCGTAATTAGCCGATCCCTTTCCCAGCGCAAAAATAATGACGCACCCCTAAAACACTTTCTTTTTTTTTCATCATTTTTAATCCAATTTGCCGAGGATTATGTACGTAATTATATTTTTCCAATTGCCCCGTTCGCTGGTGGAAATTCGTTCGCTTGATTGCGAAACGAAAAATCCGATGTTGATTAGGCTTTTTAAGCTCTGATTGTGTGGGTGTTAATGTGTGTGTTTGTGTGTGTGTCGTATGTGGGGTTACGTCACTATTTTATTCGTAAGCTTGAGGTAAATCCTTTGGGTTGAGGTACTTCCCTATTCATTCTCAAGAAATGAGTTCATAATGAGGAAAGAGGCTACATAATTTGAAGGCTGGCACAATCATTCGAATTCGACTGCAAAGAATAGGTTAGTCATTGACCTATAAAACAGATCTTGATTATTAACTTAGCTTGACCATTTACATGACACTTCTGAAGTGTATTAACACCCGTATCTATAGTCAAGTTAAAGTAATTACTTATGCAAACATTTTCGATGCATTTTAAAACAATTTAAACGAAGTAAGAACCGCCTAAGAAAGCGAAGCTAAGAATAACTTGTGACAGTTCTAACTTTAAGAAATTACTACACTACAAAGTAAAAATCGTATCTTAAATAATGACTTTTACTCAAGTAACCACTTTGAGTTTTTAATAGAAACGGGTGTTAGAGACTCTAGCATAGTAGAGAAATCAAAAGATCGCCATAGAATGACTCCTTGTTTGACCTCCTTTGTCCCATCTTGAAGGAAAAGTGTATGCATCGCTTACATATGAGCTTAACAATTTCAACATGACTTGTGATAAAAATAGGTAATTCTTCAACAATACTAAGAAATTGTGACTGACGCCGCCATCTAGGTGACATTAGCCGTCATGTAACCGCAAGGTTTTATTTTTACATCTTATTAATTGTTTTTAGAATAGATCATTAGTAGTTTTACTTTGTATTTATATTGCAAGACAACAATAATTGCAACTTCAATATTCAAACCTATAAAATACTTACTGCAACTCATGTTTTTTTTAAAGTAACGCGTGTTTTATAAAACATCTAGTACTCACGACGTCCAATCAAGCTATATAAAACCAGTTTATGCTGATTTATCATTGTACGGAGAATCCAAACAAAGCAAGGCCATGTTATACTGGGAATGT
Organism: Eurois occulta; assembly: GCA_950022335.1. Classification (NCBI taxonomy): domain Eukaryota; kingdom Metazoa; phylum Arthropoda; class Insecta; order Lepidoptera; family Noctuidae; genus Eurois; species Eurois occulta. The sequence continues at coordinate 5,733,682 of OX465492.1, read as the reverse complement.
ATAGCTTGATGTGTTGCCACTCGCCATATGTACTCTGGTGGATTAAATTATGTACTAGGTATGTATGATCACATTTTTAAAGACCTTCTGAATAAACTGTTATTACGCAAACCTAATTATTATGTAGTAAAAGACTGCAATAAAATATGCAAACTCTCACAGGTCCCCCTCTAAGCATTTAACCTGAGTACAGCAAAGAATAAAGACTGTTTTCCACGAGCTCACACCCACCCTCACCGCAGCTCGGTCTAGCCTGAGCTTTACCCCATAGACGCCAATTTGCGGTCATTTTATTTGCACAATAACAAACCCACTCAATTTTCTTCACACCAACATAAACAGAAAACAGTTATTTTCAAAGAACTTAATCGGTTTACCCTCAGGCCAAACATTTACGCACTAGTTAATAATCATTACTTATACATATTTATTTGCAACTTAGTACCTTGCCAATATAAATTCTTAATACGTGAACATTCTGAGTACTATAACCTAAGTAAATGAAGTCGTATTGATAAGGGCGGTAGTTGTATGGTGGCGGGGGCATCTTAAATGGGTCGCGTTGGCCAGTTAATAGCAAGTTATTGTCATTAACGCCCCTGCTAGGAGCAATGGCTGGCACCTCCGAATTAATGGTAGTTTCCACTGTCCGAGGTACGGAATAAATAATTAAGTTTGCTACCGATAGTGGAGATATTGTTTTAATTTAGTGTTACTGTTATAATTATGAGTCGATAGGTATAGGTTTGGGTGAATGAATTGCTAATTATTTTTGCTTTTCCTGCATGTAATTTTTGCGGGTGTTAAGGCAATTAAAATAGTGGCGTCAAAAATTCCTAAAAATTGTTTGAAGTTTCGCGAAAGTTATTTGCGTCACACTGTTAGGTATTAGAAATCTTTAGGCAGTAGTTGATCAATGGATGTGACTGTCGATGGTACAGACCCTTAGGTTATTTTAAAAATCTTTATTTCTATTAATTATTCCAACATGTTTCAACCAGTGTCACCCATTTGTAAAACTTTGTCGATACAGCTGGGAGTCTGACAAGCAGTCTTACCAAAGTATATCGTATTACCTAGTACCAACTGGTTTGTGGTGGTCAGATAGACAGTTGCTCCATGTAAAATATTGGTATTCAGCTGCATCGGGTTAGACTGGAAACTGACCCCAAGATAGATGGGAAAAGGCTAGGCAGATTATGATGTTACCCCTTTATTCAACCCTTTCCGTACGATTCCCGTGCGACATTGGAACCGCACTATAATAGGAACCGCTCTGACGTGGCGATCTCGCCCGCATACTTAGGACCATTAAGCATCCGCCTAATGAGAGCCACTGCCCGTCTACACTCACACTTAATAAGGCGTGTCTGTATTGATGTCCCGATAGTCGTGTAAGTACTAAATAGTTTTGCGAAAGTGTGAAATTTTGCGCTGAAGTGATGGTACAGTATCGATGTTTTTTTGGAAAGTTTATCGATACTGTAAACAGTCTATGGAGCAGTAGTGGTAACCGCTCCAATTTACTTGTGTGTCGTGAGTTCGAACACAGGCAGGCCCTTTGCTTAGGGAAGTTTTCCATCACCACCGCTCTCAAAACGTTGAAGGAAAACATCGTCAGGACACCGTGGAATATGGAACATTTCACAGAAGAGAGAGAGAGAGTAGGCCTGTATCCCCAGCAGTTCGTACATTACAAGCTGATTATGTGTAAACAGTCGATTATTTAACAAAATCAGCCTTTTACAGCCTTAATCTACCCCAATAAGTCAAGTTTCAATCTAACTTAACCCCTCTTAACCCTGACTGTAGTAGAGTAATGCCCTCATTTAGAAATCTTAAGAATACTTTCTCGAAGAGATATTATCGATATCAGTTTCGACGAAGAATCGAGCTTTAATGTTAAATCGAAGATAAGAAGTATATTTTAGTAATTAGGAAACACAGTCGGAATTAGTTCTCCCAAAATGAGCCAATCCACTGTCTCTGGTTAATTCAGATAAGTCAAACTAATCCAATATTCTATTTTATATATTACTAGCGACCCGTCTTCGCTCGGGTGCAATTTTGTAATGGAATAACAAATTTTCTTTCATACAAAGTTTGTCCCGGAAATATGGAACACAACAAAAAAAAACTGCCAAATTGGGTGATCAGTCCTCAAGTGTGATGCTCCGTCATATATGTGGCAATTGATTTTTATTAATAAAGATAGATAATACTATCCAAACATTACAAATACTTAAATTTTTTATGTGACTTAGCACATTTTGGCAGAACGAAGCTCAATTAAAGTGTAATCTTTATCATTTGCCATTCCAGTTCGCGTGACCCGTCACACTCACACGCCTGCCGCCTGAAGGCAATTACTCATGTATCCATTGCGTTATCACTACTGCTTTGACAGTACCTCTTTAATACAATTGCAGCAATGGTAATGTTACAATTTAGTTTATCGTGTTTTTTAATTGAATTTGTTATGAAAAGGACGTAAGGATAACATAAATGTCACACTACTGGCATTTGTATGTCTCGATTATCTCATCATCATTGTTAATATTTTAAACAATTAATAGTACCACTAAAAGGTAGGTTCCTATAATATCTAACGCTTCTTCTCCTACAAATTTGAAATAAGCACCAAGTTTGTTTGCAACAGTATTCAGCTCCTATCGATAATCTCAAATCATTTGTAGTTCGATTCCGTCACGATGTTTCCCATCACTATTCGATAGTGACCCCTGTCTAAACCGCTGGACTAGAAAGACATTTTTTTAGAGCTAGTGGAACAATGAAATGCTATTTTCCAAATCTAACTAGCAAAGCTTATTAAAACGCAATTACCGATCACAATCGTCAACAAAACGTACAGACGAAAAAATAACACGAAAATAATACACTGCATTTTTACACACACACACAGAGACACATACAAACAGTCTCCTTGAAATATTGCGTTAGTGTGGTACCCTAATTGCTTTTGTCATTAATAGTCGCGAATACTTCTTACTTGTGTATCGTACAATTAGTTATAATGATGTATAATTAGCTGGTTGTGTCGGTCTTTGTGTATGAGTGTGTGTGTGTGTGTTTAAATGCTCGCTCGGGAATGTTGCCTACTTACGTTTGCGGGTTCGTCTGTAAGCTTTAATATAGTTAGGTAATGTTGTGTAATTTATGTGGAATTAAGGTATTTGAGGAAATGTTAGTATTTCATTATTTTAGAAATAGACGCATTAGCTTATACCTACTTGCTTGATCTTTGCAAATAACAAAATTGTAGAACTTCAGCCTTGTTGTCTCAATAATTAGATTTTTTTATGTTTCTTTTCCTCGTTAAACTCTGATATTTACTTTCCTGGAGTTTTCTTTACGAAGAAAAAGACTGCTTCTTTAGTAACAGTAGGAACACTTAAATTAACACCTAAATAAAAACGAGTTAGGCCTTTCCTCGTGTAAGTGAAAACTTGCAACAGATATCATAAGAGCCTTATTACAAAATTATTAGAAGACACATTAACCTACGTCCTTACACATCATACTAAACTATCACTCCATTTAAAAACATACACCACGAAACCACACAAGTATTGGTAACAAAACAAAGCTGGTACACGCTAGTGATGCACAATCCGATCCGATACTTCACAGTATCGATACAACAGGATGCAATTTTCTGATATTTTGGATGAATACAAAAGTATCGGTATCTGAAACAATGGATCTTATTGTGCTGTGTCTTAAATGCATGATAAGTAAACTCAATAGAAAACAAAAATATTATGAAAAAATAACTGGATTATTTCCTAGACTCTAAGAGGGATTACTATGTCCGATAAAATTGTTGTATTTGTGTGCAGACACCAACACATCAAGCTACTACAATCTATCAAATTTCTTTAATAGATTTTCAACTTTATCGCAAAAACATTAGGTTCAAGATTGATTGGGAAAATTTGACAGTTTCGGGTAGCTTGATGTATACCTAACAAAGGACGATACAATACTATTCGGCATTTGTACAATCGGATCGGAAGTCAGTCGATACGAATCTAGACTCGAATCACATAGTTGCGAGTTCATGTCGATTCAAAGTATCGATACAAATGCAAGTATCGTGCATCCCTAGTACACGCCATTAATGCTTAAAGGCTAAAGGCCATTGCACACTGAACAATACCGCGATAAAATATGCAACGCCTCCGCGCGATCATAATCGAAACGTAATTAGCTGATAATGCATGCGACGCGATCGAACTCAAAACTTAGATATAGTGTCCTATAGCTTACAATGGAAGGTCGTGGTTAATTTATAGGTGGCAACTACTGCAATATTTATCTCCTAGACTATGACCGCCACGACTTATACTCAATCAATGCAAATATGTATTTGTTTTACTTGAAATATTTCGCTTTTAATTCCCATACTGTCAGTCAGAGCAATGAGAGGAGTTCATGACTAAATAATAACAATGGCTCGGATCAATCTTCAGGTTAACCCGCGATTGCCTAGGTTGGTCTATGGATGGATGACCACCCATTACATACCGAGTTTTCTCCTTGCCTCGGTAAGCACGTTAAGCCGTTGATCCCGGCTGTCATTTGTAGATCTTTGACAGTCGTTAAGTAGTCAGTGGCCCGAAAGTCTGACAATCAGTCTTGCCATGGGGTATCGGATTACCCGGTACTAACTGGGTTTTAGAGGTCAGATAGTCAGTCGCTCCATGTCAAATACTGTTATTCAGCTGCATCTGGTTGGACTGGAAGCCGACCCCAACATAGTTGGTTAAAAGGCCAGTCAATGGAGTAGCCCTGGGGAATCGGCGTCGTCTTAGCTTGTAGGTTCGATCCCAGACTTTGTTCAGTTTAAAAAATAAAAACATCATGAAAAACGGGGCACGTTGTAGAACCCAAAATTCGAAGACATCGCCAAAGACTTTTTAAAACCTATGAAACAATCGATTAGAAACTAAAATTTTTGTTTCGGATTGTTACTGAAAGTGTGGTTACATAGTTTTACTTACACATACACAATTGGAGTGTAGCTTGCAATTCCATGTTAGTATTGATTGGGGTACTTACGTAGCTTACATTACCTGTCAAAAGCTCTTGGAATAAAATTTTCAACGAATTAGAATTTGATTTAGTTTGAATTGCGTATAAAAATTTTATATTTTCATATTTTGTTATTGTTGAAAACTGAAACAGATCTGGTTGTTTGGAATCATTCCCTTTGTGTCGTTTTTTTTTTATAATCTGTGGGTACAATACAGGGTAGCTAAGTTTATGGTCATAAATTATATTCTATATCTCACGAACTTATATAACATTTAACACATTCTATTCTATTCATAACAAAATGACAATAGGTTATTTTCAAGCCTGTCTTTGTACTGAAACACATTCTTAATTAAACGTCTTTCTAATTTTGTGATAACGTAAGACTTTTTGTCATTAATTCATGCGACTTAAGGTGGATGTTTGGTGTACCTTTTTTGCAATTTGTAGGTCAGAGTCATGAGAGTCAGGTTGTAGTTGAATTTTGCGGGCTACCCTGGCGCTTCACACTTATAAGGCAAAACGACTTTAGAAAAACATACACACATTAGGTTTAATAATATGATAATTAAGTACAGTTCTACTCATAAATCTTGACACACTATCAGTACAGTATATTCCCAATAGTAACAAATTCAGCTTTCCCAATGCATTAGTTTCCCAACGATATTTCCTAATAGATAATTACCTACTTATTGCGGCCAATATTAGTTTCGAATACCTAAGTATGTCCAGACACAGCGTGGGTAGATAATTAAAACTCAATTTAGATTTGAAATACTTTCTCAGACTAATTGCAATTTTGCTTTAAATTGGCCGTTTTCATCGGATTACTTAGATACCTATTAAAAATCATGATATTTATTTTAAATTCGTTACTGTCTAGGTACACTAATATAAGTAACGTTTCATTATCTCTCTTTGTTCCTGTCGTTTAACCTCGCGTACTAACCAAAGCGATCGTACGTGCGATTAACTCGCGACTTACACGCGGTCGTGGGGTTCAAATCATATGTCACCCATTTGTTCGGAAAACTGGAACACTTCATCAGCTGTCGGCGTGACCACGTTCGCGTAACGATTTGGTTATGACGTGGCCTATTGTGACACTCATAGTTTTAAAATAATGATAAATGTAAAAAGAAACAAATTCTGTTTATAAGACAAAAAAACCTTGAATCACCCTGTATAATGTCACATTTGTAGGTAATACCTCGTACACACGACGACAGATCAAGTTATATATTTCCAGTATAACATGGCTTCGCTTTATACAGATTTCCCGTACAATGAGAGATCTGCATAAACTGCTTTGTATAGCTTGATTGGGGCCTTGCGTACTTCAAAACGGATATTAATATACGTAATCGTCACCACATTAATCCCCATAAAAAATCAGCATACGCTATAAGTAAAACCTCTTGAGACAGGTATCTCTTTATTACATATAATATTATTGATCGGTTTCTTAGTAAATCATTATAAATACAATGTATTTGCTGGAAATAACCTCGACATTTTAATCACATCTTAACCGCATAAATGTAGGGAAAAGTTTACTTTGTTGGAAAAAATATTGTGATAGTGAATTTTATTCAGTAAGGTTTTATTTTTCTAAGATAGCTTGTCCTTAAACTATGTCTACCTAGGACGTAGACATAGTTTGTTGAAGCTATTTTTGTATCCCATAACAAATTTCCAAAAAAAAAAGATTATACAGTATGTGCTAAAAAGTTTAAAAAAAAATTACGTGTATACAAATAGGTAACCGGTTCTACTTTCATTCAACTCGTCAATTATTTTTAAACGATTGGATGAAAGAGAAATAAATTACAAAGTAACTACTCTTCAACTTGACAGATTGTGTAAAACATAGTTGAAGAATGACAACACAATTGTTTCACAAATGTCTTGTCTCAACTCCTGCGCACGTTCTTTTAATAAATAAGAAGTACCCAAGTGATAATACATCGATAGTTTCATGCTTGTGTAAAAAACGCGACAATAACTTGCTCCATCTTTTATTCTTTTTTACACCTCGAACCCGATTACAATGAAATTGACAATGACCTAGGATATTTTTCATCCCAACAATACATACACTTCGGATAATCTGCGACTTTCACGACTTTTATTTTTAATGTTCTAATCACGTTGCATAGAACTACTGATTAAGCCATACTTGTAGAAACAAATATAATATTATGTACCGTACCCTGCCTACTTATCGTAAGTCATAAATGTCAACTGAAAAGGGTTTAAGGCTCTATTTAGTGCCTATGGCTGCTACACTTTTAATACGTTACCGCCTTTGAAAGTATTTTTTAAAGAAAAATTACTTTTAAAGTCTGGGGTTGTACTCGTATCTATAGTAAACATATTTGGTGAAGAGATTAACTGAAATTAACGAGTCATTCCCGCTCGTCCACACCCCGTCGTCCACAGTGCGGACGACTGGGAATGTTGCGTTCTGTTCGTCTACACTGTGGACGAACAGAACGCATTATTCCCAGTCGTCCACACCCCGTCATCTCACGTCTAGTCTAAGAGTTAATAAAGAAAATATGATGATAGTATTTCCTTATATAATAAACATACTTTTAAAATATTATGTACTTAGCTTTATTACTTTCGTAAGGCAAATACTTTAAAAGTACATACCTAGTAAATCTGAAGCTTTTTTGCGTATTTTATACTAAATGTATAGCATAAGAATGTTTCAAATTTATTTTTACACATTGGGTATTGTATCAATATCAGTTTAAATGCAATTAATATGTAAAAAGTTTTAAAGTTACAATCGCCTGGATATACTCAACTATTATAACTGCACCCTGTCCATCCTCCAACAAAAGATAGTCTTTGCACTCCGCTTATCAGTTCTGACGACGCTTCTGGGAATGAACAATAGATACATGGCCTTGAAATAGCCAATCAGCTCGCTGCATATTGCAAGCCCACGGTATGGCAATAAAATGACGATGAGCTTTTGCATTTGGGATCTGTGATGAAAAATATTGATGAATTTAAACACTACTTAGTACATATTATGTTGTTATTATATACTTTAAAAACGTTTATATAGTACAAAAAAAATATTAGTCAAAATATTGCCTTTTAATTATTGTAAATTATGTTGATCTGTGATAAAAACTAGAATAATTGTTGTTAATTATTTTAACATTTGATGATTTTAAATAAAAAAAACTTAATAGTTATGTTGTTTTTAAAAATTGATTAAACCGTTAAATCATTAATTTAATTTAAAATTTCTTTACGGACGACTGGGAATGTTGCGTTCTGTTCGTCTACACTGTGAACGAACAGAACGCATCTTTCCCAGTCGTCCGCAGTGTGGACGACGGGGTGTGGACGAACGGGAACAACCCAAATTAACAAATAATTTTATTCCCAGCATATTTTTGCGCTTTCGTAGATTTTTGACTTTAAAAAACAAAAGTATTTTTTTTTTTAATTAGATTGTAAATAAACTTTTTAACTTCAAAATTATAAAAAAGGCAGTCCTAAAACGCCCGCCCTTTGCCAGTCCATAGAAAGTCTGATCACCAGTCTTACCAAGTTGAATGGTTTACCCAATAACTAGGTTGCAGGAATCAGACAAGCAGTCGTTCCATGTAAAATACTAGTGGTCAGCTGCATCCGGTTAGACTGGAAATCGACTCCAACATTGTTACGAAAAGGCTGGACTGATGATGAGTCTTACAAGGTCCTAACATACTTTCCTCCACACCCTCCACACCACAAAAGTTTTCCAAACCTGGTGACTGAAAGCCAAACTTAAGCGCAAAACATAAGATACATAATCAAGTAAGTGAAACCTTTAAACAAATTATACAGGTAACAAGTATAAGTTACCGTGTATAAACGCATTATACAATCAGGTACACATTCAAGCGATTATCATAACTTAACCCAGATTAGTATTCAAACACCTACCGCGTGTTCGCAAGGAAAACATAATTATCGATAATTATTGAAATTATACAACGTTGTAATCTATATTTAATTATATGAAATAGTTCCGTCTATATAATGTGTAAGGAGTGGAAGTCCTTGCAGCATTCCTGTGTTTCCTGACATGGGAGTTCTTCGTCATGAGTGAATAGGGCAAATAATACTTCTTTCTACCATTGATTCTAAAAGAAAAAGAGAAGCGATCAGGTTACTTCTAGCCTTCTAGGTAAGATTGCACCATCGTCATCGATTAACCTCGGGTTATGCCTAATCCGAGGTTAAGCGATGATGCAGTGAGCAACCTAATACTAAAGAAACTATCGTTTTTGAGTATGTCTGGCTGACTGACACGCAATGCTCAACCAAATCCGTCGAAAAAGGAAATATGACTTTTGGTAAATGAGTTTCATAACGGCAAGTCAAGCTCGTCAAGCACAAACGGATATGATGTAATGAACTGGGCTCTTAATAAAGATGTGTCCTTGGTATTCAAGACAAAAAGTTGGAAGGCGTGTATGAATGACGTTGCCCCATAAAGGGATGCTACGACCTGGCAAAAAATGTTTCATAACAGGAGTAATGCACTGAAAAGATTATTCGAAACTCAACCTCAGACCGGGTCAAACGGGGTTAAAAACATTGAAGTTAGTTCGCGAAGTCGTTAGCAACAACTACTAGGTAATCAATAATTATTGAAATTAAACAACATTGTAATTTATAATAAATTATAATCAGCATTCTGATATTTGAAATCAATATGTAATTTATTTAATACCCGACCTTGGGTCGACTATTAATTATATTTAACAATTCACGATTATGGCATTCAAATTGCAAATTATGTGTTTTTTTAATCGTTCTGCAATTATATGTCTAATTATGGAAGTGTGCTAATTAGATATATAATTAGTATGTGGGAAGTTGTTTGTAATTAAACGTTTTAAATCTCGACACGTAGATGTTTATGTGATGTAATTATCGTTTAATGATTGGTAAAAAAGAAAAAAAATCTTTCTTCATTTGTTAATTAGTAAAGAAATTTATCGCGCTTCGCATCTTTTGTGAAGATTTTAGGAGTCAAACGGCCCATCAAGTTGTGACATCATGGAGCCAGGAAGAGTACCTATTTACAAGTTAATCCTCCGTTTGCTTCGATGTAATCGTCACTTCTGAAAATGATCTTTGATGGTGGCAATTGTCCTACAATTTTTCTTTGATTGAATGGCTTTTAATGTGTTTTAATGAATAAATTGTGTGTATAAATTAATTTAATAGAAATGTATGACGTCTGTTTAGAATTGTTGACTTAATTCTGCGAATAAAATAAGTTTGTATACGTCATCCATCAACTCGTTTTTTATTGTGACATTTTGAATCGATTAATTAATCTAATATTTCAACTTTAACATAATTTAATAAGCTTTAATGATTGTATTAATCCGAGTCTGTATAATTATAATAATCCTCTATTATGATTATTATTTTTAAAATATAAAAAGTTCGCTTATAAAAAAAATCGGCCAAGTGCGAGTCGAACTCGCGCATGAAAGGCCATCGTAGTAGTGGAGCCCCGTTTAATTTATTTTTATTATTTATTGTCATAACAGTAACAGAAATACATATTCTGTGAAAATTTCAACTCTCTACCTATTACGGATCATGAGATACAGCCCGCTGACAGACAGACGGTCGGACGGACGGAACGGACGGACAGCGGAGGCTTAGTAATAGGGTCCAGTTACACTTCGGGTACGGAACAATAGAAAATGAACTAACGGATAACGAACACGGTTGAAAGCTCTTTATATTTTTTAATCAATTAATGGAAATTACATATAAATGACCCACTACATCAGCCTATATGGTTGCCACTGCTGTGATACCACTGGGACCATAGGAGTCCCTGTGAGAGATGGCGATGGGCCGTAATCTACTACGCGGGTCCAGTGCGGGTTACCTGTCTAATCTACTACGCGGGTCCAGTGCGGGTTACCTGTCTAATCTACTACGCGGGTCCAGTGCGGGTTACCTGTCTAATCTACTACGCAGGTCCAGTGCGGGTTACCTGTCTAATCTACTACGCGGGTCCAGTGCGGGTTACCTGTCTCCGTTTTTTACGACGAAGACATGCCGATTATCTAATGCTTTGGCCTTCCCTAAGAAGCCACAGCCACTCTCTTAACATCTTTCTCTCAAAAAAGATCATTCAAATTCGCGAATCACATGACATAAAGAGTATCAGTGCATCAAACATACTCGACCACAATTATACCGTATCTAGCAAACATTTAAAACTCCGCGATCACATTCTATAACGCCAGCGTGTTTGTGCGTATAATGTTTAACACGCATTTTAATTATGCTTATTAACAATTAAAGGCAATACACGAATGTAGGTCAAGTCGGTTAAAAGGAATAAATCAAGCACCCGGTATGATCTCATGAATCACCATGGAGATTTTATGTGGATCTTAAAACTCTTGAGATAAAGTCGTTTTTCGTTTATCCATGGGCCAAGTTAGGTTAGTAAACGAGTTAAGGCCACTAGTATCATTACGTTTTATATTTGAGATCATTAAATCGGTACATTGTGAGAATACGTGATTGATATAAGTAGGTGTTATTGATATCCTTATGGGGATTTGCCTAGTTAACAGACTATTAGTACGATGGACGTTCGTAAGTGGAGATGTGAGCTAGATTTTAATGAGAGGTTGTGTGTTGGTCTGTCTACGAGCTTGACTGAGAAATGGATCAAAATGGAACCAGGAGATTGTGCTGTAACACTATTATTGCAAGTGAACTAGAGACCTCGTCGGTTCGACGAACTCCATTTGAAATGTGACATTATACAGAGTGGTGCAAAATAAATATGACATTATACAAGGTGTAAAAAAAATATCAAATATAAAGTATTCTATTCAAGTAACCCGTATTTTAGCAATTTTCTGTAATAATAAATACAAACAGGTCTGTGGACAGACCGTAGCAAATTAGCAACGTATCTTTTCAATAGTGTGTGTGCAGGGATAGTTTGGCCTTGTAAATTAGTTTATTATATTGTCAGACGCGAAAAACGCTTTTTTCGGGCACGAAACTTTGCTTACATTGCAACCCGGCTTGTCAATTATAGTGTTTTTATAGCTTGGTTGATGATGCCATCTAGATAATTTCGGTCACAATGACTGCATTCGATGGCTTTCTAGAGCGGTTGTTGAGAGCTTTGGTGTGCTGCTCTTTCATGTGCTCTGTATATTCAACTTTGGCCGAAAAACTTAGCACAAAGCGGACCTGAGAACACCATTGACTACTTTATAAGTTACAGCTGTAGGTGGTCTAGCTTTGTGTACACATGTTCAACCAAATCTTCTGAAATAAGCAAATTAAAAAAAAAAGAATAAAAAAAAAATATGATGATAAATGAATTTGATTTTGATTTTGAAGCTGTTCCATACATACTCGTGTACGTGCTGCAGTTTTGTGTGAAAAATCAGAATTTTTTAAACCGATGATAATATTCAACTCTCTGAGGTCTAGAATCATGATCATTTGTCACTGTAATTATGTTGTATCATTATAATTACATTTCGGTATTACCTTACACCGTGTTATGGACATATAAACTTCATAGATATACTTGTGAAAATATTTAAATAGAAACAAATACTTAAACTTAACGTATTGCAACACATAATGCAAGAAAAATATTTATAATAGGTTTCATTACTAAGCTTATTATAATTTATGGAAATATTTTACACCTGGTAAAAACCCTTGACGTGTTAACAATTAAATTGTATGGAAACGTGACTAACTATAAAAATGTATAATGTTCTTACGAAACAAAAAGGTTTGTGTGTATACATTTACTTCGAATATTACCGGTTAATTGAAAGGAAAATAACAGCATGTTTGACAATATTGCAACTAGTTTTAGGGTTCCGTTCCTTAATCAGAAAACGAAACTTTCATGGAATCACTTTCTTGTCTTGACTTTATTTTATGATACAAAAGGTCGAGTTTGAACCCAAGACACGCACATCTGATTTTTCGGATTCATGCGTATTGTATAATTCTCACTTGTTTCGATGAAAGAAAACATCGTGAAGAAACCAAACCAGCATGCCTGAGAGATTTTTCTCGACGGCATGTAAAGTCAAGTCAGAGGCCCCGATGGGCGGCATAAAAACTCTGACACCAGGTTGGGCTCTAACCACAGGATAAAAAAAAGAAAAAGGCCGACGTTTTAACTTACAGAACCTTCAATAATTTCAACATCAACTAATTAACAATGAACAAGACCATAACCTTCTTATAACACATTACAGAAGAAAGTTACTAATAACAATTACAATGTAGCAAAACATAACTCACTGAATAAACTAAGATCTTACATTACTATTAGTTCCGATCAATAAATTTTCCATTCTTAATGAATCCATAACCAGGGCCCGGACATATGCAATTTATGCTATGTTAATACTGGAGTACCGCTTACTAGGCTGAATTATTTATAATGTACGGCCAAAGGACCTGTCGGTTTTCGAGACGAAATTATTGATAGCCTTATCTATTGTCCACAATCTTCATAGTTTATCTGTTGTATGGATAACTATGTTATACCAATTATTAACAAAATTATGTATAAATAGATTTGAATCACGTATGTTCATTATTTACAAACTATAATGTATAGATCTATAATATGTACTTACAAGTATCAAAAGGGTTACAGGTGTCAAAAAATTCGTCCACATCGCTGTCAATAGATGAAAAAGTGCCCAGAAGGCTGGCAGCATTGCCACGTTGGATGACATTGCCTACCTTTAACTCCAGTTTTTCCAACATTTAAAACAACGTGTCATTCATCAGCAGTTAGCTTCACTGGAAAAAAACTTTTCAAAAGTACTAATTCATTGAAAAACTTACATATTAGGGCTCTGACACACGAGAACACGTCAAATAGGTACGCATTCAGAAAGGTTAACCTCTAAAATCCATAAGTTAACTACGATAGATTTTAATGTCATGTGAACTATATTAACAGACAACAAAGAACAACTTTTTTAAAGCGATAATACTTATTATAATTATGTTGTGTGACACATTGCAGGACTTTAAAACAGGTATTGTGTTAGGAAATAATACCACAGACATGTTTTATTGTTCAATCCGCATTGATTAATGTAACTCTGTCAAAAATTAAATATATTAACTGGATTATCTGTTCTAGAGCTTTTGGTCAAAACATGATTACAAAAATGGAGAAACGAGTAATTAGCCTGTTTCGTACTCCAGTTATGTTTAATCACAATCACTTTGGTAAAGGTCAAAATATGCAAATCGCACTTAATTTCTTAAGTTGTTAATTTAATGGCACTTAAGTGTGTATTTTGAATATTTTCTAAACAATTAATTCGTCTACATGGACGCTAATTAAAGTGATACTCAATAAAAATAAAACTGTTCCGTAATTATAGCATGTAGAACTATGTGACGAAAAAATGTAAACAAACAAAATAATATGACACCCACACGAAATATTATGCGGTGATTATATGGCGCTAAACTACAATCATCGTTTCAATAGAAAAAATACAAAATAAAGTACCTAACTACTGCCTAACTAACCTACTTTTCATAACAATTCGTAATTATAAAGCACACGATAAGTTTTTAATAAACGTTTAGAAAAAAAAAATCTTTAATTGGTGAAATCGACAAAAATAACATGTTAACAATCAATTTTAACTAACTATTATGTTGAAAACTAATCGGACGGCTATAAAGAACTCGATAAAATTACAAAAGAAATCTATAAAATGATTAAAATTTCTAATCGCGCCAATTAGGTGAATTTATGGTTTCACTTATAACAAGCGCGTTTTACGGGGTACAAGTTTATAAAAGCAGTCTCGGAGTGCGTGAGGAAATACTCTTTTTGTACTTATTTTTACAATGTAACGCCATTGAGCTATTATTCTCTCGATAAACGTGGAAGACGCTGCTTCGCTGACAAGACGCGGCCCGGTAACTGCTCAATGAACGTTTAAAAACATTAACGATTGAATTTAATAACGCGTTAATTTCCACGTGAGAGATTCTATTTCTGCTATTTTCTCATGAGCGTTGCCGTATTTTGCACTGTTATTAGTGCAAAAACTGCAAGATATTAGATGTTGGCGGCTTTTTTTCATGACTTTAATTTAGATGGGTTAATGATTGAGAAGCTTAAGCATTTGATACGCCTACACCTGTATTAATTATCTGAAATAATTTTAGATCACAGTTGCGAAAGAAAGATTCTAATGAAAAAACCGTAATTAGAGCGGATTATTTTCTAATAATAATTAATTATTTAAAAGCCGTCCAAGATGGCGTTTAAGAAGAAATCTGAACCTGAATGTGAACTGGTAATTCTATAGGATTCGAATTTAGAATTAAGCGCGCGCGACGCGACGGCGCGCACATAAGTGCCCCTACACACGTACCCACACAAAGCACCGCACACACCCCAATGCTCATAATTTGCTGACAAGAAAACAAAAAAGGAAAAAACTCGGCACCCGTTCTAATTAGGTCGTCGAGTGAGAACAGGGCGTTCGTCAGCACAATAATAATTAACACTGGCTGTAATGAAGCGTACCATAAAAACTAATTGGGGACCCTACGACCGTTGTGTCGCGAGGGTGAGAGAGAACTTCTCTACGATTTCGATAGGTTCGACTTTTGTTGTTTGCGCTCTAGTCATTCGTTGCACGTAAATTAAATCATAATCAAAACCCTGCGTTTATCATCTACATTCTACATCGTACCTACAGAAGTACTTTTAATCAAGAAACAAATCAATTAATCAACGTGGTTGGCGACGCATTAATTTAAATTAGAATCTTCTTAATGTATTTATTATGCATAAATTATTCTCCGCTAATGGTTACATGCGCTCAATTATTCAAAAATGCAGTAAATAATAAAAGTGTAGATGTCAACAAAGAATGATGGAAGCACAATAATTACCGGCAATAACAATTCCATTTTTAAAAGCGCGCTGTATTCAAAAACATTACATTAGCTTAGTCACGATAAAAAAAAAACTAAACATCAAAATGTAATCGATCAAAACTAGCTAATGCAGTAAACATTCAGCCAGTATTTTAAATCGAAAAGCTGACGCGAACTGCCGTCTATCAGCTAGTTGAAAAGGGAAATCAGTCAATAATGCACTAATTTCCCCTCCTTAATGGCGCAGTCCGGCCCTCTACTCAGACACTATTACGACACAGCAAGTTAGTGTATAATGTAATAACTTGCTACACACTAGGAACATTTTCATGTAAAGACTTTAAACTTTTACGAGTTTCAAGGCTCGTTACGGATTTTTATTTGATGGTACTTTTGTAATTATTTTAAGTGATAATTGCTATAAAATTGGCACTTAGTTTTAGTTTTTTAACAAGTAAAATGAGAGCTTGTTGAATGCGACTTACAATTTCTTTTCGCAATTATGTAAAATAATATGTAATTAATATTTGCAAATAACTAACACCTTATCTCAGTTGGTCTCATCCTCCATTAGGAATGACTTAACTTTAATAAACTTTAATAAAACCAATATCTATATACCAATATGACTAACTAGTTACAACTACAACTTAGTACTACCAGAATGTTTTTCTTTATTATTTTCATTTGTGACAAATTATCAACATAAAAACGCAAAATAAATAACCCAATAGCTTTTCTATTTAACAGTACATCACTAATTGGACCTATAACATGACGTCTTCAAAGTCAAGCCGAACAATTAAGTCATAGACCAGGGTCGATAATTTTTAAAACCAAAAAAAATAATAGTAGGATGAAACCCATTAGAAAAGGAGGGGAATATTATAAAAATGAAAGGAAAAATAATTTACGGGCGATCTGAGGTCGGGAAGGGGATGGGGGTGAGTTTTTAAGGGTAAAAAACGGTTTTTCTCGATTTCCGGCGAAACTAAAAGTCCTATCGAAAAAAGTCAAACGGCAAAGTTGTAGGTAATAAAAAGATCTAAAACTTTTGTATTTTCAATTTTTTCACATAACCTCAAAATGTATGTGAAAAATTCAAAAAACCAAGTTTTTGGTTTTTTATTTTTATCTTTTACAAAAAAAATATTTTTTTAACGAAATTTGGTGAAAACATACCTTTTTATGTCCCAAATACGCTGTAATTTATTTGATTAAAAACATTTATTTTTTCAACCTCATTTTGAATTAATATCGAAAAAGCACCCTAATTTTCAATCGAAAATTCACCCGTCAAAATATCAGCTTTTTTCAAAAAGTTGGTATGTTTTCTGTTCGTTGAAATCTCTACTTTCCGATGGTGAAAAAAAAAATATGTTACCATAGTAAATCTTCTCAGAAAATACAAAAAATCGAAAAAAACTCGATTTCGTTTTTTTTTTTTAATTATTATAAATAATTTTGAGCTATTTATTAAAATTTACACTTTAATTACTCGAAAAACGTTAGATTACATGCTACATTAATAAAAAAAATTGCAAAATCAAAATATACTACTATAATTAACAAACAAAATAACTTAATAACATTAATATTTAATAAGACATCTACAATATTTGGAGAAAGTTGTCGAATCTTTTTTAAATTATATGCGTGGATGCCTATTTATAACTATTTTAAGATAGGTAAATTATATACCTGAGTGACCTACGAAAAATTGTAGCCCATCAAAAGGTATTTCATGGAGAAGTGGGGAAGGGTCTAGGCGGGTCTGGGTCTTACTACATACATACCTACTATTTCGTAGCAGCTGTTACAACCGTTAGCCTAGCCAGTATTCGAAATACAGTACAGTATACAACATCGTTTCTAAAAATGCGTGCACGCTGAGTTTCTTGAAGATAATTGTGACAAGTTTACTTAAAAAAAAAAAACTTTTCGAATCTGCATAGGAACGTAAATACTATCTCTGTTTTTATCTGTATCAAGCAACTCAAAAATTAAAATAGTAATATTTTCTTTAAAAAATAGTATGCTTAACGTAACATAACCTAAAGATTAAAATTAAATGATGTTTTAGTACAAGATTAAAAAATAATAATCTCCTTAATTTTGCACAAACAAATTTAGTTAATCCCATGAGAAAAAAAAAATTCAAAATACATAAAAAATATATTAAAATCTATAAAAAATATACAAAATATATATCGTAAATATATTTTTTATATTTTTAGCTATGTTTTTTATGTCTTTTAATATATATTTTGAATGTATCTAAAATATATTTAAAATATATGAAATATACATGAAAATCAGCCAAAAGTTAGTTATTCAAAATATATTTACTATATTTTTTTTTAAATATATTCATACATTTATTATAGATTTTTAATATATTTATAATATATTTTTTATACATTTTGACATGACGAAATAGTTGGTATGTATGTAGTAAGACCCAAACCCGCCTAGCCCCTTCCCCACTTCTCCGTGAAATACCTTTTGATGGGCTACAATTTTTCGTAGGTCACTCAGGTAATATAATTTATCTTATAATAGTTATAAATAGGCATCCACGCATATAATTTAAAAAAGATTCGACAACTTTCTCCAAATATTGTAGATGTCTTATTAAATATTAATGTTATTAAGTTATTTTGTTTGTTAATTATAGTAGTATATTTTGATTTTGCAATTTTTTTTTATTAATGTAGCATGTAATCTAACGTTTTTCGAGTAATTAAAGTGTAAATTTTAATAAATAGCTCAAAATTATTTATAATAATTAAAAAAAATTTTTCGAATTCGAGTTTTTTTCGATTTTTTGCATTTTCTGAGAAGATTTACTATGGTAACATATATTTTTTTTTCACCATCGGAAAGTAGAGATTTCAACGAACAGAAAACATACCAACTTTTTGAAAAAAGCTGATATTTTGACGGGTGAATTTTCGATTGAAAATTAGGGTGCTTTTTCGATATTAATTCAAAATGAGGTGAAAAAATAAATATTTTTAATCAAATAAATTACAGCGTATTTGGGACATAAAAAGGTATGTTTTCACCAAATTTCGTTAAAAAAATAAAAATTTTGTAAAAGATAAAAATAAAAAACCAAAAACTTGGTTTTTTGAATTTTTCACATAAATTTTGAGGTTATGTGAAAAAATTGAAAATACAAAAGTTTTAGATCTTTTTATTACCTACAACTTTGCCATTTGACTTTTTTCGATAGGACTTTTAGTTTTGCCGGAAATCGAGAAAAACCGTTTTTTACCCTTAAAAACTCACCCCCATCCCCTTCCCGACCTCAGATCGCCCGTAAATTATTTTTCCCTTCATTTTTATAATATTCCCCTCCTTTTCTAATGGGTTGCATCCTACTATTATTTTTTTTCACTTTTTATTATTTTTAAAGGCTTCTACCCTGGTCTATCATAGCAAAAGACAATTAAATGACAAACGATTGTTAGCTAACTTCAAGTAGTGATGTGCAATAGCTACCTTGGCTGGCTAGTCAAACACACATGCCATTTTCCATTTGACATGTCCGTACAAACAGCACATTATTGTACAAGCTGTCAAAATGTCTTACGTTATGCGATAGGCTATAATTATAGCTTTATGATAAATACTTAGTTAATAGCAGGAATAGGGTAGAAAGTTGAATAGGAAAAG
The DNA here is from genome assembly GCA_950022335.1 of Eurois occulta. Taxonomy (NCBI): domain Eukaryota; kingdom Metazoa; phylum Arthropoda; class Insecta; order Lepidoptera; family Noctuidae; genus Eurois; species Eurois occulta. Next base: position 5,713,966 of record OX465492.1, on the reverse strand, counting down.
CTAAATGGTACTGCTGTTTTGAATCGAGTGCCGTGCTTGTCTTTTGCATAAGTAATTTGTATTAATTGAGGTTTTGTGTGGTGGTATTGTAATTTAAATTGTATTTATGGGAGAATTGAGTACATATTTGCTTATATATTTCTGGTGGAAAATAATGTCTTGTCAATAGCATGCAATTTTTATCAACACGTTTTTTTGTGGATTTGTGGGAAGTCGCCTTTATTTTGAATTTTACTATAATCAGATATTCCGTTTTCTTTAAAAAATATACTAAAATTTTACTTTTTAAACAGTATTGCGGCTATTACAATTAACCTTGCTTTAAAATGTTACTTATCACATAATAATCGCAGTGTATTAGTTGCCTTACACACTGCTGACTAATATCCACGTAAGTGGAAGAACCAATTATTTCCCCATTAGAACTTTTACTGTAAAGAAATTGCCTATTTGGATTATTAAAAAGTAGGGCTTTGGTAACGACATTTGAGTTTTCTATCAGTTTCATTAGTTCCAATATTTTAGTCATATTTTCATTTTTTAAACAATCGTGGTATGAAACAGTAAGGTAAGTGCTTTAAGCTTTCAAGGTTTAAAACTAAACTTATACTGAACACATCGAAACAAAGAAAGGAGTAAACAGACTTGTCTGCACCTAACAATTTAATTTCCATCCACCCGCATTCTCCAATCATCCCGCAATCATGGTGCTTGCAACAGCGTCGAAATATCGGGAGTTTAAAATAATGAATAATTACGGAAGATATCCCGCAAGTGACAGTATAATTTTATTGTGGTATGAAGATAATGGGGATGAAAATTTGATGTACCTTAATTATGATTATAACCATCTAGGTACGTTTTGTCCAAAGCCTACCTATATCAAAACCGTGCCTTACGAAACACAGATTATTGATACTTATGTAATTGACAATGTGGGACAAAATATCGTAAGTAGACTTACACCCTTTATCAAAGACATTGACAAACGTATTGCTACAAGCTAATCATTTCTTTATCACTGATAACAAAATATGAAATCAAATCTGAAGACCTAATATCCTTAAATTGAAATCGCTTCCAGGTAAAGCTTCCCAGTTTAATTCCCAACATAACGCGCCACAAACAAAACATACACAAAGAAAACATAAGCATCAATTAAAGCCACAGTTCACAATTAAAATAATGGCAGTCACACCTAGAAGACAATTAGTTCGTAGGAAATAAATTCTATGTTTTGGTCGCAGTCCACCATACTTAATTAGGGCTAATCAAAAAAACTTAATATACCGTAATGGTAGGTAATAGCTGTTTTAACGCGGTCTCCTGATACGTTGATAATTATAATGTATGCTAATTATACGAGGTTTGTTGTGTCATTGTAGTTGTAGTTTCTTTTGCGGTCGTTTTTACGAAAATTTTAAGTAATTACTTAAACTATTTTTGTTGATACTCGTGACAATTATGGAAACTTATTTTCGTTTGGGAATTTTGGGGAAAATTATGATGAAATGTGACGATATCATTTTATTTGTTACGAAAGTCTAAAGACAAGGTGACATTTTGGTTCGTTGTAAAGTTATTAAAAAAATAGACAGTGATTAGAGCACGTTATTGCGTGTGGAAAAAATGAGACTAAAAGATTTTCAACAAGAGAATGGACAGATTTCATTGACCTATGGTAACATTAATTCATATTCTGCCGACAAACTGTACTGCAGTTTGGCAGAATATTGTGAAATACTTATTATGTAACCTTAGTTGAAAAAAAAATAAAAAAGTATGAAACAACTATATACCTAAGTACTAATTTTCTACCATATTAAAGTGGAGAATTTTGAACGAAAAAATAAATAAGAAATCACTGTATGTATAATTTACCGCACATCGTTAAAATTTTAAAAGCAAAGTGCGATAATGCCGCCGTGACGTAGTTCGTGTAAACACCGGTGGCGGTTAAGACGTTTTTCCTCGACGGACTTAAACTGAGTGAAGTAAAAAAATTGTTGTTGTTGCCAAGTTTCCTCGTGTTTAAGTAGGGATTCTATTCTCGACACCTTTGCTTTGGAACTTTGTTTTACCTATTACGATTTTGAAAGTTTGACATTGACTTTTTGTATTTAAAATGAGTAACTTTGAGTTTACATAAGATGCTTTTACTCAGCAGTAGATGGAGGAGGGCTGCCAATGATGACGACGACAAACTTGTCAGTTACGTCATTCTTCTAAACCAAAACATTGTTAATTTTCAGAGAGTATTTAAGCAGTCAGTAAGTTTGAATTCGAAATAAAGCAATAAAATAAACGTAATTAGCTAACTACACTAACCCTAATGAGTTTACAATGCAATTGACGCGATCGGCAAATAACAATCGATTTTAGTCGACTAACAAGAGATGCACTTAATTATATCGCTGTCCCTTTCTCGAACTGTACATCAAAGTTCATTGCACACCCTCTGAACTTAAAAAAAGAGTTTAATTTGCTTACCAACGACTTGCTATATCGTATAACTAGACTGGCAATTACGGCTAATGATAATGGCGTTTATTACTTATGTAGTTATGTCCATTATGTTAGGTTGGCGTATTGTGAACATTAACTGACTACTTGCGACTATAGACTTGTGTTGTTAAGTTATGCCGGTTATCGTTTGTTTTTGGTGTGTTGCAAATAAGTTGTACGAGTAGGCACCAGTGGCGAAGGTTCCATACAACTCGATTCTTACCTATTTTCAAAGGGAAGCCTCCCCTTGAAAAATGGCACAGTCAGTATTCTATAGATAAATAATATAATCATATTAAAGATATATACTCAGGCTTACCTCTTACAAAAAATGACCCTTCGCTACTGGTAGGCACAGTGGTAGAAGGATCTTTTGGCGCTTAGCACGACATTGACTGGTTGGCGATTTTGTAAAATGAATAATTTTACAAAATCGCCAATCTGTCACTGTATAAAAAAAGATGGCGGAGTTAGTTCCAATTTCCACCACGCGGCAATATATCCATGTAGGTACAGTTACAAAGATCGTAAATGCAATGACACAGGTCGACTAATTAGGATTTTTTGTTTTGTTTTATTTGACACACTTATTCATTTCGATTTTAATAATGAAGAGGAAAACACTTATTTCGATACCATTCGTATGTAAACATTTATTTGTAACAATTTTTAACCATTCATGGAGCTGAATATAAACTATTAATAATGATACGACATGAAACTATGAGCTTACCGGACTAAACTATCACATCTTAGTACATAGTGGGTAGATATAATAGCTTAAAATTGAGTGCAAACTATTTATTCGCGTTTTTCTCTTTAAGTTAACACTACCGATTAACACTAGCATTAAACATTTATAGGATTTACTTTCTAAGCTTATTTCCGTACGCTACAAAATACGCACCTTGAACGTAGAGTTGCGGACACCAATCCAATAAACAAAACATAACATAAACATTACCTTTAACAGAATAAAAACGTAACAAAGACATTCAGATATTTACGATTGATAGACGGGACAAGACGAAGAAAATCGTAATCCAATACTTGTTACTACTTAGTAACAAATCGCTATGTCTAATTAAATGTCATACGTCCTCTTGTTAGCTAACATTCGTGTGTCAAAATCGAAAATGTTCGGGATCAAAATTTTTGTATGAAAGTATTCCCAATATCCGCACTATGAATCTTTTAAATCTCTTTGGTAACAGATCATTAAGACAGATGCACTTACGCCCTTTTCCCTGTCAGCTCGTTCGCAGTATGAGACATTAAAGTCAATACGCGAACATACCCAGAGTAACAAATTAGCGCGGGTGGCACAGGGGGTTCAACATTCGGCGGCTATTTACCATACGTGGGCCTACTATTTTCATGGTTTTTTTTCGTCGAGTTTTTACGCCATTTTCCGTGACCCCACTGGGCGACCGGCCCGCTAGCGAAGCCTTCTTTTTTTAAATCAGTAAATTGCATATTTGAAAAACTACTGCACAGTCGCGCAGTCGGCGGGATGTCGATTGAACAGGTGTACTTAGCGTTTTCGGCTGTTGACTCTTTACTTCGATGTGAATGTCGATTCGGTTTAATCGGTACGTGTGTATGGATAATCGAATCGGTTACTTTGGTTTTCGATAGTGAAGGCAATTCGAAAAAAGTTCAAAATCAACTTATGAAAGTAATACGAAAATCTTAATTAGGTATGTGCGTACATTCAAATCACAACTGTCATTCTCGGACAATTGCGCCAAATGCGTATAACACGGCAATTTGACGTGGGGTATCAATTTGCTTAGCAAATAATTTCCCTGACGGTACATTACGAAAGAAAATAATACAAAACGCATTCAACGTTTTCGAAAACGCACTATAATTGCTTTTGTCTTTACATTACAAAAGCATCATAATTATGAACGCACTAATTGCGTCGTCGATCAAAATTTTAAATAGAACATAACAATGGTAGATTGAAAAATTTAAATTTAGACGATTATGTCTGAACAATCGAGTGTGAGTTGAATCGAGAGTGAACCGACTCGAGTGCCCACGCGCCGCTCAGTGGGGGTTGGGCTGATTCAATATCGGTGTCCCTGTGACGTCAGCTAAGTGTCGTAAACCTGAGGGTTACCGAGTATTGTGTGAAAAAAATAAACAGTCGGCATAGTCGTTTAATCATTCATATTACATTAAAATGTCAACGGGAATGTGTAAAGGATGATGTCAAGAAAGGAGGTGACTGCTGAGATGAGGAGGAATAGAGAAGTATGGAAGAAGAAGACATGCTGCGCCGACCCCAAATGGATTGGGATAAGGGCAAGAGTATGATGGGAGTTTTCTTACGCTTTCATCATCCTGTAAAAATTTCTCAACGTAATAAAATCGTTTCGCTAAGTCTTTGTAGGAGAAATAACCATGTTGCTTTAAAAATCATAGAATGTGTAGGTATCTTAATAGCCAACGATTCCACAAAAAAATGTAAATTACAACGTCCAAACCCCGCCCCAAAAATAAAAAAATAATACATAATTGAAATCCATCAAATAAACTTCATTATACACACACAATTATACCGGATACGGTGATAGCTACAAATATATCAATCTAGATAACATCGACAAAACTAATCGACTTTGTTATTAACAACGCTTAACTCAATTTTTTAAGTAAAATTCTAAAAGAACCTAAGAACAATCGAAAAATCAAAAGCAACCTGACTCATCATCACATTCTGCCTAGCCTCTTTCCCAACTATGTTGAGGTCGGCTTCCAGTCAAACCAGATGCAGCTGAATACCAGTATTTTACGTGGAGCAACTCCTATCTGACCTCAACCACCCTACAAAACCGACCTAAGCATGATCGAACATTCAAAAAGTATCTATATGCTAGACATAAACATTTCAATCACTGATTACATCTGTAATCCAGTTACAGAGCGATAAATGAAAGGTAATTGAAAGGAAATTACGCAATAAATGGGAGGTTATTATTGAATTTAATGTTAAATTAATCGTGAGCCCCCCTTCTAACCATCTGTCGGGTATACCCCCCACGGATGACGGAACAACCGTTTTATATTTTCGAGATGTACTCTCGATATTACAATGAATTTGATTATTTTGTTATTGAGTGCTTTTATGTATTAATTGAACTGTTTCAAGTGTTCCGCTAGATTTTGTTTGGTTTAGCTCCCCGTGACTCCCATTGCTGTATGATTAGACTCTCAAATATAATATGGACTACGGCTAGGAACAATCTCTAACTCGATAGACGATACACAATGGGTATATTAGTTTTGGGTTTAAAACTTCATAATATAAGACAAACTAAGATTGAAAATTTACATCGTAGGCTCTAAAATTGAAATAAATAAGTAACTGAATCGAGAAAGAATCTCATTCTGGCAATCTTATTCTACATTAAGATGTATAATGACCTCTCAAAGTTAAAAACTTAATTAAAACAAACGTCTAAAAAGCAACAGAGAGGTCGCAAAGCATTTGACGGAACAATCACAGAAACAATGTCGTCGCGTCGCAGCGTCGAGTCGAGCGCGGTGTTCGACACCGGTCAGCGTGTATTGGGCAGTCCGCGACACCCGAGAACGTGTCTGCATAATACATCGCTGTACGCTGTAGCTGTACGTTGGACTTTAATTATATATCTGCTACAATTTCGCGTTTTTTCGAGTATTTTTCACATTTCGCCCCCCCATACACCCCTGTTCACCCACTGCCGAACGGCCGCGGAAAAAACGCCCCGCGCATGTGTGTGTTACGTGACAGTGTGTAATGTTGCACTACAAACGACGCCCCGCGCCGCACGACACAAGAAAGTACAGACCCGACTCAATCAACAAGACAATTAACATCTTCCAAGTAATGAATAGAAAAATTGTCGTAATAAAAATACACTTTTAATGCAATTAAGCTTGTAGGACACGGACAGGAGAGGCCGATAAGCCGCGCTCAACTTTTCCTGTAACAGGCTGTTATTTCACGATTTAAAATCGGTTCTCAACCCGTTAATGACGCGAGGTACAAGTGCAGATCGGCGGCTCCGTTCGGCCGCGGACCAATCTATTTAATAACCCCCGTCGGTGACACCCCACCCGGCGGCCATCGCCAATTTTCGCCCCCCTCGGTCCCCTCTGGCCCCCTAGCACCCGCCCTGAAAAAAATCCGGAGCGTTTTAAAATTAATGAGTAAAAATCTACACACACACCCGAGCGGACAATACGACGCGTGTGTGCGCGAACGCCCGATAATGACCCGCGCTTTACCGCTCAAATGAGATCGCCATACGATCACAAATGTTTCTTCCGTCGATCAGAGGGCCGCGGATCACATTTCCACGTTTGCACACATCCACTACCCTCGAGGCGACTAGAAAACTGTTAGCACGACCGGTGCCCGTTTCAGACGGAATCCGTGATCGCCTAGCCTTTTCCATTAGGACCAACTATCCGAGGAAAAAATCGAGTACAAATTGAAATTTCGCCGGTTCGGGCGCTAATTCAGAGCGAAACGGCGCCGCGACGCGAAACGAACGCAGTTAGATAACATTTGTAGAGGCGAGGGGGGACGGGTGTCACCCCTACGCAACGCCGTTTTTATTTTGGCCGGCCCTTGCCCCCTTACCCCCTTCGTTCGTCCAACTTCATCTGAATAATTACTGATTTTTTCCGTGTACCGCTGATTATTCCGAATGTTACTTGTTGATGATAATTTTTTTTTTCAACTTTTTTCATTAGTCAGCGCCCGGTGGAGTTTTGATTGTGCTTTTAAGCTTTTTGTATTCAATTTTTTCCCAATGTTTATGTGTTCCAATATAGAATGTATGAAATAAATTGTATTTGTTTATTCTGTTTCAATTTAAAATAACTGCGGTGTTTAGAGGTTTCAGCTGGTAGCACGAAATAACATTGGTTATCTAGCAGACGTGTTTATAAGGTCAACTTTACAGTAACTACTATATAATAAAATCTGCACCTATTCGCTGCTTCGATTCAAAGTAAACAACAACAATTGTAACAAACTATTCATATCTCTTACTAGTACTCCCTACGAAGCCCCTATGGTACACGCGACTGCACGCGTAGGTGGTAAACGAATCAAAAAACCGGCCAAGTGCGAGTCGGACTCGCGCACGAATGGTTCCTTACCACTATCGATAAAAAGGGCAAAAAAATCACGTTTGCTGTATGGGAGCCCTCTTCAATATTTATTGTATTCGGTTTTTTAGTTTGGTATTTGTTGTTATAGCGGCAATAGAAATACATAATCTGTGAAAATTTCAACTGTGTAACTATCACGGTTCATGAGTTTCAGCCTGGTGACAGACGGACAGACGACCGGACAACGGAGTCTTAGTAATCCCTATTACTAAGACTCCGTTGTCCCGTTTTACCCTTTGGGTACGGAACCCTAAAAACTACCTACCAACATTTAAATTCCCAAAAGGCATCACTGATCAATATCAAAACCAACAACTTATTTTAAAGATACATAAGAAAATCATAAAAAGCTAATTACGAAGTAACTAATAAAACTAAAATCTACTGCCTTCTTAAAAAAATCAATTAGTCCAAATGTCCAATAAATCAAATCAAAATGTCAAAGTTAGATCACAAATCAAACGCTAACGAATAAAATTCAGACTCAGATCGAGTTAACTGAAAGCGAATTTGCACGAGACACGTGCTGAAAGCTCTAAAGAAATACGAATAAAAAAACTAATCGAAAACTTTAATTATCATGCTTATTCGACAAGTGACAAGTCGGACCGTGCCGATCGCTTTGGCAAGGATTTCGGTGGGACCACCCAACGCCCCGCGGGGCCGCATTTTTTCCACCCACCACCGAAGGGGTTGATTTTTTAAACTGATGACGCGCTTTCATTCCGCGCTGTGCAACTTGGCCGCGCGGCTGTATGTGTTACCGGCCGTTGATAAATAAATTAAAAAAAAGAAAAACGTGAACGCTTTGTCGATAGTGCGCGGCGTTTCTTTTTCGCGGGCGTTATCTATGGTCTATTTTTTCCGTTCTCAATACAAGTTTTATCTAGTAAAGAAAAAGTTTTTCGCGCGTTCGGATACCGTGTGGATAGATTTTTTTTTTAAATAGAACGGTCGTCACATATTTTGATCGGGCGTTTGAAGTTTATTAAAGTTTCGGTAAAGTTCGCGTTCGGCCTGTTTTAAAGAATTTTCGTGGATTTTGTTTAAGTTTTTGAACAAGGAATGCTTATTTGGAAGAGACAGTGATTGTGAAATTATCAGGCCTGGAGAGAATGACATTATCCTTCGTGAGTACTAGAAAATAGTAATATTTATTTAATTTCGTAAAAATGTGCTTTGTATTTTAAATTGCGGAAAATTAAATCGAATTATTAATAAAACATCGCACTAAAATTATGAACGATGTAAAGCATAATCTAAATCATGATTTAATTGGCTTTACCCGTTTTTATAACGGCATTTTATTAAAACCATGTTGCAATTTTTAAAACATTTCACTTACTTAACTTGCAAGCGGTCGAAGGACTATATAATTACTTTTTCTAACATACTTTTTAGCTCAAAACTTGTGAATATTTATAACTAAGTCTCCGTAACTGTAACACTACCACCGCCTATAATTATTACAAATTAAAGAATTATTATTATTTATTATTCAAGGCGTTTCCTTACAGTTATATTATAATTGTAGTTAATAATTAAAAGTCAAGTAGCCTGACCTTATTCTGTACTTATAATAATTGCAATATAAATAGTTTATGACTTTACAAGCTGCACAATGGTTTATATGAGTAGGTATCGAATAAAAGATGGTTTCCTTAATTAAAATATTAATAGCAGTCAGAGTTTCAACGTATTTATTTTGTAGTAATAAAATTTTATTAATGTTCTGGTTTTTCGAGTAATTTTGTAAACCTTTTTCGTACATTAATTACTTTTAGTTCTTATTCGGTTAAGTGTGGGGTTTTAAAGTTAAAAATAAATCATCGAAACCCGAAATTTTAAAGTTTTCCTTTAAAATTTCGGGTTTCGATGATATTTTTACGCTTTTAAATACGTTACCGCCGATAAAGCTTATTAAAATTACTTAACAATGAATTTTTCGTAAAATAATCTTTCAGTAATTATTATAGTCGTTTATGATAGTCGAAGATATTAATTAAAACATAACTATTGCAGAATGCATCTTTCAATTCAATCCTTTAGTGAGCTTCAATTTACTACGCTATCGAAGCTTTCCGACAGACATTAGTTCCTACCTAAGGGAAACGTACCAGAAAAACGTTAACCCAAAAGTACACCTAATCAGTGAAGTATTATGCGATACTTTTCCATCACAAATCGTTAATATGAATTTATCATCAAAATGTTACGTGGTAAAATTGTATTTTTCATAGAAACTAAATATTTACAAAAAAAAACGGACTAAATTAAGACTAAAACTAAGTAGCTATATATACAACGAGAGACAATAAGACACTTAGGCGTCAAAGTAATCCTCCGCTGTCATCCGGGAACGTGCCCAGAAGACTGGCAACATTGCCACGTTGAATGGCAATGCTTTTTTTTTGGCTAAAGAAAGAGCCAGCCCTCTTGTCGCGCGAAATGTCGACCAGTCGGCGAGAGATTTCTTTAAAAATCGTTAATTATAAAGAAACATAAATTATATTAAAAAGCTAACCTTAGATACACTACATAACACGATGAATGAAAAAATCTTGAAGATACCGATTGGACTTCGCGACTACTAGTGCAAACCGCGTGGTACTCAGTGACTTCTTAATTCTTCGTTGTAGCGTCTAGCGTCTTCTAAAAAGGTTTCATTAAGCCGTCGAAGAACAAGCTACAAAATATTAAAACCTTCTAATTTTAGCAAACCATCATCATCTTCCTGGCTGCCTGCCTGTTGTCCCATGTTACTTGGGGTCGGCGCAACGCGTTTTTTTATCCATTCTCTCCTGTCAACCGTCACCCAATCATTTACACCGTTTTTCTTTCATATTATGCCTCACACAATCCATCCATCGCTTCCTTTGAAACTTGATTATTACCAAATAAGTAACACAAAACTGTTCACTTAAATCCTAAATGTCTTACTATTTCCGATTATAATTGGAAATAAGCTTGATGAACCATAAATGGCGATCCGCTCACCCTTAATTACCTAACACCGTCATTCGGTCATAGACAAAAGGAGGGAGTGTATTACCCTCCGTTCTAGGACCATGCCTACCCTAGGCGGTGCATTGTGATATTGCGTGTTGCACTAAACAAAACGCGGGATAAATACGCGACTACGTGTTATTGCGCTCACGCACTTCGGTTGTTTAGTTTAGATAAACATTAATTAGGAAACTCTTATTTAATAATAAAATATTATAGTTTAAAAAAACTTAAAAACACGCTTTAGAGTGACGTAACTTTGATTCTCGTATTCTTGTCTGCAAACCCTTTCATTTGATACCCACATCATGGGAATGGATAAAAAATAACTAGTCCGCCATCTTTGGGAGTCCGCGATATTTGATTTAGAATGACGTCACTTAGCTAACCATGCATGTCATCCAAACTAAACCTTTATACAAAATTTCAGCTCAATCGGAAGCCTGAAAAGTGGTCAAATTAAACGTCTAAGATTTTTTCACATAGTCAAGTCAGTTAGATAGTTGCAGGTGAAATTAATAAAAGGGTGTTAAATATAAAACATGCTTACTAGACACCTTAATTTTTTGTCGTAGGTATTATATGCGAATACTACAGAATTTATACCACTTATAAAGTCAGGATTAATGGACATGAAATATAATCGGTGCTTAAAAGGGCTAGATATTTTGGCAGCATTTACCAAATTCGCTAAAATAGCACTATGAACTTACTATCTGCCCGTAATACGGCACATCAGTGCTCGTGCTATTTGGATTTATGTAACATCAGCGTCTATTGCTACTAATTTCGATGCATTTTTCAAGTAAGCTTCCTAATACTTGATCTAGATATTTACTTACCGCTAGGCTTTTAGATTCCTATCAAACGTTTCTGTTAGAGAAATTCTGAAAACTTTTTTTAGACTGAATAAGAGGTCATGTTTTTTTCCAAACTGCAACAACTAACCTTCCACTTCTTTCCCAGGCGGAGTCAGACCGGGAGAGCGGCGCGAGCTCGCCGGAGGGGGGGGCGACGCGGGCGCAGCTAGCCGAGCCGCGCACGCCCTCGCCGCGCGCGCGTACCCCGCACCAGCAGCCACATCTGAATGGCTCCAGTGAGTTCGTACTACATCTTTTGTTATTTAATTACTTATTGAAATGTAGTTGTGGTGTTTTTGGTGACGCATTTTCGACCCGAAGAAATTTTTAGTGGCGTGTAAAACTTATAATTTTAGAAGCTCCGACTGATCTTTTACCTCTTCAATTTGAAAAAGCGTCCACATAAACCAGTGCATAGTCAAGTTCTAGACAGACGTTTATGAATCTTCTTTCAGAATCTTAATAATATTTTTTCTGAACATATCGTTAAATAGATGATGATATTTAAATAGAAAGATGGAGTCTGGATTTGTGGCCGGTTGATGGCAATAGGCTCGCCCTTTATTACCTGGTACTTAAACATAACTGGCGAAATGTGGATGTAGTATTAGATATCTCTGCGTAACCCGTCGGGGATTACAGGCGTGATGGTATCTTAAGACAGAAACTGAATGGGGAAAAAGCTTGTAAATTGACAGAATTTCAAACGTTATTGTAATAAAAGCTATAACGTGAACACAATAAAGCTTTATGTAAAATATACTAAATAACAGATCAAATGTTAATTTTCATAAATTTTAAATCAAATCCAACGTTATCTAAATCGTCGTTGAATTCGAATTTAAAATTATCATCACCATTATATTTATAATTATTTACTTAATCTGTATTGTCGATAGTATAGTCATCCACATCTTTTGACCACACGTTGTAATCTCAAAGTGGAAGAGTCCAAACTCAATTAAATTTAAAACACCTATAGCTTCTCTACGAAATCCATTGAGATAGCATGGAGCAATATAAAGTAATGGTGTCATAATATTTTATGTTTCAACTTTATTGTTATATGTATGATGTATTTGTTCTGTGATATAAGATTCAGTTTCAATCAAAAGATTAGAATTTGAAACGATTCTACATTTCATGAAATAGTATAACTACGAACTTCCTTGACTTTAATTCGCAATTCGCTTCGAGCAAGCCTAGTAATGATCTATGGTCAATATGCTCATACTTTCCCTGTATGAAAAGAGATGGGATAGTTATTTATTATAGTATTAGTAAAACTACGCGAAAACAGGATCAAAATCGTATCATCTTGTAATATATTTCTTCTATTCACGGTTCAGTTGTTTTTTTAATTCGTGGATTACTTGTTTAATATTATTATAATACAATAGTAGTTTTTTTTAATACATTAGTGCAGGAAAATTAAGGTAATTCTTAAACAAAAGCCACATAGACCAACTCAAAAGCTTCTTCACATATTCAATGATCTTTCTTTGTCCACAGTGGCGTCGATGTTCCAAAACCTGCAAAACCTGGCAAACATGCAACAGAACATGCCGCCGATGTCGCAACAGCTACAGCAACAGATGTCGCAACAAATGTCGCAACTTGCCGCCAATCTTCAAGGCTTGTCCTCTATGCCCTCCAATCCTGTCATCAATTCGCCTTTGAACTTGAGCGTTAGCGCACCTGGTAAGTAAAATAATGAAATTATAGTTTCGTTTTCCACAATAGATATTATTTAATCTTTGATTTGTACAACACTTTACTTTATAAAGGATGTTATAGTTCTACGTCAGGAAAACGATCACAGTAGAAACCCGACAGACGAAATATTTATTTATTCCGTAGTGCTTTAGTAGTCATTGATATTACCTAAATTAATGAAAGAAGTAGCAGATCATTCAAAATGACACCTAAATTGATTTAGTAGAGGCCTCAATATTCTACCCTGAGGAACACCTCAAGTCAGAACTACTAATTGATTTAGGTAGTAATTTACTTTTATAATAAAATAATGGAGATTAGTTTAAAAAGGTTGTCTTAATTCCTTAAATAACTTAACAAAAATTTTTGATCTTTAAAATCTTTATATTAAGTGTTTTGTGCATACAAATGCTTCACTATTAATTAAACGCCCTTAGGTGATGGGTTACTTGTAACAGTGGTCTATCGCCTAAGGCCATCGTAATAGCCAATTTCTGTAACTTTTACCCGTATACCTGTACTGTATCATCATGAAACTGTTCTGTTTCTTTAACTAGTCCAAATGCGTCATTTTTGTAGGCATGACCTACGTCTGTAGTGTTAGTCGGACATTTCTTGCCACTTCCTGTAAGTCAGACCTGACCTTACTCACAAGATGACCATCTGTCCGGCCCGTGCCTTACTTACCAATTGTCACAAAAAAAAAGATAAAACCTCTCTCTCCCAAAGATAAAGTCTCTATTTGCCACCTTATACAAATCAGACTTGAATTTATTTCACATTTGTATTGCACTCTTAAAATACACTTACATCACATAACCATCTGTCTGTTCCGTCACTTACCTACTCCAACAAAAAACTCAAAAATCATGAAAGTTACCATTAAAGTGGTTTTATTAGTTGATCACTTTTTGCCACTTTATGTAAAGTAGATTTTGTTTTAGCAGCCTCATCGCATCAAGATAAAACAGTTATTTAAAACGCGACTAAACTCCGTTGACAGCATCATATTCATATGCCACGTTATAATGCAGAAATTCAGAAAATATAATTCCTTTTAAGCTAATGTGAACCAATTGAAAACGTCACCCCCGAGTCTTGATTAACATTTTTCAGAACATTAGCATTTCAAAACGTCTGCTATTCTTCAACCGAGGGTATGCCACTAATTAGACTGAATTAGACAGATTGGGATAATCAGAAATACACGGTTCGCGCATTAAAACTCTTAACTTCGAAATCACGTGAGCCGTAATTAGGTGATTACCGAATCCAATCGATTTAATGAATTCAAGATAGCGGCTTCACTCGCCCGCCCATTAAAGCTATGCCGTAATGGACGAAAAAACCTATTTAAATAATGAGTATAATTACATATTTTTTTCACGAACGCACGGATATTACGACTGTTGCGGTATCATTAAGAGTTTTATTGTCTTAATAGAGCTAATTATACATTTTTTTCGGTTCTTAATTGATGCGCCGTAGGAAAGAACATTTATTACAAAATGTGAAATGTCATGGTTTAAATGAATACGTTATGTTAATGTCGAGTTTAACGGGCTTGTAAGGTATGCAGATAATATTTTAGATTTTTGTTGCAGCCGTTTTGTTCGCAGTGAATTAGTTTTGGTCGGTTGCGTATGGGTTTTGTGGAATTTTCTATCGTTAGGTTTTGTTCGATAAGGTGCATTGTGGAGCAGCTGCCCCATAACTATGCTCGCCATATATATGGGGGGTTGTAATTACAAAATCATTTTATTGTTTAATGACTTAAGTAGAAAGTTGCAGCGATCCGCGTTGCACGATTATTTCGTCACTGGCTGCCACCACGACCAATCTGTTAACGTAACGTTTAGTCATCGATAATCACATGTTTTATTTGCCAAATCTAATTTTTATTATGAGTTCGAAAAAACATATTTTTACGAGTCTTACATGTTTATCGATTTAGTACGAATTGGCGTACGTATTCAGGTGCTTATAAAAACATCGTGTCAAATTATCAACGCGCATTAAGTTGGACTTTTTTCTAGGATTATGTAGTAAAAATATGCATTAATATTAATATTCCACGATCATGATACGTGACTAAAGCTTGCCAAATGATACGGACATAATATTGTTAAATACGTGTAGGTTACAACCACATTAAAATAAAAATAAAACTCGTAACCGTTTAAAAAATAATGGCATTGTCTAGTTTTTACCCAAAACAGACAAATAAAATGTGCCTCCCGACATTATAACTGTTTATAGTAATATAACGTTTAAAAGAAAACAGCAATAATGATACCAAAGTAAAACACATTTCTCAGACAAATCGTGTAGTTAATCACAAACTCAATGAGTAGGCACGAAAATGAAACTGTGGCGCCATCTATACCGCTACGTACGAACTAAAATGTCCCATCCTGCATCGTAACTGAATCCGATTAACACCCGTCTTGTCGTCTAAATGGAGGATAATAAACTTTCCTCACACTCAAATAAAATTAAAAAAAAATTGTTGTTAGATAATCAAAGATGTAAATCGATCAAAAATGGTAGCGGTTCTAATTCGTTATCACTGTCATTTGATTAGAAGTTTAATGTTGTCTCGCTTACTCATGTAAAAAATCGTATCAATCTGCTGTTTCATGCGGGATTCGCGAGACTATTTCGATGACCCATTTCTTTCTACTCTCCCAGTAATTTCCAACACCTCCTCATCCAATTCTTTCTTCCTCACAGGTATGGGATCACCAAACCCCGTGGCCAACAACAATATGCTGCCACCTGCGATGCCGTCCCCCATGCCACAACTCATTCTTGCCTCTGGTCAGCTGGTGCAGGGCATCCAGGGTGCCCAGCTACTGATACCGACTTCACAAGGTAGGAAACAAAATAAAGTATCTTAATATAAGCAAAGTGTAACTAAAAGAATATACCTGAGAGATATTTCTCGACGGCATGTATGTAAAGCCAAGTCACAGACCCCGATGGGCGGCATAAAAACTCTGACACCAGGTTAGGCACTAACCATACGATAAAGAAACACTAAAACAATAGAACTAATAGGTAAAATTGCCAATTTTATGACGCCTTTATTACAAAAGAGTGATATATAAAATAAGGTTTATCTTCAAAGTCCAGGTATGAATCATGTAGCCATTTCAGAATTTCAAACCGTATGAATATGACGAAAGTGGCTTGGTGGAATCCTTGTTCTGAAGGTTCACCTGATTGATGAAATCGTGACATAATAATAGTATACGACATCACATTCTTTGAGGCGATCGTATCGACGTCGTCGATGTAACGCAGTCTATTTGCACCTTAAGACATTGAATTAGTTAAGGACGAAAATGACAAAGTAACTACAGTTTTAATGCTTATTTTGCTTAACAGTGTATAAAGTTTTGCAAACAAGTTGAAACCGCATCTAATCTCATTAGCCACACGCTTAACTTAAACCATGTCTAATGATATGTTTAGATATAAACTTAAGAGTTTTGTTAAGTATAGTCAGATTTATTTTGTAGTAGAAATATAAGCACTCAATGGCTTCGTTTACATTTAGCACTTCTGCATAGTCATTATTTTCCATAGGTAAGTAGTGGCAATTTTTTTCAACTACATTTTTTTTTCCGCACAGGCATTGCAACGCAGACGATCCTCACAATACCAGTCAACCACGTGAATTCCAACGATCAGATGGTGAACCTAGCCCTAAACAACGGCCAGGTTGTCTCCACGTCTCTCGCCAACCTCCAAGCCATGGCCCAACCGCATCAGCTGCTAAACTCCAACCCCCAACAGAACGCCAACATTAGGCCAAACATGCTGAACCCAACATTGTCGAATGCATTGCTAAACCCAGGGCTGCCAAACTTTTTGTCGAACGGTGCAGCAAACGCGCAGGAACTGCTCCAGGCATTGCAACAGCAACAGCCTCAAGGGAATCACAACCTTCTGCAGACGGTGCAACAGAACAATATGCCTCAGCAAATGCAAGGCAGGCGATCCTCATCTCCTCGCCCAGACAGGCATTACAAGGAGAGAGAAAACTTCGCTGATAGATTCGGCGGTGGATCTAGAGAACGGAATGAGAGGGAAAATTCTGGGGTTTCAGCTATGAATACTATGAATAGCATCAACAGGTGAGTTTTGCTCTAGTTACTAATTTAGGTTTTAGCTGTATGTGATGCGATATGCGATCGTTCACGAGCGTAATTAGGCCGTGAACACGTGTTTGTTTCAGAAATGCCTGACCAGTTTTAAATACCAATTTAGGTACTTGTTTATGAGTGTACTTAGATACTGCCATGACTTCTGATTACCCAGTTTCTGGATTCGGTTTTTATCGATCAACACGAAGTAAATTACAGAAAATTATACCAAGCTTATATCGAGCGATTTAACGAGCAGTTCAACGAATTATCGACAATTATAACAATAATTGATTTTTTAAATCAATTACATCATAATTGTCCAAGTCTAACGTTGTTTGATGTGGATCACCAAGTTAGGTTTGTGACTGCGTTGTTGTATAGCCACCCTTATGTTGTGGGGGGTAGAGCTTATGTGGAGTGCAGATAATGTGTTTTAGCGTGGGTGCAGCGACAAGTGTTGCCGTAATTATGTGACAATGAATGTAATTACGAATGACGCCAGTACGCAGATCTTGTGCGTGTGAGTGAATTACTAATCAACGTTTTGTTGTGTTAGTTAGGGGAGTTTTTTTCGTCCCTAATTAGTAATGAACTGATGAGTTTTCATTATTTTGATGGGTTTGCTAACATAATTGGTTGTAAAGTTCGGAATGTGAGGTTATGGGTAGAATGCATCAGGGGTTGCTATTCCAAAATTACATGGCCGTATTATTTTTTCCTACTCCTCCGCTATTATTTTCTGATAAATTTCGTTGCGGGATCTAAGACAAAAAAAAATAAAAAAAACACTAAATTAACAAACAAACAAAAAAAAAAATTGTTTCCCTGGGACTTCGTCGATCTTCATTGTCTCGGCGCTTTTCTATTGGTCGTTACCTACTGTTGATTCTAGCTGTCAGGAGCTGTTTTGGAAATAGTGTGGAGGGTTTGTCCAAAAAAAAATGCCATATTTTGTTTGTTTGTATATTTTAATTCCGTATCAATAAAGTTATCTAATATCTTCCCAATGTTATACCTATTGTACTAGTTTTTCCTTACATATGGTATTCCCCGCGTCCACTACCTTGAATATATAGAACTACTTTCCTTAACCACTTGTAAAGAGGTGACAAATCGTCATTAAAAATAAAAACAATTAATTAGTAATAATAATAATGAGACCTAACTGTGTATTAATATAATTTACTTGGTATTAATGAAAACCCTATTATAAGAAATAAAGGAAAATTTAACAATTAAAATTAATCATACATAGTCTCAAGCAGCTCGTAACTAGTTAATAACGGCCGGGTCGATGGTTAGGTTAAGCCACGCTTGCCTAGTTTGGTCCGTTGATGGGTGTCCACCCAAGACACCGAGTTTCAGAAATCACGTCAAGCCGTTGGTCCCGGCTGTCATTTGTAGATCTTTGACAGTCGTTATTGGTAGTCAGTGGCCCTACAATCTGACAATCAGTCTTACCAAGGGGTATCGTATTATCCCGTACTGACTATCCGACCTCCACAACCCAGTTATTGTGGAGGTCGGATGGTCAGTCGCTCCATGTAAAATGCTGGTATTCAGCTGCATCCGGTTAGACGACCCCAAGATAGTTGGGAAAAGGCTAGGCAGATAATCATAGTCTAAAACACCAAGGTGAATTGGGACTAAAGAAATGGGAGAAATGATTTACAATTATTAAGCTTAGCTCACTAGCTTTTACACGTGACTTTGCCCGCGTGGTTTCCGGAATTTATTCACAGTTGTTAAAGTGTGAAATGATTACCGACAAATAGACAGACTTAGTTTTGCAACGTTAGTCTGGTACTCGTAAGCGCGACTGCTGATCAAAAGTGGGTCGATTTCCAGGTTGAGCAAAGTGTTAGTGTTTTTCTATCAGGAATTTCTCAGTCACGGAACCTGGATTTATGCCCGGTTGAGGGCAATAGGCTCGCCCTGTATTACATGGGACTTAAACATAATTGGTGAAATGTGGATGTACTACTGCCCTCTGCCCGGAGTAGGCAGAGGTCACGTTCGGGGACAGGCGTGGTGTTATGATGTTATGTTATATTAATTTCACATTAATATGGATTTCGAGCACTAACACCAAAAAACTTGTATTAAAATGTGGAATTCCCTGCCTTCGTCAGTGTTCCCAAGTTCATATAACCCCAATATATTTAAGTCGCGAGTTAATAGGTTTCTTTTGGTGCCCGGTTAAGCAGTAGCCAACCTCCTAGGTTGAACTGCGAGATGCCCCTCCAAAAAATAAAGGTTTCTTTTGGGTTAGCTCGTTCCATCGTCGACCTCATCTCTGTCCTCAGGACTAGATTGAGATCAAGAGTAGGCCCATTTAATATTTAAAAAAAAGCTTATATATCTTCAGTGACATTATGTGATTTAATTAAGTTTAATATTGCCCATATACCTACAGAACATCGTTACTTCACAGTTCACTTTAACTATCAAAATATTGTAAGTCAGCCTAATCAAAAACAAACATGATAGTTTTAAAAAACAAATCTCGTAATATCGAGGATATCCTAAAAGAAACATTAATTCACAAACGACATACATTAGCAGCTGATAATCTTAGTAGCGGATCAACTAGATATTAATCTAGATTGCTCGCTCTATTAAGGTCGCATACTTATTGCAATCTTTAGCTCCAACTTGGAGATAATATGGTAAAAGTAGAAATGTTTAGCTTGCTTGCGGTTTGTAGTATTTTCTCACTAATAATTTTTTTTCACATCATAATTGTGACAGTGAGTTTGTTTGTTTGTCAAGTTTTCACGCCTTAACGGGTGTACGAATTTGTATGGAATTAGGCATATAAAGGGTGTAACAAGACCCTTAACGAAGCTGAAAGACACTTGTTCTCCCCGTCATTGCGATATTTTTTTTGTTCTAGACCATACCTGGGAACCTTCTAGTTACAGAGATATTGGAGGTCAAAGTTCCAACTTTTTAATTTTTTTTTAAAGTTTAAGTTTATAACTTTACTTTTAATATTTCTCTGACACGTTTACTATTCACTGCATCTATCAGAACAATGTTTTGAGTTCTACCGTAAAATGTGATTTTTCACCCCATAAAAAGTCGTTTTACAGCAATAATTTTTGCATAGGGTTACTTAGTTTGATTTAAAGAATTTACGGTTGATGGTATCGAGAAGGGTACGTTTACACCTTGTAGGTTATCTTAACCTAAGTTAGGACAGAGTCCCGCAGGATAATTTACGACCGCCACGTGGGCGAAGCCACAGGCAAACGCTAGTTCTGTTATTCGTACACACGTCGATTGGTGTACTACCTTAACTTACAACGCTTACGCACTTTTGTGTACAGTCCTGTTTTTTTTAATTATATATTTTAATTAAATTACATGGAAAAGCTTATTAACTGCATAAAGGTTAGTTATGTATAATAGACAACTAAAAAATGACAATATGCAATTAGTTACACACCTATTCGATTCATGTAAATTCGTCGAATAGTTTCATACGTGACTGCCTATTCTAAATAAAACAAAACACTGAACAGTTTTCTTGGAACATTATTATTTTAATTCCATTGTCATTTAAACTCGATTCACGTTTAATTAGCAAGTACAAATATTAATTAATTTGATGACTAATGCTCCACGTGAACCCATCACGCGAATATTATCGTTTTTAACACAAAAAGTTGTTAAAACAGATGCTATCAACTGAGGGTAACGTCCTTTATTACACGTAATTATGCACCGAGTGCACAATTAATGATATGCTTGGGGAAATAAATTTGATAACAGACAATGGTGTATTCAAAGTTTTATTGAATGAATCCAAGAAATAGCTTTATAACAGTCGTATTAATGATCGGAAGCAATTGTCCAACGATTGAGGCGTTGATGAACAAATTGTAGGCTATGGTACAATTGTGGTGACGGAAAATGAGCCATATAAGACTGTCATTGTTTAAGAAACTCCTGTTTTATCATCATTTTAACTGAGTTTAAAGTACGTATAAGTATAAGTACCTATGCTACATTGACAATGAGTTAGTCAATGGAAAAATAATTCAACCAATCATTGACCAACACATTGTTACTTTTAATATCTCACGTTAAAAAAGGTTTAACACGTCTGGCAATCATTTCTTGTGTTATAAAGACATGTTATTTTTTTAAAACCAACCTTAATGTCTTAATAATTAAACTTCACTGTATTAATTGAGCATAGCAACGTAAGCAGAATCAGACTAAAAGTTCGCACAGCTGGAACACAGACGAGAGATGCTTCTTAAATCTAAATACCTAATCATTAAGAGTAAGGAACTCTTCATACAATAACTGGAATAGCCGTGGTAGCTGTCCGATAACCTGTCACAATTTAATTAACTAAATACAAACCGTTATGAAATACTATAGATACATTCTAGAGCTAGTAACGTGGATTACATTGGTATTTAATTATTTTGAAATTGTTTCTAATTCTAAGAAATCAACAGTGCACACTGCATACTGCTGTAAAGGTTCCATTAAACTGGCACGGACAATTTGAGGACACGACTATGGACGCGGACACTTCCATACAAGTACATACTGAAAGTAACTGTCGTTCAAGCGTCAGGTGCCGCAATTTGTCCGTACCAATTTGTCATAATTATCATTTACTGGTTTCTAAGCGTATGTAAGAAAGTTAAAAATCCGGATTTTTCTACTGATTGATACATTTAAATAATTACATATGTAGAACGCGTATTTATAGAGTTGTAACTAGATCATTAGCTCTATTTTCGCCATAATTTTATCAAAATATCTAAATACAATAAATCAAGTTACTTCGTCCATGAATTTATTTAGATACAATACTTGATAGAAGAAGTAGAAAACAACTGGGCGTACGAATTAGTCCAAATTTAAATACATAATTTGAATAAATATAATTTCTGCCCATTAGGTCCCTCTGTTTCTGTTATTAGCTAGGTAAGAACCCACAGAGACGTAATAAGGAAAACGTAGGAACATTGTACTATTATCTACTTTAATTAGGTATTTAATGTTAATTATATACAGGATGTAATGTAACTCGTTGTTACTGATATAATTACATAAATAATGGCATGTTCACGCACTTTATACACAATTTTCTGGTGTTGGTAGTGCGGAAAAATAATAAAAAAAATGGTGGTGCATATAAGCGCGACATTGCTCTGCTTAGGTTTAATTGTAAATTAGTACTTGTGTGAGTGTACTTGGATTTACATGTCAGTGTGAGGGTTAATTAGTTCGATGTAAAACTTAGTAATTATTTTTCTTAAGGGAGTTGTGCTTCGGAAGTGGATAATTTCAGGTTATGAATGAAGACGATGATTTTTAAAAAATATGTTCTTTTGCAAAAAAGGTTAACAAAAAGTTGTCGTAAAACTTTAATATCCTGACTTAACCGACGGCACGGTTGGCGCAGTGGCGGAGCGTTTTGCTGCTGCGCTGCGTGTCGCGGGTTAGATTCCCGCACGGCACTAATATTTGTATGGCCAACAGGTAGTTGTTTCGGGTCGGGCCGTTTGTGTATGTGAGTTTAAATGTTTGTAAACGCAACTACGATACAGGAGAAATTCCTAGTGTGAGGCAAAGTTTTATAAAAAAAAAATCGGTCAAGTGCGAGTTGGACTCGCGCACCGAGGGTTCCGTATAAACTTGTAGGTATTTTGTTATTAAAGTACATATTTAAGGTTTTCAGATTTTTCGCTTTACTTGTGCTGTATGACAATGCTTCTTGCCCATGATTCTAGGTCAACGGGAAGTGCCATATAAATTTTTATTCCTTTGAGAGTGTCGAAATATACGTTTTAGGCGGCATAAACAGCCGTATCTTTTTTTTACGTAAACTTAGAAGTTTGATTTTTTCACAGCTTCAAAGGACTGTAGACTTAAGTATATGGTTTTAATTTCAACTCGATACCTCCACGCGTTCCCGAGACAAAGGGTTTGACAGACAGACAGACGGACGGACAAGAAAGTGATCCTGCAAGGGTTCCGTTTTTTTCCTTTTGAGGTACGGAACCCTAAAAACAAAATTTTAAATATCAAAAACTATAAAATCGATAAGATATAAATCTTATAAATAATGTATAATCCCAAAAACTAAAGACAATACAAAAAAACCTTACAGCAGCCGGTCGTTGTCGCATAATTCGATAAGATTTATTACAAAAGAAACAGGAAAATCAACAGTTAATAAATGTCTTGATTAAAAACAAGTAGAGCATTCTGGTCTGGCCCGGTCGCACACAAGATCACAAACACACACACAGAGAAAATGTACCTACCAGTAGTTAATATATAATTGCTTTTGCATTGCCGCGCGACGGAACAACCGCTTTGGGTATTTGTCGGGTAATGTTAGATTTTCTTGCGATTCTTGTAATGTAATCTTTGTTTAGTTACAATGTGGAAAAATGGAAATTTTGGGTGTTTATTTTTTTACTTGGTGGGCAGTAGTCGTGTAAAAGAGTGTAGTTGCATTTTCAAACTGCAAGTTCTGAACATTTTTTTTTGAAAATGAACTAAAACTTTTGTGCAGACGCCAGTCCACAAAGTAAATACTATAATCTGTCAAATTTCTTTCATAGATATTCAACTTTATCGCTAAAGCATTAGGTTCAAAGTTGATTGGGAAAATTTGACAGTTTCGGGTAGCTTGATGTGCTGGCGTCTGTACATACATACATAAACGCCAACGGGGTAGGTAAAACGCCATCTGCTTAGTACTCCAAAAATCTTAAAAAAAAAACTAAAAACTAAACTTTTCCACACTAAAATTAAATTAATTTACTTGTCACTGCTATACTATGTAGTACGCAAATCCCTAGACTTACAACTATTCACAGCAGACATTTCGAAAGTCAACTTCAGGCAAGTAAGCGGAGACATCCAGCTAATACGATATATAATTAGGTGTACCATTAAGTATTCCTCCTATAATTACCGTAGCGCCCGTGACGCGTCTAATCCAGCCAGTAATGGTGATAAATAGATCTATACGGGGATATCGCGCGGAATATATTAACTGTAGTTTGCTATACTGTGGTGTAAGAGTAGGGGAAGACCGGAGAAGTGATGGATGGACTTTTTGATGTCTTATAGAGAAGTATGGATAAAATAAGAATAGAATAAGAATAAATTATTTAAATAGTATTACAAAAGTGTACATTTAGGCGCAATAGTGTTACTTCTCGAACAATGGTATAATAAGTGCTTGTATTGTATTGTATAACGGGCTGGTGTCCGCAACTCCACGTCCAATGCGCGTATTTTGCGTGCGGAAGTGCTTATAAGTAAACTATATTGAACATTTGCAAGTATCGATAATGTTGAATTCAAATGTTTGGATAGAGTGAAAAGAATGAGTATGAGTTTAATGTACTTTGAAGGTGGTAATTTTGTTGATCTAGTTTTTCTGTTTTTTTTCTCTGAGTGTGTGTGAATACTTAGCTGGTTGAATGCATTATTATAATCAAGTCAGTTGACAAGATATTAAATCAATAATTTCAAAATGTTGTATTACCGTCATTATTAGAGCGTTTATCACATTAAGCATGGACATTATACCAGTGAATTCTTTAGATTCTCGTTGGTCTAGTCGTCCTACGTTCGATTCCCGGGTCGGGCAAATTATGATATTGGGTTTTTCCATCAGAAATTTGTCAGTAGCAGCCACGGAGTCTGGAATTGAGCCTGGTTGATGGCAATAGGCTCGCCCCCTTTAAAATGGGACTTAAACATAACTGACGAAATGTGGGTGTACACCTCTGCCTAACCCTTCGGGGATAACAGTCATGATGTTCTGTTATGTGAATTCTTTATAATATGGTTATATCAGGACTACTGGTACCTACTTCGTAATATTAGACAAGAGTTTTACTTGCAAAACGATCATAGTTCAATGCCTATTTCGATTAGCATTTAAACTTTAAATGGCATTTATAAACGTTTGTGTATTAAAATGCCAGAATTAATGTATTCTTAATACTTACCAACTAATAGTGTCAGGTACAGCTTAACCAATAGTTTACGGAGACATAATTAAGTAACTTCGTACTCAATAATTATTTTGTATAATTATGAAATAATGTCACTTAACCCGTTCTACGCTAAAATATAAACCCAGCTCACTATTAATGCATTCTATTATTACAATGTACGTTCATAAAAGTATAATTTTAGTATGTCGCATTATGTTAACCCGTAAAACGCTGCGATTCGACATCACTACGATAATTATAATTATTGTCGTATCTGCGTCTATTATCCGTTTGTATGTAGTGTGTATGTGTGTGTGTGTAGTCAAAGACATTAAGTTAATGCCACCTCATAATTACTGGTTGGAAGCATTAATTCTCGCATCCATAATTAAGTTTAATACCTCATTTCTGTTGGCCTACAATCTAAATAAATATGGTCTGTCGTTTGACGTCTATTAAAATTACATTAAAATTGTAAATCATTGTGAGTATAGATAGTAGATTTTATAATTATGGAGTTTTATAATGTGTCTAGTTCTCAAGGCTGTACCATTTTACATTCATATTAAGTAGGTACTTAGGTTATTAGCGTATTTATCCTTATGAATAAATGTTTTACGACTTAAGCTGGGGATACACATGCCTATTGCAACTAGCAGACATGCCTGTAACATTCACCAATCAGAAGTTGTTATGACGAGCTACTCTACTCTTATGGGCCCTTAGATTTCAACTCACAAGTCTAGTAGTAAGACCTTAGTTTCCAACTTATAAATTGTTATGGCATGCAAGACACTTGCATACTTTCGAGTGAGTTACTGGCAAGTATGATTTATGGGCCCTTAGATTTCAACTTATAAGTCTAGTAGTAAGGCCTTAGTTTTCAACTTATACAAATTGTTATGGAATGCAAGCCACTTGCATACTTTTGTGTGAATTACTGGCATGTATGATTTATGGGCCCTTAGATTTCAACTTATAAGTCTAGTAGTAAGGCATTAGTTTTCAACTTATAAATTGTTGTAGCTCAATGGCATGCTAGCTACTTGCATGTATTGTGCAAGTTACTGGCACGTAAATAACGGGCCTTAGAGGATGTTTTTCAACTTATACGCGAACACTAAATGGCCGTCAGTAAGTTTGAGCGCGTGTAATGAATATGCCAAAACGTTCCGCGAAAACTGTTTAAGTGGGCGTGAAAACTGAATGAAAATCCGCTCAGCAGTGATGATAAACTGGAATATAAGGACGGAAGTGCTCGGATACGTTGTTTTATATTTTGTAGGACTGAAACAAAAGCAGATTTTTTCAAATAAAACCTCGTTTTCGGTTCTAGGAGTTTGGATTCAGTAAATAGTTGTTACAAAAACATTGAACATCAAAAAAAAATATTATTATAAGCCTATATTGTCCCACTGCAGGGCAAAGGCCTCTCTTCCCTCCTTCCACATTTCGCGATCTATTGCGATTGTAGACCAATCCTTTACGAAAGAGTCCAGCTCATCACGATACCTTCTAAAAAAAATTGAAGTACGTTTTTTTTTGTTTTTGCGAAATACAATATTAAATTTCTCATCAATTAGCCAGGATCGGGCCAGTTTTATTTCGACCACAATAAGTAAAAGTCAAATAAGAAGCTACTTGTTCGATAATTATAGTTATTTGACCATTAGCTCCAAATGTCAAGTAATAATTCATCTTTATTTGCGTCTCAATAAATAATCATTATTATGTACCGGAATAGTTCCGTAGCATGAAGAGTTAATTTTATTTTTCAAAAAGTTCATGTATTTCGTGAAATGTGCCATAATAAATAATAATTATTATCTATTTATCAGTTAAGAATTATACGATTGTTGTTTAATTAATAAGATTTGCAACTAAATAAAGTATTCTCAAGTCTACTAAGCAATGTGGTTAGCCGTCTTAATGTGATATACTACGCGCAGTTAAAGATAGAGGAATATGTGGAGTCGTTCAGTATCCTTATTAAATTTTCTGTGTCAAACACAAAATTCAGTCCCATGCTATCCGAAAAATCATCCTTATTCAATCGTGCATATTTTAAAATTGCAACTGAAGCAGAGTTCGAATTTTAAAATCAACATCGTCATTTTCTTAATGTTCATATTTAAATGTTCAAATATAGACTGAAATATCTACAGAACCTAGTCAGGTTATTAAAAAAGAGTAGCTGCGAAAAAAAAAGAATGCAAAGCATACCTACGTCATGTCGCTCCATTAATAACTTCATTGATAAACTGTTGTGTAATAAATAAAACAGCAGATTATACAAATCGTTGCAAACGCGCGTCAATGGAAGAGGGGGGGGCGTTATGAATAAAGAACAAAACAAATTGTGAAATCAGTAACCAATTTGTTCTTCTAACGCGTTTACCTCTTACATAAAAATCTCTATTGTATTTATGGTTATAGAATCAACGTTTAATATCTGTTTTTAATAGCTAATCGTATTTTGACATTTATTTGTGACAATGTAAAAGAAAATGTCATCTTAAATGTTAGGAGAAAGTTCCGTTCTAACTATTATTGAGTTATTATAATTTTACGCATTTATATAATATTGACAAAGGTCTGGTTTGTACAGTAATGTGTCAATAATTCTATACTAAAAAAATATAACGTCAACATAGGAAAATTGTTGCAGAATTCGACTCCACTAATTATTGTGCTTCTTTTTCTTTTAGAATTGAATGCAAACTTTTTATTCGTGTTTTTCTTTTTAAGTTAACACTTCCGATTCATAGCAATAAATATTTATAGAATTGACTTATTTTAAAACGATTAACGTGTTTTAGTTTTAATTGTTCTGTGTGCAATTGACGTGGGTTTCTACTACTTTGTGTGATAATGATAACTATGATGACTTAAATGGAACTTGCAGAGACAAACATTTATATTTATTGATGTTAATTATCACCTACTCAATTCATTGGCATAATTATTTTTTACTCTGTGAGATAGAGGTTTAAACTACGAACAGATGTATCAACCTAAACCACCTTTTTCATTTTTTTTTCATTTCCCATTTTTTTTTTCCAATAGGCCAGTAACATTGACCGGTTACATTCTGACATTACTTCGGTTTTGGCGCTCCTACTGCCGTTTTCGTCCCTAAATCTTTGACGAACACTAACGAAATGTCATCGTGACATCAGGAATGACTGACAGTTTAGCACGCACTTCGGAGTTTCAGCAATGTTTGTCAATGCCTTATCAATGAGCCTTATAATACTACTTTTGCTGTGGAGAAAATGATGACAGATGATGTATTTTTTTTTAAAAGGAGTTGATGGTTAATTGTTAAAAATCCGTAATAGTAGCATCACTACAACATTTAAGCCGAAGTATTATTTATTACAAGACCGAAAAAGGACGAGACTCCAACGCAAATGAGTTAAAACTTTACAGATGACGTCACCATCATAATTCCTTGTAACCGAATAAATTTATACAATAATTATCGCCATAAACATGATCGAATCTCGCCAACTTCGCAATATAATTATGTCTGACAATACATACTGACAAGAGTGTTCCATTTTTTTCCTTACAGACGATTTAAGTGTATTAAAAAGCAATTATTGACCTTAATAAAACATTTCATATTTTTATAATCGTACCTTTAGGCGGCCGTTATATTACTGGCTACATTCATTTTTTAAACAATTCCATTTTTAAATTATTAACGGGTGTGTTTCGTTGGTAAGTAGAAAGAAGACACTGAAACTCTATAATTAATTTTGTTTAATGAAAGGTGTTGACCAAGCAATATAATGATAAACATACAGTAGAAGTGTTTATCAATTGGCATAAAAGAAATAAGGTATATTCGAAAGATATGGTAAGAATCAGCCACACCACACTACTTACAGATGTTTTGCATAATTTTTTAGAACTGTAAACAGTTTTCGTCATGAAAATAGTTTTCATTCTGGCCAATGCGACGTTGTTGTTCTATTAGTTGCCCTACATTGACTATCTCGTTAACTGGCAAAATACCAACGTAAAAAATATTTCAATGGTAACATAATCATTAGAACCATTTATTAAGACCGACCCTTTAAAATGATAAAGGTCACTGCGAATGACAAGAAAATAAGTTTGTAATTAAATTTGCAACCGGACGATTATTATTTTTTAAAATAATTATCTTGCAAAGGCGTAGTTTCGTTGTCGGGTACCTCTGATAAATTTGAAGGAGCAATTAATGACTTACATTGTTGTGTGCGTGACTCTCATTCACACACATCATGCGTGTGTGTGCGTGTGTGGGTGTGTGTGTGTGTGAATGAGCTCATATGTTCGTAAATTTGTGTGCGTTATAATCGCTTCACGACATATACGTGCAGTATTTATTTACAAGGGTGCTATTTTAATTTACATATTAATTGATTACTAAGAAAAGACAAATAAATTAACGCAAGCCATAACCTATGATTAAACGTCGCCAAAATAGAACGTTACAACTTTGTGGTACTTTTAAACGAGAATATCATGATCTTGTTTTTTTTTAAGAAATAATTGGTTACTTCCATCATTACTTTGTTATGTTTTACGAGCATAAAATTATTTACTCGGCTAAGTTACCAGCTACTAAGCTCAACGACAGATAAATTAAATGGCGTCGGCATAACGTCGTATGAACTGCACGTTTACAATAATAAAAGTGCATGTGTGTGTGTTCGTTGCAACGGATGAGGCCCTAATTAGCCAGCAATTACCGCTAATGCAGGCGCACTTAATGAAGCGCGCACCTCATTTGTAGCCGCCGCGCTCGGGTGAGACACTCAAACTTCATTGTTACACGATACACGATAGTTTTTACAGAAAAAAAAATAGAAGTGTGGAGCGGGCTGTTTTGTTTAAGTACTTAGGTCTTTATTGAAATATGGAAGTCTTAAAAGAAATGTGCGTAGTGTAGATACGCGGACATAATATTTTCTAATTGAGATTGGGAAACCGTTTAAAACATCATTGATACAAAATAAGTACACTCCAAGAAAATTTTTCAGTAAAATTTACAGGATACCTTTTTCCATGTTCGTATTTAATGCTAGATTTTTGTATTACTGTGCCCTATTACGTATTAAAGAGTTTTAAATGTACAATGTACAGACGCAGGTCAACCTAAATGAAACTGTCGGACTTTCCCAACCATATGACACCAATCTATTTAAGTCGCGAGTTAATAGGCTGCTTTTGGGTTAGTTCGTTCCATCGTTGACCTCATCTCTGTCCTCAGGACTAGATTGAGGTCAAGGGTAGGCCATTAAATATAAAAAACCTAACCTTGAATCTAATGCTTTAGAGATAAAGTTGAAAATCTATTAAAATAATTTGACAGATTGTAGCTTGATGTGCATGTGTTTTTTTTTATTTTTAGCTTGGTATTGTATTGTCACCAGACATACCTAATACTTCGATAAACCGTTATGTGTATAAAGAACATACCATCAGAAAACGTAACATATTTACGGTCTTTGTTAAACAAAAGGTCAATTAGGTACTTTGATTTGGTTACATTTTCTAAACACAAAAAGAACAACAAAAATTAAGGTTTCTTACACTTATTTTCCACAGGCTTCCCTTATACAAAATTTTACCCGTTACAAAACAATATAGAACTTTTCCGAGACAAATAAAAAATAAGGAAAATTGATTGTTAATTTTACCCCTTTTTTGTTTGTCAGTCATAATTGCTGAATGTCTATTCATCTATGTTTTATCTTTATGACAGTGTGATGTTATATAGCCTATAGCCTTCCTCGATAAATGGACTATCCAACACAAAAAGAATTTTTCAATTCGAACCAGCAGGTCTTGAGATTAGCGCGTTCAAGCAAACAAACAAACCACAGCTTTATAATATTATTAGTATAGATTAGTAGGTATAGATAAGGTCCGAACTGTGTCCCGCCAAAAGACATACAAAATATCAAAGGTTACAACAATTTGTTTTGATAAACAAAAACAAATACATTTTACAAATTGATTGTCCTAATCACAATAATTAAAATCATGTCAAAATTTGATAAAATTATTAATAAATGTCAAATTAAATAAATTAAAAAGCCAAAAATACATAATAAAAATAATAATGTCACTAATTCATTAGTACAACAATAATCAATGCAATTTCAAACTAGGAAAGGCCCACCAAACACAAACCAAACCTCATTCTCTCAGCTCTCTTGTTAAAAGAACTGTCGGTTTTTTTTTGGTATGATGGTATCTCACAAAAATGCTTGTCGAGTACCTATTTATTTTCCATAGTTACTAACAGTTATTAGCAGATCATCACGATGCAGTCAACCAAGCATAATGTACATCAGACTAAATAACGTTACGCAAAAAATATTGCTTTTTTTTGGGGTGAAAAACCACGTTTTATTGTGGGACTCAATGTAACGCACTCAAAACGTTGTGCTGATGGATGCATTGAAAGTAACGGGGTCGTACAGCTGTTTAACGTTATCTTACATTAAACAAATATATAAAAAAAAAACTTGTGAAAAAGTTGTAACTTTGACCCCCAATATCTCCGTAACTACAAGGTTCCCAGGTATGGTCTAGAACAAAAAAAATATCGCAATGACGGGGAGAACAAGTGCATTTCGGCTTCGTTAAGGGTCTTGTTACACCCTTTATACATACCCACATAGAAAAAAAGTGTATTACAGAAGATAACTCATAAACTACCCAAGCAATGTGAATACAATTTAAATGGGGCCACTGCGCGAGCTTCCTCTCCCAAATGAAGTACAAAGTAAAGGTTATGAGGTAACAAACATTAAAAAAGCCACAAAAAAACAGCCAAATTGAGAACCTCCTCCTTTTAGAAGCCGGTTAAAAAGGATGGTTGATCCAGTGACCGGTGGTTGCGGTTCTGACTGACCTGGTGGCCTACTATGACGTCTTATAGCAGGAGTAGTTCCAGTGTGGGTAAGAGATGGCGCTAGACGACCTGTATAGCTCTGTCTCTTTCCTACACTGGAATTACTCCTTCTTTGAGACGCCATAGTAACCCCCCAACACCAATACTATATAACACAATTTGAAGGACATTGAAAGGAATTGATAATCGATTGCTTTACGTGAGTATTTCTCTGCTCAACACCGTAAATAACCAAATTAATTAATATTTTTGAACTTGACACCATTAGACTGTAGTGTGTGAATTATCGCTACTATTTTTAGGGTTCCGTAGGTACCTCAAAAGGAGAAAGGAACCCTTATAGGATCACAATGTGGTCCCGTCTGTCATGGCCCTTTTTCAGAACGCGTAGAGGTATCAAGTACCTCGAATATGTGTCATTCTAGCATAATTCTTAAATCACATCGCAGGAAACAATTCAATATGACTCAGACCATGAACAAGATTGTATTCTCGTACACACTAACACAATTACATAAAACCTCTTATTATGACTCATAAAAGGAAAAACATAGCGTCTAGATGTCTTATCAGAACGCTGATTGAGAAAAATTGGCCTCCATTGTTCAGTGACAATGAGCAAGTGCCGTGTCACTATTTAGTGATAGTACCTATCTTCCCCCTCAAGCTATTTAGTAATAGACGATAGGGATATCTTCCTTTTCAAGTTACGGGTGAGTTCGTCTAATATACTGGTACTTTTAACGTAATTGAAGTTCAAAAGAGGAAGATAGAAATATACTGAAACCTTTTTTTTTTTGGGATGGGAAATCATCAAATGACTCCTCCCGCTCTGGGCGGAGCAGAAGGGAGTGTCAGACTTTTACTGACTAAAAACCATCCATGTTCCTTCTTTTGCCCTTTATGTTCCAGGGCCGCAGTATCTCTTTCGAACAGTTCGTAGCCCTGGCAGGCAAATATACTGAAACGTAGTGTTACTACATACATGTTACCTGTTGTCTATGTGTGTTTCTGCCTACGCAGAAACTACAAAACCCCACCTGCTACGATCCTTACGTACTCTGTCTCCTTACTTACTCTCATAAATTTTGCTTATGGGAAGCCTGTGAAAAATAAGTGTTAAAAGTCTTATTTTTTCTTTTTTTTGTGTTTGGAAAACGCAGCTGAATTAAAGTACCTAATTGACCTTTTGTTAAACAAAGATCGTACAAACATGTATTACATACTCCTTTCGTCTCGTTCACGTTCAGACATTCTAGTCTACACATTGCTATCAATACGGTGGAGGAAAACGTCGTGAGGATGCCGGCAAGAACTAGAACCAACCATACGAAGACATTGTAACATCCACCAACCCGCGATTAGGCCCGCGTGGTTGCTTATGGCTCGGGTCCTCTGACAAACAGGGGGCCTCAATTGACCGCTTGAGCAGAATCATAATAGGATATGAACATGAATTACGTTAAAATTCTTAAAATGGTCAGAGACACCGTTAATAGGTTCACTATCCATTTGCATAAAATGTTAAGACCTAATATAACTTAGCATAATTTTGTTTGGCATAATTATATTTTCGCATAATATAATTACGCATAACAGCTTACGCATAATTTTTTAAGCATAATTTCTCTAACCATAATAATGATGAAGCATAATATTCTAAAGCATAAGTTTATTAAGCATAAAGTTCTAAAGCATAACTTTTTTATACGCCCTAGCTTTTTCGTCGAAAAGAGAGAAGAAAAGAAAGAAAAAAAAAAAAAAAGAAAGAAAGAAAGAGAGGATAATTATCCTCTTCGGGCAAAAAAGCTAGGGCGATCCAATTTATTTCGACGATTGGAAAAAAGCTATATCTCCTGAATCAGGTAATAAATAACATATTAATATAATATACCGTATTGAACAATTTTGTGGGTTTTTTTTTCGCTGTAGGAAGCATGAAGCAAGCAAGCATACAGCATGCAAGCAAGCATACAGCATGCAAGCAAGCATGCAGCAAACAAGCAAGCATGCAGCATGCAAGCAAGCATGCAGCATGCAGCATTCAAGCGAGCATGCAACATGCAGCAGGCAGGGTTTCTGTCACGGCTCCGGCGCTGTGGCCCTCCGGCGGCCCCACGCGTGCTAATCGTCGCAGACGGCTTTCGCTCACCACCTGCTCCTCAGCCCGCGGGCCGCCTCTCCCCTACGCGCCTACGCGATTTTAAATTACACTCTATGGGTAGGACAAACAAGACTACGTGGAGTCGGTTTTGCAGCAATTCGGTTCTGTCACTAACTTTTGTTGCACAGCATATTAAATTTTTAACCAACAATATTTTGTATGCCTAAATATTATTATGCTAATAGTCATAAGGCCTTCTAACGTTATGCGAATCAAATTTATGCCAAAACAAATTAGTTTTTGAGATGATTATGCCAACATAAAATGTATGCCTAAAAAAATTATGCCGAAGTATTATTATGCCAAAAAAAATTGTGCCAAAATCGTTATGCCGAAGTATATTAGGACAAAGAACATTATGCGAAAAGAAGGGATCCCCCAAGGAGGCTTGTGTGTGAACCTACTTGCACGAATTTTGTAATGTGGTCTTGGCTGTCAGTTGAAATCAACTAAGGTTATTTAAAGTTCCAATCGCTCATTTGGTAGGATATTTATTGATCGATTCCAGGTACTTTAAAATAATATGGACACCGGTTTTTTGAAACATTTAAATTACATCTTCGATATTAATCGCCGTTTCGTCGAAAACTAGGAGAGTATCAATATGAGTATATAAATCGACTAATTATTCTGTAATATTGTATCTACAGTATTAATATAAAATGAAAAATTCTACTTTAAGCTGTATGTAACTCCGATTTAATATAAACGTTTTATCCATTTATATATCAATTCACATTACTCTTGTAGGTATGTCATGTACAAGAGTAATGTGAATTGTCGCTCTGCAATAAAAATGAGTTATTCATTCGCAACGATTACCTAACGATTTGTAGCAAATAGGGTAGTAAATAGGTCAGTCTACTGCTAAAGTCTAGATTTTGTAATAGATTTGACATCCAATTCTATATACAATACTTATACATATATGTACCTACATATGTATTTTATGTTTATACAGGGTGTTTGGCGTATGGACCGACACAATTTTTCCAGGGATTTGGGAGGTCATTAGCTAGGTTCTACCCATACACCCTTTGTCCCAAATGTCACGGTTGGTTACATATGTTTTTTTTTGTTTAAATGAAAAAAATGCCCAAAATGTTTCCTTTAATTCGAAATAACTTTTTTGTTTGTGGGCGTAGTGGCACAAAACAAATTTTGTTGCATTCTCCAAAGTCTTTTAAATCTAAAAACATCTTTGTTTTATACAACTGGTTTCAAGAAAATTCCTTACAAGCTTCCAAAGTAATTTTTTTAATTTAATGAATGAAATTTTACAACTTCTAAATTAATTATAAAAAAAAGTAAAAGTCATTTTGAACTTAGCTTTACTTTAAAAAGTTCTTTAGTTGATACCCTTTCTAACGGTATGCTACATGTCATAGAAATTATTCATTATGTAGTCAAAATACTAGTTAGGAGAGTCAGGGTTAAGAAAAGACTTTTTAAGGTTATTTTGTTTTTAATAAACTAAAGTTATAAAAAGGAGGCAAAACACTGGGAGAGGTGGAAAGTAATGGGGGAGGCCTTTGCCCAGCAGTGGGACAGAATAGGCTAGTTAAAAAAAAGTTATAAATCTTGTTCAAATTGACCTCCTCCATTTCGTATGCATGCACGACATCTGTTTCTTATTTCAACTGTCGTTGTACGTAGTCGCATTTCTTCTTTCATAGTTTGAAACGCGTCGGTTATTGGTTCAATTAGAACTTCCCTAGTGGGCACTTCTGTCTGGTAAACCAATTCTTTTGCACGTCCCCAGACGTAAAAATCCAAAGGCGTCAGGTCTGGGGACCGTGCGGGCCACGGAATAGGGCCGCCTCTACCAATCCATGCGTTTGAAAAGGCATTATTTAAATGCTCTCGCACGTCCAGTTGGTAGTGTGCTGGACAGCCGTCATTTTGGAAAACTATCGGCACACCTTCTTCCAAAACAGGCACAACAAGTTCGGGCACTACGTACAACGACAGTTGAAATAAGAAACAGATGTCGTGCATGCATACGAAATGGAGGAGGTCAATTTGAACAAGATTTATAACTTTTTTTTTAACTAGCCTATTCTGTCCCACTGCTGGGCAAAGGCCTCCCCCATTACTTTCCACCTCTCCCGGTGTTTTGCCTCCTTTTTATAACTTTAGTTTATTAAAA
This sequence comes from Eurois occulta, assembly GCA_950022335.1. NCBI lineage: Eukaryota > Metazoa > Arthropoda > Insecta > Lepidoptera > Noctuidae > Eurois > Eurois occulta. The sequence continues at coordinate 5,677,324 of OX465492.1, read as the reverse complement.
ACAAAATAACCTTAAAAAGTCTTTTCTTAACCCTGACTCTCCTAACTAGTATTTTGACTACATAATGAATAATTTCTATGACATGTAGCATACCGTTAGAAAGGGTATCAACTAAAGAACTTTTTAAAGTAAAGCTAAGTTCAAAATGACTTTTACTTTTTTTTATAATTAATTTAGAAGTTGTAAAATTTCATTCATTAAATTAAAAAATTTACTTTGGAAGCTTGTAAGGAATTTTCTTGAAACCAGTTGTATAAAACAAAGATGTTTTTAGATTTAAAAGACTTTGGAGAATGCAACAAAATTTGTTTTGTGCCACTACGCCCACAAACAAAAAAGTTATTTCGAATTAAAGGAAACATTTTGGGCATTTTTTTCATTTAAACAAAAAAAAACATATGTAACCAACCGTGACATTTGGGACAAAGGGTGTATGGGTAGAACCTAGCTAATGACCTCCCAAATCCCTGGAAAAATTGTGTCGGTCCATACGCCAAACACCCTGTATATATATAAACTACTTTTAATTTATTGGTTCTTTAGGTTTAAAACAATCACTTCATATATTTTGAAAATTGTTGTAAGTATTAAGGTATCAATTTTCAACGTAATGCGTTTTATTCGAAACATTATTCACAAAGTACAAGCAAAATAAAAACTACAACAGATATCACACAGTTTGAACACGACAAGATTTCTTTTACATTTAAATGTATCTGAGATAAAAATACCAACATCTAATTGACTTTATCCGACATTTGTCTAAGATTACCTTTATAACTTACGGTAAAGTGCGGCTTTGCTACGTCGAATGTTAAAATCACAGTGATTATATCGCAGCGGGCACTACGTGGCTGGTTCGATGTGGTTTTTTTTGGTAGTACTATGAAAGGCTCAATGGAAAGCGTTGATCTATTGACAATGAATTAAACGTTCTTTTTTAACATTTTCTGGTAAATAACAAATTGACTGATACTGTTTTCACTTCATTGAAACTAAAATTACAAAAATCTTAGGCATTATATTGTAGCTGGAAGAATCTGGTTATAATCGTGAACAAACGTACCTGTAACGCATCGGTAGCTGCTTTCATTAAAACTCATAACCAAAACAATGTATCCAATATAAACACATGCTTGACTACATTATCCCCATGTTAAACATCAAATTTCAAGCATCGAAATACTTCAATCACCCAATTAACATGCATGTACGAAATAATGACGTGATAATACTAATGTTACGCAGGCTGGCGGCGTCGAACGGCGAGATAACGATCACTACGTCACACAACGCGAACGCCGGACCGGCCAGCAGTGCCGGCAGCGCCGGATCCGGGCCGATTCCATCGCCCCATGCGCCCGTGAAGATGTCACCGGGATCTGTGAAGTCACCATCGCATGACGACAGTGATCTGCTTGCTGATTCGCCAAGTAAGTACTTTTCTTGTTGTAAAATTACCTGATATTCAATTACACGCTTTCGACGTGAATTTAATTGTATTACGTTATAAATTGAACTGTTACGTACCAAAACTCAAACAGAATAGTCAACATTGGCTGAGTTGCCAAAGACTTAGATCTAAATCATGCCTAATAAATGCAAAGACTTTTACAATATCTAAACTTCTACTTTAGTTACTCATTTCCTAAAATGATAAACCATATACCAAATAAACGGCAACTAATTTATACAACACCCGATCCATTATAAAACCAACTTACCATTGTAACTTCACTGAAACATTTTGACAAACTCTCATTCGCTATTTCAACACAACAAAAGCAGAACTAAGAGCAACTTAAACGCTATTTTCGACAAAACTACTAACTCAATTCTACTTATCCATAAAAGTTCTTCGTTCTAAGCATAGAAGAGCGATCCATTAGCTAGGCGAAGTCTAACAGTGTCCTAGGAGTTATTTTACCTAATACTATAAAGAGTTGTTGTAGACTGTCCGTGCACTGTTTAGAAGTTCCGAGTTTCCGAGTGCGTTCGGTGACAGTCGAGTTAAGTTGATTAGCTGAAAGTAGCCGCCTCCATTCGACGTAGGCGAGCCGGCACTCCGCGATCTTATCACGACATTGTAAAGTTAATTTGGTTGCGTTTCAAAAAAAGGTTTGTTTAATTTGATTTTTAACTTGTACAAATCTAATTATATGTTCAAGGGAGCGTTTAAACATGTTCTCAATAGTTCACGCGTACATTTTGATGTAGATTTAGAAAAGGTATTGAATTTCCGTGCTATAAAAACTATTAGTATCTCAACTTAAACCTTTTTAGTACAAGATAATATCACTTACACATTTTATTCGTACAGCCTCTTATCTCTAAAAGGTATGCTAAGTAATAATGTATCGGAATTAAGTGCATTACAAGTGGCAGTTTGTCGGCCCTACTTAGTACTTACTTAGTGCAAAAGGAATATCTTTGGCTTACTTACAATTTTTATTGAAATTATTTAAAATCAACCGATACGGCGGGACTGGGTGGCCTATTTGAGTACCAGATGGTTAATTAATTAATTGGTATTGAAACCAATTACATGCCGATTGCCGATAAAAAAAGTTATTCACTTGTAAACATGCTTAAATTGACCCAAAACTGCTCTATGGTCGTAAAACATAATGTGGGTAAATCGTATGTACTTATATGTTATTCTCTCAAAAGATCATCATCATTCTCTTGGTTTTAAGTATCTAAATTCATTTAAAGTCGTTGCAGCAAGTATTCTTCTTATTCTTCTTCCATACATCTCTGGTTGTCGTCATCTCAACAGTCACCACCTTTCTAGCCATATCATCCGTCTCACATTGGTCATTCCTAACTCTTATAAACATTCACATTCATACTTTCCTCAGATATTTTCTTCATTCCTCCGCATGAATAACCCGAGAAACGAGGAACTGGCCGGCTACCGGGCACAACCTATTATAAAAATAAAAGGCGCAAGCATAAATCTACACCATTTCCTGGTGACCTGTAACAGGTTTTTTTCATCACGCACCAGTCTTTCACAAAGGTGGAATACAGTTGAGACATTTTTGTTAACTTTAAGTCAGCTTTTTGAAAAGAGCATAATCAGCCTATAATGTTCCCACTGCTGGGACACACGGCCTCCTCTGTGTGTGTGAAGAGAGATTAAATGATATATAATAATAATTTCCTGATCGACGGAAACCCTCCCCTCCTCTCCCCCTCCTCTCCTCTCTCCTCTTTCCCTCTTCTGCAAATCTCGCAGTCAAAATTAGGTTTGCTGTAAGAAAACCCAATTCTGGGTTAAGCTCGCCATTGTACATAAGCTATATTATTGCAATTTGTACACAAGTTATTTTGTGTGAAATAAAGAATAGAATCGACGGATCAAACTAAAACTTGTACAAACAATAGACACTTTTAATCCAATAGCATTCTTACTAACTTACTGAGCACACACAACCTAATTGAAACTAATTCAGCTATCCGCCCAAGCAGACGATACCAATTTATTTAAGACGAAGTTATTTTTATTGGCCCATTTCGTTCACTTTTAGAACGAAACTGAGCGATTTTTATTTGTAACAGTCTCGAGATCTAGGTAGAGCTCTAAATTTGACCTATTCCAAGATTGAGTTTGGCTAGGCTGGACTTATTTCGAACTGCATTTTGGCGCTAATTAAATCAACTCTACTTAAATTCGTCGACTCTTGTGTATTTAGTTTTTCGCCCCTGGCTGGAGAGATTACTCAATTACGTTTATTGGTATTTCAATGTACTTTTTTTTTGTTCGCCTGCACTGTCCCACTGCTGGGCAAAGGCCTCCCCCAACTACACATACACTAAGCTTAAATATTGTTTAGACTAAGTAACCAAACGATTACTGAACTACCCACTAGTGCACTTAGAATGTGTCATTAACGCAGAAATAACTGGATCCCACGACACAGGGTATCCTAGTGTGGGGTCTAGCGCTACTTTATTGCACTATATCTTACTTTTATTTTTACTATCTTTTATTTGTTGTGCTTAACATGTCATCAAAATGTGTCTAAATAAATTATTAAATTATTATTAAATTCTTTCCAAGAGATCTTTCCCCGATCTGGACGCGAAGACTGGTTCGAGGAGGCACGGCAAAAGGGCTGAATGTGCCTACCCAAATTAAAAAATAACAAGGTTTAACTAAATATTACAATAAGTACCTACGTATGATAGTTGCTAGATCAGTGATATTTAAATCCCAGAAGTATCTTACCAAGTGGTAATTCCTGAACCTGCTAAAAACTCCAACAACTTTTTAGCAGGTTTTTTGTTACAATAAAAAACGTTTCTATTTATCGATGCAACAGATGGGCAGTGTTTTACTCGCCAGAATAAAGCTAATTCTCTACAGTAGATATTTGTTTTAGGCCGTCACTGTCCGTAGGGAACTATTACTGCTAACTAAAATGTTTAAACTTTGTTATCGATAGTACTAAGCTTTTTCACTTTCAATCTTGTTTAATGATTTAGCAGAAGGTTTTGGTAATTGATACATAGATCCATGTTAAAATAAATAGAAACTTTTAGTTTAAACTGATATGTAGCTCGTTATCAGACAGAAAAATATGAAGGCCCTGTATGCTGAATACGATACTTACATTTTCTTCTTATAATAGTCAACTCTGGTACCATAGTCGTGTTATTAAAACTATCAGATTATTAGTTTACAAACTACTTAGTATTTGGTGTTACTTATAAGTAATAACGTTGAGTTTTTAATCTACTGCTGGGTATCCCCGTCCTCCTCGCAAACATTAAATGGTGCTTTATTTGACCACTATATTTATTATATAATTAAGAAGTACTACAATTAAAAAATAATTACAGCAAACGTCATCTGAGCCCACGTACCACCTACTCAGTTAATTGTTTCATAATGAGTCCATCGATTCCTTGCTATTTCTGAACGAAGCGATCCATTGCTAACTGCTAATTGTTTGTTTGACTCGACGTTAACTGAAACTGATATTCTCATAAAGAATAATTCCGAGGTAAAATAAAACACCTGGCTGGAAAGACTACATTTTTTTTACGAATAATTGCTTATTACGTCGAAAGCAAACAATCTTGATATCGCCTTTTTTCTTTTTAATTGTTTATTTAAGTTGACCGTGACGGTTCCAGCAAATATGTGTAATTGGGGCTTTTTTGTGAAAAAATTGATAGCTGTCTATAGCCTATGGCTTGGTTTGGTTTGAGAACGGCTAATAAATGACGGGTAGACCTATGTATGACGTTGGAATCAATGTCATTGTCTCCCTGTGAGTGTACGACAGAATGATTCTGTCTATCCCTCTGGGGATTCGCTTTTGGGTGGCACAAGCATCCCGTTTGTGTTCATACAAACCTTCATTTGAAAAACGTAACTAAATGAAACCATAGTACCACTAAAATCTTTTTTTTTTTTGAAGTCATAGTTTTTATTGATAAAAGTTAAATCAAATAAACGGTAAAACTAGTATTACGATGAGATCACGTGCATGTACTGCACTATCAAAAATTTCCCAAACAATTTTCGGATATCATTTTTCCAATTTTTATCATAAAACTCCATTCAGTGGCGTCAACTCGTAACACAAAAAGAATAAAAAACTTAAAAAAACTGGAAATCGGTTAAGTACTTAAACATGCTGGATATTGTCAAATACCAACAGACCACATACAAACGATACCACAATGTATCCTAATTTTATAGTTAGAAAAGGCATTAAAGAGTATCTAAGTCAATCCTACCGCATTATTGCGTAAGTCTCAAGGTATGACAATACATTTATAGAGGCCAACATAAACCTAAACACGCGAAATTAGGCCCCAAACTTTAAGCGTAAGTACCCATTTAAAACAATAGCCTCGCAAATCCATCTATCGCTTTTAGACAATCAGATATCTGTATATTTTACTATTTCGATATTAGTTTTTAAACTGTCATGATCACTAACATTATAATTAACACTAGAATCGGGATAAACGAACGGGTACGGGATGAACGGTCGGATGAAATATCGGGAACTCAAAACAAAACAGTGGACATGGTAAATATCCCGTTTCTAGTGTTAATTATAAAATTTCGATATTTTCTGCATTGATTATGATTTTAATTAATAGACTTATAAATACAAGTATAAACAATATAACTTAGGGCTTGCTTTTACATTGGCCAGAGGCTAAGCGTTGCCATACGGCAACGCCGCCAGTCTCTTGGGCACATTAGCACCTGACAGCATTGTGGAGGAGTTTTAGATGCCCTTTTATAGATTGTTGTTATTTTAGTTAATTTAATCGTTTTTAATTATTATAATGTTTATAGTTAGTTTATTAATTAAAGAGACAAAGTATGAAATTAAAAAATATGTAAAAGTTATATTATCATGAAAATCACGAAATAATACACCATTTAAGCCTGTATTTCTATAATTTTACCGTTTAAAGGCCTGAATATAGCAAATACGTCGCTTAGTATGTATTTCACCTTCTTTCGTATTGACTTTAAAAAGGTTTTTCGCGGGTTTAACTACTCAATAATAAATAAATGTTACCGAAAGACTTTACAAATATACATAAACAACACCTCACTTGAAATCTACTAATTTAAACATGAATTCTAAATCAATCGATTCAAAATCGTGTCGTACCCGCACCGTACTCAATAAAAGCACCAGGAGGTTCGTGCCCGGGCCCCAGTTCTATTGATTACTATTTAATTCGTTGTTAGTGGATACAATTACTAAATTACTCAGTTCCTCTCTACTGTGTTGTACGCCAAACAGTCTAGGTATATAAATTTATTTGTGAGGTTAACACGCGTTCTGTAATTGCCTATGCGATGATTTAGTTTGGACTAAAATTGTTCAACGAAAATGCTCAAGAATTTGACTTTTTTTTTCTTTTCGTGTCAATTTCATAGGTTGGCATAATATTTGGACATGGCTTTACATAATAAATGGCTACGATAATCGCGCCATCAGTATACGTACATTCATAAACCCTTGCCTTTTGATCCACGTGGGTAGGCAGGCATACCAGAAGGCCTAATGCTTCTTTAGATATGTCCTCTAAAATGCGGGTGAAGGGACACTTAGCAAGTGGAACATGGTCTGGTCTGGAGCACCGAGTTTTTAACTCACTTAGAGGCCAAAGCTAAAATTATTAGAAATAGTTGTATAACTTTGCGCCTGCTGGCTGCTTACTAGTACATGATCTGATTACTTAAGTTTGGATTGGTTAGGATATGCATGGTGGAAAGGACACCAACATACAAACGCTTACCACGTATTCAGTACATCATTCTGAACCCACCCACATATAAATTTTTGCGAACTTTTGAGCGGTGGTTGTGGTCCACTTGTCATACATATTACAATCTAGCTTTCCTGGAATGTTAATTTGTTGAATATGGAAATATGTGTCATGTCCGTCCGCTGTAAAAAAAGGCTTGCTGGAATTCTACTACGGAATAAAGTGAGAACTATCGAAGTGCTTTTTCGTTGTAATGAAGTGGGACGCAGATCTACTTCTATGTATTTTTAGGGTTAGTTACAGACTCAGCACATCAAGCTATCCGAAACTACCAAATTTTCCCAATAGACCTTGAATCTAATACTTTAGCGATAAAGTTGTAAATTGATTAAAGAAATTTGACAGATTGTAGTAGCTTGATGTGTTGGCGTCTATACATTTAACATCGAAAGTAGGTACTAGCAGGTACATTAACTTTAGTTAACCCAACTGTCAACTTTTGCAGCAAAAAAGTCCAGCTACGGTTGCCACGGTTTTAAATAAACGAAGACGATACGTAGAACAAGGTTGATGCTGCAGAAGACGAGGATGGAGCAAATTCGCATGACGTGGTTACCGGTTGTGGAAACCAGCAACCAACAAATTTATCTGTTGCAAGTTGCAGCGATTTTGGAACAGATTTTGTCACCAACTGCAGCGAGCGGAAAATGTTATGAAACGAAACTTATGACTAGAGCTGTCATAATTATCTGCGACGTTTCTAAAAATGATATACAAATCGTTTTAAACTTCATAAGTATTGGATAGCCAGTTGCCGAAACTCAAGATTAATAACGAATCGATTGACACCTCATTCATCAAAATCGGCTCAGTAGTTTAGACGCTACGCGGTGCAACAAAAAAATGTTACAAACAAATACAGCTAAAACTATACACCCTTACTTTTGTCGTCGCCGTAGTCGGCTAAAAATTGCTCAGTACAAAATCAAATCAATCAACAGCCCCTATAATAATTCTACATGATTACATAACAATCTGACATCAAAACTTTCCTATAATTCAATGAACATAGCTTCTGATCGGGGGATGCATCGATGGCTGGATGTGATGATGACGTCACTGCTTCCCCTACTTCCACTTTCACTAATAGCATTAGACTATTAATCTTTTAAGTAATAATATAGGTAGTGTTTTAAGCTTTCACAGTTTAAAAGTAAACTTACTGTCACTTACGGGATATCCCGATATTTCGACAACATGGAGCATGCAACAGCGTCGAAATATCGGGAGCTCAAAATCATGAACAATCACGGAAGATATCCCGTAAGTGACAGTATAAGTTTAAAATAGGTAGTGTTTATGTTCACGGACTCTGATGTATAAAAATGCAATTGTGTATCAATTTGTTTTGTGACGACATTAATTTTAGAGCTTCAGATTCATGGTCAACGTGTTTACACCAACGGACGTTGCTGGGAACACTTTCTTGAGCTAGACTACCGTAGTAAGAAGTTTTAAGAGAATAAGAGGCCATTTGTTTAGGTTTTGTTACCACTGACGTTAGTACAAGAGACTAATAAAAATGGTCATCTGATTGGTATTTTGACAGTGTGTAAGCGATGATCCATATAATATTAGTACAGCAAGATAAGAAAGCCCATGATTAATTTAAAAAGTTTCATGACGATTTGAGGAAAATGTTTATAAATAGCCAGAAACTACGCAGAAAACTGCACCTGATAACCTATTTAGCATGAAAAAACCAAGCCGCACTTCCTGCCCCAAGCTTACGAGTAAATCAAGTCTCTCAAGGCAAGCCGCACTTAAAATAATAAAGGGACCATTCCTAAAAGTACAACGGGTTATTAATTCATAATTAAAAATAATTCCCCGTAAATATACTACGTACTAATGACACTAAAATGTACAATACAAAGAGCCTAAACCAAAATAAAGGAAGTTCATGTCGGCATCAAAGAAACCGACTAACGACCGTGCCAGCCGGCGTACCGAACTAAATTAATTAATTAACTAATTAAAATCCATTACAAATAATTAACGTCGTCGATAAAATTGAACGCAATCGATAACGTAAGCGAAAACAAAGAGTTGGACCGACTCCGATAGACTCGATAAATAAGTGAACTTTAAATTAATTGGCATTAGTAGAAAATGTGAGAAAAGGAGGTTTTATTACTGCCGATTCGAATATTGTTTTCGTTCATTGGGATGCAAAGAAAGTCGAAGATTTGATTCTGGAACTGAATTTGAATTTGGAAATTCCTTTTACCTGCTACCGACTACCACAAACTTTTCTTTACAAGGGTCTTCCTTGCAACTAATGCCATGTTTGTTTTATTAATGCTTTCCCAACAATTAACTTGACATCAAGGGAAAGCGTTTACCCACGTTATCCTTTAAATGTCTGGTCTAGTATGGTTGTATCTTATGAAACAACTAGCATAATTATGCCCGCGGCTTCGCCCGCATGGAGTTCGATTGTCCCACGCGATCATACTACCGGGATAAAAGTATACTATGTGTTAATCCAGGTCAATTTCTTCCAAATCCGGTCAGTAGTTTTTGCGTGAAAGTGTAACAAACATCCATCCATCCATCCTCACAAACTTTCGCATTTATAATATTAGTAGGATTCTTATAAAGATCGTGTCATCATGGTCAGCCTATGGGGTCCAATCGCTAGGCCATAGTTGGTTCCTGAAGGGTTCTGGTTGAATTTGGAACATGTTTCTGAACTAAGTTATCAATCAGCTGACATTGTTTCGATACTGGCTAGAAAAAAAAACAAATGTTGCCTTTCGTGATCGCATCAGAATCATTTTTCTATATTCATTACGCCACTCGGGGACCTTACCTGTTGATTCAGCTAGAAACGTGGCGTCATTACGTGATCTGCATGAAAGGCCACTGGGGACTAAATATGTTGAAACTAACATAAATAATCACGTTTTAATAACCTTAACTTTTACCAGATATTATTTTAAAACATTATGTATGGTAGCTTTTTTATCAATACGAATGATGGACGAAAACTAAACAAAAAAACATTATCAATTAGGTACTTTTAAAGAAGAGCTTACATTGTCTTTGTTTCATTACTGTTTCGAATAATTCCACCATTTTTATTTAACAAAACATTCATTACGTAACACACAGGGGAGCTATTTTTAAAACCATTCGGTACTCATTAGCGATCAATGCTAAAACACTCGACATTCACTTAGTACCGTAATTAACAATTGTTTTATACATTATCTTATATAAAGTAACGCCCAGGCCTTGTTCATGTCAATCGAATTACAATAAAAATAAGTAAGTAACAAATAAACCAGTTATTAATAAGGAAAACTTAAAAACGACGAAGTCATTTAATTTAATTAAGGCTTTTATTTTACTTACGTCGACTACAAAAGAATGCCTTTGTAAACATTAATGACTTCCCATTGTAGCTTATGGCCAGAAACTTCAAAAATTATACTTTTCGATTCCCCAATATCTGTTTACTTAATTGTCAGCCTACACTTAATATCGGATCATTCACGAAATGGGTTTTTAATAATAGTACAAGCAAATGAAAAGCCCTCGATAATATTGAAGAAAAGCTTAAAGTTTTATCGAACAACGCTTAAATTCTTCAAGAAACTTGTTCAAAAGTGCTTACAACCGTTACTTTAATAATACGCGTTAATTGTAATTGATAACGTATTCGATTCTAAGTCGTAATCGTAACGTGAATCGAGACGATTCGGCGCCCGTAATTTCACCCATTACATGAGCTCACAAATTTATAATTTGCGTGTCACGATATGGTATTTATACGATTCTATTTCTTATGTCATTGACACAAAGAGTGGTTATTGGAAATTTTATGAATGTAATTACTGTATACATGATACACCTAATCACTCGAAATCTTTAATAAAGAATAATGTAGCGTTGAATGTGAAATGTTCAGAATAGAGACCCGATTTGATTTTAGCTATGACGAATTTTTCATTGTGGGGCTATATTGGGTACCTACTGCAGTCGCTGAAATTGAACACTTATGGCTTTGCTGATATGTCTTAGTAACTTCCTATAAATTAAAGCTTTTCATAGGTAACCATTCACAAGCGCTTCGACATGGGCTATGGCAAAAGACTATGCCTGCATTCTCGAATCCATTACAGTCCTTTCACGGTCAATCTATGGCTATAAGTTGGATAAAATTAATAAAAAATATCTAGGAAAATAGGTTATAATATTTCGGAAACTCAAGCCGTTTAACCTCCCTAATTTTTAGTGTTCTTTTCAATTTACATACAGTTGGCATGAGAGCTCCACATTAACAGTCTAAGCAAACGCAAATCTGATATTAACGGATCATTTTCAGTAGGAAACGATTACCTCAAGGTACTTTGATAAGCGAAATTTGGTAAGCAATGAAATAAATAGCAGTTGAATAAATCAAGACGTGAATAAGTTTGGATAAAATTAGGTTGTGTTTCCGTCCTAATCTTTGTCGAATCTAGCTTTAAATAGGGCTGAATTAATTTAAATGGCGCAAGGTATATTCTGAATGTAAGAGAGAAATATTGTTATTTTATGCTTTATTGGTAATTATTATTTTTGTGCTATGCAATTAGCAAGGACTACATCTACTAGTGTTGTTAACTTACCGAAGGCATATTGAAATATTGGCACAATGATTGATTAACTGAGAATAAAATTAATTAAAGATAAGAGCCTCGACCAACTCCTTAGGAGGCTCTCATTGCGCGGCTGGGTCAAGGACTTGATTCAGAAAGCAGTACTCCTGGACACGGCACGCATATTGAGGAGGTTCCTCTCGGTGGATCCCTGACCACCGGCAGCCTGGGCTTTGTTCCTGATGCCGATGGGTCATCATTTTTTTTATATTTTTTAATGTGTTATGTACTTTTGTTTTTAAAAATGTAATTAAATTATAAGAAAAATGAATAATAGATAAATAAACGTTTCTAAGTAACTTCAGAAATACGGTAACACCTCACAATCGCGTTACCATTTAAGATTACCTACACGAAGGGCTTCAACATTTTTATTCAAAATCACAAGCCAATAAACTATTCCACGGAAGCCTTAACAATCCACTTTTGTTCTACAATCCGATCAATGTATTTCTGTAGATGTCAATCTTACTTAGCTATCTCTCGGCTACCGATCCCTGGATAACTAAATACAACATGTTTGTGTAGTCAATCGAAGCTTCCAGACAAACATAACAGCGATTCATTAGGGTAGTCCTGGCTATTTTTAGGGTAGCCTTCCATTTAAGGAATAAAACATACCTCGAGTTTTGAATTCTGCACACCGTGACACAATTATAGTTAAGAAAATCCTGGATAACTAAATACAACATGTTTGTGTAGTCAATCGAAGCTTCCAGACAAACATAACAGCGATTCATTAGGGTAGTCCTGGCTATTTTTAGGGTAGCCTTCCATTTAAGGAATAAAACATACCTCGAGTTTTGAATTCTGCACACCGTGACACAATTATAGTTAACAAAACCCACAGAGAGATCATAGGTAGGTACTCGTTTAGTTAAAGCCACCGAATGTTGCTTTTTGAAAAAAAAAACTCCTTAAAATATCTTACTTCTCACTAATATTATAAATGCGGAAGTTTGTGAGGATGGATGGATGGATGTTTGTTACTCTTTCACGCAAAAACTACTGAACGAATTCACGTACATAGATATAACCTGGATTAACATTTAGGATTATTTTTATCCCGTTAGTATGATCCTATGGGACTGTTACCGAACTTCACGCGGGCGTAGCCGTGGGCATATACTAGTTACAAATATATGCAAAAACAATGATTTTCTATCATCATCGTCCTGCGGTTGTCCCATATTACTTGGGGTCGGCGCAACACGGTTTTTTCTTCCATTCTCCTCTGTCAACCGTCACGCTATCATTTACTCCTTTTTCTTTCATATAATTCCACACACAATCCATTCATTTTAATATCCTTAGTCTTACTGTCACAATGATGGTAACAAAACAACCAGGTACAATATCATATGAATAATATAAAGGGTGTAATAAGACAACTATCGAAGCCGAAAGGCACTTGTTCTTCCCGTAATTGCGATTATATTTTTGTTCGAGAACATACCTGGGAACCTTCTAGTTACGGAGATATTGGGGGTCAAAGTTCCAACTTTTTCACAAGTTTTTTTTTAATACATGTTTTTAATGTAATATTTTAAACACCTCCACGACCCCCGTACTATTCAGTCCATCCATCAGCACAATGTTTTAAGTGCATTGAGTCCTTCGTAAAACGTGATTTTTCAATCCAAAATAAAAGTCGTTTCCCAGCAATAATTTTTGCGTAAAGTTACTTAGTTTGATGTTCATAATATTGCTTGGTTGACGGCTTCGTCAAGGGTCCGTTTACACCCAGTATGTTCAACTATCTGAAATAATTCCAATTTTTCCAGCACCACCCAACCGTCCCGATACGTTTCCACGTCATTATTTTGCTAAAGAACTTTTCAATTAAAATTAATTGCATCGATATGGGAGTGGCATCTGAAAATGCTCTCATTGTTTCTTGCGAAAGAGTGATTCATCTTACCTTTAAATGAGTACCGAGTTAATACGTAACAGTAATTACGTATTGTGTTAAAACCCGAAGTTCTGTTGACTCTTCAAAGGCTAACACGCATGTAACACGTTAGTAAGTAACTGCTGGATAGTCAGATAATAAGTTAATAACACAGAAAATTACCATGTCGTGTGGCGAAGAATACAGCATATTACATTTAGGAAAAGGGCACTGTCAACCATAAAACTAACACGATAACGACCCTATATGAAAGGCCTATTACTTTGTAGAAAGTAGCAAGTAAAACACTTAATCGCCATAACAAATTTTGTTAAAAGAAAAAGCAAAAACACATCCACGTAACTCAGGTCATACGTACATACGCAGAGACACGCAAACTTTAATTGCTTCTAATTAATTTATTACATGTATTAAACAATTAAGCGTGTGGTATCTTGATGTATTGTTATCGAATTCAGGACGCCATAGTTACGAATGACTCTTTGCCCAATTGACTTATCTTTGTAAGCTAATTAATGGGTGCCGCTCATCACGCGATGTGCTCTAATTGGACGTCGAAAACAGACGTCATTTCGTTATTACTTTTCCATTTTATAAAAAGGGATATGTGTGATGGCTGATAGGGCAGGTCATTTGGCGAGATCAATATGATGATTTGGACAATCCACAATTGAAAGAAAGAACAATTATTTATTTATCGCAGGGACAATTGGTAAAAGCATGTCGTCTATATAATGTATGGCAGTTTAAATTCGTTTGGCAAGAGAGTGAGAGGTCTATTACGAATCAAAACTGTGAGTTAATAAGAGGACAAACTACATGTGAGTTAGTGAGGCTACTGCTTTCTGCAACTGGATCCAGAACACTCGAGCAAAATTAAATCGCGAATAACTTTACGTTGCACTGGAATTTGGAGATAAGGAAAACGCATCATTGACTCTTTAGTAGAAAGAAAATAAAAGTGACGGTCGTTCTAACTTTTATGAAATGGATGCTAACAGATCTTACAAATCATTTTTATAAACTTACTTGTAAGAGTTGTAACCACAATTGTCAGCCAATAGTAATTTCCTTGATGTATTAGCTTTCGTAGGCATAGAGATGTACAAAGGAAAACAATCACAACATCGGATATGAATTAAATTACATTAACTAGCTCCCCTAAAAATCACCCCATAACCTTATTTCGTGCGGTAATAAGATTGCCGGAACAACACTATGCTCACGTACATAACAAAACGAAATTAGAAATCGTCTGAGTTACGAACACCGGTAAATGGTGAAACGATTGCCAATTTACCAACCCTACCCTGTCTTAATTGACGCAGACTACTCCTTAAACTAACGGGGGTAGATAGCGAAAGTAATTTGTCATCGGTTAGCTAAGCATGGTGGGGGGGAGGGCGCACTCGCGGGCCAACCTCCGCGGAGGTAGCACGTCTCCACACTAATGACATCCCGCATAATTAGGAACCGCCACCATCTACTAATTACATAAATTGCCCACTAAACTTGGCTATAATTTTGCTTCGCGTTTAAACGGGCTAACTGCTTGAGAGTTGGTACGTACTGGTTTAAATTATTACAATGTGATATACAGATTTGTAAACATATGTATGTGCAATCCAGTTTTGTTCGATATCCAACTGGTTGCACGCAAGTATTGCTCTGAATATAGTAAATTCTAAAGTGTATTATGTGGTACTGACAATGGACAGCGCTACCTGTACCGTTGGAAGTACACTACGGGTACAACTTAGACACCCGGTTCTCGACTTGCGAGAATTCGCCGCAATGATTACACTCGATTTTCTCTGATTCCGTTGCGGGGTTGTGGGGTACACAATACATTATAAAGTAGATAGTGCTTTTCAACAAAGTAACGCAAATGACACGAAACATATCCGACAGTTTCCAGCACACAGTTTATTTTTTCATAATATTGTAACAAACAAATGATTAATGCTAGTATCGTCATAGACAGAAATATGTTTCTGGTGAAGGATATTAAATTATTTCCATCTGAGTAGAAAGAAATCATTTCATCCCCTAGTCAAAGTCTATCTACAAATAGCAGTAAGCGCTGGTAAATCCATATACCCCAGTCAATCAATCAATAGCTTAAAACTAGTAGTTAGTCTTAAGTAGCAAAGCAGCGGTGGCCCAGAGCAGCGGTGGCCCAGTGGTGGCGGCCCCAACTTACGAACAGTAAGTCGGGGTTCGAACCCAGGCAGGCACATTACTTTGTGTAATTTATTTCATCACTGCTGCTCTCAAAAACGGTGTAGGAAAATATTGTGAGGAAACCGGCATGTCCTAGTACCAAAAATTCGAAAACATGTGACATCTACCAACCCGCACTGGGCCCGCGTGGTGGTTTATAGCCCATTCCCTCTCGTAGAGAGGAGGCCGTGTGTCCCAGCAGTGGGAACAATATAGGCTGATTATATACTGCCTATCACAATCATGTTAACTTCATTCATTACAAAATCATTTTGAACAACAGACCAACCGACAATCAGCCAGTCATCTAGCAACGTGGTGGACGGCATTAACTTGGAAGACATCAAGGAATTCGCCAAGGCTTTCAAACTTCGACGGCTCGGCCTAGGCCTCACTCAGACCCAGGTTGGCCAGGCCTTGTCTGTCACGGAAGGCCCCGCTTACAGTCAAAGCGCGATTTGCAGGTAAGGTTTAGCATAATTTCCATATTAATTATTGTTTTGTGTATAATAGAATCTATAGGTTTTGCCTTATCTATACATGTTTTTTTGCTGGACACGATGGTGCACCCAAGAGACCGTAAACAGATTGTCAAGCAGCAGTTACAAGTCCCGTAACATTTCCAACTTGTAATTTATAAACTGCCAGTAACGGTGTCTTGCAAAATGTATGCGTATCTATTCCATTTTGCTCTCTTCCTTGAATTCGAACACAGAACTGGAAGGTCCAGAAACGACCATAAAGAAAAAATCACTACCATCCTGTTTCGTAATTGAATTCATTATTTTTTTAATAAACAAGAACATGCATATTAAAAAATTCAAAATGAAACCGCTACGGCATATGAAAAATGATATAGAACACACGACCACAGCTTAAAAATTAATGTTGCCACTTAATATTGTTGTTGTTAATACAGTACCTAATTTGTCAAACTAGAAGAAAAAAAATGTAAAAAACGATCTGATGATATCTTACTTGTAACCGAAGGAGATAAAGTCGCACGCTTGTCAAAATAATGTGACCGTTTGCTGGCAACATCGTGGGGCTGACAAAAAAAGGTTCAAGAATCGTTTTTATAAATGTCGTCACGCAGGCCGGCGCTCGGTTATCATTCCAACTTTTTAATATCGTTAATTGAAGTGATTTGTAAAACAGCATGACTCCTTTCATTGCTTACAATTCGTTTAATTAATTACCGTTCGGGTGGCTTCCGTTCCGCTCACTGTGTCGTGGCTTACACCATTTTTTACTCAGCTAGGCGCGGGCGCGTGTTTCCTAATTATTTTTTTCTATTATTACGATTCGTGTCTATCCTACCAAGTCTTTTAACAGTAACGTTAAAATTTTAGGCTATTGGAACTTACAAAACTACTTTGTGTTCAACATAACTCATTCATGCAAATTCTTATATGCCTCTCCAGCTTTAATAAAAAGTACACAAAGCACCAAACGGAATTTCACACTCCATTATTTTGTTTTTACCCATCAATGTTTTAAACAATTTTAATCGCTGAACTGAACCCATTCACACGTCAAACTAAACCCGAAATGTAGGATTTCAGACTTTCTTAATTGTTCTTCCTAAGTCTTGCAACATCATAACATAAATTTTAAGATTTTTATTTTAAAATTGCTACAACTATGTACCTACAATTAAACAGGTTTGACCGCCGACTGGAGTTGGAAATCATATTTTTTTTTCTTATGTTACCTTATTCTACGTAAATCGACAAATTAATCACGCTTCAGCACAGCTTTACGCTCGTAATGTTTAATTGAATCAAATCACTCGAAACAACGTTGCCCGTGAACAAATCGAATTTCGATGCAAAACGGAATGCGACCGGCACAAGCCGAAGGAAATTTCAATTCCAAGCCACCCCCCGACGACCTCCTTCGTATAATAAAATCATTAATCGTTACTTCTGTTCCAGTTAATTAATTATCTTGCCGTAATTACTTTTTTCGTGTAATTAAAAAGAGTAGAATTCCCCTGTCTTTGTTCTGTCGTGATTTCATTTCCCATTAATTTTTCTTTCGTCTCCCTCCAATTTGGTGTCGTGACGTCGCTACATGGTAGTTACCCCTTTCATTATACTGGACTTAATTAATTTGCATTTTAATTAAAACATATTATTGTTTTTAAGAAAGAATTCCATTTGGTTGTTCCTCGTTCCATCTCACTGAAGCCTTTTGTTACAGTGCACAATGAACAAAAGTCAACAAAATTCTTTTTAATCATTTTCACAAACTCAAGTCGTTTAGCTACCAAAATCTAATTTAACCAAAGAATCCTAAGAAAACATTTCAGAATTGTAAAAGCAAAACTTTTTAACTCTCCACTCAAAGACATCGAGATTCACGTTAAAGAACTTTTATTGAAGCGACAAAATGGTAAAATGGTTCGAAATGTCTACCTTATTGATCTGTTTTGAAAACAATCAGGCGCATGGTCATTGCCACTTGGAACGATGTCAATAACAAAATATTGAATTAACCATTAACCTCGGTCCGAGTGCATTACAATTTCATATGAAGCACAATGCGTCAGGGCATCTCGCACCAGCATAACATTAAAGTTAAATAACCAACACATTGTACGTCAACATCCTAAATTGGGTAAATCCCGAATTTCGTTATGAAAATTGAATTTCCTTTCCAAACGACATTGATCAACGAAGCGTGTTGAAATGTTTACCTCATTGTCTAGCGTAAGATCATGTAACGTTTGTTTAGTGACATCATAGCGTGCGACTTTGTTCCTAATCTTTCTAGATTTGTTGAGATACAGTGATGTTGCTCCCGTTCTCGCCGGAGTACCGTCACCGCCACTGGCTACGACATAATCTAACATAATATTTGTTACCGTCCCCAGTGCCCTGGCTTCGCAGATGCTAGCAGCTCAGCTGTCTTCACAACAACAAAACATGTATGTGTTTTGTTTTTTATCCCTACACACACTATCTCCAAATTTATCTTCATCATTCCTGCATCCATCTGCATGCAACTTGAATTTACTTTGTAGAAACATTTAAAAATGGAGTTAAGATAATGGAGATAAATTCGTAGATACTTAACATACATTAAGTACACGCTTTGGCTCACTTATATCGGCCGAGTCCACACGCAGAATGTCTTTAAATCAAAATGTTTCAACGCTGTTTAATGTAATCTTATCTTGATCGGCGATCCGTGCATACCTTTTGAATGTATGCCGTATATAATTATTTGTAATTACCGGTTTTGACGTTCTTTCTTTTCCTTTTCACACGTGTACGGTATTTGCATTCGGGTAATTACAGCGAAGGCGCCATACATCATACGGCCGACTTACATTTTGATGTTAAGACAAACGCGCTACACTAATGTGCCGGCTACCAAACCATGTCGATTCGACACTATGAGTAATCGCTGTGAGAACTTTATCACTTTTATTATTTGTAACATCTCGATGAGTAATATCTAACTTTCCATCTATTATAGCATGATGTATTATTTTCATTACTCTTATTTTTATTAATATTCATTTTGCGCAATTCAAAGCCAGGGCATTGGCATACGTTACCTTTCGTTTCTAACTGAATTCGTTGTTTTATTGTTACCTTGTTCGGTATTAATCAAACTGATTACCTCGGCAGACTAAATTGCCTATTGTTTTTTTTTCGCTCTCTAAAATCGTTAACGCAATGTCAATGTCCTGTGTTTATGCCTCTGTTAATTTGGATCGGGTAAAGAGTTAAATCGCGTTCTAAAGGTGCTTCGCGTTAGATTTTCATTTGACCGGTGCTCGCATAGCAAAATCTAACATTACATTTATGTTCGATACAGATTTGAGAAATTGGATATAACACCAAAAAGTGCGCAGAAAATCAAACCGGTGCTCGAACGTTGGATGAAGGAAGCTGAAGAGAGGTAAATATTTTGTTTGAGTGAGTTATGTTCGTGGTTATGTGCTACACCGTGTTCGTGAAACATTTGGCCTATAATGCTTAGCAACGTTGTGAAAGACATTTCTCAAATCTGGACTAACTAATGCTTTTACGGGCTAGGCTTTATGTTTATTTGGATCCGTTGTACGACTAACATCTAACGCTCACCGATACACGAACTTAGGAATAACTAATTTCTTCTCGTCTATTCTGGAAATCAGTTGTTCCTAATTTAGGTGCTCATCGAAGACGGGTTTGACACACACAGCTATATCATGCATGTTTTAGTTTTTATGGTGCGGTTGTTTAGTTTGAGCGTGTTTTGTTATTTTCTGCATTTCGGTTTTCTTTCTAGACGTTTTGACTGTCATTAGGAAATCATCATCGTTATTCTGGTTCTCGTTTTAGACGTATCTCACGTGTGATCACAACTCTTAACTCGTTGTTCTTAATTTCGTTTCGAATTTCTAAAGCACACTTCTAAATCATCAACATTAGTTTTATGAAGTAGATGTTACTATGAATCTTTAGAAAGAAAAAAAACTGAAATAGTTAATCCCAAATGTCCTGATGGGCAAATTTTATATATTTTTTTGGACGGAACGGTTTGGACCATCGGAACTAACGCGTCAACTTGTTTTTTCAGTACAATTTCCACTGGCAATTTCACAAATATTTAATCTAATAGCGAACTCCTAACAATTTCTTTGAAGCGTTAAAAGAACCATGACATATTATCTTCTATGGTTTATGGCGTAATGCCATAAACCATGGAAGATATGAAGTGATGAAATTAGTCGAAGAATAGAAGCAAACAGATGAAAGAAATTGAAGATCCGAATATTACCTGCTTCATTCTATATTTAGGTTCACTAATCTTAAAATTGAAATAAAACTTCAAACAAAAAACTTTACCGATCCAAGCCGTTTTGGCCACACTTGAATTTTGTTTGAACTAATCTAACAGGTTCTAAGCTTGGATCGATTGAAAATCTAAAAATATAGTAGGTAAGCTGAAGAATTAATTTGCTAACAAACGCTTTCGATTCAATTGCGGGCTCTATAAAGTTTGTAGGTACATTAGCACATACAGAAGATCAATAAGGGGTATAGGTGTTTCAAATAGTAACTATCAAAATAATACTCCACATAAACTAAAGTTACTCCGTGTAAAATACTGGTATTCAGCTGCATCCAATTAGACTGGAAGCCAACCCCAACAGAGTTGGGAAAAGGTAAGACGGTAACGACCCCACACAAACTAAAACTTCATAACAAACGTCATAATAAGACTCAAGACAATACTTAACCAATCAACGAACCCCTTGTTTCCATAACATTTAAAATTAAACCAGGTGTCACTTAAATCTTCAACACAGACATAATGTCATCGTAAGATGCCCCAACAGGATCCATCGATCGACATTTTGCATCATTAAAATGCATTATCTGAACGCAACGCTTCGGTTTAACATTGCAAATGGGTGCATTGAATTTGCAATCGGTCCCTCTTGGTGGTAATTTTTAACGACCGCCTCTGTTGGCGATAGTACTTGAATTAATTCCGTTGTAACTTCGGGGATCCTGTTAATTTATTATTAAGAACTAGGTACATCTATTATGGTGTGCTCAGTTGATATAAATGGAGCTACAATTTAAAGTCGGAAGTACTGAACTATCGAATGAACTAGATAGACAGCCTTAGTCTATTTTTGTAAAGAGGCCAGAAGTTAAAAGTTAACGGAGCATTTAAAGAATAGAATAGTTAAAGAAAGCCTAATGGAAAGTTTATGTTATTTTCCGAGGCAAACGAAGAATAACGTTACAATTTAGAAGCACCTGGTTAAATTGGGAGTTAAGATAAAGGCTTACATGATAATGATAACTTGGATAAAGATTAAGCTAATGACGATAACACTGCTAATATACAACATAAACCGACTGCATTGAACTCAACTATTTCTGTAATGCACCAGAGTCCAGGGAAATAAGATAATTCATTTATGTAAGATAATTCAAATGACATTGGCATTATGAAACCAGAGCAAGGCTTATTATTACCAGCAGCCGTTTAACATTAAAGTTAATGTGATCGTGAATAAGTTGAATTTATCCATCTTGTTTGTCTAATCGGGTTCGGGAGTTTTTTTTTTATCGGGAGATGAAGAGTTTCATCAGGAAGTTTACGTTTAGTTAATAGAGAATACTCCATAGG